>CM077653.1:16373683-19131183 GCA_039707465.1 Rhabdophis nuchalis
GACCGACCCCTGAGGCAGCCCACAGGTAAGGGGTCTCGAGGTCGACCTCTGCTCTCCTGTCAACACAAATTGCGAGCGGCCAGAGAGGTAGGAGGAGAACCACCGTAAAACGGTGCCTCCCACCCCCAACCCCCCCAGCCGACGCAATAGGATACCATGGTCGATGGTATCAAAAGCCGCCGAGAGGTCTAATAGGACCAGGATGGAGGAACAACCCCCATCTCTGGCCCTCCAGAGATCATCAACCAACGCGACCAATGCCGTCTCGGTGCTGTGACCGGGCCGGAAGCCGGACTGGCGCGGGTCTAGATAATCAACTTCCTCCAGGTGACGGGGAAACTGTTGTGCCACCACACTCTCAACAACCTTCGCCAAAAAGGGAAGGTTGGAGACTGGACGATAGTTAGTTAATAAAGCTGGATCCAAAGAGGGCTTCTTAAGGAGGGGCCTCACCATGGCTTCTTTTAGGGAAGCAGGCAAGGAACCCTCACTTAAGGATGCGTTGACAACCTCTAGGAGCCAGCCTCGTGTCACCTCCCGGGATGCCAGTACAAGCCAGGAGGGACACGGGTCCAATAAACATGTGGTGGCCCACGTAACCTGTCCATATCTTCGGAAGTGACGGAGTCAAACTCCTCCCACACAAGATCTGCCTCGTGGCATCCCAATGGACCATCAATGGGGGCTAACTCGTTCTGTATCTGAGCGATTTTCTCCTGCAGAAAAGTCACAAATTCCTCTGCTCTACCCTGAAGCAGGGCTTCCCGCACCCTCTGTTGAAGGAGGGAGCGGGTCACCCTAAACAGGGCGGCAGGGCGGTTTTCTGCGGATGCTATGAGGGTGGCACAATGATGGCATTTGGCCACCCTCAGCGCCACAATGTAAGTCCGTAAATGGGCTCTTACCTGTGTCCGGTCAGATTCAGAACGAGTAGACCTCCATCTTCTCTCTAGGCATCTCTTGCGGCGTTTCATCACCCTCAGCTCCTCGGTAAACCAAGGAGCCAGGGCGGTTCGCCGCCGCAGGAGAGGCCACAAGGGCGCGACCCGATCCAAGGCTCCCGTGTTTGCAGTATTCCATGCGGCCACGAGGTCCTCCATCGGGGTGCGGGTCAAGGGTACAGGAAGTGGCCCAAGCGCCGTCCCAACAGGGTCCATCAGGCGCCTGGGGCGAAACCAGATAGGAAGTTCTGGTTCCGCCTCCCCGCGACGGGGAGTAGCGGTCGGAAGGTCGAGCCGGAGAAGTGAGTGGTCTGTCCATGACAAGGGCGTGATGACTATATCCCCTATGCCCAGATCACTCTTCCATTGGCCTGAGACAAAGATGAGATCCGGCATATGTCCACCCTCGTGGGTGGGGCCTTGAATTAGTTGGGTCAGGTCCATGGCCGTCATGGAAGCCATGAACTCCCGAGCCACCTCGGATGATTCGCCCAACGATGGCAGATTAAAGTCCCCCATGACTACAAGTCTGGGGGTCTCAACTGCCACCGTAGCGATCACCTCCAGGAGCTCGGGCAGGGCTGCTGCTACATAGCGGGGAGCCAGGTATACAACCAGCAAGCCCAACTGCCTCCCTAGGCCCCACTTCACGCAGAGGGACTCACAACCGGTAGTCTGAGGCACAATGGTCTCTCTCGGCTCAAGGCCTTCCTTGATAATGACCGCTACCCCACCGCCCCTGCCTAGGGCCCGCGGTTGATGAAAAGCGCAGTAACCTGGTGGGCACATTTCGATGAGGGGGAGTCCTCCCTCGTGGCCCAACCAGGTCTCTGCAATTCCTACCAGGTCCGGCTCCCCCTCTGACACAAGGTCATGAACGAGGGGGGCTTTGTTGACCACGGACCTGGCGTTGCAAAACATCAGCCGCAGGCCCTGGCTCTGTATCCCCTGACCACCTAGCCTGCGGGGGTTGTGGCACCCGACCGTTTGTAACCAACAGCTACGTGCCACCAACCGGGAGGATGGAACTTGTCTCCCCTCGGCCCTGCCCCTCCCCACGACCGTCTGGATTGGTATGCCCTCCGGCGGAACGACTCGTAGTTCCCCCCTCATATCGGATCCTTCCGTCTCCTCCCGTTGGCTACTGGTCCGGCCCCTTCTTTCATGTTGTTCTGTCGTCTCTATCTGTCTATACCCACCCCCCTCCCTGGAACCCCCTAAAATAGACAATAATTTACCAATTAAAAATCCCCTAAGGCCGCGCTTCGCCCGTCTCTCCGGATTAATATATCCCTCATCAAGACGGGCCCTCGATAGTGTAGAGGGCCAAACCTGCGAGAGCGGGGACTCACGCAGCAGTAAAAGGTTAGCTCTGGAGTACATTATACTATGCATAGATACTAAAAATAGATAATAACAGTTGTTAATAAATAGTTAATGTAGGTGGAATTCATCAGTGGGGCAGGGGTTTAAAATACAAAGATTTTAATAGAATTTAAAAAGTCGTTAGCCAAGATTTAAAATCCTCAATTGATGTTAAAATGAAATAAAGTGCAAACAGTAAGGATTTAAAGATGGTATAGCTCGCAATGTCAGTTGAGAATAGTCAATCAATGAGTTGTTCCGGCCCAAGATCTTAGGACAAATTACCGTCTTTCGGGATAGCATGGCTCAGTTCTCGATCTCAGGAGGCCATAAGGGGAAGGAAGTTAAGTTGGTCAGCATGGCCAGCATGGCCGTTCGCGTCCCTTTCGGCGCTCTCACCGCCGCCATCTCTGTCTCTCCTGTGCCACCGCCTTCTCCACTGGCCTCTCGACGCTCCCACCGTCGTCGGCCAGGCTTCCAGCGGCCGCTTCAGGGTTCCTCCATTCTCACACCAACCTCTCGGCGCTCTCACGCCGCCATCATCATTCCGCCTCCATACTCGCCGTCGCCATCGCCACTGGCCTCCGGCGTTCTCCCCTCTCCAGCGCTCTCACCGCCGCCATCTCCCGCAGCCGCCTTGCCACTCCATCTCCCGCGGCTGCTGCCCCGTTCACCATCCTTTCAAACACCTCCCAGCGCTCTCACCACCGCCATCCTCATTGCCACCATTAACGCCGTTGCCGCTGGCCTCACGGCGCTCTCACCACCATCTCTGCCCCCGGGCGAGCCACAGCTGACACCAGCGTCGAGAGCTTCTGGCCGCGACCGCGCCTCCGCCCTGTTTCCGGCGTCGGGGACGCCGCTCCGCTCCGCTCCGGCTCCGGCCCCCACTCCAAATGGCCCGCTCCGATGCTCTCACCGTCTCAGCGTTCCCGGAGCCGTGCTCACTCCCGACACCTCCGAAATCGCCGCAAACCTCATCCTGTGATGCCAGGATGGATTCCTTGCAGATGCCCAGCCCTCTAAGCCATAAAAGAGGGCTGGGAGCACTAAAAAGGCTAACGAACCTCCACAGCCCGCACGGAGCTCCGGAGCTAACCCGCCATCTTGCGCACGCGCAGCCGTTTGTTGTTTGTCGGGGACGGAGGACTCCACCGGGTCTCCAGCATTTGAAAAGTGACTGTGAGTTGTTTAATCCATTCAATCCTTTCTACAAAGAAGAATAGAGGGGGGAGTTTTGTTTGCAGAACCCCCCCCCCTTGTAAAAGCGGCGTTTTGAAATGTTCTCCGTAAAGGAGAAGGGAAAAGATTTATTGCCATCCGAATGAAGACTATTTTAAAGTGGAAACTTTGTTATTTAGATGGTTATAGAGGCAACATTGTATTGAACAAACAAAACTTTTGTTCGCACCTTCTTCTCAACAATGAAGCGGAAAATGGCTTCCTTTTGTTCTTAATTTGAACTATCCCCTGGAGCAGCAAAAGCAGCTCTGCAGTGATTTTAACAACTTAATGCTCAATTTACTTTACATCCCTGCCTCAAGAAGCCTTCGGTGACTCTCCCAAAGTGGATGCTTCCTTTTTAAATAAGAGGATTAACTTTCTTCTCTGGTCATTAATACAAGATTTGAATTTTCAATCGAACTTTTCTCCGGCTCTTTGGACTTCTCTGACTGCTCACTTTTCGGACGCCATTTTTATTGCACAATTAAAATTAGAACAATGGCACACAGGAAACCTCCCGCTGGAAAATCACTTTCTGCCCCATCGTCTGCTAGATCCAGCCCTGTCCAACAACAAGGCAAGATCACTGAAATGTTGCAGAAGGAAGCAACTGGAGAGAGCTCTCAAGAATCAACCATTACGGAGATGCTACGGGACATATCAACAGAAATACGTGAAATTAGAATGGACTTGGCAGATTTAAAGTTAGAAATGCGAGAGACAAAAGCAAATACATTAGAAAATAAACAAAAAATTGAAATGTTAGAAAAAGGAGCAGAGGAGACGAAAGAGGAGTTAGGAGAAATACGAAAGGAAACGGGAGAAATTAATATGCAGATGTCAAAGATTGAGTTTGAGAGAATGTCTTTTTTCCTCAGATTTCAGAATGTCCCTGAACAGGAAGGAGAAGATCTTAGGGATTTAATGAGTACAATTTTAGCAGATTTTGCAAAGAAAAATAAAGAATTTTTCTGGGGGGATATAGACATGATTTATAGAATCAATTCTACATATGCTAGAATAAATGATGTACCAAGAGAAGTTCACATTAAATTTTTAAAAAGGTCTACGAGGGATGAGATACTGAGGGCCCAAAGGGGCGGGCCATTAAAATTTCAAGACAAAGAAATCACCATATTGAAGCAGATTCCCAAAAAAATTCGTGAATTAAGAAGGAAATACTCCTTCTTATCTAAAAAATTATTCAAAAAGGGAATCTGGTTTAAGTGGTTGATGCCTGAGGGGTTGCTGGTATACTGGGAAGGGGGTAGGGTTAGAATCAAAACAGTAGGAGAGGCGGAGGCTTTTCTTAAAAAGCACTCCCCCCTCCTAGAAGAAGAAGAGGAAACGGGGAGCAGTGGCTCCGCTCATTGAAGAGAAGGAGAAGGGAGAAACCATAGCTAAGAGACTCAGATAGCAAAAATAATTATGTTTGAAATTTTCTATAACCAAGACGGATGTTAAAAAAAAAATGTATGATTGAATGTGTGAAATGTAATATTATATGCTTACTTCTCACCACTATATATCTTTAAAAAAATGTATTTGTATGAAGCCTCAGAGGCGAACACCGACCCTGACATGGAAATCCTAAAATGTAATCATTAGACCTTATCATTTTCCCTTTTCCCATAAAATTGTAAAATCAATAAAAATTGTTTATGAAAAAAAAAAAAAAAGACAGCTTCAATCCCAGGAAAGATTCTGGAAGAAATAATCAAGCAACGAATTAGCAAACACCTAGAAGCAAACAAAATAACAGCCAAAAGCCAACATGGGTTTGTCAAAAACAGATCATGCCAGACTAATCTTATTGCATTCTTTGATGATGTGACAAAATTAGTGGACTGGAGGAATGCCATCAATATAGTTTACTTGGACTTCAGTAAGACATTTGACAAGGTAGATCATAACCTACTACTAGATAAAGTAGAAGAATGTGGGTTAGTCAGCATCACCACCAGATGGATTCGTAACTGGCTGACCAACCGCACTCAACGTGTAGTCCTCAATGGAACTGCATCTACATGGAGGAAAGTATTCAGTGGAGTACCCCAAGGCTCTGTTTTAGGCCCAGTATTCTTCAACATCTTCATCAATGATTTGGATGAGGGAATAAATGGGGAACTCATCAAATTTGCAGATGACACCAAGCTGGCAGGAATAGCCAACACTCCAGAAGAACATTGGGCACTATCTAATAAAATGAAAGCCGGCCTAGCGTAGCCCCCCGTTTCTGACTATATTTATAAATTTTAATTTTTAGGGTTTTAAAGGGTTTTTAGCACGGGTTTTAATTTAATTTAATATATTTTTAATAGTATATATTGTTTTGTAATGGTTTTTAATAATGCCTGTGCGCCGCCCTGAGTCCTAACAAAGAGAAGGGCGGGGTATAAATTCGAAAAATAAATAAAAATAAAAATAAATAAATTCAATGGTGAAAAGAGTAAGGTTCTACATTTAGGCAAGAAAAACAAAATGCACAAGTACAGTATAGGTGGTACCTTGCTCAATAGTAGTAACTGTGAAAGGGATGTTGGAGTCCTACTGGACAACCATTTAAATATGAGCCAGCAGTGTGCAGCAGCTGCCAAAAAAGCCAACACAGTTCTAGGCTGCATAAATAGAGGGATAGAATCAAGATCACGTGAAGTGTTAATACCAATTTATAATGCCTTGGTAAGGCCACACATGGAATACGGCATTCAGTTTTGGTTGCCGCAATGTAGAAAAGATGTGGAGACTCTAGAAAGAGTGCAGAGAAGAGGAACAAAGATGATTAGGGGACTGGAGACTAAAACATATGAAGAACGGTTGCAGGAACTGGGTATGTCTAGTTTAATAAAAAAGAAGAACTGGGGGAGACATGATAGCAATGTTCCAATATCACAGGGTTGTCACAAAGAAGAGGGAGTCAAACTATTCTCCAAGGCACCTGAGGGTAGAACAAGAAGCAATGGGTGGAAACTAATCAAGGAAAGAAGCAACTTAGAACTGAGGAGAAATTTCCTGACAGTTAGAACAATTAATCAGTGGAACAGCTTGCCTCCAGAAGTTGTGAATGCCCCAACACTGCAAGTCTTTAAGAAGATGTTGGATAGCCATTTGTCTGAAATGGTATAGGGCTTCCTGCCTAGGCAGGGGGTTGGACTAGAAGACCTCCAAGGTTCCTTCCAACTCTGCTATTGTATTGTATTGTATTATTGTATTGTGGACTTCAACTCCCAGAATTCCTCCTCCAGTCAAGTTGGTTCAGGAACTCTGGCACTGAAGTGTGCAAGTGTTAAAGCTGTCAACTTACAAGACCCTTGCACCCCTAACCCTTTAGAAAAAAAACTTCCAGGGGTGTTCAAACTTGACAGCTTTAAGACTTGTGGACTTCAACTCCCAGAATTCCTCCTCTCACTCTTCATCTTGATGATGTGTGGACAGGTGGGAGGGGAGGGGAGGGAGCTGAAACCGGTTCTAAACAGCACTGTAGATTTGTGGAACCGCTATTATAGAAGATGTTAGAACTGGCAGAACCCACCTCTGCCTTAGGAAGAAGTCAGTGGCAAACCACTTCTGAAATCTTGCCAAGAAAATTCCAAGTTACCAGGAATCAAAACCTATTCAAAAGAACACTCACAACATCCTTTAATCTTGCTTGAGCTATTTGCTCCACAAGACAGGGTGGTGAATCCTCTCTCTGACCTTCCATCTAAATTAAACGGCAGAAGTTCGTTTTTCTAGTTTTATGGAAAGCAAGTCTATTTCAGTTGACTGTGGGCATGTCCACAAATCTAGATACTAAGCTGCTATTTTGTCCTGTAGCTTTTAAAAGTCAGGCTCTTTTCTCTTTTCCCTCCCCCCCTTCCCTTCCCCTTCCCCTTTCCCTTTCCCCTTTCCTTCTTTATATAAAGCATTTTATTTCCCTACTCCTCTTTCAGCAAAAATTCTGCAAAGCCATAGTAAGAAATCCAAATCCAAACAATCCTAGGACAACAAAAAAGCAGTCCATTGCTTTCATTCTCTTGTTAAAAACTAGTCTTCTTGGCTCTGGTTTCTATCCATATGCAACAAAGTGCTTGATCTCTTGTCATTTTTTTCCTTAGAATGATTGTGGACTCTAATTCTTTTCTTATCAGGAATGTAATGCTAATCTCTTTCAGTTGCTTCTTCTAGGATTGTAACTATAACTGCAAAAGAGGCATCACCTGAAAGGTGATCACGAGAGAGACAGCAGTAATTGTTTGAGTAAGTTACTCAGTAACTATTGAGATGGAGTCACAGAAGAGAACCGTGGATGAAGAATTGAAAGATTTATTCAATGAATTTAAAGGTGAATAGCAACTTTAGGATTGCAATCTAAAACCTTCTTTGGCTGTGCATGCCCACAGTTTCATTGCAAGATGAACATATTAGAAGTGGGCACTTGATAAATTGCTACATTGCAGTTTCTTAACAATGGAGAGATTTAGACTCATCTCAAGAATTGAATGAAATGGGTTAAGGAAAATAACAATGTGCATATTCGTAATTATATTCAGTGTCTTTGCAATTTGCAACTTTGATTTGAGCCATGAATGTGAAAAATGTTTGCAAGGTGGTGCATAATAAAAGCCATTGGAATTGACAAACTCCATACCAGTCAATTGCAAAAGGCAGCTTTCCTTAGAACAGGTTATATCCAGCAACAATACCTTTAACACCATCAGACAATAACACCTGCTTATCCCAGCTCCTTGGGAGGGACTTCACAGGTAGATAAAAGTGCCAAACCCAGTCTAAACATCTGGCTGATTATGCTAATAACCATAATAATAATAATGGTCCTTGGAAAGAACTTGACAAGTAAACAACAATGCCAAATCCAGCCTAAACATCTGGTTGATTGTGTGACCAACCATAATTTATTAAACTTGCATGCTGCTGACTGTGTGGCTCACAACAATCCAATCAATTACTGTCCGTCCAATTCAATAAAACATAAAAAATAAAGATAAAGAGTGGCAAGCATGATGACATGTGGGGTCTCTCTCTTCTCATCAAAAGCCTAGATGAAGAGCAGGTTTTCCTGGCTCCCTTATACAACAGCAGAGTGGTGAACATGCAGAAGTGGGAAAGGGAAAACACATTAAATTATATACTGATAGACCACAACTGAGTCCAAAATTTATGTTGCTAAGTGAGACAGTTTTAAAGTGAGTTTTGCCCCATTTTAGGACTTTTCTTGCCACAGTTGTTAGGAGAATTACTGAAGTTGCTAAGTTAGTAACACAGTTGTTAAGTGAATCTGACTTCTCCATTGACTTTGCTTGTCAGAAGGTCACAAAAGTGATCACATGACCCCAGGACACTGCAACTGTCATAAATATGAGCCAGTTGCCAAGTGTCTAATATTTCGATCAAATGAGTGTGGGGATACTGCAATGGTTTTAAGTGTGAAAAGCGGTCATAAGCCACTTTTTTCTGTGCTGTTGTAACTTCAAACAGTCACCAAATGAACTGTTTTATGTCAAGGACTACCTGCATTTTTTTCTACTGACACCTGCTTTGTATGCTAATATCTTATGCATTTTCATCATTTTAAAGATCTCTATTCACTCATAGTCATGTCTTCCAGATAAAGGAGTTGTGAAAGACCCCTGGAACTTCAGAACATGGGATACTGAACAGAAATATTTCTTCTTTGAGAACAATGACCTGATAGCAGCCCCGTTGGATTCTAAGACACCAGGTATTAAAAAGCAACATTAGTATTTTAGTAATCCTCAGTCTTTTTTTTATGCTGTTTGCAAGAAGATAATGGCCAACTCTGGTCATAATAATAAATTCTGGATGTTCCAAAGGTACCTTCTTTCAACTGGGCTTCCTTAGTTTTTTTTCTTTGAAAAACATTTTTGCTTCTCACCCAAGAAGCTTCTTTAGTTCAGTTACAAAGAAAAAAACAAAAAAATCCATTTATGGGGAGAGGGTGGAGCCGCGCCGCGTCGATACAACGCGGGGTCTCAGCGCTCTGAGACCTCCGTTGATACTTTTGCCGCCCCCTGGTCCATTCAGACCTAAACAGTCCTGTAGGGACGGCGATAAGGAAGACCAAGCCTTGCTGGTCACAGGGGCACCGCAAAACCCCTGTTTGACCCAAGGGAAGAGTTTCTGCAAGGCGGCAAACAGGCAGTCCCCAGGGCTGACAAGGTCTGAGGCAAGCTCCGGAAGGAAGGAAGCAAGCTGAAAGGGAAAGTGCAAGACCGGGAAGGTATTTTTTTTTCTTTTGAAACATTTTGCTTAAAGAAACTTTTTTTTCTTAGTAAAACTAAAACTTTTAATCATGAAATAAGTGGCGGAATCAATCTAATATGCTTTGAACTGGGAGATTTCCTTTTTTTCTTATTTTTCTGTAATTGTGGATTGAAGCATTAGTAATAAGGTTTTTTTTTCCTCTGAAAGTGATTGGATTATTTCTTTTCTTTTTCTTTTTTGTTACTTAAAATCTTGAATTTGGGACTATTTTTATAATTCCTTCTATGACTTACTGCTTATTTTTAAAATCCAACAAGAATTACACTCTTTATTTTTTTTAACAACAATGAAGAAGGATATATTAAAAAGTGAAAATCTGCAACACTGCCACTGGGAGGTCAGAGGCTGGTCTTTATGAGACAATCTATTTTCTCCATAGTGAGGGGAGGAGTATCCAGAATGGGTTGACCTCTTCCTCTCATTGGTTGGGCTGAGTCAGATGAGCTCTTTGGGCCACGCCCTGGTCACCAGGTACAACCCAGTTATCGACTCAGCCCTCAACTGGGCTGTTGTGCCATCCTAGAGTTCCTAAGAAAACAACTAGAGTTTTAACAAAAGAAAGGGAAAAGAAGCACAAATTCTACAAAAACTGCCTGAGTGAGTATCTGGAGACTCACAGAAAGCCTGGTGGGGCTAGGAGCAGTCGCCATTAGCCCCCAGGGGTGGCACACTGCCTTGGTCACTAAGGGTGACGTGGGTCACTCAGCGAGGACCGCCAGCCGCTCGGCAATGCTGTGCCTTTGCAAGCCTCATCAGAGCACAGCAGGAGGCTGGAGCAGAGCTCTTTTACGAGCCAAGCCTCCAGAAGATTAATCCCTCCGGCTGCAAGAGGAGCAGCAGCTCTTTGCAGCAAAAGCCACCTTTCAAGCCCCGGATTGATGTGCCCTTTGAATTTTGGCGCGAATGGCTGCTTTGGATAGCAGGGGACCATGTGCTCCAAGATGGAGGCCCCCTGCTCCTCCGAGGATACAAGCTGGAATCTAGTCCCTGCAGCTATGACCAGCAGCCCTGCCAGGGGCATAGAGGAGCCTCCAAAAAGGTTTGAAACCTCTCCGGGAAGCCTCTTCCAGAAAGGGGGTGGTGGTGGCAAGGCCCAAAGCCACGCCGAGCAATTTCCTCCTCCCCCCTCTGCTCTTGCTAGCTAAGCTCTGTTCTCATGCAAATTTTGTTTCCAGGGAGGCCTTAACGACCAGGTCAGACTGATTAGAGTGAGAGGGGGGAGAATTTGCAGTCTGCTTCCTAGTGCATCATTTTTAACTGGTTTCGTTGTAAACAGTACATTGGAAGTAAGGATTATTATTATTATTATTATCTGGGTTTGTGAGCACAGACAAGAACAGATTTTAATCCCCCCAAAGACTAATTCTAAATATGAGAAGCAGAGGCCCTAGGATGCATATCCAAGAGGGCCTGCAAGACTGCAGAGGAAGAATCTCCCTGCCCCCCGCATGGGAGATACCCATTGACACCCGGGCCTGGGGGGGGGCTGCCCAGGAAAAGCAATCACACCCTCTTGCGATGCCACAGGGTTGCCCTCCCCACAGGGCTGCACAGGCTAGCCAGATGCCACTCTTAGGCATGAGTGCTAGCAAGATAACAATCTGTAAAAATATTGGGAATTCATATATATATATATCTTTAATTATATTATTTACTTATATTAATTTAATTTAATTATATATCTTCAATCCTTAATTGACTGAAAGTGGGATTTCGAGTACATTGAACTGGATTGTTACTCCCCACCATGGGTGGTGGCAGCCTTGCCTTAGCCCTTCAGGGGCAGCATACTGTTCCACTCAGCCCTTAACAGCCTAACTGTCACTGGGCAGGGCCTTGGTGATTAGGGCCTGTTTCAAATGCTTATGCGCAATGCCACTAGCCATCTATCATGGCTTCCCCTAGCACAGGTGTGCCCTGCACCTCCTCACAGAATGGGGTAATGGCAGGACTGTCAAAGCAGCCGCTAGCCCCTATACGGTCTTTCTCTAAGAATGCTCAGCGTAGCAGAGACTAATTGACCTAAATTGACTGTTGGAGCAGGGCAGAGGCTGATAGCCAGCAAGAGTACAGAATGCCAGTGAGTGGCGGGCGGCAGAGTTCTGAGCAGCCCAAGCCGCTTGCATTGGTTTGGATTTCAGCCGGCAGGCTCCAGGAAGCTCAGGCTGGGTACATTTGTTTGAAGTTAAGTGTGCGCTGTCCCCTCAGCTCCCTTTTTGGCGTGAATCTACATCTTAATAATACAATAGCAGAGTTGGAAGGGACCTTGGAGGTCTTCTAGTCCAACCCCCTGCCTAGGCAGGAAACCTTATACCATTTCAGACAGATGGCTATCCAACATCTTCTTAAAGACTTGCAGTGTTGGGGCATTTGCAACTTCTGGAGGCTATTTCTGTTCCACTGATTAATTGTTCTAACTATCAGGTAAGTCTTCTCACAGAAATCTCAAGCCGCTAGCAGCAGCACGGACATGGGAAGCGGCCATCTCCTCTCACCTCTGAGGGGGCGGAATGGCACCAGCCTGAAGGAGGCTAAAGATGCCCCCACAGCTGCATCTGGCCCTTGCCAGATGTTTCCCTGAAGGGGAGGGGCGGAAACACCATGGCAAAACCAAATGAAAGCCTACGGCCCAGAGATGAATTCGAGCGACAAAAGCAATTTTGCAACAGGCAGCAAAAACCTCTACTCCAGTTTCTGATAAATGGCTTCACTGGGGCAATGTGTAGGACTTCCCTCCTCTGGGGGAGGGACGGAGGGGGGTTCCTTACTCCACTTGAAAACCTCCCTTGTTGTTTCAGGGCTTGGGGGCTCTGGCCAAGGGTGGCAGTTTCCCCTGCACAGCCCATATAAGGCGACTAGCCCTAGCTTCCACTTTGCAGGGGTGGTAATGCCATCCCCTTCTGAGCTAGGTTTTCCCTTTGGGTACACCAATTTTCAGACATTGGGCCAAGGCTCTGCAGCAGGGTTTGCCAGGGCACCCAGGCAGAGGATTCCCCTGTCTTTCCTGTCCAGGCACAGGATGCTCAGGCCTCAGATTCGAAGGAAGGCTCAATTAGGGAGGAAACCTTCTGTGAGGTGCCGGTATGCCACCGGCCACTTCTATCCTTTCTGGTCTCCTCCCGCCTTTTTTCTATTCAAAAAACCTCTTATTGAAAGCTAAGGCCAAATTTGGCAACATGCCTTGGAGGCAACTGTGCGACCACCAGTGATAGCCGCAGGACTTGTAGTTCTTTGTATTTAAGTCCAATGACAATAAAGATTATACATACATATATTTGCCATGGAGGCAGAGGCAGTGCCCACACCAAGGATCCTTCCTGATCTGATTAATAGATAATGGGCAGCTTCTACTTCAGGCCCAGTGCCCATCTCTAATGGCAGGACACAGGGTTTCTACCACCTAGCACTAAAGCTCTGGTGTCTGCCTTGCACGCCTCTGATGATATGCAGGAGTTTTTCAGGCAGTGGCCTGGGTATTAGATGCAACTACCACCACTCCTGTCCCTTTTAATCTTTCTTGTCTGTTCTGCTTTCAGGATTACAGCTACTCCCTGCAGCGGATGTCAGGGACACCAGGCTATTAACAAACGAGTTTTCAGGCAGTAGTAGCCTGGGCATTAAGAGCGGCTATGACTGCCCCTCTCCCTTTTAATCTTTCTTGTCTGCTCTGCTTTCAGGGTTGCAGCAAGTCCCTACAGCAGATGTCAGAGACACCAGGCTAGTACCAAAATGGTAGATTCAGGGACAGGCACAGGTTCTATGTCATCAGAAAGACAGCTCTCTCAGAAAGCTAGCCACCCAGGTAGTCAGGGAGTGTAGGGTGTCACTAACAACTCTGACCAAACTGTTAGGAACTATGGTGTCCACCATTGGCATTGCGCCTTGGGCTTGCTTCCACACCAGAGTCCTCCAAGGGTCCCCTTTGCCCTTCCAACAAAGGCACATGAGCTGCCGCAGTCCAAAGTCGTTCTTCCGGCAGAAGTTTCCCGCTCACTGCTCTGGGGGATGTCACTGGTGATAATCAAGGGCGAAATCTTCAGACCAGGTGACGGTTACTACGGGCGCCAATCTGTTTGGATGGGGCAGCCATCTCCAGGCTCAGATGGCGCGAGGACATTGGAGCCAGGTGGAATTGACTCAACATAATCTGGTTGGAGCTCAGGGCCATCCACCTGGCCTCTTACATTTTCTCTATTCAGTCAGGGGCAATCATAATTTAGTCCTCGCGGACAGCATCACCACCGGGGCTCACATACACAGACGGGGGGGACCAAATCGAAGTCCCTCAGATGGGAGGCCAAAAGACTTAGTCACCACTCCTCTCAACGCCCAACTCTCGGCGTTCTACTCCAGGTACCAGACACGAGGGGGGGGGCAGACAGGGTGGACGCCCTCTGATGTCCATGGCCCCGGTGACTCCTCTAGGCCTATCCACCTTTGTTCCTGATTCCCAAGGTCATACAGGAAAAATGAATACATAAATAAATAGTTAGATTAAAAATAAATAAATAAATAAATAATAATTAACAAAAATTTAAAAAAAGGAATTCTTCAGGAGGGGGTGCTAATTGCCCCACACTGACCCTGGAGGCCGTGGTTTGCCGACCTCCTTTGCATCTCGGTGGACAGGCTCTGGAAGATCCTCCGGGAGAGGATCTCCCTCAACCGGGGGTCGCTGGAGCACCAGACTCTCAGTAGTTCCAGTTGACCGCTTGGCGCTTGAGCGGAGCATCCTGAGGGAAGGCCACCTCCCCCAGGGTTATCCAGATCATCCAGGTGGCCCACAGATTCCCATAGAGCGTAATTATGGAGCTACATGGTGGGCCTTCTCTATAGGGTGCACCTCCAGGGGCCCGATCCGGTTCGGACTACTGTTCCACAGGTTCTAGACTTTCTCCAGGCAGGTCTGGACAGGGGTTTAGCCCCCGATGCAATTTGGAGACAGGTCTCGGCTATTTCATCGGTAATCCTGTGTGGAAGGGCTCAGCCTTTGACTCACCACCTTGTGGTCAGGCAATTCCTCAAGGGGGCATCCAACCTAAGGCCTCCTAAGGTACACAGGGGCCCTTCCTGGAACTTGCACAAGGTGTCGAACGCTCTGACAGGCTCTCCGTTTGCACCATTAGAAACTTTTGCTTAAGTTTGACCTTTAAGGTGACCCTTCTGGTGATCATCACCTCCGCCAGGCAGATATCTGACCTACAGGCATTGTCCACCAGGGAAGCTCTTGGCGTGTCCCTCCAGGACATGGTGGGACTATGGTTGGACCCCTCCTTCATCCCAAAGGCGTGCTCTTGCATCCGTCACTGGCAGGAATTGACATTGCCTAGTTTCTGCCAGGATCCTTCTCATCCGTTAGAGAGGAAGTGGCATTCCCTAGACGTAAGGAGGGCTCTAAGGTTTTGCCTTAGAGGAACATGGCCGAATAGGCGATCCAAGGCCCTGTTTGTTTCCTTCTAGCCAGGGTATTACTACCGCCTGCCCAGCATGGGGTCTGCAAGCACAGAGCTCTATTATAGCTCATTCCACATGAAGCGTGACCATCCCATCGGCCTGGGCCGCTCAGGCCTCATTGTCGGGAATCTGTAGGGCAGCTATGTGATCTTCCTCCTCACCATTCATGAGGGACTACAACCTGGACTCCTTGGCCTCTACAGAGGCCTCATTCGGGTGCAGGATGTCGCAGGCTGGGCACAGGGCGGAGGAGGCGCCTCACCAGGCATAAGTTTGTGCGTGCTCTTAACGTGCATAACCCTCCCTGGGGACGCGTAGGCTTTGGTATGTCCCATTCTGGATACTTCTCCCCTCACTATGGAGAGAGGGCGTTGGTACTTACCTGATACGCCTCTTCTCATAGGTGAGGGGAGGAGTATCCAGCCCCTCCCTGATATAGTTATATAAGCTAAACAAGATATACCTGGTTGTCGAACTGTTCTGTTATTTAGCGCGAATGATATACCTGGTTGGTGAACTGTTCTGCTCAAGGAATAATTAAATGAAGGTTTGAAATGAAGACTAAAGTCTGGAGTGGATGGCACAATGAGTCGGATAGAGTTCTTGGTCGATAACTGGGTTGTACCTGGTGACCAGGGCGTGGCCCAAAGAGCTCATCTGACTCAGCCCAACCAATGATAGGAAGAGATCAACCCATTCTGGATACTCCTCCCCTCGCCTATGAGAAGAGGCGTATCAGATAAGTACCAATGCCCTTTTTCTTACTTGAAGCAGCTGTGAAATTTACAGAGCATGAATTGTTTTTAACAGGTGCTCTTTGATAACTGACAGTAATATTTTCTTTTGGAAGACACAACATAAAAGAATCAAAGTAATCCAATGAAAAGATAAAATAGACCTGAGACCAGGGTGGCAGTGAAAACCAAATTTCATTACTTTTTGGATTTGTCAACCTGGTTCCATATCTAGAAGAGGATACTTTAGAAAATCAGAAGGCTTTGGCTGGAATCTTAACTTTTCTGAAACAATGTGGAAGAAGAATTGATAAAAAATTGGACAAACGTTTGTTTGTCACACCAAGCTATGAGCAGTTGGAGGCTCCAAAAATTAAAGAAAAAAAAGAAAATGTTGAAGATAAAGAGGTACTCATTTTAGTTGAAGATAAAGATAAAGATATGATAACGGAGAACTTTACCAACGGATCAAATGTGGGAGAAAATAAAAAGAAGGAAATTCTAAAAAGAGAATTTGAGGAATGTGAGCCTTATTTTGGTCCTCAAGGAAAAGAGGGGGGAAAAATAATTGAAGATGGATGTAACAGGAGAAATCTCTCCAGAAACATGTCTGACATTCAAAGACAAACAACGTGTAAAGATAGAAACTGGGCAGCGGTATTATTTGAGAGTTATACTGGACAATAAAGTGCAGAAAGAAGTTTATAAGAAACCTGGAAAGAAGAATAAAAACAGACTGGGGCCACAAATGGCAAGAGAGATAAGTCCAACTCGCTACTGGAAAGACACTGGCTGATAATGAAAGTTGTTATCCTTTGATGATTAATAACTAGATAGATTGTTTTAGACTACCGGTTTGGGGGCGTGGCAGGCCTGGGTCACTGCCAGTTTCAGTGACCCAGGCCACCAAGTTACTACCTATTCAGCCAAACTGGTTCAAATCGGTAGGAACCCACCTCTGCTTCTGCACCACATTTTTGTCTCTGAAAGAGATCTGCCCAGATTGGTCATCTAGATGCTTCTGTTTATTCCTCTCCTAACTATTGTGAACTGAGCCCTGAGGTAAATTAGGAGACAATGCTGCTTCAACTACTGTTTATTTAACATTAACACCGAATACACAACAACGGACAGCCCTTTTATACTCGGCTGTCAAACACTTTTAGCCAATGACAAGCCTCTAAAACTCCCGCCAGACTGCGGCTGCGTCAGAACCAATCCGCGCTTGCTTTTCACTTGATTGACATGCCGCTGTGGTCATGGTAACATAACACTCCTTCCCCCTGGTTTGCGCAGACGTAGTCTTTAAGGTAGGCGGGTCTTTGTCGCGCTCTTACTGAGTGTCGAAGTTCTGGGATGGTCGCTGCAGCAGCGAGTCGCGCTGACTCCCCCTCCGCCGGGAATGATGGTTGGACCCAGTCTTCTGCTGACTCCGCCCTTACCAGTCCACTAGGGCTTGCAGGTACATTGGCCGATGAGAGCGAGGCGGGCGTAGTATAGGGATTGAGTTCTGGTGGACTGCAGTCTGGCCGGCAGGCGGTGTTGCTAGGTAGGCTTGTCAACGGCTCCCCGCTAGGCAGAACGGGTTGAGCTAGCGGGGTGAATTGTGAATCTCTGCGCCGCAACTGATCCACGTGTCGGCGCCACTGGCGTCCATCCGGTAACTGGACCCTGTAGGAACAAGGTCCAGTTACTTGGATTATTTGTCCTTCGACCCACTTTGGATCAGCAACAAAGTTCCTAGCAAATACCCTTTCCCCCGGTTTAAAAACATGAGCACAAAACACAGAATCTGGAGGAGAAAGGGCGTGGTAAGACGGATAGAGGCGGTCAAGGAGAATGCGAAGGCGACGGCCCATTAAAAGCTCTGCGGGGCTTTTACCAGTGGATGGGCAAGGGGTGGTGTGCTGTACCAACAAATAGCTGTTAATGTCAACATCCCAATTACTAGGACCCATACAGGCCAGGGTCTCTTTCGCAGACTGGATGGCCCGTTCAGCAAGGCCATTGCTGGAGGGGTGATAAGGAGAGACCAGGGCATGCCTAATCCCCAAACTAGATAAAAAATTCTGGAAAGACGCTGAAGTAAATTGGGGACCATTGTCAGACACAAGTGTGTCTGACAATCCGTGAGTGACAAATAAACGCCACAAAACTTTAATGGTAGATTCAGAAGTGGTAGAATGCATGGTGGAGATCTCTACCCACTTAGAGAAAGCATCTACCACGACTAAAAAAGTATGGCCATGTACAGGTCCAGCGAAATCAACGTGTAAACGGCTCCACGGACTCCTAGGCAATTCCCAACTCCTAGAAGGAGCAACAGGAGGGTTGGGCCGAGAAAGCTGACAAGGCTGGCAGTTAGTAACCCACTCAGTAATAGCAGCATCCATCTTAGGCCACCAGACATAGCTACGACCCAACGATTTCATCCTAGCTATGCCTGGATGGCCATCATGGAGGTGCTGTAAAATAGAGGCTCGGAGTGGGGGGGGCACGACTACTCGGGTCCCCCAAAGCAAACACCCTCTAAGCTCAGAAAGTTCCAGGCGTCGCCTATAGTAGGGCAAAAATTGATCGGATACCTGTCTGGGCCAACCTCTGCGCACCCAATCCAGGACTTGAGATATGGTAGGGTCAACTCTTGAACACCCTGCTATATCAGAAGATGACAAGGGTAAGTCCAATTCATCGATCAGTAGAACGGATGATTCGGACGTAGGGTCAGCATTGCCCAAAGGTAGTGGGCAGCGGCTTAAAGCGTCAGCATGACCCATATGTTTCCCAGGCCGAAACTCCAGGTGGTAACAATATGCAGCTAGAAACTCAACCCACCGAGTCATCCGTGGAGATAATATAGCGGGGGTAGGTCGATCCCCAGCGATGATACCTAGTAAGGGTTTGTGATCTGTCTGCAGGACAAAAGATCGGCCATAGAGGTAGTGGTGGAATCGCTTGGTTCCAGCCACGACCGCTAAAGCCTCTTTGTCCAACTGACTATAGTTACGCTCAGCTTTAGACATTGAGCGAGAAAAATATGCAATGGGGGCTTCACTGCCATCCGGATAGCGATGGCTTAACACAGCGCCCACTCCATAAGGGGAAGCATCAGTGGCCAATAACAGAGGGAGGGTCTCACAGTACTGTGTCAGGACTGCAGATGATGTCAATAAAGATTTGACAGCCGCGAAAGCATGGGCTTCGCGGCTGCCCCATCTCCAGACAGCAGAAGAGTCCAAAAGCCTATGTAAGGGCTCCGCTACAGAAGCCTTATTGGGTAAAAACATGGCATAAAAATTAAGGAGCCCCAAAAAGGCTTGCAGCTCCGTTTTATTAGAGGGAACTGGAGCATTCTTAATGGCCTCTATTTTAGCAGGTGTAGGATGGATTCCCTTAGCGTCTATATGGAATCCCAGGAAATCTACTGAATCCACCCCAATGTGGCACTTAGATTTTTTAAACTTAAGACCAGCCTTGCGGAAACGTTGCAAGACTGCTCTAAGTTTGATTAAGAGAGCGTGCTTACTACGCGCTGCAATCAGCACATCATCAAAGTATGGAGTGACTCCTGACAATCCCTGCAGGAGACGCTCCATTATGCTTTGAAAAATGCCCGGTGCCACACAGACTCCAAATTGGAGCCTTCGGCATCGGAATGCCCCACGATGGGTCACAATTGTTTGTGCATCAGCAGTGGCATCATCTACTGTCAACTGCTGATAAGCTTGTGCGAGGTCAAGCTTGGCAAAGATGTGCCCAGTGCCCAGTGAATGCAACAGATGTTGCACCACTGGTACTGGGTAGGGGTGCGCTTGGAGCGCATTATTCAAAGTGGATTTATAGTCTCCACATATCCTGATGGATCCATCTGATTTCATAGGAATTACAATAGGAGTTTCCCACTTTGCATAATCAACAGGTTCTAAAATGCCCTGTTGTAACAATTTATCCAATTCAGCATCAACTTTACGTTGCAGGGCGAATGGCACCCTTCTAGCTTTCAATCTGATGGGGGTAATGTTGGGATCCAGACTGAAGGAAATTGGGGAACCCTTATAATTACCAAGGTCGTCACTAAAAACGTCTTCAAATTCCCTGGCCAAGTCTTCAAAATCAGCTGAGCAGTCCACGGAATGGATACCTGCAATAGAAAAACCCAGAGCCCCAAACCAATCCAACCCCATTAATGTGGCCAACTGGCCATCAACTACCACCAAGGGAAGGGACCCTTTAAATTGGCCATGTTCAACCTCAAACATCCCTGTCCCAATTACCGGAATGGGGTTATGTTGGTAATCTTTAAGTGAGCAGTTGCCAGGAACTAAACTAGTTTTGTTAACATTTGGCAAAAGCTTTTTAAGCGTTTCCCAAGCAATAATGGATCTAACAGACCCCGTGTCCAACTCCATGCTACAAGGAGCCCCATTGATTAGTACATTGATAAACATTTTCTTGTTGCAGAGGTTTTGGCAAGACGCGGTGTTCACGGATGACGCTTCGTCGTCTTCCTCACGGTCTACTTGATGGCATTCCCCTCAGTTTTTTGTCAGATGTTTGTCCTTAGGTCGGCTGGCAGGGCGATTCAGCCCCTTCTCTGTTTCAGAAAAAATTGCGCGGCAAACATAAGCTAAGTGTCCCGTTTTGCCACAGCGCCGGCAAACAGAAGATTTGAAACGGCAATTCGACCTTATAATAATAATAATAATAAATCTTGAATTTATTGACCGCTCCATCTCCCTGGGGGGACTCGGAGCGGTGTACAGGGCAAATAAAACCATAAAAACAACATACATACAATAAAAACGAATTAAATACATCCCTGCACTAAAATCCCAGTTAAAACTACTAAAATTCCTAACTAAAATTAACAGTCCTATAGACGGGAGACTACCCTAGGCCGGCCAAGCAGAACAGATGTGTTTTTAGTTTAAGACGGAAGGAGCGGAGGTCCGTGGTTGTTCTAATGTCGGGGGGAAGGTCGTTCCAGAGGGCTGGGCCCGCCACAGAGAGAGCCCTTCCCCTGGGCGTCGCCCGCTGACAAAGTCTAGTGGACGGCACCCGGAGAAGCCCCTCTCTGTGGGAGCGAATCGGCCGTGAGGATGTATGAGGCAGGATCCGGTCCTGCAAATAGCTAGGTCCCGAGCCATGGAGCGCTTTAAAGATGGTAATTAAAACCTTGAAGCGCACTCGGAAGACGACAGGCAGCCAGTGCAGCTCGCGCAAGAGCGGTGTTACATGGGTAAACCTCGAGGTTCCCATAATTGCTCGCGCGGCTGCATTCTGGACTAGCCGAAGTCTCCGAGTGCTCCTCAAGGGGAGCCCCATGTAGAGAGAGTTACAATAGTCCAGTCGGGACGTCACGAGAGCATGAGTGACTGTGCGCAGGGCGTCCCGATCCAATAGGGGGCGCAACTGGCGAACCAGGCGAACCTGGTAAAACGCCCTCCTGGCCACGGCTGTCACTTGATCTTCCATGGACAGCCGGGCATCCAGGAGGACACCCAAGTTGCGCACCCCATCCACTTGGGGAGAGAGAGCGGGATAGAAATTAAATTATTATTATTATTATTATTATTATTATTATTATTATTATTATTATTATTATTATTATTATTAAGATGTTCGCCCCCAATGGCCAGCGATGGAGTCAGCTGGTTGAATCGGGCAGCCGGAAACCACAGCCACTCGGTCTTGGTCGGGTTGAGCCTGAGTCCGTTTCTTCCCATCCAGATCCGTACGGCTTCCAGGCACTGGCACATCACCGCTACGGCATCGTTGGGGTGGTTTGGGGTAGATATATACAGCTGAGTGTCGTCAGCGTATAGATGGTACTCTAC
This sequence comes from Rhabdophis nuchalis, assembly GCA_039707465.1. NCBI lineage: Eukaryota > Metazoa > Chordata > Lepidosauria > Squamata > Natricidae > Rhabdophis > Rhabdophis nuchalis. Next base: position 16,395,524 of record CM077653.1, read on the forward strand.
CCCAAAACCACGGATGATCTCACCCAGCGGCTTCATATATGTGTTAAACAGGAGAGGCGAGAGGACCGACCCCTGAGGCACCCCACATGTGAGGGGTCTTGAGGTCGACCTCTGCTCTCCTGCCAACACAAATTGCGATCGGCCAGAGAGGTAGGAGGAGAACCACCGTAAAACGGTGCCTCCCACCCCCAACCCCCCCAGCCGACGCAATAGGATACCATGGTCGATGGTATCAAAAGCCGCCGAGAGGTCTAATAGGACCAGGATGGAGGAACAACCCCCATCTCTGGCCCTCCAGAGATCATCAACCAACGCGACCAATGCCGTCTCGGTGCTATGCCCGGGCCGAAAGCCGGACTGGCGCGGATCTAGATAATCCACTTCCTCCAGGTGACGGGGAAACTGTTGTGCCACCACACTCTCGACAACCTTCGCCAGAAAGGGAAGGTTGGAGACTGGACGATAGTTGTTTAAAAGAGCTGGATCCAAAGAGGGCTTCTTAAGGAGGGGCCTCACCATAGCCACTTTTAGGGAGGCGGGCAAGGAACCCTCACTTAAAGATGCGTTGATAACCTCTTGGAGCCAGCCTCGTGTCACCTCCCAGGATGCCAGTACAAGCCAGGAGGGACACGGGTCCAATAAACATGTGGTGGCTCGCAGTCGCCCACGTAACCTGTCCATGTCTTCGGAAGAAACGGAGTCAAACTCCTCCCAAACAAGATCTGTCTCGTGGCATCCCACTGGGCCGTCAATGGGGGCTAGCTCGTTCTGTATTTGGGTGGTTTTCTCCTGCAGAAAAGACACAAATTCCTCTGCTCTACCCTGTAACGGGGCTTCCCGCACCCTCTGTTGAAGGAGGGAGCGGGTCACCCTAAACAGGGCGGCAGGGCGGTTTTCTGCGGATGCTATGAGAGCGGCACAATGATGACGTTTGGCCACTCTCAGCGCCACAATGTAAGTCCGTAAATGGGCTCTTACCTGTGTCCGGTCAGATTCAGATCGAGTAGACCTCCATCTTCTCTCTAGGCATCTCTTGTGGCGTTTCATCACCCTTAGCTCCTCGGTAAACCAAGGAGCCAGGGTGGCTTGCCGCCGCAAGAGAGGCCGCAAGGGCGCGACCCGATCCAAGGCCCCCGTGGTCGCAGTATTCCAAGCGGCCACGAGGTCCTCGGTCGGGGCGCGGGTCAGGGGTACAGGAAGTGGCCCAAGCGCCGCCTGGAACCCATCAGGGTCCATCAGGTGCCTGGGGCGGAACCAGATAGGTAACTCAGGCTCCGCCTCCCCGCGGTGGGGGGTGGCGGTTGGAAAGTCGAGCCAGAGAAGTGAGTGGTCTGACCATGACAAGGGCGTGATGACTATATCCCCTGTACCCAGATCACTCTTCCATTGGCCAGAGACAAAGATGAGGTCAGGTGTGTGTCCACCCTCGTGGGTGGGGCCTTGAATTAGTTGGGTCAGGTCCATGGCCGTCATGGAAGCCATGAACTCCCGAGCTACCTCGGATGATTCGCCCACCGATGGCAAATTGAAGTCCCCCATGACTAACAGCCTGGGGGTCTCCATTGCCATCGTAGCGATCACCTCGAGGAGCTCGGGCAGGGCTGCTGCTACATAGCGAGGAGCCAGGTATACAACCAGCAAGCCCAACTGCCTCCCTAGGCCCCACTTCACGCAGAGGGACTCGCAACCGGTGGTCTGCGGCACAATGGTCTCTCTCGGCTCAAGACCTTCCTTGATAATAACCGCTACCCCACCGCCCCTGCCTAGGGCCCGGGGCTGATGAAAAGCGCGGTAACCTGGTGGGCACATTTCAACGAGGGGGAGTCCTCCCTCGTGGCCCAACCAGGTCTCCGCAATTCCTACCTTAAGTGATTGCCTCCGCAACTCAGGCAGCCACTCTGAGGTAATTTGGCGGGCAGCTTCCAGCGGCTCTTCTCAGCTGCTTTTAAACGGTTAACCTCGCCGGCCGCCCAATCTTCGTCCTCACTTTCAGCTACTTGACAGTGAATGGTAGCAGCGGCTGAGGACATATTTTGGGCAGTTTGGAATTTTCGGATCTCCGCCACAGACAGCTCCGATTGCTCTGCTGCCCGTGCCTCATCCAAGGCTACAGCCAACGTGAGGTCCGGCTTTGCCAATAAACGGCGCTGGAGCCGTAGGTCTCTGGTGCCACAAATCAGTTGTTCTAATAAGGCTTCCTCCAAATCAGGGAAAGCACAGTGAATAGCCGCACTTCGCAGCGACACCATATATTGGCTAACTGTTTCTGTCTCTTTCTGCATGCAAAGGCGGAAAGCATATCTCCTCGTAAAACGTGAGGGAGCAGGGGCGTAGTGCCCCTTTAATTTGGCTAAGATAGCCTCCAAGGACACGGCATGGAGAGAGACTGGAGCGACTAACGAGCGAGCCAAAGCAAAAGTCTCCGGTCCACACACGCTCAAAAAGAATCCCTTCTTTCTCTCTGGGGAAACTTCACTAAAATCATGGGCAATAATAAAACATTCAAATTGTAGTATGAACATCCCCCAAGACTCCGCCTCAGGGGCAAAGGCAGAGAAAGGAGGCATTGCCGATAGCTTAGCCATTCTCTTTTTTGTTTTTCCTTTTAAGTTAAAGGAATACGAGATGGGTGAGTAATTAGTGGAAACGCGGCAGTCCTTTAGAATCCCACCCTCGTCGCCAGTATTGTGAACTGAGCCCTGAGGTAAATTAGGAGACAATGCTGCTTCAACTACTGTTTATTTAACATTAACACCGAATACACAACAACGAACTGACAGCCCTTTTATACTCGGCTGTCAAACACTTTTAGCCAATGACAAGCCTCTAAAACTCCCGCCAGACTGCGGCTGCGTCAGAACCAATCCACGCTTGCTTTTCACTTGATTGACATGCCGGCCGTGGTCATGGTAACATAACACTAACATTTCCACAAAAAGTTGCATTGGCTTTAGAAGTTACTTGGGTGCATGCATTTCCCAATCAAGGAAAAAAATGAGGGAAATGTGTGTATGGTGTTGGCATAATAAGCGAAATAATTTTAAGTCAACTTGAAATTTTGATAAGGCTTGAGAAGAGCCTTAGTGGCACAGTGGTTAAAGTGCAATATTGCAGGCAAACTGTCCACAGCCTGGAGTTTGATCCTGATGGGGCTCAAGGCTGACTCAGTCTTCTATTCTTCCAAGGTTGGTAAAATAAAAACTCACATTGGGAGCAATATGCAGATAATGCTTCTTCCTTGTAAACCACCCAGAGAATGCTGTAAAGTACTGTGGGTGGGTATATAAACCTAAATGCTATTGCTTGTCAAGTGCCAGGGAAATTAGGAGATTCAGGCAGTTCAAATGACTACCCTGTTTCCCTGAAAATAGTGCACTCAGGCTTTTGAGTGCATGTGCTAAAATAAGCCCTCCTCTAAAAATAAGCCCTTCCTGAAAATATTGCAATACAGCAGCAGCCATGAGGTGACTACATTCACCGCCTCCTGAACCTCAAAAATAATAAGGCCAAGTGCTTATTTTGGGGGTCAAAAGAAAATAAGGCCCTGTCTTATTTTTGGGGAAACAATTTATAAAGATTTATTGCAAGCTTAAGCTCTCTATAAGAATCTGATCTACTAATGGTCAAGGGAAATAAGCGAGAAGGTGAGCTGGACTTAGATCTCTTTTGGGTATGCAGGGACTCATGACATGATGCATTTGACCCCTTCTTTGGGCTCAGACTGATCATCTCCTACAACACTATTGCTAAAAGCTAAAGGCTAATACAACAGTGGACAAGAAGGGTGATATTTCAAATTGTTTTCTAGTGACTTTTTCCAATCCCAGGAGCTAATATAAAGAACTTAATATTTATGCGAGGAAGCGGATATCCTAAACCCGGATTGCTTTGAAGCAAGGGAAAGTGATTTGCGGCTTGTCTTTTTAAAATGTATCTAAGTCCGGCTGGCTGGAAACAATCTTTCTTTTATTACTCTCTCCTGCCCGCTCACAGTTTGGGCGGTGGAAGATGGCTTCCCGTTGTTCCTGAATGACTATTTCACTTATGGAAAGTTACCAACATCCCTTTGTGATACGGACTTCCTCTCGCTATTAATGAAGATTTTATTGGACTAATTGATTCCTTCCCTGGAGCGCTTTCTTTGCTACAACTATTGATTGTGAAACGTGTTTTCTCTTTGGGTCCTGAACTTTCTTTTTCTTTTTGCAATCCTGATTTGAACTTTCTCTTCTCTCCTGAACTGCTTCACCAGCCCCACCCAAAAAACGCCATTTTAGTGACACTGACTTTAACAGCTTACCATGGCACAAAAATCAGAACTGGCAGGTTTGGAACAAAGAATGACATCTATGGAGAATGTGTTACAAGCTTTGGTGCAAGAAATTAAGGCTTTGAGAGAAGATCGTACCAGCTTAAAACAGGATATTCAGGAAACACGGAAATAAGTGCTGGAAAACATACAGAAGACTGAAGAGCTGCAAGGGGGGCTGGCTGGGGCAAAGGGAGAGCTTAAAAATGTTAATAGTGAGATTGGAGAATTAAATGGGCATATGTCTAGGATGGATTTTGAAAGGATGTTATATTTTTTAAGATTTCAGAACATTTCTGAGGAGCCTGGTGAATGTCTTCCTGAACTCATGAGCACAATTTTAGCAGATTATTTAAATAAACCCAAAGATGAGATCAGGGGGGACATTGACCTAGTCTACAGAATAAATTCTGCATATGCCAGGATAAATGAGGTACCCAGAGAGATACATATTAAATTTGTTAGGAGGTCAACCAGGGAGGGAATTTTGAAGGCACAGAGAGGTGGTCCGTTAATTTACCAGCAAAAAGTAGTCACTATCTTGAAGCAGATCCCTAAAAAAATTAGAGAGATGAGAAGGAAATTTTCCTTCTTATCCAAAAAATTGTATGACCACGGGATTTGGTTCAAGTGGGCGATGCCTGAAGGAATGTTGGTGTTCTGGGAAGGAGGAAGAATAAGGATTAAAACAATTGCTGAGGCAGAAGCCTTTCTTAAAAAACATTACTCTGTCCTGGGGAAAGATCCGGGGGGGCAGGGGGTGCCACGGCCCCGCCCGCTGGGGGCCTGGAGGGAGAGACAGAAGACACAATTGCCAAGAGACTTAGATCAAAAAAATAACTTTGCTTTGACTTTTGATTAATTTTGTATAACATCTGCATCTGGATTTTTGCAAACGGATGACAGCATGGAATTGAGAATTTAGAAGTATGTACTTGTTTTCACCTCGTAGTATTTATGAAAAATGTTTTTCTTTAACGATTTATTATGAAGCCCTGGAAGGGCCAATGACTCCGACGCGAAAGTTCTCAAAATTTCTTTTGTATCCCTTACCTTACCCGAGTGAAAAATTGTAAAAACCAATAAAACTTTTTCAATATATATAAAAAAAAAGAACTTAATATTTATCTCCCTGGTTTTAGGATTTAGGATTTATTAAATTTTTAGACTGCCCTTCTCCCTTGCGGGACTTATGGAAGACTTATTATGGAAACAGTCAACTAAGTAAACAAAGTCCAAAATAATATTTCTGGTATATATTGCAAGAAATTCTCAGTCCAGAACTATAGGGAGCAATCTCACAATTAAAATACAGACAAGTATTCCAATGTTGGAGACTAGATGAGATTTTAAAATCTAATCTAAATAGTCTTGCTGAGGAAAAGAAAAGAAATAAAAACACCAAAACTCCCAGAATCTCTTGGTTGACTGGTTAGGGAAATAGCAATTATATCAAATAACTGGTGAAACATGTTATTTTATCTTCCTATAATCTGAGACCCACATCTCTTGTGGGAGGGAAATTATACAGTCCAGATGGATGATCCAAAGAAAAAGATCCCCAGTGCAGAATAATTAATTCTTCTTATGATCAGTAAAGAGCTTGTTACAGTATTTACATGTTATTAGTATTGTAGATGTAGTAAGGGGTGCAATCTGCAAACTACTATATGATCTGAAAATTTATCAGCGTGGGCATAGAATAACTCAGGAGCCAATGAATACCTTAAAACTAATATTTGCTTTATGGTTTATTTGATAACTTAAAAAAAATTATTGACATTTTTCCTCCAACAGCTTGTCATTCAAAACTTCACTTTCAAATAAAGATGATTTTCTCTATTTTTGTTGACTCATCTATATTGTTATTGTTCTGCAGAGCAGTTGATGGCTGTGGTCCCCAATGACAATTTAGATTTTAGAAAGAGACCCATCTTTATGGGACTCACTGGTAAAACGAAGACCTTGAGCTGTCAGAAGTCAACTACTGGTGATCCTCAGCTAGTGATATTGGTGAGTTTCATATTTTAATTCCTGAAGAATTGCATACTTATTCTCTACTATTATAATTAACATAACCTAGATATTGCATTAAAAACTACCACAGTAGGGATACTGCCAAAGCATATATTAGGGGATTAGCTACAACGTATATAGCGAGAAAAAACAGGAAAAAAGGACAACAGCAAAAGATACTAAAAGAAGAACATAGAAAACTTGAATTAGACCCACAAAAAGACCCGCAAAAGGAGAAAAAACCCCAAATCTAAAAATAAAACATAATATGACTCTAATGAAAAAAGATTTGGCACAACAAATTAAAAGAGCAAAACAAAACTTTTTTGAAAATGCCAATAAACCAGGAAGATGGCTTGCATATAAGTTGAAAAAGGAGAAAGAAAAGAAACTGATAAATAAATTACAAGATGGGGGGGGGGGGGTGTCCTACACCAAAATTAGATTAAAAAGAAAATAATTCAGGCGGTTTATGGGAAAGTATAGGATTAAGAAAAAACTTTAGTGGAAAAGATAAAGCAATACTTAGAAAAAGCTAAATTACCAAAAATGTCTGAAAATATGAAAGAATAATGATGATGGAGTTAACAGAGTTGATAAATAGACAACAGAACAATAAAACACCAGGACCAGATGGCTTACTTTCAGAAGTTTATAAATATTTACAGGACATTAAATTTGTCAATGTTAGAGATTTATAATGAAGTTCTGTTAGAAGCTAAGATACCAAATTTGTGGATAGAAGTAAACATAACACATATAAAGAATTAAAGGCTTATATCACTACTAAATGCAGACTGCAAAATATTTGCATCAATAACAGCAGAAAGATTAAAAACATTCTTGAATGAATTTATTCACTCAGATCAAAATGGATTCCTACCCAAAAGACAAATTAAGAATAATGTAAGTTTTATTTTAGATACACTGGAACATTATGTACACTCTGAAAAAAAATGTTATTGATTATCTTAGATGTACAGAAAGCATTTGATAATGTAAATTGGCAGTTTATGTTCCAACAATTAGAGTGTATGGACTGTGGCAAGAAGTTTATAAACATGATTAGGACAATATACTCCAGACAAATGGCAACAGTGATAGTACATGGAGACTTGATGGCAAATTTTAATATTAAAAAAAGGCACAAGACAAGAATGTCCGTTCTCCCAATTGCTATTCATATTAATACTGGAAGTGTTAAATAGAGGCACTAGACAAGATCTAGAAATAAAAGGTCTGGAAATAAAAAGAGAAAAATACAAACTACAAGCATTTGCAGATGACTTAAAATTAGTGGACCAGAGGAATGCCGTGGATATAGTTTACTTGGACTTCAGTAAGGCTTTTGATAAGGTAGACCATAACCTACTACTAGATAAAGTAGAAGAATGTGGGTTAGACAGCATCACCACCAGATGGATTCGTAACTGGCTGACCAACCGCACTCAACGTGTAGTCCTCAATGGAACTGCATCTACATGGAGGAAAGTATTCAGTGGAGTACCCCAAGGCTCTGTTTTAGGCCCAGGATTCTTCAACATCTTCATCAATGATTTGGATGAGGGAATAAATGGGGAACTCATCAAATTTGCAGATGACACCAAGCTGGCAGGAATAGCCAACACTCCAGAAGATAGGCTTAAGATACAGAAGGATCTCGACAAACTTGAACATTGGGCACTACCTAATAAAATGAAATTCAATGGTGAAAAGAGTAAGGTTCTACATTTAGGCAAGAAAAACAAAATGCACAGGTACAGTATAGGTGGTACCTTGCTCAATAGTAGTAACTGTGAGGGATGTTGGAGTCCTAGTGGACAACCATTTAAATATGAGCCAGCAGTGTGCAGCAGCTGCCAAAAAAGCCAACACAGTTCTAGGTTGCATAAATAGAGGGATAGAATCAAGATCACGTGAAGTGTTAATACCAATTTATAATGTCTTGGTAAGGCCACACATGGAATACGGCATTCAGTTTTGGTCGCCACAATGTAGAAAAGATGTGGAGACTCCAGAAAGAGTGCAGAGAAGAGGAACAAAGATGATTAGGGGCCTGGAGACTAAAACATATGAAAAACGGTTGCAGGAACTGGGTATGTCTAGTTTAATAAAAAGAAGGACTGGGGGAGACATGATAGCAATGTTCCAATATCACAGGGTTGTCACAAAGAAGAGAGAGTCAAACTATTCTCCAAGGCACCTGAGGGTAGAACAAGAAGCAATGAGTGGAAACTAATCAAGGAAAGAAGCAACTTAGAACTGAGGAGAAATTTCCTGACAGTTGGAACAATTAATCAGTGGAACAGCTTAATAATAATAATAATAATAATAATAATAATAATTTAATTTTATATCCCGCTCTCTCTCCCCAAGGGGACTCGAGGCGGGGCACAGGCAATTAAAAATACAAATAAAACCACAGACAAATACAAAATACAAAGTTAAAAATAGATTAAATTGATCCTGCGCTAAAACCCATAAACTAAACTAAAAATTACCCCTAAAAACCCCTAACCTAAAAAGAGACTACCCAAGGCCGGCCAGACGAAAAAAGTGCGTCTTTAATTTTAAGCGGAAGGAGCGGAGGTCCGTGGTTGTCCTGATATCGGGGGGAAGGTCATTCCAGAGGGCTGGGCCCGCCACAGAGAAGGCCCTTCCCCTGGGCGTCGCCCGCTGACAAAGTCTAGTGGACGGCACCCGGAGAAGTCCCTCTCTGTGGGAGCGAATCGGCCGTGAGGATGTATGGGGCAGGATCCGATCCCGCAGGTAGCTAGGTCCCGAGCCATGGAGTGCTTTGAAGATGGTAATTAACACCTTGAAGCGCACCCGGAAGACGACAGGTAGCCAGTGCAGCTCGCGCAAGAGCGGTGTTACGTGGGCAAACCTAGACGTGCCCATAATTGCTCGCGCGGCTGCATTCTGGACCAACTGAAGCCTCCGGGTACACCTCAAGGGGAGCCCCATGTAGAGAGAGTTGCAATAATCCAGTCGGGATGTCACGAGAGCATGAGTGACTGTGCGAAGGGCGTCCCGATCCAATAGGGGGCGCAACTGGCGTACCAGGCGAACCTGGTAAAACGCCCTCCTGGCCACGGCTGTCACTTGATCTTCCATGGACAGCCGGGTATCCAGGAGGACACCCAAGTTGCGCGCCCCATCCACAGGGGCAAGATGTTCGCCCCCTATGGCCAGCGTTGGAGAGAGCTGGTTGAATCGGGCAGCCGGAAACCACAGCCACTCGGTCTTGGTCGGGTTGAGCCTAAGTCCGTTACTTCCCATCCAGATCCGCACGGCTTCCAGGCACTGGCACATCACCGCTACGGCATCGTTGGGGTGGTTTGGGGTAGATATGTACAGCTGGGTGTCATCAGCTTACAGGTGGTACTCTACCCCAAAACCACGGATGATCTCACCCAGCGGCTTCATGTATGCGTTAAACAGGAGAGGCGAGAGGACCGACCCCTGAGGCACCCCGCATGTGAGGGGTCTCGGGGTCGACCTCTGCTCTCCTGCCCGCACAAATTGCGATCGGCCAGAGAGGTAGGAGGAGAACCACCGTAAAACGGTGCCTCCCACCCCCAACCCCCCCAGCCGATGCAATAGGATACCATGGTCGATGGTATCGAAAGCCGCCGAGAGGTCTAATAGGACCAGGATGGAGGAACAACCCCCATCTCTGGCCCTCCAGAAGTTGTGAATGCCCCAACACTGCAAGTCTTTAAGAAGATGTTGGATAGCCATTTGTCCGAAATGGTATAGGGCTTCCTGCCTAGGCAGGGGGTTGGACTAGAAGACCTACAAGGTCCCTTCCAACTCTGCTATAGTATTATTGTCTTGTCTTGTCTTGTCTTGTCTTGTCTTGTCTTGTCTTGTCTTGTCTTGTATTGTATTGTATTGTATTGTATTGTATTGTATTGTATTGTATTGTATTGTATTGTATTGTATTGACTTGGTATTTGTACTAGAAAAACCATTGGAAACTGGCCCTAAGCTAATGGGAAAAATAAAGGAATATGGCAGGATTGAGAATAAATAAAGACAAAACAAAAATACTAGTCAAAAATCTTACAGATAAACAGAAAACCTTGGCAAAGCAAACAGACCTTCAGGTAGTCAAGAAAGTAAAATACTTTGGAATCTACTTAACAGCTAGATGTGTAACAATTAAAGAAGATAATTATACATGGTTAATACACCAAATAAAAGTGGACTTGGAGAATTGGAAAAATCTACAGTTGTCAATGGTAGGAAGAATAGCAACCATAAAAATGAATGTACTGCAGAAGCTATTGTTCTTGTTTCAAACAATTCTTATAAAAGTAGAGAAAAAATATCTTGAACTGAACACAATCTTGAAATATGTTTGGCAAGGAAAAAGAGTCAAAATAAAACTGAAAATGTTGCAAGAATCCAAAAACAATAGGGGCTTTGGTCTGCCGGATTGGGCCTTGGCACTAACTTTGGTGAAGGAATGGATAAATGTTAGAAATAGAAAATTGTTATTGCTGGAAGGACATGATTTCCAGCTGGGATGGCATACCTTTCTGTAGTATGACAAAAATAAAATACATAGATACTTTCAACGACATTATGTAAGGAACACTCTACTTCTAATATCGGAAAAAGTTAAAGCAAAATATTACACGCAAATACCAGTCTGACTTTCAACAATGGAAGTACTAAACATCCAAATGTGGTAAACTTGGGAAAATTGTAATGTATTGTAATTGTAATTGTAATGTTTTAAATGAGAAAGGGGAACTTAAAACTAAACAGAAATTGCCAAATCAAGGGGTGGACATCGCATGGTGGCTACACTTGCAAATACAATCCAGATATGAAAAAGATGTAAAGATATTGGTTTCTATGAAGAGCCAACAATACTTGATCAGATACTATTAGGTGTGGATGAAAAGTTAGTACAGAAAATATATAGCTATTTATTAAGTCTTAAAATGGAAGATAAACAAGTGAAGGAAACAATGGTAACATAGACAATTTTGGGGGGGTATACTATAGAATTAGATAAATGGCAAAAACTTGGGAAACAAACCATAAATGGGCAATGGCAACTAAGTACAAGGAAAACCTGTATAAATGTACTACAGGTGGCACTTGCCATCGGCAAGGCTAGCAAAGATTTTTAAAAACATGTCCAAAATGTTGGAAATGAACCAGATGCCAGGATAGTATTACCATATGTGGTGGACCTGCCCAAAGGCAAAACAATTTTGGATGAAAATACATACATGGCTGGAGAAAATGATAAAGCAACATATAGATCTAAAGCCAGAAATATTATTTTTCTCCATCCCTTGCTGTTGTTCTGACCTTCTCAGGCCAGGCAAGGAGTGACTGGGAGGCGGGGGCGAGAGATGGGGCCAGCCAGTGGTGGGATCACCCAACAGGGAGCCATAGCAGAGGGCCCAAAGAGGCACTGGAGCAGCAGGTTGCAGACACCCAGCCTATCCCATGTCTTTAGGAAAGACTCATTAGGTGGACAAAAATGATAAATCCAGTCTAAACATCTGGCTAACCATGAGAGATATATCACTAAAAATTTACTTGTTCTTTTTTACAATACTGTTTTAAAACTAAAATGTAACTGTCTTTTGTTTGCTTGTTTTACCATGCTTCAAAAAATTTCTTTGTATTTCAATATTTTTAACAATTAGCATATGGATTAAAGCAGAAGTAGCTAATCCTGCAGCTCTCCTAACCAAGCCTTGTATTTTTTTTAGGAATGCAACATCATGGATCTTTACAGAAGCAATAAGGAACTCAAGGATTTTTCTTTCTATGTTTTCACTAGAGGCAGTAAATCAATTTGCCACTTTGAATCTGCAGCATTCCCTGGTTGGTTCTTAAGTACCTCAATTCACCCAAACATGCCTGTTGGTCTTTGTAAACGAAGAAGTTCTGAGATAATTTCATTTCATTTTGAAAATGTTGCTTCTACTCCAAAGTAAATTTTTTGAAGAAAACGGAATAAAGAGGTAGTGCAGGGCTATGTCACCAGCATATTTTGTATGCTGTAGAATGAAGCTTTAGTCATGATAAAGTAAGTAATAATAATGATTTGATTAAAAATAAAATATCTAATTGTGAGTAAATTCTGGATTGCCCTCTTAGTGTTATTTTATTTCTGGCCTCCAAGGAGCATGGAAGACGTAACATGGCAGTGCTGATGGAAGAGGTGAAGCTAAAGTTGATTTCTTGTCTGTAACACAACCTGGATGCATTTAGTTTTGATTCAATAAGAAGGGGGGGGGAGGGGGACACGACCTGAAATAAAAACCAGCATTTTATTGCTATTTCAGCATTTTGTTGCCAAGTTTCAATAATGTCATTTGAAGAAACTCTAGGGACTGGGATCTATCCTTAGATCTTCGTTTAGATTCAGGTAGAAAATGTGTAAGGAGCAGAAGGCTGCATGGAGGCTGTTCTTCTCACAGTTAATTGGAACTTGATAGGAAGGAAATATTTTGAGCAAGACAATAGGAATGTTATACCCTTGAATACCCTTGTCATGGTAAAGGGCCTAACTGATATTTTTCTTTCTTGGAGAACAAGAAAATGGAGAAATCCTTCAATTTTATAGTTTATCTCTCCGGCTCCCAAATTAGCTAATTTTTTTCATACAATAAGGTTAAAACAAACTTGCTACCAACCAAGTGAGATTAGAGATTGTCTCCAAGAAAGGTAGCTGATCCATTTTCTTTCTCAAAACACTTTTGTCATGCACAGAGAGATATAAAACAGACTTAGCTGTCTATGTCAGAAATCACACAATTTGTGAAATCTGACCATTGTAAAACCTGTTTGTCCACTAGTTTAAATGCATGCACACTTGAAATGCTTCTAATGACAATTCTTCTCCAAAATGATAAGGGGGAAATACAACTAAGCATTCTTTAATGCTTTCAGATGAGGAAATTCTTGCAAAACAAATGTTTTGTGTTATCTAAATCATTCCTTAAAGAGGAAAAAGCTTAACACTAAACTGTTTATGAGACCATTTCCCATTCACTTAGAAGGCACACCCACCAGTGTCATTGAGTGTCTATAAATGGTGTAAAATCTCAGAGGTGGACACAGAGGATTCTTCAGTCAAAGAAAAATTGTTGCACCAGGACAGGTACAGTCTTCTTAATTATACTTTTGGACATTCTTTCCATGTCTGTTTCCAAGGCTAAGAAATTCCACAATGGTAAATTCTTTCTTGGCCAATTTTGCCATCTATTGTTGTGGTCATCTGAGGACCAGATCAGAATATGAATTAATTTTCTGGAGTTTTTAATAATTGGGTTCCTGAGGCTTTTCTGAATTGCTATTGTGTTTTTTTTTAAATCTTCACCCTGCTGCTTGATTTTAATCAGTTTGATTTGAGGTGCTGTTGCTGGATTTGCTGTTAAACCTCTTTGTGTGCAGGTTTCTCTGTCTCTCTGTGTCCTTTATAGAGAAAAGTAATTTATTAAGCAGATTTGACAAAACCTGATGCCATGAAAACTGGGGAAATCACTTTCCCCACTTTTCATTTGAAAATAGACATGCAAATCTTGAATGGGTGATGGCAAAATTTTGGAGAAATGGATTAAACCCTTTTTGCAATATAAATTCTTACACTCTCCCAAATAATATGGAAATGATATGGAAATGATATGGAAATTCTTATACATCACCCAAATGATAGAAGGAGAAGGAGGAGAACAAAGGAGAAGGGGAAAAAGAAAGAAGGAAAGAGGAGGAAGAGAGGGAGAATGCAATCTCAGATGCTTTATCTTTTCAAGAATTGAGTAATGCATCTTTGATCTACTTTTTACCATTTGCTTTCTTAGCTAGTTTCTGGTCTTCAGTTCCTTTTTAGAACAAGCTAATCTTGATATAGAATGTCTGGTCTCCGTTCAAATTATAAAAACTGTGCATCTCCCTATGTTGCTGAACTTTATCTTCCTTTGAAGCAGGAAAAATCCAGAAGCAACATTAAAAGCTGTGAAAGAGATTTACCATGTTTAAATAACTATCATACTACCATATTTTTTGGAGTATAAGACACACTAGAGTATAAGACACACCTTAATTTGGGGGGAGTAAAACATAAAAAAAACTTTCTGCCTCTGCCTACCAGCATCCATTGTGCCCTTGCAGCAAACTTCAGCATGTCATTTCAGCCTGATACAGCAGCAGCAGCTGATTGGTGGGTGGAATACCCCCAATCAGTTGTTCCAGGCTGCAGGGATTGCCACAGACCATCGCCGCCTCTGTGCCTCACATTTTCGGGTGGTTCCAGGTGGCGGGGATTCTCACTTCCACTCAGATTTTGATAACAAGCTTTTTATCCATTTAAAACAAACCCTATCACCCCACACATATTTAACTGGAGGGGTTGGGGATGATTTTCATGGGTGAAGAAGAGGGACTTGGCACCAAAGGCTGCACTCCCAAGATGCCCCAGTATTTCTACCTATAACCATAGGCATTGAAAGCCTGACTTTCTCGCAGCAAGGGCCGATAGAGACGCAGCACTTCAGTCCTCCTGGACGCTGTCATCTCATAAACATGCTACCCTGCAACTTTGCTGCCTCAGTAGGAGCCTGATTCCTGAAGTGGCCCTGGGAAGTGGGAGATTGGGACTCATTTGGCAAAGGGGGCGCTGTGCGAGAGATGTAAGGCAGCTGCCACTGTCTCCGCCACCTGGAACGCCTTCATTTCAGATCCGCCACCTTTCGCATGCCCAGGTGAAGATCCACCACCCTCTTCCCTACATATTCAGGCAACAGGACATCTTTATCATGGCAGCCATTCGAGCAGATGGTGAACTGTTTCTGCTCCAACTGGATGGGGAAGCTGCTGTTGAGCAGAGCCACCTGGACCAAGGAGAAACCTCCCACCCCATGCCTCCCCCCCGTCCAGCACCGCTGGCTGCTTTGCCTTTGTATGTGTGTGGTGTGGGGAAGGGCTCAGAGGGAAGCCTGGGCAGTGGGGGGAGAGTGTGGAATGGGGGTTCCACAAACGGCATGTGCAGAAGGCGGCAAATCTGAAATGAAGAGCTTCAGGCAGTGGAAATGGCCAGGAAGAAAGAGGAGGTGAGTCTGCTGTGCCCACCACATGAGCTATTTGTGGAATCGGAGAGGGAATTGTGGTGTTGCTTCCCGAAAACACTTTCCTTCCTGATTCAAATAACCTAGCATGCAGAAGGCTGCTTTAGCTCCTGTGGCCAAGTGTGAGCTTTGCGGCCAGAAGGGTTTCCCTCCCTACTTGTCCCATTATGAAGTTTCCTGTCCAGAGAACCACACAGATTACTTCCCTGGCAGCTGGCCTGCAAGCACTGCTTGATCAGGATTGGGGGGGATGGACCCCTCCATTCCACACACTCTTTCCCCCCTGCCTTGGCTCCCCTCTGAGTCCTTCCCTATTATGCATGGACAAAGATGAAGCAGCCGGCAGTGATGGGGGGGGGGGGGGAGGCATGAAATGGGAGATTCTTCCATGGCCCCGGTGGCTCAGCTGAACCTTCTGGAGCCTGGTGGCGGTGGCTTCCTCATCCAGGAGGAGCACGATCGGAAGCGGAGTCAGTTCACAATCCGCTCGAATGCCTGCCATGATAAAGCTGTCCTGTTGTGTGAATATGTAAGGAAGAAGGTGGTGGATCTTCAACCAGGTGTGAAGAAGGCAGCGGATCTGAAATGAAGGCGTTCCAGGTGGCGGAGATAGGGGGTCCCGAAAGGGAGAAGGGCGGTATAGAAATCTAATAAAAAGTAAAGTAAAAAGGGTGGGTGAGGCTACATTCGGAGTATAAGATGCAGTCATATTTTCATCCTCTTTTTTGGGGGGGAAAAGGTGTGTCTTATATTCTGAAAAATAGGGTAAGTTCCCAAATGTCTTCCTGCCCTCCACCCCATAAAATAATCCCTGCCTTTGGTTGGAGAGTTCCACCCCATCAATCCATGGTGCATGATACTAACTCAATCATTCTACATTGTTGCTTCACCTATCAGTGATTCTTGAATCCACCTTTAAAGTCTTCCCTATTTTAGAACATAAGAGAGATAGATACTGGTATAGATAATTTCAATGTGTGAGAAGTAGGGAATATGGCATCCAAATTCTTCCCCAACAAACCCTCCTACCAAATGAATCAAATGGATTAATAAATTAATCAAACCAAATAAGGTTCTTAGAGAGAAATACATTTGGTAAACAGTATATTTGTTTAGTAAAACAATGCATTTCATCAGGAAAGGAACTATTATTTAAACATTAGGAAGAAACATGAGATGGGAATGAATCTGTGGAGATTATAAAATATCTATAATAGAATAGATAATAGAAGATTTAGAAGTACTATAATATGAATGATGAGGATAGAAAAAATATGAGTGTAAGAGATTCAAAAAGAGTTGATGTGAAGGAAGCCAAGGTTGTTTTTTTAATAACAATTTTTATTGGTTTTTACAAATTTTATAACAAAGGAAAGGGTATATAGGATATAAAAGAAATATTTTAGGGCTTCCATGTCGGAGATGGTGGTCGCCTCCGAAGTTCTATACAAAGAGTAAAGGTTTTTTTTGGTATAACATTGCGCATGCGTTGAGAAGATGGAGACTAACCTTTGATTCCGGGAGAAAGGCGAGGGAAGGCTTGGAGCCCAGGAGGATGTCAGCCGGCCAACTTTGTCACCTGATGGCCAGCCCCGGCAAGCCGCCCACCCCGTTAACATGCTGGAGCGTCTTCAGTCCTTCGGGGGGGCATGGACGAGCAGGGAGCTGGAGTTGAAATCGGAGCTGGAATGGCAAAGCCGCCATTCCACTATGCCGCCCCCCCCCCCCCTCCTTCGCGACACGTTGGAGTGATTTTTTTGTCTTCTGGGGTGGTGCGGGCGTGCAGCAACAGGAGCTGAAACCGGAGCAACTGAGCAGCTGAATGGTCGAGCTGACAATGGATGGAAAGGTGTAGGACTGCTGAACGACTGTGGCGCGGCAGACTGGTGCGGCGCGGCGTGGAGGACTATAGAAGAGCATAGAGAACTGCCGAACGAGAACTGCCGAACGACCCGACGCTGCGCGGTGTAGGTGCAGCGTGTGGCCAGCGGGTGAGCAGCGTTCAGGATAAAAAAAACTGGGAGCTGAAGCGGACGAACGGAGCACGAGCGAACGGAGCAGGGGCGAATGGTAAGCCAGGATTCATCGCCCATAGAACAATATCTGGCCTGTACATCGGCCTAAATAGTCTAATTAGCATCTGGCCTGAATTTTGATCTCGGCCTAATGGTGGACTTTGGACCCAATGGCTTCTAGGAGATGGACCTTCCGGCATTACCCCGGCTTTACCCCTTATCGATTGATTGACTGCTAAGCTCCCTGCCACGCCCTCCTGCCTGAGAATCTTAATACTACTCATTCTCCTATTTCTATTTATCGCTCCTATTCTTATTTATTGATCCTCTGAACTCCGGAACTATGAACTATGAACTTTGAACTATGAATTACTCGAATTATGAATTAATGATATCATTTAAGTCCTCCTGTTGATGCCTCCCCCCTCCCTTATCAGATTTACAATGGAACTTTTCCCTCAGGGCTACCTTGATTCGATCTCCTCCCCGCACTTTATGTACTATGCTTCTCACGTATTCAAGGGCTACCCTCCTCTCTCTGCGGGAGTCCCCTCCCGCACAGGTTTGGCCCTCAGTGTTAACGAGGGCCCACCTCAAGGATGGGCTTATCAGCCAAGAGAGGTGGCAAAAACGCAAGATGCGTAGTTTTTTAGTTAGTTTTTTAGCTTGGGTTTTAAGGGGTTCCAGGGTGGGGGGTGGGTCCATTTATGTTAGCACTGAGCAGAGTACGAGACCAGCTGATAATGGCGGAAGTAAGGGTAGAGGGTCTGATTTAAAGAGGGGGGCGAAGGTCAATCCCACAGAGGGCCTCTCCATTCACACGGTCCAGGGGAGGGGCAGGTATGACGGGAGCCGGGAGTCATATCAAGTTTTGGGGGGCGTGCGTACCCACTATTTAAGAGCGGTCGCCCGCCCCGACCCCCTGGGCTCCTCCCGTAATCTAGGAGGTGATGAGTTACAGAGCCCGGGCCCGAGGCTGATGCTGTGCAATGCCAGGTCCGTGGTGAACAAAGCTTCCCTCATATATGATCTAATTTCGGAGGGGGACCCAGACCTGGTGGGCATCACGGAAACCTGGTTGGGGCACGAGGGAGGTGTTCCCCTTGTCGAGATGTGCCCACCAGGTTACCTAACACTTCATCGGTCAAGGGCCCAGGGCAGGGGTGGGGGAGTGGCGGTTGTTATTAAAGAAAGTCTTCAGCCAAGGGAGGCCACTGTGCCTCAGGTAATCGGGTGTGAATCTCTGTTTGTGAAATGGAGACTTGGGAGGCAGCTGGGCTTGCTGGTCTTGTACCTGGCTCCCCGCTACGTGTCAGCAGCCCTGCCCGAGCTCCTCGAGGTGATCGCTGAGGTGGCGGTTGGAACCCCCAGACTTTTAGTCATGGGGGACTTCAACCTGCCATCGGTAGGCGATTCGTCCGAGGTGGCTCGGGAGTTCATGGCCTCCATGACGGCCATGGACCTGACCCAAGTAATTCAAGGCCCCACACATACAGGGGGAAACACGCTAGACTTAATCTTTGCCTCTGGCCAGTGGTTGAGTGATCTAGGAGTAGGGGAATTAGTCATCGAACCCCTGTCATGGTCAGATCACTCGCTCCTGCGGCTGGACTTTCTGACCGCTGCACCCCACCACGGGGAGGCGGAACCCGGGATTCCTAGATGGTTCCGCCCCAGGCGCCTGATGGACCCGGAGAGGTTCCTGACGGAGCTTGGGCCTATGCCTGTAACCCTCACCCACGACTCGACCGAGGACTTAGTGGCCGCATGGAATAGTGCGGCCATGGGGGCCTTGGACCGGGTCGTGCCCTTGCGGCCTCTCACGCGGCGCCAATCCACCCTGGCTCCTTGGTTTTCTGAGGAGCTAAGGGTGATGAAGCGCCGCAAGAGACGCCTAGAGAGCAGATGGAGGTCCACTCGTTCCGAATCCGACCGAACACTGGTGAGGTCCTGTACAAAGACCTACCTAGTGGCAATAAGACTGGCAAAACGTAATCATCTTGCCACCCTTATAACCGCAGATAATCGCCCTGCTGCCCTGTTCAGGGTGACCCGCTCCCTTCTCGATCATGGGTCGCGGGAAGTTCCCCTGCAGGGTAGAGCAGAGGAGTTCGGTGGTTATCTGCAGGACAAAATCGCTCGGATTCGGGACGACTTGGCGTCCATTCCAATAGATCTGGGCGGACCGTCCGAGGCAGGTCTTGAGACCGTTTTATGGGACGAGTTCGACTTTGTTACTTCCGAAGATATGGACAGGTTGCCAAGACGACTGAATGCCACCACATGTTTATTGGACCCGTGTCCCTCCTGGCTAGTACTGGCCTCCTGGGAGGTGACACGAGGCTGGCTCCAGGGAATTGTGAACGCTTCTCTTAGTGAGGGGCTCTTGCCGACCTCCCTTAAAGAGGCAATGGTGAGACCCCTCCTCAAGAAGCCCTCCCTGGACCCAGCATTGCTAACTAACTATCGTCCGGTTTCCAACCTTCGCTTTTTGGCGAAGGTTGTAGAGAGTGTGGTGGTACAGCAGTTCTCTCGACACCTGGAGAAAACTGTTTATCTAGACCCGCGCCAGTCCGGCTTCCGACCTGGGCACAGCACCGAGACGGCATTGGTCGCGTTGGTGGATGATCACTGGAGAGCCAGAGATAGGGGTTTTTCTTCTATCCTGGTCCTATTAGATCTCTCAGCGGCTTTCGATACCATTGACCATGGTATCCTATTGCACCGACTGGAGAGGTTGGGATTGAGGGGCACTGTCTTACAGTGGTTCTCCTCCTACCTCTCCGGCCGGTCGCAATTTGTATTGGCAGGAGGGCAGAGGTCGACCTCGAGACCACTCACTTATGGGGTGCCTCAGGGGTCGATCCTCTCACCCCTCCTGTTTAACATCTACATGAAGCCGCTGGGTGAGATCATCCGTGGTTGTGGGGTAGAGTACCATCTGTACGCTGATGATACTCAGCTGTACTTATCTACCCCCAACCACCCCAATGATGCCATCGAAGTGATGTCCCGGTGCCTGGAAGCCGTGCGGCTCTGGATGGGAAGTAACAAACTCCGACTCAACCCGTCCAAGACCGAGTGGCTGTGGTTTCCGGCGTCTCGGCATAGCCAGCTTATTCCATCGCTGGTTATCGGGGGCGAGTCATTGGCCCCCGCGGAAAGGGTTCGCAACTTGGGCGTCCTCCTGGATTCCCGGCTGTCCCTAGACGATCATGTGACGGCCGTGACCAGGGGGGCATTCTACCAGGTTCGCCTGGTACGCCAGTTGCGTCCCTTTCTGGACCGAGACGCCCTCCGCACTGTCACTCAGGCACTCGTGACGTCTCGCCTATACTATTGCAACGCTCTCTACATGGGACTCCCCTTGAGGTGCACCCGGAGGCTCCAGTTGGTTCAGAATGCGGCCGCGCGGGGTATTCTGGGAGCTTCTCGCTACTCCCACGTAACACTTCTCCTGCATGAGCTGCACTGGCTACCGGTGGCCTTCCGGGTGCGCTTCAAGGTGCTTGTTACCATCTTCAAATCGCTCCATGGCTCGGGGCCTAGTTACTTACGGGACCGTCTCCTGCCACATACCTCCCTATGTCCGATATGCTCCCACAGAGTGGGCCTACTGAGGGTACCAACCGCCGGGCAATGCCGGCTAGTGGTGCCCAGGGGTAGGGCCTTCTCTGTGGCTGCGCCGGCCCTCTGGAACGACCTACTCCCCAAACTTCGCACAATCACGGACCTTCCCCTCTTCCGCCGCTCACTTAAAACATATTTATTTCAACAAGCTGGTCTTGCGTAAATGGTATTGATTTTATAACATAACTTCTGTCAAGGACATAAATGGATTTTAGGTTTAGGGAATTTTAGCTTAGGAGGGTTCCTATTTTAATATTTTTAAATTCTAGTACAGGTAATTTAATTCGTTTTTAGCTTTGTTATATATTGTCTGTTTATATGGTTTTTAATTTTTTCCCTGTACACCGCCCCGAGTCCCTTTGGGGAGAGGGGGCGGTTTATAAGTCTAATATTAAATTAAAATTAAATTAAATAAGGTGGAATGGAATACATATATCATATCATAAATTCATGCATTCAATCATTTGTTTCTATTAACTTCCGTTTAAGGATTACACTGTGTAAAAGAAAATCATTTTTGCGATCTGAGTCTTTTAGCTATTGTATCATCTTCCCTCCCGCCGGTGGGCGGAGCCATGGCCCCTCCCGTTCCCCCATTTTCGTCCTCCAGGATTGAGGAGTGTTTTTTAAGAAAGGCTTCTGCCTCTTCTATTGTTTTAATTCTAACTCTACCTCCCTCCCAGAACATCAACATTCCTTCCATTTGAACCACAACCCCTTTTTATATAATTTTTTGGATAAGGAGGAATACTTCCTCCGAATCTCTCGAAACTTTTTTGGGATTTGTTTCAAAATGGCAATTTCCTTCTGCAAAGCGCCATCTCTGTGCTCTCAGGATCTCATCCGAAAGCCAATGGTTTTCATGACACTTGGCAGCAGAGATTTTATCAGAAGTGGGGATAACTTCATGATACACAAATGTCAAAAATAATAGTGTCTAGAAACACCAACAGATCTCTTTTCAGCTGAAGAAATCTCTCCATTTGGTGTCTCAAAGGTGTTTTTTTCGAGAAGCAACTGGACTTTCTTTGTTTTTTTCTTTAAAGATGCTTTCCTTCTCATCCAAAAAGCTCTAGAACTGAGGAAGCATCTTGAACGAGAAGCGAAATGTTTTCAAGGAAAAACAGTGAAAGTCCAGTTGCCTTTTGAAAAAGCACCTTTGGCATAACCATGACCTGGATGATTGAAAATCCCCATAGACATTTCCATTTGGTGAATGTTCAGAATGCGCTGAATGGTGTCCCTATTCTCTATCTCTCTGCAATCATACTTTATGATGCCAACTCCCTTTAACACATTCTCTTAGGACAGTAGTATCAAGCGTGGAAAAATTATCCAAGAACCTGAAGTAGCAACCAACCTGGAGTAACTGGAACAAATAGTAGAAATGGAGATCCAGAAGAATAAAAGCCATAAGAAGAGCTGGGATGAGGAAATGAAGGAATTATTCCAACAGTTGAGACAAAAGGAGGGTAAAAATTACTTATTATTTTTCTGCTTATGTTTTCTAAAGATAGTCCCAATTTAATAATGTAAAATATAAAATACTTATGGAATTATAATTCATAAACTAAAAACTAAAGAAAATAAATTTATGAATCTAAATCTATACGTCATCATAGAATTAAGAGAGTTGATGTACTGATGTTGAGCTTTAACAACTTAGAGTGATCACACACTTTTCCCCTTGATAGTGTCAGAATTGAATATATCAGATGTAATAATAGGAAAGACGGCAGAGACATTTTTTTTCTTCTGTTCAATCATGTCTCATTCTCAGAGACTACCTGGACAAGTCCCTGAAGTTTTATTGGCAAGGTTTTTCAGAAGTTGTTTGCCATTGCCTTCTTCTTAGAGCTGAGAGCGTGTGACTGGTTCAAAATCACCCATCTGGTTTTGTGCCTAAGGCATGACTAGAATTTACAGTCTGCATGTTTGCAGACTTATGTCTTAGCTGCTAGCACAAACTAAAAAAATTCCCAGTAAATCCAGCGGTATATATACACCTAGCTGAACTTGGCTAATCTGGAAATGCTAAGTAGGATTAGACCCAGTTAGTATTTGGATGAGAACCACCAGGAAATAGCAATGCTGTTGATTAGATTGGAAAATCCAAAGCCAGTTTGGTCTACTGCTGAAGGCACTAGAAACTGCAAGATTGGGAATTCTAGTCCTGCCTTAGGCTGGTGACTTTGGACCAGTCACTCTCTCTCTCAGCCCAACCCAACTCACCTCACAGGGTGAAATAGAAAGAAAAAGAAGAATTAGGAAATTCTGTCTCTGTCTCTGTCTCTGTCTCTGTCTCTGTCTCTGTCTCTGTCTCTCTCTCTCTCTCTCTCTCTCTCTCTCTCTGTGTGTGTGTGTGTGTAAAATAAAGATGAGATCAATCAATCAATTAAAATCTCAGAGTTCAGTGGTGGGTTCCGGATTCCGTTCCAACCGGTATGGTTGGAATGGCCCCGGCATCACCCACATGCATAGGTGTGGCACGCACATGCATCGTACTTGCCTGCGACGCTTCCGCAAGTCTCCGCAATGCTTCAGCTGCTCGGCAGAGTGTTCCGCAGGCGCTGTATGTGCCATGTGTGTGTACGGAAGCACCAAAGCATAAAGGACAGTTAGGAGCGAGGCTGGGCAGGTAGGTCCTCTGGAGTATCGTACCGGAATGGTATCCAGTGTTCCAGGCAGGCTCTGATATGCCCGTAGTGGGGCGTACCACCTGCAACCCACCACTGCAGCAATTGTAGATAACTTCTATACCATTGCCAAGAAAACTACAATAATATGCCTTAAATCACCATGAATCAAGCTTGACTCAAGCAAATTTTTATTTGTATGCATGAACAGGATTATTACTGTAAAACAGTTGCTTTTACCCTTCAGGATAGGCAATGAGAGAAGTGACGTCCTACTGTGGCTGCTAGAAAAACCAGTTTTGCAAACTGGGTCAATTCGATTGAAAGAAAACAAATTTAATAGCAGTAGAGCTCAGGAACAATTTGGCCTTGCCAGTTTCCCTACCAAGGGCAGGGCAGGAAATTGTGGGAAGCAAGAAGCAGAAGAAAGGAAGAGGATGAAAATGTGTGTGTGTGTGTGTGTGTGTGAGAGAGAGAGAGAGAGAGAGAGAGAGAGAGAGAGAGAGAGAGAGAGAGAGAGAAAAGGAGGGAGGGAGGGAAGGAGGGAGAGAAAGAGAGGGGGGAGAGAGAGACAGGAGGAGAGAGAGAGAGAGATCCCAAATGAGAGTCTGGGAGAAAGCAAAATTAGGGGCAGTTTTAACTTTCAGGATCAGATTTAGAATTAGAAATCTTTCAGGTGCCACGTGGATACCAACAGTGGAGAAAGACATAGCTCTTTCATCCCTGTTATTCATCTAAACTATACAATTGATACTATGCTTTTTATTTATTTGCATTCCGCTTTATTATTTTTAGAAATGTCAAGGTGGCAAACATATTCAACACACTTCCTCCTCCTATTATCCATACAACAAAATACCGTAAGATGAGTTGGGCTGAGAGAGAGTGACTGGCCCAAAATTAGCCAACTTTCATGTCTAAGGCAGAACTAGAACTCATGGTCTCTAGCTTTCTAGGTTGGTACCTTAACCACTATCCAAATGTTAGCAAGAAGTAAAAATAAATATTGCAATATCACTACTCAATTAAGTTATGTAATATATACTCGAATTCTATATTATGTGGTGTGGAATCTAGCATTCCTTTGGCTCTTGATCTTCTCTTGAAAGGAAGGCGGGTTTCTTTGGTTTGAAATAAGAAGAAACCTTATGTGGAATTTCTGCAGGAGGTTTGAATAAACAAAATAAATTCATACATAATGCACACATAAATATGACAAACAGATCATTCCAAACAGTCATTCCCTAGTGCATATTTTGATCATGTCAAACAGTAATGTGAGGGCCTATTGATCCTTTCATTGCATCATTGAGCTGCAACCACCAAATTAAATGGGGCATTTGACAAATGATAGATTTGCTGAACAGAGTGCTGAACCTCCCTGAGTCCAATGGGGAGATAGGAGCGGTATATAAATCGAATAAAACCTAAAACCTAACCAAACTAATTGACCATACTTTTCCTTTGCTTGCACGGTTTAAGCAGAATGAATCTCTGTGTAAACTTATGTATCTCTTTTCCATAGCATATTCTCCAGATCTGAAAATGTCACATCTGAAATCCTCTAAACCACCTTATGTGCTTGAGCCTCAAAGATTAAAGGAGCCCCGCTTGTTCAGAATTTGGGATATTAGCCAGAAATTCTTTTTTATGGTCAACAGCATGCTGATAGCAAACCCCCTGGATTTCAATTCACCAGGTACCAAACCCTGATAGAAAGATTTATATTATCTTCTCCCAGTATGATTGATGGAACATTTATGAGCTTTTTGTTAGTTCTCAGGATTTGCTGAGAGACAGTGCAAAACACTTATTGTGATGAGGAGGAGGAGGGGGATGATTGTTTACTTGTGATTCCTTAGCAAGAGGGATCAACTCTGATAGTGAGAACAATTAACCAATAGAACAGCTTGCATTCAGAAGTTGTGGGAGCTTCATCACTGGAGGCTTTCAAGAAGAGATTGGACTGCCATTTGTCAGACATGGTGTAGGGTCTCCTGCTTGGGCAGAGATATGGCCTACAAGATCATCTTGGACTAGATGACCTACAAGGTCCCTTGCAACTCTGTTAATCTAATCTAAGAGCTAGCTATTTACAGTCTGGATTTTCCTGCCTTCTGTTCCTTCTTTTTACTGATTTCTGTTGCTTCTTTTTACTGATAATCAGAAAGGAAGGAATCAGAAGGGAAATTGGCTTTAAAATTAAATTGTAGAACAAATTCTACTGAACATTATGCAGCTTAAATGTTCTCTAATTGCTCATTTATGAACTTTTAAATATTGATTTTACATGCATGTACACAGGTCTATTTCAACAGATTCTAACTTATTTGGAATTAAGATAAGATCTAAAACATTCTCTTTCTTTTTCTTTCCCTCTTCCTTTCATTGAAAAATATAATTTTCCTCTCTCCCTCCAGCACTCATCTTCTTATAATGACTGCTCTGCTTCAGAGAGTTTTGTCCCATTCTCTTCTCAATAGCGTATCACTGCTCAGTCCAATTCAGAACCTTCAGTCAACATTTCTTCCTTCCTAAAAGTCTTCCAATGCTGTCATAGCTTTTGTTGCCAGCCATTACACCGCCAATAAATGAAAATATTTGTAGCTCAGGATGGAAATGTAGAGTCCCTGGTGCTCTCTGAGCTTGGCCGTTCTCCTGCAGAAGTTACATTACCCAAACTCGCTATCAGTGCTCACTATACCTCCACCTTGCCTTCTAAAAGCCTCATCATCTATCCACAAGTCCCTTTTTAGACTGCACTGGGGCCAGCTCAGCAGCATTCTATTTCCTATGAGGAAATATTCCAGTAGAAATGAAAATAGCTCCTGGTTTCAGTTTCTGCTTCTCATTTAATGTCTGTTTGGGTTTCTGGATGGCTACATGGTGGGATAGTAACAAGCATGGCAAGCATCATTGATCAAGGATACATTTTAAAATGGTGGGTAATGGAAGTGTCAGGGCTTAGGATCTTTTGTGTAGTTACTGCTATAGTATCTTATTACAGGTTGTCCTTAACTTATGACCACAATGGAGCAAAAATATGTTGCTAGTGAGACATATGTCAAGTGAATTTTGCCCCCATTTATGACCTTTCTTGCCAGAGTTGTTAAGTGAATCACTTATTCAGTCAGTGAATCTTGCTACCCTTTGTCAAGTCACAAAAAGTGATCACATGACCCCGGGGCACTGGAACTGTCATAAATATGAGTCAGTTACCAAGGTTCTGAATTTTCATCATGTGACTAGAGGATGCTGCAATGGTCATGTGAAAACATAAATCACTTTTTTCAGTGCTGTTGTAACTTTGAATTGTCATAAATGAATTGTAAATCAAGGGCTACCCACACAGAATGAAACTAGCCATATGCTCAATCCACCTACCACCTGTAATTCTAAAGAGGTCTCAGATATGTTCCTATTGGATGCTAGTTTACAGGTAGTCCTTCACTTAAAACAGGTTATTTAGTGACCATAGTTACAACGGCACTGAAAAAAGTGACTTATGACCATTTTTCACACTTTGGAGCATCCCCATAGTCATGTGATCAAAATTCAGACACTTGGCAACTGGCTCATATTTATGACTGTTTCAGTGTCCTGGGGCCTTGTGATCCCCTTTTGCGATTTTCTGACAAGAAAAATCAATGGGCCATACAAATTCACTTAACTGTGTTACTAACTTAATAACTACAACTTAACAACTGTGGCCCCAAGGGGTCAAAATGGGGGAAAACTCACTTAACAAATGTTTCACTTAGCCACAGAAATTTTGGGGTCAATTGTGGTTGTAAACTGAGGATTATATTATTATTCTATAACTAGCCTTACGTCAGTGGATTTTTCATCCAATTTTCTGAACCAGCGGAAGTGTGTGACTTTAATCTTGGCTTTTGACTACCATTCTTCACCAGAAGTGTGGATGGCTGTGCTCCCCAATAATGCCTTAGATCCAAGACAGCAACCCATCTTTATGGGTCTCATGGATGGATCACATACTCTGTCCTGCACATTGTCTAGCGAGGGTCAACCTCAGATATACTTAGTGGTGAGTTTTAATCCAATATGGCATTTTCTCTTCTGTACAATGGCAGCTTATAACTTGCTTATTATATTAACTCATTTTTAGGTTTTTCCAAATATAATGATCCAGGCACCTATCACTAGCACCTAGACATATACCATTTCATAGTGCTTTACAGCCCTCTCTAAGTGGTTTACAAAGTTAGCATATTGCCTCCAACAATCTGGGTCCTCATTTTACTGACCTCGGAAGGATAGAAGGCTGCTTCAACCTTGAGCCAATAAGAATTGAACTACTGGCAGTTGACAGAATTAGTTTGAAATACTGCATTCCAACCACTGTGCCACCATGGCTCTAATAATAATAATAATAATAATAATAATAATAATAATAATAATAATAATAATAATAATAATAATAATAATAATAATAATAATAATAATAATAATAATAATATTATTATTATTATTATTATTATTATTATTATTATTATTATTATTATTATTATTATTATTATTATTATTATTATTATTATTATTTATTAATTTATTAATTTATAGACCGCACCCTCTCCCCCATGGGGACTCGGGGCGGTGCACAGGCAATTTAAAAATCCAAAAATACAACAATATACAAATACAAAATGTTAAAATCAAATTAAATTAACCCCTGTGCTAAAATCACTATTAAAACCCTTAAAACCCTAACAATACCCCCTAAAAATTTATACAATTTCATTTATCAAATGTGCTGGGCTTACTCGGCTTATTAAGTCCTCCCCCCTCCCAAACACAATAACAAAATCTAATCTTAAACCAACAAAATCTTATTTTCTTTTGCACAAAAACAACCGCTAAAGTCTTTATCTAAGTGAAGTTGCTAAGTGGACATGCTGAATTCCAAAACATGGAGAAGATTGCAAAGCTGAGAGTTTATTAGGAACATTGTTTCCCCCTTTTACAACGTTGATTACTACATTTTGAAATTGGATAAATGTTTGCTCTTCTAAAGCTTCCCAGGTAGGGAGAAAGCTTTTCTTTTCTTTTAATTTTTTTGGGGGGGGAAATGCTTATAAAATGGTTCATTGAGGTTTGAGGGCTACTGTGAAGTCTTAGATGTGGATTTGGCTTCCTTTAAACTGAAAAGCCCAGAAGAAGCACAGAGCATAAACTCTTATTATACATTGTGGCTGGTCTCCTGAGCAAAGTAGAGCTCTGGAAATGTCACAATGGGAGACCACATTATGTTCTTTATATTGTCCTTCCATGCTTTCAATTAGTTTTGTTTTTAACAGAATCCACTTACAACATTAAGCTGTCCAGCATTGAAACACAAAACCTAGTTTAATGGCTACTAGGTCACTAATTACATGTTCCTTATGTTTAAAAGTGCAATTTCAATTACTATTGTAGCGATATTTGTTATGAACAGTTTCTGAATCCCTCTGCTTCTCATTTTGAGAGGTGTTGTTAGTTCTCCCAAAGGTGCTGTTTTTCAAAATGCAACGAGACTGTTTTTCCTTGAAGACATTTCCCTTCTCATTTAATCTCCATTGGTGAAAAACTGGTTTCTTAAAGGCCATTCACCAGCTAATTTATTTTGTTTGCGAGGTCAAGAATCTGTGATAATTTTGGGTAGCTGCTCTCTAGTAGGATTTTCAGATGATGTTTGCTCTGGTTCTTTATTTTAGCTCTTTGCTTGATTCTTTGTGACAAGATGGGCTACACACAATCTGAAGGCCACATGGTCCCTCCTCGTTGTGAGGCTGGATCTAGCCACTCTTCTAATTTCTCATAAGCTTTAGTTTAGCTTCTCATTAGAACATGGCAGGAAATAAGAAAGAAAAGACTATGCTGAAATGCTTAGACTTTTGTCATCCCAAGAGGAATGAGAAGGAAGTTGCACATGTTCATAGGCAAAGAATCTGCTTTCAGGCGTTTCCCTCCAGGACCTCAAACCCTGCAGTGACGATGTTACCTAGTTTGAGCAATGAAACATCTGAAAGAAAGCAATCAAGCTCAGAGAGCAGAAAGGACCCCTAATTTCAATTCTGAGCTACAAATGTTCTCCTTTATTAATATTGATTTTAACATTTTTAAAAATGTTTTCTTAGGAAAGAAACCTTATGGAGCTATACAATCAAAACCAGAAGTTTTTGGACTTCAGTTTTTACAGCAAGATGGATGGCAGCTCAGAAACCTGCTCTTTTGAATCTGCCCAGTTCCCTGGTTGGTTCATAAGTACTTCTTCTGAACCCAACAAACCTATCAATCTTGGTCAAAAAGGAGGCACAGATATTACCCTTTTTTATTTTGAAACAAGTGAGAGGAAGAAAAAAGCGGAACGTCATCACTAGAATTATTTAAGGGGAATGCCTACTTCAGGTTTTATGGGAAATCTAAGTTTGTTAGTAAGTAAATGTTTCTGTTTTATGATGTTTTTAGCAGATTGAGCAAAAGTATTTGGAATTTCTCAAGTCATAAGGCACAGAATGCCCGCTTTTTCATTTATCATCAAAATTATTCTTTGCTAAACAATAAAAGTAGAAGAATATCCTGTGGCAATGTTTATTATTTGTTTAGAAACCCCCCTTGAGTGGACCCCAACAATAAACCTTTTTGTATGTGTATGCATGTGTGTGTATGAAAGGAAGAGCAAAAGAAAGAAGAAAGGAAAGAGGAAGTTGTATTAATGACATATAAAGGTAGTCCCTGACTTACAACCACAATTGAACCCAAAATTTCTGTGGCTAAGAGAAACATTTGTTAAGTAAGTTTTGCCAATTTTATGAACTTTCTTGCCAAAGTTGTTAAGTGAATCACTGCAGATGTTAAATTAGTGACATGGTTATTAAGTGAATCTGGCTTCCTTGTTGACTTTGCTTGTTGGAAGGTTGCAAAAGGTGATCACATGGCCCCCACTGCAACCTTCAGAAATATGAACAAACTATCAAGCATCTGAATTTTGATCACATGATGCCACAATGGTTGTAAGTGTGAAAAATTGTCACTTTTTTCAGTGTCGTCGTAACTTTTTTTTTTTTATTGTAAAAAGTTTTATTGGTTTTTACAAATTTTATAATAGGAAAAGGGTCTGTAGGATATGGATAAAATATTGTGGGGACATCCATGTCGAAGGTGTTGGTCGCCTCCGAGGCTTCATTCAAAAAACATATAAAACATACATTTTTTTTCTTTCAAGCTAAGTGGAGAGATACATATATACGTCATATCACAAATTCCATGCAATCAATCATTTGTTTCCATAGACATCCGTTTAAAAGTTATACTATATAAAGGAAAGTCATTTTTGTGATCTGAGTCTTTTAGCTATTGTGTCCTCTTCTCCCTTCCCGCCAGTAGGCGGAGCCATGGCCCCTCCCATTCCCCCATTTTCATCCTCCAGGATTGAGGAGTGTTTTTTAAGAAAGGCTTCCGCCTCTTCAATTGTTTTAATTCTTACTCTCCCCCCCTCCCAGAACACTAACATTCCTTCAGGCATCGACCACTTGAACCACACCCCCTTTTTATATAATTTTTTTGATAAGAAGGAATATCCCTTCTTATCTCTCGAATCTTCTTCGGGATCTGTTTCCGAATGGCAATTTCTTTCTGCTGGTATATCATAGGACCATCTCTCTGTGCTCTCAGGATCTCATCCCTTGTCGACCTTCTTACACATTTAATATGTATCTCTCTGGGTACCTCATTTATTCTGGCATATGCTGAGTTAATTCTATAAATTATATCAATGTCCCCCCAGATATATTCTTTACTCTTTTTGATATAATCTGCTAATATCGTGCTCATTAAATCTTTTAAATTTTCAGAGTCTAATTCAGGAACATTTTGAAACCTTAAAAAATAAGACATTCTTTCAAAATCAATTCTAGACATATGACCAGTAAGATTTACTATTTCTTTTTGAGAATTCCTTATCTTCCCCCTCATCTCAGCTGCTCCCCCCTCCAGTCCATCAATTTTTTGCTTATTTTCCATTAGTGTTTTCTATGTCTCTAAAAGTTCCAATCTTGAGCTGACCATATCTTTCCGAATTTCTTTTATTTCTTTCATTATGTTTTGAAGAGTTTCCTCTATTGTTGATTGCTGAGTAGTTTCCCCCACTGTTTCTTTTTGTAACATTGAGGTAATCTTGGGCTGTTGTGGCTGCTTTTTTGAAGCCATAATGAAAAAGTTAAGTTCTTGTCACTAATATGGCATCTGATGGAGGAGCAGTCCGTGATGTGAGAGAGAGGCAAAAGTCAGTGTCCAAATTCAAAGTACAGTTTGCATAAAATCCAGAGAGGGAACAATTGTCCAATCAAATCATATAAAAAAGAGAATAACCTAAGTGTGAATTGTGTTAATTTCTATGTAAAATTTCCAGTCCTATAAAAATGAAGGAGTGTCAGCACATCACAAAGAAAAAAGTTTTTACTGAGAACATAACTTTCAATGGTCACTAAATGAACTGCTGTAAGTTGAGGACCATCTTTATACATTTTCTCCCTAGAATATTTTCTTTCCACTTTGTATTTTCTCAAAAATTTTAAAAGTTTCAGTCCTCCAAAAAATAAATCCAAGATGGATCCCTCTAAATCCATTCTGTCTACTTTTCCTTCTTTGCTTCTTAGTGGACATTCCTCTGGAGAAAGAGAACACCTCCAGTGTCTTATGTTCAAAAGAAAAAAAACAACCATGATCATATTTGCCTCAACCAAGAGGTCAATGGTTGAGTGTGTTTTTGCATTTAAATGAATGCTGAGTTTTGAAAAACAGTTTTGGCAGAGTCAGCAGTTGTTTTTCTCCTAAATGTTGGCCACTTAATAGGTTGGGCATTATCTCCAGCAGCTTCTTGGACATATTGAACGTATTGGTGGACAGTATATGAAAATGAAGAAATGAAGATATGAAGAAACAAAGCAGTTGTTTCTTTTCACTGAACCAATCAATGATATATTTCCCTGAAAACCTGAGGCCCAATCAATGCTAATCAAAACTCAAGTATTAGTTATATTATCTTTGGGCATGTAAACCACACCCACTGGTTATAAAATGTAACACCAGGCCAGTGGTGGGTTTCTGCCAGTTCTCTCCGGCTCAGGAGAACCAGTTGGTGAAATTTAGCGATCTGGTGAGAGAAAGTTGGACAGTGAACCCGGAAGTAACTTCCAGAATGCCTGGCCTGGCCCTGTCACTCGCTCCCCTTGCCCACTGGTCACAGATTGCTCACTCGCTTGCCCCGCTTGTCCACACCATGCTTGCCTCGCCCACCCACTTCCTTTGCCCACTCAGCTGAGAATCCAAGGCTGCAGGCAGCCGCCTGCCCAAACCAGGGGAAAACTATCACATGCTGGGGAAAGCAATTGGGTTGACAGGAGAAGGCAGGACAGAGAGGAATCCAGGAGAAAGCTATCACACACTGGGGAAAGCAATTGGGGTGATTAGAGAAGGCAAGTCAGAGAGGAATCCAGCAGAAAACTATCCCACGCTGCAGAAAGAACTTTGGGAGACCTTTGGGTGATACTTCTCTGCTGGATTCCTCTCTGCCCTGCCTTCTCTGATCACCCCAATTGCTTTCCCCAGTGTGTGATGGGTTTCCGCAATACTGAAGCACTTTCCTTTTTTAAATTTAATTGACTTCCCTACTTTATAAATCACGCTCACTGTGGAACTGGTGGGCGGTTAGAAAATTTTACTAGTAACAGAGATACAAAAGTGGGCGGTTGTCAGGCCTGTTTCTTCGTTGACTCAGGAAAGACCACACTTAGACATTATTTTGAAATGTTAAGGCTCCTTTTACTAAGTTACGATAGCGTACAGACCAAGTAAAGCTGAGAATGAATAGTTTAGGCGCGAACAGAAAGTATTAAGCTTAAGCCCATCCCAATCCCCAACCCCCCCCTGTGCATTGTCCAATATGCAGCCATCTCCAACATCAGGTGGGCAAGTTTCACCATCCTGGAATGCAGGTCCGTTAAACAGGAGATAACACGAAACATCAACATTGTCCACCAGCAGAACACATTCACCCCAAACCCCCCACCCTCCCCGTTTCCATGGCAGCGAAGCAGGAACTAGCGAGACTGACATCCGGACCTCCTCCAGGAACAGCGGGAAATCCAGGGCAGCAATAGGCATACGAGAGGCTACACCTGAAAGAGAAGAAGGGAGAGACAAAACAACGGAGAGGAGAAAGAAAAAGAGTCAAGGTTTGTGTGGATACTTGGCATAAAACTGGCGTACCAGTTTAGGAGCTTTGAGATGCTCTTTATCCACCCATTCGTTGTGAGAAGGGGGGAAATCTTTCCACATGACTAGGAACTGAGTTTTATTTCTGCGGATCCTGGAGTCCAAAATGTCCCGCACCTCGTAATGATGATGACCATCCACCAAGGTAGGTGTAGGAGCATCAGGCAATCTTTTGCGGAGATGAGAGGTACGAGCAGGTTTCAGTAAGTGAACATGGAATACAGGGTATAGCCGCCGATAGGTCTTGGGGAGATCCAAACGGACCGACACAGAGCTGATAATTTTGGTGATCGTGAAAGGTCCAATAAATTTGGGACCCAGCTTCTTGCATTTTTGGGGGCTATCCAAATTTTTGGTAGATACATAAACCTGATCACCAACTTTGTAGGAGGGAGGGACTGCTCGTTTCTTATCAGCGTACAATTTGTGCGAGTCATGGGCATCGTTTAAAGTTTTCCGGAGAACCGGCCAAACAGAAGATAATCGAGAGGACCATTCAGATAAAGAGGGAACCGTCGGCGAGACGTGAGGCAGTTCGGGTATGGGTACAAAGTCCTGTCCGTAGATGATTTTAAAGGGGGTCATATTCGTACTGGAGTGAACAGAGTTATTATACGCAACTTCGGCGTGTATGAGAAGATCAGCCCAATCATCTTGCTGGAAATTAATAAAGCAGCGTAAGTACTGTTCGAGGACGGAATTAACCCTCTCACAAGATCCATTCGTCTGAGGGTGGTAGGCGGAGCTTAAGCTTTGGGCGGAGCCAATCAGTCTCAAAAACTCCTTCCAAAAATGGGAAGTAAATTGGGTTCCTCTATCGGAGATGATGCGTTGCGGGACGCCATGAAAACGATAGATATGGGAAACGAACAGTCGGGCCAGAGATTTGGAAGAAGGAATTTTAGTACAGGGGACAAAATGAACTTGTTTAGAAAAAAGATCGGTAACTACCCAGATAACGGTATAACCCTGACTGGGCGGAAGATCAACTATAAAGTCCATTGAAATTTCCTTCCAAGGCCTTTCCGGGGTAGCCACAGACTGGAGAAGACCCTGTGGCTTACCCGGCGCACGTTTTGAAACCGCACATACAGGGCAACTGGCAATATACGATTCAACATCTTTCTTCATTGATGGCCACCAGAACTGTCTCTTGATAAGATGAATAGTTTTAACGAAACCGAAATGACCAGCTAAACGTGAGTCGTGTGCTCCTTGCAAGACAAAAGGACGTAATGTAGCAGGAACATATATTTTAGAACCAATCCAGGGAAGATCGTCTCTGGTAGTACAATCACCTGAATGAGTCGAATACCAATCATCAGTAAGTAATTCATCCTTAATACGAGCAATTAGGTCAGCAGGTGGAGTAGTTTGGACAGTAGTTTGGGCTATAGTAGATACTGGAGTAGCAGGTAAAGTGAGTGGCATTATCGGTTGTACAATGGTGAGCTTAGACACATCATATTGAGGCAATCTGGAAAGTGCATCAGCCATAAAATTTTTCCCCCCAGGAATGTATTTGAGGTGGAAATTGAAACGATGGAAATAATGAGACCAACGAAGTTGCCTTGGGGACAATTTCCGAGAGGAGGTAAGAGCTTCCAAATTTTTATGGTCCGTCCAGACCTCGAAAGGATGTGGGGCACCCTCAAGAAAATGTCGCCAAGTCATGAGAGCCCACCGAACAGCAAAAGCCTCCTTTTCCCAAATCGCCCAACCGCGTTCGGACGCAGTGAGTTTCCGAGATGTGTAAGCACAGGGTTGTAATTGGCCATGTTGATTGATTTGTAACAGGACTGCGCCTACCGCGACATCACTAGCATCCGCCTGAATCACAAATGGGGAATTCACATCTGGGTGTTTAAGAACAGGCTCAGCCGCAAACAACCGTTTAAGCTTTTCGAAAGCGGCCTGACATTCCATTGTCCATTTGAGAGGGGTTCCTGGACGAGGCTTGCCTTCTCCTTTTGTTTTCAGAAGGTTTGTAATGGGCAAGGCAATATCAGCGAATGACGGAATAAATTGGCGGTAAAAATTCGCAAATCCTAAAAAACTTTGCAATTGTTTACGGGTACGGGGAGGGGCCCACTCCGTCACTGCCTTGACTTTAGCAGGATCCATTTCAATTCCCTCAGAGGAGATACGGTAACCCAAATAGTCAATTCTTTCCTGGTGAAACTCACACTTAGAGAGTTTGGCATAAAGTTCAGCGGAACGCAACTTATTTAATACGGAGCGCACTAGTTTAACGTGCTCGTCGTGTGTTTGCGAGTAGACGACGATGTCATCAATGTAAACAATAACTCCCTTGTAAAGGTGCTCGTGGAGAACCTCATTTATTAGTTGCATAAACACTGAAGGGGCACCTTGAAGACCGAAAGGGAGGACTTTGAATTGGAAACATCCGAGCGGACAGTTAAAAGCTGTCTTCCATTCGTCCCCCTCTTTGATCCTGACCCTGTAATAGGCTTCACGTAAGTCCAGCTTCGTAAAAATCTTACCGGTAGCCAGGTGAGCAAGCATGTCCTTCATGAGCGGAAGGGGGTAAATATTGTGTTCACAAATGGTGTTGAGATATGAATAGTCCTGTATTAATCTTAGAGTGCCATCTTTCTTTTCTCTAAACATAACTGGTGCAGCTACACGGGGCCTAGCTGGTTCAATGAAACCCCTTTGAAGGTTTTTATCGATGAATCTACGTAATTCCTCCATCTCCCGTGGGGTCATTGAATACATACGAGGTTTGGGTAATTGAACCCCAGGAAGAAAATCAATTGAACAGTCAGTAGCCCTATGAGGAGGAAGGGAATCACAAGATCTTTCACTGAAAGCATCCTTTAGGTCCCAATATTCTTTGGGAATTTTCTCCTCACCTGGTATGACCTCGGGTGATGGGAAATCCAATAAATGCGCAGCAGATTCAATATGGGGGGGTGGGTGATGGTGCGGGGGTTGATCAGTTTCTGATGGAAGAGAGGTATGTTCCGGGAGGGATAAAGGAATGCGCACCCAACCTTCCTTCCAGTTTATCAGAGGATTCCATTTTCGAAGCCAATTGACCCCCAAAATTACAGCATTATCGGCAATGGCAGTTACAATAAAGTTGATGGTCTCAGTATGGCCTGTGCCTATAGAAACATGAATTGGTTCGGTGATAAAAGATGCTGGGGTTCCCCCAGCTACAGAACCATCCATTTGGCAAAAGGCTATGGGAGTTTTCAGGGTCTTAAGGTGAAAACCCATCGAAGACACGATGTCTTGGCTTATGAGACATTTTGAGCACCCAGAGTCAATGAGAGCCTGCACATTGCATGTACGGCCAGTAGATGGAGCTAAAAGCTTTAAATTAATATAAAGGGGCCCGGAGCGATGACTCACCAGATTGTCGTCAGAAGAGTCTGAAGACGCCTCCCAATCGTCAGGGCCAGCGGTGGGCTGGTCAGCAGAGAGGTTGATGGGCTCCACCCCACTCATAGCCGGTTTGGCGCGCACAGTTGGCATTCTAGGCTGTTTCCGGTCCAAGGAAGAAAGTGGGCGTGGAGGTGGTTTTGATCGGCATTTGTCTGCCCAGTGCCCCTCCTTCCCACAGCGATAACAGCTGCCTGAACGAGGCTGGGTTGTTCTCCCCTCCCCCTTTTGCATGCGTTTCTCCCTCGCAGGGGGGTGAGATTTGGGGCTATCTTCCTGTGCTTTTTTCTCCAAGCGGACTGGATCCTGCAAGTGGGCATGATCCAATTCGACATCCGAAGCTAGATCTATCCAGTCATTCAAAGTTTCGGGGCGAAATCTGTTCACACATGTTTGATAAATATCTTTATTCAGCCCTTCAATATAAATGTCCATTAGGGCTTGTTCACTATAACCAACCATAAACACTGATAGCTCCTGGAAAATCTGCGTGTAAGCCTGAATAGACATGTCCCCCTGCTGCAAACTTTTTAGTTTCATTTTTGCTTTCCTCTCAACACGGGGGTCTTCAAAACGCCTTCTAAGAGCATTCATGAAGCGATCGAAATCGCGCAGTGCCGGTGAGCGGCAATTATGTAATGAAACCAACCAATTAGAAGCTTGATCTTCTAGGGTCATAGATACAATTCTGATTTTGATTTCATCGTCCAAATCAGCTGCGTAAAACTGCATGTAATTATCGACGTGAATTAGAAAAAACGCCAGTTTGTCGGCACTTCCGTTGTATTTCACACCCAAAGGAGGCAGTTTTGCAAGTCGGCGGGGGTTAATGGGGTTGGCTTCCCTTCCGGCCTGAGGGGGGGGGAGGGAGTTGCTCTCCTGCTTTGCCTGGCAGAAGCCGCCTCTCTTCGCAATTCCCTGCCGGCCTGAGGAGGGGGGGATGGTGTTGAAACCCTGCTTCGTCTGCCCGGAGCTGCATGTGAACCTCTTGGCTGTGGGCGATCCGCCTCCCTCCCCCAGATTTTTTCCAGGGCTAAACTTTTCTCATCTGCCTGGCGGAGTAGGTCCTGAGCCATCTCCCTTAGTTCCCGTTCTTCTCTTAAGAGCTCCGGAATGACTTTCTTTGGGGAAATTCGACGCCTGGAGACGTTTACCCCACTCATTCCAACCCCTTCAGACCAACGTTTAGGTTTGACTGATTCTTCAGCTGGCAGATTTAGATCTAGGCCAGCCAAACCTTCCATCACTGACCTGATCCCTTCAGATTGAGCAGGAGGATGCGATGCTTCAGCTCCCAAAATTGTTTCAGGCAGGACCTCTACCAACGGAGGCTCCTCTTGTGAAGGGTCCGACATCAGGGCAGGTTTTTGGTTTTGTTGATTCTCAGCTTAATGTCAGGCCTGTTTCTTCGTTGACTCAGGAAAGACCACACTTAGACATTATTTTGAAATGTTAAGGCTCCTTTTACTAAGTTACGATAGCGTACAGACCAAGTAAAGCTGAGAATGAATAGTTTAGGCGCGAACAGAAAGTATTAAGCTTAAGCCCATCCCAATCCCCAAAACCCCCCTGTGCATTGTCCAATATGCAGCCATCTCCAACATCAGGTGGGCAAGTTTCACCATCCTGGAATGCAGGTCCGTTAAACAGGAGATAACACGAAACATCAACATTGTCCACCAGCAGAACACATTCACCCCAAACCCCCCACCCTCCCCGTTTCCATGGCAGCGAAGCAGGAACTAGCGAGACTGACAGCGGTAGGTATAAAAAGGTTGACTACTCCTGAGTTACATGGACACAGCTGGTGCTCCCTGCAGCCCAAAAGGCATCAGTCTAATTTGGTAACAACCCAAGGGGCAGTTAAGCACAGTGTTCCACTCATCCTCTTCTTTAATTCTCACACAGTAGTATGCGTCTTTCAGGTCTAGCTTAGTAAACTCATTTCCTTTGGATATGTACCTGGGGAAAGCAATTGGGTTGATAGGAGAAGGCAGGACAGAGACGAATCCAGGAGAAAGCTATCACATGCTAGGGAAAGAACTTGGGAGATCGGAGGAGGCAGGACAGAGAGGAATCCAGGAGAAAGCTATACCCCAGCATTTCTTTCATGAGGCAGAAGGGGGTACATGTTTTCCACACAAACCCTGTTAATCCTATGCAAATTGTCTTTAAACAGCACAGGGGCTGCCAGTTGAGACCTCACCAGCTGGATGAAGCCGCTGGGTAGATTTTTATTGACAAAGTCTCTTACCATATTTTTCAGAGCATAAGATGCACCTTTCCCCCCCTAAAAGAGGGTAAAAATTTGGGTGCATCTTATATAAAGAATGTACCCCCACCCACCGGCCCCAACCATTTGGCCTCTGCCTCCCACCAATTTACCTCCTTGCAGCAAATGGGGGGTTGTGGAGGCTTCAATAAGCTATAGCAATCCCTGCAGCCTGTAATAGCTGATGATCAGGAGAAAGTGAAAGTGAAACTTGCTGTTTAACTTTCGAATATAACACCAATCTTCAAAAAAGGATCCAGAGGTGATCCAGGAAATTACCGACCAGTCAGCTTGACAAGTGTCCCAGGTAAAGTGATGGAAACCATCTTAAAAGATAAAATTAATAGGTACATAGAAGAGAAGGCGCTGCTGAAGGAGAGCCAACATGGCTTTTGCAAGGGCAAATCATGCCTCACTAATCTGCTGGAATTTTTTGAGAGGACAAGGGAGATCCAGTTGACATTGTTTATCTGGACTTTCAGAAGGCCTTTGACAAGGTCCCACACCAAAGGCTCTTAAATAAACTTGCCAGTTATGGAATAAAGGGAAAGGCCTTGTCCTGGATTAGCAACTGGCTAAGGGACAGGAAACAGAGAGTAGCATTAAATGGACACTTCTCCAGGTGGAGGGAGGTAAAGAGTGGGGTCCCCCAAGGTTCAGTACTGGGACCCCTGCTTTTCAACCTTTTCATAACTGATCTAGAAGTAGGAGTAAACAGCAAGGTAGCCAAATTCGCCGACAACACTAAATTATACAGGGTAGTAAAAACTGAGAGAGAGTGTGAGGAGCTCCAGAGGGATCTCTTGACACTGGGGGAGTGGGCAACCCAGTGGCAAATGAGCTTCAACATTAGTAAGGGCAGAGTGATGCACGTTGGGGCAAACAAAAACAACTACATCTATAAACTGATGGGGTCTGAACTCCTTGCAACTAACCAGGAAAGGGACCTTGGTGTCCTGGTGGACAGCTCAATGAAGGTGTCAACCCAGTGTGCCACAGCAGTGAAAAAAGCAAACTCATTGCTAGGGATCATTAGGAAGGGTATAGAAAATAAGTCAGCAAGTGTCATTTTGCCTCTTTATAAATCTATGGTGAGGCCCCATCTGGAGTATTGTGTACAGTTCTGGTCACCATACCTTCAGAAGGATATTATGGAAATGGAAAAGGTGCAGAGGAGGGCAACCAGAATGATTAGGGGGCTGGAACACCTTCCTTACCATCTGAGGCTGCAACGGCTGGGCCTCTTCATTCTAGAATGACGGCGCCTGAGAGGTGACCTGATTGAAGTCTATAAAATCATGCACGGTGTGGACAAAGTTGAAAAGGAAAACCTATTTTCCCTATTGCACAACACTAAAACTAGGGGGCACTCCATGAAACTTTTGATAGCTAGACCTCAAACAAATAAGAGGAAGTACTTTTTCACCCAGAGGATCACTGGTCTATGGAACTCCCTGCAAGAAGAAGTGGTGACAGCTGTCAGCCTCGATTAGACAAGTTCATGGAGAACAAGGGTATCAATGGCTATAATTATGGATGCCTAAGGACCCCCTCTGGGATGGAGAGATAGGCAGGATATTTCTCAATGCCATTTGCAAGCAATCATAAACAGGTGAAGACATCTGCTTGGGAATACCCTGAAGCAAATGGTGAGCCACTGTGTGAGATAGAATGCTGGACTGGATGGGCTGTGGCCTGTTCCAGCAAGGCTGTTCTTATGTTGTTATGTTTGCTCCACATGGCAAATTGCTGGGAGACAGATTTTTTTTTCTTGTGCTAATCGGGTTGTTTACTGCAAGGAGGTAAGTCAACAACTATACATGCCTATAGAATGTTCAAATTATTACACTTATTTTTTAAAGACTGCTATATTATTATTCTACTTAACAACTTAACAAAATGAAGAAGCTTTTTAAAATAAATGGTTGATCTGAAGAGGTTTTAAAATTGTTTTTAAAAGTGGTATTCTTTTAAATATCAGAGAATAACTATACTTACAGAAAACACATCAATTTTAATAGCATTTGTACAAGTATAGTCTGAAATATAACACTGACATAATACACAGACAACAGTGTATATTGTCTCTACTGTTTGTTGCAAGGAGACAAATTGGTGGGAGGCAGAAGCATATATTTTCCCCTTATTCTCCTCCCCAAAATCTAGGTGCATCTTATACTTCGGAGCGTCTTATACTCCAAAAATATGGTAATTCCCCCATCTCCTTGAGGGCCATTGTGTACATCTTAGGCAAGAGCTTTGCCCCTGGTAAGATCTCCATTTCATAATCCATAGGATGATGGGTGGGGACAGGACATCAGATTCCTTCTCACTAAACACTTCCATGAGGTCTCTGTACCCATTGGGGATAGTGGGCCCCTGTGGACTCCTTGTGCACTTGGGCCCTTCCTTTCCTCCTGATTGTGGCCAAGGAAAGGGAAAGGGAAAGGAAAGGAGAAAAGAAAGGAGAAAGGAAACGAAAGGAAAGGAGAAAGGAAAGGAGAAAGGAAAGGAGAAAGGAAAGGAAAGGAAAAAGAAAAAGAAAGAAAAGGAGAAAGGAAAGGGAATGAAAAGGGAATGGAAAGGGAATGGAAAGGGAAAGGGAAAGGCGAAAGGAGAGGAAAAAGGAAAGGAAAGGAGAAAGGAAAGGAAAGGGGAAAGGAAAGGGAAAGGGAAAGGAAAGGAGAAAGGAAAGGGAAAGGAAAGGAGAAAGGAAAGGAAAGGAAAGGGAAAGGAAAAAGAAAGGAAAGGAAAAGGAAAGGAGAAAGGAAAGGGAAAGGAAAGGAAAAAGGAAAGGAAAGGGAAAGGGAAAGGAGAATGGAAAGGAGAAAGGAAAGGAGAATGGAAAGGGAAAGGAAAGGAGAAAGGAAAGGGAAAGGAAAGGAAAAAGGAAAGGAAAGGGAAAGGGAAAGGAAAGGAGAAAGGAAAGGAGAAAGGAAAGGAGAATGGAAAGGGAAAGGAAAGGAGAAAGGAACAGGGAAAGGGAAAGGAAAGGAGAAAGGAAAGGAGAAAGGAAAGGAGAAAGGAAAGGAGAAGAAAAGGAGAAAGGAAAGGGAAAGCAAAGGAGAAAGGGAAAGGGAAAGGAAAGGAGAATGGAAAGGGAAAGGAAAGGAGAAAGGGAAAGGAGAAAGGAAAGGAATGGAGAAAGGAAAGGAAAGGAAAGGGAAAGGAAAAAGAAAGGAAAGGAAAAGGAAAGGAGAAAGGAAAGGGAAGGAAAGGAAAGGAGAAAGG
This sequence comes from Rhabdophis nuchalis, assembly GCA_039707465.1. Taxonomy (NCBI): domain Eukaryota; kingdom Metazoa; phylum Chordata; class Lepidosauria; order Squamata; family Natricidae; genus Rhabdophis; species Rhabdophis nuchalis. The sequence goes on from CM077653.1 coordinate 16,438,423, forward strand.
AAAGGGAAAGGAAAGGAAAAAGGAAAGGAAAGGGAAAGGGAAAGGGGAATGGAAAGGGAAAGGAAAGGAGAAAGGAAAGGAGAAGAAAAGGAGAAAGGAAAGGGAAAGCAAAGGAGAAAGGGAAAGGGAAAGGAAAGGAGAATGGAAAGGGAAAGGAAAGGAGAAAGGGAAAGGAGAAAGGAAAGGAATGGAGAAAGGAAAGGAAAGGAAAGGAAAGGAAAGGAAAGGGAAAGGAAAAAGAAAGGAAAGGAAAAGGAAAGGAGAAAGGAAAGGGAAGGAAAGGAAAGGAGAAAGGAAAGGGAAAGGAAAGGAAAAAGGAAAGGAAAGGGAAAGGGAAAGGGAAAGGAGAATGGAAAGGAGAAAGGAAAGGAGAATGGAAAGGGAAAGGAAAGGAGAAAGGGAAAGGAGAAAGGAGAAAGGAAAGGAATGGAGAAAGGAAAGGAAAGGAAAGGGAAAGGAAAAAGAAAGGAAAGGAAAAGGAAAGGAGAAAGGAAAGGGAAAGGAAAGGAAAGGAGAAAGGAAAGGGAAAGGAAAGGAAAAAGGAAAGGAAAGGGAAAGGGAAAGGAGAATGGAAAGGAGAAAGGAAAAAGAGAATGGAAAGGGAAAGGAAAGGAGAAAGGAAAGGAGAAAGGAAAGGGAAAGGAAAGGAAAGGGAAAGGGAAAGGAAAGGAGAAAGGAAAGGAGAATGGAAAGGGAAAGGAAAGGAGAAAGGAACAGGGAAAGGGAAAGGAAAGGAGAAAGGAAAGAAGAAAGGAAAGGAGAAAGGAAAGGAGAAGAAAAGGAGAAAGGAAAGGGAAAGCAAAGGAGAAAGGGAAAGGGAAAGGAAAGGAGAAAGGAACAGGGAAAGGGAAAGGAAAGGAGAAAGGAAAGAAGAAAGGAAAGAAGAAAGGAAAGGAGAAAGGAAAGGAGAATAGAAAGGGAAAGGAAAGGAGAAAGGGAAAGGGAAAGGAAAGGAGAAAGGAAAGGAAAGGAGAAAGGAAAGGAAAGAAGAAAGGAAAGGAGAATGGAAAGGGAAAGGAAAGGAGAAAGGAAAGGGAAAGGAAAGGAGAAAGGAAAGGGAAAGGGAAAGGAAAGGAGAAAGGAAAGGAGAAAGGAAAGGAGAAAGGAAAGGAGAATGGAAAGGAGAATGGAAAGGGAAAGGAAAGGAGAAAGGAAAGGAGAAAGGAAAGGAGAATGGAAAGGGAAAGGAAAGGAGAAAGGAAAGGAGAAAGGAAAGGAGAATGGAAAGGGAAAGGGAAAGGAAAGGAAAAGGAAAAGGGAAAGGAAAGGAGAAAGGAAAGGAGAATGGAAAGGGAAAGGAAAGGAGAAAGGAAAGGAAAGGGGGAAAGAAAAGGAGAAAGGAAAGGGAAAGGGAAAGGAAAGGAGAAAGGAAAGGAGAAAGGAAAGGAGAATGGAAAGGGAAAGGAAAGGAGAAAGGAAAGGAGAAAGGAAAGGAGAATGGAAAGGGAAAGGAAAGGAGAAAGGAAAGGAGAAAGGAAAGGAGAATGGAAAGGGAAAGGAAAGGAGAAAGGAAAGGAGAAAGGAAAGGAGAATGGAAAGGGAAAGGAAAGGAAAAGGAAAAGGGAAAGGAAAGGAGAAACGAAAGGAGAATGGAAAGGGAAAGGAAAGGAGAAAGGAAAAGGAAAAGGGAAAGGAAAGGAGAAAGGAAAGGGAAAGGGAAAGGAAAGGAAAGGGGAAAGAAAAGGAGAAAGGAAAGGGAAAGGGAAAGGAAAGGGAAAGGAATGGAGAAAGGAAAGGAGAAAGGAAAGGAAAGGAGAAAGGAAAGGAAAAAGGAAAGGAAATGGAAAGAAGGAAAGAAGAAAGGAAAGGATAAAGAAGGGAGGGAAAGGAAAGGGAAGGGAAAAGAAAAAAAGAAGGAAAAGGAAATAAGGTTTTTTTAGGTTTTAGATTTTATTCAAAATTGTATACTGCCCTATCTCCCTTACGGGACTCAGGGTGGTGAACAGGCAGTAATAAAAACAACAATAAAACATCCAATACAATGCATATATTAAAAATCGATTAAACATAAAGCCTGCTCTAAAATACCCTATAAAAGCCCTAATAAAAAGCAAATTAAAAACTACGCCAGGCCGGCTGCACGAAATAGATGGGTTTTCAAGGCTTGGCGGAAAAGGCGCAGGCCCGTGGTTGTGCGTAGGTCAGGGAGTAGGTCATTCCAGGGGGCAGGAGCTGCTACAGAGAAGGCTCTCCCCCTAGGGGTCGCCAGCTGACATTGACTGGCTGACGGCACCCTGAGGAGGCCCTCTCTGTGGGAGCAGACTGGTCGGAGGGAGGTGTTTGGTAGGAGGCGGTCTTGCAAATACCCAGGTCCATTGCCATGGAGCGCTTTAAAGGTTGTTACTAACACCTTGAAGTGCACCCGGAAAGCCGCAGGCAGCCAGTGCAGCTCACGCAGGAGAGGTGTTACATGGGAGCATCTAGAGGCTCCCAAAATCCCCCGCGCGGCCGCATTCTGAACTAGCTGGAGCCTCCGGGTGCACCTCAAGGGGTGTTGTAGAGAGTGTTGAAATAGATGACGAGGGCTTGAGTGACCGTGCGTAGAGCATCACGATCCAGAAAGGGGCGCAACTGGCGTATCAGGCGAACCTGATAAAAAGCCCCCCTGGCCACGGCTGTCACATGATCGTCTAAAGACAGCCGAGTATCCAGGAGGACGCCCAAGTTGTGGGCCCTCTCCGCGGGGGCTAATGACTCGCCCCCGATAGCCAGAGATGGAACCAACCAGATTTGTCGTGATGCCGGAAACCACAGCCACTCGGTCTTGGACAGGTTGAGTCGAAGCCTGTTCCTCCCCATCCAGATTCGCACGGCCTCCAGGCACTGGGACATCATTTCTGTGGCATCGTTGGGGTGGTCCGGGGTGGAAATGTACAGCTGGGTGTCATCTGCGTACTGATGAAACTCCACCCCAAAACCACGGATGATCTCACCCAGCGGCTTCATATAGATGTTGAACAGGAGAGGTGAGAGGACCGACCCCTGTAGCACTCCACAATTGAGGCACCTCGGCATCGACCTCTGCCCTCCTGCCAACACAAATTGCGACCGGTTGGAGAGGTAGGAGGAGAACCTCCGTAAAACGGTGCCCCCCCAGTCCCAACCAGCCAGCCCTCACCAACCATCTCTGAGGGCTGGCCTGGCGAGATGACATGCCAGCCGTCACACCGGGCCACTCGGACACGGAGGGCGAGCTGTGTGAGTGATGGCAGGGCGAAGAGCAGGAGCGCGGTCCGAATCGGCCTATTGCGGCCTAGAGCATCCCGGCGCGGCTGGAAGTGAAGAAGGTAGGCCGCGAAGCCGGGATGCGGAAGATGACTAAATGGCTGGGCCGGGCCAGGTCGGGAGGACTTCCACTGGGCCGTACGACTTGTGGCGGATCGTGCGGCCTACACACGACCCCAACCTGAGTGTTTCCCCACCCGATCCGAGGCCGGAGCGGCAAGAGCGGCGGCACTGAATGGCTGAAGAAGATGTGAGATGTGAGATGAAGCTGGGAAGCTGGGAAGGCAAGAGGATGTGGTTGGAGAGAGGATGTGGTTGGAGGATGTTGTTGTTGGAGGAGCTGGAGGAGTCCGGAAGGTGAGAGGACGTGAGAGGAGAGACTGGAAGAGAGGAACGTGGAGAGAGGAAACGTGGAGAGAGGAGAGGAGGAGACAGGATGGAGAAGGAGAAAGGAGAAAGGAGATGGAGAAGGAGTTGGAGAAGGAGATGGAGATGGAAGAAGAAGGAGAAGGAGAATGAAGGGTTGATTTGGAAAAATAGAAGGAAAGAGTGAATGAACAGAACGAAGAAGAAAGATGGAGTGAGTGGATGGATGAGGAAGCCAAGCAGCCGGGTCGTGGAATGGTGGATCGTGGCCGAGGAGGACCCATGAAAATCCTGGAGTGAGTGCACTGGACTGGAGGAGGTAAGCTGAGCCATCACATGGCAGCACTTACATCAGGCCGCACGATGGATCAACTAGTTGTGCGGCACTAAATGCAGACTAGGGCCTGTGTTGCTGAAGAAGACAGATGGATGGGGCCCTTGATGGGACTAAACTGTGATCTCCCCATCTGCAAGATCTCTAGATTGACTGACTCTACCCCTCCTGCCCTCAAGGATTATATCTATTTGCACATAATGTTATCACTTGTCACTTTATTTTACCCTGGACTCTGTTGGACTTGCACTATGTCTCCTAGGTCTAAACGACCTCTGTGTTTCTAAAAATGTACTCTAGGCATGATCTCCTTTGCCTGCGAGAGTCTCCCCTCTCGCAGGCCTGGCCCCCTTGTCTAACACGGGCCCACCTCGAGGATGGACTGATTGTTCCTGAGAGGTGGGCGAAGCGCAAATTGAGGGGGTTCTTGTGTAATTTTTTAATTCGGCTTTTAGAGGGTTCCAGGGTGGAGGGGGGGAATAGCCCAGGGAGGGGACGACAAACAATAGGGCCAGCTGGCGGAAGTAGGGAAACGGAGGAAGGGGAAGGGGGGGTCGCTTCCATTGAGGTCTTTTCCATCGATTCGGTTTTAGGGAGGGGCAGGGACGGTGGGAGGCGGAATGGGCATTATCCGTTGGAAGACCGTGGCCGCTGGATACAAGCGGTCATGCGCTTCAACTCCCCGTGCTCCCATCGCAGACTAGGAGGGCAGGAATCACAGAACCGGGGCCCTAGGCTGATGTTATGCAATGCCAGGTCCATGGTACAAAAAGCCCCCCTCATCCATGACCTTGTGTCAGAGGAGGACCCGGACCTGGTGGGTATAAAGGAAACCTGGTTGGGCCATGAGGGGGGTTTACCCCTCGTAGAAATGTGCCCACCAGGATACCGAGGCTTTCATCAGCCTAGGGCCCTAGGGAGGGGTGGGGGGGTGGCGATTATGGTTAGGGAAGGTCTTGAGCCGAGGGAGACCACGATCCCCCAGACGACCGGATGTGAGTCCCTCTTCATGAGGTGGGGCATAGGGAGGCAGTTGTGTACCTGACTCCTCGCTATGCAACAACAGCCCTGCCCGAGCTCCTAGAGGGGATAGCCGAGGCGGCGGTTGAGACCCCCAGACTATTGGTCATGGGGGACTTTAACTTGCCGTCGGTAGGCAAAATCTCTGGAGCAGCTCGGGAGTTCATGGCCGTCATGATGGCCATGGACCTGACCCAGGTAGTTTTAGGCCCTACTCACGAGGGAGGACACACCCTCGATTTAATCTTTGTCTCGGGACAGTGGAGTAGTGATCTGGGAATAGGGGATCTAGCCATCACACCCTTGTCATGGACAGATAACGCTCTCCCCCGGCTGGACTTTCCAATCGCCTCACCTCACCGCGGGGAGGCGGAACCTGATACTCCTAGATGGTTCCGCCCCAGGCTCCTGATGGACCCGGAAAGGTTCCAGAGGGAGCTTGGGCCAATTCCTGTGACCCTGCCCCGTGACTCGACTGAGGACCTAGTGGCCGCATGGTTAAGTGCGACCACGGGGGCCTTGGATATTGTGAATGCTTCTTTGAGTAAGGGGTCCTTGCCCGCCATCTTGAAAGAGGCGGTAGTGAGGCCCCTCCTCAAGAAGCCTTCCCTGGACCCAGCATTATTGGAGAATTACCGTCCGGTCTCCAACCTTCACTTTTTAGCGAAGGTTGTAGACAGTGTGGTGGCCCAACAGTTTCCGCGACACATGGAGGAAATTGATTATCTAGACCCACGCCAGTCCGGCTTCCGACCCGGTCACAGCACCGAGACGGCATTGGTCACATTGGTAGATGATCTCTGGAGGGCACGGGATAGAGGATGTTCCTCTATCCTAGTCCTTTTAGACTTCTCAGCGGCTTTTGATACCATCGACCATGGTATCCTATTGCACCGACTGGGGGGGTTGGGGCTGGGAGGCACCGTTTTACGGTGGTTCTTGTCCTACCTCTCTGTTCGGTCGCAATATGTGTTGACAGGAGGGGAGAGGTTGACTTCAAGACCCCTTTTATGCAGGGTTCCTCAGGGGTCCGTCCTCTCGCCCCTCCTGTTCAACACATATATGAAGCCGCTGGGCGAGATCATCCGTGGTTTTGGGGTGGGATATCATCTGTACGCTGATGACACTCAGTTGTACTTATCCACCCCAGACCACCCCAACGATGCCGCCGAGGTGTTGTCCCGGTGTTTGGAGGCCGTACGGATCTGGATGGGTAGTAACAAACTCAAGCTCAACCGTCCAAGACTGAGTGGCTGTGGTTTCTGGCACCCTGGTTCAGCCAGATTATTCCAACTCTGGCCATTGGGGGCGAAACACTGGCCCCCGTGGAGAGGGCGTGCAATTTGGGTGTCCTCCTGGATTCCCAGCTGTCTGTGGAGGACCATGTGGCGGCTGTGGCCAGGGGGGCGTTTCATCAGGTACTCCTGATGCACCAATTGTGCCCCTTACTGGACTGGGCTGCCCTCCGCACAGTCACTCAAGCACTCGTGACATCCCGACTCAACTACTGCAATGCTTTCTACATGGGGCTTCCCTTGAGATGCACTCGAAAGCTACAGTTAGTCCAGAATACAGCCATGCGGGTGATTACAGGAGCCCCTAGATACTCCCATATAACACCGATCCTGCGCGAGCTGCACTGGCTGCCTGTGGTCTTTCGGGTGCGCTTCAAGGTTTTGACGACCATCTTTAAAGTGCTCCATGGCTCGGGGCCTAGTTATATGCGAGACCGTCTCCTGCCCCATACATCCCTTCGGCCGATCCGTTCCCACAGAGAGGGCCTTCTCAGGGTACCGTCGGCCGGGCAATGCCGACTGGTGACACCTAGGGGAAGAGCCTTCTCAGTGGCGGGCCCTGCCCTTTGGAACGACCTACCCCCTGAACTTCGTACCATCTCGGACCTCCGCCTCTTCTGCCAGTGTCTAAAGACACATCTCTTTCAGCAAGCCGGCCTAGTGTAACCTCCCGTCGGGGCTATTTTAGATAGTTTTAAATTTGGGATTTTAATTTGGACCGTAATTTAATATGTTTTTAAATTTTGTATTTTGCCATTTTATGTTTTTAAATTCCTGTGCGCCGCCCTGGGTCCTTCGTGGAGAAGGGCGGGATATAAATTTAATTAAATAAATAAAAATAAATAAAATAAACCCCTCTAACCGGCGCAACAGGATACCATGGTCGATGGTATCGAAAGCCACTGAGAGATCTAACAGAACCAGGATAGAGGAGCAACCTCTATCCCGAGACCTCCAGAGATCATGAACCAACGCGACCAATGGCATTTCCTTGCTGTACCCAGGCCGGAAGCTGGACTGGCGTGAGTCCAGATAGACAGTTTCCTCCAGGTGCTGAGGGAGCTGTCATGCCACCACACTCTCAACAACCTTCGCAAGAAAGTGAAGGTTGGAGACAGGACGGTAGTTGGCCAAAACAGCCGGGTCCAGGGAGGGCTTCTTGAGGAGGGGCCTCACCACCGCCTCTTTCAAGGCTTCCGGCAAAAACCCCTAACTCAAAGAAGCGTTGACAATTCCCTGGAGCCAGCCTCTTGTAACCTCCCGGGAGGCCAGTACCAAGCAGGAGGGACACGGGTCCAATAAACATGTGGTGGTGTTCAGCCGCCCCAGTATCCTGTCCATGTCCTCGGGAGTCACATGATCGAACTCTTCCCAGATAGTAGACTCAAGACCTGCCTCCGTCGACCAGTCTGGAGTAGTCCAATCAGAGGCTAACCCATCGCGGATCTGATCGATTTTATCATGCAGGTAACACCCAAATTCCTCTGCACGACCCTGCAAGGGAGCATCCCGCGCCCTCTGATGAAGGAGGAAACGGGACACCCTAAACAAGACAGCAAGTCGGTTACCTGCAGACACGATAAGAGCGGAGAAATAATTCCATTTCGCCGCTTTTATCGCCACTAGGTAGGTTCTTAAATGGGACTTTACCAGTGTCTGGTCAGATTCGGAGCGGGTGGTCCTCCAAACGCCCTCTAGGCATCTCTTCCGACGCTTCATCACCCTCAGCTCCTTGGAGAACCAAGGAGCCAAGGTTGATCGGCATCAGGTGAGAGGCCGCAAAGGCACGACCAGGTTCAGGGTCCCCGTGGTCGCACTGTTCCAGGTGGCCACTAGGTCCTCAGTCGAGTCGTGGATCATGGTCTCAGGTATTGGCCCAAGCTCCATCTGGAACCTCTCAGGGTCCATCAGTCGCCTGGAGCGGAACCATCTTGTCACTTCTGGTTCCGCCTCCCTGCGGTGAGGTGTAGCGGTTGGACAGGCCAGCCGGAGCAGAGAGTGATCTGACCATGACAGGGGCTCAACGACTATTTCCCTTACACCAAGATCACTCAACCACTGGTCGGAGGCAAAAACTAAGTCCAGTATGTGTCCTCCGGTGTGGGTGGGGTCACGAACTAACTGGGTCAGGTCCATGGCCATCATGGAGGCCATGAACTCCCGAGCCATCAGAGATGCTTCGCCTATTGGCAGATTGAAATCCCCCATAACTAACAGCCTGGGGGGTCTCAATTGCCATCTTGGCTATCACATTGAGAAGCTCGGGTAGGGCTGCTGATATGTAGCGGGGAGCCAGGTACACAATCAGCATGTTCTGCTGCCTCCCATGACCCCACTTCACACATAGGGACTCACAACTGGCAGTCTGCGGCACAGTGGTCTTCCTCGGGTCCAGGCCCTCCTTTATGATAACCGCCACCCCCCCACCCCGACCCTGGGCTCTCGGCTAATGAAATGCACGGTAACCTGGCGGGTACATTTCAACGAGGGGCACTCCCCCCTCTTGGCCCAAACAGGTTTCCGTAATACCCGCCAGGTCCGCCTCCCTCTCCAAAACCAGATCATAAATGAGGGGGGCTTTATTAATCATGGACCTGGCATTGCACAACATCAGCCGAAGGCCCAGGCCCTGAGATCCAGAACCCCCTAGGTTGCAAGAGGAGCTATGAGGGCCGGAGCGCGTCACTGCTTGCAAGCAGCGGATGCGCCCTCCCCTAATGTGATATGGCCCTCTGGCCCTGCCATACCTAACCTTCCCATACACAGTCTTGATGCAATTGCCCTCTGTTAAACAGACCCTCCCCCCCTCCCCAGTTCCAGGACCTACGCCCTCCCCGCCAAGCCCGTCAGCCGGCCTGGGAAAATTCCCCGGTGGGTTGTCACCCTCACCCACCACCCTAGTTTTGGATTGCCCTCCCCTCTCCCTGGAACCCCCTAAAACCCGAACTAAAAATTTAAATAAAAATCCCCTTAGGTTCCATTTCGACCACCTCTCTTGATTAATAAATCCATCATCGAGGTGGGCCCTTGTTAATGCTGAGGGCCAGACCTGCGAGAGAGGGGACTCTCGCAGGGTGTGGAGGTCAGCTGCTGAGTACAATAAAGACATTTGAGATAGTCTGTGTGAGAGAAGTTGTCCAAGAGAAGGCATCGCCTTGGTATATATTGTCATTGGGGGCCATGATCAAGATATTACTAGTAGGCCATGTTAGCCCCAGCAAAACCTGCAGGGCACTGAGCTGGTAAGCCATAGGCCGAGTCAATAAGTTCTTTATTGATGGAAGTTCAGAGTCGTCCTACCTTCAGCACACGGAGGGGTATGATGGTGTGGGTGATGGTGCCACACCCAACACAAAAACATGTCGAGCAAGGCAGCAAGGACGATGAAAGACGAGATGGAATGGGGTGAGGAGGCATGGAGTGAGGAGGCATGGAGATGAAGCAGCAGGGATGGCAAGAACAACGGGAATGACCGGAGCAGGACGACGAAACAAGGAGGCAGATGGCAAAACGGCAAAATGGCAGGAACGACGGACAAAAGTTAATGGGCAGCGACGAGGCGGCAGAAACTGGAAAAACAAGAGCAGGATGATGAAAACGAGAAAGCAAGGCAACAGAACGGCAGGAAAGAAAAGGAAAGGAAAAGGAAAGGAAAAGGAAAGGAAAAGGAAAGGAAAAGGAAAGGAAAAGGAAAGGAAAAGGAAAGGAAAAGGAAAGGAAAAGGAAAGGAAAAGGAAAGGAAGATAGAAGAAGGACAGAAAGGGGAAGGAAAGAGTGGAATGGATTGGTACTGCTCAAAAATCAAGTCTCGAGATCCCGTGGACCCCTTTGGCTCAGGCAGTCCAACTCCACGCTGCTTCCCTCTCTCTGCAAAGTGAAGGGATCGCAGAAAGATTGCCGAGTTCAGAATGGGGCTTCAGAGGACGCAATGCCTCAGAAATGCTGGATGTTCAGAGAAATGAAGGCTACAACCAGCGAATTGCATTTTCCCAGGAACCAATGAAGCCCCAGAGGACCAATGGGAATTCTCCTTCTGTAGCATTATCAGTCTCCGGGCAGAGTCTTCCTTGACTTCAGGAAAGAGTTCGATGCAGAGAGAGGAGGGAGGGGGAATATTTTAAATCATTTTAAGACATTAAAAAACACTGCACAGCAGTTGGATACTGCTGGGCGGTGTTTTCTTGCTATGTACGCAGCAGCGCAGGCGCACACTTTAGATGGAACATTGATGAAGGGGCCACCACTGAGAAGGCCTTTTTTCGTGTTCCCAGCAAATGTACATGCCTAATTGGTAAGAACATAAGAACATAAGAATAGCCTTGTTGGAACAGGCCACAGCCCATCTGGTCCAGCCACAGTGGCTCACCATTTGCTTCGGGGTATTCCCAAGCAGATGTCTTCATCTGTTTATGATTCCCCATCCGTTTATAGATATAGTTGAGGTTTTTTGCCCCAACGTGCATCACTCTGCACTTACTAATGTTGAAGCTCATTTGCCACTGGTTTGCCCACTCCCCCAGTGTCAAGAGTTCCCTCTGGAGCTCCTCATACTCTCTCTCAGTTTTTACTACCCTGTATAATTTACTGTCGTCGGCGAATTTGGCTACCTTGCTGTTTACTCCTACTTCTAGATCAGTTATGAAAAGGTTGAAAAGCAGGGGTCCCAGTACTGAACCTTGGGGGACCCCACTCTTTATCTCCCTCTACCTGGAAAAGTGTCCATTTAATGCTACTCTCTGTTTCCTGTCCCTTAGCCAGTTGCTAATCCAGGACAAGGCCTGTCCCTTTATTCCATGACTGGCAAGTTTATTTAAGAGCCTTTGGTGCGGGACCTTGTCAAAGGCCTTCTGAAAGTCCAGATAAACAATGTCAACTGGATCTCCCTTGTCCACGTGCTTGTTGACACTCTCAAAAAATTCTAGCAGATTAGTGAGGCATGATTTGCCCTTGCAAAAGCCATGTTGGCTCTCCTTCAGCAGTGCCTTCTTTTCTACGTGCCTATTAATTTTATCCTTTAAGATGGTTTCCATCACTTTACCTGGGACACTTGTCAAGCTGACCGGTCAGTAATTTCCTTGATCACCTCTGGATCCTTTTTTGAAGATAGGTGTTATATTCGCTACCTTCCAGTCATCCGGCACAAGGCCTGATTTGAGGGAAAGATTATATATTTTGGCAAGGACATCAGCAATTTCATCTTTAAGTTCCTTGAGAACTCGTGGATGGATGCCATCTGGTCCTGGTGATTTGTTAGTGTTTAGTTTAACAAGACATGCAAGGACCTCCTCCCTGGTTATTTCTATCTGGGTTAATTCCTCAGTTTCCCTCCCTACGAAGATAGGCTCTGTTTTGGGCATGTGATTTCTGTCTTCTTCAGTGAATACTGAAGCAAAGAATTCATTGAGTCTCTCTGCAATCTCTGCTTCCTCCTTAATAATCCCTTGCCTTCCATTATCATCTAATGGTCCAATGGCCTTCCCAGTTGGGTTCTTACTTCTAATGTACTTAAAGAAGTCCTTGTTATTTCTTTGAGTGTTTTTAGCTAAACGCTCCTAAAGGTCTTGCTTTGCTTTCCTGATTGTTGCCTTGCATTTGTTCTGCCAGAATTTATGTTTCTGCCTATTGTCCTCGTTTGGAGAAGCCTTCCATCTTTTAAATGAGCTTTTCTTGCTTTTGATCACTTCCCGAACAGCTCCTGTAAGCCACATCGGAGTCCTCTTGAACCTGCCGGTGCCCTTTTTCCTTTTAGGTATACATTCCAATTGGGCCTCTGTTATTGTTTTTGTGAGCAGCCTCCATGCCTCATGGAGTGTTTGGACTTTCTCAATTCTCCCTTTCAGCTTCTTTTTTACTAGTTTCCTCATCTTCGGAAAATTTCCTTTATGAAAATTTAAGGTCTCTGTGTTAGATTTTATCGGTGATTTGCAGTCTATGATTAAGTTAAAAATAATTGTGTTGTGGTCACTGTTCCCTATTGGATCAGTCACATTAACATTTTGCACCAGATCCTGTATATTGCTCAGAACCAAATCAAGGATTCTTGTACCTCTAGTTGGGTCTTCAACCATCTGTTCCAGGGAACAATCATTTAGCATATCTAGGAACTTTATCTCTTTGCCATGTGCTGAACAACAGTTCGCCCAGTCTATGTGAGGGTAATTGAAATCCCCCCATTATAACCAGGCTTCCCTTTTTTGATGCCTCCTTTACAACATTCTCCAACTGCCAGTCTCTCTCAGGAGCTTGGGTCGGAGGCCGATAACATATGCCTACTGTTAGACCATTCTTTTGGCCTGATAGTCTTACCCACAGTTTCTTGTGGTGACTCTAAATCACCTTGATATGCCAATTCGTATGACTTTATCTCTTCTTTGACATACAAGGCTACACCACCTCCCGTTTGCCCCTTCCTGTCCTTCCTGTAGTTTGTATCCTGGGATGACTGTATCCCATTGGTTATCATCCGTCCACCAGGTTTCAGTGATACCAATAATATCAATATTTTTGTCTATTGCTAAGTATTCCAGCTCCCCTATTTTGTTCCGGAGGCTTCTGGCATTTGCATACAGGCATTTATATATACTTTTCTGATGCAGTCTTTTGAATCCAGTTGCATCCTTAGACTGCTTCTTGCATCCTTCTGCTAGAGTGCTGGGGACTGGCTACTCGCTCTGCTCAGTAATTATTGCATCCTCCTCACTACTCAAGTAAACACTTTCCCGAACCGGATGCTGCCCAGCTCCTGTCGGCTTTCCCCCAGTTATCAGTTTAAAAGTTGTTCTGCAGCCTTTTTGATGTTGAGTGCCAGCAATCTTGTCCCATCATGGTTCAAGTGCAACCCATCCCCCATGAACAGGTTTGGCTTCTCCCAAAATGTTCTCCAGTTCCTGACAAATCTGAAGCCCTCCTCCCGACACCATCGCCTCATCCACGCATTGAGGCTTCTGAGCTCTGCCTGCCTGGTAGGTCCTGCATGAGGAACAAGCAGCACTTCTGAAATGCTACCTTGGAAGTCCGGGACTTCAATCTTCTTCCTAGCAACCTGAATTTGGCTTCCAGGACTGATTAGTGAAATGACTTCTTCCTGAGAGCTGTGTCCTGTCTCTTCATTGTCCAGGATAGTCTGCTTTGCCCTGTCCAAGAACAGCTCAAGCTCCTTAATTTGCTGATGGTTAGATATACGTGCCTCCAGCTGCTGGACCTTCTCTTCTAGCAGTACAACCAGCTTGTACTTACTGCAGGTGTAGTTCTCCACGCGCTTGGGCAAAATCAGAAACATGGCACAAGTGTTGCAGATAACTACAGCTGCTCCCTCGGACTTCATTTTAACGATTGCAGTATTCAGTGCTCACTTGTTCCTGTTGGTTTTACTCTTCCTCTTTGTGTCTTTAAATCTCCCCTTCAGCAGCACTTCCAATCAGCTCCAGCCACAGGAAGTTCAAATGAAATAGCCACTACTTGCTCTTCCCCTTTGTGATAGGATCCTTTAAATGTACTGTCTTTCCATCTTGGGGTGTATAGATGGATGGATGTAACAGAAGAAAGGCAGTCCTTGAAATAGCCTGGACCCAAGCCATGCAGGGCTTTAAAGGCGATATCCAACACCTTGAATTGTACCCAGAAGCAGATTGGCAACCAGTACAGTTCCTGTAGAAGAGGTGGCACATGTGCAAGTCTAGGCTATTGCAAAACTGTTTGGGCCACTGGATTCAGAACTAACTGAGGTTTTTAATGGTCTTCAGGGGTGACCCCAAGAACCTACTACAATAGTCTGGGAGGTGATTAATGTGCCAGAGAGAAGGACACATGGCCTAAAAATGTGCATAACTAAAGCATAAAACAAAATTGTGCAAAGGTCTTCCTGGAGATGATTGCCAGTTACTCCTCAAACAAGAGCCTCAAGTCCAGAAAAACCCTGGATTATACACTGGGTCAGCCCCCACTCTAATATTCTTCTGGAAGGCACTAAAGACCTGGTTCTGCCAACGGGCCAGGGGAACCCAGAGTGGGATGGAGCCCATTAAATGGCTCATGTGAACTGCTGCCACTGGGGTGTGGGGTGATTGTATTGTATTGTATTGTATTGTATTGTATTGTATTGTATTGTATTGTATTGTATTGTATTGTATTGCATTGCATTGCATTGCATTGCATTGCACTGCACTGCACTGCATTGCATTGCATTGTATATGTAATGGCTCCTCTCCTAACTTAAGAAAGTAAACACTCTTGAAACTGATTATTTCAAATGGAATTAAGAAAAATGGAAACCATTAGAGGCAAAGCAGCATCTGAATCCCTTTAGGCAATGCAATTGGGGTTAAACTGATACTGTGTCAGAATACAGCCAATACACAAGTGTGAAAATGTTTCCTTTCTCATCTGCCCTGAGAGCCGAATAAACATACATTCCATGGCTATCTCTGGTTAGACATTAATAAAATAAGATATCCCACATGGCCATCATAAATGGAAAATAATAACGGCAAAAACGGAACATAAGGAGCTTTTTGGGGAATTGTTTATTTCGGTTCTTAAAGGGTCCCAGGGAGGGGGGGTGGGTTACATGGGAAAACAGATGTGGGCAAAGGAATTGCCCCACAAACTAACATCTCCAGGCTGGTGCATGATCTCGACGGGGAGGCTGTTGGGTCCTATATTGGGAGGGGGGCTAGGGTTGAGTCAACAGGGGGCCTTCCAATCAGGATAGTGTGGGTTCCCATCCTCAGGGCTCCTCCTGCAACCCAGGAGGTCAAGGATTTCAAAGCCGGGGCCCTAGGCTGATGCTGTGCAACGCCAGGTCCGTGGCCAACAAAGCCCCTCTCATCTACGACCTAATATCAGAGGGGGACCCGGACCTGGTGGGTATTACTGAAACCTGGTTGGGCTGCGAGGGAGGAGTACCCTTCGTAGAAATGTGTCCACCAGGTTACCGGGCATTCCATCAGCCACGGGCCCAGGGTAGTGGGAGTGGCGGTTATTATTAAGGAAGGTCTTGAGCTGAGGGAGACCTCTGTGCTGCAGACAGCTGGTTGTGAGTCCCTTTATGTGAAGTGGGGTCATGGGAGGCAGTTGGGTTTGCTGATTGTGTACCTGGCTCCTCGCTACGTCTCAGCAGCCCTGCCCGAGCTCCTCGATGTGATTGCTGAGGTGACGGTTGACACCGTCAAGCTTTTAATCATGGGGGATTTCAACCTGCCATTGGTAGGCGGGACATCTGAGGTGGCCCGGGAGTTCATGGCCTCCATGATGGCCATGGACCTGACCCAAGTAATTAATGGCCCCACACACACTGGGGGACACACTCTGGACCTTGTTTTTGCCTCCGGCCAGTGGACAAGTGATCTGGGATTAGGGGAATTAGTCATCGAACCCCTGTCATGGTCAGATCACTCTCTCCTCTGACTTAACTTTCCAACCGCTACACTTCACCGCGAGGAGGTGGAACCAGAAATACCAATATGGTTCCGCCCCAGGCGCCTGATGGATCCCGAAAGGTTCCAGATGGAGCTTGGGCCAATACCTGAATCCTTGATCCACGACCCGACTGAGGACCTAGTGGCTGCCTGGAATAGGGCGGCTGCGGGGGCCCTGGACCGGGTCGTGCCTTTGTGGCCTCTCACTCGGCATCGATCTACCTTGGCTCCTTGGTTCTCAGAGGGGCTGAGGGAAATGAAACACCAGAAGAGATGCCTAGAGAGAATCTGGAGGTCCACCTGCACCGAATCTGACCGAACACAAGTAAGGTCGCATTTGCGGACCTACCTAGTGGCGATAAAAGCGGCGAAACATGACCATCTCGCTGCCCTCATCGCATCTGCAGATCACTGCCCTGCCGCCTTGTTTAGGGTGACCCGTGCCCTCCTTCACCAGAGGCCTCGGGAGGCTCCCTTGTAGGGCCGTGCAGAGGAATTTGGATCTTATCTGCAGGATAAAATCGTTCAGATCTGGAGGGAGCTGACCTCCAATTGGACTAGTCTGGGCGGGATGACAGAGATAGGCCTTGAGACCACTGTTTGGGATGAGTTTGACCCCGTTACCCTCAATGGCATGGACAGGATACTGGGGCGGTTGAACACCACCACATGTTTATTGGACCCGTGTCCCTCCTGGCTCGTACTGGCCTCCCGGGACTGGCTCCAGGGAGTTGTAAATGCTTCTTTGAGTGAGGGGTTCTTGCCGGCCGTCTTGAAAGAGGCGGTGGTGAGGCCCCTCCTCAAGAAGCCCTCCCTGGACCCAGCTCTATTATCCAACTATCGTCCAGTCTCCAACCTTCCCTTTTTAGCGAAGGTTGTTGAGAGTGTGGTGGCACGACAATTCCCCCAGTACCTGGACGAAACTGCCTATCTAGACTCGCGCCAGTCCAGTTTCCGGCCCGGATACAGCACAGAGACGGCATTGGTCGCATTGGTAGATGATCTCTGGAGGGCACAGGATAGGGGTTGCTCCTCTATCCTGGTCCTGTTGGATCTCTCAGCGGCTTTTGATACCATCGACCATGGTATCCTATTGCACCGGCTGGAGGGATTGGGGTTGGGAGGAACCGTACTTCGGTGGTTCTCCTCCTACCTCTCCAACCGATCGCAATTTGTGTTGGCAGGGGGGCAGAGGTTGACTTCGAGGCCCCTCACTTGTGGGGTGCCGCAGGGGTCGGTCCTCTCGCCTCTCCTGTTTAACATCTACATGAAGCTGCTGGGTGAGATCATCCATGGTTTTGGGATAGAGTTCCATCTGTACGCGGATGACACCCAGCTGTACATCTCTACCCCTAACCACCCCAATGATGCCGTTGAAATGATGTCCCGATGTCTGGAGGCCGTGCGAGTGTGGATGGGGAGGAACGGGCTACGACTCAACCCGTCCAAGACTGAATGGCTGTGGCTTCCGGCGCCATGACATAGCCAGTTGACTCCATCCCTGGCTATCGGGGGCGAGTCATTAGCCCCTGCAGAGAGGGCTCGCAACTTAGGCGTCCTTCTGGACTCTCGGCTGTCCTTGGATGACCATGTGATGGCCGTAGCCAGGGGGGCCTTTTATCAGGTCTACCTGATATGCCAGCTGTGCCCCTTTCTGGATCGTGACGCCCTGTGCACAGTCACGCAAGCTCTTGTCATTTCCCGCCTAGACTACTGCAATGCTCTCTACATGGGGCTTCCCTTGAGGTGCGCCCAGAGGCTCCAGTTAGTGCAGAACGCAGCCGCGTGGGGGATCTTGGGAGCACCAAGACACTCCCACATAACACCTCTCTTGCGCGAGCTGCACTGGGTGCCTGTGGCTTTCCGGGTGCGCTTCAAGGTTTTGGTAACCATCTTCAAAGCGCTCCATAGCATGGGTCCTGGTTACTTGCAGAACCACCTCCTCCCACATAACCCCATCCAACCTGTCTGCTCCCAGGGGGAGGGCCTCCTCAGGGTACCGTCTGCTGGACAATGCCGGCTGGCGGCTCCCAGGGGAATGGCATTCTCTGTAGCGGGCCCAGCCCTCTGGAACAACCTGCCACCCGACCTTCGCACTACCACGGACCTTCGCCTCTTCCGTCAAGCATTGAAAACTTACTTTTTTCATGCAGCCGGCCTGGCATAGTTTGTTTTTATCATCATTTAATAGGGTTTCTTAATTATTTATTTTAATTCAAGTTTAAGTTTACTTAATTTAATTTTAATTTTAAATTTATCTATTGTATTTAGATATACCTTTTATTATCCCTATGCACTGCCCTGAGTCCCTACGGGAGAGAGGGCGGTATACAAATTAAATAAATAAATAAATAAATAAATAAATATCCCTCCCTCCAGCGGTGCTGGGATCTCCAGCCTTCTGGCGACAGGAACCCAGTTGTAAATCTCAGTTGTTACAGGTACTGCTAGTAAATTGACTCCAAGGCCTCCCTCCTCCCAACTGAATGGCAGTATCACGTATGGGGATCTCACAGTATTTTATTGTATTACATTATATTATACTATTATTTGATTTTTTTATTACTTTTATTGTTTTAAATGAGGTTTTATATTCTATAAGCTGCCTTGAGTTGCCATGGGTGAATAGGTGGCAATATAAATACTACAAATAAAGAAATAAATAAACAAACAAATAAAGAAATAAATATGAAAATTCTCCAAGAGCCAAAGAGCCCCTAATTCAGAGCCACTCCATATTTCCAGGGTTCAGTTTTAGACTAACACTCCCCCTCCATACCTCAACAGCCTCCAGGTACAGGGAAAAGGTAAAACAAAGCATTGCTTAACTCATCATGGGCAGAGATGTACAGTTGAGTATCATCAACATACTGATGATATCTCACCCCCTGGTGACGGATGACCTTCCCCTGCATGTAGGTGTTAAACAGCAGCAGAGAAAGAAGCAAAGGCCAGGGATCTGACCTCTGTCCCCTGATTAATGTTCTATGTGACCTCCTCTTTGCTGATGACTGTGCCCTGAATGCTGGATTAGAGCAGGAAATGCAAGCCAGTGTGGACACATTTGCAGCAGCATGCAACAACTTCAGCCTCCTCATCAACATAAAGAAGGCCGAAGTAATGCATCAGCCAGCTCCAAAAGCCCAACACCAAGTGCCCACCATCGCAATGAAGGGACAAAAGCTGCAAGCAATGGACCATACATACTTGGCAGCACCCTCTCCCATGCAGTAATAATTGACATTGTGGTCAACTGCAAAATCGCCAAGGGAAGCTCTGCATTTGGCAGACTACTGACCAATGTGTGGGATCGCTGTGGAATAAATCTTGCTACAAAGCTCAAAGTCTACCGAGCAGTAGTGCTAACTACCCTGATGTACACCACTGAGACTTAGACTGTATAGAGGAGGCATGCTAGGCAATTGAACCACTTCCACAAGACTTGCCTCCGTAGAATTCTGAGGATGCAGTGGCAGGACAAAGTGCCAGACACAGAAGTCCTCTCCAGAGCAGGAAAGTGATCACATGGGAGACAAAGGAAGCAATAAAAGGACATGTTGAAAGCCTCCTTCAAGTCCCTGGATATTGATATCACCTCTTGGGAAACCCTGGCACAAGATCGATTTACATGGCACACACAGATCCAACAAGGCTGCCAGACACCTGAGGAGAGAAGAACAACCATAGCACAAGAGAAGCTAGCATTCTGCAAAGTTAGAGCTGCAAATACTGCAACAATGGTGCCCACACATGTCTACCCAACATGTGGCAGAACATTTCATGCCTGTATAGGCCTTATGAGCCACCTGCAGAGACATTATGGACAGCCCACAACCTGTTAGATGTCAACGTCTTCTTAGAAAATAATGGACAAATATGTAGGTGTTAAACAGCAGCAGAGAAAGAAGCAAAGACCAGGGATGTGACTTCTCACCCCTGATCAACGCTGACTGAGAATCGCCCCAGAGGAAAAAATGAACCAGGGCAATACAGTGATCTCCATTCCCAATCCCTGAAGCCATTCCTGAGGATGTCATAATTGATGGTATCAAAAGCCACTGAGAGATCAAGTAGAGTAAGATTGGATGCATTACCCTCCCATCTCATTTCCATCATGTTATTGCCATTAGTACTTTTCCCCATTTCATCATCTCCTGCTTGATTCTCAAGTGGCATCAATAGATCCCTATAATCTCCTACTACTAGAGATGTGTTTGTGTGAAACAAGGAAAAAACAAACCAGCCATTGGGGAAAAGAAAGATGTGGCTTGTCTATCTGGTTAGGTTGCATTCCACCCACTTTCTCTTCTCCAAAGTGAGAAGCAGGATCAAGAGGAGAAGGAAGAGAGTGCGGTTGGCTAACACTCTGAAAGACTGCAATGCCAGGAAAAAATGGGCGTCTCCAACTGTGACCGCAATGTGTATGTCTTGGCTGCTTTCAACATCTAATTGCTAGATTGTCAGTGGAAGCATGAAAGGAGGGCAAGAATTTCCCATAATAGGTTCAGCATTTCCCATGAGTATCATGAAACTTCAGCTTGGAGAAAATCTGGCAGAATTTGTAGGGTGATGCTCGAACAGATATGTAGCATCTATTTCCTATTTGTATGGGAAATATTCACCATTAAGGAGAATCTCAGGCCAATAAACTCAGTGAATTAAGGAATGCAATTGGAAGACTTCTACCTATTTGTGTCCATTTTATTTTAGGTAATATCATGTCCGGTTCATGTGGAACTTGCAGTGCCCCATGTTTAAGCCCTTTATTTCATGTCTTAAGGAGAAATTTAACCTTTCCCCTTAAATCTTTTCTAAATACGGAAATATGAATTACAATTTGAAATGCAGTGCAGGAGTCCCTCAATTGTTTACTCAACTCTTCTGAGTAATTTCAGCAGGACAGATGTGATGTCATGCATTAGATGAAGCAAGGTCAGGGTGTTAACCTTGATTAGGAGGCATCAGGTGTTGGGGCTAAGCAAGACTGCAGATACAGGAGATTTTGGATAGCTGGATGTAATGATAGATGATCTCTTACAGTAGTCATGAGGGTAATTCCTAAATCATTGATGGGCACATCAGGTAACACCCTTTGATAGATATAAAATCTTATGTCAGTTCCAGAGAGGATCAAACAGAAGGACTCTCCAGGCCAAGAAGGAACATCTCCTCAGGTATTGTCACCTGATTTATTGGGTTAGACTGCATCCTCCTAGGACCTGCATAGAGCTAAGGACCTTTTATTTTCTGTCCAAGACTCATTGATCTTTTGGTACATTGGGACTGGATGATAACAGCTAGATCTCCTTTTAAGAAAATTACTTTAGAGAAGCCCTTGTATTTACTGTTTTAATCATATTTAGCTCGCTTTTCTATTTATCAATTAGTTTTAATGGGAATTTTAGCACAGGTTTATCATTTAATTTCTTTTTAACTTTTGTATATTTGTTATTTATTTATTGTAGGTTTTAATGTCCTGTGCACCGCCCAGAGTCCGTCTCGACGGAGATTGGTGCGGTTTACAAATCGAATTAAATAAATAAATAAAAATAAATAAATCACTTTTTAAAAACATCTTTACAGCCTGTTTATACTTGTTCTGATTTCTTATATTTCAATAGTCATTTTTTAAAAACTAAAGCAGGGATGCAACTTATTAAAACCATGAATAAGGGTGAATATACATGTCCCAAGATAATGTTGCAGCACCCAATCTGGGTCGGTCAACGGGACTAGAGGTTTTCGAGTCATGCTTGGAAGACAAAAACTCTGGTCTTGGTGACCAACCCAGATTGGATCCTTATTAAAACCATGTCCAGTAAGTTTGAAGAAAAAGAGAATGACTTAAAAAAAATACAGCTCACAACACATTTATAGTAAGACAACATACACTGTCTTCTTGAATTCATAAGAAAAATTAAAAACTTTATGACCCCAAATAATAATTAAAGAGCTTGAGTTTCCAAATGTATTAGACTGCTGCTGAAATATCAAGTCTCTTTGAATATTTCTATTCTGGAATGGCAGGATTCAAAATGTCTTAATAAACTCTCATTCACTACCCTCAAAAAAAATGCTGTAATTAATAAACCTAATTTGGATGGTTTTTACAGATATATGCTGTAAGTATACTATAGAGAAAATTAATGAGCAATAATTAATAATCCTAATTTTGATGGTGGCAATGATTTTATTTGGTTTGGGTTTTGTCCTTTCAGAAGAGGGAGCATTGTAGCACTAGATTTGGAATTTGGAATTTTGAGGGAAAAATAGTCTTTTTCAACAGGCTTGGAATACTAGGATGCTATACAGTCCTAAATTTCTATGTCTCCATCTTGATCACTGATATCTACCTTCTGTTCCCTAATCAATGGAATGACTTGCCTCCAGAAGTTGTAGGTGCTCCAACACTGGCCTTTTAAAGAAGAGAATAGACAACCATTTGCCTGAAATGGTATAGGTCCTACATACTATAGGGTTTCTAAATAGGGGGTTGGACCTTCAAGGTTCCTTTCAACTCTGTTATTCTGTTATTCCTACTTGCTTTCTATGCTGTACTTCAGTATGGCTTCCAGCCCAAAAGGAAGACATTTAGGTTTTCCACTTAGTGTTCCATTAAGCAAGCAGCTTCAATAAAGCTAAAATGCATTTAAAGATGCAGCAAAAAGCAAACATATAATTTAAAGGAAAAATTATGTATAGACTAAAAAAGATTTAGGCCAAGAATTCAGTCAGTGAAGCAAAACCCAGTTATGAAGGTTTTCCTAGACCAGGAGTCTCCAAACTTGGAAACTTTAAGACTTGTGGACTTCAATTCCCAGAATTGCCCAGCCAGGATGACTTAAATCTTAAAGTTGCCAAGTTTGGAGACCCCTGCCCTAGATCCTTCTCTGATGGTGAAAGTCCATAGTTGAATGCTTCTAGTCTATGTGAGTTTTCCCTGTATCTATGGCTGGTCTTTCATATTGTCTTTCCCCCAGTCTTCAGGGATGAGGATGGGTTCTCATTTTTAAAAGTCCTGTCATACAAAACTGTTTCTTTGTTATTTTTTTATTTTTTTGCCATTTGTGGGTACTTTATTTGCTCTTTTACATTGTATTTGAGAAAATCAATCAACCAACCTTGTTTGATATCCTCCATCTTTTGTTTGCAAGGAATTTTAACTTAAAATATTCCCTTCTTCTGAAGAACGTAGAGAAACCTGAAAAAGTAGAAAGTTTGGGAAGATGTCAAGTAAACCTCATAAGAAGACTTGGGATGAAGAAATGGCAGATTTATTTCATGAATCTGAACCAGGTGAGAAAAATGTAGTTCTGTTCATTTGCTGCTTTGGAAACATTGCCCAGTCATGCATGTATCCTTAATTATTTGATCATTGTAAACATGAGCTTCATTTGTTCAATCCTACATAAATACAATCTTCAAGGTTTTTTTTTTTAAAGTATTTTATTGGTTTTCAAAAATTTTACAAGGGAAAAAGATGTAGGGTACAGGTAACATTTTGGTAGCTTCCCTGCCGTTGGTGGTGGCTTTCCCCAAACTTCATAAGTTTACAATTTTAAAAGTAAAGGATAAACATATAAGAAGATTACATTGTAAAGTCTATATATTCAATCATCTTTTTTTTTGCCATTTTATCTTGTATCAACAATTACAATAGTATTTCACATAAACTCATTTTTGCGATCTGAGTCTTTTTGCAATTGACTCCCCTTCCCTGTCCCCAGGCAGGGCCGTAGCTCCCTCCGTTCCCCGTCTTCACCTCCCAGCTGGGGGGAATGTTTTTTAATAAAAGCCTCCGCCTCGCTTAGTGTTTTGATTTTTACTCTGCCTCCCTCCCATTCTTCAGTAAAAAATATTATTACAGTACTACCCTCTGGAGGAAGTTTCCCTATACCTGAACAAATGCAATATATTGTGTACATATAAATACAGAAAATGTTCACTTTATTCATTAGTTCACTGTGTAGGTATATCAAGTATATCAAGTATATCGACTTACAACAGTTCATTTACTGACTCTTCAAAGTTACAACAGCACTGAATAAAGTGACTTATGACCATTTTTTCCACACAACCACTAAAGCATCCCTATGACCATGTGATCAAAATTTGGATACTCCGGCTATTGCGTCATACTTTATGATGGTTGCAGTGTCCTGGGGTCATGTGATCCTCTTTTGGGACCTTTGGACAAGCAAAGTTCATGGGGAATCTAGATTAACAACCATGTTACTAACTTAACAAATGCAATGATTTATTTAAGAATGGTGGCAAGAAAAGTAATAAAATGGGCCAAGCTCACTTAACAAATGCTTTATTTAATAACATAAATTTTAGGCTCAATTGTGATCATAACTCGAGGACTACCTATAGATGATCCATGGATTATTCCACTCATGTACTGTGGTCAAATTTGGATTCTAATCTCTCCCTCCCTCTCTCTCTCTCACACACACACATACACCCTCTATTTAAAAAAAAATCCCTATACAGCAATTAGGTTTCTTAAAGCTTCCATTGATGATGATCTTCTTAAAAGTCCAATTATGGCACACATTTTTAAAGTCCTCTCTAAAAAAAAAAGAACTTTCTTATTTCAAAACTGAATTACAAAGTTATGCTGGTTTATGATTTACAGTACAGATTTCATTGGCTGATTGATTGACTGACTGAATATCAGCTAGGTGAAGATAAAATGTGAAAGAGGGAAGGAGAGAGAAAGAAAGGGGAGAAGGACAATGTGGAAAAAGAAAGATAGAAAAAAGGATAAAGATAGAACAGTTTGAATTGATGGTGACTAGGCCAGTGGTCGGCAAACCGCGGCTCGCGGTTTTTGGCCCCTCAAGTGTGGCTCTTCCTCCACCCTTGCTGACAGTGGGACTCCTGGGACCCACCGGAGAAACCCTCCCTACCGGCCACCGATTCCCTCCCTCCCTCCCCCCTCGGAACCTCCCCAGCCAGCATGCCGCCACTCGTCTACTTCCCTCCAATCGCCCTGGAAGTAGCCTGGCTCGCCTGCCTGCCCGCCCGCTCGTTCGCTCGGGCTACTTCCAGGGATGAGAAGGCCTTACTCACCCCACACGGAATGGGCGGGCTATCGGGCGAGCCAGGCTACTTCCAGGGCGATTGGAGGGAATTCCCTCCCGCCACACTTGTTCGCTGGAAGTAGCCTGGCTCGCCCGGCCGCCCACCTGCTCATTCGCTCGGGCTACTTCCAGGGGTGAGAAGGCCTTCCCCACCCCACACGGAGCGGGCGGGCTATCGGGCGAGCCAGGCTACTTCCAGGGCGATTGGAGGGAATTCCCTCCCCCTGCCTGCAGAGCCTCCACAGCGAACGAGTGCGGCGGGCGGGTCAGACTAAGGCGAGCAAGTGAGTAAGCGTGGCGGGCTGGGTTGAGGAGGCTCCATGGGGGGGGGGAGAGACACACAGACAGAGAGAGGCACAGACACAGAGAGAGACAGGGAGGGGGGAATCAGAGAGTGACAGACACACACAGAGAGACAGGGATAGACAGAGAGAGGGGGGGAGAGAAAGATAGACAGAGACACAGAATGAGTGATTAAGTGCGTGAATGTGAGACAGACAGACACACACACAGAGTGACAGAGATGGGCGGATGAAGGAGAGAGAGACAGAGATAGAGAAAGAAAGAGAGAGAGAAAGGGAGAGGGAGAGAGAAAGAAAGAGAGACAGAAAGAGAAAAAGAGAAAGAGAAAGAGAGAGAGAGAGAGAGAGAGACAGAAAGAGAGACAGAAAGGAAGAGAAAAAGAGAAAGAGAGAGAGAGAAAGAAAGAAAGAGAGAAAGAGAGAGAGAGAAAGAGAGGAAGAGAGAAAGAGAGAAAGAGAGAGAGAAAGAGAGGAAGAAAGAGAGAGAGAGAGAGAAAGAGAAAGAGAAAGAGAGAGAAAGAGAGAGAGAAAGAAAGAGAGAGAAAGAGAGAGAGAAAGAAAGAGAGAGAAAGAGAGACAGAAAGAAAGAGAAGGAGAGAGAGAGAGAAAGAGAGGAAGAAAGAAAGAGAGAAAGAGAGAAAGAGAGAGAGAGAGAGAAAGAAAGAAAGAAAGAAAGGAAGGAAGAAAGAAAGAAAGAAAGAAAGAAAGAAAGAAAGAAAGAAAGAAAGAAAGAAAGAAAGAAAGAAAGGAAGAAAGAAAGAACTTATGACCACAATTGAGCCTAAAAGTTTGGTTGCTAACCAAGACCATTGTTAAGTGAGTTTCACATTTTCCAAGTTGGCCACGCCCACCCAGTCACATGACCGCTGAGCCACTCCCACAAAACAGGCCACACCTTCCGGCTCTCAAAAGAAATTTCAATTGTGGTATTGTTGATATTTGGCTCTATTGACTAATGAGTTTGCCCACCACTGCTGTAGGCTATACAATAACTACAGACAGTCCTATGATTGCTTGCTAACCATATTTTAGAGCTATTTCTACTCTATAGCTAGAACTATCCAGATCTCTTCCAGTCATAACTCTCCACACTGTCTCTTCCTAAGTCAATTGATATTTTCTCAGTTGCTTTCATGTTTACATTCCATAAGTATTCTCACCTGCGTCTTGGTATGATATCCACCAAGACCAAACGGCTTTTGATAGACACTGTTGTTTAGTAGACCTGTGCAAGGGGTCCATTAGGGAGGGGGGATTGGGGGTTGTCTCTGTTGAGGGCCGTCCCATTCGATTGGTCTTGGGGAGGGGCAGGGGCGGTGGGAGGCAGGATGTCCATCGTGGGTTGGAGGCTCGTGGTCGCTGGTTACGAGCGGTCGCTTGCCCCAACCCCCTGTACTCCACTCGTGGGCTAGGCGGTCAGGGATTACAGAGCCGGGGGCCCAGGCTGATGTTCTGCAACGCCAGGTCCGTGGTGAACAAAGCCCCCCTCATAAATGACCTTGTGTCAGAGGGGGACCCGGACCTGGTGGGAATTACGGAAACCTGGTTGGGCCCCGAGGGGGGTTTACCCCTCGTGGAAATGTGCCCACCAGGCTACCGTGCATTTCATCGGCCTAGGGCCCTAGGCAGGGGTGGGGGGGTGGCGGTTATTGTTAAGGAAAGTCTGGAGCCGAAGGAGACCACTGTGCCTCAGACGACCGGCTGTGAGTCCCTCTTCGTGAAATGGGGCCTAGGGAGGCAGTTGGGCTTGCTGCTTGTATACCTGGCTCCCCGCTATGTAACAGCAGCCCTGCCCGAGCTACTCGAGGTGATCGCCGCGATGGCGGTGGAGACCCCCAGACTTATAGTCATGGGGGACTTTAACCTGCCATCGGCGGGCGAAACATCCGAGGTAGCTCGGGAGTTCATGGCTTCCATGACGGCCATGGACCTGACCCAAGTAGTTCAGGGCCCCACTCACGAGGGAGGACACACGCTGGATCTGATTTTTGTCTCTGGACACTGGATTAGTGATCTCGGAACAGGGGGTTTAGTCATCTTACCCTTGTCATGGACAGATCACTCTCTCCTTCGGATAGACTTTCCAACCGTCACACCTCACCGCGGGGAGGCGGAACCAGAAACACCAAGTTGGTTCCGCCCCAGGCGCCTGATGGACCCGGAAAGGTTCCAGAGGGAGCTTGGGCCAGTACCTGTATCCCTGCCCCGCGGCTCGACTGAGGACCTAGTGGCCGCGTGGTATAGTGCGGCCACGGGGGCCTTGGACCGAGTCGCGCCCTTGCGGCCTCTCATGCGGCGTCGAGTCACCCAGGCTCCTTGGTTTACCGAGGAGCTTCGGGAGATGAAACGCCGCAAGAGACGCCTAGAGAGTAGGTGGAGATCTTCTCGATCCGAAGCTGACCGAACACTAGTGAGAGACCATATTAGGACTTACTTAGTGGCGCTAAGAGTGGCCAAACGTGAGTATTGTGCCACCCTTATCGCGTCCGCGGAAAACCGCCCTGCCGCCCTGTTTGGGGTGACCCGCTCCCTCCTTCATTTGAGGCCGCGGGAAGCCCCTCTGCAGGGTCGAGCAGAGGAATTTGGAGTATTTCTGCAGGACAAAATCACTCAGATTCGGAACGAGTTGCCCTCCACTAGAGGCCCAGTCGGGGCGTCCGGTGCTGGTCTTGAGATAACACCTTGGGAGGAGTTCGACTTTGTTACTACCGAGGATATGGACAGGTTGCGGAGGAACCTTAGAGCCACCACATGTTTATTGGACCCGTGCCCCTCCTGGCTTGTACTGGCATCCTGGGAGGTGACACGAGGCTGGCTCCAGGGCATTGTGAATTCATCTCTGAGTGAGGGGTACTTGCCCACCGTTTTGAAAGAGGCGGTGGTGAGGCCCCTCCTCAAGAAGCCATCCCTGGACCCGGCTTTATTAGAGAACTATCGTCCCGTCTCCAACCTTCACTTTTTAGTGAAGGTTGTTGAGAGTGTGGTGGCTCAACAGTTTCCCCGACATCTGGAGGAAGTTGATTATCTAGACCCGCGCCAGTCCGGCTTCCGGCCCGGTCACAGCACCGAGACGGCATTGGTCGCGTTGGTTGATGATCTCTTGAGGGCACGGGATAGAGGTTGTTCCTCTATCCTTGTCCTATTAGACCTCTCAGCGGCTTTTGATACCATCGACCATGGTATCTTATTGCACCGATTGGGGGGGTTGGGGTTGGGAGGCACCGTTCTACGGTGGTTCTCATCCTACCTCTCTGGTCGGTCGCAATGGGTGTTGGCAGGAGGGCAGAGGTCGTCCCCGAGGCCCCTCATATGTGGGGTCCCTCAGGGGTCGGTCCTCTCTCCCCTTCTGTTCAACACCTATATGAAGCCGCTGGGCGAGATCATCCGTGGTTTTGGGGTGGAATACCATCTGTACGCTGATGACACTCAGTTGTACATATCCACCCCAAACCACCCCAACGATGCCGTCGAAGTGCTGTCCCGGTGTCTAGAGGCCGTACGGATCTGGATGGGTAGTAACAAACTCAAACTCAACCTGTCCAAGACCGAGTGGCTGTGGTTTCCGGCACCCCGGTTCAGCCAGTTAAGTCCAACACTGGCCATTGGGGGCGAACAACTGGCCCCCGTGGAGAGGGCGCGCAACTTGGGCGTCCTCCTGGATTCCCGGCTGTCCATGGAGGACCATGTGGCGGCCGTGGCCAGGGGGGCGTTCTATCAGGTACGCCTGATACGCCAGTTGCGCCCCTTACTGGACCGGGGAGCCCTTCGCACAGTCACTCAAGCGCTTGTGACATCCCGGCTGGATTACTGCAACGCTCTCTATATGGGGCTCCCCTTGAGGTGCACTCGAAAGCTACAGTTAGTGCAGAATGCGGCCGCGCGGGTGATTATGGGTGCCTCAAGGCAAACCCACGTAACACCTCTCCTGCGCGAGCTGCACTGGCTGCCTGTGGCCTTTCGAGTGCGCTTCAAGGTGTTGACAACCATCTTTAAATCGCTCCATGGCTCGGGGCCTAGCTATATACGAGACCGCCTCCTGCCCCATACATCCCTTCGTCCGATCCGCTCCCACAGAGAGGGCCTTCTCCGGGTGCCGTCGACGGGGCAATGCCGGTTGGCGACACCCAGGGGAAGGGCCTTCTCTGTGGCGGGCCCGGCCCTCTGGAACGACCTACCCCCCGACCTTCGCACTATCTCGGACCTCCGTCTCTTCCGCCAACGTCTTAAGACGTATTTATTTCAACAAGCCGGCCTAGGATAGCCCCCTGTTACTGACTTTTTAAAAAAAAAAAAAATTATAATTTGGGAAGGTTTTTTAACATGGGTTTTAGCACGGGTTAATCTAATTTAATATATTTTAAATTGATATTTATTGTATTTTTGTGGTTTTAATAATGCCTGTGCGCCGCCCTGGGTCCTAACAAGGAGAAGGGCGGGGTATAAATTTAATAAAATAAAATAAAATAAATTTGAAAAAGGGGGAAATCATTTGTAATTCATTTTTCAGTGAGATATGCATAATTCTAACTTTCTCTGATTGTTCTTTCCTTTGTTTGCACATATAGTATGTGTAATGCATATCTATATTCCTTCCACAGATCCAGATATCAGGCCTTTAAAAGAGTCTGATCCCCGATTGTATTCATTTTGGGATCTTAATCAGAAATACTTATTTTTGGTGGAGAACACGTTAGTGGCAGATGTGAAAACTTCTAATTCACCAGGTATAAACTAAGCTTCTTATCTTGTGCTTGAAAATTGCAGCCTTCCCTTGGCCAAAATTATTGATGGGATGCCTTGAATGGTGAAAAGCTGATGGCGGATATATCCGGACTCGCTTGGCTGATGGCCACATTTAACATTATTGTATTACTTTTAAAAATAACTGGCTGCATATCCCATTCACTAATCCTAGGTCCTTAACATTTTTGCCTTGAGCATTAATGTACCGACAGACATAACACCATACCTTCTATGATATTTTAGGGAAGAAACATTTAATTCAGAAACAGCAACAAAATAAAGGGAAAGTATTACATGCAGTATTACATGTATTACATACAGGTCCTCTGTTTCTCATAAACAGATAGTCCTTACAACCATTTATTTAGTTCAAAATTACAACAGCACTGGAAAAGCCTAACCTCCCACGGGGACTTTTTAGAAAGTTTTAAATTGGGTTTTTTAAAATTTGGCTTTTAGCATAGGATAAGAGTTTAATTTATATTTTAAATTATGTATTTATCTTTGTATTTTGTATGTTTTTTAAATTTCCTGTGCGCCGCCCTGGGTCCTCTGCGGAGAAGGGCGGGATATAAATATAAATAAAATAAAAATAAGGAACCAGAATCACCTATCTGGTTCCGCCCCAGGCGCCTGATGGACCCTGATGGGTTCCAGACGGCGCTTGGGCCACTTCCTGTACCCCTGACCCGCGCCCTGATGGAGGACCTCGTGGCCGCATGGAATACTGCGACCACGGGAGCCTTGGATCGGGTCGCGCCCTTGCGGCCTCTCTTGCGGCGGCGAACCGCCCTGGCCCCTTGGTTTACCGAGGAGCTAAGGGTGATGAAACGCCGCAAGAGATGCCTAGAGAGAAGATGGAGGTCTACTCATTCTGAATCTGACCGGACACAGGTAAGAGCCCATTTACAGACTTACATTGTGGCGCTGAGAGTGGCCAAACGTCATCATTGTGCCACTCTCATAGCATCCGCAGAAAACCGCCCTGCCGCCCTGTTTAGGGTGACCCGCTCCCTCCTTCAACAGAGGGTGCGGGAAGCCCCGTTACAGGGTAGAGCAGAGGAATTTGTGACTTTTCTGCAGGAGAAAATCGCTCAGATACAGAACGAGCTAACCCCCATTGATGGCCCAGTGGGATGCCATGAGGCAGATCTTGTTTGGGAGGAGTTTGACTCCGTTACTTCCGAGGATATGGACAGGTTACGTGGGCGACTGCGAGCCACCACATGTTTATTGGACCCGTGTCCCTCCTGGCTTGTACTGGCATCCTGGGAGGTGACACGAGGCTGGCTCCAAGAGGTTGTCAACGCATCCTTAAGTGAGGGTTCCTTGCCTGCTTCCCTAAAAGAGGCTATGGTGAGGCCCCTCCTTAAGAAGCCCTCTTTGGATCCAGCTCTATTAACCAACTATCATCCAGTCTCCAACCTTCCCTTTTTGGCGAAGGTTGTTGAGAGTGTGGTGGCACAACAGTTTCCCCGTCACCTGGAGGAAGTTGATTATCTAGACCCGCGCCAGTCCGGCTTTCGGCCCGGGCATAGCACCGAGACGGCATTGGTCGCGTTGGTTGATGGAGGGCCAGAGATGGGGGTTGTTCCTCCATCCTGGTCCTATTAGACCTCTCGGCGGCTTTTGATACCATCGACCATGGTATCCTATTGCATCGGCTGGGGGGGTTGGGGGTGGGAGGCACCGTTTTACGGTGGTTCTCCTCCTACCTCTCTGGCCGATCGCAATTTGTGTTGACAGGAGAGCAGAGGTCGACCTCGAGACCCCTCACGTGTGAGGTGCCTCAGGGGTCGGTCCTCTCGCCTCTCCTGTTCAACACATATATGAAGCCGCTGGGTGAGATCATCCGTGGTTTTGGGGTAGAGTACCATCTTTATGCTGATGATACTCAGCTGTATATATCTACCCCAAACCACCCCAACGATGCCGTAGCGGTGATGTGCCAGTGCCTGGAAGCCGTACGGATCTGGATGGGAAGTAACGGACTCAGACTCAACCCGAACAAGACTGAGTGGCTGTGGTTTCCGGCTGCCCGATTCAACCAGCTGACTCCATCGCTGGCCATAGGGGGCGAACATCTTGCCCCTGTGGATGGGGTGCGCAATTTGGGTGTCCTCCTAGATGCCTGGCTGTCCATGGAAGATCAAGTGACAGCTGTGGCCAGGAGGGCGTTTTACCAGGTTCGCCTGGTTCGCCAATTGCGCCCCCTATTGGATCGGGACGCCCTTCGCACAGTCACTCATGCACTCGTGACATCACCACTGGACTATTGTAACTCTCTCTACATGGGGCTCCCCTTGAGGTGCACCCGGAGACTTCAGTTGGTCCAGAATGCAGCCACGCGAGCAATTATGGGAACCGCTAGGTTTACCCATGTAACACCGCTCTTGCGCGAGCTGCACTGGCTGCCTGTTGTCTTCCGGGTGCGCTTCAAGGTGTTAGTTATCATCTTTAAAGCGCTCCATGGCTCGGGACCTAGCTATCTGCGGGATCAGATCCTTCCTCATACATCCTCACGGCCGATTCGCTCCCACAGAGAGAGACTTCTCCGGGTGCCGTCCACTAGACTTTGTCAGCGGGCGACGCCCAGGGGAAGGGCGCTCTCTGTGGCGGGCCCAGCCCTCTGGAACGACCTTCCCCCCGATATTCGAACAACCACGGACCACTGCTCCTTCCGCCTGAAATTAAAACATATCTTTTCTGCTTGGCCGGCCTAGGGTAGTCCCTCTGCTATAGGGTTTTTATTTAATTATAGGGTATTTTAGTGTTTAATGGGATTTTTAGCACAGGTATTAGATTTAATTCGTTTTTATGTTATGGTTATATATTTATTGTTTTTATTCTCCCTGTGCACCGCCCCGAGTCCCTGTGGGGAGAGGGAGTGGTTTACAAATTAAATTATTGATTATTGATATTATTGATAAAAATAAAATAAAAAAGGGACTTGCACAAGTACTCACATTTGCAATCATTGCAGCATCCCCTCGGTCACATGCCAAAAACAGGCATTTGGCAATTGGCATACGTTTATGACAGTTACAGCATCCCAGGCTCATGTGATCACCATTTGCCACTTTCCCAGCCAGCTTCCAACAAGAAAAATCAATAGGGGAAGCCGGACTTGCTAAACAACTGTGTTATAAACATAACAACTGCCTATGATTTGCTTAACAACCATGGCAAAAAAGGTGGTAAAATTGGATGTAACTTAACTTTACAACTGTCTTGCTTAACAACAGAAATTCTGGTCTCAATTGTAATCACAAAGACTACCTGTATGATATAGATATTAGGGGTCCTTGGTGCTCTTTGAGCTTGCTCCAGACTAAATAACATTATCAGTGCAAGAGGGGAATGAGTTCCTCTCTAGCATTCTCCTCTAGCACTGATGTTACCTAATCTGGGTAATGAAACATCTGCAAGAAAACAAGCAAGCTTAGAGACCACCAAGGACCCCTCATATCAACCCTGAGCTGCAAATATTCTCCTTCATTAGTCTTAAATATTGTTAGAATAGAATAGAATGGAATGGAATGGAATGGAATGGAATGGAATAGAATAGAATAGAATAGGATAGGATAGAATAGAATTCTTTATTGGCCAAATGTGATTGGACACACAAGGAATTTGTCTTTCGTGAATATTACATAAAAGAAAAGATACATTCATCATGAATCGTAAGGTACCACACTTAATGATAGTCATAGAGTACAAATAAGCAATCGAATCATACTAGGAATCTAGTTCAAAATGTTAATGTGACTGATCCAATAGGGAACAGTGACCACAACACAATTATTTTTAACTTAATCATAGACTGCAAATCACTGATAAAATCTAACACAGAGACCTTAAATTTTCATAAAGGAAATTTCCCGAAGATGAGGAAACTAGTAAAAAAGAAGCTGAAAGGGAGAATTGAGAAAGTCCAAACACTCCATGAGGCATGGAGGCTGCTCACAAAAACAATAACAGAGGCCCAATTGGAATGTATACCTAAAAGGAAAAAGGGCACCGGCAGGTTCAAGAGGGCTCCGATGTGGCTTACAGGAGCTGTTCGGGAAGTGATCAAAAGCAAGAAAAGCTCATTTAAAAGATGGAAGGCTTCTCCAAACGAGGACAACAGGCAGAAACATAAATTCTGGCAGAACAAATGCAAGGCAACAATCAGGAAAGCAAAGCAAGACTTTGAGGAGCATTTAGCTAAAAACACTCAAAGAAATAACAAGGACTTCTTTAAGTATATTAGAAGTGTCAGGTTCGCTTCTTCCATTATTCAAGAAAGACCACACTTAAGCATATTTCAGAATGGTTAAGGTTACTTTTACTGAATACAGAAGAACAGCAAATGAAGGTCAAGCAAGGAGTGACTAATTTAGGCGCGAAGCGTACATATCAACGCATAAGCCAACCCCAATAACCCATGACCCCCACAATAGTGTCCAATGCAATATCCTCCACGATGTCAGGTGGGCAGCACGTCCAGAGCAGTCATCAGAATGGAATGTGATACCATTGGGTCTAGCGATATCGCCAACTGCTCCATCTTCCTCCAGCACACATAGTGAACACAACCCCCACCCTCCCCGTTTCCATGGCAGCCAAGCATGCAGGAAAGCGAAGGCTGACATCCGGACCTCCTCCAGAAGAAGGGACATCAGTCCTGTAAAACAGACGGAAAAGACAAAACCACACAACAACACAGAAAAGGAAACGAGAGAGGTTAAGGCTTGTTAGGATATTTAGCATAGAATTGTCTCAGTAACTTCGAGGCTTTAACGTGTTGCTTATCCACCCATTGGTTATGGGAGGGAGGAAAATCCTTCCAAACTACAAGGTACTGTATTTTATTTCTATGCACTCTGGAGTCCAAAATGTCCCGGATTTCGTAATGTTGTTGTCCATCCACCACCAGGGGGGTAGGAGAACCAGAGTGAGGTTTGCGAAGATGTGACAAGCGTTCTGGTTTCAACAAGTGGACATGGAAAATTGGATAGAGGCGTCGATAGGTTTTAGGAAGGTCTAGTTTAACAGAAACAGAGCTGATTATCTTAGTGATCGTAAAAGGTCCTACAAACTTAGGACCTAGCTTCTTGCATTTCTGAGGACTGTCCAAATATCTAGTAGAGATGTATACCCGATCACCAACTTTGTACTGCGGAGGTACAGCTCGTTTTTTGTCGGTGTAAAGCTTGTGAGATTGATGAGCATCATCCAATGTTTTTCGTATAATGGGCCAGACAGCAGATAATATACCACTCCAATCCGCAAGCGAATGAATTGTGGGAGGCTCGTGAGGAAGCTCGGGGATTGGTACAAAATCCTGACCATAGATTATTTTGAACGGGGTCATGCCGGTACTACTATGAACAGAGTTATTGTACGCCACCTCAGCGTGAATCAGGCGGTCAGCCCAGTCATCCTGTTGGAAGTTTATAAAACAACGCAAGTATTGTTCCAGAATGGAATTAGCAAGCCCCATTAGTCTGCGGAGGGTGGGAGGAGCTTAAACCCTGGGCGCAGCCAATCAGTCTCAAAAATTCCTTCCAAAATTGCGAAGTAAATTCTTTATATTGCAAAAGTTTTATTGGTTTTACAAATTTTTGGGATAGGGTAGGGTAAGGTGATACAAATTTTTTTTTGAGAACTTTCACGTCGAAGTCGTTGGCCCCTCCGAGCTGCGTGGTAATACATTGGTAATACATTGTTCATTAATACAACAAGGTGAAGATAAATGCGTAAATCATACATTCTAAATTATATGCTGGCAATCATGTACAAACATCCAGACAAAGAATTATACTATGTTAATAAAAAGCAAAGTCATTTTTTAGATCTAAGTCTCTTGGCAATTGTGTCTTCTTGTTCTCCTCCCTGGACCCCAGTGGGCGGGGCCGTGGCCCCCTCTGCCCCTCCTGGATCTTCCCCCAGGATAGAGGAATGTTTTTTAAGAAAGGCTTCCGCCTCAGCAACTGTTTTAATCCTTACTCTTCCTCCTTCCCAGAACACCAACATCCCTTCTGGCATCGCCCACTTAAACCAAATCCCGTGATTAAACAATTTTTTAGATAAGAAGGAATACTTCCTCCTCACCTCTCTAATCTTTTTGGGGATCTGCTTCAAGATGGCGACTTCCTTTTGTTGGTAAATTAAAGGCCCGTCTCTCTGCGCCTTCAGAATTCCCTCCCTGGTCGACCTTCTAACAAATTTAATATGTATCTC
The DNA here is from genome assembly GCA_039707465.1 of Rhabdophis nuchalis. Classification (NCBI taxonomy): domain Eukaryota; kingdom Metazoa; phylum Chordata; class Lepidosauria; order Squamata; family Natricidae; genus Rhabdophis; species Rhabdophis nuchalis. Next base: position 16,474,441 of record CM077653.1, read on the forward strand.
TCTGGGTACTTCATTTAACCTGGCATATGTTGAGTTAATTCTATAGACTAGGTCAATGTCCCCCCTGATCTCCTCTTTAGGTTTGTGTAAATAGTCTGCTAAAATTTTACTCATGAGATCAGGAAGGCATTCACCAGTTTCCTCCAAAATGTTCTGAAATCTTAAAAAATATGACATTCTTTCAAAATCCATCCTAGACATATGACCAGACAAATCTCCAATTTCAGTGTTGACATTTTTAAGTTCTCCCTTTGCCCCAGCCAACCCCACTTCCAGCTCCTCGGTCTTCTGTGTATTCTCCATCAATTTTTTTTGTGTTTCCAAAAGTTCAAGCTTAGAGCTACACTGGTCTTTCCGCATCGCTTTAATTTCCAGCACCAAGGAGTTTAATGCTTCCTCCATCGCCGTCATTCTTTGTTCCAATCCCGAATTCTCTGGTTGTTTTTTTGAAGCCATGGTGAGCTATTATAATCAGTGCCACTAAGATGGCGTTTTTTGGGTACGGCTGCTGGAGCAAGTCAGGAGAAAAAAGTTCAGCTCAAAGTTGTAACAAGTTGTAGAGCCCAGAAGAGAAACAGTTTCCACAGTCAATTGTTAAAAAAGAGAAGGTATTCCAGGGAAGGAACCAATTATTCCAAAAAAAAATTCCATTAATAAAGAGAGACAGTCCAAATTACAAAGAAATGTTAGTGATTTTCCATAAAGAAATAGTCATTCAGGAACAAAGAGGAGCCATCTTCCACCAACCAGCCAGGCAGCCAGCAGGAGAGAGTGAAAAAAGAAATTGTTTCAATAAAGCCGGACTTAGATACATTGTATAGAAACAAGCCGCGAAGCACTTTCACTTGTTCCGCAAAAGTCCGGATGAAAAATATCCGCTTCCTCGCAACGAGGAGCCATTTCTAAATGCCGCTGTTGTAAATGCGAGGGGGGGGTTAACAAACACCCCCCTCCACGTCTCTCTCAGTCCAAGCCGCCAGCAAAAAAAGTTTTAAAGTCACTTACTCTCCGCCTCGCATCTCAAGCCCCAGCAAAGCCATCCGACTCGAGCGCTCCGTTCTCTCCGAATCCATTATTTGTTGCCGTCCTCCGTTGGCGAAGGGAACCAAGCCCCCCGCAGCATGTCTTCTTCCACCTGGACCGAAGACAAGGACCGTTCCCCAGCTGCCGCCGGCAGAACCAGTCCAGGCAAGCCAGCCCTACGGAGGGTCCCCCCCAGAAAAAAAAGGGGGGCACCCCGCCCCGTTAGGGGCAGAAAAAAGAGCAAAACGGCGGACGAACCCCAAGGTTCATCCGTCGCCGCCAGAAGCCGGAACAGGAAGTCCAAAATTGCAAAGTAAATTGAGTACCTCTATCTGAGATGATACACTTCGGGATGCCATGTAAGCGATAGATATGAGTCAGAAAAAGCTTAGCCAAAGATTTAGCCGATGGGATTTTGGAGCATGGCACAAAATGAACTTGTTTGGAAAATAAATCTGTAACAACCCATATAACAGTAGAGTCTTGGCTACTTGGAAGATCAACAATAAAGTCCATAGAAATTTCTTTCCAAGGAGCCTCTGGTCTCGCTACGGATTGGAGGAGACCATGGGGTTTTCCAGGAGAACGTTTAGATGCGGCACAGACTGGGCAACTGGCAATATAGGATTCAATGTTCTTTTTGAGGGAAGGCCACCAAAACTGGTGTTTTACTAAATGCATAGTCTTTACAAATCCAAAATGCCCAGCAAGCCTGGAATCATGCGCTTTTTGTAACACAAATGGGCGAAGAGACGCGGGGACATAAATTTTCGACCCAATCCAGGGTAGATCATCCCTCAAGGTACAATCCCCAGAGTGTGTGGAATACCAGTCATCGGTGAGAAGTTCTGTCTTAATCCTAGCCATCAATTCCGCAGGTGGTTCAGTTTGCAGAATGGAGTGACTTCTGGTCACAACCGGGGTCGCCATGCTACACAGTGGAATTATGGGTTGAATAATCGAGAGTTTAGAACTGTCATATTGAGGTAGTCTGGACAAGGCGTCAGCCATAAAGTTTTTCCCACCAGGGATGTATTTAAGAGTAAAGTTGAAATGATTGAAGTATTGAGACCAGCGCACTTGCTTTGGGGAAAGTTTACGGGATGTTGTCAGCGATTCCAAATTTTTGTGATCAGTCCATACCTCAAACGGGTGAGGGGCACCTTCCAGAAAATGGCGCCAAGACATGAGTGCCCAACGAACTGCAAATGCCTCTTTTTCCCAAATCGCCCATCTTCTCTCAGTGTCGGATAACTTATGGGAGGTGTAAGCACAGGGTTGTAGTTGACCTTGTTGGTTGTATTGCAATAAGACAGCTCCAACAGCCACATCGCTAGCATCAGCTTGAATCACGAAAGGTGCATTGACATCTGGATGCTTTAGTACTGGTTCCGCCGCAAACAAATGTTTCAGCTTCTCAAATGCGGCTTGGCACTCCATAGTCCAGTTCAAGGGTGAACCTGGCCATGGTTTGGTCTCCCTGTTTGTTTTGAGCAAGTTCGTGATAGGCAGAGCAATGCTAGCAAAAGAAGGGATAAATTGGCGGTAAAAGTTGGCAAAACCCAAGAAACTTTGTAATTGCTTACGGGTACGAGGAGGGGCCCATTCTGTTACAGCTTTGACTTTTCCAGGATCCATCTCAATTCCTTCAGCAGAGATGCGATACCCTAGGTAGTCTATTTTTTCTTGGTTAAATTCACACTTAGAAAGTTTAGCATAAAGTTCAGCTGCTCTCAGTTTAAGCAAAACAGAACGGACTAGTTTCACGTGTTCCTCATGTGTTTCCGTGTAGATGACGATATCATCAAGATAAACGATAACGCCCTTGTACAGGTGCTCATGCAATACTTCGTTGATCAGTTGCATAAAAACTGATGGTGCCCCCTGGAGGCCAAAAGGCAATACTTTAAACTGAAAGCACCCTAAAGGGCAGTTAAATGCAGTCTTCCACTCGTCTCCTTCTTTAATTCTTATTCTGTAATAAGCTTCTCTGAGATCGAGCTTAGTGAAGATTTTGCCCGTAGCTAAATGCGCTAACATGTCCTTCAATTTTTAGTTTAGTTTATGGGTTTTAGCGCAGGATCTATTTAATCTATTTTTAACTTTGTATTTTGTATTTGTTTGTGGTTTATTTGTATTTTTAATTGCCTGTGCCCCGCCTCGAGTCCCCTTGGGGAGAGAGAGCGGGATATAAATTTAAAAAAATTATTATTATTATGAGAGGCAGGGGGTAGACGTTGTGCTCACATATTGTGTTCAAAAACCTATAGTCTTGAACAAGACGAAGAGAGCCATCCTTCTTTTCTCTAAACATTACAGGGGCGGCTACTCGTGGCCTAGCAGGTTCAATGAAACCCCTTTCCAAGTTTTTGTCAATAAATTTGCGAAGCTCAACCATTTCGCGGGGTGTCATAGAGTAAATACGTGGTTTGGGAAGTTGCACTCCCGGGAGGAAATCAATGGAACAGTCTGTAGCACGGTGGGGGGGGGGGTAGCGTGTCACAGGATTTCTCACTAAAAACTTCTTTAAGGTCCCAATACTCTTTTGGGATCTTTTCTTCTCCTGGTATTACTTCCAGATTGGGAACAGCCTGGCCTGTGTAAACAGGTTCATGGGTAGGTATAGGTTCAACCAGAGGTTGCACGTCGGGGTGTTGTGGGGCTGGTTGGGTGGGTGTAGTAGGAGGCAAAGGTAAAGGAATGCGAACCCAACCTTCTTGCCAGTCAATTAGTGGGTTCCATTTCCGTAGCCAATTCAGACCCAAAATGACTGGGTTGTCAGCAATGGGGTCTACAATAAAGTTAATGAGCTCCTGATGGGTGTCCCCAATAGATACTTGAATCGGTTCAGTTACATACAGTGCTGGATTACCACCAGCTACGGTGCCATCCATTTGGCAGAAAGCAATAGGAACCTTTAAATTTTTAAGGTGAAATCCCATTTTCTGTACTAAGTCCTGACTGATGAGACATCGTGAACAGCCAGAATCTAAAAGGGCTAGTATTTTACAATTGCAGCCACTAGATGGAGCCAAAAGATGCAAAGGAATAGTAAGGGGCCCAGAGTGGGGACTCACCCAGTTTTGGTCAGAGGAGGCTGTATCCTTCTACCAGTCATCTGGCTCCACCTTCTGCTGTTGATCGCTGGTAGTTAGATCTAGAGGTTCCGCTCCAAACATCACTTGCTTCGTGCGCATGCTTGGGGTTTTTGCGGGCTTTTTTCCTTCAGTCGAAGACGGCAGGCGGGATTTCTGTTTCATTCTGCAGTTATTGGCCCAATGCCCTTCCTTTCCACAGCGGAAGCAAGCACTAGAGCGAGGCTTAACAGATCTCCGTTCTTTACTTTCCCTTTGGTAATCCCGCCCAAAAGGTTGAGGAGGGGAAAACCCATATTCTCTTTCTTTTTCAAGATCTAACAGGGGTTTTCTTCTAGCTAGATCTATTTCCACATCATCGGAAAGTTGAAACCAATCCTCAAGCATATCGGGCGTGCGTCTGTTGATGCAGCTTTGATATATAGTGGGGTTTAAGCCCTCAGTATAATTATCGATAAGAGCCTCAACGCTCCAGCCACGCATATAAATGGCCAGCTCACGAAAATGTTGAGTGTAATCCTGAACTGATCTGTTTCCCTGGCGCAGATTCTTCATTTCAATCCGTGCCTTTCTATGAAGGAGGGGGTCTTCGAACCGCCTTCTGAGAGCGGTCATAAATCTATCAAAGTCCTCCATTAAAGGGGAATTATCATTATGCAATGATACTATCCAATCGGCCGCTCTACCCTCAAGAGCCAGAGATACAATTCTTATCTTTGATTCATCATCTCGCAAATCGCAGGCAAATTGTTTTACGAAGTTGCTGACTTGCAGTAAAAACAAATCCCAATTTGCTAGAGTTTCCCCCAAACTTAATTCCAAGGGGGGGGGAGTCTTGCAACTCTGCGTGGTGCGGGACTTGGATCTCTCTGTTGAGCTGCTCCTGGGGCACCTCCCCCAGGAGTATCAGCGTGTGGCTGGGGGCTCTCCCTCTCTTTTTCTTGGGGGGGGGGTTCTCTTGCTCTTGTATCTTCGCTTCCTAATCCGAAGGGCTAGGATCCCTCCCCCACTTTCTTTCTCGGGCTTTCTTATTGTCATCCGCTTGACGGATTAGATCTCTTGCCATCTCTCTTAAGTGTTTCTCTTCCTTTATCTGTTCCCACAAGGGGGGGGGAGTGGGCTTGTCGGCGTCTGGTGGTTGTAACCCCGGGGGCAATGTCTTCAAAAGCAATTCCCTTCATTCCCACTCCCTCGGACCAACGATGGCGAGTTGATCTTTCCTCGGGTTTAGGTTCCATGCTACGATCAGCCAATAATTCCATTACTGACCTTGGTTCTTCTTTCAGGACAGTTGGGTGAGGCGCTGCCGCTCCCAGCAGTTCTTCTTTCCCGGGCTCCGACATCTGGCTTCGGGTTTTATTGTTTTATTACACTCACTACAGAAGTTGTTAGCTCAGAGATAAGTGTGAAAAATGACTCCTTGCTTTATGTCAGGTTCGCTTCTTCCATTATTCAAGAAAGACCACACTTAAGCATATTTCCGAATGGTTTAATTTAATTTAATTTAATATTAGACTTATAAACCGCCCCCTCTCCCTGAAGGGACTCGGGGCGGTGTACAGGGAAAAAAAATTAAAAACCATATAAACAGACAATATATAACAAAGCTAAAAACGAATTAAATTACCTGTACTAGAATTTAAAAATATTAAAATAGGAACCCTCCTAAACTAAAATTCCCTAAATCTAAAATCCATGTATGTCCTTGACAGAAGTTATGTTATAAAATCAATACCATTTACGCAAGACCAGCTTGTTGAAATAAATATGTTTTAAGTGAGCGGCGGAAGAGGGGAAGGTCCATGATTGTGCGAAGTTTGGGGGGTAGGTCGTTCCAGAGGGCCGGCCCAGCCACAGAGAAGGCCCTACCCCTGGGCACCGCTAGCTGGCATTGCCCGGCGGTTGGTACCCTCAGTAGGCCCACTCTGTGGGAGCGTATCGGATGTAGGGAGGTATGTGGCAGGAGACGGTCCCGTAAGTAACTAGGCCCCGAGCCATGGAGCGATTTGAAGATGGTATCAAGCACCTTGAAGCGTTAAGGTTACTTTTACTGAATACAGAAGAACAGCAAACGAAGGTCAAGCAAGGAGTGACTAGTTTAGGCGCGAAGCGTACATATCAAAGCATAAGCCAACCCCAATAACCCATGACCCCCACAATAGTGTCCAATGCAATATCCTCCATGATGTCAGGTGGGCAGCACGTCCAGAGCAGTCATCAGAATGGAATGTGATACCGTTGGGTCTAGCGATATTGCCAACTGACTCCGTTACTTCCGAAGATATGGACAGGTTACGTGGGCGACTGCGAGCCACCACATGTTTATTGGACCCGTGTCCTTCCTGGCTTGTACTGGCATCCTGGGAGGTGACACGAGGCTGGCTCCAAGAGGTTGTCAACGCATCCTTAAGTGAGGGTTCCTTGCCTGCTTCCCTAAAAGAAGCGATGGTGAGGCCCCTCCTTAAGAAGCCCTCTTTGGATCCAGCTCTATTAAACAACTATCGTCCACTCTCCAACCTTCCCTTTCTGGTGAAGGTTGTTGAGAGTGTGGTGGCACAACAGTTTCCCTGTCACCTGGAGGAAGTTGACTATCTAGATCCACGCCAGTCCGGCTTTCGGCCCGGGCATAGCACAGAGACGGCATTGGTCGCGTTGGTTGATGATCTCTGGAGGGCCAGAGATGGGGGTTGTTCCTCCATCCTGGTCCTATTAGAACTCTCGGCGGCTTTCGATACCATCGATCATGGTATCCTATTGCATCGGCTGGGGGGGTTGGGGGTGGGAGGCACCGTTTTACAGTGGTTCTCCTCCTACCTCTCTGGCCGATCGCAATTTGTGTTGGCAGGAGAGCAGAGGTCGACCTCGAGAGCCCTCACTTGTGGGGTGCCTCAGGGGTCGGTCCTCTCGCCTCTCCTGTTTAACACATACATGAAGCCGCTGGGTGAGATCATCCGTGGTTTTGGGGTAGAGTACCATCTTTACGCTGATGACACTCAGCTGTATATATCTACCCCAAACCACCCCAACGATGCCGTAGCGGTGATGTGCCAGTGCCTGGAAGCCGTGCGGATCTGGATGGGAAGTAACGGACTCAGGCTCAACCCGACCAAGACCGAGTGGCTGTGGTTTCCGGCTGCCCGATTCAACCAGCTCACTCCATCGCTGGCCATAGGGGGCGAACATCTTGCCCCTGTGGATGGGGCGCGCAATTTGGGTGTCCTCCTGGATGCCCGGCTGTCCATGGAAGATCAAGTGACAGCCGTGGCCAGGAGGGCGTTTTACCAGGTTCGCCTGGTTCGCCAATTGCGCCCCCTATTGGATCGGGACGCCCTTCGCACAGTCACTCATGCGCTCGTGACATCCCGACTGGACTATTGTAACTCTCTCTACATGGGGCTCCCCTTGAAGTGCAACCGGAGACTTCAGCTAGTCCAGAACGCAGCCGCGCAAGCAATTATGGGAACCGCCAGGTTTACCCATGTAACACCGCTCTTGCGCGAGCTGCACTGGCTACCTGTCGTCTTCCGGGTGCGCTTCAAGGTGTTAATTATCATCTTTAAAGCGCTCCATGGCTCGGGACCTAGCTATCTGCGGGATCGGATCCTGCCTCATACATCCTCACGGCCGATTCGCTCCCACAGAGAGGGACTTCTCCGGGTGCCGTCCACTAGACTTTGTCAGCGGGCGACACCCAGGGGAAGGGCTCTCTCTGTGGCGGACCCGGCCCTCTGGAACGACCTTCCCCCCGACATTAGGACGACCACGGACCTCCGCTCCTTCCGTCTTAAATTAAAAACACATCTTTTCTGTCTGGCCGGCCTAGGATAGTCTCTCTGTCTCTGGGGTTTTATTGGAAAGTTTTTTAGTATAGCTTAGTTTTAATGGGGAATTTTAGCACAGGTTTAGGTTTAATTTGTTTTTTAAAGAAATGTTTGTATATTTTTATTGTTTTTTATTCTTCCTGTGCACCGCCCCGAGTCCCTATGGGGAGAGGGAGCGGTTTACAAATATTAAATATTATTATTATTATTATTAACTGCTCCATCTTCCTCCAGCACACATAGTTAACACAACCCCCACCCTCCCCGTTTCCATGGCAGCCAAGCATGCAGCAAAGCGAAGGCTGACAAGAAGTAAGAACCCAACTGGGAAGGGCATTGGACCATTAGATGACAATGGAAGGCAAGGGATTATTAAGGAGGAAACAGAGATTGCAGAGAGACTCAATGAATTCTTTGCTTCAGTATTCACTGAAGAATATTTGAAGAAGACAGAGATCACATGCCCAAAACAGAGCCTTTGTAGGGTGGGAAACTGACAAATTAAGCCAGATAGAAATAACCAGGGAGGAGGTCCTTGCATGTCTTGTTAAACTAAACACTAACAAATCACCAGGACCAGATGGCATCCATCCACGAGTTCTCAAGGAACTTAAAGATGAAATTGCTGATGTCCTTGCCAAAATATATAATCTTTCCCTCAAATCAGGCCTTGTGCTGGATGACTGGAAGGTAGCGAATATAACACCAATCTTCAAAAAAGGATCCAGAGGTGATCCAGGAAATTACCGACTGGTCAGCTTGACAAGTGTCCCAGGTAATTTTATCTTAAAAGATAAAATTAATAGGCACGTGGAAGAGAAGGCGCTGCTGAAGGAGAGCCAACATGGCTTTTGCAAGGGCAAATCATGCCTCACTAATCTGCTGAAGGAGAGCCAACATGGCTTTTGCAAGGGCAAATCATGCCTCACTAATCTGCTGAAGGAGAGCCAACATGGCTTTTGCAAGGGCAAATCATGCCTCACTAATCTGCTGGAATTTTTTGAGAGTGTCAACAAGCACGTGGACAAGGGAGATTGTTTATGTGGACTTTCAGAAGGCCTTTGACAAGATCCCGCACCAAGTTTAAATAAACTTGGCAGTCATGGAATAAAGGGACAGGCCTTGTCCTGGATTAGCAACTGGCTAAGAGACAGGAAACAGAGAGTAGCATTAAATGGACACTTCTCCAGGTGGAGGGGGGTAAAGAGTGGGGTCCCCCAAGGTTCAGTACTGGGACCCCTGCTTTTCAACCTTTTTATAAATGATCTAGAAATAGGAGTAAACAGCAAGGTAGCCAAATTCACCGACAACACTAAATTATATAGGGTAGTAAAAACTGAGAGAAAGTGTGAGGAGCTCCAGAGGGAACTCTTGACATTGGGGGAATGGGCAAATGAGCTTCAGCATTAGTAAGTGCAGAGTGATGCACGTTGGGGCAAAAAAAAAACCAACTACATCTATAAACTGATGGGGTCTGAACTTCTTGCAACTAACCAGGAAAGGGACCTTAGTGTCCGGGTGGACAGCTCAATGAAGGTGTCAACCCAGTGTGCTGCAACAGTGAAAAAAGCAAACTCATTGCTAGGGATCATTAGGAAGGGTATAGAAAATAAGTCAGCAAGTGTCATTTTGCCTCTTTATAAATCTATGGTGAGGCCCCATCTGGAGTATTGTGTACAGTTCTGGTCACCATACCTTCAGAAGGATATTATGGAAATGGAAAAGGTGCAGAGGAGGGCAACCAGAATGATTAGGGGGCTGGAACACCTTCCTTACCATCTGAGGCTGCAACGGCTGGGCCTCTTCACTCTAGAATGACAGCGCCTGAGAGGTGACCTGATTGAAGTCTATAAAATCATGCACGGTGTGGACAAAGTCGAAAAGGAAAACCTGTTTCCCCTATCGCATAACACTAAAACTAGGGGGCACTCCATGAAACTTTTGATAGCTAGACCTCAAACAAATAAGAGGAAGTACTTTTTCACCCAGAGGATCACTGGTCTATGGAACTCCCTGCCAGAAGAAGTGGTGACAGCTGTCAGCCTCGACACCTTTAAGAAAGGATTAGACGAGTTCAAGGAGAACAAGGGTATCAACGGCTATCATTATGGATGCCTAAGGACACCCTCCGGCTTGGAGAGATAGGCAGGATATTTCTCAATGCCATTTGCAGGGAATCATAAGCAGGTGAAGACATCTGCTTGGGAATACCCTGAAGCAAATGGTGAGCCACTATGTGAGACAGAATGCTGGACTGGATGGGCTGTGGCCTGTTCCAGCAAGGCTATTCTTATGTTCTTATGTTCTTAAGTTACAGTCATACAGTCATAAGCCGGAGGAAATGGGTCATAGCAACAATGAGAAGGTTAATAATAATAGTAATGCAGACTTTGTGAATAGCTTGACAATGTTGAGGGAATTATTTGTTTAGCAGAGTGATGGTGTTTGGGAAAAACTGTCCTTGTGTCTAGTTGTTCTGGTGTGCAGTGCTCTATAGTGTCATTTTGAGGGTAGGAGTTGAAACAATTTATGTCCGGGATGTGAGGGGTCTGTAGATATTTTCACAGCCCTCTTTTTGATTCATGCAGTATGCAGGTCTTCAATAGAAGCTAGGTTGGTAGTATCTGTTTTTTCTGCAGTTCTAATTGACAGTTGAAGTCTGTGTCTGTCTCATTGGGTTGCAGAATCAAACCAGACAATTATAGAGATGCAGATGACAGACTCAATAATTTCTCTGTAGAAATTATTATGATTGACTTTTGCTCAATGCTTTGTTTGTAAAATTGACCACCAGCCTAGAAAAGAGATGAAGCTAAATTAGAATGACAGATATCAAACTAGGAAGCTGTCCTGTATGAACTCCCCAATATCAGTGTTTACTAATATCTAAGTTTACTAAGTGGGAATGTGAACTATTTTGGGGTTTCTTTGTTGATGTACACAGGCTCAGCACAATTTCGTCCACTTCTCAATATGACACAACTAGCAGTAGTGGGTTCCTACTGGTTTGGACCGGTTTGGACAAATCCGTAGTGGTTTGGCAGCCTGCATCACTGGAACTGACAGTGATCCAGGCCTGCCATGCCCCAAACCAGTTTTCTGGGCAGCTGCCAAAATCTTATTTTTTGCACTGCACATGTGCACATAGTGCACATCAAGCCTGAGCGAACCGGCAGTAGTGACTGCTGGAACCCACCCCTGACAACTAGCCAAAATAGGTTGAAGACCATTAAATCACCTTCTGATGAGCTTCAGTCCCTCCCATTGCAAATCATTCCTCTTGTATATGAGGGCTTATATTTTTCCCCAGAGACAATTTGCTTTCATAAATCAACTTTTTATTAATATAAATTATATTTATATAAATATAAATCAAGCTATTATTAACTCCTTGATCTTGTTTCTTGTTTTTTATTCTTCTCCAGAGCAGTTAATTGCAGTGCTTCCTAATAAATCTCTAGATACAGCACAAAAACCCATATTTATGGCCCCTGAAAATAAGAAGAGCTGCTTGTCTTGTGTGAAGTCTGGGAATGGCCAATATCAAACAGAGTTAAAAGTGAGTATTTGATTTGCATTACAAACATATTTTTCTTTCTCTAGGGAAATTGTCCATTTTTATTTATCCCTTTATTCTCAGTGATATATTCTGAACTATTATTGTATAATAGGAAGACTTCTAGAAGCATTAGCTGATGGAATGCAATAACAAATGTAAGATGGGGACATAATTTACCTGGTAATGATCCGCTTTCATTGGCTCACTTGTTATAGAACACTTACTGATTGATTATATTATATATGTATTTCTTGATACATGGTTTCTTTTGACAAGATTGGTGAAAGGGTTTCTCATTTTTGAGAAATGTAAGAGATTACATTTTTGAGAATGTAAATTTGTGGGGGTCTTGGTGCTTTCTGAGCTTGCTTGTTTTCTTGCAGACATTTCATTACCCTAGACTAGCATTGAGGAAGTGACCTAGTTTGGGCAATGAAACATCTGCAAGAAAACAAGTAGGATCACAGAGCACCAAGCACCCCTCATGGATAGACTCTCTTTCTGGACACTTAGACATTAAATAAAGTAAGTATAAAACGGAATATAAGTAAAAACGGAAAACATGAATTCCATTTCGATAGACCATAGAAATCTTCCAAGGGGCTGCTAATGATCATTTATGCAATTTGCAACCAGGCTGACCTGTTTTTACATAACTTCTTTCTCCCTTTTTTTCCTAGGAGAAAGATATTAAGGAACTTTATAGAGATCCCAAAAATGCCAAAGCTTTCACTTTTTATAGTAAGAGTGCAGGCAACACTGATACCTGCTCTTTTGAATCTGCAGAGTTCCCAGGTTGGTTCCTCAGCACTTCTTCAGAAGCAAAAAAGCCTATTGGTTTGAGTCAAAAAGGAGGAACTCAGAATATCCTGTTTTACTTTGAAAGAAAATCATGAGTCAGAAACCTTGTTTTGCATCTATGTGTCTAATAGACCTTGTGCATACAAATTGGAACGGATCCAGTATGTATGATTAGGCTGATGAGAAGACTTAGATAGTATCCTTCTTGCAATCCCAAAACTTTGGAAGAATTATCTCATATTTGGAGGAAGGTGCAATACATCTCATGGATGAAATGGACTTGGTTGCATGATCTTTATTTCTATAGAACAATATGCTTTCGAACAGTAGGTTTGTTTGCCCATATGAATTAAGTTGGTTGGCTGAGAATAATGAGAGTGATCTTTTGGTAACAAGATAGCAATAGCAGATTTATGTACAACTTCATAGTGCTTTGCAGCCCTCTCTAAGCTGTTTACATAGTCAGCATATTTTCACCAACAATTTGATTCTTCATTTCACTGACCGCAGCAGGATGGATGGCTGAGACAATCGTGAGTTTGTCAGGATCAAACTCCTGGCTGGGGACAGAGTTACAGTACTAGTTATAGTACAGTAACATGTTATTCCAGGAGTGTCCAAACTCGGCAACTTTTAGATTATGGATTTCAACTGCCAGAATTCCTCAGCTAATCAGGCTGGCAAGTCTTAAAGTTTTCAAGGCTATTCTATTTCATGGTGTTATGAGAATCAGTTTTCTCCACTACCATCTGGTTCATTGTTTAAGAAGAACAAGTCATTTTCTCCAGGGAATGGAAGATTTTGCAGAGGATCCAATATTTCCTAATGGGAAAGGGTGCTTAATAAATAGTATAATGAACATTATTTAGCTACTTCAGATATTGCAAATGGATCCTTAGGAAGCTAACTCAGTTTAATAAGAGAACCAACTAAAGATGCAGTTTAATAAGAGAACCAACTAAAGATGCAGTACAAAGTGAGGGGAAGGTTAATCTGCTTCATACTCTTGTCAAATCGTGAAAAAGTTATTCAGTAGGACTCCCATTAACTTTTGGCTTGTCACATTCCTGATGCAAAACTCTCCATCATCATCACTATCACCTTCATCATCATCATTATCAAACTACCTTCTAGTTATTCTTCCATTATAGTGTCATGAAATGGCATATCTACACTTTCACTTTGACCTATGACAGATAGGGTGATAGTTTCCTGAGTGCAAGAATGGATGGCATCTTTTTCCTCCCATGCCCAGCCCATTGCAAATGCCTCCCATGCCAGTGTTTCCCAGCTCAAATTCAAAATGGATGCTTTGGCCTGAACTGCATTGGTCTTTATGGGCAGATAGTCTCCAGGTTTTTGCTCTTGCCTGGCAGCAGCCACAATCTCTGATTGATAGCAGGGTCCACACTCACTCTCTATATTGGAGGGTTCCTGTCCTGGGCTGCCATTTCATCCTGGGCTGCCAGGCTGCTACGGTCTCTGCTGGGTGGCAGTTGCTATTTTTTGTTACAGCAATTTTGCAGTTGATGGTCTGTAAATCAATGAACCTTTATGATGATGTATCCCTTTCCGTTTCTTTCCAAGATGGGTAAAGCATGCTCCCTATTGCTTCCTTGCTTAACCAGAGTCCTGTAAAGATTTCTTCCCCTTGTCTTATCATGACACAACCTTGAGCTTGTCGGGATCAAACTCCTGGCTGGGGACAGAGTTACAGTAAAGTAACATGCTATTCCAGGAGTGTCCAAACTTGGCAACTTTAATATTGTGGATTTCAACTGCCAGAATTCCTCAGCTAATCAGGCTGACAAGTCTTAAAGTTTTCAAGGTTGGGCATATCTGTATTATTCCATGGTGTTATGAGAATCAGTTTTCTCCACTACCATCTGGTTCATTGTTTAAGAAGAACAACTCATTTTCTCCAGGGAATGGAAGATTTTGCAGAGGATCCAGACCTTCACAATGGGAAAGGGTGCTTAAAAAGTATAATGAGCATTATTTAGCTACTTCAGATATTGCAAATGGATCATTAGAAAGCTAATGCTGCAGTACAAAGTGAGAGGAAGCTTAATAAGTCTCCAGGCTGTCAGTCTTGGGCAGTGTACCCCCTCTACAATCAAATATTATAATTCTCTAACAGCCAAAGAGCCACTCCATATTGCCAAAGTTCAGTTTTAGACTAATGCTCCCCCTCCATATCTGAACAGCCTACAGGTACAGGGAAAAGGCAAAACAAAGCATTGCTTAACTCATCATGGACAGAAATGTACAGCTGAGTATCATCAACATACTGATGATATCTGATGCTATGGTGACAGATGACCTTCCACAACACTTTCATGTAGGTGTTAAACAAAAGCAGAGAAAGAAACAAAAATCAGGGATCATACCACTCCTCCTGATCAATATTGACTGAAAATAATCTCAGAGGAAGAAATGAACCAAAACAACAAAGCGCCTCCACTTCCAATCCCTGAAGCCATTCCTGAGGATGTCATAATCAATAGTATCAAAAGTCACTGAGAAATTAAGTAGAGTGAGAATGAATGCATTACCCTCCCATCTCATTTCCATCATGTTACTGCCATTAGGATTTTCCCCATTTCATCATCTCCTGCTTGATTCCCAAGTGGCATCAATAGATCCCTGTAATCTCCTACTACTAGAGATGTGTTTGTGTGAAACAAGGAAAAAACAAACCAGTCATTGGGGAAAATAAAGATGTGGCTTGTCTATCAGGTTAGGTTGCATTCCACCCACTTTCTCTTCTCCAAAGTGAGAAGCAGGATCAAGAGGAGAAGGAAGAGAGTGTGGTTGGCTAACACTCTGAAAGACACATGACATCGATGGCTGCAATGCCAGGAAAAAATGGGCGTCTCCAACTGTGACTGAAGGGAAGGCGAAAATTTATGAACATTTATGAACAAGAAAGTTAAGATGAAGATCTCATGCACCATGAAGAGGGTCTGCATAAAAACAAATTGAATTCAAGAAAACAAATCTCAGGCCAATAAACTCAAAGTCAGTGAATTAAGGAATGCAGTTGGAAGACTTCCATTTTATTTTAGGTAATATCATGTCCAGTTCATGTGGAACTTGCAGTGCCCCATGTTTAAGCCCTTTATTTCATGTCTTAAAAAGAAATTTAACCTTTCCCCTCAAATCTCTTCTAAATATGGAAATATGAATTACAATTTGAAATGCAGTGCAGGAGTCCCTCAATTGTTTACTCAACTCTTCTGAGTAATTTCAGCAGGACAGATGTGATGTCATGCATTAGATGAAGCAAGGTCAGGGTGTTAACCTTGATTAGGAGGCATCAGGCGTTGGGGCTAAGCAAGACTGCAGATACAAGAGATTTTGGATAGCTGGATGTAATGATAGATGATCTCCTACAGTAGTCATGAGGGTAATTCTTAAATCATTGATGGGCACATCAGGTAGATTTGATAGATATAAAATCTTAGATAAATATAAAACCCTTTGATAGATATAAAATCTTTTTTTGTGTGAAAAAAAGTTTTATTGGTTTTTACAAATTTTAAATTTGTAAAAATTTAAAGCCCCTACTTCTGACTTTTAAAATTAAAATGAATTTGGCATAGTTTTAAAATGAGTTTTTAGCACGGGTCTAATAATTTAATATATTTTAATTGATTTTGTATTTTGTGGTTTTAATAATGCCTGTGCGCCGCCCTGGGTCCTAACAAGGAGAAGGGCGGGGTATAAATTTAATAAAATAAAATAAAATAAATAAAAATAAAAACAGGAAAAAGGTATAAGGTAATAAAAAGATATTTTGAGGACATCTGTGTCAGAGGTGTCGGCCCCCTCCGAGGCTTCATACAAAAAAAAGATAATACAATAAATTTTCCATTTCTCTACAAAGTGGAAAGAAATACAGATATATCATTTTATATATTCATGCAATCAATCATTTATAAACATCCAGATAAGGGTTATACGATATAGAAAAAAGTCATTTGTGAGATCTGAGTCTTTTAGCAATTGTATCTTCCTCTCCCTGACCTCCAGTGGGCGGAGCCGTGCCCCCCCCCGTTCCCCCATTTTCATCCTCCAGGATTGGGGAGTGTTTTTTAAGAAAGGCTTCCGCCTCTGCAATTGTTTTAATTCTTACTCTTCCCCCCTCCCAGAACACTAACATTACCTCGGGCATCAAGCACTTGAACCACACCCCCTTTTTATATAATCTTTTTGATAACAAGGAATATTTCCTCCTTATTTCTCTAATCTTTTTCAGGATCTGTTTCAAGATGGCAATCTCGTTCTGTAGATATATCAAGGGACCGTCTCTCTGTGTTCTCAGGATCCCATCCCTTGTTGACCTTCTTACAAATTTAATATGTATCTCTCTGGATACTTCATTTATTCTGGCATATGCTGAGTTAATTCTATAAATCAGATCGATGTCCCCCCAAATATCTTCTTTGCTTTTTTTGGTATAATCTGCTAACATCTTACACATTAAATCTTTTAAATTCTCAGAGCTTAATTCAGGAACATTTTGAAACCTTAAAAAGTAAGACATCCTTTCAAAATCCATCCTAGACATATGACCAGCTAAATCCACAATTTCTTTTTGAGAATTTTTTATCTCTTCCTTCATCTCGGCCGTCCCCCCCTCCAATCCATCAATTCTTTGTTTGTTTTCCATTAGTGCTTTCTGTGTTTCCAAAAGTTCCAATTTTGAACTAACATTGTCTTTCCAGATTTCTTTAATTTCTTTCATGATGTTTTGAAGAGTTTCCTCTATTGCTGATAACTGTGTAGCTTCCACCTCTGTTTCTTTGGATAACATTGAAGTAATCTTAGGTTGGAGTGTCTGCTTTTTTGAAGCCATAATGAAAGTGTTAAGTTCTTGTCACTAATATGGCATCTGTTGGAGAGGTAGTCCATGAGGCAAGGAGAGAGTAAAAGCCAATATCCAAATTCAAAGTTCAATTTACTTATAATCCAGAGAGAGAACAATTTTTAAAAAACAATCAGATAGGGGAAAAAAAAGAAGGCACATCTGGGAAAGGTCCTAATAATCAATTACATTAATCCACTGATAAAGAAGAAAAAATCAGTCCCGAAGACAAGGGAGTGTCAGCAATTTTCAAAGAGAAGTATTTCTTGCTAAGAACAAAGGAACGCCATCTTCCCCGCCCCTCTGGAAGCTGCGGAGAGCTAGTGAAACTTTATTTCAATTGTTGCCAGACAGAGATACAAAGTATCATTGAGAATCTTAAAATAAAAGACTTTCACTTGTAGTTTAAAAGTCGGATGTTGATTCCTCCACCTCCCCAAGCTTGGGGAACATTTCAAAACGCCACTTTTTTTTCCTTTCCGAGGAGAGGTTTTACAAACTCCCTCCTCCTTCTTCTTTTAAAGTGAAAGTTGAAAGCATTAAGTGACAATCACCCACAATCCACTCTGTAGCCATGAGCCTCGGCATTGCCTTCAGCCCCGGCTTTCAGCAGGGCTTTAATCGCAGCAGCTGTTCCGGCTCTCCATCGGCGAAGGGGACGAAAGAGGAACTCCCCCCCGCGACTCGTTCTCCAGCGCCTAGGACGAGGCGGGAGCCACCCCCCGACCGCCGTTGAGGTGGGGGGACTGACCATGAGCCACCCGTGCGGGGGGGCTCTTTAGCAAGAGCCCCCTGCCCCCGAAGGCGCCGCCGGAGCAACCAAGCGGCGGACGAGTCCAGGACCCGACCGTTGCCTCCGGCTAACCGGAAGGAAGTCCGATAGATATAAAATCTTATGTCAGTTCCAGAGAGGATCAAACAGAAGGACTCTCCAGGCCAAGAAGGAACATCTCCTCAGGTATTGTCACCTGATTTATTGGGTTAGACTGCATCCTCCTAGGACCTGCATAGAGCCAAGGACCTTTTATTTTCTGTCCAAGACTCAATGATCTTTTGGTACATTGGGACTGGATGATAACAGTTAGATCTCCTTTTAAGACAATTACTTTAGAGAAGCCCTTGTATTTACCGTTTTAATCATATTTAGCTCGCTTTTCTATTTATCACTTTTTAAAAACATCTTTACAGCCTGTTTATATTTGTTCTGATTTCTTATATTTCAATAGTCATTTTTTAAAAATTAAAGCAGGGATGCAACTTATTAAAACCATGAATAAGGGTGAATATACATGTCCCAAGATAATGTTGCAGCACCCAATCTGGGTCGGTCAACGGGACTAGAGGTTTTCGAGTCATGCTTGGAAGACAAAAACTCTGGTCTTGGTGACCAACCCAGATTGGATCCTTATTAAAACCATGTCCAGTAAGTTTGAAGAAAAAGAGAATGACTTTAAAAAAATACAGCTCACAACACATTTATAGTAAGACAACATACACTGTCTTCTTGAATTCATAAGAAAAATTAAAAACTTTATGACCCCAAATAATAATCAAAGAGCTTGAGTTTCCAAATGTATTAGACTGCTGCTGAAATCTCAAGTCTCTTGCCACCAAGCAATATTCAAAGAATTTTGAATATTTCTATTCTGGAATGGCAGGATTCAAAATGTCTTAATAAACTCTCATTCACTAATCTCAAACAATAAATGCTGTAATAAACCTAGTTTGGATGGTTGTGATGGTTTTATTTGGTTTTGGTTTTGTCCTTTCAGAAGAGGGGAAATTGTAGCCCTAGATAATGTGGAATTTTGAGGAAAATGTAGGTCCTTTACAGCAGGCTTGGAGAACCATAAGGATGCTATACATTTCTCCTGAATTCTTATATATTTCCATCTTGAACACTGATAGCAAACTTCTGTTCCCTAATCAGTGGAATGACTTGTCTCCAGAAGTTTTGGATCTCCAATGCTGGATACATTACATTGTATTTGAGAAAACCAACCAACCAACATTGTTCAGAAGATGTTTGATACTTTCCATATTTTGTTTGCCAGGAATTTTAAGTTTTAACTATTCCCTTCTTCTGAAGAACGTAGAGAAACTTGAAAAAGTAGAAAGGTTGGGGAAATGGCAAGTAAGCCTCATAAGAAGTCTTGGGATGAAGAAGTGGCAGATTTATTTCATGATTCTAAACCAGGTGAGAAAAATGTAGTTCTCTTTATTTTCTGCTTTGGAACATTGCCCAATCATTCATATGTCCTTAATGGATGCAGTGGATGGATGCAATAGATGAAACCAATCAAGGAGAGAACCAACTTAGAACTAAAAAGAAATTTCTTGACAGTGAGAACAATAAACAGTGGAATGGCTTGCCTCCAGAAGTTGTGGGTGTTCCAACGCTGGAGATTTTAAAGAAGTGATTGGACAACCATTTGTCTGAAATGCCTGAGAAGGGTGTTGGACTAGAAAACTTCCAAGGTGTCTTCCAACTGTGTTATTCTGTTATTCATTTATTTATTTGACCATTGTCAAAATGAGTTTCATTTTTTTTCAATCCTACACAAATACAATATTCAGGCTTTTTTTTTTACAGTAGAAACTTTCTTAATGCTACTCTCTGAAGAAAGCTACTCTACCACTGTGTGAGACAGAATGCTGGACTGAATGGGCTGTGGCCTGTTCCAGCAAGGCTATTCTTATGTTGTTATGTTCTATACCAGAAAAGATGCAAAATGTTGTGTACAATATATAACAATAGAGCTGTCTAGCAAAAATTCAACTTATTTATTAATTCAGTGGTAGGTAGTTAGGTAGAGGGATAGAGAGAGGGAGGGAAAAATACGGCAGGTAGGTAGGTAGGTAGGTAGGTAGTCTGGATGATCTCTAGGATGAGTCAAAGGGCAGAGAGGGATGACGTTGAGTCTCCTCCCCTTAAAGGGACCTCTTAACAGGAGCTGTGATAATTATCTCTCATTTAAGAGTCCTGTAAATTGGCTGATATATCAGGGATACTGGATAGCTCAAGGCATAGAGAAGCCTGTCTCATATGCTGGAAAGCACCAGTTCAAATCCCAGTAGAAGGAGTATGGCCAGCTGAAGAAGGCTAATAAGCCTGAAATGGATCCATCCTGGTCTCTTTATTTTCAGCCCTTAAAATTCTAACACATATCTAAAAAATGTCACACAGCAGTAATCTAATTAGGTTCTCTGTCTGGATGATCTCTAGGATGAGTCAAAGGGCAGAGAGAGATGACGTTGAGTCTCCTCCCCTTAAAGGGACCTCTTAACAGGAGCTGTGATAATTATCTCTCATATATATATATATATATATATTTGTTTTCTGAGGTTTTCGCGGGTGTTTGTATGTAGGTCTTTGGTTGTTCGGGTTTTCTCCCGCGTAGAATTGGAAGTATCTTCACGACGTTTCGATGAAATCTCATTCATCATCTTCAAGCTGGTGCTTCGGGCTTGGTGCTTCCAGGAGCAATGTGAGATCTCAGCCGGTTCCTCTTTTTAACTGCCAGTGGGGGTGTGACTTGATTGGATGGGAGCTTGGCTGCATTCTGATTGGGTGGAGGTGTGTTCTGATTGGTAGGGGGTTTGGCTGTGCTCTGATTGGATGGTAGTTTGGCTGTGCTCTGATTGGATGGGGGGCGTGTTCTGTTTGGGTGGGGGCCTGGTTGTGCAAATATATATATATTTGCACAACCAAAACTTACAGCCCAGCGACCTACTCGTGAGCTTCGATGTCGTATCCCTCTTCACCCAAGTACCAATCAAAGAAGCCTTGACAGCTATCCAAAACAAATATAGCCCCCCCAAACATATCCTAGATCTGACCAACCACTGCCTATCCAACACATACTTCATCTATAA
Organism: Rhabdophis nuchalis; assembly: GCA_039707465.1. Classification (NCBI taxonomy): domain Eukaryota; kingdom Metazoa; phylum Chordata; class Lepidosauria; order Squamata; family Natricidae; genus Rhabdophis; species Rhabdophis nuchalis. The sequence continues at coordinate 16,495,486 of CM077653.1, forward strand.
TGGACAAAAATACAAACAAATAGAAGGAGCACCCATGGGATCACCCCTCTCACCTGTCATTGCTAACCTCTACATGGAACACTTTGAAACCCAAGCTCTAGAAAAATCAGATCACAAACCCAAACTCTGGCTCAGATATGTAGACGACACCTTCATAATCTGGCCACATGGAAAAGATAAACTGGACAACTTCCTCACACACCTCAACAGTCTACACCCCAAAATACAGTTCACCATGGAAACAGAAGCCAATAACCAACTCCCCTTCCTGGATGTCTTAGTCTATAAAAAATCCAACGGATCCCTAGGACACACCATCTACCAGAAGAAAACACACACAAACCGCTATTTGCATGCACTCTCACACCACCACCCAGCACAGATCAACTCTGTAGCCAAGACACTCATCTCCAGAACAAAACGCTTAGCTGACGAACAACACCTAAAAACCGAACTACACACTCTCACCAACGTACTAACATCCAACGGATTCCAAAGAAACAAGATCACTAACCTAATCCAAAAAGAAAACCCCACTAAAGTCCAAGACAGTGAACAAGAAAACGGCAAAGCCCTCCTCCCATACATAAAAGGCACCACAGACAGAATCAGCAAGATCCTCCACAAACACAACATCAAGACAGCATTCTACACAAACTGAAAAATATCCACCATCCTAGGAAACCCCAAAGAGAAAATAGAGTTAGAAAATCAAGGAGTATATGAAATCCCATGCACCACCTGCCCCACCACATACATCGGACAAACCAACAGAAGAATAAAGGCACGCATTGAAGAACACAAAAACTCAGTCAGAAAGGAGGAACCAACTTCTTCCCTGGTCCAACACTTCAAAGCCACAGGACATGATATAGACTTGAAAAAGACCAGAACTATTGCCAAAATTGAACACTATAACAACAGAATAATCAGAGAAGCTATTGAGATAGAAAAGCGGCCACACAGCATGAATAAACGAGATGATACCTCCCGCCTACCAGCCATTTGGAAACCTGCCCTCATTGACAAACGAGTCCCTAACACAAAGAATGATACCAGACCCACACTCACGAAAACCACACAGGATGTCACTATCACACATCCACGCAAAAAGCAAACCCAAACCCACACCGAAGATGACCACAAATCAGAAGCCCAACCACAAACCAGAAGCCAGACCAAAGCTGCATTATTAGCCACTTTAAACCCCTCCAATCCATACATGAAGCAAACTGATGCCCACCACGGAGATGTGGTACGACCACAAATGCGAAGCCAAACAACAGCAATGCAGCTCACCAGGTCAAATTCCTCTGCAACTCAGACTAACACAAGCACAACCAGGCCCCCACCCAAACAGAACACGCCCCCATCCAATCAGAGCACAGCCAAACTACCATCCAATCAGAGCACAGCCAAACCCCCTACCAATCAGAACACACCTCCGCCCAATCAGAATGCAGCCAAGCTCCCATCCAATCAAGTCACACCCCCACTGGCAGTTAAAAAGAGGAACCGGCTGAGATCTCACATTGCTCCTGGAAGCACCAAGCCCGAAGCATACTTCCAATTCTACGCGGGAGAAAACCCGAACAACCAAAGACATATATATATATATATATATATATATATATATATATATATATATATATATATATATATATATATATATATATATATATATATATATATATATATATATATATATATATATATATATATAAAACCTTCTCAGTTCAAAGCATATTAAATTAATTCTGCCGCTCATTTCATAGTTAAAGGCTTTAGTTATTAAAAAAAAAAGTTTATTTAGCAAAGTGTTTTAAAAAGAAAGATAGAATACCTTCCAGGTCTTGCACTTTCTCTTTCCGACTGTTCCCTTCCTTCCAGAGCTTTCACTGTGCCTTGTCTGCCCATGGGGGCTACCTGTTTGCCATCTTTCAGAAGCTTTTCTCTCGTGTCAAACAGGGGTTTTGCGATACCCCTGTGACTAGCAAGGGTTGCTTCCTAATCGCCGCCCCTCCAGGTTCCTATAGAACCAAGGTGACGGCCAACAGTTCAACGGAGGTCTCAGAGCGCTGAGACCCATGTTGTATCAGCGTGGCATGGCTCCGCCTTCTCAAGATTATGATATTTTCAAGAAGCAGGAAACTCTATCATTGGAAGCTTGACGGCATACCAGTGGAACAGGTCCACAGATTTCAATATCTAGGCATTTTTTTCCAATCCAATGCCAAGTGGCTTGCACAGGTTGAGTCCCTTTGCAACAAGGCCAAGATCTCCTTGCATGCTGTCCTGCACTTTTTCTACTTGGAGGGTGCCCACCATATTCCCTCAGTATTAAAGTATATAGGGCAAAGGTGATAGCTGCCATTACATATGGCGCTCCTCTTTGAGTCCCAGCAAATATTTCCTGTCTTGAGTCTGTTCAAAGCCAGTTCCTATGCCGCTTAATGGGAGTCTCCCCTTGTGTGAGTAATGCCGCAATCCGTTTGGAATTGGGCATACCATCGCTCAATACCATTCTGTGGAAACGTACAATTGGCTACTGGCTGGCCCTGTGGGCCAGACTCCCAGACTATTATTTAGGGCAGTGCTTATGGCAGGATGATTTCCACAGCCCTTGGGCCTGCAATATCCATGCTAAACTCATGAAGATAGGCATCTCCCCCATTGAAGCCTTTATATTTGGCCCCGATGCTGCTAAATCATTGATATTCCAACATTGGAGGCAACAGAATTTGGCACTTGGTGTAGGAATTTATTCTCCATTTTCTCTCGGCATTATTCCCCTGATGCACTCCCCTAAATATCTCTCTAAGCTATCCTCCATTAAATACAGGCTGGCATTTATAAAGGCATGTTTTAGCGCGATCCCCTCGAATGCCCTCGAAAGCAGACTTTCAGGGGGTGTAAAGCCCACCCACTGTTCATGTGATGGTTGATCCCTGGAATCACTAGTTCACATTGTATTCACATGCCCCTACTACCAGGAGGAAAGACTACAACTTATTTCCCCTATTTGCCAAAGATTTCCTGGACTACTGGAAATCATAGTCTTTGCCTTTTACTCCAGGACACTGACTCGAGGACCACACTGAAGGTTGCAAAACTTTTTGCTGCAGTCTTGGCACGTAAGAACTGTGGGAAAGGTAGGGTTGGTCCTACTGGGTGAGGCCAGTTGTGCTGACAGTTTGCAGCGTACTACTTTGCAGCATACTACTTGGTGGCCGCATCAGTTGCTTTTTTTTTAAAAGATATTTTTATTTTATTTTCGATTTTCAAACTAAATAACAACATATATACTGTTACCTAGCCAACATCATATTGTATTATTAAATGTTTACATCATTTCATTTTAACATCATTTCATTTTACCATCAACTCCCAGAAAACTCCCAAAGGGCTCTTCTGCTCTCCATACACCATATTTGTGCCTTATCCATCATTTTCTTTCCCCTCTCTCCTCCTCCTCCCTACCTCCTTTCTTTCCTCTGACGCCCTTCCCTTCTCTACTTCCCCTTCCTCTCTCCTTCTCCTCTCTCCCCTTTCCACTCCTCCTTTCTCTCCTCCTCTTCCCCCTCCTTGCCCTCTCTCCTTTCTCTCTCTTCTTCCCTTACCTCTCTCCTCTACTCCACACTCTTCATCTCATTTACTTGATGTATTTCGGCCTCTGAGCCGGCTCTATTTTGTGTTGATGATATTTATAATTTCAGATTCAAGGTTTATCGCTAAATTTTCATATCGATTATTACAATTCTTATATCTCAATCCCGAATCTTGCTAGTTGTTTTAATACCCTTTTAAGTAAAGCCTAATTGTATAATGACGTTCTATTTATAAAACCAAACAAAAAAGAACCAAAAACAGTATAGATAAATTTAAATAAATTTAAATATAAGAAGATCTAATCGGGTATCCATAAATTCTGTGCCTTCCAGGAATAGTTATTATTCATGGGTAGTCTAATTTTATTAATTTTAAATCTAACAATTTATCCTGTGATTTAATATCAATATCCACAAGTCTTATCAAGTATTCTAGCCTCAATCTATTTTTTCTTTAATAATATCTTTAAATCCTATTTACTATTAATATCCCTTATTTAATCCCCTCATATCTCTATAGATTCCATATAATTATCTAAAATTTTATGTAACTGTTAATTGATTGATCATTTACCAAGAGTGATAGTATTCTATAACCATCTTAATCGCATAATTCCCCATCTATAGATAAGCAAATATATATCATTCACTAACACATTTATTTTCAAATATCAAGTCTATCTCTGATGTGATTTCCTCTGTCTTTTGTTCTCTTTTTCCTTCCTTTTGCCAGTCAGGTTGAGATTCAAGTTTCTGATGGGGTCTTGATATTATCTCCTCTCCTGGATCTTCTCCCTCGTCCTCAGTTAAATCCAGTCCACAAACAGCATCGTTTCCCTTTTCTTCTTTAATTTCTCTAATCTGTTTAACTTCTTCACTTGGTGTAATGTAGAGTATTACATGAAATTTTTTCAATTCCCTCAAGATTTCAGCCAAAAGCTCCTGATTTTCTGCAGTGTATATATCTATGTGCGTAGACATTTTGGCAAATCCGCAACCTAGGAAAAAGTAACTCCAATTACCTTGTTAACAGTTAGCTTATCTCTGTTAGTTTGTTTCTACACAATATTTCCAGTAAATCTGTTCATATATGTCCGCCCAGTGTTTTTCCAAGAGCGATACGATGTAGGAAATAGTTTAAATAAGTGGTTTCAGTCCTTTTTGTTGGAAGGAGAACAGAGACAAAAAAAGATAAAGATATGGTCCTTATTTAAGTTTAAAAATGCGCAATAGAGTGTCCAAATAATTATAGGATTGTGGAAGGGCTCCAAGTTTCAAAGTTTTGAGTGAAATAAATCAAAAAGACAGAAAAAAAAAGAATTAGAAAAGTCAGTCATAATAATAATAATATATTTATTTTATATACCGCGTCCTCTCCCCAAGGGGACTCGGAGCGGTGCACAGGAAAAATAAAAAACATAAAATATATACATGAATAAATACAATACCTAAAAATAGATTAAACCAATCGTCCCTGCACTAAAATCCCCATTAAAACTAATCGTTCCCTAAAAACCCTAAAGGAAGAGACTACCCTAGGCCGGCCAAGCAGAAAAAGTGTGTTTTTAATTTTTGGCGGAAGGAGCGGAGGTCCGTGGTTGTTCTAATGTCGGGGGGAAGGTTGTTCCAGAGGGCTGGGCCCGCCACAGAGAAGGCCCTTCCCCTGGGTGTCACCCGCTGACAAAGTCTAGTGGATGGCACCCGGAGAAGTCCCTCTCTGTGGGAGCGAATCGGCCGTGAGGAAGTATGGGGCAAGATCCGATCCCGCAGGTAGCTAGGTCCCGAGCCATGAAGCGCTTTGAAGATGACCACTAGCACCTTGAAGCGCACCCGGAAGACGACAGGCAGCCAGTGCAGCTCGCGCAAGAGCGGTGTTATGTGGGTGTACCTTGCGGTCCCCATTATAGCTCGCGCGGCTGCATTCTGGACCAGCTGAAGTCTCCGGGTGCACCTCAGGGGGAGCCCCATGTAGAGAGAGTTACAATAGTCCAGTCGGGATGTCACGAGGGCATGAGTGACTGTGCAAAGGGCATCCCGATCCAATAAGGGGCGCAACTGGCGTACCAGGCGAACCTGGTAGAACGCCCTCCTGGCCACGGCTGTCACTTGATCTTCCATGGACAGCCGGGTATCCAGGAGGACACCCAAGTTGCGCGCCCCATCCACAGGGGCAAGATGTTCGCCCCCTATGGCCAGCGATGGAGTGAGCTGGTTGAATCGGGTAGCTGGAAACCACAGCCACTCTGTCTTGGTCGGGTTGAGCCTGAGTCCGTTACTTCCCATCCAGATCCGCACGGCTTCCAGGCACTGGCACATCACCGCTACGGCATCGTTGGGGTGGTTTGGGGTAGATATATGCAGCTGCGTATCATCAGCGTAGAGATGATACTCTACCCCAAAACCACGGATGATCTCGCCCAGCGGCTTCATATATGTGTTGAACAGGAGAGGCGAGAGGACCGACCCCTGAGGCACCCCACATGTGAGGGGTCTCGAGGTCGACCTCTGCTCTCCTGTCAACACAAATTGCGATCAACCAGAGAGGTAGGAGGAGAACCACCGTAAAACGGTGCCTCCCACCCCCAACCCCCCCAGCCGATGCAATAGGATACCATGGTCGATGGTATCGAAAGCCGCTGAGAGGTCTAATAGGACCAGGATGGAGGAACAACCCCCATCTCTGGCCCTCCAGAGATCATCTACCAACGCAACCAATGCCGTCTCGGTGCTATGCCCGGGCCGGAAGCCGGACTGGCGCGGGTCTAGATAATCAACTTCCTCCAGGTGACGGGGAAACTGTTGTGCCACCACACTCTCAACAACCTTCGCCAAAAAGGGAAGGTTGGAGATGGGACGATAGTTGGCTAATAAAGCTGGATCCAAAGAGGGCTTCTTCACGAGGGGCCTCACCATGGCCTCTTTAAGGGAGGCAGGCAAGAAACCCTCACTTAGAGAAGCGTTGACAACCTCTTGGAGCCAGCCTCGTGTCACCTCCCAGGATGCCAGTACAAGCCAGGAGGGACACGGGTCCAGTAAACATGTGGTGGCTCGCAGTCGCCCACGTAACCTGTCCATATCCTCGGAAGTAACGGAGTCAAATTCCTCCCAACCAAGATCCGCCTCGTGGCATCCCACTGAGCCATCAATGGAGACTAACTCGTTCTGGATCTGAGCGATTTTCTCCTGCAGATAAATCACAAATTCCTCTGCTCTACCTTGTAATGGGGCTTCCCGCACCCTCTGTTGAAGGAGGGAACGGGTCACCCTAAACAGGGCAGCAGGGCGGTTATCTGCGGATGCTATGAGAGTGGCGCAATGATGGCGTTTGGCCACTCTCAGCGCCACAATGTAAGTCCGTAAATGGGCTCTTACCTGTGTCTGGTCAGATTCAGATCGAGTAGACCTCCATCTTCTCTCTAGGCATCTCTTGTGGCGTTTCATCACCCTTAGCTCCTCGGTAAACCAAGGAGCCAGGGTGGCTCGCCGCCGCAAGGGCGCGACCCGATCCAAGGCTCCCGTGGTCGCAGTATTCCATGCGGCCACGAGGTCCTCCATCGGGGCGCGGGTCAGGGGTACAGGAAATGGCCCAAGCGCCGCCTGGAACCCATCAGGGTCCATCAGGTGCCTGGGGCAGAACTCCTCCCCTGTGGTGGGGAGTAATCCAATCCCTTTCAGCGCAAACGGAAGTGGCTATTTCTTTGTTATCAGTTCAGTCGGCCATTTCAAAGCATTCTGTGAACCAGAGGTATCTCACACTTCAATTTAAGTTCGCAGCTTATCTTTAAATTCAAAGTTTTGGTTAAAAAAAAAGGTTTCTTAGCAGAGTGTTTCAGAAACAAAAACAAAATACCTTCCCGATGTTTCCCAGCAGATCCTTTCTTTTCTTATTCCAGAGATTCTCCTTTGCCTTTGGTCCACCCTCCAAAAAAAGGGGGGGATGCGATTCATCTCCCTTCAGAGATTTTGCTTCGTGTCGGGCAGGGATCTTGCGTGGTCCCTGCACCCAGCGAAGATTTATCTCCTAATCACCACCTCTCCGGGGCGGCTTAGATTCCCTATGGAATCACGGGGGGAGGCGAATTCCAGCCGGGTCCCTGCAGTTTAGGGAGCCTGGTTGTGTTGGCTCGGGAGGCTCCGCCCGTGGCCGCATCAGTTGCTGATATGTAGAACTCATATTAACCTTTACACGGTATCTACTATTTATGCTCAATTTGAACTGATCATACTCCTAAAGCATAGATTTAAATTTCCATAATGGTTAGATGGTACGGTTGACAGCATGATCTTTGTCATCGATTTTGTCTGTTGTCTCCCACCTTTCAGTGGGGCTCAGCTGTATATCCCCATGTGATTTGTTTATCTTGTTTTCTGGTCCATGACCGCAATTAAGTTTTATCTATCTTTTGCTGGTCAGTCTGCCAGAAAAGGGAAGTGGTGGATAGGAGATTTTGAAACACTTGCAACTTGTGTGGCTTGGTTTGCAGCAGTGAAAATGTATGTGTTTAAAGAATAGGGTTTTTTAAAGTTATAGGCTTTATAAGTGACTTAAATTGACATTAGTTTCACATAGGATAATTCAACATCAGGAAAAGGGATCCATTCTGATGGCAAATTACATTTGTGAAACACAGCATAGTAAATAAATTCAAAAAATTATTAGGCAACTGAGAAATGAGGAGTTGATTGACTGAGTGTACCTCTAACTTTAATGGTAAAATATATGCTGAAGTTGGAAGTGTCCATCAGCTGTCAGGGTTCCAAGTAACATACCCATAGCAAACAAAACTCCAAGGCAGGTAGATTCCTCAAATAATAAGTTTATTGGATATATTGTCACAGGCTGGTGAAAACCAATTCTGAATATTTCCATAGGTTTCACCTAATTAAAAGTAAACGTTTTTTACTTTCCCAAAACAACCAGCCCAATCAGGATACAGTTGCTAGGTGACATCAGTGCAGGATGTCCTTGGTTCCCAAAAGAAAGTATTTTGTTTTAACTATACTTCCCCAACTATCTATTCCTCCCTCCCTGTCCCTCGGCTCCAGTGTCAACACTGAAGTCCCAAAATGGCCTCAATCAAGGCCAGCTTCATGGTTGACACCAGCTGCCTTACACACACACACACACACACACACACACACACACACACACACACCTCTTGCAATCTTTTGTTTCTGAATGTGAATGCAACAAATTAAGATTTAAGAAGTTGGAATAATTCATAATTTTTTAAAAATTGATTTTTATCATATGCTTTTAGTTTGGTTATAATATACAAATAGAACAACAGGAAAATATGTTGAAATTTATGTTATATTTTAATCTTAAAGATAATTTTTATAAAATAATGTTTGGCAGTAAAAAGACAAGAAAATTTTAGCTGCAAATACATACACTAATCCAAAATTAGTAAAAAAATGAAATAAAATAGAAACTTTCCTTTTTGGGATTGATAGACAGGTAGGAAAAAGGACCATGAAAGGACCATTGTTTTTATATATGAGGAGTGCTGTGAGATTATTATATCTCAAAATTAAAAGGATGTGGCACTACCCACAATGGAGGCCTGGTTAGTGAAAATGATGGAATTTGCAAGACATGGCCAAACTGACTTCCCTGATTAGAGAAAAGATAAAGTGTATGTTTATTGCTGATTACAAACTCCTTGTAGACTTATTGCATGAAATGGAGGGGGGGGGGAGAAAGGTTTTATGATTTTTGGCTTTCAGGATTAGAAAAATAGATAATAGAAAAAGCAGAGCTTTTCTTTTTGTAACTATAGAGTAAGAGGTAATTTTGTAACTGCATTTGCCACAAAGAAAATCATAAGCTACTTCTAATTCTTTTCATTTCTTCTTTTTGCATTTTTTGACTTTTTCTTTTTTCCTTTCTTTACTTTATATTAGTTATTTGTTAATCTTTATCTTGTTTTCAAAACTCTTAATAAAAATATGTAAAACAATATGTTATGTTTTTATCTTGGTTGCCCAGAGTTCCATAGGTTAAATGGGCAATTTATTTAAAATCCATCCATCCAGTGTGTCATGTTTGGTAAATTTCATCACTTCAGAAATGTCCTTTGTTGGGATAAACATAGACATGATCCTGTCTAAAACCAACTATTCTTCACAAATCCTCTTTTTCTTTGTGTTTCACTTTAAAGAACTTTCCTTCTTTCTCAAATACTATGGTGAGAATTTTGTTTTCATTTCATTTTTTTATTCATTCAATTTACTGTATATGCCACTCTCTCACTCTGCAAAGTGACTTTTTAAATTAACTAAATATTTTAACACATTTTTAAAAAGAACAATAGAAAAATAAATTGTTATTTAGAGTGTGTTTGATGCATTCAGCTTTTAGTCTGCCAGGAAGCAAAGCTAAGGGAATCCTTTTTTCAAAAAAGCTCTTTCCAGGCCTATTGTTGCTAAGAACAAAACAATGACACAACCTGAAGGTCAAGGAATCTTAAAGAAGTTTAAACAGTTTGAAAAGGGAAAAGACATGGCAAATAAATTATATAAGATGTCATGGGAGAAGCAAATGGAAGATTTATTCAACACGAGGTATTTTTTTCTATTTTTGTTGTTCTTGATGTGCTTCCAAACCATGAATACCTCCTTAATGATTTAGTCAATACAGAAGGTGAAATGTATTTTCCTGGTTTATGAGACATATTTCTTTAATTTATCAAATTTATTTGCCACCCATCTTGCAGTTCAGATGACTCTGAATTAGGGATTAGAGAAGTTCGGTGCTAAATTACTCAGAAAAATCCCTGTGTAGAACTGATGCCAAACATAATACATGCATAAATTCTGATGTCAGACTACTTTTTTTTCAGTTTGTACCCTGTTTCCCTGAAAATAAGACCTCCCCAGATAATAAGCCCAATCGAGCTTTTGAGCACATGTGCTAAAATAAGCCCTGCCCTGAAAATAAGCCCTACCCAAAAATACTGCAATACAGCAGCAGCCATGAGATGACCATGCTCATTGCCTCTTGCACCTCAAAATAATAAGACCTCCCTGAAAATAAGGCAAGGTGCTTATTTCGGGGGATCAAAAGAAAATAAGACACTGTCTTGTTTTTGGGGAAATACGGTAGTTCTGAGTGTAACTGAGGGATACAGTTCTTTGAAATCATTTTTAAGCAATCAACTGTACATTGCTTAGAACTGATTCCAAAGAATCCTATGAATTGATTCTTTCATCTCTTTGGAAGGAAGCCAATTCAAGGCTTTTGTTTTTACAGAGAAAAAGGACAAACATAGCAATAGAGAGAGTTTGCATTCTTTCACATATTTGGGAATATCTTGTTGGAAATCTGTAGTTGTCAAAGGAATAAAAAGGGGATGAATGATGAGAGAATCTATTTTTACTTCTTTACTTAAAAAAAACTCATGAATGTATAGGTGAAACTCAAAAAATTAGAATATTGTGCAAAAGTTCATTTATTTCAGTAATGCAACTTAAAAGGTGAAACTAATATGAGATAGACTCATTACATGCAAAGCAAGATAGTTCAAGCCATGATTTGTCATAATTATGATTATGGCTTACAGCTCATAAAAACCCCAAATCCACAATCTCAGAAAATTAGAATAATTACATGCAATCAATAAAATAAAGATTGTACACAGAACAATATCGGACCTCTGAAAAATGTAAACATGCATATGTACTCAGTACTTGGTTTGGGCCCCTTTTGCAGCAATTACTACCTCAATGCGGCGTGGCATGGAAACTATCACCCTGTGGCACTGCTGAGGCATTATGGATGACCAGGATGCTTCAATAGCAGCCTTCAGCTCTTCTGCATTGTTCGGTCGCATGTCTCTCATCTTTCTCTTGGCAATGACCCATAGATTCTCTATGGGGTCAGGCGAGTTTGCTGGCCAATCAAGCACAGTAGTCCCTTTGGGGAGAGGGGGCGGTTTATAAATGTAATAAATTATTATTATTATTATTATTATTGTTGTTGTTGTTGTTGTTGTTGTTGTTGTTGTTGTTGTAATCCCACGGTCATTGAACCAGGTTTTGGTGCTTTTGGCAGTGTGGGCGGCTGGAAAATGAAGTCAGCATCCCCATAAAGCTTGTCTGCGGAAGGAAGCATGAAGTGCTCCAAACTCTCCTGGTAGATGGCTGCATTGACCCTGGACTTAATGAAGCACAGTGGACCAGCACCAGCAGATGACATGGCTCCCCAAATCAACACAGACTGTGGAAAATTCACACTGGACTTCAAGCATCTTGCAGTGTGTCCCTCTCCATTCTTCCTCCATACTCTGGGTCCTTGGTTTCCAAATGAGATGCAAAAGTTGCTCTCATCAGAAAAGAGGACTTTGGACCACTGTGCTTCATTAAATCCAGTGTCAACACAGCCATATACCAGGAGATATGTATGCTTATACTTTTCAGAGGTCCGATATTGTTCTATGTACAATCCTTGTTTTATTGATTGCATGTAATATTCTAATTTTCTGAGATGGTGGATTTAGGGTTTTCATGAGCTATACGCCATAATCATCACAATTATGACAAATCACGGCTTGAACTATCTTGCTTTGCATGTAATGAGTCTTATCTCATATATTAGTTTCACCTTTTAAGTTGCATTACTGAAATAAATGAACTTTTGCACAATATTCTAATTTTTCAAGTTTTCACCTGTATCTTTCTGCAATGTCTCTAGATTCTTCATCTGTATCTTAAGAATATTTTCCTTGGAATGTTCACTGCAATGTTCAGCATTTGGAACATTCTCTTTGCTTGTGTTTCATATGTTGATATGTACATATGCATGTTCTTGTAGAACCTTCATCACCTGTTCCAGAAATGGTGGGAAAGCCAGTTTAAATTTTGGGATATTAGAAATAAATTTCTCAGTGTGGTGAACAACGTATTGATGGCAACTCCACAAAATTCAAATTCACCAGGTAACAGTAGAATCTCTTATATTTTGCTGGAATATTTAAGTTGTAGTATTAGCCAAATTATTGATGGGATGTCTTTGATGGTAGTAATTATTGTAGTCACACGATTCGGATTGATCCACAGGACCATCATAACAACGATGGAACTGTCAAGAGTTGCTGTCTAACAGTGAGTTAGTAAAAACTTAAAACCATTGTTTCAAGACCTCCCCTGAATAGTCCATTCTCTGATGTTTCATCCCCAGCATGACATTGTTGGGGACCCATTTATCCTGGGCATCTGACTTTCTGCCAACCTGATTCCTGCCCTACAGTTTTCAGGAGGATAAAAAATAAAAACAAAATACTTTTTTCAAAAAGGTTTTCATAGGTTTTTAGTATTTCATTAGATTTGCAAATGTGTTGTAGTAGATTCACACACACACACACACACTAGAGGCATGCAATTCAGTCATTTTTAGGAGCCTTTACAATATTCTCTAAACATTTACACTAGGTCTACACTGGTTTCTCATTCAATATTTCCAAATCAATGAAACCATTTCACTTTGACACGAATGCATGACTGTTTCTTTCATACTATTTGTCAACCTTCGCTTTACTGCTTGCTTCAGCTGCCATTGAAACGGGGAGGGTGGGGGCTGTGGGCTTTGAACATTATGTGTGCTGGAGGAAGATGGAGCTAGGAGGTGATATCGCCAGGCCCAACGGTATCGCATTCCATTCTGATGACCGCTGTGGATGTGCTACCCATCTGACATCGTGGATGATATTACATTGGACACTACTGTGGGGGTCATGGGTTATTGGGGTTGGCTTATGTATGCTTCACGCCAAAATTACTCATGCCTTGCTTAACCTTCGCTGCTGTTCTTTCTTATTCAGTAAAAGTAACCTTACACATTTACAATGTGCTTTAAGTGTGGTCTTTCTTGAGTAATGGAAGAAGCAGGCCTGACAAAAAGCAAGGAATCACTTCACACTCAGCTCTGAGCTAACAACTTCAGTAGTGAGTGTAATAAAACAATAAATCCGAAGCCAAATTTTGGACCCCGGAAAAGAAGAAGCGCTCGACCCTACTGCTCCGAAAAAGAAACCAAAGAAGAAACAAGGTCAGTAATGGAATTATTGGCCGATATTAGCCTGGGGCCCAAACCTGAGGAAAAATCAGTTTGTCATTGCTGGTCCGAGGGAGTGGGAATGAAGGGAGCCTCTGAAGAAATTCCCCCAAGGGTTACAACCACCAGACGCAGACGAGCCCACTCCCCCTCCCCCTGGCAAGAGGTAGAGGAAGAAAATTACTTAAGATAACAGGCAAGAGCACTAACCCAGGAGGCGGATGAGAAAAAGCGCACCAGAGAACGAAAGTGGGGGAGGGATCCTAGTCCCCATGAGTGGAGAGAGCAGAAAAGAGAGAAAGAACCCCCCCGAAAAGGAAACTACCCGAAGAGAGGGCCCCCCGCCACGCGTTGAAACGGCAAGGGTAGTTGCTCCTGGAGCAGATCAAAGGAGAGCGCTGAGCCCCGCAGCACGCAGAATGTCAAGAATTCCCCCCCTGGGAATTAAGTTTAGGGGAAACTCAAAAGATCTGGGATTTTTTTTTACTGCAAGTCAGCAATTTTGTAAAGCAGGCTGCTTTCGATTTGCCAGATGATGAGTCTAAAATAAGAATTGTTTCTCTGGCATTGGAGGGCAAAGCTGCCGATTGGATGGTCTCACTGCATAATGATAATTCTCCCTTAATGGGAGATTTCGACAGATTTATGACCGCCTTGAGAAGGCGTTTCGAAGACCCCCTCCTTCATAGGAAAGCACGGCTTGAAATGAAAACTTTACGCCAAGGTAACAGGCCAGTGCAAGACTATACTCAGCGTTTTCATGAGCTGGCTGTTTATATGAGAGGTTGGAGTATGGAGACCCTTATCGATAATTATACTGAAGGCTTACATCCCTCTATATATCAAAGCTGTGTCAACAGACGCAGTCCTGAAACGCTCCAGGATTGGTACGAACTTGCTGCTGACATAGAAATTGACGTAGCAAGAAATAAAAGCCTCCTTGAGATTGAAAGGGAAAGAGAAAGAAAATTCCCCCCCTCCCACCCCTGGCCGTGATGACCAAAGAGAAAGGAAAGGAGAGCCCCTGGCAAACCTCGCACTAACGCTTGCTTCCGATGCAGGAGGGAGGGGCATTGGGCAAATAACTGCAGAATGAAGTCAAAGCCCCGACTCCAGTCATCAGCCGAAGTGAGAAAAACCGCCAAAAACCCGAGCATGCGCGTAAAGCAGGCGATGAGCGGAATGGAACGTCTGGATCTTACTACCTGCCATCAGCAGCAGAGGGAGGAGCCGGGTGGCTAGGAGAAAGACACGGAATCGGCTGACGAGAACTACGGACCCTGGGTGAGTTCCCGTTCGGGCCCCATCACCATCCCTCTTAACATTTCAGCCCCCTCTAGTGGCCGCAACTATGAAGTGCTAGCCCTTTTGGATTCTGGCTGTTCACGCTGCCTTATCAGCCAAGACTTAGTGCAACAACTGGGCCTTCACCTAAAGACTTTGAAAGTTCCAATAGCTTTCTGTCAAATGGATGGTACCATAGCGGGTGGTGCTCCAGCGCATTTTGTAACAGAGCCTATTGAGGTATCTATCGGCGACCACCACCGGGAATTCCTTAATTTTATTGTAGCCCCTATTGCAGAAAACCCGATTATTTTAGGCTTAACGTGGCTATGGAAATGGAACCCTGTGATTAACTGGCATTAGGGTTGGGTTCGCATTCCCTTACCTATGCCTCCCAGTACAGAGGCCGAACCCCCACCACCACCCCCAACCATGGAGAACCAAACGAAACCGAAACCACTCTAAGAAGCCGTTAACACTGGTCAGGGAGTACCCTTGTTGGAAATAATAACGAGGGAGGAAAAAATTCCCAAAGAATATTGGGACCTTAAGGATGTTTTTAGCGAAAAATCTTCTGACACACTGCCCTCCCACCATACTACAGACTGTTCCATTGACTTCCTCCCAGGAGTACAACTTCCCAAACCTCGCATTTATTCTATGACACCAGGGGAAATGGCGTTCTAGTAAGGGCGGGGATGCCGGCTGCGCCTAGGAGTTCCCGACGACGTCTGCGGCTCGCCATGGGGATGAGACGGCGGTGAGAGTGCCGGGAGGCCAGCGGCGACGGCGGCATGCTGACCGAGGAAGACCCTAAGAAGGCTCGGGTTCTGGCGGCGGTGACAGCGTCGCAGTTGCAGCTGAAGCCAGCCTTGCAAACGACGGCGGTGGAGACGGGGGTAAGAGCCCCGGACGGAAGGCCGGCGCCCCCGAAATTATTTTAGTGGCGGGGACGCTGACCAGGCTGTCGGCTGCTGGGCTGACTGTTGGGAGCCAGGAGAAGCTGATTAACTTCGGGGCTGGGAGAGGAAAGTGATGCCCCCGACCCTGGTGATCGGCCGAGGGGAGAGGCCCTTACAACAGGCCCCAGGCCGGAGAACTAGATGTTGGTTTCTCTGGCCTGTTAGGCCGGGCTGGGCCAGGAGGTGGATGGCTGGCCTGGGCCTAATTAACCTCCCCAGCCGTGAGTAACTTTCCATCAGGGAGAATAGACTCCTTTCCAGCGTAACTGGCACCAAACTTACATTCTTCAGCGATAAGAACAACTTCGAAATCCTTCTCCCTATGGCTTCTTAAGATCGATAGAACTGAGCCATGTTAAGATCTCTAAAGACCTTGAAATGTCCTTAAAGACCTTATGGATGGGAACAACCTACTGAATACCCTAATCGATATTGCGAACTAGTCCTCATTGATGCACTTTATTTCATTATTTTTAATATCTATTGATGAAATCTACTTTTAAATCATGGCTAACGATGTTTTTAAAACCTAATGTATTTTAACCCATGACCCACCGATGAATTCCACCCTTACATTGTTTATTTATTGATAATTAGTTTTTTAATTATTTATTCATAGTACAATGTACTCTAGAGCGAATCATTTGTCACTACGAGAGTCCCCGCTCTCGCAGGTTTGGCCCTCTGCTCTATCGAGAGCCCGTCTTGATGAGGGATTTATTAATCCGGAGAGATGGGCGAAGCGCAGCCTTAGGGGGTTTTTAGTGCATAAATTATTGTCTTTTTTAGGGGGTACCAGGGAGGGGGGTGGGCATAGACAGATAGAGACGGAGGAACAAAAGGAAAGAAAGGGCCGGACCAGCAGCCGACGGAGGGAAGCGGAAGGATACGGTAGGAGGGGGGAAACACGAGTCGTTCCGATGGAGGGCATACCCATCCAGAGGGTCGTGGGGAGGGGCAGGTCCGAGGGGAGACAAGTTCCAGCCTCCCGGTTGGGGGCACGTAGCCATTGGTTACAAACGGTCAGGTGCCACAACCCCCGCAGGCTAGGTGGTCAGGGAGTACAGAGCCAGGGCCTGCGGCTGATATTTTGCAACGCCAGGTCCGTGGTCAACAAAGCCCCCCTCATCAGTGACCTGGTGTCAGAGGGGGAGCCGGACCTGGTCGGAATTGCGGAGACCTGGTTGGGCCACGAGGGAGGACTCCCCCTCGTTGAAATGTGCCCACCAGGCTACCGCGTTTTTTATCAGCCCCAGGCCCTAGGTAGGGGTGGTGGGGTAGCGGTCATTGTTAAGGAAGGTCTTGAGCCGAGAGAGACCACTGTGCCACAGACTACCGGTTGTGAGTCCCTCTGCGTGAAGTGGGGCCTAGGGAGGCAGTTGGGCTTGCTGGTTGTATACCTGGCTCCCCGCTATGTAGCAGCAGCCCTGCCCGAGCTCCTGGAGGTGATCGCTACGGTGGCAGTTGAGACCCCCAGACTTTTAGTCATGGGGGACTTTAACCTGCCATCGTTGGGCGAATCATCCGAGGTAGCTCGGGAGTTCATGGCTTCCATGACGGCCATGGACCTCACCCAATTAATTCAAGGCCCCACCCACGAGGGTGGACATACACCGGACCTCATCTTTGTCTCAGGCCAATGGAAGAGAGATCTGGGTATAGGGGATATAGTCATCATGCCCTTGTCATGGTCAGACCACTCACTTCTCCGGCTCGACTTTCCGACCGCTACTCCCCTCCGTGGGGAGGCGGAACCTGAGTCACCAATCTGGTTCCGCCCCAGGCGCCTGATGGACCCTGATGGGTTCCAGACGGCGCTTGGGCCACTTCCTGTACCCCTGACCCGCGCCCCGACGTAGGACCTCGTGGCCGCATGGAATACTGCGACCACGGGAGCCTTGGATCGGGTCGCGCCCTTGCGGCCTCTCTTGCGGTGGCGAGCCACCCTGGCTCCTTGGTTTACCGAGGAGCTGAGGGTGATGAAACGCCACAAGAGATGCCTAGAGAGAAGATGGAGGTCTACCCGATCTGAATCTGACCGGACACAGGTAAGAGCCAATTTACAGACTTACATTGTGGCGCTGAGAGTGGCCAAACGTCATCATTGTGCCACTCTCATAGCATCCGCAGACAACCGCCCTGCAGCCCTGTTTAGGGTGACCCGCTCCCTCCTTCAACAGAGGGTGCGGGAAGCCCCGCTACAGGGTAGAGCAGAGGAATTTGTGATTTTTCTGCAGGAGAAAATCGCTCAGATACAGAACGAGTTAGCCCCCATTGATGGCCCAGTGGGATGCCACGAGACAGATCTTGTTTGGGAGGAGTTTGACTCCGTTACTTCCGAGGATATGGACAGGTTACGTGGGCGACTGCGAGCCACCACATGTTTATTGGACCCGTGCCCCTCCTGGCTTGTACTGGCATCCTGGGAGGTGACACGAGGCTGGCTCCAAGAGGTTGTCAACGCATCCTTAAGTGAGGGTTCCTTGCCTGCTTCCCTAAAAGAGGCTATGGTGAGGCCCCTCCTTAAGAAGCCCTCTTTGGATCCAGCTTTATTAACCAACTATCGTCTAGTCTCCAACCTTCCCTTTTTGGCGAAGGTTGTTGAGAGTGTGGTGGCACAACAGTTTCCCCGTCACCTGGAGGAAGTTGGGCCACGAGGGAGGACTCCCCCTCGTTGAAATGTGCCCACCAGGCTACCGCGTTTTTTATCAGCCCCAGGCCCTAGGTAGGCGCCAGTCCGGCTTTCGGCCCGGGCATAGCACCGAGACGGCATTGGTCGAGTTGGTAGATGATCTCTGGAGGGCCAGAGATGGGGGTTGTTCCTCCATCCTGGTCCTATTAGACCTCTCGGCGGCTTTCGATACCATCGACCATGGTATCCTATTGCATCGGCTGGGGGGTTGGGGGTGGGAGGCACCGTTTTACGGTGGTTCTCCTCCTACCTCTCTGGTTGATCGCAATTTGTGTTGACAGGAGGGCAGAGGTCGACCTCTAGGCCCCTCACTTGTGGGGTGCCTCAGGGGTCGCCTCTCCTGTTCAACACATATATGAAGCCACTGGGCGAGATCATCCGTGATTTTGGGGTAGAGTACCATCTCTACGCTGATGATACGCAGCTGCATATATCTACCCCAAACCACCCCAACGATGCCGTAGCGGTGATGTGCCAGTGCCTGGAAGCCGTGCGGATCTGGATGGGAAGTAACAGACTCAGGCTCAACCCGACCAAGACAGAGTGGCTGTGGTTTCCAGCTACCCGATTCAACCAGCTCACTCCATCGCTGGCCATAGGGGGCGAACATCTTGCCCCTGTGGATGGGGCGCGCAACTTGGGTGTCCTCCTGGATACCCGGCTGTCCATGGAAGATCAAGTGACAGCCGTGGCCAGGAGGGCGTTCTACCAGGTTCGCCTGGTACGCCAGTTGCGCCCCTTATTGGATCGGGATGCCCTTTGCACAGTCACTCATGCCCTCGTGACATCCCGACTGGACTATTGTAACTCTCTCTACATGGGGCTCCCCCTGAGGTGCACCCGGAGACTTCAGCTGGTCCAGAATGCAGCCGCGCGAGCTATAATGCGGACCGCAAGGTACACCCACATAACACCGCTCTTGCGCGAGCTGCACTGGCTGCCTGTCGTCTTCCGGGTGCGCTTCAAGGTGCTAGTGGTCATCTTCAAAGCGCTTCATGGCTCGGGACCTAGCTACCTGCGGGATCGGATCTTGCCCCATACTTCCTCACGGCCGATTCGCTCCCACAGAGAGGGACTTCTCCGGGTGCCGTCCACTAGACTTTGTCAGCGGGCGACGCCCAGGGGAAGGGCTCTCTCTGTGGCGGGCCCAGCCCTCTGGAACGACCTTCCCCCCGACATTAGAACGACCACGGACCTCCGCTCCTTCCGTCTAAAATTAAAAACGCATCTTTTCTGCTTGGCCGGCCTAGGGTAGTCTCTCTTTCTATGGGTTTTTTTTTTTTATAGTAAACTTAAGTTAATTGGGAATCTTAGTATTTTAATGGGGAATTTTTAGCACAGGAACAACGTTTAATCTGTTTTTAAATATGTTTGTATATTTATTGTTTTTTATTTTTCCTGTGCACCGCTCCGAGTCTCTATGGGGAGAGGGAGCGGTCTATAAATTAAATTTTATTATTATTATTATTATTATTACAATACAATCTCAGCGGACATTTGCAGCCCTGCGCTTACACCTCTCATAAGTTATCCGACACCAAAAGGAGATGGGCTATTTGGGAGAAGGAGGCATTTGCCGTTCGTTGGGCGCTTATGACTTGATGTCATTTTCTAGAGGGTGCAACTCATCCGTTTGAAGTGTGGACTGATCACAAGAATTTAGAATCTTTAAAAAGCTTTCTCCAAAGCAGGTTTGCTGGTCTCAATACTTCAGTCGGTTTAACTTTACCCTCAAATACATTCCAGGAGGAAAGAACTTTATGGCTGACATCTTATCCCGGCTTCCTCAGTATAACAACTCTAAGCTCACGGTCATTCAACCTGTGGTTCCACTGTATAGCATGGCGGCTCCAGTCGTAACTAGAAGCCACTCGATTCTACAAGCTGAGTTCCCACCGGAATTGGTATCTAGGATTGAAAAGGAACTTCTCACTGATGAATGGTTTGCCGCGCACTCTGGGGATTGCACTTTGAGAGATGACATACCTTGAGTTGGCTCTAAAATTTATATCCCCATGACACTTCGACCTTTCGTTTTGCAAAGAGCTCATGATTCCAGGCTCGCTGGACATTTTGGATTCGTAAAGACTATGCATTTGGTTAAACACCAGTTTTGGTGGCCTTCACTAAAGAAAGACATTGAA
Source organism: Rhabdophis nuchalis (assembly GCA_039707465.1). Classification (NCBI taxonomy): domain Eukaryota; kingdom Metazoa; phylum Chordata; class Lepidosauria; order Squamata; family Natricidae; genus Rhabdophis; species Rhabdophis nuchalis. Next base: position 16,516,230 of record CM077653.1, read on the forward strand.
TCCTATATTGCAAGTTGTCCAGTTTGTGCTGCCTCGAAGGGTTCTCCTGGAAAACCTCATGGTCTCCTCCAATCGGTAGCGCGGCCGGAGGCTCCTTGGAAGGAAATATCTATTGATTTTATTGTTGATCTTCCAAGTAGCCAAGGTTTTACCGTTATATGGGTGGTTACTGATTTCCCTTTTAAGGGAAGAAAGGGAGTTGAAGGAGATGGCCCATGAACTGCTCCGCCAGGCAAGCGAGAAGAGGGAAGCCCTGAATAACCTTTTGGAAGGGGGGCATCGTCGGGAATGCAAACAGTTAAAAGAAGCAGCCGCCCGGGAAAGCAGAGGCACAACCCCTTCCCTCCCTCCAACAGCCAGCAGAGATTTACAGAGGGAAAACCGTCCCGCCCCCCCCCCCGCCGGCCTGCAAAACTCCCTCCCCTGGGCGTTAAGTTCGACGGGGACAGCGAAAATTTAGCATCTTTTTTGCTCCACGTTAATAATTTTGTGCAGCATTACGCAGATGACTATGAAGATGAGGTCATCTTTGTTGGAAAACAAAGCCTCCAGATGGCTGGTTTCTTTGCATAATAGCCACTCACCCGTGTTGCGGGATTTTGAACGCTTTATGACTGCTCTTAGAAGACGTTTTGAAGACCCCCGAGTTGAAAGGAAAGCTAGAATGAGAATGAGAGATTTACGCCAGGGGAGTATGTCTGTGCAAGAATACACGCAAATTTTTGTATTGCAGCGAGCACACGACTCACGTTTAGCAGGACATTTCGGATTCGTCAAGACTGTACACCTAGTTAAGCGCCAATTCTGGTGGCCTTCGCTCAAAAAGGATGTGGAATCATACATTGCCAGTTGTCCTGTTTGTGCTGCTTCGAAACGTACCCCTGGTAAGCCCCATGGCCTTCTCCAATCTCCTGATACGGATGCTAGATTAACAGCAATGGAAGAAACATTACAGACCCTGGTGATGGAGATCAAAGAAATGCGGAAAGATCATGTCAGTTCCAAGCTAGAACTTTTGGAGGTGCAGAAGAAATTAATGCAGAATACACAAAAGACTGACGAGTTGGAGATGGGATTGGCTGGGGCAAGGGGAGAGCTTAAAAGTGTTAATAATGAAATAGGAGATTTAACTGGTTATATGTCTAGGATGGATTTTGAAAGGATGTCCTATTTTTTAAGATTTCAGAATATTCCTGAAGTATCTGGAGAAGACCTAACTGACCTAATGAGCACAATTTTAGCAGATTACTTACATAAACCTAAGGATGAGGTCAGGGGGGACATTGATTTGGTATATAGAATAAATTCAGCATATGCCAGGATAAATGAAGTACCCAGAGAGATACATATTAAATTTGTTAGAAGGTCAACAAGGGAAAAGATTTTGAGGGCGCAGAGAGATGGTCCTTTAATTTATCAACAGAAAGAGGTTGCTATCCTGAAGCAGATCCCGAAGAAAATTAGAGAGGTAAGACGGAAATTTTCCTTCTTATCTAAAAGATTATTTAAACAGGGGATCTGGTTTAAGTGGGTGATGCCAGAAGGAATGTTGGTGTTCTGGGAGGGAGGGAGAGTAAGGATTAAAACAATTGCAGAGGCGGAAGCCTTTCTTAAAAAACATTCCTCAATCCTGGAGGACGAAAATGGAGGAGCAGAGGGGGCCGCGGCCCCACCCACTGGGGGCCAGGGAGGAGAAGAAGATACAATTGCCAAGAGACTTAGATCTCAAAAATGACTTTATTCAGGATAGTATAACTTTTGTTTGGTTGTTTACACATGATTGCTAGCACAGATTTTACAATGATATGTATGCATTTCTTTCCACTTTGTAGTACAATTGAAAATTATGTATTATCTATATTTTGTTATGAAGCCTCGGAAGGGATCAACGACTTCGACGTGAAAGTTCTCAAAATGTTTTTTCCATATCTTACCCTTACCCTATTGTTAAAATTTTTTAAACCCAATAAAACTTTTTCAATATAAGATTATCAGCTCTGTTTCAGTTAAATTGGACCTACCAAAAACCAATCGACGTCTTTACCCAATTTTCCATGTCCACTTGCTAAAACCAGAACGCTTATCACACCTTCGCCAACCACACTCTGGTTCTCCCACCTCCGTATTAGTTGAAGGAGAACAGCATTACGAAGTTCGGGACATTTTGGACTCCAGAATGCATAGAAACAAAGTACAGTATCTTGTTGCTTGGAAGGACTTTCCTCCGTCCCATACTGAATGGGTGGACAAACGTCACGTTAGGGCCCCGAAATTACTGAAGCAGTTTTATGCTAAATATCCTAACAAGCCTTAATTACTACCGTTTCACTTTATGTGTATGTTGTTGTATGTCCCTGTCTTTTCCGTCTGTTTTGCAGGACTGAGTTCCTTTCTTTTGGAGGAGGGCCGGATGTCAGCCTTCGCTTTACTGCTTGCTTCGGTTGCCATTGAAACGGGGAGGGTGGAGGCTGTGGGCTTTGAACATTATGTGTGCTGGAGGAAGATGGAGCTAGGAGGTGATATCGCCAGGCCCAACGGTATCGCATTCCATTCTGATGACCGCTGTGGATATGCTACCCATCTGACATCGTGGATGATATTGCATTGGACACTACTGTGGGGGTCATGGGTTATTGGGGTTGGCTTATGCTTTGATATGTATGCTTCATGCCTAAATTACTCATTCCTTGCTTAACCTTCGCTGCTGTCCTTTCTTATTCAGTAAAAGTAACCTTAAACATTTACAATGTGCTTTAAGTGTGGTCTTTCTTGAGTAATGGAAGAAGCAGGCCTGACACTATTTTTCCCCAGGGAGTTCTTTTGATGTAATTCCTAATACCTCTTTAGATTCAAAAAGGAATCCAATCTTTATAGGTGCTGATAATGTTGTGTCCTGTAGAAAGTCTGGTGATGGACAGCTTCAAATACAGCTCATGATGAGTATTTCATTTGTACTCATTCTTTTTTAGAATACAGTGAATGACCTGGAAGAGACCTTGGAGATCGTCTAGTCTGCCCCCCCTGCTCAAACAGGAGAACCTATACTAATTTAGATAAGTGACTGTCTAGACTCTTCTTAAAAACATCCAGTGATGGAGCAGTCGCAAGTTGTTCACAGGTAAATATTTCTAGAAAAATAATGTGTTCTCCTTTTTCACTAGGATTAGGTTTGTGTGTAATCTGTGAAGTAAGAGGACTCATAATCTGCTCATAAATAAACATGTGCCAGATTATAGTAAATGCTACCTCTCTGTCATTGTTTCTCCCTGATATAATTAGTTACAGGGTTTTTTGTGTTTTACTTTTCACAAATAAATTAAATTGTAGTTCTGGGTTTCATATCATGGAAAAGCAAAGTACTGCTGAGACTACTACACATGTAATTAAAAGCTTCCTGTGATACCAAGTTCTAAATCAGAAACAGTGATACTCTTTTAGTGGAAAGAACTTTCTGCAAGAGCATTCTCTTTTAATCTTGTAGGCATGATGCCATGTGATATAATATTCTTTGTTTTGCTAAGGAAAACTTCCTTTTTTAGGAGGAAAATATTATGATATTGTAATAGAATGCCAGAAAAGTTCAAGAATTTCACTTTCTACAGTAAAAGTAATGGCAGGTCAGAGATTTACACTTTTGAATCTGCAGAATTCCCAGGTTGGTTCCCAGGTTCTCATTTGAGCCAAATAAGCCTACTGGTTTAAGTCAAAAAGGAGGACCTGAAAACGTCTTGTTTTATTTTACAAAGATAGTTTAAATCAAATTTATAAATGGATAAGATCATTATTTCAGTGTAAGAGGAGGACAGGAAGTGTCTGGAGATGAAGGAAGGATTCAGCTTAGAATTGTTATGCTTCCACAAGTGGTCCGAGTCCAACCCCCCTTGATTTCCATTAATTATTCATAGCACCAATTTAATGCTAGTTAAGTAGTCTAACACATTTTGCACCTTTGATCTAGGAAATTGTAAAAATTAGCATGCACAAAATATACTTGCAACCAACACTATTTCTGGCTTGTAGGTGAGACTTTTGCATTAACAAGTGAATTAATTTTTTGCATTTCTTTTGAGTCACATTTTGTACACGGAGCTACTGGCATTTCTTATTAATAAAAATATGTTTCACAAGTATGCTTGGTTCTTTATCTTGCTAATAATTTCCTATTGGAAAGAAGGATCCTCATTTAGTGTTCACTTGATTCCATTGAAGTTGCTAGTCCCTGTTTCACTCATGCCTGTACTGTTTGATGTATGGATTCCAGGACATGTGACAGCTGAAAGCAATGCAGCAAAAATGGGTTTTAAAAGCAGGTATAAAATGACACAAATACAACACACCAAAGAGAGAAGGGAGACCAGTGGTGGTTTTCAAAATTTTTTAGAATCTCTTCTGTAGGTGTGGCCTGCTTTTGTGGGAGTGGCTTGCTGGCCATGTGACCGGGTGGGAGTGGCTTGGCAGTCATGTGACAGGGTGGGCATGGCCAGCTTGTAAAATGTGGTGAATCTCACTTAAAAACGCTCTTGCTTAGCAACCAAAATGTTGGCTCAGAAACTCTGGCATTTGAAGCACGCAAGTCTTAAAGCTGTCAAGTTACCAGACCTTTGCACCCCTAACCCTTTAGGGAAAAAATCCCCAGGGGTGTTCAAATTTGACAGCTTTAAGACTTGTGGACTTCAACTCCCAGAATTCCTCCTCTCGCTCTTCATCTTGATGATGTGCAGACAGGCAGGGGGAGGGAGCTGGACCCGGTTCTGAACAGCACTGTAGATTTGTGGAACCTCTTCTATAGAAGAGGTTAGAACTGGCAGGAACTCACTAATCAGTGTTTCTCAACCTTGGTGACTTGAAGATGGGTGGATTTCAACTCTCAAAATTCTCAGCCAGCATAGTTCGCTGGGTGATTCTGGGAATTGAAGTCTATCCATCTTCAAGTCACCAAGGTTGAGAAATGCTGCTGTAACAGAAAGGAATGAAGGTAATTTAGGAGTGCCAAGAGTAGCTAACAAAGACATGGAAATGATAGAGTTCCACTCCCACTCCTTTATACTGTCTTTGACAAGAGAAAATTTCTTCTTCCTGACCTAAGACTATAGCTGAGGTTGAAGTTCTGGTTTGAGGAGAGTTGCTTAGCACCAGCAACAAAGAGAAGTGGATATCTTATCTGATTATCTGCGTTTCTCAAATGGGAGTATAAGGAAGGAGACAATAAAAAAGTCCTGGCATTTTCAGAGCTAAGGGAGGTATCTAACAAAAGCTAGAAAAATCAGAAGCAATGTAAGACCAGGCAAGTATAACCACATTCCACTCTGGAAATGAATGGCTCTTAGTCATTTATGACACAATGGAGCAAAGAAGAGATATAAGTTTTTAAAATGTTTAATTTAATGAAAAGAAGGTAACATGATAGTGTTGCTAATATTTAAGGGGCTGCCCCAAAGAAGAGTGGATCAATACTTTTACTGGTGGGTGGTCCAACTGGACCTAAACCGTCCTGCAGAGATGGTGAAGAGGAAGATTACGTCCTGCTGATCACAGGGACAGTGCAAAGTCCCTGAATGATCCAGGAGAAGGACTTCTAGCTGGCGATAAAAGCACAGCCCCTAGGCTGATGAAGTTTGGACGGCTCCACAAATGGAAGGAAACAGAAAGAGAAAGTGTTTACAGCTGTTAATGAATTTTTATCATTTTAAAAGAGACTGCCTATAAAAAACTTAAAGCTAAATTAAATCTGAGAACAGAAGAAATAAGTGGTAGAATTAAGCTTTGAATGGTTTTAGACTGTGTGTTATCTTACGTTTTAAATGCTATTTTCATGGATGGAACTTATGCAAGCCTTTTAAAATGAATGGCTTAAGTTTTCTTCTATTTTTTTTATTTTCTGCAACCTGGGAACTGTTGTCGCAATGAAGAAAGACGTGAAGCAGGAATTAGCTTGATGGGAAAGCACCCAGACCAGCTGTTGGGAGCTCCCTTTTATTTGCCATAAACAGTTTACGTGGCAGAAGCTGGTTCATTGATCAAAGTGCACTTGTAATGGTTAGCTAAACAAAGCTTATGGTTAATACAAAGCTCATGGTTAATATAAAGCTTATGGTTAATGCCTATCCATGTGTACAGTTCAAAGTTTAGTGCTGCAAGCGATGTAAAGTGCTTACGTGCCAATTCTTAAGTTTCACTCTCTTTGAAGAATTAAACATTAAGGGTCATTATGTGGACTTTTGCATCCTTCAGCGTGGTTTGCCAGCCACTGAGAAAACAATAATCCCCACAGGGGACTAAAATTCATCTTCTTCAATGCATGTGTTTTTCTCTTCTCCTTCTCTACTTCATTTAAGAATTCAAAGTTTACTTTTTTTTTTTTTAAAGGTACAAAAAAATACAAGGAGGTTTGTAACAATAGTGGGAGAATTAACACTGCTGCTCGGAGGCTGCTGGCTTGTTTATTAGAAACAAAGTACTTTCACTTCTTTCACTGATTATCTTGGCTTGGAATTTCAAAGCTTCACATTGTCCTTAGAGAGAGATAAGAAGAAAGCACGAATTGTTTACATTTATGTTCTTTTGAAGCACACCGTGAACTTGACAAAGAGTGAAAATAAGATTTGAATCTATGCTTAAGCGAGCAAAAATCATCTAAGCCAAAACAGCAGTGTTTAACAGTTGCAAATATGGCACAATTTCAACAGCAGGAAGAAGCTTTAAGTTTGCAAGAGATAATGTCTGAAATTCAGAAATTATTAAATACATATCAGAAAATGGAGAAGAAATTGGAAAACCTAGAGCACCTAACAGCAAAAAATGATTGAAAAATTGGAGATGTTTATCAAGTGGAAAAAATGGAGGCTAGAGTCCTAAAAATGGAAGAGAAAAATGATCACAAAGAAATGAAATTGGCTGACATCTATGGTGAATGGTTTGTGGCTGGAAATGGAAAGAGTGGAATATCGGAAGGGGAGCTAGATGGAGGGGAACTCTATCCTATGTGGCAAGATATAGAGGAAGAAAAAACAAAAGAATTTATGGACTTAAAGAGAGAAATTGCATTACTAACACCATTGATAACACCACTGAAAATTAAAGATGAGCTGATTATGGAAACAGAAGGAGGGCATCGAGATCCTGTGAGAGATCCAATAAGCAATGAGTTGTGAAGAGGAGTCCAAGCAAATTTGATTAAGGAGAAGATTAGAGGGCTGATACCACAAATGGCAGGAGACATGAGATTGTGTTGCTACTAGAAAGATACAGGCTGATAAATAAAAATGTATAATTCAAACTAGTTAAGCTTAGTGAAATTTAATGACAATAGATATGGTTAAATAAATAAATGTATACATATATAATGGTATGAAAAGTAGTAATTGGATATGAATATTGAATGCTATCTATGAAAGGAAGATCAGAAATTTTTGGTTATATATAAAGGTCAATAAAAAAGAACTGAGTTGAAAAAGATTAGAGAAATAAGAAGGAAATATTCCTTCTTATCAAAAAGATTATATAAAAAGGGGGTGTGGTTCAAGTGGCTGATACCCGAGGGAATGTTAGTGTTCTGGGAGGGGGGGGGGAGAGTAAGAATTAAAACAATTGCAGAGGCGGAAGCCTTTCTTAAAAAACATTCCCCAATCCTGGAGGATGAAAATGGGGGAACGGGAGGGGCCACAGCTCTGCCCACCGGAGGTCAGGGAGAGGAAGATACAATTGCTAAAAGACTTAGATCTCACAAATGACTTTTTTCTATATAGTGTAACCTTTATCTGGATGTTTATATAAACAATGATTGATTGCATGAATATAAAATGATATATCTGTATCTCTTACCACTTTGTAGGGAAATGAAAAATGTATTGTATTATCTTTTTTTTTTTGTATGAAGCCTCGGAGGGGGCCGACACCTCCGACATAGATGTCCTCAAAATATCTCTTTAATACCTTATACCTTTTTCCTATTTTTAAAATTTTGTAAAAACCAATAAAACTTTTTTCTCATTAAAAAAAAAAGAACTGAGTTAAATTTAGTTAAGCTTTGATTATCGGGGGGGGGGATGTTATGATAATGAATATAGTTAAATAAAGGAAGGACAATGATGACCAATGTGTATATATGTATAGGTACAAAATAAGGAAATTGGATGTAAACTGAAAACAATGATTTGGAATGGGTGATGAGAAATGTCCGTTACTAAATATTATTGATGTTTGGCTAGAATAGGTCATAAGGATTTAGTGTTATTGGAGGATATTAGAAATCTATATAAATAAAAATGTAAAATAGTTTGTACGAATCCACTAATCTCAAAAACTACTGGACCGATTTACCTCAATTTTTCACACAATGTTCACAAGGACTTCGGATAATAGAATACCAACTCATTTTGTGCCTAGCACACGTGTGTCATGTGCAAGGTACACAAATGTAAAATGTACCCAGTGAAAATGTTTTCACCTCCCTGTAACTCCTCCCACCTGGCATTTCCAACAGTCAGTTCCTCAAAAAGACTGTACGGAGGCCTCTTAGGGCCAAAAAGGCACTGAGATAGCAAACTCCCAGGTGGCCCATAGAGAGGGAGAGAGGAAGAAATACAGTTTAATAAAAGAGGGACTAGGGGAGACAGGATAGCAGCCTTCCAATATCTCAGAGGCTGCCACAAAGAAGAGGAAGTCAAGCTATTCTCCAAAGCACATGAGGGCAGAACAAGAAGCAATGGGTGGAACCTAATCAAGGAGAGAAGCAACTTAGAACTGAGGAGAAATTTTCTGACAGTTAGAACAATTAATCAGTGGAACAGCTTGCCTCCAGAAGTTGTGAATGCCCCAACACTGCAAGTCTTCAAGAAGATGTTGGATAGCCATTTGTCTGAAATGGTATAGGGCAGTGATGGCTAACCTTTTTTTGGCTCGCGTGCCAAAAGCAGGGGGAGTGCAGGGGCGATGTGCACAGGTGTGCCACATCCATAATGCTATGTGTATGACCCCCTGCATTTGGCATGCTTTTAAAGTCCTCCCCAGGCTCCAGAGGCTTTATAGGAGCCTGGGGAGGGTGAAAATAGCCTTCCCCCCACCTCCAGAGGGCAAAAAACGGCCGCAAAAGAAGGCTTAAATCAGCTGGCCAGGGCACACATACACACTGAAGCTGACAGGGCAATGCCTCACGCGGCCTAAGAAATGGTTCCGTGTGCCACCTGTGGCACCCGTGCCATAGGTTCGCCATCATGGGTATAGGGCTTCCTGCCTAGGCAGGGAGTTGGACTCGATGACCTCCAAGGTCCCTTCCAACTCTGCTATTGTATTATTGTATTACAGTAGGTAGGCAGAGGGATAGATAGAGAGGGAGAAATAAGGTAGGTGTCAAGCTCCCAAGAGAAACTTCAAATGATTCACGGCCTCACGTAAAAGTTCAAAAAAATGTCCGTTTATTGAATGTAACATCATGGCAAGCCTCGTTTGTAGCCAGGACTGGCAATAATTGGATGGCTTTTGCCCTTTACCCCCTTATGCCCCCTCCCCTCTGCTTGTCATCAATCACATTCCCCAATTAGCATTGAAAATAATTGCATGCATGCGCAGTCACAGGCTATCTTGAGAATCCTTTCCTGCCACAGGAATGTCAAGAATTTTCAGTTCGTTAAGGCCAACAGATAAGGTCCATGGCAACATCAGGATGTTGACATCCGGCTCCCCTTACTTCTCGAAAGCAACCTATGGGAAACAAAACAATCTAAATGCAGGTATATGACTTAGGGATGCGTCCCCCTCCCCCCTGGCTTGCTTGGGTTTTCTGCATGGAATTTTGCTATAAGGCGGTCAGCTTGGATGTTTCTCTGTTTCACCCACGATGCCTCCGATAGGGGATAACCCTTCCACTTGATTAGGTATTGGAGTTGTCTTCTGTGCCACCTCGAATCAAGAATTCGTTGGACTTCGTAATGGGTTTGGCCCCCTCTGACCATAGGGCCTGGGGGCGCACGGGGCAGTGGTCTCAGAGTGGAACCGATCACGGGTTTCAAAAGGCTACTATGAAACGATTGGTGTGTCTTCCCCAGCAATCGTGGCAGTTTCAATATCACTGTGACTGGGTTGATGATCTTTATTATGGGGAATGGCCCCACAAATTTTGGCCCCAGTTTTTTGCTGGGCAAGTATTTTGTGGAGAGGTAAACCTTCTCTCCTACCTGGAATGGCCGTTGTGGAGCCCGGTGTTTATCTGCATGTTTCTTGTAGGTTTGTGTCGCTTTGGCTAGGGCTTTCTTGACATTTTCCCAAGCTGCTTTCAGCATCGACATCCAATCAGTCAAGCTGACTGAGGAGGGGGGGTCTCTTGGATACTCAGGCATTGGGACGAAGTCCATGCCGCTCACTACTTTGAACGGTGTGAGTCCTGTGCTGCTGTGAACAGCATTATTGTATGCAACCTCAGCGAAAGATAAAAGGTCTGCCCAATTAGACTGCTGATAGTTCACGTAGCACCGCAAGTACTGCTCTATCATGGCGTTCAGTCTTTCTGCTGCCCCATTAGTGCTCGGATGAAAAGCTGAACTAAGACCCTGAGATGATCCAATGGACCGCAGGAACTCCCTCCAAAATTTAGCTGTGAACTGGACCCCTCTGTCTGAGATGATTCTTCGAGGTACTCCATGCAGTCGGTAGATATGCTTCACAAACAGTTTAGCCAATTTGTGAGCCGAGGGTAGTCCGCTACAGGGAATGAAGTGTGCCTGCTTGGAGAACAGGTCTATTACAGTCCAAATCACTGTGTTCCCCCCACTTTTTGGCAACTCTACTATAAAGTCCATTGCAATCTCTTCCCATGGCCTCGTTGGTTCTGCCACTGTTTGCAGTAGTCCCGGGGGTTTTCCTGGTCGTATTTTCATTGTAGCACAGACTGTGCAACTTATTACATAGCTATCCACATCTTTCTTCATTCCGGGCCATCAGAATTGCCTCCGGGCTAGATGTAAAGTCTTTAGGAACCCAAAATGGCCTGCCAATTTGGCGTCGTGGCTCCTCTGGAGAACTAGGATACGTAGCGATTCTGGAACGTAGAGTTTCATCCCCTTCCAGGCGAGGTCATCCCTCTTCGTCAAGATGTGTTGGTTGTTTTGGAACCAAGGGTCTGTTAGCAGCTCAGTTTTGAGTCTTGTGGTTAGATCGCTTGTGGTTTGACTCCGTCGGTCACGGTGTTGCCGCCTGGTGGTTACTTGGGCAGCTGGTTGAGTAGAAGGAACAATGGCGTCCACTACGTGCTCTCGTTCGCATTTGTACTGAGGCATGCGGGAGAGGGCATCAGCTAGAAAGTTCCTCTGACCTGGAATGTGCTTTAGTACGAAGTCAAAACGGTTGAAATATTGAGCCCATCGGACTTGTTTGGGTGATAGTTTCCGTGGGGTTCTGAGAGCTTCCAGATTTTTGTGGTTGGTCCAAACTTCAAATGGTTTCTGGCTCCCTTCTAGCAGGTGTCTCCAGGTTAGTAGTGCCCATCGCACTGCAAAAGCTTCCTTTTCCCATGCGGCCCATCGTCTCTCCATGTCTGTGAGTTTGCGGGAGGTATAGGCACAGGGTTGTAAATTTCCTTGGTTGTTTCTTTGAAGTAGTACTGCTCCTACGGCCATGTCGCTGGCATCTGCCTGGATCACGAAAGGTTGCTCGGGGTCAGGATGCTTCAGTACCGGCTCCTTTGCAAACATTTCTTTCAGTGTTTCGAATGCCTCTTGGCAGGTTAAGCTCCACTGTAGGGGTTGTCCCGGACGAGGTTTCGTTCCTGGGCTCCCTGTCTTCAGGAGGTCTGTCAGGGGTTTGGGAATCTTCACAAAGGAGGGAATGAACTGCCTGTAGAAGTTTGCGAACCCTAGGAAACTTTGTAGCTGTCTGCGAGTGCGAGGGGGTTGCCAGCTTAGGATGGCTTGCACTTTAGTTGGGTCCATCTCTATTCCCTCATTTGACACTCGGTAGCCTAGATAGTCTAGTCGCTCACGGTGGAATTCACATTTTGATAGTTTGACATACAGGTTGGCTGCCAGAAGTTTTCCCAGTACTTGGCGAACCAGGGGTATGTGGTCATCGACGGTCTCAGTGTAAATAAGCATGTCATCTAGAAAAACAAGGACCCCCTTGTAGAGGTGCTCATGCAGCACCTCATTTATTAACTGCATGAACACTGCTGGGGCTCCCTGTAATCCAAAAGGCATCACTTTGAATTGGAAGCTTCCTAAAGGGCAGTTGAATGCTGTTTTCCATTCATCTCCTTCCCTGATCTGTATTCGGTAGTATGCTTCTCTGAGGTCTAATTTGGTAAAGACTTTTCCCTTGGCCAAGTGAGACAGCATATCTTTCATGAGGGGAAGCAGGTATAGGTTGTGTACGCACACCGCATTTATCCCCCGAAAGTCTATGACCAGACGCATAGTTCCATCTTTTTTCTCTTTGAAAAGGACTGGTGCCGCAATCCGTGGCTTGGCTGGCTCGATGAACCCTCTTGCTAGGCTTTTATCTATGTATTCATGCATTTCTTGCATCTCTCGAGGAGTCATGGCATACAGCTTGGGTTTGGGTAGTTTTTCCCCAGGGATGATTTCAATGGCACAATCTGTTTCGTGGTGGTGGGGGGGGGCAGGATGTCGCATTCTGTCTCACTGAACACTTCTGCGAGGTCCTGGTATTCCACTGGAATCAGTTTAGCCTCTGGGGGTTTGTCAGACGTGGTTGCCAGTTGTTCTCGTGGGCTCTCTTGGGGGGCTCCCAATGTGAGTGGTATTTCTGCTTGCTCATGAGGGAGGGGTTGAGGGCCCGGTGATATCCTAAGTCTGCGGGTGCCCCCTTGCCACCAGATGGTTGGTCCCCACTTGTCTAACCAGGAAAGTCCAAGTATAACTGCCTCTGTCATTTTGGGGGCTATTATGAATCGAATTATTTCCCAGTGATCTGCCAATTCTAGTCTTACTGGTTCAGTTAGGTGAATGGCATAGGCTCCTCCCATTAGGGATCTGTCAACCTGCTTGAATCGAATCGGGTGGGCCAATCTTTTCGCTCTGATCCCCAGTTTCTGAACTGTGGTTAAGTTGATCAAGCACCTAGTGCAGCCTGAGTCTACAAGGGCTTGAAAATCCCCCTGTTTTCCCGTTTTTGGGGTTGTGAGGCGTATTGGGAAAAGGAAAGGGTAAATTGATTCACTCACCATTGGGTCGTTTTCTCCCTCGTCCTCGCTGTCATAGGGTTCGATTGACTGGTCATCATTGCCTGGGGTTTCACCACTTTCGCCTGGGAGGGAGGAGACCCCTGCAGCTTGAAGAGCTCTCCTGGAAGTGTTGATAGCTCGTCGGGGCCCTCGTTCTTTTGGGGCCTGGGTGATAGGTCTGGCCTTGGTTTCGGGGATGGGGATGGGCATGCAGCTACCATGTGGCCCATCCCTCCGCATCTGTAACACCTCACGGAACTTCGAGGGAGGGCTGGTCTCAGGTCTTGCTCTGGTGCCATTTCTTTCTTTTGGCGGGGTGGTTTCAGATTAGGTTGACCCCTCTCCTTTGTGTCTGGTTCCTTCCTTGTGTCGTTGGCACGTAGCCCACTATCGACTTTTGTTGCCACTCGGAACCACTCAGAGAGTTGGTTTGGGATGTCACGATATGCAGTTACTTGGGCAATACGTTTATCCAGGCTTATTCTGAAAAAATGCACCAGCAACCGTTCTGGTAGGGGGGGCAGCCTTGCAACTATCCTCCTGAATTCACGGATGTGCTCTTTGATGGGGCGGCCCCTTTGTTTCAGGTTGCTGAGTTCTTCCTCTGCATATGGGTCCTCCTCCCCCTCTTCAAACCTGGCCTCTAGCACTTGCAGGAAGTCATCTATGTCTCGCAGTTGGGGGGCTCTCTGCTTATGGAGGGCTGCTAGCCATTCTTTTGCTTCCCCCTCAAAACCCTCTGCAATGGCATTCACCATGGCTCTGGGGGATGGGTAGAGGTGCCCATAGCGTTCTAAGTGGATATCAGCTGAATCAAGGAATAGAGCTAGCTGGTCTGAGTCACCATCAAACTTTCCCCTGAATCGGGGTGGATCGTTTAGTTCCCTCCCACCTCTGTCTTCCTCCCGGCCTCTATATGCTCGTGCTTGATATGGCCGGTCATCTTCTTCAGCTCTAGGAGGGGGAGAGGGAGGGAGTTGTCTGCTCTTGGCAGCACGCTTGCATCGTGGGAGGGGTGCTGGCTGCTGTTTTGGGCTTCTTCCTCTTGGGTTGAGTGGGGGAGGGGGGCTACGCTCCAGCCTGCGTCTCCTCCCTTCAGCAGGATCAGATATGCCTCCTCTCTCTTTCGGATGGCAGGCTGGCCCCTCGTCACGAAGAGTGGCTTGTTCAAAATCCTCCCTCAGCTTCTCTACTGCACCCCCCCAGGGATTCCATCTGGAGCCGTGGACGCCTGGCTTGTTCCCAATCCCACATCCAGTCCACCCTTGCTAGTTCGCTGGAGATTCCCCCTTTTTTCTGGGAATTAGGGTAAGGAAATTCGAGCTCAGCTGCTTTAGGAGTCAGATCCCACCGGTACTTATCTTCCCTTGCTCCTGCTGCTGGGAAAGGTTTTACAGGCTGGACGTCTGAAGCTCCGCTGTTCAGGGGGGTTGGCTGGCCTCCAGCTGAAATGAGGCTTTCTTCTGATAGCCCACCTTCTGCCATGCTGGCCTGATCCCTCCAGGCGTTCCAGATATTAGGTGATGCCTGGAGGAGGCGGGACGCAGGTTGCCCGGAAATCTTGATAGATTTCTTTAAAAAGTCCTGGCTATCTGTCAAGCTCCCAAGAGAAACTTCAAATGATTCACGGCCTCATGTAAAAGTTCAAGGAAATGTCCGTTTATTGAATGTAACATCATGGCGAGCCTCGCTTGTAGCCAGGACTGGCAATAATTGGATGGCTTCTGCCCTTTACCCCCTTATTCCCCCTCCCCTCTGCTTGTCATCAATCACGTTCCCCAATTAGCATTGAAAATAATTGCATGCATGCGCAGTCACAGGCTGTCTTGAGAATCCTTTCCTGCCACAGGAATGTCAAGAATTTTCAGTTCGTTAAGGCCAACAGATAAGGTCCATGGCAACACCAGGATGTTGACAGTAGGTAGGTAGGTAAGTGGATAGATAGGGAGAAATACAGTAGGTAGGTAGGTAGGTAGGTAGGTAGGTAGGTAGGTAGAGGGAGAAAGCAAGAAATACAATAGGTAGGTAAGTAGAGGGATAGACAGAGAGGGAGAAATACTGTAGGTAGGTAGGTGTATAGATAGATAGCGGGAAATACAGTAGGTAGGTAGGTAGGTAGGTAGAGGGAGAAAGGAAGAAATATAGTAGGTAGGTAGGTGGATAGATAGGGAGAAATACAGTAGGTATGTAGGTAGGGGGATAGATAGATAGATAGACAGGGAGAAATACAGTAGGTAGGTAGGTAGGCAGAAGGATAGATAGAGAGGGAGAAATACAGTAGGTAGGTAGGCAGGTAGGTAGGTAGAGGGAGAAAGGAAGAAATATAGTAGGTAGGTAGGGGGATAGATAGATAGGGAGAAATACAGTAGGTAGGTAGGTAGGTAGGGGGATAGATAGATAGGGAGAAATACAGTAGGTAGGTAGGTAGGTAGATGGGATAGATAGAGAGGGAGAAATACAGTAGGTAGGTATGTAGGTATGTAGGTAGGTAGGTAGAGGGAGAAAGCAAGAAATACAATAGGTAGGTAAGTAGAGGGATAGACAGAGAGGGAGAAATACCGTAGGTAGGTGTATAGATAGATAGCGAGAAATACAGTAGGTACATAGGTAGGTAGAGGAATAGAGAAAGAGGGAGAAATACAGTATGTAGGTAGGTAGATAGAGGGAGAAAGAAAGAAATACAGTAGGTAGGTAGAGGGATAGATAGAGAGGGAGAAATACAGTAGGTAGGTAGGTTGGGGGTTATATGGTGGTTGTGTATATGTGTACAGGTGTAGATCTACACACAGTTTGGTTGGCCATTTAACCAGACCGCGCCACAGCAACGCGTGGCCGGGTATAGTTAGTAACTAATGAAATGCCAGTATGTGGTTATGTCTTAAACTTTGGTATATTCTATGAAGAAGAAGAACGTTTAAACAATTATAGTCAATGAAAATGGAGGTATAATGATAGTAATATGTATAAATATATTTGATTTAAAATACTTGAATTAATATGAATTTGGCTGATGACATTGGAAGAGATGCACGAAAGCTTTTTGTAACCAACTGATACACTTTCAACAGTATGTAAAAAAGGAGGATTTTCGTGTTGTGTTTCAAAAATCAAAAAGTCTTATATAAAAAAAAGTTGGTGCTTCATCACTGGAGGTTTTTAAGAGGAGAATATGTTCTTTGGATTTTGAACTTTGGTCTGGGTGAAGTCTGACCAAACAAAAAAGAGAAGTGTTCAATTGACTAGTAAAGCCAACTTGTTGGATTGGTTTTGATTTAGTGGGTTGTATGTATCTACTCAAAGGATGGCTCAGTGGCTAAGGTGCTGAGCTTGTTGATCAGAAATGTTGGCAATTCTGCAGTTCGAACCCCTAGCGCCACGTAAGGAAGTGAGCTCCCATTACTTGTCCCAGCTTCTGCCCAACTAGCAGTTTGAAAGCACGTGGGAAGGTAACAGCATTCTGTGTGCCTTCGGCATTTAGTCATGCCGGCCACATGACCACGGAAACAACTTTGGACAGCGCTGGCTCTTTGGCTTTGAAATGGAGATGAACACTGCCCCCTTGAGTTGGGAACGACTTGCACATATGTGTTACCTTACCTATGTATCTACTGATTGTAGTTTGCAAATCATAGCTTATGGTTTAGCATATTGTGCAAACTGAGCCAAGTGTGTTTATAGTCAACTGCATTTGCAACAATGAACATCAAAAAACATTTGCTATGTAGCACTAATATAACCCATACGCCAGCTAATTCCAGATGGTACTTGAATATTTATCTCCCTAAACTCTTTTTTGTGGAATGTATTGAGAAATAAATTGGTTTCTTTTTTAGAAATTAATTAGTGTTCAGCTAATACTTTAACTCTCTGGAATGCCTTTAAAACAACAATTAAGGGATATTTTAATGCTTTTAACTTAGCATAAAAGAGACTTAGGGAATCCAATTTTATAAAGTTGGAACACTTAGTTAAGACTGACTTTTGTTATATGCTAGAAATCCTGCAGACAAATCAGATGAAGTATTTACAGCAGCAAAGTTTAAATTGAATGTTTTACATTCAGAATAGTTTAAATATCTTTGAAACGTATTAACCAAAAATACTGGGAATCAGGAAGGCTAGCTGAACATTTACTGGCCTACCATTCAAAGCAACAGAAATCACAAAACTATACATCTTGTTAGGACCCAGCCGCCCTGGGTCCTAACAAGGAGAAGGGCGGGATATAAATTTAATAAAATAAATAAATAAAAATAAATACATCTAAAATTCAGACTAATGATGGACACTTATTTACCAAAACAGAATCCATTTTATGTTTTTTAATATTCTGTTATGTCAATTAGGCAACTAGATAGCACATTTTAAATTTCCCGGGACTCATTGAAATGCAGTAGATTTCTTAAGAATAGTAAAATACATGAATACAAACAATGACATGACAAGAAATCACAGATTGCAATCTATTAAATCATGTAAACTCTTTGAACTGGATGGATTTCTCATTAAATGTTATAGACGTTTTATAGACTTACTGGCACCAATACTGTTGGAGGTCTATAATCAATAATTTAATTTCTTCCTTCATTGTTTTATAAGGCTTATATTACAGCAATATTACAGCCTTGCAATCAGCCTTGCAACCCAAGCCTGAATTCATAAAAAAATAGACAAACATCTGACAATATTTATCTGCTGATTGTTATTTCTTCTGTTCAGTCATGTTGATTATCAGAGATGGCTTGGATGAGTCCAAGGTTACCCAGATGGCTTTGTGCTTGGTAAAGATGACAGGTCATGGACTCCTGGTTTACAATAATTTTAAGGTATTTACCTTAAGGTAGATGTCTTAACCTAGTGTTTCTCAATCTCGGCAACTTTAAAATGTATGGGTTTCAACTTTCAGAATTTTCATGCTGAGTTCTCATTGAATTCTATTCAACTTTTCATGCTGACTGGGAAATTTTGAGAGTTGAAGTCCATGTTTTTTAAAACTGCCAAGGTTTATTTATTTATTTATTTATTTTATTCAATTTATATCCTGCCCTTCTCCAAAAGGACCCAGGGCAGCGCACAGGAATTTAAAAACCACATACAAAAATAATACAAAACATATAAATTTAAAAATCTATTAAATAGCAAAACCTGCACTAAAGCCAATTAAAATCCCCCATTTAAAAACTATCTAAGATTAGTCACAGCGGAGGCTATGTTAGGCCGGCTTGATGAAATAAGCGGAAGAGGCGGAGGTCGGTGATGGTGCGGAGTTCAGGGGGTAGGTCGTTCCACAGGGTAGGGCCCGCCACAGAGAAGGCCCTTCCCCTGGGTGTCGCCAGCCGGCATTGCCCCGCCGACGGCACCCGGAGAAGGCCCTCTCTGTGGGAGCAGATCGGACGAAGGGATGTATGGGGCAGAAGACGGTCTCGCATATAACTAGGTCCCGAGCCATGGAGCGCTTTGAAGATGGTCGTCAAGACCTTGAAGCACACCCGAAAGACCACAGGAAGCCAGTGCAGCTCACGCAGGATCAGTGTTATGTGGGAGCATCTAGGGGCTCCCGTAATCACCCGCGCGGCTGCATTCTGCACTAACTGTAGCTTTCGAGTGCACCTCAAGGGAAGCCCCATGTAGAGAGCATTGCAGTAGTCCAGTCGAGATGTCACGAGGGCCTGAGTGACTGTGCGAAGGGCAGCCCGGTCCAGTAAGGGGCGCAATTGGCGCATCAGGCGTACCTGATGAAACGCCCCCCTGGCCACGGCCGCCACATGGTCCTCCATGGACAGCCGGGAATCCAGGAGGACACCCAAATTGTGCGCCCTCTCCACGGGGGCCAGTGTTTCGCCCCCAATGGCCAGAGTTGGAGTAATCTGGCTGAACCGGGGTGCCGGAAACCACAGCCACTCAGTCTTGGACGGGTTGAGCTTGAGTTTGTTACTACCCATCCAGATCCGTACGGCTTCCAAACACCGGGACATCACCTCAACGGCATCGTTGGGGTGGTCTGGGGTGGAGATGTACAGCTGAGTATCATCAGCGTACAGATGATATCCCACCCCAAAACCACGGATGATCTCACCCAGCGGCTTCATATATGTTTTGAATAGGAGGGGCGAGAGGACCGACCCCTGAGGGACCCCACATACGAGGGGCCTCGAGGCCGACCTCTGCCCCCCTGCCAACACATATTGCGACTGACCAGAGAGGTAGGACAAGAACCACCGCAAAACGGTGCTTCCCAGCCCCAACCCCCCCAGTCGGTGCAATAGGATACCATGGCGATGGTATCAAAAGCCGCTGAGAGGTCTAACAGGACTAGGATAGAGGAATGTCCTCTATCCCGCGCCCTCCAGAGATCATCCACCAACGCGACCAATGCCGTCTCGGTTCTGTGACCGGGTCGGAAGCCGGACTGGCGTGGGTCTAGATAATCAACTTCCTCCAGGTGTCGCGGAAACTGTTGGGCCACCACACTCTCAACAAACTTCGCTAGAAAGTGAAGGTTGGAGACGGGACGAAAGTTCTCTAATAATGCTGGGTCCAGGGACGGCTTCTTGAGGAGGGGCCTTACCACCGCCTCTTTCAAGACGGCAGGCAGGGACCCCTCATTCAAAGATGTGTTGACAATGCCCTGGAGCCAGCCTCGTCTCCCAGGATGCCAGTACAAGCCAGGAGGGACACGGGTGCAATAAACATGTGGTGGCCTTAAGTCTCTTTGACAACCTGTCCATATCCTCGGTAGTGACAAAGTCAAACTCCTCCCAGAATGGAGCCTCAAGACCAACCTTTGGTTGAGAAACATTGCCTTAAGTACCATACCAAACTGGCTCTTATTATGAATATAGCAGATAAATAAATATTTGAAACAACAAAGCTCATATCTATTTAATCTAGGAATGATAAAAAAACAATAAGTCTTTTATTCCTAGCTTCATGCCAAGAAGAAAGAAAGAAAGAAAGAAAGAAAGAAAGAAAGAAAGAAAGAAAGAAAGAAATAGAGATATCATGGACTGTAAAATATGATAATAAGAAAAAGGTTGATGGGAGGAATGGTAAATTTATAATAGAAGTCAGAGCATCCTGTGGATAATTTAAATTAGAGAAAGAACAGAATCTCAGAAATGAATCTCCTTCTTTCTTCTTATGGAAACCTACATTTGTCTGAAATCGTATATGGCTCCTGCTTGTCCTGCTTGGGCAGAGAGCTAGACTAGAAGACTGCCAAGGGCCCTTCTAACTCTATTATTCTGTTACATGCAGACATATGGTTCAGCCTTCCTCTTGTCTTGCAAGGCAGCTTGATGCCAGAAACCTGAAAAATTCTGAGGTCCACCAAAGCTTCATTTTTCTCCTATCTCATTTTCTCCAAAGACTACTTCCCCAAAACATTATTTAGCTTCAGTCATAATCATCAGTGGCAGTGAAGTCATGTGTATCATGAAAATTACATAATATGCATTTGCATGGGGATGTCATGACATTATGACATCACTTGCCTCCAACACTATCCCACTACAGGGGCCTTTGAGTTCAATTTCTTAAGTTCAGTCCTTGTGTCACTATACAGGTAGTCCTTGACTTATGACCACAATTCAGTCCATCATTTCTGTTGTTAAATGAGACATGTGTTAAGTAAGTTTTGTCCCATTTTATGACCTTATCAAATCACAGGTACATCATAGAAGCCATAAATACCTGGGCTATACCTGTGATTCGATACTCTGCAGGAATAATTGACTGGACCCAGATGGAGTTGGACAATTTGGACAGAAAAACGAGGAAGCTTATGACAATGAATCATGCTTTGCACCTTAAAAGTGATGTTGACAGATTATATCTACCAAGAGCAGAAGGTGGTCGAGGACTCCTATAAGTAAAGCAGACTGTAGAAGAAGAAAGACACAGCTTGAATGATTACATCCAGAAAAGTGAAGAACCAATGATTAAGGAATTAAATAAAGGTGGCCTTTTAAAGAAAACTTAGTCAAAAGCTGAATATAAGTAAGAAGTAATCGAGAAATGAGCTGAAAATTGGAAAAGCAAAGCTATGCATAGCCAATACTTGAAAAGTATTGAAGGCAAAGCTGACCAAAAACTAACTTGGAACTGGTTAAGATTGGGAGTACTGAAAAAAGAAACAGAAGGCTTTATTTTGGCAGCTTAAGAACAAGCCTTAGCCACAAACTGCATGAAGGCAAAGTTTCAACATGTTACCACCAACAGCAAATGTCGCCTCTGTAGTGAGAAAGATGAGACAGTCGACCACCTGATCAGTGGGTGCAGCAAAAGTTCACAAACTGACTACCTACAACGCCATGACCGTGTTGCTAGGATCATTCACTGGAAATTGTGCCAGAAGTTTGGATTTGAGCACAGCAAAAATCACTGGGAACATCAGGTTGAGAAAGTTTTGGAGAATGAGAAAGTCAAGATCTTGTGGGACTTTAGAATCCAGACTGACAGGCACTTGTCCTACAACACACCTGATATAACAATAATTGAAAAGAAAAAAGTATGGTTCATGGACATTGCAATACCTGGTGATGCACGAATTGAAAATAAGCAGCAAGAAAAAATCACAAAATATCGGGACTTGCAAATTGAAGTTGAGCGACTATGGAAGAGAAAGTTGTGTGTTATCCTGATTGTGATTGGAGCCCTTGGAGCAATACCTAGGGGACTGCTATGTGGAGATTCTAGGTTTGCCGGACTTGAGCATTCTGACTCTACAAAGGGCCACTCTGCTTGGAACTGCTTATATCCTCCAATGTTACCTTGACAGTTCCTAGGTCCTTGGTTAGGACTCAAGCTGTTGAGCTACCAACCAGCTCCAAGGGCTGTGAATCTCATCGAAGATTGACCACATAATAATAATAATAATAATAATAATAATAATAATAATAATAATAATAATAATAATAATAATAATAATAATAATAATAATAATAATAATAATAATAATAATAATTTGATTTCTATTTCCTAAAACTATTTATACCCAGACAACACACTGTTTAATTGAAAATGGAATATTTTGTTATAAAATAAAAAACTTTATGGCAAAAAAAATAGAAGTGAGCATCTTCTTTTGAAATGAAGGAATTTAATAGTAACAAAGAAAAGTCACTTACCAAGCTTACTAAGGCCTAATTTGCTTAACCATGGTGTGTTGAAGAAATTGCAATTGTGTGATTTTATAGAGTGGCTTTTGCCATTAATTTGACTCGGGGTGATTTTATGTTCTGTTTTGTAGCTCTGTACTGTAGGTTTTATGTAGTATGTTTAATGTAGGTTGCTGACTGGTTGTAAAGAATTCGACTGACTGGGAGTGGGAAGTGAGAAACAGTGTCTGTAATTTATAGTTCAGAAACAAAAATATGGATCATTATGCACTGCATTTCATGCCAGATATGGTTTGGTCCATGATTTTCAACAGACTGAAGATTTAACTATAGAGAAGAAATTTCTCTTTTATTCCACAGAGTGGAGGTATTGTTCAACTATTTACTTAAGTGTATAATATAACTGAGAGCCAGTTTGGTGTAGTGATTAAGATGCTAGGCTAGAAACTGGGAGACAATGAGTTCTAGTTCCACCTTAGGTAAATAGCCAGCTGGATGACCTTAGGCCAATCACTCTCCCTTAGCCCTAGGATGGAGGCAATAGCAAACCATTTCTGGAAAATGTTGCAAGAAAACTCTACAGAAATAGAGCACACTCTACAGAAATAGAGCACACTCTACAGAAATAGAGCACAACAATGATGAGAACTATCTTGAATGTATTTGGGTCAATATTAAAGGTTGGGGGGGAATGATATTGTCATAGGTCTATATTACATGCCTATATTATAGGTCTATATTACACCCAACCAAGCAGAGGAAGTGGATGTACTTTTTGCTAACCAGCTAACTAAGGTATGTAGGAAGCACACTACAATAGTAATGGGAGATTTTAACTACCCTGACATCAATTGGGAAACAAACTCTGCACCAAGTGGAAGATCCAACAGGTTCCTAACAAACCTAGCAGACAACTTTGTTTCCCAAAAGGTAGAGAAGGGAACAAGGGGATCAGCAATATTGGACTTAATTCTCACTAACAGAGAGGAAATGATAGAAGGTGTAGAAGCTACAGGAACTTTGGAGGCAAGCGATCATGAAATACTGGAATTCAACATTATGCAAACAAAAGTAGTTGAACAAAGTCAAACTAGAGTCTTAGACTTTAAGAGAGCTAATTTCAATAAACTCAGAGAGAGCTTGGGAAGGATTCCATGGATGAGAATCCTCAAGGGGAAAACAACTCAAGAAGCTTGGGAAATTTTGAAAAATGAGATTATAAAAGCCCAGTCCAGCGCAATACCAATGAAGAAGAAAAATAACAGTTCCCAAAAGAAACCAGCATGGCTGCATAAAGAACTCTCTGACAAATTGAAAGACAAAAAGGATAAATATAAAAAGTGGAAAAAGGGGGACATAACTAAGGCAAAATATCAGCAAATAGCCTGAGCCTGTAAAGATGAAGTGAGGAAAGCTAAGGCTCGCAATGAAGAAAGGCTTGCCAAAAAAGTAAAAAATAACAAAAAAAGCTTCTTCCAACATGTTAAAAATAAGAAAAAAGTTAAGGAAACAATTGGTCCACTGCTGGGAGAAAATGGCAAGAAGATGATAAGCAACAGGGAGAAAGCAGAACTATTTAACTCTTTTTTTGCATCTGTCTTTACACAAAGGGATAAAACAGTCCAACCAAAAACAGCACCACAAAAATCAGATTAGGAACACAAGTTGAAATAGGGAAGAAAATGGTAAGTGAGCACCTGTCTGCCCTGGACGAGTTCAAATCACCAGGACCAGATGGACTACACCCCAGGGTTCTGAAGGAACTGGCAGACGAGATCTCAGAACCACTGAACTATATCTTTCAGAGATCCTGGAGCACCGGGGAACTGCCAGAAGACTGGAAAAGAGCTGATGTGGTTCCCATCTTCAAAAAAGGGAAAAAAACAGACCCAGGAAACTATAGACCCATCAGCCTGACCTCAATACCAGGAAAGATTCTGGAAAAGATAATTAAACAACAAATAAGTGAACACCTAGATGCAAACAAAGTAATAGCCAAAAGCCAACATGGGTTTGTCAAAAACAGATCATGCCAGACGAATCTAATTGCATTCTTTGACAAAGTGACAAAATCAGTGGACCAGAGGAATGCTGTTGATATAATTTACCTGGACTTCAGTAAGGCATTTGATAAAGTAGACCATAACTTACTATTAGATAAAGTAGAAAATTGTGGGTTAGACAGCACCACCACCAAATGGATTTGCAACTGGCTGACCAACCGCACTCAACGTGTAGTCCTCAATGGAACTGCATCTACATGGAAGGAAGTATGCAGTGGAGTCCCCCAAGGCTCTGTTTTAGGCCCAGTACTCTTTAACATCTTCATCAACGATTTGGATGAGGGGATAAATGGGGAACTCATCAAATTTGCAGACGACACCAAGCTGGCAGGAATAGCCAACACTCCAGAAGATAGGCTTAAGATACAGAAGGATCTAGACAAACTTGAACATTGGGCACTATCTAATACAATGAAATTCAATTGTGAAAAAAGTAAGGTCCTACATATAGGCAAGAAAAACCAAATGCACAAGTACAGTATAGGTGGTACCTTGCTCAATAGTAGCAACTGTGAGAGGGATCTAGGAATCCTAGTGGACAACCATTTAAATATGAGCCAGCAGTGTGCAGCAGCTGCCAAAAAAGCCAACACAGTTCTAGGCTGCATAAACAGGGATAGAATCTAGATCACGTGAAGTGTTAATGCCACTGTATAGTGCCTTGGTAAGGCCACACTTGGAATACTGCATAAAGTTTTGGTCGCCACGATGTAGAAAAGATGTGGAGACTCTGGAAAGAGTGCAGAGAAGAGCAACCAAGATGATTAGGGGACTGGAGACTAAAACATATGAAGAACGGTTGCAGGAGCTAGGTATGTCTAGTTTGATGAAGAGAAGGACCAGGGGAGACATGATAGCAGTGTTCCGATATCTCAGAGGGTGCCACAAAGAAGAGGGAGTCAAACTATTCTCCAAGGCACCTGGGGGCAGGACAAGAAGCAATGGGTGGAAACTAATCAAGGAGAGAAGCAATTTAGAACTAAGGAGAAATTTCCTGACAGTTAGAACAATTAACCTCTGGAACAGCTTGCCTCCAGAAGTTGTGAATGCCCCAACCCTGGAAGTCTTTAAAAAGTTGTTAGATAGCCATTTGTCTGAAATGGTATAAGGTTCCTGCCCACGCAGGGGGTTGGACTAGAAGACCTACAAGGTCCCTTCCAACTCTGCTATTGTATTATTGTATAAAACTGCAGGAACATGTCCAGGCAGACTGATAATCAGACACAAATGAAGAGAAGGGAGGGAAAAGACTATAGTGAGAAGACAAAACATTTTCTGTTGAAATCACTCAGTAATAGTAACTGTGAGAGGGATCTTGGAGTCCTAGTGGACAATCACTTAAATATGAGTGAGTATTCAATTGACCTATTAAATGTCCTCTTTTACTACATGTTAAAATGAACAAAATAGATTTAAAGCAAGTAAGTAACAATTTGTTCTGGCACAAAGTGATTAACTGAAGTATATTTGACCCACACTTAACTCTAGAGCTCAGCACCGCCAACTCAAAGGGTTGTAAAGTTACATTTTCATGCTATCTTGATTCAAGAGGAAAAAAAGATGCTTGAACATTGTTTTGGATGGCAAGGCAGTTAGTGAAATGAATACTTGTGAAGTATTATGGAGACAACTTAGTAAGAACCTGAACTTGGTTTTTACTTTGAAAAATTCCCTTCGTTTGCAAATCTAGGATTACCAATGTGGACTGCAAAATTCCAGGACAGCAAAGAGCTCTTGGGTATTCTAAGGAGATGAAAGGTACTTGGTTACCATGGGAGCAGGGTTCTATGCATATCTTTTCCTATGAAGCAGGAGTGAGTAATTGCTGGCTCAGGAATTCTGGGAGTAGAAGTCCACAGGTCGTAAAAGACCATAGTTGCCCACCCCTGTGACAGAGAGAACATTCAAGAAACAATGCTGATGAGAAGGGGAGGAGCCAACATCGCGACAACACGAACTGTGATCTCAGACCAGAGATTGCATTCGATACTTTTACCGCTGGGTGGTCCAATTGGACCTAAACCATCCTGAAGAGATGGTGAATGGGAAGAATGCGTCCTGCTGATCTCAGGGACACCACAAAGTCCCTGATTGATCCAGGAGAAGTTCTTCTAGCTGGCAATAAAAGCACAGCCCCTAGGCTGACGAAGTTGGGCAGTTCCAAAACGGAAGGAAACGGAAAGAGAAAGTGTCTACAGCTGGTGAGGAATCTTTACAGTTATAAAAGAGACTGCCTATAAAAAACTTAAAGCCAATTTAAATTTAAGAACAGAAGAAATAAGCGGCGGAATTAAGCTTTGGATGGTTCTGGTCAGTGTGTTATCTTAATTTTTAAATGCTATTTTTATGGATGGAATGTATGCAAACCTTTTAAAATGAATGGATTAAGTTTTCTTCTTCTATATTTTTATTATTATTTTTTCAGCCTATGGACTAAATTTCTCCTTATTCATTACTACATGTGTTTTTTTTACTTTTTCTTCTCTATTTCATGCATGAGTTTGACTTTTTGTTAACCTGGAATATTAAAAAGATACAAAAAGAAACAAAGAAAATTGTAACAATTGTAACAACAGAGGTAAAGATAACACTGCTACTTGAAGGCTGAAAGTTTGTATATTGAAAACAAAATGCTTTTACTTTCCTTACTGATTATTCTGGTTTGGAACTTCAAAGACTCACAGTTTGTTTATAGGAGGTGATAAGAAGTAAAGCACTGTTTATACAAATGTTCTTTTGAAGTATATCCTTAACCAGAGACCTTAAAATCTTTCAAGTCAGAGTAGCAGTGTTTTAACAGCTGGAAGCAATGGCTTACTTTCAACAGCAAAAAGAAACTGTCAGCTTACAAGAGATAATGTTTGCAATACAGGTTATCAAATACATTTGAGAAAATGGAGAAGAAGTTTGAAAAATTAGAGCACCTAATAGTAAAATATGATGGAAAAGCTAGAGATACTTATCAAGTGGGAAAAATGGAGGATAGAGTCCTAAACACTATTTTTAAAAAAAATTAAATTTATACCCCGCCCTTCTCCAAACGGACCCAGGGTGGTGCACAGGAATACTAAAATACATACAAAAACATATAAAATTTTAAAAAACTTATTCCAATAAAATCCTGCGCTAAAAACCAAATTAAAATCCCCAAATTTAAAACTATCTAAAAGTCAGTAATGGAGATTACGCTAGGCCGGCTAGATGGGACAGATGTGTCTTAAGACACTTGCGGAAGAGGCGGAGGTCGGAGATGGTGCGAAGTTCAGGGGGTAAGTCGTTCCAAAGGGCTGGGCCCGCCACAGAGAAGGCTCTTCCCCTGGGTGTCGCCAGTCGGCATTGTCCACCGACGGCACCCTGAGGAGGCCCTCTCTGTGGGAGCGTATCGGTCTGAGGGATGTATGGGGCAGGAGGCGGTCTCACATATAACTAGGCATCCCGGTCCAGTAAGGGGCGCAATTGGCGCATCAGGCATACCTGATGGAACGCCCCCCTGGCCACGGCTGTTACATGGTCCTCCATAGATAGCCGGGAGTCCAGGAGGACACCCAAATTGCGCGCCCTCTCCACGGGGGCTGGTGTATCGCCCCCAATGGCCAGAGTTGGAATAATCTGGCTGAACCGGGGTGCCGGAAGCCACAGCCACTCAGTCTTGGACGGGTTGAGCTTGAGTTTGTTACTACCCATCCAGATCCGTACGGCCTCCAAGCACCGGGACATAACCTCGATGGCATCGTTGGGGTGGTCTGGGGTGGAGATGTACAACTGAGTATCATCAGCGTACAGATGATATCCCACCCCAAAACCACGGATGATCTCACCCAGCGGCTTCATATATGTGTTGAACAGTAGGGGCGAGAGGACCGACCGCTGAGGAACCCCACATATGAGGGGCCTCGAGGCCGACCTCTGCCCCCCTGCCAACACATATTGCGACCGACCAGAGAGGTAGGACGAGAACCATCACAAAACGGTGCCTCCCAGCCCCAACCCCCCCAGTCGGCGCAATAGGATACCATGGTCGATGGTATCAAAAGCCGCTGAGAGGTCTAATAGGACTAGGATAGAGGAATATCCTCTATCCCGCGCCCTCCAGAGATCATCGACCAACGCGACCAATGCCGTCTCGGTGCTGTGCCCGGGTCGGAAGCGGGACTGGTGCGGGTCTAGATAATCAACTTCCTCCAAGTGTCACGGAAACTGTTGAGCCACCACACTCTCTACAACCTTCACTAAAAAGTGAACCCGAGACGAAGATTAGATCCAGGGTGTGTCCGCCCTCGTGGGTAGGGCCTACAACTACTTGGGTCAGGTCCATGGCTGTCATGGAAGCCATGAACTCCCGAGCTGCCCCAGAGGTTTCGCCTGCTGATGGCAGGTTAAAGTCCCCCATAACTAAAAGTCTGGGGGTCTCAACCGCCGCCTCGGCTATCACCTCTAGGAGCTCGGGCAGGGCTGTTGTTGCATAGCGAGGAGCCAAGTATACAACTAACACGCCCAACTGCCTCCCCAGGCCCCACTTCACAAGGAGGGACTCACACCCGGTCGTCTGAGGGATCGTGGTCTCCTTTGGCTCAAGACCTTCCCTAACCATAATCGCCACCCCCACCCCTCCCTAGGGCCCTAGGCTGATGGAAGGCTTGGTATCCTTCCATCAGCCTAGGGCCGATGGAAGGAAGAGGAAAATGACTACAAAGAAATCAAATCTGCTGACATCTATGGTGAATGGTTCGTGTCTGGAAATGGAAAGAATGGAATATGGAAAGGGGAATTAGATGGATGGGAACTCTACCCTAGATGGCAAGATACAGAAGAAAAAATAAAAGAATTTATGGACATAAAGAGAGAAATTTTATTAGCAACACACTGGCAATTAAAGACAAGCTGAGCAAGGAAACAGAAGAAGGGCATCAAAATTATATGAGAGAATTAATAAGCAATGAGTTGCAAAGAGGAGTCCATGCAAATTGATTAAGAAGACGATTAGAGGACTGATACCACAAATGGCAGAAGACACGAGTCTGTTTTGTTACTGGAAAGATACAGGTTGATAGATGAAAGTGTTTAATCTAAAACTAGTTAAATTTAGTGACAATAGATATGGTTAAATAAACAACTGAAAATGATAATAACGTATACATATGTATTGGTATAACAAGTAGTAATTGGATATGAATATTGAATGGTACCTATAAAAGAAATGAGAAATTGTTTTGTTACACATAAAGATTAATACAAAAGAACTAAATTATGATAATGGATATAGTCAAATAAAGGAGAGACAATGATAACAATACATATATATGTATGGGTACAACATGAGGAAATTGGATGTAAATTGTAAACAGTGATTTGGAAAGGAAGATTATAAATTTTTGTTACTAAATATTTTTGATGTTTAGCTAGAATAGGCCATAAGGAATACTGTTATTGGAGGATACTAGAAATAGCAAATGAGATGCCTGTATGTGGTTATGTCTTGAATTTTGGTATGTTTTATGATGAAGGACATTTAAACAATTATAGTCAAATGAGAATGGAGGTATGATGATGGTAATATGTATAAATATATTTGATTTAAAATACCTGAGTTAATATGAATTATGGGTCACTGTGGAAGAGATGGACAAAAACTTTTTGTAACCAACTGATACACTTTCTACAGTATGTAAAGAAGGAGGATTTTTTGTGTTGTGTCTGTTTTGAAAACTAAAATAAAAAAAAACTTTTATTTAAAAAAAAGCAATGCCAAGTTTAGGTTCAGAATGTTGAGTTTAATTGGGTAACTATTTAAGGCAAAGAGGGAAATATTACTGTCTGACAATTTAACCAAAGACCCAACCATTCAGAAGTAAGCACTGTTTGATTGCCTGATTTACTCTACTCAACTTCATTCCTCAATCTGGAGGATGAAGATTACGGCCCTCCAGAACTCCGAAGAAAGGCCGTTTTGTAGAATGGGAGTGCAATAGAGAAAGAATATCTCCTACTAGAAGGATGATTTTATAGAAGAAAATGGAGGACTTGTTTAATCCATTTTCGACCCAATAATTCTCCAAGTATGAGTTTGGCTTCTCTAAGGGGTCATAAACAGTGGCCAGTATATGAAGCTCAAAACATTTTTAGCTACCTGAGTTTTCGCAGCTTTTTTGGCTTTAGAATAGTTGAGGCTAAATATAGACAAGTCATCTGATGAACTTCATAAGGAAAGGATGAAACTGTAAGATAAACTCTACAGATAGACCTTGTTTAACAACTTTACTTGTTTAGCAATTGTTTAAAGTTACAGCAGCACTGAAAAAAGTAATTATGTCCAGTTCTTGGGTTTATGATAGTTGCAGCATCCCATGGTCACATGATTGCCATTTGTCTACTCCATGGCCATCTTACAACTAGCAGTCAATGGAGAGAGTAAAATCACAAATTGTAGTCACATGAAGTCTCACCTAATGATCATGTGGTTTAGCAACAGAGTGCTGGTTCCAATTGTGGTTGTTAAGTGAGGACAACCTATATTCATTAAGTCTGGTATAAATCCATTGCTTTCCTCCATCTAAGAATCTTTATATTTATATTTATAACACCTGCCCAACTAATAATGGATATTGTTTGAAGCCCACATTGTCAGTTTCAAACTGAACCTGGCCACAGCGGGGGAATGTGGGAAGGAGGTTGGAATGCATTACTAGACACAAGAAAGTGTTTTCTCATGAGAACCAAAGTCATCTCTACTTGCAACTGATAAGGTTGGGGAAGGGGAGCCTGAAGGTTGGGGAAGGGGTGCCTTAACCCAATTGGCAAATGTGACCTGTGACACTTGGGGATGGAGTTATTTACTACTTTAATTGTACTGAAACAGTGGGAAAGATTTAGATTTGGTTTTCCATTGAAGCTGTGCAGATATGATGTATTCATTAAAGAAGATATTTGAGAAGAAGCCAAGTCTCAGAGTTCCAATTTGCTTGAGTTGGTTAGTTGGAGCCTTGACACACACTTCTTCAAGAGCCTCAACCAAGTGAGATGACATTTTTATGACTAGCAATAGAAAGTGGATGATATTCAAAGGAATTTTCTAAAGGAAAAGGTCCTTAAAATAAGCAAAACAAGAGGACCCAGTTTATCCCTCACAGAAATGCAAGGGGGTTTAACCAAGTGGTAATGATGCCTTTTTTCCAGGTGGATGCTGTTAATCCAGTTGATGGATTTAGCATCCCATTAAACTGCTACACCACTGTGTTTATTCTTTTTCAGGATTAAGTATCAGGTATGTTATGACAGCTTCTAGGGTAAATAGAAGCTTTCTCTTTTTTCCTCTGTCTAAAATTCAGAAGAATAGTCTGAGCCTGTTCTGTCATGTTTTGATTGCCTCAATGGACCATGTACAGTACACTGTGCACAGGGCACTTAGCTGGGTGCTAAACAGCCTAATCTGTCAAATCAAGCAGGCGAGGCAACAGGTAACACATTAAACGGGACTCACAACCTCCCTAGTGCATTTCCCCACCTTAAGTCTTAATTTTTGCCAAAGTACCAATTAATGAGGACTGCCCACAGGGCCTGTCCTGCCACCATCTGATGTCAATCCCTTGGAGAGATGAAGAGCAGCTGGCTCTTATTAAAGGGATAGAGCAGAACAAACATTTATTCTTGCCCCACACCTTCCCCAAGGGGGCTGATGGGGCCAAACTGGCAGATGCAAGGCAGGGAATACTATTGGAGGAAGTGTGCCGAGGGAGGAGGTGTGCTGTGGAGGATTTGCATGTCAAAGAAAAATTTATAGAAGAGGAGAGTTACATCCCCTATCCTCTGATCAAGAGGACTTCCCTTTGTGTCAGCTTTTAAAGAACCTTAGGGGCTTTCTAGGGATTAGGGAGGGTCGTTCAGGTGGTCCTGCAGTACCACTATGTTTCTTGTATTTCAAAATGACATCTCATGGTCCACTGGGATGGGGCAGTGAAGAAGACTCTTTTCCATCTGGACAAAGTTCTGTGTCTCTCACAACACTTTTCTCAGCAAAAGAACCTTTCCAGTTGGATTGGTTCAAGAAAAATGGATCGAAGTGGCCCATTCAGTTCCAGTATTGCTTGTCCATGCAAGCAAAGGCCATGCAAATAAATGTGCAACACGAGTTTCTTTTCCCAATCTGTAACCCTTCATGCATGTTACATTCATTTGGAATTGAGCCGAAGGCTGGCTTTTGTGGATTCATCAGAAAAAGCCAGACAGACATGGATGGCATTACTGAGGCTACTTTTTAAAAAAAAGCTTTCTCCAAACATTGCTTTGCTTTGGGATTCTTTTGGGGTCGTTGGCTGTTAATTAAAGGAGGACATGTTTCTAATTCTTTTACAGTCCACAGTCCAGCAGAAAGAGGGGAGCAGAGCAAAGGGTAAGAAATTAACGTCTGAAGCTAATTCATGCCATACTAACTCTCATCACTCCAATATCAGCAAAAACGTTAACCATAGATGGAAAACAAACCTTCAAAATAACATTTGAAAAAACTAGCATCAAACTTAAAAGTATTTTGCCCTGTGTACAAGTGCAGTCCTGATTTTGCTCCCTGATTATGAACTAGAAAGAACAGGAGATTCCAAGTGGACAACAATCTTTGATGTAGTCATTGTTTCCATGGATATAAACTTGCAGTTCAAGGCGATTGCTTTTTCTGAAAGTGGCAAGCCATGAAAACATAAAGGCAGTAAAGGCAAGCCGCCTGAGTGAGGAGTTACTAGTCAGTTTCACCCTTAGGTTTACTGGATTACACTACAGGTAATCCTCCTCTTACAACCATTCATTTAGTGACCATTCAAAGTTACAACAGCACTGAAAACAGTGATTTCTGACTGTTTTTCACACTTATGGCCATTGTGGCATCCCCACAGTCACATGATCAAAATCCAGACACTTGGCAACTGTGTTTATGATGATTGTAGTGTCCCAGGGCTAGGTGATCGCTTTTTGTGATCTTCTGACAAGCAAAGTCAATGGGGAAGCCAGATTCACTTAACAAGTGTCACTAACTTAATAACTGATTCATTTAACCACTGCTGCAAGAAAGGATGTAAAATGGGTGCAAAATTCAGTTAACATATGTTTCGCTTAGCAACAGAAATTTTGGGTTCAATTATGATTGTAAGTTGATGACTACTTGCACACATTTAAAGAGTTACAAAAAAGGGAAGTTGGATGACAGAATTATCACCAAACAGAAAAGCTCAGAGCTATCTTGGTTATGTGAAAGTGTCCCCAATCAGTCTTGAAATCTGGAAGAAACTGCTTCTGGTAGCTCTGAAAGCCTCTGAACCTTTTGGATCTCATTGCGCTCATTTATTCCCTGCTGAAATGATGCCAGTGGAGGAAAAAGGATCTGCTGCTTCTCAAATCTAGTGGGCCACTACCTGACAGCTTGGACCCACTTGCACTCGCATCGCAGGTGCTTGTGTTCCCACATGTGCAAGTGAATGAATGTCAAAAACTAAAAAACAAACCTGTCAACTACCAAATGGGAGAAGTAAATGCAAGCCATGCTCCTGCTTTAGTGAGAGAGCAGGATTATGTCTTGCTTGTCCTAAATGTCTATGGAGATTCTCAGTCATCCAGGACATGGTTGTCCCAAAAGTGCTTTTTCAAGAGGCAACTGGACTTTGTTTTTCCTGGATTTTTCGCTTCTCATCCAAGAAGCTTCTTCAGCTCTTGCTTGACTAGAATCACTTAATGACACTCAAGGGCTGATATTCAGGTGAATTAAAATGTAGCATAAGAAATTACCATAGGTAATTAATAGCCATCAATAAAAAAAACCCAAGACTTTTCTATGCTGGTTAGAAATAGTGAGAATTGAAGTCCAACACACTGAAGAGCATAGGATGAAATTGATCTAAATCACATTTAGATATTGAATGGATCCCTTAATGAAATACTGGGTTGTTGTTTTTTTGTTCATTTGCTTGTTTGTTTAAATAATGAAATTATTGTGGCTCATCCAGGGCTTATTTCCCTGTAAACTGGCTAGGGGTCAAATACTGCTGTTCCCTCTTTTCGCCAAGGATTATTCAGTCTGGTTTGAAAAAAACAAAAATTCAAGAAGAGAAATTAGCCCCTCCCCCCACACATCATATTGTTGTGGCAGTAATAGCCCAATGCGGTAGCAAGTAATCTGTGGGCAAAGGTTTCCCAACATTCTTGAAACAGTTTACTCATTTGTGCCATAAGGGTTTCACAGATTAAAAATGGGCTATTTCTTGTTTTATTTAGTGTGAAGTTCCTTTCTGTGCTGAGTAATTAGATGGAGGAGCATATATGTGTAGGCATAAGGCAGCATCTGCCATAAATCAGGAATCTGAGCAACTAAAGTAGGGAAAGAAAGGGGAAGGAGGAGGAGGGGGAGGACAAGGCAATATCTAAAGCTCTTGTCACTTATAAGAGCTTGTTAGACTCATACTGTACTTTCCTTTGCCAAAGCCATGTCTTGCTAGGTTTCCCTTTCCCATGGGAGATCACACTTAATGCATTAGTTCCGTGGTTTTCTTGTCCTTCATGCGGTCATGTGGAATATGAAGTAATTATCTTGGCATATAAGCATAGGGTCTATTGCAATTCAATGGGTGGAACATAAGACCTTTCCAACAGCTTGACTCGGATTTTTACAAATTTATTTATACATTAAAAACATAGAGTCTATTTACATTGCTCACCAGAAATTACACTTTAATACATGAAAAACCAGCAAGAGCTATATTGAAGAAAAGACACTGTGATGGCAAGAACAGTACTGTGTATAGCCCAAATGATAACTTCTCCCACATAAAGTGGGACAAGGCAAGCAAGTGACATGCTGGCAATACATACTGTCACAAATCAAACACAATATCTGTGCAAAGGTAGCAGTCATTGTCACATTAAATGGAGAGGGGGCATGTGGCTCATGAGTTTGCTCCCCTAATGCTTCAGAAGACTGGAACAAAGTCATGGAAAGCTGAGTGGCTTCTTTGACAGCCACTATGGTGAATTATTTGCCTATAGTAGCATGTAATCTCCCATGTAAGGAAGCAAAACAAGGGGCAGATGGAGAGGTCATTGGACACCTGTGAAGTCCATGATTTATGAAAGGTCCAGGGCCAATTTTGAAGCTTTCTGGCCATCCTATTTGTCTGCCACTGGGCATCATTGCCCACTTGCTACATTCAAGCAAATTATCTCTGCATATTTTGTTGCTTCTGCCCAGATCAGTGGTCCCCAACCTTTGTAACTTGGCAGCCTGGCTGGGGTTGAGGGGAGAGGGGAACTGGGCTGTGTGAACAGTAGGCTTGACTTGCATGAGTAGTGGCTTGGTGCACACAGCTCAACTTGCACAAGTTGCACATGTCAGGCCATCACTAGTGCAGCCTGGTTCTTAATAGGCCATGGTCCAGTAGTGGGCTGTGGCCCAGGGGTTGGGAACTTTTGATCTAGATTAGTGGCTCCCAACCAATTGGGCATCAGGGACCAGTTCTGTGGAGAGAGGTTTTTCCACAGACTGGAGAGGGCATGGTTTTGTGTGCTGCATCCATCCTATGGATGGAGCTTTGCTTTTTTGCACAGCCCAGTTTCTGGCATGCCTTGGACCAGTGCTGGTCATAGACTGGGGGTTGGGTACCCCTGGTCTAGATTATATAGGTCAGATCCAGACCTAGAAACAAGCAACTAGACACAGTAAAATTGAGAAAGATGAAGGGGAGGTAGGTACACTCAGATTAAAACCCACCACCCAGGATAGAGCATATGATTAACCAGCAAACTCAGATTCAATTCCTGACATCTTTCATGTTGAAAAAAGAGCAGTCTGGCTAAATTAGATAAACTAGACCAGGGGTCTCCAACCTTTGCAACTTTAAGTCTGAAGGACTTCAGCTCCCAGAATTCTCCAGCCAGAATTCTCCAAAGCAAAGCTGGCTGGAGAAGTCTGGGAGCTGAAGTCCTTCAGACTTAAAGTTGCAAAGGTTGGAGACCCCTGAACTAGACAACATCAAGCCACAATATGGCTTGTCGTTTTGTTGCAAACAGGTTGTATGGATCCAGCCACTGTGATTTGTATTGCAGGAGCCCAACTCCTATTGTTACTCAACAAATTCTAGTCCTATTGTGTTATTTGACCCAGCTCTTGCAACTTTCAACAAAAAAATGTTTAAAATAAATTATAGTTTAGCAAAATTATGTGAACTTGGCCATTGAATTGCTTAGTGGATAAATATAAGAAGAAATCCAACAAGGATTATTTTGTGGCTGAGAAGGACAATGAATGGATGAGTGGATAAAGGGATAAGATTAGAGAGAGAGA
The DNA here is from genome assembly GCA_039707465.1 of Rhabdophis nuchalis. Lineage (NCBI taxonomy): Eukaryota > Metazoa > Chordata > Lepidosauria > Squamata > Natricidae > Rhabdophis > Rhabdophis nuchalis. The sequence continues at coordinate 16,552,899 of CM077653.1, forward strand.
GAGAGAAAGAAAGACAAACTGTGGTTCATAGAAGTGTTAGAATGGAACATGGATTCCAAAGTCATTGCTAGAATAATCTGATTTGTATAGCTACCATTCCTTAGTTTCAACTTTAAAGCAAAATAAAAGAAAAAATCACAATATCACTAAAGAGACAACATGCTCTGAAAATTATTCCAAGGCCAGGAATCAATAATGCAGTTTCAGGTGAATATATATGGTCCCAAAGCTATACATAATACACTATCATTAGTAAAGCAGGAAAAGTTGATCAAGGAACAAGTTGATACTGCATCAATTTATGGGAGTGATGAGATGAGATCACTGGTTTGTTGACCAGATTCTGGAATCATTATATGACATCCAAAGAGGCTCAATTGACTCCATGATGCAGAATGTGTTAGATGATGTTTGTCACCTAATTATTATTTGTCACATAATTATTAATTATGCATCCAGAGGAAGAAACCAATGGATAGGTAGAGATTTACCTCCTTTTTTGCATCTTTGTCCATTGCTATGTTGGTAGCAAATTTGTGACCTGTTTTACTATCTGCCATGCTAATGCAAATGTGGGGAAGTATCAAAATTCCAGTCTGGGACTTGGGACAAGAATGATGGAAAGAAACTAGAGGATGGCATTTGTAGAGTATTGGAGGATAAGGAAAAGGGTTCAATTATCTTTGTAATAGCCTCAGCAGGTGGTATCTACAGAATTAGGGGTTCATGTGGAAATCTCAATGGTATGGAGTAGAATTGAAAAGCAATTCCACTCTACTTGGTCAATCACTTCCATACCATGTCAAGAAAAGATCATGGATTTCAGGAATTGAGTTTATCCTGCATTTTCTCCCATCCTGTTGCATTAGCACCATGAAGCAAACAGAGACCTAGAATCTCTAACAGACATTAATTTTCAAAATTCTCATTCTTCTCACCTTTTGGTGTCTATTATCACCCTTTCCTCACTTTTAAGGGCGAGGTTTACTAAGATACCTTTTTCAAAATCCAGGTTGTATTCTATCTCAAGATTTTGCACAGTTCATAACATCATAAACAGATTTGACAAATTCAATTTACTAAGCCATTATCACATACATGTAACCAAGTTAAAAATTAACCAAGCGTACTGTGCTGTGCAAATATAGCAATTAAATCTTTATCTGAACCAGTTAAAATCTTCTGGTTAGTTTATGATTTATGATTTACAAACCCAGTATACTGATTTATTCAGTAAATATGTTTACCGTGCTGTGTGAACTAGTCACTATATTTAAGGCTATGACCTGTTATTAGTAGAATGCCTCAAACTTAAGGTAAGTTCACACATCTGTTTTGTAGCAGTCTACAGAATGTAAGAGGTGAACAGACAACTGCTTTGACCCAATGAACCAGATTTCTAGAAAGTTGTCACTGATACAGGAAACCCCTTTTGATATATACACAGTTGGCTGGTCTAGTGAGAACAATCCAAAAATAAGTCACGGTCCCAATTTACACAATCCACTATAGTGTTGAATAATGTCAGTCTAGCTCTACATACCAGGCTAGCCTCAAATGTGACAGGCAAATTTATACTATTTATTGGGTCATACAAACTGACATATTAAGGTCTGTCTTGTTTAGACGTAAGCATTTCTGCACAAGATGGAAAATCCACTGTAGAAATGAATGTTATGTAGTTGTACTCCATACAGCTCCCCCCCTTCCCCCCCCAAATAACCCACTCCTTTCCTTAATAAAGATGTATAACCTGTTTTACAATTTAAGACAGTATGTTCCCCAAGTAGGGGATTCTAATGAATCTTGATACCAGGTTAGCAGAGATTTCTTGGGATTTGACAGGGTCAGGAGAATGAAGACTTGAGTTTGTTGACATAATTTGAAGACAGAGAAAATAGAGTAAACTTCATTGGCCTCATGAAGATTTTCTAAAATTTGGATCTGAGTTAAGGGCTTTAATATATGTTTATTGACAAAATCAGACCAGTGGGCAGGAGCCAACTAACACTTCTTCTTAGAATTAAAAGTGATATCCAATTTTTCACTATCCCCAAACAATTCACCACAGAAGGGGGAGGGGACAGATTATTTTTGGAAACCACAACTTCTTTTAATTGTGCCTGCCAATACTGGGTTCCTGCCCCAATGCAAAATGAGTGGAAGAGCAAACAGAATGGAAAAGAACTTTTATCAGCTCAGCAGGAAAATGACTACTACCATCCAGATTCTTTCCCATTCAGAGATAATTAATTCCCTGGGCACCACTGGGTGTTTCACCAGGGACAGGGTTGGTGTTTAAAACTGCAATTAACAATACAAATTTTGCTAATCAGAAGCATATGTGCACAAATCCAATTAGCTGATTGGCAGGCAGAGGGTGACAAATGCTGTTAGACTTAATATGCAGTGACAGAAGAGTGTTTTGTAGTTTGTAGCTACAGTACATAGAGAAACAAGATTGTTAGTCACTCCGGCAAGTCCCAGGGTTGGGTGCAGGACAAAAGATTTGCAAAAACAAATGCAAGATGCAATACATGTATTCTCTTTGAATGGAAGAAAGTCATACATTCTGACATTTTGGAAATTCTCCAACATTTTGCAACTTTGAGCTTCTAAACGTTCAAAAGGTGCCGAGAACAAAGCGAAAAATGCTTTTGGTCTTGTTCACCCAATACAATGTTAGTTAAGGCAAAATTTAGAGAATGTGAGAATCTCCTGAATATGGATAGGATTGGGATGCTGCTGTTTGCGCCATATAAAGTTCTCCTATTTCATAGGAACAGTAGAAAAGAATTGGGTAGTCAACCAATGTTTTGAAATCATTACAAAAAAGAATGCTTATTGGGTTTTATCACTATACAGACACAGGAAGTTAGATCCACCAAGCTAAACCAGTGCCCCACAAAATTCTTTTATTTCTCTCAAGGTCTGCATTTCAAAGAGATGTTTATAAGTCCTACCATAACATACCAGGGATTGAATGTGAAGCTTGAGACCTTCTGCATGAAAAGCATCTGTTCTGTCACTAGATTTTAACCTTTGAAATGTGTTATTTTTTCATAATCAAAGAACTCAACCATGCTTCTTTTCAGGTGGCAGTAAAAAAGCTATTGCTATTTAAGTTCTAAACTCTGTTAATGTCTCTTTGTTTGAAGCCAGATTTTTCTTTCCCCTTTTTGCATTTCTATTTTTGATATGGCAATTTTATTATATATGATGTTTCATGGCAAGTTTCTCTAAAGGTCACAAGGAATGTTGTTGTGGAACAGCATGACATGGTGGTGAGATGGTCCATTTCTAATGTCACACTAGCATCTAAAACTGTTACAATGGGGGAGCAGGGTTGTATTATTATTATACTAACAAGGTTCTTTTTTGTGTCAGGTGTCAAAATAATTTAGCTGCTCTTTAGTGGATACTTTGCCACGAGCCTTTGCTGTTCTGCTTTCTTAAGCTGTCATTGGCATAGGATGGTAGCCATATTTTCAATCTCTTTTAGACCAAATATTGTGAAGACCATTATTAACTCTACAAAGAACATTTCTCCTCAGTGGGAAGGAGAAGGTCAAAGCTACCTAAACAGAAATCAGGTCTTGAGAATTTTTTTTCAAGACTCTCTTCCTGGCTATTTTATTTTGGGGCTGGAGGTGAGGGAGGGAGTCTAAGTATCCAAAAATACTGAACACTGAGTCAAATAAATACTTGTTTATTATGGTTTATCATGTATGGTAGCAATTTCAAAATTGATGGGGAACAAGACCTTGTTCTTGGTCCACTCTTTAAAACTTCTGGAAGTAAGAAAGAAACGTTTCTGTTTAATAAGGCAGTCTATTCATATGTTTTACTGTAGTTATAACAATTTTATTGATGTTTTTTCTTTTAATCATTTCTCTTCAGTTCTCTTAATAGTAGGAATTGATACCCTGTTTCCCTGAAAATAAGCCCTCCTTAGATAATAAGCCCAATCGGGCTTTTGAGTGCATGTGCACTCAATAAGCCATCCCCGAAAATATTGCAACACAGCAGCAGCCATGAGGTGACCACACTTGCCACTTCCTGCACCTTAAAAATAATAAGACCTCACCGAAAATAAGGTCAAGTGCTTATTTCAGGGGTCAAAAGAAAATAAGATCCTGTCTTATTTTGGGGGAAACACGGTACCATATTTGAAAATTGTTTACTAATGGTTTTATTGTTGTTGTTGACTGCTTTAGTGTTGATTTTTTGCAAGATGTATGTTTTAAGTAAATAAAGTTATATGTCTCTCAATACAGTATATTTCTTGGATCCCTCCAAGCTCTTTGCATGACCTCATTTACTTAAAAAAAAAAATTTTTTTTAAAGCATGGAATGGAAGCTAGCATGTTTCTAAAGAAAGCATCACTTTGAGGCAAACCTATATTTCCCATTATATCTGTAATCAGCTCAGAAGACCCAATATGTTTTTTTCTCCAAGTCAAAATAGGAAATGTGGAAAAATAAATGACAGATATTTGCAAAACAATAATACATACATACACATATTCACATTTTAAATAAACATTCCTGCTTTTCAACATTCCTGTTCAAAAACACAAAAGCATTTCAAAATCCAATTCCCATCTCCATTATAGACATGTTCACTCACACAATAAATAAAAATATACCTGTCCCAAACTTCAGCTTATTCAGAAAAGAGAGGCAAACACTAACAGAAGGGTAAAGGATGAAGAACATCCAGTGGCTGATTAACAAATTATGGCTTCTGGGACTCTAGAATATTAGCCCATCATTTATGAAGAAGGCACGTCCTTCGCAGACAAATGATGGAACAATGCTACTATCGGTCCATCTGATGCTTAAATATTCCAGTAGAACACACTATGTTCTGCAAAGATGGAACAACTGGTTACCCTTGAGGACCATGATGACCAACTCTTGCTGGATGTGCAAGTCACTCTTCCATAAACTAAAAGTTTAATGGGTGTGCTTTCCCCAGAGTCCTCTCATGGGGGAATTAAGAGGGTCTTAGAATATAAGCAGGTCTTATCTCATATTATCAGAGGTTCTTGTATCTTTTCCACCAAAACTGCTCTTACGTTGGATCATGTCCTGACAGAAAAAGTCATTTGGGAATTCTTCCCTTCCCTTTTCTCAATGAATTGCCCTACAACAGCAGTCAGGTACAACTGAATAAAGAAGTTGGGGGTGGAAATGCATGGACAACGGCTGGTGACTGGTTTTGGCCAGACAAGGACCTCCATTAAAAGTGCTCTATGAAATTACACATAAACCCCAAGTGAGACCTTTCTGCAGTGGGCAGCAAAACACAGCACCCTTCAGATTTAGATTTCAGTGGCAATAATGTCTTCATAAGGGACATCAGTTCCATGGAGATCAAGATCTAAGGGGTCTTTACCATCCTCTCCAGCAGCCAGCTGCTGAAGCATTTTCTCCAGGTTTTGGTTTCTTTTGTACATGTGAAGGTAGCTTTGCTGCAGCTGCTTCTGGTACTGGATCACTTTGTCTTTCTCCTCCTTCCAGGTTTGTCGTTCCTGCTGAAAGCTAACTGTGATCTTCTTGTTGCTGTTCTGTTCCTCCTGCAGTTCTTTTTTTAGCTTCTCTATTTCCCTCCACAGGACTTGGGCATCCTCCACCATGCTTTCCTCCAGGCCCATGGAAACCACACCACATTTCATCTCCTCCCTGAGGATGGTCAATTCAGTTCTCAACTCTGCAATCTCTTGTTCCAGCAAGTTCACTTTCTCCCTTAGTAGTTCTGACTCATTCTTCTTGCGTTGGAGTTCATTCTCACCCACCTCTAGTTCCATGGCTTTGGCATGCAACGAATCCTCCAAGTCCTGAAGTTTAATCTCCAACAGTTCCATCTTGGCCCGGAGGTCCTTCAGCTGAGCTTTCAGATTGAGGACCTCATTGGTCTTGCTGTTCAGCTCTGCCTGGGATTCTTTCAGTTGCTGTTTCAGAAGAGAGATCTCACCAGACTTCTGACAAACCTGTAAGAAAACTAGAATCAGGATCACATCCAGATATCCACCTGCCAGAGAACTAGATTGTATTGCAATTCAATCTGCTGCATACAGTCAAATGGATATAGAATATCTTTATTTCAGATCAAAAATTACATCTTTTCATGGATCAACTATGAAGCTGAAGCTAGTGGAAGGCATGGCCCTAATGAAAGAGAAAAGGCCCTTTTCTCTCTTTGCAGGAAGCTGAGGGAACAATCTCATTGCATGAGGAGGTCTCTAAAATCAGAGAGACAAACATAGATTGATCATGCTAGACACAATCACTCACTTTCAATTTATTACACTTTTATCTAAAATACCACTGCAGGAAACATACGGCAATTCAAAGGCTGTGACATCTTTGCTTCGGGAATTCCATCTAGCATCACCATCATACGTCCTGGTTTTCTACTAAAGACATTTTCAGACCGACATTAATTTTGACTAAGGGAGCATGATGGTTCAGAGTTTAAAGATGCCAAGCTTGTCAGCTGGAAAGCAACCACCTGGGTTCGAGACCTGAGCACCACATGACCGGGTGAATTCCCAACCTTGCCCCAACTCCTATCCACCAAGCAGTTCGAAAGCATGCAAATATGAGTATCTAAGTAGGTACTACTTTGGTGGGAAGGTAGCAGTGTTCCGTATATTATATACACCTTGGCATATAGTCATGTTGGTCACATGACCACGGAAATGTCAATGCTGGCTCCCTCAGCTAAGAAATAAAGATGAGTACTGCCTCCAGAATTGGACATGACCAGACAGGGGAAACTTTTACCTTTATCTTTAATTTTGACTAAACAATACAGAAGACTGGAACATGTTTCCCCTTTACTAAGATGCAGCAGAGTCTTACCTCCCACTGTGTTTCTTCTAGTGCAGGAGCAAACGTGGTCTTCTCTTTCTCGTAGGTCCTCAGCTTGTTCTCCAGAAGGTCCTGCTCCTTCATCAAGTTGGACAGCTCCTCCCGCAGCTGCTTCTTCTCCTGCTGCAGTTGGAACACCTGCAGTTGCAAGAGTTGTTGCGCTCGCTGGTTCTTCTGCGATGTCTGCTTCAGTTTGCTATTGCATTTCTGCTTCAACCCTTCCATCTCCTCCCGGCAACGCCTTTGCTTCTCTTCATAGCTTTGGCAAGAAGTGATCTCCTTCTCTTCAAAGCTGCACTGGAGCTCCTGCAGCTCACCTTCCCGCTCCATCAGCTTCTGCTCCAGCTCCTGAATGGCGGACTCCTCTGTGGAGATGGGTGAACGAACACAAACACTGTTCTCAGTCATATGGGGATGAGTGGAAGACTTGCCTGGGTTGAGGATCTTGGTGCCCCCATCAGAGAAAGACAGAGCTTTCAAGCTCATCATGTTACTCTCCTGAAGGATGGCACACTGAGTGATGTTGTGAGCAGAGCCTCCAAATCGGCTGATGGGGCCAACAGGAGTAATCAGGGGATCCAGCTGGTAGCTGCTGGCTGTACTGTGTGTTGGCAGGCTTGACATAGAGTTTCTCCCCGAGTCTGAAAGTCCTCCAGAACAAAGAGCAGGCTTACTCTCCAGATCTTTCACTTTGTCTTGGGTTGGGAACTGCTGAGCAGCATTGCTGTGATCAGGAGAAGAATGGAGAACTGTGTTTGAGTGAGGGAGAACTGGTTTGAAAGCAGTGGCCCTTGCCACACTCTTCTCTGTAGCCTGGGCAGAAGGAGAGAATAGTTAATGCAGTTTTCTCTATATATAGATGTAAGCCTCCACTTATTGCTCAGCAATGGTTTGAAGTTACAATGGCCTTTCCTAAGAGTACTTGCAACCCAATTTTGAAGTTACGATGGTCAGCCCTGCCCACTAAAGTCATGTAACTGCATGGGTGTTGTGCAACTGCACTGCATTTATGATCGTGCCTGAGAGTTCCACAGTCATGTGACCATGTTTGCTGAAGGAATACTTCTGATTTCTGGAAAATTTGGCCTATAGGAAACCACTGGTTTGCTTAATAAACATCATGTTTGCTCACCAATCACACAAAAAAGTTCATAAAATCAGGTTGATCACATGGGTGATCTGATTTACAGCCATCACAAGTTATGACCATGATGGACAGGCACCATTATGCTTGTAAGGACTACTTATACTATCATGGGAGTTTCTACTGGCTTCCTACATGTTAAAACAGGTTGTGCTTGATTTTGATTGGATGAGAATGGGGAAGCACTGCTGTTTTCATGTTCATGTTTAATTTTTTCACCCTTATATTTTTAAAAGCCCCCCTATAAATTTTAGATATAAAATTTAGAGTTTATATCTAAAATCTTGTTTGTAAGCTTCTCAAATGAAGCAGTTGTGTTTACACAACATGCTGTGCCAAGTACGTAGCTTTAATATGTTTTTTTTTAACTTCCTGGAATATTACGTGTAAATCTATCCCATCTATTTAAATGAAAGATTTAGGATATTAATACAAATCCAGAAAACCAGTTAATTCAATAGTCAGCTTGTATCGTTGAAATAACAGACTGACCCCTTAATTATAATGATCACATTTAACTCAACTCACTAGTTCCAGCTGGTTGGAGCCTGGCTTCAGTTTGGGGGGTGTTGGAGTACCGTAATCACCGCTGCTTGTCCCAGCCTGACCTTCCAACTCACCACCTGAGAGTGGTGCATAGTCTGTTCGGTGTGCCTTCTGGTTCACTTTGATGTAAAAGAAATCCTCATTCTTATTGCCTTTGGAGCTGGACTTGTTGTGGCCAGCTTCTTGGGAGAAGCTGAACTTCAGCAGACCATCGGAATACCTGTTCAGCTTCTTCAGCTGGGATGACTTACGCAGCTTGTACTGAGAGGCCCGACAATGCTTACTGTGGAAGCTGTGTCCAGAGATAAGGCTACTGACGCTTCCCATGATTATAACCTTGAATAGAGAAATAGAGAGACTGTCCGAGGGATATTGTCCAAGGATTGGTTTTTACAAGGTTGTCCTGACTGCTGGGAGGCAAGGGTGGTGTGGTCATAGCCAAAGCCTTGCTGTGCTGAAAAGCAGCAATCCTGAAAGGATGAGAAAAAAACATGAAATTAAATGAGAGAAAGACAGCTAATACGTCTGCTCCAAAACAAGACACTGTGGATTTGCATTGTGGATTTGCAGGATAGAAATTGCAATGCCTTCAAGCAACAGGAAAAGGAACATTTATAAATTCAGCAGGCTACATGATGAAAAATAATAAGGGTTTTTGGCCTCCCTGGCTCCCAGAAGCACTCTGCAGTGCTCTGCATGGCCCATTTTAGCCAAAAATGCACCAATTTTTGCCAACCCCCCCCCCCCCGATGTTTGACCTACAAAGTGTTTCTGGGGATGGAGAGGGGAAAAACGCGATGCATATTGGGCTTGGGAGCCCAAAATAAGCCGCACCCACAGAACCAGTAGTAAATTTTTTTGAAACTGACCCCTGGCTGGTTGTTGTTACTGAGAGACGTGGTCCGATTACTTGTGAGCTGATGGTTGAGATTTTGTTGTAGTAGGGTGCCCATTTGTTCGTTTTAAATGCTATCTTCGGGATCACGGTTGATGCAGTTCTTTCTTTCTTAGTGATTGGTGGACTGGATCAATATCAATATTTATTGACTGGTTTTCCACTAATAAGTCAATAAACAGACATCTGGTGGAAAACATCTCACAGACACTACTTAAAACCAAAGACCACGCCTCAGTAACAACAGCCAGCCAATCAAACAGTCTAAAGTCAGTCCATGACCCAGAAGTAGCCAAAGTTCACACTAGTTTGCATCACATAAAAAGGCATTTAAAGACCAGTGCTCTGACAGACGAGCACAATTCCAAGTGTACTGACGATGTCTCCTCGAATGGAGATGAAACGTTTGCAACCAAATTGCCAAGCTTGGAGCTCAGCCCAAGAGCCCAACTATCAACCTGAGCTACTTATTTTCAAATACAAAAAGACTCCATTATGCAGACCTGAAGATAATGCCCATGGGCCTATATAACACAGAACTTTGGAAAGAACTTAGTGAAGCATGGCTTTATATATTAAAGGTCTCAGTGAAGAACAAAAGAGTCCATTGGAAGTGCTGGACAACCATATCAGTCAATGGGCTGCTGTAGCACAAGAGCTGTGGTGGTGCGGTGGTTAGAATGTGGTATTGCAGGCTGACTATGCCCACTGCCAGAAGTTCGATTCTGACCGGTTTTTAAGATTGACTAAGACTTCCATCCTTTCAAGATCAGTAAAATGAGGACCCAGATTGTTGGGGGCACTACGTTGACTCTAAAAACCACTTACAGAGGGCTGTAAGTGGTATACAGGTCTTAGTGCTATTGCTATTAGAAAAGAATAAAGTCACTGTTTTAAGGGACAGAAGCTATAAGGAGAGGAAAGGGCTGTGATAATGTCAGAAGCAAACAATCAGAACAGAGGACAGTCTCAAGCAGAAGCTTTATTGTTAGTCACCTGTTTTACAAGAATCTCACTAGATTGAAAGTATTCCCTTGTGAATGGTCAGATAAGTGATTTTGGATCATTTTCTGCAGTATAGGGACTCTAAACTTGCCCCCTCTTAACAGCATCCTCCCAATCTAGCTGGAGATTCCACCAGCTAGATTGAGTGGATTTCTGCCACTCAAACTACCCTTCCATCCTTTAGCATGATAGAAGATGCTGTCTCTGAAAGATTCATATGGCATCGCTAAATGCAATGAGTTCATAACAGGCAATATGTAGTTTAATCCATGTGGTAAACTATCTAGGGCTAGCGTTGATCATAAGGTTGATTGATCATTCATATAGGATACAAACATTTTGCAAGGCAGGTAATTCATAATACTGATGGACTAGATGGGGCAACCCAAGCATCAGGTAGACACATTAGCCGTATTTTGCAATTAACATGTACTATATTTTTCGGAGAATAAGATGCACCTTGTTTCCTCTAAAAAGAGGCTGAAAATTGTCTTATACACTGCATCTTATACACTGAATACAGCATTTTTTGCCTCCTGAAGCCCCTTCACCAAAATGGCCGTGCATAGCCTTATGGAGGCTTTCAGAGATCTACTGGGGGCTGGGGAAGGCAGAAATGAGTGAAAAATGGGCCATTTTTGCTCACTTTTGCTCCCCCAGGCCCCAGGAGCACTTTATAGGCCTTCATAAGGCTATGCATGCAATTTCTTTTGCAAAAAACCAGGCCGTTTACACAAAAAATGGGCCATTTTTTCGTTTTCGACTCCCCCCCCCCGGGAGCACTCTGCAACCCTCCACAAGGCTATTCATGCCTTTAAAAAAAAACAGCCCCATTTTTGCAAAAAATGGGCGTTTTTGGGGAGGTTTGCAGAGTGCAAAAACTTTTTTTTCCTTTTGGAAGGATGTTTAGTTAAAGGGATTGATATGAATTATATTGGTCAAGTGCTATGCCAGCAGAAACAAAGTTTTAGGTGCTACAGGTTGTCAGCGATTTCATTCTCTAGTACATGGATAAATCCACCTGGAAACATCTCCCTACCTACCTACCCTCTCTCTCTCTCCCTACCTACCTACTGTATTTCTGTCTCTTTCTCTCCCTCTCTATCCCTCTATCTACCCACCTACTTTTTTTAAAAAATTGCCTCTTCAAAACCTGGGTGCGTCTTATACTCTGAAAAATGCAGTAATTAAAAAAAAAGAAGCAAACATCAGATATTGGGAGAGGCTGATAACAATCAGGTAATTGCCAGAAGGAGATGGGGTGTTGAGCCCTTTTCCTCCAGCAGAAACAATTTTCCCCAGCTGATTTTTTTGTTTCAACAGATTTTGTAAGCTGGGCTTAGCCAAGTTAATAATCCACTTGTTTTCCCTGTATTTTCCTGCACTTTTTTGACCTATCTCCACACAGCTACTGAAGTGGGACCTAATTACAAGTAATGTTTAGAGGAGCAATCTAATAAATAATAAATAAATAAAAAACAGAAGTGGTATGAAAAGCACACAGTATCCTCATAGTTCAGAAAATGCTTGGAGAGCAGGTAATAGTTCCTTGGGGTGAAAAAGATAGGGTTCCTTGCAATTCCAATGTGTCTTGGCCTGGAAGTAGAGGAACATATTTTTCCTGATGCATACTTGGAAATCTGGAACTGATGCTAGCATTACAGGGCGATGGAGCATTAATGTGCCAATAAAACCAACTATTTGGGTTCCTTGGTTTTTGCTGGCCATGAAGGTGAAAATGGAGAGGCTGTGGTCCTATCTTCCTAGTGGATTCTTTACATGCTTTCTCCACAGAAACAACATTCAAGTTCCAAGGAGATAAGTGCAGGTAGAAAATATGAGTCTCTCCCCCCCCCCGCTCCTCCTCTTCCTCCTCCTCCATGCCTTCATCCACTGCCAGTTTGAAAACAAACATTTTCCAGCCAAGCAGCTGCAGAGGTCTGTGTGGGAGAGAACAAAGATTGCATGGAGACTTGAAGGAAAAGGGTGTCTGCGACTGATGGCAGAAATAACATTATGTAGAGGAAATGGTAGGGCACAGATTCTGCTCGCCCACTTGTGAAAACAGGTTTTCGGCTTCCAACCCAACTGAAGCCTCTGTTCTGCTTTTCACTGCTGCCAATTAGCAAATTCTAATAGATAGTTCCCTTTAATCTTCCAGCAACCAAATGCTCCATGAAGTCTCCAAATGCATGCAGGCAAAAAATTGGTCTGGAAAGCATCCACCTGGTCTGCAAGGAGGTCAGGAAAAAAGGCTAGATCTGTTTGGGTTTCAGCTGAACAAAGGCATGGAGATAATTTTGAATGGATGGACTATTTTTGAGTTGGATGGAGAAGAAATTAAAGCTGGAATGCTGGCTGGGTAATTCTTCCTTTGGGGATGTTGAAAAACCAGAAAAAAATGGCTTTAGTCAGCCATCCATTTGTAGTCCACATTTTAGTACATTAAACTTTTATTAAATGCTTCATTACGTCAAAATGCATACATAGCAAATATTTATACAGAGAGCAATATGTATCACTCAATTAAGAGGTAACTTCGGTTATGCTGAAAACATTCCTCTCGGTCCTCCTACTGTTCAACACATATATGAAGCCGCTGGGCGAGATCATCCGTGGTTTTGGGGTGGGATATCATCTGTACGCTGATGATACTCAGCTGTACATATCCACCCCAGACCACCCCAACGATGCCGTCGAGGTCATGTTTGGAGGCCGTACGGATCTGGATGGGTAGTAACAAACTCAAGTTCAACCCGTCCAAGACTGAGTGGCTGTGGCTTTCGGCACCCCGGTTCAGCCAGATTACTCCAACTCTGGCCATTGGGGGCAAAACACCAGCCCCCGTGGAGAGGGCGCGCAATTTGGGTGTCCTCCTGGATTCCCGGCTGTCCATGGAGGACCATGTGGTGGCCGTGGCCAGGGGGGCGTTTCATCAGGTACGCCTGATGTGCCAATTGCGCCCCTTACTGGACCGGGATGCCTTACGCACAGTCACTCAAGCACTCGTGACCTCTCGACTCGACTACTGTAATGCTCTCTACATGGGGCTTCCCTTGAGGTGCACTCGAAAGCTGCAATTAGTCCAGAATGCAGCCGCGCAGGTGATTATGGGAGCGCCTAGATACTCCCACATAACACCAATCCTGCGCGAGCTGCACTGGCTTCCTGTGGTCTTTCGGGTGCGCTTCAAGGTTCTGACGACCATCTTCAAAGCGCTCCATGGCTCGGGGCCTAGTTATATGCGAGACCGCCTCCTGCCCCATACATCCCTTAGACCGATATGCTCCCACAGAGAGGGCCTCCTGAGGGTGCCGTTGGCCGGACAATGCCGACTAGTGACACCCAGGGGAAGAGTCTTCTCTGTGGCAGGCCCAGCCCTTTGGAACGACTTACCCCCTGAACTTCGCACCATCTCCGACCTCCGCCTCTTCCGCAAGTGTCTAAAGACACATTTGTTCCATCTAGCCGGCCTAGCGTAACCTCCATAACTGACTTTTAGATAGTTTTAAATTTGGGGATTTTTAATTTGATTTTAGCGCAGGATTTCATTGAATACGTTTTTTAAAATTTTATATGGTTTTGTATGTATTTTTAATATTCCTGTGCGCCGCCCTGAGTCCATTTGGAGAAGGGCGGGGTATAAATTGAATAAATGAAATGAATAAATGAATTTGTTTATTCCTCTTAACACCTGGCTTCTCATAATAATACTGGTTATTGGCTGTCAGGGTTGATAACCTTCCTTTTATTTGGATTTGTTTTATATTTTGCTTTTTTAATTGCATAAATATATATTAAGATTTCATGCTATACAAAGAAGTCTAGCATATAAATAAATAAATAAATAAAATAAATAAATAGAAATGAATAGAGATGCATATATACTAAATGAACAAAGTGCAGCATGGTACACTTGAGATAAAGATAGTCCTTGATTTATGATCAGAACTGGGATCAGGATTTCCATTGCTAAGTAAGGCAGCTTCTAAGTGAATCATGCCTGATTTTAGAATGACCATTGGTCTTACCTGAAGGGTCGTTCTAGGTGTACTGCGAAGAGTGTCCATCCAAGGGATAATTTTCAGCTTCGCTGCCCAGGACTGGATTGAATTTGTTTAACCACGCCTTCCTTTCCCACAATGCTTCAGTTTTTTTCAATGAAGGACTGCCATGTCGAGATGTTCAAAGAATCAGTATGTCCAGGATAAACCTCGGATAAACCAGAAAGGTTAAAACAACTCAAAAAAAGCGGGGGTATGGACACTCTTCGCAGTACACCTAGAACCACCCTTCAGGTAAAACCAATGGTCATTCTCTGGTGTACTGCTCAGAGTGTCCATCCAAGGGACATGCCCAAACAAAATGTCACTAGGGCGGGCAACCCAAAGTCACCGCAAAGAAGAATCCCTGGAAGCAACGCTCTGTAGAACATGATGGCCGAAGGCCGCATCAGCAGAAGCGTACTTATCCAACCTATAGTGGCGCACAAACAAGGAAGGCGATGCCCATGTAGTGGCCCTACAGATCTCCTCGAGAGGCGCTTGAGTGGCCCAGGCCGCTGTAGTGGCTGTGCTTCTGGTGGAGTGGGCCGTGAGTCCAGGAGGCTTGGGCCTACCCTGATGCTCGTAAGCCAGGGAAATACAGGCCTTAAGCCAACGTGCAATGGTGGAAGACGTGACCCCACGACCCATGGAAGCCGGTTGGAAGGAAAGAAACAATGTCTCCGAATGCCTGAAGGTGGACGTCTGCTTGATGTAATGTTTCAATACACGCCATACATCCAGGGTGTGCCAGCACCGCTCCCGAGGATGGGCAGGATGCGGGCAAAAGTTCGGCAGCACACTCTCCTGCGCCCTGTGGAACAGGGAGTTGATCTTTGGTATGAACGACGGATCAAGTCGGAGAACCATCCTGTCACTATGGAAATGGCATAGATCCTCCCGGACAGAGAAGGCGGCCAACTCCGACACCCTGCGGGCAGATGTGATTGCCACAAGGAAGGTCGCTTTAAATGTAAGATGTTTGACTGAAGTGGAACACAAAGGTTTGAACGGCGGTTCAGAAAGAGCGCGGAGAACCGTAGCTAAATCCCACGAAGGGTAGCAATGGACAACTGGAGGGCGAAGATTGGACACCCCTCTCAGGAAGGCTCACACGCTGGGATGACGGCTGAGAGACTGGAAGGATCCCGCAGAAAGGACCATGGCCATGGCCGCTACCTGATGTCAGAGGGTGGCCACAGCAAGGCCCTTGTCGAGCCCCTCCTGAAGAAAGTCCAGGATGTGATGTACGGAGACAGAGAGGGGTGTCAAGCTGCGGCGCGTGCACCAGGAGGGGAAGGCCAACCAAGTGGCTCCGTAGATCCTGGTGGTGGAGGGACACCTGGCCGCTTGGATGGTCTGTATGACCGGGTCGGAAAACTGAGCCTGACTCAGGAGATCCCTCTCAAGTGCCAGGCGGTCAGATTGAGCCACTGGGGCTCTGGATGGCAGACTGCCCCCTGGCTGAGAGAGACCAAGTCCGGCGGAAACCTCCAAGGAGGGCTGACGGATAGGCTGCAGAGATCCGTGAACCAAGTCCGACGTGGCCAGTAAGGCACCACTAGAATAATCTCCGCCTGTTCCATGAGAAGCTTCCGGATGACCCGAGGCAGAAGAGGAGTCGGGGGAAAGCATACAAGACGCCCTTCGGCCAGGTCGAGTTGAGTGCATCCATCCCCTCCACCAGAGGTGACCGGTATCGGGTGAAGTAGTGGGGAAGCTGGGCGTTCGTCAGAGAGGCGAACAGGTCGACTATCGGGAAGCCGAATCTGAGACAGATCTGGTGGAAAATGTCTGGGTGAAGCCGCCACTCCGATGGATCGAGAGCGGCCCTGCTCAACCAATCCGCCTGGGTGTTGTCCACTCCAGAGATGTGTTCCGCGCATATGGAGCCAAGGTGACGTTCAGCCCACCTGCCCAGGGCATCGGCCTCCGCCATCAACCCAGATGATCTGGTGCTGCCTTGGTGATTGATGTGTGCTTTTGCTGCCACATTGTCCGTGCAGACCAAAATGTGGTGACCCTGCACCTCCGTCCGAAGGTGCCGTAGGGCCAGGCGAATAGCTCGCAGTTCCAGCCAGTTGATGTTGTGCTGTAACTCGCGATGGGACCATCTGCCTTGTGCCATCGCTTCGTTGAGATGCGCGCCCCAGCCGAAGAGACTGGCATCGGTCGTGAGGATCAGACGGTCAGGTTCCCAGAACAGGGAGCCCCTGGACAGTGCCTGGGTCAGCCACCATCACAGGGAGCACAGGACCTTTGGAGGCAGAGGCACTCTGGAGGTGGAGTTGCTGGCATTGGCCCTCTGTGCTGGAAGGAGGAACCACTGCAACTCCCTTGCATGTAGCCGTGCCCAAGGAACGATGGAGAGGCACGAAATTATTTTCCCCAGCAGCTGCGACAGCAGGACCATGGGAGCTGTCGTGGAGAGTCACACCCGACGGACCAGGTCTTCAGAGAGGCTGGCAACGCGCTCCGTGGAGAGAGACACCAGGCAAGATGACGTGTCAATCACCGCCCCCAGATGTAGCACTTTGGTTGCAGGGGTCACGTGGCTTTTGTCCCTGTTGACTGTGAAGCCATGGTAGTGCAGGGAATCCAATGTCATCTGGAGATCCCGCAAAGCCTGTTCCTGCGACGATGACTGTAACAGACTGTCGTTGAGGTAACATTGAAGCCAGACTGGACGCCTCCTGAGGTCCACCGCCCCTGCTGCCAGTAGTTTGGTGAAGACTCTTGGAGCGGATGACAGGCTGAATGGCAGGGCGCGGTACTGGAAGTGCTGGCTGGCGAAGTAGAACTGCAGGAACCGACGGTGGCCGAGTCTGATCGGCACGTGGAGGTAGGCCTCCTTCAGATCGATGGATGTCATCAGATCCCTGGGCCAAAGGCAGCCCAGGATGGACTGAAGGGACTGCATCTTGAATTTTTTGTAGGCAACGTGATAATTGAGGGCCTTCAAATCCAAGATGGCTCTTACTCCTCCCGTGCTCTTGGGAACTAGGAACCGTATGGAATAGAACCATGTCCCCTGGGGAACTGGTTCTATGGTTCTGATTTCTAATAGGTGGCGGATCTCCGCCTCCATGAGCCCTCTCCTGGTGGGACAACGGATGAAATGTTGGGGAGGGAGCGAAATGAACTCTAGGATGAGGCTGAGATGAACTGTCTGCAATACCCATGCATCCGACATGGTCGCCTCCCAGCGATCGGCAAACAGTTGGAGATGACCCCCTATGGGAGGTGAATGATGGGGTCATTTATTGCGGCAAAAAGGCCTGTTGGCCTGTCCTCCGCAAAAGGGCCACCTGGAATAGGGCTGGTAGCGGTTCCTATCCCGAAAGGACTGCCTGTCCTGCGGGCAGTCGGAACCCTGGGGATAATTTATCTGAAAGGAATTATTGGAAGTGGATGTGGAAGGTGCGTCCGACGGCTTGTGATTCTGCTGATGGAAGGGCGGATTCCTCCGATCCGTTTTGTGGCCACCGAAGGCATGACCTTCTTCTTGTCCTTGTTTTCAATGAGGACAGAGTCTAGGGCCTCCCCAAACAATTTGGGTCCCTTGAAGGGAGCCGACGTGATCTTCCATTTGGATCGCATGTCGGCATTCCAATGGCAAAGCCACAAGAGGTGGTGAGACGTGACATTGGACGCCATAGCTCGGGAGGCAAACTTTGCGGCATTAAGAGAAGTGTCAGCCGTGTATTCCACAGCTAACATAATTTTATGAACATCCTGACGAAGCCTGGCATTTCCCTGGGGCAGGCGCCTGAGAAGTTGGCATAGCCAGGCAATGGATGCCCTGCTAAAAAAGGAGGCCAAGGTCAAGGCCCTAATGGCCCAGGCCACGGCCTGGTGGGTCTTGTGGCAGGAACGCTCCGTTCGCTTGTCCTCGGCCTTAAGGCCTTCAAGCAACTCAGGTGGTAAAACAGAATTGGATGTTAAGGCCGCCACTGGGGGGGTCAACCTCGGGGAGCTTAAGCAGCTCCTCCATACTGGGGTCCACCGAGTAGAGCTTTTTGTCATTGACCCCTGGAGTGGTCCAAGTGGCCAGTTGCAACCACTGTCATTGGACCACATTCTTAAACAACTTGGGAGCCGGTATCAGTTCCTGAGGCTGGATGGACTTTTCAAAGAGCCCACCACTAGGATCAACAGGATCCGTTGTGACCTGTGGATCAGGTGTGGCCTGAGCCGCAGCCGGAGTCACGTCCATATGGGTGATGACTTTGGCCTTGTGGAGAATGGATTTAAAGTAAGAGGGCTGGAACAGGCCCGAAAAGGCGGGTTTGTCCGCTGCCAAGCCCTCGTCATCAGAAAGCTCTGGCTCCGCCACTTCCGAAACAGATCCAGCACTAATCACTGAGGGCCAAGAGAAGATGGCCTTGGTTGATGGGATCTGCTCCTATGACCCTGGGTGGAGGTCGTGGCGCGTTCCTTGAGGCCCTGGGCTATGCCTTGGGAAATGGCCGAATTTATCACCTGTCTCATCTCAGCCGAGAGAGATGGACCATGGTCTTCAACTGGTCGCCCCTGCCAACCCGGATGGCCATGGAGGGGGAACCTCAGGAAGCACAGGGGGAATGGTGGCAGAAGACCTCTGGTCATCCTCCAGATCACAATGGAAAAGATCAGTGCCACCCCCAATAGAGGGAGAAGCGGACCTGGATCCCATAGATCCCGGGAACCCCTGTCCAGCGAGGGGGAGACCTCAGGTAGAACAGGATGCCCCCTCTCTCCTGGATCAGGGGACTGGGCCCTGTGCACTTGGGCAACAGCTACAGTCTGCCTATGCGCCTTGTTAAACTGGCGCTCCAAGGCCTTCTGGAGCCTAGCATCCACCCTGTCCTGTGATGAATCATCCCTTCTGGCATAAGGGCCTTTACTAATGCCCCTGATGGCCTCCCTGGCTGCTCTGCCCGCCTTCCTGACAAGGGTCCTGTCTTCCCAAGAGGATGGGCTCTGCTCAGGGATTTCAGTTATAGTGTCCTCCGCCATGAGCAGAATGTAGGCCTGTGGCTGCTGGGCTGGGCTGGGGAGGGAGAGGCGACTTGCCGTTGCCGATTGCAGAGCGTGCTAGGAGGAAGAGCCGTCGGAGGATGGAACACCGGGCCTCAGGAAGCAGCCAAAGGCTTCAATACAAGTAGGCCCTGCACTTGCCCTGGGGAGCTGTTGGGAACGCGTCCGCTCGTCGCTAGAGACTGCGAGGCAATGCGGAGAAAACTCGGCTCTAAATGGCGCCGGTGGGAACAGCCTGCCTTCTGATTGGCTGGCCCGGCGATCCAAGATGGCCACGCCCAGTGCGCTCCACGTGGCGCGGGCGTGGAGCTTACCCAAGGCTCCGGTGTCTTCGTGCAGCCGACGCTGTTCTGTTGCTCCCGCTGCCGGACGGGCTGCCAAATTAATGGACAGACCCACCGGTGAAGAAATGGAGGGAGAAGGCGACAATCTTCTGATGCAGCCTGTTCACTCCACCCACCCCTCTGCGGGAGAAGAGAGAAGCGTGGCACTACAGGGAGTGTACTGGCTTCCCTGGGCAAGGCAAACTTCCGATGTCTCAGACAAAGTGGGAAAGGTGAAACTAACTGACTAACAACAAAAGGAAGGCAAAATAAGGAAGGAATTGACTAAGGAAAATAATAATAAATTAAATATAGCTAGCTGAGCTGTAAAATCTGTCCAAAGGGCTGAACTGAATTGAAAAAAAACCCTGAAGCATTGTGGGAAAGGAAGGCGTGGTTAAACAAATTCAATCCAGTCCTGGGCAGCGGAGCTGAAAATTAACCCTTGGATAGACACTCTGAGCAGTACACCGGAGAACCTTGTTTGTCACATTTGTGAGCAAATCACTGCAGTTATTAAGCAAATCTGGGTTCCCCACTGATTTTGATTGTTGGAAGTCAGCTGGGAAGGTCACAAATACCAATCATGTAACCCTGGGATGCTCAACCATCATAAATACATGTCAGTTGCCAAATGTCCTACTTTTGACCACATGACCATGGATTGCAGCTATGGTTGTAAGCAGCCGTGGGATTCAATTTGTCTTACTACCAGTTCTGTGGGCGTGGCGTGGTGGGCATGGCATGGGTTGGTGGGCATGGCAGTGGAAGGTTACTGCAAAATCCCCATTTCCTCCCAATAAACTGGGGCTTGGGAGGCAGAGAATAGAAGGGGGGGGGGCAATCAGAGGTGGTATTTAGCGGTTCTCCAAACTACTCAAAATTTTTGCTACCGGTTCTCCAGAACTGGTCAGAACCTGCTGAATACCACCTCTGGCTGTAAGTCAGTTTTCAATTCCATTGAAACTTTGAATAGTTACTAAACAAATTATTGTAAGTCAAGGACTACTGTGCAACATGTGCTGCCTTTCAAGAGACCCTTCTCCCATATGCAGTTCTATCTTTCCTACCATGGAGATGACCTATGCTGGTTCCAAAAACCATAGCATTAGCACTTAGACTTACTATATCACTTCATGATATTTTACAGCCTACTCTAAGCAGTCAGCATATTGCCCCCAACAATCTGGGTTCTCATTTTACTGACCTCGGAAGGATGGAAGGCTGAGTCAACCCTGAGCCAATGAGAATCAAACTTCTGGCAGTCGGCAGAATTAGCCTGCATTATTGCCTTCTGACCATTGTGCCACCACGATCATATTGTTTTTCTACTCCAGAACAGATATGGTTCTTTTTCGTCTAGTGGTTTTTTTTATAATGGTGGACTTTAAGCATTACATAACATGGCTTGGCCCAATTGATGGGATGAAATTCAATTAGATAGAAACTTGTTCATTAATTGTAGTAAAGAGCAAGTGACTGGTTGCTTTGTGCCATCTGCTTGAGGAGAGACTGGCGAATCTCCAGGCAGTGGAATACTGACCTTCAAGAGTGGTTCAGAATCTGGAGAAGTGTAAAGGGTGGGACGCAGCCCAGTTATTAGAATACAAATGAGAAAGGATTGGACCAAACTTCTGCCCCAGGGTGACAAACAATGCTCAGATTTGCAAGCATTTTTTCTTTACCTGGCAGGCAAATAGAGGCTGGCTGTTAGCATATGGGAGTCTTACAACTCAAGAGGCACTAATACCAGGAAAGCACCTGGCAGTGGAGCAAGCCAGTTATTACAAAAGGGAAAGGTCCAGATTCCATTCTCTGGGCTTCAAGACGAGAATTGCCTTTGCCTCCAGCTGGATGAGGCTTAAAGAGATAGTCAAGAGCTTGTTAACTAAATTAATCAATGTTGGAGGAGAGGGGAACAGGATAATGGGGACATATGAGGGGCTTATTAGAAGGTCACTAGAAGCCCTGCTGTTCACTTTTTTATTTTTTAAAAATAATTTTTAATTTACAAACATGTAAAATACACACACAAAACTTAGACGTACACCACATTTACACAATACAATACGAACAGGAGCTTCCTGTTCTTTCTAATAGCAATTGTCATTCGATGCCGCTCACCTTATATTATTTCCCCTTCTATTATATTTCATTTGTTTTCACCATTCTTAACCTATCTAGATTATCTAGGGTTAATCTATCTAGACCCGCGCCAATCCGGCTTCCGGCCCGGTCACAGTACCGAGACGGCATTGGTCGCGTTGGTGGATGATCTCTGGAGGGCTCGGGATAGAGGTTGCTCCTCTATCCTGGTCCTGTTAGACCTCTCAGCGGCTTTCGATACCATCGACCATGGTATCTTATTGCACCGATTGGGGGGTTGGGGCTGAGAGGCACCGTTTTACGGTGGTTCTCATCCTACCTCTCTGGTCGGTCGCAATGGGTGTTGGCAGGAGGGCAGAGGTCGGCCCTGAGGCCCTTCACATGTGGGGTTCCTCAGGGGTCGGTCCTCTCGCCACTTCTGTTCAACACCTACATGAAGCCACTGGGCGAGATCATCCGTGGTTTTGGGGTGGAGTACCATCTGTACGCTGATGATACTCAGCTGTACATATCCACCCCAAACCACCCCAACGATGCCGTCGAGGTGCTGTCCCGGTGTCTGGAGGCCGTACGGGTCTGGATGGGTAGTAACAAACTCAAACTCAACCCGTCCAAGACCGAGTGGCTGTGGTTTCCGGCACCCCGGTTTAGCCAGATAAATCCAACACTGGCCATTGGGGGCGAACATCTTGCCCCCGTGGAGAGGGCGCGCAACTTGGGCGTCCTTCTGGATTCCCGGCTGTCCATGGAGGACCATGTGGCGGCCGTGGCCAGGGGGGCGTTCTATCAGGTTCGCCTGATACGCCAGTTGCGCCCCTTACTAGACCGGGGGGCCCTTCGCACAGTCACTCAAGCGCTCGTGACATCTCGGCTGGATTACTGTAACGCTCTCTACATGGGGCTCCCCTTGAGGTGCACTCGAAAGCTGCAGTTAGTGCAGAATGCGGCCGCGCGGGTGGTTATGGGTGCCTCAAGGCAAGCCCACGTAACACCTCTCCTGCGCGAGCTGCACTGGCTGCCTGTGGCCTTTCGAGTGCGCTTCAATGTGTTGACCACCATCTTTAAATCACTCCATGGCTCGGGGCCTAGCTATATACGAGACCGCCTCCTGCCCCATACATCCCTTCGTCCGGTCCGCTCCCACAGAGCGGGCCTACTCCGGGTGCCGTCGGCCGGGCAATGCCGGCTGGGAAGAGCCAGGGGAAGAGCCTTCTCTGTGGCGGGCCCGGCCCTCTGGAACGACCTACCCCCCGACCTTCGCACTACCTCGGACCTCCGCCTCTTCCGCCAACGTCTTAAGACGTACTTATTCCAACAAGCCGGCCTAGGATAGCCCCCCGCGTCTGACTTTTAAATATAAATTATAATCTGGTTACGGTTTTAATAACGGGTTTTAGCACGGGTGAATTAATTTAATATATTTTTAATTGATGTATATTGTATTTATGGTTTTATATAATGCCTGTGCGCCGCCCTGGGTCCTAACAAGGAGAAGGGCGGGGTATAAATTTAATAAAATAAAATAAAAAAAATAACCCTCTTATTTTACTCATAACTACTATTTTTTGAGTTTTGTTGTATTCCTTCCTTGATTCTTGTTTCTTTCCTCCATCCACTTATCCCATATCTGGTAGAATTCTGATTCTTCTTTTCCCTGGATTTCTTTAGTTAATTTATCCATTTCAGCACAATTCATAACCTTTCTTATTATTTCATTTTCACTTGGAGTTAATTTGTTTTTCCATTTCTGGGCAAAGGCGATCTTTGCCGCCGTAATTATATGTAGTATTCAATACTGGATTTCTTTTTTGTATTCCACAGACATTATTCCTAATAAAAAAAAACTTCAAGTTTCCATTCTATTTTAACTCCTGTTATTGCCTCCAACCAATATTTGATTATTTTCCAAAAAAATTTAGCCTCCTCATAGGTCCACCGTAAGTGGTAGTATGTTCCATGCATTGATCCACATTTCCAACATTTGGGGGAGGTATTTGTTGAGATTTTAGCTAACCTTGTTGGTGCCAGATTCCATCTGTAAAACATTCTGTACTGGTTTTCCTTGTATGCAACTGATAGTGTCATTTTTAAGTTTGTTCCCCAAAATTTTACCCATTTGTCTAATTCAATATTATAGCCAAAGTTCTGCAACCCTTTTATCATTTGTTCTTTCACAATTTCCTTTTTTTTTTTTGTGTAAAGTAAAAAATTTCCATTTTTGTGCAGCATCACAAATGCCAGAATGCTGAAACATAAAAGGTACTCCTCAGATTTTCACCTCCCTGTAGCTCCTCCCATCTGCCTGCTTCTTATGATGAGACACGCACACACCCCTCACATTTCCAATAGTCGTTTCCTCAACAACCAAATAAGCTTCCAATGTTGCCACACTGCATGGAGGCCTGTTAGGCCAAAAGCTAGGCATGGGGGATGACACACTCCCAGGTGGCCCATTTTGGTCCCAGGAGGCTGTATGGATGCCTACTGGGCCGAAAACTAGGCATGGGGGATGACACACTCCCAGGTGGCCCATTTTGGTCCCAGGAGGCTGTATGGATGCCTGCCAGGCCGGAAACTAGGCATGGGGATGACACACGCCCAGGTGGCCCATTTTGGTCCCAGGAGGCTGCATGGATGCCTACTGGGCCGAAAACTAGGCATGGGGGATGACACACTCCCAGGTGGCCCATTTTGTCCCAGGAGGCTGTATGGATGCCTGCTAGGCCAAAAACTAGGCATGGGGATGACACACTCCCAGGTGGCCCATTTTTATCCCAGGAGGCTGTATGGATGCCTACTAGGCCCAAAACTAGGCATGGGGGGTGACACACTCCCAGGTAGCACATTTTTGGTCCCAGGAGGCTGCATGGTTGGTAGGTAGGTAGGTAGGTAGGTTGGTAGGTAGGTAGGTAGAGGGATAGAGAGAGAGAGGGAAAAATACGGTAGGTAGGTAGAGGGATAAAGAGAGAGAGGGGGAAAATACAGTAGGTAGGTAGGTAGGTAGGTAGAGGGATAAAGAGAGAGAGGGAAAATACGGTAGGTAGGTAGAGGGATAAAGGGAGAGAGAGAGGGAAAATACAGTAGGTAGGTAGGTAGTTAGAGGGATAGAGACAGGGGGGAAATAGTAGGTAGGTAGGTAGAGAGAGAGGGAGGGAGAAATACAGTAGGTAGGTAGCTAGGTAGAGGGATAGTGACAGGAAGAAATACAGTATTTATGTAGGTAGGTAGAGGGATAGTGAGGGAGAAATACAGTAGGTAGGTAGGTAGGTAGAGGGATAGAGAGGGGGGGAAATACAGTAGGTAGGTAGGTATAGGGAGAAATACAGTTGGTAGGTAGGTAGGTAGGTAGGTAGGTAGAGAGGGGGAGAGAGGGAGAAATACAGTAGGTAGGTAGGTAGGTAGGTAGGTAGAGGGATAGAGAGGGGGGGGGAAATACAGTAGGTAGGTAGGTATAGGGAGAAATACAGTAGGTAGGTAGTTTGGGGGTTATATGGTGGTTGTGTGTACGTATTTGTATGTGCAGGTGTACATCTACACACAGATTGGTAGTCATTTAACCAGACTGGGCAACAGCAATGCATGGCTGGGTACAGCTAGTAAAGTAATAAAGGAGAAGATGCAAAACCATGAAATGTAAGCTATTAAACTTAGATGACTGAGTGGGAACATTTTGAGAGAGCTCATTTTCCCTCTGGCTCCAGCAAAGAGGCAATGAGTGGGCTTAGAAGGTTTGGTGGGAAAGTAAAAAGACCCATTTCTTTCTTGCCGACACAGGTAGTACTCAAGTTACAACCACAATTGAACCCCAAATTTATGTAGCTAAGTTAAACATTTGTTCTGTGAGTTTATCCCATTTTACAACTTTTCTTGCCTCAGTTGTGAAGTGAATGACCATTGTCTTACCTGAAGGGTCCTTCTAGGTGCACAGCAATGAGTGTCCATGCAAGGGTTAACTCAGCTCCGCTGCCCATTGGACTGGATTAAAATACTGAAGCCACGCCTTCCTTTCCCATGGTCCTTCAGTTTCTTAATGAAGTTCTGTCCTCTTGAGACTGTGTTTGCCACGCGATTCATCCCCTGTGAATACATCAGACAAGCAACTAGAGATATTAGGGGGGGAATGGACACTCATCGCTGTGCACCTAGAAGGACCCTTCAGGTAAGACAATGGTCATTCTCAGGTGCACAGCTCTGAGTGTCCATGCAAGGGACATGCCCAAGCAAAATGTCACTAGGGAGGGTGCCCGAATGGGCTCAGTGTGACTACTCGACTTGAGCAACTACGCTTTGCAAGACCCGACGGCCGAAGGCAGCGTCAGCGGAAGCGTATTTGCCCAATTTGTAATGGCGAACAAAGAGGGAAGGTGACGCCCATGTGGCTGCTCTGCATATCTCCTCGATGGGAGCCTGGGTAGCCCAGGCCGCTGTGGTGGCCGCACTTCTGGTTGAGTGGGCCGTGAGCCCCTGGGGCTTGGCCCGGCCCTGATGTTCGTATGCGAGAGAGATGCAGGCCTTGAGCCAGCGAGCAATGGTGGACGAGGAGACCCCACGACCCAAGGTCGCCGGTTGGAACGAGAGGAACAGGGTCTCTGATCGTCGAAGGACTGACGTGCGCTTGAGGTAGTGCTTGAGCGCTCGACGGACGTCTAGGGTGTGCCATCGACGCTCCCTGAGATGGGAGGGCTTGGGGCAGAAATTCGGGAGAACGATTTCCTGTGCCGTGTGGAACCAAGAATTGACTTTAGGCACAAACGATGGGTCGAGACGGAGCACTACTCTGTCGCTGTGGAAGCGGCAGAGATCTTCCCTAGTCGAGAGCGCCGCTAGCTCTGACACCCGTCGTGCTGAAGTAATTGCGACTAAGAAGGCTGTCTTAAATGATAGGAGCCGGAGGGAACTCGAGCGCAAGGGCTCGAATGGTGGTTCGGAGAGACCTCTGAGGACCGTAGTCAGGTCCCACGTGGGGTAGCGGTGGATGATCTGTGGCCGGAGATTGGTTGCTCCCTTGAGAAAGGACCGCACACTGGGATGGCGGCTGAGAGGTTGAAGGTAGCCGGCCGACAGGACGGTGGCCAGGGCTGCGACCTGGCGACGGAGGATGGCTGGGGCGAGGCCCCTCTCAAAGCCCTCCTGAAGAAAATCCAAAATGTGCGGAAGAGAGACAGAGAGCGGCGTTAATTGATGCCGGGAGCACCAATTTGAGAAGGCTTTCCAGGTCGCTCCGTAGATCCTGATGGTGGAGGGTCGGCGGGCCACCTGAATGGTGCGGATGACTGGATCCGAGAAGTGGGCCCGAGTTAGCAGATCCCTTTCAAGTGCCAGGCGGCTAGATTGAGCCATTGGGGCTCGGGGTGCAGGACAGCCCCCTGGCAGAGAGAGACCTCGTGTGGTGGAATTCTCCAAGGTGGGTTGATGGAGAGGCTGGAGAGGTCCGCGAACCAGGTCTGACGTGGCCAATATGGAGCCACTAGAATAACTTCCGCCCCCTCCTTCAGGATCTTCCGGATGACCCGTGGTAGTAGGGGCACTGGTGGGAATGCGTACAGGAGTCCGGTCGGCCACGGAGAGGTGAGTGCATCCATTCCCTCCGCCAGCGGCGACTGGTACCGTGTGAAGAAGCGTGGAAGCTGGGCGTTCCGCGGGGAGGCAAATAGGTCGAGGAGAGGGAGTCCGAACCTGTGGAAGATCTGGTGGAACAGGTCTGGGTGGAGTTGCCACTCTGATGGATCCAGGGTGGCCCTGCTCAGCCAATCCGCCTGAACGTTGTCCACTCCGGAGATGTGTTCGGCTCGAATGGAGCTCAGGTGGCGTTCGGCCCATCTGCCCAGAGCATCGGCTTCCTTCATCAGTGCTGTGGATCTGGTGCCGCCCTGGCGGTTGATGTGCGCCTTCGTCGCTACGTTGTCTGTCCGGACTAGGAGGTGTTGGCCCTGCACTTCCGACCGTAGCTGACGTAGGGCGAGACGGACCGCCCTCAACTCTAGCCAGTTGATGTTGTGCTTCAGGTCCTGAGGCGACCACCTGCCCTGTACCATGGATTCGGTGAGGTGTGCTCCCACCCGAAGAGACTTGCGTCTGTGGTGAGGACTAGACGGTCGGGTTCCTGGAAGAGGGAGCCCTTCTCCAGTGCTGGTGAAAGCCACCACAGTAGAGAGCGACGAACCTTGGGAGGCAGTCTGACCTTGACTCTGGAGTTGCTGGAGTTGGTTCTCTGGGATGGAAGAAGGAACCACTGTAACTCAAATCAAATCAAATCAAATTCGGATTTATTAACCGCACCCTCTCCCCACAGGGACCCGGGGCGGTGCACAGGAGAAACTAAAAACAATATAGAATAAATAACTCTCTTGCGTGTAGTCTCGCCCAGGGAATGATGGCTAGACAAGATATCATCTTGCCTAGGAGCTGGGACAGGAGTATCACCGGGACGTTCGAGGAGGCTTGCACCCATCGGATCATGGATCTGAGGCTGTCGATGCGGTCTGGGGACAGGGAGACAAGTCCCGTGGACGTGTTGATTACCGCCCCCAGATGTAACACTTCCGTCGCAGGAGTCAGATGGCTCTTGTCGGTGTTGATGGTGAAGCCGAGTTCTTGTAGGGTGGCTATGGTCGTGCGCAGGTCTCTTAGGGCCTGTTGTTGCGACGATGCTTGTAACAAGATGTCGTCCAGGTAAATCTGAAGCCGAATGGGGTGCCTCCTGAGGTCTGCTGCCACCGCGGCCAGTATCTTGGTGAACACCCTCGGGGCAGAGGAGAGCCCGAATGGGAGGGCTCGATACTGGTAGTGCTGTCCGGCAAAGTAGAACCGGAGAAATCTGCGGTGCTCCTGTCGAATGGGAACATGGAGGTAGGCTTCCTTCAGGTCGATAGATGTCATCATGTCCCCTGGCCGGAGGCAACCTAGGATGGACTGGAGAGACTGCATCTTGAACTTTTTGTAGGCGATGTGATAGTTGAGTGCCTTCAAGTCCAAGATGGCTCTGACTCCTCCTGTGCTCTTGGGGACCAAGAAGAGGATCGAGTAATACCCCCCCCCTCTCCTGGCCTTGGGGAACCACCTCTATGGCCCTGATGTCTAGTAGGTGGCGGATCTCCGCCTCCATGAGATTTCTCTTGATGGGACACCTGGGGGTGGGACATCGGATAAAACGATGGGGAGGGGGCGAAACGAACTCTAGGGTGAGGCCGAGACGAACTGTTTGCAATATCCACGCATCTGTCGTGGTCGCCTCCCAGCGATCGGCAAACAGCTGGAGACGGCCCCCTATGGGGAGGGAGGGGTGATGGTCACTTATTACGGTGGAAAGGCCTGTTGGCCTGACCCCCACGAAAAGGCCGCCTAGCGTAGGGCTGGTACTGGTTCCTGTCCCGGAAGGGTTGCCTACCCTGGGGACGATTGTTACCCTGGGGATAGCCCCGCTGAAACGACGTGGAGGGGTTAGCGGGAGGCTGGGCCTCCGGTGCCCTGTAATTTTGTCTACGGAAGGATGAAGGCCTCCTATCAGTCTTACGAGAAACAAAGGGTAGGACTTTCTTCTTCTCCTTATTTTCCACTAGGACCGAATCTAGAGCTTCCCCAAACAGCTTTTGTCCCTTGAAGGGGGCAGATGCTAGCTTCCATTTGGAGCGCATGTCAGCATTCCAATGGCGCAACCATAAGAGGCAGCGCGAAGTAATATTGGCTGCCATGGCCCGGGAAGCGAATTTTGCTGCATTAAGTGAAGTGTCCGCTGTGTATTCTGCTGCCAGCATGATCTTGTTAACATCATGACGGAGTCTGGCATCTCCTTGGGGAAGGCGTTTGAGCAGTTGGCGCAACCAGGCTATGGATGCCCTGCTGAAAAATGAGGCCAAGGTAGACGCCTTAATGGCCCAGGCCGCCGCCTGGTGTGTTTTGTGACAAGCGCGCTCGGTCCGCTTATCCTCTGCCTTAAGACCTTCTAGCAAGTCTGGAGGGAGTACTGAATTGGATGTTAGAGCAGCAACCGGAGGGTCGACCTCCGGAAGTTTAAGTAGCTCCTCCATGCTGGGATCTACAGAATAGAGCTTTTTGTCATTGGTGCCCGGGGCAGTCCACGAAGCGGGCTGAACCCATTGGCGCTGAACCACGTCCCTAAACAGCTGGGGAGCAGGGATCAGGTCCTGGGGAGTGACTGATTCCTCAAAGAGACCCCCGCTGGGGTCCTCAGGATCTGTAGGAGCCTGGGGATCTGAGGTCGCCTGAGAGGAAGAGGATGTGACCGTCATGCGCGTGATGGTCTTTGCTTTATGAAGAATAGACTTAAAATAAGAAGGTTGGAACAAACCCGAAAATGCGGGCTTGTCCGGGGTCACGCCCTCATCCTCAGAGAGCTCAGGCTCCGCCAGGTCATCTATGGGGATGGGGTGAGGAGGCCCTGGCATAGCGTGGCCTACTTCTGGGGCCCTGGGGTTGCGCATCTGCCTGGTCCTTGAGCCCCTGAGCAATGCCCTGGGAAATGGCTGCATTGATCACCTGCCTCATCTCAGCCGAGAGAGACGGGCCCTGGTCCTCTAAGGGACGCCCCCCCCCACCCCTTCTGAAATTGCTGCAGAAGGTTCCTGTATTACAGGCTGGATGGGGTTGGCTATCCCCTCATCCCCCTCCATCTCGCAGTTGAATAGGTCAGTCCCACCCCCCATGGAGTGGGAAGGAGATTGGGAGATAAGGGAAGAGTGATCTAGGGATAAATCTCTGAGATCCCTCTCATAAACCGGATTGGCCCTAGCCTGGGTCACGGTCCTCCCCTCAGGTGGTTCTGGAGAGGCCTCCCTGTGGACCTGTGTTATGGCAATGGCTTGCCTTTGGGCCCTATCAAACTGGCGGTCCAGGGCCTTATGGCGCCTGGCCTCTGCCCTATCCTGGCCTGCCTCATCCCTCCTGGAGTAGGGCCCCCTGCTGAGGTCCTTAATGGCCTCCCTGGCGACCCTGCCCGCCTTCCTAGTGAGGGGCCTCTCCTCCCAGGTGGCATCCCCCTGTTCAGGCCCCTCAACTATGATTTGGTGCTCCATGGCAAGGATTTAGTGCCTGGAGCGATGGAATGGGCGGATGGGGGGGGCGCGCGCGAGGGATACGACCTGTCGATGCTTGTTGCTGCTGCTGCAGAGCGCGCTGGGAGCCGGATCGTGTCCTCTGGCCTCCTTGTGGCTAGCTGTGGCCGCAGTTGAGGCTGGTGGTCGCACTTGCTTGAAAAACCGCTGCTTGCTGTTGCTGCTGCTGCCGCTTGCTTTCCTCAGACGAAATGAGGAGAAGCGGCAAAAAAACGCCGTTTAAAATGGTGCCGGCTGCTTCCTGATTGGTCCCCCGGCAAATCCAAGATGGCCGCGTCCAGTCCACTACACGTGGAACGCGGCGCGGAGCTTTCCGGCTCTCTGGGGCTGCAGTCGGCTGAGGGAGATCTCCCTGGTGCCGGACAGACCGCCGAGGGTTCGGACGGTCCCGCCGGTGAAGAGCGGGGGGAGGGCGATGCCGAGGGCTCCGAAGGTTCCACTCACCCCCCCTGCGGGAGAAAGAGAAGCACGCCGCTCCGGTGAGCGTTCTGGCTTCTCGGCAAGGCGAAGGCTCCTGCTGGCTCTGCTTCTTGCTGTTGGAGAAAGGAAGGCTGCGAAGGAAAAAACTAAGTAATTCTAACTTTAAATCTATAATTTTTCTAAGCTAAAAGCTATGCATCCGAAGGGCTTGGACTGAATTAAGAAACTGAAGGACCATGGGAAAGGAAGGCGTGGCTTCAGTATTTTAATCCAGTCCAATGGGCAGCGGAGCTGAGTTAACCCTTGCATGGACACTCAGAGCTGTGCACCTGAGAATCATTGCGTTTGTTAAATTAGTGTTAGTTGTTAAGTGAATCTGGCTTTCCCCATCCCACATGACCTTGGGATACTGCAACTGTCATAAATTTGAATCAGTTGTCAAGCATCTGAATGTAAATCATGTGACTAGGGGGACATTGCAACAGTCATAAATGTGTCACTTTTTCAGTGCCATTGTAATTTTGGTCACTAAGTTAACTGTTGTAAGTCGATAACTATCTGCACTCTTGCCTAATTTCAGAAACCTAATTGATCTGGTTAGTTTTTGGATGGGAGACCATCCAGAAGGGTCCTCCTAGTAAGTGATGCAGGGAAATTGAAAAAACAAATCCCAGAAAAAGCAAGTGACACACCATCTTCATACTGTTAAGAAAATTATAGGGACATATTCATGAAGCCCCTTTGGTTCAAGCTTTACCAAAGAAGATTTTATTTTTTATTATTCAGGACATCCTCCTTTGAACCTAAAGATTCTGAAATATAAGTGGTTTTAATAAAACCTTTTTTATTATATAAATGGATACATGTTCTTTGAAGGATCATCGGATCCCATTTATATTGACCCAACTCAACAGAGCAGGGAGATGGGGTATGTTACGAGTCCCCTCTCTTAAAAGAGGTCCACCTGGTGGGACCAAGAAGGGGGCCTTTTCTGTGATGGCGCTCTCCCTGTGAAACATCATCTCTGCAGAAATAAGATTGTCCACCCACCCTTTGTTACAGTTTCAAAAGACCCTGAAGATGTGGTTTTGCCAATGGCCTGGGAATCCAAAGTGATATGGAGCCCATAAAGTGGTTGGCTTGATTGTTGTCCCCAGAGAGGTGTGAATGTATTGGATTTTAAATTGGACTTTTATTTCTGTAAACTGGCTGGGGTCACTGTGAATGCATTGGATGGCCATATACATTTTCTTAATAAATAGCACCAGTTTTTTTCAGGCCTCAGTGCAGGCCATGAGGAAAGGAATGAGAGCTTTCAAGGTGTCACCAATTACTTTGCCAACATCTTTGGAACATCTTGGAATCTCTGCAAGATTCATCCTACTTAAGAGAGAACATTTGTATATTTGAACTAAAGGGATGCCAAGTAATTTCATCAAAGTGATAAGAAATTGAGGTCAAAATATAAACTTCATCTTGACAATTGCTGTCCCTCTTCTCTCATCTTCTTCTGGTGGGGCATTCATGAGAAGAATATACAGCTAAGGTCCCATCGAAAGGGCAGAGGCTTAATTGTTTCTCCATGTGGACAAAGATCTTCATTACACAAGATCACATTCATTCTCATTCATCATCTCCATTCATTCGGCTGACATCCTCTAGATTCTAGAAGGATGTTGAGTATGGGGGTCAAAGAACATCAATTGTTCTTAGCATTATAAAGCTAGTGCTTCTGCTTGCACACACACTACAAACTGTTTACATTTATTAGGGAGAACACTTAAGACACGATTATATCTTAACAGCTGGAAGTTCATTGTACTTCACAGTCTCTTAACTGTGAGCACTGAAGAAAATTTGGACCAGGACACAACAGTGGCACAGTCTCTCCTACCGCTTCCAACTAAGTTCAAAACACTATCAACATAAGCTTTTAAAAAGTAAGTAAATCTCAAGCACCCTGGGAAGAAGATAGGAAACTGCAATACGTATATTATCACTTCAAGGTGCTTCTCAGCCCTAACTAAGCAGTTTACAGACTCAGCCTATTGCTCCCAACAATCTGGTTCTCATTTAACCAACCTCAGAAAGGTGGAAGTCTGAGTCAACCTTGCTGGTGCATATCAAACTGCTGGCAATCAGCAGAATTAGGCTGCAGTACTGCATTCTAACCGCTGCAACACCATGGTTCAAGTAATTGAAAAAGAGATTTCATTGTGACGTTAGTTCAAATTACCCCACATGCAATCACAGCCAGTGAATTTTGCACCTATAGCATTGTGTGGTGATGCCCTGCCCTGTGGTGATCAATTCACAATGTTCTTATTGGGTCCAACAATGCCTCATTTCCCCCATTATCACTAGCCATCATGTTTCTTGCTTAGTCCTGACTCAGCATCTTTGCAAATCCAGCCACAAGGGGCTTTCTGTCTGTTGTTTATGGATTTGTTGTGCAAACCCAGCCATTTGTGGATTATTAGACCAATCTTAGTTATGAAAGTATGGGACATTCAGCTGGGACTTGCACAGCTCTCACTGTGGTATCAGTTGAACTGAGAAGGTGTCCACTGTTGGAAACAGAAGTGAAAGAAATCCATGTGGACAGCTGGATGGATGCAGAGCTCTCAAGGGAACTTTACTCCCACTAACTGTGAGGAATGCTCCCCTTCTTACCACTGTAGAGTAAAGAGTGCATTAAATTTCAGCTTTGTCACTAATTTATCCCACAGCATTATACCTACTTCCATCAGTTGCATTAGCTATGTAGCAGGAAAAAAAGCCTGTCTGAGAGACTAAATTAAATGCTCCAGAGAAAGAAGCTAGTTGCCATCCATTTAATTACAGGGAGCCTTGCCCTGCTCCAGCCAGTGTACCAATTGATGCTACAACTAAATTGGCACTTACTATATGTTTTTCTCCTGTTACAGAAAGTACAAAAAATACCCTGCAACTTCAGACTGCATAAGTCCCTCTACGCTTTGCCTTCTACACCCTTCTGAATAACAGAATAACAGATTTGGAAAGGATCCTGGAGGTTTGCTAGTCTAACCTCCTGCTCAGGCAGGAAGCCCTATACCAGTGATGGCGAACCTTTTTTGGCTCGCAAGCCATAAGCGGGGGGAGTGCAGGAGGGTCGTGTGCAGGTGTGCTATACCCATAATGCAATACGCGACACCCCCCCAGCATGCATGCATGCAAAACAGGCAAGACCCCCATTTTCTGCACACTTTTTTTGCCCTCCCCAGGCTCCAGAGGTTTTATAGGAGCCTGGGGAGGGCAAAAACAGCCCACCCCCCACCCCGGAGGCTTCAGGATCTTCCCTGAAGCCTCCGGAGCACAAAAAACTGGCCCTACAGGCAAACCGGAAGTTTGGGGATGGTCTTCCGGTTTGCTCATAGGGCCGGTTTAAGACCTCCAGAGCATTCAGGAGGCTTCCCTGAAGGCTCCAAGGACTAAAAACAGCCATACAAGCAAACCAGTTTTCCCGTAGGGCCTTTTTTTTGCACGCCAGAGGCTTCAGCGAAGCTCCTGAAGCCTCCAAAGGGCCTTGCAGAGGGGAGGCTGCTTTCGCCCTCCCCAGGCTCCTATAAAGCCTCTGAAGTCTGGGGAGGGCAAAAAATGACTTTAAAAAAAGCTGAACTCAGTTGGCCAGTGTGTGCATGCATGCTGGCCAGCTAACAGGGCAACGCCTCGCGTGCCCTGACAAATGACTCCGCATGCCACCTGTGGCACACATGCCATAGGTTCACCATCCCAGCCCTATACCATTTCAGACAAATGGTTATCCAATCTCTTTTTCAAATCTTCCATTGTTGGAGCATTCACAACTTCTGGAGGCATGTTCTGGACCATGGCTGATAGAAGATGTCCCCCTAATTCATGGCACTGATATTCCACCAGATCAACTGGACTTTTGAAATACACAAAAGCTGCAGCATGAATTCTAGAAAGAAATTCTCAGCCTTTCCTCCAGATGTAGTGTGCCCTACTCTCTGAGGCCCTGACTGGGCCCTTAAAATGTTTCTCCTTCATATCTTATGGGCTAGCCTGGGTCTAGAGATCTTGAACATCTTGAACATCACGTGCTGTCTCTTGGGGGCCAAATGCAGTTGGTGGTGTGGGAAGATACTTTCTTGGGGAAAGGGACCGGAAGCCACTACTTTGAATCTGAGTTTCTTTTCCAGGAAATGGCTGTCATCTAACGTTGTTCTAAAGGAGGAATTTTACAGCAAAGCCTGCATTTAGGACTTGGAAATTTCCTGAGCCACAAGTTCACAGCAAGCCAATGGCCCATTCTCCCCCACCCGTCATTACTGCAAATTACCCACTTGAAGTATAAAAGGGGTAGGTGGGTAGGGAAAAAGAGCCTTTTAATTTTAGATTTGAAAAATTTGTAGCTGAGCCAGGTTGTCATGGAAACTAGGTTTGCACGCTCTCCCTTTCCACCTCAAAGTAATTTGACAACCACCTTTCTAGAATAGGGAGACAGGCCTTGAGTTATAAAACACATTTGGCCATGGAATCAGTCCATGGAGGAATCTTCCCACAATCCAATTCGGGTTCACTGTCACTATTCACATGCTTTACTCTTCCTATTGGAAAATTCACCATATCCCCATGATCCAATGCTGATCACTCTGTCATAGAGATGGGACACCAATCCTTTTTTTCCATGGGATATGGATAGGCTAATTGTGGTTGGATGCTGCTATGTGTGTGGCTTGTTTGATTTGGGCTGAGCATGCTGTGAGAACCTAGTCAATGTGGCTTATTTTATTTATTCA
The DNA here is from genome assembly GCA_039707465.1 of Rhabdophis nuchalis. Lineage (NCBI taxonomy): Eukaryota > Metazoa > Chordata > Lepidosauria > Squamata > Natricidae > Rhabdophis > Rhabdophis nuchalis. Next base: position 16,589,134 of record CM077653.1, read on the forward strand.
TATTTATTCATATTTATTGACTAGCAGAGCTTATTAATTCATAAATTAAGAAATCAATTACATCATTTATAGGCTGCCTAGCTCTATCCTAACTCTGGACTGTTAATGCCTTGCTATCATGATGCATTAGGAGATGCCTTAAATAGGCATTGTGGGCTTGATAAGTTAAAACTAGTTTCCTTTATTGTACTTGGAAAACTGTTAGCAACTATTTCAAATCTATTAATACCCTGGCATCTGTTAATATGAGATCAATTACTTTTTCCTATGAAACAATTATGGATTTTTCCATCTCAGAATTACTTTAGACTTTCATTATTTTTTCCCTACTAGCTTGGTCTATTAAGAGACATGCATTTTCCTTTTTCAATTGCCTACTAAAATGAACAATTATTGTGAAATTCAGAAGTGCACAATGGCCAAGGAACATTCACTGAGAAGGTTAATTCCAGCAGTACCCTGTAAACCATTTACAGTTAAACATGGAATTAGCTTACAATGCAAGTTAACCTCCTGCTAAAGCAGCAACCTTCTGGCTACAGTACCACCTCCATTAATGGCCTATAAATATCATGTATAAGTTTCTAAATGGACTCTGCAATTTTCCTCCCAAATTAGAAGCAGTGACAGCATTTACTTGCTTATGTAATATGGAAGCAGGCCAAATGCACCCATCATGTATCTGTGTGAAATATAAAATTAATTCTCCTTCAAGATATTCTCTGACAGGCAAAGCTCTGCATCATTTTGTGGTGGACAGATTGAGCTGGGCATCTATGCAAGAGAAGAGACTGAGAGAAAGGCCACCACCAAAGTGGTTTGCTCTGGTTGATTAGATTGCACCAAAACAGAAACATGTACTGCTGGTATTTTGGAAATATAACCCAACCATTCTATATGTGCCAATAGGAAATTAGCATAAAAATGACTAACTGTTCTTGATATGCCTCGTTTTAGGGAAATCACACTGCTCATTGGCAAGGAAAACTAGTATCAGGGTTCCAAATAACATCCAAAATTAAATCAGATTCAAAGGCAAAGTATTGCTCAAAGTTCCAATTTATTAAGAGAGTCATATTGGTACATCTGGGAAAACTCAAATCTGAAAGCTTCCCGGTTTTCCCCACCCAGTTGAAAGTTCAAGATTTTGCCCCCACACCCACAAATCCATCACATGGCCCAATCTTCCACTGCCATGCCGGCAGTTCCACCCATCCAGTTCCGGTCAGGTGCAGAGGTACCAAGACAAAGGATAACCTTGGCAATCTAAAAGGAATTTTATTTTGGTTACATCACATCCTACTCCTTACTATCCTCCTCCCATTCCCCCACTATAGAAACAGCATAGTAGATAGAAGCGTGACAGGCCAAAGATCCCAAAAGGAACCTGGCTGCAGGCTGACAACTACCGTATTTCTCGGAGTATAAGACGCACCTGTTTTCCTCTAAAAAGAGACAGAAAATCTGGGTGCGTCTTATACACCAAATACAGCATATTTTTTTGCCTCCGGAAGCCCCGCCCCCTTCACCAAAATGGCCGTGCATAGCTTTATGAAGACTTTCAAAGAGCTCCTGGGGGCTGTGGAAGGCAGAAATAAGCAAAAAACACCCCCCCCCCCAGTCCCCAGGAGCACTCTATAAGCCTCCATAAGGCTATGCTTGCTATTTTTCTGTTTTTGTGAAAAATGGGCCGTTTTTTGCTCATATTTGGGGACAACCCCCCCCCCCCCCGGAGCACTCTGCAAGCCTCCCCAAGGCTATTCATGCCTTTTATTTGAAAAACAACAACAACCTGTAGCATCTAAAACTTTGTTTCTGCTGGCACAGCACTTGACCAATGTAATTCTCATCAATCCCTCTAACTAAACAGCCTTCCGAAAGGAAAAAAAAAGTTTTTGCACTTTGCAAACCTCCCCAAAATGGGGACATTTATGGGGAGGTTTTTGGGGAGGTTTGCAAAGTGCAAAACCTTTTTTTTTCCTTTCGGAAGGCTGTTTAGTTAGAGGGATTGATGAGAATTACATTGGTTAAGTGCTGTGCTAGCAGAAACAAAGTTTTAGGTGCTACAAGTTGTCAGCGATTTCCTTCTCCAGCACATGGATAAATACACCTGGAAACATCTGCCTACCTACTCTCTTTCCCCCTACCTTTCTACTGTATTTCTCTCTCTCAATTTTTCTCTCTATCCCTCTACTTACCAACCTATCTACACACACTCTCTCACTCCCTACCTACCTACTGTATCTCTCTCTCCCTCTCTCCCTATATACCTACCAACCTACCTACTCTCTCTCCCTACCTATCTACTGTACTTCTCTCTCTCTCTCTCTCTCTCTATTTCTCTCTCTCTATCCCTCTACCTACCTATCTATCTACAATAAGGTGACCAGATTTTCAAACTCACAAAGCGGGACACCATCGACGGGGGGGGGGGGGCCGCAGTGGCCTTTCCCAGCTCCACAGCCTCGCCACCCACTTCCCTCGCTGGTCGGGGGGTGCACAGGCCGACCCCCTCCCTCCCCCCCCAGCAGGGTACCTGCAGGTAGGCATCTGGTGGGGCGGCAGAGCAGGGCTGGGCAGGCGGCGGGCGCTCTGCACGCGCTCAGAGGCGTGGGGTGGGGGCAGGAAGCGGCAGGCTGGCGGACAGGCGGAAGGGGAGGGCCAGAGAGGGAGGAGCCAGGCCCAGGAAGACGAGGACAGCCTGCCAGAGACTGCACAGCCCTGAACATATTTAAGCCGTGCCGCAATGCACTGAGAGCAGTCGGACGGAAGCCCCACTGCCGCCCACCCGTTCCGCCATGGGCGACCGGGATGAGCCGGGCGAGGAGGCAGCGGCAGTGGGGCTTCCATCTGGCTGCTCTCAGCACATCGCGGCACGGCACAAAGAAGTTCAGGGCTGCACAGGCTCCAGCAGGCTGTCCTCCTCTTCCGCCGCCTGTTGGCTGCCTGGGTCTGGCTCCTCCCTCACTGGCCCTCCCCTTCCGCCTGCCCGCCAGCCCACCGCTTCCTGCCTGTGCCCCGCGCCTCTGAGCGCATGCAGAGCACCCGCTGCCTGCCTGGCCCCTGCCGCCAAAAAGCGGGATATTTTTAAGAGGCCACAGGACATGGGGCAGATGCTTGAAATGCGGGTCTGTCCCGCCAAAAGCGGGACGTCTGGTCACCTTAATCTACAATCTCTCTCTCCCTACTTACCTACCTACTATATTTCTCTCTCTCTCTATCCCTCTATCTAGCTACCTACTTTTATTAAAAAATTGCCTCTTCAAAACCTGGGTGCATTTTATACTCTGAAAAATATGGTAGCTGAATCTAGGCTTCTGCATTGGGCTGTGGCCAGAGTAATGTTTAAGAGTCTGAACCCCACATGAATATTAACTTTAACTCTCAGTAACTTTCAGAATCAGTTTGGCTTAGTGGTTAAGGCACCAGGCTAGAAACCTGGAGACTGTGAATTCTAGTTCAGCCTTAAACTATAGGAGAAGAGTAGGCAGAGGTGGGGGAGGTATAGTTATCAGCTTAGAATTGTTGCATTCCTAAAACTGCTCCAACTCCTCTTGCATTCTGTTGACTCTTATCTGGCACCCATTTAGTGTTGAACTTTAGTTGACTAGATTCATGTATATGGTTGAATAAATCTTCTAACAGATAACCCTGGTTCTTTGAACCTGATGTAAGAACAAAGCCAGCTGGGTGATTTTAGACTACTTCATCCCTCAGTTCTAAGGAAGAAGTCAAGGGCAACCAGTTCTGAATAGTATTGCAAGGAAACTGCAGAGGCTTGTCCGTGTAATTGCCAGGAGTCAAGACTGACTTGAAAACACCACCACCCTTCTAAAATATAGTTATCAATACAATATTAAGGAAAAACAAACATAACTGCCACCACAAAATAACTAACTTTTTCAGCAACTTTTTCTTCCCCTGTACTCTGATCCAAAGCTGGTGTTCAGCATCCTCCCATAGCTTCCTAGTTTATGGGTGAGCCTTTAAGGCAGTGTTTCTCAACCTTGGCAACTTTAAGATATCTGGACTTCAACTCTGAGAATTCCATAGCCACTAGGGTGGGGAATTCTGGGATTTGAAATTTGGACACCTTAAAGTTGCCAAAAAATACTGCCTTAGGGTCTAATACATTGGTGTCCAAACTTTTTTCAAAGAGGGCCAGATTGGATGAAGTGAACATGGTGGAGGGCCGAACATTTTTCCGAACATTCTTTGAACCATTACAATTAAATGCAAATAAATTATTTTATGCCAAGTTAATTGCAAATGACATACTTTTCATTTCATAACATTAAGATCAACTGACAGTTGAGTTTTCACAATGTATTGAAAATAAATTTTAAAAAAACTTACCTACCTCTTTCTCTCTTTCTTCCTCTCTCTCCCTCCATTTCTCTCGCTCTTTCTCTCTTTCTTTCTCTCTCTTTTTTCTTTCTTTCTCTCTCTCTTTCTTTCTCTCTCTCTCTCGCTCTTTCTTCCTCTCTCTCTCTCTCCATTTCTCTCTCTCTCTCTTTCTCTCTCTCTTTTTCTCTTTCTTTCTGTCTCCCTTTCTCTCTCACTCTCTCTCTCTTTCTCTCTCTTTCTTCCTCTCTCTCTCTCTCTCTTTCTCTTTCTTTCTGTCTCTCTTTCTCTCTCTCTCTCTTTTGCTCTTTCTTTCTTTCCCTTTTTCTCTCTCTCTCTTTCTTTCTCTCTCTCTCTCTTTCTCTTTCTTTCTCTTTCTCTTTCTTTCTTTCTTTCTCTCTTTCTCTTTCTCTCTTTCTCTCTGTTACTCTGTGTGGGTGTCTGTCTGTCTGTCTGTCTGTCTCTCACTCACTTAATCAGTCTCTATCTATCTGTCTCTCCCTCCCTCTCTCTGTCTCTCCCTGTCTCTGTGTGTGTCACTCTCTCTGATTCTCTCCCTCCCTCCCTCCCTCTCTCTGTATGTCTGTCTCTCCCTCTTTCCCCGTCTGTCTCCGATTCAATCCCTCCCTGTGTCATTCTCTATCTGTGTCTCTCTCCGTCTCTCTCCCTCCCTCTCTTTCTCTCTGTCTCTGTCTGTCTCTCTGTCTTTCCCTCCCTCCCCTTCTGTCTCTCTCTGTGTCTGTCAGTCACTCCCTCTCTCCCCTCCCCTCCCCTCCCCCACCCCGGGAAGCAGCAGCCCTCCCTTCCTCCCTCTGTCTCTGGGGCTGTGTGGCTGGGAGGGAGGTGGACGGAGGTTACGGACGCCTCCTCCCGCAGCGGGCGAGGGAGCAGTCGGGGTGAGCACCCAAGGCTACCGTCATCTTAAGCACCACCGAGGCTGTCGCCCGGCATGGGCGTCAGGCAGGGAAGCCGGTCGCGGCTCCATCGCGGCTCCCTCTGGCAGGCACCATGGCTTACGTTCTGAGGCCGCGTGTTCATCTTCCCTGCCTGACGCCCCTGCCGGGCGACCTTGTGCGGCGGGAGCTGCACGTTCTGGGGCTGCGTGGCTGGGAGGGAGCCGGTCGCGTCTCCATCGCGGCTCCCTCCGGCAGGCACCAAGCGGACGTTCTGGGGCCGCGCGTTCACGTCCCTCCCAGCTTCGCAGCCCCAGAACGTGCAGCGATGGAGGCGCGACCAGCTTCCCTGCCTGACGCCGCTGCTGGGCGACAGCCTCGGTGGTGCTTAAGATGATGGTACCCTTGGGTGCTCACCCCGCCTGCTCCCTCGCCCGCTGTGGGAGGAGGTGTCTGTAACCTCTGTCCACCTCCCTCCCAGCCACACAGCCCCAGAGACAGAGGGAGGAAGGGAGGGCCACATTTACACAGAGCAGGGAGGGCTGTTGGAGGGCCGTATTAAACCGACCCCCGGGCCGCAAATGGCCCGCGGGCCGGACTTTGGCCATGCCTGGTCTAATATCAATTTATTATTTCTTGGTAGGTTTTAACATCAGGATTTTATTTATTTTTTTGCTTATAAATGGCTTTTCAATTTTCTCTCCTACCTGCCTTCCTATTTGCTTTTTTCCCTGCAAGAAATGAAGTTTTGCTTGCCAATTCTCCCACTTTTCTCTCTACTTAATAACGATAAGAATGAGAAATTGTAAAAATTAAAAGCTCTCCTCGCCATAGAAACAGATATGGAGAGTAGGGCAAATCAGAGACATTATTCAAAGAACAACTCATTTTTAATGGTCTGCCTGACAAGTACTGAAGACTTACAATGAGCAGATCTAGCAAGCACTGAATCTTTAATTTAAAGGGTCATAAATCCTTAAAATAGATCCAGTTACCCAGAATATTTATATTCTATCTTTCTGTTTCTTGGGGATCAAAATAGTTTAGTAGATTAATCAATGCAATTGTTTTAAGTATTAAACCAAAAAGCAAAGCATGCATTAAAATTATATTTTAACAAAAGGAAAAAAAAGATAAAAGTAAACTTGAATCATAGCTGAAACCAACATATTTTCACAGAAAACAAAATGCCATTCAGAATGCAGGCAACTGTTCTCATTTAATTTTGGGGGTGACAGATTGAAAAACATCTGCTGAAAGGTAAATTGAATCTAGGAGGCAGGACCCCCCAAAAGGAAGTCTTTGGAGTATCTCAGTGTTTCTCAGATTTGGCAACTTTAAGAGAGGTGGACTTCAACTCCCAGAATTCCTTAGCCAGCATATGCAGCCTGTACCAGCTATACTACAGTTACATTCTACTGAAAGCAAGAAAATAAAATGGATCTGAAAGCCCAATCTTGGGGAGGGGAGGAGGGGAGAGATACATAGAACAACATAGAAAAAGAAATGTAACACATAGAAACTGCATCTGGATAAAGGAGACAGACTATCTGGATATATTATGGATGCATCCATGTAATTTCCTTATTAGTACAATAATTGCAACAGCAATAGCACTTAGACTTATATACCACTTCACAGTGCTTTACAGCCCTCTCTAAGTGATTCACAGAGTCAGCATATTGCTCCCAACAATCTGACTCTTCCTTTTACCAACCTCAGAAGGATGGAAGCATAATGGCTCCTTTCCTAACTTAAGAAAGTAGAGACTCTTGAAACGGATTATTTCAAAAGGAACCTTGAATTAAGAAGAATGGAAACCATTAGAGGCAAAGCAGCATCTGAATTCCTTTTGGCAATGCAAGTGGGATTAAACTGATAACGACCCCTCCCCTTTATCAGAATGCAGATTCTAGCCAATACACAAGTGTGAAAATGTTTCCTTTCTCATCTGACCTGAGAGCCAAATAAGCATACATTCCCATGGCTATCTCTGGTTTGACATTAAAGTAAGATATCCCACATGACAATCATAAACATCCCTCCAGAGGTGCTGGGATCTACAGCCTTCCAGCGACAGGAAACCAGTTGTAAATCTCAAGGCCCCAAGGCCTCCTCCCAATTGAATGGCAGTATCACTTATAGGGATCTGACAAGAAGGCTGAGTCAACCTTGAGCTGTTCAGAATCGAACTCCAGGAGTGAGCAGCCTACAATACAGCATTCTAATCACTGTACCATCACGGTTCTTTGCTGAATAAGGACTGGTTTGCTACTTTCATTTCTAAGATTGACTTTTCCTTAATTTTCCAGTTCATCATAAAATCCTGGTATGAACTGATGGTCTTTCATCCAGGGCCTAACCAGGATCCCTCTTAGTTTTGAAGAATTAGCTAACAAGGTACTGTCAATTCGACTTCCGGTTTTCGTAGGCGACGGACGTGTTTTGGTACTCGTCCGCCAATTCCTCTCCTGGTGGCCCCCCTGGGGGCACAGGGGGTTCTGGAGGAATCCCCTGCCCTAAGGGAGGCTCGCTGGAGACCCTCAACCAGGCGGCGGCTGGTGGGGTGTCTTTCCAGCCTCGCCCCAGGAGCTGGGAAGCAGAAGCATCGACCTTTCACCGATGGAATCAATTGAAGAAATAGGAAGTTGGCTGGAGTGCCAGAGATGGAGGGTTTTCCCTAATCTCCTGGCCCGCAACTGAGGGACAAGCGAGTACTGTGAGTTTTTACTTTCAATCAGCTTTAAACAGAGAATGGAGTGGGGAGTTTATTTGGTTTAACCCCCCCTCGGAGTAAAGCGGCGGCTGAATAAGTTCTCTCCAGGAATGGGGAGAAAAAGAGGATTAATTTGCCATCTGAAATAACAACAGCAAAAAAAAAATTGTATCTATACAATCGCAGTTGCAACATTATATCGTGGAATCTTTTTGCAACAATAAAATGAAACTTTCACTCTTCTTCCTGTGAGGAGGCGAGGCAAAATGGCTCCTCTTTGTTCCCCGTCGGAAAACTTTCTTTTATTCACGAACTTTTCCTTCGGTATTTGAGATCTTAAAACTTTAAATTTTTACTTTAACTTCTCCTCTGGAAACCTTCGGTATCTCCCCCCAATATGTGGACACCCAGATTTGGATAATACAGTCCTTTCTTCTTGGTTTTATATACTTCTTAGACTGAACTTTTATCCAAACTGCTCCGATACCTCGGACTTCATAGGCTGCCTGCCTTTCCAACACCATCTTTTCTACTAATTAGAACTTACAATCGGGACAATGGCTTCTAAAAAACCACCAACTGGAAAGTCTTTTTCCGCTCCATCTTCAGCCCGCTCCAGTCCAGTTACACAGCAGACAAAGATTACCGCATTATTGCAGAAAGAAGCGACTGGTGAGAGCACCCAGGAATTGTCAACTAATTAGATGCTCCAAGACATAATGAAAAATGTGCATGAAATGCAAAAAGAATTGACAAGCCTAAAAATAGAGCTGTTGGAAACACAAAGATAACAATGGATAACAAACAAAAAATTGAGGCGTTAGAGGGAGGATCAGCTGAGATGAGGGAGGAGGTAAAGGAAATTCGGAAGGAAAGCTCAGAACTAGGAGGTCATATGACAAAAATAGAATTTGAAAGAATGTCTTTTTTTCTCAGGTTCCAGAACATACCAGAGACAGAGGGTGAAAATCTTAAAAGATCTTATGAGCACAATTTTAGCAGATTATATTAAAAAAAATAAAGAGCAACTCTGGTGGGATATGGACCTGGTTTATAGAATTAACTCAGCATATGCTAGAATAAATAATGTACCAAGAGAGGTTCATATTAAATTTCTAAGGAGGTCCACAAGGGATGAGATATTGAGGGCCCAGAGGGGAGGACCCTTGAAGTATCAAGAAAATGAAATTACCATTCTGAAACAAATTCCAAAAAAATTAGAGAAATAAGAACGAAATATTCCTTCTTGTCCAAAACATTATATAAAAAAGAAGTTTGGTTCAAATGGTTATTGCCAGAAGGAATGTTGGTCTTCTGGGAGGGAGGTAGAATCAGAGTTAAAACATTAGGAGAGGCGGAGGCCTTTCTTCAAAAGCACTCTTCACTCCTAGGGGACAAGGATGAGGGAATGGGGGGGGGGGGGCATGGCCCCGCCCGTCGACAGGAAGGGAGACGAAGAATCAATAGCAAAAAGACTTAGATCTCAAAAATTATTTTATTTGAATTTTTTACTGTGATTGATGAAATTAGATGGCAATGAAAAACATGATTGAATGTATGAATTACACAATGTAAAGTATATGTATGCTTGTCCTTTACTTTTTCTAAAAAAAATTGTATTTGTATGAAGTTTTGGGAGGACCAACACCTCCGACATGGAAGCCACTAAAATGTCATATTCACCCTATATCCCTTTTCCTATGTATATTCTCAAAAACCAATAAAATTGCTTTTTTTTAAAAAAAACAAGGTACTGTCACACTTGGCTCAACTACACAAATAAAATGAATATAGGAAACAAAGCCTACTAGAGAAACCTCCAGGATGGAGAAAAGACTTCATTGTTTTGCTGTACTTTGACTCTAGTTCAGTCTGCAAGATTAATGGAATAACAGAATAATAACAGAGTTGGTAGGACCTTGGAGGTGTTCGAGTCCAACACCCTGCTCAAGCAGAAAACCTATATCATTCCAGCCAAGTGACTATGCAGTCTCTCCTTGATAGCCTCCAGTGAAGGGGCATCCACAACTTCTGAAGGCAAGCTGTTCTACTGGTTAATTGTTCTCACTGTTAAGAAATTTTTCCTAAGTTTTAGATTGCTTCTCTCCTTCATTAGTTTTCATTCATTGTTTCCTTTTGGTATTTTGGAGAATAGGCCAACCCCCTCTTCTTTGTGGCAGCCCCTCAAATATTGGAACACTGCTACTATATCTCCTCTAGTGCTCCTTTTCACTAGACTAGACAAACCCAATTCCTGCAACCATTCTTTGTATGTTTTAGTCTTCAGGCCCTTCATTAGTTGCTCTCTGTTATTCTCTCTTCTCTTCCTTGCTACCCACCTAACTCCATCTAACCAGTAGCTTTTCAACAGCCTGTTTCCAACCAAAAACACTAGCATTCATCAGCCTCCCACTATGCTCCAGTCCTGCCTGCCAGAATGGAGTGACTAAGGTTGTGGGTGGAAGTGCGGTGAGTTACAAGCCAAATTTAGCAGTTTGTAGTGCCAAACTGGAGTGTATCTTGTCAGGACTGGGCTGCCTCATGCAGAGAGCTGAGTGGTTTCCACAGCAAGCAAGCTGCTAGGATAAAGGGTACAGTACAGCACAGTTAGGATGTGCAAGACCGAGAGGGACAAAGCGTGCCATCTTGGCACAGACAGAGTCATGAGGCAGCTTGCAACTAACCAACTTATATGTGTTTTGAGTCTTGGATTTGAGGTTTGGAAAAAAGTCAGCTCCGTTTTGTATGCTGGATGGGGATACTGGTCATGTGCTGCAGTCGCTTTATCATGCCAGTTAATTTTTCCTCCTGAGAAACAATCCTTCTGCCCACCTCTCTCCACCCTGTGATCAATTCCATCTGTATGTTTCTATAAGAGTAACAGTAGCAGCAGGAGCCAGATAAAGATCTGCTATCTAAAAGCTCATATGTGGATGAATGAGAAGTAGGCTGAAAGAACAGTTGCACGGCAGGTATCTTCTAAAGGGACACTTGCTTCATTCAGTGCTCCCCAAACCATTCGCTCTGTTTTTTATTCATCTGATTTACTTTATTTTCCAATGCATATGGCCGCCCTTCTTCCAAACAGAGGGCTCTAAGCAATGTACAACAAAGCTAAATAGCAATATATTAAAAACCGTTAATATAATTTAAGATTTAATCTTCAATTTGATTCACAATCTGGGACTGGTAAAAACAGTTCAAGTCCTAACCAAGGACCTAAGAGCTGATTTTTTTGCAATGTTAGAATATCCAGGTTTAATATTCAAAATTTCTATGTAGCTAGGCAGCCCTTCTGGTATTGTTCCAAGGGCTTCTCTTACTATTGGTACAACCATTGATTTATTCTTCCATAATCACTCACCTTCAATTTGTAAATCACAATATTTTGTTATTTTTTCTACAATTCAATTCTTCAATTCATACATCACCTGGTATTGCAATATCAATAAACCAGACTTTTTCATTTTCCACAATAATGATGTCAGGTGTGTTGTGAGCCAGTTTGTTGTTGTTAATATTCTTATATTATAAAGAGCATAAAACTAAAATAAAGAACAAAAAACACATAATAACAGCAGGGGAGCTACTCAATATTTCACTAGCCCTAGGGACCTACAGTTGATGGCACAACCAGGTCTTGAGGGACTTCTGGGCAAACAAAAGGGATGAAGCTAAACTTACTTTGGGGGAGAAAATTCAACACAGCAGCCACCACAGAAAAAGCACATCTGCCTAGGACCCAAGTATAGCTTCCTAATCAACAGGCCCCAGCAAGCTCCCTTCCCTGGATCGGGAGGGACAGAAAGATGTAATTGGGAAGAGGTGGTCCCTATTTCCAAGGTTCGGGCTGGATTTGCCATTGCAAAATGGCTGTACCCATAGAGAAGGTATGAAAAAGTGCAAGGGACATAGGAGTTGGTCACCCAACTACCCTCATATTTTTAAGAGGGAGAAAAGGTAATTCAGTGAAAATGTCCCATTGAGATGCTTTGTTAATATTTGAAACTTTTAAGGGGAATGCAATGCACAGGAGTGCCAAGTTTATTTCTTTATTAAGAAAATGTATATGGCTGCCCAACTCACTCATGGTGACTCTGAGTGGCTTTTGAGTGTTATAAAGTGAGCTGCCAAGGTGCCAACTAATGAGCCCAAGCAAATCAGAACTCTGAGACTCAGATCTCTGTCAAAGAAATTCTTTCTTGAGCACATCATCATATAATTAAAATGGAAATAACTCCCTCCCCAAAAGTCCCAGATCACATTGGTCAATTAGGTTAATTGGCAACTTTTCCAGACACTCTTCCCCATCTCTATCTATCACCTATAGAGATGACCTTAGTTCCCATGAGAAAGCTCTGTGTTTTGTCTAGCAATGCATTCCCCCCCCCCCCCCCCCAATTCTGTTTGGCAACTGAGGAATAGAAAAATGGTTTGGGCCAGGTTCGATTCAAAGTTGACATGAGCTGTGTAAGGAAAATAAAGCAGTCACGTCCTCTGGAAGACAGCTCCTTCAAAAGCTTACCTTCCCAAGTATGGCTTTCAACTTGGATTCCTAGCAAAGAGAATAGCAATAGCACTTAGACTTATATACAGCACATTAGTGCTTTACAGCATTTTCTGGGAGATTTACAGAGCCAGCATATTGCCCTCAACAATTTGAATCCTCATATTACTGACCTTGGAAGGTTGTGTTAACCTTGAGTCTGTCAGAATTGAACACCAGGCTGTGGGCAGAGTTTGTCTGCAATACTGCACTTTAACCATTGTGCCACCAAGGTCCTTAGAGAAGGGATCAGTCTGCCGCACAATGTGCAGGCAGTTGAGAAAAGGCTCTTAAGCAGCAGTGTAAGCCATACTAAGCCAATCAGAGACTGAAACATGGAAACCTAGTTATCTTTTGCAAACTCTACCCTAGAAAGCATGTGGAAGTGAAAACTATTCATCTAGTATGACTGTGAGAAATTCGGGATGGTCTGGTCTCCAATTAGCAGTGTTGTTCTCAACACTGGTGTAAGCTCCATTCCTGCATTTGGCAACATCAGTATGACTTGTAATCAGTGTTTCTCAACCTCAGCAACTTTCAGATGGGGAGACTTCAACTACCAGAATTCCCCAGCCAGTATGCTAGGAGTTAAAGTCCATCCTTCTTAATGTTACTGAGATTGAGAAACATTGGCTTAAAACAATTGCATCTCCTCTGGATAACCTTCAACTCCATCACAAAAGCTTAGATTGAATCGTCTGCATTTTGTTGGCATTCAACGAGGAGAAGAAAGCCAAAGAAAAATATGTCTAAGAATATAATTAGCAAAAACCCACACAATTTTGCTAAGATCTTGGGTAGAAGCCACAGCCAGGCTATACAACAAATGAGGTGTATTATGAGACACTTTGATATCTCCAGTGAAAAAGGTCCTCTCATAGCAGAAGCTCCAACTCCACTGCTAGACGATGCAGTCTTAGATGTCCTTTTTCTCCAACAGGGCAATTGAAAGCCCAGCATGGATCTGAATAGAAAGCTTCAGGTTTCAAAGGCAAACCAAATGTTATATTACAGATATTCTGAGTACCAAAGTTTGCTACAGCTGCTAACGTTCAGGTAACTAGAGATTCCAAACTACAGGTGCTCCCCAAATCTCTTTCTCAATTGGTGAGAATAGGTAGTGCCCCCCCACAAGTATTTCAGGAATATGGTAAAATAAGTTTAGAATAGTTTTTTGAGGGGGGATCAAATCTACCCACACCACTAATTCCTTGCTTTAGCCCTTTTGCTAATCCACTCTGATCCTGTTGACTAAAAATGCTAAGCATATTCATTGGTCATCAGTTTGCCTGTGCTCCAGGTGAAGATGCTTAGCAACCTGCCTGTTCGAAAAGCCCATCAGTACAAAATGCACCAAGCTCCTTTCCCACATCCCAACATTGGAAACTTGGAGTAGAACCAAGTTTCCAACCTTGCCAACTTTAAGACCTGTGCACTTCTACTCCCAGAATTCTCCAGCCAGCATTGTCCACAAGTCTTAAAGTTGCCAAGGTTGGACAGCCTTGGAGTAGACTTGTGTAATGATTGTTCCTTTCAAAAGAAAGGAGAGGCACTGGTAATGTAGAATTGTATTAATCTTGCAAAAAAAATTGTATTAAAAATGTTTCATGTCTAGATGGAACTTCCAACCATTGGCAAGTATCCTAATGCTGTTCTGACCTCACTGGAGGCGTTCAAACTCAGAATATGTCTGAGTTGGCTGGAACAGTATGAAAAGCTTCCTGTGAATTTGCCAGAAACCAAAACAGGGTCTTTCGACTGCAAAATGTTTCAAAATCAAAATGTTCTGTATACTCCTGGCTCTCATCCTCACAAATTAGTTCAAGGCAAGATGCAATGTGACCATTGCATTCTGTACTGTAGGGATAAGTAAATCAAGTCATGAAATGGAAAGCCATGCTACAAAGAGGTGGAAGATTCAGAATAATTTGGAGATAAGTTACTTGTACCTCTTATTTAGAATACAGAATAACAGAGTCAGAAGGGACCCTAGAGATCTTCTACAATAGTCCAACCCCCCCCCCAAACCCCAATTAAGCACGAGACCCTATACCATTTCAGACAAGTGACTCGTCTTAAAAGCTTCCAGTAATGAAGAACCTGCAACTTCTGGAGGCAAGTCATTCCACTGATTAATTGTTCTCACTGTCAGGAATTTTGTTTCTTACAGTAATTGCCAAGCTCCATTACATTCGTAACTCAAGGATTACCTGTATTTCTGGGTTGTTTTTTTCCTTGCTTAGTTTCCATCCATTGCTTCTTTATGTTTGTTATAATGTAACTTATACAGATAAGCATTATTTAAGCTTTGTTTTGGTTGACCGATTGCTTTAATCAAATCAAATAGGTTGTGATGCTAAACTTATGCCCCCAAGTTTTTTTTCTCATAATTGAAGTCAGCATGAAAAAGCTTGTAAAATGTAACCCATTGAAAGGTGTTTATTTGTTTACTGGATCATTACAAGAAAAAGAAGCTACCCAGGAAACTTTTTTAAACGCCTTCACTTCTGGGCCGTTGATGATCAAATTATTCAAAACAAAAACATCCTGCCTAAGAACAGTATGAAAAAAAATATCACAAAAGTAAAATTTTCCAAGGAATTGGTATCTTAGAAATGTTCGTCTATGGTTCTTATGAACTCAGATTTTTATTTCTAGAGTGTTTATACAGGGAAGTAGATTGTAGCCATGTACCTCCCTCCACAGTGTTCCAATATCTATGAGGCTAGATGAAGGGGTCAAACTATTCTTCAAAGCACCTGAAAGGCAGAATAAGATGGATGGAAACTAACCAAGGAGAGAAACAACCTAGAACTAAGGAGAAATTTCCTGACAGTTAGAACAAGTAATCAGTGGAACAATTTGACACCAGATGTTGTAAATGCTCCAACACTGGAGGTTTTTAAGAAGAGATTGGACATCATTGGTCTGAAATTGTATAGGGTTTCCTGCCTAAGCAGGGGATTGGACTAAAAGACCTCCAAGGTCCCATCTGACTCTTGTTATTCTGTAGTCCAATTGAAAGCCCCATCCTCATGGACTAGACAAGACGTCCCTGCTTAGGAATGATGGCTGGCAATGGGAAAACTCTGGTACTAGTCACTCTCTCAGTCCAACTCACCTCACAAGGTTGTTGTTCTGGGGGGGGGGAAAAGGAGGAGGTGTTATGTGTGCTACCTTAAACACTGTTAGAGAGGAATGGAAGAATATGAATCTGTTAAAACAGAGTCTCCAACCTTTGCAACTTTAAGTCTGAAGGACTTCAGCTCCCAGACTTCTGGGAGCTGAAGTCATTCAGACTTAAAGTTGCAAAATGGTGACCCCTGTGCTAAAAAACAATATTCTTAAGGAACCATCAAAAAGAAAAACCCCACCCCACCAAAAATTGGCAGGGCAAGCTACTGTGTACTGGGAGCAAACCCCACGATCCCTTGCACTGATGACAGTCAGTAGTCTGCAAGCAAACAGCTCAGAGAACAGCAAAAGCACCATAGATGCCACATAAAACGTGTCTTTTAGTCACTCCTAAGATGCTGAGGAAAACCCTGGCTTGGCCTAGCCCTAGAGGCACTTATGAAAGCATTTTATTACAAAATTCTCCACTTTTTTCACAATGAAAAGCAAGCGAGGTGCAGCAACCTGGGCCCTCACAATAACCATAAATTACTATTTTTTTACCAAAATAATCCAAATCTCACAGACATCTGAAAAAGTTGCCAAGCTCCAGGTTAATAGTTCTTTCCTAAAATCCTCACCACCACCACATACCTGTGGTGATCAATGCTCATGCCAAAGTAAATCTTGTTTCATTCCATGGGGCTTATTCAGAAGCTCAGTCAATGACAGAGCTCTCGTCTTTGTTCAATTACTAATCAATGCAATAAGCTTGGTATTTATGTAGTAGTTTTAATGTACTGATTGGAAAGGAATATAAATCGAAATTTCCTTTCCGAAACCTTTCCAAATTGAGGGCCACACTTATTTTGCTGCAGGAGGGGGCACTCCTTTAAAAAAAAAGCAAGATCAAAACAAACTTGAAATTCAATGTCATGTCATTAGCATTTCCACCTCATTAACCTAAATCAAAATGACTGCTCTCTCTGACACATTCAATTTTACAATTTGGCCAGGTCATTCAGGAGTAAAGCCTGTTTGCACTAAAGAACTGTATTTGAAGAAAGAAACTGACAAGTATTTAGGATCCCTGAAATATGCCATATGCAAGACTGGAAGGGATGCTTCAAGGTGCATCATGCAAACAGTCAGCAGCACTGATTCAGTTTCTGTCACCCAGGACACACAAAGCAGCAAAAAAAAAAAAAAAACCCCACACAAAGAATCCAATCAGCCATTCTTTAATAAGGCTCACATGGTCATTGCTGACCACATCAGCGGCTGCGTCCCAGGTGCATTTTTCCTGGCCACACTGATATGTGAGCTTTTCATTTCCTCCAGCATGCAAGAGAGGCAGTCTTGCACAGAACAAGCCAACTGGCTTCATGTTGCCATGCATAGCTACCAGAAAGAATGGCCAGGCACATGGAGAGAAGGAAAAGTGCAAAAGCCTCCCTTGAAACCAGCATGAACAAATCTCTTCCCCTCTTTTTCTTTTTCACTCTCTCTTCGAATTTCAAAGCCCAAACAGTCTGGTTGGGCTTTTAGACATCCAACAACACCGGCTGATCTCTTTTTATAGTACCATGTGTATATGATGCCTCAAGATAACTTATGGTAGCATCCTACAATTTACCCAATTACATTATTTCTCTTCCCCCCCTCCAGGACTTTCCATTCTGCCAAAAGCTCTCCAAAAGGTTGAGCAGAGAATTTTAACCTCCCCTGCTACCAGAGCCTCTCTCAAGTGGAGATGATTACAGCTGAATACACTCATACATGCAAAACAGGTGCTCAATCACTTACCTGTAATTCTGCCCCCAGCATCAACCTGAATGGGTCCAGCGCTGGCACTGCAACATGTGCAGACTTGTCTTGTGAACCCTTTGAAGTCAGGAGTACTCCTGTATGTAAAGCTGAAGCAGACCTAGTCCTTACGGATTTGAACAAAGCAGGAGCTTTGAACGCCTCAGATCACAACTTCCTTAATCACTCCTAGATGACTGACAATGCTGAGCGGGGTTTCTGTCACCCGTCCCGGGTACCCCCGTCCCACTCCCAGCAGCTGGAAGACCATCCCTGCCGTGCAAGAAATTAGCTGCAGTCACACAACCCTTCACTGACTGAGTTGCTGACTGAGTTAACCTGCTAGGCTTCACATAACGTACTGGTCCATAATTAACCAGAACGGGTCGCATTCGGAGCATAAAGTAAATCAGGTTTTAAAAAAATACCGAGCAGGTTTACCACACCGACCAAACTTCCCGTGTCGCGAAGGCAGCCGCACAACAATGCGCCTGACCAAGCGTGCTGTGTGAGCGCCCAGCCTTTTGTTTTGTACACACTGATTTTCCGTACCGTGGGCAAATCCCCCCGTCCCCACCCACCCACAATAGCCCCCGAATTAGGCATCCGTAAGGACTAGGTTTGCTTGCCCATTTCCCTGCCCTGCGCTACATTTGCTCGGGGACCACAGGGGCTCAGGAAGTGCGCGCTCCTCAAACCGCGCGCCGCCGGGACGCTCCTCTGGCGCCGCCCTCACCTGGCTCCTGCTTTGCCCCGCGTCTTGCCCGACGATCCTCACCAGCACCACCACCACACGGGCAGAAATCCGGGCCAGCGCCGCCCGCGGCCGCTCACCACAGTCTCTCCACCCGCCGGGTTGCTTTAGCGCTGCCGCGCCGCGCACCATCGCCCGCACTTGGGGAACGGCTGGCGAGCGCGGGCCGCGCGGGAGTGGAGAGCACGGGGGAAGGCGGGGCGCGGTTGGGCATCCGAGGCGCTAATTGGCTGCTTAGCTCAGTTTGGGCACGCGGGGAAAGCGGGCCGGCGGCGCCGGGGGGGGGGGGGGATGGGACCCAAACTGGCTTTGTTGCGCCGCTCGTTGGCAGCTGCCAGGCGGGTAGAAGGGGGGGGGGGGGGGCAGGACGGGGGAAAGACAGCTGTAATGATATGTGTCGCCGACGGACGGCACGCGCCGCCTCCCCACGCCGCCCCCCTCCCGCGGGTCGCCTGAAAGGGTGGGAGAGGAGCTGAGCCAATTGCTCCGAAAGGCAGGAGGGGCTTTTTGCAAATTGCACATCGCCTTCTTACCTGGAGTTCTCCGCACCCACTTGCCCCCGTTCCGCCTTCTGTCCGGGGCAAGTGGATCCTCAGCAGATGTGTGTGCGTGGGAGGAGATGTCAGTTGTGCAAAACAGTCCCAAATCCTAAGACTTCCAGACTTCAGGGTGCAAATACGCGGCTATCGATATTCTGATCAAAGATTCATAGAGAGGCTTGTCGCGGGTTGGGGTTTGGGGGACGACGACGATAGAAACGTGCGAATTGAGGGAGAAGAGCCAACTTGTTTCTGGGCTGCAAAATAGAGCCTCTGTGTTCCGAAGACGTTGCACCTTGAAGCAGGTGGGGCGCAGAAAGGGCGGGGGGGGGGAGGGGGCGGGACAGGTCTGCCGCCTGCAAGCTCTGCTTGAGGTTTATATGATGTCCAGACAAAACACGACATCAAAATTACCATCTATTGAATTAGTCTGGGAACTTTTGGTAAACCCACATGCAAGCAACTTTTGAGATCTAGCCAGAAATAATAACAATTTAACTTGTTATCTCTTACGTTGGTAATTGGCGTTGGATTCACATAATCTTTCTAAGATGTTTACTAGATCATTTTTTAGATTATAGCATAATAACATATTGAACTGGAAACTAATGAAACAGTTTGGATTCATAAAACATAGTAAGCTGCAAAACTGCAACCTAACTCAACCCAACCAAGGGTGATACTAGCTGCACATGCTTTTGGAAGTTTTTTTAACTGATCCAATTTACATATTGTGTGAACCAGCTTTTAACGTTTGGAAACCTGTTTCTACATTTATTTTTTAAGACAAGTTTGGAATGCAAGATGTATCTCTGCTTTAGCTTATATTTTGATTGCTAGAAGACGCACAAGATGAAAACAGTCTTTCTAGCAGACTTTTCCCTCTTCCCTCTCATTTTCTATAGGAGTCTTTCATATTCTAATGTGGAAATTTTGTACTCTGTCGTCCCAATGCCACTTGAAGTCTATTAAGTACTTAAAAAGAAAAATCCTGTCTTAGGCCAAGACTTCAGATGCAACGGCACTGATTGATAGATTTTTCTTCGCTGGATTGGATTTGCCCAATCATCTTTCAAAACCTTCCATGCAATTTTTTTAAATAAAAAAATGAATAGAAAGAGCAAGTTTGGTACCATCACACTATGCTAGGACTACATTTCCCACAATTCCTAGCTGGCATGGTAAACAAAATGTTTGCAACTCAAAAATAAGAAAAGCTGCCAAAAGTAAATAGTCTGTGAAATGATGAAGTCACCCTCGTCTGCCTTTGGCTGGTTGATTGGTTGTTATTTTAACCCAGTGAATTTTGCTATCCACATACCTTGGCTCTTCCTAAAGTGCTTACTTTCCATAAATAGCTTATGTTTTTTGTTCTGTTGTTCAGAAAGGTGGCCCAACCCTCTTGTACCTGCACTTCTTTTTAGCTCTTGAGTGATCCTTACACAATGTAGGTATAAAAAATGAAAGACATAAAATTAGAATACATTTTACAGCAAACATGTCAAACAAAAGAAATCTTATCTGCTGAAGATTATCTCCAGTTCAAATGCACAAGTTGGCAAGGCGTAAGGATATCCCACTGAATGCAAGTCCCAAGGAACAATTTCAGGCTAAGCAAAGAAAGACTCTCATTTTTTCATCTTAACCAGATACCCAAATTCTAGGTCAAGGGTGACCGACCTTGGCAACTTTAAGACCTGTGGAATTCAACTCAACTTAAAGTCCCCATGTCTTAAAATTGACAAGATTGAACATTGCTGCTCTAGGTCATGTTAACCACCTGTCTCCTCCCAACATCTTTTGAAAGTTACCCTGATTTATCCATATTCTCTACCATTTTGGTTTACTTTCACCCCAGGCAGATGATCAACAGGATGTCCCTTGCATCTCCTCTGCTTCCCACGAGGAGGACTTCAATTCTTCTACAGCAACATCAGCTGCCAGGTGCAACACTTGGGGAGAAGGTAGAGAAGATCAGGAATACCAACTTCTTGCTACATACAAGTTCATGCCAACAAAACCACGAAACTAGGTAAGTCATGCAAATGAGACTAGTAGAAGCTAAAATAACTAATATTGCTCAGGGAGTGCAGCATATCCTGCAAAAAATATGATGCTTGATTTCACATAAGGAAGCATCTTACAAAGCTACCTTACAGGTAGCCCTCGATTTACAACCATTCATTTAGCAACAATTCAAAGCCACAACAGCACTGAAAAATAAGAGACTTAAGATCAGTCTTTGCCCTTACCACTGTTGCAGTATCCCCACAGTCACATGATCAAAATTCAGGCACTTGGTATCTATTTACGATGGTTGTAGCATCTTGGGATAATGTGATCACCAATTGTGACCTTTCCGGCTGGCTTCAGACAAGCAAAGTCAATGAGGGGAGCTGGATTCGCTTAACAACTGCTTGATTCACTTAACAGCAGTGATTTGCTACTGTGGCAGAAATCAGGTGCGGCTTCCTTAGCAGCTGCCTTGCTTAGCAGTGGAAATTCTGGTCCCAGTTCTGGTGACAAGTTGAGGACTATTATTTGTATACCAAGCCTCAGCACTCTCCCCTCTAGGTCAGCGTTTCTCAAATAGTGGGGCGCGCCCCCCCAGGGGGGCGCGAGGCTCCATAAAGGGGGGCGCGTTTGAAAGTCAGGAGCCGCACACCCGGAAAGATCGATACCACCGCCGCCGCCATCTTTGCATCCCAGGCTCGCTCCGCGGCGGCGGCGGCGGCGGCTGTAGGTAAAGCCCGGAGGCGCCTGAGAAAGGCGTCAGAGAAGGAGCGCCGGAAGCCGTGCCTCTTCAGCACCACTAGGCTGGACGAGGCAGAAAGCGGACGCAGGGATAAGGAAGCGGATGCGCTTCGGGCTAATCAGCGTGGAAAGGTGAGGTCGAACGGATGGCAAGCTAAGCCTTAGTGCCGTTGAGAGATAGGACAGAATCCAGTTAAGATGGCATAAGAAACTGGGCTGCAAATTCCCAGTTACAGGTATTTCCTTGCAGGGTGCATAAAAATCGATGATTTTTAAAAAAACAATTTTACATTTACATTGCTAGGCATCAGCTCTTCGGCATTTCAGATTGGAGGGTTTCCCAACCCCATTTTAGAAATCAGGGATTAATTTTGGGATTGATACTCTGTGATGTTCCAGGTCTAAAATGGAGTAATTTCCTTTGTGATGGAAGCATTGGTGAGTGTTTATTTTAGAATCTAGATGTGTGTTATGGTAGGGCACATCTTGGAGTTTAATAGGTATTCTTGTTCTGTGAACAAGACAATAGCTTACCAAATCCTCAACTGATCATTATATCCAAGTTTCTAAAATATTGTCTGATATCAGTAATGCAGTGACCAAGGAAATCCATTGACACTTAATTCAGATGTCACAGAGATAGTGTTGTATCACTCAGGAGGTATAATCAGTCAGTAGGCACTCAACCTGTGTGAAACCTTTCTCCCCAGGATATTTGTGTGATAGACCCTGGATCTACTCACCAAGAAACAAAAGGTATGCCTTGCATATTAATTTATCAAGATCAGATACACATATTTTGGGACTCTTGGTGTCCCAAAAAAATCGATGATTTTTAAAAAAACCATTAAAAATCTGATTTTTAAAAAAACAATTTTACATTTACATTGCTAGGCATCAGCTCTTCGGCATTTCAGATTGGAGGGTTTCCCAACCCCATTTTAGAAATCAGGGATTAATTTTGGGATTGATACTCTGTGATGTTCCAGGTCTAAAATGGAGTAATTTCCTTTGTGATGGAAGCATTGGTGAGTGTTTATTTTAGAATCTAGATGTGTGTTATGGTAGGCATAGCCATCTTGGGGTTTAATATCACTAAATTAAAAATCTGATTTTTTAAAAAACCATTAAAAATCTGATTTTTAAAACAATTACATCGGATTTTTTTTATTTAAACCGGATTTTTTTATTTTTATCAATTTTATTTTAATAAAATGCTTTTACAGTAAAAAAAGGTCTGAAGGGATGAAAAGACAGGCAGAGAGAGAAGGGGAGGAGGAGATAAAAGAAAGTCTTCCGAAGGCTAAGACGAGGAAATATGACGAGGCGTATGTAGCGCTCGGCTTCACTGCGACTACGGTGGGAGGCGAGGAAAGACCAGTGTGCTTACTATGTCTACAAATGTTGGCAGCGGACAGCATGAAGCCAAATAAATTAAGGCGTCACTTAACGACATTACACCCCAATCACGCTAATAAGCCGCTTGCGTTTTTTCAGCGAAAACGCGTCGAATATTGCAAACAATCATCCCGCTTTCTGACTGCTACTTCAGTAAACCAGCGAGCATTGTTGGCATCATATAAGGTGGCGTACCAAATTGCTCAGTGCAAAAAACCCCACACCATAGCAGAAGAGCTGATACTGCCTGCAGCATTAGACATGGTCTCTATCATGCTGAATGACGCAAGTGCTGCAAAAATAAAAACTATCCCTCTGTCAAATGACACCGTTGCTAGACGTATAAATGACATTGCTGACGATCTTAGAGAACAGCTGGTAGATAAACTCAAGGATAAACGTTTTGCCTTACAATTTGATGAAGCAATTGACAGCAACAAAGACTGTTTGTTTATCGCTTATGTACGTTTTGAAATGGCAAATTCCCTGTGTGAGGATCTACTTTTTTGTAAATATGTCAGAGCCAGAGCCACGGCTGAAGAGCTATTCAAAATTCTAGACTGCTTCCTGACTGAGAATGGGCTAAAGTGGGAGAATTGCATGGGTGTTTGCAGTGATGGTGCACAGACCATGGCAGGGATGAGAAAAGGACTTCGGACACTCATCAAGAAGGCCTCACCTAATGCTGAGTGGACACACTGTATTTTACATAGAGAAGCACTGGCATCAAGGCACCTTTCCTCTGAATTAAATGAGGTTATGACTGACATTATAGGAGTAGTCAATTTAATAAAGACCAGACCACTAAAAACAAGAGTTTTCTCTGCTATCTGTGAGGAGATGGGAGCTGAACATCAAGCTGTGCTGTTTCACAGTGAAGCAAGGTGGCTGTCACGAGGAAAAGTGTTGTCCCGAGTTTTTGAGCTCAGAGAGGAGATAAGAATGTTTTTGGAGCAGGAGCGCAAGTATGACATTGCAAGAAAGTTTAGTGATGTGAACTTTCTGATGAAACTTGCTTACCTGAGTGACATATTTGGAAAGCTCAATGAACTAAATCTACAGCTTCAAGGGAAAAATCAACACCTCCCTCAGGCCACAGACAAGATCAACGCTTTCACTCGAAAGCTTGCAATGTGGGGCAGGCGACTTGATGAAGGAAGTACCGTGTCATTTGAGAACTTGCAGGAATTTGTTG
Source organism: Rhabdophis nuchalis (assembly GCA_039707465.1). Taxonomy (NCBI): domain Eukaryota; kingdom Metazoa; phylum Chordata; class Lepidosauria; order Squamata; family Natricidae; genus Rhabdophis; species Rhabdophis nuchalis. The sequence goes on from CM077653.1 coordinate 16,613,193, forward strand.
ACACTACTGACTATGATGCCACCTCAGTGATTCCATATTTTAAGCAGCATATTTCATCACTGATAGGATTCTTTACAAAGTACTTCCCTGAAAACAGTTCCCAGTATGACTGGGTGAGAGATCCTTTTAATGCACCAGCTCCTACTGGTTTCAGTCTTGCAGAGGAGGAGCAGTTCATAGAAATCACATCTGACTCCATATTGAGACTAAGTTTCACATCCCAGACACTGAGTGAATTCTGGCTGAGTGCGGAGAAGCAATATCCACTCTTAGGACAAAGAGCTGTGCACATTCTTCTTCCATTTGCAACTTCTTACTTGTGTGAGACTGGCTTCTCTGCTGTTGCTGCTCTGAAAAGCAAATACAGGTCTCGGCTACACATTGAGAAGGAGCTGAGAGTTGCTATGTCCTGCTTCAAACCCCGCTTCGAAAAGCTATGCATTGCAAAACGTGCTCATTGTAGCCATTAATCCAGACAGTATCATATGGTTTGACATGTCCAATCAAAAAATGTTTATAGTTTAATTAAGGATTTAATGCACTTTAAATCTTTTCTGCTACAGTTAATAAAGCTATTCTTTGTTGTAAATTGATCCACATTTCCTTTTTTTTTAATTCTCTTATACGTTAATAAGGATACAGTGTTATGCAGGGGTGTACTAACAATTTTATAGACAAATGATACTATTTACAGTCGCGCGGGGGGCGCGAAATGTTTTCTTCTTCCTAGGGGGGGCCTGACAGAAAATAATTGAGAACCACTGCTCTAGGTTAACATTTTCTACGTTGGTTGCCAGCAGCTCTTCATGATCTCGCTCTCATTTATCACACCTCATTAATTCATCTGCTCCTAATTATTCAGCTGGTTTCCTATACCTTGTCCCGGAGCACTTCAAGTTGTTTTTCTACCTCTCAATCCTTCTGATGCCAGAAAAACAGGCATCTAAGGCTCATCAGGCTGTTTTTGACTACTTTTAAGCCATCAGCATCAGTGCTGCATCTCTGATGAATCTGTTGTGTGCAGGGAACAGCCAACCAATCAGAGATTGCCCTTTCTGGCCAATTGTTCGAGGCAGAAACTGCAAGCCAATGGGGGCTTCTTTGTGGGCTGGTAACTAAGTATGTCCTCTTCCCCCACCTTGAGTTCAGTGCTAAATGGACCACCTTTCCTCCTGTTCGCAAAAACAAAAGGGAAAGCACAGCTATTGTTTCCTGGTGATTGAATGCTCACTACGATAGCCAGCCACTATTGCCTTTTAAGCAAGTGGCAGTGTGCTGGCATTTATGTCATGGGGATTTCTTAATCTTTTACCAGTGTGGCGCTATGATGGACCAGAGCAGGTAGCAGAAGTCAGAAATCCCCCTCTCCCCAGCAAAGATATCTTTCATGCACAAAAGCCCTGTACATGAAAATAACATTTCTGGCCCTGCACTGGCATTTCCCTGACCATGGATATAATAACCCTGGCAAAGGGATATTTTGACACTGAAATATTGAGTCCCACCCCACTTATCCAGTCATGAGGTCAGTAGGGGATACATCTTGCAGAAGTGGCAGATCGCACTTTAATTTAGAATATCCTCTAAGAAGCTGTTGCCAATGAATACAGCTGATATTACTGTGAATAAAATGGATTGACTACAGGTAGTCCTCGACTTACAACAGTTCATTTAGTGACCCTTCAAAGTTACAACGGCACTGAAAAAGTCACTTAACAACTATCATTCACACTTACGACTGTTGCAGCCTCCTCAGGGTCACATAATCAAAATTCACGTGCTTGGCAATTGACTGATAATTATGATGGTTGCAGTTCCAGGATCATGTGATCCTCTTTTGTGACCTGACAAGCAAAGTCAATGGGGAAATCAGATTCATTTAATAACTATGTAACTAACTTAAGAAATACAATGTTTCACTTCACAACTATGGCAAGTGATAAAATGGGGCAAACTCATTGAACTAATGTGTCAGCCTTCGCTTTGCTGCATGTTTGGCTGCCATGGAAACGGGGAGGGTGGGGGATGTTGTTTATTATGTGTGCTGGAGGAAGATGGAGCTAGGTGGTGATATCGCTAGACTCAATGGTATCACATTCCATTCTGATGACCACTCTGGACGTGTTACCCATCTGACACCGTGGATGATATTGCATTGGACACTATTGTGGGGGTCATAGGTTATTGGGGTTTGGCTTATGCTTTGATATGTATGCTTCGCGCCTAAAGTAGCCATTCCTGGCTTAACCTTCGCTGCTTTCCTTTTCTTATTCAGTAAAAGTAACCTTAATCACTTCAAGCATGCTTAAGTGTGTTCTTTCTTGAATAATGAAAGAAGTAAGCCTGACAGAAAGCCAGGAATCATTTCACGCTTATCTCTGAGCTAACAACTTCAGTAGTAAGTGTAATAAAACAATAAAACCGAAGACAAATGTCGGAGCCAGGGAAAGAAGGGATGCTGGGAGCGACAGCACTCGACCCGACGGTCCTGACAGAGGACACCAGGTCAGTAATGGAATTATTGGCTGACGTTACTTTGGAAACGAAACCCGAAGATAAACCAGTTCGCCATCGCTGGTCCGAGGGAGTGGGGATGAAGGGAGCCGCCTCTGAAGAAATTGCCCCCGGGGTTACCACCACCCGACGCAGACAAGCCCGCTCCCCCCCTTTGTGGGAACAGATGGGGGAAGAGAACCACTTAAGAGAGATGACTAGCGCATTAATCCGTCAAGCGGATGACATAAAGAGTATCAGAGAATGAAAGTGGGGGAGGGATCCTAGCCCTTCAGATTGGGAACAGAAAGAACAAGGGCGGAAGACACCCCCCCTGGCAAGGGAGAGAGAGAACCCCCCTCCACGCGTTGAAACACCAAGGGAAAGTGGCCTAGGAGCTGTTAAGCAGAGAGAATCAAGCCCCGCACCACATAGAATGTCAAGACTCCCTCCCCTGGGAATTAAGTTTGGAGGGAACTCTAAAGAACTGGGATTTTTTTTGCTGCAAGTCAGCAATTTCATGAAAGAATTTGCTTGCGAATTACCAAATGATGAGTCTAAGATAAGAATTGTTTCTCTGGCACTTGAAGGGAGGGCGGCCGATTGGATAGTCTCATTACATAATGATAATTCCCCATTAATGGGAAACTTCGACAGATTTATGACCGCTCTAAGAAGACGGTTCGAGGACCCTCTCTTTCATAGAAAGGCATGGCTTGAAATGAAAAATTTACACCAGGAAAACAGGCCAGTTCAAGATTATACTCAACGTTTTCGTGAACTTGCCATTTATATGAGAGGCTGGAGCATTGAGGCGCTTATCGATGAGTATACTGAAGGCTTAAACCCCACTTTATATTAAAGCTGTATCAACAGACACACGCCAGAAACGCTAGAGGATTGGTTTGATCTCGCCGCTGATGTAGAAATTGACCTGATCAGAAACAATAGCCTGTTTGAGATTGAAAAGGAAAGAAAGAAAGAATTTTCTTCCCCTCCCGCTTTTGACCGTGGATACCAAAAGGAAAGTAGAAAAGGAAAGCCTACTACTCCCCGGTCTAATGCTTGCTTCCGTTGCGGGAGGGAGGGGCATTGGGCGAATGACTGCAAAGTGAAAGAAAAAACCCGCCTGCAGCCATCCACTGAAGTGAGAAAACGTGCGAAAAACCCGAACATGCGTATGAAACAAGCGATGCGCGGAGCTGAACCTCTGGATCTCACTACCGGCCATCAGCAGCAGAGAGACGAGGCAGATGACTGGGAAAAGGATACGGACTCGGGTGACGAGAACTGGGTGAGTCCCCTCTCTGGGCCCCTTACTATTCCTTTGCATCTTTTGGCTCCCTCTAGTGGCCGCAATTGTAAAGTGCTAGTCCTTTTGGATTCTGGTTGTTCTGGATGCCTTATCAGCCAAGAATTAGTACAGCATATGGGCTTTCACCTTAAAATTTTTAAAGTTCCTATAGCTTTCTGCCAAATGGATGGTACCGTAGCAGGTGGTAATCCAGCACAGTTTGTAACGGAACCAATTCAGGTGTCTATTGGCGACCACCATCAGGAATTCATTAACTTTATTGTTGCCACCCATTGCTGATAACCCGATCATATTGGGCCTGAATTGGCTACGGAAATGGAACCCACTAATTGACTGGAAAGAGGGTTGGGTTCGTATTCCTTTACCTATGCCTCCTACCCCAAACGCCGAACCAGTTCCGCAATGCCCCCCCAGGCAACCTTTGGTTGAACCTGTACCCATCCAGGAACCTGTAAACACAGGCCAGATTGTTCCAATACTGGAAGTAATACCAGGGGAAGAAAAAATTCCAAAAGAGTATTGGGACCTAAAAGACGTTTTTAGTGAGAAGTCCTCTTACAAACTGCCCCCCCACCGTGCTACAGACTGTTCCATTGATTTCCTCCCGGGGGTACAACTTCCCAAACCACGTATTTACTCTATGACACTGCGCGAAATGGTTGAACTTCGCAAATTTATTGACAAAAACTTAGAAAGAGGTTTCATTGAACCTGCTAGACCATAAGTAGCAGCCCCTGTAATGTTTAGAGAAAAGAAAGATGGATCTCTCCGTCTTGTACAGGACTACAGGTTCCTCAACACTATATGCGAGCACAACGTCTACCCCCTGCCTCTCATGAAAGACATGTTAGCGCATTTGGCTACAGGCAAGATCTTCACTAAACTTGATTTCAGAGAAGCTTATTACAGAATAAGAATTAAAGAAGGAGACGAGTGGAAGACTGCATTTAACTGCCCTTTAGGGTGCTTTCAATTTAAAGTATTACCCTTTGGCCTCCAGGGGGCGCCATCAGTTTTTATGCAGCTGATCAACGAAGTATTGCATGAGCACCTGTACAAGGGCATTATCGTCTATCTTGATGACATCGTCATATACACGGAAACACGTGAGGAACACGTGAAACTAGTCCGTTCTGTTTTATGTAAGCTGAGAGCAGCCGAACTTTACGCTAAACTTTCTAAGTGTGAATTTAACCAAGACAAAATTGACTACCTTGGGTATCGCATCTCGGCAGAGGGCATTGAGATGGACCCTGGAAAAGTCAAAGCTGTAACAGAATGGGCCGCTCCTCATACCCGTAAGCAATTACAAATTTTCTTAGGTTTTGCAAACTTTTACCGCCAATTTATACCTTTTTTCGCTAGTATTGCTCTGCCTATCATGAACCTACTCAAAACTAACGGAGAGAGCAAACCACGACAGGTTTGCCCCTAAACTGGACTCTGGAGTGCCAAGCCACGTTTGAAAAGCTAAAGCGCTTATTTGCGGCGGAACCAGTGGTGAAGCATCCAGATGTCAATGCCCCTTTCGTGATTCAAGCAGATGCTAGCGACGTAGCAGTTGGAGCTGTCTTATTACAATACAACCAACAGGGTCAACTACAACCCTGCGCTTACACCTCTCGTAAGTTATCCGATACTGAGAGAAGGTGGGCGATTTGGGAGAAAGAGGCATTTGCAGTTCGTTGGGCACTCATGTCATGGCGCCATTTTCTGGAAGGTGCCCCTCACCCCTTTGAGGTATGGACTGATCACAAAAATTTGGAGTCACTGACGACGTCTTGTAAACTCTCCCCAAAGCAAGTGCGCTGGTCTCAATACTTTCAACTTTACTCTGAAATACATCCCGGGGGGGAAAAACATCATGGCTGACGCCTTATCTAGACTACCTCAATATGACAGCTCTAAACTCTCAGTTATTCAACCTGTGATTCCGCTATATAGCATGGCGACCCCGGTTGTAACCAGAAGTCATTCCGTTCTGCAGACGGATCCACCACCAGAATTAATCTCTAGAATTAAAACGGAACTTCTCACCGATGAATGGTATTCCGCCCACTCTGGGGATTGTACCTTAAGAGATGATCTTCCTTGGATTGGATCAAAAATCTATGTCCCTGCAACGCTTCGACCGTTTGTCTTACAGAGGGCACATGATTCAAGGTTGGCTGGCCATTTTGGATTTGTAAAGACTATGCATTTGATTAAACGCCAGTTCTGGTGGCCCTCGCTGAAAAAGGACATTGAATCCTATATTGCCAGTTGCCCAAAATGTGCCGCTTCGAAACGTTCTCCTGGCAAACCTCACGGTCTCCTCCAATCCGTAGCGCGACCGGAGGCTCCTTGGAAGGAAATATCTATGGACTTTATTGTTGACCTTCCAAATAGCCCAGGTTTTACAGTTATATGGGTTGTTACAGATTTATTCTCCAAGCAAGTTCACTTTGTACCATGCTCAAAAATACCATCGGCTAAGACTTTGGCAAAACTGTTTCTTGCTCATATTTATCGCTTGCATGGCATCCCGAAGCGCATCATCTCTGATAGGGGTGTTCAATTTACTTCGAAATTTTGGAAGGAATTTTTGACACTAATTGGCTCCACCCAAGGCTTAAGCTCCTCCCACCATCCGCAGACTAATGGGGCTTGTGAAAGGGCCAACTCAGTTCTGGAACAGTATTTACGTTGTTTTATAAACTTCCAGCAGGATGACTGGGCTGACCTTCTGATTCATGCTGAGGTGGCCTACAATAATTCAGTTCATAGTAGTACTGGCATGATCCCATTCAAAATAATTTATGGTCAGGACTTTGTACCAATCCCCGAGCTTCCTCCTGACCCTCCCACAATTCTTTCGCTCTCAGAGTGGAGTGCTACACTGTCGGCTGTTTGGCCTATCATTCGGAAAACATTGGATGATGCTCATGAATCGCATAAACTGTACGCCGAAAGGAAACGAGCGGTGCCTCCACCGTACAAAGTTGGGGATCGAGTTTATGTTTCTACTAAATATTTGGACAACCCTCAGAAATGCAAGAAGCTAGGTCCTAAGTTTGTGGGTCCTTTTACGATCACCAAGATAATAAGTTCTGTTTCTGTTAAGCTGGACCATCCTAAATCTTATCGGCGCCTTTACCCAATTTTCCATGTACACCTGTTGAAACCTGAACGCCTTTCACACCTTCGCACACCATACCCTGGTTCTCCCAAATCCGTGTTGGTTGATGGGGAACAACACTACGAAGTTCGGGACATTTTAGATTCTAGAGTGTATAGGAACAAAGTACAGTACCTTGTAGTTTGGAAGGACTTTCCTACCTCCCATAATGAATGGGTTGACAAACGCCACGTTAAGGCCCCGAAGTTACTGAGACAGTTTTATGCCAAGTATCCTAATAAGCCTTGAACTTTTCTTCTCTGTGTGTGTTGTTGTGTGTTCCTGTCTTTTTCGTCTGTTTTACAGGGTTGAACACTTTTCTTCTGGAGGGGGGCCGGATGTCAGCCTTCGCTTTGCTGCATGCTTGGCTGCCATGGAAACGGGGAGGGTGGGGGATGTTGTTTATTATGTGTGCTGGAGGAAGATGGAGCTTGGTGGTGTTATCGCTAGACTCAACGGTATCACATTCCATTCTGATGACCACTCTGGACGTGTTACCCATCTGACACCGTGGATGATATTGCATTGGACACTATTGTGGGGGTCATGGGTTATTGGGGTTTGGCTTATGCTTTGATATGTATGCTTCGCGCCTAAAGTAGCCATTCCTGGCTTAACCTTCGCTGCTTTCCTTTTCTTATTCAGTAAAAGTAACCTTAATCACTTCAAACATGCTTAAGTGTGTTCTTTCTTGAATAATGAAAGAAGTAAGCCTTATGTTTCTACATAAATTTTGGGCTCAATTGTGGTTGTAACTTGAGGAGTACCTGTATTTGACTTGGCACACAGTTCTTTACAACCTCTTAGCCTGGCTAATTTCCTGGTTCATTGGTGGCTGAGGTGGAGTGTGGAGTGTGTGTACAACCTCATATGATTTGGTATCTTAAAGTAGCCAACAGGGACATGCTGTTTGGAGCTGTAAAACAGAATGGAGCAAGACAACAGCTCATTCTGAGGGAGAAGCAGAGACGCTGGGACTGGAAAAAGAAACACAGGAGGCAGTAGGCAAGGGTTGTGATTTCTTCTCCTTGAAGAAAATGTAGCCATGTTGGATGTCTGAGAATGATATCTTAAGTATGCTGTATGGTGGTGAGCTATCAGTGCTTTTCCGGGAGCTTTGAGAGGAGTTGTCCAGTGTTGGAGAGGTCCAAGCTCTCTCTTGGCCAAATATAAGTCCTCAATGTATAACCAGCTGCATAGCGACTATTTGAAGTTATGAATTCCTCACAAAGAGACTGTCCCCCTGAGTACAAGAAGCACCGCACCCATGATTTCAAATTATGATATTTTTGTCAGAAACCAGCAATTGCTTCTGGTTTCCAGCAAAAACCGGCCCATAGCGAACAATGGATTCATTTGGATACAACAATGGATGCAACAAAAGGTTGTAAAAAGGGGTCCAACCACGTGGTGATCCTACCTTCCTTACAGAGTGGTATCCGCAAGCAACTCTTTTAAACATCTCTGCAATACAGCAGTCCAATTTGTCTTCTCCTGCTGGGCTGAGCACTTTTCTCTTTATCTTTCCATGTTGCTTTAGAAATGGTCAGATTCATAACTGCATTCCTCCACCCCTGCTTTGCCTCCTCCTTGAAGTTCATTCCTTTTCCAAACCTACAATTCATAGGTCAGAACTTGTTTTGTCTCTGAGACTCACTGCCTCCTCTGCCTTGCCTATTCTAGGTATGATTTTGCTCTGTAAACCAGGGGTCCCCAACCCCCGGGCCGCAGACCGGTGCCGGTCCGCGGCTTCATAGGAACCGGGCCGCAGGGCCGGCGAGGAGGAGGGAGCAGCGCCCTGGGCAGAGGATGGGCGAGCGCGCCTACACGCCTCCTTCCGACGGCCACCTCAGCGCCCTGCACTTTCCGGGGCTTCCTGGAGGCGCCAGCATCTCGACTGGGGAGGTTATCCCGCAGCGGGCGGGCGAAGGACCCAAGCTGCGTGCCGCCAAAGCCATCCGGGCGCCGCACGCCCAGCCCCGGACGGCTTCGGCAGCACGCAGCTTGGGTCCTTCGCCCGCCCGCCCGCCCGCTGCGGGATAACCTTCCCAGTCGACATGCTGGCCCCTCCTCCTCGCCTGCACTAGCCGCAGCTTGGGTCTTCTGTCCGCTCGCTGCGGGATAACCTCCGCAACCGACATGCTGCTTCCCCGGGTGGAGGGAGGGAGAGAATGGCAGACGCACAGAGAGGCAGACTTAGAGAGACAGAAAGAGAGAGAGGGGGAAACAGACACACACACACACACACACACACACACACAGAGTGACAGATGGGTGGGTGGGGAGGAGAGAGAGAGAGAGAAACAGAGAAGGAGAAAGAAAGAAAAATAGGAAAAAAGATGAATGGAGGGTGGGAGGGAGGGAGTGAAAGAAAGAAGGGGGAGGGAGGAGGAAGGGAGCAGTGAAAGAAGGAAGGAAGGAAAGAAAGAAAGAAAAAGAAAGAGGGATGGAGGGTAAGAGGGAAGGAAGGAAAGAAGGGAGGGAGGGGGAGGGAGGCAATGGAAGGAAGGAAAGGAAAGGAATGGAAAGGAATGGAGAGGAATGGAGAGGAATGGAAAGGAGAGGAATGGAGAGGAAAGGAAAGAAAGGGAATCGAAAGGAATGGAATGGAAAGGAATGGAAAGGAATGGAGAGGAATGGAAAGGAATGGAAAGGAAAGGAATGGAAAGGAATGGAAAGGAATGGAGAGGAATGGGGAGGAATGGAAAGGAAAGGAAAGGAAGGGAATTGAAAGGAATGGAATGGAAAGGAATGGAAAGGAATGGAGAGGAATGGAGAGGAATGGAAAGGAATGGAAAGGAAAGGAAAGGAAGAAATCTATTTTCCTATTTCCTTCCACCTCAAGCTACCTGTTTAGTTAACCAGGTTAAAGATCTATTTTTCTCCCAGCGGTCATTTCAAAGGAATCACATCCTCTGAGTCATTTCCTGGATTCAAACCAGCATCCGAAAGAGTCATGGGCTGCCTTTATATATAACGAGTGCCCATAAATCCATTTTTACCATCTTCAGAAGACCAAAGACCAGCCAGAAATGGAAGGAAGGAAGGAAGGAAGGAAGGAAGGAAGGAAGGAAGGAAGGAAGGAAGAACTTATGACCACTATTGAGCCCAAAATTTTGGTTGCTAAGCAAGACCGTTAAATGAGTTTCACCACATTTTCCAAGTTGGCCACGGGTCACATGACAACTGAGCCACTCCCACAAAAAAGGCCACACCTGGCTCTCAAAAGAAATTTCAGTAGTGGTACTGTTGATATTTGGCTCTATTGACTAATAGGTTTTCCCACCACTGCCCTAGAGGGCCAAGTGAGCCGACTCCCCCCCCCCCCACGTGCGCATGCTCCCCCTCCCCCTCTCCTCCTCTAGGCCAGCCGGTCCGCAGAATTTTCTTTAAAATGAAACCGGTCCCTGGTGCAAAAAAGGTTGGGGACCCCTGCTGTAAACTACCTGCAGGATTTCTCAGAGAGTGGCAAGTCTGCAGCTTTCAGGTAAGAAGATGGCCCAAGTGAAAGGATCAGATAAGTAAGTCCTTGAGATCAGTGAGCAGTTTCAGAGCTGGTTAAACGGTGGGGCACACAAAGAGTCACTCCCATCATTAGGCAAATGAAATTGTCTCCAGTGGCAACTACTGCGGATGGCATTCCAAAATAAGTAGTTCTCAACTTACAACCTTTCATTTGGTTGTAAGTTACAATAGCACTGAAAAGAGAATTATGATTGTTGCAGCATCCCCACAGTCATGCAATTAAAATTCTGGTTCTGTGCTACCAGCATGTATTTACAATGTTTGCAGAGCCCTGTATTCATGTCTTACGGGTTTTTTAATTAGAATTTTTATTTGTTTAAGGGGTTCCAGGGAGGAGGGAGGGGGAGGGTCTTTTCAATCAGAACGGGGCCAAGATTTAGGGCCGGCGGACGGAAGCGGAAGTGGGATTAAGGATGGGTCCACTAAAAAGGGGGGACGGGGGTCATTCCTACAGAGGGCGTTCCCATTCGTTCGGTTTGGGGGAGGGGCAGGGGAGGCAGGAGACAGGATGTCCATCATGGGTTGGGAGAACGTGGCCGTTGGTTACGAGAGGTCACTTGCCCCGGCCCCCTGTGCTCCGTTCGCGGGCTAGGCAGTCAAGGATCACAGCACCGGGGCCCCCGGCTGATGTTTTGTAATGCCAGGTCTGTGGTGAACAAAGCCCCCCTTATTCATGACCTCATGTCAGAGGGGGACCCGGACCTGGTGGGAATCACGGAGACCTGGTTGGGCTCCGAGGGGGTGCGCCCCTCGTGGAAATGTGCCCACCGGGCTACCAGCATTTCATCAGCCCCGGGTAGGGGTGGGGGGGTGGCGGTTATTGTTAAGGAAGATCTTGTGCCGAGGGAGACCACTGTCCCTCAGACGACTGGTGTTGAGTCCCTCTATGTGAAGTGGAGCCTAGGGAGGCAGTTGGGCTTGCTGCTTGTATACCTGGCTCCCCGCTATGTAACAACAGCCCTGCCCGAGTTGCTCGAAGTGATCGCCAAGATGGAGACCCCCAGACTTATGGTCATGGGGGACTTTAACCTGCCATCCGTATGTGAGACATCCGAGGTGGCTCGGGAGTTCATGGCTTCCATGACGGCTATGGACCTGACCCAATTAGTTCAGGGCCTCACTCACGAGAGAGGACACACACTGGATCTGATTTTTGTCTCTGGGCAGTGGAGAAGTGATCTCGGAACAGGGGATTTAGCCATCTTACCCTTGTCATGGACAGATCACTCTCTCCTTCGGATTGACTTCCCAACCGTCACACCCCACCGCGGGGAGGCGGAACCGGATACACCCAGGTGGTTCCGCCCCAGGTGCCTGATGGACCCAGAAAGGTTCCAGAGGGAGCTTGGGCCAATACCTGTGTCCTTGCCCCACGATTCGACTGAGGACCTAGTGGCCGCATGGTATAGTGCGGCCACGGGAGCCTTGGACCGAGTTGCGCCCTTGCGGCCTCTCATGCGGCGTCGACTCACCCAGCCCCCCTGGTTTACCGAGGGGCTGTGGGAGATGAAACGCCGCAAGAGATGCCTAGAGAGTAGGTGGAGATCCTCTCGATCCGAAGCTGACCGAACACTAGTGAGAGACCATATTAGGGCTTACTTAGTGGCGATAAGAGTGGCCAAACGGGAGCAACCGCCCTGCCGCCCTGTTCAGGGTGACCCGCTCCCTCCTTCACCAGAGGCCGCAGGAACCCCCTTTGCAAGGGCGAGCAGAGGAATTTGGAGCTTATCTGCAGGACAAAATCACTCAGATTCGGAACGAGTTGCCCTCCACTGAAAGTGGCCCAGTCGACCTGTCCGATGCTGGTCTTGTGACAACATCTTGGGAGGAGTTTGACTTTGTTGCTACCGAGGATATGGACAGGTGGTTGAGGAACCTTAGGGCTACCACATGTTTAGTGGACCCGTGTCCCTCCTGGCTTGTACTGGCATCCTGGGAGGTGACACGAGGCTGGCTCCAGGGCATTGTGAATGCATCTTTGAGTGAGGGGTCCTTGCCTACCGTCTTGAAAGAGGCGGTGGTGAGGCCCCTCCTCAAGAAGCCGTCCCTGGACCCAGCATTATTAGAAAACTATCGTTCAGTCTCCAACCTTCCTTTTTTAACGAAGGTTGTCGAGAGTGTGGTGGCCCAACAGTTTCCTCGACACCTGGAGGAAGTTGATTATCTAGACCCGCGCCAGTCCGGCTTCTTGCCAGTACCGAGACGGCATTGGTCGCGTTGGTGGATGATCTCTGGAGGGCTCGGGATAGAGGTTGTTCCTCTATCCTAGCCATATTAGACCTCTCATCGGCTTTCGATACCATTGACCATGGTATCTTATTGCACCAACTGGGGGGGTTGGGGGTGGGAGGCACCGTTTTGAGGTGGTTCTCGTCCTACCTCTCTGGTCGGTCGCAATGGGTGTTGGCAGGAGGGCAGAGGTCGGCCACGAGGTCCCTCACATGTGGGGTTCCGCAAGGGTTGGTCCTCTCGCCACTTCTGTTCAACACCTATATGGGCGAGATCATCCGTGGTTTTGGGGTGGAATACCATCTGTACGCTGATGATACTCAGCTGTACATATCCACCCCAAACCAACCCAACGATGCCGTCGAGGTGCTGTCCCGGTGTCTGGAGGCCGTACGGGGCTGGATGGGTAGCAACAAACTCAGGCTCAACCCGTCCAAGACTGAGTGGCTGTGGTTTTCAGCACCCCGGTACAGCCAAATTAGTCCAACACTGGCCATTGGGGGCGTCCAACTAGCCCCCGTGGAGAGGGCGCGCAACTTGGGTGTCTTCCTGGATTCCCGGCTGACCATGGAGGACCATGTGTCGGCCATGGCCAGGGGGGCGTTTTATCAGGTACGCTTGATACGCCAGTTGCGCCCCTTACTGGATCGGGGAGCTCTGCGCACAGTCACTCAGGCATTGGTGACATCTCGGTTGGACTACTGCAACGCTATCTACATGGGGCTCCCCTTGAGGTGCACTCGAAGGTTGCAGTTGGCCCAGAATGTGGCCGCGCGGGTAATTATGGGTGCCGCAAGGCAGTCCCACATAACACATCTCCTGCGCGAGCTGCACTGGCTACCTGTGGCCTTTCGGGTGCGCTTCAAGGTGCTGACGACCATCTTCAAAGCGCTCCATGGCTCGGGGCCTAGCTATATTCGTGACCGCCTCCTGCCCCATACATCCCTTCGACCGATCCGCTCCCACAGAGAGGGCCTTCTCAGGGTACTGTCGACCGGGCAATGCCGGTTGGCGGTGCCCAGGGGAAGAGCCTTCTCTGTGGCGGGCCCTGCCCTCTGGAACGACCTTCCCCCCGATCTACGCACCATCGTGGACCTCCGCCTTTTCCGCCAATGTCTTAAAACCTATTTATTCCAACAAGCCGGCCTAGCATAACCCCGTTTCTGATTTTTATAGGGATAATTTTAAATTTTAGAGCGTTATTATTTTTAGCACAGGGAATATTTAATTAGTTTTTTAATAATTTTGGATTTTTGTATTTTGTATGATATTAATGATGCCTGTGCGCCGCCCTGGGTCCTTTTTTAGGAGAAGGGCAGGGTATAAATTTAATAAAATAAAATAAAAAATAAATGTGATCACCCTTTCTGGCCTTCCGAATTTGCTTTCCAGAAGTAAAATCAGGGGAAAGGCAGATTTGCTTAGTGACTACATGATTCACTTAACACAGTGTTTCCCTTATTAACCAGATGGTAAAAATCAGGCACAAGTCACTGAACCACCACTTTGCTTGGCAACAGGAATTCTGGTCTGTTCCTAGGAATTAAACTTGATTTGATTTGATTTATTCGATTTCTATACCGCCCTATCTCCCACAAAGGGACTCAGGGTGGTGCACAGAAACTATAAAAAATAAAATATTAATACAAATAATTACAGTCACAATAGTTAAGACAAAAATTAAATAATTTAGCTCGTGCTAAAAACATTGATTAAAAACCCAATTTAAAATAATAAAATAGCTATAGCAGCTATGTGTGAAAAAAATGCGTTTTTTATGCCCGACAAAAGAGGCGAAGGTCTAAGATTGTACGGAGGTCTGGGGGCAGGTCATTCCAGAGGGCGGGACCTGCCACAGAGCTCTTCCCCTGGGAGTCGCCAGCCGGCATTGTCCGGCGACCGGCACCCTGAGGAGGCCCTCCCTGTGGGAGCGGATGGGTTGAGTGGAGGTATGTGGTAGTAAGCGGTCCTGCAAATAGCCCGGCCCAATGTCATGGAGCGCTTTAAAGATGGTCACTAGGACTTTGAAACGCACCCGGAAGGCTACAGGCAGCCAGTGTAGCTCGTGCAGGAGAGGTGTTATATGGGAGTATTTAGTAACTCCTAAAATCCCCCCCGCGGCTGCATTCTGCACTAACTGGAGCCTCAGGGTGCATCTCAAGGGAAGCCCCATGTAGAGAGCATTGCAGTAGTCCAGGCGAGAGATGACAAGAGCTTGAGTGACCGTGTGTAGGGCATCACGATCCAAAATTATCCAACAACTTACTATGCCAGGTAATAGTTCTGATGGTTTGCTGACTGTTTCCCTTACCCAAGAGACTTTCCCTTACCCAAGAGACATTTTTACAGCATGAGTCAGCTGCAAATCTTGCAGAGGTTAAACTGCAGGATTCCTTTATTTTGGGATAATGTCTGATTTGCTATTAATGGGGGAATACACAGGTTCCCCTCACTGATAGATTTCTGAACATGCACAGATATGTACAAATGGACTTACCCAAACCATTAACTTCATGAATTGCTATGCCATATATTGAGTGTGAGGGTGTGTGATGGCTCAGTAGTTAAAACACGCTGAACCTGTCAGCTGGAAATTTGATGGCCTGGGTTTAAGACCCAAGTGCCATGGGATGAGATGAGCTTGCCCCAACTCCTACTCACCTAGCAGTTTGAAAGCATACAAGTGCAAGTAGATAAATAAGTAGCATTTCAGTGGGAAGATAATAGCATTCTGTGCCACCTTTGGTATATAGCCATGCTGATCACATGATCATGGAAATATCTTCCCGACAATGCTGGCTTCCTCAGCTAGCAAATGGAAATGAGCACTGCCCTCTAGAATCAGACATGACTGGGCAGGAAAAAGCTTTATATTGAGTGTATATTACTTTTTTTTTATAGCAAATTTGTAATTATTTTTTTCCTTCTACAATACCTTACAGTCATTATATCAATATTATTATGCCATCATACCTGTACATGTATATATTATTTCACTTCTATGTTTACACACCTCACAGTATATATATGTGTGTGTGTGTGTGTGTGTGTGTGTGTGTTAGGTTTTTGAGCTGATCAATAAATAAATCAGGAAGACTAGGATAGATCTATTTCAAGCTATTTAGCTGTCATCAGCTAGCCATACCCTTACTGGGATTCAAACCAGGGAAGTATTACATGTGAGGCAGTTGTAATTGCCACTAGACTACTGGTTCTTATCCTGATCAGCTGAGACAGGAGGATAAGTATATGCTTGTGTCACAACACCCTGTTAAGCCCCAATTAAGGGAGGAATCATACTGGTTTCCTTTTCTGCGTTTCAGCTCATCACCAGAGACCATCTAGACAGAAAGGTATTAGTTTCGTTGTGTCTTTTTTTTTTACATGTGTGTTAGGTTTTTTTTTTAGATGATAAATAAATAAATAAGGGAGACTAGAATAGATCTATTTCGTGCTTTTTAGCTCTCATCAGCTAGCCATACCCTTACTGGGATTTGAACCGGGGCTGTATTACATGTTAGGCAGATTCAATTCAATTCAATTCAATTTAATATTTGTAAACCGCTCCCTCTCCCCATAGGGACTCGGGGCGGTGCACAGGAAGAATAAAAAACAATAAATATATACAAACATTTCTTTAAAAAACAAATTAAACCTAAACCTGTGCTAAAATTCCCCATTAAAACTAAGCTATACTAAAAAACTTCCCAATAAAACCCCAGAGACAGAGAGACTATCCTAGGCCGGCCAGACAGAAAAGATGTGTTTTTAATTTAAGACGGAAGGAGCGGAGGTCCGTGGTCGTCCTAATGTCGGGGGGAAGGTCGTTCCAGAGGGCCGGGCCCGCCACAGAGAGAGCCCTTCCCCTGGGTGTCGCCCGCTGACAAAGTCTAGTGGACGGCACCCGGAGAAGTCCCTCTCTGTGGGAGAGAATCGGCCGTGAGGATGTATGAGGCAGGATCCGATCCCGCAGATAGCTAGGTCCCGAGCCATGGAGCGCTTTAAAGATGATAATTAACACCTTGAAGCGCACCCGGAAGACGACAGGTAGCCAGTGCAGCTCGCGCAAGAGCGGTGTTACATGGGTAAACCTGGCGGTTCCCATAATTGCTCGCGCAGCTGCGTTCTGGACTAGCTGAAGTCTCCGGGTGCACCTCAAGGGGAGCCCCATGTAGAGAGAGTTACAATAGGCCAGTCGGGATGTCAGGAGCGCATGAGTGACTGTGCGAAGGGCGTCCCGATCCAATAGGGGGCGCAATTGGCGAACCAGGCGAACCTGGTAAAACGCCCTCCTGGCCACGGCTGTCACTTGATCTTCCATGGACAGCCGGGCATCCAGGAGGACACCCAAATTGCGCGCCCCATCCACAGGGGCAAGATGTTCGCCCCCTATGGCCAGCGATGGAGTTGAATCGGGCAGCCGGAAACCACAGCCACTCGGTCTTGGTCGGGTTGAGCCTGAGTCCGTTACTTCCCATCCAGATCCGCACGGCTTCCAGGCACTGGCACATCACCGCTACGGCATCGTTGGGGTGGTTTGGGATAGATATATACAGCTGAGTGTCATCAGCGTAAAGATGGTACTCTACCCCAAAACCACGGATGATCTCACCCAGCGGCTTCATGTATGTGTTAAACAGGAGAGGCGAGAGGACCGACCCCTGAGGCACCCCACATGTGAGGGGTCTCGAGGTCGACCTCTGCTCTCCTGCCAACACAAATTGCGATCGGCCAGAGAAGTAGGAGGAGAACCACCGTAAAACGGTGCCTCCCACCCCCAACCCCCCCAGCCGATGCAATAGGATACCATGGTCGATGGTATTGAAAGCCGCCGAGAGGTCTAACAGGACCAGGATGGAGGAACAACCCCCATCTCTGGCCCTCCAGAGATCATCAACCAACGCAACCAATGCCGTCTCGGTGCTATGCCCGGGCCGAAAGCCGGACTGGCGCGGATCTAGATAGTCAACTTCCTCCAGGTGACGGGGAAACTGTTGTGCCACCACACTCTCAACAACCTTCGCCAGAAAGGGAAGGTTGGAGACTGGACGATAGTTGTTTAATAGAGCTGGATCCAAAGAGGGCTTCTTAAGGAGGGGCCTCACCATCGCTTCTTTTAGGGAAGCAGGCAAGGAGCCCTCACTTAAGGATGCGTTGACAACCTCTTGGAGCCAGCCTCATGTCACCTCCCAGGATGCCAGTACAAGCCAGGAGGGACACGGGTCCAATAAACATGTGGTGGCTCGCAGTCGCCCACGTAACCTATCCATATCTTCGGAAGTAACGGAGTCAAACTCCTCCCAAACAAGATCTGTCTCGTGGCATCCCACTGGGCCATCAATGGAGGGTAGCCCGTTCTGTATCTGAGCGGTTTTCTCCTGCAGAAAAATCACAAATTCCTCTGCTCTACCCTGTAGCGGGGCTTCCCGCACCCCCTGTTGAAGTAGGGAGCGGGTCACCCTAAACAGGGCGGCAGGGCAGTTTTCTGCGGATGCTATGAGAGTAGCACAATGATGGCGTTTGGCCACTCTCAGCGCCATAATGTAAGTCCGTAAATGGGCTCTTACCTGTGTCCGGTCAGATTCAGATCGGGTGGACTTCCATCTTCTCTCTAGGCATCTCTTGCGGCGTTTCATCACCCGCAGCTCCTCGGTAAACCAAGGAGCCTGGGTGGTTCGCCGCCGCAAGAGAGGCCGCAAGGGCGCGACCCGATCCAAGGCTCCCACGGCCGCACTATTCCATGCGGCCGTGAGGTCCTCCATCGGGGCACGGGTCAGGGGTACAGGAAATGACCCAAGCGCCTTCTGGAACCCATCCGGGTCCATCAGGCGCCTGGGGCGGAACCAGATTGGTAACTCCGGTTCCGCCTCCCCGCGGAGGGGAGCAGCGGTCAGAAAGTCGAGCCGGAGAAGTGAGTGGTCTGACCATGACAAGGGCATGATGACTATATCCCCTATACCCAGATCACTCTTCCATTGGCCTGAGACGAAGATGAGATCCGGCGTATGTCCACCCTCATGAGTGGGGCCTTGAATTAGTTGGGTCAGGTCCATGGCCGTCATGGAAGCCATGAACTCCCGAGCTGCCACGGATGATTCGTCCAACGATGGCAGATTAAAGTCCCCCATGACTAAAAGTCTGGGGGTCTCCACTGCCACCGTAGCGATCACCTCCAGGAGCTCGGGCAGGGCTGCTGCTACATAGCGGGGAGCCAGGTATACAACCAGCACTCCCAACTGCCTCCCTAGGCCCCACTTCACGCAGAGGGACTCACAACCGGTGGTCTGTGGCACAATGGTCTCTCTTGGCTCAAGACCTTCCTTGACAATGACCGCTACCCCACCGCCCCTACCTAGGGCCCGGGGCTGATGAAAAGCGCGGTAGCCTGGTGGGCACATTTCAACGAGGGGAAGTCCACCCTCGTGGCCCAACCAGGTCTCCGCAATTCCAGCCAGGTCCGGCTCCCCCTCTGACACAAGGTCACTAATGAGGGGGGCTTTGTTGACAACGGACCTGGCATTGCAGAACATCAGCCGCAGGCCCTGGCTCTGTACTCCCTGACCACCTAGCCTGCGGGGGTTGTGGCACCCGACCATTTGTAGCCAACGGCCACTATGTTTTAGCCACTAAGCCACCAGGTTCTCCTCTGATCAGTGAGCCAGGGGAATAAGTACATGCTTGTGTCACAACACCCTGGTAAGCCCCAATTAAGGGAAGAAGCAGAAATGCTTCCTTTTCTGTCCTTCAGCTCACCACAGGAGACCATCGAGGCAGAAGGCTATTTTTTTTGTTGCTTTTATTATATTTGTGATACGTTTTTGTGCTGATAAATAAATAAATAAGGGAGACTAGGATAGATCTATTTCCAGCTATTTAGCTCTCATCAGCTAGCCATACCCTTACTGGGATTTGAACCGGGGCTGTATTACAAGGTAGGCAGATGTTTTAGCCACTAAGCCACCAGGTTCTCCTCCTGATCTGCAGAGCCAGAGGAATAAGTATATACTTGTGTCACAACACCCTGGCAAGCCTCAATTAAGGGAGGAAGCAAGCTACTTTCCTTTTCTGTCTTTCAGCTCATCACAAGAGACCAGGCAGACAGAAAGCTTGTCAGATCTGCTTCCATCATACATCAGGAAAGACAACGCTTAAGCTCATTTGAAAGTTTAAGGTTACTTTTACTGAATATGATAAGACCGCAGCGAAAGTCAAGCAAGGAATGAAACATTTAGGCGCGTTAACATACGTATTAAAGCATAACCCAACCCTTAAGCCCCTTTGACCCCAGTGTAATATCCAATGCAGAGTCGTCCACGATGTCAGGTGCGCAACCTGCTCAGGAGCATCATCACAATGGAATGCAAGACCGTTAGCCATGGCGATATCAGGCCCTGGCTCCATCTCTCTCCAGCCCACTTAATATCCAGTACCCACAGCCCCTCCATCCCCGTTTCAAAATGACAGCTGAAGCAAGCAAAAAACGGAGGCTAACATCCGGCCCTCCTCCAGAAAAGCGACGTCAGTCCTGAAAAACAAACAAACAAACAAACAAAAAAACCCTGATAGGGACAGAGACCAACATAAAACACAGACACACATAAACAACAGAGGTTAAGGTTTGTCAGGATATTTAGCATAAAACCTCTTCAGTATTTTAGGGGCTTTAACGTGGCGTTTATCCACCCACTCAGTATGGGACGGAGGGAAATCCTTCCAGGACACAAGGCACTGCACCTTGTTTCTCCACACTCTAGAGTCTAAAATGTCTCATACTTCGTAATGCTGCTCACCATCCACCAACATTGGCGCCGGGGGATCAGACTGTGGTTGGCGAAGGTAGGACATACATTCAGGTTTCAACAGATGAACATGGAAAATCGGGTAAAGTCGACGATAGGTCTTTGGCAAGTCCAGTTTGACTGAAACGGAACTGATGATTTTAACAATGGGGAAAGGGCCAACAAACTTCGGGCCTAGTTTCTTACATTTTTGAGGGCTCTCCAGAAACCTAGTAGAAACATACACACGGTCACCAACTTTATAGTTCGGAGGGGCAGCCCATTTTTTATCAGCATACATCTTATGAGATTGGTGAGCATCATCTAATGTTTTCCATGCAACGGGCCAAAATGATGCCATCTTACTACTCCAATCCAAGAGAGAGAGAACAGCAGGAGTTTCGTGAGGTAGCTCTGGAATTGGTACAAAGTCCTGCCCATAAATTACTTTGAAAGGAGTCATGCCGGTGCTGCTATGAACAGAATTATTGTAAGCCACCTCAGCGTGGATCAACAGGTTGGCCCAGTCATCTTGTTGGTAATTTATGAAGCACCGAAGATACTGTTCTAGAACGGAATTGGCCCTCTCACAAGCTCCATTAGTCTGAGGGTGGTGGGAGGAGCTTAAGCCCTGGGAGGAGTCAATCATCCTCAAAAACTCCTTCCAAACCGAGAAGTGAACTGAACCCCCCTATCAGAAATAATACGTTGAGGAACTCCGTGTAGTCGATAAATGTGACTCAGGAATAATTTTGCTAAGGCTTTGGCCGATGGGATTTTTGAACACGGTACAAAATGAACTTGTTTCGAAAACAGATCAGTAACCACCCATATGACAGTAAAACCATGGCTACTTGGAAGATCCACAATGAAGTCCATAGATATTTCCTTCCAAGGAGCCTCCGGACGTGCCACAGATTGGAGGAGACCTTGAGGTTTGCCAGGAGAACGTTTAGATGCAGCACAAACTGGGCAACTAGCAATGTAAGACTCAACATCTTTTTTCATAGATGGCCACCAGAATTGTCACTTAAGTAAGTGTAAAGTTTTCGCGAATCCAAAATGACCAGCCAAATGAGAATCATGCGCTCTTTGGAGTACAAAAGAGCAGAGTGTTGCTGGGACGTAAAGTTTAGAACCCACCCAAGGTAAATCATCCCTCAATGTGCAGTCTCCGTAGTGTGCAGCAAACCATTCATCAGCTTGAAGTTCCTCCTTAATTTTAGAGATCAATTCGGGTGGGGTCTCAGCTTGCAGTGTCGAATGGCTTCGAGTTGTAACCGGAGCGGTTAAGTTACATACTGGAATAACAGGCTGGATGACAGTAAGCTTAGAGCTATTATATTGGGGATGCTTTATGGCATCCACCATAAAGTTCTTTCCCCCCCACCCCCCCGGAATATATTTCAGGGAAAAGTTAAAACGACTGAAATATTGAGACCAACGGACCTGTTTAGGAGAAAGTTTGCGAGGTGTCCGCAAAGTTTCCAAGTTTTTATGATCAGTCCATACTTCAAAGAGGTGACTGGCCCCCTCCAGAAAATGCCGCCAAATCATGAGGGCCCAGCGCACTGCAAAAGCTTCCTTTTCCCAAATGGCCCATCTTTCATTCATTCATTCATTCGCAAACTCAGGGGGTTCCTTTTTAACTTTTTAGTTCGGCTTTTAGGGGGTTCCAGGGAGGAGGGGAGGGACAGTCAGGCGGGGGGGGCGACAAACTACAGGGCCGGCCGGCGGAAGTAGAGAAACGGAGGAGGGGGAAGGGGGGGTCGTTTCCACTGAGGTATCTTCCATCAGTTCGGTCTTGGGAAGGGGCAGGGGCAGTGGGAGACGGGATGGACATTACCGGTTGGAGGACCGTGGCTGCTGGCTACGGGCGGTCACGCGCTCCAACCCCCCATGCTCCCATCACGCGCTCCAACCCCCCATGCTCCCATTGCGAACTAATTTAACCTAATGTAATTGAATCTATTTACCAACTGATTTATCCTGGTTTACCCATCTTGCACTTTATTTCACCTTACTTCATTTTACCAACCAAATGAATTGACTTGAGTGAATTGTTTTAATTAACTGCCAACGACTTTTTAACATCTGTATTTTTAACATCTGTATTTATCCCAAAACCCACCCGAATTTTATCTGTATAATTATTGAATTTTAACTATCTATTTAATAATGTATTCCAGAGCAAGCCTGCTATCGCTGCGAGAGTCCCCGCTCTCGCAGGTATGGCCCCCTGATTTATCTAGGGCCCATCTTGATGATGGTATTGTGAATCCGAAGAGATGGGCGAAGCGCGGCCTTAGGGGATTTTTAGTTTTTAATTTATTTAAATTATCTTTTTTAGGGGGTTCAAGGGAGGGGGGTAGATATAGACAGATGGAGATTGAAACAGTGATCAATAGTAAGGGCCAGGATAGCAGTCGACGGCGGGAAGCGGAAGGCGAAAGGAAGGGGGATACTCGAGTCGTTCCACAGGAGGGCATACCAATTCAGAGGGTCGTGGGGAGAGGCAGGACCGAGGGGAGACAATTTTCATCCTCCCGGTTGGTGGCACGTAGCCGTTGGTTGCAAACGGTCGGGTGCCACAACCCCCGCAGGCTAGGTGGCCAGGGAATACAGAGCCAGGGTCTGCGGCTGATGTTTTGCAACGCCAGGTCCGTTGTCAACAAAGCCCCCCTCATTAGTGACCTTGTGTCAGAGGGGGAGCCGGACCTGGTAGGAATTGCGGAAACCTGGTTGGGCCACGAGGGAGGACTTCCCCTCGTTGAAATGTGCCCAACAGGCTACCGCACATTTCATCAGCCGCGGGCCCTAGGCAGGGGTGGTGGGGTAGCGGTCATTATTAAGGAAGGCCTTGAGCCGAGAGAGACCATTGTGCCTCAGACTACCGGCTGTGAGTCCCTCTGCGTGAAGTGGGGCCTAGGGAGGCAGTTGGGCTTGCTGGTTGTATACCTGGCTCCTCGCTATGTAGCAGCAGCCCTGCCCGAGCTCCTGGAGGTGATCGCTACGGTGGCAGTTGAGACCCCCAGACTTATAGTCATGGGGGACTTTAACCTGCCATCGTTGGGCGAATCATCCGTGGTAGCTCGGGAGTTCATGGCTTCCATGACGGCCATGGACCTGACCCAAGTAATTCAGGGCCCCACCCACGAGGGTGGACATACGCCGGATCTCATCTTTGTCTCGGGCCAATGGAAGAGTGATCTGGGTACAGGGGACATAGTCATCACACCCTTGTCATGGTCAGACCACTCAATTCTCCGGCTCGACTTTCCGACCGCTGCTCCCCTCCGCGGGGAGGCGGAACCAGAGTTACCAATCTGGTACCGCCCCAGGCGCTTGATGGACCCTGATGGGTTCCAGACAGCGCTTGGGCCATTTCCTGTATCCCTGACCCACGCCCCGATGGAGGACCTCACGGCCGCATGGAATAGTGCGGCCGTGGGAGCCTTAGATCAGGTCGCGCCCTTGCGGCCTCTCTTGCGGCGGTGAACCACCCTGGCTCCTTGGTTTACTGAGGAGCTGCGGGTGATGAAACGCCGCAAGAGATGCCTAGAGAGTAGATGGAGGTCTAGCCGCTCTGAATCTGACCGGACACAGGTAAGAGCCCATTTACGGACTTACATTGTGGCGCTGAGGGTGGCCAAACGTCATCATTGTGCCACTCTCATAGCATCCGCAGAAAACCGCCCTGCCACCCTGTTTAGGGTGACCCGTGCCCTCCTTCAACAGAGGGAGCGGGAAGCCCCGCTACAGGGTAGAGCAGAGGAATTTGTGACTTTTCTGCAGGAGAAAACCGCCCAGATACAGAGTGAGCTAGCCCCCATTCATGGCCCAGTGGGATGCCACGAGAGAGATCTTGTTTGGGAGGAGTTTGACCCCGTTACTTCCGAGGATATGGACAGGCTACGTGGGCGACTGCGAGCCACCACATGTTTATTGGACCCGTGCCCCTCCTGGCTTGTACTGGCATCCTGGGAGGTGACACGAGGCTGGCTCCAAGAGGTTGTCAACGCATCCTTGAGTGAGGGTTCCTTGCCTGCCTCCCTAAAAGAGGCGATGGTGAGGCCCCTCCTCAAGAAGCCCTCTTTGGACCCAGCTCTTTTAAACAACTACCGTCCAGTCTCCAACCTTCCCTTTTTGGCGAAGGTTGTCGAGAGTGTGGTGGCACAACAGTTTCCCCGTAACCTTGAGGAAGTTGACTATCTAGATCCGCGCCAGTTCGGCTTTCGGCCCGGGCATAGCACCGAGACAGCATTGGTCGCGTTGGTAGATGATCTCTGGAGGGCCAGAGATGGGGGATGTTCCTCCATCCTGGTCCTATTAGACCTCTCGGCGGCTTTCGATACCATCGACCATGGTATCCTATTGCATCGGCTGGGGGGGTTGGGGGTGGGAGGCACCGTTTTACGGTGGTTCTCCTCCTACCTCTCTGGCCGATCGCAATTTGTGCGGGCAGGAGAGCAGAGGTCGACCCCGAGACCCCTCACATGTGGGGTGCCTCAGGGGTCGGTCCTCTCGCCTCTCCTGTTTAATACATACATGAAGCCGCTGGGTGAGATCATCCGTGGTTTTTGGGTAGAGTACCACCTGTACGCTGATGACACCCAGCTGTACATATCTACCCCAAACCACCCCAACGATGCCGTAGCGGTGATGTGCCAGTGCCTGGAAGCCGTGCGGATCTGGATGGGAAGTAACGGACTTAGGCTCAACCCGACCAAGACCGAGTGGCTGTGGTTTCCGGCTGCCCGATTCAACCAGCTCTCTCCAACGCTGGCCATAGGGGGCGAACATCTTGCCCCTGTGGATGGGGCGCGCAATTTGGGTGTCCTCCTGGATACCCGGCTGTCTATGGAAGAGCAAGTGACAGCCGTGGCCAGGAGGGCGTTTTACCAGGTTCGCCTGGTTCGCCAATTGCGCCCCCTATTGGATCGGGACGCCCTTCGCACAGTCACTCATGCCCTCGTGACATCCCGACTGGACTACTGTAACTCTCTCTACATGGGGCTCCCCTTGAGGTGCACCCGGAGGCTTCAGTTAGTTCAGAATGCAGCCGCGCGAGCAATTATGGGGACCACCAGGTTTACCCACGTTACACCGCTCTTGCGCGAGCTGCACTGGCTGCCTGTCGTCTTCCGGGTGCGCTTCAAGGTGCTAGTTATCATCTTCAAAGCGCTCCATGGCTCGGGACCTAGCTATCTGCGAGATCGGATCCTGCCCCATACATCCTCACGACCGATTCGCTCCCACAGAGAGGGACTTCTCCGGGTGCCGTCCACTAGACTTTGTCAGCGGGCGACGCCCAGGGGAAGGGCTCTCTCTGTGGCGGGCCAGGCCCTCTGGAACGACCTTCCCCCCGACATCAGAACGACCACTGACCTCCGCTCCTTCCGTACGAAATTGAAGACCTATTTCTTTCGACTGGCCGGCCTTGAATAATTCTCTCTGTCTATTGATTCCAAATGCATTTTAATGGGTTCTTAATCATTTTTAGCACGGGTAACATTGTTTAATTATGTTTTAAAGTATGTATTTTGTATTTATTGTATATTGTTTTTAGTTTCTCCTGTGCACCGCCCCGGGTCCCTGTGGGGAGAGGGTGCGGTCAATAAATCCGAATTTGATTTGATTTTGATTTTTGAGACTAGGTGGGCAAGAACCACAGACCCGGGGTCCTAGGCTGATGTTATGCAACGCCAGGTCTGTGGTACAAAAAGCCCCCCTCATCCATGACCTTGTGTCAGATGGGGACCCGGACCTGGTGGGTATCACGGAAACCTGGTTGGGCCACGAGGGAGGATTACCCCTCGTGGAAATGTGTCCACCAGGCTACCGAGCCTTCCATCAGCCCAGGGCCCTAGGGAGGGGTGGGGGGTGGGTGGCGATTATGATTAGGGAAGGTCTCGAGCCGAAGGAGACCATGATCCCTCAGGTGTGAGTCCCTCCTCGTGATGTGGGGCCTAGGGAGGCAGTTGGGCGTGTTAGTTGTATACCTGGCTCCTCGCTATGCAACAACAGCCCTGCCTGAGCTCCTAGAGGTGATAGCCGAGGCGGCGGTTGAGACCCTCAGACTTCTGGTCATGGGGGATTTCAACCTGCCGTCGGTAGGCGAAACCTCTGGTGCAGCTCGGGAGTTCATGGCTTCCATGACAGCCATGGACTTGACCCAGGTAGTTTTAGGCCCTACCCACGAGGGTGGACACACCCTGGACCTTATCTTCATCTCGGGACAGTGGAGTCGTGATCTGGGAATAGGGGATTTCACCATCACACCCCTGTCATGGACAGATCACGCTCTCCTTCGGCTGGACTTTCCGATCGCCGCACCTCGCCGCGGGGAGGTGGAGCCTGATATTCCTATATGGTTCCGCCCCAGGCTCCTGATGGACCCACGGGGGCCTTGGACCGAGTCGCGCCCTTGCAGCCTCTCTTGCGGCGACGAACCACCCAGGCTCCCTGGTTCACCGAGGAGCTTAGGGAGATGAAATGCCACAAGAGACGCCTAGAGAGCAGATGGAGATCTTCTCGCTCCGAAGCCTACCGAACACTAGTTAGAACCTATATTAGGACTTACTTAGTGGCGATAAGGGTGGCCAAACGCGAGTATTGTGCCACCCTTATTGCATCCGCAGATAACCGCCCTGCCGCCCTGTTTGGGGTGACCCGCTCCCTCCTTCAACAGAGGCCGCGGGAAGCCCCTCTACAGGGTCGAGCAGAGGAATTTGGGATTTATCTGCAGGAGAAAATCACTCGGATTCGGAATGAGTTACCCTCCATCGACAGTGGTCCAGTCGGACGGTCCGAGGCAGTTCTTGAGACACCATCTTGGGAGGAGTTTGACTTTGTTACTACCGAGGATATGGACAAGTTGTCAAAGAGACTTAAGGCTACCACATGTTTATTGGACCCGTGTCCCTTCTGGCTTGTATTTACATCCTGGGAGACAACACGAGGCTGGCTCCAGGGCATTGTCAACGCATCTCTGAGTGAGGGGTCCTTGCCTGCCGTCTTGAAAGAGGCGGTAGTAAGGCCCCTCCTCAAGAAGCCGTCCCTGGATCCAGCATTATTAGAGAACTATCGTCCGGTCTCCAACCTTCACTTTTTAGTGAAGGTTGTAGAGAGTGTGGTGGCCCAACAGTTTCCGCGACACTTGGAGGAAGTTGATTATCTGGACCCGTGCCGGTCCGGCTTCCCACCCGGTCACAGCACCGAGGCGGCATTGGTCGCATAGGTTGATGATCTCTGGAGGGCGCGGGATAGAGGACATTCGTCTATCCTAGTCCTATTAGACCTCTCAGCAGCTTTTGATACCATCGACCATGGTATCCTATTGTGCCGACTGGGGGGGGGGGGTTGGGGCTGGGAGGCACCGTTCTGCGGTGGTTCTCGTCCTACCTCTCTGGTCGGTTGCAATATGTGTTGGCAGGGGGGCAGAGGTCGGCCTCGAGACCCCTCGTATGTGGGGTTCCTCAGGGGTCGGTCCTCTCGCCCCTACTATTCAACACATATATAAAGCCGCTGGGCGAGATCATCCGTGGTTTTGGGGTGGGATATCATCTGTACGCTGATGATACTCAGCTGTACATATCCACCCCAGACCACCCCAACGATGCCGCCGAGGTGATGTCCCGGTGTTTGGAGGCCATACGGATCTGGATGGGTAGTAACAAACTCAGGCTCATCCCGTCCAAGACGGAGCGGCTTTGGCTTCCGGCATCCCGGTTCAGCCAGATTACTCCAACTATGGCCATTGGGGGCGAAACACCATGGAGGACCATGTGGCGGCCGTGGCCAGGGGGGCGTTCCATCAGCTACACCTGATGCGCCAATTGCACCCCTTACTTGACCGGGATGCCCTGCGCACAGTCACTCAAGCACTCATGACGTCTCGACTCAACTACTGTAATGCTCTCTACATGGGGCTTCCCTTGTGGTGCACTCGAAAGCTGCAGTTAGTCCAGAATGCAGCTGCGCGGGTGATTACGGGAGCGCCTAGACACTCCCATATAACACTCATCCTGCGCGAGCTGCACTGGCTTCCTGTGGCCTTTCGGGTGCGCTTCAAGGTTCTGACGACCATCTTCAAAGCGCTCCATGGCTCGGGACCTAGTTACGTGCGAGATCGTCTCCTGCCCCATACATCCCTAAGACCGATACGCTCCCACAGAGAGGGCCTTCTCACGGTGCCGTCAGCCGGACAATGCCGACTGGCGACACCCAGGGGGAGAGCCTTCTCTGTGTCGGGCCCAGCCCTTTGGAACGACTTACCCCCTGAACTTCGCACCATCTTCGACCTCCGCCTCTTCCGCAAGTGCTTAAAGACACATTTGTTCCATCTAGCCGGCCTAGCGTAACCTCCAAAATGACTTTTAGATAGTTTTAAATTTTGGGAATTTTAATCTGGTTTTAGCGCAGGGCCCGTGGCTGATGAAATGCACGGTAACCTGGTGGGCACATTTCCACGAGAGGTAACCCCCCCTCGTGGCCCAACCAGGTCTCCGTAATCCCCACCAGGTCCGGCTCCCCCTCTGACACAAGGTCATTAATGAGGGGGGCTTTGTTGACCACGGACCTGGCGTTACATAGCATCAGCCTAGGGCCCTGGCTCTGTGTGCCTTGACCTCCTAGATCGCGGGGGGAGAACAGATGGTTGGGGCGCGCTACCGCCTGTAGCCAGCGGCCGCGTGCTTCCATCCGGTGGTGATGTTTCTGTCTCCCATCGTCCCTAACCCTCCCCACGACCGTTCTGATTAAAAAACCCTCTGTTGAATCAACCCGTGTTCTCCTCCCCCATATTGGACCCACCCGTCTCCTTCCTGTCTCCGCCAGCCAGCCTGGCCATATTCCCAGTCTCTCTGTGCTCTCAGGATCCCCTCCCTTGTTGACCTTCTTACAAATTTAATATGTATCTCTCTGGGTACTTCATTTATCCTGGCATATGCTGAATTAATTCTATAAATCAGATCAATGTCCCCCCAAATATCTTCTTTACTCTTTTTTGTATAATCTGCTAATATCGTACACATTAAATCTTTCAAATCCTCACTAGGTGATTCAGGAATGTTCTGAAATCTTAAAAAGTAAGACATTCTTTCAAAATCCATCCTAGACATATGACCAGCCAAATCCACTATTTCATTATGAGAATTTTTTAGCTCTTCCCTTGTCTCAGCCATCCCCCCCTCCAGTCCATCAATTCTTTGTTTATTTTCCATTAGTGCTTTCTGTGTCTCCAAAAGTTCTAATTTTGAACTAACATTGTCTTTCCGGATTTCTTTAATTTCTTTCATAATGTTTTGAAGAGTTTCTTCTATTTTTGATAACTGTGTAGCTTCCACCTCTGTTTCCGTGGGTAACATTGAAGTAATCTTAGGTTGATGTAGCTGCTTTTTTGAAGCCATAATGAAAGTTTTAAGTCCTTGTTTGGGCCACGAGGGAGGACTTCCCCTCGTTGAAATCTGCCCACCAGGTTACCGCGCTTTTCATCAGCCCCGGGCCCTGGGTAGGAGCGGTGGAGTAGCGGTCATTGTGAAAGAAGGTCTTGAGCCGAGAGAAACCATTGTGCCACAGACCACCAGTTGTGAGTCCCTCTGCGTGAAGTGGGGCCTAGGGAGGCAGTTGGGCTTGCTGGTTGTATACCTGGCTCCTCGCTATGCAGCAGCAGCCCTGCCCGAGCTCCTAGAGGTGATCGCTACGCTGGCAATTGAGACCCCCAGACTTTTAGTCATGGGGGACTTCAACTTGCCAACGGTTGGCGTATCATCCGAGGTAGCTCGGGAGTTCATGGCTTCCATGACGGCCATGGACCTGACCCAAGTAATTCAAGGCCCCACCCACGAGGATGGACACACACCGGATCTCATATTTGTCTCTGGCCAATGGACGAGTGATCTGGGTATAGGGGATATAGTCATCACGCCCTTGTCATGGTCAGACCACTCACTTCTCCAGCTCGACTTTCTGACCGCTGCTCCCCTCCGCGGGGAGGCGGAACCTGAGTCACCAATCTAGTTCCGCCCCAGGCGCCTGATGGACCCAGATGGGTTCCAGGCGGCGCTTGGGCCACTTCCTGTACCCCTGACCCGCGCCCCGATGGAGGACCTCGTGGCCGCATGGAATATTGCGACCGCGGGAGCCTTGGATCGGGTCGCGCCCTTGCGGCCTCTCGTGTGGCGCCGAGCCACCCTGGCTCCTTGGTTTACCGAGGAGCTAAGGGTGATGAAACGCCACAAGAGATGCCTAGAGAGAAGATGGAGGGCTACCCGCTCTGAATCTGACCGGACACAGGTAAGAGTCCATTTACGGACTTACATTGTGGCACTGAGAGTGGCCAAACGCCATCATTGTGCCACTCTCATAGCATCCGCAGATAACTGCCCTGCCGCCCTGTTTAGGGTGACCCGCTCCCTCCTTCAACAGAGGGTGCGGGAAGCCCCGTTACAGGGTAGAGCAGAGGAATTTGTGTCTTATGTGCAGGAGAAAACCGCTCAGATACAGAATGAGTTAGCCCCCATTGCTGGTCCAGTGGAATGCCACGAGGCGGATCTTGTTTGGGAGGAGTTTGACTCCGTTGCTTCCGATGATATGGACAGGTTACGTGGGCGACTGCGAGCCACCACATGTTTATTGGACCCGTGTCCCTCCTGGCTTGTACTGGCATCCTGGGAGGTGACACGAGGCTGGCTCTAAGAGGTTATCAACGCATCCTTAAGTGAGGGTTCCTTGCCTGCTTCCCTAAAAGAGGCCATGGTGAGGCCCCTCCTTAAGAAGCCCTCTTTGGATCCAGCTCTTTTAAACAACTACCATCCAGTCTCCAACCATCCCTTTTTGGCGAAGGTTGTTGAGAGTGTGGTGGCACAACAGTTTCCCCGTCACCTGGAGGAAGTTGATTATCTAGACCCGCGCCAGTCCGGCTTTCGGCCCGGGCATAGCACCGAGACGGCATTGGTCGCGTTGGTCGATGAACTCTGGAGGGCCAGAGATGGGGGTTGTTCCTCCATCCTGGTCCTATTAGACCTCTCGGCGGCTTTCGATACCATCGACCATGGTATCCTATTGCATCGGCTGGGGGGGTTGGGGGTGGGAGGCACCGTTTTACGGTGGTTCTCCTCCTACCTCTCTGGCCGATCGCAATTTGTGTTGGCAGGAGGGCAGAGGTCGACCTCGAGACCCCTCATAAGTGGGGTGCCTCAGGGGTCGGTCCTCTCGCCCCTCCTGTTCAACACATATATGAAGCCGCTGGGCGAGATCATCCGTGGTTTTGGGGTAGAGTATCATCTCTACGCTGATGATACTCAGCTGTATATATCTACCCCAAACCACCCCAACGATGCCGTAGCGGTGATGTGCCAGTGCCTGGAAGCCGTGCGGATCTGGATGGGAAGTAACAGACTCAGACTCAACCCGACCAAGACCGAGTGGCTGTGGTTTCCGGCTGCCCGATTCAACCAGATGATTCCATCTCTGGCCATAGGGGGCGAACATCTTGCCCCTGTGGATGGGGCGCGCAACTTGGGTATCCTCCTGGATACCCGGCTGTCCATGGAAGATCAAGTGACAGCTGTGGCCAGGAGGGCGTTTTACCAGGTTCGCCTGGTACGCCAGTTGCGCCCCCTATTGGATCGGGACGCCCTGCGCACAGTCACTCATGGTCTCGTGACATCCCGACTGGATTATTGCAACTCTCTCTACATGGGGCTCCCCTTGAGGTGCACCCGGAGGCTTCAGTTGGTCCAGAACGCAGCCGCGTGAGCAATTATGGGCACCTCTAGGTTTGCCCACGTAACACCGCTCTTGCGCGAGCTGCACTGGCTACCTGTCGTCTTCTGGGTGCGCTTCAAGGTGTTAATTATCATCTTCAAAGCGCTCCATGGCTCGGGACCTAGCTACCTGCGGGATCGGATCCTGCCCCATACATCCTCACGGCCGATTCGCTCCCACAGAGAGGGACTTCTCCGGGTGCCGTCCACTAGACTTTGTCAGCGGGCGACGCCCAGGGGAAGGGCCTTCTCTGTGGCGGGCCCAGCCCTCTGGAACGACCTTCCCCTTGATATCAGGACAACCACGGACCTCCGCTCCTTCCGCTTAAAATTAAAGACACACTTTTTTCGCCTGGCCGGCCTTGGGTAGTCTCTTTTTAGGTTAGGGGTTTTAGGGGTAATTTTTAGTTTAGTTT
This sequence comes from Rhabdophis nuchalis, assembly GCA_039707465.1. NCBI lineage: Eukaryota > Metazoa > Chordata > Lepidosauria > Squamata > Natricidae > Rhabdophis > Rhabdophis nuchalis. The sequence continues at coordinate 16,645,874 of CM077653.1, forward strand.
ATGGGTTTTAGCGCAGGATCAATTTAATTCACTTTTAATTTTGTATTTTGTATTTGTCGATGGTCTTATTTGTATTTTTAATTGCCTGTGCCCCGCCTCGAGTCCCCTTGGGGAGAGAGAGCGGGATATAAAATTAAATTATTATTATTATTATTATTATTGTCCATAAATGGCATCTGTTGGAGAGGCAGTCCGTGAGGCAAGGAGAGAGCAAAAGCCAATGTCCAAATTCAAAGTTCCATTTGGTTATAATCCAGAGAGAAAACAAGTTCTTAAAGGCAATCAGATAAAAAAAAACCAAAGAAGGCACATCAGGGAAAGATCCAAGTAATCAATTATATTCATCCATTAATAAAAAGAGAAGAACAGTCCCAAACACAAGGGAGTGTCAGCAATTTTCCAAGAAAAGTATGTCTCCTGAGAACAAAGGAACACCATCTTCCCCCACCCTCCTGGAAGCCGCCGAGAGCTGGTGAAAATCATTTCAATTGCTGCCAGACTTCGATACAAAGTATCCAGAAATCGTAAAAGAAAGACTTTCACTATGTTTTTTTTTTTAAATCGGATGTTGATTCCTCCGCCTCCCCAAGCCTGGGGAGCATTTCTAAACGCGGCTTTTTTTCCCCTTTTCCGAGGGTTTTTTTTACAAACTCCCCCCTCCTTCTTCTTTCAAACTGAAAGTTGAGAGCATTAAAACAAAATCACTCACGATCCACTTTGCAACCAAGAGCCTCGGTGTTGCCTCCAGCACCGGCGTTTCAGTCCTTCTTTAAATGCGATAGCTGTTCCGGCTCTCCATCAGTGAAGGGAACGACCCCCCCCCGCGACTCGTTCCTCTGCGCCTAGGTTGAAGCGGGGATTCCCCGCAAGCCGCCCATACAGCGGGAGCTCTTTACAAGAGCCCCCTGCCCCCGGGGGGGCCGCAGAGGCAGCCAAGCGGCGGACGAGTACAAGACCTGACCGTCACCTCCGGCCAACCAGAAGGAAGTCCCCTCCTTCCCACATTTGGAGCAAGCCGTACCGCGAGGTTTGTTGGGGGCTCCTCCTCTCCCTTCTCTTGGGCTATCACGATGCGGTGTAGAAAGTGGGGATGCTTCCCTTCTAGGGCTTGCCTCTCTTCTCCGACGTTCAGTGGGAGAAACCGGCCTTGCTGTTGCTGAGCGCTGTGTATGCTCATCTTTCTGGGTAGTCCTCCCTCCCATTTGGGGTTTTTCTTCCTCCCTCCTTGGTAACCAATCTCGAGGGTCAGGGCCCCCCTTCTCCTTGCTTTCTCTGGTGCGTTTTAGCTCATCCGCTTCTCTAATTAGCTTCTGTGCCTGTTGTCTTATTTATTTATTATTTATTTATTTATTTGGATTTATTGACTGCCCCTCTCTCCGAAGAGACTCGGGGTGGTGTACAAGAATTTAAGAGCATATACATATATAACAATTATAAATAATAAAACTACATTAAATGTTTTACCCTGTGTTAAAATATACTCGTTTAAATTTATAACGTAAAAACCCGATTAGGTAATATTTACAACTAGGCTGGTATGGTAGATTAGGTTAGGCCAGGCCGGCCTGCTGGAAAAGATGGGTCTTTAATTGTTGATGGAAGGAGCGGAGGTCCGTAGTAGATCTAAGCTAGGGGGTAGGTCATTCCAGAGGGTTGGGCCCGCCACAGAGAAGGACCTTCCCCTGGGAGCCGCCTGTTGGCATTGCCAGGAGGACGGCACCTGGAGAAGTCCCTTTCTGTGTGAGCGAATCGGGCGAAGGGATGTGTGGGGTAGGATACGATCACGCAGATAGCTAGGACCCATGCCATGGAGCACTTTAAAGATGGTAATCAACACCTTGAAGTGCACCCGAAAGGCCACAGGTAGCCAGTGCAGCTCGCGCAGGAGCGGTATTACATGGGAGTACCTGGAGGTACCCATAATTACCCGCACGGCCATATTCTGGACCAGCTGTAGTCGTTGGGTGCACCTCAAGGGGAGCCCCATGTAGAGAGCGTTACAGTAGTCTAGTCGGGAAGTCACGAGTGCATGAGTGACTGTGCGAAGGGTGTCCCGGTCCAATAGGAGCCGCAACTGGCGTACCAGGCAAACCTGGCAGAATGCTCCCTTGGCCACGGCCATCACATGATTTTCAGGTCTTGGGGTAATTTTGATAAAAATAAGACAACATGCACAAAATTTCACAATACACTTCCAATCTACATCATGTACAGTGGTACCTCGGTTCACGAACGCCTCTGTTCATGACCAACTCGGTTCACGAACAGAAAAGTTCCTCAAAATGTGCTCCGGTTCACGAACTCTGCTTCGGTTCACAAACAGGAACCGCGGCCATTTTTAATGTATTCCTGGCTGTCACATGGTTGTGACTTCCTGTAGGAAGATCGTAGAGAGAAGAAGATACAGAAAAAAGCCCCAGCACGCACACTGTGAGTACTTTCAATGACTTTTTTTTAATTTTTGCTATGCTTTTAGCATATGGAAAACTGTGCCTCGGTTCACGAACAATTCGGTTCGCGACCAGAGTCAGTTCACGAATTAAGTTCGTGAACCGAGGTACCACTGTATATTCTCCAACATTTACAAAAGCAAAGTGACATAAAAATTCCTATCACTGAGAATACTGTACTACACAAAGTTTTTTTAAAGTGATTTTTGTTTTTCCCGTCATTTTTCTTGCGGGACCCCAGTTGAGAAAGAATGGCCTAGGCACATACCAGGGAAAGGGAAAATGGCAAAAAATGGCTCCTTGAAAACTTTAACTGGTTCTCATAATCCATAAATAGGATCTTAGAATCTAAAATTGACTTTATTTTTCCATATTGTACATTGCAGACTTACTGTAAGTTAAAACAGCACCACTATGTGCCCAATTCCTGAATAACATCTATACGGAATGATATACAGAAAGTAACATCATTTCGAAAAATGATTTATTAGTAAAAGTGTAAATATATGTCCCATTTTAAGTTGACAATATAGGAAACAGTTTATTATTCTTCCTAATTTTCAGCTTACCCATTTCCCATATCTAAGAAAGGAATATAACATTCTACATATGCAGTTTAACTTTGCTAATGGTGCTAAATATTAAACAATATTTAAGCTTCCCACCACCACACCCCATTGTCTTGCAATAGGTACACAATTACTTTAACTTTCAGCACATTTCCTTATTAAATCCAACAAAGGTGAGGGTAACGTTTAAATTTTCAAGATAGATGTCATCTGATGGACAGCATTGTGATCAGTGCATGGTTTCTGTGGGTAACAAGGTGTGGCTTATGTCTTCAGCTTTCATCAAGATGCCTTGCCCTGAAGTTCATTTCTCTTGTTAAATCTTTGCTTTAGTGTGAAAAATGACAGAGAGGATTCCATATTTTTCAAAAGAGAGACATTTTAATAGTGGCAGCAGTTCTCTGGTGTGCAAATCTAAGATGGGAGCTATCCCCCAAACTCATTTTCAGTGGAACTGCAAGAATCATGCTTTGCTGAGATCTATGACTCATCTTGTGCTTCACCTAACCTTGGATGCACCTTTCAAATAGAGTTTGTTTTCATTTCTGAGGAGTTGATGGAAGTGGATAGTAATTGAACATTTGCTTCATTTTTCTCCAGAGACAATTCCTCCTCCTCTGTCTTGACTGGAGATACAGGTTTCTTAGACATAGAGGCAGCTTTTTCTGATTTTACTTGGAGAAGACCAAAGCTGCATAGTATTTCCACAGCAGGCAAAATCTGGCTGGTTGTTGGTTTCAGATCATTTATAGACAGTAGAAAAGCTCAGGCTATCATCTTCCAGAATTCCCTCTGCAACAAGGGGGGTATAATCAAAAATGAACAGGCCAGATTTAGAGAAGGAAGATCAACGGTGGATCATATCTTGGTACTCCACCACTTAGTACAAAAATACACATATAAAAAAAAATCCTCTCTTTTTAGTGGCCTTCCTTCATTTTAAGCAGGCCTTTGATTCAATATCCAGGATTACCCTCTGGGATAAATTAAAATGCACCACTATCGATAAACACCTCCTTTTCCTCATACAAACATTATATGCCAATTCCACTTTGAGAGTGAGATGCAATCCCCAAGGGAGTTTAACCGGCCCAGTAAGGGTACAAAAAGGGGTACGGCAGGGTTGCATCCTGTCCCCCTCCCTCTTTAACTTCTATATTAATCCCATGATTGATCTCTTACAGAACCCTGATTTCCATCCTCCTAGCCTAGCACAACGCAAAGTTCCAATTCTCTTATATGCTGATGATGCCGCTATTATCTCACAAACGCTCCATGGCAGGGGACCTGGCTATCTGCAACATCGCCTCCTGCTACCAAATACCTCCCACCGTCCAGTTCACTCCCACAGAGAGGGCCTCCTCAGGGTGCCGTCGGCCAGGCAATGTCGGCTGGCGACCCCCCCAGGGGGAGAGCCTTCTCTGTGGCAGCCCCCGCCCTCTGGAATGACCTATCCCCTGACCTACGGACAATCACAGACCTACGCCTCTTCGGTCGGGCTTTGAAGACCCACTTATTTCGAGCGGCCGGCCTTGCATAGTTTTTAATGTGGCATACTTTTAAACGTTTTAGTTTTATATGGTTTTAGTAGGGATTTTAATAGGTTTTAGACAGGCTACTCATTATCTAATGTATTTTAATAGATTTTTTATTGTTTTCTATGCTTTTATTCGTGATTTTACTGCTGCCTGTACACCGCCCTGAGTCCCAGAAGGGAGAAGGGCGGTATAGAAATTTAAATATTAAATTTAATTTAATTTAATTAAACCCCGTAAGACTGAAGAGGGCAACACTCAGCTATTGCAGGCAAAGCAAGCTGGTCCTGAACTTTGATAAATCAAAGATTTATACCTTGGGGTGGTTTTCCATGGGACATGGAAGGCACACCTGGATAACATATTCCAAGCAGCCATTAGGTCCTCAAATGCAATTAAACATTTCTTTTACACAGGCGGCGGTCAGTTAGTACCTGCTGCCCTAAAACTTTTTGAGGTCAAAACATTGGCACAAATTCTATATAGGGCACAAACAGGAATCCTCATAAAGAAGGACTTGATAGAAACCATACAAACCAAATTCCTGCGAGCCATCTTAGCTGCACCCAATGGAACTCCAAATACACATTTAAGAATTGAGGCAGCGACTTCCTTCCGGTTGGCCGGAGGCGACGGTCGAGTCTTTGTGCTCGTCCGCCGCTTGGTTGCCTCTGCGGGCCCCCTCGGGGGCAGGGAGCTCTTTTAAAGAGCCCCGCTGTATGGGCGGCTTGCGGGGAATCCCCCCATCCCGACGGTGGTCGGGGGGTGGCCCCCACTTCGACCTAGGCGCAGAGGAAAGAGTCGCGGGGGGGGGGGTCATCCCCTTTGCCGATGGAGAGCCGGAACAGCTTGTTGATTTAAAGAAGAACCGAAACGCCGGGGTTGAAGGCAACACCGAGGCTCCTGGCTGCAGAGTGGATCGTGAGTGTTTTATTCTAATGCTCTCAACTTTAAAATTTGAAAGAAGAAGGAGGGGGGAGTTTGTAAAAAAAACACTCGGAAAGGGAAAAAGAAGCGGCATTTAGAAATGCTCCCCAGGCTTGGGGAAGCGGAGGAATCAACATCCGATTTTCTTAAACCATAAGTGAAAGTCTCTCCTTTACGATGTCTGGATACTTTGTATCGAAGTCTGGCAACAACTGAAATGATTTCCACTAACTCTCAGCGGCTTCCAGGAGGGCGGAGGAAGATGGCGTTCCTTTGTTCTCAGGAGACATACTTTTCTTGGAAAATTGCTGACACTCCCTTGTGTTTGGGACTGTTCTTCTCTTTTTATTAATGGATGAATATAATTGTTTACTTGGATCTTTCCCTGATGTGCCTTCTTTGGTTTTTTTTTATCTGATTGCCTTTAAGAACTTGTTTTCTCTCTGGATTATAACCAAATGGAACTTTGAATTTGGACATTGGCTTTTGCTCTCTCCTTGCCTCACGACTGCCTCTCCAACAGACACCATATTAGTGACAAGGACTTAAAACTTTCATTATGGCTTCAAAAAAGCAGCTACATCAACCTAAGATTACTTCAATGTTACCCAAAGAAGCAGATGTGGACGCTAAATTATCAGCAATAGATGAAACTCTTCAAAACATTATGAAAGAAATTAAAGAAATCCGGAAGGACAATGTCAGTTCAAAATTAGAACTTTTGGAGACACTAATGGAAAATAAACAAAGAATCGACGGACTGGAGGGGGGGATGGCTGAGACAAGGGAAGAGCTAAAAAATTCTCATAATTAAATAGTGGATTGACTGGTCATATGTCTAGGATGGATTTTGAAAGAATGTCTTACTTTTTAAGATTTCAGAACGTCCCTGAGTCAAGCACTGAGGACCTGAAAGATTTAATGTGTACGATATTAGCAGATTATACAAAAAAGAATAAAAAAGATATTTGGGGGGACATTGATTTGATTTATAGAATTAATTCAGCATATGCCAGGATAAACGAAGTACCCAGAGAGATACATATTAAATTTGTAAGAAGGTCTACAAGGGAGGGGCTCCTGAGAGCACAGAGTGATGCTCCTTTAATCTATCAACAGAACGAGATTGCCATCTTGAAACAGATCCCGAAAAAGATTAGAGAGATAAGGAGGAAATATTCCTTCTTATCCAAAAGATTATTCAAAAAGGAGGTGTGGTTCAAGTGGGTGATGCTTGAGGGAATGTTGGTGTTCTGGGAGGGAGGAAGGGTAAGAATTAAAACAATTGCAGAGGCGGACGCCTTTCTTAAAAAACATTCCTCAATCCTGGAGGATGAAAATGGGGGAACGGAGGGGGCCATGGCTCCGCCCACTGGAGGTCAGGGAGAGGAAGACACAACTGCCAAAAGACTTAGATCTCACAAGTGACTTTATTTTTGTTTAGTGTAACTTTTATTTGGATGTTTATAAATGTTTGATTGCATAGATTTTAAATTGAAATATCTGTATCTCTTTCCACTTTGTAGAACAAATGAAAAATTTATTGTATTATCTATTTTTTTTTATGAAGCCTCGGAGGGGGCCAACACCTCCGACATAGAGGTTCTCAAAATGTCTTTGTATCACCTTATACCCTTTTCCTATTTCTTCTAAAATTTGTAAAACCCAATAAAACTTTTTCAAAACCGAAGAATTGAGGCAGGTGTGCCTCAAATTCAGGTAAGAGCCTGGAAGATGATGATCATTTATTGGCTTAAAATGCAATTCTTTCCAGAGGGGCTGTCCGCACTAGTGTTGATTGACAACTTCCCCTCTCCCTGGAATCAGGCAATTGAGCACAAGCTGGGCACTTATGAGCTCTCACCGGTACTTTTAATGTCCCTGGACTTTGATCAAGCGAAGCAAGTAGTAATCAATAGAATGAAGGACATGGAGTTCCAAGAAGAACTAAATAGATTGCCTTTCCACAATAGGAACAGAATCAAACTGGGTGTGAGGGAATTGGCAAGGTATTTAAATGACCTAATCTTCCCAAAACAAAGAATAGCTTTCTTCAGAACCAGATTTAGCATTCTTCCTTCAGCACTTCTCCAGGGCAGGTATAAGAGAACACCTATAGCAGAACGGGTTTGTATATGTGGTAAAGAAGAAGTGGAAGATATCTCACACGTTCTACTACACTGTGAGCTATACAGAGCTTGCAGGTCTGCATATACCCTTATTAGAGAGATTACCAGGGAGGGCAGACAATTTTTATCTAGACTTCCTCCTCCAGGACACGAACCCGGTTACCACGCATGCAGTGGCAAAGTTCTGTGCTACTGCAATGTCCATAAGAAAAAAATTGGTTATAGAAGTATAGTTGCGATCTTGTACCAATCTTTTGGACATATCTCTAACAATTTCTGGACCATTGTATTTACTCACATACTTAACGCTTTTGCACCCAGGTAAACCAGCAAGTGACCTGAACAAAGTGAGAACATGTATGCTACTTTCCACTTGTAACGCTAACATTTTAAAAATTATATCTTAACGTTAGTACTTTTTGACATATGGTTAAATGTAATGTGTATTGCTGGTCTTTGACCGTAATAAAGAGTTATACTATACTATAGCTGTGCAACAAGAGAAGTGAGTTGTGGGTTTCTGGTGAACTTCGTTGTCCCAGCAGCAGGCTGCAAAAAGTCTATTGGAACTTCTGGCTTTTGAGAAATGTTGTGATCCGTGGAATCTGTAGCCTTGTTAGTGATGCATTCATGATTCTCATTTTCCTTGCATTTCTCTCTACTTAACAAAAATGCATCATTTGATGATCCACTGAAGTTTTCTACTTCAAATTTCTCCAACATTGGATCCTTTATATAAGGGTCTTGGTTGACTGAAGAGTGGTCTTGGTTGACTGAAGAGTGGTCAAGAAATTCATGAGCATTATCTTTGCTTCCTTAATTCAGTGGGACAGTCATTGAAAGTGTACTGGGTGTGCTCTGAGTATATTCTGGTTCACTAGTAAATATACATACATGTATTAAAAACAAGCTATGTAGAACATTTAAGCTGATATTATAGCTCTATGTGCCTATGTAAGTGTATGCATAGAAATGCAAATGCATGCACTTTTATTATGTGGCAGAATAAATATTTTACATGCCATCTCTCCTCTCACTGAAGCTAATAGATCTGTTTTAAAACATGAGAAGCCATCCAGTTAGTAATTACCGTTTATGGACATGGTCATCTTCATCATCTTTATTAATGGATGCATGTTCATCACCAGAATCTCCACTTCTGTGATTCTTTTCAGTCATCGAAGATTCAGGAAACTGAAGTGTACTTTGATAGGAATCTGAGAACAAAAATGATACAAAAATATAATGTTGATGTTCTTACTGTCTATTTCCTCCTTATACATCCAAAACCATCCATCACTCCTACCTGCTTCAGGACTGCTCACAGTTGGAGATAAATCTTGTGTGTGTTCAGTAAATTGTCCATCTACCTTTGACAAGCAAGCCTGCAAAGGCAGGGAGCAAAATTACACTGAAATAGCAATCAATTTTCAACACAAGAGTAACTTTAAGAAGACTGCCCAAAAAGAGGATCAGATAACAGTTTTCATGTTCTCTCCAAAGGAAAGGCACACAGATGCAGCCACAACCTGAACTGTGGTCTGAGTCCAAGATATGAGATAATGTTTTTAAGTAATGGGAAAGATTGCTGTTGATTAAAAATCTTCTGAAGAATCAGAACAGTTTGAGAGTGACTAATTAGAAAGTTTATGGACTTCCCTCCAATGCATCTATTCAAGCAGAAGCTGAAAAGTCATTCTTTTTAATATTTCTGTAAGATTTAACCTTTCGTGGGGACAAACTGCTCAGCATGTTAAGATGTTCCACCACAATTCAAGCTATGATGGCACAATGGTTAGAATCCAGTACTGCAAGCTAATTCTGCTGATTGCCAGCAGTTCAATTCTAAGTGGCTAAGTGGCCAGCAGTTCAATTCTAAGTACCCATCCTTCCATCCTTCTGAGTTTAGTAAAATGAAGACCTAAATTGTTGGAGGCTATATGCTTATTCTGTAAACCACTTAGAGAGGGCTGTTTATGTTTTATGTTTTATTTAACTTATATACCGCAGCCCTCTCCCATAAAGGACTCGGGGCAGTGCACAGGAGATTAAGAACATGGATACAAACATATATAAAAAGAATAAATACGTTGTAAATAATCAATATAAAATCCTATTAAATTAAACAATACCCTGTGCTAAAATCAATTTAAGACCCACTTATTAAAACTTTAAATTAATTTAAAAACAGTCGATAAAAACAGTTGATAAAATAGGCCAGGCCAGCTAGATGAAAGAAGTGTGTCTTTAGACGTTGGCGGAAGAGGCGGAGGTCCGTGATGGTCCTGAGATCAGGGGGTAGGTCATTCCAAAGGATAGGGCCCGCCACAGAGAAGGCCCTTCCCCTGGGCGTTGCCAGTCGGCATTGCCCGGCCGACGGCACCCGGAGAAGTCCCTCTCTGTGGGAGTGAATCGGTTCGAGGGATGTATGAGGTAGGAGGCGGTCTCGCAAGTAGCTAGGACCCGTGCCATGGAGCGCTTTAAAGATGGTAATCAATACCTTGAAGCACACCCGAAAGACCACAGGCAGCCAGTGCAGCTCGTGCAGGAGAGGTGTTACATGGGCGTGTCGTGAGGCTCCCAAGATCCACCGCGCGGCCGCATTCTGCACTAGCTGTAGTCTTCGGGTGCACCTCAAGGGGAGCCCCATGTAGAGAGCGTTTCCGTAGTCTAGACGGGATGTCACGAGTGCATGAGTGACTGTGCGAAGGGCATCCCGGTGTAGTAAAGGCGGACCAGGCAAACCTGGAAAAAAGCCCCCCTGGCCACAGCCGTCACATGGTCATCCATGAACGCCTAGGTTGCGAGCCCTTTCCACGGGGGCCAATGACTCGTCCCCAATGGTCAGTGTTGGTATAAACTGGCTATACCGGGATGTCGGAAACCCGGTTACACGGCCTGTAAAGCACTGTGAATATATAATTCTAAATGTTGTTGCTAATGGTGATAGCATATTGGGGATAAAGGCTATTAAAGGCTATTAAGAGTGCAAAATCCCTCAGCTTCACTAGGTAGACTAGACCAGGAAATCAGCTTCATAGGAAGAACTACCCTTTATTGAGATTGGCCACAGTGATTGTGCTACACCTCTACCCTTACACTCCAGTAAATGAAGACAGTATTTGCATGTTGTCTTTCCAAATGTTATCTCATTTTTTTTGGACTTAAACAAGTCCCATTAGCCTAAGAAATAGTTCTTGCACATTTCCACCAAAGACAACCTCCTTTCTTTGTACACTACTTCATAAACCAGTCCAGAGAACCAGATACTTTACTCTTGTAATTTTTCATTTGGTAGTGTTCACAAGGAGATGGTCACATGGAGGCAAAATTAAGGTAGATAGACAATCCAAGAAGACATCCAGAATTCTCATTTGGGTCAATGGGTCTATTCCAAGTGTGACCATCCTGATCTTCTCTGCTATATGTTACTTGGAGAAGCAAACAAACTCTTATCTTTCTAGGCTTGGTTGCTGGTTTTGACAAAACTACATCCTCACGGCCGATTCGCTCCCACAGAGAGGGACTTCTCCGGGTGCCGTCCACTAGACTTTGTCAGCGGGCGACGCCCAGGGGAAGGGCCTTCTCTGTGGCGGGCCCAGCCCTCTGGAATGACCTTCCCCCCGATATCAGGACAACCACGGACCTCCGCTCCTTCCGCTTAAAATTAAAGACGCACTTTTTTCGTCTGGCCGGCCTTGGGTAGTCTCTTTTTAGGTCAGGGTTTTTTAGGGGTAATTTTTAGTTTAGTTATGGGTTTTAGCGCAGGATTTATTTAATTTATTTTTAACTTTGTATTTTGTATTTGTTTGTGGTCTATTTGTATTTTTAATTGCCTGTGCCCCGCCTCGAGTCCCCTTGGGGAGAGAGAGCGGGATAGAAATTAAATTATTATTATTATTATTATTATTATTAAAACTTGCTGATGAATCTTTACTAGTCTTTTCTTCAATTTCTGCTTTGGCAAGACAGCATCACCTAAAAGGATTTAGGCTATTGTCATAAAAAATGCTTTGTTCTTTTCCAATGCAAGCTAAAGCACCTACTTTGCCCTTTAGATCCCTTGAAGACCAAAGGGGCGGGGCTGACATCGCTATGGTACGACATGTAATCTTGGAGCTCCAGGATTGCTGTCGATATCTCTTTTGCTGGATGGTCCTTTTGGACCTCAACCGTCCCATAGAGATGGTGATAGAGAAGGGCACGTCCTGCTGATCTCAGGGACATTGCAAAGTTTCTGATTGATCCAGGAGAAGCTCTTTTTTCCGGCGAAAGAGAAGCAGCTATTGAAGTTGCAGAAGGTTGGGACAGCCCCCTGAACAGAAGCAGAGCAGGAGGGAGAGTGTTTCAAAATGGTGAGATAAAATTTTACTATTAGAGAAGAGAACACCCAAGAGTAAAATTAAAATTGAAGAATGAAGAGAATAAGCGACGAATTAAGTCTGGATTAAATTTAGTGTGTTATCTTTTTTTAATTTTGTTTTTTTATGGATGGAATTTTTACAAATGCCTCTTACTTTTTAAATTGGACTGGTTTCTTTTTCCCCTCTTCTATTTTCCCTCTTCACAAATGAAAAATATTTGTGGATTATGAATTTCTTTTTTTTTTTACACCGCTTGACTGGATTGTTTGCTTTTAATCACTGTTTTTCCTTAAGTTCAGAATTTAAAGAGAGAGATAGAAGCAGAGGAAAAAGAAGTAACACTGCCACCTAGAGGGTGGAGGCTTGGAAACATTGTTTTTTTTTCTTATTTCCTGTGAATATCTGACCCATATCTTATACTTCAAGGCTCCTGATTTTGTTTATTGAAAGGAATAGTGGGAAGAGTATGGATTGTTTATGCAGGTGCTCTTCTGGAGTACTATCAATAGCTGGACTGGAGTGAAGAAAAATCCTTGACTTGAAAGATTATAATGAACTTGTTTTGAAATTTAACAAAAAAAGCCTTGGATGTTTTAGTGGCAGTATTTATAATCTGGAAGAATGGTACAACATGAAGAAGAAGAAAAAACTAATATTGCAAATGATTATGTTAGAAATTTAAAAAGTACAAATAAATATGGAAAACATTGAAAAGAGAATGGAGAACATAGAATAAAAAACAGAAAAAATAGAGGGAAGAGTTGAGAATATTTACAAAACGATAATGAAATTTGAGGATAGAATTTTTTAAAAATTGAAGAAAAATATGAACAAAGTGATAAGAAAGTTGTTGATATTGACAGCAAATTGAGAGTGGTTGGAAATGACGGGAGTGTAATGTTGAAAGGAGAGATTAACGAACTGGAACTCTATCTCAAACCTCAAAACATGGAAGAAGAAAAGGGAGAAAATCTGGCAGAAACAATGAGAGAAATTCTGGTAGAAACATCGGTGATAACTAAAGGCAAGCAGATGGAAGGAACAGATGAAGGGTTTCGAGTCTTTACAAGATATGCAATGAGCAACAAGGTGCCAAGAGAAGTCCACCTAAGACTTATCAAAAAACAATTAGAATACAAACACCACAAATGGCAGGAGATATAGGATTGCACTACTACTGGAAGGATACAGGATGATGAAATGAAATGTTAGAATAAAACTTAAATTAAACTTAGTTAAATTTAGAGTATTATGTATAAAGTAATAATAGTTATAGACAAATAAATGATTAACAATGATAATAATGCATATATATACACTAGATTGGTAATATGAAATTTTATACAAATTGTGAAGACTATGGAAAGGATGTTGAAAAGCTTTGTTATAAAAGATAAACAATTCTATATAGAATAGAATGTAAAGATGTAATACTATTGGATGATTTCAGGATGATGTAATGAAATGCCATAATGTAAATTAATTTTAAATTTAGAATATTTTACATAAAAAGGATGTAATAACAGCTATAGTCAAATGAATTTTTAATAACCATAACAATTGTATGCATATATATTAGATTATGATATGAGTCTTTATGTAAATTGCAAGTGAAGACTAATGTGAGAAAGCACAAAAGTTTTGTAACCAATCAACACACTGTAAGTAATTGGAGAAGGGTTTTTAGCTTGTGTGTGTTTATGTATGTTTGTTTTATGTTTGTCTAAAAATAAAAACTTTTTAAAAAAAGAACCCTTGAAGACCTAGAAGATCTAAACTTTCACCCAAATCATAGGCAGAGGGAGCTTTCAGTACTACTATTATATTTTTCGGAGTATATAAGACACACCAGAGTATAAGATGCACCTTAATTTTGGGGGAGGAAATCAGGAAAAAAATCTTTCTGCCTCTTTCCCAGCAGCATCCATCAGTATTCATTGCTGCCTCGGTCAGAGCCTGATTCCTGAAGCTGCCTGGGGAACTGCGATGAAAGCCTTTTCAATGAAAGCATTTTTGTGCTGTGGCGCCACAATCCCCTCCCTGATTCCAAAAAGAGTGCGTGCAGAGGCCAAAAAAGTATGTTTCAGGTGACAGGTGGTTGCAGCACGCACTGCCACCTGAAAATGCTTTCATTCCCAGTTTCCCAGTGCATATCGCTGAGCCACGCGCCCTCCTCCTCCTCTACAAACTCGCTTTCTGTTTTCTCTTGGCCAGCACCATTGGGTGGGAAAGGCAGGGAGAAAAGCGAGAGGGCAGTGCGGTCAGGTGAGGGTACAGGAGCCAGGTGTGGACACAGGGCAGGCAGATTAGAGGCAGCTGGCCAATTGCCATCTCAGCTGCTGGCCACCCATAGTGCGTAGGCAGCAAAGGAAACCTGTGTCGCCACTGCCTCCTGCCTACATGCCTTGAGGAGGCTGAGCAGCAGCAGCAAGATGTTTCCTTGCATAGAACAGCCAAGAGAGAGAAGTGGTGGAGCTGCCAGACTCAAGAAAGATTTGGGGGTGGCAGGTGGGGCAGGAGATGGGGTGGGTTAGGGCATGCATCTTACTCAAGTCTGGCAGCTCCATCGCTTTTCTCTCTCTCCGGCGCTCTGTGCAGGGAAACATCTTGCACAGTAAAGAAAAACTTCTCATCAAAATGAGGATCCCCGCTGCCTGGAAACCACCCGAAAATGCGACGCGTAGAGTGGGTGGGTGGAGCTACATTCGGAGTATAAGGCGCACAAAGATTTTCACCCTCTTTTGGGGTGTAAAAAGGTGTGTCATACTCCAAAAAGTACAGTAATAAGGTGCTAGAAGGCATATGATATGCAAAGATTGCTCACTTTTGATCCAGATGTGTCATCTATACTTTCTAGATTTGATGGATGAGTACTTAAGCTGCTACATGCTCTTCCATTACTACATAGGTCCATCTTCTAAAATGGCAGCCAGAATAAATGGACCAAATGTTTGATATAAGTACAAATGGGCAGGACAAGATTCCCAGCCGATTTTGAAGGAATGATTTTTGCAGAGGTAGAAGACATGTCATTTTGAAACTTCATTCTCTGTTCAGGTGGGCGAAGCGCAAATTAAGGGTTTTTTTATTTAAATTGTTAATTCGGATTTTAGGGGGTTCCAGGGTGGGGGGGGGGAAATAGTCCTGGGAGGGAACGGCAAACGAGTGGGCCGGCCGGCGGAAGAAGGGTAACGGAGGGAGGGGAAGGGGGGGCGTTTCCACTGAGGCGTTTTCCATCGATCTGGTCTTAGGGAGGGGCAGGGAGGCGGAATAGGTGTCATCGGTTGGAAGACCGTGGCCGCTGGACACAGGCGGTCACGCGCTCCAACTCTCCGTCCTCCCATCGCAGACTAGGTGGGCAGGAATCACAGACCCGGGGCCCTAGGCTGATGCTGTGCAACGCCAGGTCCGTGGTTCAGAAAGCCCCCCTCATTCATGACCTGGTGTCAGAGGGGGACCCGGACCTGGTGGGTATAACGGAAACCTGGTTGGGCCACGAAGGGGGTCTACCCCTCGTGGACATGTGCCCACCAGGTTACCGTGCCTTCCATCAGCCTAGGGCCCTAGGGAGGGGTGGGGGAGTGGCGATTATCGTAAAGGAAGGTCTTGAGCCGAAGGAGACCATAGTCCCTCAGACAACCGGATGTGAATCTCTCTGCGTGAGATGGGGCCTAGGGAGGCAGTTGGGCGTGTTAGTTGTATACCTGGCTCCTCGCTATACAACAACAGCCCTGCCCGAGCTCCTAGAGGTGATAGCCGAGGCGGCAGTTGAGACCCCCAGACTGGTAGTCATGGGGGACTTTAACTTGCCATCGGCGGGCGAAGCCTCTGGAGCAGCTCGGGAGTTCATGGCCTCCCTGACAGCCATGGACCTGACCCAGGTAGTTTTAGGCCCCACTCACGAGGGGGGAAACACGCTGGATATGATCTTTGTCTCGGGACAGTGGAGTTGTGATCTGGGAATAGGGGATTTAGTCATCACTCCCTTGTCATGGACAGATCACGCTCTCCTCCGGCTGGACTTTCCAATCGCTGCACCTCACCGCGGGGAGGCGGAACCGGATACTCCTATATGGTTCCGCCCCAGGCTTCTAATGGACCCGGAAAGGTTCCAGAGGGAGCTTGGGCCAATTCCTGTGACCCTGCCTCGCGACTCGACTGAGGACCTAGTGGCCGCATGGTTAAGTGCGGCCGTGGGGGCCTTGGACCGAGTCGCGACCTTGCGGCCTCTCTTGCGGCGACGAATCACCCAGGCTCCTTGGTTTACTGAGGAGCTCCGGGGGATGAAACGCCACAAGAGACGCCTAGAGAGCAGATGGAGATCCTCTCGCTCCGAAGCCGACCGAACACTAGTGAGAACCCATATTAGGGCTTACTTAGTGGCGATAAAGGTGGCCAAACGTGAGTATTGTGCCACCCTAATTGCATCCGCAGATAACCGCCCTGCCGCCCTGTTTGGGGTGACCCGCTCCCTCCTTCACCAGAGGCCGCGGGAAGCCCCTCTACAAGGGCGAGCAGAGGAATTTGGGATTTATCTGCAGGAGAAAATCACTCGGATTCGGAATGAGCTACCCTCCATCGACAGTGGTCCTGTGGGACTGTCCGAGACTAGTCTTGAGGTTCCATCTTGGGAGGAGTTTGACTTTGTTACCACCGAGGATATGGACAGGTTGTCAAGGAAACTTAGGGCGACCACATGTTTATTGGACCCGTGTCCCTCCTGGCTTGTACTGGCATCCTGGGAGACGACACGAGGCTGGCTCCAGGGCATTGTCAACACATCTTTGAGTGAGGGGTCCTTACTTTCCATCTTGAAAGAGGCGGTGGTGAGGCCCCTCCTCAAGAAGCCGTCCCTGGACCCAGCTTTATTAGAGAACTATCGTCCGGTCTCCAACCTTCACTTTCTGGTGAAGGTTGTTGAGAGTGTGGTAGCCCAACAGTTTCCGCGACACCTGGAGGAAGTTGATTATCTAGACCCGCGCCAGTCCGGCTTCCGACCCGGTCACAGTACCGAGACGGCATTGGTCGCGTTGGTTGATGATCTCTGGAGGGCGCGGGATAGAGGTTATTCCTCTATCCTAGTCCTGTTAGACCTCTCAGCGGCTTTTGATACCATCGACCATGGTATCCTATTGCACCGACTGGGGGGGTTGGGGCTGGGAGGCACCGTTCTGCGGTGGTTCTCATCCTACCTCTCTGGTCGGTCGCAATATGTGTTGACGGGAGGGCAGAGGTCGACCTCGAGGCCCCTCCTGTGTGGGGTTCCTCAGGGGTCGGTCCTCTCGCCCCTCCTTTTCAACACATATATGAAGCCGCTGGGTGAGATCATCCGTGGTTTTGGGGTGGAGTACCATCTGTACGCTGATGACACTCAGTTGTACATATCCACCCCAGACCACCCCAACGATGCCGTCGAAGTGCTGTCCCGGTGTTTGGAGGCCGTACGGATCTGGATGGTTGGTAACGAACTCAAGCTCAACCCTGTCAAGGCTGAGTGGCTGTGGTTTCCGGCACCCCGGTTCAGCCAGATTACTCCAACTCTGGCCATTGGGGGCGAAACATTGGCCCCCGTGGAGAGGGCGCGCAATTTGGGTGTCCTCCTGGATTCCCGGCTGTCCTTGGAGGACCATGTGGCCGCCGTGGCCAGGGGGGCGTTTCATCAGGTACGCCTGATGCGCCAATTGCGCCCCTTACTGGACCAGGCTGCCCTTCGCACATTCACTCAAGCTCTTGTGACGTCCCGTCTCGACTACTGTAATGCTCTCTACATGGGGCTTCCCTTGAGGTGCACTCGAAAGCTATAGCTAGTCCAAAACGCAGCCGCGTGGGTAATTACGGGAGCTACCAGAAGCTCCCATATAACACCAATCCTGCGCGAGCTGCATTGGCTTCCTGTGGTCTTTCGGGTGCGCTTCAAGGTCTTGACGACCATCTTTAAAGCGCTCCATGGCTCGGGGCCTAGTTATATGCGAGACCGTCTCGTGCCCCATACATCCATTAGACCAGTGGTCGGCAAACCGCGGCTCGCGAGCCACGAGCGGCTCTTTGGCCCCTCGGGTGTGGCTCTTCCTCTCTCCCTCGCCCCCCCCGCGAGCGAACGGGCGGGGGGGGGGAACACCTGGGGCTGCGGCTTCACTGGAGCCGTCTGGGCGTCGTGCTCCCGCCTCCCTAGCGGGAGACCCAGGGAGCCGTCCCAGCGCAGGCGAGCGTGGCTCGCTGACGGGAGACCCAGGGAGCCGTCCCAGCGCAGGCGAGCGTGGCTCGCTGACGGGAGACCCAGGGAGCCGTCCCAGCGCAGGCGAGAGACCCAGGGAGTTGTCCCAGCGCAGGCGAGCGTGGCTCGCTGGCGAGAGACCCAGAGAGCCGTCCCAGCGCAGGCGAGAGACCCAGGGAGCCGTCCCAGCGCAGGCAAGAGACCCAGGGAGCCGTCCCAGCGCAGGCAAGAGACCCAGGGAGTTGTCCCAGCGCAGGCGAGCGTGGCTCGCTGGCGAGAGACCCAGAGAGCCGTCCCAGCGCAGGCGAGAGACCCAGGGAGCCGTCCCAGCGCAGGCAAGAGACCCAGGGAGCCGTCCCAGCGCAGGCGAGAGACCCAGGGAGTTGTCCCAGCGCAGGCGAGCGTGGCTCGCTGGCGGGAGACCCAGAGAGCCGTCCCAGCGCAGGCGAGAGACCCAGGGAGCCGTCCCAGCGCAGGCAAGAGACCCAGGGAGCCGTCCCAGCGCAGGCAAGCGACCCAGGGAGTTGTCCCAGCGCAGGCGAGCGTGGCTCGCTGACGGGAGACCCAGGGAGCCGTCCCAGCTCAGGCGAGAGACCCAGGGAGCCGTCCCAGCGCAGGCGAGCGTGGCTCACTGACGGGAGACCCAGGGAGCCGTCCCAGCGCAGGCAAGAGACCCAGGGAGTTGTCCCAGCACAGGCGAGCGTGGCTCGCTGACGGGAGACCCAGGGAGCCGTCCCAGCGCAGGCGAGAGACCCAAGGAGCCGTCCCAGCGCAGGCGAGCGTGGCTCCACCCGCCCGCTACAGGGGGAGGCAGCCGAAGCACCAGCAGCCAACATGCCGGGCTCTCCTCTGCCTCCGGGCGGGGGAGGGGGGGAGGGAGAGAGGAAGAGCCGCCCCCGATGGGCCAAAGAGGGACCTTGTGGAAACTTGGCCGGCTGTCCTGCCCGATGCGCTCGGACTGCAGGAGCTGCATGTCGCAGGGCTCGGGGGGCAGCAGCAGCAACAGCCGCCTGCAGAGGCCGCCGAGCCGTGCTTTCCGGGGCTGGCCGCCGCGTGCAGCTGGACGGAGGTGTGGGTGCGGTGCCCTGACAGCCTCCGCGGTGCTTGGGTAGCCGCGGCCTCGGGTGCTCCCCCCGCCCGCTCGCTGAGGGGAAAGGCAGCCTCCCCGGCCGCCGTGCCATGCTTTCCACTGCCTTTGGGGGGGCGAGGGGGGGGAAGGGAGGGAGAGAGGGAGGGAGAGAGGGAATCACACACACACACACACACACACACGCAGAATGACAGATGGGTGGAGGGAGGAGAGAGAGACAGATAAAGAGAGAGAGACACAGAGAGGGAGGGAGAGAGGGAATCACACACACACACACACACACACGCAGAATGACAGGTGGGTGGAGGGAGGAGAGAGAGACAGATAAAGAGAGAGAGACACAGAGAGAGATGGAGGGAGAGAGGGAATCACACACACACACACACACACACGCAGAATGACAGATGGGTGGAGGGAGGAGAGAGACAGATAAAGAGAGAGACACAGAGAGAGAGGGAGGGAGAGAGGGAATCACACACACACACATACAGACACACACACACACACACGCATAATGACAGATGGGTGGAGGGAGGAGAGAGAGACAGATAAAGAGAGAGACACAGAGAGGGAGGGAGAGAGGGAATCACACACACACACACACAGAATGACAGGTGGGTGGAGGGAGGAGTGAGAGACAGATAAAGAGAGAGACACAGAGAGAGGGAGTGAGAGAGGGAAACACACACACACACACAGAATGACAGGTGGGTGGAGGGAGGAGGGAGAGACAGATAAAGAGAGAGACACACAGAGAGAGAGGGAGGGAGGGAATCACACACACACACACACACGCACGCAGAATGACAGATGGGTGGAGGGAGGAGAGAGACAGATAAAGAGAGAGACACAGAGAGAGAGGGAGGGAGAGAGGGAATCACACACACACACACACACACACACGCGCGCAGAATGACAGATGGGTGGAGGGAGGAGAGAGACAGATAAAGAGAGAGACACACAGAGAGAGGGAGTGAGAGAGGGAAACACACACACACACACACAGAATGACAGGTGGGTGGAGGGAGGAGAGAGAGACAGATAAAGAGAGAGACACACAGAGAGAGAGGGAGGGAGGGAATCACACACACACACACACACACACACACGCAGAATGACAGATGGGTGGAGGGAGGAGAGAGACAGATAAAGAGAGAGACACAGAGAGAGAGGGAGTGAGAGAGGGAAACACACACACACACACAGAATGACAGGT
Source organism: Rhabdophis nuchalis (assembly GCA_039707465.1). Classification (NCBI taxonomy): domain Eukaryota; kingdom Metazoa; phylum Chordata; class Lepidosauria; order Squamata; family Natricidae; genus Rhabdophis; species Rhabdophis nuchalis. The sequence goes on from CM077653.1 coordinate 16,666,368, forward strand.
GGGTGGAGGGAGGAGAGAGAGACAGATAAAGAGAGAGACACAGAGAGAGACAAAAAGAGAAAGAAAAATAGAAAGAAAAAGAAAGTAGGAGAGAGAAAGAAAGAAAGAAAGAAAGAAAGAAAGAAAGAAAGAAAGAAAGAAAGAAAGAATTTTGGTTGCTAAGCAGGACCGTCGTTAAGTGAGTTTCACCACGTTTTTCAAGTTGGCCACGCCCACCTGGTCACATGACCACTGAGCCACTCCCACAAAACAGGCCACGCCTTTTGGCTCTCAAAAGAAATTTAAATCGTGGTACTGTTGATATTTGGCTCTCTTGACTAATAAGTTTGCCCACCACTGCATTAGACCGATACGCTCCCACAGAGAGGGCCTTCTCAGGGTGCCGTCGGCCGGACAATGCCGACTGGCGACACCCAGGGGAAGAGCCTTCTCTGTGGCGGGCCCTACCCTTTGGAACGACCTACCTCCTGAACTCCGGACCATCACCGACCTCCGCCTCTTCCGCCAATGTCTAAAGACATACTTTTTTCATCAAGCCGGCCTAGCCTAACCTCCCATGGGGACTTTAGAAAAGTTTTAAATTGGGTTTTAATTAATAATTGGTTTTAGCACAGGTTTGGGATCTAATATATATTTTAAATTATTTATGTTCTATTTTTGTATGTTTTTTAAATCTCCTGTGCGCCGCCCTGGGTCCTCTGCGGAGAAGGGCGGGATATAAATGTAATAAAATAAATAAAAAATAAATAAATCTGTTTCCTTTAAGTTGAATATGGCAACCTCCTTCTACATCAATTCAAATAAAAGCTAAATATTAAGTACAGTACCAAAAACACTACCTTGTTTTTGCAAGTATGATGCTGTGATCTTTTCTGCAGACTTCTTGTTAATTTTAAAGAAAAATCCTGAGTTAAAAAAACAACAGTTGAGCTAAGCATTAAAAAAATCTTAGTGAGATGTTCAGCACACACAGGTGATAATTCTGTTTACACAGGCAACTACAGTAGGACACTAGCAGAGAAGAGAAGATTGTGCTCCTTTTATGAAAGAAAGATTTTAAATTAAAGGGCCACACTGTGGAATTCACTCAGTTTACTTCCATAGAAAAATTCAAAGTTCCAACAAGCTGATGCTTTGCGATTGGAAGGGCCTCTCAGATGTCCTAACCAATATGTCCATGCTCATTCAGATATCTGAAATCTACTGCCTAATATATTCAAAGGATAATACAGTGATCCCTCGTTTTTCATGGCTTCATGTTTCGCGGCTTCAGTGCTTCGCGGGTTTTTCAAAAATACAGAATAGAAAAAAAATGCATCGGTAGGAGGCAAGCGCCCCCTAGTGCTTGCTTTAAACGATGTCCACCAACTCAAGTTTCCGGTGCGAATCCTACTTCGTGGTTTTTCAGTTTTCGCGGAAGGTTCCGGTCCCCATTAACCGCGAAAAACGAGGGATCACTGTACTGCATTTGACAAGAATAGCTATAGCAAGATTGTCTATTGGTTCTGGGAGCTGAATAGAAAATGCATTCAAATCCTAGCAACAGGATATGGAAGACTGTTAAATTCCTACATTAATCTGTTTTATGTAAACTAGTAACATAAATCTCATTGCTTACATAATCTCAACTCTAGTCCACTATTTCCCAACTTTTGCAATCTAGTGTTCCTTTCAACTGCAGCCAGCATAGCATAAGTTTGAAGCTGATGTTATCCCTTATCTGTTGAATGCTGGTCTCCAGTGTTTAACAAGTTCTTTGTGATTTAAGAAGGGATTATTATAGTTATCCATTTAGCAATGGGACTTTTTCAAGTTATAATTGTGGCAGAGGCTCAGCCAATATGAATAGTTCATGATGAATGCTGCTAAACAGATTTAATAAGAGCAATGGCTTAGGAACAGAATCATGTAACCATAGCATTGCTCTGGATTAACCTTGCAACTTTGCAAATATTTCTGGCTATGCAATTTACCTGCTAGAAGACTGGGTAGGAGAGGAAGGTTGAGGAGGCAAGGATGCATGCCGCTGGTTTTCTCCTGACTGTGCTAAAGAACAGCTAGCATCTTGCAGTTGCCTCTGAAGAACAGCCACTGTGGAACAGGCAAGAAAGTCTGAATTAGCTGTGTCTTTAAAAAAGTCATATCACCTCTTCTTGAAATAGACATTTTAATGTTTTCAAATTTAAAAACATTCTTATCTTGCCAATTTGGCCTTCAAATCGTAATGACTTTATTTGCAGTATAGATTTTTACTATCAGACAGTTTTGCTTTCTGAATTATTTGGGAAGATCAATCTCTGAATTCTCCTACCTGTATGCTCTAATTCCACCACGGTCCTCTCTGCTGTAAATGCTCTGCCTTCTAGTTCCTGCTTTTCCATGAACAGGCATTCTAGATACACTCTCACTCTCTCTGAGAGTCTTAGCTCTGTACATTCAGATAGATAGCTCCATCCAAAGGAAGCACAAAACAGGAGTCAAACCTAGGCTTTCTTTCCATGGACACATAATCAAAGATAGTGAGGCTCTTATAACAGCAACCACCTAAATACAGTAAGTGTTGAAGCATCAGAAGCATATGCAGGAAATGCATTTTCTATATTAGAAGATGCTTTGTCCACATAGACCTATCTGTCCTACCTACAGTGGTACCTTGGTTCTCAATTGCTTTAAACCTCATAGAATGTGGTATTCAATGCATTTTGATGTGAAAATTTTGCCCTGGTACTTATTGTTTGTTTCTAGCACAAGCTAGAACTTGTTGCTGTTGGCTGTCTTGTGACTCACTACATTATTCCTTATCATGGGAAAAAGTTGTTTGGTACTCATCATTTTTGGTACTCATCAATTCTCCCAGAAACAATTAATGATGAGTGCCCAAGTACCACTGTACAATCTTAAATTTATATGCAAGCATCTTATTTTAAGAAAGCAAAGATGCAACATCCTAATCTTGTGTTTTCAATAGAAATCCCCAATTCAAACAGCCAGCTCTACCTCTGGTAACACAAGTTGATCGATTTCATTCAGCAGACAAACTAACTTGTGGTTGTCCTTCCTGGCATTATCCAACTCATGCTCAAGTTCTAAACAAAAAAAAAGGGATATCAAGTCAGCATCATACACTTCTGATACCATTAAAACAGGGGCATTCATTTCCAGAACACCCTCCAAATTAGAGCTGTGATTTACTCTGCAGCATCTCTAATTTGATGAACTTCCTCCTTGATAACACAATAAATTTGCCCTTTAGAATTGTAAGCCACCCAAGAGTTACTTGGTAGAGTTGAGTGGCTACAAAAATTGAAAAATAAGCATTTGTCTCACTTGGTGTTGTGGTCTGCCAGTGGCCTGTGGAGCTGGCAACAGAGTTGGACCATGAGGAGGTTGGGGAGGAACATGGCCCAGTCCTGGAGTCTGGGGAAGCTCAGATGAGGGCTCTGCATCAGAGGCAGGAAGGGGGTCAGGGCCATCTAGGAGTTATGTGCTACCTCTGGAACAGGGGTGGGTTTCAAAATTTTTGGAACAGGTTCTGTGGCTTGCCGGCCATGTGACCGGTGGGAGTGGCTTGCCGGCCATGTGACCGGGTGGGAGTGGCTTGCCGGCCATGTGACCGGATGGGAGTGGCTTGCCGGCCATGTGACCGGGTGGGAGTGGCTTGCCGGCCATGTGACCAGGTGGGAGTGGCTTGCCGGCCATGTGACCGGGTGGGAATGTTAGCAGCTGCTGGAATTATGTTTGTACAACAGTGGAAAAACAGATATGAAAATGAATAAATACTACAATGTGCACATACATACATACATACACAGACAGACAGACAGACATAGAAATAGATATATTCATGCATCACTATAAATTTGAATGGTACATTAACCACAGCTGCATTAGTATATGGAATGCAAAATGAGTTACCTGTTGCCATTGGAACATCCTAATCATGGTGGAATCCATGATCCCTTCAAAACTAATGAAACACTTATCACTAAATGAACTGGGTAGAAGTTCCACTAAATTGAACAGGGTTGGCTCCCCAAAGCAGCCTGAATTATTTTGTATAGCAACGTTTATTCAGTGTCCTTGCCATCTGTTTATAACAGGTCTACTAGAAATATGAAGAAATAAACAAATAAATAACAAAGATCAAATGATACCTGAGGTTTGTATAAAATAAAAAAACAAATAATGATGAATTCACACATCTACAAGAAAATAGCAGATATTGCTATTTATAACTCAATTTAGTTATTCACCAGTAGGTTTCTACCAAGTTACTTATTTAGAACAACCACAACCAAAAATGTTTTCTTTAACAAGTTCTCTCATGGACATATTGGTATAGTTTTCTTGGAAGTATTTTGCCACTGCCCTCTTCATTTCACCTTTCTAGTAAAGCCTACAATCAAGCAATTTCCTTGGCCACCCCTCCAGATATCAATCAGGACACTCTGCTTTCCATGATTGGCCAAGTGTTGAAAAGTCAACAAACTGAGTAGTCATACAAATAAATATATATATATAAATCCCTTATAAAATCCACATTGAAATTTACAGAGGTGACATAAGGGGAATTGCGTTAGCCATCTACATTCACTCACCCAAACTCTAGCAAGAAACAGGTAATATTCTCTCTTGAATGTGCCTCATAATTTGATTTTTAATGTTTTATAACATTTTTCTAATTACAATAATCAAACTGTCAACTTGCTTTAATGTTTTCATAATTATATGTTCAACTCAACTAATTTAGTCATAATAGTTTAATTAGGAGTACAGTTCCAAAATATAGGTAGGTAAGTAAGTAGAGATAGATGGATAGATAGACATATAGATATAATTTGAACATGTCTTACTCTCCCAATTCTCAAGGATACTTCTTACTGTGTTAATATATGAATTAATTAACTTTGGTCAATAGAGCCAAATATCAACAGTACCACTACTGAAATTTCTTTTGAGAGCCAAAAGGTGTGGCCTTTTTTGTGGGAGTGGCTCAGTTGTCATGTGACCCATGGCCAACTTGGAAAATGTGGTAAAACTCACTTAACAGTCTTGCTTAGCAACCAAAATTTTGGGCTCAATTGTGGTCATAAGTTCTTTCTTTCTTTCTTTCTTTCTTTCTTTCTTTCTTTCTTTCTTTCTTTCTTTCTTTCTTTCTTTCTTTCTTTCTTTCTTTCTTTCTTTCTTTCTTTCTTCCATTTCTGTTTGGTCTTTGGTCTTCTGAAGATGGTAAAAATGGATTTATGGGCACTCGTTATATATAAAGGCAGCCCATGACTCTTTGGGATGCTGGTTTGAATCCAGGAAATGACTGAGAGGATGTGATTCCTTTGAAATAACCACTGGGAGAAAAATAGATCTTTAACCTGGTTAACCAGGTTTCCTTGAGGTGAAAGGAAATAGGAAAATATATTATTTCCTTTGCTTTCCTTCTTTCCTTCCATTGCCTCCCTCCCCCTTCCTCCCTTCTTTCCTTCCTTCCCTCCTACCCTCCATCCCTCTTTCTTTTTCTTTCTTTCTTTCCTTCCTTCCTTCTTTCACTCCTCCCTCCCCTTTCTTTCCTTCACTCCCTCCCTCCCACCCTCCATTCATCTTTTTTCCTATTTTTCTTTCTCTTTCTCTGTTTTTTTGTCTCTCTCTCTCTCTTTCTCTCTTTCTCTCTGTATCTGTCTCTCTCCTCACCCCCACCCATCTGTCACTCTGTGTGTGTGTGTGTGTCTGTGTGTGTGTCTGTTTCCCTCTCTCTCTCTTTCTGTCTCTCTAAGTCTGCCTCTCTGTGCATCTGCCATTCTCTCCCTCCCTCCCCCCCCCCGGGGAAGCAGCAGAGGGGTCAGCATGTCGGTTGCGGAGGTTATCCCGCAGCGAGCGGACAGAGGACCCGAGCTGCAGGCGAGGAGGAGGAAGCAGCCCCTGGCCAGAGGATGGCCGGGCGCGCCTCCACCACCTTCCTTCCGACAGCCACCGCGGCGCACTGCACTTTCCGGGGCTTCCTGGAGAGGCCAGCATGTCGACTGGGGAGGTTATCCCGCAGCGGGCGGGCAAAGGACCCAAGCTGCGTGCTGCCGAAGCCGTCCGAGGCTGGGCGTGCGGCGCCCGGATGGCTTTGGCGGCACGCAGCTTGGATCCTTCGCCCGCCCGCTGCGGGATTATCTCCCCAGTCAACATGCTGGCCCCTCCAGGAAGCTCCGGAAAGTGCAAAGCGCTGCGGTGGCCGTCGGAAGGAGGTGTGGAGGCGCGTTCGCCCATCCTCTGGCCAGGGCGCTGCTCCCTCCTCCTCGCCGGCCCTGCGGCCCGGTTCCTATGAAGCCGCGGACCGGGGATTGGGGACCCTGCTTTAAAAGGTTAAAATGTAAGATATGTAGCCATACAAGTCTTTTTTCACCGAGAAGAAAAGGAAGATAGCTGACCTTGTATTTGATTCATACAACACTACCGGAGAGCTTAATGGAAACGGGCGGATGGGATCGCAGGGAAAGGGTTAGGGTTTAGCACAGCCCACAGCAAAGAAGCAGAGCCGGAGTCACCCATCCGGATCTGCAACAAACGGCCGCCGCCGCCACCGCTTTCCTTCGCTGAGCGCGGCTATCACGTGGGCGGCGTGTCGAAGGTCACAGCTCGCCTCACAATGGAGCTTTCGGAGCCTGTGCAACGCGCCTTACAGATCCTGGCTGATCCGGGTAGCTTCTCGCTCCGAGCTTTCCAGGCGCTGCTCCAGGCTGCCTTCCAGAGCTTGCTCAATTGACAGGCCGAGGAGGCCCTTTTCGGTGAATGCTAAGATCCGGGCTCGGTCTTCCGCCCGCCAGCGAGGAAGAGAGCTGCTCGCTCTCTGAAAGGGGACATTTGCTCTTGTCGAGGGAAGCGCGGCGGCGGAGGCTGTTCCTGCAAGGCTTGTCGCTCTTGCTTCGGCGTTGCTCTGTCCTGACGCCTGGGCTTGCTTCTCTGCGTCGGCCACAGCTGTTTCCCGTCAAATGCAGGAAGTCTGCCCCGTGCTGTGCCGGGCTCAGATGGGAGTCCCGGGTGGCGGGGGTGGACTGCGGAGGCACGGGCGAGCCTGCGAACTTCGCACACGCGCTCGCCCGCGCCTCTCCACAACTTCTTCCCACCACTGGCCAGCGAGTTTAGCGCTGACTAGGCGGGGGAGGGGCGTGGACCTACTTACTTCCGGGTCCACCGGTCGAAAGGGATCGCTGGGGATCGGGAAAATTGACGAAAGGGCTCGCGCGAGCCCCCCCGAACCCCTAGAAACCCACCCCTGCTCTGGAACCTCCAGAGTCAGACAGTGGCGAGGCAGATGAACAGGCTCCTCCTGTTCCCAGTGCGCACATGCACAGAGCTGTCAGAAGGTAAGAATAGTTAAGACAGAAGGGACGACTTGGGAGTAAGGCTTGGAGGTGATGGGCCCCTCCCATAAGACATAAAGGAGGAGCAAAGGCACGTGAGCCTTTGCAGGAAGCAACTTGGTTCATGCTGGTTAGTTTACATTCTGAAAATATGTTTGGACTCTTTGCTCTATGTGGCCTTGCCAAGCTAATTACCAATTAAGTCCTTAGCAGCATTTCAAGGAACATAAAGATGGGTGCTTATCACCCTTATCTCAAAAGATTTTGGTAGCCTACTGTAGGACGCTTTACAACTATTTGGTATTCATTACGGGCTGTGAATGAATATAATTCACAGCCTTTTAAATAAAAAGAGGATTTTTGGGACTAAGCATCTGCTTTTTACTGTATCAGGAAGCCTTGGTCAGAACACTTGGGTGGCACACAGGGCCCTTCCCAATTTGTTCACATGATGCTATTTTATTCAATATTTTCTCCCTCCCAGAATTTTTAAGAGACTTTTTTTTGGTAATTGTGATTTTTCATATATTACCACTTTGTACTTATTCCAGTCCAGTGACATTACAATTTCTGTGTTTGTGTGTGTGTGTCATCTTCAAAATATTTTCTCTAACCTTACCTTTTATTGAATTAGAAAGGGGGAGGAAATTTTTGTTGGACCTCCATTTTTTTTAAATTATTGGTGGGGCAAATTAAAAATGGCTACTCATACTTCTCATGTTTGCAGCTTTAAAGCCAATAATGTTTTTCTTCAAAACAGCAATGTTTAGGAATTTGTACTGCCAATATGCTAGCGATGAAGTGGAAATCATCTCTCTTATACCAAGGTCTGTGTGTTTGCCCAAATAACTTCATGGAACAAATATACCTATTTATAACACACACTGACTTTATAATATCAGATATACACTATAAAGCTCAATAGTTTTGCTGGGTGTTTGCCGGGTGCTACAGCCAGCAGAGACAAGAGGCATATTCTTAAGATAGTCAAGAATGTGGGCTTCCGGTTCCGCCTTCCAGCAGTGACGGACGAGTCTTGGGACTCGTCCGCCGTTTTGTTCTTTTTTCTGCCCCCAACGGGGGCGGGGCACCCCTTTTTTGGGGTCCCTCCGTAAGGCTGGCTTGCCTGGGTCGGTTTATCCCAGCGGCGGCGGGAAAACGGCCCTTGTCTTTGATCTAGGCGAGAGAAGACATGCTGCGGGGGGTTTTCCCTTCGCCAATGGAGGACGGCAACGCACGATGGAGAGAGCTGAGTGTTCGGGTCGGAAGGCTTTCCGGGGCTTTGGCGGCGAGGTGAAGAGTGAGTGATTTTAACCTTATTTGTGCTGGCAGCCTGGACTGAAAGAACGTGGAGGAGGGTGTTTGTTTGTTAAAAACCCCCTCGGATTTAAAGCGGCGCTCAGAAATGGCTCCTCGTTGCGAGGAAGCGGACATTTCGCATCTGGATTGCTTTGAACCAAGTGAAAGTGTTTTGCGGCTTGTTTCTTTACAATGTATCTAAGTCCGGCTGTCTTGAAACAATTTTTCCTTTGCTACTTTCTCCTGCTGGCTCTCAGACTGGGCGGTGGAAGGTGGCTGCCCTTTGTTCCTGAATGACTATTTTTACTTATGGAAAATTACCAACATCTCTTTGTGATTTGGACTCCCTCTCTCTATTAATGAAGAAATTTCTGGATTAATTGATTCCTTCCCTGGAGTGCCTTCTCTGCTATAATTATTGACTGTGAAAAGTGTTTCTCTTCTGGGTCTTGAACTTTTTACAACCCTGATTTGAACTGTTTTCTCCTGACCTGCTTCAATGGCCCCACCCAAAAAACACCATCTTAGTGGCACTGACTTTAACAGCTTACCATGGCATCAAAATCAGAATTGGCAGGTTTGGAACAAAGAATGACATCAATGGAATCAGTGTTACAAGCTTTGGTGCAGGAAATTAAAGCTTTGAGAGAAGATAATAGCAGCTTCAAGAAGGACCTTTTGGAAACACGGAAACAAGTGCTGGAGAACACACAGAAGACTGAGGAGCTGGAAGGGGTGCTGGCTGGGGCAAAGGGAGAGCTTAAAAATGTTAACAGTGAGGTTGGGGAATTGACAGGGCATATGTCTAGGATGGATTTTGAAAGGATGTCATATTTTTTAAGATTTCAGAACATATCTGAAGAACCTGGTGAATGTCTTCCTGAACTCATGAGCACAATTTTAGCAGACTATTTACATAAACCTAAAGATGAGATCAGGGGGGACATTGACCTAGTTTACAGAATAAACTCGACATATGCCAGGATAAATGAAGTACCCAGAGAGATACATATTAAATTTGTTAGAAGGTCAACCAGAGAGGGAATTTTGAAGGCGCAGAGAGGGGGGCCGCTAATTTACCAACAAAAGGAAGTCGCCATCTTGAAGCAGATCCCAAAAAAGATTAGAGAGATGAGAAGGAGGTATTCCTTCTTATCCAAAAAATTGTTTGACCACGGGACTTGGTTTAAGTGGGCGATGCCGGAAGGGATGTTGGTGTTCTGGGAAGGAGGGAGAGTTAGGATTAAAACAGTTGTTGAGGCGGAAGCCTTTCTTAAAAAACATTCCTCTGTCCTGGGGGAAGATTCAGGGGGGGCAGGGGGGGCCACGGCTCCGCCCGCTGGGGGCCAGGAAGGAGAAAAAGAAGATACAATTGCCAAGAGACTTAGATCGAAAAAATAACTTTGCTTTTTTATTAACATTGTATAACCTTTATATCTGGATGTTTGCACACGACTGCCAGCATAGAATTGAGAATTTAGGAAGCATGCACTTATTTTCATCTCGTAGTATTTTTGAAAAAAATTTTTTAATGTTTTATTATGAAGCCCTGGAAGGGCCAATGATCCCGACATGAAAGTTCTCAAAATGTTTCTGTATCCCTTACCCTACCCTTTTGGAAAATTGTAAAAACCAATAAAACTTTTTCAATATAAAAAAAAAGAATGCAAGTAAGGACTGTGAAGTTGATGCTATTATACATCTTGGCACAAATGATCTGTCCCAAAAAGATGTAGTTTCTGTGCAGAATGATTTCCAGAGTTTGGGGTACGAACTTAGTAGTACAGGTTGTAGGCTTATCTTCTCAGAGGTTATACCAGTATACAAGGAACAAAAAGGAAAGGGCCAGCGCATAGCAGAGTTTAATGTGTGGATAAAGGAATGGTGTAAAAAGGAAGGCTTTGGTTTTATTAGTCATGATGCCTGCAGCTGGTCAAATGATAAACTGTACAAAAGAGATGGTTTGCACCCATCCAAGAAAGGGACTGAGTTACTTGGCATTAAATTCACAGATTTCCTGACTAAACATTTAAATTAAATAGTGGGGACAGAGAATCAATAGATAAAGAACATTTCTGTCCCCAGCAAACTAAAATTCATAGGGTTATCAGTGCATGTAACATAGATGTTTGTGCGGGTAATATTATCACCACTGCTGTCAAGCAAAGCCAAACAATTAACAGTGAGTGCCATACCATGTGCATGAACCATACAAGTGGCAAAGAAATAGGGGCAAAGAGAACCATAGTCAGGCATAACACAGGTTACGTAGACAGTAAACACAGGGTCAATCAAAATGGAATCAAATGTCTATACACCAATGCACAGAGTATGAGGAATAAGCAGGGTGAATTAGAAATTCAAGTAAATGAGGGCAGATATGATATTGTTGCCATTACAGAAACTTGGTGGGATGAAACCCACAAATGGAACATACAGCTAGAAGGATTTAAATTATTTAAAAGAAATAGACCAAATAAAAGAGGAGGTGGAGTTGCACTACATATAAAAAATAACTACATCTCTACAGAAATAGAGCACAACAATGATGAGAACTATCTTGAATGTATTTGGGTCAATATTAAAGGTTGGGGGGGGGTGATATTGTCATAGGTCTATACTACAGGCCACCCAACCAAGCAGAGGAAGTGGATGAACTTTTTGCTAACCAGCTAAGGTATGTAGGAAGCACACTACAATAGTAATGGGAGATTTTAACTACCCTGACATCAATTGGGAAACAAACTCTGCACCAAGTGGAAGATCCAACAGGTTCCTAAAAAACCTAGCAGACAACTTTGTTTCCCAAAAGATAGAGAAGGGAACAAGGGGATCAGCAATATTGGACTTAATTCTCACTAACAGAGAGGAAATGATAGAAGGTGTAGAAGCTACAGAAACTTTGGGGGCAAGCGATCATGAAATACTGGAATTCAACATTATGCAAACAAAAGTAGTAGAACAAAGTCAAACTAGAGTCTTAGACTTTAAGAGAGCTAATTTCAATAAACTTAGAGAGAGCTTGGGAAGGATTCCATGGATGAGAATCCTCAAGGGGAAAACAACTCAAGAAGCTTGGGAAATTTTGAAAAATGAGATTATAAAAGCCCAGTCCAGCGCAATACCAATGAAGAAGAAAAATAACAGTTCTCAAAAGAAACCAGCATGGCTGCATAAAGAACTCTCTGACAAATTGAAAGACAAAAAGAATAAATATAAAAAGTGGAAAGAGGGGGACATAACTAAGGCAAAATATCAGCAAATAGCCCGAGCCTGTAAAGATGAAGTGAGGAAAGCTAAGGCTCGCAATGAAGAAAGGCTTGCCAAAAAAGTAAAAAATAACAAAAAAAGCTTCTTCCAACATGTTAAAAACAAGAAAAAAGTTAAGGAAACAATTGGTCCACTGCTGGGAGAAAATGGCAAGAAGATGATAAGCAACAGGGAGAAAGCAGAACTATTTAACTCTTTTTTGCATTTGTCTTTACACAAAGGGATAAAACAGTCCAACCAATCAAAAACAGCACCACAAAAATCAGATTAGGAACACAAGTTGAAATAGGGAAGAAAATGGTAAGTGAGCATCTGTCTGCCCTGGACGAGTTCAAATCACCAGGACCGGATGGATTACACCCCAGGGTTCTGAAGGAACTGGCAGACGAGATCTCAGAACCACTGAACTATATCTTTCAGAGATCCTGGAGCACCGGGGAACTGCCAGAAGACTGGAAAAGAGCTGATGTGGTTCCCATCTTCAAAAAAGGAAAAAAAATAGATCCAGGAAACTATAGACCCATCAGCCTGACCTCAATACCAGGAAAGATTCTGGAAAAGATAATTAAGCAACAAATAAGTGAACACCTAGAAGCAAACAAAGTAATAGCCAAAAGCCAACATGGGTTTGTCAAAAACAGATCATGCCAGACTAATGTAATTGCATTCTTTGACAAAGTGACAAAATTAGTGGACCAGAGGAATGCTGTCGATATAATTTATTTGGACTTCAGTAAGGCATTTGATAAAGTAGACCATAAACTACTATTAGAAAAAGTAGAAAAATGTGGGTTAGACAACATCACCACCAAATGGATTCGCAACTGGCTGACCAACCACACTCAACGTGTAGTCCTCAATGGAACTGCATCTACATGGAAGGAAGTATGCAGTGGAGTCCCCCAAGGCTGTTTTAGGCCCAGTACTCTTCAACATCTTCATCAACGATTTGGATGAGGGGATAAATGGGGAACTCATCAAATTTGCAGACGACACCAAGCTGGCAGGAATAGTCAACACTCGAGAAGATAGGCTTAAGATACAGAAAGATCTTGACAAACTTGAACATTGGGCACTATCTAATAAAATGAAATTCAATTGTGAAAAAAGTAAGGTTCTACATTTAGGCAAGAAAAACAAAATGCACAGGTACAGTATAGGCGGTACCTTGCTCAATAGTAGCAACTGTGAAAGGGATCTTGGAATCCTAGTGGACAACCATTTAAATATGAGCCAGCAGTGTGCAGCAGCTGCCAAAAAAGCCAACACAGTTCTAAGCTGCATAAACAGAGGGATAGAATCTAGATCACGTGAAGTGTTAATGCCACTGTGTAGTGCCTTGGTAAGGCCACACTTGGAATACTGCATACAGTTTTGGTCGCCACGATGTAGAAAAGATGTGGAGACTCTGGAAAGAGTGCAGAGAAGAGCAACCAAGATGATTAGGGGACTGGAGACTAAAACATATGAAGAACGGTTGCAGGAGCTAGGTATGTCTAGTTTGATGAAGAGAAGGACCAGGAGAGACATGATAGCAGTGTTCCGATATCTCAGAGGGTGCCACAAAGAAGAGGGAGTCAAACTATTCTCCAAGGCACCTGGGGGCAGGACAAGAAGCAATGGGTGGAAACTAATCAAGGAGAGAAGCAACTTAGAACTAAGGAGAAATTTCCTGACAGTTAGAACAATTAACCTCTGGAAGAACAGCTTGCCTCCAGAAGTTGTGAATGCCCCAACCCTGGAAGTCTTTAAAAAGATGTTAGATAGCCATTTGTCTGAAATGGTATAAGGTTCCTGCCCACGCAGGGGGTTGGACTAGAAGACCTACAAGGTCCCTTCCAACTCTGCTATTGTATTGTATTGTAAGGTGGAATACTCAAAACTGGCTGGAATTTGAAATCTTTGTGTCTTAAATTTGTCAAGTCTGAGAAGCAATGCTTTAGAAGAGGCTGTTAATTGCTAGTAGAGAAATGATTGTAGTCTTGTTACATCAAGTTTCAATAGATTACTAAAATCAGTTTACCTCTAATACGCCTTTGATATACTTTGGTAACTTCAGTTGCCATATCTGTGGCCATATCTTCTCTTTGGGATAGAGAATCTTGGACTTGCTAGAAAGGAAGTTTTTATTTTAAAAAAATTAGCCATCTTATGTTTTCCACTTACAAGTCATCATAGTCATCATTTCCATGAAAGATCCTTCATCTATCTATGTATTACTGAGTTGAAATGCCTTTAGTTGGATGAAATGATGCATTACAGGGCAACCATTTTTGAATCTGGGTCACCTCCAGCGGTGAGTTTCACATTTTTTAGAACCTATTGTGTAGTTGTCGCCTATTTCGTGGGTGTGGCTTGGTGGTCATGTGACCGGGTGGGAGTGACCAACTTGTAAAATATGGTGAAACTTATTTAACAACGCTCTTGCTTAGCAACCAAAACTTTGGGTTCAATTGTGATCATAAGTTATTTTCTTTTTCTTTTTTTCCTTCCTTCCTTCCTTCCTTCCTTCCTTCCTTCCTTCCTTCCTTCCTTCCTTCCTTCTCTCTCTCCCTTTTTCCTTCCTTTTTTCCTTCCTTCCTTTCTTGTGTTTCTCTCTCCCTTTCTTTCTTTCTTTCTTTCCTTCATTCCTTTCTCTTCCTCTTTCTCCCTTTCTTCTTTGTGTCTCTTTCCTCTTTCTTTCTTTCTTTCTTTCTTTCTTTCTTTCTTTCTTTCTTTCTTTCTTTCTTTCTTTCTTCTTTCTTTCTTTCTTTCTTTCCTTTCTTTCTCTCTCTCTCTCTCTCTGTCCCTCCCTTCCTTCTTTCTTGTGTCTATCTCTCCAACTTTCTTTCTTTCTCTTTCCTTCTCTTTCTCTCTGTCTCTCTCTGTCTCTTTTCTCTCTGTCTCCCTTCCTTCCTTTTTTCTCTTACTCTTTCTTTCTCACTCCCCCCTCTCACACACATACATACCTTCCAGTTGGTGAAAAATTCTGTTTTGCCAGTTGGGAGGCTGGCAAATAAGCCTTGTTTTCCCTGCCTCCCGTGGCACTTCACTTGCTGCAGCTCGGACACAGGGAAGGCAGGAGTAGCGCTGTCCGGGTTTGGGGAAGGGCCATTCCTTCTGCTCAGCTTACTCACTTGAAAAGACCCTGCACCATCTCTTCCTGGCCAAAAGGATGCCTTTTCAGTCCCACAGGGGCTTCTGGAAGAGAGTGGCCGAAGTGGCTTCTCTGTTCTCCTGCCAGCTGAAGGAAAAGCCCCAGGGAGACGGGCTCCACGCGCTGTTCTACTGGGCTGCCGCAGCCGATCTTCTGCTGACCCCTAAAGAAGAAGTGGTGGTAGATCCTCTTTTTTAGGGTCAGCAGAGGATTGGCTGCAGCAGCCCGGCAGAGCAGTGCATGGAGCCCGTCTCCCCGGGGCTTTTCCTTCGGCTGGCAGGAGGAGGAGAGAGAAGCCGCTTCGGCCACTCTCTTCCACAAGCCCCACTGGGACCGAAAAGGTGCCCTTTTGGTCAGTAAGGGATCAGCTGTGTATGTGGAACTGCGGGGTCTTTTCAAGTGCATAAGCTGAATGCATCTTGAATCCAGGACCCACAACTCCTAAAGGAATAAAATTTGGGGAAGTTGTAGCCG
This sequence comes from Rhabdophis nuchalis, assembly GCA_039707465.1. Taxonomy (NCBI): domain Eukaryota; kingdom Metazoa; phylum Chordata; class Lepidosauria; order Squamata; family Natricidae; genus Rhabdophis; species Rhabdophis nuchalis. The sequence goes on from CM077653.1 coordinate 16,681,887, forward strand.
TTTCTGTGCTATTGGCAGTTGCTGCACTGCTCTGCTGTTTTCTTCTTCAACCTTCTGTGACAATTTCTCAGCAACTCTTAAAATCCCCCACTTCCTTTCCCACTCAGAAAAAGCCACTTACCTGCCTGCCAAATTCCCACAAGGAAATTCAATGGAGAAGCAGGTAAGAAGTTGTTCCTGCTCCCCTTGCTTTTTGGCTCACCCTTTGTCATACTGTTTTTCTCTGTTTAGGTAAAAAAAATATCTAAAACAATGACTCAACATAACTAATGTTGTATAGTAATCTAGTAATCTTCTACCATATCACTTTTGGTTCAATGAGGCATCCCTTCTGAATAATATCTCCTGCTATGGTTACTAACCTTATATTTTTGGAAATCAATACTTTTTAGGTGCACGCCTGACAGGGCCAAAAAGTTATAAGATTTGCATTTTTCTTTAATTTCTCATCAGCTAATTGTCTAATTATATTCGCTATTGGGCAACTAGCATTGGTATAATTTGATAGTGATTTCTAACTGACTGCTTTCCTAACTCAGTTTCCTCTTTCTAGGATTCAGAATTTCCTACCTACTTGGTTGGAATTTTGAAAGTTTTTCTTCTCACTATCCAACATCAGCTCAGAGAAAGTTTGTGTTGCTACCCCATTCAATAAACAAGAAACCATTTTGAATTGGTCCTTTTCTAAAACACTAGAAGCCTGTGGTTCTAAAATACTAATTTTCAGTGGAGTGATTATTACAGTTAAGAATATTTTCTCTTAAACACATTACACTTGCACCCATAATTACTACAGTACTGAACTCCAGTGACAAGGTCCACCTATAGTTTTCTATATTTCCATATCTTTCTGCCCTTTGACCATTTTTAAAGCGCAGTTTCAACAGAATCAGTGCATTCAGTCTTGGATCTAACAATCATAAGTGGACAAAGAACTTGTCATCAACAGATCACAAAATCATTAAGTAGTTTTTTAAAATTCTTTAACACTCTTCATCAGAATAGAAGCTGCACAATAAGGATGTGGAGAAAGGAAGCCAGTTTGGTGTAACAGTTACCAAATACTGAGTACTCTAGTTCAGGGGTCCCCAACCCCCGGGCCGCGGGCCGGTGCCGGTCCGTGGCTTGGTAAGAACCGGGCCGCAGGGCCAGAGAGGAGGAGGAGGGGGCAGCCCCCTGGGCAGAGCGCGTAGCCGGGCCACCGGGGCAGGCTAAGGCGAGTGAGCGCAGTGGGCGGGGACGGGGGGCGGGGACGGGGACGCCAGGTTCCTTCGTCCGGTGGGTGGGTGAGCGAGCGAGCAAGCAAGCGCGGGCAGGCAAGGAAACTTGCTGCGGCAGCGCCCAACAACCTGCCTGCCCGCCGGCTGCGTTTACTCGCTCGCTCACCTACCCACCGGACGAAGGAACCTGGCATCCGGTGGGTGAGCGAGCGAGCGAGTAACTGTGGCCGGCTGGCCGGTGGGCGGGTAAGGAAAGTTGCTGCGGTAGCGCCCAACAATCCGCTGGCCAGCCAGCCGCGGTTGCTCGCTCGCTCGCTTGCTCACCCACCCGACACCAGGTTCCTTCGCCCGGTGGATGGGTGAGAGAGCAAGAGAGTAAGTACAGCCAGTGGGCTGGCGGGCCGGCCAGGCTACTTCCAGGAGCTGAGGAGGCTTGGGGGGTGGGGAGACAGACAGACAGAGAGAGGCACAGACACAGAGAGAGACAGGGAGGGAGGGGGGAATCAGAGAGTGACAGACACACACACAGAGACAGAGAGTGGGAGGGAGGGAGAGAAAAATAGACAGAGACACAGAATGAGTGATTTAAGTGCCTGAATGCGAGACAGACACACACACACACACACACACACAGAGTGACAGATGGGCAAACAAAGGAGAGAGAGACAGAGAGAGAAAGAAAAAGAGAAAGAAAGAAAAAGAAAGTGGGAGAGAGAGAAAGAGAGAGAGAGAGAGAAAGACAGACAGACAGAGAGAAAGAGAGAAAAAAAGAAAGAGAGACAGAAAGGAAAGAAAGAGAAAAAAGAGAGAAAGAGAGAAGGAAAAGAGAGAGAGAAAGAGAAAGAGGGAAAGAGAGAGAGAAAGAAAGAAAGAGAGAAGGAGAGAGAAAGAGGGAAAGAAAGAAAGAGAAAGAGAAATAGGGAAAGAGAGAGGGGGGAAAAGAGGGAAAGAAAGAGAAGGAAAGAGAAAAAGAAAAGAGAAAGAGAAAGAAATAAAGAGAGAGAGAAAGAGAAAGAAAGAAAGAAAGAGAAAGAGACAGAGAAAGAAAGAGAGAGAAAGAAAGAGAAAGAAAGAAAGAACTTATGACCACAATTGAGCCCAAAAGTTTGGTTGTTAACCAAGACCATTCTTAAGTGAGTTTCACATTTTCCAAGTTGGCCACGCCCACCCAGTCACATGACTGCTGAGCCACACAGCCGGTCCGCAAAATTTTCTTTAAAATGAAACCGGTCCCTGGTGCAAAATAGGTTGGGGACCCCTGTTCTAAGAATTTGCTAAATTTCAACACAAAGCATTCCCTTCTCTGGTAACACCCTCTTGATTAAAAAAAATCCTCCAAAACTAATGTTCCATTGCTGATGGTCTACATTTATTCATCATTCCAAGGAAATAAACTCCCAACAAACCTTTGGCTTTTAAACAACAAAGAGCTTCTTTTATTCCACCTCTCCAGCCATTCCTCTGATTAGACATATTTGAGCCTCACAAAAGTCTCCCACTGAACTTCCTTTTTATCTTTATTTGCTGTTCTCCCATTGGAGAAACTAATCGGGGAACATGTGTTGTTTACTAATTGATTTGAGGTCTCAGCTGCTCATCTATTGTCTTATAAGATAGCCAACATTTGAATTAGCCCCTGCAGCTATGTTTCTAACAGGCCTTCCTTGCTAGCAATTAGCAGATCAGGTTTGGCTTTAAAGTTGCCTACCATTTTTTTCTGCCTAAAATAAATCCATTATGGTTAAGTGTTTCCCCAAGCTATCCTTATGGGAGAATGGTCTATTGACTAGGGGTTTTCATGCTTGCACAGAACAAGAAATGCCTTAATGAAATTGAAACTTTTTACAATGGAATTTTACAATGTGATTGTAATAATAATAATAATAATAATAATAATAACTTTGCATTTATTAACCGCTCCCTCTCCCCACAGGGACCCGGGGCGGTGCACAGGAGAAACTAAAAACAATATAAACAATCAATACAAAATATACAGTTTAAAACACCATTAAACTATGTTATCCCGTGCTAAAAAATTAAAACCCATTAAAATACATTTAAAAATCTATAGACAGAGAGACTATCCAAGGCCGGCCAGTCGAAAGAAATGGGTCTTTAGTTTCATACGGAAGGAGCGGAGGTCCGTGGTCGTTCTGATATCGGGGGGAAGGTCGTTCCAGAGGGCCGGGCCCGCCACAGAGAGAGCCCTTCCCCTGGGCGTCGCCCGCTGACAAAGTCTGGTGGACGGCACCCGGAGAAGTCCCTCTCTGTGGGAGCGAATCGGTCGTGAGGATGTATGGGGCAGGATCCGATCCCGCAGATAGCTAGGTCCCGAGCCATGGAGCGCCTTAAAGATGATAGTTAGCACCTTGAAGCGCACCCGGAAGACGACAGGCAGCCAGTGCAGCTCGCGCAGGAGTGGTGTAACGTGGGCGAACCTGGTGGTCCCCATAATTGCCCGCGCGGCTGCATTCTGAACTAACTGAAGCCTCCGGGTGCACCTCAAGGGAAGCCCCATGTAGAGAGAGTTACAATAGTCCAGTCGGGATGTCACGAGGACATGAGTGACTGTGCGAAGGGCGTCCCGATCCAATAGGGGGCGCAATTGCCGAACCAGGCGAACCTGGTAAAACGCCCTCCTGGCCACGGCTGTCACTTGCTCTTCCATAGACAGCCGGGTATCCAGGAGGACACCCAAATTGCGCGCCCCATCCACAGGGGCAAGATGTTCGCCCCCTATGGCCAGCGTTGGAGAAAGCTGGTTGAATCGGGCAGCCGGAAACCACAGCCACTCGGTCTTGGTCGGGTTGAGCCTGAGTCCGTTACTTCCCATCCAGATCCGCACGGCTTCCAGGCACTGGCACATCACCGCTACGGCATCGTTGGGGTGGTTTGGGGTAGATATGTACAGCTGGGTGTCATCAGCGTACAGGTGGTAATCTACCCCAAAACCACGGATGATCTCACCCAGCGGCTTCATATATGCGTTAAACAGGAGAGGCGAGAGGACCGACCCCTGAGGCACCCCGCATGTGAGTGGTCTCGGGGTCGACCTCTGCTCTCCTGCCCGCACAAATTGCGATCGGCCAGAGAGGTAGGAGGAGAACCACCGTAAAACGGTGCCTCCCACCCCCAACCCCCCCAGCCGATGCAATAGGATACCATGGTCGATGGTATCGAAAGCCGCCGAGAGGTCTAATAGGACCAGGATGGAGGAACATCCCCCATCTCTGGCCCTCCAGAGATCATCTACCAACGCGACCAATGCCGTCTCGGTGCTATGCCCGGGCCGAAAGCCGGACTGGCGCGGATCTAGATACTCAATTTCCTCCAGGTGACGGGGAAACTGTTGTGCCACCACACTCTCAACAACCTTCGCCAAAAAGGGAAGGTTGGAGACTGGACGATAGTTGTTTAAAAGAGCTGGGTCCAAAGAGGGCTTCTTGAGGAGGGGCCTCACCATGGCCTCTTTTAGGGAAGCAGGCAAGGAGCCCTCACTCAAGGATGCGTTGACAACCTCTTGGAGCCAGCCTCGTGTCACCTCCCAGGATGCCAGTACAAGCCAGGAGGGGCACGGGTCCAATAAACATGTGGTGGCTCGCAGTCGCCCACGTAACCTGTCCATATCTTCGGAAGTAACGGAGTCAAACTCCTCCCAAACAAGATCTCTCTCGTGGCATCCCACTGGGCCATGAATGGGGGCTAGCTCACTCTGTATCTGAGCGGTTTTCTCCTGCAGAAAAGACACAAATTCCTCTGCTCTACCCTGTAGTGGGGCTTCCCGCTCCCTCTGTTGGAGGAGGGAGCGGGTCACCCTAAACAGGGCGGCAGGGCGGTTTTCTGCGGATGCTATGAGAGTGGCACAATGATGACGTTTGGCCACTCTCAGCGCCACAATGTAAGTCCGTAAATGGGCTCTTACCTGTGTCCGGTCAGATTCAGAACGGCTAGACCTCCATCTTCCCTCTAGGCATCTCTTGCGGCGTTTCATCACCCGCAGCTCCTCAGTAAACCATGGAGCCAGGGTGGTTCGCCGCCGCAAGAGAGGCCGCAAGGGCGCGACCCGATCCAAGGCTCCCACGGCCGCAATGTTCCATGCGGCCGTGAGGTCCTCGATCGGGGCGCGGGTCAGGGAAACAGGAAATGGCCCAAGCGCTGTCTGGAACCCATCCGGGTCCATCAGGCGCCTGGGGCGGTACCAGATTGGTGACTCTGGTTCCGCCTCCCCGCGGAGGGGAGCAGCAGATTGTAAAAAGATATTGTCCTGAAGGTTGAGAAGTGAAATCTTGGATGAGAAAGTGAAACATTTTCAAAGGAAGAAAAAGGCCAGGTGCCTTTTGGAAAAGGAACTTTGGGACAGCCTGACCTAGATGATTGAGAATCTCCACAGATGTAAAAAGATATTATGACAACCCTGTGTGACTTATATTTCTGGTACTATATATGAACAAATACATAACAACCAATTGCCCATCACATTTACACAGAGAAAACTAGGATGATTAGAATCACAATTGTGTTCTTCACTGCTACTAGCAATTCTTCAATTGGTGCCCCTTAATTTCTTGTTCCTTGTGATTTCTGGAGATGCTTTGCAGCTGATTCTATCATTCATTTCTTCCCTCCCTGCGTCTATCAGGATCTGTGGTACATTTTAAAATAGGCTAGTAGATGTATGTTGACAATACCTAGACAGTATTGATTCCTCTGGGCTCTAACATACACTCCTAAGAGTTTATCATCTTTTTTTGTTTTTGGACAAAAGGTATTCCTCATTAAGCAACTGCCTCATTAAATGATTGTTTGCCGTTTTAGGATGGTGTTGAAAAAATAACTTTACAACCAACATGAACATTTACTACCTTGAACTATGCCGTCTGCATTTCAACCTGAGTTTAGTGCACAAGATAATCTGTCACAATGTCCTACCTGTTAATGACTACTTTTACTTCAACTGCAATAACACAAGGGCGATCAATAGATACAAACTAAATGTAATCCATTTGAATCTTGATTGCAGAAAAAATGATTTCAGCAAGAGTAGTAAATGTGTGGAACACCCTACCTGTGATGGCGAACCCATGGCCTGCCATAGGTGGCACGCAGATCTATTTCACCGTACGCATTTAAGAGGTCCCTAAGGGCATGCATAAGCGCACCAGTGTGCCTACTGTCCCTGTCCTACTGTACTATTTTTATTTGTTTACGACTACTTTGCTTTTTTATATCTATTTGTGCCATTTTTTCATGTGTTGTCATATTTGTTTCCTTGTACTTGTTGACAAATAAATAAATAAAAATAAACACCACACCTATGACCTCAGGTCTGTAAAGCAAAGGAAAGCTGAAGAAAGCTCATAAGCATGGTGTGTATGGCCTCGCTTAACAACCAGTTGCGTGTCCCACTCGTGAGACTAAATGAGGATTGCCTATAGTGGTTAAAACCTACTTTTCCAGTTGCTTAAGTTATGCTAGCAATTTAAACTGTCTCAGCTCTACAGTCTAGCTCTGCTTTCCATATCTATTGTTTTGTTTCTGATTTCTTGTTTTGGAGTGATTTGTGATTTGTTGTAGTAGCAATATATTTTGATGTTTTAATATACTCTATAAGCCCTGATGGGCTTAATGGGACTAATGAATTGTATGGCTCAACATGATGGCACCTACCGCAGTTGTTTCATCATCTTTTAAAACATGTCTATGCATCTCAAATTTCATTTATCTGACATCTACTAAACAATTGTGAGTAAAAAAATTAAGTGCAACCTTAATATAGTCTTAGTTGCTTCTGAAAATTATCCAAGACTGAACTGAGAAAAAGAGCAACAGAAGTCTCCTACAGTCCCAAACCATCTGCCTCTTTGCTGAGTTGCTGACATACGAATCTATAGGTTAGGTTAAACAACTTGGTGGCCTCTGGGTTACACATATACTCCCTTAGGGCCCACCAGATTCTTTGTCTCTCCCAATTTAATTTTTAGAAGATTCTTCTTTCAGAAGCTAATCAGGCTGCAATGCACCAGTCTCTAGCATAATTACTCAGAAAGACCCTTGACCCCCTTCCAGTGGTCCCAACTGACAGGGGAAAAAAGGGAAATATTCATGAGATGAGGAATAGTGTGAGGTAGGTTGGTGGAGCAACCTTGCCACTTTGGTTGGGGTAGTCAAACAAAGGTAATCCTTGATTTTTAAAAGCTCATTTAGTTTGAGTTTTGAGTTTTATTGGTTTTTTAAACTGCCCTACTCCCGAAGGACTCAGGGCAGTGTACAGAATAAAAGCAAACATACAAACGTTTAAAAAGCTTTAAAAAAACATATTAAACCTTGGCCGAAACGTGGAAAAAAAACCCCAAACTAACCCTGATTAAAATTAATAAAAATTTGAATTTAAAAATCATGTTTTATGCCAGCCCGGCTTGTTGGAAGAAAAAGGTTTTGAGACCACGGCGGAAGGTGCATAAGTCAGGGATAGTTCTTCATTCCGGGGGCAATTCGTTCCAGAGTACAGGTGCTCCCACGGAGAAGGCTCTCCCCCTGGGTGTCACCAGTCGACATTGTCTAGCCGACGGCACCATGAGGAGACCCTCTCTATGGGAGCGTACTGGCCGGTGGGAGGCTCTTGGTGGCATAAGGTGATCTCGTAAGTACCCCGGTCCTAAGCCATGGAGCGCTTTAAAGATAGTAACCAACACCTTGAATTGCACCCGGAAAAAATTATCTGTGCAGCCACATTCTGGACCAGTTGACGCCTCCGGGTGCTCTTCAAGGGGAGCTCCATGTAGAGAGCATTGCAGTAGTCCAGACGGGAAGAGACAAGGGCATGAGTGACTGTGCATAGGGCATCCTGATCTAGGAAGGGACGCAACTGGTAAATCAGGCCAACTTGATAAAAAGCCCCCCTGGCGACAGCCGTCATATGACAGCTGTGCATCCAAGAGGACACCCAAGTTGCGAACCCTTTCTGTGGGGGCTAAGGTCTCACCCCACATAGCCAGCAATGGAACCAGCTGACTGTAACGGGACGCTGGGAACCACAGCCATGCGGTCTTGGAGGGATGGAGCCTGAGCCTGTTCCTCCCCATCCAGATCCGCACGGCCTCCAGGCACTGGGACATCATGTCAAGGGCAACATTGGGGTGGTCTGGGGATGAAATGTACAGCTGCGTATCATCAGCGTACTGATGGAACTTTACCCCAAAACCCCGGATGATCTCGCCCAGCGGCTTCACATAAATGTTGAACAGAAGGGGCGAGAGGACCGACCCCTGGGGCACTCCACAAGTGAGGCACCTTGAAGATGACCTTTGCCCCCCCATCAACACAAACTGCGAACAGTCAGAGAGGAAGGAGAACCACCGAAATAGTGCCCCCCACCCCTAACCCCTCCAACCGCCGCAGCATGATACCATGGTCAATGGTATCAAAAGCCGCTGAGAGGTCTAATAGGACCAGGACAGAGGAACAATCCCTGTCCCGAGCCCTCCAGAGATCATCGACCAATGCCATTTCCGTGCTGTACCCAGGCCTGAAACCCGACTGGTACAGATCAAGATAGACAGCTTCATTTCTCCAACTGCTCTCTATGCGCCTTTTCCGGTGCTTCATCTCCCTCAGCTCCTCAGAGAATCAAGGAGCCAACCGGGTTCGGCACCAGATCAGAGACCGCAAAGGCACGACGCGGTTCAGAGCCCCAGCAGCCGCCCTGTTCCATGCAGCCACCAGTTCTCCAGCCGAGTCGTGAGCCATAGCCTCAGGGAATGGCCCAAGCTCCTTCAGGAACCTATCAAGGTCCATCAGGTGCCTGGGGTGGAACCACCTAGTCCGTTCTGCCTCCCTGCAGGGGCGGGGGGGGGGGGGGGTAGCAGCAGATTGGAAGTCCACCCGAAGGAGCGAGTAATCTGACCATGACAAGAGGTTCAATGGCTATATCCCCTCTTCCCAGATCCTTCAACCACTGACCAGAGACAAAAATCAAATCCAGGGTGTGTCCCCCGATGTGCGTGGGGCCTTGAACTAATTGGGTCAGGTCCATGGCTGTCATGGAGACCATGAACTCCTGAGCTGCCTCTGATGCTTCGCCGGCAATGGCAGGTTGAAATCCCCAATGACGATAAGCCTAGGGGTACTAACTGTCACCCCGACAATCACGTCGAGCAGCTTGGGCAGGGCCGCTGCCACGCAGCCAGGAATGTGGTCAGCAAGCCCATCTGTACCCCACGACCCCACTTCACAAGGAGGGACTCACATCCTACTGTCTGAGGTACAGTGGCCTCTCTTGGGCACAAACCATCCTTTATAACGACTGCCATCCCCCCACCCCTACCCTGAGCCCTAAGCTGATGAAACATGCGGAAGCCTGGTGGGCACAATTCCATGAGGGGAACCCTCCCCCTCCTGGCCCAACCAGGTCTCCGTAATACCTGCCAAGTCCGTCCATTCCCCCCTCCTGCACAAGATCACAAATGAGGGGGGCTTTCTTTACCATGGATCTGACATTGCACAACATCAGACGCAAGCCCAGGCCCTGAGGATCTGGACAACCTGGGGGACAAGAGAAGCATTGGGTGCCGGAGCGCGCAACCGCTTGAAGACAGCGGATGCGTGCTCCATGAACATATGGCCCCCTGCTATCGCCATGCCTGCCCCTCCCACCCACCGTACTGATGGAATAACCTTTACTAATCTGGAACTTAGCCCCCTCCCTGACCTCAAACCCTGCATTTAATGACCATTCAAAGACATAGCAGCACTGAAAAATGTAATTTATGAACATTTTTCAGTTATGATGGTTGCTGCATTCCCACAGTCATATGATCAAAATTCAGACACTTGGCAACTGACTCATATTTATGATGGCTGCAGTGTCCCAAGGTCATGTGATCCCCTTTGCAACCTTCTGATCAGCAGTCAATGGGGAACCCAGATTCATTTAACAACCATGTTACTAACTTAACAATTGCAGTGACTCATTTAATGACTGTGGCAAAAAAGGATGTAAATGGGGGCAAAACTCACTTAACACATGTCTTGCTTAGCAACAGAAAGTTCAGTTGTGGTCTTAAGTCGAGGGCTACCTGTATTTTTTATATCCAGCCATGTTAATCACAGCCACTAGAGACTCACAACATTCAATGATTAAAAGATTTCCACTGTAATGTAGAAAATCAGTGATCAATGGACAATGTCAGATGAAAAGCAGAATTTTGCAAGAGCGGGTGATGAAAGGTCTCTCCGCATCCTTCTAACAGCTCAGAAGCCGGTAGGAAAGGATATCTATGGAGGCAAAGTTGAACCACAATGAGCTCATGACCTATACGGCTATGGGCTACCTTTTGAGTATGAAAAAGCTCTAAAGGCTCATGATTTATGAAAGGTCTACCCCCTAAAGAAAAGAAGAAGCCTCCATATGACCAGTACAGAACAGACTCCCATTTTCTTTAACATTTATTGATCTTTACTTATTCAGGTATCACAGTTTTTTACATTAAAATATTTCCATGCTATTTCCCCATCCCCATGATTCCCAACCCTCCCCAGATTCAGAGAAAAATAGAATTGACACAGCTTTGATGGAATGCATCAAGAGTAAAGGGGGGAGGGGGGGAAGAGAGAGGCTACTGCACCCAAGTTACAGAGGACACAGAACAAAACAGTACAAAGAAGATCTGCTTAGGACAAAGCTTGGGAGGGCCAAAGGGGAGACATGTTGGGATTGACGGTCTTTACAGCTTGAACCATCACAAACCTTTCCAAGCAACACCCAACTGAGATCTGGGATGCTATCCTATAGTTTTGTGATCTGGATCACCAAAATTGGGAGTAGTGGGAGAGGCCTCCAGGAATAGGCTGGAAACCAAAATCAAGGTGAAAACGTACCTTGTATTTGGCTCCTGGTTTTGAAATTCATGCAAGTCCACTCTACAAAAGCATTGGGTTGCCAATGCCATCTACTGCCTAGCGCCAAAGCTATGTTTAGAACTGTGCTCAATGGCTAGTGAAGTTCACCTATGGAAGATAGTTTAAAGAAAAATTCAAGGTTGGGGTAGGGTTCAAACCTAAATACTTTCCAAAGGGTCTCTCAATAATAGACTTCAAAATGGCTCTTTGCCTGTTCAGTGTGCCTTCTTACTTTCTGGAACATAAGCAATTGAACAAGAGGACCCCTCAGTCTAAACTTTGAAACGATCCACGCGTATTTCAAGCAAAGGCTCCTCAGCTTTATTCAAACATAAGGGTCTGCTGCAGTTGGAAAACATTGGGCCTTTTTCAGAGTATTTTGAAGACAAATAAAGGAGAATATTTGTAGCCCAGGATTGATATGAGGGTTCCTTGGTGCTCTCTGAGCGGGTTTGTTTTCTTGCAGACATTTCATAACCCAACTAGGTAACATCATGAGTGCTAGTAAGGAGCGGGCTTTGCTGTCAAATTATATTCTGATGGCTTGCCTGTCAGTGTTGGTGGGGTGGTCTTCATTTGGTTGGGTTGTTTACTGTTGGCTCTTTGGCAGTTTCTTGATACCCCAATCAAAAAACTGCCAAAGAGCCCACAGTAAACAGCCCAACCAAATAATCTCTAAGATCATCCCTACCAACACTGACAGGGCAAACCACTAGAATATAAACCAACAGCAAACCACATTCCTTACTAGGCCTAATGATATTACTTAGTTTGGGTAATGAAACGTCTGAAAGAAAACAAACCAGCTCAGGGAGCACCACAGACCCCTCATATTTTGAAGACTGATGCTGCACCAAACAATATACTTGTTAGCTGCAGGCATTCTTACCCTCATCAACATTGTCCTCTGCCTTGATTACTTTGCAATTAAGCATAGGGGGGGGGGGGGAAAGGGGGGGGGACTCTCGTTTTGCTGCTGTTTCATAGATATGTCCACAACTGCATAAATATACAGATGCAACCGGGCAATGAGACTGGCCACCTGGATAGTAGTCCCTATGCCAAGTTTTCAAAGAAGACGTAGGAATCATGTATTTTTTTGGGGCAAGCAACAGGATGTGCAAATATGGGCAATTTCGTAGCCATACAGTAGCTGAAACAAATGGTGCTTTGAGGGCTTGAAATGCTACCAGTAGCCATTGTAACCTGGTGGGTGGCTTTCTCTTGCCCACTTGTCTGCAGGATGGCTTAAGAGTGGCTTAACCCCCAAAAACCAAAACTTCCAAGTGGACAAGGATGGCCTGACCAAGGAATACAACTTTTCTCAATTTTTGATGGGTCTAGCTTTTCCCTCCATGACTGGATGATTTTTCTTATGCTCCAACAGTCCGAAAATGGCCCAGCAGCCAGCTCTGTGTACTTTCTTCCTTCATGACCACATATAAAGGAGAAGAAACCTAGCAGGAAAGCAAAGAAAAATCTAGAAATACAGGATTTCCTCCCAGTATATGCAAACCACTCAAGATACCAGTGTTTGAAAAGGAGCGTATTTTAAACTCTGTTATCAGCTTAAAACATCAGCAACACTGGCACAAATATGTCACTTATTCTTGGTTTAATTACAAGGCTGACAAGTAAACACCAACACAAGGGAAGGGGGAAAATCCAGTATTTTGGGGTGGGGGGGAGAGCAAAAGGTGCAAGCTAATGTTTTGCAGTGGAGTCTCGGGGATAGAACTCTGCCAAAGTGCTCTGAGGAATCCTCTTCAGCATCTCTTTGGGGAAAATACGTAGCAGCTGCCAGCCAATGTCCAGTGTTTCGTAAACAGTGCGGTTTTCATAGGGCCCTGAAATGATAAGAGATCAGGTTCACACACTGAGATCTAAATGAAACAGCAACACTGTCCCTTGTCATCCGAGACTCAGCTTGATCTAGTGGTTAAGGCACCAAGCTAGAAACCGGGTGCCTGTGAGTTCTAGTCCCATCTTAGAAGTGAAAACTGCCTAGATGACTTTGGGCCAGCCAATTATTAGGGGACTGTGAGTTCTAGTCCCACCTTAGGCATGAAAGCCAGCTGGGTGACTGGGCCAGCCACTCTCACAGCACAGTCCACCTCACAGACTTCTTGTTGTGGGGAAAATAGGAGGAAGAAGGAGTATCATATGTGTTTGCTGCTTTATTTGTAAAAATAATAAATAAATAAATCTGAAAGACAATCCCTACCCTGAGCAATGAAGTTCCTCTCAAACTTCTGCAGAAATTCAAGGTAGAGAAGATCATCAGAAGTAAGTGCTTCTTCTCCTACTACTGCCTTCATGGCTTGGACATCCTTCCCAATGGCATAGCAGGCATACTAGACAAAAACAAAATACTAAATTAAAGAACTTTGAAGTTTATTAAGAAATGTCTCCTATTTCAAGCAATATGAGCTTCATAGGAATTTTGAGATTATTTCTGGCATGAAAGGCAATTAGATATACTTTTGGTTTATTGGGATCCTACCTCTCATAAACACTGAGTTTGGTTTTTTTAGAAAAGATTTTTCTTCCATAAGTAAAAAAAAATCTAATAAAGGAAAGAGAGAAGGAAAGAAAAAAAGAGAAAGAGAGAAAGAAAGGAAGATAATCTTTTTAATGCAAGAAAATGGAGGAATTACAGACCTCTTTTAGTAATTCCACTTACCAGCTGGTTTGATACTTCAGCATGATCCTTTCTAGTCATTCCCTCCCCAATAGCAGATTTCATCAATCGAGACAAAGAAGGAAGTACATTGATGGGTGGATAAATCTGAAAGAAGAACCAGGTTTTAACAGTTCTGAAAATTTGGAAATGTGACAAGGAAGAAATAATGGATTGAAGAAGGTTCTGTGACAAGTGAAGCCAGTAATCGGGGCAGAACGAAGAGATGGCAAATAGACCAGCTCTTTGATCATTTCTTCCTGGACAATAATAATAATAATAATAATTTAATACTTATAAACCGCACCCTCTCCCCACAGGGACTCGGGGCGGTGCACAGGAAGAATAAAAACAATAACTATATACAACATTTCATATTAAAAATAGATTAAACAGTACCTGTGCTAAAATACCCGTTAAAACTAACTAAACTAAAAATCCCCAATAAACCCAAAAACAGAGGAATAACTATCCCAGGCCGGCAAGGCAGAAGAACTGTGTTTTTAGTTTAAGACGGAAGGAGCGGAGGTCCGTGGTGGTCCTAATGTCGGGGGGGAGGTCGTTCCAGAGGGCTGGGCCCGCCACAGAGAGAGCCCTTCCCCTGGGTGTCGCCCGCTGACAGAGTCTAGTGGACGGCACCCGGAGAAGTCCCTCTCTGTGGGAGCGAATCGGCCGTGAGGATGTATGAGGCAGGATCCGATCCCGCAGATAGCTAGGTCCCGAGCCATGGAGCGCTTTAAAGATGATAATTAATACCTTGAAGCGCACCCGGAAGACAACAGGCAGCCAGTGCAGCTCGCGCAAGAGCGGTGTTACATGGGTATACCTTGTGGTACCCATAATTGCTCGCGCGGCTGCGTTCTGGACTAGCTGAAGTCTCCGGGTGCACCTCAAGGGAAGCCCCATGTAGAGAGCGTTACAATAGTCCAGTCGGGATGTCACGAGCGCGTGAGTGACTGTGCGAAGGGCGTCCCGATCCAATAGGGGGCGCAATTGGCGAACCTGGTAAAACGCCCTCCTGGCCACGGCTGTCACTTGATCTTCCATGGACAGCCGGGTATCCAGGAGGACACCCAAATTGCGCGCCCCATCCACAGGGGCAAGATGTTCGCCCCCTATGGCCAGCGTTGGAGTGAGCTGGTTGAAACGGGCAGCCGGAAACCACAGCCACTCAGTCTTGGTCGGGTTGAGCCTGAGTCCGTTACTTCCCATCCAGATCCGCACGGCTTCCAGGCACTGGCACATCACCGCTACGGCATCATTGGGGTGGTTTGGGGTAGATATATACAGCTGGGTGTCGTCAGCGTAAAGGTGGTACTCTACCCCAAAACCACGGATGATCTCACCCAGCGGCTTCATGTATGCATTAAACAGGAGAGGCGAGAGGACCGACCCCTGAGGCACCCCGCATGTGAGGGGTCTCGGGGTCGACCTCTGCTCTCCTGCCAACACAAATTGCGATCGGCCAGAGAGGTAGGAGGAGAACCACCGCAAAACGGTGCCTCCCACCCCCAACCCCCCCAGCCGATGCAATAGGATACCATGGTCGATGGTATCGAAAGCCGCCGAGAGGTCTAATAGGACCAGGATGGAGGAACACCCCCCATCTCTGGCCCTCCAGAGATCCACCACCAATGCCGTCTTGGTGCTATGCCCGGGCCGAAAGCCGGACTGGCGCGGGTCTAGATAATCAACTTCCTCCAGGTGACAGGGAAACTGTTGTGCCACCACACTCTCAACAACCTTCGCCAAAAAGGGAAGGTTGGAGACTGGACGATAGTTATTTAATAGAGCTGGATCCAAAGAGGGCTTCTTAAGGAGGGGCCTCACCATCGCTTCTTTTAGGGAAGCAGGCAAGGAACCCTCACTTAAGGATGCGTTGACAACCTCTTGGAGCCAGCCTCGTGTCACCTCCCAGGATGCCAGTACAAGCCAGGAGGGACCCGGGTCCAATAAACATGTGGTGGCTCGCAGTCGCCCACGTAACCTGTCCATATCCTCGGAAGTAACGGAATCAAACTCCTCCCAAACAAGATCTGTCTCGTGGCATCCCACTGGGCCATGAACGGGGGCTAACTCGTTCTGTATCTGAGCGATTTTCTCCTGCAGAAAAATCACAAATTCCTCTGCTCTACCCTGTAACGGGGCTTCCAGCACCCTCTGTTGAAGGAGGGAGCGGGTCACCCTAAACAGGGCGGCAGGGCGGTTGTCTGCGGATGCTATGAGAGTAGCACAGTGATGATGTTTGGCTACTCTCAGCGCCACAATGTAAGTCCGTAAATGGGCTCTTACCTGTGTCCGGTCAGATTCAGAACGGGTAGACCTCCATCTTCCCTCTAGGCATCTCTTGCGGCGTTTCATCACCCGTAGCTCCTCGGTAAACCAAGGAGCCAGGGTGTTTCGGCGCCGCAAGAGAGGCCGCAAGGGCGCGACCCGATCCAAGGCTCCCGTGGTCGCAATATTCCATGCGGCCACGAGGTCCTCCATCGGGGCGCGGGTCAGGGGTACAGGAACTGGCCCAAGCGCCGTTTGGAACCCATCCGGGTCCATCAGGCGCCTGGGGCGGAACCAGATTGGTGACTCAGGTTCCGCCTCCCCACAGAGGGGAGCAGCGGTCGGAAAGTCGAGCCGGAGAAGTGAGTGGTCTGACCACGACAAGGGTGTGATGACTATATCCCCTATACCCAGATCACTCTTCCATTGGCCTGAGACAAAGATGAGATCCGGTGTATGTCCACCCTCGTGAGTGGGGCCTTGAATTAGTTGGGTCAGGTCCATGGCCGTCATGGAAGCCATGAACTCCCGAGCTACCTCGGATGATTCGCCCACCGATGGCAGATTAAAGTCCCCCATGACTAAAAGTCTGGGGGTCTCAACTGCCACCGTAGCGATCACCTCCAGGAGCAGACAAACCCATGACTTCATGTATAACAGGCACAAATTAGTATTTTACAACATGAAATACTAACCTGTCGGTTGTGCAGCTGTCTGTCTACATAGATTTGGCCTTCGGTAATATATCCCGTTAAATCAGGAATAGGATGTGTTATATCTGCAAGAAAAGTTGCATCAAAGATTTTCAGTTTCTGTGCAAATTGAATGACCAATTACTGATCTGTTTCATATACAACCTATTGAGCCACAAGAGATGTGATAGCATAGTGGTTAGAATGCAGTATTACAGGGTAATTCTATCACCTGCGAGCAGTTTGATTCTCAAGGTTGAGTCAGCCTCAAGGTTGAGTCAGCCTTCTATCCTTCCAAGGTGGGTAAAGTGAGGACCCAGATTGTGGGGGGCCATATGCTGCCTCTGTAAACCACTTAGAGAGGGCTTAAAACACTATGAAGTGGTATTTAAGTCTAAGTGCTATTGCTATTTACATCTTATTCAATGAACCGAGCCATTATGGTTTATTTATTACTGAGTATTACTATATTTATTACTATAAATCCAGCCAATGTGATACATTTGCCTAAGCAGAAGGAACAGAAAAAGTGATCCAAATACAAAGATCTATTAATGAGGGAAAGCTGGAGAAAGCAAGAACCACCAAATGCTGGGGGAAAACCCTTCCCTTGCCTAGGAAAGCTGTGCAAGAAACTTCTGGAGTTACAAAACACAGCTGCCCAGATGCTCATAGCATCAGTGTCTGAATTGTGAAATGTTTGCCCATCAGGCTTAATCCATTTAATCTTAGCCTGCAAGGTGAGGTATGTAGCATCAGTTGAAGAGGTTGAGAGAAGTTCCAGGACTAAAAATAAGCCTGAAAGAGAACTTACCATCATTGGGCATGGTAAGAATGGGAATCTGGGTAATGGACCCGCTCCTGCCTTCTACTCGTCCAGCTCGTTCATAGATTGTGGCCAAATCTGTATACATGTAGCCAGGAAAACCACGCCTACCTGGGACTTCTTCTCTGGCAGCTGAGACCTTTGGGAAATGAAGGTAAACAGGTTGGAGTAACCAGCAGAAACAAGAAAATAAAAAGGGGTCTTCAAACCTGCCCCCAAAGCTACCCTTTTCTGATTTAATAATAATAATAACTTTAATAATAACTTTGAATTTATTAACCGCTCCCTCTCCCCACAGGGACCCGGGGCGGTGCACAGGAGGACTAAAAACAATATAAACAATAGATACAAAAATATATACTTTAAAACACAATTAAACAATGTTATCCCGTGCTAAAAAATTAAAACCCATTAAAATACATTTAAAATCTATAGACAGAGAGACTATCCAAGGCCGGCCAGTCGAAAGAAATGGGTCTTTAATTTCGTACGGAAGGAGCGGAGGTCCGTGGTCGTTCTGATATCGGGGGGAAGGTCGTTCCAGAGGGCCAGGCACGCCACAGAGAGAGCCCTTCCCCTGGGTGTCGCCCGCTGACAAAGTCTAGTGGACAGCACCCGGAGAAGTCCCTCTCTGTGGGAGCGAATCGGTCGTGAGGATGTATGGGGCAGGATCCGATCCCGCAGATAGCTAGGTCCCGAGCCATGGAGCGCCTTAAAGATGATAGTTAGCACCTTGAAGCGCACCCGGAAGACGACAGGCAGCCAGTGCAGCTCGCGCAAGAGCGGTGTAACGTGGGTGAACCTAGTGGTCCCCATAATAGCTCGCGCGGCTGCATTCTGAACTAACTGAAGCCTCCGGGTGCACCTCAAGGGAAGCCCCATGTAGAGAGAGTTACAATAGTCCAGTCGGGATGTCACGAGGGCATGAGTGACTGTGCGAAGGGCGTCCCGATCCAATAGGGGGCGCAATTGGTGAACCAGGTGAACCTGGTAAAACGCCCTCCTGGCCACGGCTGTCACTTGCTCTTCCATAGACAGCCGAGTATCCAGGAGGACACCCAAATTGCGCGCCCCATCCACAGGGGCAAGATGTTCGCCCCCTATGGCCAGCGTTGGAGAAAGCTGGTTGAATCGGGCAGCCGGAAACCACAGCCACTCGGTCTTGGTCGGGTTGAGCCTGAGTCCGTTACTTCCCATCCAGATCCGCACGGCTTCCAGGCACTGGCACATCACCGCTACGGCATCATTGGGGTGGTTTGGGGTAGATATGTACAGCTGGGTGTCATCAGCGTACAGGTGGTACTCTACCCCAAAACCACGGATGATCTCACCCAGCGGCTTCATATATGCGTTAAACAGGAGAGGCGAGAGGACCGACCCCTGAGGCACCCCGCATGTGAGGGGTCTCGGGGTCGACCTCTGCTCTCCTGCCCGCACAAATTGCGATCGGCCAGAGAGGTAGGAGGAGAACCACCGTAAAACGGTGCCTCCCACCCCCAACCCCCCCAGCCGATGCAATAGGATACCATGGTCGATGGTATCGAAAGCCGCCGAGAGGTCTAATAGGACCAGGATGGAGGAACATCCCCCATCTCTGGCCCTCCAGAGATCATCTACCAACGTGACCAATGCCGTCTCGGTGCTATGCCCGGGCCGAAAGCCGGACTGGCGCGGATCTAGATACTCAATTTCCTCCAGGTGACGGGTCCTGCACACCAGAGCCTTTGGTCCTGCACACCAGAGGATCATTAGTTTTCATCCCTCTGATCTTTCTGTGAAAATTAAGACTGTTGCCACCCCTTTAACATAAAGAAATATTTTCCTGAACTCAGAGTCGGGTGTCGGCCCTCTGGAGTGGCTCTTTGGGCCCCCTGCTGTGATTCCCTCAGGTGATCCCACCACTGGGTGGCCCTGCCCCTCATCCTCCCAGTCACTCCTTGCCTGAGAAGGTAAGAGCGACAGTAGTGGATGGAGTCTTGCTCCATATGCCAGAGCGGGAGAGAAGTGCCCCTGCACTTGTCTCTTCTTCCAGCCCTTTTGGTGCTGTGTGCACCTCAGTCGCTAGGGGAGATGCACGATTTTCTCTCTGCCCGGAAACACTGGTCCGGCATTGCTGACGCTGTTGCTCTCTCTGCTTCCATGGCCTGCTTGCTGCTCTTGCAGCGCCTTGCGCAGCAGACTTAAATTTAGCGTGTTTCACAATGGGGGAGATGGCATGCCCTCTTCCTCCTGGAACCCATCACGATGCAGAGCATCAGCTGCAACCGGGCTGGGCTAGTGTTTCAGGGCAGAGAGAAAGTCGCACGTCTCCCCAAATGACTGAGGTGTGTGCAGCACCAAAAAGTTTTGGAAAAAGATGCAAGCACAGGGCGCTTCTCTCCTGCTCTGGAATATCAAGTGAGTCTCCATCCTCTGCCGTCGTCCTTACCTTTTCAGGTGAGGAGTAACTGGGAGGGGAAGGCGAGGGGCAGGACCAGGCAGTGGGGGATTCAGTCAATAGGAAGTCACAGCAGGGGGAAGAAAGAGCTTCATTTATCTGGGAACCTAAAATGACTTTTGATTTAAATCATATGGTAAAAAGCACCCAAAGAAAAAGAAAGAACAACCAGCAAAAAAACAAAGACAAATTCAAGAGAGAGAGAGAGAGATATGAGAGAGAGAGATACCTGTTTCCCAGAGAAAAGAAAATATCGGGAGCCTCACAACCTGGGTAGGCGTGGTTGTGTGTGTGTGTGTGTGTGTGTGTGTGTGTGTGTGTGTGTGTGTCATGTGACTGGATGGAAATGAGTGATGCCGAGTTGGTCATGCCCACCCAGGTTTTGTGGCTCCTGGTGTTTTCTTTTATGTGGGAAATAGGTCCAATAGGCTCTTTGAGTGTTTACGGTTCCAGACCTCTTGATGGGCATGCAACAGGTTTCCATACCCGCTGAGGATCTGAATACCACACACTTCTACTAAATGCCCTTTTGAATTCATTCATGCTATATATGAAAGATAATAATGCCAGAATATTCTGCAGTAATTCTTCTTTTCAAAAACCATAACTTTCAGTTTCTTAATTAATTTTGTGCCTTACAAGTTAGAAAATTCAAGCTGGGGAAAATATTCTGCACAGTTGCACAGTTCTGCTGCACAGTTCAACAGTTGTCTAATCAATAGATTAAATATGTACCTCTCTCAGAGCTTCTGCGTAGGAACTCATATCTGTCAGAATGACCAACACGTGTTTCTCACACTGATAAGCCAAAAACTCTGCAGCGGTCAGTGCAAGACGAGGAGTGATTATCCTTTCAATACTAGAAAAAATAATGAGCTCCATTAAACGAATTATGTCAAAGTGAAGGACTTGCTTTCTGTCTGAAGACTGTCTAAACATAATAAGAAGACAAATGCATCGTGCCCCAAGGACTTCAACTCATCTTTCAGTCACCAATAGATTCTTAGATGTTCCATGAAGGCCTACACAATTACTATTAAAGGCCCCACTTTTGGTAATATGATTAATATACAAGACGAAATCCAAGAATGAAGATTCCAGTCCACTTACGTTGGATCATTAGCCAAATTCAAGAACAGACACACGTTGTCCATGGACCCGTTTTCTTCAAAGTCAGATTTGAAAAATCGTGCTGTTTCCATGTTCACCTGGAATAAAGCAAGATGAAGTCAATCGAAACTCAGCTTACAGAAAATATCACTGTATACATAAATATGCCTTACTTATGTTCATTAAATTTTATCCTTTCCCCCGATTTTTTTTTTAGCAAAAAGGAAAAAAAAGTTAGCAACAGTCTCAGAGTAATGGAGGTGCCCATTTTTCTTAGCAATGAAGGAGAAAATAATTTTGCATGCATTTAATTACTTACACCCATTGCAGCAAATACAATGGCAAAGTTGTCAGCACTATAGTCCACCACATCTTTGGATTTCTTCACCAAACCTGCCTGACGACAGATCTGAGCTGCTATCTTGGGTAAAAAAAATGGCAATGTATGACTTCAGTGTAATAAAGAGTTGATTATTAGGAAGAATGTAGATGATAATGCTATTCAAGTATCATTTATGAGGGTAACTGCTTTAATACAGGTAGTTCTTAACTTGCGACTATAATTGATGTCATTATTCTGTTAATTAAGCCCGCAATGTAGAACATAGGCAGAGCCTGAGGATGGAGTCAAGAGAGTAATCAGCCTACTGAGTGTGGGTTGTGAGCAAACATTATTTGCGCACTTGTTGGAGCCATGCTCCAGAAAACTTCCAGGTTCTAGTGTGCATGAACGCCCGACGATCAGCTGGCCGGTGTGCATGTGCAGGCCGGGTTTCGGCACTGCCATGAGTGTGAAGGGACCGTGCTCTGGAAAAGCTGAACTTCCATGTTCTGGCGTGCATGCACACCTGACAATCAGCTGGGCAGTGTACATGCGCACGAAGGACAGCTGATCATCACACGCACATGTGTGCCAGAAACCTGGAAGACAAACAGGCAAGGCTGTGCCTGCGGGGTGACATGGCTTCCCATGTCACTTTGGTCATCCATGCCATAGGTTCGCCATCATGGGCCTAGAGTCATTATGTTCTCACAAGTGATTCAAGTCCAATTCCTCTTGAATTCTATTAACTCTTATTTACGCCAATTTAGTTTTGACCATTAGTTGACTAGATTCGCGTGGGTTGGCACAAACAATAAGTCAGCTAAACTAGAATTTAAAAAGTGGTCCTTATTCTTTGTGCCTGAAACAGAATGACAGTCTTAAGTCATGCCAGTTAAAGAGATCATCATGTGACCAACCTGATTTTACAACAACTTTTTGTCTTTAATGAACACCATGGTTTTTAAGCAAGTCCTCTGCCTGCAATGGGTACCTTTTGACAGAAGCCAAAAGTAAAATAATGGGGTTTTGGCAAAAATAATAATAATCATGAATCGTAGTCACATGACTGCTAGACAGTGCAAACAGCCATAAATATGATCACAGGGGCCACTGAGTACCCTGGGCATCGTAACTTTGAATGGTTGCTAAGCAACTGGTCATAAGTCAAGGACTGCTCATATTTGATTTGATTACACCCAATATAGAATGAAGATTAATAGTTCAGATATGTAGGCATATAAGTGATCTACCTATCCAATCTCTGAGTTTGGGGGGGAGGGGGAACTGGATTACAAAGCAACTCACCATCAAAAAATTACCGTATTTTTCAGAGTATAAGACACACCAAGATTTTGAAGAGGTAAATTTTTAAAAAAAGTTTTTGCCCTCCCGGGCTCCCAGGAGCACTCTGCACGCACCCCAAACCATCTGCACGCCCTGATTTTTGTGAAAAATGGGGCATGCAGAGAGTTTTGGAGCCTGCAAAGTGCTTCTGGGGGCAAAAATACTATGTATGGTGGCTTGATCTTCTTAAAGAGTAAGGCTTTTGTTGATTTCAAATCCACGTTTCTCTACCCCTCCCACAGCAGGGCAGGACTAAATATCTCTTTCCGTGCTTTATTTTCCCCCCCCTTCCCTCGGACTGGTGGTGACGGTGAGCTTCTTGGCCCAAGGAGCGGCAGTCGGCTCGCTTCTTCTGTTCAGCGAGGAGGGAAAGACATGTGGGGGCTGCTGAATGGCTGCTGCTGTGCTTGACTGAGACCGACCCATTGGATGAGGAGGGTTGGGAATCCCTTCCATTTGGATTAATGGTTTGTCGCGGCGGTGCCTGAGCAGCAAAAGGGAAGTATAAAGGATCCCTCCAGATCTGTCATTCAGTGCTTATTGCTACTGCTATTGAGCCCAGCTACCGTATCTCTTTGCTGCATGACAGATCTGGGTGGATTGGGGTGGGGAGGTGCAGCAAGGGAAGAGGATCAATCTCCTTTGCAAAAAGGATTTTCTCAGGATTCTAGATCTCCACTTTGTCTCTGGAAAAAGCTAATAATAATAATAATAATAATAATAATAATAATAATAATAATAATAATAATAATAATAATAATCTTTATTGTCATTGTAATAATATTGTAATAAAATTACAATGAAATTGGTTTGAGTGCCGTGCCAACACCTGCACCAGGTGGAATACAGACAACAGTGACAGCTACAACAGGAATCTCTCCAGGCAAACAATTTTTTTTTGCCATCATCTGGATTTTGGCTAGTGAAAGAAGCGTGGGATGGAAAGAAAACTTCAGAATGTGGGAGCGCTGAGTCGGGAGTCTCCCTAGAGCCTGGCACTGATAGCTGGGCACAATAGCAGCAGTAGCAATAAGAACTGCATGACAGGAGCCTACGTCACGACGATATGACATGTGGTCTCGATGTTGCGAGACCACCATCGACACTTTTGCCACTGGACGGTCCAACTGGACCTAAACCGTCCCGCAGAGACGGTGAATAGGAAGATGAAGCCCTGCTGATCTCAGGGACACTGCAAAGTCCCTGATTGATCCAAGGGAAGGTCTTCTAACCGGCAGTAAATAGGCAGCCCCTAGGCTAACAAAGTTGGGACGGCTCCCGAAGGGAGGAAGTGAAAGGAGAAAGTGTATCCATCTGGTGAGGTATTTTCTTTCTTCCTTCAAGAAAGACTGCCCAAAGAATCTTTTTTTTAAGCTAAATTAAATCCTTAAGTAAAAGAATCAAGTGACGAAATTAACCAGTATTGGATTGCTTTTGAAAGTGTTTTTCCCCCCTGTAACTATACTTTGTGTATTGAAGTGCTCGCAGCGTTTTTTTTTCTCTTCTCCTCTTAAAGTGAACGGATCAAATTTTCTTCTTCTGATTTTTGTTACTTTATTTTTCGATTTATGGATTAAAACCTTCTTTATTTCAACAATGGTTTTAACAATGCTTCCTACTACTTGTTATTAAACTTCATTTAAGAACTTTATTTCTTTTAAGTCTTAGATAAACAGCAAAGAGTGAAAGGAAGCAACACTGCCACTTGGAGGCAAGGCTAGAGTTTTTTCAAACAATGTACTTTTCCTTTTCTCTCTCTCTGATCTCACTGACTTTGTAGCTGAAAGGTCTGTAATTTGCTTATAGAAACTGATAAACAGCCAAGGGCACAAATTGTTTATACAGGTGTTCTTTGACAATTATCCTGGTAACAATTCTGGCAGTGAGAGAGAAAGGGGGGAAAATACAGACACCACCCCCCTTTTTTTGAAACTAACTCAAAATAAAAATCCAAAAGCTGGAGTGGCAGTGGTTACTATTTTTTTGTTTTTCTTTTTTCTCTCTTTGGAAATATGGATCAATACTCAGAAGAGGAAACTTTAAAACTGCAAAACATATTGGCTGGAATCCAAAATTTACTGGAAACAACTGGGAGAATTGAAAAGAAGTTGGAAAAACTAGAGTCTTTTCAGCAAAAGATGATGGTATTGGAGCCCCAAAAATGGAAAGGAAGAATGAAGACAATGACAAGAAAATTGATGACTTTACTAATGGAGCAAATGTGGGTAAAAGTGGAAAAAGGGAAGTATGGAAAAGGGAATTTGACGAACTGGAACTCTACCCCAGATCCCAAGACACAGAAGAAGAAAAAAGAGAAATGATGGATTTAAGGAGAGAAATTTTATTAGACGCACAATTGATAACCAAGCTAATTGACAAGCTAATCTTGATGGAGGGCAACGAGACTACCTGAGAGATGCTACAAGCAACAAAGTGCGGAGAGAACCTTATTAAGGAGATTTTATTTATTTATTTATTTTTCACATTTATAACCCGCACCCATCTCACCACAAAGGGACTCGGGGCGGCGAAGAGTGTTTCAGATGGTGGGGGAATCGCCTGGCGCCTGAAAAACTATTTTTCCTCTACGATTGCAAAAATGGGCCTTGCATTCCTCCTGGCTAGATCCATCTCCTGGGCCAGGAGCAGAAGCTGATGTCTGGGTTGTCTGGAGAAACAGGAGACCGAGCAGCAAGCCACCTTGTCTTACGCTTAGTCTCCTGCGCAGTGTCCTCTTCACTTTCTCTTCTCCAGACCAGGGGTGGGTTTCAACCGGTATGAAATTTAGCATGCCTTCCCATACCCTAGTACCAGAACGCTCCCTCCCCTGGCCTGCCCCCTTCACTTGCCCTGCCCATCTGTACCATGCTGGCGAAAAGTTCTCAGAAGAAAAACCAGAAGAAGAAAGAACTGGTGAGTGGCTGGGAGGGGGGGAGTGGGGGAGAGAGGATATTGGGGGAGCGGGAAGAGGCAGAGGGGCTGCTAGAAGAGTGTGTGTGCGTGCAGAGGCTGTGAGTTTTAAAAATGTTGGAGTGAATCCAGGAGGAGGGAAGAGGCAGAGGGGCTGAAGTGTGTGCTTGTGCAGAGGCTGTGAGTTTTAAAAACGTTGGAGTGAATCCAGGAAGAGGGAAGAGGCAGAGGACGGGAAGAGTGTGTGTAAGGTGATCAGTAATGATCAGCAAGGACAATCACCTTCCTTTTTTAAGTAGCTTTTTTATTGTTTTGTGTACTTATTTTATTCTTATTTAAGTAGTAAGGGCACAAAATAATAAAATTCCTTTTATATCTTCTTTTTGTAGGTTATTCTTTGGGGGAAAGAATTCAGTGACATCGTCTTGGCCACTCCCACCCAGTTACATGACTCCAAGCCACTCCCAAAAAACAGGTCACACCTACAGACTAGGTTCTAAAAAAATTTGAAACCCATCACTGCTTCAGACGACACAGGCAGCTACATTGGGAGTATAAGATGCACCCTCTCTTTGGGGAGAAAAAGATGTGTCTTATACTCCAAAAAATATGGTACTAGGCTGAGGGATACTTCAAAAACTGAAAAGACCACATCTCTGAAGATCAGTCTTCATCTCATGTCCTTCAATAATTTCTGCAAAGGAAGATGAGTTGGCTATAAAAGGATGCTTCCAGTTGTGGACCACATTCTGTGGAGAGGTGTAGAAGTGCCTCTCCGCATTTCCAAAAAGGCATCCTTAGATTTCCCATAGCTTTTAAATGAAATATAATGGAGTTCAGCTTTCAGTATGATTTTAGCTTAAGGTTTTGATCTATCTTAATGTTTGGATTTGTTAAAGAGTTTTATTTTAAGCTTGTTTTTATACTTGAGCTTTATGAAGGACTAGAGAGTGGCTTCCAGTTTTTCTCTTCTTTTTGATCTGTCCAGGAATTTGACCATATGGGCATCTCTGAGTGGAAGAAGTGAATTGACTACTCCATAAAATGCTATTCAAACCCCTACCTCATTATGGGGCAATCCAGCAGCAGAGAAAATGGGGATTTTCTGGCCTCTGGCAATACTATTCATACCATCTATAGCAGAAATGCCAGTCTGAATCATTTCTTCTGGATAGATTCGACACTGAGGATTGATAGGCTGACCTATTTCATTTTAATGGGAAAAAGAGTCTGTTTTAGTCTGCATTTTCTAAGAAAACATGATCAGCATTTCCCACAAAGAATATTAAAATCCAACATACCCATGTTACAGTTCAAGCAACTTGTCTAACAAAGTGGATATTTCTGAAGCATCTATATCAGGGGTGTCAAACTCAATGTCATTGAGAGCAGCATCAGGGTTGTGTTTGACCTTGGGGGGCTGGCTGGGCATAGCTGGGGTAGGCATGGACAGCTCAAAGTCACTCATGTCAGGAGCCCAGGTGGGACTGGGGGGAAGCATTGTCTCCAATGGAGGAAGATGAGACCAGGAAGAGTGCCAAACCTTCGTCCTCCAGAGGTGCCTCACCAGCCCTATCAGGCTACGCAGAGGACCTCTGGATGGCAGTGTAGGCTGTCCAGAGCCCTAGGCAGCAACGGGCAAGTGCGCAGCCCGGCCCTTGAACTCCCAGGGCACCGGGACCACAGAGCCAAGCTTCCCTGAGGGGGTGCCTGGCTGCGCTTACCTCCTGCACGGCCTCGATGAGGTAAGCACAGCCAGGCACCCCCCCCAGGGAAGCTGGGCTGGGCTGTGTGGTCCCGGTGCCCTAGGAGCTCAAGGGCCGGGCTGGGCACTTTCCCTTTGCTGCCTAAGGGCTCTGGATAGCCTGCACTGCCATCCAGGTTGCTCATGGTGCATGTTTTCTTCTTGACAGTTTCCTGCCCTCTGCCAGCAAAAACAGAGCTGGGGAGGGGGGAGCACGTTTTTGGCCGCAATGGCCTCCTGCAGCCTCTGCCAGCAAAAATGGACTCAGGGGGCTGAGCACAGCCCCCCATGGCTCCATTTTTGGCTGCAATGGACTCCTGCAACCCTCTGCCAGCAAGGGGGGAGGGGCAAAGTTCAATTTTCGCTGGGAGAGGCACCTGGGCTGGTCCTTCACTGTTTTTGACCTGCAGGCCAGATTTAAGCATCCCGTGGGCCAGATCCTCAGGGCGTTGAGTTTGACACCCCTGCTCTATACATAGCAAGGTGTTGTTTGAGTTACTGCAAGTGACTTCTTAATTGACAGCCTCTAAAGATGGTGGGATACTTTCAAAGCTTGAGGCCACACTGCGTTTTTATTATTTAAATGACTACACAGTGATGAGCCAATTCTGGTTCCTTGAAGACCTCACCCAAGAAATGTCCTCTCATTTCATCCCCAATTGGGATGGGGTGGGCAGTGTTGGGCTGCGAGGCGCACCTCTTACCTTTCCAAGTCTGCCACGGTTCTTGCCAATGTGTCCAGGGAAGCCCTTGTTTATCAAAAAAAAAAAAAAAACACCTTCTCATGAGTTTATCAAACGTCTTGAACTCATGAGAAGGGTTTTTTTTACCAGTGGCTTCCCTGGACACAATAGCAAGGAGCTTGAAAGGTAAAAAGCATGCCTTGCTTCTCGCCTGCCCCAGAAAATAAGCCCTCCCCCCCTCTAATAAGCCCAAGGCCATATTTCGTGGGTCAAAAAATGTAATACCCTGTCGTATTTTCAAGGAAACATGGTACTAGTCTACTACTAAATTACTGCAAACCCATTTCCTGTGAGACATTTATATTGTTATATTAAACATTTTAAACATACCCATGATATCAAGGTAGTCTTCGGCCAAGACTATAGGACC
Source organism: Rhabdophis nuchalis (assembly GCA_039707465.1). NCBI lineage: Eukaryota > Metazoa > Chordata > Lepidosauria > Squamata > Natricidae > Rhabdophis > Rhabdophis nuchalis. Next base: position 16,710,459 of record CM077653.1, read on the forward strand.
TCTGTCTATAGGTTTTCCTGAGCCATTAAACACACGTCCTACAAAGATCAAAACGAGAGGGAGGGAGGGAGGGAGGGAGAGAAAGATGCACTATTACCACAGAAGCTACCATTCTGTATACAAAATAGATATCAGGACAAGTCACATATAAAGTTTTCCATGCAATAAACAAAATCTGATACTACCGAGCATATCTTCAGACACCGGGGTTCGAAGGATATCCCCAGTGAATTCACAAGATGTTCTCTTAGCATCGATTCCCGAAGTTCCTTCAAACACCTAGAAAAGGGCAAATATTTTGCTTTGCAAAAATAGCATTATATCCATTGTCATCCATGGCTTCCTAGCAAACATTTAAACAGAATCAAGATAGTTATGCTTGTCTTTTATTTTAGGCTCCAGCTTCAACAGCTCAAAAATAGCTTTATTTTCAGAAGACTATTTTGATGGGAAACTAATTGTAAACCCAACAGGGAATAAGATTATGTTAAGCTTTCCTTGTGACACCAGAAACTTTCCTAAGAAGCCTGGAGGCACACAGTTCTTAAAATATTACAGCTCAATTTAATAAGCTCAATGAAAAATCTTATGTAAAAAAGATAGTGGACCCTACAATAGCAGGTAAGAATACAGGCAATCCTTAACTTACAACAGTTCGTTTAGTGACCATTCAAAGTTACAACGGCATTGAAAAAAGTGTTATGACCATTGCAGCATCAAAAATCAGATACTTGGGAACTAGTTCATTTTTATGATGCTTGCAGTGTCCTGGGGGTCACATGATCCTCTTTGGTGACCTTCTGACAAGCAAAGTCAATAGGTAAGCCAGATTCATTTAACATTACGAACTTAACAAACACAATGATTCATTTAACAACTGTGGCAACAAAAGTTGTAAAATGAGGCAAACTCACTTAACGATGTTTCACTTAGTAACACAAATTTTGGGCTCAATTGTGGTCATAATTCAAGAACTCCTATAAAAGGTGTATCCTATTATTTCAGATAGCTTATTTTCATTGCAACATTAGAAATATGACTGGGAAACAATTTACCTGAACTACAGCTTTGGATCCACTGACTTCTAAGACTTGCCCACTTCTCTTTGTTCCATCAGGGAGTGTCAAATGCACAATCTCTGCATACCTGGGAAACTAAATGACAATAACGACAATCAACTAGGCCAAGAGATTTTTGGTAAGAGCAGAGGAGAATACAAAATAAAAGCACAGAACATCAAGGGTGATCAAGCTCATTTCTTGAAAGTTAAAGGTTAAATTACAACCTTAAAAAACTTAAGGGAACACTGAATTGTTAGACATAATTATAGACCAGTGGTTTTTTCCCCCAATACCATTTTTACAAGCATTCAGTATGAAATTCTGACAGCCATAGGAATGGCTTGACAGCCACATGTCAGTGAAAATTTACTATGGCATTTTAAGATTAGGGATAAAATTATCTACCTTTCTCACCCCAGAAAAAAGCTGGCATCTATTCAGAAGCTTCCCCAAACTGATGTTCTTAAAATGTGATGGACTACAAATTCTCAACCAAAATTAGATATGCCCCAGATACTGTTGCTAGTCCAATATGAGATGAAAGATGCAAAAGATAGAAAGAGCGTTGGTACTTACCTGATACGCCTCTTCTCATAGGCGAGGGGAGGAGTATCCAGAATGGGTTGACCTCTTCCTCTCATTGGTTGGGCTGAGTCAGATGAGCTCTTTGGGCCACGCCCTGGTCACCAGGCACAACCCAGTTATCGACCAAGAACTCTATCCGACTCGTTGTGCCATCCACTCCAGACTTCAGTCTTCGTTTCAAACCTTCATGTAATTATTCCTTGAGCAGAACAGTTCACCAACCAGGTATATCATTCGCGCTAAATAACAGAACATTTCTACAACCAGGTATATCTTGTTTAGCTTATATAACTATATCAGGGAGGGGCTGGATACTCCTCCCCTCGCCTATGAGAAGAGGCGTATCAGGTAAGTACCAACGCTCTTTCTCCATAGTGAGGGGAGGAGTATCCAGAATGGGACGTACCAAAGCCTACGCGTCCCCTGGGAGGGCTATGCATGTTAAGAGCACGCACAAACATATGCCTGGTGAGGCGCCTCCTTCGCCCTGTGCCCAGCCTGCAACCTCCTGCACCCGAATGAGGCCTCTGTAGAGGCCAAGGAATCCAGGTTGTAGTCCCTCATGAATGGTGAGGAGGAAGACCACGTAGCTGCCCTACAGATTCCTGACAATGAGGCCTGAACAGACCAGGCCGATGGGATGGTCACGCTTCATGTGGAATGAGCTATAATAGAGCTCTGTGCTTGCAGACCCCATGCTGTGCAGGCGGTAGTAATACCCTGCCTAGAAGGAAGCAAACAGGGTCTTGGATCGCCTATCCGGCCATGTTCTTCTAAGGCAAAACCTTAGAGCCCTCCTTACACCTAGGGAAAGCCACTTCCTCCCTAACCGGCAAGAAGGATCCCAACAGAAACTAGGCCATGTCAATTCCTGCCAGTGACGGATGCAAGAGCACACCTTTGGGATGAAGGAGGGGTCCAATCGTAGCCCCACCATGTCCTGGAGGGACATGCCAAGAGTTTCCCTGGTGGACGATGCCCGTAGTTCGGATATCCACCTGGCAGAGGTGATGATCACCAGAAGGGTCACCTTAAGGGTCAAACTTAAGCAAAAGTTTCTAATGGTTCAAACAGAGAGCCTGTCAGAGCGTTCGACACCTTGTGCAAGTTCCAGGAAGGGCCCGTGTACCTTAGGAGGCCTTAGGTTGGATGCCCCCTTGAGGAATTGCCTGACCACAAGGTGGTGAGTCAAAGGCTGAGCCCTTCCCCACAGGATTACCGATGAAATAGTCGAGACCGGTCTCCAAATTGCATCAGGGGCCAAACCCTTGTCCAGACCTGCCTGGAGAAAGCCCAGAACCTGTGGAACAGTAGTCCGACCGGATCGGGCCCCTGGAGGTACACCCTATAGAGAAGACCCACCATGTAGCTCCATAAGTGCGCTCTATGGGAATCTGTGGGCCACCTGGATGATCTGGATAACCCTGGGGGAGACGTGGCCTTCCCTCAGGATGCTCCGCTCAAGCGCCAAGCGGTCAACTGAACCCACTGAGAGTCTGGTGCTCCAGCAACCCCCGGCTGATGGAGATCCTCCCCCGGGGGATCATCCGGAGCCTGTCCACCAAGATACAAGGGAGGCAGCAAACCACGGCCTCCAGGGTCAGTGTGGGGCAATTAGCACCCCCTACTGAAGAATTCTTTTTATTATTATTATTATTATTATTATTATTATTATTATTATTATTATTATTATTATTATTATTATTATTATTATTATTATTATTATTATTATTATTATTATTATTAAATCGGCATTCCCTCCCCATTCTGGGGCCAGCCAGAAGTGGTATTTACTGGTTCTCCAAATTACTCACAAAGGTGGATAGGCACAGAGGAGTCACCGGGGCCATGGGCATCAGAGGGCGTCCCCCCTCTCCGGACCCCCGTGTCTGGTACCTGGAGTAGAATGCCAAGAGAGATGTTGTCCGCGAGGACTAAATTATGATTGCCCCTGACTGAACGGAGAAAATGTAAGAGGCCAGGTGATGGCCCTGAGCTCCAACCAGATTATGTTGTGAGTCATTCCGCCCGGCTCCAATGTCCTCGCGCCATCTGAGCCTGCAGATGGACACCCCATCCAAACAGATAGGCGCCCAAAGTAACCGTCACCTGGTTTAAAGATTTCGCCCTTGATTAACGCCAGGGACGTCCCCCAGAGCAGTGAGCGGGAAACGTCTGCCGGAAGGAGGACTTTAGACTGCGGCCACTCATGTGCCTTTGTTGGACGGGCAAAAGGGAGCATTGGAGGACTCTGGTGTGGAAGCGAGCCCAAGGCAATGCCAATGTTGGACACCATGGTTCCTAACAGTTTGGTCAGAGTGGTTAGTGACACCCCACACTCCCTGACTACCTGGGAGGCTAGCTTTCCGAGAGAGCTGTCTTTCTGATGACAGAGAACCTGTGCCTGCCCCAGAATCTACCGTTTTGGTACTATCCTGGTGTCTCTGACGTCCGCTGTAGGGACTTGCAGCAACCCTGAAAGTAGAGCAGACAAGAAAGATTAAAAGGGAGAGGGGCAGTCATAGCCGCTCTTAATGCCCGGGCTACTACTGCCTGAAACTTGTTTGTTAATAGCCTTAGAAGATGCCCATTATCTATTAATCAGATCAAGAAGGATCTTTGGCGTGGGCCCTGCCTCTGCCTCCACAGCAAATATATGTATGCCTAATCGTTATTGTCATTGGACTTAAATACAAAGAACTTCAAGTCCAGCGGCCATCACTGGTGGTCTCCAGTTGCCTCCAAGGCATGTTGCTAATTTTTGGCCCAGGCCTTAGCTTTGAATAAGAGGTTTTTTGAATAGAAAAAGGCGGGAGGAGACCAGAAGGATAGAAGTGGCCAGTAGTATACCGTCACCTCACAGAAGGTTTCCTCCCTAATTAAGCCTTCCTTCGAATCTGAGGCCTGAGCATCCTGTGCCTAGACAGGAAAGACAGGGGAATCCTCTGCCTGGGTGCCAACTGGTCCTGGCAAACCCTGCCGCAGAGCCTTGGCCCAATGTCTGAAATTGGTGTACCCAAAGGGAAAACCTAGGTCAGAAGGGGATGGCATTGCCATCCCTGAAAATTGGAAGCTAGGGCTAGTTGCCTTATCTGGGCTGTGCAGGGGAAACTGCCACCCTTGGCCAGAGCCCTAAGCCCTGAAACAACAAGGGAGGTTCTCAGGTGGAGTAAGGAACCCCCCTCCGTCCCTCCCCCAGGGGAGGGAAGTCCTGCACATTGCAGAATAGTGAAGCCATTTAGCAGAAACTGGAGTAGAGGTTTTTGCTGCCTGTTGCAAAATTGCTTTTGTCGCTCAAATTCATCTCTGGGCCGAAGGCTTTCGTTCGGGTTTGCCACGGTGTTTCCGCCCCTCTCCTTCAGGGAAACATCTGGCAAGGGCCAGATGCGGCTGTGGGGGCATCTTTAGCCGCCTTCAGGCTGGTGGAATTCCGCCCCCTCAGAGGTGAGAGGAGGTGGCCCCTTCCCATATCCGTGCTGCTGCTAGCGGCTTGAGATTTCTGTGAGAAGAATTACCTGATAGTTAGAACAATTAATTAGTAGAACAGAAGTAGCCTCCAGAAGTTGCGAATGCTCCAACACTGGAAGTCTTTAAGAAGATGGTGGATAGCCATCTGTCTGAAATGGTATAAGGTCTCCTGCCTAGGCAGGGGGTTGGACTAGAAGACCTCCAAGGTCCCTTCCAACTCCGTTATTGCAGTATTAAGACATCGATTCACGCCAAAAAGGGAGCTGAGGGGACAGCGCACACTTAACTTCAAACAAATGTACCCAGCCTGGGCTTCCGAGAGCCTGCCGGCTGAAATCCAATCAAATGCAAGCGGCTTGGGCTGCACAGAACTCTGTACCCCTGTTGGCTATCGGCCTCTGCCCTGTTCCAACAGCCAATCAATGTCAATCAGTCTCTGCTGTGCCGAGCACTCTTAGAAAAAGACCGTATAGGTCCTAGCAGCTGCCTTGACAGTCCTGCCATTACCCCATTCCGTGAGGAGCTGCAGGGCACACCTGTGCTAGGGAAAGCCACGATAGATGGCTAGTGGCCTTGCGCATAAGCATTTGAAATAGGCCCTAATGACCAAGGCCCTGCCCAGTGACAGTTAGGCTGTAAGGGCTGAGTGGAACAGTATGCCGCCCCCGAGCAAGGCTGCCACCACCCATGGTGGGGAGTAACCATCCAGCTCAATGCTACTCGTAATCCAACTTTCAGTCAAGTAAAGATTGAAGATATATAATTAAATTAACATAAGTAAATAATATAATTAAATTGAATTTCCAATATTTTTACAGATTGTTATCTTGCTAGCACTCATGCCTAAGATTGGCATCTGGCAAGCCCTCGTGCCTGCCCCTCCAGATGTGCAGCCTTGGGGTGAGGGCAATGATTGCCCTTCCTGGGCAGCCCCCCCCCCCCAGGGTGTCAATGGGTATCTCCCATGCGGGGGGGGGGGGGGGATCCTTCCTCTGCAGCCTTGCAGGCCCTCTTGCGTATGCATCCTAGAGCCTCTGCTTGTCATATGTAGAAATAGTCTGAGGGGGATTAAAACCTGTTCTTGTCTGTAGAAGAGTGCTTACAAACTCAGATAATAATAATAATCTTTACTTCCAATTGATACACTAGGAAGCAGGCTGCAAATCCTCCCGCCTCTCACTCTAATAATCAGTCTAACCTGCGGGGTCGTTAAGGTCTCCCAGGAAAAAACATTTGCATGAGAACAGAGCTTAGCTAGCAAGAGGGGGGGGGGGAGGAATTTGCTCCGCGTGGCTTTCTTGCCCCCCCACTTTCTGGAAGAGACTTCTGAAGAGGATTCAAACCTTTTTGGAGGCTCCTCTGTGCCTCTGGCAAGGCTGCTGGTCATAGCTGCAGGGTCCAGATTCCAGCTTGTATCCTCGGAGGAGCAGGGGGCCTCCATCTTGGAGCACATGGTCCCCTGCTATCCAAAGCAGCCATTCGTGCCAAAATTCAAATCCGGCCTTGAAAGGCAGCCTTTGCTGCAAAGACCTCTTTCAGCCTTCTGGAGGTGTGGCTCATAAAAGAGCTTTGCTCCAGACCCCTGCTGTGCTGCGACGGGCCTTGCAAAGGCACGCCTGTAAAAGAGCTTGCTCCAGACCCCTGCTGTGCTCTGATAGGCCTTGCAAAGGCTCAGTATTGCCGAGCTGCTGGCGGTCCTCGCTGAGTGACCCACGTCACCCTTGGTGATCAAGGTAGTGTGCCGCCCCTGGGGGCTAACTGCGACTGCCCCTAGCCCCACCAGGCGTTCTGTGAGTCTCCAGATACTCACTCAGGCAGTTATTGTAGAATTTGTGCTTCTTTTCCTTTCTTTTGTTAAAATTCTAGTTTTTTTCCTTAGGAACTCCAGGATGGCACAACAGCCCAGTTGAGGGCTGAGTCGATAGCTGGGTTGTGACTGGTGACCAGGGCGTGGCCCAAAGAGCTCATCTGACTCAGCCCAACCAATGAGAGGAAGAGGTCAACCCATTCTGGATACTCCTCCCCTCACTATGGAGAAAGAGCGGTTTAATTTTTCATGTTTGGAATTCCACAATGAGTGACCATTGTCTTACCTGAAGGGTCTTACAATGGCTGCCAATACTTCGGGCCACTCAGAAGGTCGCTGAGAGCCCTGAAGCACCGCACTGCTCACTGGCTCCTTAAAAATGCGGTCGGTGGCAACGGAGACCCCAGTAGGAAGCCTGATTACAGCTGGGGCACTGCAATTGCATTGGCACTACGACCCACGTGCCTCCCACAACAGCTACCTATAGCCCAACGGCGCCCGAGCAAACCTGGGACACTGAGAGGGCTGAGATGTGAGTCTGCCAATTAAAGGCGAAGTAATCAATTTTGTCTCACCAGCCTGCTCACAATTTGGAATTTTAAGCTGAATAGGAAAGTCCAAGCAATCTCTAGGAGTTGAAGAGAAATTATAAGCGCGTCCACTGGGCTAGCTGAATTGAAAAAAACTGAAAATGGTCAGCACCAGAGGCGTGGCTTAAAGTTTCAATCCTGGGCAGATTGGCTGTATTTAACCCTTGCTTGGACTCTCCAGAGCAGCACCCAGAAAAAATTGAAAATCCTTGCCAAAGGTTACACATTGATAATGCTTTTGAATTTGATGTGAATGTTCAAAGGCTTCTTGTAAATAAACCAGTTGTCTATGAATGTTATTTTACTGCAAAAGATGGAATGAGAGTTGCATGTCTGTATTGAACATGTTGAGAAATGCTGTGTCCACAAGAATGGTGTGGACACAGAGTCCATACATTGGTTTAAATGTACTTTTCATTACAGTATCAACCGTTAGCATTGAAAAGGAAATGCACTTAGACATACAGAAATACTTGCTATAATTAAGGAAAACACAACCACAGAAAATTGCAATTCAAATCAAGTGTTTTACAAACCCATCAAATCCCAAATTTACCTTCACTTGATCCAAGATTACGAGTGGTCCATTAACTCCAGATACTGTTTTATATGCTGAAAAGCCAAAATGAAGAAAATGTGTTTAAACAATTTAACGCACTCTTAAGTCAAAATTTACACTAATTTACTAAATAATAATGGAGGCTAATGAAACCACATCAAATACATTATTATACTTGATAGATAATCTATGGAAAAGAGATCACAACTAGCTGAGTCATATGCTAGATATGGAGTGCCAATTACAGTTAGTCCTCAACTTACAACTTCAAAATTTATGTTGCTAAGTGAAAGATTTGTTAAGTGAGTTTTGTCCAATTTTCCAACTGTTCTTGCCACATTTGTTAAGTGAATCACTGAAGTTCTTAAATTAGTAACATGGTTGTTAAGTGAACCTGGTTTCTCAGTGAACTTTGCTTCTCAGAAGGTCGCAAAAGTGTATCACAGGACTCTGGGATACTAAATTGTCATAAATGTGAGTTAGTTATCAAGCATCCGTATGTAAATCACATGAGCATGGAGATACTGCAACAGTCGTAAGTGGGGGAAATGGTTATAAGTCACTTTTTTCAGTGCTTTTGTAACTTTGAATGGTCACTTATTTAGTCAACTGTTGTAAATTGAGGATTATCAATACTGTAAACTAGCTAAAGTACCCCAAAGAGATTTATTACGCCAGTGCTTTTTTGCCTCCAGTCTCTGAAAATGTAAAATCATGTAAATAGCTACTCTAAAGTTGCTGACAACTAATTCAAAGGATGTGTGTTATTGTCTGAATATATCTAGCCTTCTTTGTTTCACCCTTTGCTGCAAAAGTGATTGGGGGGGAGGAGAATCACCACAAGTTCAACAGCTGCAGATCCTTAATCTTTAGGACAATGTTTTTGGCAAAAGGAAACAAGCCAGAAGCTGCAATCTTCTAAAAGTAGGCTAAGGGTCTGCATCAGAATTTCCTTCAATGAATAGCTAGGAAAGAGCATACCCATTTGCATTGGCACCAGTTATCTGCGCTTCTTGAGCACTTGGCAGTGGGAAAGAAATCAGAGGAAGACATTTGACATCCCAGAGTTTCTTACTCTGGTTCAGGAAATCTGAACTATCCGTAGTTGGGCCTACAAATGTCTGGAGCATGTGTTACTATTTCATATCGCTTTTTATTTATGACGCTTGCAAGGATCAACTGGTTTGAACCAATGTATTCATTTTATATTTCCTAAGAAATGTGCTATAGAGTAGGGATTCCCAATCCCTGGTCTGCTGCATGCCAGAAACTGGTCTGAGCAAACAAGCAAAGCCCCATACAGGCAACACATGAAATCACGCCCACCCCCCATGGTCCACGGAAAAACCTCTTCACAGAACCGGTCCCTGGTGCCCAAAAGCTTGGGGGCCAATGCTATAGAGTCTCTATAGAGCACCATCAGCCAGGAGGGACACATCAGTGTCCCTCCTGGCTTGTACTGGCATCCTGGGAGGTTACACGAGGCTGGCTCCAGGAGGTGGTCAACGCTTCCCTGAGTGAGGGGCTCTTGCCTGCCTCCCTTAAAGAGGCGATGGTGAGACCCCTCCTCAAGAAGCCCTCTCTGGACCCGGCATTATTGGTGAATTACCGTCCGGTCTCCAATCTTCGCTTTTTGGCGAAGGTTGTAGAGAGTGTGGTGGCACAACAGTTTCCCCGTCATCTGGAGGAAGTTGATTATCTAGACCCACGCCAGTCCGGCTTCCAGCCCGGGCACAGCACCGAGACGGCATTGGTCGCGTTGGTAGATGATCTCTGGAGGGCCAGAGATGGGGGTTGTTCCTCCATCCTGGTCCTATTAGACCTCTCAGCGGCTTTTGATACCATCGACCATGGTATCCTATTGCATCGGCTGGAGGGGTTGGGGGTGAGAGGCACCGTGTTGCGGTGGTTCTCCTCCTACCTCTCCGGTCGATCGCAATTTGTGTTGACAGGAGGGCAGAGGTCGACCTCTAGGCCCCTCACTTGTGGGGTGCCTCAGGGGTCGGTCCTCTCGCCACTCCTGTTCAACGCATATATGAAGCCGCTGGGTGAGATCATCCGTGGTTTTGGGGTAGAGTACCATCTCTACGCTGATGATACACAGCTGTATATATCTACCCCAAACCACCCCAACGATGCCGTAGCGGTGATGTGCCAGTGCCTGGAAGCCGTGCGGGCCTGGATGGGAAGTAACAGACTCAGACTCAACCCGTCCAAGACCGAGTGGCTATGGTTTCCGGCATCCCGGTACAACCAGTTGACTCCATCACTGGCCATAGGGGACGATCATCTTACCCCTGTGGATGGGGCACGCAACTTGGGCGTCCTCCTCGATGCCCAGCTGTCCATGGAAGATCAAGTGACAGCCGTGGCCAGGAGGGCGTTTTACCAGGTTCGCCTGGTCCGCCAGTTGCGTCCCCTATTGGATCAGGATGCCCTTTGCACAGTCACTCATGCCCTCGTGACATCCCGACTGGACTACTGCAACGCTCTCTACATGGGGCTCCCCTTGAGGTGCGCCCGAAGGCTTCAGCTAGTCCAGAATGCAGCAGCGCAGGCAGTTATGGGAGCCTCTAGGTTCTCCCATGTAACACCGCTCCTGCGCGAGCTGCACTGGCTGCCTGTCATCTTTCGGGTGCGCTTCAAGGTGTTAGTTACCATCTTTAAAGTGCTCCATGGCTCGGGACCTAGCTATCTGCAGGATCGCATTCTGCCTCATACATCCCTGCGGCCGATTCGCTCCCACAGAGAGGGACTTCTCCGGGTGCCGTCCACTAGGCTATGCCAGCGGGCGACGCCCAGGGGAAGGGCCTTCTCTGTGGTGGGCCCGACCCTCTGGAACGACCTTCCCCCGAAATCAGAACAACCACGGACCTTCGCTCCTTCCGACAGCTATTAAAAACTCACTTCTTCCGTTTGGCTGGCTTAGGGTAATTTTAATTTAAATGTTAAATTATTAAGGGGTTTTTTAGGGATAGTTATATTTTTATAGAAGTTTTAGCGCAGGGTAGGTTTAATCAGATTTTAGCTTTGTATTTTGTTGTTGTTTGTTTTTAATTTCCCTGTGCCCCGCCTCGAGTCCCTTCGGGGAGAGAGAGCGGGATATAAATAAAATTTATTATTATTATTATTATTATTATTATTATTATTATTATTATTATTATTATTATTATTATTATTATTATTATTATTATTATTATTTAAAGAAGGAGCAGAAAAAAGGAGAATAATCACTCATAAACTGAAATTTGATTCACACATTGCTTTAAATCAGTAATTTTCAAAGTGTGGTCTGGGAAGCTTTAGGTGTTCCAGCGACCCCTTTAGGAGGCTATGAAGTCAAATAAATAAACTCTCAATGATTCTGGGAAGCTCATAGCAAGGAAATTACAATGAAACCAATAAAAAGTAAATATTAAGGAACCATGAATTAATACCAGATTTGAACTTGATCCTGTACCTTTGCCTGGCTCAATGCTTCTGCCAAAGAGGTTTCTCACACTTATGTCCCTTCTGTAAGAAGAGGGCTATTTTATTGGGCACCTAGTTATTTACACTTTGCAATAAACAATCAATTTGTACTTTATAAAGCTAAGTGTTATACAGACAATCCTCAACTTACAGCAGTTTCTTTAGTGACCTTTCAAAGTTACAGCGGGACTCAAAAAGTGACGTCTTCCGCGGCTTGTTTTCATACAATGTATCTAAGTCCGGCTTGACTGAAACAATTTCTCTGCTGTTTTCTCCGGCTGGCTGCCAGAGTGTGGGGTGGAAGATGGCGGCCCTTTGTTCCTGAATGTTTATTTCTTTATGGAAAATTTTCCACCATTCCTTCGTGATTTGGACTGCCTCCCTCTATCAACGGATGATTTTCTGGATTAATTGATTCCTTCCCAGGAGTGCCTTCTTTGTCTTAATAATTGATAGTGGAAAGTGTTTTGCTCTCTGGACATGATAACTTTTTTACAACTTTTCTGAACTTTTTTCCCGGATTTGCTCCAGCGGCCGCACCCAAAAAACGCCATCTTAGTGGCACTGACTTAAACAGCTCACCATGGCTTCAAAAAAACAACCAGGAAATCCAGGATTGGAAGAGAGAATGACAGCTTTGGAAACAGTGTTAAACTCCTGGAAATCAGAGAATTTAGAAAGGATCATACTAGCACTAAGCTTGAACTATTGGAGACACAGAAAAAATTGATGGAGAATACACAGAAGACCGAGGAGTTGGAAGTGGGGCTGGTTGGGGCAAAGGGAGAACTTAAAAATGTTAATACTGAAATTGGAGATTTGTCTGGTTATATGTCTAGGATGGATTTTGAGAGGATGTTATATTTTTTAAGATTTCAGAATATTTCTGAGGAATCTGGTGAATGCCTTCCTGATCTCATGAGTACAATTTTATCAGACTATTTACACAAACCCAAAGAGGAGATCAGGGGGGACATTGACCTAGTCTACAGAATAAACTCAGCATATGCCAGGATGAATGAAGTACCCAGAGAGATACATATTAAATTTGTTAGAAGGTCAACAAGGGAGGGAATCTTGAAGGCGCAGAGGGAGGGTCTATTAATTTACCAACAAAAGGAAGTAGCCATCTTGAAGCAGATCCCAAAAAAGATTAGGGAGATGAGACGGAAATATTCCTTCTTATCTAAAAAATTGTTCAACCACGGGATTTGGTTTAAGTGGCCGATGCTAGAAGGGATGTTGGTGTTCTGGGACGGAGGAAGAGTAAGGATTAAAACAGTTGCTGAGGCGGATGCCTTTCTTCAAAAACATTCCTCCATCCTGGGGGAAGATTCAGGGGGGACGGAGGGGGCCACGGCCCCGCCTGCTGGGGGCCAGGAAGGAGAACAAGAAGACACAATTGCCAAGAGACTTAGATCTAAAAAATGACTTTTATTTTTATTTTTATTAATACAGTATAATTTTTGTCTGGATGTTTGTACACGACTGCCAGCATAGAATTCAGAATTTATATGTTTGCATTTATTTTCACCTTGTTGTATTATTGAAAAATGTATTACCAATGTCTTGTTAAGAAGCCCGGGAGGGTGAAAGTTCTCAAAATATCTTTTCAATTCACCTTACCCTATCCTTTTTTGTTAAAAAAATTTGTAAAACTCAATAAAACTTTTTCTATATATAAAAAAAAAAAAGTGACATGACCATTTTTCACACTTATGACCATTGCAGCATTCCCAATTCATGTGATTTACATTTAATGCTTAATAAGTAGTTCATATTTATGATGGTTGCAGTGTCCCGGGGCTATCTGATAATCTTTTGTTGACCTTCTGACAAGAAAAGTCAATGGGGAAGCCAGAGTCACTTAACAACTGTGCTAACAATTTAAGAACTGCAATGATTCACTTAACAAGCCGTTGGTCACAACTGGAGACACAACTGACCATGCAAAGTGGCGTTCAATGATCCAAAAACTGAACCCTGCACTAGCGGAAATAGGGTAGGAAGAAAAATGATTCACTTAACAAACGTGGCAAGAAAAGTCATTAAATATGGCAAAACTCACTTACTAAATTTCTCACTTAAGCAACATAAAGTTTGGGCTCAATTGTGGTCATAAATCGAGGATTACCTGTACCAACTTCTCCTGAATGGGTCCAGAGATTTTTTAAAAAATTGGAGGAATCCTTCTGGATTCCCAGAAGCTCATAATTCTAGAGCAGGGGTCCCCAACCTTTTTTGCACCAGGGACCGGTTTCATTTTAAAGAAAGTTTTGCGGACCGGCTAAGTGGCTCAGCAGTCATGTGACTGTGTGGGCGTGGCCAACATGGAAAATGTGAAACTAACTTAACAATGGTCTTGGTTAACAACCAAACCTTTGGGCTCAATTGTGGTCATACGTTCTTTCTTTCTTTCTTTCTTTCTCTGTCTCTTTCTTTCCCTCCCTCCCTCCCTCTCTCTCTCTCTCTCTCTCTCTCTCTCTTTCTTTCCCTCTTTCTCTCTCTTTCTCTCTTTCTTTTTCTTTCTCTCTTTCTTTTTTTCTTTCTCTTTCTTTTCTGTCTCTCTTTCTCTGTCTTTCTCTCTCTCTTTCTTTCTCTCTCCCTTTTTTCTTTCTTTCTCTTTCTCTCTCTCTCTCTTTTTTTCTCTCTCCCACTTTTTTCTTTCTTTCTTTCTCTCTCTCTCTCTCTCTCGCTCCCCTTCGTCCACCCATCTGTCACTGTGTGTGTGTGTGTGTCTGTCTGTCTCGCATTCACGCACTTAAATCACTTTCTGCATCTCTCTTTCTCTCCCTCCCTCCCTCCCTCCCTCCCTCTCTCTGTGTGTGTCTGTCACTCTCTGATTCCCCCCTCCCTCCCTGTCTCTCTCTGTGTCTGTGTCTCTCTCTGTCTGTGTGTCGTCGGTCCCGCCCCGCCTGCCCCCCGCGGAGCCTCCTCAGTCTGGGCCACCATGCTCACTCACCTTAGCCTGCCCCCTCCCCGCCGGCTGGCCGGCCGCCGTACTTGGTTGCTCGTTCGCTCAGCTGAGAAGCCTCCATGTGTGTGTGTGAGAGAGAGAGAGGAACGGCAGCCCCTGGAAGACGACGAGTGGCCGGCATGCCGGCTGTGGAGGGAGGAAGGGGGAGGGAGGAAGGGAATCGGCAGCCAGGAGTCCCACCGTCGACGAGGGTGGAAGAGCCTCACTCCAGCGGCAGAACAGCCACGCCTGCACTCTCCTGCGCGATCTGCCCAGGGGGCTGCCCCCTCCTCCCTCCTCCTCCTCCTCTCCAGCCCTGCGGCCCGGTTCCTACCAAGCCACGGACCGGCACCGGTCCGCGGCCCGGGGGTTGGGGACCCCTGTTCTAGAGCATCTCTCTCATTTGCCCTTTAAAGAAAACCACCGGAAATTAGAAACAACCACCAAAGTATCATTCATTTGCTGGACGATAAATAACCCTTAGCTTTCTTACCTGTTGACTAGAATAGTGGATGGACGTATATAACAGTGATGGCAAACCTTTTAGACACAGAGTGCCCAATCTGTGTGCACAGATGCCCAAACTGATAGGTATACATGTGCAGACATGTGCAGCAGAGACCCGGAGACCAGCTGGCCGGTGGGAGGTGGGGCATACCACCACTGGCAAGAGGTAAGATCTTTCTCTTTCGTGTTTTGTTGTTTGCAGGGAAACAGAAGCTCATGAAAGAAATGCCACGGAGATCTGACCTGGAGCGATGCGCATGCCAGCAGAGAGGGCTCTTCGTGCCAGCTCTGGCACTCATGCCATAGTTTCACCATCACAGGTATATAACATGCCATGCCTTAAATCAGGGTTTTAAAATGAAAAGGGATGGTTTCATAGCAAATCGAAGCCGTGGTTTGCTTATAATCCCACAAGACCCTGGATCCATTCATCATGCTAAATTTCAAGAATTAACCCCACCAACCATACATTTTGACTTAATACATACCCACTCATTTTGTAAATAAATAATACTCTGTGATGTATTGCGGCCTGTTCCAATTGTCAAGATGGCCATAAGAAATTCAACTATCTCTGTGATATGCAAAAAAGTTCATCTGGGCTCACAGATGCGGTCAAGGTGTATCCAGGAATTATTTTACAACAATCTATTCAGAAAGGAAGTTTGAGACATTGTATAATGAATAAAGGATGGGGGAGGAGGTGAAAAAGAGCATGCACAAAGGTATAAAGGTCCTTTACCATTGTTCCCAGCAAAAGCTTCAATTTAATCCCACATGACTGTAAAAGGAGAAGTACTTCAAAGAGCACAAGGGCTTTATCAGGCTCACAAGATGAAAGAGTAATCATTAATCACCACCACCCCCAAAAATAAGGAAAGGATGAACAAACCAGATTATTTCTAGAACAGAATAACTGACTAAGAAGCTGCATCAAATCCATAATTATCTCGAAATAAATCTCATTAGACAGTAGCGATACTTAAAATATGCCGAAGGGATTGTCCTGTTAAGGTCACACCTAAGCACAAATCTTCATGAAATGCAACAAAATTCAGATCCAATTAAAGATTTGGTAGACAAAAGATTAGCCATTTGGTCAATGATTTTCACAGATTTAGTAGCTAAGTTGTAGATTTGCTTTAGTTGCTGCCACTGTTGTTATTGCTATTTACAAATTGGAGACATTGCTCAACAATTCCCTTCAGCATGGTCATTGGATGCTACAAGTAGTCCTCAACATCCATTTTGTGACGGTTTAAAGTTACAAAGGCACTGAAAAAAGTGATTTATAGCCATTTTTCATATGACCATTGCAGCATTCCCAGGCTCTCCTGATCAAAATTCAGATGCTTGGAAACTGATTTATATTTATGATGACTGTAGTGTCCTAGGGTCATGTGATCACCTTTGCATCCTTCTGACACTCAAAATCAGTGGGGAAGCCAGATTCATTTAAGAACTGTTACTAACTTAAACAGCTACAGTGATTCACTTAATAACTGTGCAGAGAAAGGTCATAAAATGGGGCAAAACTCACTCAGCAAATGTCTTACTTAGGAACAGAAATTTGCTGGGCTCAATTGTGGCAGTAACTCAAGGACCATCTGTACTCACTTCTGGTCTCGGGAAAGTTAAACCCAGATTCTTATTTATCCAAAATGTCTCACCAGATCTCATAGCATTATTTTGTTATGCTTCACATAATACGTTGTATTTGGTGGTTGCCTTAATATAATGTGTGAATCCAGTCATAATTTTAACAGTACAGTTTGCATTTAGAAATCTAGATTCAAACATTTTACTTAAGTAACATTTATCATCGTTTATTTGTGCTGGGGATTACCATGAGCCTGTCTCAAACTTAACTGGAAGAACAGCTATATGAAACTATTTATAGCAAACATGATGGTATGTTACCTGTGTTGTGTCAACACAGTAATATTTACATGCCTGGTGGATTTGTAACAAAGTTTTTGGTGTACAGTAAAGACATTTTTACAATATCACCAATTAAGTTGATAATACTTGAGTTTTAAATCAAAACAATATTGAAGTGTTTTAAAACACATCGTTTAAAACAATTGGTCCAGGTTTTTTTTAACCCTAACCTTAATTTTCTAACATTGCACATATTCTTCTGCTGCTCAAAAGATGTGTGTGGTAAAACAGATATCTATGGTGTGTGTGTGTGTGTGTGTGTATGTGTGCGTTTCATTGTAACTGGAGAGCAATCGACAAGATTTTTTCCTTCCTTCTTTACCAATTTGGGTGTTAGCTATATCCTTAACAGCTATTGTACAACTGCAAACTATTTTGACTAAAACCTTGCCAAAGTGCAAATCCCAGTCTCTCAGAGGTCCCTCAAAAGATGTCTAGTATGCTGTTTGAAAGCAGGTTTGTTTTATTAACTTTGTAACAGTAAAGTTACTGATAATTTTCAGATATTAATTTTAACATAAGCACAGTCTTACATATGTTATCTTAGATAACATATCCCTTGCAACTGCAGAAACAATATACAAATCTAAGAACTGTGGGGATGAACACCCAATTTTACCTCTAACCTCCTCAAATAAGAGTTCGAAGTTAGTTAAAATGTGGCTTTCAAGCCAATTCTGTACAACTACAATATAAATTTTATGATTAACTCCTCAACATTTTGTCTTCTTTTCCCACTTCTTTGGGGAGAAGGGTTTATTTCCTGTCGCTCTCCAAACAATCTCATTTCCTTTCTGTGTGTTTCCCATACAAAAATTCAAATATTTACTTTCCAGTCTATAATAAGGACCCTGTGCTTCTAAGAAAGCAACAACCAGCCACAGAAGACGAAGCCAGAATTCATGTGGCTAATATCAACCAATGCTTCCAAATTTGGCCAAAATTGCTGGCAAGCACACTGAAGTTCTTTCAGCAAAGCAAGTTGCAGGCACATCAAATGAGCCTCAAGTATTCTATTCCAGGCTTAGTTTTTTATTTATATCCTAGTTTGCAGTACTATCTGAGAAAGGAAGTGGATTACCTCCTGCTTGAATGAATTTCCTCCACATCCAACATCTGCATCTGTCTCCTCACTCTTTCCAGAGATACCTCATTCTCTCAAAGATGAAGAACCATATCTAAAAGCTGTACCCTTTAACTAAGATATCTGGATGCTTGTGGCACACAAGGATTGGCCAAAGGCAACAATTTTTGGCTGATATGTGCATTTTAAATCTCAAGGGGTGGCATTTTCTGTCACAAGAAAGCCTTACATATTCTTATAAACAAATGCAACCATAAGTGAGGATAGCCACAAATAATGCATTTACTAGAAAGCAAAGTCTTGAAGTTATTCATTGCTGCCCATTCTAATCCCCCCTTTTCCCACCACCTAAAATTAATTCATCCTTCCTACGTGGGCAGTCTTGCAACTGAAGCACAGTTTCAGTGTAGAACAGGGGTCCCCAACCACCCAGCCGCGGACCGGTGCCGGTCCGTGGCTTGATAGTAACCGGGCCAGAGTGAGCCTCGGGTTCCATGTGACCGCCGAACGCATGTGCGGCCCATGTGACTCGACTCACCCACTGGAGGCTCCCACCGGTCAGCGGAATTTTTTTTACATGAAACCGGTCCCTGGTGCCAAAAAGGTTGGGGACGCCTGCTGTAGAAATATAAATATGTTTGGAATGCACTTTAGGAAGAAAACACTGGTGGGGACTAAAATATTAGATACATTTGCCACCTTGAGATATTTTATATACATGTATATGTGTGTGTATGTGTGGGTGTGTGTATGTGTATGTGTACACATACACACACACACACATCCTCTATTCAACAGGGGAGAGGGGGAGGTCTAGAAATCCAATAAAATAATAAAATAATAATAACAAAGAAATTATCTATATAAATAAAAAATTAACCATGAGTTTGTTCAAAACTGCTAACCTCAGAAACTACTGCACCAATTGCCACCAAATGTTCACATAACGTTCCTTACAAATGCAGCACCAATGATAGGTACAGATTGTGTGGATGGCACACCAGTGTCAGGTGCACGCCACACAAATGTAAAACTGCAGCTCTTCTGTGTGTTTTCCTCGCTCGCTCACTCGCCCCCCCCGCCTCCTTCTGCCCCTCCCACCTCACCGCTGGCAACACCACCGTCACACCCTCTGGCTCCTTCTGCCCCTCCCACCTCACCGCTGGCAATGCCGCCTCTGCCAATTCCCCCCCCCCAGGCCGCTGCCAAGTCAGCGGCCTCTCTCTCCTCTCTCTCTAGGTAGGTAGGTAGGTAGGTAGGGGGATAGAACGAGAGAGGGAGAAATACAGTAGATAGGTAGGTAGGTAGAGGGATAGAGAGGGAGAGGGAGAAATGCAGTAGGTAGGTAGGTAGGAGGATAGAGAGGGAGAAATGCGGTAGATAAGTAGGTAGGGGCATAGAGAGGGAGAAATGCAGTAGGTAAGTAGGTAGATAGAAGGATAGAGAGGGAGAGGGAGAAATGCAGTAGGTAGGGAGATAGAGGGAGAGAGAGAAATACAGTAGGTAGGTAGGGGGATAGAGAGGGAGAAATGCAGTAGATAGGTAGGTAGGTAGGTAGGTAGGTAGGTAGGTAGGTAGGTAGGTAGAGGGATAGAGAGAGAGGGAGAAATACAGTGGGTAGGTAGTTAGAGGGATAGAGAAGGGGGAGAAATACAGTAGGTAGGTAGGTAGGTAGCTAGAGAGGGAGGGGAGGGAGGGGAAACCAAGACAGAGAAGGAAGGGTTTTACTGAGAGGGTCTATGAGGGGAAACTTTTTCATTTAACCAAACTTGGCCACAGCAACGAGTGGCGGGTACAGCTAGTTTCTCATATAACTTTAGTATAACATTTCACAGCTTCCTCAGCAACATCTTCTCTGGAGATGCAAAGAGAGGAAAGAGATACTACTAAGAAAAAGAGAAACCTTGCTTCCCATCTACATAATTAGATTTCTTTACCCTTGCCTGGAAATTACCTCTATAAAGGTAGTTATCTTCATAAAACAAACTAGATGTGCTTCTAAAAAACATTTCTTTGCCATTGGAATTTTTCTTTTCATCCCACTCTTCTATCTATATGGGATTCATGAAGCTATTTTTCACTGTTGGGAGGAGTTTGACCCCGTTACTTCCGAGGATATGGACAGGCTACGTGGGCGACTGCGAGCCACCACATGTTTATTGGACGCGTGCCCCTCCTGGCTTGTACTGGCATCCTGGGAGGTGACACGAGGCTGGCTCCAAGAGGTTGTCAACGCATCCTTGAGTGAGGGTTCCTTGCCTGCCTCCCTAAAAGAGGCGATGGTGAGGCCCCTCCTCAAGAAGCCCTCTTTGGACCCAGCTCTTTTAAACAACTACCGTCCAGTCTCCAACCTTCCCTTTTTGGCGAAGGTTGTCGAGAGTGTGGTGGCACAACAGTTTCCCCGTAACCTGGAGGAAGTTGACTATCTAGATCCGCGCCAGTCCGGCTTTCGGCCCGGGCATAGCACCGAGACGGCATTGGTCGCGTTGGTAGATGATCTCTGGAGGGCCAGAGATGGGGGATGTTCCTCCATCCTGGTCCTATTAGACCTCTCGGCGGCTTTCGATACCATCGACCATGGTATCCTATTGCATCGGCTGGGGGGGTTGGGGGTGGGAGGCACCGTTTTACGGTGGTTCTCCTCCTACCTCTCTGGCCGATCGCAATTTGTGCGGGCAGGAGAGCAGAGGTCGACCCCGAGACCCCTCACATGCGGGGTGCCTCAGGGGTCGGTCCTCTCGCCTCTCCTGTTTAACGCATACATGAAGCCGCTGGGTGAGATCATCCGTGGTTTTGGGGTAGAGTACCACCTGTACGCTGATGACACCCAGCTGTACATATCTACCCCAAACCACCCCAACGATGCCGTAGCGGTGATGTGCCAGTGCCTGGAAGCCGTGCGGATCTGGATGGGAAGTAACGGACTTAGGCTCAACCCGACCAAGACCGAGTGGCTGTGGTTTCCAGCTGCCCGATTCAACCAGCTCTCTCCAACGCTGGCCATAGGGGGCGAACATCTTGCCCCTGTGGATGGGGCGCGCAATTTGGGTGTCCTCCTGGATACCCGGCTGTCTATGGAAGAGCAAGTGACAGCCGTGGCCAGGAGGGCGTTTTACCAGGTTCGCCTGGTTCGCCAATTGCGCCCCCTATTGGATCGGGACGCCCTTCGCACAGTCACTCATGCCCTCGTGACATCCCGACTGGACTACTGTAACTCTCTCTACATGGGGCTCCCCTTGAGGTGCACCCGGAGGCTTCAGTTAGTTCAGAATGCAGCCGCGTGAGCAATTATGGGGACCACCAGGTTTACCCACGTTACACCGCTCTTGCGCGAGCTGCACTGGCTACCTGTCGTCTTCCGGGTGCGCTTCAAGGTGCTAATTATCATCTTCAAAGCGCTCCATGGCTCGGGACCTAGCTATCTGCGAGATCGGATCCTGCCCCATACATCCTCACGACCGATTCGCTCCCACAGAGAGGGACTTCTCCGGGTGCCGTCCACTAGAATTTGTCAGCGGGCGACGCCCAGGGGAAGGGCTCTCTCTGTGGCGGGCCCGGCCCTCTGGAATGACCTTCCCCCCGACATCAGAACGACCACTGACCTCCGCTCCTTCCGTACGAAATTGAAGACCTATTTCTTTCGACTGGCCGGCCTTGAATAATTCTCTCTGTCTATTGATTCCAAATGCATTTTAATGGGTTCTTAATCATTTTTAGCACGGGTAACATTGTTTAATTATGTTTTAAAGTATGTATTTTGTATTTATTGTATATTGTTTTTAGTTTCTCCTGTGCACCGCCCCGGGTCCCTGTGGGGAGAGGGTGCGGTCAATAAATCCGAATTTGATTTGATTTGATTTGACTGCTGCAACACAGGATATCCCCATTCTGAGAATTCCACAATTGCAAAAGTTTATTTGCTGTCACACTGCCTTTGATTTACAGCAACAAAAGTAGCATCAGGAACAATCCTGTTCTGATCCGAATAGTATCCAAGCTTAATTTCCCAGTGAATAATTGAGCCTATTTCACTTTACATCTGATTTAATTGCTTACATTAAACTTGCACACCACCTTATGCAAGGAGGACCATTATAGCTGAGTGGCAAGTTGCCAAATAATCAGCCAGCTCAACAATCTGAAGTGGTCAGCCTCTAGATTTCCTCTCCCTTTTGATCTAAAGGCAACCAAGGCAATTCCAGATCAGGCTCATATGAATAAAACCAGCTGTCTCACGCAGCAATGCTGGAACTCTTCTTAAATTAACTCTTGCTTCTATCTTTCCTTCATTTTACCTGGCAACAATAAACCTACACCCCAAAAGTTATGAAAGTGTGTTTCATTCCTAGAGCATTTCACACATGGGATGTGAGAGCAAAACCTCTGAGAGTGCCAGATCCAACTTGCTTCCACTGACTGCTTTCACACAAGCCTGCAGTGTGTCACATGATTTTGAGGCTTAGCCAGAATCTATTAGTCAGAAGGTTTCACAATCTCTCACTCTCATTTCTCCTTTTAATAGCAAATGAGGATGTTTCTGTGACCTTTATGAAAGAGAGAGATACAGAGAAAAGGGGGGGGGTGGGGGGAACCAGGCAGGGAGAGTGTTTCAAGGGGCAGCAATTGTATAAGAGTTGCAAAGACCATCCGTCAGTGGTGGAACGAGAGCACTCTAGTGGTTTATTTCATGCACAAATCAGCACGGGGGAATAAGCTGACCAAGGAAAGAGAAGGCAGTCCATATTAAAAAATGGGGGAGAACGACATGGAGGGGATAAGAAAAAGTGATAAAATCATGTGAATTATTGCCTCACCAAGGAAATTACAGGAGAGGAATCATTTACTGAAGCATATGTACTGTTAAGAGAATGAGCATCGAGTGCCACAAAGAAGCTTAGCTGATCCTGCGGTGTGGGGGTGGCATTGCAATATAGTCCCCTTTGGCATCACTACTCCCAAAATTATCTCTTCACCTTGGGAGATATTTTATGGCAATCTACCCTACCCTTGGACATTCAGTTCTAGCTAAGGGAGGTTTATTTGAAAATAAGCCATCCTGGGTTTCATTGGCCTTACTTAGAAGGAAGGGCTTTCAGCAGAAACTGGCACTGCAGTGCTCTTTGTGTGTGCAAGGAGGGCCTAGCCAGTGAGTCTGATGCCAACCTAGGGAGCATTCAAGGAAAAGAGCATTCAAGGAAAAGACACTCAACATCCTTGGAGAGAAGCTGATAGGTCACAGAGGCTCTTTCTGCAGGATGATGGGCAAGAAGCAGGGAAGAGGAGGCAGAAGCTGGGCCTGGCTGTGCACAGAGGCGTAGCGTGGGGGGTGCAGGGGGGGCCGGCCGCACCGGGCGCAACATCTGGGGGGGGGCGCTCCAGAGACCCGACTCGGAAGCTCTCCTCCGCGGGTCTCTGGAGTTGGCGGCGGCGGCGCCTGGGCGCTCCTGGGCCGGCGAGAGTCGGGGAGCCAACAGCGGCCAGTAGGGGCCAAACCCTCCCGGGCCATCCCCCGGCTGAGGCCAGCGCTGGCTCCTCGCACCCGCCAGCGCCACCCGAGGGGGCCAGGCGAGACTTAAAGGCGCAGGTCTTTCGAAGCAACGGCCGTGCGGAGACCCTGGAAGACTCCTCCGTTCCGAGCCAGCCAGAGGAGCGGCGACCTGAGCCCTGCGGCGGCCCGGGAAGACCCTCTTGCCCCGGCTTTCGGGCCGTCGCCCTCCATAGAAAGGAGCGTCGGGTGTCCCAGGACCGCACCACACAAAGGGCGCCCGCTTCTCCCCAAGGCGAGGCAACGAGTGTCGGACCCGGATGGCCGAGCCCTTTGGGCAGCGGCTGCCCGCCAGATCCTCGCGGGAGGTGCGTGGGCTCGACACCACAAGAAGAGCTGCCTCCCCCGAGTGCTAAAATCCACGGGTTAGGGGGCAAATTACTTGCTTTTGCCCCGGGTGCTGACAACCCACGCTACGCCACTGGCTGTGCATGCACGGTCTGGTCTTCACTGCAGGGCTTTGGGGCATGAAACCTCTGGAAAAAAGGCTTGCGTTCCCTTCCCGGGCAAAACCACAGAGCAGGAGGATAGGGGCACCCTTTTTGATGCCAGGATGAGATCTGAAAGAGGAGGCGCTGCATCCCAGCTCGTACCCAAGAAGAGGTCCTGCATCGCCCCACCCCTCTCTCCCGCCCTGTCCCCCAGCATCATCACAACGCACGGACAAAATCGCCCATCATCCCCAGCCAACAAGGGATTTGCAATCCAATAGAAGGCGTCGAAGTTGGACCTGCTGCACCCCAGGAGGAGGATGCCCAATGAACAAATCTTAGCTTTCCCCCTTTCGGGAGAGAAGAAGCTGAGCCTCTCCGAGGGATTCCCGGCAGAGGTGACCTGGCGGAATTGCGCCCCCCACCTCCGAGTCTTTTTTCAGCTCCACCAAGGGCTAAAAGGAGCTTTGGCACTAAGACGCTGCCGGGCCCCCGTACTCACTGAGGCGGGGTTGAGAGATATAATCGCGGGTCACAGCGGCCGCCTGATCCCGCGTCGCTCCTCCGCCGCTCAGCTCCGAGACGGCGCCGTTCACCATCCCCCGGATCGCCCGAATCGCCGCCATCTTGTCCCGTCTGGACTGCCGCGTGACTGCGCACGCGCTGATATAAGCACTTTGCGTCACCCCCCTCTTACCCCGCCTTTCTGTCTCACGCCAACCCGGAAATCGCTGGGAAGGGAGTGGGCGGGGCAGCAGGAGAGGAGCTGGCCAAAGTGCTGAAGGGCGGGGCCAGAAAAGCGCGAGGGAGAAGCGCAAGCAAAAACAGTGCGAGACGCAGAGCGCCCAAAGCTGCCCCTGAGCTTGTGCAGAACGCAGAACAGCAGCTCCCGCGTCTGCAGGTGCAAATGGAAGCCATAAAAGCGAGGAGAGGTTCCCGACTGCGCCCAGGGTGTTCCCTGACTACCCCAGGTGCTACAAAGACAAGCATGCCTTAATCGGGGATCAAGTTGCATCAGAGAGTTTCCACCAAACCCTGGTACTGCAAAGCGGCTGAACTTACCTTCTGTTATATAAATCCGCATCATACACCAATGAAAGCACCCGCAGAGGGGCTTCTTCAAGTGCCACCTGTACAGCATAGAGAAGTCAAAGCTCCCAGTCTGGATTTTGCTATTTAAAACAGTGTCATAGAGGATGGGCATAAATATTGTAGTGAATATCAAGGCAAGATGGATGGCTAATGCATCTATCTTTTCTTTTCTTTCTATCTATATAAATAAAAAGTTAACTATGAGTTTGTTCAAAACCGCTAACCTCAGAAACTACTGCACCAATTGCCACCAAATTTTCACACAACGTTCCTTACAAGTGCAGCACCAATGATAGGTACAGATTGTGTGGATGGCACACCAGTGCCAGGTGCACGCCACACAAATGTAAAACTGCAGCTCTTGTGTGTTTTCCTCGCTCGCTCACTTGCCCCCCCCCCGCCTCTTTCTGCCTCTCCCACCTCGCAGCTGGCAATGCCGCCGCCATGACCTCCGGCTCCTTCCGCCCCTCCCACCTCACCGCTGGCAATGCTGCTGCTGCCATGCCCTCCACCAACTCCCCCCCTCCACAAGGCCACTGCCGAGTCAGCGGCCTCTCTCTCCTCTCTCTCTAGGTAGGTAGGTAGGTAGGTAGGTAGGTAGAGGGATAGAAAAAGAGAGGGAGAAATACAGTAGGTAGGTAGGTGGATAGAAAGGGAGAGGGAGAAATGCAGTAGGTAAGTAGGTATGGATAGAGAGGGAGAGGGAGAAATACAGTAGGTAAGTAGGTAGGGGGATAGAGAGGGAGAGGGAGAAATGTAGTAGGTAGATAGGTAGGTTGGTAGAGAGATAGAGAGAGAGAGAGGGAGAAATACAGTAGGTAGTTAGGTAGAGGAATAGAGAGGGGGGGAGAAATTCAGTAGGTAGGTAGGTAGGTAGAATAAGAGAGGGAAGGGAGGGAGAGGGAGGGGAAACTGAGGCAGAGAAGGAAGGGCGTCACTGAGAGGGTCTATAAGGGGAAACTTTTTCGTTTAACCAAACTTGGCCACAGCAACGCATAGCGCATACAGCTAGTTGCAAATAAAATACAAGCAAAAGGAGAGAAAAAGAAATATTGTAGGACTTTGTTTTTAACTATATGAGAGTTTATGTCAATAGCTCTGCAGGTAGGGGTAGAAATGGGGTGGGAAAATGCCAGATAAGCAAGTTACTGCAGTGACTACCAGTATCAGCCTCTGCTTCTCTTACTTGCTTTTGGCTGCCATGGAAATGAGAAGGGTGGGGCATGGTATTTGGGATGGGAATAAATGGTACAGGAGTGATAGTCAAAAAGGGAGTTTTGTTCTCATCATCTTCTGTGCATGCTGATCGCTGATGTTTGGACTTGGTCAAGGCCAACCATCCTGCATACCAACCTGATGATGCTTCTTGGAGATGCAACCCACATGACATCTAAGGAAGTTGAAGATTAGGCATGGGGTGGGGATTGTTGGAGGGAGGGGGTTGGGCAAATGTTTGATATATATGATTTCACGCTTTTCTGACTCAGACCTTGCTTTACTTCACTGCTACCTATTCATAACCAGTAAAAGTACTTTTAATTCCAGAAACAATGGAGTTGGGAGGTTTCTTTCTTGGTTACTGGAGGAGGCACGCCTGACAACCAGTCTCTTCTCTTAGACTACTACTCTTCTCTTAGAGTAGGCAGTGGCAGTGAGTCCCAGTTACTGTATCCAGAGGAAAAAGGCAGGCGGCGAGTGAGTGAGCGGTTCCATTTCCCACCCGCAGTGAGGGGTGCTGCACCAGTGGCACAGACAGACCCGATGAGGCGGAGGGGGGCATAGGAGGTGCAGTTTGAGTGACCCCAGCTGCGGCGGACACCCACCATTACCACCACCACCACCCGCACCATCATGCGCAGAAGGTAGGATGACGCTGAAACACATCACCAAGGAATTTAGTGACTTGGCTCGTGACCCACTAGCCCAGTGCTCTGCAGGCCTTGTTGGAGATGACACGTTTCATTGGCAAGTTACAATTACGGGTTCATATCAAGGCGGGGTTTTCTTCTTGACAATTCATTTTTCTATAGACTACCCTTTCAAGTCACCTAAGGTTGCATTCATAACACGAACATATCATCCAAATATCAACAGTAATGTCAGCATTTGCCTTGACATTCTAAGGTCACAGTGGTCTCCTGCTTTAACTATTTCTAAAGTTCTCTTGCCCTACCAGGGGTCGTTGTGTAGGGGTTAAAAGGATAATCCCATCACACAAGCTGCTTTGTCTCAATAGATTTTGACTTTGAATGTACTCAGCAGCTGACCTCCATGCCTTATGGGAGTCCCCCCTCTCGCAGGTTTGGCCCTCTGCTCTATTGAGGGCTCACCTCGATGATGGGTTTTTGAACCAAGAGAGGTGGCCTAAGCGAAAACTGAGGGGATTTTTAGTGAAATTTTTAATTTATGTTTTAAGGTGTCCCAGGGAGGGGGAGGGTCAAATTAGAATTAGGGTGGTGGGTGAGGGGGAAAACCCACCCGGGAATGTTCGTAGGCCAGCTAGGGGCCTGGACGGGAAGGGTGTAGTGTCTAGAATTGGGGGGGGGG
Source organism: Rhabdophis nuchalis (assembly GCA_039707465.1). NCBI lineage: Eukaryota > Metazoa > Chordata > Lepidosauria > Squamata > Natricidae > Rhabdophis > Rhabdophis nuchalis. The sequence continues at coordinate 16,738,103 of CM077653.1, forward strand.
GGTGAAGGTCTGTCCAAAAAAGGGCTATTCCATCAGTACTGTGAGTGGGAGGGGCAGGTATGGGCCATATTATGTACGGGGAGGGCGCACTCGCTGTCTTCGAGCGGTGGCGCACTCCGGCCCCTACGGCTCCCCTTGCGACCCAGGGGGTTTGGGATCTCAGGGCCTGGGTCTTCGGCTGATGCTATGTAACGCCAGGTCCGTGGTCAATAAAGCCCCCCTCATCCACGATCTAGTTTTGGAGGGGGATGCGGACCTGGTGGGTATTCCAGAGACCTGATTGGGCCAAGAGGGGGGGGTGCCCCTCATTGAAATGTGCCCACCGGGTTACCGTGCATTTCACCAGCCAAGAGCCAGGGTCGGGGTGGGGTGGGGGTTGTTATAAAGGAGAGTCTGGATCCGAGGGAGACCACTGTGCCTCAGATAGCCGGATGTGAGTCCCTCTTTGTGAAGTGGGGTTGTGGAAGGCAGTTGGGTCTTCTGATTGTGTACCTGACTTCCCGCTACGTATCAGCAGCCCTACCCGAGCTTCTCAATGTGATAGCCTAGGTGGCGGTTGGCACCCCTAGGCTATTAGTCATGGGGGATTTCAACCTGCCATCAGTAGGTGAGATATCTGAGATGGCACGGGAATTCATGGCTTCCATGACGGCCATGGACCTGACCCAGTTAATTCATGACCCCACCCACATTGGAGGACACACTCTGGATCTAGCTTTTGTCTCTGGACAGTGGTTGAGTGATCTTGGTTTAGGGGAAATAGCCATCGAACCCTTGTCATGGTCAGATAACTCTCTCCTTCGACTTGACTTTCCAACCGCTGCAACCCACCGCGGGGAGGCAGAATCGGAATTGGTGAGATGGTTCCACCCTAGGCACCTGTTGGACCCTGAGAGGTTCCAGATGGAGCTTGGGCTGATACCCGAGACCCTGACCCACGACTCGACTGAGGACCTGGTGGCCGCCTGGAACAGTGCGGCCACGGGGGCCCTGGACTTTGCGGTCTCTCACCTGGCGTCGAACTGCCTTGGCTCCTTGGTTTTCCGAGGAACTGAGGGTGATGAAGTGTCGGAAGAGATGCCTAGAGAGTGGTTGGAGGGCCACCCGCTCCGAGTCTGACCGGACACTGGTAAGGTCTTATTTAAAGACCTACCTAGTGGCGATAAGAGCGGCGAAATGTAATTATTTCTCCGCTCTTGTCACGTCTGCAGATAACCGACCAGCCGCCCTGTTTAAGGTGACCCGCTCCCTTCTTCACCCGAGGGCGCGGAATGCCCCCTTGCAGGGTTAAGCAGAGGACTCTGGGCGTTATCTGCATGACAAAATTGATCAAATTCGGGACAGGTTGGCCTGTGACTGGACTAGTTCAGACGGGTTGACCGAGGCAGGTCCTGAGAATGTCATCTGGGAGGAGTTCGATCCTGTGACTCCTGAGGACATGGACAGGATACTGGAGCGGCTGAATGCCACCACATGTTTATTGGACCCGTGTCCCTCCTGGTTGGTACTGGGCTCCCGGGGGGTTACACGAGGCTGGCTCCAGGGAATTGTCAACGCTTCTTTGAGTGAGGGGTTTCTACCGGCCACCTTAAAAGAGGCGGTGGTGAGGCCTCTCCTCAAGAAACTCTCCCTGGACCCGGCTGTGTTGGGCAACTATCGTCCTGTCTCCAACCTTCGATTTATTGCAAAGGTTGTTGAGAGTGTGGTGGCACGACAGCTCCCTCAGCACCTGGATGAAGCTGTCTATCTGGACTCGCGCCAGTCCGGCTTTCAGCCTGGGCACAGCGCGGAGACGGCATTGGTCGTGTTGGTCGATGATCTCTGGAGGGCCTGGGATAGGGGTTGCTCATCTATCCTGGTCCTGTTAGATCTCTCAGCAGCTTTTGATACCATCGACCATGGTATCATGCTGCACTGGTTGGAGGGGTTGGGGGTGGGGGGCACCATTTTACGGTTGTTCTCCTCCTATCACTCTGACCGGTCGCAGTTTGTGTTGGCAGGGGGGCAGAGGTCGACTTCAAGGCGCCTCACTTGTGGGGTCCCACAGGGGTTGGTCCTCTTGCCCCTTCTGTTCAACATCTATGTGAAGCCGCTGGGTGAGATTATCCGTGGTTTTGGGGTAGAGTTCCATCAGTACGCTGATGATACTCAGCTGTACATCTCTACCCCGGACCACCCCAATGATGCCATGGAAGTGATGTCCTGGTGTCTGGAGGCTGTGCGAGTCTGGATGGGGAGGAACAGGCTCTGACTCAACCCATCCAAGACCGAGTGGCTGTGGCTTCCAGCATCACGGTATAGCCAGCTGATGCCATCTCTGGCTATTGCGGGCGAGGCATTGGCCCCCACAGAGAGGGTTCGCAACTTGGACATCCTCCTGGACTCTCGGCTGTCTCTAGAAGATCACATGACGGCCGTGGCCAGGGGGGCTTTCTACCAGGTTCACCTGATACGCCAGTTGCGCCCCTTTCTGGATCGTGATGCCTTACGCATGGTCACTCAAGTCCTCGTCACTTCCCACCTGGACTATTGTAATGCTCTCTACATGGGGTTTCCCTTGAGGTGCACCTGGAGGCTCCAGTTGGTCCAGAATGCGGCCACGTGGGGGACATCTCTCCTGCGTGAGCTGCATTGGCTGCCTGTGGCTTTCCGGGTGCGCTTCAAGATATTAGTGACCACCTTTAAAGCGTTCCATGGCAAGGGACCTGGTTACCTGCAAGACCGCCTCCTGCTGCCAAATACCTCCCACCGACCAGTTCTCCACCATAGAGAGGGCCTCGTCAGGGTGCCGTCGGCCAGACAATGTCGGATGGCGACCCCCAGGGGGAGACCCTTCTCTGTGGCAGCCCCTGCCCTTTGGAATGACCTACCCCCTGAACTACATACCATCACAGACCTACGTCTCTTCCGTCGGGCCCTGAAGACACATTTATTTCGTGCTGCCAGACTCTCATAGTTTTTAATTGATTTTAGTATGGGGTTTTAACTGCAGTCCAATACATTTAATACATTTTAATATATCATTTTAGCTTTTGTACTACCTATTTTTACTATGGCTGTGCACCGCCCTGAGTCCCGGAAGGGAGAAGGGCGGTATATAAATTGAATTGAATTGAATTGATGGGAGTTTATCAGTTTTGGGGAAACTGTTTCAAAGAAATAGCACAGAGCTATTTTAGAAGCCTCGAGACAAAGTTCAAACAAAAACCATTCATTTATTAGGCACAACATCTTAGCATTTACTTCTGTGGAGCCTAAATTGGCTTCCGCTTAATTGCATTTGAACTTTACCCTTCTGCAGTATCTCCTCCCTTTTGTCATGCGTTTTCTTCACTTTTTTTTTGTCCTTGGAAATCTCAAAGGTTTTGCTTTATTAGCTGAGGAAAGATATCTCCATTGCTTATAAATTCCTAGTGTGGCTAGAATTAATAATAAAGGCAAGATCTTTTTTTCTTTTTCCACTGTGTTTTTACACTTGCTTCCCCTCTAGCTGCGTATTCATGCATAAAACTATGTGTTTTCCAATCTCATTCAGTAGCAAGTAGAAGCAAATAGGTTCACAAAGCTTCCTTAGGCCTAGTCACATCATTGGACTGCATTGTATCAGTCAATATTGCTTCTACAGCATCTCCTGAAGCCTTTCAGAAGCATTGGATTATGATACTCATTTTGATTAGCATTCATGACAAGGATCTACTTTTTATATGGAGGTTATATCTGTTGAGAAGGATGTTTTGAATGGATTGAGGTAGGGAACATTCTTGAGGAAGATGGGAATTGAATTTAGGACTTTCTGTAATCAAACCAGGCCTTCAGATCTTGACCTATACACTTGACTCACTCAAGTAGGATTCTTCCATGTTACAACTTCAGAGAAGCAGAAAAGGAAGGGATGAAGCATCATCCTACTTCCCTTAATTTGCATATAGACTACTGGCTAAGTGTCACCCGCTTCTTCCTCTGGAGGAGTGATTAATATGTGCATGTTACAGACTCACAAATGTGTACCAAGGAATAAATGTTCATGTTTTTGGTTTGAAAAACACAGATAGTTCTTGACTTATAACCATACTTACAACGGCACTGAAAAAGTGACTTATAACAGGTCCTCACACCTATAACAATTGCAGGCTGCTTATACATTAATTTATCATGGTAGGATAGTTTTCTTATGGGTATCTAAGTCCAAAATAGTCTTCCTCTTCTTTTTCCTTATGCTTGAATTTAACATTCTTTTACAAAAATAGGTCCTGCAGAAATTAGCGTATGTATGTATGTATTTGTAATTAATAGTTAATTAGAATAACATAATGATTACTATTAATATAACTCCTTTTTAAAATATTGCCTATTTTTATTAGACAAAAATAGTTGCAATATTAAACTCTGTTCTTTGGAAGGACAGCTACTAAATGGCTCAAATACTTTGGCCACCTAATGAGAAGAGAGGACTCATTGGAAAAGACACTGATGTTGGGAAAGACTGAAGGCAAAAAGAGAAGGGTGATGAGATGGTTAGTGTGATCAACACAATGAACATGAATTTGGGTAAAACCCAGGAGACAGTGGAGGACAGGGGGGTCTGGTGTATTCTGGTCCATGGGGTCATGAAAAGTGAGATATGACTTAGCGACTGAGCAACAACACAAAAACATAATGTTGTCTAATCCCCCTTCATGCACATGTATTAATAACTCCCATAATATTTCAGTCAAGCTTTTAAGTATATTCAGGCTGCTTTCACTTTTACTGCTAGTTCCAGACAATAACAAGAACTGTCCTGTGTGAACCATTGGCGTTTAGACAAGGGTTTGCCAGAGGTGTGGAGATTTTCCCATAGCAACACCTGGACACCTAATTGGACAACATGACCTGAACTAATGGGGGAGGAAGGACTATACTTTAATTATTGCTTTCATTCTGTGCCGAAATGATGTATTGAATAAAGTTTTGCATTAAAAATTTGGATTGTTTCAACAGAGCTTGCTTGGTTGGGTTTGTCAGTCGGAATCTTGACAATTGCTCTAAGATGAATAATTCTCTTTCAGCCAAAAATCAGATCTGCCAACATCTAGAAATGAGTAAAGTAATAACTAGCTCTCAGCATGGGTTTGTTAAAAACAGATCATGCCAAACCAATCTTATTTCATTTTTCAACAGTGACTAAATTAGTAGACCAGTGAAATAATGTGGACATAATTATTCCATTCGACAAAGTAGACCACAACCTACTTCTTGGTAAGCTAAAAGAATGTGTGATAGATAGCATCATCACCAGATGGAATCATAACTGGCTGACAAACCATACTCAATCAGTAGTCCTTAATGGGTTTACATCTACATGGAGGAAACTAAGCAGCAGGGTATGACAAGGTTCCGTTGTAGACCCAGTACTCTTCAGTATCTTCAGAAAAGACTTAGATGAAGGAATAGGAGGGTAATTTATCAAATTTGCAGATAATACTAAGCTGGCAGGAATAGTTAGCACCCTAGAAGATAGAAGATGGATCTTGACATACTTGGGCTCTATCTAACAAAATGAAATTTGATGTAGAGAAAAGTAAAGTCTTACACATAGGCAAGAAAAACCAAAAGTACACATATAGACTGGATGAAACCAGGCCACAACCCCCGCAGGCTAGGTGGTCAAGGATTACAAAGCTAGGGCCTGAGGCTGATGTTTTGCAATGCCAGGTCTGTGGTCAACAAAGTCCCCCTCATTCACGACCTTGTGTCGGAGGGGGAGCCGGACCTGGTAGGCATAGCGGAGACCTGGTTGGGCCATGAGGGAGGACTTCCCCTCGTAGAAATGTGCCCACCAGGTTACCACGCTTTTCATCAGCCACGGGCCCTAGGCAGGGGTGGAGGGGTAGCGGTTGTTGTTAGGGAAAGTCTTGAGCCGAGAGAGACCACTGTACCACAGACTACCGGCTGTGAGTCCCTCTGCGTGAAGTGGGGCCTAGGGAGGCAGTTGGGCATGCTGATTGTATACCTGGCTCCCCGCTATGTAACAGCAGCCCTGCCCGAGCTCCTTGATCGCCAAGATGGCGGTTGAGACCCCTAGACTGGTTGTCATGGGGGACTTCAACCTGCCATCGGTGGGCGAATTCAGGGCCCCACGCATGAAGGAGGACACACGCTGGACTTAATCTTTGTCTCTGGTCAGTGGAAGAGTGATCTGGGTATAGGGGACGTAGCCATCATACCCCTGTCATGGTCAGACCACTCACTTCTCCGGCTCGACTTTCCAATCGCTACACCCCACCGCGGGGAGGCGGAACCAGATTCACCTATATGGTTCCGCCCCAAGCGCCTGATGGACCCGGATAGGTTCCAGATGGTGCTTGGGCCATTACCTGTGTCCTTGACACGCGCCCTGATGGAGGACCTGGTGGCCTTGGATCGGGTCGCGCCCTTGCGGCCTCTCCTGCGGCGACGAGTCACCCAGGCTCCTTGATTTACCGAGGAGCTGAGGGTGATGAAGCGCCACAAGAGAGGCCTAGAGAGGAGATGGAGATCCACATGGTCTGAATCTGACCAAACACAGGTGAGAGCCCATTTACGGACTTACCTTGTGGCGTTGAGAGTGGCCAAACGTCATCATTGTGCCACTCTCATCGCATCCGCAGATAACTGCCCTGCCGCCCTGTTTAGGGTGACCCACTCCCTCCTTCAACAGAGGGCGCGGGAAGCCCCCTTGCAGGGTACAGCAGAGGAATTTGGGGAATATCTGCTGGATAAAATCATTCAGATTCGGAGCGAGTTGGCTTCCATTGAAAATGGCCCAGTGGGATGCCCCGAGGCAGATCTTGAGACAGTTTTGTGGGAAGAGTTTGACTCTGTTACTTCCGAAGATATGGACAGGTTACATGGGCGACTGCGAGCTACCACATGTTTATTGGACCCGTGTCCCTCCTGGCTTGTACTGGCATCCAGGGAGGTCACACTAGGCTGGCTCCAGGAGGTGGTCAACACTTCTTTGAGTTAGGGGTTCTTGCCTACCATCTTAAAAGAGGCGGTGGTGAGACCCCTCCACAAGAAGCCCTCTCTGGACCCAGCATTGTTGGTAAATTACCATCCGGTCTCCAACCTTCACTTTCTGGCGAAGGTTGTAGAGAGTGTGGTGGCTCAACAGTTCCCCCGTCATCTGGAGGAAATTGATTATCTGGACCCGCGCCAGTCCGGCTTCAGCCCGGGCACAGCACCGAGACGGCATTGGTCGCGTTGGTGGATGATCTCTGGAGGGCAGAGATGGGGGTTCTTCCTCCATCCTGGTCCTATTAGACCTCTCAGCGGCTTTTGATACCATCAACCATGGTATCCTATTGCATCGGCTGGAGGGTTTGGGGGTGAGGGGCACTGTGTTGCGGTGGTTCTCCTCCTACCTCTCCGGTTGATCGCAATTTGTGTTGGCAGGAGGGCAGAGGTCGACCTCGAGACCCCACACTTGTGGGGTGCCTCAGGGGTCGGTCCTCTTACCTCTCCTGTTCAACACATATATGAAGCCGCTGGGCGAGATCATCCGTGGTTTTGGGGTAGAGTACCACCTCTACGCTGACGACACGCAGCTGTATATATCTACCCCAAACCACCCCAACGATGCCGTAGCGGTGATGTGCCAGTGCCTGGAAGCCGTGCGGGCCTGGATGGGAAGTAACAGACTCAGACTCAACCCGTCCAAGACCGAGTGGCTGTGGTTTCCGGCATCCCGGTACAACCAGTTGACTCCATCACTGGCCATAGGGGACGATCATCTTACCCCTGTGGATGGGGCACGCAACTTGGGCGTCCTCCTCGATGCCCAGCTGTCCATGGAAGATCAAGTGACAGCCGTGGCCAGGAGGGCGTTTTACCAGGTTCGCCTGGTCCGCCAGTTGCGTCCCCTATTGGATCAGGGTGCCCTTTGCACAGTCACTCATGCTCTCGTGACATCCCAACTGGACTACTGCAATGCTCTCTACATGGGGCTCCCCTTGAGGTGCACCCGAAGACTTCAGCTTGTCCAGAATGCAGCCGCGCGGGCAGTTATGGGAACTTCTAGAATTTCCCATGTAACACCACTCCTGCGCGAGCTGCATTGGCTGCCTGTCGTCTTTCGGGTGCACTTCAAGGGGCTGGTCATCATCTTCAAAGCGCTCCATTGCACGGGACCTAGCTATCTGCGGGATCGCATCCTGCCCCATACATCCCTGCGGCCGATCCGCTCCCACAGAGAGGGACTTCTCCGGGTGCCGTCCACCAGGCTATGCCAGCAGGCGACGCCCAGGGGAAGGGCCTTCTCTGTGGCGGGCCCGACCCTCTGGAACGACCTTCCCCCCAAAATTAGAACAACCACGGACCTCCGCTCCTTCTGTCAAAAATTAAAAACACATTTCTTCTGCTTGGCCAGCCTGGGATAACTTAACTGTTTTTAGGGTATTTTAGGGGTTTATCTTAGTTTTAACATGGGATTTTAGCGCAGGGTTTTAATTTAATTCTTTTTAATACTGTATTGTTTGTGGTTTTTATATGTATTTTTAATTTCCCTGTGCCCTGCCTCGAGTCCCTTTGGGGAGAGAGAGCGGGTTATAAATTAAATTATTATTATTATTATTATTATTATTATTATTATTATTATTATTATTATTATTATTATTATTATTATTATTATTATTATTATTATTATTATTATTATTATTATTATTATTATTATTATTATTATTATTATCAGTAACTCATAGTGTAAGGTTTCCTAAAAATGCCCTAATTGATTCATTAGCCTCGAGCCAAGTTTCAATACAAAACTAGTCATCTATTTGGAGCACCATTAGGCAAGGCCTTTTTCGTAGGCCTTGAGCACGTTTGCGCACGCGCGAAGATGGCGATCGACTCCTGAGTCTCGCATGGAATTGAGTGCTTTGCTGGCCCTAGAGGACGCCCCCAGCCCCCGCTGACCATCAAGAGGGACTGGCCGAGCAAGTGTATTTCCCCGCCGTCGCACCGGGACTTTCTAGGAGCGTGGGGGTGCGAAGGGCAAGGTGGGAAAGGAAGGAGAGCACCGGAAGAGCTCCAGAAGATCGGAGCGGCCTGGAGGTAGGCCGATGTAGCCAGGGTGGGTTTGAAGAGGCCGGGCCGGATGACTGCTTACTATCAGGCCGCGTGGGGAGCTAATCGACCGCACGGCCCTATCCCGGCCTTATTCCCGCCCGTGCGGCCGTGGACGATGCTGCCAGCCCCCGCTGACCATCAAGTTACTTTCCCCAGCTGTGAGGGGAGTTGGAGGACCGCGCGGCCCTTTTCTGGCCCGCGCGGCCTTGGAGGATGCCGACAGCCCCATCAAGGAGGCTGGCCGAGCTAGCTATTCTCCCCTGCCGTCACGCCGGGACGTTGGAGTTTGGGGGTGTGACGGAGGATGCGGAGATGAAGGAGAGCTGGAGATCAGAGTGGCCTGAGGTAGGCCGGCGAAGTCGGGGCTGGTATGAGGGGCCTGGGCCGGACGGCTTTTACCATCGGGGCGCATGTGGAGTGTGGATTGTTTGTGCGGCCCCATCCCGGCCCATGTGATCTTCTCTCAACCCTGACTGGAGCGGCCGTAGGAGGACTGAGAATTTGCCACGCGGTATACCATCTGGCCGCGTGGCCTCCACCCGGGCCGCAGGAAGAGGCAGAATGTCCAGATGTGCGAACAGGCACAGTCAGAGGACCGTGGCTGCTGGTTACAGGCAGTCACGCGCTCTGACCCCCCGTGCTCCCATCGCAGACTAGGTGGGCAAGGACCACAGAGCCGGGGCCCTAGGCTGATGTTATGCAACGCCAGGTCCGTGGTGAACAAAGCCCCCCTCATTCGTGACCTTGTGTCAGAGGGGGACCCGGACCTGGTGGGTATAATGGAAACCTGGTTGGGCCTCGAGGGGGGGTCTACCCCTCGTAGAAATGTGCCCACCAGGCTACCGAGCCTTCCATCAGCCTAGGGCCCTAGGGAGGGGTGGGGGAGTGGCAATTATGATTAGGGAAGGTCTTGAGCCAAAGGAGACCACGATCCCTCAGAAAACCGGGTGTGAGTCCCTCCTTGTGAAATGGGGCCTAGGGAGGCAGCTGGGCGTGTTAGTTGCATACCTGGCTCCTCGCTATGCAACAACAGCCCTGCCCGAGCTCCTAGAGGTGATAGCCGAGGCAGCGGTTGAGACCCCCAGACTTTTGGTCATGGGGGACTTTAACCTGCCGTCAGTAGGCGAGACCTCTGGAGTAGCTCGGGAGTTCATGGCTTCCATGACAGCCATGGACCTGACCCAGGTAGTTTTAGGCCCTACTCATGAGGGTGGACACACCCTGGACTTAATCTTCGTCTCGGGACAGTGGAGTAGTGATCTGGGAATAGGGAATTTAGTCATCACAACCCTGTCATGGACAGATCACGCTCTCCTTTGGCTGTACTTTCCAATCGCCGCACCCCACCGCGGGGAGGCAGAGCCAAATATTCCTATATGGTTCTGCCCCAGGCTCCTGATGGACGCGGTAAGGTTCCAGAGGGAGCTTGGGCCAATGCCTGTGGACTTGCCCCGAGACTCGACTGAGGACCTGGTGGCCGCATGGTTAAGTGCGGCCACGGGGGGCTTGGACCGAGTCGCGCCCTTGCGGCCTCTCTTGCGGCGACGAGTGAGTCAGGCTCCTTGGTTTACCGAGGAGCTGAGGGAGATGAAACGCCACAAGAGACACCTAGAGACCAGATGGAGAGCCTCTCGCTCCGAAGCTGACCGAACACTAGTGAGAATCCATATTAGGACTTACTTAGTGACGATAAGAGTGGCCAAACGCGAGTATTGTGCCACCCTTATTGCATCCGCATATAACCGCCCTGCCGCCCTGTTTGGGGTGACTCACTCCCTCCTTCACCAGAGGCCGCGGGAAGCCCCTCTGCAGGGACGAGCAGAGGAATTTGGGATTTATCTGCAGGAGAAAATCACTCGGATTCGGAATGAATTACCCTCCATCGAGAGTGGTCCAGTGGGATTGTCCGAGGTTGGTCTTGAGGCACCATTCTTGGAGGAGTTTGACTTTGTTACTACCGAGGATATGGACAGGTTGTCAAAGAGACTTAAGGCTACCACATGTTTATTGGACCCGTGTCCCTCCTGGCTTGTACTGGCATCCTGGGAGACGACACGAGGCTGGCTCCAGGGCATTGTCAACGCATCTTTGAGTGAGGGGTCCTTGCCTGCCGTCTTGAAAGAGGCGGTAGTGAGGCCCCTCCTCAAGAAGCCGTTCCTGGATCCAGCATTATTAGAGAACTTTCGTCCTGTCTCCAAACTTCACTTTTTAGCGAAGGTTGTTGAGAGTGTGGTGGCCCAACAGTTTCCGCGACACCTGGAGGAAATTGATTATCTAGACCCGTGCCACTCCGGCTTCCGACCCGGTCACAGCACCGAGACAGCATTGGTCGCATTGGTAGATGATCTCTGGAGGGCGCGGGATAGAGGATATTCCTCTATCCTAGTCCTGTTAGACCTCTCAGCGGCTTTTGATACCATCGACCATGGTATCCTATTGCACCGACTGGGGGGGTTGGGGCTGGGAGGCACCGTTTTGCGGTGGTTCTCGTCCTACCTCTCTGGTCGGTCGCAATATGTGTTGGCAGGGGGGCAGAGGTCGGCCTCGAGGCCTCTTGTTTGCGGGGTTCCTCAGGGGTCGGTCCTCTCGCCCCTCCTATTCAACAAATACCTGAAGCCGCTGGGTGAGATCATCCGTGGTTTTGGGGTGGGATATCATCTGTACGCTGATGATACTCAGCTGTACATATCCACCCCAGACCACCCCAACGATGCCATTGAGGTGATGTCCCGGTGTTTGGAAGCCGTACGGATCTGGATGGGTAGTAACAAACTCAAGCTCAACCCGTCCAAGACTGAGTGGCTGTGGTTTCTGGCACCCCGGTTCAGCCAGATCACTCCAACATTGGCCATTGGGGGCAAAACACCGGCCCCCATGGAGAGGGTACGCAATTTGGGTGTCCTCCTGGATTCCCGGCTGTCCATGGAAGACCACGTGGCGGCCGTGACCAGGGGGGCATTTCATCAGGTTCGCCTGATGCGCCAATTGCGCCCCTTACTGGACCGGGATGACCTTCGCACAGTCACTCAGGCCCTCTTGGCGTCCCGACTCGACTACTGTAATGCTCTCTACATGGGGCTTCCCTTGAGGTGCACTCGAAAGCTACAGTTAGTGCAGAATGCAGTCGTGCGGGTGATTACAGGAGCCTCTAGATGCTCCCACATAACACCAATCCTGCGCGAGCTGCACTGGCTTCCTGTGGTCTTTCGGGTGCGCTTCAAGGTCTTGACGACCATCTTCAAAGCGCTCCATGGCTCGGGACCTAGTTACATGCGAGACCGTCTCCTGCCCCATACGTCCCTTAGACCGATACTCTCCCACAGAGAGGGCCTTCTTAGGGTGCCATCGGCCGGACAATGCCGACTGGCGACACCCAGGGGAAGGGCCTTCTCTGTGGTGGGCCCTGCCCTGTGGAACGACCTACCCCCTGAACTCCGTACCATTACTGACCTCCGCCTCTTCCGCCAGTGTTTAAAAACACATTTGTTTCATCAAGCTGGCCTTGCGTAGCCTCCGCTGTTGACTAGCTTTGATAGTTTTAAAATGGGGGGGGTTTAATTGGTTTTAGCACAGGATTTCATATTTAATAGGCTTTTAAAATTTTATATTTTTGTATTGTTTTGTATATATTTTAATTTTCCTGTGCGCCACCCTGGGTCCTTTTGGAGAAGGGTGGGATACAAATCGAATAAAATCTAAATCTAAAATCGTAGTCAGATCTAAGCTTTGTTTGAGTTAGGAGTTGCATCCCTCCCAAGCTGGCTGCAGTAATCTGAAATCCAACTTCAGCTGACAGTATGCGTAGAATGTACTTCCCCCACTTCTCTTACTATGACAACACTGGGAGTTGACATTCGACTCCTCTCACCTTCCAAAAGCAACCTGTATAAAGCAAAAACAATTTGAGTACAAGTATAAGATTTACAGCTATGTCCTCCCCCCAGGTTTGTTTGGGTTTTTTTTGCATAGAATCTTTCTATAAGGTGATCAGCCTGAATATTTTTACCCAAAATGTCTCTGACAAGGGGTAGCCCTTCCACTTGATTAAATACTGGAGTTGTCTCCTGTGCCACCTCAAATCAAGGATTTGTTGCACATCATAATGGGTTTGGCCCCCTATGACCACAGGGCTTGGAGGCTCCTGGGGTAGTGGTCTCAGAGTGGATCCGACCATAGTAAAACCCATGGTCTAAGAGGCTACTATGGAATACCGGGTGTATCTTCCCTAGCATTCGGGGCAGTTTCAATTGCACTGTGACTGGGTTGATTATCTTTACTATAGGGAATGGTCCCACAAACTTTGGCCCCAGTTTCTTGCTAGGGAGTCTTATCCTCAAATATTTTGTGGAGAGGTAAACCTTCTCTCCCACCAAGAATGGTAGTTCTGGAGCTCGGTGTTTGTCTGCCTGTTTCTTATAGGTTTGTGCCACTTTAGCCAGTGCTTTTTTGACATTCTCCCAGATTGCTTTTAGCATTAACATCCAATCAGTCAAGCTGACTGAGGAGGGGGATCCATTGGATACTCAGGTATTGGGTCAAAGTCCATGTCACTCCCTACTTTGAATGGTGTTAGTCCTGTGCTACTGTGGACAGCATTATTGTACGTGACCTCAGAAAAAGACAGAAGGTTTGCCCAATTGGACTGCTGCTACCATGGCATTCAGTCTCTCTTCCCCCCTCCCATTGGTGTTCAGGTGAAAAGCCGGGCTAAGACCCTGGGATGACCCAATGTACTGCAATGTACTGTACTTAGCCATGAACTGGACCCCTCTGTCTGAGATAATTCTTTGAGGTACTCCATGCAGGCTGTAGATGTACTTCAAGAACAGTTTGAATAGTTTGTGAGCTGAGGGTAGTCTGCCACAGGGCATGAAGTGTGCCTGTTTGGAGAACAGGTTTATTACGGGCCAAATATCTTGTTTTTCCCACTTTTTGGCAACTCTACTATAAAGTCCATTGCAATCTCCTCATTGACTCTGCTACTGGTTGCAGCAGTCCGGGGGCTGGGGTTTCCATGTTGCCTCTTCATTTTGGTGCAGATGGTGCAACTTTTCATGTAACTGTCCATATCTTTCTTTATGCCACAGAACTGCCTCCGAGCTAAGTGTAAAGTCTTTAGGAACCCAAAGTGGCCTGCTGGTTTGGTACCAGGGCTCCTCTGGAGAATTAGGGTGTGTAGGGATTCTGGGATGTAGTTTCATCCCCTTCCAGGTGAGGTCATCTCTTTTTGTCAAGTTGTGTTGGTTGTTGCAGAACCAGGGGTCTGCCAGCAGTTCGATTTTGAGTCTCATGGTTAGGTCACTTGCTAGTTGGTCTTGCCAGTCACAGTGTTATCATCTGGTGGTCACTTGAGTAGAGGGAATGATGGTATCCACCACCTGCTCCCATTCAAATTTGTACTGGGGCATGCAGAAGAGGGAGTCAGATAGAAAGTTCCTCCCTCCTGGAATGTGCTTTAGTACAAAGTCAAAAGGGTTGACGTATTGAGCCCATCTGACTTGTTTGGGTGATAGTTTCTGCAGGGTCCTGAGAGCCTCCAGATTTTTGTGGTCAGTCCAGAATTCAAACAGTTTCTGCCCTCCTTCCAGCAGATGCCTCTAGGTAGCAGTGCCTATCTCATCATAAAAGCTTCTTTTTCCCATGTGGCCAATCATCTTTCTGTGTCTGTGAGCTTGTGGGACGTGTAGGCGCAGGGTTGTAAGTTTCCTTGGTTGTTTCTTTGGAATAACACCACTCCCACTGCCATGTTGCTGGCATCTGCTTGGATCATGAATAGTTGTTTAGAGTCAGGATGCTTCAGCTCCAGTTCCTTTGCAAACATTTCTTTTAGTGTTTCGAATGCCTTTTGGCAGGTTAGGTCCCACTGTAGAGTTTGTCCCAGGCGAGGTTTTGTTCCTGGGCTCCCTGTCTTTAGGAGGTCTGTCATGGGTTTGGCAATCTTCATGAAGGAGGGGATGAATTGCCTATAGAAGTTCACGAACCCTAGGAAGCTTTGTAGCTGTCTGCATGTGCAAGGGGATTGCCAGCCTAGGACAGCTTGTACTTTGGCTGGGTCCATCTCTATTCCATCATTTGATACTTGGTAGCCCAGGTAGTCTAGCCATGCATGGTGGAATACACATTTTAATAGCTTGACATACAGGGATGCTGCCAGACATTTTTCCGGTACGTATCAGACCAGGGGGATGTGGTCATTCATGGTTTCCGTGTAAATGCGGATGTCACCCAGGTAGATGAGGACCCTCTTGCAGCACCTGATTTATTAACTGCATGAACACTGCTGGGGTTCCCTGCAGTTCAAAAGGTGTCACTTTGAATTGGAAGCTCCCTAGGGGGCAGTTGAATGCTGTTTTACACTCATCTCCTTTCCTGATCCATACTCAGTAGTATGCTTCTCTGAGGTCTAGTTTGGTGAAGACTTTTCCCTTGGCCAGGTAAAATACCATGTCCTTCATGATGGGGAGGAGGTATAAGTTGTGTCCGCACACTATATTGATTCCTCTAAAGTCCACACACAGTCTCATAGTTCCGTCTTTTTTTAATATTTAGATACAGATTTTCTTTGAAGAGAACTGGCACCACAACCCGTGGCTTGGCAGGCTTGATAAACCCTCGTGCTAGGTTTTTGTCTATGTATTTGTGCATTTTGTGCATTTCCTGGGGAGTCATGGTGTACAGTTTGGGTAGTTTTGCCCCAGGGATGATTTCAATCTGCTTCACAGTGGGGGGGGGGGGGGGCAGAATGTTGCACTCAGTCTCGCTGAATACTTCTGTGAGGTCCTGATATTCCCCTGGGATATATTTGGTCTCTGGAGTTTCGTCAGATATGGCTGCCAGATGTTCTAGTGCCGGGATGGTGAACCTATGGCATGCAGAGCCATTTGTCAGGGCATGCAAGGTGTTGCCCTGTCAGCTGGCCAGCACACATGCGCACACTGACCAGCTGACTTCAGCCTTTTATCAAGGCCATTTTTCACCCTCCCTAGGTTCTAGAGGCTTTATAGGAGCCTGGGAAGGATGAAAACAGCCTCCCCCCACTCCGGAGGCCCTCTGGAGGCTTCAGGAGCTTCCCTGAAGCCTCTGGAGAGCAAAAAATCAGCCCTATGGGCAAACCAAAAGTTCAGGAAGTCATTTCCGGTTTGTCCGTAGGGCCGTGTTTCATCCTACGGAGCCTTCAGGGAAGCCTCCAGAAGCCTCCATTCCCAAACTTCTGGTTTGGCAATAGGACCATATTTTTGCATTCCAGAGGCTTCAGGGAGGGCCTCTGGGGGGACAGGGGAGGCTATTTTCACCCTCCCCAGCCTCATATAAACCCTCTGGAGCCTGGGGAGGGCAAAAAAAGCATGCAAAAAATGGTAGTGCTGGTCATGCATGTATGTGCGCTGAGGGTTGCGCGTTGCATTATGGGTGTGGCATGCCCGCATATGACCCCCCTGTGCTCTTCCCACTTTTGGCATGCAAGCCAAAAAAGGTTTCCCATTACTGTTCTAGTGGGCTCTTTTGGGGGGGGTTTCATGCTTGGGTGGTGTTTCTGCTTGCTGGCATGGCAGGGGTTGGAGCCCCTTTTCTTTTTTTTATATTGAAAAAGTTTTATTGGTTTTACAGTTTTTCAATAGGGTGGGGTAAGGGATACAAAGAAATTTTGAGAGCATTCACGTCAAAGTCGTCAGCCCTTCCGGGACTTCAAAATAGATCATTAACAAAAACATTTTTCATACACTACGAAGTGAAAGCAAGTACATATTTCTAAGTTCTCAGTTCTATGCTGTCAGTCATTTACAAAAATCCAGATACACATGTTATACTATATTACTCAAAAAATCAAAGCAAAGTTATTTTTTAGATCTAAGTCTCTTGGCTATTGTGTCTTCTATCTCTCCTTCCAGGCCCCCAGCGGGCGGGGCCGTGGCCCCCTCTGCCCCCCCCTGGATCTTCCCCCAGGATGGAGGAATGTTTTTTAAGAAAGGCTTCCGCCTCAGCAACTGTTTTAATCCTCACTCTTCCTCCTTCCCAGAATACCAGCATCCCTTCGGGCGTCACCCACTTGAACCAGATCCCGTGGTCAAACAATGTTTTGGACAAGAAGGAAAATTTCCTTCTCGTTTCTCTAATCTTTCTTGGGATCTGCTTCAAGATGGCAACCTCCTTTTGCTGGTAAATTAACGGACCCCCCCTTTGCACTTTCAGGATTTCCTCTCTGGTTGATCTTCTAACAAATTTAACATGTATCTCTCTAGGTACTTCATTTATCCTGGCATATGCAAAGTTTATTCTGTAGGCTAGGTCAATGTCCCCCCTGATCTCATCCTTGGGCTTATGTAAATAGTCTGCTATAATTGTGCTCATGAGTTCAGGGAGACATTCACCGGATTCCTCAGAAACATTCTGAAATCTCAAAAAATATGTCATCCTTTCCATATCAATCCTAGACACATGCCCATTTATTTCCACAACCTCGTTAGTAACATTTTTAATCTCTCCCTTAGCCCCCGCCAGCCCCCCTTCCAGTTCTTCATTCTTCTGTGTGTTCTCCAGCACTTGTTTCCGTGTGTCCAATAATTCCTTTTTAAAGTTGATATTTTCTGCCCTCTGTGCCTTGATTTCTTGTACCAAAGTTTGTATAACAGATTCAAGAGAGGCCATCCTTAGTTCTAAGCTTGCCAGTGCTGATTCTTGTGCCATGATTAGCTGTTAAAATCAGTGCCACTAAAATGGCGTTTTTTGGGTGGGGCTGTTGAGGCAAATCAGGAGCCAAAAGTTCAGTTCAGGGTTGTAAAGTTCAGGAACCAAGAGAGAAACAATTTTCCAAATCAATAAGTATAATAACGAAGGCACTCCAGAAAAGAAATCACAAATCCCAAAAAAAAAATTCTTCTTTAGTAACCAGAGGGAGTCCAAATCACAAAGAGACGCTGGAAATTTTCCATAAGTAAAATAGTCATTCAGGGACAAAGAGAAGCCATCTTCCACTGCCCAAGCTCAAAGCCCGAAGGAGAGAGTGGTAAAAGAAATTGTTTCAGCCAGACCTAGAAACTCTGTTACAAGACATGCCGCAGATCACTTTCCCTTGTTGCAAACAATCCGGATTGAAGATATCCGCTTCCTCGCAGCGAGGAGCCATTTTCAAGTGCCGCTTTAAATCCGAGGGTTTTTTTTACAAGCAAACACCCCCCTCCAAGTCCTTTCAGCCAGGCTGACAGCAGAGAAAAAAAAGTTTTAAATCACTCACTCTCCCCTTCGTAGCCAAAGCCCCAGGAAGCTTTCCGACCTAGCCGATCAGCTCTCTCCATGTTAGCGAACGGTGCCGTCTGCCTTTGGCGAAGGGAAACCCCCCCGCAGCATGTCCTCCTCCACCTGTGCCGAAGACAAGGGTCGCTACCCCGCTGCAGCGGGGGGGGGCGGCCCAGGCAAGCCGGCCCTACGGAAGACCCCCGAAAAAACGGGGCATCTCGCCCCCGTGGGGGGGCAGGAAAAGCAACAAAGCGGCGAGCGAACGCTAGGCTCGCCCGTCGCCGCTGGAGCCGGAACCGGAAGTCCGAGCCCCTTTTCTATCCTACGTCTGTGGATACCCCCTTGCCACTAGATGGTCGATCCCCACCTATCTAGCCAGGAGAATCCCAGTATGACTGCATCTGTCATTTTGGAGGCTATTATGAATCGTATTACTTCCCAGTGATCCGCTAGCTTCAATCTCACTGGTTCGGTCAGGTGGATGGCATAGGCTCCTCCCATTAGAGACCCATTGACCTGTTCAAACCGGATTGGGTGGGCCAGTCTTTTTGCTCTGATCTCTAGTTTCAGGACTGTGGTCAGGTTGATCAAGCATCTAGTGCAGTCTGAGTATATTAGGGCTTGAAAATCCCCCTGGCTTCCTGTTTTTGGGGCTGTGAGATGTATTGGAAAAAGGAAAGGGTAAATTGGTCCTCTCACCATTGCGTCATTTTCGCCCTCGTCATCACTGCCATAGGATTCTGGCGACTAGTTGTTTTGCCTGTGTTCCCCCCTTCATCTGGGTGGGGAGGGACCTCTGCAGCCTAAAAGGCCTTCTGGGATGCCTCGGTGGCCCATTTGTGGCACCATTCCAGACGTGCCCTAGGTGGTGGCTCTGGCCTTGGCCTTGGGGTTGGGGTCATGCACGCAGATGCCATGTGGCCCACCCCTCTGCAACTGTAGCATTTCACTGTGTTGCTGTGGGTCCCCATCAGCCAGGTGGTTTCTTTCGTGTCTGGTGGCTTTCTCATTTCATTAGCACACAATCCGCCATTGACTTTTATTGCTACTCGGAACCACCCGAGAATCGATTTGGGATGTCACAGTAAGCAGTTACCCAGGCAATCTGCTTGTCCAGACTTGTTCTGAAAAATGCACTAACCTACGCTCTGGTAAAGGGGGTAGTCTTCCAATGACTCTCCTAAATTTGCAGATGTGCTCTTTGATGGGGCAGACCCTATGCTTTAGGTCACTGAACTCATCTTCCACATGCAGGTCCTCTTCCACCTCCTCAAATCTGGCCTCTAGCAGTCATTGGAAGTCATCTACACCTTGCAGTTGGGGGGCTCTCCCCTTGTGGAAGGCTGCTAGTCATTCCCTTGCTTCTCCCTCTAGTCCCTCTGTGATAGTATTCACTATAGCTCTGGGGGATGAGTAGAGGTGTCCATAGCATAGGTGGACCACAGCTGAGTCAAGGAATAGGGCTAACTAGTTTGAGTCCCCATCAAACTTTCCCTGAACTGGGGTGGTTCGATCAGCATTGCCCCTCCCTCCTCCTGTCAGCCTCTGTATGCTTGTACTTGATATATCTGGAGATACTCCTCAGTTCTAGTTCGGAGGGAGGGGGGAGATTGCCTGTCCTGGGCAGACTGCCTGCTAAGTGGGAGAGGCACTGGTTTCATCCTCCTTCTGATAGGTGGAGAAGGGGGGCTGCATTCCTGTCTGAATAATAATAATAATAATGATAATGATAATGATAATGATAATGATAATGATAATGATAATGGTAATGATAATGGTAATAATAATAATAATAATAATAATAATAATAATAATAATAATAATAATAATAATAATAATTTAATTTATAAACCGCTCTCTCTCCCCGAAGGGACTCGAGGCGGTGCACAGGGAATTTAAAAATACATATATAAAACCACAAACATAATACAATATTAAAATGAATTAAACTAAAACCCTGCGCTAAAATCCCATATTAAAGCTAAAACTAACCCCTAAAAACGCTAAAAACAGTTAAATTACCCCAGGCCGGCCAAGCAGAAGAAGTTTTTAGTTTTTGACGGAAGGAGCGGAGGTCCGTAGTTGTTCTAATTTCGGGGGGAAGGTCGTTCCAGAGGGTCGGGCCCGCCACAGAGAAGGCCCTTCCCCTGGGCGTCGTCCGTTGGCATAGCCTAGTGAACGGCACCCAGAGAAGTCCCTCTCTGTGGGAGCGAATCGGTCGCAGGGATGTATGGGGCAGGATGCGATCCCGCAGATAGCTAGGTCCCGTGCCATGGAGCGCTTTGAAGATGATAACCATCACCTTGAAGCGCACCTGAAAGATGATAGGCAGCCAATGCAGCTTGCGCAGGAGTGGTGTTACATGGGAGAACCTGGAGGCTCCCATAACTGCCCACGCGGCTGCATTCTGGACAAGCTGCAGTCCTCGGATGCACCTCAAGGGGAGCCCCATGTAGAGAGCGTTACAGTAGTCCAGTCGGGATGTCACGAGTGCATGAGTGACTGTGCAAAGGGCACCCCGGTCCAATAGGGGATGCAACTGGTGGACCAGGCAAACCTGGTAAAACGCCCTCCTGGCTACGGCTGTCACTTGATCTTCCATGGACAGCCGTGCATCAAGGAGGACGCCCAAGTTGCGTGCCCCATCCACAGGGGTTAGATGTTTGTCCCCTATGGCCAGTGATGGGGTCAACTGGTTGTACCGGGCTGCCGGGAACCACAACCACTCGGTCTTGGACGGGTTGAGTCTGAGTCTGCTACTTCCCATCCAGGCCCGCACGGCTTCCAGGCACTGGCACATCACCTCTACGGCATCGTTGGGGTGGTTTGGGGTAGATATATACAGCTGCGTGTCGTCAGCGTAGAAGTGGTACTCTACCCCAAAACCACGGATGATCTCGCCCAGCGGCTTCATATATGTGTTGAACAGGAGTGGCGAGAGGACCGACCTCTGAGGCACCCCACAAGTGAGGGGTCTCGAGGTCGACCTCTGCCCTCCTGCCAACACAAATTGCGATCGACCAGAGAGGTAGGAGGAGAACCACCGTAACACGGTGCCCCTCACCCCCAAACCCTCCAGCCGATGCAATAGGATACCATGGTCGATGGTATCAAAAGCCGGTGAGAGGTCTAATAGGACCAGGATGGAGGAAGAACCCCCATCTCTGGCCCTCCAGAGATCATCCACCAATGCGACCAATGCTGTCTCGGTGCTGTGCCCGGGCTGAAGCCGGACTGGCGCGGGTCCAGATAATCAATTTCCTCCAGATGATGGGGGAACTGTTGTGCCACCACACTCTCTACAACCTTCGCCAAAAAGTGAAGGTTGGAGACCGGACGGTAATTTACCAACAATGCTGGGTCCAGAGAGGGCTTCTTGAGGAGGGGTCTCACCACCGCCTCTTTCAAGACGGTAGGCAAGAACCCCTCACCCAAGGAAGCATTCACTACCTCTTGGAGCCAGCCTCATGTAACCTCCCAGAATGCCAGTACAAGCCAGGAGGGACACGGGTCCAATAAACATGTGGTAGCTCGCAGTCGCCCACGTAACCTGTCCATATCTTTGGAAGTAACAGAGTCAAACGCTTCCCACAAAACTGTCTCAAGATCTGCCTCAGGGCATCCCACTGGACCACTTTCGATGGAGGCCAACTCGCTCCAAATCTGAGTGATTTTATCCTGCAGATATTCCCCAAATTCCTCTGCTCTACCCTGCAAAAGGGCTTCCCGCGTCCCCTGTTGAAGGAGGGAGCAGGTCACCCTAAACAGGGCGGCAGGGCGGTTATCTGCGGATGCGATGAGAGTGGCACAATGCTGACGTTTGGCCACTCTCAGCGCCACAAGGTAAGTCCGTAAATGGGCTCTCACCTGTGTTCGGTCAGATTCAGACCGTGTGGATCTCCATCTTCTCTCTAGGCGTCTCTTGTGGCGTTTCATCACCCTCAGCTCCTTGGTAAACCAAGGAGCATGGGTGGCTTGTCGCCGGAAGGGCGCGACCCGATCCAAGGCCCCCGTGGCTGCGGTATTCCACGCGGCCACCAGGTCCTCCATTGGGGCGCGGGTCAAGGACACAGGTAGTGGCCCAAGCACTGTCTAGAACCTATCCGGGTCCATCAGGCGCCTGGGGCGGAACCATATAGGCGAATCCGGTTCCGCCTCCCCGCGGTGTGACGTAGCGATTGGAAAGTTGAGCCAGAGAAGTGAGTGGTCTGACCATGACAAGGATATGATGGCTGCGTCCCCTATACCCAGATCACTCTTCCACTGACCAGAGACAAAAATTAAGTCCATCGTCATGGAGGCCATGAACTCCTGAGCTGCCTCTGATGATTCGCCCACCGATGGCAGGTTGAAGTCCCCCATGACAACCAGTCTGTGGGTCTCAACCGCCATCTCGGCAATCACCTCAAGGAGCTCGGGCAGGGCTGCTGTTAAATAGCGGGGAGCCAGGTATACAATCAGCATGCCCAACTGCCTCCCTAGGCCCCACTTCACGCAGAGGGACTCACAGCCGGTGGTCTGTGGTACAGTGGTCTCTCTCGGCTCAAGACTTTCCCTAACAACAACCGCTACCCCTCCACCCCTGCTTAGGGCCCGTGGTTGATGAAACGTGCGGTAACCTAGTGGGCACATTTCTATGAGGGGAAGTCCTCCCTCGTGGCCCAGCAGGTCTCCGCAATTCCCACCAGGTCCGGTTCCCCCTCCGACACAAGGTCGTGGATGAGGGGGGCTTTGTTGACCACGGATCTGGCATTGCAAAACATCAGCCTCGGGCCCTGGCTCTGTAATCCCTGACCACCTAGCCTGTGGGGGTTGTGGCACCTGACCGTTTGCATCCATCGGCCTTGTGCCCCCAACCGGGAAGGAAAAACCTGTCTCCCATCGCACCTACCCCTCCCTACGACCGTCTTGATAGATAGACTCTCAATGGAAACGGCTTGTGTATCCCCCCTCTTAATGGACCCTTCCACTTCCTTCCTCGCTCTGCTGGCTCCGCCCGTTCCCTTCTTATCTCTCTTAACCTGTCTACACCCTCCCTCCTTCCTGGTACCCCCTAAAATACGTAACATATATTTAAGTAAAAAAAACCTAAGACCACGCTTCGCCCACACTTCTCATCAACCTGGAAGATGACAGCCTATCTGCCCATACAGAGAAACTACATCTATCTATCTATCTATCTATCTATCTATCTATCTATCTATCTATCTATCTATCTATCTATCTATCTATCCTAGTCTATATAAATAAAAAGTTAACGGGTGTTTAGATGCTACCTTTTTTCATGTATGGTGGACTTGCAATAAGGTTAAAGCTTTTTGGATAAAAATATGGTGGGTTATGCGAAATGTATTTAAGAAAAGATTACAATTTACTCCGCAAATGTTTCTATTGGGTATAACTAAGGACTTTACTAAAAGGGAAACAAAATTGTTTTTGTATATGGTTACAGCAGCTAGGTTGTTGATTGCTCAACATTGGAAGAAAGAGTTTTTACCGGCAATTGAGCAATGGATTCAGAAAGTGGCGGGGTTTGCGGAAATGGCAAAAATTTCAGCTTTCCTAAAAGATCAGAAGCAGGAGAATTATACACAGGAATGGGCAAAATGGATTAATTATATACAGAATAAATATCAGACTGGGAAATACTATGTAGCCTTTAGGTAACAATGTTTGGACTGAGAGGTGAATAGAGTAAACAATATTTGGGATGTTTGGAATTTTTAAAGTGGTGTATAGCGGAAGTCAGGGGGGTGGGATTGAGTGGGAGGTGGGGGTGGGTTAGGGTGGAGGGTGGGGAAAAATATGTGGATAAGTAACATAGAGATGGGAATAATGGGACATGGTTATACTATGATTTATACATGTTGAATTAAGTTAGAAGATGGTGTTAAGGAGAGATTGATGTATTTTACACTAAACTTATATCATGTCTGTTGGGAGGCGAGGGGGTATAATATTTAATATCTGAATGAGAATTTTATTTTAAGATGGGGGAGGTGAGGGGTATATTTTTTGTACGTGATTTATATTATATGTGGGGGGGGAGAGGGGGGGAAATTGTTTGAATAAAACTTTTGCAATAAAAAATAAAAAAATAAAAATAAAAAGTTAACTATGAGTTTGTTCAAAACCACTAACCTCAGAAACTACTGCACCAATCGCCACCAAAGTTTCACACAACATTCCTTACAAGTGCAGCACCAATGATACGTACAGATTGTGTGGATGGCACACCGGTGCTAGGTGCATACCACACAAATGTAAAAGTGCAGCTCTTCTGTGTGTTTTCCTCACTCGCTCACTCGTTCCCCTCCTTCCGCCCCTCCCACCTCACCGCTGGCAATGCCGCTGCTGCCATGCCCTCCGCCACATCCCCCCCACCAGGCCACTGCCAAGTCAGTGGCCTCTCTCTCCTCTCTCTCTAGGTAGGTAGGTAGGTAAGTGGGTAGGTAGGTAGAGGGATAGAGAGAGGGGGGGACAAATACAATAGGTAGGTAGGTAAGTACAGGGATAGAGAGAGAGAGGGAGAAATGCAGTAGGTAGGTAGGGGGATAGAGAGGGAGAGGGAGAAATGTGGTAGATAAGGGGATAGAGAGGGAGAGGGCGAAATGCAGTAGGTAGGTAGGTAGGTAGGTAGGTAGGTAGGTAGGTAGGTAGAGGGATAGAGGGATAGAGAGGGAGAGGGAGAAATATGGTAGGCAGGCCGGTAGTGGGATAGAGAGGGAGAGGGCAAAATGCAGTAGGTAGGTATGTAGATAGGTATGTAGGTATGTAGGTAGGTAGGTAGGTAGGTAGGTAGGTGGATAGAGAGGGAGAAATGTGATAGATAGGTAAGGAAGGGGATAGGGAGGGAGAGAGAGAAATACGGTAGGTAGGCCGGTAGTGGGATAGAGAGGGAGAGGGTGAAATGCAGTAGGTAGGTAGGTAGGTGGAATAGAGAGGGAGAAGGAGAGGGCAAAATGCAGTAGGTAGGTAGGTAGGGGGATAGAGAGGGAGAGGGAGAAATACAGTAGGTAGGTAGGTAGGTAGGTAGGTAGGTAGGTAGGTAGAGGGATAGAGGAATAGAGAGGGAGAGGGCAAAATGCAGTACGTAGGTGGGTAGTGGGATAGAGAGGGAGAGGGAGAAATGCAGTAGGTAGGTAGGTAGGTAGGTAGGTAGGTAGGTAAGTAGGTCGGTGGAATAGAGAGGGAGAAGGAGAGGGATAAATACAGTAGGTAGGTAGGTAGGGGGATAGAGAGGGAGAGGGATAAATACAGTAGGTAGGGGGATAGAGAGGGAGAGGTAGAAATAAAGTAGGTAGGTAGGTAGGGGGATAGAGAGGGAGAGGGAGAAATACAGTAGGTAGGTAGGTAGAGGGATAGAGAGAGAGGGAGAAATACAGTAGGTAGGTAGGTAGGCAGATAGAGAGGGAGAGGGGAAAATGCAGTTGGTAGGTAGGTAGGTAGAGGGATAGAGAGAGAGGGGGAGAAATACAGTAGGTAGGTAGAGGGATAGAGAGAGGGAGAAATACAGTAGGTAGGTAGTTAGGTAGAGGGATAGAGAGAGGGGGGAGAAATATGGTAGGTAGGTAGGTAGGTAGAGTAAGAGAGGGAGGGGGGAGGGAGAGGAAACCGAGGCAGAGAAGAAACCTACCTACCTACCTACTTACCTACCTATCTACCTAGAGAGAGAGGAGAGAGAGGCCGCAGACTCGGCAGTGGCCTTGTGGGGGGGAGTTGGCGGAGGGTGTGGTGGTGGCGGCATTGCCAGTGGTGAGGTGGGAGGGGCGGAAGGAGGGGGGCGAGTGAGCGAGTGAGGAAAACACACAGAAGAGCTGCACTTTTACATTTGTGTGGCATGCACCTGGCACCGGTGTGCAATCCACACAATCTGTATTTATCATTGGTGCTGCACTTGTAAGGAACGTTGTGTGAAAATTTGGTGGCAATTGGTGCGGTAGTTTCTGAGGTTAGTGGTTTTGAACAAACTCATAGTTAACTTTTTATTTATATAGACTAGAATAGATAGATAGATAGATGTAGTTTCTCTGTATGGACAGATAGGCTGTCATCTTCCAGGTTATCTTTTCCACCCATCTACAATTTATAACAGTATTTTTGTTCTTCAGAGGTTTATTATTCCTATGACTGATATCTAATCCAATATCTGAGTAATAACAGTGTCTGGTTCCTATTATAATTTGCAATGACAATGCTACCCTCTTCAGTGTACATTTGATTAACGTCAGTTGCTGCACCAGCCTGTCCCGCTTCACCCCAGCTAAAAGTATTTCAGATGATTGATTCAAAGCATTTCCATCCTTCTGTTCAGTCAGTTTGCTTTGGTGTTATCATCAATTTACAATCCAATATCAATATATCAATATAACTGAGCTGTTTTTGCCTGTAAATATATAACCTGTTTGTATATATAAAAAAGCAAATTTGAACTATTTTTAGACTTTTTCTTCTTTTATAATTGTCTATTTTTTCTTTATTTTTCTGGATTTAGTTAAAAAAAGAATGAAGGGAAGGGGGCAGATGGCCACCTCTGCATT
Source organism: Rhabdophis nuchalis (assembly GCA_039707465.1). Classification (NCBI taxonomy): domain Eukaryota; kingdom Metazoa; phylum Chordata; class Lepidosauria; order Squamata; family Natricidae; genus Rhabdophis; species Rhabdophis nuchalis. Next base: position 16,764,961 of record CM077653.1, read on the forward strand.
TATATTTACACTCTAAAGCAAACAATAGCATAAAAGGAAAAAGAGATGGGAAGGGAAGAGGAAAATGATCCAAATCAGGGCCAATTCTTAGGGTCGTATATAATTTTTAAGCAAACAGAGTGCAGAGTGAATGGAGTAAAGGGAAGAGGAGGTTGTTTACAGCACCAGCTGGACTTCTATAGTTTAAAGATTGGAAGGGACAAAGGTTGCTAGCTTTTCAGCTGAGCTCATGCAATAATCTTATTTCCTTTAGCTCTTTGTTCTAGCTGAATGGAACAGCTGCAACAGGGTTTCTCAACCTTGGGAAGTTGTAGATGTGTGTACTTCAACTCCCAGAATTCCCCAGTCAGCACTTCTGGGAATTGAAGTCCACACATCTGAAAGCTGTTAAGAAACATCAAATCCAGAGGCAAAATCCAGTGGAGCTGATTCTCTGCAGGGCTGATGCAGACTGCTATTCTTTTTTCCTCCTGGAATGACTGCTAAAACACCTAACTATGTTAGAAAAAACAACAATAGCATTGTCGCAATCTGTTTGTCAAAGGCTGCTCTTCCCAGCACAAAACTATCCAGATGTTTTGGAATGCCCATTCTTAGAATTCCTAAACAATATGGTCCAATTGTTTGAACTGGACGAGGCTTAAAATCGACAGATACTTCCTCTTATTCCTTTGTGGTTTTCCTCTGTCATGTTTTTCTTGGATTAAACTACTTTATCAGAATGAATTGGGGAGAATAGTAGTTGCTTAGAAGAAGGGAATGAATTAGATGAAGAGTAATTACATTCAGATGTTGCCCCTTATTATTTGGGGCAACTATAAATGGTAACTTAGCAGTTTCTCGAGAACTTTAGATGGCTTCTCCCTAGAATGTCCAAGATAAGATTGTTTAATTCCCTTCAATTCTGTAAATCAGTAAGCTTGCTAAAAATATTTAGAAAGGGGATGTAGAGAAGGAATATTGTACATGGAAGAATATCAGAGTGCTCTGAATATTCCTATGGGACCTAGGATTTTCTTATCTGTTCCTCTTTGAGTTGGGATAGAAGTATGTACTTTAGAATGATAAACCCTGACTTTAAAATTGGATATTTTTGAGGTGGCTCTTAATGCCAATCATCTTAGTAGTCTACCTCCCATTTCCCTGGGTTTGCCGCAGATGGAGCTGCTGAACTGATTGGGGCATGTTTGAGCTATCAATTATGCCTTTCTGGTCAAGAAATCATCATATCCTTTTCAGATAAAAAGGAATATTAAATCCACTTGACGAAGCATTTTCGGGGCACTGTGAGAAAGCACCAGGAAGACAAACAGTGATATATTCAAGAATGGTAAGGACTCTCCATTTTTCAATATTGAGAGGTATGACAGGGTGGAAACTGATGAGGCCTCTAGACACCTAATGGAAGGGAAGGAAGGAAGGAAGGAAGGTTAAAAGTATAATTTGACATGTGCATAAACTCAAATCCAATGAGTTGTACTAACTTCCAATATCTCTTTTTCCTATGAGTAATATTATGAAACTTCTAAAAGTTTGTAAACTCTGGTGATGGAGAAGACCGGTGATTGCTGCTTGTAACTTTTAAAAAAATAAGCTTGTCAGGATTGGTCAAACCTAAAAGAATAAGCCTCTGCTAACTGCTCATTCTGAATAGTTTTCAATTCATACTGCATCAAAGATTAAAGAAACAATAATATATGTGTGTACGTTTGTAAGTCTGTACTTGGCTATAATGCCAGATTCACACCAGAACAACTGAAGAAGGCAGAAGCTGAAATCCAATCTTCTTATTGTTAGTTAATTTTAAAAATTCATTCATTTTTTGGTGATGCTCCATGTTCGTTCAGGATCCAAAATAAGGAAAATGATACTTTAGTAGTCATTCAGGTCTGTATATTTATTTTCCCTTTTTTGTTTTCTAATGTGCTTTTTTCAGAAGATTCTTTCAGGAATCATTTTGGACTTTTATATGGATGTTGCACAATAATGTGAATCAGAGGTAATGAGAGCAGTAGTTGACTGGCTAGCAGAATTATCTATTGTATTTTTTCATTCTTTCTTTTGGAAAATTGAATGAGAGAGCAATCTGCACATCTGCGAAGGGTATAGGAATCAATATCCCTATTAGGTCAATATATTTATTCAAACTCACTGGCATGAAATAAATTTTTTACATTCTTGATAAACATTTCTAGAAAGTTTTGCATGCTGTTTTGTGCCTTACGATTTGCTGCAAAAAGAGGTTGTCCTTAAGTCAATTTTAGAACTGCCCTTTTAGATATATTATTGATGCTGGAGTTTGGGTGGACATTTTGCTAAAATCTTTCCCTTACAGAATACACAAAAATTTAAATTCTAAAAAGCAGTGAAAAGAAACTCGGAAAATGAAGATTCAACTCTTTCCTAAGCTAGCAACTGAATGCTCCCTGTGGTTCTTGTTAAAAGAGGGAAGAGAATCCCGGAAATTGGTTTTACTGGTTGTGTTTGTGGCTCTGCTAGTAGACAACATGCTTTTCACAATTGTGGGTATGTAGTGTTTTGGTTTGCTCATTCTTCTTAAATGTGGAGGCTTTTATATTGCTTTTATACTGCTTTCTCTCACACAGCAGCTTATTTTAGCAGCCACTTCTTAATAGTATCCATTCAATTACACAGAATTCCTCATACATCATCGTTCAAGGGCATTCTGAATAAAATAATATTGGCTGCCAGTTGGAATGATATTAGTTGCTGTATACTTGTGTATAAATGGATATGCCACTCCCTATTTTTCATAGTACAGTATATTGGTTAAAAATTTAAGGGTCTGTGGATGGGTATATATGCATATAGAAAACATGGATGCTGTAGTTTTAAAAAAAATGCCATTATATGTACTTGTAGGTAAGTCCATCTGTAAATGGGCCTAGTTACTTGCGGGACCGCCTCCTGCCACATACCTCCCACTGACCTATTCGTTCCCACAGGGAGGGCCTCCTCAGGGTGCCGACCGCCGGTCAATGCCGGCTGGTGATGCCCAGGGGTAGGGCCTTCTCTGTGGCAGGGCCCACCCTCTGGAATGACCTGCCCCCTGAACTTCACACTATCACGGACCTTCCCCTCTTCCTTCGCTCACTCAAGACATACTTCTTCCAGCAAGTTGGACTAGCTTAGAATTCAGACCTAGGCACGATAGAGCTTCAGCTAAATTAGAAAATGATTGATAGGTTTTTAATGGGAATTTTAGCACAGGTTTGCAATTTAATTTCTTTTTAACTTATTGTATTTGTTGTTATCTATTTATTGTGATTTTTTATTTCCTGTGCACCGCCCAGAGTCCGTCTCAACGGAAATTGGTGTGGTTTACAAATCGAATAAAATAAAATAAAAAATAAATAAAATAAATAAACCAAACCCAATTTTGGGAGTGCATTTTGGCACCTAAAATTTTCAAGTTTATCCCAAAGTTTATACAAGTTTATACCCCAAGTTTATATTTGATTGCCCTCATTCCAAATCTAATCAGATTGCCCTGCAATATAGTGAGTGTGTATGCCAGGGGTGTCCAATCTTGGCAATTTTAAGACTTGTGGACTTCAATTCTCAAAATTCCCCAGACAACCATGCATGTGTTAAAATTGCCAAGGTTGGACACCTCTGTGTATGTGTGCATAGATAAAAAAGCAGTTGGTAGAAAGCAGAAAGCAAATACATTTAAGGTAAAAACAAAAATGCAAACTTTTGTTGCAGGAGAAATATTGCCTAGCTGTTCTCTTTTTTTCCAGTGCCAATCATCCCTTCATTTCTATATTCCACACACAAAATTATCAGTCACTCTGCAATTCAAGCCACACTTCCAAGAGTTCCTGTGCCTTTCTCAGCTGATCCCTCTACTTTGGTCTTGTTGGACTATGACAACATCACAATGGCAGTCTCAAGCCATGATACTCTAGCCAGTGCCAATGGGCACCAAGAAGGAACAGTTGCCTCCCCTTTCCACATGGATGCTTTGAACCATAGTAGCACAGATGGAATGGACTCTCTTTCAAATGAAAATGTTCGCGTTGGGCTGCTTTTTGCCTCAAAAGCTTTGATGCAACTCATAGTAAATGCTTTTGTGGGACCCTTGACCAACAGGTAGGTCAGCTTTTAAACAAACAAATCAGAAAGACTTTCTGTACTGCAACACATTCAATTTGCAAACTTTCCAAATACTCACTAGGAGCTAGTTTGGGATAGTGGTTAAGCATCAGGTTAGCAAACAGGAGACTCTGACTTCTAGTTTTGCCTTAGGCCAGTCACTCATTCTTGGCCTTAGGAAGAAAACAATGGCAAGTCACTTCTGAAGTCTTGCCAAGAAAGAGCTGGCTTCATGCCTAAGGCAGGACTTCTTGTTATTTTAGCAAAAACTGGGGAGGGTCCTGTCTGAGATGCTTTTTCAAACTACATTTCTGCCCTGGACCCAGATTTCTTTTATCTGACCATTATCTTGTAACTTTTCTTCCTATTCCTCAAGATTATTTCATAAGCCTGTTACAGTTGCCATATTTGCAATAGGGCCTCTATAATGATTCACAACAGAGTCAGAAGACATGTGTAAAGGCAACTGCAACCTACCATTTTAAAGCATCTCCAATACTCCATTTGATCTGATATTAGATCAACCTAAGGTTTTCAGGAAGTAAAAATTGTGTCCCCCTACTATGATGGGTGCTCAGACACATAGTAGAAAATCTTGTTTCCTTCTTCTTCCTGGTCATTCAAGAAACGTTGTGAAGTAGCTTGTGTTGTACAGTGAACTCAAAACCACTTTTTGTCCCTGTAGGATAGGATACCATATCCCCATGTTTTTTGGATTTGTTATTATGTTCGTCTCTACACTATGTAAGTATGAACACTTACACAACATGTATCTCCTCTGATGTTGCTGGATTTGAACCCATGGGAATAGATTACAATAATACCTTGTTCCAGTGGTGAGTTTCTACCAGTTTGGATCGGTTCAGCTGAACCAGTATTGGTATGGCGGCCTGGGTTGCTGGAACAGGCAGCGACCCAGGCTGCTACACCCCCAAATGGGTTCCCCGGTCTCTTCTGCTGTCACCAGTCAAACTGCAAAACGCCCTCTCAGCGAACCAGTAGTAAACTGGTTAGGAACCCACCACTGCCTTGTTCATCCCATTCAACTATGTTTACAGAAGAGAGATGTGAACAATACAGAAACCTGTTCTTTAATTTTAGAAAATGTGCAGAGAAGAATAACAATAATAATAATAATAATAATTTTCTGACAGTGAGTACTGTCAGTGGAGCGGTTTGTCTCCTGGAGTTGCAGAGACTTCATTGCTAGAGGTTTTTAAGAATAGACTGGTCAATCATTTGACTGGGATGGTATCATTGTATAAGTCTCCTTGTGCAGGGGGTTGGATTAGAAGACCTTTGAAATCCCTTCCACTCCCATGATTGTATGTTTGTGGAATAATATTAAATAGCTTTGGTTTTGGGGCAGACATTCAAGCATCCTGCAAATATTTTGGTCTCCAAACCCATAATATTTGTGCCTTAGTTATATTGACTACAGATGCTGGGAGACTAAAATATTAGAACAGCTCAGTTTGCTTCATCTTGATATTTGCCCAACATCTATATAAATAAAAAGTTAACTATGAGTTTGTTCAAAACCGCTAACCTCAGAAACTACTGCACCTATTGCCACGAAATTTTCACACAACATTTCTTACAAGTGCAGCACCAATGATAAGTACAGATTGTGTGGATGGCAGGTGCACACCACACAAATATAAAACTGCAGCTCTTTTGTGTGTTTTCCTCACTCGCTCACTCGCCCCCCCCCCGCCTCCTTCTGCCCCTCCCACCTCGCCGCTGGCAATACCGCCGCCACGCCCTCTGGCTCCTTCTGCCCCTCCCACCTCACCGCTGGCAATGCCGCTGCTGCCACACCCTCCGCCAATTCCCCCCCCCCCCCAAGGCCGCTGCCAAGTCAGCGGCCTCTCTTCCTTTCTCTCTAGGTAGGTAGGTAGGTAGGTAGAGGTTAGAAAGAGAGAGGGAGAAATACAGTAGGTAGGTAGGTAGGGAGAGGGATAGAGAGGGAGAAATGCAGTAGGTAGGTAGGTAAGTAGGTAGGGGGATAGAGAGGGAGAGGGAGAAATGCAGTAGGTAGGTAGGTAGGGGGATAGAGAGGGAGAAATGCAGTAGATAGGTAGGTAGGTAAGTAGGTAGGTAGGTAGGTAGTTAGGTAGAGGGATAGAGAGGGGAGAGAAATACAGTAGGTAGGTAGGTAGGTAGGTAGGTAGAGTAAGAGAGGGAAGGGAGGGAGAGGGAGGGGAAACCAAGGTAGAGAAGGAAGGGGATCACTGAGAGTGTCTATGAGGGGAAACTTTTTCATTTAACCAAACTTGGCCATAGCAACATGTGGCAGGTACAGCTAGTAATTCAATAAAATAATATGTAACCAGAATTTCAATGTACTTTCTGTCTATGAATGTAAATTTTACATTTAATGTTATTTTACAAATGACTGTTATTACTCAATTAATCTATTGAATGGATAACTAGCAGTTTCTGCTTTACTTCTCATTTCCCAAAATAAAATCAGTGTTGGCTTAGGCTTCCATCAATTTATTTTTAAAAACTCTAAATGAAAATTCCAGCATATGCATTTCTTCCAGAGGAGGGTTGCTCCTGGTTTGGCCCGGATCAAGTGAATCAGTAGCAGCAGCAGTGGGAGGCTCCGCCCACCCACCCGGACACTTCTGTGCATGCACAGAAGCATTCCGCATGTGCAAGGGCCTGCCCGAACCAGTAGTAAAAAATTGGCAACCCACCACTGATTTCTTCTCATCTGCACTGCTCTATGTAATTTTCCCCCATGTAACACTTTTTGCAAGTAATCTTCTCCTAATGTAATATATATTTTATGCTTACTTGCTTTCATATAACTGTTTTGTTCTGAACATTGAAAAAAAAATCTGAAAAATTCAGGTTTTGGCTCATAAAGGTGTTGAGGTTCATGAATTGCTTTGGCAAATCAGGCCAATTCATAAACTGCAATCATCCATTCACTGCCAGGAGTTCAATCCTGATCAGCTCAAGGTTCACTCAGCCTTCCATCCTTCCAAGGTTGGTAAATAAGGAAACAGACTGTTGGGGCAATATGCTGATAACTTAGGGTTGTAAAGCACCATGAAACAGTATGTAAGTCTAAGTACTACTGCTATTTAGCAATGTGATAATAAAGTTCTCTCCAAAAGTCCTTTTTTGAAAGCATCCATAACTGCAGTAATCTGATTCTTCACCTTTTTCTTCCTTTAGTGTTTGCTTTTTCAAGGAGTTACACCTTGATGTTCATCGCTCGATCGCTGCAAGGCTTTGGTTCTGCTTGCTCATCTGTTGCAGGTAAACATGCTGGCAGGTACTATTGGCAATTCTATAGATCTTGCACAGCTTGGACAATATCCGACGTGCCAGGAGGCACTTATTTAATAATGAAATTGATTTATATGGCTGCCCAACTCACATTTAGTGACTCTGGGCAGCATATTGTATTAAAAATCAACAATACAACCCTCCCCCCCTCACTGCAGTGGTCATAAATACAATCATATAAGCCACACAATCAGCTCCAAATAAACCTGGAGATTCAAGACTCATTGACAAAATCGTGACTTTAAGGCCTTCCAGAAAAGTAGCAGGGAGAAGAATCAACCTTATTTCAGTGGGAATGATGTTCCAAAGGGAAGGAGCCACTACAGAGCAGGCCCTTTTTCTAGACTCTATTAGATCCACTTCTTTAATAGATGGGACCTGCAACATTCCCTGCCTTCTCACTCTGATGGGTTGGGAGAATATTACATCTTGAAAATGAAAGTCCTTGTATAAATTTGGTATCTCCAGTAATGGACAGGAAAGTTGCCCACCTGGAATCTTTGATTGTTGCTATTCACATCACTTAGCTGGATGACCAAAGTTCTCATTCCTTGTTTCAAACAAGGGACCAAGAAGGGTATGCCCTTCAACATATAATTTATATAGCAGTTCTACTTTACTTCTTGGAGTAAAGAGACTGATGCTGAAATTATAAAGGAAAAATCTATTTATTGAGGTGAAAAATTTGGGGTAATAAAAGAAAATTTAAAAACAATTTCAATATTGGAGATTTGGGTGGAACATTGGGGGAGCATACATTCTCCCTTATCACAGATGAAATTACAGCTTCCACAACAGCTGGTGGTGAGGGGAAGAGAAGAATTCCATAGACCATGAAGGTAGTCTCAGTCTTTCACTTTTGCACAGTGCAATAATTCTAACCCTAACCCATGCCTGTTGCTTATTTCCAGCAACTCAAAACTGATTGGCTCTACTCTGTCTCTATCTGCAGGTCTGGGGATGCTTGCAAGTGTGTACCCTGATGACCGTGAGAGGGGAAATGCAATGGGAATAGCATTGGGAGGTCTGGCTTTGGGAGTGCTGGGTGAGTAAATGTACATTTAATACTGTTTAGGCAGGGCACCTAGGAACTCACACAGAGCTCATTTTGGTGCATCTCCCCAGCTGCTTCCCTTTAGGACTGTTCATTATTCAGTTGACTTTGTCTGTAGTTCTCTGGTAGCATTTCCCAACAGTTAAGCTGGAAAAAGATAGATCTGCTGTATATCCAAATGGGTCTTTGCATGTAACCACGATCTACTATGGATTATTGCTTCCTGGAAGAGAACAAGTGAAGAACATTGCTGGTTCTCAAAGCGCATGCGCAGCAAATCAGCAATAATGCTGGCAGCAACCCACCCCTGCTAATAAGGTCACCAAAGGCATGAAGCTCACTCTAGTTTCCACCTCCCAAACACAAATAGGGATCTACAGGTGAAACTCAAAAAATTAGAATATTGTGCAAAAGTTCATTTATTTCAGTAATGCAACTTAAAAGGTGAAACTAATATATGAGATAGACTCATTACATTCAAAGCAAGATAGTTCAAGCCATGATTTGTCATAATTGTGATGATTATGATGTACAGCTCATGAAAACCCCAAATCCACAATCTCAGAAACTTTGAATATTACATGCAATCAATAAAGCAAGGATTGTACATAGAACAATATTGGACCTCTGAAAAGTATAAGTATGCATATGTACTCATACTTGGTTTGGGCCCCTTTTGTAGCAATTACTGTCTCAATGCGGCGTGGCATGGAAGCTATCAGCCTCTGGCACTGCTGAGGTGTTATGGAAGACCAGGATGCTTCAATAGCGGCCTTCAGCTCTTCTGCATTATTCGGTCTCATGTCTCTCATCTTTCTCTTGGCAATGCCCCATTGATTCTCTATGGGGTTCAGGTCAGGTGAGTTTGCTGGTCAATCAAGCACAGTAATCCCACAGTCATTGAACCAAGTTTTGGTGCTTTTGGCAGTGTGAGCAGATGCCAAGTCCTGCTGGAAAATGAAGTCAGCATCCCCATAAAACTCATCTATGGAAGGAAGCATGAAGTGCTCCAAAATCTCCTGGTAGATGGCTGCATTGACCCTGGACTTAATGAAGCACAGTGGACCAGCAACAGCAGATGACATGGCTCCCCAAATCAACACAGACTGTGGAAACTTTGCGGACTTGCAACTATCCCCCCGGATCTGGATGACCATCGGGGTTCCAAATGTATTCTAGATGTGATCGCCTTTGCCTGCGAAAGTCTCCCCTCTCGCAGGCCTGGCCCCCTTTTCTAACACGGGCCCACCTCGAGGATGGACTAATTGCTCCTGAGAGGTGGGCAAGGCGCAAACTGAGGGTTTTTTTTAATAAACTTTTAATTCGACTTTTAGGGAGTTCCAGGGAGGAGGGGAGGGATAGTCCAGCTAGGGGATGGGACAGTACTAGGCCGGCCGGCGGAAGGGAGGAAACGGAGGAAGGGGAGGGGGGTCATTTCCACTGAGGTCTTGTCTATCAGTTCGGTTCTGGGGAGGGGCAGGGGTGGTGGGAGACGGACTGTGTTGGGAGATCGTGGCCACTGGCTACAGGCGGTCACGCGTTCCAACTCCCCGCGCTCCCATCGCAGACTAGGTGGGCAAGGACCACAGAACCAAGGCCCTAGGCTGATGTTATGCAATGCCAGGTCCATGGTGAACAAAGCCCCCCTCATCTGTGACCTTGTGTCAGAGGGGGACCCGGACCTGGTGGGTATAATGGAAACCTGGCTGGGCCTTGAGGGGGGTTTACCCCTGGTTGATATGTGCCCACCAGGCTACCGAGCCTTCCATCAGCCTAGAGCCCTGGGAAGGGGTGGGGGGGTGGCGATTATGGTTAGGGAAGGTCTTGAGCCGAAGGAGACCACGATCCCTCAGACGACCGGGTGTGAGTCCCTCCTTGTGAAGTGGGGCCTAGGGAGGCAGTTGGGCATGTTAGTTGTATACCTGGCTCCTCGCTATGCAACAACAGCCCTGCCCGAGCTCCTAGAGGTGATAACCAAGGCAGCGGTTGAGACCCCCAGACTTTTGGTCATGGGGGACTTTAACCTGCCGTCAGTAGGCGAGACCTCTGGAGTAGCTCGGGAGTTCATGGCTTCCATGACAGCCATGGACCTGACCCAGGTAGTTTTAGGCCCTACTCACGAGGGTGGACACACCCTGGACTTAATCTTCGTCTCGGGACAGTGGAATAGTGATCTGGGAATAGGGAATCTAGCCATCACACCCCTGTCATGGACAGATCACGCTCTCCTTCGGCTAGACTTTCCAATCGCCGCACCTCACCACGGGAGGCGGAGCCGAATATTCCTATATGGTTCCGCCCCAGGCTTCTGATGGACCCGGTAAGGTTCCAGAGGGAGCTTGGGCCTATGCCTGTGGACTTGCCCCGTGACTCGACTCAACCGAGGACCTGGTGGCTGCATGGTTAAGTGCGGCCACGAGGGCCTTGGACCGAGTCGCGCCCTTGCGGCCTCTCTTGCGGTGACGAGTCACCCAGGCTCCTTGGTTCACCAAGGAGCTGAGGGAGATGAAACGCCACAAGAGACGCCTAGAGAGCAGATGGAGATCCTCTCGCTCCGAAGCCGACCGAACACTAGTGACAACCCATATTAGGACTTACCTAGTGGCGATAAGGGTGGCCAAACGTGGTATTGCGCCACCCTTATTGCATCCGCAGATAACCGCCCTGCCGTCCTGTTTGGGGTGACCCGCTCCCTCCTTCACCAGAGGCCGCGGGAAGCCCCTCTGCAGGGACGAGCAGAGGAATTTGGGATTTATCTGCAGGATAAAATCACTCGGATTCGGAATGAGTTACCCTCCATCGAGAGTGGTCCAGTCGGACTGTCCGAGGCTACTCTTGAGATTCCATTCTGGGAGGAGTTTGACTTTGTCACTACCGAAGATATGGACAGGTTGTCAAAGAGACTTAAGGCTACCACATGTTTATTGGACCCGTGTCCCTCCTGGCTTGTACTGGCATCCTGGGAGACGACACGAGGCTGGCTCCAGGGCATTGTCAACGCATCTTTGAGTGAGGGGTCCTTTCCTGCCATCTTGAAAGAGGCGGTAGTAAGGCCCCTCCTCAAGAAGCCGTCCCTGGACCCAGCATTATTAGAGAACTTCCGTCCAGTCTCCAACCTTCACTTCTTAGCGAAGGTTGTTGAGAGTGTGGTGGCCCAACAGTTTCCGCGACACCTGGAGGAAATTGATTATCTAGACCCACCCGGTCACAGCACCGAGACGGCATTGGTCGCGTTGGTGGATGATCTCTGGAGGGCACGGGATAGAGGACATTCCTCTATCCTAGTCCTGTTAGATTTCTCAGCGGCTTTTGATAACATCGAACATGGTATCTTATTGCACCGACTGGGGGGGGGGGGTTGGGGCTGGGAGGCACCGTTTTACGGTGGTTCTCGTCCTACCTCTCTGGTCGGTCGCAAAATGTGTTGGCAGGGGGGCAGAGGTCGACCTCGAGGCCTCTTTGTTTGCAGGGTTCCTCAGGGGTCGGTCCTCTCGCCCCTCCTATTCAACACATACCTGAAGCCGCTGGGTGAGATCATCCGTGGTTTTGGGGTGGGATATCATCTGTACGCTGATGATACTCAGCTGTACATATCCACCCCAGACCACCCCAACGATGCCGTTGAGGTGATGTCCCGGTGTTTGGAAGCCGTACGGATCTGGATGGGTAGTAACAAACTCAAGCTCAACCCGTCCAAGACCGAGTGGCTGTGGTTTCCGGCACCCCGGTTCAGATTACTCCAACTCTGGCCATTGGGGGTGAAACACTGGCCCCTGTGGAGAGGGCGTGCAATTTGGGTGTCCTCCTGGATTCCCGGCTGTCCATGGAGGACCATGTGGCGGCCGTGGCCAGGGGGGCGTTTCATCAGGTACACCTGATGCGCCAATTGCGCCCCTTACTGGACCGGGCTGCCCTTCGCACAGTCACTCAGGTACTCGTGACATCCCGACTCGACTACTGCAATGCTCTCTACATGGGGCTTCCCTTGGGGTGCACTCGAAAGCTACAGTGAGTTCAGAATGCAGCCACGCGGGTGATTACGGGAGCTTCGAGGCACTCCCATATTACACCGATCCTGCGCGAGCTGCACTGGCTTTCTGTGGTCTTTCGGGCGCTTCAAGGTTTTGACAACCATCTTCAAAGCGCTCCATGGCTCGGGACCTAGTTATATGCCAGACAGTCTCCTGCCCCATACATCCCTCAGACCGATACGCTCCCACAGAGAGGGCCTTCTCAGGGTGCCGTCGGCTGGACAATGCCGACTGGCGACACCCAGGGGAAGGGCCTTCTCTGTGGCGGGCCCTGCCCTATGGAATGACCTACCCCCAGAACTCCGTACCATCACTGACCTCCGCCTCTTCCGCCAGTGTTTAAAAACACACCTCTTTCATCAAGGCGGTCTAACATAACCTCTGCTGGGACTAATGTAGATAGTTTTAATTGGGGATTTTAATTGGTTTTAGCGCAGGACTGATATTTAATAGGTTTTTTAATTTTTTTGTATTATTTTGTATGTATTTTAAATTCCTGTGTGCCGCCCTGGGTCCTTTTGGAGAAGGGCGGGATATAAATCAAATAAATAAATAAATAAATAAACTTCACACTGGACTTCAAGCATCTTGCAGTGTGTCCCTCTCCATTCTCCATACTATGGGTCCTTGGTTTCCAAATGAGATGCAAAAGTTGCTCTCATCAGAAAAGAGAACTTTGGACCACTGAGAAACAGACCTGTTCTGTTTTTCTTTAGCCCAGGTAAGATACTTCTGATGTTGTTTGTTGTTCAGGAGCGGCTTGACAAGAGGAATACAACATGTGAAGCCCATGTCCAGAATCTATCTGTGTGTGGTGGTTCTTGATGCCCTGATTCCAGCCTTAGTCCACTCCTTGTGAAAGTCCCCAACACTTTTGGTTTAAAAAAAAAAAATATTTACAAACATGTAAAATATACACACAAAACTTAGACATACACCACATTTCCACAATACAATACGAACAGGAGCTTCCTGTTCTTTCTAATAGCAATTGTCAATTGATGCTGCTCATTTTATATTATTTCCCCTTCTATTATATTTCATTTGGATTTCACCATTCTTAACTCTCTTATTTTATTCATAACTACTATTTTTAAGTTTTGTTGTATTCCTTCATTGGTTCTTGTTTCTCTCCTCCCTCTACCTATACCATTTATCTCATATCTGGTAGAATTCTGATTCTTCTTTTCCCTGGATTTCTTTAGTTAATTTGTCCATTTCAGCACAATCCATAACCTTTCTTATCATTTCATCTTCGCTTGGAGTTAATTTGTTTTTCCATTTCTGGGCAAAGGCAACCCTTGCCAGCATAATTATATGTAGTATTAAATATTGGATTTCTTTTTTGTATTTCGCAGACACTATTCCTAATAAAAAAAACTTCAAGTTTCCATTCTATTTTAACTCCTGTTATTGCCTCCAACCAATTTTTGATCCTTTTCCAAAAATTATTAGTCTCATCACAGGTCCACCATAAGTGGTAATGTGTTCCATGTATTGATTCACAGTTCCAAAATTTTGGGGAGGTATTTGTTGAGATTTTAGCTAACCTTGTTGGTGCCAGGTGCCATATGTAAAACATTTTGTACTGATTTTCCTTGTATGCAACTGATAGTGTCATTTTTAAGTTTGTTCCCCAAAATTTTTCCCAATTGTCTAATTCAATATTATAGCCAAAGCTCTGCGCTCATTTTATCATTTGTTATTTCACAATTTCCTCTTCCATTTTATATTTCAAGAGAAATTTATACATTCTCTCTATCATTTTTCTATCTGAGCTTTGAATAATTTTATCCAATTCGTGTGGTTCTGTTTCAATGTCATATAATTTAGTATCATTATTGTATTTAGTTTTGATTTGGAAGTACATTAGCCAGTCAACTTTCATGTTTTGTTCTGCCAATTCTTCAATTGTTTTCAAATTTCCCTGTCTATCAATTAGGTCTCTGTATCTTAGCATTTTATTCATATCTATAAAATTTGGATGGATTGAAAAAGAAGGCAGAGCCACCTGCGTCGACACAACCGGAGTTCCCTAAGGTGCAGGGACTCCGGTTGAACTTTCATCTCCCCCTTGGTTCGATAGGAACCTAAACCGTCTTGGAGGGACGGCAACCAGGAAGCAAGCCTTCGCTGGTCACAGGCGTCTCGCAAGACGCCTGTTTGACATGAAGGGAAAGCTTCTGAAGGGAGACAAAAGGCACCCCCCCCCGTGGGCGGATTAAGGCGACGGGAGAGTTTTCCAGGATGAAAGGAATTGCTTAAAGAGAAAGTGCAACATCGGGAAGGTATTCTATCTTGTGTTTGAAATCCTCTGCTATGAAACTTTTCTTCTTTACTAAAGCTTTGAATCTAGAGATAAGCGGTGGATTTAACTGAAGTGAGAGATTTCTCCTGTTAATAGGATTCTTTGAAATGGCAGACTGAAGTGTAAGAACAAAGAACAAATTCATTTCTGCTCGTGCTGAAAGAGATTGGACTATGACTGATTTTTTACTTTCTTTTCCTTCTAACCTATTTTACTTAAACCTTTGAAATTTGGATTGCTTTTACAATCTTAAGAATTATTTGTGAAATTTTATTGCGCATTTTTAAACTTAAACAAGGACTATACTTTTATTTTTCTCTGTTTCTGTTCCCCCTCTAACAAAGAAGATTGAAACATTCTTAAACTACTTAAACTACTTTGTTACATTGTACTGCCTCTGGAAATCGTTGGCAGATATTTATGAGCAGATAAACTCCTGGAAGCACTGAAAAGAGACAAGCCAACAAATAGGAAGGCAATTAGATCTATTTTTCTATCTTGTGGATTTGCCAATATGTCCACACATATAGATATATATACCACAGAAAATCAGGAGCTTTTGGCTGAAATTTTGAATGAAATAAAAAGAATAAATGACATGTTTGATAGAAAGTTATTTTACTATATCAAGCGAAGATCAATTGAAGATTTCAGACATTAAAGAAATTAAAGAAAAAGAGGAAAGTGATCAAGATAATGAACTTAATTCAACTGAAGAGGATGATGATGATGTAAACCCATTAAATGACAGGGAAAGTACAGAAGAGGAGACAACATCAAGAGTTTATCAGAAATTTGGACCTCAGCTTGACCGGCAAGAAGAAAAAAAGAGAAAAGAAAAAAAAGGAGAAATCTCTTCAGGAACAAACTTGACATTTAAAAATAAACAATATGCAAGGAAAGGAGTTGGTCAGCGTTATGATTGGACAGTTATATTGGATTATAAAGTGCCAAAAGTAGTTGACAAAGGACCTGGGAAAGGAAAGAAAAAGATATGGAGACCACGAATTATAGAAGAGACAAATTTAATCCTCTGCTGGAAAGACACCGGCTGAAAAGGGAAATTACTATCCCTTGATGAGTAATAACTAGCCAGGCTGTGTTTAAAATATCATCAAAGGTTTATTAGCTAATTGACTGTTAATAACAATTATAGACACCTACAATAAGATTAATTATAATAAATGTTTTAGTTAATGATATACATTTACTTATCTACAGATGAAAAGTTACACTACTTACATGGTTATAGAATGTTCTTGGAAAATTATTAATTAATTAATAACTACTTATAAAATTCTAGATTGTTCTATATTATTATTATTATTATTGTTGTTGTTGTTGTTGTTGTTGTTATTATTATTATTATTATTATTATTATGGAATTTATATTGATATGATGGGACTAAATAAGGGATGTTAATAAAGAACCAGGCTTTAAAGATACTATTAAAGAAGAAATAGATTGATGTTAAAATATTTGATAAGAACTGTGGATATTAAGCTACATGATAAATTGTTAGACTTAAAATTTATAAAATGATATTACCTATGAATAATAACTATTTCAGAGAGGTACAGAATTTATGAACACCCGGTTAGAATGTCCTTTATAGGACATTATTTAGAGTGGACTCTTCCTTTTTAAATCTATTTAAATCTATCTATTTGTTGTTGTTGTTTTTCTCTCTTTTGGTTGGTTTTATAAATAGAATGCCACTATATAGTTATACCTTATATAAAAGGATGTTAAAACAACTAGTAAGATTAGGGTTGAGAAATAAGAATTGTAATAATCGATATGTAAAATAAATGATAAATTTTGAAGAACACTATAGAAAACTGTGAATTGATATATTCTTAAAAATTGATAACCTGTAAGGAAAAATGGCTTATCGATGTTGTTGTTTTTTTCCTGTGAAGTTTGTATTATTTGTGTTTATGTTAAAAAAAATTAAAAATATATTTAAAAAAAATTGGGAATGGATTGTCCTTTCTGTTGGTGATAGCCAATTCGGGATTTTCACATAATGGATTTTTTTTGATTTTGAGCCAATTTTGCAATAACATTCTTCTAATTAAATGTTTTTGAAAGTATTTGTGTGTTCTTTTTCATCATCCCATAGGAATGTATGCCAGCCTGCTTGCAAATCAGGGTCTTCTAAAGTCAAAATTATTTTATTCTTTAGCTCTATCCAATCCTTCACCCATGTTATTGTTACTACTAATGCATATAATTCCCAATTTGGTAGTGCTAAACCTCCCCTCTCTTTGCTGTCTTGCATTGACTTTAGTTTAATCCTCACTTTTCATCCCTGCCAAATGAACCTAGTGGTTATTTTATTTAATTCTTGAAAGAAGGTTTTCCCTGGATTAATAGGTGCAGCTTGCAGCAGGAATAACATTCTTGGTAAAATACTCATTTTAATTGTAGCTATACATCCCATTAGTGATAGCTGAATACTTTTTCAATTTTCTAAATCTTTATTTGTGTCACTAATTTATTATAATCATCATCTTTAATTGTGGAACATTTTGCCGACATCCAGATCCCCAAGTATTTCACTTTCTTAGTTATTTGCATTCTAGTTGCTACTTCCAGTTCCTCTTCTTGCTTTTTTGTCATGTTCTTGGTTATCATTTTGTTTTGTCTTTATTGGTCTTTAGTCCTGCCACCTCACCATATTCTTCTAATTTTTGAATTAATTTCAGACTGGATTCAAATGGATCCTCTAGAACAAATGCTAAGAATCGGCATAAGCTTGGGCCTTAAATTCTTTATTTTTGAGTCTTAAACCTTTTATTCCCTGGTCCTTCTGAATTTCATTTAATAAAATTTTCACAGTTAATATAAACAGCAAAGGAGAGAGGGGGCATCCCTGTCTGACTCCCTTTTTTATTTTGATCTTCTCTGTTAGTTCTCCATTCATCAGAACTTTGGCTGTCTGACTGTTACAAAGTCGTTCTATCATTTTTGTAAATTTCTATCCAAATTTCATCTTATCCAATAGTGCTATTATAAATTTCCAGATTACATTGTCAAATGCTATTTGTGCGTCAAGGAAAACCAGTACCATTTGTTTTTCTGGATGCAATTACTCTATTATGTCTAGGATGACTCTCGTATTATTATTATTTTTTATATTGAAAAAGTTTTATTGGTTTTTACAATTTTCAAAAAGGGTAGGGTAAGGGATACAGAAACATATTAAGAACTTTCGCGTCGGGATCATTGGCCCTTCTAGGGCTTCATAATAAAACATAAAAAAAACATTTTTCCAAAAGTACTACAAGGTGAAAATAAGTGCAAAATTCCTAAATTCTCCATTCTATGCTAGCATTCATGTACAAACATCCAGACATAAGATTAAGCAATATTAATAATAATAAAAGAAAAGCAAAGTTATTTTTTCGATCTAAGTCTCTTGGCAATTGTATCTTCTTTTTCTCCTCCCTGGCCCCCAGCGGGCGGGGCCGTGGCCCCCTCCATCCCCCCTGGATCTTCCCCCAGGATAGAGGAATGTTTTTAAGAAAGGCTTCCGCCTCAGCAACTGTTTTAATCCTCACTCTTCCTTCATCCCAGAACACCAACATCCCTTCCGGCATCACCCACTTGAACCAGATCCCATGGTCAAACAATTTTCTGGATAAGAAGGAATACCTCCTTCTCACCTCCCTAATCTTTTTTGGGATCTGTTTCAAGATGGTGACTTCCTTTTGTTGGTAAATTAACGGCCCCCCTCTCTGCGCCTTCAAAATTCCCTCTCTGGTTGACCTTCTAACAAATTTAATATGTATCTCTCTGGGTACTTCATTTATCCTGGCATATGCTGAATTTATTCTATAGACTAGGTCAATATCCCCCCTGATCTCATCTTTGGGTTTCTGTAAATATTCTGCTAAAATTGTGCTCATGAGATCAGGAAGGTATTCACCAGATTCTTCAGAAACATTCTGAAATCTTAAAAAATATGACATCCTTTCAAAATCCATCCTAGACATATGACCAGACAAATCTGCAATTTCAATGTTGACATTTTTAAGTTCTCCCTTTGCCCCAGCCAGCCCCCCTTCCAGCTCCTCAGTCTTCTGTGAATTCTCCAACACTTGTTTTCGTGTTTCCAGAAGGTCCTCCTTAAAACTTTTATTATCAGCTCTCAAAGCTTTAATTTCCTGCACCAAAACTTGTAACACCGATTCCAAAGATGACATTCTTTGTTCCAATCCTGCCAATTCTGATTTTGATGCCATGGTAAGCTGTTAAAGTCAGTGTCACTAAGATGGCGTTTTTGGGGTGGGGCCGTTGAGGCAAATCAGGAGCAAAACAGTTCAGGTGAAAGTTGTAAAAGAATTCAAGACCCAGCAGAGAAACACTTTTCACAATCAAAAACTTTAACAGAGAAGGCACCCAGGGAAGGAATCAATTAGTCCAGATATTTCTTAATTAGTAGAGAGAGAGAGTCCATTTCACGAAAAGATGTTGGTAATTTTCCAAAGGTAAAAATAGTCATTCAGGAACAAAGGGAACCTTCCTCCACCGCCCTGCCTGGGAGCCAGGAGGAGAAAATAACCCAAGAAAAATTGTATCAAGCCTGCTAGACTTGGATACATTGTAAGAAAAACAGCCGCAGATCACTTTCGCTTATTTCAATGCAGTCCGGAAACATAGTATCCGCTTCCTTGCAACAAGGAGCCATTTCGGAACGCCGCTTTAAATCCGAGGGGGGGTTTAACCAACAAACACCCCCCTCTACGTTCTTTCAATCCAGGCTGCCAGCATAAATAATATTGTAAATCACTCACTCTTCACCTCGCTGCCAAAGCCCCAGGGAGCCTTCCGGCCCGACGCTCAGTTCTTTTTAAATTTTGCTGATTGTTACCGTCCTCCATTGGCGAAGGGAAACTCCCCCCGCAGCATGTCTTCCTTCGCCTAAACCGAAGACAAGGGCC
Organism: Rhabdophis nuchalis; assembly: GCA_039707465.1. NCBI lineage: Eukaryota > Metazoa > Chordata > Lepidosauria > Squamata > Natricidae > Rhabdophis > Rhabdophis nuchalis. The sequence continues at coordinate 16,784,729 of CM077653.1, forward strand.
GTTTCCCAGCCGCCGCCAGGATAAACCAGCCCAGGCAAGCCAGTTTTACGGAGGGACCCCCAAAAAAGGGGGTGCCTCGACCCGTTAGGGGCAGAAAAAAGAACAAAACGGCGGACGAACCCCAAGGCTTGTCCGTCGCCGCCGGGAACAGGAACAGGAACGACTCTCGTATTATTTTTAATGTGTCTGTGAGGTAAAAATCCATTTTGGTCCAGGTGTATTAGTTCATTTAAAACCAGTTTAATTCTTCCTGCCATAATTGCTGCAAATATTTTATAATCAGAATTTAGTAATGAAATTGGCCTGTAATTTAGAATTTCTTGTAAATTGATTTCTTCTTTCGGGATTAGCAATATTATTGCTTCCGTCCATGATTCAGGCATCTTAGCTTTTCCTAAGACTTCATTAAACATTTCCACTCTTAGCTCTTCCAATATTATTTTATTATATTTGTATAGTTCCACCGGTATTCCGTCTGGTCCTGGGGTTTTATTATTTTTCTGGTTTTTCAGGACTAATTCCACTTTGGCTAATGTTATTGGCCTGTTTATCGCCTCCCTTTGTTCTTTTGAAATTGGTGTTATCTTTTCTGTGTTTAAATATTGTTTTATCTTGGTTTCCTCCATTATTTTATTTATTATTATTTTTTATTTGTTCATATTTATATACCGCCCTATCTCCCAATTTTGGGACTCAGGGCGGTGCACAGGGAACAGTGAAAACACAATACAATAAATATAATAAAATGTTAAAAGTAAATTAAATTACGCGAACCCGTGCTAAAATTCTAATTAAAAACTATCACTAAAATCAATTTAAAAAACTATGCCAAAATCAATTTAAAAACTATGCCAGGCCGGCCACTTGAAATAAGTGTGTTTTTAATGCCCGACGGAAAAGGCGTATATCCGTAGTTGTACGAAGGTCAGGGGGCAGGTCGTTCCAGAGGGCGGGGGCTGCCACAGAGAAGGCCCTCCCCCTGGGGGTCGCCAGCCGGCATTGTCTGGCTGACGGTACCCTGAGGCAGCCCATCCTGGGAGCGGACAGGTCGAAGGGAGGTATGTGGTAGGAGGCAGTCCTGCAGGTACCTAGGTCCAGTGCCATGGAGTGCTTTAAAGATGGTTACTAGCACCTTGAAGCGCACCCGGAAAGCCACAGGCAGCCAGTGCAGCTCACATAGGAGAGGTGTTACATGGGAGTGTCTTGAGACTCCCATAATCCCCCGAGCGACCGCATTCTGAACTAGCTGGAGCCTCCGGATGCACCTCAAGGGAAACCCCATGTAGAGAGCGTTACAGTAGTCCAGGTGAGAGATGACAAGGGCTTGAGTGACCATGCGTAGAGCGCCATGATCTAGAAAGGGGCGCAACTGGTGTATCAGGTAAACCTGATAAAAAGCCCCCCTGGCCATGGCTGTCAAATGGTCATCCAAAGACAGCCAAGAGTCCAGGAGGACGCCTAAGTTGCGGGCCCTCTCCACGGGGGCTAATGACTCGCCCCCGATGGCCAGCGATGGAACCAGCTGGCTATATCGTGACGCCGGAAACCACAGCCACTCGGTCTTGGAGTCGAAGCCTGTTCCTCCCCATCCAGGCTCGCACGGCCTCCAGGCACCGGGACATCACTTCAACGGCATCGTTGGCGTGGTCAGGGGTAGAGATGTACAGCTGAGTGTCATCAGCGTACTGATGGAACTCTATCCTGAAACCACGGATGATCTCGCCCATTTCATTTCATTTCATTTTATTAAATTTATATACCGCGCCACTCTCCCCGAAGGGACTAGGGGCGGGGAAACAGGAAATTAAAATAGGAAAATATAAAACGTAGCAAACAATAAATAGTAAAAAACAATTAAATACCAATAACTGTGTGCTAATAATCCTAAAAACTCTACCCCTTAAAATCCAAATTTAAATAATTTAAATAAACAAGCTTGATAATATAGATTAGGCCAGGCCGGCAAGATGGAATAAGTACGTCTTTAAGTTTTGGTGGAAGGAGCGGAGGTCCGTGATAGTTCGGGGGGTAGGTCGTTCCAGAGGGCTGGGCCTGCCACAGAGAAGGCCCTTCCCCTGGGCGTCACCCGCTGGCACTGCCTAGTGGACAGCACCCGGAGAAGTCCCTCTCTGTGGGAGCAAATCGGCCGAAGGGATGTGTGGGGTAGGATACGATCCTGCAGATAACTAGGCCCCTTGCCATGGAGCACTTTGAAGATGGTAATCATCACCTGAAGTGATGTCCCGGTGTTTGGAAGCCGTGCGGGTCTGGATGGGGAGGAACAAGCTCCGACTCAACCTGTCCAAGACCGAGTGGCTGTGGTTTCTGGCATCTCGATATAGCCAGTTAGTGCCATCTCTGGCTATCGGGGGTGAGTCATTAGCCCCCGCGGAAAGGGCTCACAACTTGGGTGTCCTCCTGGACTCTCGGCTGTCCATGGATGACCATGTGACGGCCGTGGCCAGGGGGGGCTTTCTATCAGGTTTACCTGATACGCCAGTTGCGCCCCTTTCTAGATCAGGACGCCCTAGGCACAGTCACTCGTTACCTCCCGCCTGGACTACTGTAATGCTCTCTATATGGGGCTCCCCTTGAGATGCACCCGGAGACTCCAGTTAGTGCAGAATGAGGCCGCATGGGGGATTTTGGGAGTTGCACGATACTCCCGTATAATACCTCTTCCCGGTGCGCTTCAAGGTGCTAGTTACCATCTTTAAAGCACTCCATGGCACGGGGCCTGGCTACCTGCAAGACCGCATCCTACCACATACCTCCCTTCGACCTGTCCGCTCCCAAAGAGAGGGCCTCCTCAGGCTGGAGACCACCAGGGGACGGGCCTTCTCTGTGGCGGGTCCAGCCCTCTGGAACGACCTCCCCCCCGACATCCGAACCATCACGGACCTGCGCCTCTTCCGCCGGACACTTAAAACTTATTTCTTCCACCTGGCTGGCCTAACATAGACAGATAAATTAGTAATTTTAATTGGATTTTAATAATTTTAAATTATTTTATCACAGTCATTATTTAATTCTATTTTATACTTTTGTACTTGTTGTGAGTTTTATCTTTTCTGTGCACCGCCCTGAGTCCCATCTGGAAGAATAGGGCAGTATATAAATTTGAAATAAACTAAACTAAACACCTTGAAGAGCACCCGAAAGGCCACAGGCAGCCAGTGCAGCTCGCGCAGGAGCGGTGTTACGTGGGAATGCCTTGAGGCTCTCAAGATCCCCCGCGCGGCTGCATTCTGAACTAGCTGTAGTCTTCGGGTGCACCTCAAGGGAAGCCCCATGTAGAGAGCATTACAGTAGTCTAGATGGGATGTCACAAGTGTGTGCGTGACTGTGCGAAGGGCATCCCAGTCTAGTAGGGGGCGCAACTGGCGTACCAGGCGAACCTGGTAAAAAGCCCCCCTGGCCACGATCGTCAGATGATCTTCCATGGGCAGTCGGGAATCCAGGAGGACACCTAGGTTGCGTGCCCTATCCATGGGGGCTAGATGTTCACCCCCGATGGCCAGTGATGGTGTCAACTGGTTGTACTGGGATGTCGGAAACCACAGCCACTCGGTCTTGGACGGGTTGAGTCTGAGTTTGTTACTTCCCATCCAGACCCGTACGGCTTCCAGACACCGGGACATCACTTCAACAGCATTGTTGGGGTGGTTTGGGGTAGATATGTACAGCTGTGTATCATCAGTGTACAGGTGGTATTCTACCCCGAAACCACGGATGATCTCGCCCAGCGGCTTCATATAGATGTTGAACAGGAGGGATGAGAGGACCGACCCCTGAAGCACCTCAGATAAGAGCGGCCTTGAGGTCGACCTCTGCCCCCCTGCCAACACGAATTGCGACTGGCTGGAGAGGTAGGAGGAGAACCACCGCAGAACGGTGCCTCCCGACCCCAACCCCTCCAGCCGGTGCAATAGGATACCATGGTTGATGGTATCGAAAGCCGCTGAGAGGTATAATAGGACCAGGATCAAGGAGCAACCTCTATCCCGGGCCCTCCAGAGATCATCCACCAATGCGACCAATGCCGTCTCGGTGCTGTACCCAGGCCGGAAACCGGACTGGCGTGAGTCTAGATAGACAGTTTCCTCCAGGTGCTGGGGGAACTGTCTTGCCACCACACTCTCAACAACCTTCACAAGAAAGCGGACGGTAATTGGCTAACACAGCTGGGTCCAAGGAGGGCTTCTTGAGGAGGGGTCTCACCACCGCCTCTTTCAGGATGGTCAGTAAGAACCCCCTCACTCAAAGAAGCGTTAACAATTCCCTGGAGCCAGCCTCGTGAAACCTCCCAGGAGGCCAGTACTAGCCAGGAGGGACATGGGTCCAATAAACATGTGGTGGTATTCAGCTGGCCCAGTATCCTGTCCATGTCATCAGGAGTCACAGGATCAAACTCTTCCCAAACAACGGTCTCAAGACCTGCCTCCGTCAGCCTGCCCGGACTAGCCCAGTCGGAGGCCAGCTCGTCTCGGATCTGAACGATTTTATCATGCAGATAACATCCAAATTCCACTGCTCGACCCTGCAAAGGAGCTTCCCATGACCTCTGGTGGAGGAGGGAGCGGGTCACCCTAAACAGGGCGACAGGGCGGTTATCTGCAGATGCGATAAGAGCGGAGAGATAATCCCATTTTGCCGCTCTTAACGCCACAAGGTAGGTCTGCAAATGCGACCTTACCTGTGTTCGGTCAGATTCAGAGCGAGTGGACCTCCAAACGCTCTCTAGGCATCTCTTTCGGCACTTCATCGCCCTTAGCTCCTCAGAAAACCAAAGAGCCAAGGTAGAGTGGCGCCGAGTGAGAGGCCGCAAGGGCACAACCCAATCCAGGGCCCCCGCGGCCACACTATTCCAGGCGGCCACTAGGTCCTCAGTAGAGTCGCGGGTCAGGGTCTCAGGTATTGGCCCAAGCACCGTCTGGAACCTCTCCGGGTCCATCAGGCGCCTGGGGTGGAACCATCTCGTTATTTCTGGTTCCGCCTCCCCGCGGTGGGGTGTAGCGGTTGGAAAGTTGAGCCGAAGGAGAGAGTGATCTGACCATGACAGGGGTTCGATGACTAATTCCCCTAACCCAAGATCACTCATCTACTGGCCGGAGACAAAAACTAGGTCCAGCATGTGTCCCCCAGTGTGAGTGGGGTCATGAACTAGTTGGGTCAGGTCGATGCTTCGCCTACCGATGGCAGGTTGAAATCCCCCATGACTAACAGCCTGGGGGTACCAACCACCACCTCAGCTATCACATCGAGAAGCTCAGGGCTGATGATATGTAGCGGGGAGCCAGGTACACAATCAGCAAGCCCAACTGTCCCCCACGGCCCCACTTCACATATAGGGATTCACAGCTGTCTGTCTGCAGCACAGCGGTCTCCCTTGGATCTAGACCTTCCTTTATGACAATCGCCACCCCTGCACCCCTACCCTGGGCCCGTGGCTGATGGAATGCCTGGTACCCTGGTGGGCACATCTCCACAAGGGGCACTCCCCCCTCGTGGCCCAACCAGGTCTCCGTGATACCCACCAGGTCCGGCTCCCCCTCTAACACCAAATCATGGATGAGGGGAGCTTTGTTGATCACGGACCTGGCATTACATAGCATCAGCCTAGGGCCCCGGCCCTGAGATTCCAGACCACCTGGGTTGCAGGAAGAGCCATGAGGGCCGGAATGCGCAACCGCTAGCAAATAGCGGGTCCGTCCTCCCGTAACATGATATGGCCCCTGGCTCCCTCCATACCTACCTCTCCCACACACCATCTCAATGGTGCGTCCCTCTATTAAACAGACCCTTTCTCCCCCCTCAATATCGGACCCTGCGCCCACCCCGTAGGGACCCTGGGCCAGCCTGGAAGTGTTACCCAGTGGGTCATTTCCCTCACCCACTTTCCTAGTTTCGGTTAACCCTCCCCCCTCCCTGGGTCCCCTTAAAAATCAAATTAAAAATTTCCCTAAGAAACCCCTCAGCTTCTGTTTCTGCCACCTCTCTAGATTCAAGAATCCATCATCAAGGTGGGCCCTTGTTAAAATTGAGGGCCAGACCTGTGAGAGAGGGGATTCTTGCAGGGCAAGGAGGTCTGTTGCAGAGTACATAAATAGCCTAAGAACAAATTATCACCAGAGGGAAAGCACTGCCTTGATGTCGAAGATTTTAACCCTGGGATCCATAGGTAACAAAAGCTAAAGAGTGCATGAGAGGGCCGCCAGTCAAGCTTCTCTATCTTCATTGATAGGATGGTAAAATGATGGCAACATAACGATGGAATAATAGATAATAAATAGGGCCACCCATAATGGGGGCAATTGAAGCCATGACAGACCATGAGACGCCCCCCCCCCCACCAGTCATTACCAAGTCACTGCGGAAAAAGCAGCAAGCTGAGGCAACAAGCCAGGATGACAAATTAGGCTGTTCATACCAGGGCTGCAAAGCCTGTCTCCATAACAATGAGACAGTGCTGACAGATGGAACAGCGGTGCTGATGGTGGAGTCGGCGGTGGTGGTATAAGCTGATATCTTGGGGGGGGGGGTGGAGGGCATCTCAGGCATCCATGCTATCTTATGCGTATAGTTTTGCAAAATATTTGAATAATCTGTTTCTTTTCTTCCATTTTGTATTGGATTCTTCCCTCTTCATCTTTTAATTGGTATATCGCCCTTTTCTCTCTTTCATTCTTCAATCTGTATGCCATCCAATATCCAGGTTTGTTGGTTTATTCAAGATAATTTTGTTTGGCTGCTTTAGTTTTCTGTGCTAATTCCTTTTGAGTTATTAAATTGATCTTATGTTTTATCATCTCTTTTTTTCTTTTTAAATTTTATTCTCTGGGTCTCTCTGTAATTCAGCTCGCGCAGGAGCGGTGTTACGTGGGAATGCCTTGAGGCTCTCAAGATCCCCCGCGCGGCTGCATTCTGAACTAGCTGTAGTCTTCGGGTGCACCTCAAGGGAAGCCCCATGTAGAGAGCATTACAGTAGTCTAGATGGGATGTCACAAGTGTGTGCGTGACTGTGCGAAGGGCATCCCAGTCTAGTAGGGGGCGCAACTGGCGTACCAGGCGAACCTGGTAAAAAGCCCCCCTGGCCACGATCGTCAGATGATCTTCCATGGGCAGTCGGGAATCCAGGAGGACACCTAGGTTGCGTGCCCTATCCATGGGGGCTAGATGTTCACCCCCGATGGCCAGTGATGGTGTCAACTGGTTGTACTGGGACGTCGGAAACCACAGCCACTCGGTCTTGGACGGGTTGAGTCTGAGTTTGTTACTTCCCATCCAGACCCGTACGGCTTCCAGACACCGGGACATCACTTCAACAGCATTGTTGGGGTGGTTTGGGGTAGATATGTACAGCTGTGTATCATCAGTGTACAGGTGGTATTCTACCCCGAAACCACGGATGATCTCGCCCAGCGGCTTCATATAGATGTTGAACAGGAGGGATGAGAGGACCGACCCCTGAAGCACCTCAGATAAGAGCGGCCTTGAGGTCGACCTCTGCCCCCCTGCCAACACGAATTGCGACTGGCTGGAGAGGTAGGAGGAGAACCACCGCAGAACGGTGCCTCCCGACCCCAACCCCTCCAGCCGGTGCAATAGGATACCATGGTTGATGGTATCGAAAGCCGCTGAGAGGTATAATAGGACCAGGATCAAGGAGCAACCTCTATCCCGGGCCCTCCAGAGATCATCCACCAATGCGACCAATGCCGTCTCGGTGCTGTACCCAGGCCGGAAACCGGACTGGCGTGAGTCTAGATAGACAGTTTCCTCCAGGTGCTGGGGGAACTGTCTTGCCACCACACTCTCAACAACCTTCACAAGAAAGCGGACGGTAATTGGCTAACACAGCTGGGTCCAAGGAGGGCTTCTTGAGGAGGGGTCTCACCACCGCCTCTTTCAGGATGGTCAGTAAGAACCCCCTCACTCAAAGAAGCGTTAACAATTCCCTGGAGCCAGCCTCGTGAAACCTCCCAGGAGGCCAGTACTAGCCAGGAGGGACATGGGTCCAATAAACATGTGGTGGTATTCAGCTGGCCCAGTATCCTGTCCATGTCATCAGGAGTCACAGGATCAAACTCTTCCCAAACAACGGTCTCAAGACCTGCCTCCGTCAGCCTGCCCGGACTAGCCCAGTCGGAGGCCAGCTCGTCTCGGATCTGAACGATTTTATCATGCAGATAACATCCAAATTCCACTGCTCGACCCTGCAAAGGAGCTTCCCATGACCTCTGGTGGAGGAGGGAGCGGGTCACCCTAAACAGGGCGACAGGGCGGTTATCTGCAGATGCGATAAGAGCGGAGAGATAATCCCATTTTGCCGCTCTTAACGCCACAAGGTAGGTCTGCAAATGCGACCTTACCTGTGTTCGGTCAGATTCAGAGCGAGTGGACCTCCAAACGCTCTCTAGGCATCTCTTTCGGCACTTCATCGCCCTTAGCTCCTCAGAAAACCAAAGAGCCAAGGTAGAGTGGCGCCGAGTGAGAGGCCGCAAGGGCACAACCCAATCCAGGGCCCCCGCGGCCACACTATTCCAGGCGGCCACTAGGTCCTCAGTAGAGTCGCGGGTCAGGGTCTCAGGTATTGGCCCAAGCACCGTCTGGAACCTCTCCGGGTCCATCAGGCGCCTGGGGTGGAACCATCTCGTTATTTCTGGTTCCGCCTCCCCGCGGTGGGGTGTAGCGGTTGGAAAGTTGAGCCGAAGGAGAGAGTGATCTGACCATGACAGGGGTTCGATGACTAATTCCCCTAACCCAAGATCACTCATCTACTGGCCGGAGACAAAAACTAGGTCCAGCATGTGTCCCCCAGTGTGAGTGGGGTCATGAACTAGTTGGGTCAGGTCGATGCTTCGCCTACCGATGGCAGGTTGAAATCCCCCATGACTAACAGCCTGGGGGTACCAACCACCACCTCAGCTATCACATCGAGAAGCTCAGGGCTGATGATATGTAGCGGGGAGCCAGGTACACAATCAGCAAGCCCAACTGTCCCCCACGGCCCCACTTCACATATAGGGATTCACAGCTGTCTGTCTGCAGCACAGCGGTCTCCCTTGGATCTAGACCTTCCTTTATGACAATCGCCACCCCTGCACCCCTACCCTGGGCCCGTGGCTGATGGAATGCCTGGTACCCTGGTGGGCACATCTCCACAAGGGGCACTCCCCCCTCGTGGCCCAACCAGGTCTCCGTGATACCCACCAGGTCCGGCTCCCCCTCTAACACCAAATCATGGATGAGGGGAGCTTTGTTGATCACGGACCTGGCATTACATAGCATCAGCCTAGGGCCCCGGCCCTGAGATTCCAGACCACCTGGGTTGCAGGAAGAGCCATGAGGGCCGGAATGCGCAACCGCTAGCAAATAGCGGGTCCGTCCTCCCGTAACATGATATGGCCCCTGGCTCCCTCCATACCTACCTCTCCCACACACCATCTCAATGGTGCGTCCCTCTATTAAACAGACCCTTTCTCCCCCCTCAATATCGGACCCTGCGCCCACCCCGTAGGGACCCTGGGCCAGCCTGGAAGTGTTACCCAGTGGGTCATTTCCCTCACCCACTTTCCTAGTTTCGGTTAACCCTCCCCCCTCCCTGGGTCCCCTTAAAAATCAAATTAAAAATTTCCCTAAGAAACCCCTCAGCTTCTGTTTCTGCCACCTCTCTAGATTCAAGAATCCATCATCAAGGTGGGCCCTTGTTAAAATTGAGGGCCAGACCTGTGAGAGAGGGGATTCTTGCAGGGCAAGGAGGTCTGTTGCAGAGTACATAAATAGCCTAAGAACAAATTATCACCAGAGGGAAAGCACTGCCTTGATGTCGAAGATTTTAACCCTGGGATCCATAGGTAACAAAAGCTAAAGAGTGCATGAGAGGGCCGCCAGTCAAGCTTCTCTATCTTCATTGATAGGATGGTAAAATGATGGCAACATAACGATGGAATAATAGATAATAAATAGGGCCACCCATAATGGGGGCAATTGAAGCCATGACAGACCATGAGACGCCCCCCCCCCCACCAGTCATTACCAAGTCACTGCGGAAAAAGCAGCAAGCTGAGGCAACAAGCCAGGATGACAAATTAGGCTGTTCATACCAGGGCTGCAAAGCCTGTCTCCATAACAATGAGACAGTGCTGACAGATGGAACAGCGGTGCTGATGGTGGAGTCGGCGGTGGTGGTATAAGCTGATATCTTGGGGGGGGGGTGGAGGGCATCTCAGGCATCCATGCTATCTTATGCGTATAGTTTTGCAAAATATTTGAATAATCTGTTTCTTTTCTTCCATTTTGTATTGGATTCTTCCCTCTTCATCTTTTAATTGGTATATCGCCCTTTTCTCTCTTTCATTCTTCAATCTGTATGCCATCCAATATCCAGGTTTGTTGGTTTATTCAAGATAATTTTGTTTGGCTGCTTTAGTTTTCTGTGCTAATTCCTTTTGAGTTATTAAATTGATCTTATGTTTTATCATCTCTTTTTTTCTTTTTAAATTTTATTCTCTGGGTCTCTCTGTAATTCAGCTTTGACTTCCATAAGTTCTTTTTGTATACATTCTTGTTGCTCTTTTTGTTTTCTAGTTTTCCTCGCAATGTAGGCAATCGTGAGGCCTCTTGTGTATGCTGTCATAGTATCCAAAAGATTTTGAATTGAGGTGTCTTCTTTTTTATTTATTCTAAAAAATAGTTTTAATTCCTTCTCCAGCATTTGAATGTATTCCGTTTCATTTACAATATTTGAGTTCATCATCCATCTTTTCCTTCTTCTTTGGCCTTTCCATCTTAATTTTATTGGGTTATGATCTGCCCATTCATTTAGTTCAATTTCAATTTCCTCTAATGGATTACATAAACCAGATGATATCCAGGCCATGCCAATTTGTGACAGGGGCTGGTGTGGGTTCGAATAAAAGGTATATTGCTTTCTTGTTTTGTGCCTTTCTCTCCAAATATCATGTAGTTTATAGTCCACTGCCATTACAAAAAAGGATTTGGGTAACATATTTTTTTTGTTTTATTTTTCCTTTTGCTTTCATAGTCCATTTTTTTATCCAATATTGCATTATTGTTCCCAATTAAGCAAATACTTTCATATTCTAATTCATTTAGTTTGTTGTGTAATTTCATATAAAATTCCTCTTGTTTCTGATTTGGTGCATATATAAATATTAATAATATCGGTTTTCTGTTATCTCTATTTCAATCATTAGAATCCTGCCTTCTTCATCAGAGTAGTCTGCTCTAGAGTTTAATGTTTCTTTTATATAGGTTGCTATCCCTCTTTTTTTTTGTCTGCCAGTGCTGTATATAATTCCCCTAATTTTTTATTTTCCAATAAGTTCATATGTTCCTTTTTGATTTGCACTTCTTGTATACAGGTTACATCCACCTTCAGTTTCCTAAGTTTATTAAACATCTGGGCTCTTTTATTTGGTGCATTCAGTCCATTCAAGTTTATTGAGATAATGGTTATTTTCTGGTCCATCTTTAGATGGGGTATTTTTTGTTGCTTCTGGTTTGTATCTGACTTTTCCCTCTCGCACTTTCTTTTTCCGCTCTCTCTTTCTTGCTTCTGTTCTTCTTTACTGTTTATTTCCTTGTCCTCTGGTGTTTCTTATTCTTAACTTCTACTTTCTAGGTCCCCTTTAGTTCCTTGTTCTTCTTCCTCCATGCAGTATTTTTTATAGAATTAATTTATTTGTTTGTTTGTTTATTTGTTTATTTATTTATTTATTTATTTATTTATTTATTTATTTATTTATTTATTTATTTATTTATTTATTTAAATCATATTTATATCCCGCCCTTCTCCACAAGGGACCCAGGGCGGCGCACAGGAATTTAAAAAACATACAAAAACAATAAATACAGAATTTAAAAACATATTAAATTATAATCCTATGCTAAAATCCAATTTTAAAATCCCCAATTTAAAACTATCTAAAATAGTCCCAGCGGGGTTAGACTAGGCCGGCTTGCTTAAAAAGATGTGTTTTTAGACACTGGCGGAAGGGGCGGAGGTCCGAGATGGTACGCAATTCAGGGGGTAGATTGTTCCAAAGGGCAGGGCCCGCCACAGAGAAGGCTCTTCCCCTGATTGTCGCCAGACGGCATTGCCCGGCTGACGGCACCCTGAGAAGGCCCTCTCTGTGGGAGCGGATCAGCGGGGCAGGAGGAGGTCTCGCATATAACTAGGCCCTATGCCATGGAGCACTTTAAAGATGGTCGTCAGAACCTTGAAGTGCACCCGAAAGGCCACAGGAAGCCAGTGCAGCTCGCGCAGGATCGGTGTTATATGGGAGCATCTAGAGGCTCCTGTAATCACCCGCGTGGCTGCATTCTGGACTAACTGTAGCTTTCGAGTGCACCTCAAGGGAAGCCCCATGTAGAGAGCATTGCAGTAGTTGAGTTGGGACGTCACGAGAGCTTGAGTGACTGTGCGAAGGCCAGCCCGGTTAAGTAAGGGGCGCAATTGGTGCATCAGGAGTACCTGATGAAACGCCCCCCTGGCCACGGCTGCCACATGGTCCTCCATAGACAGCCGGGAGTCCAGGAGGACACCCAAATTGCGCGCCCTCTCCACGGGGCCCCCCAATGGCCAGAGTTGGAGTAATCTGGCTGAACCGGGGTGCCGGAAACCACAGCCACTCGGTCTTGGACAGGTTGAGCTTGAGTTTGTTACTACCCATCCAGATCCATACGGCCTCCAAACACCGGGACAGCACCTCGGCGGCATCGTTGGGGTGGTCTGGGGTGGATATGTACAACTGGGTGTCATCAGCGTACAGATGGTATCCCACCCCAAAACCACGGATGATCTCGCCCAGTGGCTTCATATATGTGTTAAACAGGAGGGGCGAGAGGACCGACCCCTGAGGAACCCCGCATAAGAGAGGTCTCGATGTCGACCTCTCCCCTCCTGTCAACACATATTGCGACTGACCAGAGAGGTAGGACGAGAACCACCGTAAAACAGTGCCTCCCAGCCCCAACCCCCCCAGTCGGTGCAATAGGATACCATGTCGATGGTATCAAAAGCCGCAGAATTCCTGCGATTCTTCTATATTCTCTATTTTATATTTTTTTCCTTGCCAAGATATCAGTACCCCTTCTGGTACCAACCATCTGGACATTATTCTGTTCTTATTTAACTGATTTGTTAAAAATTGGTATTGGCTACATTATTCACGGATTCTCCATTGAATCTGTTAAAGCATAATCAACTCTTTTCCCTTGACTGTAATCGTCCCTTCTCTGGTTTTTTTGTACACTTCGTCTTTAGTTGTTTTTTTAAACAAATCTTACATGCACTTCTCCTGGGAGCCTATGTCTTCTGGCATAATTAGTGTGTACACGGTAAGCCTCATCGATGTCTCCTCTCAACTCCTGTTCTTTCCTCTGTAAATTTTTGGTGAGGATTTCAATCATTTTTCCTTTCAGGTCTTCCTCTTTTTCTTCTGGTATAATTTGGAATCTTAGATAAAATGAAGCTCTTTCGATTTCTAATCGGATTATTGATAACTCTGACTCCTTATTGGCTTGTATATATTTAAGCTCCATTTTTTCCATCTTCTGATCTGTCTGTTCTATTTTTGTTTTGATGTTCTGGATTTTCTGTTTGCTGATTGCTAAGGCATTCTGTGTCCTTTCAATTTTGTCATCCACATTTTTGATCTTTTCTTTCACTTCTCCCATTTTGTTTTTCATTTCTTCATGATTCCTCCATGTCTCCTCATGATTTGTAGCCATCACTTGTTGGTTTCTCATCAATATCTCTTGTATCATCTGGAGCGTCACTTGCATACTCTGCATTGTTGGAGCTGGTCACATTGTTCCTGCCATTGACTCTCTTTCTCCAGCCCCAGTGTGCTCTCAATTGATCTTTGATTAGAGGGGAAGGGTGTTGCAGAAGAAAGGTTGGATGTAATTTTTTCCTCTGACTTCACTGAAGTTGCCATTTTTATCCCTCTATATATCCTTGCCCACAATTGCATGCAAATTCTGTTTTGCTTCTATTGCTTCAACAATATCAGCAGTATCAACAGTATCAGTAACCATATATCTCACTATTTAACATTAATTAACCTTATAATTCTGTTTTTAATCCTTAATTATTATATATCATAGAGTTATATATCATACTGTTATCTTCTACAAATAAATGTCTCTCAGTTATGCCAATTATACTCCAGATTATGTCACCATTGATTTTCTTGCATCAGACTTAATGATTCAAATTTATAATCCACTAGGTGTCACCCTCTCCTCAGAATCACTGTCCACTCTGTCAGTCACAGTTAATTAATATCGTAAGCCCAGAGGCAGAGACAAAACACAGGGGGAGGGGGGGGGGTTAAAGGAGCCCCCCGGCCTTTCCAAAACAACTCTCTCTCTACTGTCTCTGCTACAGTTTTAACTTCCAAAGAGAGTGGATATTGTATATTTGCAAGGTGTCCCCTCCAAAAGGATGTTCACGATTGAAACTGTTCACATTTCAAAGTTCAACTATTCTTTGGAAAGACAGAGGAGTGGAAGGAAGAGTCAGGAGAGAAGAAAAGAATAATAATCAACAACCAGCCCAACTGTTATACAATCCTTTTTGTGTTTTCCAAGTCTTCTTAGCAGCTACTATAACCCACTCCTGTTGTCCAAGCCGGGTTTTAGTTCTTTCTCCTCCCTCTCCTATCCGGTTTTCCACTCTGGCTGCTTCCTTTCAAGTTATTCACGCTGTCAATTCCAATTCAGCATCTCAGCTCCCACTACTTTCTGCAAGATTCAAGACTGTAGAAACAGTCTCCGTCACCAAGCCTCTTTCTTTCCAGCTCACCTTTTCTGCCAATTTTGCATTGTCTTCCCTTTCTTTGGGTTGTCAATAATAACAGACATCTCGATTTCAATTGCCCCCCCCTCTCTTATGCGGCCGCCATCACTATCCCGACCAAGTGGCAGGATAGATCCTCGTCTGTTTAGTGGGTTTCTCCTACCCTTTGGGAGATTTGCCTTATCATCCCAGCATCTTCAGAGTTTCCCCCTTAATCTGCTGGTCCCTTCAGGATCTACACTGCTGAGAAATGAGCTCAAATGAAGAAATTAGAGATAGAAGTTATGGGAGCTCCCATTCTCCAACTCTTAGCATGATGATGTCACCTCCCGGAAGTCCCCAACACTTTTTTTTTTTATATTGCAAAAGTTTTATTGGTTTTTACGAATTTTTCCAAATAGGGTAAGGTAAGGTGATACAGAAACATTTTGAGAACTTTCACGTCGAGATCAGTGGCCCCTCCAGGGCTTCATAATGAAACATTGGTAATACATTTTTCAATAATACTACAAGATGAAAACAAATGCATACATCATAAATTCTAAATTCTCTGCTGGCAATCATATACAAACATCCAGATAAAAGGTTTTACAGTTTTAATAAAAAAGGCAAAGTCATTTTTTAGATCTAAGTCTCTTGGCAATTGTGTCTTCTTGTTCTCCTTCCTGGCCCCCAGCGGGCGGGGCCGTGGCCTCCTCCGCCCCCCCTGAATCTTCCCCCAGGATAGAGGCATGTTTTTTAAGAAAGGCTTCCGCCTCAGCAACTGTTTTAATCCTTACTCTTCCTCCTTCCCAGAACACCAACATCCCTTCTGGCATCGCCCACTTAAACCAAATCCCGTGGCTGAACAATTTTTTGGATAAGAAGGAATACTTCCTTCTCATCTCTCTAATCTTTTTTGGGATCTGCTTCAAGATAGCGACTTCCTTTTGTTGGTAAATTAACGGGCCCTCTCTCTGTGCCTTCAGAATTCCCTCCCTAGTCGACCTTCTAACAAATTTAATATGTATCTCTCTGGGTACTTCATTTATCCTGGCATATGTTGAATTTATTCTGTAAACTAGGTCAATGTCCCCCCTGATCTCATCTTTGGGTTTTTGTAAATAGTCTGCTAATTGTACTCATGAGATCAGGAAGGCATTCACCAGTTTCCTCCAAAATATTCTGAAATCTTAAAAAATATGACATCCTTTCAAAATCCATCCTAGACATATGACCAGACAAATCTCCAATTTCACTGTTAACATTTTTCAGTTCTCCCTTTGCCCCAGCCAACCCCACCTCCAACTCGGTCTTCTGTGTATTCTCCATCAATTTTTTCTGTGTTTCCAAAAGTTCGAGCTTAGAGCTGCAATGATCTTTCCTCAAGGCTTTAATTTCAAGCACCGAGTGTAACACTTCTTCCATAGCTGTCATCCTTTGTTCCAATCCTGGATTTTCTGGTTGTTTTTTTGAAGCCATGGTGAGCTATTAAAGTCAGTGCCACTAAGATGGCGTTTTTTGGGTGCGGCCGCTGGGGCAAGTCAGGAGAAGAAAGTTCAAATCAAAATTGCAACAAGTTGTAGAGCCCAGAAGAGAAGCAATTTTCACAGTCAGTTGTTAAAACATAGAAGGCACTCCAGGGAAGGAATCAATTAATCCAAAAAATTTTTTTCCATTAGTAGAGGGAGATAGTCCCAGTCACAAAGAGATGTTGATAATTTTCCATAAGAAATAGTCATTCAGGAACAAAGGGAAGCCATCTTCCACCGCCCAGTCTGGCAGCCAGCAGGAGAAAGTGGCAAAGGAAATTGTTTCAATAAAGCCGGACTTAGATACATTGTATGGAAACAAGCCGCAAAGCACTTTCACTTATTCCACAAAAGTCCGGATGAGAAATATCCGCTTCCTCGCAACGAGGAGCCATTTCTGAACGCCGCTTTTGTAAATCCGAGGGGGGGTTTAACAAACACCCCCCTCCACGTTTCTCTCAATCCAAGCCGCCAGCAGAAAAAGATTTAAAGTCACTTACTCTTCACCTCGCAGCTCAAGCCCCGGCAAAGCCATCCGACCCGAGCGCTCCGTTCTCTCCAAATTCATTGTTCGTTACCGTCGTCCGTTGGCGAAGGGAACCAAGCCCCCCGCAGCATGTCTCCTTCCACCTAGACCAAAGACAAGGACCATTCCCCAGCCGCCACCAGCTGAACCAGTCCAGGCAAGCCAGTCCTACGGAGGGCCCCCCCCAAAAGGGGGCACCCCGCCCCGTTAGGGGCAGAAAAAAGAACAAAAGGGCAGACGAGTCCCAGGACTCGTCCGTCGCCGCCAGAAGCCGGAACCGGAAGTCCCCAACACTTTTGAATGGCCTTTTCCTGACAATCCTCTCCAGGCTGTGGTCATCCCTGCTGCTTGTGCACCTTTTTCTTCCACACTTTCCCCTTCCATATACTTTTCTATTAATGTGCTTTGATGCAGCACTTTGTGAACATCCAACTTCTTTTGCAATTACCTTTTGAGGCTTTCCCTCCTTATGGAAGGTGTCAATGATGGTTTTCTGCACAACTGACAGGCCAGCAGTCTTTCCCATTATTGTGATTTCTACTGAACCATACTGAGAGACCATTTAAAGGCTCAGGAACCTTTTGCAGGTGCTATCGCTTAATTAGCTGATTAGAGTGGGACACTTTGAGCCTAGAACCTTTTCACAATATTCTAATTTTCTGAGATTGTGGATTTGGGGTTTTCATGAGCTGTACTCCATAATCATCACAATTAAGACAAATCACAGCTTGAACTATCTTGCTTTGCATGTAATGAGTCTTATCTCATATATTAGAGTGGCTGTGGTTTCCGGCGTCCCGGTACAACCAGTTTACTCCATCACTGGCCATAGGGGGTGAACATCTAGCCCCTGTGGATGGGGCACGCAACTTGGATACTCGGCCGTCTATGGAAGATCAAGTGACGGCCATGGCCAGGGGGGCGTTCTACCAGGTTTGCCTGGTATGCCAGTTGCGTCCCCTATTCACACAGTCACTCATGCACTTGTGACATCCCACCTAGACTACTGCAATGCTCTCTACATGGGGCTTCCCTTGAGGTGCACCCGAAGACTGCAGCTAGTCCAGAATGCGGCCGCGCGGGCAATTCTGGGAGCCTCTAGACATTCCCACGTGACACCGCTCCTGCGTGAGCTGCACTGGCTGCCTGTGGCCTTTCGGGTGCGCTTCAAGGTGTTGATTACCATCTTTAAAGTGCTCCATGGCACGGGACCTAGTTATCTGTGAGATCGCATTCTGCCCCACACATCCCTTCGGCCGATTCGCTCCCACAGAGAGGGACTTCTCCGGGTGCCATCCACTAGGCAATGCCAGCGGGCGACGCCCAGGGGAAGGGCCTTCTCTGTGGTGGGCCCAACTCTCTGGAATGACCTACCCCCCCGAACTCAGAACAACCACGGACCTCCGCTCTTTCCGCCAAAAGCTAAAGACCCACTTCTTCCATCAGGCCAGCCTGGCCTAATCTACCTCTCCAGCCTTTAGTCTGAATATTTAAACTTTTAATTGGGTTTTTAAGGGGTTTAGTTTTTAAGGATTTTAGATTTTTAGCGCAG
This sequence comes from Rhabdophis nuchalis, assembly GCA_039707465.1. Taxonomy (NCBI): domain Eukaryota; kingdom Metazoa; phylum Chordata; class Lepidosauria; order Squamata; family Natricidae; genus Rhabdophis; species Rhabdophis nuchalis. The sequence continues at coordinate 16,803,148 of CM077653.1, forward strand.
GGTTATAGTTGGTTTAATTCGATTTTATATATTTATAATGGTTCTATGTTTGTATGCTTTTTAATTTCCTGTGCACCGCCCCGAGTCCCTTTGGGGAAAGGGAGCGGTCTACAAATTAAACTGATTGATTGATTGATTGATTAGTTTCACCTTTTAAGTTGCATTACTGAAATAAATGAACTTTCGCATGATATTCTAATTTTCCAAGTTTCACCTGTATATTGGGTGGCAAGGATATAGGAAGATACTGGAAGGTGATCACTTTAGTGATAATAGTAAAGACTTCATTTTCTACCTGCTGGGAGAAGGCAATGATAAACCACTCCTGAATTTGACCAAGGAAATTAAATGGCTGGACAATATGGTGTCATATATTGGATGATGCTCAACATGCTACTGAAGTTCTTTTGAAGTATTAGTGGTGCTTATAATGCAGATTGTTGGTGATATTTTTTATCTATTTATTTCTTAAATTTATATGCTGCCTACCTCACTGATAAGGCAACTCTGCTAAGGCTATGTTGGTATGCAGGAAGAGAAAATCCAAACCTGGAAAATCAGAATTGCAATGGGAACATTAAATATTAGAAGCATGAACTTGGGGAAGTTCAACACAATTAAAGATAAAATGAATTGACCACATACTGACAGGTGTGTGATATGATATGAACTACAATAGGTTGGAACTGGAAACATTTAATCAGAAGATCTCACTGTTTACTACATAGTAAAACAACAATGACAAGAAAGAAGGAATATTGTAGCTTTGACAGTCAGAAAGATATAGTAAAGACAAATGGCCATAATGTATACTCAACGACCAAATACTGTCAGGTAGACCTCATGGACAATCCTTGTCTAAGTTATCCATTGATGCAGAAGACAAGGAAATTGATGAATTTTATAGTCGTTTAATCATATCCTGTAAAGAAAGTGTGTTTTTATATTCTCATACTATTGAAAATAGTAAAGTGGTTGGACTGTTTGGTCTAGAAAACAGAAATGAAGCAGGAAAAGAACAACTTGCCAAGCAACTAACCCCAAAGGCAATGTAGTCTATCCTCATAGACTTGTTTTATTATGTGTGCCTCTTTTCATATTGGCACCATTGATGTGGGGTTTTTTTTTGCAGTGGGAGCTCCATTTGGAAGTGTGATGTATGAGTTTGTTGGGAAATCATCTCCTTTTCTGATCCTGGCAGTCTTGGCTCTCTTAGATGGAGGTAATGTAAATAATCCTTTGAAGTAGTCAGGTCAGGGCCCACCATGAATCATTGAGCTGAAAAAGATTGCTCCAGCCACCAATTTTTCTGTGAAGTAAATGCCATTGAGCATAGTGAGGCTTACTTCTCAGAAAACATCCTAAGAAGATGGCAGGGTCAAGGGAGAATTGAACTACTGACTAGAAATAAGGTTGAACATAATGGAAAGATGGAAAGATATTTCTAAGCATGAAATAATTATATTTCTGTTTTAGTTTTGCAGCTAGGTATCCTGCATCCAACCAAGATTTCACCTGAGGTAGGGCAAAAACACCCATTCATGTTTCCTTTTATGTATGTACTAAAATATTTTACCCTACTTGTTGATGCAAAGGATCTGCATATCTATTTATTTTTAATTTTTAATGTAAAATAAAATGACTGTTTAAAAGCAGCAGTTTAAAATATCAGATTAGGAGTTATAAAATCAAGAGTAAACAAGCATTTTATTCAGAACAAAAATATAGGAACTCTGAAAGCTGCTAGAAAAGTAGGCTTTTTTGCAACAAAACAAAACAACTCCAATTAACATCTTCCACTGAAACATATCTTCTCTGGGTGTTTTCCAGAGTATCAAAGGAACCTCCTTGTTGACCTTGTTGTGGGATCCCTACATTTTGATTGCAGCACGTAAGTTTTATTACCTGTTATGGGCATTTGGTCTTTAGGATACAATAACCATCATCTCAACTTAGCTTCTGTAGAACTGAGGTAGGTTTAGACAAGATTCTTCTGATCACCAGCATTGCTTATTGTTTCTGGTCCTGTCTGCCAGAAAAATAAAGCATGCCATATAGTTGAAGATGATTTTACATCTCTCCAAGCAAAATGCACCCTACTCTTTGTATTGTCCCATGTACAAAATGTAGAATCAGAGAGTCTAAAGAGGGTATTTGTAGGAGAAGAACAGGCAGAGCCAGGGGCAGAGTTAAATAAGTCATCAGCCTAGAGTTATTTTCTTCATTCAAATGGTCTAAGTCCAACACTTAGTCTTATCTAGTATTAATTTAGTGCTGTACATTAGCTGATTAGATTCTTGTGCATAGGCTTGACCAATAAATCATATTCACTGCAACTTAACATATGGTCCTGATTCTTTGCACCTGACAGTATTAGATCATTCATGCAGTGCAGATTTCCAAATTAATTGCTGTCCAACTTCTCATTCAACACATCCAATAAATGTGAGCTCAGCCCTTGTAGAAGGTTCCATTGCCAAGCTAATAGAAGAATTATAGGAAGTTCTTCCTAAAATTCTCTCTGCCTTGTCTTATTAGAGGCATTATTTCATATTTTGCATTTGCCCTCTTTGCCTAGAGCAAAGGCTGCATTGTTTGGTCTTTTTCTCTGGGATAGCCTTTAGTTACTGAATAAGGACTATCATATCCATTCTCACATGGGGTTTTGCAAGTCCAAGAACATATCAGTTCCCTCTATGCCTTGTCGTTGGCTCCCAATCTCCCAATCATGCCAAGATGACATTTCTTTCTATCTACTTTCCCCATGCCTTTCTTCAAATGTGATGCTCTCAACTGCACCTTTTCTCTTCCTCCAGGTTCAATTTGCTTTGGAAACATGGGGGTTGCTATTTTAGAGGCTACTTTGCCCATTTGGATGATGCAAACCATGTACTCCCCAGAATGGCAACTTGGTAAGTTTTTAAAAGAAATAATTTTCATAGGAATTGAATGGTAATAAAATATATTTAGATTAATTTAGTCTTTAAATTTTAACTAAGATGCAAATTGTATATATTTAAAATCAATTCAGGAGGATTTCAAAACCATGTGTGTTCCTTGGGATGGACCTTGAATGGCAAGCTGGAAACCATACTTCAAAAATAACATATGGGTCAGGAGTAAATCTAGATTTGTTTTAATTGTGTTTAATTATTTGTGCTGTTGCATATGAATAATGCAGTATTAATTTTTAAAAAGGGTCTTTCTTCATCTATTAATGAAAACTGATACAGTCAAGTGACAAAGAAAAAGAAAGTGAAATCTGGGCCTATAACTATTGAAGAGTTCCCTACTGATTAAGGAAAAAGCTTCTTTAGAGACAGAGGGTTGGTGACTCAGCATATGGTAATTATGTGCCACCACAGAGATGGAATAATGAGATGAAATAGCTGTGTTGTTCTTTAAAAGGCACTGAAATTGAATTTATGGAGGACTAATGCTTTTTTTTTTGGTTATATAAATTTTATTGGTTTTTTAAAAGTATATATAGGAAAGGGGAATATGGGGCATACAAAATTTTGGTGACTTCATGTCGACGATGGCGACCCCCCCCTCACTTCCCAAATTGCAATTTTATAAAACATATGGTGATAAGCATAAGCAAATTTCATATTATATACATTATATCAGACATGTGATATACATTCTATCAAAGCATATGTTCAGTCATCTCTTTCTTTGCCATTTCTCTGTATTTACAATTAAAGTGTTAACTCATTTCAACTCATTTTTGCGATCTCAATTTTTTTCAATGTCACTTCTTCCCCCCTGCCCCCTGGTGGGGCTGTGGCTACTCTTTCTTTTCCCTCCCCGGTATCTATGCCTTCTAGGGAGGAGAAATGTTTATTCACAAACACTTCCGCCTCTGCTGGTGTTTTAATTTTAATTCTATCTCCTTCCCAAAAGATTAACATCCCCTCTGGCAGCAACTAATTGAACCAGACCTTTATCATACACTTTTTTTAGATAAGAAAGAATACTTCTTTCTTGTTTCTCTTATTTTTTTTGGAATCTGCTTCAAGACAGTTACAACTTTTTCTTGGTATCTCAGTGCCCCCCCCCCATGCCCTCAACACCTCCTCCCTCGTGGATCTCCTGAAAAATTTCACATGAACCTCTCTTGGGAGATTGTGAGTTCTAGCATATGCTGAATTTATTCTATATACTAAATCTATATCCCACCAAATTTGATCTTTATCCTTTTTAAGGTATTCTGCTAATATATCACTCATAATTTCTTTAATATCTTCATTTGGTATTTCTGGCACGTTCTGAAATCTAAGAAAAAGGGTCATTCTTTCAAATTCTGCTTTAGAGATATAATTTTGCAATTCCACATTCTGTTTCTGTAACTCCTTAACTTCCCCCTCTGTCCCATCTGCTCTCTTTTCCAAGGAGGTGATCTTCCCTTTATTATCTATTGAGCTTTGTTGAACATTTTTAAGCTCTTCTTTAAAGTCTGACATTTCTTTGCGAAGTTCATTAATGCTTTTCAAAAGTTCCTGAAACATTTGGGTCACCGATGGTTCTTGTGTGGTTCCTGCAGCCACCTCTCTTTGTAGTAAGGTGGTAATCCTCATCTGCTGAGTTGCCGGGCTAGAATCGGCAGATGAAGGGGCAGACACTGACTTTCCCATCAGGGGCTTTTTAGGACCCATTTCCGCAGTTCCTAGGTATTAATCAAATTGTTTCCAAAGGCGAGCAGGGCAGAGAGGTTAAAAGTCTTGGAAAAAGTCTAATTTTGTTGGTTTCTTTTCTTTTTATAATCCCAAGTGTAGAGAAGAAAATATAAGGCTTTTTTTTTCTCATTCAAAAGTTCCACAGTCGGGAAGGGCAGAGGGCTCTCCAGGGAGGGCTCACACAGACACCAAGCGCTCTTCTTTAAACGGCTGCCACAGAGGTTTTCCATAAGCGGGAGAAAGTTTCAGTAGGAGAACAAAAGGAAGCCATCTTGCCACACCTTTCCGCAGCGGGGAAAGTGAAAGTTAAAATCGATTCTTTCGAGTTGCCCCAAAATACATTGTTGCAACTCTTAAATCAATTTTCCACTGAGTTGTTTCAAATGACAATGTTTGTTAACCCTCATTTCTGCCTTCCGGAGAGATTGCTAAGTTGCCGCTTGTTCCGAGAGGGGGTTAGAAAAAAAACCTCCCCCCTCTATTTCCCTTTTAAATTTTTGAACATAGACACACTTTATCTTTGCCGCTTACCTCCATCAAGAAAGCCAGGAGTTTGGTGGGATCCTCCATCGCCGGCATTTCAGCAACTCGTTTTATTTATGATGTTTCTTCCGAAGTTCATCAGACGAAAGGACGAAATTTCGCGCCCCCCTCTAGTCCTCCTCAACATCTGGGGCAAAGTCGGGATGACCCCCCCCGACTGCCGTCAGGTTGGGGGCTCCCAACAAGCTGGCCGTTTCGGCAAGAAACCCCTCCAGGGTCCCTTGTGCCCCTGCAGGAGCCCGCTGAGAAGGCAACGGCGGACAGACGTCCGTCGCCTTCAAAAATCCGGAAGTGAAGTCTGAGGACTAATGCTTTCAATGACACTTTCTGCCACAACAATTGAATTGCCACTTGGCTTAGCCGAGTGACTGAGGGTTGCTAATCAGTTTAAAGACTGACTAAAGCTAAGCAGCCTTGATAAGATGGTGGGTCTTTGAGGATGACTTGCCACCTTCTTTATGTCTTCCTGGAAAAACAGCAAGGGGGAAATGGGTGAAGTTGTTATTAATGGGATGGCAAATATAGGGATGATGATAGTGAAGGGGTGCCCACTCTGATACCGGAGACAACATCCATGCAAGACAAAGTTGTCCACAATCTCTCTAGACCTGTGCTCCCCTAGTTTTGTAATATTGTCTCATTATTTCTTTCCTATATCAATTCTCCTTGTTTTCATATCCCTTAATATTTGCTTTGCTTCACTTGTGCGTGGCATCTTTGTTTTATCCTGAATGCCTTTGGCAGAATCTACATTGTTTTTCTTTTCTTTTTTAAATGCAAACAATAAATATGTGGCTCCCCAAGTAGTAGTCATCTCAGCAGTTCCTCTGGTTATCACCAGAGGGAATATTCTGTGCAGTACATTAATCATCTATGTTTTGCTGATAAAACCAGTATTTCAGGATCTTGGAGAGCTCTAAAATGATAACTAGCATTCACAAGATATGGCAGAAATTTAAAGTGTCTACTTTGCTGGAGTCTATTCTAGCTTGTCCTCCCAGGTGCTTCCCTCTTCCTGAATAAACTTGGGGCACGGAAAATGGCTTTGATCTTGAGCCAAATGGCACACATTTGTTTATTTATTTGATTTATAAAATTGTCCATCTCACAGCAGTGATTCTAAGTGATGTACCCAGATTAAGACCTTCACCACAACATATAATCCACGTCACCCTGATTAAAACAAAAATAACAAAAGACACATCACCAATAAAAACTCTTGGCCCTTGTCCACCACTTATCATTGCTTCTTGCACAGATGTCCAAATCCCTGCTTGTCACCATATTCACTGAGTGACCCTGAGCCACATTTTCTTTCTTAGTCAATTCTAATCTACCAAGTAAAGATGAAGGTAAATGAAAATTGAACCAAGATGAATTTCATGGAGAAAGGAAAGCCTAAACATGTATTAGTTTTGCTTAACAATTGAAACAGCAATGGATCCAGATTTAGTGTTTTTTGGAGCAGACTCACTGAAAAATACCTTTCTAGTGGTATCTCCACATGGCTCAGATTATGTTTTTCCCCCCAATGGATGGGGAAGTTAGGAATTGCACTTCAACACCATCTCAGCCATAAAAGAATAATATTTCATCTCATATTCAAGGATCTACAATCCTACAATTATAAATATTAGAACAGTTATGTTTGTTTCTTTAAGTAAAAAACCCTTATAATTATATACAATGGATCTTCAATATGAAATGTAAATACATTGAAAAGATATGCTGTAAAATCAAGTTGACACTATTGGCTGACATTTACACACTGAGTAGTTTTAAACAACTAATCCATTTTTTAAAATTTGCTCAACCTGCCGTTTCTTAGCAAAATGAAAAGAATATAGATTTCCCCAGGGGATCTGCAAAACAAATAAAAAATCTATAGGAAATTAAACATCAATTATTGAGTTTCTATAAACCCATTCTGTCATTTTCAGGAAAACAGATGCTTGCTGGTGATAACATCTGTCATCTACAGGAGAATAAATTAGTGATAAGCAACAGCCTGTCAAATATTTGATTTTGGTTCAATTATAACTGCAAAGCAAATTATTCTTTGGTTGGTACAGCATGTAAAGTACAAATGTGGGAGGAAGGGATGGGCTTAATATACAGTAGGTCAATACCTGCAAGGACCTGGCCCTGAAATTTATTTTGAATACAATGGATTTTATGAAGGACTAGCTAAATTTTGCAGTTCAGCCAACTATCTCTTAGCAACTGAATGCTGCCTCTAAAGGTTGAGTTGAATTATCATGCTTAGTATCTTTTGTTAGAACTGAGCTTCCTTATTTTTGTTGAAGAATATGTCTTTTGCATTAATTTGTGTACAGACACACATACACACACATACACAATAGGATTCTAAGCAAAAATTCAGGAGGGACTTCTGTCCTTGGAAATGCTGTGATGCCTTTCTTTCAGATGGTCTTGTTTTGTTTTACAGGGGTAGTTTTTCTGCCTGCCAGTATCTCTTATCTAATTGGGACCAATCTCTTTGGGATACTGGCCAATAAAATGGGGTGGTAAGTAGAGAAGTTCAAAAGATTTTTGAATGTTGAAATATTGTGAACTATTGTTGCATGTTTGATGGTGTTGTCATGGAGAAGGAAGTGATTCTTGGGAGTGTTTCCTTTGTGATGTACAGAAGAAAAATAATCAGGATCCTTCCTTCCTTCCTTCCTTCCTTCCTTCCTTCCTTCCTTCCTTCCTTCCTTCCTTCCTTCCTATCTATCTATCTATCTATCTATCTATCTATCTATCTATCTATCTATCTATCTATCTATCTATCTATCTATCTATCTAATCTTTATTGAATTTAAAAGATGAAACTTTCAAAGAGTCTTTGAAACTTTTGATATTGTTTGCTCATTGCTTTTCTTGGCAGCTGGCTGTGTTCATTGATTGGGATGATGGTCATAGGAGTCAGCCTCTTCTGTGTGAGTATGAGAACACATTGCATAAGCCAAAAATGGAGAAACCAAGGAAAAAGTCTTAATTCCAGCTTAATATCTGCCAACAGATGCAGGTAGCACAGGACTTTCGAAGAGGATATGAAGGTGGCAGCCTGCATCCTAACAGAATTTTATAAAAAAAAGATGTATATACAGTGGTACCTCGGTTCACGAACGCCTCTCTTCACGACCAATTCGGTTTACGACCAAAAATTTCCCAAAAAATGTGCCCCGGTTCACGAACACCGTTTCGGTTCACGAACGGAAAAGTTCGTAAAATATGCTCTGCTTCACAAACTCCGCCTCGCTTCACGAACAGAAAAGTTCGTAAAAATGCTGCCGCGGTTGTTGTGAGTGAGGGGGACGGGTGTGTGTGTGGACGCGAAGGCAGGGGGGGGAGGAGCTGCCTTTCCGGCTGGGCTCTGCAGCTGAGGGACAATGGAGCAAGCCAGCATGACTTTCGCCTGTCTCTTTCGCGGCGAGAGCTCTGTGAGTGAGGGGGAGGGGTTTGTGTGTGGAAGCGAAGGCAGGGAGGAGGAGCTGCCTTCCTGGCTGGGCTCTGCAGCTGAGGGACAATGGAGCAAGCCAGCATGACTTTCGCCCGTCTCATTCGCGGCGAGAGCTCTGTGAGTGAGGGGGACGGGTGTGTGTGTGGAAGCGAAGGCGGGGAGGAGGAGCTGCCTTCCCGGCTGGGCTCCGCAGCTGAGGGACAATAAAGCAAACGAGCGCGGCTGCCAGCATGACTTTTGCCCGTCTCTTTCTGGGCTCGACGCTTCTGCTTCTCGGGACGCTTCCCGAAGCCAGCAGCCCCGCGGCCAGCCGCTCTGCTTCTCCGTCTTATTCGTCGGTCGCCTCTCGGGGTCCAGACCCGCCGTCGCCGCCGCCGCCGCTGCGCTCCCCACCGTTCTACCCTCACCAGCCCGCCAACTCCGCCTAGTGGTGGATTACAGGAACTTGAACATCATCTGCGCTGAAAATGTCTACCCCCTCCCCCTCATGAAAGATATGCTTGCCAATCTAGCGAGAGGAAATTTTTTTACAAAACTGGATCTCAGAGAAGCTTACTATAGGATTAGGATTAAAGAAGGTGATGAATGGAAAACAGCTTTTAATTGCCCGTTAGGTTGTTTTCAATTTAAAGTTCTACCATTTGGTCTACAAGGTGCACCAGCGGTTTTCATGCAACTGATAAACAAGGTCTTACATCAGCACCTGTACAAAGGCGTTATCGTATATCTTGATGATATCCTTATTTACACGGAAACACGTGAAGAACATGTAAAGCTTGTCCGTTCTGTTTTGCGCAAACTGAGGGTGGCGGAACTATATGCTAAACTCTCAAAGTGTGAATTTCATCAAAGTAAGATCGATTATCTTGGATACCGCATTTCGTCAGGAGGTATTGAGATGGATCCTGCTGAGGTAAAGGCTGTAACTGAATGGGCCCCACCTCGCACCCGTAAACAATTGCAAAGTTTCTTGGGTTTTGCAAACTTTTACCGCCAATTTATCCCCTCTTTTGCCAGTATTGCTCTACCAATTACGAACTTACTTAAAACAAAGGGTGATGATAAACCACGACCTAGTAAACCCCTGAACTGGTCTATGGAATGCCAAGCAGCCTTCAAAAAACTTAAACACTTATTTGCAGCAGAACCAATTTTGAAACACCCAGACATGGATACCCCTTTTGTCGTACAAGCTGATGCCAGCGATGTGGCGGTTGGCGCAGTTCTACTCCAATACAACTCCAACGAGAAATTACAACCTTGCACTTATACCTCTCGTAAATTCTCAGATACGGAAAGAAGATGGGCTATTTAGGAAAAAGAGGCTTTTGCAGTGCGGTGGGCCCTCATGACTTGGCGGCATTTCTTAGAAGGAGCATCTCACCCGTTCGAGGTATGGACTGATCATAAAAATTTGGAATCTCTCCAGACACCTCACAAACTTTCTCCTAAACAAGTCTGGTGGTCTCAATATTTCAGTTGGTTTAATTTTTCCATGAAATATATTCCTGGAGGAAAAAACTTTATGGTGGATGCATTAGGATGGGTCCTAACAAGGAGAAGGGTGGGGTATAAATTTAATAAAATAAATAAATTATCACGCCTCCTTCAATACAATTCCTCTAAGCTTACAGTGATCCAGCCTGTCATCCCGGTGTGTGACTTAGCTGCTCCGGTGACCACTCGCAGCAATTCTACTCTGCAGGCTGAGACCCCTCCCGAATTAATCTCTAAAATTAAAGAGGAACTTCAGGCTGATGAGTGGTTTGCTGCACATTGTGGAGACTGTACTTTGTGGGATGACTTGCCCTGGATGGGTTCTAAACTTTACGTCCCGGCTAAACTCTGTACCTTGGTACTCCAGAGGGCGCACGATTCTCGTCTAGCTGGTCATTTTGGTTTCGTGAAGACCCTACACTTACTTAAGCGTCAATTCTGGTGGCCTTGTATGAAAAAGATGTGGAGTCTTACATTGCTAGTTGCCCAGTTTGTGCTGCTTGTAAACGCCCCCCTGGCAAACCTCAAGGTCTCCTCCAGTCTGTAGCGCGCCCAGAGTCTCCTTGGAAGGAGATATCTATGGACTTCATTGTGGATCTTCCTAGTAGCCATGGTTTCACTGTCATGTGGGTGGTTACTGATCTGTTTTCGAAGCAGGTTCATTTTGTTCCATGCTCTGGAATCCCATCGGCTAAGGCGCTAGCAAAACTTTTCCTGAATCACATTTATCGGCTACAAGGAGTTCCTCGACGTATTATTTCTGATAGAGGAGTTCAGTTCACTTCTCGATTTTGGAAGGAATTCTTGAAGATGATTGGCTCCTCCCAGGGATTAAGCTCCTTCCACCACCCGCAGACGAACGGAGCTTGTGAGAGGGCTAATTCCGTTTTGGAACAATATTTGCGATGTTTCATTAATTACCAACAAGACGATTGGGCCGACCTGTTAACCCATGCTGAGGTGGCATATAACAATTCTGTTCATAGCAGCACCGGTATGACTCCCTTTAAATTGATCTATGGTCAAGACTTTGTGCCTATTCCCGAGTTGCCTCACGAGTCTCCTACCGTTCTCTCTCTCTTGGATTGGAGTAGTAAGATGTCATCATTTTGGTCGGTGGCGCAGAAAACGCTGGATGATGCTCACCAATCTCATACATTGTATGCTGATAAGAAACGAATTGCCCCTCCAGATTATAAAGTTGGTGACCGTGTTTACCTCTCTACCAGATTCTTGGAGAGCCCTCAGAAATGTAGGAAACTGGGCCTGAAATATGTTGGACCTTTCCCCATTGTTAAGATCATCAGCTCCGTGTCAGTCAAACTGGATTTGCCAAAAACTTATCGTCGCCTTTACCCGATTTTCCATGTCCATCTATTGAAGCCTGAACACACATCTTATCTTTGGCAACCACAATCTGGACCCCCACCACCGTTATTAGTTGCTGGTGAACCCCATTACGAAGTGAAAGACATTTTGGATTCTAGAGTGTGGAGAAATAAAGTTCAATACCTGGTGTCGTGGAGGGATTTCCTTCCCTCCCATACCGAGTGGGTGGATAAACACCACGTTCGAGCCCCTAAAGTGCTTAAGAGGTTTTATGCTAAATAACCTGACAAGCCTTAACCACTGTTATGTTTTTGTGTGTGTATTTTCTGTTTGTCTCTGTCCCTCTCGGTGTTTTTGTGTGTTTGTGTTTTATTCCAGGACTGACGTCGCTTTTCTGGAGGAGGGCTGGATGTCAGCCTCTGCTTTTGCTCACTTCGGCTATCATATTGTAACGGGGGGGGGGGGGTATTTGTGTTGCTAGGTTACAAGTGTGCAGGAGAGAGGGATGTGGCCATGGAGTGTTATCACCTCAGCTAACGGTCTGCATTCCATTCTGATGATGACCCTGGGCGGGACTTACACCTGATGTTGTGAACGGCTGTGCATTGGACAATACACTGGGGTCAAGAGGCGAAGGGTGGGGTTATGCTTTGATACGTGTGTTGCGCGCCTAAATGTTTCATTCCTTGCTTGACCTTCGCTGCAGTCTTATCATATTCAGTAAAAGTAGCCTTCAACTTTCCAAATGAGTTTAAGTGTGTTCTTTCTTGATTTATGATGGAAACAGGTCTGACACTTTCTCTCTCTCCCTCTACCTACCTACCTACTATATTTCTCCCCCTTCTCTCTTTATTCCTCTACATACCTACCTACCTACTGTATTTCTCCCTTTCTCTCCCTCTATCCCTCTACCTACCTACCTACCTACCTACTGAATTTCTCTCTCTATCCCTTTACCTACCTACCCACCTACTGTATTTCCCCCCCCTCTCTCTATCCCTCTACCTACCTACCTACCTACCTACCTACCTACCTACCTACCTACCTACCTACCTACTGTATTTCTCCCTCTCTCTATCCCTCTACCTACCTATATACTGTATTTCTCCCCCCCCCTCTCTCCCTCTGCTTTACCAGCAGAAGCTCCTCCAGGCCCCTACAGGTAGATGCAAGCGTCCTGAAGGAGGACAGCGGTGGCAGCCTCAGTTCCTTGTGTGGGCATGGGCGTGGGCCAGTGTTATCAGTGGCAGCATCAGCTCCTTTTGGGCGGACTTGTGGAGGAGGAGGAGGGTGGCGGCGGCGGCGGCGGCGATGAGAGGGGTTGCTGAAGAGGCGTGGGCATGAGGCAGCATTATCGTTGGCAGTGTTGACGGTTGCTGAGGAGGCAACCGTTGCGTCGATGACAGAAAAGCGCAGGCGAGGGTCGGTGGCGCAGACCGCTCCATGTGCACGAGACGCGGGAGAAGAAGTGGCCAGGTAGGAGGGGCCGCGAAAGGGAGAGGAGTGAGTGAGCAAATGAGGGAAACCGCACTCCGTATTTACATTTCTGTGGTGTGTACCTGACATCTACATAATCTATATATATATCATTGGTGCTGTATTTGAAAGGAACTTTGTGTGAAAATTTGAAAGCAATCGGGCAGTACTTTCAGAAATTAGCGGTTTTGAACAAACTCATAGTTACATTTTTATTTATATAGATAGATAGGTGAGTAAACAAATCATATCTTGGTGTTATATGCCAGGAGATCCTCAGGACTGATAGGAAAGTATACTTTGAGGGTTTTCTAAAAGGTTTTAAGGGTTGGAGTTGACTTCACCTCTACCTACCTACCTACTTACCTACCTACCTACTGTATTTCTCCCTATCTCTTTCTATCCCTCTACCTACCTACTTATTTTTTTTAATCATATTTATATCCCGCCCTTCTCCACAAGGACCCAGGGCAGCGCACAGGAATTTAAAAGCATACAAAACAATAAATACAAAATTTAAAAATTAAATTAAATTATAATCCTATGCTAAAATCAAATTAAAACCCCCAATTTAAAACTATCTAAATAGTCTCAACGGGAGGGTTAGGCTAGGCCGGCTTGCTGAAAAAGATGTGTCTTTAGACACTGGCGGAAGAGACGGAGGTCGGTGATGGTACGCAATTCAGGGGGTAGGTCGTTCCAAAGGGCAGGGCCTGCCACAGAGAAGGCTCTTCCCCTGGGTGCTGCCAGACGGCATTGCCTGGCTGACGGCACCCTGAGAAGGCCAACTCTGTGGGAGCGGATCGGCCAAAGGGATGTATGGGGCAGGAGACGGTCTTGCATATAACTAGGCCCCGAGCCATGGAGCGCTTTAAAGATGGTCATCAAAACCTTGAAGCGCACCCGAAAGACCACAGGAAGCCAGTGCAGCTCGCGCAGGATCGGTGTTATATGGGAGCATCTAGAGGCTCCCGTAATCACCCGCACGGCTGCATTCTGGACTAACTGTAGCTTTCGAGTGCACCTCAAGGGAAGCCCCATGTAGAGAGCATTACAGTAGTTGAGTCGGGATGTCACGAGAGCTTGAGTGACTGTGCGAAGGGCAGCACCTACCTACCTACCTACCTACCTACCTACCTACCTACCTACCTAGAGAGAGAGGAGAGAGAGACTGTTGACTCGGCAGCAGCCTTGGGGGGGAATTGGCGGAGGGCGTGGCGGCGGCGGCATTGCCAGCGGTGAGGTGGGAGGGGCAGGAGCCAGAGGGCATGGCGGCGGCGGTGTTGCCAGCGGCGAGGTGAGATGGGTGGAAGGAGGCGGGGGGGTGAGTGAGCGAGTCAGGAAAACACACAGAAGAGCTGCAGTTTTACATTTGTGTGGCATGCACCTGGCACCGGTGTGCCATCCACACAATCTGTACTTATCATTGGTGCTGCACTTGTAAGGAATGTTGTGTGAAAATTTGGTGGCGATTGGTGCAGTAGTTTCTGAGGTTAGTAATTTTGAACAAACTCATAGTTAATTTTTTATTTACAAAAACTGATGAACCCAAGCAAGTAAGCACTGTTGAGATGACTACATCATTTCAGCACAGATTGAAACCAAAACCAGCTCTACTTCGTTCCTATGGTTTTAACATAGTTAAAGAATAGTTTCTTCCCTACCCCATTAGTGCAGGCTATGTTATCCAATTAGATGTCTAGCTATTATTCTGGAAACCTGTCCAGGTCCTTGCCGACCATCTGGTTAGATGACCTTGGTTCCAATGGGTCAATTTCTTCTTGTTACCTGGAACAAACCTAGTTTCCCTCCCCACTGGCTTTGTGGTAAGCTGAGAAGTGAAAATGGCTGAAATATCATAATCACCCTTTGAACTTCACAGTTGGACTCTCCTAGCATGTGGAGGGTACCTGGAAAATAGTAAACACATACAATTACATCATGGCTCCCCAAACCCACTAGGTAGGGGCCCTGGGTTTGAGAGGATACTTTTCATGGAATCTCCTTATGAATTGGTCTGCCTTCATATTCTGTGTTTTAACCCACCATGCTTCTGACATTGCGTAACCTTCCATTGTACTAATTCATGAAGATTTCCCTTATATAACCTGGAATCTAATATTCATCTAACTTCATAATGCTTGTCCATCTGTCCATCCATCCCCCACTATGATGGAACCTGGAGCCTCTTTCGACACTGGCCAGAGCCTGGATCCCACCACTGGTTTAAGCAGACTACAATGAAATACTGGGTGCACTTTTCTCAATATCCGGGGTAGTTTGAACTCCATTGTGACTGGGTTTATGACTTTCACAATATGGAAAGGCCTATGTATTTCAGTCCTAGCTTTCTACAGGGTAGCCTTAACTTTAGATACTTTGTAGACAAACATTTTTCCCCTCTTTGGAATGTCCCCTGGGGTGATCGTTCCTTATCTGCCTGGACTTTCCGTCTCTTTGGCTAATGCCTTCTTCACATTTCCCCAGGCTTTTTGGAGGGAACCTACCCATTTAGTCAAGCTTATTGACGAAGAGGGTTGTTAAATCTTTGGTCAAAGAGAGGGTCCACATCAGGTTTGCTCAATAACATAGCTTTATTAGCTAGGCAAGGTACATAAGAGAAAACTGGTTCAATAAAGAAAAGGTGCGGTAGACAGGGGCTCCCGCGTTTGACAGCTCTTTATATATGGAGCTGTCAAACGGGGAGCCAATCAGGCTGCGGCAAGAGCCGGCTTCCCGCCAGGCGCGCCTCAGCCAATCAGGCGCGTCTGTCGGTTAGCCGGCTTGCTACAGCCTGTCTCCATGGCTTCCCAGAGGCAGCCTGGAAGACCTGCGACCGGTCGTAACTCGAGACCGGTTGCAGGTCGAGGACACAACACCCCTTTCCCCCCTCGGTCTGCGCATGCGTGAAGAACTGTCCATCAGGTGAGTGGAGCATGCGCAGTCCGTTCTGATTGTCCAGAGTCTCAACGGCAGCCGAGGAGGAGGACGTGCCCGTGGTAGCTCCTCCCAGCCGGGGGTGTAGCTCCGGGCGACGTCATCGGAGGGCCTACCCGAAGAGGCGGAGTCATCAGGACCGGTGAGTCGGGGCGAGGGGGCGTGGCGGCCGATGATGTGGAGGCCCGGCCGTCGAGGTCGGCTTGAGGCAGGCCGACGATGGTTGCCTGTAGGTGGTGGGAGCGGGGAGACCGGCCCGGCTGGGCGGGGTTTTTGGGCCAGGCGAGGCAGGTCGACGGCTGCTGCTGCTGCTGCTGCTGCTGGTGCAGGCAGCAGGCCTGGCATCTCGGGGGTTCCGCTGGTGTGGGGCTTGCCAGTCGTCCGGGATCCCGACGCGGAGCCTCCGGGTGGCTGGCGCTGATGCCGATGGCCCCTATGGCTGCAGCGGCGACAGATGGGGCCTTGAACAGGCAGTCGTCCCGAGGAAGGCTTTCCCCACAACACATGCACACAAGGCACGCGCGCGGAAACGGCCGCAGTTCCCGGTCATGTTTGAGGGCCGAGGACTCGGCCGTCTTGTAGGCCCTGGCTGCTTCTGCAGGCTTTGTCTGCTGGAGAAGCGGTGTGCAGGAGCGTAGCGTCGTTGCACCAGGGGTCCCGCGGCAGGTTTCCTACCGTTGCCGGGGTAGCTGCGGCGCGCGCGGTCTCGAAGAGGTCTCGGCCGCCGCAGCCCAAGAGATGAGCGAGCTTCCTGGCCTGGTCGTCGTTGGCCGGCAGGAAGGCACTTGAGGTGGCCCGTGAGGAGGCCCCGGTTTCCGTGGCCGCGTCGATGGGGTCGAGCGGAGGAAACAATCCCGTTGTGATCGTACCGCGAAATGAGCTCTGCCTGATCCCACCTTCGTCGCCAGTGTTAAATCTTCGGTCAAAGAGAGGGTCCACATCAGGTTTGCTCAATAACATAGCTTTATTAGCTAGGCAAGGTACATAAGAGAAAACTGGTTCAATAAAGAAAAGGTGCGGTAGACAGGGGCTCCCGCGTTTGACAGCTCTTTATATATGGAGCTGTCAAACGGGGAGCCAATCAGGCTGCGGCAAGAGCCGGCTTCCCGCCAGGCGCGCCTCAGCCAATCAGGCGCGTCTGTCGGTTAGCCGGCTTGCTACAGCCTGTCTCCATGGCTTCCCAGAGGCAGCCTGGAAGACCTGCGGCCGGTTGTAACTCGAGACTGGTCGCAGGTCGAGGACACAACAAGGGTCCCTAGAGTATTCCAGCATGGGCACAAATTCTACCCCCATTTCTACCTTAAAAGGAGTAAGTCCCATACTACTGCCCTGCTTCTCCGAAAATAAGACCTCCCTGGATAACAAGCCCAATTGACGTTTGAGTGCATGCACTAAAATAAGCCCTCCCTGAAAATATTGCAACACAGCAACAGCCATGAGGTGACCACACTCACCATTTCCTGCAACTCAAAAATAATAAGACCTCCCTGGAAGGGCGGAGTCATCGCGCTGACACAAACAGAGGTCTCTAAGCAGCAGGGACCCCATTTGAACCTCTGTTGCCCCCTTGGTTCCATAGGAACCTAAACTGTCCTGGAGGGACGGCGATTGGAAAACTGGCTTCGTTGATCACAGGGGTTTTCGCAAAACCCCAGTTTGACACGAAGGGAAAGTTTTTGAAGGGCGACAGAAAGGCACCCCCCCCCTGCAGGAGAACAAGGCAGCAGAAGAGCTCTGGAGGAAAGGAATTTCTTAAAGACAAAGTGTAACACTGGTAAGGTATTCTATCTTGCTTTTAAATACTTTGCTGAGAAACTTTTTTTTTTTAAGTCTTGAATTTCGAAATAAGCCGTGGATTTAATTGAACTGAGAGGTTTCTGCTATTAATAGAATCTTTTGAAATGGCAGATTGAAACATGAGAACAAAGAAGAACAAAGCCACCAGCCGGACCTGGTGGGAATTGCGGAGACCTGGTTGGGCCACGAGGGTGGACTTCCCCTCGTTGAAATGTGCCCACCAGGTTACCACGCTTTTCATCAGCCCCGGGCCCTAGGTAGGGGTGGTGGGGTAGCGGTCATTGTAAAGGAAGGTCTTGAGCCGAGAGAGACCATTGTGCCACAGACTACCGGTTGTGAGTCCCTCTGTGTGAAGTGGGGCCTAGGGAGGCAGTTGGGCTTGCTGGTTGTATACCTGGCTCCCCGCTATGTAGCAGCAGCCCTGCCCGAGCTCCTGGAGGTGATCGCCACGGTGGCAGTTGAGACCCCCAGACTTTTAGTCATGGGGGACTTTAATCTGCCATCGGTGGGCGAATCATCCGAGGTAGCTCGGGAGTTCATGGCTTCCATGACGGCCATGGACCTGACCCAACTAATTCAAGGCCCCACTCACGAGGGTGGACATACACCGGATCTCATCTTTGTCTCAGGCCAATGGAAGAGTGATCTGGGTATAGGGGATATAGTCATCACACCCTTGTCATGGTCAGACCACTCACTTCTCCGGCTCGACTTTCCGACCGCTGCTCCCCTCCGCGGGGAGGCGGAACCTGAGTCACCAATCTGGTTCCGCCCCAGGCGCCTGATGGACCCGGACGGGTTCCAAACGGCGCTTGGGCCAGTTCCTGTATCCCTGACCCGCGCCCCGATGGAGGACCTCGTGGCCGCATGGAATATTGCGACCACGGGAGCCTTGGATCGGGTCGCGCCCTTGCGGCCTCTCTTGCGGCGCCGAAACACCCTGGCTCCTTGGTTTACCGAGGAGCTACGGGTGATGAAACGCCGCAAGAGATGCCTAGAGGGAAGATGGAGGTCTACCCGTTCTGAATCTGACCGGACACAGGTAAGAGCCCATTTACGGACTTACATTGTGGCGCTGAGAGCAGCCAAACGTCATCATTGTGCTGCTCTCATAGCATCCGCAGACAACCGCCCTGCCGCCCTGTTTAGGGTGACCCGTTCCCTCCTTCAACAGAGGGTGCGGGAAGCCCCGCTACAGGGTAGAGCAGAGGAATTTGTGATTTTTCTGCAGGAGAAAATCGCTCAGATACAGAACGAGCTAGCCCCCATTCATGGCCCAGTGGGATGCCACGAGACAGATCTTGTTTGGGAGGAGTTTGACTCCGTTACTTCCGAGGATATGGACAGGTTACGTGGGCGACTGCGAGCCACCACATTTTTATTGGACCCGTGTCCCTCCTGGCTTGTACTGGCATCCTGGGAGGTGACACGAGGCTGGCTCCAAGAGGTTGTCAACGCATCCTTAAGTGAGGGTTCCTTGCCTGCTTCCCTAAAAGAAGCGATGGTGAGGCCCCTCCTTAAGAAGCCCTCTTTGGATCCAGCTCTTTTGAACAACTATCGTCCAGTCTCCAACCTTCCCTTTTTGGCGAAGGTTGTTGAGAGTGTGGTGGCACAACAGTTTCCCCGTCACCTGGAGGAAGTTGATTATCTAGATCCAGTCCGGCTTTCGGCCCGGGCATAGCACCGAGACGGCATTGGTCGCGTTGGTTGATGATCTCTGGAGGGCCAGAGATGGGGGTTGTTCCTCCATCCTGGTCCTATTAGACCTCTCGGCGGCTTTCGATACCATCGACCATGGTATCCTATTGCATCGGCTGGGGGGGTTGGGGGTGGGAGCCACCGTTTTACGGTGGTTCTCCTCCTACCTCTCTGGCCGATCGCAATTTGTGCTGGCAGGGGGGCAGAGGTCAACCGCGAGACCCCTCACATGTGGGGTGCCTCAGGGGTCGGTCCTCTCGCCCCTCCTGTTTAACACATATATGAAGCCGCTGGGTGAGATCATCCGTGGTTTTGGGGTAGACTACCATCTATACGCTGATGACACTCAGTTGTATATATCTACCCCAAACCACCTCAACGATGCCGTAGCGGTGATGTGCCAGTGCCTGGAAGCCGTACGGATCTGGATGGGAAGTAACGGACTCAGGCTCAACCCGACCAAGACCGAGTGGCTGTGGTTTCCGGCTGCCCGATTCAACCAGCTGACTCCATCGCTGGCCATAGGGGGCGAACATCTTGCCCCTGTGGATGGGGCGCGCAATTTGGGTGTCCTCCTGGATGCCCGGCTGTCCATGGAAGATCAAGTGACAGCCGTGGCCAGGAGGGCGTTTTACCAGGTTCGCCTGGTTCGCCAATTGCGCCCCCTATTGGATCGGGACGCCCTTCGCACAGTCACTCATGTGCTCGTGACATCCCGACTGGACTATTGTAACTCTCTCTACATGGGGCTTCCCTTGAGGTGCACCCGGAGACTTCAGCTAGTTCAGAATGCAGCCGCGCGAGCAATTATGGGGACCGCAAGGTCTACCCACGTAACACCGCTCTTGCGCGAGCTGCACTGGCTACCTGTCGTCTTCCGGGTGCGCTTCAAGGTGTTAATCATCATCTTTAAAGCGCTCCATGGCTCGGAACCTAGCTATCTGCGGGATCGGATCCTGCCTCATACATCCTCAAGGCCGATTCGCTCCCACAGAGAGGGACTTCTCCGGGTGCCGTCCACTAGACTTTGTCAGTGGGCGACACCCAGGGGAAGGGCTCTCTCTGTGGCGGGCCCGGCCCTCTGGAACGACCTTCCCCCCGATATTAGAACGACTACGGACCTCCGCTCCTTCTGTCTTAAATTAAAAACTCACTTTTTCTGTCTGGCCGGCATGGGATAGTCTCCCTGTCTTGGGGTTTTATTGGGTAGCTTTTAGCTTTTAGTTTTATGGGAATTTTAGCACAGGTTAAGTTTAATTTGGTTTTAGAACTGTTTGTATATTTTTTACTGTTTTTATTCTGCCTGTGCACCGCCCCGAGTCCCCGTGGGGAGAGGGAGCGGTTTATAAGTATTAAAATTATTATTAAATTAATTATTATTATTTCTGTTTGTGCTGAAAGTGACTGGATTAATTCTGACTAAGGACTACATTTTTACTTTTTTTCTGTTTCTGTTCCTCCTTTAACTAAGAACATTGAAACATTCCTAAATTACCCTGTTACATTGTAATGTAATTGCCTCTGGGAATCGTTGCTGAAGATTTATGAGCTGTTAAGCTTTCTGATGTTTTGAAATAACAAGTCAAGACAATCAGACTTAACTCTTTGTATCTTGGATTTGGATTTGCTAACATGGCTACATACATAGATGATTCTAAAGAAAATCAAGAACTTATGACTCAAATCCTGAATGAAATAAGAGAAAGAAATAAAAGAATTAATAACATGTTCAACAGAAAGCTATTTACTACATTAAACAAGGACCAATTGGAAAAAGAGGAAAAAGATCAAGACAATGAGCTTAAAATAAGTGAAGAAAAGGATAATGATGTTAGCCCATTAAATGCTGGAGACATAGACAAAACTTCAAAAGAACACCAGGAATTTGAACCCCAGCTTGATCTCCAAGGAGAAGAAAAGATAAGAAAAAGAGAAGAGGAAGGAGAACACCCCCCCCCCCAGGAACAATCATGATACTTAAACAATATGCAAAGACAGAAATTGGACAGTGTTATGATTCAACACTTATATTGGATAATAAACTGCCAAAAAAAGCTGATGAAAGACTCGGAAAAAGACATTAAAAAAACGGAGACCACAAGTAGCAGAAGAGATAAATTTAATTTACCAATGGAAAGATACTGGCTGATAAGGAAAATTACTATTACTTGATGATTAAGGACCAGCTAGACTGTGTTCAAAATATCATTGAAGGACTATTGGTTAATTTGATACTTAATAATTATTATAGATACTTATAATAAGATTAATCCATAATAAATGTTTTAGTTAATGGTACATACTTACTTATTTAATTACAAGAATAGAATTATGAGTCATATTAAGAATAATGGAAAAATGAAAGTTAATAATGATTGATAATGAGAGCTCTCATATTTAGATGATTAACAATTAATTATATAATTTAGATGGTTATAGAATGTTGTTGAAGAATTATTAGTTAGTCAATAACTACTTGTAAAACTCAAGCTTGTCTTACATTTTATATTTTATATTTTAGTAATATGGAATTTATATTGACATGTTGGGAGCAAATAAGGAATGTTAAATAGATGGTCAGATTTTAAAGACACTTTTTTTTTAATTGAATAAAACTTTTTCAATAAAGACACTTTAAAAAAAGAAATAGATTGATGTTGAAATACTTGACAAGAATTGCGGGATATTTTGTTATTTATTCTAACTTTAGAAGTCTTGTTGAATACAGTTCGGGATTCGAATTCCTTAAATGGTATAGCTATAAGGCAAAAGGAATACAGAACTAGAGCATTTGCGGATGATCTGGTTGTTACCCTATCACGTCCTTTGAACTCAATAATCCAGATGAAAAGAATTATAGAAAAATTTGGCATGGTATCTGGGTTCAGACTTAATAAAAAAAAACTGAAAATGATTGTTAAAAACATGACAGAGACTCAAAAAAAGAGACTTGTAAGTTTGGCAGGTTTTGAAATTGCTTCTAAGGTCAAGTACTTAGGTATACAAATTACAGATGCAAATATAAAACTTTTCCAAAATAATTATGAGGTGTTGTGGCAAAAGATACAGAAAGACCTACAAGTATGAAAAAAGTTACAATTATCTCTGCTTGGAAGAATTTCAGCAATTAAAATGAACATTCTACCTAGATTTATTTTTTTATTTCAGATGATACCGGTGCTTAAATCAGATAAAATTTTGTTAGAATGGCAAGCAACATTGAATAAATTTGTTTGGAATGAGAAAAAACCAAGAGTAAAGTTGAAGATTATGCAAGATACTCGTGAAAGAGGTGGCCTTAGACTCCCAAACCTTCGACTGTATTATGAAGCAGCGGTATTGACACACATAGCAGAATGGTTTGGGAAAACAAAAACTGAATTGCTGAATATAGAAGGTCACGACCTTGTTTCAGGATAGCATGCATATCTTTTTTATGAAGATAGGGTGTGTTAGATGGGTTCACAGAGGAGTCCAGACCGGTAAGATTTCAAGGCTTTATTTAGCAACAGCAACGATAAGCAAGTCAAACTGCAACGAAGTAAAAAGCGCGCGCCTTCTGTCTGACAGCTCTTTTATATAGAGCTGTCAGACAGAGAACCAATCGGCGCGTCTCCCACTCTCGGCTGCAGCCAGTCGCGTCTTAACCAATCAGACGCGACTGGCTATTGCCGGGGAATTTGAGCGGCTGTCAGTACACAACACTCCTTCCCCCCCAGCGAGTACGCATGCGGGCCCATTAGCATACGTACTCGCTGAGGTAGGCGGGGCTGCGTCGACTCCGCCCCGAATGCCTCAGTGTCTCAACAGGAGTCGAAGGAGGAGGTCCTGCCCGTGGTAGCTCCTCCCAGCCGGGGGTGTAGCTCCGGGTGTCGTCATCGCGGCCTAGCGATTCCCCGGAAGCCATCGAATCAGGTAGGCGACCGCAAGGGGGCGTGCCGCTCGGGGTTGAGTCGAAATTGAGCCCCTGGCGTGCAGGGGTCGGGGAAGCCATCGAATCAGGTAGGCGACCGTAAGGGGGCATGTCGCTCGGGGTTGAGTCGAAATCGAGCCCCTGGCGTGCAGGGGTCGGGTAGGCCGGGCGTGAACGGGCCTGTTAATTTATAGGGTCTGTTGCGGCCGGGCTTGGAGTTGTGAAGCCGTCGGAGTGTGGGCGACCCAGGAAGGGCTGTTCGAGCTCCGGCAGCCCCGGGAAACGCCCAGGGAAGTCAAAGCTGCCCGGTGGCCAGGGCGCTGCGGCAGAGCGTGCGTCCTCCCGGTGGTCGGGCCCCTCATCGTCCGGTGGTGATGTCTGCTCCTCCAGGGCCGGGGACGGGTGGCGGTGCCTTAATTGATCCAAGTGGCGCCGCCACTCGGATCCATCGGGTCGTCCAACCCTGTAAGAGCAGGGGCCCGTTAGTTCTTTGATGGTTGCGGGGACCCATCGCGGATCCCCCGCGAAATTTCGGGCGAAGACGGGGTCGCCCACGGAGAAGCGGCGGGGAGGGGGAGCCCCCAGGTTGCACGGCTGCACCTCATTGTAGAGGGGATGCAGCCTGTCCAATTTGGTTCTCAGGCGGCGGCCCATCAGCAGCTCCGCGGGGCTTTTCCCTGTTGCCGGGCAAGGCGTAGAGTGCTGACCCATGAGGTAAGCATCTACCCTTGCATGCCAATCCCCCCTAACCATCCTCCCAAGGGCCTCCTTGGCCGAGTGGATGGCCCGTTCCACCTGGCCGTTGGCGGCAGGGTGGTAAGGGGCAGTTGGCGCATGTCGGATTCCCTGGGAGGCCAGGAATTCCTGGAAGGTGGTGGAGTGGAACTGCGGGCCGTTGTCGGAGACGAGGGTGTCCGGCAACCCGTGCGTAGCAAATAGGCGCCTGAGCGCGCGCACGGTGCTCTCCACGGTGGTGGAGGCCATCAGGATGACCTCCGCCCAATGGGAGTAGGCGTCCACCACCACCAGGAAGGACTGGCCGTGAAAGGGGCCGGCGAAGTCGATGTGGACGCGGGACCACGGGGACCTGGGGGTGTCCCAGTCCCGGTGAGGGGCCGAGGGCGGAGCGGGACGTGAGGCCTGGCACGCCTGGCAAGTGCCCACGAAGGCGGCCACCTCGTCGTCCATGCGCGGCCACCAGACATAGCTCTGGGCCAAGGCCTTCATGCGGGCTATGCCTGGGTGGCCGTCATGGAGGGATTCGAGTACCTGATGGCGTAGTGAGGGGGGAACGATGACCCGGTCCCCCCAAAGCAAGCACCCGCTGTGGAGTGACAGCTCCAGCTGATGGGTCTTGAAGGGCCGGAACTCGGTCAGCAGGGCAGCTGAGGGCCACCCCCGCAGCACCCAGGTGGAGACCCGGGAGAGGATGGGGTCGGCCCTGGTCAGCGCCGCCACGTCCGATGACGTGAGGGGGAGATCCGAGTCCGCCACAGCAAGGACGGAGAGGGCCGGCACCGGCTCCTGACCCGCCTGAGGGAGGGGGCAACGGCTGAGGGCGTCTGCGTGCCCCAGCTGCTTGCCCAGATGGTAATGCAGCGTATACTCGTACGCTGCGAGGAATTCCGTCCACCTGGTCATCCTGGGCGAAAGGATGGGGGGGGGGGCGGTCGCCGGCCAGAAGCCCAAGGAGAGGCTTGTGGTCGGTGAAAATGGTGAAGGAGCAGCCGTACAGGTACTCATGGAATCTTTTAATCCCGGACACTACAGCCAGAGCCTCCTTGTCGATCTGGCTGTAGTTGCGCTCCGCAGGAGACAGAGTCCGGGAGTAAAAGGCGACGGGAGCTTCTGAGCCATCGGGCAGGACATGGCTCAGGACCGCCCCCAGGCCGAAGGGGGAGGCGTCCGATGCCAATGTCAAAGGCATGCTGTCAGAATACTGCACAAGCACGGCCTGTGACGTCAGCATCCCTTTGACAGCCGCGAACGCATGCGCTTCGCGGCTGCCCCAGCACCAGGCCGCCGAGCGATCGAGTAATCGATGGAGCGGCTCGGCTAGTGACGCCTTGTGGGGAATGGAGGGCGCATAGAAGTTGAGCAGGCCGAGGAACGCCTGCAGCTCCGTCTTGGAGCTAGGCGTGGGGGCGTTGCGAATCGCCTCGACCTTGGACGGGGTGGGGTGGATGCCTTGAGCATCGACCACGAAGCCCAGGAATTCCACCCGCGGCACAGCAAATTTGCATTTGCTGCGCTTCAATTTGAAGCCCGCGCCCCTGAAAACAAGGAGGACCTTCCGGAGTACTTCGGCAAGGTCTGAGAGGCTGGAAGCAGCTATCAGGACGTCGTCGAAGTACGGAACGACGCCCGGGAGCCCATGGAGCAGCTGTTCCATGAGGCTCTGGAAGATCCCCGGGGCAACGGAAACGCCGAATTGGAGGCGGCGACAGCGAAAAGCTCCTCGGTGGGTGACGATGGTCTGGGCCTCAGCCGCATCGTCGTCCACCGGCAGCTGCTGGTAGGCCTGAGCCATATCCAGCTTTGCGAAGATGCACCCCCGCCCCAAAGAATGGAGCAGGTGCTGCACCACCGGAACTGGATATGGGTTCGCCTGAAACCCGCGGTTGATCGTCGACTTATAGTCGGCGCAGATGCGAATGGACCCGTCGGGCTAGATGGGGACCACTATTGGGGTCTCCAATCTCGCCTGGTCGACGGGCTCCAGCACGCCCTGCGCCACCAGACGATCAAGCTCCGCGTCAACCTTTGGCTTCAGGGCGAATGGCAGCCTGCGGGCCTTGAGCCGAATTGGGGCAACCTGAGGGTCTAGATTGAGTGAAACAGGGGTGCCCTTGTAGGAGCCCAGGGCATCGTCGAACACGTCCGGGAATTCGGCCAGAACGGCGTCCACGGGAGAGGTGGCAGGCACCCGGTGAACCCGTTGGATGGAGAGGCCTAGGGCGGCAAACCAGTCCAGGCCAATGAGCGCGGCGAGGGGGCGCTCAACAACCAAGATGGGGAGGAGGCCGGCAAAGCACCCGTACTGGACGCGAACTCTGTGCTGGCCCTTTACTGCTATGGGGTTGCCCTGGTAATCCCGGAGCAGGGTCTCCGGCTGGGACAGATCTCCGGCCTTAAGGGCTGGGCAGAGGCCCCTCAACTGAGGCCAGGAGATGAGGGACCGGGACGAGCCCGAGTCGACCTCCATTGACAGCGGTCGGCCCTCGAGGAGAAGGGAGGTGGAGATGCGCCTACGGTTGTTAGAAGGCAATGGGGTGGCTTCCAGGAGGTCATCGGTCGCGAAGCAGTCGGCTTCGGGTTGCGGCCGACAAGCCAGGCGGCGTTGGCCGTAAGTCGGGGCCTGGGAGGCCGGAGCAGCCACTGCGCGGGACGCCGGCGGGAGGTTGGCCCGGCAGACGTGGGCGATGTGGCCCTTCTTGTCGCATCGGCAGCATATGGTGGCCCTGAATGGGCAGTCGCTCCGGAGATGGTTACCCTCGCACGGCCCCTGCCCGCGGCTTGGAGACGCGCCACTTGGTCGTAGGGCGCGAAATCCTCCGTCGGGTCGAGTGGGGCCAGTTCGTCGATCAGGCAGGCCCTCGGGGAGGGCAGCGGGTGGGCGGCCTGGCTCTGGCACATCTCGGTGGTGGTGGCCTCGGCCAGTTCGGCGGCCTTGGCCTCTTCGACCGCCTGCTCCAAAGTGACATCCGAGCGGGCAAGCAGTCTGCGGCGTAATTTAATGTCCTTGAGGCCGCAGACAAACTGCTCCACCAAGGACTCGTCGAGGAACGGGGAGGCAAAGTCGCATAGCATGGCAGATGCGCGCAGGGCTTGCAAAAAGTCAGCGGCCGATTGGGCGGGCTGCTGGCGGCATTGCCGGAATGCGAACCGGCGTGATATTTTTGACGGAGCCGGGGCGAAATGGGCCCTGAGGCGGGCTAGCAGCGTGTCCCAGTCCATGTCATGGGCAGCTGCTGGCGCGGCGATATTCCACGCCACTGCGAAGACGGCGCGGCCGGCGCAGCTCAGGAATAGGCCCAGCTTCCTAGCCGGGGTGAGTTCCCCATGGTCGCCCGCGACGAGAAAACAGTCGAATCGGGTGAGGAATGCGGCCCATGATTCAGCGGTCGCATCGTAAGGCGCGAAGGGCGGAAGGGTGGCCATGGTTTAGCTGAGGTAAAGTCTCGAGCGCAGGCCGAAGGAGAATTGACGGGGTGTCTCTTCGTACCCGTAGGGAGAAGAGCCGCGTCGTAGGAGGAAATCAGTACCGGGCCCCAGTCCTCGTCGCCAGTGTTAGATGGGTTCACAGAGGAGTCCAGACCGGTAAGATTTCAAGGCTTTATTTAGCAACAGCAACGATAAGGAAGTCAAACTGCAACGAAGTAAAAAGCGCGCGCCTTCTGTCTGACAACTCTTTTATATAGAGCTGTCAGACAGAAAACCAATCGGCGCGTCTCCCGCTCTCGGCTGCAGCCAGTCGCGTCTTAACCAATCAGACGCGACTGGCTGTTGCCGGGGAATTTGAGCGGCTGTCAGTACACAACAGGGTGGATAAAGTGTTTAATAGTCATATCTTCCGAAATGCCTTGATGAGAATATGGAAGAAGCACCGGCCTAATTGGGATTATAAAATACCGCTTTGGTTGGATCTTGCAGATACCATGTGGATTATAAATACTAAGTCACCCCCCTGAGTGACTTAGTATTTATAATCCACATGGTATCTGCAAAATGTGCTTTTTGCTGATGGGGGTAGATGGCAGCTGAAAACTTTGGAACAACTGTTGGAAGAAGGAATTATTTTAAATTGGTACATTATAAACAGCTACAGATGAGATGGAAAGAATACCAAAGGGTTGGTTTCATGGACAATGAAGTGGAACTGATTAAGCAGATAAAAGAGACTGGCCCAAAACATATCAAAAGAATATATAATGTATTGTTAGAAAGGGATTCAGAAAGTGAATTGGTAAAGGATTGTATGATTAAATGGGCTCAGAATTTTGATGAACCTGTTATGTTGGAGACGTGGGAAAAAATATGGGTTCAGAATGTTAAATTTACACAGTCACAGAATTTAAGGGAGAACTTTTATAAAATGTTTTATAGATGGTATTTAGATCCTAAGAAATTATCATGTATGTATCCAAAATGTTGGAGGTGTGGGTGTTTAGATGCTACATTTTTTCATGTATGGTGGACCTGCAATAAGGTTAAAGCTTTCTGGATAAAAATATGGTGGGTTATGCAAAATGTATTGAAGAAAAGATTACAATTTACTCCGCAAATGTTTTTATTGGGTATAATTAAGGATCTTTCAAAGGGGGAAATGAAATTGTTTTTGTATATGGTTACAGCAGCTAGGTTGCTGATTGCTCAGCATTGGAAAAAAGATTTTTTACCTACGATTGGATGGATTCAGAAAGTGGCGGGGTTTGCGGAAATGGCAAAAATCTCAGCTTTCTTAAAAGATCAGAAGCAGGAGAATTATATACAGGAATGGGAAAAATGGATTGATTATATACAGAATAAATACCAGACTAGGAAGTATCATGTAGCTTTTAGGTAAGAACGAGTAGATTGATAAGGTTATAAGCAAGGGGTACAACGTGAACAGAGTGAATAATATATGGGTTGTTTGGAATTACTAGAGTGGTGTATAGTGGAAGTCAGGGGGGTGGCTTGGAATGGGAGGTGGGGGAGGGCTAGGGTGGAGGAGAGGGAAATATATTTGTATAATTAGTTTAGAAGATGGGGATAATGGGACAATGTTATTTTATGAGAAATTTATATCATGATGGGTGGGAGGAGGGGGGGTACAGTACTTGTATTTGACTTATATTATATGTATGGGGGAAAGGGGAAAATTTGTTTGTATAAAACTTTTTCAATAAAAAAAAAGAATTGTGGGATATTAATATTAAGGTATATGATAAAATTCCAGATTTAAAAATTATAAAATGAGATTACTTATGAATAATAACTACTTTAGAGATGCACAGAATTTATGAACGCCCAGTTAGCATGTTTTCTAGAGGATACAATTCAGAGTGGACTTTTGATTTTTAAATTTATATTTTCTTTTTTCTTCTCTCTGTTGGTTTTATAAACAGAATGCCACTACATAGGTATACTTTATATATAAAAGGATGTGAAAATAATTAGTAAGACAAAGACCGAGATATAAGAATTGTAACAATCTGATATGAAAAATAAGCGATACTATTGAAGAAACTTATAGAAATTAGTGATAAATTAATAGATTCTTAAAAATTGGTAACTCATAATGGAAGATGGCTTTTTGATGTGCTCTGATGTGGCTTTCTGTGAAATTTGTACCATTTGTGTTTATGAAAAAATAATTAAAACTATTATTAACAAAATAATAATAATAAGACCTCCCTGAAAGTAAGGCCAAGTGCTTATTTCAGGGGGCCAAAAGAAAATAAGACCCTGTCTTGTTTTTGGAGAAACACAGTATGTACAGCATTATTGTAGGCCACTTCAGCAAATGGCAGGATTTCTGCCCTGTTAGATTGCTGATAGTTGACGTAGCAATGCAGATATTGTTCCACCATTGTGTTAACATGTTTGGCAGCCCCATTCATGCTCAGATGAAAAGCTGAGCTAAGTCCCTGGGATGACCCTATCAGTTTGATAAACTCCCTCCAAAATTTGGCTGTGAATTGGACATCCTGGTCCAAAATGATTCTCTTTAGCACCCCATGTATGTAGTAGATGTGCTGCTTGAATATCCTAGTCAATTTCTTGGCTAACAGAAGGCTTGGGAGAGCTATGAAATGACCCACTATCAATGAGCCATCCACTTGCTCAAACTTCATAGGGTGGCACTCATAACCCCAGCTTCTGCACTGTCTGCAAGCTGATTAAGCATCAGCTGCACCCTGAATCTATGAGTGCTTTCACCAGGTTCCCAATTTGGGTGCTATGATTCTCATGGGGACTAACAAGGGGATGATTGGATCATCTTCCCCTTCATTGTTGCTCTCATAGAGGTTAAGCTGTTGCTCTTCCTTGGTCAAAGTTCCCTCCCCTTCTCTGCTAGGGGAAGATACTTCCATGACCTGGTGCACTACATGCGATTTCTCTCATCCCTTCTTTTAGGGTTTCTTTCACTGAAGCAGGGCTGGGGCTTTGAAGCTTCCTTGTAAGCTGGTGCCAGGACCACAGCAGCTCAGTGGCCTTCCTGGCCACATTGGAAGCTCAAGCCGGATTTGTGCCTTAGAGCCTCCAGGGGACTGGTGTTGATACAGGCGGTAGTCTCCTTCCCAATGGGCATCACTCCTGATTCTTTTGTGGCCAGCTTTCAGTCCCCCATGTCTCTTGTATTCCTTTATGTTGAGCTCCACCTCTGTTGCCAGTCAATACCAGTCACGGATCCAGTTGAGTGTTCCTTGGGGCAAGCAGGTATGGTACAGCTCCTGATTCAAGCCATCTCTAAAATGTTAGACCAGCAGCCAGTGCCTCAGTTTCCCTGCAACTCTCTGGAATGCACAAATGTACTCCATTACCTGTCATTTCTTTTGCCCAATAGTTTGCATCTCCTATTCTGCCAGTCGGACCTGGGTGGCGTCCTCAATTCTGGTTCTGAGCTCAACCAGAAAAGCACCAGAATTCCCTAATTCTGATGTCCCTTTGTCATGGAGCTCCATCACCCAATCTGCTGCATCCCCCTCGAGGTTAGCGATAATGGCATTTACCAGTTGTTGGGGTAGGCCAGGATGGTGTGGTCACACCTGGTTTATGAAGAAAGTTTCTTCTTTCTAGGGGAAATCAATGGGAACTCAGCTTTGGCTGCCTTCAGTGCCCTGCTCCACCAGAATTCTTCCTCTGCCTACTAGAGTTCCCCAGTTGTGTGGCCTTGTCCCGCACTACCTATCACTCAAATTTCTCCATTTGGGCTTTCAGGTGGGTTGCCATCACCTGGATTCCAAAATCTGCCTGGGCCGCCCCAGGACTTCTTTTGCTGCTGGCTCTCCTTTGCACTCGATCTCTGCAATCTTCCCTAAGTCTTCACTCTCTTCCAGAGGTTACTGAACTGGCTGCTGGGGCTCAGAACCCTCAAATTTTGGTTTGTTAGTTGGATTTTGGCAGAGCTGGTTTAATGCCATAGTTCCAACTGATGAACCCAAGCAAGCAAGCACTGTTGAGATATTCAATCTCTTAATGCAAAATTTTATTGACTACATCATTTCAGCACAGATTGAAACAGAAACCAGCTCTACTTCATTCCCATGGTTTTAGCATAGTTAATGAATAGTTTCTTCATCTCCCCCCTCCTATCTTGTTGTCACCTGGAACTGGCATTCGAAACCTAGTTTTCCCTCCCCTCCTGGTTATGTGGCAAGCTGAGAAGTGAAAATGGCTGAAACAGCATAATCACTCTTTGAACTTGGAGACACTTTAAGTTTTCATCAGAAATAACAGTTATGTCCGTCTGAGCTTTAATCCTTTCTCTTATGCACACTAGATTCCCCTGGCTCATAATATCTATGGACTCATTGGACCTAACAGTGGACTTGGTTTTGCCCTTGGTAAGATTTTCAAAGACTTGATAACCTGTGACAAACTAATACAGGACAATTACCGTATCTTCAGTTAATTTTACTGGGTAGAGATGGAACTGAATTGTTGTAGAAAAGGAAGTGAAACTTTCCTGCAATTAAGCCCAGCTGAGTGATTTTATAGGCACACTAATTCTTGGCAGTACATTTTACTATGGGGGTGGGGAAGAGCTACTATTCTGAGGTTCAAAACTGAAGGGATTACAATGTATATTTCAGATTGTTTGTGATGTCTATTTCATTCCAGATTTAGGGAATGCAAAAATATTGTGGAATCATCATGAAATATGCTATTTCTTATCTGATCTTTATGTTTTATTTTGCGGTTAGGCATGGTGGATTCATCAATGATGCCTACCATGGGATACTTGGTGGATCTTCGCCATACTTCTGTTTATGGTAGTGTCTATGCAATTGCTGACGTGGCTTTCTGTCTGGGCTTTGCTATTGGTATGGACTAATATGCATCATAATGACATAAATTACCTTTTTGTTTCATCTGTATGCTGGCAATTCCTAGAAGACTAATTGACTAATAGTCTTTTTCTAACGTGCATGACAGAAAAAGAAAGAAAGCAAAAGCCAGATTTATGTAATTATGCTTTAAGGAGACTCATTCCAATCAACACAGAATGTTATCATAGATAACTTTTAAAAATGGATTTCAATCACTCTATGCATACATCATTAAGTCTTGGTCTAACTGGAGAGAGAGGGTGTGGGATGGATGGCTGTTTAGTTTGTTAGAAGTAAGTTTGTAATTTTTGAAATGATAAGATACAATTTGCTGGGAGACATAGATGTGGGAATTATTATGAATTATTTACTGTGTTTGTTACATCTTGACATTCATACAGGAACTGAATTATCTTTCCTTCAATTTCCCCACACAAAACTAGCCTGGGCAGAGAGGGAGTGATTAACCCGAAGTCACCCATGTTGATCCCATGACTGAATCCTGTCTCCTCATGCATAGTTCATTGTCTCTCTACTAGAAGAACAGAAATTGAGGGGGGGGGGGACCTTTACCAGCTGTTTGAAATATATGAATTCCTAAAGGAGATCTTCACTTCAGCACTTTGCAGCTCTCCCCAAATTGCTGATTCTTCTGGGCAGTGCTACAGACAAACACATTTTAAAAGCATATAATTGCTGCCCTGTGTTCCTCCACCCCCTTCATTGACTAAACTAAGGATAGTTCTCCTCAGTCAGAATAATGTATTGTTTTTGACAGGTCCTTCTACAGGGGGTGCTCTCATACGAGTCATTGGCTTCCCTTGGCTCATGACCATCATTGCAGGGATCAACCTCGCATATGCACCTTTGTGTTGGTTTCTTCAAAAAAACCCAGCCAAAGAGGAGAAGATTGTGAGTTTGGATAAAAGTGGGGTGGGGTGGGGTGGAGTGGAGTGGGTGGGTCTCTGGTGGTTGAACCCCAAGGGGAATAAAGAATAAATATCCAAAGGACAATATTATTTATTAATTATTAATCAATTAACCATTCTTAATAATTTATTTTATTTTTTATTATTAGATGCTTAACTAAATATTTCTTTATTTAAAATGGATGTTAGCTCCATCCCAAGAATGGTGATAGACCAATCTAGCCAAGCTTAATTTTTTATTTGCTTACATCATATAGAGAGAATCTCATCGCCAAGGATGCACCCTTAGAGATTTTAAGGAATAGTTGTCCTAAATCCCATCCTCTTTCCCCTATCCAGCTCCAGACCGTGTTGTGTCTTATCTTGTCCACCTCCTCCTCAAAATGTGTTCCTTCCATTCTGGAAAACTTACTATAGTCCTTCACGCCATCTCCCCCTTTGTAAACACAATCCCTCACACTTGGTTTTGCTTCTCCATTTGCAAAATACATCACAAATGATGACACACCTTAATAACAATTGGGTTTTTTCTGTGGTTTTGTTCACATTTTCTTTTCTTTCTTTCTTTTTTGAGCTGGCTGATGACTATTCTAAAGCAAGAGCTTGAAGTTCAACTTTTTCTCAAATTGTTCTTCCTTGTGGAAGAGAGGAAGGGAGGGATGAGGAAATAAGTGATTTTAGATGCCATAACAGATCCTTTGAAAAACAAACTATAGATTGATATCATCGGGGTGTAGTAATGATGCTCATGCTGGTCTTTTGCCTCCCTTCTCCCTGTCTCCT
This sequence comes from Rhabdophis nuchalis, assembly GCA_039707465.1. Taxonomy (NCBI): domain Eukaryota; kingdom Metazoa; phylum Chordata; class Lepidosauria; order Squamata; family Natricidae; genus Rhabdophis; species Rhabdophis nuchalis. Next base: position 16,837,233 of record CM077653.1, read on the forward strand.
CTCTCAGGCAATTCTAAGCCAAGAGTGTTCCATGCTGTCCAGAAGTTCCATCACTCAAAAGACCCTTCAAGAGTTCCCACTCACAGACAACAGTGATGAAGAAAATGAGACTGATTTCTAAAAAGAGGGACCCATTTTTTTCTTTCTTTCTCTCATCCAAATCCTCTTCTATTAACTGTATCCTATATTTCTCCCTGGCAAAGTCCATTGCTATAGCTTGTGGAATGACCAAATAAGATTTAAAGTTTGAGACATTTCTTTCAGAAAGTTATGGCTGTAAGCTGTTTATTTAGGGAGTTAGTTCCAGTTCTGAGAGGGAGACCTACTATACTGTAAGCCTTTCTTCCCTCATCTCAGAACACTATTTGATGGAAGAACTTTTTCTTAACACTATTAGTTGCTTCACTGCTTTTAACAGGAGCTTGCACAGCTCTCCACGTGATTATTGGCAATATAGCAAAATATGCATTGCAAAAAGAAAAAATTGCCCTCAAGTTGAGCTCAGCTTTTACATGTCCTTGGAATTTTCTCAGCAACAATCTGAGATACATTTGTCTACTTTCCAATCAATTCTGCAGCCCAATCCAGCTCCAAGCATTTATTGGCTCCTGTTATAGATTGTCATGATCTCTTAATGGATCATGATGTCATTGTGCAAAATATTGGAAGTACAAAGTCTGATATTTTTAACCTTCTCTCCTTACAGATGCCCATGTATAAAAGATGCTGAAAGCATACTTGAATGCTAGAGGCAGCATTTCTCTCATTCTCAAACATTTTGTCTTATACAGAGTTTGATATTTTGGGTAATCGCAATAAAGATATTTCTTAGTTATGTTTCCCTTCCCAAATTTATCATTCTTTGTTAATATTTTTTTTACAGAATACGCTATATTCTATACATACATATTTAAGCCCTCTTGTGGATGAATTGATCAGCGCAGGCTCATCAAAACAGCTATTTGGTGAACTAACTTTTAATAAGCTTAAAATGTGAATACTCATCAAGTTGATGGAAAGTAGAGGAGGTATACTCAAAGGCACTCCCACGCATTAATTTATTTAGACTGCTTGCCTGTGGAGCAGGGAGGTAAAGAACCATTATACTGTTTGTTTCTGAAATTTTAAAAAAAATACTTGTAATAAAATATGCTCAAACCTGTTTCCTTATGATTCCTTTACCAATTTGGGTTGAGAAGTGGAGCAGCAGTAGGGTTACAAGAGACCTGAACAAGCAAAAGAGGTTGCAGACAATTAGAAAAGAGAAGAAACTGGATAAAGGAGGATGCTGAAACTTCTTTTTGACTTTCTTGACCTCTGCAGCAAAAATTATGGTGAAAAGCTGCCCCCCTCAAAGACCTATAAGAAATTACATTTTTTTTCCAGCACCAGAAAGGCTAGGTTTTCAATCCCAGAAAGGTGCTAAGAGTATTAGGAGGCAAAAGCCTTCAGTGGGTGGTAACTGATTAAGGTGTTTTAGGCAGCTGCAAAAACAAGCAGGTAAAGTACTAATCAACAAATTAAGGTCAACCATAAAGAATAATATTTGTGACACAGGTTTGAAATAGTCTTTACACTGATGATGTGTCTTAGTTTGGATAATGAATGTTTGCAAGAAAACAACCAAGCTCAGAGGACCTCTCGAATTAAGGTCACTAATATTATTAACATGCCTTAACACCCTTGATACTCAAAAAGTTGGACAATGTTTGATTTTGAGGCTATATCTGCCGGATACATGGACTCTTTTTTTCACGCATTTAGTAACTGTAAGATAGGTGAAACCATTGCAAGGATTTTGCCATCCCTGTGGCCAAACACAGAAATAGCATTGGGCCTATCATGTTTCCTATGCAAATCATCCTTATTTAGCAATTGCCTCATTTAGTGACCATTTACATTTATAATACACAGCCACGTTGCTGTGGCCAAGTTTGGTTAAATGAAAAAGTTTCCCCTCATAGACCCTCTCAGTGACACCCTTCCTTCTCTGCCTTGGTTTCCCCTCCCTCTCCCTCTCCCTCCCCTCCCTCTCTTACTCTACCTACCTACCTACCTACCTACCTACCTACCTACCTACCTACCTTACATACTTACTTACTTAATTAGATTTCTATCCTGCCCTATCTCCCAAAATGGGACTCAGGGTGGCGCACAGGAATTTAAAAATCTAAAAATACAAACAATACAAAATTCTACAAAAGTTAAAACTACAATTAAATAATTTAGCCCGTGCTAAAAGACCAATATTAATTTAAAACCCAACTCTAAAAATATCATAGCAGTAGTAGCTATGCCAGGCCGGTCATATGGAAGAAATATGTTTTCAGTGTCTGGCAGAAGAGGTGAAGGTCGGTGATAGTGCGAAGGTCAGGGGGGAGGTCATTCCAGAGGGCAGGGCCTGCCACAGAGAAGGCTCTTCCCCTGGGCGTCGCCAGCCGGCATTGTACGGTGGACGGCACCCTAAGGAGGCCCTCCCTGTGGGAGCGGACGGGTTGAATGGAGGTATGTGGTAGTAGGCGGTCCTGCAAGTAACCAGGCCCGCTGTCATGGAGCGCTTTAAAGATGGTCACTAAAACCTTGAAACGCACCCGGAAGGCTACCGGTAGCCAGTGCAGCTCGCGCAGGAGAGGTGTTACATGGGAGTATTTTGAAACTCCCAAGATCCCCCGCGCGGCTACATTCTGGTACCAACTGGAGCCTCCGGGTGCATCTCAAGGGAAGCCCCATGTAGAGAGCATTGCAATAGTCCAGAAATGACTAGAACTTGAGTGACTGTATGTAGGGCGCCACGATCCAGAAAGGGGCGCAACTGGCGTGTCAGGTGAACCTGATAGAAGGGCCCCCTGGCCACGGCCGTCAGATGGTCATCTAAGGACAGCCAGGAATTCAGGAGGACACCCAAGTTGCGGGCCCTTTCTGTGTGGGGTAGTAATTCCCCCCGATAGCCAGAGATGGAATTAACTGGCTATGTCGTGGTGCCGGAAACCACAGCCACTCGGTCTTGGACGGGTTGAGGGAGCCCGTTCCTCCCCATCCAGACCCGCTTCCAAACACCGGGACATCACGTAGGCGGCATCGTTGGGGTGGTTAGGGGTAGAGATGTACAGCTGGGTGTCATCAGCGTACAGATGGAATTCTACCCCAAAACCACCCCGCCCAGTGGGGCGAGAGGACTGACCCCTGAGGCACCCCATAAGTAAGGGGCCTCGACGTCGACCTCTGCCCCCCGCCAACACAAACTGCGACCGGTTGGAGAGGTAGGAGAACCACCGTAATATGGTGCCTCCCAATCCCAACCCCCCCCAACCGGCGCAGTAGGATACCATGGTCGATGGTATCAAAAGCCGCTGAGAGATCTAACAGGACCAGGATAGAGGAATAACCCCTATCCCGGGCCCTCCAGAGATCATCTACCAACGCGACCAATGCCGTCTCCATGCTGTACCCAGGTCGGAAGCAGGACTGGCGTGAGTCTAGATAGGCAGTTTCCTCCAGGTGCTGGGGGAACTGTTGTGCCACTACACTCTCAACAACCTTCGCCACAAAGCGAAGGTTGGAGACCGGACGATAATTTGATAAAACATCTGGGTCCAGGGAGGGCTTCTTGAGGAGGGGTCTCACCACCGCCTCTTTCAAGACGGATGGCACAAACCCCTCACTCAAGGAAGCATTAACAATTCCCTGGAGCCAGCCTCGTGTAACCTCCTGGGAGGCCAGTACAAGCCAGGAGGGACACGGGTCCAATAAACATGTGGTGGCATTCAGCTGCCACAGCAACCTGTCCATGCCATCGGGAGTCACGGGATCAAACTCAGCCCAAATAACGGTCTCAAGACCTGTCTCTGTCATCTCGCCCAGACTAACCCAATTGGAGGCTAGTTCGCCCCGGATCTGAGCGATTTTATCCTGCAGATAACATCCAAATTCCTCTGCCCGGCCCTGTAAAAGAGCTTCCCGCAGCCTCTGTTGAAGGAGGGAGCGGGTCACCCTAAACAGGGCGGCAGGGCGGTAATCTGCGGATGTGATGAGAGTGGCGAGATGATCCCTTTTCGCCACTCTCAACGCCACGAGGCAGGTCCGCAAATGCGACCTCACCCATGTCTGGTCAGATTCGGTGCGAGTAGACCTCCAAATGCTCTCTAGGCATCTCTTCTGGCGTTTCATTTCCCTCAGCCCCTGGGAGAACCAAGGGACCAAGGTAGAGCGATGCCCGGTCCAAGGCCCCCGTGCCAGCGGCATGACCCGGTCCAAGGCCCCCGTGGCCGCATGATTCCAGGCGGTCATTAGGTCCTCAGTCGGGTCGTGGGCCATTGAGTCAGGTATTGGCCCAAGCTCCATCTGGAACCCTCTGGGTCCATCAGGCGCTTGGGGCGGAACCATCTTGGAAGATCAGGTTCCGCCTCCCCGTGGTGGGGTGCAGCGGTTGGAAAGTCAAGCCGAAGGAGAGAGTGATCTGACTATGACAGGGGTTCGATGACTAATTCCCCTAATCCAAGATCACTCATCCACCGGCCGAAGACAAAAATTAGGTCCAGTGTGTGTCCTCCAGTGTGTGTTGGGCTCCAAATTACTTGGGTCAGGTCCATGGCCGTCATGGAGGCCATGAACTCCCGAGCCACCTCAGACGATCCGCCTACCGATGGCAGGTTGAAATCCCCCATGACTAAAAGTCTGGGGGTATCAACCGCCATCTTGGCGATCACATCCAGGAGCTCGGGTAGGGCTGCTGATACGTAACGGGGAGCCAGGTACACTATCAGCAATCCCAACTGCCTCCCATGACCCCACTTCACACAAAGGGACTCACAAACGGCTGTCTGCGGCACAGTGGTCTCCCTCGGTCCAAGACTTTCCTTGATAACAACCGCCACCCCCCCCCACCCAGCCCCTGGGCCTGCGGCTGATGAAATGCCCGGTAGCCTGGCGAGCACATTTCCACAAGGGGAACTCCCCCCTCATGGCCCAGCCAGGTCTCCGTAATGCCCACCAGGTCCGGCTCCCCCTCCGACACCAAGTCGTAGATGAGGGGGGCTTTGTTGACCACGGACCTGGCATTGCATAACATCAGCCTAGGGCCCTGGCTCTGAACATCCTGACCTCCTGGGTTGCAGGAGGAGCCGTGTGGACCGGAGCGCGCAACCACCTGTAAACAGCGGGTGCGCCCTCCCAAGCCATAATGGAATATCCGGCTCCCGCCATATCTACCCCTCCCACCGACCGTCCTAATACTGTAACCCTCTATAGAATGGACCATAGCCCCCCCTCCAATATCCGAACCTACAGCCTCCCTGCCAGAGCCATCGGCCAGCCTACCTACTTACCTACCTACCTACCTACCTACCTACCTACCTACCTACCTACCTACTGTATTTCTCCCCCCTCTCTATCCCTCTACCTAACTACCTACCTACTGTATTTCTCCCTCTCTCTCTATCCCTCTACCTACCTACTTACCATCCTACTGCATTTCTCCCTCTCTATTCCCCTACCTACCTACCTACTGCATTTCTCCCTCTCCCTCTCTATCCACCTACCTACCTACATACCTACCTACCTACTGCATTTCTCCCTCTCCCTCTTTCTATCCCTCTACCTACCTACCTACTGTATTTCTCCCTCTCTATCCCCCAATCCTACCTATCTACTGCATTTCTCCCTCTCCCTCTCTTTCCCCTACCTACCTACCTACTGTATTTCTCTCTCTCCCCCTCTCCCCCTACCTACTGCATTTCTCCCTCTTCCTCTCTATCCCTCTACCTACCTACTTACCTACCTACCTACTGCATTTCTCCCTCTCCCTCTCTATCCCTCTACCTACCTACCTACTTACCTACCTACTGCATTTCTCCCTCTCTATCCCCTACCTACCTATCTGCTGCATTTCTCCCTCTCCCTCTCTATCTCCCTACCTACCTATCTACTGCATTTCTCTCTTCCTCTCTATCCCCCTACCTACCTACCTACTGCATTTCTCCCTCTCCCTACCTACTGCATTTCTCCCTCTCTCTCTCTCTCCCTCTACCTACCTACCTACCTACCTACCTACCTACCTACCTACCTACCTACCTACCGTATTTCTCCCTCTCTCTTTCTATCCCTCTACCTACCTACTTACCTACCTACCTAGAGAGAGAGAGGAGAGGCCGCTGACTCGGCAGCAGCCTTGGGGGGGAGGAATTGGCAGAGGGTATGGCGGCGGCGGCATTGCCAGCGGTGAGATGGGAGGGGCAGAAGGAGCCAGAGTGTGTGGCGGCGAGGTGAGACGGGCGGAAGGAGGCAGGGGGGCGAGTGAGCAAGTCAGGAAAACCCACAGAAGAACTGCAGTTTTACATTTGTGTGGCGGGCACCTGGCACCGGTGTGCCATCCACACAATCTGTACCTATCATTGGTGCTGCACTTGTAAGGAACGTTGTGTGAAAATTTGGTGGCAATTGGTGTAGTTTCTGACGTTAGCGGTTTTGAACAAACTCATAGTTAATTTTTTATTTATGTAATATATATAGATTGATGAAAAGGTAACTTTATGAACAAACTTCCGTGTTACAAATTTTGCAGGGCTTAATGCAAAGGAAAGCTGAAGTCAGATCATAAGTAGAGAAGCATTTTCACTTCATGACTTCTTTGTTTAATGACTGTGTTGTTTTCAGTTGTCACAAAGAAGATCTATGTATAATGGAAAGATAAAAGGGGAGTCAAGCTCCAATGCTGACTGCATAAACATCTTTATATAATATTCTTGGAAACAATACGGAAGAGGTGTGCTTTATTTCCCCCCCAACATGCATTTTGACTTCCCAACCATGGGATTTCCAAGACATGCTGTTTGTTCCTGAAATTAAAAAAAATCACCCAAGTATACAATCCTAGATATCTTTTTTAGATTTTTTTTTTTTTTGGTCAGGGCAGATAAGCTCCCAAAGTGGGCGAAAATCAATAGAACTGATTTCTGACCCGGGAGCGGGGGAGGGTGGGGGAAGCGACCAAGACAAAGTTCCACTGAACCCAACAGCGAACCACGACGCGCACATCTTCCAAAATCTATGGTGGAGCATGCGCAGTCGTTACTCTGCCTCGGGGAGCTTGGCCTTCTGAGTTGTCGCGAGATTTCCGCGTTCAGGCTTCCATCCTCTTCTTCCCGACGTGTTTCTTTCGCGGCGGTGAGATGCATTCAGACGACGTGAGTGGGGGGGGGGGGGGGGGAGGTGACCTGAGATCCCGGGTGGGTGGGGAGGAGTTATTTTGGGAAACGGACGTGGTTCCGTTCGGAGGCTCCGGGGACCGCCAGCTGCTCTGTCGCTCCCAGATGGGCTTCCTCCTTCCACGTGGGAGCAGGGCTTGTTGAGGCTGAACGCGCCTGGGCTGTATTGAGCAACGGGATCCGCTACTTGGGACGCGTGTTTAGGGAGACTACTTGCCAAGAGCCCTCTTCTTCCTAACTACAGCCTCAACAAAGAGAATGCGATAGCATGTGCAGAATGCCACGGCTTTGGTGAAATTCAAAATTTTTTATTACCGTTCTGTGGGCGTTGCTTGGTTGGCGTGGCAGGGGAAGGATATGCAAAATCTCCATTCCCACCCCACTCAGGGGCCAGCCAGAGATGGTATTTGCCGATTCTCCAAACTACTCAAAGTTTCCGTTACCAGTTCTCCAGGACCTGTCAGAACCTGCTGAATATCACCCCTGCTTTATCCCGGACTCTAACATTAGGATCTGTGTGTGGAGAATAGAGAAAGGCAACTCTGAGCATGTGTAGAATGCCACGGCTTTATCCCGGACTCCAGCATTACGATCTGGGTAAAGACATTAAGTCTAAGCATGCACAGAATGCTATTGCTCTATACCTGATTCCAGCATTAAGATCTGGGTGTGGGGAGGAGAGAAGAGCAACCCTGAACATAGGCAGAAAGTGTGTGTGGAAATTTGCAGACAAAAGACAAAACATGTTTACATTTCAATAGAAAGATCAACTATATAAGGTACAGATATGCTTTATATATGCTTGCTTTGATGGCCTTTAGACCATATCGCTCCCTGTTTGTACATATTGCCAATTGCATACCACACATGTATTTTAATATACTAATAATAAATTCCTAGAACTGCATTGTTTCGTTGTTCTGCTTGAATAATGTTGTAGCCATATGACAACTTCCTGCTATTTTATTAAGGAAAGTATAGGTTCCTGTTTGTAGAGTACCCAACGTAGCTAATGTAAGATGAAAACTGGTAAACTAAAACAATGACATCAACTGTGCATCATTGTTAAAAGAGAACTTATTTAGTTCACCAAAAGAACCTTATCAAGATGTCTACATTTTCAGTTGAAAAGCATGGGAAGAATCATTAACACTGTCTTTTCCTCTTAGATCGTTTGGGATACTCTTGGCAATAAACAGTTCTGCTCATTTAAGATCAAGTGAGTATTTGTACTATATATATGCTGAATTCAAGGGTTAGAAGTGAAGGGAAAATAACTAATCTCTTCTAATGTTCCAAATTACATGATCTATGTATCTCAGGTGCCATGCCAGTGATTAAGTTTTATGAGCTTTATGGTCAGAACATTTAAGAAACTCCAGATGGTTTTCTCTTGGGCTGAATTTTTTGTACCATTAATTTGAATAATAAATTCACTCACATTTTCCTCAACCAGCATGCTTGTAAAGGAGACTGTTATAAAAATATCAGCAATAGCACATAGACTTACATACTGCTTCCCAGTGCTTTACAGCCCTCTCTAAGCGTTTTACAGGGTCAGCATATTTCCCCCAACAATCTGGGTCCTCATTTTACCGACCTCAAAAGGATGGAAGGCCGAATCAACCTTCAACTGGTCAGGGTCCAACTGCTGTCAATCTGCAGAATTAGCCTGTAATACTGCATTCTTTAACTGCTGAACCACCTCAGCTCTCCGTGGCCCAGAAATATTAGTTGCAGTTGAGTATGCCATAGCTCAAAGCAACATCTAGCCCATTTTGACTGATTTTAGATACTAAGCAAGGGCAGCCTTGGTCAGGACTTGAATGGGAGATTGCTTGTGAATTCCAGAGTTGTTTGTTGAAATGGGGAGTTTTAAAATATCCTGGAGGAATGTAATGCTAACCACTTTCGTTATGTTGCTGAAGAAATTGTAGAAAGGCAGGACTGGGACCTGAGGACACTTTTATCTTTTAGAATCTTTGTACTATCCAGAAATAGTGTTTTTGCATTACTCAAATTACAGTATACCTGTGTAGGAAGCAGGAGTGAATTTTAAGGATACATTTTTCTTGGCATTCTTCCTATGTACAGAGATGCATTTGGGCGATGGGAATTTTGAATATGTCAGTCCCAAAGCATCCAAATGGTAGTTTATTGTTTGGCCTAGTGATTCTGTGGTAATATTCAATAATGGAGATGAGAAATAATGCATAGTATTTAAACGGGACTACCTTTACAACTTTTTCATTTACAGAACAAAAACTCAGAGCTTTTGCCGAAATGAATATAATATAACAGGCCTGTGCAATCGTTCGTCCTGTCCTTTAGCCAACAGTCAATATGCTACTGTTAAGGAAGAGAAAGGTAAGTGTTCTTCCCGTGGTTTTTAAATATAACTATTTTTGCTTTAATAGAGCACTTGTTAAGATTCCTCAACAGTAAGATTTAAAGAAGGTTAAAGGGCTGCTTAGATTGCTGCAAAAGCATAGTATACAAATTTACATGCCGACAGTGACTCTGGGTGATTACTGTTATTAATAACAAAGAATAATTCAAAAATAAAGAAACAGTGATTGCTGATTGCAGGACAAAAGATAGGAAAGAAAACAAACATGAAAGGGAACAAGAAAAAGAAAGAAAGGGATGTCAGTTGTCCCCACCAAAAGCCTGGCTAAAGAAATACCAGCAGGTTGGGACTTCTTCACATCTCTGGGGGAAACTCATTCCAGAAGGCAGGTGCTGTGACAGAAAAGGTGCACTTCTGAGGTCCCAATTGATAGCAATCTTTAATTGATGGACTCCAAAATAAGGCATTCACCCTGAAGATAATTTCCTGGGAAAAGGCTGGAATCTTGTGAGCATCAATTACAGGAACTTGCCGAATGTATGGATTAATGCTTTTGGGATAGATAGCTTGTCTCTGTAAGTAAGAATGTGGTAAATCTAACAATGTTTCATATCACTGTTTATTTTTCCTCATGTTTTAGGACAATGTTACCTTTACATGAAGACCATTGAACGGTCTGCTTTTCCCAATCGGCTCTGGGAACGAGTAAGTTCTTTTGAATGTGCCAGGACTGAATTTGGGATGTTTAAAAAAATTCCTTTTAAGTTTGCAGTTGGGACTGACTATTCCTGTAGACCAGGCATTCTCAAACTACAGCCCACGGGCTGGATATGACCCTCCAATGCAAAGTATCCAGCCTGTGGAGTGGTGAGATGAAAAGCAGCTGCCAGCTTGTAAAGTGGTGCTTTAAAAGTCTTTAAAAACAGCCTTTCAGATGTTCTTCACAGCCCTGTGATCCAGGTGCAGTGGGTGAGTAGGAAAAGGGCTGCTTTTAAAGTAGCACTTTAAAGGTGGGTGGGGGACATGTCTCCATGTCATCTAGCTTTTTCAAAATCAGCTGAAGTTGGCTAACAATTCAAATGCAACTGCAGTATAATGCCTGAAGGAGAGTTCACCCACTGCTTTGATTCTTCCGATTATTTATTTATTATTTATTATTATTTATTATTTATTGGATTTCTAGACCACCCCCTCTCCCCGAAGGGACTCAGGGCGGTGTACAGGTAAAAATTAAAAAATAATTATTATTACAATCAACAATACATATAAACTAAAATCGAATTAAATAATCCCCTGTACAAATTTATAAAAATTAAAAACTTAACCTTAAAACCAAATAAAATAATTTAAAATTACAAACTGAGGCGGGAGGGATGGAATTAGGCCAGGCCGGCTAGATGAAACAGGCCGGCTAGATGAGTTTTGAGTTTCTGGCGGAAGGAGCGGAGGTCCGTGGTCGTTCTAATGTCAGGGGGAAGGTCATTCCAGAGGGTCGGGCCCATCACAGAGAAGGCCCTTCCCCTGGGCGTCGCCCGCTGTCATTGCCTGGTGGATGGCACCTGGAGAAGTCCCTCTCTGTGAGAGCGAATCGGCCGAAGGGATGTATGGGGCAGGATACGATCCCGCAAATAACTAGGTCCTGTGCCATGGAGTGCTTTAAAGATAATAACCAACACCTTGAAACGCACCTGAAAAACCACAGGCAGCTAGTGCAGCCTGCGCAGGAGCGGTGTTACATGGGAGTATCTAGTGACTCCCAGAACTGCCCGCGCGGCCGCATTTTGGACCAGCTGTAGCCTTCGGGTGCATCTCAAGGGGAGCCCCATGTAGAGAGCGTTGCAGTAGTCTAGACAGGACGTCACAAGCGCATGAGTGACTGTGCGAAGGGCGTCCCGGTCCAATAGGGGACGCAACTGGCGAACCTGGTGAAACGCCCCCCCTTGCCACGGCTGTCACATGGTCATCCATTGACAGCCGGGCATCTAGGAGGACGCCCAAGTTGCGTGCCCGATCCACGGGGGCCAGATGTTCGCCCCCAATGGCCAGTGATGGAGTCAACTGGTTGAACCGGGGCGCCGGTAGCCACAGCCACTCAGTCTTTGACGGGTTGAGCTTGAGTCTGTTACTTCCCGTCCAGATCCGCACGGCTTCCAGACACCGGGACATCACTTCGACGGCATCGTTGGGGTGGTTTGGGGTAGAGATGTACAGCTGGGTACAGATGGTAATCTACCCCAAACCCACGTATGATCTCGCCCAGCGGCTTCATATATGCATTGAACAGGAGAGGCGAGAGGACCGACTCCTGCGGCACCCCACAAGTGAGAGGCCTCGAGGTCGACCTCTGCCCCCCTGCCAATACAAATTGCGCTCGACCAGAGAGGTAGGAGGAGAACCACCGCAAAACGGTGCCCCTCACCCCCAACCCCTCCAGTCGATGCAATAGGATACCATGGTCGATGGTATCAAAAGCCGCCGAGAGGTCTAATAGGACCAGGATGGAGGAAGAACCCCCATCTCTGGCCCTCCAGAGATCATCCACCAACGCGACCAATGCCGTCTCCATGCTGTGGCCGGGCCGGAAGCTGGACTGGCGCGGGTCCAGATAATCAATTTCCTCCAAGTGACATGGAAACTGTTGTGCCACCACACTCTCTACAACCTTTGCCAAAAAGCGAAGGTTGGAGACGGGACGGTAATTTACTAACAATGCTGGGTCCAGGGAAGGCTTCTTGAGGAGGGGCCTCACCACCGCCTCTTTCAAGACGGTAGGCAAAACACCCTCACTCAAAGAAGCATTCACTATTTCCTGGAGCCAGCCTCTTGACACCTCCCAGGATGCCAGTACAAGCCAGGAGGGACACGGGTCCAATAAACATGTGGTAGCTCTCAGTCGCCTACGCTACCTGTCCATATCATCGGAAGTAACAGAGTCAAACTCCTCCCAGAATGGTGCCTCAAGACCCGCCTCCGACGTCCCCTCCAGACCACTTCCAGTGAAGACCAACTTGCTCCGAATCTGAGCGATTTTGTCCTGCAGATACTCCCCAAATTCCTCTGCTCTGCCCTGTAGAGGGGCTTCCCGCGGCCTCTGTTGAAGGAGGGAGCGGGTTACCCCAAACAGGGCGGCAGGGCGGTTATCTGCGGACACAATAAGAGTGGCACAATACTGACGTTTGGCCACTCTTAACGCCACAAGGTAAGTCCTCAAATGGGCTCTCACCTGTGTTCGGTCAGATTCAGAGCGTGAGGATCTCCACCAGCTCTCTAGGCTTCTCTTGTGGCGCTTCATCACCCTCAACTCCTCGGAAAACCAAGGAGCCTGGGTGGTTCGCTGCCACAAGAGAGGCCGCAAAGGCGCAACCCAGTCCAAGGCCCCAGTGGCCGCACTATTCCATGCAGCCACTAGGTCCTCCATCCGGGCGCGGGTCAGGGCTACAGGTAGTGGCCCAAGCTCCGTCTGGAACCTTTCAGGTTCCATCAGGCGCCTGGGGCGGAACCATCTTAGAAATTCCGGTTCCGCCTCCTGGCGGTGGGGAGTAGCGGCTGGAAAGTCGAGCTGGAGAAGTGAGTGATCTGACCATGACGGGTGTGATGACTAAATCCCCTACTCCCAGATCACTTCTCCACTGGCCAGAGACAAAAATGAGATCCAGTGTGTGTCCTCCCTCGTGTGTGGGGCCCTGAATTACTTGAGTCAGGTCCATGGCCGTCATGGAGGCCATGAACTCCCGAGCTACCTCGGATGTCTCACATACGGTTGGCAGGTTAAAGTCCCCCATGACCAACAGTCTGGGGGTCTCAACCGCCATCTCGGCGATCACCTCGAGGAGCTTGGGCAGGGCTGCTGATGCATAGCGAGGAGCCAGGTATACAATCAGCACGCCCAACTGCCTCCCTGGGCCCCACTTCACGCACAGGGACTCACAACCGGTTATCTGAGGCACAGTGGTCTCTCTCGGCTCAAGACCTTCCCTCACAATGACCGCTACCCCTCCACCCCTACCTAGGGCCCGTGACTGATGAAATGCGCAGTAGTCTGGCGGGCACATTTCCACGAGGGGAAGTCCTCCCTCACGGCCCAACCAGGTCTCCGTAATTCCTGCCAGGTCCAGCTCCCCCTCCGACACCAAGTCGTTAATGAGGGGGGCTTTGTTGACAACGGACCTGGCATTGCATAACATCAGTCTCAGGCCCTGGCTCTGTAAGCCCTGACCAGCTAGATTGTGGGGATTGGGACATATGACCGACCGTACCCATCGGCCACGGTCTTCCAACCGGTGATGAGATCTCTGTCTACTCTCGCACCTACCCCTCCCCACGACCGTTTGAATGGAAAGACCCTCTTCTGGAACATCCCTACTCCCCCTCCCCTTAACGGCCCGGCTCACTTCCTTGTTAACTCCGCCTGCCAGCTTGGCGCTGGTCCCTCCCTCAGCCTGCCTAACCCCTCCCCCCACCCTAGGACCCCCTAAAATACGAATCAAAAATTTAGATAAAAACCCCCTAAGACTACGCCTCGCCCACCTCTCTGGATTAATATATCCCTCATCAAGGTGGGCCCTCGTAAGAGCGGAGGGCCAGACCTGCGAGAGGGGGGACTCCCGCAGTAGGATTATGTCTGCCCTTGAGTACATAACGGGTCATGTTTATGGCAGGGCATCAATTGGTTTTAGGGATGATTAAAGATGTTAAAATAAATAATTAAATAAATAATTAAATAGATGTTAAAATTAATTCCAGTAAGCATATAATCTAGCACAGAAAAGTTTAAATCTTGGGTCATAGAGTAGTCAATAAATAGTCAATAAATAGTCAGATAGGTGCAATGTCTCAGGCTTGGCTTTAAAAAGTCCAGTCCCGCTCTTCAGAAGCCCCAGGCCTCGGCCAAAGATGGTAAATGGTCGGGCCTTTTCCTAGATCTCCCAGCCCCCTTATGGGTCTTGGCTTGGGTTGGTTGGATTAGGGCGGTAGGGAGTAGGCCTCAGCCTGAATCTTCTTAGGCCTTGGCCCTGCTGTTATGAGGCCTCCCGGCTTCCGGCTCCCAGCTGCTCGGCCTCCGATAGTTCCACTCACCAGGGCGATCTCCAATGGAGTCCTCCAACTAAGGAGTCCAGTCTGGGTCATCTCGGCCGCCCGTGGCCCTGCTGTTATCAGGCCTGGGTCGTCCTAGCCCCGGACCAGTTCTTCTTATCCCTCCCGGCCTTGGCCCTCCCGGCCTGGCGTTCCGACCTCCAGCGTCCCGGCCTCCCATGGCCTTCGGTGCTCGGCAAACCTCCTGTCCAACCTCCTGCCCGGTCTCCAGTGCCCAGCAAACCTCCTGCCAGGCCTCCGATGCTCCGCTTGCCTGCCAGGCCTCCGACGCTCCGCTTGCTCCCCCAGCGAGCTTCAAAACCACCCGACATCAGGCCAAACGGCCGGCACCTCCAGCTGGCCGGCTCCTTCCGGCCGGCAAAAGCCCCGTTCTGGGCCGTCAGCCCACCCTGGGAGGCTGTTCAGGCCTCGATGGTACGCCAGGGTGGGTACTTACTGGGCCCGACCCTCAGAGTTGGTAAAGAGGGTCGTGCAACATCCCCTTTTTGCCAAAGAGCCCTGCGGCCCGCACGGAGCTCAACGGCAGACCGCCATCTCTTCGCGCATGCGCAGTCCTATATAAAGTACATCCACCAAATTGGTTGCTGAACAATTTTGGTAGATATTCATGTGTGTGTATATACACATGCACAAGTGTGGCAAAAAGCAAATCAGTTTGTGAATTCTTCTCCAGGCTTAGAACACCTTTAGCCCTGTAATCCCAAATAACGTCCCATTGAATTAGTTGTATATTTATGTTGGTTAAAATTGGTGTTCATTTCATTGTATTATTTCATGTTTTTTGCACAACAAATGAAGATATGTGCAGTGTTCATAGAAATTTGTTCATGTTCTTTTTAAAAACTATAGTCTGGTCCCCAACAGTCTGAGGGACCATTATCCCTCCTTAATTCACCATTGGAGAGTGTGTGTGTCTTGATTCTCGCCTTCTTCTGCCTGCTTCCAATGTCTCTCAATGCTTATCTTGGGGGTTTCAGTTGCAGTCTAACTGGTGCAGTTGTCAGTCTGGCTTATTGTGTGGTTATCTGGAACATATGTTTAGGAGTTATTTTGAAAGAAATCCTGTTTGTTTTATTATTTTTTTAATGGTCTACTTTAAAGAGACTGAAGCTGCTGTTGTAATGAAGTTAGGCAAGTGATAGATTCTTTGGGTTCAGCAAGGACAAAGGCAAAATGGACTGCTAAATTGGCTATGCCCACCCAGTCACGTGACCACCTAGCCATGTCCACCCGGCTGGAGGAAACCCCTCAACAGTGTGAGGGACGGTGAATCGGCCCCCTGTTCAAAAAGTTTGAGGACCCCAACTGTAAATGATAGCCTTTAAAAAAAAGGTATTCAGTAAAGAAAGTGTGAAGAAGGGTCCAGTTGTAGGAATCTGATTGCTGGCATTGTTGACGTGGAAAATACATTGACCATCGGTATTCCTGGGAAGGTTAACGTTGATGCACACAAATCTATGGTGTGTATGTGACCCTTATTTAGTTCCTGTTGTCCCATCTCTTAAAAAGATAATATTCTCTTGCCTTCTGCTGATATTCTAGAATCTAGATTCTCATTCTGCTTTAGACTTCAGTGTTAGCCTTTCTCAGAAATAGCAATAGCACTTATACATACTTATATACTGCTTCATAGTGCTTTACAGCCTTTTCTAAGCAGTTTACAGAGTCAGCATATTGCCCCCAACAATCTGGGTCCTCATTTTACTGACCTTGGAAGGATGGAAGACAGAGTCAACATTGAGCCAGTCAGAATGAAACTCTTGGCAGTGGGCAGAGAGTCACCTTGTAATACTGCATTCCAACCACTACGCCACCACAACTCTTTGCTGCATGCCTCCTCCTCCTCTTTCATTTCTGGCAGGTCCGATTGAGCAAAAACTATGAGAAAGCGTTAGAAGAGATTGACGAGAATCTCATCTACTGGCCCCGCTTCATCCGGCACAAATGCAAGCAGCGCTTTACCAAGATCACCCAGTACCTGATCCGAATCCGTAAGCTGACACTGAAGAGGCAGTAAGTGGCATTGCCTAGGTCTGTCCGTTTCAGCAGGGGTTACTGTTATAATTGTTATAATTGTGATACAGGCCTGTTGCTGGCCTGAGAGAGCTGCAGCTTCTTGACACCTGGTTTGCAGAGCTGTTATATCTTCTGTTTCTTTCAGGAGAAAACTTGTTCCGTTAAGCAAAAAGATTGAAAGGCGTGAAAAAAGACGAGAGGTAAAGCCCCTTATCTGCCACAGAGATTCCTCACTCTTTGCTGTTTTGACTCTCAAAGCAGCCCCTGTGGAAGTTCCAGGGTCTGCTGCTGTTTTCTTGGTTGTTGCAACATTTTGACCATAAGCTCTGGGTGCTGCCACCTAGTGGACACCCTCACCCAGGAAATCTAGAACTCCATATACTAGTTGAGCAAATCCTCAGATGGTGATCCACTTTAGAGTGCTAGGATTTTACCGTGTCTACCCCTCTGGAACGTATCTGTTTATATCGAGTTTGTATTGAGCATGATAACTAAGAGTGCATATGCATGACACTAAAGGTTTTTGATTTTTTTTTTAAAAATGGCCTTTGGAAATCCCCCCCCCCTTTTTTTTGAGGAGAATGGAAGGAACCAACCCTTTCTCACATAATACTATTTTTTATCTTCCACTATCCTGTTGAATTATTCCTTTTGTCTCCTAGGAAAAAGCCTTAATTGCAGCTCAGCTGGACAACGCAATTGAAAAGGAATTACTGGAGAGACTCAAGCAAGATACGGTATGATCTTTTAGCAGGAAGGTCAAAAAGGAGTTGGGTTGCCAGGTCATTTACATAGTGTGCAGGAAGCTTACCTGCTCTGGCATTTATGTCTCAGAGGCAAGAGTACTTAAGTAACAGATTCTGTGAGGGAGCAGAAAATAATCCCTAGAGTTCAGGAGTTTACTCAACAGCTGGCACATAGTCTGGGCTAGGGCTTCTTCTAAGTCAGGGATGTTAAACTCAATTTCATTGAAGGCCGCATCAGGGTTGCGTTTGGCCTGGGGGGAGGGCAGGGTGGATGTGGCTAACTCGATGTCACTCATGTTGGGCACGACTGTGGTGGTTTGAGCACTCTGACATCGAAAACAGGCTCCGTTTCAGCTGCAATTCAAGAAACATCTGAGAATAGTGGGCACTCCCTCACCCCTCAAATAATCCCTTAAATCAGGGCTGTCAAACTCATGGGTCCCCAGGCCAGATGTCTCTCACGTGCTGGCCCCACTCCCCCCGTTAGCGAATGGGGAAAAAAGTCCTGATACATCACGTGATGCCGCTGTCACGATGTGAGTTTGACACCCCTGTCTTAAATCAGAGCTTCACTATAAGGCAAGTTGCCTAAAGTGCCTTCAGTGGAAATTGTCTTTGGAAATTGTTTAACATGTTACAGTTCTTGACATTTCTCCCATTAGTATGGCGATATCTACAACTTCCCCATCCATGCTTTTGACAAAGCTCTGGAACAGCATGAAGCTGAAAGCGAAAGTGATTCAGAGATGGAGAAAGAGGCAGAGGAGGAACAAGTAATGCTTTTAAAACTTTTGCTGATTTGCTTTAACCAGTGGGTGAGGAAGAATGCTAAACACATATGTGCCTGCAGCGTGGAGGATTGCATGTATTGAGGGGAAAAAGTCTACAATGTACAGCTTTCTATTGCATCATCATCATAATCTTCTGTTGGGAGGTCTTACTGAGAGTAACAGAAAGAATAAACATCCAGTCAGATAATGTAAAGTTTCCACCAATTAGGACTGCACCCCCCCCACCCCCCAGAAGGCTGAGATGATCTGGCTGGAGATTCTAGAATCTGTAGTCCTAGCTTGGCACTTCAGACGAGGGTAAGATGGTAGAATAGTGTCTTGGGCCCTGCTCTATAGCTAACCCAGAACTTCAGATTATATGAAAAAAAACCAAGCTTCATAATGGCTGCATTAACTTGGTGCATCCTGCTTCCCCAAATGAAGTGTCCACAAAGATGCTCCTATTTCCTTCTTTGAAGGCTGGGAATTGGGGGTTGAAATGTTATAAATAAAATTTATGCATTGCCTGATACTGAACAACTCTTGGAAAGGGGGGATGGTGTTACAATTTTTTAAAAGTATTTTTTATTAATAAACATTTTACATAAGTTTAAAAAAACTACAGAAACATAAAAGATAGGAAAATCCATAAAGATTCCCATATTAAATAAATCAATAAGCAACATTACATTTATATGCTACCTGTTTCTGAGCAATTCTGGGTGGCTTACAAATTGTGCTTTAAAACTTTTATCATAAGATTTTACATAGGTTTAAACAACTAGAAACATAAAAGGTAAGAAGAGAAAGTAAAAATGTAAAAGAATAAAAGAAAGAAAAAAAGGTATCTGAATAAGTGACTTCATAATAATTGGCATCTCCACTATTCCAAATTGCATATTGTGGTTCTTTTCCCTTTAAACAGACCTTTTAAACCAAAAATCATTTTTTTCATTTCATTTTTATTCATTTTCAGCAAAAAGTCCATAAAGAGCCTTTTACAAATGTAACTGTAGTTCTCCCAGTTAAGTAAGTCAATGTAGCCATCCCTGCACACTCAGCCATCTTCATGGATATGACTGGACTTTTCTATCTCTTTGTGCATAAACAGCTGTAAACTACATATAAAGCAGGTCAATGAGACTTTTCTATTTGACTGTCCATAAATCCTAGTAAAAAATATTCTGCTTTCTAATGGTTTACAAATTGTTAAAAAAATACAACAGAAAATGGAAACAAAGATGATGGAGATAACAAATCAAGATACAGAGAAAGGAATGGTTGTTTATACATCAGAGGTCTCATTCTCGCAGCCTGCGGGCCAATTGCGGCCCGCAGGACGGTATCTTGTGGCCCCCACCGTGCTATGAAAGTATAATTATTATTAATATTAGTATTAATATTAATATAAGGAATCCCTTATGCAGCCCAGCCTCACCCAGACTCTGCCTCCAGTGGCCCCCAGGTAAATTGAGTTTGAGACCCCTGTTATATATGAACAAGTGCTACTGCTCTGTTATCTTTTTTATGCTTTCCTTGTAGGATTTGAACAAGAGGGAATATGTAGAAGTTGATGAGAGTGATCTCAGCGATTTTGAGGTAAGTGCAGCCCACTGAAGATTGCTATTCAACAATTTATAAGACGCCAAGATCATCCAAGAACAGCAACGAAGTAATTTTAATGTTAATGTCAAGCACTCGTCACCTCTCGACTCGACTACTGTAATGCTCTCTACATGGGGCTTCCCTTGAGGTGCACCCGAAAGCTGCAGCTAGTCCAGAACGCAGCCGCGCGGGTGATTACGGGAGCGCCTAGACACTCCCACATAACACCTATCCTGCGCGAGCTGCACTGGCTTCCTGTGGTCTTTCGGGTGCGCTTCAAGGTTTTAACGACCATCTTTAAAGCGCTCCATGGCTCGGGGCCTAGTTATATGCGAGACCGCCTCCTGCCCCATACATCCCTCAGACCGATACGCTCCCACAGAGAGGGCCTCCTCAGGGTGCCGTCGGCTGGACAATGCCGACTGGCGGGGGAGAGCCTTCTCTGTGGCGGGCCCAGCCCTCTGGAACGACTTACCCCCTGATCTCCGCACCATCTCCGACCTCCGCCTCTTCCGCAAGTGTCTGAAGACACACCTATTTCATCTAGCCGGCCTAGCGTAACCTCCATACTGACTATTAGATAGTTTTTAAACTTGGGATTTTAATTCGGTTTTTAGCGCAGGGTTTATTTATTAGAATAAGTATTTTAAATTTCATATATTTTATATATTTTGTATGTATTTTAACATCCTTGTGCGCCGCCCTGGGTCCTAACAAGGAGAAGGGCGGGGTATAAATTTAATAAAATAAAAATAAATAAAAAATTAATCTTGTCGTCTCTGGGGATCAGAGACCTCAAATTGAAAGCAACAACTTTCAGAATTGGTACTTCCTGCAGCACAGCCATTTGGTGGAGAATGTTGGCAGCAAGGAGATATAGAAAGAGGGTTGGGAGCAAATAAAATGTGTTTGGATTGCTTCCCTGTTATTTCTAACCTTCCATTTTTTTTCTATTAAAGGAAATGGATAAACTGGAGTCAAGTAGTGAGGTGTCATCCAGCGACGAAGCGAAAGAATCAGAGCCCAAGTCTAAGGGGAAAATTCCACTGAAAGGGCCATTCAGGCAGAAACGAGCTTATGTTGAAATAGAGTATGAGCAGGAAGCGGAACCTCTGTCCAAGTCCAGAGAAACATTACTTGGGAGTTGAGGACAAAAAAAATACTTGGACTGTGAAATAATTGTACATGTCTTCACCATGAGACTGCCTGGAGGCTTTTTGTATAAAAGAGATGAAGAAATAAGCAAACTAGAACAAGTGAGTCAGTGGCTTTCTGTTTTTAGCATTTGCTTCTGCTGTCCTTCCTGACAAGCATACATGCAAAAAAATAATTACTTTCTTTTACTGTTACTGTTGAAGAGCAAGCACATTCTTCCATTCTTAAAAAACTGAAGTTTTTCTTTCCAGGTTCAAAAAGCAGGCATCCCCTTCACCAACATCTCTCTGGAGTTGTTCAGCAGACAAACCTGTGACAGGATCTTCTTGTATTTGCTGTAGGCATTCCTTGAGGTGTTCATTTTCACAGCTTTGGTAGACTTCTTGCAATAGGACCTGGCAGAGAAGGACAAAGAGATTATCTATTGCCTTTTGCTCTGCCATGTTTGTTTCCCAGGCAGCATCACACACTTAGAACACCAATAAACCTAGCTTGATGTTTTTCAGACTTGGTAACTTAAAAGATGGATGGACTTCAACTCCCAGAATTCCCCATGCTGGTGGAGGTGAAATATTCTGGAAGTTAAAGATCTCATATCTTAAGAGTTGTCAGAGTTTTAAAAATACTTAGTCTATGTCCTCACATTAGATTTCATGCTTTCTGTCCTGAATTCCTGCCATGTTACCAGACTGTGCCCTGGAAAATATATATTTGGGTGTGTGTGTGTGACATTTTTAAAGACCAGGAAAAATATCCTCACAGGTTCTTTGCAAGTTCAAATAAGAGAATATTAAGAATGCTTCTAAAATGGGTTTTTAATAGGCATGTACATTCAGACTTCTATGAAATGAGAGGAATTCTGAGCATGTTAGATCAATTTCTAGCAAACATGTATACATATCAAACTTATCCCCCGAAAATTCCTTCTCTTTGGAAAACCTAGGTT
This sequence comes from Rhabdophis nuchalis, assembly GCA_039707465.1. NCBI lineage: Eukaryota > Metazoa > Chordata > Lepidosauria > Squamata > Natricidae > Rhabdophis > Rhabdophis nuchalis. The sequence continues at coordinate 16,859,117 of CM077653.1, forward strand.
GCTTTTTCCACATCTCCGGTTCACCTTAGAAATGAAACTTGGCTCACCTTCACCTGTCCTTGGGAACAGCGATTTAACAAGAGGAGGCATTTGGTGGCTCTCTGAAGCAAAGTTGCTTTCACAGATTCAGGGGTGGTGCTCCTATCTGTGACCACATCCCACATCATCCTCAGCAAAGCCTTGAGAATTATAGCAAGACGACAAGTCATTCTGTGGCAGGAAGATGAAGATATGGTTGGTAGGCTATTTCTGGAGACAAATGTTCCCCCGGTATACCTGGGAACCCAAACCCAACCTAGCTGGAAAAGCTACATGCCTGGGATCTACTGACACAGGATGGCCTATTACCATTATAATAGTCAAGTTAACCACTGTAGCCACCATATTTAATGCAGTGGTCCCCAACCTTTGGGGCTTAGTGGCCCAGCTGGGGAGGGAGGGAGAGGGAAACAGCTGTGTGAGCAGCAGGCTGGTGTGTGCATACACACCCGCATAGCTCAACTTATCTCAGTGCACGCTTGTGTGGCTTGGTTCTGAATAGCCATGGGCCAATAGCTGTGGCCTAGGATTAGGTACCTCTAATTTACTGAGCTGGAATAAAAGGATCTACTTTTCAGTATGTTTTCTTGGCATGAATGCCCCTTTGATTCTAATTCAGCAGTTTGGAGACTTTTACCCTCACTGAACTGCACCCCAAATGCTTCTGCCTCAGGATCACTGATCATTTATTCCACAACTCTCCCCTTCTGATATACAATGCATATATATATATACATCTATCAGGTTTTTTGGCAATTTTCTCTAACTCTGTAAGGGAGGCACCCAAGGCTTTTAGGGTTCATGCCTTTTCTTAAATACCTAGGCCAGGCGTGCTCTATTGTACACTTCAGTGTTTCTAACATTGCAATCCGAGCAGCTTCCTCTGGTCCATCAGGGACTTCCAGGTATCCCACAATCACTCGCTGCAGCCGCTTCAGATGATGAACAATTCGGATGCCAAGCCTCTCAAAAGACAAATTGGTTCAGAATTAGAAGCCATGTGAGAAGAGGGCCTCCCTCTTTACCAAGCAGTGAAGAAGAATAGATGGGGCATTTTTTACCTCTCAACAAAGGCAGGCAAGTTCTTGGCATATATTCTCCTCAAAGAAAGCTGGCTCTCTGCTTCCATGTGGGTCAGTAACAGCTGGAGGACTCTGTCAGAGGCTGTGATACGTCGGGGTTTAGGGGACAACTGCTGTGGGGCTCTTTCCAAGACTAGCAGCACGTCCAGTATACACAGCAACACAACCTGGGTTAGGGATGAGAACAGCTGGATCTGAGCATATGCTTGGGACAGATGTCCAGAAAGAGTAGATGAAAGATGGAGTCTCTTCTTTTATTCTGCCATGAGATTCCCTGCTGTGATATTCAGCTAGCTTGTCACCCTCTCAGCCTGCCATACTTAGCAGGTGATTGAAATTATATGTTCGAGCTAATGTGCGTCATCTTGGAAGATGCCGTACAAAAACTGGCAGAATTAAAACATTTGTCCAAGTAAAAAGTCTAAGTCAGGTAAGTACAGTATTTATATTCAATACACCTTGGGTGAACTCGGCCACTGTTTTTTATTGCATAGACCTTGATCATGATTAGAAGTAAAATAATTCTCAAAAGTTCTCATCCAAGATTTGGTTTTGCACCTCAACAAACACCATAGTGGACCTTGTCTCGAGAACGCCATGCTCTACATCTCTTGGACAGTCAAAAGAACAAGTTGTCGAGAGGAACAACAGTTGCAGGGCATTTTTTTCATGGGGTCCAAATTCAGCCCAACAGCAATTACATGATAAATATGGACTAATCATTTTCAAATAGGGATGTTGAGAAGAGAGCAACAACCTAAAGACTTATCATTTCTCTATGATCGGAGTATGTTGAGATGAAATGGCTTGTAAAAGCAAAGTTAAGGCTAAAATTCTAGAGTTGTTTAGATAAGGAATGAGCCCAGCTAAAATCAATGACATTTAGTTTTGAATAAATACTTGCAGGGGTTTATGCTGTACGTTACCTGCACAAGTTGAGCCTCCCTGCTGTAGAGATGGTTAAAGAGAGCATGATACACAACCTGAACTCTGTTAAATTGGCCGAGGACAGCTGCTGGCTGCAACAAGAGTACATCCATTATCTCAGCTGGAGGTATATTTAGCTGGGTTATGCAACAGAATCATTTTATGACATGAAATTTACAGGTACACATACATTGTTATATTTATACTAAACATTGAAAAAGACTAGGAAGGCACTGAGGTTTTCATATCCCAATTTTTAGCAAAACAGGCTAGAGTAGAACATTGGATTATATGCTAGGTTTTGGATATTGTTTTCCCTTTTGCTTATTTAAACTCATGTTCCTAGGAGGAAGAGGCATGTGGAAATAATCAGATTGCATATACCTCTTTTCTGTATAAATACAATATCTCCATTAATACTGTATACTGATTAGCTCCTGCCTATGCATAAATGTTTATCCCCATTTAAATCTAAAATTGCAGCCATAAATGGCAGCCATTGCAGCCATTGCTTTCCATAAAGACTGAGTTAGTGAAATAGGGATGTTGAAAACTGTTGAAAAGTGATTTAAATCAAAGACTATCCCTAATGCTAACCCTATCTATCTATTGCTGCTTATTCTCATTACTATTTTAATGTCATAAAACAATGTCAAGTTTAAGTTGTGTCTGCTTCAGGCTGATATAGAAGAATACATCCCTTAGACCGATACGCTCCCACAGAGAGGGCCTCCTCAGGGTGCCGTCGGCCAGCCAATGCCGACTGGCGACACCCAGGGGAAGAGCCCAGCCCTTTGGAATGACCTACCCCCCGAATTACATACCATCACCGACCTCCGCCTCTTCCGCCAATGTCTAAAGACATACTTATTCCAACAAGCCGGCCTAGCCTAACCTCCCATGGGGACTTTTAAATAGTTTTAAATCAGGTATTTTAAAATTGGGTTTTTAGCATAGGATAAGTTGGTTTAATTTATATTTTAAATTGTATATTTATTTGTATTTTGTATGTTTTTTTAATTTCCTGTGCGCCGCCCTGGGTCCTCTGCGGAGAAGGGCGGGATATAAATGTAAATAATAAATAAATAATTATTTGCTCTAATCAGGAGAGATTTAATAGCCATTTCCCCAACTTATTTATCTGTCTGGAGAGAAGAGGATTTAGAGACTATAGCCTCTGCATGTTTTTGCAGGGAAAGGACAAAATAGTGTAGGCATGCAGTTTCTCCTTACCACATTTTGAATAATATGATGTAGGCACTGTACACCCATAATTTTATTTTCTACTCGGTAGTCATCTGATAGCAGCAGTGAAGGTGGCAGAACTTTTTCCAGGTGATCACCAAGCCAAGGTCTCTGAATCTCCTGGAGCACGAAGCAAAACACGTACTTTGTTGCTGGGTTACACTGCCATGTTTCTCTGAATCAGAGAAAGAAAATAAGGGTTAGACAAAGAATTACCCACCCCTTAGTACATGATTCTTTTTATACTGAGATGGCAGAGACTACTTATTTTTCTTGAAAGCTGATTTTGTCAGTGAACTAAACTCTTACCATGTGTGACTACTTCTATATAGATTTCATTGCATTTGAAAGTGAAAATGGTGCCAAGAGGAAGAACAAAATAATTACTTATTTGAAATTCATTTCATTGGACTTCCAATTCACAATAGGCATGAAAGAAACCAAATTATTGTAAATAATTTCTTTTCCACTATTTTGCCTGGTAAGTGGATTATCTGTCAAATTGCTCTTATTATTTGAAAGATTTTTCTAACATTCAAGACTGCCTTCCTATAACTTAAGTTTATAATTCTGGATCTTGCTTTTCGGGATGACAGAACAGGTATTGAACCTCTGCATGATGTTCCCTCAGGTACTTTGAGAATGCAATTGCATTTCAACTTCATTGAATTTTCTCAAGCCTAAAAATCCAGTTCTCAATTTCTTTCTGTTGCTCTTTTTTGCTCTTCTTTAAACCTATTTCAGCTTCTCTGAAGTTTTCTGAAAATGTATTTAAAGTGTACAATATTATTTAGCCACTGCAAAAAATTAAGTGAATTTTGTTTGTAATGATGCAGAATAAAACCCCATTTGCGTTTTTAGCAACTATGGAACATATTTGCTAAAATTCAACAGCCACAAAATTCAACAGCCACAAAATTCAACAGCCACAAAATTCAACAGCCATATTCAACAGCCATATTCCTTTTTCCATGTGGTATTATCAATCCAGACCAGAAAAATGGCATACTCCTAATCCTAAAGCATCACTCCCATAATGCTTCTCAGTGATCTCTTTCAAAGTAAAACTAAAAATGATGTGCCTGATCTATAAGCTCAATCACATAGTAAGTTCAATTACAAGATTACAGGTAGTCCTTGACGTACAACCACAATTGACCCCAAAATTTCTGTTGTGAGGCATTTGTTAGGTGAGTTTTGCCCCATTTTACAACCTTTCTTGCCACAGTCTCCGACTGCTACAAAGGCCGTAAGTACTATTGTAACTTTGAGTGGTCATGAAATGAACTGTTGTAAATTGAGGATTACCTGTACTGAAGGACATTTCAAACTTTATTTTAGGTTACAATATCTTTGTTTTTGGAAATCAACACTGGACTCTCACTCACTTGGTTAATGCTGGCTTCAGGCACTGCATCACCACAACAAACCAGCCACGTTCACCTTCATTTGTGCCTCTGAGAAACTCGGGTATCGATTTATACTCCAAAACACGCAACAGAGCATCCAAGAGCTCCTGAGCACCACACTGACTCCTGGGCTGGGTCCATGGCCTCTCTGCCCCATGGGTCACTGCACAGATGAAGATGGGTCCTGCCACTTGGCGAAGGATTGATCCAGTAACTGCAGAGTCCAACCCCTCAAGGTCTTTCACCTCTTCTACTTTGGCCAGGATGTTGCAGAAAATCAGGCTGACTTCTGCTGCTCGTTCAGCTTCTGCTGCACCAGAAGAGTTTTCCCTGGGGGATCTTCCTCCCTCTGGTTCCCACTGGAGAGGCGCCGCATAATGGCTCAGGGCAACCACCAGTTCTTGAAGCAGGGCCGGAGCGGCCCCCAAAAGCCACCGAGAGTCCACAGCCTCCAGCAGGTTAGAAAGGTCTCTGACGAGCCCTAGCTTGACTGTGTAGGGAGCCCCGCTTCCAAAGAGCCGCAAGAACCGGCGGAGAACTTGTTCTGCTGGGGAAGAAGCGTGGTCCCCCAGGTTCCCCGTGGCAAGACCCACCGAGGGGTGCTGCTCGGCAGGATTGGGACGGGCCTTGTCCCTGGACATAGCAGCTTGCGAAGGCCTCACGTCCCCCAGCGCTGACTCCCAGCCTCTCCCGTTGATTCTCCTTCCGAGTCCACGCCTCGCAGTCCCGGCCGTTTCCAAACTTTAAAGTTCTGGCTTCCTTCTTTGGATTTCCTGGGTTTCAATTCGAATCGTTCTCAGCGCCATCCGGACTCAAGCGGATTACGTCGGAGAGGTCCAATCCCTACGAGACTCACGGAACGAACCGCAGAAGCGGCCCGATTTCAGCAGAACGGAAGTCCATGCGGAATTCTGCTTTCCGCCGGAAGCGGAAATTTAATCTTTTTTCCTCAGACATAGTAAAGTACAGAAACATAAAAAAAATATTACGTGAACGATCAAAAGGCTCCGAAGAGCGGTAGTTCTCCACTTTGGGTCCACTGGAAACAGTTTTCCTTTCTCTAAGCTTCCATATGGCCTCCTCGGCGGCTCCACCGTTTTCTCCTCACTGTTTTCCTATGTCGCTTTCTTCAGTAGAAGCTGATTCTATGGCAGTTTCCTCTTCTAGAACTGCAAAGGTTTGACGTTTCCGACTTTCCTTAATCATAGGGCCCTTGCATGAAAAACAGCCCCCCTGTTTCCAAGAGTATCCAGGGGCGGTACTGCCAGCGAATATATTAGCATATGTAATGAGAGTGCCCGATATTGGTTTCTGTGGGGGAAACAAGAAACATGAAGACTCAAAGACAGAAACCAAGGGGCGCTGCTTGTATTTTAAAGTAAATATTCTAAATTTGGGATAGGACCGTTAAGAGCAGGTTCATCATAACTTTAAAGCCGGCGGCATGGCTTTGCTAGTGCGGTTTCTGAATAGTTTTTTTGATCCTTCTGGTTCTTTCATGTGATGAGTGGGGTGTTCATGCGCATGCGTGATATGTGCCGTCCCAAATGTTACGACAGGGCACAGAACCCATCTGATCAGAACCAAAGGAGCTCCTCTAGTTGTGAAGTAGGGTTGTTTTCTTGTGCTTTTTGGCATGTGAATTAGTTGTGGTTGTGTCCAACTTTATATTGGGGTTTTTTTAGCGCTTGAATTAGTACTTGTGCTGGTGTTTATTTCTTTCAGTGTGTAAATTAGTTGGTTGTTGGTGCTTGTGGTTGTGTTCATCTTCATATTGTTTCTTTTAGTGTATGAATTAGTTGCTTTTTTGGGTGTTGTGCTGTGGCTTTTCTGAGCACAATGGGTGCAGTAGGACCCAGTAAATCCAAGCTCATGAAAATGTGGCTTAATCTGGAAATGACTGGGTATCTTTATATGATTTATTTGTATCCTTTAAAATAGTTAAAATGTATGATGACCCAGAGACTTAAGTGACAGACAATGAAGGAAAATCATCTACATTTAAATAAATAAATAAATAAATAATTTAATTTATAACCCGCTCTCTCTCCCCAAAGGGAAAGAGAAAGTGTTGAAGACCTGCAATCTGCATTAGAGTTCTAATAATTATGAATGGGAGAGCTGATACTTGGCCAGGCGATATCGATAAATCAAATCTATCTGAAGTTTTAGGGAGAACAACACAAGACAATAACTTTTGTCAAGTTCATTGTTCTGCACAGAACACTGAATACAAATGCAGCATTGTTAAAAAGCAGTTCCTTTGTCCCACGACATAGAAAAATGCAGTTCAAGATGTATGGCTTCTGGTTCTGTCCTGTGATCTTGAGTATATTTATGGGGTCAACTGGTTGTGAATGATAGCAAATAATTATGCATGTCTGAATTAACCATGAGCACTCTTCTAGGACTTGCTGCTTTGCATAGCAGGAAACAAGGTACTTCCAATGCACAGTGGGCACCCATCCCCAAAAAGCAGCATCTTAATGTAGAAATATTTTTTTCAGAGTATAAGATGCACTTGGAATGGGTTTTTTCAGCAAGTTAGCCACTCTTTTGGCCTCTGCTCAAATCGGGGAGGAAAGTATTTTCTGCCAACAGCACTGAGATCCACTCCCCAAATCCCAAAACGGGGCGTACACCTGAAAATGTTTTCCTCCCCAGTTCCTCACTGTACATTACAGAACTGCGCACGCTCTTCCTCCTCCTCCACATTCACATCTTTACTCGTGGGAGGAGCAAAAGCCGACTGCCCTCCACCTGGCTCATTTGAAAAAGAGGCAGGCAGAGCTGCTTGCTGCCTTGCATTCCGTCTCCTGCAGTGCCCGCTTCACGGAGTTCTGACCACGCTTCCTCGGGCCGTTTGCGGAATCAGGGTCTGACTGAGGCTGCAAAGACACAGGGGGCTTTCCGGGAACCGTGTTTACGAGATGGCAGCATCCAGGAGGACTGAAGTGCTACGTCTCTATTGGGCCTTGCTTCAAGAAAGCCAGGCTTTTAATGCCTACGGGTAGAGATAGGAAGACAAGGGTGTCTCAGGAGCAGAGCCTTTGGTGCCAAGTCCCTCTTCTGCCCCCATGAAAATCATCCCCCCGCACTCACTCCAGTTAAATGCACTTAGGGAGATAGGATTTGTTTTAAATGGATAAAAAGATCTCTGCTGCTCATTATCAAAATCCAAATGGAAGTGAGGAACCGGATGCTGGTAGGCAGAACAGAATTCTTATTTTTTCTTGTCCCCCCCCCCCCCCCCCCCAAATTAAGGTGCGGAGTATAAAATTATATCCCGGTGCATCTTATAGTCTGAAAAATATGGTATGTCTCTTTAAATGTGGCTGAAAATACCTTTATCCTATTTTGTTGCCAGTCAGAATTTCTCCATGTTTCATTTAAAGGCAGCTGTGTTTTGGCTTAGTCACCTCCAGTCTTCATCAAACAAGTCATGCTTCAGAGGTGTCCAGAAGCCTTATGCTTCTAGGTTTCATGTTCATATATGTCTTAATTTTTTTTAACAGCACAGTGTAATAAAATACCTAGAATAAATCAGAAATGACCCTACACTTTGAAAGTTTAATACAGCATTAAGCAGACTTTTATATGAAGGTTCTGCTGAGGACCTTAAATTCAGATGCAGCTTAGAAAATCTAGATCTGTGACTTATTTTCTAATTGCTAGGAACCCTTAATTGGGTTCGTCCATATTTTTCTTTGCCGACACATTTACTTAGCCCCTTATTTGATTTATTGACCAAAGGAAAACAGTCTGCAGGTCTCATTGTCAGCTAACTCTTTTAGTGTTTCCTACTAGTAAGCTGCCTACAGGAGTATTAGCTGTATTGGAAAACAAAAAGGTATATTGTGCGGAATGGCTTTGTTTACCTCATACCCCATCTCAAAATGCTTTACTATTTATCCAGGCCATTGCTGAATTAATAACTTTAGGGTGCACTCAAGCTTGTTGCAGAAATGGGACCGATAATAATATTGTTCTTCCTATTCCAAAATCTGATTTTTAATTTTATTTTCAAAATAACTTATCTCTTCAGTGTGCTTTAACTGATTATGTGGCCTGTATTGCATATCATTTGCCTAAAAATCCTTGGCTTGCATGTTTAATGACTTCTTTTCCTGTTCGTCCATTGCTTTAGCGTTTTCTGCTTTTGCAAGCTTCTACTGTTTTTTCAGATGGAGGGCAAATGAGAGGAGCGATTGCTTACAAGGATTCTCATGATGATACTTGGAATGGGGCATTGGTCTTACCTGATATGCCCCTTCTCGAGGCAGGTGGAGACAGTGGTCATGTCCGGGGTTCACTCAGCCAGTAACCAATAGAACTGAATCTACAAAGTGATGTCATCGCCACACAGGAGTATCTTCCCGCTTTTGCTGACGAAGGAGATCGGTAGACTGCTGTGTTTGGAAAGGATCGCTCTCTCCCATGCTAAGTGACAATGATGGACTGCTCCCCGTGACCCAAAGTGGCCAGATCCGGAAGGGTGGGGATGACCACTGTCTCCACCTGCCTCGAGAAGGGACATATTAGGTAAGACCAACACCCCATTCTCCAACATTGGTGGAGACAGTGGTCATGTGCGAGACTTACCAAAGCTAGGTGTGTCCCCTGGTGGGAAGGAAGCTGGCCTAAGAACTTGTGGAGGGGAACACCTGTTGGAGGACTCACCGGCCAAAGGCTGCATCCGCCGAGGTGTACCTATCCACTTTGTAATGTCGGATAAAGGGGACTGGAGTGGTCCAGGTGGCCGCTCTGCAAATCTCATCTACAGAGGTGTGTGTGGACCAGGCCATTGATGTAGGCACGCTGCGAGTAGAATGAGCTGTGATGGAAGGTGGAGGCGACAGGTGATGTGCTGAGTAGGCCCTGGAGATAGCTGAACGAATCCAGCGGCCCACCATAGAGGGTGAAGCTTTGAGCCCTGTGTTAGGTGGAAGGAAGGCCACGAAGAGACTCTGTGCGTCGGAAACCGGCTGATGTGTCGATATAAATTTTGAGAGCCCTCTGCACATCCAATGTGTGGTATTTGCGCTCCAGCCTGTGCACCGGGTTGGGACAGAAATTTGGGAGAAAGAGGTCTTGAGAATGGTGGAAGGCAGAATTCACCTTCGTGAGAAAGGTGGGGTCTAGGCGAAGGACTACCCGATCTGGGTGGAAAATGCAGAGGTCTGAACGAATAGAAAGAGCCGCCAATTCCGACACATGGTGTGCCGAAGTGATAGCCACCAAGAAAATTGTCTTTAGTGTGAGATGGTATAAAGAAGCCGACCTGAGAGGCTCAAAGGGAGGGCCCATGAGGAAGTCTAGGACCTTGGGAAATTCCCAAGTGGGGAAACAATGAACGACTGGAGGGCAGAGATTGGAGGCACCCCTGATGAAGCGATGTATATGGGGGTGCAAGGAAAGCGGCTTGTCCTTGTGATGAGACAACACAGAAGAGAGAGTGGAGACTTGCCTTTTAGGGTGTTGGCCGACAGACAGTTATCAAGACCCTGTTGCAAAAAGTCCAGGACCTGTGTCACCGAGGCCTCTAGAGGAACATAGCCCTTGGGAAGGCACCATGAGATAAACACCTGTCAGGTGGATTCATAGATCCGGTTTGTGGACGGGCGACGGGATAGTAACAAACTCCGACTCAACCCATCCAAGACTGAGTGGCTGTGGTTTCCGACGTCCCGGTACAGTTGATACCATCACTGGCCATTGGGGGTGAGCACCTAGCCCCCGTGGATAGGGTGCACAACTTAGGCGTCCTCCTGGACTCCCGGCTGTCCATGGAAGATCATGTGATGGCCGTGGCCAGGGGGGCTTTCTACCAGGTTCGCCCGGTACGCCTGTTGCGCCCCTTATTGGACCGGGACACCCTCCGCACAGTCACTCAAGCACTCGTGACATCCCGTCTACATTACTGTAATGCTCTCTACATGGGGCTCCCCTTGAGGTGCACCCGAAGACTACAGCTAGTTCAGAATGCGGCCGCGCGCGGGATTTTGGGAGCCCCAAGGAACTCCCACGTATCACCGCTCCTGCGCGAGCTGCACTGGCTGCCTGTGGCCTTTCGGGTGTGCTTCAAGGTGCTGATCACCATCTTTAAAGCGCTCCATGGCACGGGGCCTAATTATTTGCGGGATCGTATCCTGCCCCATACATCCCTCCGCCCGATTCGCTCCCACAGAGAGGGACTTCTCTGGGTGCTGTCCACCAGGCAGTGCCGGTTGGCGACACCCAGGGGAAGGGCTTTCTCTGTGGCGGGCCCGACCCTCTGGAACGACCTACCCCCTGAACTTAGAACGATCACGGACCTCCGCTCCTTCCGCCAACATCTTAAGACATACATTTTTCATCTTGCCGGCCTGGCCTAATTCGCACAACCATATTGAAGACTGAACGTTAAATTGTTTTACATTGGATTTTAATGGTCAAAGTTTTAGGGGATTTTAGCACAGGGTATTGTGTGTTTAATTAGTTTTTAGTACTTATTTATTACGATGTTTTATATTTTCAACTTCCTGTGCACCGCCTCGAGTCCCTTCGGGGAGAGAGGCGCGGTTTTATAAATCTAATAAAATAAATAAATAATAAAGTGTAGATCAACCTCCGAGAGGTTGGCCGCTTAAGACTGACCGCTCAGCCTCCAAGCAGTTAGGTTGAGCCAGGGAAGGTCGGGGTGATGGGTGGAGCCCTGGTGAAGGAGTGACCTGATCCTGGGAAGGCGCCATGCTGGGCCCACCGAGAGATTGACCAGATCGGCGAACCAAGTTCAGCCTCCTCCTCTATCACCTTTCAGATCACCTTCTGAATCAGGGGAAAGGGAGGGAAGGCGTAAAGGAGACCGCGAGACCACCTGCATCTCAAGGCGTCCATCCCTTCCATACCTGGTGTTATGTAACATGCTAGGTACCTGGGCAGCTGAGCATTGGAAGTTGTCACGAAGAGATCCATCATCGGAGTCCCGTACCTGACTGCAAGCTGTTTGAAGATTCGTCGGTGGAGAAACCATTCTGCTGGGTCGATTGTCGTGTAGCTCAGTCAATTGGCATGGGAGTTGTCCACGCCGGAGATGTGTTTGGTGCGCAGGGAGAGAAGATGGGCCTCCGCCCAGGACCCTATCTGAAAGGCTGACTCCATGAGAGAGGCTGCTCGTGTTCCCCCCTGGCAATTGATGTGAGCTTTTGCCGCCGTGTTGTCTGTTCGAATCAGCACATGAAAGTGGAGAATGAATGATCGGAAGTGAAGGAGGGCAAGATGAATGGCCCATAGTTCCAGCCAGTTCATGCTGTTGGAGCGGTCGGTGCCGGACCACAGACCATGAGCTACCTGTTCCTGTAGGTGGGCTCCCCATCCTGACAGGCTGGCATCTGTTGTGATGACCAGCCGAGGAGGCTCCCTGAAGAGGGACCCCTAAGCTAACACTGGGGAGAGCCACCAGTCCAGAGAGTGAAGAACCTCTGGTGTCAGGGTGACTGTCGCTAGGGAGCAGCTGCTGTTTGTCTTTTGGTACGGCAGGAGAAACTATTGGAGGCATCGGCTATGTAGCCGAGCCCACGGGGCTATGGAGAAGCAGGAGACCCTCTTCCCCAGCAGTTGAGACAGCTGGAGAAGAGGTACCCGTTGCTTTCTTTGTACCTCTCGGGCCAGTTCCCTGAGACTGGTCTGTCGATTTTAGGACAGATAGACCTTTCCCCTGGAAGTGTTGATGAGGGTTCTAGGTGAATGAGACAGACAGATGGAACTAGGTGGCTTTTCTCCTGATTGGTGGAGAAACCTACATCCTGGAGCACCTGAAGGGTGTCCTGGATGTTTCGGATTGCCTGACTGTGGGACCTGGACAACAAGAGAATGTTGTCCAGGTAACAGAATATTCGCATGGGCATTGGTGGAGGTGCGCAGCCATGACAGCTAAAATCTTCGTGAAGTCCCTCGGGCCTGATGACAGGCTGAAGGGGAGTGCCCGGTATTGGAAGTGACAGCCCCCATATACAAAACGGAGGAACCGCCAATGTTTTTTGTGGATGGGAACATGGAGATAAGCTTTGGTGAGGTCCACTGAAGTAAGAAGGTCATTTAGACGCACACCCTCCAGTATAGACAGGAGGGAGTGCATCTTGAACCTTCTGTACCTGACAAACAGGTACAGAAATTTTAGATCCAGGATCGGTTGCGAACCCCCCGAAAACTTTGGCACAATAAAAAGGTGAGAATAGAAGCCTTGACCCTCCTGGTCTGGAGGTACGGGTTGAATTGCCCGAATGAAGAGCAGATGATGGATGGCCTGCTTTACCAGGAGCCTCTTGAGAGGGTTCCGTGACATTGGGAAAGTGACAAAGTGGTTCAGAGGGCAAGACCGCCTCCTACCAAATACCTCCCTCCGACCAGTCCACTCCCAGAGAGGGCCTCCTCAAGGTGCCCTCAGCCAGTCAATGCCGGCTGGCGACCCCTAGGGGGAGAGCCTGCTCTGTAGCCCCTGACCTACGTACAACCACAGAGCTGCACCTTTTTCGCCGAGCCCTGAAAACCCATCTATTTTGTGCGGCCGGCCTGGTGTAGTTTTAAATTTGTTTTATTAGGGCTTTATAAGGTATTTTAGAGCAGGCCCATTGTTTAATTTAGTTTTAGAATTTTTAGCATATTTATTGAATTATTGGATGTTTTATTGTGGTTTTTATTATTGCCTGTTCACCGCCCTGAGTCCGCAAGGGAGAAATGGCGGTATACAAATGTGATTAAATAAATAAATAAATAAAAATTGGCCTTTTTACAATTTTGTACAACCTGGAATATTGTTCTTACTCATGGGCTCCCCTACAATTCCACAGGTCAAGCCATTATGGAACGCGCTAATTGGTCCTTTAAGGAGTGTCTTCACAAACAAATAAAAAGAGGGCTCCTGGGTGCCCAATTTGTGATGGGTAACACAACAGGTTAAAAAAGTATTATTCACCTTAAATCAATTGAATGTCCACATTCAAAATTTGACCCCTTTAGTATATTATCAGGCATTACCAAACAAAACATGGTCGGGCCAATCCCTCTGATTACTTGGGGACGGGGATATGCTGTTGTGCTTGCTCCTACAGGACCATTGTGGATTCTAGCATGTTGTGTTTGCCCAGCTAAGGATGTCATGGCACCAGTCACCGAATCCAGTTCCAGAATGGCCAAGGTGACTCTACAGATGGCGCAGCGGCCAATACAATCTTGTCGGACCAGCCATCCAGTGACATGGGGAGATGCGAAAAACCTGACCACCAAAGCGCAGGCAGTGTTGCAACAGCAACAAGTGGAGCAGACACCCGAGAACTTATGCGCTGTCATTTTTGCGGTTTTAACTGCCAATTCCTTAGCCATCATTTATGTTTGATTATCAATTGCTGCTCTCTAGCAACAGCAGCTGTCATTTCCCCCAAACACTCGCTTGAACAATGAATGAAGCAAAACCTATGGGTGCAGCTAACTAACATCACACAAAATGTCATCTTTTGCTTATCTGAAATGTATGACATGGAAAATTTGCTGTCTATATGCTTGGTCTCTGTACTAATGTGTTGTTTTAATCTTTCAGATGAATCATGAACCATCCAGCACCAGCTCAATATTTTACACAATTTGGCCTCTGATTTGAAAATTGATACTTTAGGATCTTGTTGGGAAAGCTTTTGGGCTTGGTTGCCCATAGGCTTATTGGGAAATGTCCTATGTTATTTAGTCATTATTTGTGCTATTTTGATTTGTGGGTGCTGTTTTGTTCAGTCTCTTCCTTCCCTTTTCAATATATGTATCACAGCTTTTTGCTTTAAACTCCCTTCCACACTTCCTCAGGGTCAAGTATATGCCCTGTATAAGCAACTGCAATGATGTTCCTCTCCTGATTATGACCCTTTTACTAACCCCTCTTACGATACCTTGTCTAACAAAATAGAAAAGAGTGAGATGTAGAGATAGAGGAAAGGCTACGGAGAGGCATGCGCAGCAAACTGCCATGACCTCGGTAACTGGTTACCTCAGATGTCTTATGAGCTCATCTAATCAGCAGTGCCAGGCACCATCTAGATATGTGAGACTCTCTATCATGGCTGGGATGTTCTTAAGAGATTGACAAGAAGAATGCACCAATAAGATGCTGTTGCTATATGCACTTTGCTTTGTTTGCAAAAACTGTATAAAAAAAATAAACTCTGCGGAGGCAGACGGAGATTTTGAATGAACCCTGTTATTACTGGTCTATGAATCCATCAGGTGAACCTATGGCTCTGTGTGCCACCAGAAGTGGCACACAGAGCCATGTCTCTGAGCATGTGAGCTGTCGCCCATTGTTCTTCCAGGTTCCGAAGCACCAGAGAGCTTGTCTTCACCATGTATGCACTGGAAAGATGATCTTCTGGTTTCCAGTGCGTGAATCTGAGTCAGTCATCTGGTCTTCTAGTTTCTAGCACGCATGCACATGCGAAGACCAGGTGGCCAGTGCTCATGTGTGCACCAGAAACCTGAAGATCATCTTCCCAGCATATGCATGCGCACCAGGCAGCTGATCTTCCAGTTTCCGGCATGCATGCACACACGCACTCCCATTTTGGCACTCAGTGCCAAAAAAGGTTTGCCAACACTATCGTAGGTGCATTCATGTGTGTTGGGGGTAAATGATAAAATGTTTCAGCAACCCTTTAATGTAACATGTCAGGGTTCCAAATATCCAGAATTAATCAGACTCCAAGGCAGAGCTTTCCTCAAAGTTCCAATTTAATAAGAGAAGCATGTTGGTACGTCTGTGGGAAACCCGAATCTGAAAGCTTCCTGGGTTTCCCACCCAGTTGAAAGTTCAAGACCTTGCTCCCTACACCCTCAAGTTCATCACATGGTCCAATTTTCCACTGCCACTCTGTCAATTCCACCCATCCACTTCCGGTCAGGTGCAAAGACAAAGGATGACCTTGGGCTTCTAGAAAGGAATGTTTTATTTTGACAACATTCTATTCCTTACTATTCCCCCTCCCAATTCCCCACTAGTGAAATAGCATAGTGAAATAAGAGTGTGTGTGGCAGGCCAAAGTTCCTAAAAGGAATATGACTGCAGGCCTGACAGGCAGCCTCTCCTCAGAAGAAAAAACATTTCCTGGAAAGAGAATAACAAAAAAGTTAACATAACAAAATTAACCACCTCCCCCCCCCCCCCCCCCAACCCTTTGGCTTATCAGGAAACTTCTCATGGAATTGTTTTGCTAACTTATTCACTTTTAGATCCCAGCTTTTCACCCAAGTAGCTTCGGACAAAGTAAGCGACCCCTAAACAGCCTTGAATCTAAGATTTTTTTCACCTCATAATGTGTTTCACCTTCTACCACTACAGAAGGAGGGGGAGCTTGGGTGGATGGTCTTATGCTGGACCCAATTACTAGTTTCAACAAGCTACAATGAAATACTGGGTAAATTTTCCCTAGAATTCTGGGTAGACTGAGTTGAACTGTAACTGGGTTAATTATCTTTACTATTGAGAATGGACCTGTAATGACTTATATTCTAACTTAAGAAAGTAAAAACTCTTGAAGTAAATTTCTTCAAAAGGAACCTTTTATTAAGCAGAATGGTAATCCATTAAAAGCAAAGCAGCATCTAAAAGCCTTTAGGCTATGCAAGTGTGGTTTTACTGATAATGACCCCCCTTTTCTGTCCAAATGCAAATTCTAGCCAATACACAAGTGTGAAACTGTTTCCTTGATTCTCCTGCCATGAGAATCAAATAAATCCTACATTCCCATTGCTATCTCTAGTTTGACGTTATAGCTAGATATTCCACATAGCCATTCCTCCAGAGATGTTGGGATCCTCTATCTTTCCGGCAACAGGAAACCAGTCATAAATCTCAGTTGTTGTAGGTGCTGTTAGTAATTTAACTCCAAGGCTTCCTCCTCCCAAATGAATGGCAGATCATGTAAGGGGTCTGACAGGACCAGTAGTGGGTTTCAAAAAAATTTTAGAACCTATTCTGTAGGTGTGGCTTGTTTTGTGGGAGTGGCTCCATGTGACCAGGCGGGCATGGCCAACTTGGAAAATGTGGTGAAACTCACTTAACGACGCTCTTGCTTAGCAACCAAAATTTTGGGCGCTGGTGTGGTCATAAGTTCTCTTTCTTTTTCTTTCTTCTCTCTCTCTTTTTCTTTCTTTTCTTTTTTCTTTCTTTTTTCCTCTCTACTTTCTACTTTCTGTCTCTCTGTGTGTCTGTCTCTCCTCCCCATCTATCACTGTGTGTGTGCGTGCCACTCACTGTGTGTCTCTGTCTCCCTCCCTCTTTTTCTATCTCTGTGTGCTTCTGTCTCTCTCCCCTCCGTTCCTCTCTCTCTCTCACTGTGTGTGTGTGTGTGTCTCACCCACTTAATCACTCACTCATTCTGTGTGTCTCTCTCTCTGTGTCTGTCTATCTGTCTCTCCCTCCCTTCCTCTCTCCCCCTCTCTGTCTCTCTCTCGGTCTCTGTGTGTCTTTCTGATTCCCTCCCTCCCTCTGGCTCTGTCTGTCTGTCTTTCTCTCTCTTTCACACACACACGCGCACACACACATACTGTGGTCACCTTGGAACAATCACAGGTTAAAAGTACCTGGCAGCGGCATTTTTCCCTTGGGGAAAGTCTCTGAGGCTGTAATTTACGGAATGTACGCACGCACCTGTTTTCAACAGTGTGGATCCGTGGCAAGGCTCTGCGTGGCTGGAGCCCATCCGAGAAGACGAGGAACGCGAGGGTGACCCCTCTCCCCACAGATAGGCTCTGGAACAGTGGAGCATCATCCTTCTTTTTAACCAGACGGCTGTCAGAGAGAAGAGGGCAGTGCGTGCCTTTGGGCTTGTGCCACAGCCAAATTCTTCGGCTGTTGCACAAGCCCATGTGGCATGCACTGTCCTCTTCTCTCTGACAGCTGCCTCTTTTCCAATGGAGGAGGTGGGGAATGCATGTGTTTTCCTCCCACTGCATGCATTCCCCACCCCCTCCATTGGAAATGAGGCTGTCTGAGAGAAGAGGGCAGCGCACGCCACGTGGGCTTGTGCAGCAGCCGAAGAACAGGAGCCCAGGATTTAGCTGTTACACAAGCCCACGGGCATGTGCTGCCCTTTTCTCTCTGACAGCCACCTGGTTTGCTGAATCTGGCGCATGGGCATGGGCTCTCTGGAGGAGGATGGAAGGCCTCTCCCAAGAACTGCTTCCTTTACCTCACGACACAGTTCCAGGACACGTTTGGACAATGGGGGGGGGGGGTGGGTTCTCACATGCCTTCAGAAAAGAAAGAGAAAGCCCTTCCCTATTGCCCGAATGTTTGAATGAAGGAGGCTGCAAGGTCCTTTGCCCTCGGCTATGCGATCTCCTTTTTGTTCACTGCTGCCCAAATGAGTGAATGAGGCAGAGGGAGAATGAAAGGAGATCGCATTGGGCGGGGGGAACGAGTGAAGCGTTCTGGTACTGTGCCACCAGAGGAACAGGTTCTAAAACGTACGCTCAATTTCATGAATGGGTTCTAGCGTACCAGTTAGAACTGGCTGAATGGACTGAGTTGAATGGACCTAGAAATTTTGGTTTCAATTTCTTACTAAGCATTTTTAATCTTATGTATTTGGTAGATACAAAAACTTTGTCCCCCACATGAAAGGGGAGTTGGAGTAAGCAGTATTTATCAGCCTACAGCTTCTGCCACATCTGCTACATCCTTCTTCATATTTTCCCATCCTTTCTTTAGTGTATCCATCCATTCATTCAGAGACATGGAGGAGGGAGGCTCTCTAGGCATCTCAGGCATGGGAACAAATTCCATGCTACTGGTAATCTGGAAAAGAGTTAATCCAGTGCTGCTGTGGACCGCATTGTTGTATGCCACTCCAGCAAAGGGTAGCAAATCTGACCAGTTGTCTTGCTGATAGTCCATGTAACACTGGATGCATTGTTCCACCATTGCATTGGCTCTCTCCGCTGTGCCTTTTGTGCTGGGATGAAACATTGAGCTCAGTCTTTGTGTGGACCCAATGGATCTCAGGAACTCTCTCCAGAACTTGGCGGTAAACTGAACTCCACAGTCTGAAATTATCCTTTTGGGCACCCCGTGCAGGCAATAAATGTGTTTCACAAACATTTTTGCTAATTTCTTTGTGGACGGTAACCCTAAGCAAGCGATGAAATGCGCCTGCTTGGAAAACAAATGAATAACTGTCCAAATTACTCTATTCCCGCTGCTTTCTGGGAGCTCAACAATAAAGTCCATTGTGATCTCCTCCCATGGTCGGCTAAGGAAGGCCATTTGTTGTTGTAGTCCAGGGGGCTTCTGCAGCTGTGTTTTCATCATTGCGTAGGTAGCACAGCTTTTTACGTAATCTTCCACCTCCAATTTCATATTTGGCTACCAAAATTGACACCTGGTGAGGTGGAGCGTTTTTAGGAATCCAAAGTGGCCTCCTAGTTTTGCATCGTGGCTTTGCTATAGGCCTTCCAGCCTCAACCCCGCAGGGATGTACAGTTTGGACCCCTTCCAGGCTAAGCCACCGCTCATCATTATAATGTTCTTGTTAGTGTTGAGCCATGAGTCTGGCAGGAGTGCCGATTTCAGTGCTGTCATCAGCTTATCCTGGCTTTGGGTGGTGACCTGAGCCACCTTTTGGAGGGAGGAAGAAATGATTAGTTTAACAACTTCCTTCTTACTATCATACTGCGGTTTTCTCAACAAAGCATCCGCTAACAAGTTCTTCCCTGCAGGATGTGTTTAAGTTTGAATTGGAACCTTTGGGAGTATAACTTGGTTTGGAGGATGGTCTTCGATGGGCGTGGATAGCTTTGAGGTTTTTATGATTAGTCCAGATGTCGAATGGCATATTTCCCCCCCTTCCAGGAGATATCTCCATGTGAGCAGGCTCCACCTGATCGTCAATGCTTCTTTCTCCCAAATGGCCCACCTCCTTTCAGTAGGTAGCTTCTTGAGGAAGGGTCTCACCACCACCTCTTTCAAGATGGTAGGTAAGAACCCCTCATCCAAAGAAGCATTCACAATGGCCTGGAGCCAGCCTCGTGTCTCCTCCCAGGATGCCAGTACAAGCCAGGAGGGACAAGGGTCTAATAAACATGTGGTGGCCTTTAGTCTCCTCGCCAACCTGTCCATGTCCTTGGCAGTAACAAAGTCAAAGTCTTCCCATAAAATAGTCTCAAGGCCTGCATCGGATACTTCCTCTGGACCACTATCTGTGGAGGGCAACTCGTTCCGAATCTGAGTGATTTTATCCTGCAGATATTCTCCAAATTCCTTGGCTCGGCCCTGCAAGGAGGACTCATGCGGCCTCTGTTGAAGGAGGGAGCAGGTCACCCCAAACAGGGCCGCCGGACGGTTCTCTGCGGATGCAATGAGGGTGGCACATTACTCGCGTTTGGCCACCCTCATTGCCACTAAATAAGTCCTCAAATGGGCTCTTACCAGTGTTCGATCAGATTCAGATCAAGAGGATCTCCACCTACTCTCTAGGCGTCTCTTGCGGTGTTTCATCTCCCTCAGCTCCTCGGAAAACCAAGGAGCCCGGGTGGGATGACGCAGCGTGAGAGGCCGCAAAGGCGCGACGCGGTCTAAGGCCCCAGCGGCCGCACTATACCACGCTGCCACTAGGTCCTCAGCCGCAGCACGAGTCAAGGTATTGGCCCAAGCTCCTTCTGGAACTTTTCAGGGTCCGTCAGGCGCCTGGGGCGGAACCATCTGGGTGTTTCTGGCTCCACCTCCCCACGGTGAGATGAGGCGATTGGAAAGTCCAGCCGAAGGAGAGAGTGCTCTGTTCATGACAAGGGTGAGATGACTAAGTCCCCGTTCCAAGATCACTTCTCCACTGTCCAGAAACGAAAATAAGATCCAGCGTGTGTCCTCCATTGTGAGTGGGGGCCTGAACTAATTGGGTCAGGTCCATGGCCATCATGGAAGCCATGAACTCCCGAGTTGCCTCAGATGCCTCGCCTGCCGATGGCAAGTTAAAGTCCCCCATGACTAGAAGTCTAGGGGTCTCCACTACCATCCCGGCGACCAACTCGAGGAGCTTGGGCAGGGCTGTTGTTACATAGCGGGGAGCCAAGTATACAACTAACAAGCCCAACTGCCTCCCTAGGCCCCATTTCACAAAGAGGGACTCACAGCCGGAAGTCTGAGGTACAGTGATCCCCCTCGGCTCTAGACTCTCCTTAATAATAATCGCCACTCCTCCACCCCTGCCTAGGGCCCGAGGCTGATGAAATGCTCGGTATCCCGGTGGGCACATTTCCACGAGAGGTAACCCCCCCTCGGGGCCCAACCAGGTTTCCGTAATTCCCACCAGGTCCGGGTCCCCCTCTGACACTAGGTCATTTATGAGGGGGGCTTTATTTACCATGAACCTGGCGTTGCAGAGCATCAGCTTGGGGCCCTGGCTCTGTAAACCTTGACCGCCTAGTCCCCGAGGGGAGCACAGGGGGGTGGGGCAAGCAACCATTTGTAACCAGCGGCCACGATCCCCCAACTTAAGATGGACACCCTGTCTCCCACCGCCCCTCCCCCTCCCCAGGACCATATGGATGGGAAATCCCTCCGCAGGAATGACCTCCCCCCTCCCTCCTCAATAGACCAATCCTTAATCCTAATCCTAATTTCGCTGGTCAGCCCTATGCCCAGATCCCCTACTGACTGATTAGGCCCTCCCCCCACCCTGGGACCCATTAAAAGACTAATTAAAAATTTGGACAAAACCCCCCTAAGTTTGCGCTTCGTCCATCTCTCCGGAACTATAAGTCCTTCTTCGAGATGGGCCCTTGTTAGATTAGAGGGCCATGCCTGCAAGAGGGGAGATTCTCGCAGGCGAAGGAGATCTTGCCTCAAATAAATGATAGGGTAAGATAAAGTTGTGAGGGGGTTCATTTTTGGCCAGGGAGGGAAATTTCATAAGCACGACTTTGATTAATTAGAGAGGGTAGAGTGAGGTGTAAATCTGATGCCATAGAAAATCCATTTGGTAGGCAAGAATTAAGATCTGTCCGAGAGACTGATGAGGGGGGAATAGAAGATGACATAATGAACACAACAGCCTTCAGTCAGCGTGGGTGTAGTGTGGTCAATTGATGTGTTGCACTGTTCGGTGGTTAACGTCTAGACACGCGCTGTCTCGGTTTATGCCTTCCCTGCCCTAATGGACTCACTGCACGGATCTTCCTGGGCTCTCCTTGATTACTTGGATCCTAGAATTCTCGACCTCACGGCCCGGTTGTCCAGCCCATTTCTCCATCCTTTCAGTTCCTTCTTCTTTCTCTATATTCTTTACTGTATTCTCCATCTTCAGAATTCTCTAATTCTTTTCATCCTTTCTTTCCTTTCTCTCTTCCTTCCTTCAATTCCAACTTTCTTTGGAACTTTCATTTTCCATCCCCCTCCCTCTCTCTTTTTTCCTCTTCTTCCTCAAATATCCCTTCTCCATTTCACCTCCTTTATGATCCAACCACGTTCATCTCCGTTCCAACTCCTCCATGCTCATCCATGTTCATCTTCATTCCAACCCCTCTAAGCTCCTCCACATTCTTATAACATACTGATTTTCCTCCATTTCAAACTGCTCCCACCATTTCTGGCTGCTTTTTTCCAACTTTTATCTCCTTTCTCTCTTCTTTCTTTCATTCCTTTCATCTTTCTTCGGATACGTTCTTTATCCAACCCCCCCCTCTCTTTCTCTTATTCTTCTTACTTTCCTTCTCAAATTTTAGCTCCTCACTGCTCCTCCTTTGCTCTTTCTTCGGAAAAACGTTCTTTCTCCATCCCCCCCCCTCTCTTTCTCTTAATTCCTTTTACTTTCCATCTCCATTTCAGATCTTCTCTGCTCCTCCTTTCATCTTTATTCAGAAACGTTCTTTCTCCATCCCCTCTCTCTGTCTCTTACTCATTGTTCCTCTACTTTCCTTCTCAATTTCAGTTCCTCTCTGCTCTTCATTTCAACTTTCTTGGAAACGTTCTTTCTCCAATGCCTCTCTCTTTCTCTCTCTTTCTCTTATTCCTCTTTCTTTCCTTCTCCATTTCAGCTCTTCTCTGCACCTCCTTACATCTTTCTTTGGAAACGTTCTTTCTCCAACTCCTCTCTCTCTCTCTTTCTCTTATTCCTCTTTCTTTCCTTCTCCATTTCAGCTCCTCTCTGCACCTCCTTACATCTTTCTTTGGAAATGTTCTTTCTCCAACGCCCCTCTCTCTCTCTTTCTCTTATTCCTCTTTCTTTCCTTCTCCATTTCAGCTCCTCTCTGCACCTCCTTACATCTTTCTTTGGGAACGTTCTTTCTCCAACGCCTCTCTCTCTCTCTCTTTCTCTTATTCCTCTTTCTTTCCTTCTCCATTTCAGCTCCTCTCTGCACCTCCTTACATCTTTTTTTGGAAACGTCCTTTCTCTAACGCCTCTCTCTCTCTCTTTTTCTTATTCCTCTTTCTTTCCTTCTCCATTTCAGCTCCTTACATCTTTCTCCAGAAAACATTCTTTCTCCATCCCCACTCTCTCTCTCATCCACTTATTCCTCTTACTTTCCTTCTCCGATTCAGCTTTTTCCAGCTTCTCCATGATCTTCAGACATACCAGGTTTCTTCAATTTTAAACTGCTCCCGTCATTTCTAGCCGCTTGAGTCGAGTGGGGGCCGCGCGGTCAGATTGTGTATTGTAACGGACCCCCAACGGCCTGGAAATGCCTGCCTAGCTTCTCCACGCCAAGCCGACCTGGGTCCCTCCCATCTCTCGGATGTTTTTCGCCTCGCCGCCAATCCTCCAGCTCCAAAAATAGTCCCCGTGTGGCGGCTGTCATATCGACGTGCTGGGCCAGCCCTCCTAGATGTTTAATGAGGGCTGGCGACGTCCTCCCGGGCCAAAACGGCCCTCGACCCCTTCGCGGCGCTCAGAGATCGATCTCCATACTTGCGCATGCGCAAAACTAGCCCTCTTTATTCTCTTGCAGTAGCACTGCAGCTATTGCTACATCACTGGCATCTGTCTGGATTATGAATAGTCGTTCTGGATAGGGGTGTTGCAGTATGGGCTCTTGGGCAAAGAGTCGTTTTAATTTCTCAAAGGCTTTTTGACAGTCCATTGTCCGCTTCAGGGGTTGGTTTGGTTTTGGTTTCATTGGGGAAGGCCCCATTTTTAATAGCTCATTCAATGGGAGGGCAATTTCCACAAAAGTTGGAATGTATTGCCTGTAGAAATTGGCAAATCCAAGGAAGCTTTGTAGTTATCTGCAAGTGCTTGGAGGTTTCCAGTCTAACACAGCTTTCACTTTTCCTGGATCCATTTCTATCCCCTCATTGGAGATGCGATAACCCAAGTAATCTAGTGACGTCTTGTGGAACTCATACTTCGATAACTTTGCTTTGGTGAACAAAGCCCCCCTCATTCGTGACCTTGTGTCAGAGGGGGACCCAGACCTGGTGGGTATAACGGAAACCTGGTTGGGCCTCGAGGAGGGTTTACCCCTCGTAGAAATGTGCCCACCAGGCTACCGAGCCGTCCATCAGCCTAGGGCCCTAGGGAGGGGTGGGGGTGTGGCGATTATGGTTACGGAAGGTCTTGAGCCGAAGGAGACCACGATCCCTCAGACGACCGGGTGTGAGTCCCTCCTTGTGAAATGGGGCCTAGGGAGGCAGTTGGGCGTGTTAGTTGTATACCTGGCTCCTCGCTATGCAACAACAGCCCTGCCCGAGCTCCTAGAGGTGATAGCCGAGGCGGCGGTTGAGACCTCCAGACTTTTGGTCATGGGGGACTTCAACCTGCCGTCAGTAGGCAAGACCTCTGGAGTAGCTCGGGAGTTCATGGCTTCCATGACAGCAATGGACCTGACCCAGGTAGTTTTAGGCCCTACTCATGAGGGTGGACACACCCTGGACTTAATCTTCATCTCGGGACAGTGGAGTAGTGATCTGGGAATAGGGAATTTAGTCATCACACCCCTGTCATGGACAGATCACGCTCTCCTTCGGCTGGACTTTCCAATCGGTGCACCCCACCGCGGGGAGGCGGAGCCAAATATTCCTATATGGTTCCGCCCCAAGCTCCTTATGGACCCGACAAGGTTCCAGAGGGAGCTTGGGCCAATGCCTGTGGACTTGCCCCGCGACTCGACTGAGGACCTGGTGGCCGCATGGTTAAGTGCAGTCGCGGGGCCCTTGGACCGAGTCGCGCCCTTGCGGCCTCTCTTGCGGTGACGAGTCACCCAGGCTCCTTGGTTCACCGAGGAGCTGAGGGAGATGAAACGCCACAAGAGACGCCTAGAGAGCAGATGGAGATCCTCTCGCTCCGAAGCCGACCGAACACTAGTGAGAACCTATATTAGGACTTACTTAGTGGCGATAAGGGTGGCCAAACGTGAGTATTGTGCCACCCTTATTGCATCCGCAGATAACCACCCTGCCGCCCTGTTTGGGGTGACCCGCTCCCTCCTTCACCAGAGGCCACGGGAAGCCCCTCTGCAGGGACAAGCAGAGGAATTTATCTGCAGAACAAAATCACTCGGATTCGGAATGAGTTACCCTCCATCGAGAGTGGTCCAGTGGGATTGTCCGAGGTTGGTCTTGAGGCACCATTCTGGGAGGAGTTTGACTTTGTTACTACCGAGGATATGGACAGGTTGTCAAAGAGACTTAAGGCTACCACATGTTTATTGGACCCGTGTCTCTCCTGGCTTGTACTGGCATCCTGGGAGACGACACAAGGCTGGCTCCAGGGCATTGTCCAGGGCATTTTTGAGTGAGGGGTCCTTGCCTGCCATCTTGAAAGAGGTAGTAGTAAGGCCCCTCCTCAAGAAGCCGTCCCTGGACCCAGCATTATTAGAGAACTTCCGTCCAGTCTCCAACCTTCACTTTTTAGTGAAGGTTGTTGAGAGTGTGGTGGCCCAACAGTTTCCGCGACACCTGGAGGAAATTGATTATCTAGACCCACGCCAATCCGGCTTCCGACCCAGTCACAGCACCAAGATGGCATTGGTCGCGTTGGTTGATGATCTCTGGAGGGCGCGGGATAGAGGACATTCCTCTATCATGGTCCTGTTAGACCTCTCAGCGGCTTTTGATACCATCGACCATGGTATCCTATTGCACCGACTGGGGGGGGGGGGGTTGGAGCTGGGAGGCACCGTTTTACGGTGGTTCTCGTCCTACCTCTCTGGTCGGTCGCAATATGTGTTGGCAGGGGGGCAGAGGTCGGCCTCGAGGCCCCTCTTATGCGGGATTCCTCAGGGGTCAGTCCTCTCGCCCCTCCTATTCAACACATATATGAAGCCGCTAGGTGAGATCATCCGTGGTTTTGGGGTGGGATATCATCTGTACGCTGATGATACTCAGCTGTACATATCCACCCCAGACCACCCCAACGATACCGTTGAGGTGATGTCCCGGTGTTTGGAAGCCGTACGGATCTGGATGGGTAGTAACAAACTCAAGCTCAACCCGTCCAAGACTGAGTGGCTGTGGTTTCCGGCATCCCGGTTCAGCCAGATTACTCCAACTCTGGCCATTGGGGGCGAAACACCGCCCCCCG
This sequence comes from Rhabdophis nuchalis, assembly GCA_039707465.1. NCBI lineage: Eukaryota > Metazoa > Chordata > Lepidosauria > Squamata > Natricidae > Rhabdophis > Rhabdophis nuchalis. The sequence goes on from CM077653.1 coordinate 16,885,352, forward strand.
TGGAGAGGGCGCGCAATTTGGGTGTCCTCCTGGATTCCCGGCTGTCCATGGAGGACCATGTGGCGGCCGTGGCCAGGGGGGCATTTCATCAGGTCCGCCTGATGCGCCAATTGCGCCCCTTACTGGACCGGGCTGCCCTTCGCACAGTCACTCAGGCCCTCTTGACATCCCGACTCGACTACTGCAATGCTCTCTACATGGGGCTTCCCTTGAGGTGCACTTGAAAGCTACAGTTAGTGCAGAATGCAGCCGCGCGGGTGATTACGGGAGCCTCTAGATGCTCCCATATAACACCGATCCTGCGTGAGCTGCACTGGCTTCCTGTGGTCTTTCGGGTGCACTTCAAGGTTTTGACGACCATTTTCAAAGCGCTCCATGGCTCGGGGCCTAGTTATATGCAAGACCGTCTCCTGCCCCATACATCCCTTCGGCCGATCCGCTCCCACAGAGTTGGCCTTCTCAGGGTGCCGTCGGCCGGACAATGCCGACTGGCGACACCCAGGGGAAGAGCCTTCTCTGTAGCGGGCCCCGCCCTGTGGAACGACCTACCCCCAGAACTCCGTACCATCACTGACCTCCGACTCTTCCGCCAGTGTTTAAAAACACACCTCTTTCATCAAGCCGGCCTAATATAACCTCCACTGTGACTAGTATAGATAGTTTTATTAGGGGATTTTAATTGGTTTTAGCGCAGGATTGACATTTAATAGGTTTTTACATTTTTGTATTTTTTTATTATTTTGTATGTATTTTAAATTCCTGTGCACCGCCCTGGGTCCTTTTGGAGAAGGGCGGGATATAAATCAAATAAAACTCAAAAACTAAAACTCAAACCTATAGCTTGGTAGCCAGAAATTTTTTCAGGACTACCAGCTTCATGTGTTCTAGGGTTCCAGAGAAGATCAAGATGTCATCTAGCTAAACGAGTTCTCCTCAGTACAGGTGCTCATGTAGCACCTCATTTATGTACTGCATGAAGACTGTGGATGCTCCTTGTAGCCCAAATGGCATGACTTTGTATTCAAAACTGCCAAGGGGGGTGTTAAAAACTATCTTCCACTCATCTCCCTCTCTGATCCGTATGCAGTAATACGCCTCTCTCAAGTCCAGTTTGGTGAAGATTTTGCCTTTAGTCAAGTGGTTCAACATATCTTTCATGACGGGATGGGTATAGGTGTTCTTTTCGCATACTGCATTCAAGGCTTACAGCTCAACATAGAGACGAACCCCGCCATCTTTCTTTTCTCTGAAGAGCACTGGGCTGCTACTTTAGACTTTGCTGGTTCATTAAAGCCCCGTTTCAAATTGATGTTGATGTAGTTCCTCAATTCAACCATCTCTTTGGGAGTCATGGCTTTTCGGCTTTGGTAAGGTAGCCCCAGGTTTGAAGTCTATTGCGCAATCTGTGGGCTGGTGAGGGGGAAGATAGTTGCAATCTTCCTCACTGAACACCCCCGTGAAGTCCCAGTAGTCTTTTGGACTTGTTGGATCTCTGGGAGTTTGGTGTCTGCTGCAGGTGCTGCAGGTTCCGGATAGTCTGGGCTGTTGGGTTCAATTGTTCCTGAGTGGCCTTTTGACTCCATTGGTGGTAATGGCCCAAAGCCAATAATTTTCTAATGCCGTCCTCCTACTTTATTGTAGGCACCCACTTGTCCAGCCATGCAAGCCCCAAGATATTTGATTCCTGCATTCTTGGAGCTACAATGAATCTGAGGAATTCATAGTGGCGGCCTATCATTAATTTTAACAACTTGGTAATTTTTGTGGCTGGGTCCCCCCCAATCAGTTTTCCATCCACTTGCTAAAACCGAATGAGATGGTTTAGGGGTCTTGTGCGTATGCTTAGCTGCTCCATAATAGACATGCTGATTATGCATCGGTGTCCACAATCGCCCCAACTTCACCCTCCACTCTCATTTCTGGCACTTGGAGTTTGCATTTTATAGTAAAGGGGCAGATGGGTGCACTAACCATTGGGTTGTCTTTGGCATTTTCCTCCTCCAAGGCCTCCCCATTGGTAGGGCTATTTGTCACCTTAGGTTGGGGATCCTCTTCCTGAGGTTGTTGACCAAGATGACTTTTCTGTGGTAGCTTCTGGGGCCTTCTCTTTACCGCTCTGGCAGTTGGTGCACACATTTGTGACATTGGGGCTGGAGCCAAGCACTCTGACGCTCTGTGGCTGAATTGACAGCAACAGTGGCATTTTATTGCGTCCCCCACTGAGGGACAGAACCCAGTTGCATCTCTAAACTTAGGAATCACCTCATCACTTTGTTCTACTATCCATCGTGCAATTTCTTCCTCATTCATCCCTTTTCCCATTGTCGAGAATATCTCTCTGTCGGAAAGTGGGGTAAGAACCTGGGGGGGGGGGATTGCAAGTGAGACTGGACTCGGTGGGGAGTCCAGTCCACTGCTCAGTTATCTGCAATGGTGCCATCTGCTGAGGGAGAGGAGGTGCCCACTGGCATCTCTCCCATCCATGACCTTTGAAGAAAACCCATTCCAGGGTTGCTTGATTCACAGGCTGCATAAGTTGGTCTGGGAGGCTCCAATCATCTTGTTGGCTAGTAGGTGAATTCCCCAGCCATGTGGTGAATTATCTTTTCCAGCCCCCTCTGGCTGCATCTTTCCGGACGCTATAAATCTCCAAAATTCCCCTCCCACAAATTCCTTTGCTGTTTGGAAGATATGTAGAGAAGCGTCTCATCTTAGCTTCTTCTTTGCTAATATTTTATGCTGACTGGGTTGCTGGAGATTTATTTTAAGGGAGATTAGATTAATGTCAGTGTTCCAAATATTATCCAGAATTAATCAAGTGTGCTTCAAAGTTTTGGTGACCATCTTCAAAGCGCTCCATGACATGGGTCCTGGTTATTTGCAGAACCGCCTCCTGCCACATACCTCCATCCGACCTGTCCGCTCCCACAGGGAGGGCCTCCTCAGGGTGCCGTCCGCTGGACAATGCCGGCTGGCGACTCCCAGGGGAAGGGCCTTCTCTGTGGCAGGTCCAGCCCTCTGGAATGACCTGCTCCCCTGACCTTTGTACTATCACGGATCTTCGCCTCTTCCGTCGAGCATTAAAGACCTACCTCTTTCATGCGGCCGGCCTGGCATAGTTTGTTTTTACCATCGTTTTAATAGGGTTTCTTAATATTTTAGCACGGGTTAAATTTATTTAATTTAATTTTAAATTTATCTATTGATTGTATTTATATGTATTTTATCTTTTATTATCCCTGTGCACCGCCCTGAGTCCCAACGGGAGAGAGGGCGGTATACAAAATAAATGAATGAATGAATGAATGAATGAATGAATAATCAGACTCCAAGGCAGAGCTTTCCTCAAAGTTCTAATTTAATAAGAGAGACATGTTGGTACGTCTGTGGGAAACCCGAATCTGAAAGCTTCCTGGGTTTCCCACCTAGTTGAAAGTTCAAGAACTTGCTCCCCACACCCACAAGTTCATCATCTGGTCCAATCTTCCACTGCCATGCTGTCAATTCCACCCATCCACTTCTGGTCAGGTGAGGAAGGTGCACAGACAAAGGATGACCTTGGGCTTCTAGAAAGGAATGCTTTATTTTGACAACAACATTCTACTCCTTACTATTCCCCCCTCCCAATTCCCCACTAATGAAACAGCATAGTAAAATAAGAGAGTGTGTGGCAGGCCAAAGATTCTAAAAGGAATATGACTGCAGGCCTTACAACATGTTTTCATCCCTCCTTCCTGTTAACTGATTACTCATGATGCAAACACATAATCAAAAGGGGAAAAAACAGTTTCAGAGAAAGTACTTTTATTTTTCTATACAAGGACTAGGCAAAAAAAAGTTAAAAGGACACTTACGAAAATAGTCCCACTCATCTGAAAGCTAAGAGAAGAGTTTTCATGCTCCTACCTTAATCACTTTGCCACCTATATGGATGACCTAAATGCCACAATGTGGCTCCCTTTCTCCACAATATTGGAGAAGGTGGGCTCTTTGCAGCTGTGCTGGGTCAATGGTGTTGGCTGACTGGTGGCTGGCCTTCTACAGTCCGCAAGGAGGCTTTCTGCTTAAGTCTTATGTAAACACTGTAGATTTTGCAGAGAAGGATCTAGCCAAAGTCAGCAATAGCTCTTGTTTTCAAATTGCAGAAGGGATCCCTAAGGAGCAAAAATAAAAATTGCCCAAATGGCAGGAGCTGACTTACTATAAAAAGAAAAGTTTCATTAGAAATTGAAGAGGCTATATCGCCATCTGTGGATTCTGACCAGCAACTCCTAGAAAAAGGTAAGACTTTGATCTCACAGTTGGCATCACAACAACCAGTTGCGGAAACCTCGGCTAGAGTTCAATTGTTCACCCATCATCCTGGGAAAGTTCAGACTTTCTTGTTTAAAGTCCTTCGTTGGTTGGTCATCTGAAATAGAGATTCCCATGCACTTCTGATCAGTGTTCCCTAGAAATGGCTCCCAGATATTGCATGGAGAACAAGGCCAGCTTGCTTTCCATCTTGGTATTCGGAATGGTCCACACTGCCATCTAAGAAGGTTAAGCTTAACATCCACTTGGAAACAGTCTCAGACTGTGTCTGTACGTTGATGTCCACAATCCCAAGGCAATAATCAGGGTCAATAAAGGCTCTTTGGGGTGGGGGGGGCGGTGGGGGGAGGAATGTGGGCAGGAAGATGGTCATACTAGTTCATCCAAGAGAATTCCAATGTTCTGGTGAGGTTCTGAGGGACCTCCTATAGGCTTATTGCACATGGGACAAACACATCGAACTTCTAGCCATTTCACAAGGCACCTGCATACAAAATGGGGTGGGAGTGTCAAAAGATGGAGAGGTATAATTTGAAAATACAGATCTAAAAGCTTGATTATGACATTCTGAGAAGACCTTATCTGCTGTCTAATCAGCATCTCTTCCCAATTTTACCTTTCCTGGGCCAACTGATGTTGGGCCACTTCCCATCTTAAAGATACATTGCTCCTGGTGATACATTAACATACCTTATTTTGGCTGAATGGCCACTGTATTTATAGAGTATTTTTTCTTTCTTTTTTAATTTGCTGCAGTTTTACATAATTTCCTGCTCTCAAATGTGTTGCATTACAATTCCTAAGCCTCAAGCCAAGGGGGGAGGAGCACGCACTGCATCGATACAATGCGGGGTCTCGGCGATCCGAGACCTTCATTGACACTTTTGCTGCTGATTGGTCCGCTCGGACCTAAACAGTCTCAGAGGGACGGCGATTAGGAAGACAAAGCCTTGCTGGTCACAGGGATATCGCAAAGGTCCTGTTTGACCCAAAGGGAGGGCTTCTGCTAGCCCCCAGGCTGACAAAGACGGGGCGGCTCCGGAAGGAAGCTGTAAGAAAGTGAGTCCATCTGGAAAGGTATTTTTCTTTTCTTTTTTAAATACTCTGCCTAAAGAAACTTTTTTTCTTTAAGTAAAACCAAATCCTTTAAGCAAAATAAATAAGCGGCAGAATCAACCTACTTTGGATTGACCTGGAAAGGTTTTTTTCTTGCTTTTTCCTTGTAACTGTAGATTGAAATGCTTGTATCCGGGTTTTTTTCTCTCTCTCTTAAAGTAAATGGATTATTTTTTCCTCTTCTGTTTTTAGCTACTCTATTTTTGGAGCCTTGGGTTAAAGCCTTACTTTTATTTTTATAATTCTTCTTACGCATTGCTACTAAAATTCCAATAAGAAGTTTACTTTTTCTTTTTTCTTATAACAAAGAGAGACACAGTGAAAAGTAGCAACACTGCCACTGGAGGTTAGAAGCTGAACCTGTGGAGACAATGTATTTTTTCTTTTTGGAGAATGTTGATTGCTTGGATGAAGGGCTTATAGTCTGTTTATAGAACTGATAAAGACTCAAAGGCATGAATTGTTTTTTACAGGTGCCCTTTGAAAATTGTTTAGTTAAAGGAAGGGAAAGAACCCTTCCCCATTGAAGAGTACAACAAAACCAGTGACATAAATTAATTTGAAAAGAAGAGATAAAATAGGCCTTTGACCAGGGTGGCAGTGGGGATTAATTTCATTTTTTTTGGCAACATGATTCAATACCCGGATCAGGACACCTCAGAATAGCAAAATTTCCTGGCTGGAATTTTAAACCTTTTGGAAGGATATAGAAGAATAGATGAGAAAGTGGGAAAACTGGTATTTATAGCAACAAAACATGAAGAGTTGGAGGTCCCAAAAATCAAAGAGAAGGAAGAAAATGTAGAAGATAAAGATATATCCCTCTCAGTTGAAGATAAAGATAAGATAACAGAGGATTTTGCTAATGGATCAAAAGTGGGAAAAAGCAGAAAGATGGGAATTTTGAAAAGGGAACCTGAAGAATTTGAACTCCACCTCGCTCTCCAAGAAGAGGGAAAAAAAGAACTGATGATGGATGTAAGAGGAGAAAATCTTCCAGAAACACGTTTGATAACCAAATATTGACAACTTTTAACGACAGAAGGAGGGCAACGACACTACTTGAGAGTTGCTTTGAATAGTTTTCAGACAAAGTGCTGAAAGACTGTTATAAGAATTTTACAAAGGAGAACCAAAAAAAAGTCTTAAGCTACAAATGGCAAGAGAGATAAGACTGTTTCGCTATTGAAAAGACACTGATTGATATTGAAAGCTGATAATAAAAGACCAGTCAGCCCTTGATGATTAATAAGTAGAAACTTAGTAATTTTATAGATTGTTTTAGATTGCTTTTGAAGGATTATTAGTTAATAAATATCTAATTAGAATAAGAATAATGAAATAATAATGGACATAGCTTAATGATATTATATATATATATTAGTTAACCATTAAGGAGTGTTAAAGGATATTGTTTAATAAAAGGGGGGGGGGTAGAAATAGTTTTATTTGATTTTTAGGTAGAACACATTTATAAAGTATACGGTTATTGGAGGTTTCTTGAAATAGTCAATGAATGCCATTTTGTGGCTATGTTTATGAGTGTGAATTATTAGAGGGAAAAGCATGTTTAAATGAATGTGGTTAAAGGAGAACTTTGTATGGGGATATTAACATATACAATGAATTTTTGATTTAATGTGTGTAATTTAATATGAATAATGATGGTGGAAGAAATGCACGAGAGCTATATGTAACCAATCGACACGCTTGGACTAAATAGTTCTTGGACTATTGACAAAATTTGAATTTTTAAAAAATAAAACAAGGTACCTTATTAAGGCAGAAATGGCTGGAATTTCAAAGGATATGGTGTTACCCTTTCAAAGCACAAAAGGCACCATGGATTTAAGGAGATTATGGAAAAAGTGGAAAATACCGTATGAGGGATGATGAGTAAAAAACAAGACGCCCAGGAAAGGGAGATGTCAGAAGAAGAAATGAAGGAAAAAGAAGACAAAGAGGACACAACAATGGAAATAACAGTGATTGATGGAATTAAACCAGGGGGAAAATGTATTAAGACAGTTGAATGTAATAATTATGATTAACTTTATCAGTTTTACTTGTATTAGAATGTATAACACCCAGGTACCACACTATTCACACACTGATTTGATATATTTGTAAAAAATGAAAAATAAAAACCTTGGAAAAAAAGATTTGATTATGACACCTAACAACAATAAAATGGAGTTCTATTACTACCTGTGGTCTTTCTCTGATGTGGCATACTTCAAAGAGCTGAGAAGCCTTAAGCAAAAATTGGTCAGACAGATAATTGAAACAGCCACCTTTGGACATGAACTGTTGAATTAGGGACAAGGTTTTCAGTCCAAAAAGGAAACCTACTAAAAGATCTTTCAGCCTAGCAGGACCAATAACAAACTAGTCACAAGATTTAAATTTTGATGAAACGTGTTTCAAACCACAATGCTAGTGGCTCTGCATTGGGCAACTGCACATAACTAAGGTTTCCCAGTTGGAAGATAGAAAATTTCTGATAAAATAGGCCCAGCTTGGCTATAGTCAGAAAAAATTGTTCAGGAAAACTGCTATTAGTTAACAGTTAGGTTTTCCCAGTGCAGCAAATGCTAGAATTCCAGTGACAACTCTGTTACATCCTTGGGACAAAATTTCACTGCACATTCTTTGGGACTGCATATGAGAAAGGGCTTAGGGTGAGAAAGTAGGCAAGATAAATAAAGCTTTGAAGACCTGGCTCTCTCTCTCTCCCTCCTCCACCCCCCACCCCAGGGCTGGGATAAGAGATGATATGGCTTGACATCAGATTTTCATTGCTTTTAAAGTTGTTAATTTTCTGGTTTTGTTATGGTTTTTATGGTGTTTTATTTTTGATTGGGAGCTGTCCAGACTTGGTTATAAGAAGGCAGGCAGGCAGGCAGGCAGGCAGGCAGGCAGGCAGGCAGGCAGGCAGGCAGGCAGGCAGGCAGGCAGACTCCTAAAATGAATTTGTAACTCTTTCTCAACCAGCTTTTAGCCCAGCAATTACCTAACTTTCTGCTCCTTTTAACAAGAGATACAGGAACAAGATTTATTATAATATGTGGACATGCTCCTGTTAAATCTTCCATATCTGGATTTTCGTGTGTGAAACCAGATAAGCTAAAAGCAACAGCCATCCACGCTGGTTTCAGATGAGGTATGAACTGAAAAGCCCCTTCCCCAGCTACTGTTGTCAGTAGCATGGATGTCAGGGATAACATCTGATCTTTCCAGTAATTAAAGCTAAGCATATTTGAACCTGGTATGAGCTAAATGGGAAACATCTTAATAACTCCATCTGAATGAGTTATGTTATGGAGAAGAAATGGGACACCAAAGTAAAAAAAAATCACCAGGATTATTTTCCCCTAAATCTGTGACCCTAAAGACATAGATAAACCTCCAAGTGATGACTGTAAGGAATATAGATTCTTCCATTCTCCACCATTCAGTCAGAACTGAAGAAGCTTCTTGGATGAAAAGCTCAACATCTTCAAGGAAAAACAAAGTCATTGCCTTTTAAAAAAGCACCTTTGGGACAACCATGACCTGGATGACTGATAATCTCCATAGACATTTCACTCTAAAAATATTGCTTCTAAATCAAATCTGCTGGATATCTGCAAAACCGGACCTGTCCTGAAACAGAAGATGCAGAGATGTGTATCCTTCACTAGATTTACATGCTCTTAGAATAGATCTGGGCATTTTGTGGCCCCTGGGCCATATCTGGCCCTCTAACTATCCCTGCCTAGCCTGTGTGGATTGCTTTTATTTTGAAGGTTACGGCTACTTTTTAAAACATTTAGCACGAATGCCTATGCACCTTCACAGCCCTATTGATTGGCACTCCATAACAGTCCCAATTTCTCATTTGACTCCTTGGGAAAATTAATGTTCCCCTCCGCCTGCCTTAGAAGAACCAATTTTTTTCTTCTTCCCTGATCCAACCTATCCATCCTTGCCACTTTGGAGCTGAGTCCAAACGCCTCCCCCTCAATTAAAGTGAACTCTCAAGGCAAAATAAACCTAGGCCTAGATATTCTTGGCTTCGTTGTTTTCTTCAGGCTCTTGGCTACAGTGTCCTGAGTGTGATGAATTAGCTCTGATAGATTTTTATCCATTTAATTCAGGTCTGTGCTTAATCTCCTTCCCCATTTGCTGTCCCTTGGCTCAAATATCTCAAAATACAACAAATAGCCTTTCTTTGATTATCCCGGGCACCCACCTCCTCTTCTCCACTACGGGCATGCTGGATGCTGAATAAATATTGTGGCTGCTTGCTAAGACGAGAGGCATCTACTCACTTTCTATGGAAGGCATGTTGGCATGGCAACACTCCCAGTTCATCTTTCACTTTAAAGTCTTCCAGGCAGACGGCACAAGTCTGCTGCAGAGAAAGAAAAGAGGAGGAGGAAAGAATGGGCAAACATCACAAAGCAGGAATGAATAAAGGAGAATATCTGTAGCTCAGGGTTGAAAGGGAGGGCTCCTTGGTACTCTCTGAGCTTGCAGATGTTTCATTACTCAAACTCATAACATAGACTAGCACTGATGATATTACTTAGTTTGGGTAATAAAATGTCTGCAAGAAAACCACCAAGCTCAGAAAGCACTGAAGATCCCCTCAAAGCAGGAATTATGCATGTTTACCTGTTGTGGATTCCACAGCAAACTATGGCTGATTTTTGGGGGGCAGATCAATACTTTTGGAGGGAAACAGAAGGAAAACCTTAGAATGGGAGGGTTCAACAGGCTAGGTTCTGCCCAGTCATTTGCTTCTAATCATGATTTATTGGATGCAAAATTACTTAGCTCATGATTCAAGGTTCAAGGTTCATTGGATATCAAGACAGATCAATATGTATCCAGGCTTATTCAATAACATCGGTCTACAAATGAGTCTTCCACAACCCCAAAAATATCTTTGCAGCCTATAAAAACTTCTGAGAATGTGGGGTTGTATAGATTTGAGAGAACATCTGTTATAGCCCAAATAGTTCTAGGGAATTGTTTTGTATCATATTTGATTATGGGTCTATCAACATTATGTAATCCAACCTTCCCCAGTTTAATGTCTTCTATATTTATGGGTTCTGCATATCTAGAACTTCCAAGTAGCTTGGTTGTGTTGGTTGTGTATTCTGGACATGGCAGTTCCAACATGGATCAGTTGGAGAATGCTAGTGGATTCTAGTATACAACAGTTCTTGAAAGTTTCTGGAAAAGATTTTCCTTACCATTTACCATCTCAAAGGTATAAGGCATACAAATCTAAAGTAATTTGCAGTGGATTGTCAAAGATTTCTCATTTCAACAATAGTGGTAATAAAATGAATATCTAACCTCTCTCTTAAATTATGCTGCTTTTATGGGTCATCAGAAGATAAATTTTGTTTGGAAAGACAATAAGAGGCATTCAATTTCAGAGTTCAGAATCCTTTAAGGCTTTTCAGGTGAAGAAGCAGTAGCTCTATTTGTACAACATTTAAGCCTGATTAGTGTTAACCTTGATTATGATTTTTGCAATTCGGTGTATGCCATTAGAATGTATTGGGAAAAGCTGGAAAATAGGTTAATTCGATAACCGGATTAAACAGGCTGTTCAGATAACCTGTTTCTTGCAACAGACTCAGAGAGATATCTCGTAAAGGAATAACGCATATTCCCTGAGTACAATCTGCCTGACCCTGAGCTTTCTGATCTTTTAAGCTAGAGAAGCCAAGGTGTGACCTTTTGTCAATTCTGCACTCAACTACTGTTATATCTTTCAGTCTATAAGACGCGCTTCCCCCCCCAAAAAAGTAGGTGGAAATTTCTATGCATCTTACAGAGTGAATGTTGTTGAAGCCCTACTCACCTGCCAGCCCTATCCTTTGGCCTCTGCTTCCTAGCGATTTGCCTCCTTGCAGCAAACAGCAAACAGCCTGGTGAGCTTCAGCACAGCCTGATTTAGCACGAGCAGCTGATTGGCGGTTGGATCAGCATCCTGGAATACCGCCAATCAGCTGTTCCAGGCTGTGGGGATCGCTGCCACCCATCTCCACCTCCATTTTCAGCTTCTGCGCCCCCCATTTTTGGCCTTCTTGCATCCCACTTTTGACCTCCATGTGTTCCATTTTTGGGCTCTGCGTGTCCTGTTTTTGGCCCATCCTAGGTGGGGTTTGCCACCACCGCCTATCAATTCCAAATGGCAATGGCAATCCCCACTGCCTGGAACGGGCTGAAAACGGGGCGCGCAGAACTCAAAAATGGGACGTGCGGAGGTGGTAATAGGCGGCGATGGTGGCAATCTTTGCAGCCTGGAACAGCTGATTGGCGGTATTCTGGGAGGCTGATCCAACTGCCAATCAGCTGCTCATGCTAAATCAGGCTGTGCTGAAGCTGACTAGGCTATTTGCTGTTTTGCTACAAGGAGGCAAATTGCTGGGAGGCAGATTTTTTTTTCTTGTTTTATAGTCTGGAGCATCTTACAGGGCAAAAAATATGATATATACAATTCTCCACTCAACTATGTTGTCATATTCTTTTTCTTTTGTTTTTTGCTGTGGATTTTGTTTTGTTAGCTGATCACTAAATGGAATGATAGAATCGTACTATAGGAATCGTACCATTTTGAAGATCTTCTAGTCCAATTCTCTGTCCAGATCATGAATTTTCAGACTATCCCCAAACAAATGTCGGTCCAACTATTGTTTCAAATTCAGAGTGATGGAATACCTGACTCCAGATGCTGCTTAACAGTCAGGAAAGTCCTGCATATATGGATCTCACTGCATAGATAGTCCTCGAGTTTTTTTCTTGAGTTTTTTTCTTGAGTTTTTGAATCTTGAGAGGTGGCCGAAACGAAAGCTAAGGGTTTTTTAAAGTAGATTTTTAATTCGGCTTTTACGGGTTCCCAGGGAGGGGGGAGGGATTGTAAATAGGGCGAGGACCCACCAAGTAACACCTCCAGGCCGGCCCATAGTTCCAACGGGGAGGACGTAAGGTCCAATATTGGGGGGGGGGGGCAAGGGTCTATAAAGAGGGCTATATCATCAGGATGGTATATGGGAGGGGTAGGTATGGCGGGAGCCAGGGGCCACATGTTACCAGAGGGTGCACCTGCTATTTGTGGGCGATTGCGTGCTCCGGTCCCCACAGCTCCTCCTGCGAGCCAGGTGGTCCAGGATCCCAGGACCTGGGCCCTAGGCTGATGTTATGTAATGCCAGGTCCATGATCAACAAGGCCCCCCTCATCCATGATTTGGTGTCGGAGGGGGAGCCGGACCTGGTGGGTATCACGGAGACCTGGTTGGGCCAGAAGGGGGGAGTGCTCCTCGTGGAAATGTGCCCACCAGGTTACCGTGCATTTCATCAGCCACGGGCCCAGGGTCAGGGTGGGGGTGTGGGGGTTGTTATTAAGGAGAGTCTTGAGCTGAGGGAGACCACTGTGCCACAGACAGCAGGCTGTGAGTCCCTATGTGTGAGGTGGGGTCATGGGAGGCAGCTGGGCTTGCTGATTGTGTACCTGGCTCCCCGCTACGTATCAGCAGCCCTACCCAACCTCCTCGATGTGATAGCCAAGATGGCGGTTGATACCCCCAGGCTGTTAGTCATGGGGGATTTCAACCTGCCATCAGTAGGCGAAACATCGGAGACCATCTACCCTGGCTACTTAGTTTTCCGAGGAGCTGAGGGTGATGAAACGCCGAAAGAGATGCCTAGAGAGCATTTGGAGGTCCACTCGCTCCGAATCTGATCGGACACAGGTAAGGTCGCATTTGCGGACGTACCTTGTGGCGATAAGAGTGGCGAAACGGGATTATCTCACCTCTCTTATCGTGTCTGCAGATAACCGCCCTGCCGCCCTGTTTAGAGTGACCCGCTCCCTCCTTCATCAGAGGCCGCGGGAAGCTCCTTTGCAGGGTTGTGCAGAGGAATTTGGATGTTATCTGCATGATAAAATCGTCCAGATCCAGGAGGAACTGGCCTCCGATTGGGTTAGTCCAGGCGGGCTGACGACGGCAGGTCTTGAGACTGTTGTTTGGGAAGAGTTCGATCCTGTGACTCCTGATGACATGGACAGGTTGCTGGGGCAGTTGAATGCTACATGTTTATTGGACCCGTTTCCCTCCTGGCTTGTACCGGCCTCCCGGGAGGTTACACGAGGCTGGCTCCAGGGAATTGTTAACGCTTCATTCATTCATTCATTCATTCATTCATTCATTCATTCATTCATTCATTCATTCATTCATTCATTCATTCATTCATTCATTCATTTATTTAAATTTATACCCCGACATTCTCCTAAAAAAGGACCCAGGGCACAGGCGTTATTAAAACCATACAAAGATACAAAAATACATAATTATTAAAAACTATTAAACTATCCCTGTGCTAAAACTAATAAAACTCTACAATTTAAAATTTACCCTATAAAAGTCAGAAACGGGGGTTATGCTAGGCCAGCTTGTTGGAATAAATAAGTTTTAAGATGTTGACGGAAGAGGCGGAGGTCCCCGATGATGCGTAGATCGGGGGGTAGGTCGTTCCAGAGGGCAGGGCCCGCCACAGAGAAGGATCTTCCCCTGGGCGTCGCCAACCGGCATTGCCCGGCCGACGGTAACTGGAGAAGGCCCTCTCTGTGGGAGAGGATCGGTCGAAGGGATGTATGGGGCAGGAGGCGGTTGCGTATGTAGCTAGGCCCCGAGCCATGGAGCGCTTTGAAGATGGTTGTCAGCACCTTGAAGCGCACCCGAAAGGCCACAGGTAGCCAGTGCAGCTCGCGCAGGAGAGGTGTTATGTGGGATTGCCTTGAGGCACCCATAATCACCCGCGCGGCTGCATTCTGGACTAACTGCAACCTTCGAGTACACCTCAAGGGGAGCCCCATGTAGAGAGCGTTACAGTAGTCCAGCCAGGATGTCACTAATGCCTGAGTAACTGTGCGAAGGGCTCCCCGGTCCAGTAAGGGGCGCAACTGGCATATCAGGCGTACCTGATAAAATGCCCCCCTGGCTAGGCTGTCACATGGTCTTCCACGGTCAGCTGGGAATCCAGGAGGACACCCAAATTGCGCGCCCTCTCCACGGGGGCTAGTTGTTCGCCCCCGATGGCCAATGTTGGACTTACTTGGCTGTACCGGGGTGCCAGAAACCACAGCCACTCGGTCTTGGATGGGTTGAGCCTGAGTTTGTTGCTACCCATCCAGCCCCATACGGCGTCCAGACACCGGGACAGCACCTCGACGGCATCGTTGGGGTGGTTTGGGGTGGATATGTACAGCTGAATATCGTCAGTGTACAGATGGTATTCCACCCCAAAACCACGGATGATCTCGCCCAGCGGCTTCATATAGGTGTTAAACAGAAGTGGCGAGAGGACCGACCCCTGCGGCACCCCACATGTGAGGGGCCTCGGGGCCAACCTCTACCCTCCTGCTAACACCCATTGCGACCGACCAGAGAGGTAGGACGAGAACCACCGCAAAACGGTGCCTCCCACCCCCAACCCCCCCAGTCAGTGCAATAAGATACCATGGTTGATGGTATCGAAAGCCGCTGAGAGGTCTAATAGGACTAGGATAGATGAACAACCTCTATCCCGCGCCCTCCAGAGATCATCCACCAACGCGACCAATGCCGTCTCGGTGCTGTGACCGGGCCGGAAGCCAGACTGGCGCAGGTCTAGATAATCAACTTCCTCCAGGTGTCGAGGAAACTGTTGGGCCACCACACTCTCAACCACCTTCGCAGAAAAGTGAAGGTTGGAGACTGGACGATAGTTTTCTAATAATGCTGGGTCCAGGGATGGCGTCTTGAGGAGGGGCCTCACCACCGCCTCTTTCAAGACGGCAGGCAAGGACCCCTCACTCAAAGATGCGTTCACAATGCCCTGGAGCCAGCCTCGTGTCACCTCCCAGGATGCCAGTACAAGCCAGGAGGGACACGGGTCCACTAAACATGTGGTAGCCCTAAGGTTCCTCAACAACCTGTCCATATCCTCAGAAGCAACAAAGTCAAACTCCTCCCAAGATGTTGTCTCAAGACCGGCATCTGACAGGCCAACTGGGCAACTTTCAGTGGAGGGCAACTCGTTCCTAATTTGAGTGATTTTGTCCTGCAGATAAGCTCCAAATTCCTCTGCTCGCCCCTCAAAGGGGCTTCCCGCGGCCTTTGGTGAAGGAGGGAGCGGGTCACCCCAAACAGGGCGGCAGGGCGGTTATCTGCGGACGCGATAAGGGTGGCACAATACTCCCGTTTGGCCACTTTTATCACCACTAAGTAAGCCCTAATATGGTCTCTTACTAGTGTTCGGTCAGCATCGGATCGAGAGGATCTCCACCTACTCTCTAGGAGTCTCTTGGGCCGTTTCATCTCCCGCAGCCCCTCGGTAAACCAGGGGGCCTGGGTGATTCGACGCCGGGTGAGAGGCTGCAAGGGCGCGACTCGGTCCAAAGCCCCCGCAGCTGCACTCTACCATGCGGCCACTAGGTCCTCAGTCGAGTCATGGGGCAAGGACACAGGTATTGGCCCAAGCTCCCTCTGGAACCTTTCTGGGTTCATCAGGTGCCTGGGGCAGAACCACCTAGGTGTTTCCGGTTCCGCCTCCCCGCGGTGGGGTGTGACGGTTGGAAAGTCGATCCGAAGGAGAGTGATCTGTCCATGACAAGGGTGAGATGGCTAAATCCCCTTTTCCAAGATCACTACTCCATTGCCCAGAGACAAAAATCAGATCCAGTGTGTGTCCTCCCTCGTGAGTGGGGCCCTGAACTAATTGGGTCAGGTCCATTGCCGTCATGGAAGCCATGAACTCCCGAGCCGCCTCAGATATTTCGCCCGCCAATGGCAAGTTAAAGTCCCCCATGACTATCAGTCTGGGGGTCTCCACCGCCATCTCGGCGATCACCTCGAGCAACTTGGGGAGGGCTGCTGTTACATAGCGGGGAGCCAGGTATACAAGCAGCAAGCTCATCTGCCTCCATAGGCCCCACTTCACGTAGAGGGACTCACAACCGGTCGTCTGAGGGACAGTGGTCTCCCTCGGCTCAAGACCTTCCTTAACAATAACCGCCACCCCCCCCACCCCTACCCAGGACCCGGGGCTGATGAAATGCACAGTAGCCCGGTGGGCACATATCCACGAGGGGTGCACCCCCCTCGGGGCCCAACCAGGTCTCCGTGATTCACACCAGGTCCGGGTCCCCCTCTGACACAAGGTCATGAATAAGGGGGGCTTTGTTCACCACAGACCTGGCATTACAAAACATCAGCCTGGGGCCCCGGTACTGTGATCCTTGACCGCCTAGCCTGCAAGCGGAGCACAGGGGTTTGGGGCAAGTGACCTCTCGCAACCAACGGCCACGATCTCCCGACCCACGGTGGACATCCTGTCTCCTGCCGCCCCTGCCCCTCCCCAGGACCGATTGAATGGGAACGCCCTCTAAGGGGATGACCTCCACTCCTCCCTTTTTAATGGACCCATCCTTAATCCGCTTCCGCCCGCCGGCCCTATATGTTGACCCCCTTCTGACTGGACAGACCCTCCCCCTCCCTCCTCCCTGGGGCCCCCTAAAATACACCCCACCTCCCTAGAGCCCCTTAAAACCCGAATTAAAAAACCCCTTAGAAAACCCCTAAGTTTCTGTTTCCTCCACCTCTCGAGATTAATAAATCCGTCATTAAGGTGGGCCCTTGTTAGCGCAGAGGGCCAAACCTGCGAGAGAGGGGAATCCCGCAGGGTGAGGAGGTCAGCTGCCGAATACATGGCTATACATAGCTGGTCTGTACGCCTTAGGCCGGGAAGGGAATAATTCCCTAGATGTAGAAGTGTCCCTGGAAGCCATAGGTGGGCTTCGCCATGGTTCTAGTTGGTAAGATGTTCAGTGAGGCTGAGAATAGGTGGAGATTATCACTTAAATGTCTCAGTCCATTCTTGTCCATTGGGGGGTCGATAAGATGGTCAAATAATGGCGGGAGGCTGTGGGGGGGGGGGGGCGATGCGGCAAGACGGTGGGGGAGAGGGAAAGGGGAACATTGCCTGGCAATGACCAGACAGGAACTCACATGAAGCAGCCGAAAGGGGATAACATCATACACAAAAGCGCCCCAGTCATTTAGGCATAATAAAACAAACAATGAAAACAAAGTCACACCGCATGGCGAAATGCGGCCAGCAGAGATGGCACCACACATCGCAAACAAGGCACGCCGGGTGGAACAGGCGGTGAGGAACAGCTGGGCCAAAGCAGACGACAAAGCAACAGGACAGACGGGAATGGCAAAAAGGAATCCAGTAAACAAATAAACAGGAACAGCATCAGCAGCATATTGAAGGGGAAGACGACAATTGATAGGACACCCAGCGATGGTCGCACGCAGCAATGGGTGAGGGGTACTTACCGACCATTTTAAAAGAGGCGGTGGTGAGACCCCTCCTCAAGAAGTCCTCCGTGGACCCAGCTGTGTTAGCCAACTACCGTCCGGTCTCCAACCTTCGCTTTCTTGCGAAGGTTGTTGAGAGTGTGGTGGCACGACAGCTTCCCCGGCACCTGGAGGAAACTGACTATCTAGACTCGCCCCAGTCCGGCTTCCAGCCTGGGTACAGCACAGAAACGGCATTGGTCGCGTTGGTCGATGATCTCTGGAGGGCTCGGGATAGAGGTTTTTCCTCTATCCTGGTCCTATTAGATCTCTCTTTCGATACCATCGACCATGGTATCCTATTGCACCGGTTGGAGGGGTTGGGGTTGGGAGGCACTGTTTTACAGTGGTTCTCCTCCTACCTCTCCGACCGGTCGCAATTTGTGTTGGCAGGAGGGCAGAGGTCGATGTCGAGGCCCCTCATGTGTGGGGTGCCTCAGGGGTCGGTCCTCTCACCCCCCCCTGTTCAACATCTATATGAAGCGGCTGGGTGAGATGATCCGTGGTTTTGGGGTAGAGTTACATCAGTACGCTGATGACACCGAGCTGTACATCTCTACCCCTGACCACCCCAACGATGCTGTCGAAGTGATGTCCCGGTGCTTGGAAGCCATGCGAGTCTGGATGGGGAGGAACAGGCTTCGACTCAACCCGTCCAAGACCGAGTGGCTGTGGTTTCCGGCTGGTTCCAGCGCTGGTTCCATCTCTGGCTATCGAGGGCGAGTCATTAGCCCCTGCGGAGAGGGCCCACAACTTGGCCGTCCTCCTGGACCCCTGGCTGTCCTTGGACGACCATCTGACAGCTGTGGCCAGGGGGGCTTTTTATCAGGTTTACCTGATACGCCAGTTGCGCCCCTTTCTAGATTGTGATGCCCTATGCACGGTCACTCAAGCCCTCGTCATCTCCCCCTTGAGGCGCACCCGGAGACTCCAGCTAGTCCAGAATGCGGCCGCGCGGGGGATTTTGGGAGTCTCTAGATACTCCCATGTAACACCTCTCCTGCGCGAGCTGCACTGGCTGCCTGTGGCCTTCCGGGTGCGCTTCAAGGTGCTAGTAACCATCTTTAAAGCGCTCCATGGCACGGGACCTGGTTACCTGCGGGACCGCCTCCTACCACACACCTCCCTTCGACCTGTCCGCTCCCACAGGGCGGGCCTCCTCAGGGTGCCGTCAGCTGGGCAATGCCGGCTGGCGGTACCTAGGGGAAGAGCCTTCTCTGTGGCAGGCCCTGCCCTCTGGAATGACCTGCCCCCCCGACCTTCGTACAATCACGGACCTGCGCCTCTTCCGCCGGACATTAAAAACTCATTTGTTTCAGATGGACGGCCTGGCATAATTTTTAAGATGGATTTTAGTAGGGTTTTGAATTTATTTTAGCACAGGCTCGTAGATTTAATTCATTTTAATTATTCTTTATTGTATTTATTGAATATTGTTTTTATTATCTCCTGTGCACTGCCCTGAGTCCCTTTGGGGAGATAGGGCGGTATATAAATCCAATTAATTAATTAATTAATTAATTAATTAATTAATTAATTAATTAATTAATTAATTACATACATACATACATACATACATACATACATAAAATCTAATGGAACCTGCACATTATGGTTGTAAATCATAACAGTAGTAAAATGTTACTATCATTATATTTTTTGCGGTATTTGTTAAGCAAATGGGAGCAGTTGTAAGCATGAATTCCATTGTCATTAAGAGAACCCATTGTTTGCTATTGTGCATCCCCCCCAAAAAAACCTAGAAGTGTGTGCTAGTTTTCAGCCTATTGTAAAATGCTTTTCATTTCACACTGCATATTGCAAACAGTTATAAATGCTGTTGTGTTGAGCCAGGTACTATCTGTTTTGTACCTGCACATCTCATTTTTTCCTATTTAAGTGTGGCATCATACATTTCTCATCATTGAACTAAATTTTGCTGGAAAGGACTCAACATTTATTAAAATGTTTTGAATCTGTTTTATGAGATGTTAACGATTATCCCTAACTTTGCGCTATCTTGCAGATTTTCTAAACATCCCTTCTCTCTCCTGATCACATTTATAAAAATATTGTACAGCCAGGACAGAATCCCAAGCTAACCCCCAACAAAGCTCTCTCCTGCAGATATATCATTTGATACCCCCAGGCTTTTAGTCATGGGGGATTTCAACCTGCCATCGGTAGGCGGGACATCTGAGGTGGCCCGGGAGCTCATGGCCTCCATGACGGCCATGGACCTGACCCAAATAATTCATGGCCCCACGTACACTGGGGGACACACTCTGGACCTTGTTTTTGCCTCCGGCCAGTGGACGAGTGATCTAGGATTAGGGGAATTAGTCATCAAACCCCTGTCATGGTGAGATCACTCTCTCCTCTGGTTTGACTTTCCAACCGCTACACCCTACTGCGGGGAGGCGGAACCAGAAATGCCAATATAGTTCTGCCCCAGGCACCTGATGGATCCCGAAAGGTTCCAGATGGAGCTTGGGCCAATACCTGAATCCTTGACCCGCGACCCGACTGAGGACCTAGTGGCCGCCTGGAATAGTGTGGCCGCGGGGGCCCTGGACTGGGTTGTGCCTTTGCGGCCTCTCACTCGGCGTCGATCTACCTTGGCTCCTTGGTTCTCCGAGGGGCTGAGGGAAATGAAACGCCA
The DNA here is from genome assembly GCA_039707465.1 of Rhabdophis nuchalis. NCBI lineage: Eukaryota > Metazoa > Chordata > Lepidosauria > Squamata > Natricidae > Rhabdophis > Rhabdophis nuchalis. Next base: position 16,905,854 of record CM077653.1, read on the forward strand.
GAAGAGACGCCTAGAGAGCATCTGGAGGTCTACCCATGCCGAATCTGACCGAACACGGGTAAGGTTGCATTTGCGGACCTACCTAGTGGCGATAAAAGCAGCAAAACGAGACCATCTCGCCGCCTTCATCGCATCCGCAGATAACCGCCCTGCCGCCCTGTTTAGGGTGACCCGCGCCCTCCTCCCCCAGAGGCCGTGGGAGGCTCCCTTACAGGGCGGTGCAAAGGAATTTGGATCTTATCTGCAGGATAAAATCGTTCAGATCCGGAACAAGCTGACCTCCAATTGGACTAGTCTGGACGGGATGACAGAGATAGGCCTTGAGACCACTGTTTGGGATGAGTTTGACCCCGTGACCCCCAATGGCATGGACAGGATACTGAGGCGGTTGAAGGACACCACATGTTTATTGGATCCATGTCCCTCCTGGCTTGTACTGGCCTCCCGGGAGGTTACACGAGGCTGGCTCCAGGGAATTGTAAATGCTTCTTTGAGCGAGGGGTTCTTGCTGGCCGTCTTGAAAGAGGCGGTGGTAAGGCCCCTCCTCAAGAAGCCCTCCCTGGACCCAACTCTATTATACAACTATCATCCAGTCTCCAACCTTCCCTTTTCGGCGAAGGTTGTTGAGAATGTGGTGGTACGACAATTCCCCCAGTACCTGGAGGAAACTGCCTATCTAGACTCGTGCCAGTCCGGCTTCTGGCCCGGACACAGCACAGAGATGGCATTGGTCACATTGGTAGATGATCTCTGGAGGGCTCGTGATAGGGGTTGCTCCTCTATCCTGGTCCTATTGGATCTCTCAGCGGCTTTCGATACCATCGACCATGGTATCCTATAGCACTGGCTGGAGGGGTTAGGGTTGGGGGGAACCGTACTTCGGTGGTTCTCCTCCTACCTCTCCGACCGATCGCAATTTGTATTGGCAAGGGGGCAGAAATCGACTTCGAGACCCCTCACTTGTGGGGTACCGCAGGGGTCGGTCCTCTCGCCTCTCCTGTTTAACATCTACATGAAGCTGCTGGTTGAGATGATCCGTGGTTTTGGGATTAAGTTCCATCTGTACGCTGATGACACCCAGTTGTACATCTCTACCCCTAACCACCCCAATGATGCCATTGAAATGATGTCCCGGTGTCTGGAGGCCGTGTGAGCCTGGATGGGGAGGAACAGGCTACGACTCAACCCGTCCAAGACCGAATGGCTGTGGCTTCTGGCGCCATGACATAGCCAGTTGGCTCCATCCCTGGCTATTGGGGGCGAGTCATTGGCCCCTGCAGAGAGGGCTCGCAACTTGGGCGTTCTCCTGGACTCTCGGCTGTCCTTGGATGACCATCTGACAGCCGTAGCCAGGGGGGCCTTTTATCAGGTTTACCTGATACGTCAGTTGCGGCCCTTTCTGGATTGTGACGCCCTGCGCACAGTCACGCAAGCTCTTGTCATTTCCTGCCTAGACTACTGCAATGCTTTCTACATGGGGCTTCCCTTGAGGTGCACTTGGAGGCTCCAGTTAGTGCAGAATGCGGCCACGCTGGGGATCTTGGGAGCACCAAGACACTCCCATATAACACCTGTCCTGCGCGAGCTGCACTGGCTGCCTGTGGCTTTCCGGGTGCGCTTCAAGGTTTTGGTAACCATCTTCAAAGCGCTCCATTGCATGGGTCCTGGTTATTTGCAGAACCGCCTCCTGCCTCATACCTCCATCCGACCTGTCCGCTCCCAGGGGGAGGGCCTCCTCAGGGTGCCGTCCGCTGGACAATGCCAACTAGCGGCTCCCAGGGGAAGGGCCTTCTCTGTGGCGGGTCCAGCCCTCTGGAACGACCTGCCCCCCGACCTTCGCACTACCACAGACCTTCGCCTCTTCCGTAAAACATTGAAGGCTTACTTTTTTCATGCGGCCGGCATAGTTTGTTTTTACTATCATTTTAATAGGGTTTCTTAAGTTTATCCTAACTCAGGTTAAATGTATTTAATTTAACTTTAAATTTATCTATTGACTGTATTTAAATGTACCTTTTATTTTCCCTGTGCACTGCTCTGAGTCCCTATGGGAGAAAGGGCGGTATACAAATCAAATTAAATAAATAAATAAAAATATATTTGCATAACCACACCTATACATGTTCAAACAATAATACATGAAAGGATGCCTTGCTTTCATTTTTGCTGAGAAATCAACTCTTGACTCATCGGTGGGTTTACTCACCCCATGTAAGTTTAGCTTTCTGGCATCACCTTTCAAAACCACCTAGAAGGAAGGAAGGCAGTAGATTAGTATCAGAGCACTGGTGCTGAATGACCAAAGCAGTCAATCCCATTGAACATTGCAAAGACAAACAGCAGCTGTTGCTAAATAGCAACAATATTAGTTGATGCAGAAACCACAGCACAACCACTGACAGACTTTCTGATTTGGGGAGATTTGGCCCAGCCTATACAATTCTTTATATTTGAAATATTTACACCAGTAGAGTTTCTCACTTCTCAAGCTTTTCTGCCCTCCCTCAAGCATAGTTAGAACAATTAACCTCTGGAGTTAGAACAATTAACCTCTGAAACAGCTTGCCTCCAGAAGTTGTGAATGCGCCAACCCTGGAAGTCTTTAAGAAGATGTTAGATAGCCATTTGTCTGAAATGGTATAGGGTTCCTGCCCACGCAGGGGGTTGGACTAGAAGACCTACAAGGTCCCTTCCAACTCTGCTATTGTATTGTATTGTATAGTGCATCATTTTGATCATTTGCCCACATTATTTGAAATTTATTATCTCCAGGCTGTTTTGTAGCCTAGCTGGTTGCAGGATAATTTCCCACTCCCCCAAAAGGATACATGATATTTCTTTTTCCAATGTAGCAAGATAATTTTATTGGCCTTTTAAATTTTAAATGGTATTTAATCATTTCTGCATAGTCAATATCAGTTTGGTAATTCCAGGAACTGTAATCCTACTATGTCTGGAAAGCAGCAGATCATTGGGGGTGGGGGTGGGTGGGGGAGATCATGGGAAAGAAATCCTGACTATGTAGCCTTAGTTTCTAAATGTAAACATACTCTAGTGAATCAAATACCTTTTCTGTAACAGGTGGTCAACAAAAGATTCAGAGTTTCCAACATATGATAGATTAAAGGGCAAATGAATGGCAGAGTTTAGTGCTTCAGATTAATATATTAGCACTGGTGCAGTTACAATCAGGAGCTCTTAGATACTTGGTTTATTCAAGTAGAGTTTATTGGTTTATTCCACAAGAGTTCATGCCAGTGGTGAAATTCAATTTTTTTTTACTACTGGTTCTGTGGGCTGGTTTGGTGGGCATGGCAGGAGAAGGATTCTGCAAAATCCCCATTCCCTTCCCCCTCCAGGGGAAAGTTACTGCAAAATCCCCATTTCTTCTCGATCAGCTGGGATTCATGAGGCAGAGAATAAATGGGAGCGGGACCAGCCAAAGATGGTATTTGTCAGTTCTCCAAACTACTCAAAATTTCTGCTCCTGGTTCTCCAGAACTTGCTGAATTTCACCCATGGTTCACGTGCTTTGATGTGTCTTGCAAGGGCCTGGGCAGCATACTTCTGTATATATGCAACTCCATAACATCAGGCCAGCATAGATGGCTTCGTACTGATGGGTATATAGCAGGCATGGTCTGGGGCAGTGGTCGGCAAACCGCAGCTCACGAGCCACAAGCGGCTCTTTGGCCCCTCGAGTGTGGCTCTTCCTCCATCCTCGACAGTGGGACCTCCTTGGGCTCCAGGGATGCGCTCCGGCTGCCCCACGGCCAAGGAGGCAGCCGTAGCCTCCCCAGCCAGCATGCCAGCCACTCGTCTGCTTCCCAGGGGCTGAAGAGGCTCCGCAGGGGGAGGGAACTGGCCGCCGGGGCGGGCGGGCAGGGCACTGTGGCGGCGCCCAGCAACATTCCCTGCCCGCCCGCTCCGCTGGCTCACCCACCGGCGGTCAGTTCCCTCCCACCCCCCATGGAGCCCCTTCAACCCTGGGAAGCAGATGAGTGGCCAGCATGCTGGCTGGGGAGGCTACCGGAGCGCTTCCCAGGGGCTCAAGAGGCTCCGTGGGCGGGGGGAGGGAACTGGTGGCCGGTGAGCCTGGTAGGCAGAAGCCACACATAGGACGGGGACAAAATATCCCCAGAATGTAAAAGAGAAAATATTTACAGAATGTACATGCCATAGATGTACAGTAAGTTGCACAGTCCTGGCTTTGCATAGGCAAGAATGCTCAGAAATTCAATTAAATTTGAGTTTCTTTTCTGTCCTTGCTTGCAGATGGCTTTACTGACTCCTGGATTGCCTTTGGCTGCTCTTTCATAGCTTTTGTCACTGGGACATGCCGGCCACTCGTCTGCTTCCCAGTAGCTGAAGAGGCTCCCGGAGAGGGGTGGGGGGAGAGACAGACAGACAGAGAGAGACAGGGAGGAAGGGAGGGAATCAGAGAGAGACTGACAGACACAGAGTACAGAGAGAGAGAGAGACAGAGATGGTGAGGGAGGGAGGAAGAGAGACAGAGAGGCACACAGAGAGAATGACAGAGGGAGGGATTGAATCGGAGGCAGAGCAAGGGAGGGAGGGAATCAGAATGACAGACACAGAGAGAGACGGAGAGACAGAGAGGGAGGGAGAGAAAGATAGACAGAGACACAGAATGAGTGATTGAGTGAATGAGAGACAGACACAAACACAGTGACAGATGGGCGGAGGGAGGAGAGAGAGACAGATACATAGAGAGAGACAGACAGAGACAGAAAGAAAAAGAGAGAAATAAATAAATAAATAAATTATGACCACAATTGAGGCCAAAATTTTGATTGCTAAGCAAGACCATTGTTAAGTGAGCTTCACCACATTTTCCAAGTCGGCCATGCTCACCCAGTCACATGACCGCTGAGCCACTCCCACAAAATAGGCCACACCTTCTGGCTCTCAAAATAAATTTCAATCATTGTATTGTTGATATTTGGCTCTGTTGACTAATGAGTTTGCCGACCATTGGTCTAGGGCAAAGCCTAGGTTGGGATGTTTCAGAAAGTCATAGGATGAGCATGAAACTATCTATGCCAGCCTGAGTTCTAGACCTGCCTCAGTTGTGAAAGCCAGCTGCGTGACTTTGGGCCCATCACCAGATGACTGAGTTCTAGTCCTGTCTTAGGGAAGAAAGCCAGCTGGGTGAATTTAGGCCACTCTCTTTCAGCCCAACTTACCCCTAGGGATATTGTGGGGAAAATAGAAGAAGGTAGGAATATTGTGGGTGTCTGCCACCTTGAGTTATTTATAAAAACAATAAAGACAGAATATAAATAAATAAGCAAATAAGCAAATCCCAGGAACCAGCTGCATGAGAAAGATCAGAAAGAGAGTTGGTACTTACCTGATACGCCTCTTCTAATAAGGTGGGGGTAGCATCCATGAATGGGTTAACACTGTCCTTTCTCTGATTGGACTGAGTCTGTTTAATAATTAATTAGCAACCCTTTATAACCCGCTCTCACTGGCCCTTTCCCAGCTTTCGGCAGTACAACACGTACAGATTCAATTTCCTTATCCCAACAAAAATGGCCAACTTTATTAAACAACCAACTAACAGAAATCCAAAGAGGTCTCTGCTCACAAAAGAGCCAAATTATGTGTCAAATACTGTCTAAAAATAGTACACAAACAGAGAGACCAGTCAACAGCAGGGAATGGCCGGATGCTATCCCCAGCTTATTAGAAGAGGCGTATCAGGTAAGTACCAACGCTCTTTCTCAATAAGGTAGGGATAGCATCCATGAATGGGACATACCCAAGCCAGATTGTCCCTAGGGTGGGAGAACATTGACTGGTCTCATTCAAGTCGACGAAGGAACCGCTTGTAAGACCCTCCGGCCAAAGGACGCATCAGAAGAGGCGTACTTGTCCAACTTGTATTGCCGGATGAAGGGAGAAGGCGAAGCCCACGTAGCCGCCTACATATCTCCTCGATAGAAGCCTGGGTAGCCCAAGCAGCCGAAGTTGCCGCTCTCCTCGTTGAGTGGGCTGTAACCCCACTTGGAACCTGACCTTGTGATGACTGATATGCCTTCATGATGCAAGCCTTGATCCACCTACCAATCGTGGAGATGGAAACTTTATTTCCCAAGGAAGGCCCCTGAAATGACACAAATAGAGATTCGGAGCGACAAAAATCTGCAGTTCTATCGAGGTAAGTACGCAATGCCCTCTTTACATCAATATTATGCCAAACCTGTTCCAGTGGGTGGCTAGGATCAGGACAAAAGTCCGGTAAGACCACTTCATGAGCTCTATGAAACCACAAACCCACCTTAGGCATGAAGGAAGGGTCCAGTCTCAGCACCACCCTGTCATTGTGAAATGTACAGAGATCCTCTCTAATGGACAGAGCATGAAGTTCCAAGATTCATTTAGCCGAGGTAACTGCAACTAGGAAAACGACCTTCCATGTGAGAACCTCTAAGGGAATGGTGAGTAAAGGTTCAAAGGGAGGTTTGGTAACTGCCTCCAGCACCTTGGACAAATCCTAGGAAGGGTACCTGTGAACAACTTGCGGTCTAATATCCCTCACACCTTTCAAGAAACACTTTATAGTAGAGTGTTGTGACAGTGGAAGCCCATTGCCTCATGATATAACGGATGCCAGTGCTGCTACCTGGCGTCGGATAGTATTTGGCGACCGGGACAAGGTAGCCAAGGTAACCGTGTCCTCCCCCAACACCTGTGAAGCTAGATCCTGAAGGCTCGCTATTCGCTCTTCTGACAGGAACACCTGTTCTGATTCCGTGTCAATCCACACCCCCAAGTGTAGGATTCTGGTTGTGGGGATCAGGTGACTCTTTGGGAAATTGATAGAAAAACCATGGGCCTGCAGGGTGTGAAGAGTGATCTCCAAATCCCATCTAGCTCCCCCCAATGAAGTAAACTGTATCAGAATATCATCTATATAACAGTGGACCCTGACCAGAATGCCCCTCAGGTGAGCCGCCAGGGCGGCCAGAATCTTAGTGAAGACACGGGGAGCCGACGAAAGACCAAAGGGCAAAGCCCTGTATTGAAAATGACGGTGCAAGTAACAAAAACGAAGGTACTGATGATTGTTAGGATGGATCGGTACATGTAGGTACGCTTCCATTAAGTCTACGGAGATGAGGAAGTCTCCGTGGTGCAAGCATTCTAAAATCGTTAACAAAGAGTGCATCTTGAACTTCCTGAATTTCAAAAACCTGTTTAACATCTTTAAATTTAAAATTGCCTGCCAGCCCCCCGAGGCCTTGGGAATAACAAACAGAGTGGAATAAAACCCCTGATGCCATTGTTCCTCCGGCACCTCCTGGATGGCCTCGATATCCAGAAGGTGCTGGATGGCCTCCTGCATCAGGAGCTGTCTCTGCGGATCCCGTGAAACAGGGGAAGGTATAAAGAAGGGGGCAGGGGGGGACACAAACTCCAGGGCCAAACCATAACGAACTGTGGCTCTGACCCAAGTGTCAGATGTGGTGGCCTCCCACCGGTCTGCAAAAAGGAGCAAGCGAGCGCCTAAGGGGAACCGTGGAGTGATGTCCTCACTGCTTGCGGCCATAACTGTTCCCCCCTCGAAAGGGGCACCTGCCCTGATTGCCACGCTGTTGCCTGAAAGGCTGTTGACGCTGGCATTGGCCGAAATTGCCCTGGGAGCGGAAACCCATCGAGCCATACTCAAAACCTCTAAAAGACCCCCCATAATCATTTTGTCGGTACATCTGCCTGTGGTTGTAAGGAGCAGGCCTGGAGAAGCCCTTCCTGGAGGTGGAGGGGAGGATCTTACGCTTGTCTTTTCCCTCCACTAACAGAGGACCGAGCGAGTCCCCGAACATCGATCCTCCAGTGTACGCCTCCGCAGCCAGACGCCACATGGTGCATGTCCGCCTGCCACTGGCGCAGCCACAACAGCCGTCGAGATGTCACCGTGGACGCCATGGCCTTGGATGTGAATCTCGCGGCACTGAGTGTCGCATCGGATGAGAACTGGACTGCCGCGATAACCTTATTCAAGTCCTGGTGGGATCTGACATCCCCCAGGGGGATTCGTGCCTGAAGCTGCTGAAGCCAGGTTAGACTTGAATGTGTGACAAAAGAAGCGGCCGTAGCCGCGCGCACCACCCACGCCGCTGCCTAGTGACCCCGCTGGAGCGTCTGGTTGGCCCGCTTATCTTCGGGCTTGAGGGCCTCCTCCTGTGAGCCTGGCAGGGTAGTGGGGGACTGCAAGGCTGCAATAGGGGGGTCATCTACCCTGTAAAACTTCCTATCCGAAGAGGAGGAGGCAGGACCAGCTGAGGGTCTCTGCACCGCATCAAAAAATAGTTGTGGGGCAGGGATAACGTCCTCCGGCCAAGACTGCTCTTGAAACCAATTGGAAGTCGATGTGAAAGGCGTAGCTGCCACTGTAGTGTCAGGCTGGGGCCCCAAGGCAGATGCCACCTTGGCCTTGGCTAACAATGGCCGGAACAGATCCGGAGGAAACAGACCCTTGGAACGAGGCTTTTCAGGTCTTGTACACTCATCCTCAGAAAGATTGGGGTCTCTGAGTTCCCCATCCTCAGATCCAGACTCAGGGCTGTCAGGATCTCCTAGCGGGGAAATCCCCTCCGGGGCAGGGGTCTTCTGCGCACTGGACGTGCGGCCACTGGTGGTCTCTGCCGCTCTCTCCTGCAGCCCCGCTGCTATCCCGTCGAATAGCCTCTGAAATAATCTCAGGCACCAACGGTCCCGATGAAGTAGACGGCTGGACATTGAGGGCACCATAGGGCAGCCAATCATAAGGTGGAACCAACGGCCTAGGCATGAGACCAGGATCTCCGGCCTGCAGGAGGTGGAAAAGAGGCCCGAGGGGTAGAACCCCAGATGCCCAAGGTGTCTATGGTCAATAACAGGCTAAAGGAGCCCGGTGCCAACTCTCTGGGCCTAGGAACCTCCAGGGCCTGCCCTCCAGAGGAGCCATGAGCCTCTGAGTTCAAATGCTTAGTTTTTGCCAGTGCCTTGCCAGACCTCTTATTCTTGTCACTCTTGGTAGACTTATGGCTCTTCCCCTGAGTCGGATGCTCACCTCCAGGAGCAGTGTCAGGAGCGCGAGGGACCGATGGGGAACCCTCCAAAATGGACTGTCCTTGTAGGCCTTGGGCCTTCTCAGGCAAAGCGCCGTGTGCCTCTGTGTCCGACATTCCTATCAAGCCCTCCGCGCGACTCTGAGCACTGTAAAGGGCGATCGGCAAGTCCAAGCGTTCGGGCGAGCGTCTTCAAAATGGCGGCCGGATGGGTCAGTACACTTAAAATGGCCACTGTGTGATGTTGGGCACTCAAAATGGCCACCACAAGCTGGACATCCAAGATGGCGTCGCACTGTAGACAGGTACCCAAGACAGGTGGCCGGGAGCAGAGGACGGTCACTTAAGATGGCGGCCAAGCGAGGACGACAGGCATCCAAGATGGCGGTCGGGAGGGATGACGCGCCCAAAATGGCGGTTCGCGCCTTTTTCAAACGGCTGTCAGGCCCACCCTCTCACGTCGGCCCTCGATCTATTGACCGTAAGTTACCTCAGCCGCACGGCACGCCACCTGGAATTTTCCACTCACGCCTCACCGTCCTGCAAGTAGCTGTCTGGAAACGGAAATCAGGCTCCCCCAGCGAATTCACCCTCTCGGGCAGAGAATATCCACCGGCACTCTGATGAAAACAGGCAGTGTGTCTGAAGCGATGGTCAATGCTCCGGGCCCAAGAGCGCTCACAGAAGCAGGCTAGGCCTGAAGGCTCAGTAGGCCAACGTGGCCAGCTGCAACCCGCAGCACACGGATGTCTCCACACACGATCTCTCGAGACAAGGCAAACATTTTGCAGTACAGCAAAGTCAAGGTAATCACTTTCTAACACAGCAAACGAACATTCAACTCAAAATAGGATAAGGAACGTGTCCCAGAGTGGACTGAGTCGAAAGTTGGGAAAGGGCCAGTGAGAGCGGGTTATAAAGGGTTGCTAATTAATTATTAAACAGACTCAGTCCAATCAGAGAAAGGACAGTGTTAACCCATTCATGGATGCTATCCCCACCTTATTGAGAATATCCAGATGTTTTTAAAGACAAATTTGCAGTGGTTTTTGCATCTCAAAATTACAGACAGAACTCTTACAATGTGCCAAGAAAATGACATTTAGGTTCCTTCCTTCACTCACTTGTATACAAAGCCTTTCTCTTGAAAGGGAAAAAAAGGAAAATGACTCAAATTGCTCATTTACCTCTTTGTATCCAAATCTTTCACTTTGTGCTTGATGCCGAAGTTTGCTGCAGAAGAAAAATGGTACATTTTTAGTAATCACCAATGAACATCTCCAATTCGCCTGATGTACGAGGAAAGATCATGTTTTTTGAACTCAGGATTACAAAACCTTTTGTTGTCATCATGCTGCTAAAGATGGAAGCGTTTCTTTGGAACGTGTCACATTTAGATGGGGGGGTGGGGTTGCCTTTGAAAACTTTGCTTTATATGTTAGGAGGTACCAGCATTTTTAGCTAGCCTTACATTTTTCTAATCCTGGCAAGAAGTTTTTGTTCCAGTAACTGACAATTTTGCCATTTGTCATGGAAAAACACTAGAATATACATCCAGTCCCACCTTGCGTTCAATAGTTATTGTTCCTTGATGGCAAATATTGTTGAATGGATTTTTAAAAAGGAAATTGTTGATCAGTTTAGTAATAGTATGCGCTCAGCATGAGAAAGACTGTCCTTGGTTTATTTCAATTTTTATTATTATTATTCCATAGGGATTTTACCTTATTTAATCCCAATTCTCAGAGCAATCCCTCAGTAATAAAATCATCAATTTTATAGGCAAATTATGCAGGAATCATCATAATGAATTTTATAAAAAACGCTGGAGAAAATGTTTTCAGACTACAATATTATAAATATAATGGTTAAATATACAATAGAAGGTGAAAGTTGTGGGATTCTTTCTTTCCTTCAAGGATAGATAGAAGTCTCTAACTTGAAGGATTGGGAAAAACTAGATATCAAATTCTCCCTCAAATTTCTTGGATGATTTCTGGGGCAGACTGAGTCATAAAACAGACTCAAAAGGATAAATCATGTTAAGCAAAGAGAAACAAAGGGACATAGATCACAAGGGTTTATAGTACAGGTAGTCCTTGGCTTACAACCATTTGTTTAGTGACCCTTTGCTGTTTCAATGGCATTGAAAGAAAATTATGACCATTTTCCAAACTTATTCCATCATTCCTGTGATCATGTGATCAAAATTCAGATGTTTGTAATTGGAATGTATTTATGAGGGTTGCAATGTTCCAGCTTCATATGATCCCCTTTTGTGACCTTCTGACAAGTCAAGTCAATGGGGAAGCCAGATTTGCTTTACAACCATGTTACTAATTTAATGATTTAACAACTGTGGCAAAAAGGTAGTAAATTGGGACAAAACTCACTTAACAAATGTCTTGCCTAACAGAAATGTTGGGCTCAACTGTGGTCATAAGCCAAGGGCTACCCCGATATTATAAATGCACTTGATCATGACTGCAAAGTAGCAGACTATTTACACCAGGTCTGCTCCTAGGTCCACTATATTTCTCCCTGTGGTTTGTGGTGGGAAGGCAAACTAACAAAACAAAACAGGAAGTGACTACAGCAAAACAAACGTGTCCACTTATACCTGCACCATGCTCATCTGCTATTTATAGCAAGCTGCAGAACCTCAAAAATCAAAGAGTTCCATGTTTATTAATAAGGTTGCAATATATTTTAAGCCCATTTATATGGCTAATAAACCATGAAATTATCAATGCTCTAAGAAATATATACATTATAGCAGAGGTGGGTTTCTACAGGTTTGCACCGGTTCGGTAGAACCGCTTCATCAAATCTACTAAACCAGTTGGAAAAGGTTCCATCGGTGGACCCGGAAATAAATTCCGGAACACCCTGTCGCTTGCTCGCCCTGCCTGTTCTATCGCAGCTTGCGTGCTCCCCCATCCATCCGCACTAAACTAGCCCAGCCCGCCATTCACTGATTGGCTGGAGTCCAGCCAATCAGTGAGCAGGCTGGAGTCCACCTGTTTAAAAGCGCCACGCCAACGGCCAACATTCCTCTTTTGAAAAGTGTCTTTCTCGTTCCAGAGCACCTGTCGCATCGCACTTGCTGATTGGGTCCTTCGCTTCGCCTTCCAGTAGCTTGCTGCTTCCCTCAGGTAAGCAACTAAGCGCGAGGGGGTGGGAGGCTAGCTTATGCCAGCTTGCAGCTTCCGTGAGGGAAGGCCTTCAAGCCTTGCCTCGCGAAAGCCACAAGTTGGCGTATGCCACGTGGCTGAAAGGGGGTTTCCTGCTACCCTCTCCCCCACCCCTCTCCAGCCTCGCTGGCTGGTAAATTGAAATAATGGTTTATTTCAATTTACTGTGTGTAGAATAGTTTTAAGTGGTTTCATTTTAAAATATTGTGTGTGAAATACTTTGAAATGGTTTCATTTTAAATTATTGTTGGTAGAATCTTTTATAAAATTGTGTTAGGCTATTTAAAAAAAATATTCTAAACACAATAAATTAAAACAAACCATTTAAAAATGTACTATATTCAATACATTTAAAAGTATTGTGTATAGAATATTTTTAAATGGTTTTATTGTAATTTATTGCATACTAGCTGTACCCGGCCACGCGTTGCTGTGGCCCAGTCTGGTTAAATGACCAACCAATCTGTGTGTAGATCTACACCTGCACAAACACGTACACACAACCACCGTACAACCCCCAACTGACCTACCTACTGTGTTTCTCCCTCTCTCCCTCTACCTACCTATCTACTGTATTTTTCCCTATATCTCTCTATCCCTCTACCTACCTACTGTATTTCTCCCTCTCTCTATCCCTCTACCTACCTACCTACCTACCTACCTACTGTATTTATCCCTATCTCTCTCTATCCTTCTACCTATTTTTCCCTCTCTCTCTCATCCACCTACCTACCTACCTACTGTATTTTTCCCTCTCTCTATCCCTCTACCTACCTACCTACAATGCAGCCTCCTGGGACCAAAAATGGGCCACATTGGAGTGTACCACCCCCTATGCCTTGTTTTGGGCCTAGTAGGCCTCCATACATTCCCCTGGGACCAAAAATGGGCCACATGGGAGTGTGCCACCACCTGCATCTTGTTTTGGGCCTGGTAGGCCTCCATGCAGCCTCCTGGGACCAAAAATGGGCCACATGGGAGTGTGTCATGTGTGAGGGAACATTGGAAGCTTATTCGGTTGTTGAGGAAACGACCGTTGGAAATGTGACTTTGAAAGCACGCGGGAGGGGCTTGTGGGTGACGCAGCATAAGAAGCAGCCGGGTGGGAGGAGCTTAAGGGAGAAAAATGAGAAGTGTGGTACGTTTACATTTGCACAGCATGCAGATGGCATAGGTTTGCCAGCCACACAATCTGTACGTATGATTGTTATTCCCTTTCTTAGCAACATTGTGTGAAAATTTGGTGGCGATCAGTACAGTACTTTCTGAGATAAGCGGTTTTGCACAAACTATTTTATATTTTTATTTATATAGATTGAATATTTTTAAATGGTTTTATTGTAATTTATTGTGTATAGAATATTTTTAAATGGTTTTATTGTAATGTATTGTGTACAGAATATTTTTAAATGTTTTTAAAGGATTTTTAAAATTATTTATAGAATCTTTTTTTTAAATTATTTTTAGGGAGCTCCTAACATGTGTAAAATTAAATATATATTGTATTGTCTTTCAAATAGCCCACAAAATATTTCTGGTTTTAAATCCATATCTTGCTTTACCATTGCTTCTAACCACTAACTCTTGAAAAGCTGCCTGGACTGACCTAAGTACTGAACCTATATTCCTGTTTTTTTGAACTGAGAACTAAATTTCAGAAAAAGAAATCTGTATTGCTCTGTGAATCTTATTTTATTTATTTATTTTATTTTATTTATTTTATTTTATTCAATTTATATCCCGCCCTTCTCCAAACGGACCCAGGGCGGCGCACAGGAAAATTAAAATAATATACAAAACAATACAAAAATATAAAATTTTAAAAGCTTATTAAATATGAAATCCTGTGCTAAAAAACCAATTAAGACCCCCCCACTTTAAAACTATCTAAACTAGTCAACAGTGGAGGCTATGCAAGGCCGGCTTGATGAAACAAATGTGTTTTTAAACACTGGCGGAAGAGGCGGAGGTCAGTAATGGTACGGAGTTCAGGGGGCAGGTCGTTCACTACCTATAACATTCATTCTTGATCTAACTCAGGGGTAGTCAACCTTTTTATATCTACCGCCCACTTTTGTATCTTTGTTAGCAGTAAAATTTTCTAACCCCCCACCGGTTCAACAGTAATGGTGATTTATAAAGTAGGGAAATCAATTAAATTTAAAAAAGGAAAGTGCTGCAGTATCAGACAAAACCCCTACCACCCACCATGAAAGCTGGAACACCCACTAGTGGGTGGTAGACCAGGTTGACTACCACTGATCTAACTTCTTGGATGAAAGACTATAACTTTCCTGTTTGTTTATATCTTTCCTGTTTGTTCTGGGACATCCTTCCTGAAAAAACATTGTTGGGTGAAAACAGAGGTCCCTTCTATTACCTGTAGTCCTCGGCTTACAACCACAAGGTGGTGTGCAGAAGACCGGCAGGCCGGTCATCCTTCCTCTGTAAGTAGCTGTCTTTATTGCTGGGTGTGCTCTGTACCGGGTTCATCCTTGGCATAGTAAAGTGCAAGCAAGTCTTCCTTTCTGTGTCTCTCCTTTGTGCAAGTTATTGGAGCAAGGTTGTGAGGTAGTGGTGCAGAAGACGCAAAAAAACCCCATTAAACTTCCTTTAATATTATAATATTATTATTTTGTGTGCTTGTTTTATCCTAATGCAGTGCATGTAATTAAAGTCTTCCTTTCTATGTCTCTCCTTTGTGCAGGTTGAGCAAGGTGGCGAGGTGGTGGTGCAGAAGACGCATGCAGTTAAAGTCTGTGTCTCTTCTTTGTGCAGATTATTGGAGCAAGGTGGTGAGGTGGTGGTGCAGAACACCAGCAAGGCATTAATCTTCCCTCTGTAAGTAGCTTTCTTTATTGTTTTGTGTGCTGGTTTCTTCTTAATGCAGTGTATGAAATTGAAGAGTTCATTTCTGTGTCTCTTCTTTGTGCAGGCCATTCAATGGAGCCAGTAATACTGAAGACTGGCAAAAACAGTCATCTTCCTTCTGTAAGTAGCTCTTTTATTGTTTTTGTACTTATTTTAATCTTATTGTAGTTCATCCATTGGGGCAAAGAATTCAGTGGCATTGTCTTGGCCACTCCTACCCAGTCACATGACTGCCAAGCCACTCCCACCAGTCATGTGGTCAGCAAGCCACTCCCACAAAGCAGGCCACACTACAGAAGATGTTCCAAAATTTTTTGAAACCCACCACTGATCTATAGTACGTATTGCCTATACAGGTAGTCTTCGAGTTATGACTATAATGGAGCCTGCTCATCACAACTGTAATTTGTGATAGTCATAAAGCGAGTTGGTCATGTGACCAATCTGATTTTATAACCTTTTTTTTGCAGTCATGGTTAAGCAAATACCAGTTGTTAAGCTAACTCATGGTTTGCCAAAAATAAAAAAAAATGCAATTTTTTTGCAAAACCATCTGAAATCATGGTCATGTGACTGCAGGATGCTGCAAAGGTGACCTGGGTGTCAGGTTCCCAAAGTTGTAAATACCCCCCCCCCCCCCATAGTGGATACATTGGAACTTCAAAGGCTCACTAAGGAACTGGACATAAATCAAAGGGCTACCTGTAACTTGTTTGGGGGGGAGCCCAAAAGTGCCATAAATGCCATCAAACAAACCAATCAATTAACCAACAGCTAAATTGAGATCACTTTCACTTACCAAAGGTGCTTTTCTTTCCAAAAGGCAATTGGACTTTTTTTGTTTTTTCTTGAAGATGTTTCACTTCTCATTCAGTTCTGAACTGAAGAAGCTTCTTGGATAAGAAGAGAAACGTCTTCAAGGTAAAACAAAGAAATTCCAATTGCCTTTTGAAAAAGCATCTTTAGGATAACCATGACAGAGAATCTTCATAGTCACGGTTGTCAAACTTGCCACGTCACATTGCCATCACATAACATTTTGTATTTCCCATTCACAGAGCTGGGGTGGGTGTAGCCTACTTGTGATGCATCCGGCCCGTGGGCCTCCAGTTTGACACCCCTGCCATAGATAATGGCTGGAATTAAAAAGATAGCTGACGTTCTCCTCTTGATAGCTGATAGCACCTGGTGCATGGATTATCCCTGCCATCCCAGTAACTGTCAACATGAGTCATTAAGAATTTGGCTTTTCTTCAGTCTTGCGCTGCTCAAGTCAGCTGCCACAGGGCAGTTAAAGGTTCCAAGTGTATTAACAGTGAATCCAGCATGTGTTCTGCTGTTTGAAAGTTTGGTTCAATGCTTAGTCAACATTATGCCTAGGTCAAATGTCCATTTGCTGCTGAGGAAGACAAACCAGCTGGTCTGAGCTGCGGGAAGCAGATAATTGACTCTGAATAATCATTCTGTTTGGTATGGACAGAAGTTTCTTTGTGCCCAAGCTTCACTAAATTGGAACAACTATGGCTGTTCTAGAAGACAAGAGATTAATCTATTGCTCTGTGAGGCAACAGGATTGTTGATGGAAATAACAGAGTGCAGACCAAAAGCTGTATTCTGCAATTTTGGAAAAAATAGCTCTTTTGGGGAAGTAAATGGTTGTCTAGAGGAATAATCGGATGCTTCATCCTGAAATTGACCAGTAATATTTAAAGGAGAAGGAGCAGGCCACATTTTTTTTGCCCTGAAAAGAAAATTGCCTAACTGGCATTTTAGCCACAAATGGGATGTTTTAGCAGTATACATGTTGGAGATAGAGTGAGAACACCAGAGTTATTTTTGAGGTAGAGATAGGAGATTGTCGATGAATTTGAGGACAGGTAATCCTCGACTTACAACAGTTCATTTAGTGACTGTTCAAAGTTACAGCATCACTGAAAAAAGTGACATGACTATTTTTACACTTATGACCATTGCCGCATCCTATTGTCAAGTTCAGGCACCCGATTCATATTTATGACCTTTGCAGTGAACTGGGATCATGTGATCCACTTTTATGACCTTCTGACAAAGAAGGGGAATCTAGATTCACTTAATGGTGCTACTAACTGAACAACTGCAGTGATTCACTTAACACCTGTGGCAAGAAAGGTCATAAAATGGGGTACAACTCACTTAACAAATATCTCACTTAGCAAGTGTTATTTATTCTTTAGCAAATTTCTATATTGGGAATGTCTACAATGCAAATATGGACAATACCCTTCTCCTGCACTGTATGTGTGATCAGCAATTAAATTAGGCAAACTGCCATTTGTCAGAAATGGTGTACTGTCTTCTGCTTGAGTGGGGGATTGGACTAGATGACCTATAAGGTCCCTTCCAACTCTGTTAATCTGTTAAGCACAAAACAACTGCTGAGATAGGTGGGAGTTGCCATCCTTGGCTACAGAAATGGCACTTTCCCTGTCTCCTGATGTGTTTTTCATGCAGGGAATTTCAATCCTTTGAGACAGTACTTGTGGCAAGTACAACTGTATTTGTTCCAGCAGATCTCATAGCTAGCAAAGTAGAGTTTTCCTCTTGGTTCTCTTCATCATTGAGCTGGATAAGATCTCCCTCCTTCCCTGCTCTTGTTTGAGCATTGTTGTTCTGTTTGGCATATAGAACTTAGGGAAATGAGGATAAATGTGCATTGGCTGTTCCATTGCTTTCACAGATGTATCCTGCTATAGTACAAAGATATAAAGCTCCCTTACATCAGACCAGAAAACCAGTCCATCTTGAGCAAGACCGTCTATTTTTGTTTGCATCACCTGTCCTTTAAGACATTGAATTGCAGCTGCCAGTGACTGAATCTGGGAACCTTCTGCATATGTAAATGATACTCTGTACTTCTCTGCAATAGCTTCCATCTGAAAGGTGTTCTGAGGGAAAAGGTGCCTCCACTTCCTATTTTAGTATAAAAGGTCTGTTGACCCACTTTCAAGTCCTAAAATGGAGCTTAGTTACCAAAGCAAGGCTGAAGACCACTAAGCCCCTGACAGAGCAACGCAACATTTGAAAAGCTTGCAGTAAATATTGTTGAGAAAACATCAGTCATGATTTATTAACCTGAGAATTCAGTGTTCACACTTCACAACTAGGACAGTTGAAGTTTGACATTAACACGCACACTCCAAGCTAATATTGATTAGCAAGAAAAAGGCAAACCTGACCACATATTTCCTGTATCTTTCCATTTAATGTTCTATGGTCCCAAAGCTCCAGAATGAGCTGGATGACAGCAGTTCTATGTTCTTCACCAGGCTCTTTCTAGACATTCTGGCTGCAAATGACTGCAAAGGTTTAAAAATAAGCTTTCCATAAATAGATAAAGAGCCAGGACATCTTCCATAGAGACAATAGATCTATTCCAGCCTTCCAAATAAGACCTCCCCCCCCCCCCCCCCACTTCCTATAGTTTCCTGCTAGATTTTTGAACAAGCACCAGTCCTCTGAAATGGCTGGCTATTATTCTCAGGATTGGGTCACAAATATATTCTTGGAAAGATTTAAATGCTCAACTGCAGGATCATGAAGTCACCATTCTCAATAAGGGTGGAGATAGCATCCATGTATGGGTTAAACCTATCCACACTCTGATTGGACTGAGTCATAATATTAAATAATTAATTAATTAATTAGGCATGGTATATAACCCCCTATGGAGTAGCCACACCCAGTTTCCGACTCAGTCCAGCTGGGACTGTTCGGTGTTCCAACTCTTGGTTTTCGGCCTTCTGTGCTTATTTCTGTCAGGATTGGTGGCATTGTGAGTAGACAGGGCCCCCCACACCTCAGCAGCAGCCGGGACTCAGTTTCCTGTCATTGGAAGCCACGGGCCCAGGCCTTCGGTTGTCAGCCACCCCTCTAGCCTCCTGCCTGAGTCCTTCTATTGCCCGCGCCACGTCTTCTGTCTTCCAAAGCTGCTGCTGTCAAGCCAGGTGTGGGGGAGGGAAGATTTCTGGCGCTCAGGAGGCGGGCCGCTCCCACAGCCTCGGCTGTTAGGCCTTGTTCGGGCGAAGAATGTTAATTGATTCTGCTCTACTTACCCCTCGGGGGTGGCGTGCAGGCTTTCCCACAACTGACAGGCCTCTGTCAACTGTGAGGGCTGTTCCACTGGGCCTAAATAAATTATGCCTCTTTATTACCCCTTTTGGAAAAGAACCGAGTCCAGTCAGCTTCTGAAGGCTGTTTTGGAGAAGGGGACAGGCGTGCGGCAGCTCCTTGCAGCAAAGCCGCTCTTTCACTATATATTCAAGCCTCTGTCAGGGGCCTTTGGCATGAACGGCCATTTTGAAGCCTGCCTGAATCAAGAACCAAAATGGCTGCCACCTCAGCTTCAGAGGACAATGATTGGAGTCAGGTCCTCGCGACTACGACCAGTGGCCCCACGGAAGGAACAGAGGCTCCTGCAGTGCTAATTGCCCCCATGGCCACAAGGCAAAGGGGAAGAAAGAGCATGTGGAACCACAAGCCTCAAAAGGGGCCAAATTGGGGTTCAAAATCCCCTAAGCCTGCCTTTAAGTATGAGGAGCAGAGGCATGAGGCACTAGAAAGCATTTATAAAAGTACCAGCAGCCAGAAGTCTTCTCTTGTCCTGAGCACTAAGGTGAGGCAGTCTGCACTCTCTTCGCCTGGGAGAGCTGCAGAGGAGGATCCCTCCCTCCATGTGAGGATCCCCATTGACTCCTCTGGCCTCTGGGGTTCTAGCCAAGGTTGGCAGTCGCCCCCACACACTGCCCCATGGGGGCTTCACCTCATCCTCTTCCCTCTACATCTGCAGGGGTTGGTGCTGCTCAATTACCCCACTTGGGGCCCCCCAATTTCAGGACCTAATGTTCAGGGCTTTCCAGCAGTGCAGCGTTGCTGCTTTCCAACAGCCTCAGATTCAGCCACAAGTTGCTCCTCCATCTGCAGCTCCTGTGGGGATAGATGGTCAGGAGTGTCCCCTGTTTCTTCCCATGACAATTGTGAGTCTGAATCTGAAGAGGGCGAAATCAGAGAGGAGAAACTTTCAGGGGATGAGGGCATACGCCCTTCTAAGCATTCCTTCTCAGTTTGTTTCAGCCTCATTGTTTAAGTGTCTGCTCTTTATATTGAAAAAGTTTTATTGAGTTTTACAAATTTTTTTAACAAAAAGGGTAGGGTAAGGTGAGTTAACAAGATATTTTGAGAACTTTCACGTCGGAAACGTTGGCCCCTCCCGGGCTTCTTAATAAAACATTGGTAATACATTTTTCTGTAATACAACAAGGTGAAAATAAATGCATACATATAAATTCTGAATTTTATGCTGGCAGTCGTATACAAACATCCAGATAAAAAATTATACTGTATTAATAAAAATAAAGATAAAAGTCATTTTTTAGATCTAAGTCTCTTAGCAATTGTGTCTTCTTGTTCTCCTTCCTGGCCCCCAGCGGGCGGGGCCGCGGCCCCCTCCATCCCCCCTGAATCTTCCCCCAGGATAGAGGAATGTTTTTTAAGAAAGGCTTCTGCCTCAGCAACTGTTTTAATCCTAACTCTTCCTCCTTCCCAGAACACCAGCATCCCTTCTGGCATCGCCCACTTAAACCAAATCCCGTGGTTAAACAATTTTTTAGATAAGAAGGAATATTTCCTCCTCACCTCTCTAATTTTTTGGGGGATCTGCTTCAAGATAGCGATTTCCTTTTGTTGGTAAATTAACGGACCCTCCCTCTGCGCCTTCAAGATTCCCTCCCTCGTCGACCTTCTAACAAATTTAATATGTATCTCTCTGGGTACTTCATTCATCCTGGCATATGCTGAATTTATTCTGTAGACTAGGTCAATGTCCCCCCTGATCTCTTCTTTGGGTTTATGTAAATAGTCTGATAAGATTGTACTCATGAGATCAGGAAGGCATTCACCAGATTCCTCAGAAATATTCTGAAATCTTAAAAAATATGACATCCTCTCAAAATCCATCCTAGACATATGACCAGACAAATCTCCAATTTCAGTATTAATATTTTTAAGATCTCCCTTTGCCCCAGCCAGCCCCACCTCCAACTCCTCGGTCTTCTGTGTATTCTCCATCAATTTTTTCTGTGTCTCCAAAAGTTCAAGTTTAGTGCTAGTGTGATCTTTTCTAAATTCTCTGATTTCCAGCACCAAGGAGTTTAACACTGTCTCCATAGCTGACATTCTTTCTTCCAATCCTGAATTTCCTGGTTGTTTTTTTGAAGCCATGGTGAGCTGTTTAAGTCAGTGCCACTAAGATGGCGTTTTTTGGGTGCGGCCGCTGGAGCAAATCCAGAGAAAAGTTCAGATCACAGTTGTAAAAAGTTATAATGTCCAGAGAGCAAAACACTTTCCACTATCAATTAATAATAATTTTTTTTTTAATTTCTATCCCGCTCTCTCTCCCCAAGGGGACTCGACAATTATTAAGACAAAGAAGGCACTCCAGTGAAGGAATCAATTAATCCAGGAAATCATCCGTTAATAGAGGGAGGCAGTCCAAATCACAAAGGAATGTTGGAGATTTTCCATAAAGAAATAAACATTCAGGAACAAAGAGCAGCCATCTTCCACCACCCACTCTGGCAGCCAGCCGGAGAAAGTAGCAAAGAAAAATGTTTCAGTAAAGCCAGGCTTAGATACTTTGTATGAAAACAAGCCGCGGTTGACTTTCACTTGCTCCGCAAAAGTCCGGATACAAAATATCCGCTCCCTGCTTTCCAGGAGCCATTTCTGCGCGCCGCTGTTGTAAATCCGAGGGGGGGTTTAGCAAGCAAACACCCCCCTCCACGTTTCTCTCATCCAAAGCTGCCAGCAATAAAGTTAAAGTCACTTACTCTTCACCTCGCAGCTCAAGCCCCGGCAAAGCCATCCGACCCGAGCGCTCCGTTCTCTCCAAATTCATTAATCGTTACTGTCCTCCGTTGGCGAAGGGAACCAAGCCCCCCGCAGCATGTCTCCTTCCACCTAGACCGAGGACAAGGACCGTTCCCCAGCTGCCGCCAGGAAGAACCAGTCCAGGCGAGCCAGTCCTACGGAGGGACCCCCAAAAAAAGGGGTGCCCCGCCCCGTTTGGGGCAGAAAAAAGAACAAAACGGCGGACGAACCCCAAGGTTCGTCCGTCGCCGCCAGGAACAGGAACAGGAACAAGTGTCTGCTCTTTAAAGCTAAGGCATCGGCCAAATTTGGCAAAAAGCCATCGGAACCCCTGGTGCAACCGCAGGGCTTTTTTGCCTAGACTATATTTGAGGAAAAGGCTATTGAGGCTGACACGTTCCCACTCCCAAGTCCTTTCTTGATCTGGTCAAGCGCCAGTGGGCATCTCCAGCATCTGGCTCTAAGCCCACTTCCACTGGCAAAACGTTCATTAATGTGGACAAGGACATGGTTCAGGTGCCGTTGCAACCCACTATTGATGCACCTGTCACGGCCCTGCATGCATCTGCAAACATGCCCAGAGAACCAGAGGACCCTCTGAAGCCAGAGGATGATGATGATGATGATGATGATGATGATAATAATAATAATAATAATAATAATAATAATAATAATAATCTTTATTGTCATTGTACTAAAATTACAATGAAATTGACAAAAAGGGCTGACCTCACCTTACAAAGGGGTCATCAGGCTGCTCCTGGGGCAGTGAGCAGCTACCACTGCCTCCTTCTTTAACCAGTCTTCTTTGCTTTGATTGCAGGATCTTCAGCAGCAAACGCCAATAGCAGATGTCAGGTCACATCATGACATCAACAAACTGGTGGCAGCCATCCAATTTTCTTCGGACATCACTTTAGCCGCAGCCAGGTTTGCCTTCAGGGCAATTGCTTCATCCATAGTGTCTCACAGGTTGCTTTGGCTGCGGCTGTGGCAAGCAGATGCACGCCACATATGGCGCCTGGCATCAGCCCCCTTTGCTGCAGGGTCCCTCTTTGGTGTGGCTATTGACCCTTTCTTAATTGAGAATCAGGACAAACGGAAGGGCTTCTCACAGCTCCTAGGAAGGGCAATTTCTGGGCGGTGCCCTACCCCCGTTACCCCGATTTCCGTGGTCAGGACTACGGTTCTTCATTACAGATCTTCTTTTAAAGGATCTGATTTCAGTCAGTCAGGTTTCAGGCTGTACCAGGGAGGCTATGCCCCCAGCCAGAGATATCAACTGGATAGGCAGCAGAGGGGTAGACAGCAGAAATGGCCCTTTCACGGGGGCGGAGGAGGCGGCAATCTTCTTCCACAATAATTAATTCTGGGCCCAGTTCTCCCCTCATCGGGGGATGCTTGGCATATTTTGCGGGTTGTTGGGACTCCTCTACCTCCGATGCGTGGGTACAGTCAACCATCAGGTCTCAAACAACCCGACTCAGAAGCGACTTATGCAGGAAGCCATTCAACTCCTATTGGACATTAGGGCTATCCAACTGGTGCCTCCAGTTTAACAGGGTCAGGGTTATTATTCCATTCTCTTTGGGGTCCCAAAGGCTTTGGGCAGTTGGAGAACTATTCTTGATTTGAAATAGTTTGACCGCTACGTGCGTTATCGCAGGTTTAAGATGCGTTCACTGCACTCAATATTAGAGGGTATTAGGCAGGGAGATGTCCTCACATCCATCAACCTTACTGAGGCCTACCTGCACATACCTATAGTCCCTAAATACTGACAGTTTCTCAGGTTTTGTTACCTTGGGCACCACTTCCAGTACCGAGCCTTACCCATCGGGTTGTCATCTGCACCTCAAGTCTTCAGGTAGGTGATGGTGGCATTGGCAGCGTTCCTGAGACAGGTACATGTGCAAATCCAAGGCTGCCTAGACGACCTGTTGCTACAGTCCTCTTCTGTAAGTGGTGCCCCAAGGGACTTAGACATTACCATGTTGAGCCTGCGAGTCCAGGTAGTTTCGATCAATCTAGCCAAAAGCTATCTATGGCCTACCACTAGGCTGATTCAAACTAGTTTGAGAGAGTTGGTTTTCCAGGTTCTCAAGGAACATAGTGTATCCTTAGCTACTTTGTCCAAATTGTTAGGCACTATGGTGTCTGCCATTGGCATTGTTCTCTGGGCGCGCCTTAACAATGGAGACCTTCAATGGTTTCTTTTGCCATTTCAGCAAAGGCTCATGAGCTGCTCCTAGATCCAGGTTCTTCTGCCAGCGGAAGTCTCCTGCTCTTTGATTGGTGGACATCATCTACCCTACCCAAGGGGGAATTCTTCAGGATCCCAGACCGAGTCACAGTCACTTTAGACACCAACCTACTCGGAGGGGGGGGGTCCAACTTCAGAGGAGAACCTGGTGGCTTAGTGGCTAAACCATCTGCCTAACATGTAATACGGCCCTGGTTAGAATCCCAGTAGGGGTATGGCTAGCTGATGAGAACTAAATAGCTTGAAATAGATCTATACTAGTCTCCCTTATATGCAGATGGCACAGGGACAATGGAGCCAAGCAGAACTAGCTCACAACATAAACTGGTTGGAACTCAGGGCGGTCCACCTGGCTCTCAAATCATTTCGTTTTTCGGTCAAGGGCAGACTTATTCTGGTCCTCACAGACAACATGGCCACCAAGGCTCATATTACAGGCAGGGGGGGACCAGGTCAAAGTCCCTCATGCTGGGGGCCAGGAGCTTGTGTCTTTGGGCCGAGAGGAATTTGCTCTCAATAACCACAGAACATAGCGGGGGTGGGCAATGTCAGGGCTGACCAGCTCAGTCAGATTGAGGTGGACAATTCAGGATTGCAGCTGCAGCTGGCTATCTTCCTTTTGGACCCTTTTGGCCGCCCAGAGGTCGACCTGTTTGCAACTCCCCTCAATACTCAGCTCCCGAGATTTTATTCCCAGTTTCCTTCGCAGAATGCAGAGGGGGTGGATGCTCTCCACTGCCCATGGCTTCTGGGGCTCCTTTATGCCTTCCCGCCTTTGCCCCTGATTCCCAGAGTCATTCAAAAGATCTTGCGGGAGGGGGCAGAGGTGGTGATGATTGCCCCACATTGGCCACAGCAGCCCTGGTTTGCCAACCTTTGATCTCTATCAGTGAACAGGCTCTGGAGGATTCCCCAAGAGATTATTTCCTTCAGCCAGGGGTCACTGGAGCATCTGGAGCCTCAATGGCTCTAGTTGACGCCTAGGGCTTGAGCGGAGCGTCCTGAGACGAGACAACTTTTCCTCCAGGGTCATTCAGATTATTCAGGCTTCCCGGCCACCTTCCATGCGGCTCATATGCAATGCGACCTGGGGCGCTTTTTGTAAGTGGTGTTTGACGAACCACTTTGACCCAGTACAAGCCACTATCCCACAGGTCCCGGATTTTCTTCAAGTGGGCCTGGGCAAAGGGTTGACTCCTAATACCATTGAGAGACAGGTATCAGTAGTTTCTTCTGTACCTTTGTGTGGTAAGTCACAAACTTTGACTCAACGTCCTAGGGTCAAGAGATTTCCCAAGGGTGCTTTGGTACTCCTTTACATAAGGTATTGGATGCTTTGACAAGTGTCCTCTCTTGACACTGTGGAATGAGATTTTTTGGATTTGTGCAAGTTTTATGCGGACAGGGTTGTCCTACGTCTGGATCCCTCCTTTGTCCCGAAGATGGGGTCTTGGTTTCATCGGGCTCAGGAGGTGGTCCTCCCCAGCTTTCCTGCAGAGTCTGCGCAGACCTCGGAGGACCAGTGGCACTTGCTGGATGTCAGGCGTGCCTTGCATGTGTACATTGATTGTACGGCTGTTATTTGCAGGTCGGAGTCTCTTTTTGTCTCCTTTCTGCCAGGTTTCCTGGGTAAGAAGGTGTCTGTCTCAATGCATTGACGATGGGTTCGTCAATGCATTGAGAAGGCCTATGTGGCTTGTGACGAGGCAGTTCCTTGAGGAATCAGCACATTCTGCACGCAGTGTAACGATGACTTTGGTCTGGGCGACACAAGCTTCTCTGGGAGAAATTTGCAGGGCTGCAGCGTGGTCTTCTCCATTCCCTTTCGTGCGGCATTATAAACGGGACACGTTTGCCTCGGCTGAGGCCAACTTTGGCCGCTGGGTTCTGCAGTCTGTCCGTCCTCGTTCATTGGGGCAGGTCTGATCTCGACCCTCCCGTGGGTCCTTTTCAGGGCTTTGGTATGTACCATACATGGATGCTATCTCCACCCTTGTTGAGAAAGAGCGTTGGTACTTACCTGATACGCCTCTTCTAATAAGGGGGGAGATAGCATCCAGCCCATCCCTTTCTCGTTCAGCCCTGCCTGTGTTTGGTGTCTGGCTCTTGTTGTTTTTGGTAGTGTTACTGTTGGATTTTTATAGCCCCATAGGGGATTATATACCATGCCTAATTAATTAATTATTTAATATTATGACTCAGTCCAATCAGAGTGTGGATAGGTTTAACCCATACATGGATGCTATCTCCCCCCTTATTAGAAGAGGCGTATCAGGTAAGTACCAACGCTCTTTCATTCAAGAAATGATGATGAAAATATTTTGGAATTTTTAAGTTTGGAAGGAGAAAAAGAATGCATGTGTGTGCAGATTATTTGAACCACATTTTCTACAGTCCTTTGAGGCCTGATCGGAGTTGAAATCCAAATCATATGGATAGCAAAGTTGCTTATCCCTTAGACTGACCCAGTTAAATCAGTGAGTAAAGAAAAGAAAGTAATTTTTCAGGACTAGTATTCCGAGCTAATAATAAGTTACAGTACAGGTAGACCTCAAGTTACAGTTATTCATTTAGCAACTATTTGAACTGTCGTTTTAAGATTTGTACCAAGTTTTCAGCCACTGTATTGTTTATATTTATTGTGGAGGGGTCTGTGTTGATGAATAACAGTTTGGTTTGAGCAAACTAAAGAGAAGCAGCATTTTTGTTTAACCCGAAATGGCTTGCCAGCATGTAGCCGAAGTTGCCCTGGAAAAATGTATGAACCAGACTTGGTCTAAGATAACAAAAGCTCCAAATTACATCCAGAATTTTCTACTTTGTATTTGCTTCAGGAACATTAAAATGAGGGACCTTGCAGAACTGAGATACATTTATTCTCTATCTAATCAATTAGCATAACTGACATAACAATGGGCATTTTTTCTAATATTCTATCCTTCTACCCACCAATTTTTAAATTTTTCATAATGGAGGCTTCAATCAAAGAGAACAGAGAAGATGGACAAAATCAGGAACAGCACAGTTGGTTATCTTGAATGAACAGGGCTGATTTCATGTCCTGGCTCCTCCAGCATGCGATTTGAATGCCAAAGGTTCATACATTTCCATTTCCCTTTGCATGCAAAAATATCCAGATTCAGTTCTGGCCCTGACATTTAGAATCAAGTAGATTAGCAAGCAAAAGAGCTTTTGGCCTGAGACTATGAAGAGCCTCTGCTTAGTAAGTCATGATTAAAAGAAAGAGTGGCTTCTTATGATATATAAACCCAAATCAATGTTCTCCATTGTGGTGGAGATGGCATCGAGGAATGGGTTGACCTCATCTGCTTAGCTGATTGGACTGAGTCTCACTGATTTAACTGAACTGTGAGGACACACTTTGTTGCTAGGGCTCCCCATCTTTTGATTTTGTCAGTGAGGACAGACATGTCAAAATTTTCTGGATTTTCTGTGAGTGTTACCTGGCCGAGTCCCATTCGACAGTAGAGTCGCTGGGCTTCCCTCAGTGGTTACAGCGGCATTGGAATTGCAGGTTACTCCTGCAGCCCCTGACAGAAATATCTTCGCAGAGGCAGGGGCAAACGCAGCTCTACAAATATAGTGTAGGTTGGAAGAGCTCGCAAAAGCTCCAAAGCAACCAAAAAAGATGAGCTCAGGGGGCAAAAGGCCCTGGAAAAGTGGTGCACTAGAGCTGATAGTATAAGAGCCA
Organism: Rhabdophis nuchalis; assembly: GCA_039707465.1. NCBI lineage: Eukaryota > Metazoa > Chordata > Lepidosauria > Squamata > Natricidae > Rhabdophis > Rhabdophis nuchalis. The sequence continues at coordinate 16,933,877 of CM077653.1, forward strand.
ACTGTCAGATGTGCGAAGCAAACCAAGCTATTCCAATAGGCTGTACCTGCTGGGCCTATCTCCAGGGGGAACTGCAGAACAGATTTCTCCTCAGAGCTCCCTTTTGCCTGCAAGCTATACAGAGCTTTGGGGCTGAATGTCAGACCTACATATCTTTGCAGGGATCAGTGAGCAGCTCTATGAGATGGCCAGAGCTGTGCCTGAGGCCACTCCAACAGCAGCGGGCCTTCGTCCTGAGATGGGGACAGAGGGGGACTTTGTCCTGTAATCTCAAGACCCTTTTCAAACTTCTCTGTACTTATTAGTACTCTTTGAATTTCTAGCATAATTTTTTGCAATGTTAACTCCTTATCTTCTTCATGTTGCACCATTTTTCCAGGCTTTAAACACTGCCATTAAAACATCCAAGGCTTATTGCTAAGTTTCAAACAAATTCACTATAATCTTTCAAGTCCAGGTTTTCTCTTTACTCCAGTCCAGCTACTGATAATACTCCAAAAGAGCACCTGTATAAACAAATCGTGCTCTTCCCACTGTTCCTTTCAAATGTTCAAAGGAATTAGTGTTTCCATGCCTACAGCCTCTAGGTGGCAGTGTTACTTCTCTTTCCTCTGATTTTACCCCTCTCTTTGTTCCAAACTTGAGAGAAAAAAATGTTTAAAAGGTAAAATCCACCCGAAAGTTGCAAAAAGAAAGAGATTCTTGATCCACAGATACAAAAAGAAGAAGTAAAAAAGAGACCAGTCCAATTTAAAAAGTAAGAGGCATTTGTAAGAATTCCATCCATTAAAAAACAAAGTTAAAGAAAAATAGATAACACTATGTGGAAACACTCTGCTTCCATTTAGGGGACTGCCCCAACCTTCTGCAGCTTCAATGGCTGCTTCTCTTGTAGCCAGAAAAAAAAGCTTCTCCTGCATCAATCAGCGACTTTGCGATGTCCCTGAGATCAGTAGGACGTGCCCTTCTCTATCATTGTCTCTACGGGACGGTTTAGGTCCCCAAAGGGACCATCCAGCAGCAGAGATATCAATAGCAATCCTGGGGCGCCAAGATTCCATGTCATGTCGTAGTGATGTCAGCCCCACCCATGCTTCCTTACCCTTAAGGTGGCATTTCTAGTGGCAATTACATCAGCCAGGAGGATTTTGGAACTGGAAGCCCTCTCTGTGATCAGAGGACCTATGCATTTTCCATCTTGGCAGGGTGGTTTGCAGCTGGACCCCTCCTTTGTTCCCAAGGGATGTACCTGGTCCCACAGGGCATAAGAACTGATCCTTCTGGGGCACAAGAACTGATCCTGCATAACTTCTGCCCAGGTCCAACCCATGCCCTGGGTAAGATGTGGCACACCTTGGACGTCAGGAGGGCTTTCCGCATTTATATTAAGAGGACTTCCTCCAAGAAAGACTGATGGCAGCGAACAGAGTCCTGAAGGAGGCAATAATACATCTTGAATTGGAAAAATCAGCGTTTTACCTGATATTCTAAAACATAACAGAAAATAGAGAGGAGGACCTACTAAACCTCATGGTAGAACTGTTGGCCTACAGGTTGCAGAAATAAATAAATAAATAAATAAAAGTAAACAAGAAATGCAAAATGACATAAATGAAATTTACAGAGTTCATACCAACTATGCACAATGACACAAATTATCACAGGAAGTGCATGTAAGGTTTGCAAAAAAACCAAACAACAGGGACAAAATTTACAGGAAGACAAGAGACGATCTGTTGACTTATAAGGGGAAAGAAATCATAACCCTGAAACAGGGTTATGATTATTAAGAATCAGAGAACAAAGAAGGAATTATCACTTTCTATCTTCACAGCTAGTTAAATACAAGCTAATGTTCCAGTGGCTTATCCCTGAAGGTATGTTGATATCCTGGCAAGAAAAGAAAATTAAAATTAACACCCTGGACAAAGCACAAGAGTTCTATGAGAATTACCTAGCTACAGAAGAACAGGAAAGCAGAGAAGAGATAGAAAGTAAAAGCCAGGAAGAACAACAATTGAAGAAAAAGAGCTGGACCAAGACACAAGAGAAAGGATGGAAAGAGAACATCAGGAAGGAGAGGGTGCAAGGACACAGATGCAAAGGGAGATAAAACCCAGGAGAGGAATGAGGACTACCAACAAATAATAAAATGGAAGAAGAAATTAAGTTAATATCAATTAACAAAAATGGATTGAACTCTCCAGCTAAAAGAAAACAAACACTCTCTAAACTCCAGAAACAGAATATGGACATTACCTATTTACAAGAGGTCCATATTAAAAAAAACAACATAGTGGCATCCTAGAATCTCCAAAAATAGGGAAACTTCATTGGCTTTGGTACAGAAAAAGAAGAGGGACATAGCAGTATCCATAAAAGAATGGCTAAAACCAAGACAGATTTACTCAGACAAAGATCCCTTATAATTGAAATAACAATAAGGCAAAAACGTATACTATTGGTAGTAATATACGCACCAAGTATTAATCAGAAGGTATACTTTCATAAATTGCATAGGAAGATAATAGAATTAGAATTGGAAAATATCTGTTCATTAAGAGATGTTAATGCTCTAGTGCAGGGGTCCCCAACCTTTTTTTCACCAGAGACCGGTTTCATTTTAAAGAAAATTCTGCGGACCGGCTGAGTGGCTCAGCAGTCATGTGACTGGGTGGGCGTGGCCAACTTGGAAAATGTGAAACTCACTTAATGATCTTGGTGAGCAACCAAACTTTTGGCCTCAGCTGTGGTCATAAGTTCTTTCTTTCTTTCTTTCTCTTTTCCTTTCTTTCTTTCTCTCTCTCTTTCTTTGTCTCTGTCTCTCTTTCTTTCTCTCGCTATTTCTTTCTTTCTCTCTTTCTCCCTCTTTCCCTCTTTCTCTCTTTATTTCTTTCTCTTTCTTTCTTTTTCTCTTTCCCTCTTTCTCTCTCTTTTTCTTTCTCTCTTTCTCTCTTTCTGTATCTTTTTCTCTCTCTTTCTTTCCTTTCTGTCTCTTTCTCTCTGTCTGTCTTTCTCTCTCTCTCCCACTTTTTTTCTTTCTTTCTCTTTCTTTCTCTGTCTCTCTCCTTCATCCGCCCATCTCTGTCACTCTGTGTGTGTGTGCGTGTGTCTGTCTGTCTTGCATTCACTCATTCTGTGTCTCTGTCTATCTTTCTCTCCCTCCCTCCCTCTCTCTGTCTCTCTATGTGTGTCTGTCTGTCGTCGTCGTCGTTGTCCTCCCCCGCCTCCTCAGCCCGTCTGCCGTGCTTGGTCACTCGTTCGCTCGGTCAGGCTCCGCGGCTGGGTAGGAGCCGGGCTGCAGGGCTGGAGAGGAGGAGGAGGGAGGAGGGGGAAGCCCATTGGGCAGAGCGCGCGGGAGAATGCAGAAGGATGGTGGGGGCTCTTCCTCCACCCTCGTCGATGGAGGGACTCCTGTGCGCCGCCGGAGCAACCTTCCCTACGCCCGCCAGTTCCCTCCCCTGCCCGCGGAGCCTCCGCAGCCCCTGGAAGAAAATGAGTGGCCGGCATGCCAGCAGGGGAGGGAATCGGTGGCCGGTCCGGCGGCGCACAGGAGTCCCTCCGTGGACGAGGGTGGAGGAAGACCCACACTCCAATGGCGCGAACAGCCGCGCCTGCGTTCTCCCGCGCGCTCTGCTCAGGGGGCTGCCCCCTCCTCCCTCCTCCCCAGCCCTGCGGCCCGCCTCCCACCGAGCCACGGACCAGCACCGGTCCGTGGCCCGGGGGTTGGGGACCCCTGCTCTAGTGGATACTAAAACTATACAACCAGTAAAAAGAAATGAGAGGAAAATATTGCCAATTGCCTTTTTTTAAAAAATGATACAAGAATTGAATTTAAAAGACATATGGGGAGAATTAAGCCAGTAGGAAAGTCAGTATACCTTTTTTTCAAATCCTCATAATTCATGGTCCAGAATAGATATGGTGTGAATGACCATTGGCATACCTGAAGGGTCCATTTCTGTGCACTTCTGCAGTGGCCAAGGAAGGGTTAATTTACGTCTCACTGCCCATGGACTGGATTGAAAGCTTCTTAGTCCCACCTCATATCCCATAATCCTCAGTTTTCAATGAAGGAAAGCAACCTCGTAACGGACCGTGTCCTCGACACCTCCACAAAAGATGGTCTGCAACAAAACAGGCACGTACGACACAGAGATAGGCAAGGGAGGGACTTGGCCACTGCGGAAATGCACAGAGATGGACCCTTCAGGTAAGCCAATGGTCAATCTCCTGTGCACTTCCTTCAGTGGCCAAGGAAGGGACATGCCCAAGCAATAATGTTACTGGGTGGGCGCCCCTGCAGGACAGTCTGTATCAGGAATCGGAGGAGACAACGCTGTGCAAGACGCGGCGGCCGAAGGCGGCGTCAGCTGAAGCGTACTTGTCAAGTTTGTAATGTCTGGCAAATAAGGAAGGCGTCGCCCACATGGCGGCCCTACAAATCTCGAGTGGAGCCTGGGATGCCCAGGCAGCGGTGGTTGCCGCGCTCCTGGTAGAATGGGCTGTCAAGCCCGCCGGTTTCGGCTTGCCCTGATGTTCGTAGGCAAGGGAGATGCAAGCCTTGATCCAGCAAGCGATGGTGGATGAAGACATCTTGAAGCCCATGGTGGCAGGCAAAAAGGAAATAAACAGGTTCTCCGACCTATGGAAGGAGGAGGTGCGCTTGAGGTAGTACTTCAAGGCTCTTCTCACATCCAACATGTGCCAGCGTCGTTCCTTAGGGTGTGCCAGATGGGGACAAAAATTGGGAAGGACGATCTCCTGAGCCCTGTGAAAATGTGAATTGACCTTAGGAATAAAGCTGGGGTCAAGGCGAAGGACAACCCTGTCGCTGTGAACCACACAGAGTTCTGATCGAACAAAAAGAGCGGCTAACTCCGACACCCTCCTTGCTTGTGTGACAGCGATGAGGAAGGCAGTTTTGAGGGAGAGGTGTCGGAGGGACGAGGAAACGAGTGGTTCAAAGGGGGGGTCGGACAAGGCCCTGAGGACTGTGGAGAGATCCCATGATGGGAATCTGTGAACCGTAAGGGGCCGGAGGTTGGAATCACCCCTAAGGAAGGCATGAACGTTGGGATGACGAGAAAGAGATAGTCCCGAATCCGTCGAGATGATTGTTGCAAGAGCCGCCACCTGACCTTCAAGGTGTTGGGCACAAGGCCCTTGTCGAGACCGGATTGAAGGAAGTCCAAAATGTGAGGAAGAGAAGCCAAAAGAGGCGAGAGGTGGCGTTGCTCGCACCACGCGGAGAATGCCAACCAGGTAGCCCCATAAATTCTGGTGGTAGAGGGGCTCCTGGCCGCCTGGATGGCGTGGATGACTCGCTCTGAAAGGTGAGCACGAGTCAGGAAGTCCCTCTCAACAGCCAGGCGGTCAGATTGAGCCGATGGGGCTCAGGATGAAGAACGGCTCCTTGGCGGAGAACGATCAGGTGCGGCGGAATTGGCATTGGCAGATGGATCGACAGACTGCGGAGGTCGGCAAACCAAGACCTGCGAAGCCAGTAGGGGGCCAGCAGGAGGACCTCCGCCTGCTCCTGAAGGATCTTCCTGATGACATGAGGCAGGAGCAAAATCGGGGGGAACGCATAGAGGAGCCCGGGAGGCCACGGGCTGTGGAGAGCATCCAACCCTTCCGCCAGAGGAGATTGGTATCTGGCGAAGAAGCGGGGCAGCTGGGCGTTGTTCGGCGAGGCAAAGAGGTCCACCAGTGGTGTGCCGAACCGTAGGCAAAGAAAGTGGAATACTTCCGGGTGGAGCTGCCATTCAGATGAATCTAGGGTGGTTCGACTTAGCCAATCCGCCCTAACGTTGTCCACACCTGAGATGTGCTCCGCTCTGATGGAGCCCAGATGACGTTTGGCCCATCTGCCCAGTGCTTCTGCCTCCTCCATCAGGGCGCTGGACTTGGTGCCCCCCTGGTGGTTGATATGCGCTTTCGTCGCTATATTGTCCATGCGCACCAGTAGGTGGCGACCTTCGACCTCCAACTGAAGCCGGCACAGGGCTAGGCGCACCGCCCGCAGCTCCAGCCGATTGATATTGGCGAGTTTGCGAGGAGCCCTGGACCATCTTGTGACCGAGATGTGGCTCCCACCCGAACAGGATGGCATCTGAGGTGAGGATCAAGCGTATGGGTTCTCGAAAGAGGGAGCCCTTCAGCAGGGCTGGCAACAGCCACCAGTGTAGGGAGTGACGTACCTTCGGGGGAAGACGCACCCGCACGTTGGAGTTGCTGGCGTTGGCCCTCTGCGAGGGGAGGAGGAACCATTGAAGCTCCCTCGCTTGAAGGCGTGCCCAAGGAACTATTAACAGGCAGGAAATCATCTTCCCCAGCAATTGGGAAAGAAGCAGAACCGGAACCGTGTTGGAGCTCAGGACCTTGCGAGCCGTCTCCTGCAGACTGGTGAAAGGCGGACCAGGTATGAGCAGGTGTTGATCAACGTTCCCAGGTGGAGCACCTCTGTTGATGGTGTCAGGTGACTCTTCTCCCAGTTGATGGAGAAACCGTGGTACTGGAGGGAGTCCATGGTGGTCTGGAGGTCCCTGACCGCCTGAGTCCGTGACGACGACTGGATTAAAATGTCATCCAGGTAACTTTGCACACGAATAGGGCGCTTCCTGAGGTCTGCCACCACTGCAGCTAAAAGCTTGGTGAACACTCTTGGGGCTGACGACAGGCCGAACGGGAGAGCCTGATAGTGGCGGCCGGCATAGTAGAATCGAAGAAACTTTCGATGGGATGGCCAAATGGGAACGTGGAGATAGGCCTCCTTCAGGTCGATGGAGGTCAGCAGGTCCCCCGGGCGAAGGCAGCCCAGGATCGAGTGGAGAGACTGCATCTTGAACCTCTTGTAGGCGATGTGGAAGTTGAGGTCCTTTAGGTCCAAGATGGCTTGCCACCCGCCTGAGCTTTTGGGGATGAGGAAGAGGATTGAGTAATACCCCCTCCTCACCTGATCCGGGGGAACTGGTTCCACGGCCCTGATCTCTAACAAATGCCAGATCTCTGCCTCCATGAGCCCTCTCTTGGTGGCACACCTGGGGGTGAGACATCGGATAAACCGACGGGGGGGGGAAGGAGAAACGAACTCTAAGGTGAGACTGACTTGAACCGTTTGCAATACCCATGCGTCTGATGTGGTCGCCTCCCAGCATTCGGCAAAAAGCTGAAGTCAGCCCCCTATGGGCACTACCAGATGGTGGTTACTTGTTGCGGCGGAAAAGCCGATTGGCCTGTCCACCATGAAAGGGACGCCGGCCGTAAGACTGCTGGTGGTACATGTCCCGAAATGGCTGCCTATCCTGGGGGCAATCGGACCCCTGGGAGAAATTGCGTGAAAAGGAGGATGAGGACGAGGAAGGAGCTGCCTGGGAGGTGGAAGCCCGAAAGGCTTGTTTGCGGAAGGAAGAGGTCCTGCGGTCCTGTTTACGGGACACTGAAGGCATGACCTTCCTCTTGTCTTTGTTCTCTATGAGAACGGAATCAAGGGCGTCGCCAAAAAGTTTGTCCTCCTTAAAGGGGGCGGAAGTGAGCTTCCACTTTGAACGCATATCGGCATTGCAGTGGCGCAGCCAAACAAGGCGGCATGAGTTTCCAAAATCTTAGTTATTTTATCAAGGAATCCCTTTTGTTTTTCATTTGGTAGATATAAATTAACCAGTGTCACTTTTTGTTCGTTAATATTCCCTATAATTATTAAATATCTTCCTTCCTCGTCTCTAATTACTTGGTTTTTTTTCAAAATATACCCTATTTGATATCAATGTTGCCACTCCTCTAGCTTTGGAGGTTCTGAAAGATTTTTCATAAACTTGCATACCCTTTATATTCATTCTATTGAAATCCTCAGATTTTTGATGAGTTTCCTGCAAAAATAATTTGTCTGGTAAGTCCCTTTTAATTTTAAGCTCCAATCTCCTCCTCTTTATTTGGCTACCTGTGCCCTTCACGTTCCATGTCATTATTTTTATAAACCGCATTTACGCAGTAACTTTTTTAATCCTAGCCCCTTCTCTTCCTTTACGTGCCCACCCAACACCAAACAAAAATAACATACAAAAAAAAAGACATACGACACAACAAAGACAAACTTAAAACACAACAACAACAAATAACAATTAATCTTCACCCCCCACATCCTCATTCGAGTTACGCCTCTATATAAAGAGTGTGGGGGGGGGGAACATGCCCATGGTCGGGTCATTTCTTTCGGGTTATTCTTGTATTCCACTTTCAAAAAAAGAAGATAACACTGGCTTGTCCCCGCACTCAGCTTCCTGCTTTCTTCTAAGATCCTCCTCCTTGGCTGACGCTCTCTTAGTTTCTTCACGGGTTTTCTTATGTTCGGACATTGCCGGAGAGATTTCTTTCCGTTTTAAACTTTTAGGATCTTGACCACCAACTGCTCCTTTTTCCTCCAATGTTGGAGATTCCACTTGTATTCCACCCATCTTAAGCATATGATCTTTAATTTCTGTTAAATCCTCGTCTTTCTCAATCAGCCCGAGCTCCCGTATCAATCTTATGGCATCCGTTTCCGAAGTGATAGTTTGCATTCTTCCTTTGTAAAAAAATTTCAACTGCTGTAATGGTCTCCAATTATACTTAATATCATTGTCTCTCAGGACTTTTGTAATTGGTTTTAAAAAAAATCTCCATGCTCTTTCTTCTCTAGAAATATCTGGAAACACTTGAATTTCCTTCCCCTCAAATTTTGGGGGTTCTCCCAGGTCCCTTATTTTTCCCATAACTTCTAATTTATCTCCAAGGTTTGCAAATCTCACAAACTGAAAGTGTAGGGAAAGTGATTGTGGCGGGGGATTTTAACATGATTAGAGATAAAATAGATAGCACTAACCCCACCCGCTTTAGAGAAACAAATAAAGGGGAAATTTTAAATAAATGGATGTTTCGAAATAGTGTGGTAGATGTTTGGAGGGAGTTGAAAGGTACTGAAAGGGTGTACACTTTTTGCTCTAAGGTATATAATACATATTCAAGAATTGATTATATTTTTGTCTCTAAAGACCTGTTGAATAATATAGATAGAATAGATGTGGGAGTTTTCAAGGACTCCGACCATGCAGAAGCTACGATGGATATAGATTTTAATTTTAGAAAAAAAGAAAGAGGTTGGAGATATGATGGAAACTTGTTTTAAAAGGAGGAAGATAAAACATGGATTCTTAAAAAATGGGAGGAAAGTTGGAGATTCAACGATAATGGAGAGGTTAAATTTGAAACTGTTTGGGACACGATGAAAGCAGTATTTAGAGGAGAAAGTATTAAGTTGTCAAGTAGGAAATACAGAGAATATAGAAGTAAAATGGAACAGGATACAAGACAGATTAAGGTATTGGAGAACCAATTTTTACTTACAAAGGATAGAAAATGTTTGGAAGAATTGAATTTACTAAAAAATAAAAACTGATAGAAGAAGATATAGAATTGGTTAAAAAAAATATAAGATATTTAAACAGGGATTTTTTTGAATTTAGTAATAAAAACTCTAGGTTATTAGCAAGGATGGCGAAAAATAAAAGTGAAAAGAGAGAAATCGGCTCCTTGATAGATGAAAAAGGTATAAGATGTTATAAGAGACTGGAGAAATGTGAAGTAGTTAGGATGTTTTTTCAAAAATTATACTCAAAGAAATCAATTGATTTGGAAAAATTGAAAAATCATCTTGAAAAATATGTTGTGAAAATAGATCAAACATATAAGGACTTGATGGAAGGAGATATTACATATGATGAGATTAACGAAATAATACAAGGGATAAAATTAGGGAAGACTCCAGGTGAAGATGGGTTACCTGCTGAATTTTATAAAGATTTTAAAGAAATAATAATACCAAAATTGCAAAAATTATTTAATGGAATTTTACACGGTGGAGAAGTCCCGATGTCATGGAATAGAACGGTAATAACTATAATTCCTAAACCTGATAAAGATTTGGAGAGGATCGAGTCCTATCGACCCATTTCTTTAATTAACCAGGATGCTAAAATATTTACTGCCATTATAAGTAATAGGTTAAATAGATTTATAGATAAGTATATAAGCTATAATCAGGTAGGTTTTGTTAAAGGTAGATATATGAGTGATATAATTAGAAGAGTATTAAATATTATAGATGTAGCTGAGAGTAATGGGGATAAAATAGGTATAGTATCACTAGATATTTTTAAAGCCTTTGATTCTGTACAATGGGAAACTATTAGCGTAATTATCGAGGCATTAGGCTTCGGTAATAGGTTTATACATGTTATTTCAAAATTGTATCAAAAAAGTAGTGCAAAAGTGAAGGTGAATGGGATAATGACGGGAGAGATTAAATTGGAAGCAGGTACGAGACAGGGATGTCCCTTGTCCCCAACATTATTTTTATTGATTATGGAAGTTTTGACTAAATTGATAGAAAAAGATGAAGAAGTGGAAGGATACAAGGGATATAAGATAAATTTGTACGCGGATGATACCTTGATTATTTTGAAAGATATAGAGAAAGATTTGAAGAGGATAAATAAACATTTGAAAGAATTTGAAGAAATGACAGGTTTAAAGGTAAATTGGTCAAAATCTGAATTACTAATGAACAAAAATGATAAAGAGTGGGAGAGTATCCAAGAACAATTTGGGATAAGAATTAAAAATACACTGAAATATTTGGGAATAACACTTTCACTTAAAGTTAGAGAATTGAAAAAAATTAATTATGATGTGATGTTGAATGAAATAGAGAAAAAGATAGATAAATATAAAGAGATAAAGTTGTCTTGGTTTGGCAGAATTGCAATGTGTAAGATGATGCTGTTACCAAAGTTTAATTTTTTATTTGAGATGCTACCATTAAATTTGACAGAGAAGGATATGGAAGGATATCAGAAGAAATTAGATAAATTCTGCAATGGTGGGAAAAGACCTAGATTAATGAAGAAAATGTGGTATCAAAATCAAAAGGAAGGTGGATTGGGAATTTCCAATCTACTTAATTATTATAGGGCCTATAATATTCGAACTGTAATAAAAATACTTAAAGGAGGAGACGGACATTGGGGAGATCTAGAGTTAAAGGATATTAAGAGATTTGGCCCTACATGGTTTTTAGATAAAATAAAAACAAAAAAGGCAATTAACAGTTATTGGTTAAAGGGATTGAGTAAAATTTGGAATAAATTTGTTAAAATATTGATTCCGGATATATCCTTCTTGGGGAAGACACTTGGAAGTTGGCCGATTAAAACAAATATAAGTCGAGATAAAGTAGTTGAGGATGAAAATATAGGAAGTATAGTAAATTGGTTAAGAGCATTAGAAATTGAGAGCAGAAAAAAAGAAATAATTGAAAAATTGGAGTTGAATTGGTTTGAAAAAATACAGGTAGAAAAATGGTCTATGGAAGTAAGAGGAACATGTAAAATAGGCAGAAGTAAAACTGAATTTGAAGGTTTAGTATCTCAAATTATCAAGGATGAAATTGGGTTAAAGGGACTCGTTAGTAAGATATATAAGATTATAAACTTTGATGGAAATCCACAAATGGTAATGAAGACGAATTGGGAGGAAGAACTTAAGATTAAAATATTAGACTCGGATTGAAATGTGAATTGGAAAAGTCGAATTATGAGGATTATGTCTATAAGGATTAAAGAGCACAATTTTAAGGTTGTTTGGAAATGGTATTGGACTCCATTAAGGTTATCATTGATAGACAAAAAAAATAGTAATAAATGTTGGAGATGTAATATGGAAGTGGGAACTTATGAACATATGTGGTATAAATGTGAAAAAATTAAAAAGTTTTGGCAACAATTGGAGGAAATGATGTTTGAAATAATGAAGAAAAGAATAACTTTGAGATCAGAAACTATATTATTACTGATAATTAAGGAATTAGAATTAACAAAATATGAGAAAGAACTGATTAGAATTATGATTATAATGGGTAGAATTATAATAGCAAGATACTGGAAAATAGAGGTAAATATTAAAATAGAAGAATGGTATTGTGAAATGTGGAAATTAGCCTTAAATGATAAAATGACTTGTGATATTAAATTCAGAGAGGGGGTCTATAAAAAAGACATTTTCTGGAAGACTTGGAACCCATTTGTGGACTATGCACTTGGAACTTTGGATGCCTCGACACCTGTACCCAGGGAACGCGGATTTTGGAGATTTTAAAGACAATTGAAGATATCCAAAGAACCAACTCTTCCTTTCGTTTTGTATAGCACCGGGTGGATTATTGTTAAAAAAAAAAAAGTAAATTTTATGTGTAGATGTATAATTTGTGGAAAATTATAATAAAAATAATAATTTAAAAAAAAAAACAAAAAAAAAAAACAAGGCGGCATGAGGTGACATTGGAAGCCATAGCGCGCGAAGCAAACTTCACAGCGTTGAAAGAGGCGTCTGCAGTGAACTGCACCCTCGCCATAATCTTATGAACGTTCTGTCTTAGACGAAAATCGCCCTGGGGAAGCCGTTTGAGTAATTGACGGAGCCAGGCAATGGTTGCCCTACTGAAAAAGGAAGCCGAGGCTGATGCCTTAATGGCCCAGGCAGTAGCCTGATGGGTCTTGTGGCAAGAGCGCTCTGCCCGCTTATCCTCAGCCTTGAGACCGTCTAAAAGATCCAGAGGCAAAATGGAATTAGAGGTCATGGCCACGACCGGTGGGTCGACCTCGGGCAATTTGAGGATGTCCTCCATGCTGGAATCCATGGAGTAAAAGCGCTTGTCATTGGCGCTAGGAGTGAACTGGGTCCACTGTCGCTGCACCACAGACTTGAAAAGTTTGGGGGCAGGAATCAGATCATGAGGTTGGATTTCATCATCAACCACTGGGATCATCAGGGTCAGTAGACTCCTGAGGGACAAGTGGGGCCTGGGCAACAGACGGCTTAGCGTCCATGTGAGTGATGACCTTGGCCTTATATAGCATGGACTTAAACATCGAGGGCGAAAAAAGCCCCGAAAAGGCGGGTTTATCTGCCTCCCTGCCCTTGTCTTCAGAAAGATCTGGCTCAGCCAAGTCCTCAAGTTCCGACACTGACTCAGCGGTCACTATGGAAGGCTACGGGGAAGAGGCCCTGGGAGATTGGGCCCTGCGTCTGGAAGACTGTGTGGGAGCAGAGGCCTTTTCCTTCATGCCTTGAGCTATGCCCTGCGATATGGCAGAGGCGATCACCTCCCGCATCTCAGCTGAAAGTGCAGGACCACTGTCTTCAATGGGGCAAGCCCTGAGGGTGGGATCCCTGGAGGAGGATGGATGAGGGGGGACAGGAGGAACTTGGGCGGATGAGGCCTCATCCCCTGTGTCCTCACATTCAAAAAGGTCAGTGCCTCCCTCAATAGGTGGAGATGGGGGTCTGGAACCAGCAGGGGAATGATCAGAGATGTCCTCAAAACCCTGGTCATCTCTGGATGGCTGATGGGGATCCTGCGGGACCTCAGGGTCAGCGGCCCGATGGACCTGGGCCACTGTGACAGTTTGCCTCTGGGCCCTATCGAAGCTCCTCTCCAGGGCCCTCTGGCTTCTGGCCTCAGCCCTGTCCTGTGCTGAAGGGGACTTCCTAGCATAGGGGCCCCTACTGATCCCCCTAATGGCCTCCCTTGCTGCCCTTCCGGCCCTCCTACTGAAGGTTCTATCCTCCCTCGGGGGAGGATCATGGGCCTCGATCTTCATGGTCGCCTCCTCCTCGCCATTAGTGTGGGCGATGGCCATGAGGAACAGATCCTGGTATAATGGGTCTAACCGGAGGAGGAGAGCTGTGGGACCCAGAAGGGAGAAAGGGTGGAAAGGCAGGCAGAGGGACGAGACAGCTGAGGATAGGAGGAGAGAGAAAGCGGCTCATGGAGGCTGGCAAGCGCCTAGGCCTCCGAAAAGCGCCCCCGTACTTGCCCGAAGTCCTGCGCTGAGCCGCTGAAGAGGTCTGTCTGCTGTGGAGGCTGAGGCAGCAATGAGGTGACCGTTGGCTTCGGCGGGAGCTTTTGGCGCCAAAAGTGTAGTACTGCGCAGGTCCAAAATGGCCGCTCCCAAAAATGCTATACCGGTAGCGCGCCGCGGCGGCGACTCCTTCCGACAACGCTCCTCGGTCCTGTGGCCTCCCAGCACCGGACGGGCCGCCGACACGTCGGACAGAAGAAGACGGAGCTCCGCGGCGATCCCACGATGGGGCCAAGAGCCCAGGAGGCGGAGAGGTGCGCTGCTCTCGGGCGAGCGAAACTGGCCTCTCCCGGGCAAGGCAATCGGCTGCTTGTCTTCGTGAGCTTGAAGCAAAAAAAGGTGAATCCAAAACAGAGAGCCGGCCAAAAGGAAAGGGGAAAATAAAACCCCCAGAAACTTCAGCTGGCCAAGGGAAAACAAATAAGACTCTCAGAGAAAACAATTCAACCAAAGGGAATTAAAGAAAGTAAAAGGAATAACCTAAAATCATACAAACTTGAACATTGGGCACTATCTAATAAAATGAAATTCAATTGTGAAAAAAGTAAGGTCCTACATATAGGCAAGAAAAACCAAATGCACAAGTACAGTATAGGTGGTACCTTGCTCAATAGTAGCAACTGTGAGAGGGATCTAGGAATCCTAGTGGACAACCATTTAAATATGAGCCAGCAGTGTGCAGCAGCTGCCAAAAAAGCAAACACAGTTCTAGGCTGTGTCTAGAGGGATAGAATCTAGATCACGTGAAGTGTTAATGCCACTGTATAGTGCCTTGGTAAGGCCACACTTGGAATACTGCATACAGTTTTGGTCACCACGATGTAGAAAAGACGTGGAGACTCTGGAAAGAGTGCAGAGAAGAGCAACCAAGATGATTAGGGAACTGGAGACTAAAACATATGAAGAACGGCTGCAGGAGCTGGGTATGTCTAGTTTGATGAAGAGAAGGACCAGGGGAGACATGATAGCAGTGTTCCGATATCTCAGAGGGTGCCACAAAGAAGAGGGAGTCAAACTATTCTCCAAGGCACCTGGGGGCAGGACAAGAAGCAATGGGTGGAAACTAATCAAGGAGAGAAGCAACTTAGAACTAAGGAGAAATTTCCTGACAGTTAGAACAATTAACCTCTGGAACAGCTTGCCTCCAGAAGTTGTGAATGCCCCAACCCTGGAAGTCTTTAAAAAGATGTTAGATAGCCATTTGTCTGAAATGGTATAAGGTTCCTGCCCACGCAGGGGGTTGGACTAGAAGACCTGCAAGGTCCCTTCCAACTCTGCTATTGTATTGTATTGTATTGATCTGTAGCTACAGGAACCGTTTGGTTGAGGTTATTGCTGCCAAAGGAGGGTCAACCAGGTATTAAGTCCACAGGTTCACATACTTTTTCCTCCCTGCACTGTGAATGTTTACATGTTATGTTCAATTAAACCATGGCAACATCTAATGTTTGTGTAGTATTATTTTAAGCAGACTGTGTTTTGTTATTGTTGTGACTTAGATGAAGTTCAGAGCACATTTTATGACCAATTCATGCAAAACTCCACGTAATCCCAAGGGGTTCACATACTTTTTCTTGCAACTGTATGTCCAATGGATTAAAAAAAGAGTTAGATTTCTTTTTGATGTAAAATTTGAAACAACATACAACGTTACGAAATCTATGGGACACAACTAAAGCATACATTAGGGGTTTAACAATAGCCTCTGTGGTGTGAAGGACAAAAGAAAAAAGAAACAACAAATAGAGCTGCAGGGAAAGCTTGAAGAATTGGAATTTAGGATGGAAAAAAAAACCTGAAAATGAGAAAATTAAATAAGAAAAAGATATGGTTAAGCATAAAGTAAACTTAATCTTACAAGAAGAAATGGCCCAAAGCCTTAGATTGATGAGTCAGAATTTTTTCGAACACGCAAACAAACCAGGGAGATGGCTGACCTACAAATTAAAGGAGAAGGGAAAAAAATTAATAGAACAATTACAAGATGAAAATGGGAATATGCATTACCAGATGGAAGGGGAAAAAAGTGTTGCCCAAAAATCCTTTAAAACTCTGCATAGCCAGGAGAATATATCAGAAGGAGATATCAAATGATATTTAAATGAGAGGGATCTTCTTATACTACTGGGATCTACTACAAAGAAAATGTTAGGGAGTTTATTTATTTATTTATTTTTCACATTTATAACCCGCACCCATCTCACCACAAAGGGACTCGGGGCGGCGAACAGAGAATTAAATCAATTAAACATAAATACAGAAACATTAAGGGCCTGTGCTAAAACCATTTTAAATCCCCATTTAAAACTTGCGGTGTTGGAGGTTACGCAAGGCCGGCTAGTTGGAAGAGGTGTGTCTTCAGACATTTGCGGAAGAGGCGGAGGTCAGAAATGATACGGAGTTCAGGGGGCAGGTCGTTCCAAAGGGCTCGTCCCGCCACAGAGAAGGCCCCACAGAGTTGACCCCCAGCTGGACAGACGTGGGGGATGTGAGCTCTAAAGAGTCTCACATGAAACCTGACAAACTGTCTCCAAGATCTGTTTTTGGATCAGAACCCCCCCCCCTGTGGGGGCGGGGGTTGAAGAAGGGGCAGCGTCTCATCAGACCCAGAAGGAGTTCAACAGGTCCCTTGTAGGTCAGAGATGCAAATGAATCGGAGCCGGGGGGGGCAGCATGGCAACATGGCTGCACAAGAGGCTGCTCCAGGCCAAAGCAGCTGAACAGGAGTGTGCAGAGGCAAGATGAAAGCCTGGTAAGATCTATTAATCCACAGTTATAAATCAGAATTTGGAAAAGGCAAAGAACCTTGAGAGCATAAATAATATTGATGGACAGACCGGAATTTTTGCGAAAAGAAAGAAGGGGCAAAATGGAGGGTTGAATCACTAGCCCCAAAGAGACCCGTTTGCTTTAAATAATTTGGACAGAAAGGAGAAAGAAGAGAAGTGACAAACTCACTTAAACACAACCCACTTAAACACAACCTCTAAATTTGGTTTTGGACTTGAAAAGTTTGTGTTTTTAAAGGAGTCTAGGAACGTGAAGATTTGCTTTGTCCAAGTGTCTTTTAACTAACATATCTTAAGCAACTCCAATTAATGAGAACTGGAATGCAACAAGGGAGAAAGATCAAGAAAAAAAGCACCATCTCCTTACTGACGACCTAATCTTGGCTGTGTGGGAAATTTTAATTAATTAACTGCCATAAATCAGAAAAGCAGGAGGGAAGAGAAACATACCCGAATTTGGCTATATGCAAGTTTGTTCCAATTAATATATTTTGAGCAATTATAACCAACGAGAAGCAGAAAGTACAAAAGAAAAAATAATAACAAAATCAAGAATTGGGGAAATACAAAGTCTTTTTTTCCTTTTTTGTCTGCAAAAATCAAGATGGCTCCAGCTTCTCTTCTGTTTTCACAGTAGTTGAATTAACTAAATTTAAGGTGGACCAGAATTTTGAAATAAGACTGGTATTACTAACAGCAATTTTGGAATTGGACTTTAAGGAAGAACAAAAGACCAAGATGGCTCCCGTTGCTCTCTCCCACAGCAGCTGAAGTAGATAAATTTAAGGTGGACCAGAACTCTGAAGTAAGAATTGTATAACTAACTGTAACTTTGGGACAGGACATTATGGAAAGGTGGGAATTTAATGAACTATGTGAATTTATAAAAATATGTATAAATCATTAAAATCAACTCTAAATAGAATTTTGAATTAAGAGAAGCAGGTATTTAAGGAAAAGGGAGGGAAGTGGGGGAGAGACAGTGAAGGGGTAGAAACGGTGGGAAATAAAAAGCAGACAAAAAACTCCATAGGGCTTGGCAGTGGTATAGGGAAAATTGTAAAGGGAGGATCTGTCCCAATAAAAGGGAATAAAAAGCAGACAAAAGATGTTTTGGAGGTTGACAGTGGCATAAGGAAAATTGAAATAGGAGGTTACACCATAACAAAGGGAAATATAAAAAATTTTTTTAAGGAGGCTTGGGGAAAATTGAAGAGGGTGGACAGGTCAAAACAAAGAAAAGAGAGAAGGCAGGAATAGAGAAGTAGAACAAAAGACTTACTAAGAAAAAATCAGACAACTAGAAATTGTTATATGGGAAAATATAAAGCTAAGATATAAGGGGTTTATTCCTAAATATGACAATAAAATGGAGTTGCTAACTGACTGAATATGATAATGGAAAGATAATTAAATAAAGGTTAAAACATATGGAATATAGAAAAATATGACTGATATGGAGATATTGTAAAGCAGAGGTTTGTGATTCACTTTTATACATGGTAATTAAACAGAGTTGCTAATTGATTGAATATGACAATAGAAGGACAATTTAAAAAAGAGACGGTTTCTGGCTTCCGGACGCGACGGACATGTTTTGGACACGTCCACCGCTTGTTTTCTCCAGCGGGCGCCTTTGGGGGCACGGGGGCTCTTGCAGGGAGCCCCCATTGTACGGGCAGCTTGCGGTGCAACCCCCACCTCAACGGCGGTCGGGGGGGCCGTTCCCGCCTCGCTCCAGGAGCCGGAGAACAGAACGCAGGGGGAAGAGTTCCTCTCGCCAAAGGAGCACCAGAACAGCAGCGATTGAATAGCGGGCTGAAAAGCCGGAGCTGGAGGAAGACACCGAGGCTCCGTAACAGCTGAGTGGCTTGTGAGTTTACTTTTTGATTTTGATGCTTTCAACTTGTCAAAAGGAAGAATAGAGGGGGGAGTTTGTAAAAAAAAACCTCGGAAAATAAGCGGCGTTTTAAAATGCTCCCCAGGTGCGGGAAGAGAGAGAAAGTAACATCCGATTCTTAACTATTTGAAAATGAAAGTATTACCATATATGGAATTGCTGTTGATATTTTGTATTTGAGCCTTGTTACAGCAGAAATGGACTTTCAGTAATTCTTCACAACCCCCAGAGAGGCGGAAAAATGGCGCTTCTTTGTTCTCAACAAGAAACTTTTTCTTTTGATATGTGAACATTCCTTCAACTTTACAGGACTGAAAAATTTATACACAAGCCAACTCAAGTGACTCTCGGGATTTCTCCCATTGTGTGCCTTCTTTTTTTTTAATGGATTGGATTGTAAAAAAATTTCTCTCTGGACTTTATGCAACATACATAATTTGGATACAGACTTTCCCTTTTCTCCGATCTCACGGACTGCTCGCCCACCAGACGCCATCTTACCCACAAGAACTTAAAACTTTTACTATGGCAGCAAGAAAGCCTCCATCTGGGAAATCTCTTTCCGCTCCTGCTTCAGTGAAATCTAGTCCAACTCTACAGCAAGCAAAAATTACTTCAATGATACAGAAAGAAGCAGCTGGAGAGGACACTCAACAATCATCAATAGAGGAAACCCTTCAAAATATAATGAAAGAAATAAAAGAAATCCGGAAAGACATGATAAGCTCAAGATTGGAACTTTTGGAGACACAGAGAACATTAATGGAAAATAAACAAAAAATTGATGGGTTGGAGGGTGGGGCAGTTGAGATGAGGGGAGAAATAAGGGAATCTCAAAAAGAAATTGTGGATCTTGCTGGTCATATGTCTAGAATGGATTTTGAAAGAATGTCTTATTTTTTAAGGTTTCAAAATGTTCCTGAATCAGATTCAGAAAATTTTAAAGATTTAATGAGTATAATTTTAGCAGATTATACTAAAAAGAATAAATAATACATCTGGGGGGGACATAGACCTGATTTACAGAATTAATTCAGCATATGCCAGAATAAATGATGTACCCAGAGAGATACATATTAAATTTGTAAGAAGGTCAACAAGGGATGAGATTCTGAGAGCACAGCGAGAAGGCCCTTTGATGTACCAGCAGAAAGAGATTGCTATTTTGAAACAGATCCCAAAAAAGATTTGAGAGATAAGAAGGAAATATTCCTTCTTATCCAAAAAATTGTATAAAAAAGGGGTGTGGTTCAAGTGGTCAATGCCTGAAGGAATGTTGGTGTTCTGGGAGGGGGGAGAGTAAGAATTAAAACAATTAAAGAGAAGGAAGCCTTTCTTAAAAAACATTCCTCAATCCTGGAGGACAAAAATGGGGGAGCGGGAGGGGCCATGGCTCCGCCCACTGGCAGGAAGGAAGAAGACACAATAGCCAAAAGACTCAGATCACAAAAATGATTTTTTTTCTTTTATATATTGTAATTCCTAAACGGATGGAAACAGGAACAAATGATTGAATGCATGAAATCTATGATATGATATGTATATATCTCTTTCCACCTTATACTGAAAGAATTTTTGTATGAAGTCTTGGAGGCAGCCACCACCTCCGACATGGAAGCCTTAAAACATTTCTTCTATATCCTACATACCCTTTTCCTTGTTCTAAATTTGTAAAAACCAATAAAAATTGTTGTTCAAGAAGAAGGACAATTAAACATGGGTTAAAATATATGAAACATGGACACATATAGAACTTATAAGATGATTTAAAGACAGAATTACAAAGTGGGGGTGTGTAAGGATGTATAATTATATAAACATAATGATGAGAATAGCTGGGAATTGTAACCAGGTCTACATCTCGGCCAAAATTAGGCAAGGTTTTTTTAAAAAGTATAATTACTATATATGTATATCTTTTTATTCTCTGTTTTTAAAAAAGGAGGAAGATATCTGTTAAAATTAAATATGTATATTGAAAAGGAATTACAAATACCATCAACATAAAATGGAGCTAGCTCAGAAGCTGAAATACACCAAGTAAATGAGATGCAGAGTATGAAGTAGAGGAAAGAGGTAAGGGAAGAACAGAGGGATAGGAGAGAGGGCAGGGAGGGGAAGAGGAGGAGAGAAAGGAGTGGAAAGGGGAGAGAGGAGAAGGAGAGAGGAAGGGGAAGTAGAGAAGAGAAGGATGACAGAGGGAAGAAAGGAGGTAAGGGGGAGGAGAGAGGGAGAAGAAAGTGACAAATATGGTGTATGGAGAACAGAAGAGCCAATAAATGTTTTTGGGAGTTGATGGTAAAATGAATTGATATAAACATTTAATAATACAATACGATGTTGGCTATGTAATAGTATACATGAGGTTATATGTTATGAAAATGAAAAAAAAAATATTTTATTAATTATATGCACATTATATGCTTATGTCACAATACCCTGGTAGCCCCAATTAAGGGAGGAAGCATACTGCTTTCCTTTTCTGCCTTTCGGCTCATCACCAGAGACCATCTAGACAGAAAGCTATTATAATAAATTTTATTTACAAACATATAAAATACATATAAAATACACTCACACAAAACTTAGACATACACTACATTTACACCATACAATACGAACAGGAACTTCCTGTTCTTTCTAATTGCAATTGTCAATTGATGCTGCTCATCTTATATTGTTTCCCCTTCTGTTATATTTCATTTGAATTTCACCATTCTAAACCCTCTTATTTTACTCATAACTACTGTTTTTAAGTTTTGCTGTATTCCTTCATTAGTTCTTGTTTCTTTCCTCCATCCACCTATACCATTTATCCCATATCTGATAGAATTCTGATTCTTCTTTTCCCTGGCTTTCTTTAGTTAATTTGTCCATTTCAGCACAATCCATAACCTTTCTTATTATTTCATCTTCGCTTGGAGTTAATTTGTTTTTCCATTTCTGGGCAAAGGCAACCCTTGCCGGCGTAATTATATGTAGTATTAAATATTGGATTTCTTTTTTGTATTTCACAGACATTATTCCTAATAAAAAAACTTCAAGTTTCCATTCTATTTTAACTCCTATTATTGCCTCCAACAAATTTTTGATCCTTTTCCAAAAATTTTTAGTTTCCTTACAGGTTCACCATGTTCCATGTATTGATTCACATTTCCAGCATTTTGGGGAGGTATTTGTTGAAATTTTTGCTAACCTTGTAGGAGCCAGGTGCCATCTGTAAAACATTTTGTACTGATTTTCCTTGTATGCAACTGATAATGTCATTTTTAAGTTCGTTCCCCAAAATTTTTCCCATTTGTCTAATTCAATATTATAGCCAAAGTTCTGCGCCATTTTATCATTTGTTCTTTCACAATTTCCTCTTCCATTTTATACTTCAGGAGAAATTTATATATTCTCATCTTCTTTCTATCTGGGCTTTGAATAATTTTGTCCAATTCATGTGATTCTGTTTCAATGTCATATAATTTAGTATTATTATTGTATTTAGTTTTGATTTGGAAGTACGTTAGCCAATCAACTTTCATGTTTTGTTCTGCCAATTCTTCAATTTTTTTCAAATTTCCCTGTCTGTCAATTAGGTCTCTGTATCTTAGCATTTTGTTCATATCTATAAAATTTGGATGGACTGTCCTTTCTCTCGGTGATAGCCAATTCGGGATTTTCAGTGTATTTTGTTTTTTATTTTAAGCCAATTTTGCAATAACTCTGTTCTAATTAAATGTTTTTGGAAATATTTGTGTGTTCTGTTTTTATCATCCCATAGGAATGTGTGCCAGCCTGCTTGCAAATCAGGGCCTTCTAAAGTCAAAATTCTTTTATTCTTTAGCTCTATCCAATCCTTCACCCATGTTATTGTTACTGCTAATGCATATAATTCCCAATTTGGTAGTGCTAAACCTCCTCTCTCCTTTCTGTCTTGCATTGACTTTAGCTTAATCCTTGGTTTTCGTCCCTGCCAAATGAACCTAGCTGTTATTTTGTTTAGTTCTTGAAAGAAAGTTTTCCCTGGGTTAATGGGTGCTGCTTGCAGCAAGAATAGGATTCTTGGTAAGATATTCATTTTAATTGTGACTATACGTCCCATTAGTGATAACTGAATATTTTTCCACTTTTCTAAGTCTTTCTTTATTTGTGTCACTAATTTATTATAATTATCATCTTTAATTGTGGAACATTTTGCCGACACCCAGATCCCCAAGTATTTCACTTTCTTAGATATTTGCATTCTAGTCGTGATTTCCAGTTCCTCTTCTTGCTTTTTTGTCATGTTCTTGATTATCATTTTTGTTTTGTTTTTGTTGATCTTTAGTCCTGCCACTTCGCCATATTCTTCTAATTTTTGAATTAATTTCAAATTGGATTCTGATGGGTCTTCTAGAACGAATACTAAGACATCGGCATAAGCTTGGGCCTTAAATTCTTCATTTTTAAGTGTTAGACCTTTTATTACCTGATTCTTCCGAATTTCATTTAATAAAATTTCCAAAGTCAATATAAACAGCAAAGGAGAGAGGGGGCATCCCTGT
Organism: Rhabdophis nuchalis; assembly: GCA_039707465.1. Classification (NCBI taxonomy): domain Eukaryota; kingdom Metazoa; phylum Chordata; class Lepidosauria; order Squamata; family Natricidae; genus Rhabdophis; species Rhabdophis nuchalis. The sequence goes on from CM077653.1 coordinate 16,957,056, forward strand.
CTGACATCCCTTCTGGTTGGTACCAGAAGGGGTACTGGTATCCTGGCAAGGAAAAAGATATAAGATAGAGAATATAGAAGAAGCGCAGGAATTCTATAAAAAATACTGTACTGGGGAAGGAGTAAAGAGGACCTAGAAAGTAGAAGTCAAGAAGAAGAAATACCAGAGGACAAGGAAGGAAACAGTAAAAAAGAACAGAGGCAAGAAAGAGAGAGAGCGGAGAAAGAAGGCGTGAGAGAGAAAAGTCAGATACAAACCAGAAGCAATAAAAAACACCCCATCTAAAGATGGTCCAGGAAATAACGATTATCTCAATAAATTTGAATGGACTGAATGCACCAAAAAAAAGAGCCCAGATGTTTAACAAACGTAGGAAACTAAAGGCAGATATAATTTGTATACAAGAAGTGCACATCAAAAGGGAACATATGAACTTATTGGAAAATAAAAAACTAGGGAAATTATATACAGCACTGGCAGATTTAAAAAAAGAGGGATAGCAACATATATAAAGGAAACACTAAATTCTAAAGCAGTTTACTCTGCTAGTAAACTCTAAGTCATTAGAGTTCAATCATTAGGACTCTAATGATTGAAATAGAGACAACAGAAAAACCAATATTACTAATAGTCATATATGCACCAAATCAGAAACAAGAGGAAATTTATAGAGAATTACACAACAAAATAAACAAATTAGAATATGAAAATATTTGCTTAATTGGGGACTACAATGCAATAGTGGATTAAAAAAATTGACTATGAAAGCAAAAGGAAAAATAAAACAAAAAAGAATACGCTACCCAATTCCTGTTTTGCAATGGCAATGGAATACAAATTACAGGATATTTGGAGAAAAAGGCACAAAGCAAGAAAGCAATGGCGGGAGCCAGAGACCATATCAGTTGTTGGGAGCGCGCACTCGCTGTTTACAAGAGGTTGCGCGCTCCGATCTCCATGGCTCTACTCGCAACCCAGGAGGTCAGAGTTCCCAGGGCCTGGGCTCGAGGCTGATGCTGTGCAACGCCAGGTCCGTTATCAACAAGGCCCCCCTCATCCATGATTTGGTATTAGAGGGGGAGCCGGACCTGGTAGGTGTCACGGAAACCTGGCTGGGTCCCAAGGGAGCGGTGCCCCTCGTGGAAATGTGCCCGCCAGGCTACTGGGCATTCCATCAGCCACAAGTCCTAGGCAGGGGTGGGGGGTGGCGGTCATTGTGAGGGAGGATCTAGCTCCGAGGGAGACCTCTGTGCCGCAGATAGCCAGCTGTGAGGCCTTAGGTATGAAGTGGGGCCTTGGGAGGCAGTTGGGCTTGCTGATCGTGTACCTGGCTCCCCGCTATGTTTCAGCAGCCCTGCCTGAGCTCCTCGAGGTGATAGCCGAGATGGCAGTTGAGGCCCCCAGGCTTTTAGTCATGGGGGACTTTAATCTGCCATCGGTAGGTGAAACCTTTGAGTTGGCTCAGAAGTTCATGGCCTCCATGAAGCCATGAACCTGGCCTAAGTAATTCAGGGCCCCACTTACACTGGAGGCCACACACTGGATCGTGTCTTTATCTCCGGCCAGTGGAGGAGTGATCTGGGATTAGGGGACTTAACGATTACCCCCGTCATGGTCAGATCACTCTCTCCTTCGACTAGACTTTCCAACCGCTGCACCCCCCGCAGGGAGGCGGAACCGGATATTCCACAATGGTTCCGCCCCAGGCTCCTGATGGATCCAGAGAGGTTCCAAACGGAGCTTGGGCCAATACTGGGAACCCTGACCCGTGACTCGACTGAGGTCCTGGTGGCCGCCTGGAATAACGCGGCCATTGGGGCCCTGGACCGGGTCGCACCCTTGCGGCCTCTCATGCGTCACCGATCTGCCTTGGCCCCTTGGTTCTCCGAGGAGCTGAGGGCATTGAAGCGATGCAAGAGATGCCTGGAGGGCATTTGGAGATCTACTTGCACCGAATCTGATCGAACACGCGCTAGGTCCCACTTAAGGACCTACCTCATGGCGATAAGGGCGGTGAAACGTAATTATCTCGCCGCCCTTATCGCATCCGCAGATAACCGCCCTGCCGCCCTCTTTAGAGTGATCCGCTCCCTTCTCCAACAGGGGCCGCGGGAAGCTCCTTTACAGGGTCGTGCAGAGGAGTTCGGTCAATATCTGCTGGATAAAGCGCTCAGATCCGGAGCGAGCTGATCTCCAATGAGGTGGATCCGGGCCGGCAATCGGAGGCAGGTCCTGAGACCGTTTTATGGGAAGAATTTGACTTTGTGACTCCTGATGACATGGACAGGTTGTTGGGACGACTGAACGCTACCACATGTTCATTGGACCCATGTCCCTCCTGGTTAGTACTGGCCTCCCGGGAGGTTACACGAGGCTGGCTCCAGGAGATAGTGAATACATCTCTGAGTGAGGGGTCTCTTCCGGCCACCTTGAAAGAGGCGGTGGTGAGACCCCTCCTCAAGAAGTCTTCCCTGGACCCAGCATTATTGGCTAACTATCGTCCGGTCTCCAACCTTAGCTTTCTTGCTAAGGTTGTAGAGAGTGTGGTAGCTCAACAGTTCTCCCGACACCTGGAAGAAACCGTCTTATCTAGACCCGCACCAGTCCGGCTTCTGTCCTGGGCACAGCACAGAGACGGCATTGGTCGCGTTGGTCGATGATCTCTGGAGGGCCCGAGACAGAGGTTGTTCCTCTGTCCTGGTCCTATTAGACCTCTCAGCAGCTTTCGATACCATCGACCATGGTATCCTCCTGCAGTGGCTGGAGGGGCTGGGATTGAGAGGCACTGTATTGCAGTGGTTCTCTTCCTACCTCTCTGGCCGGTCGCAGTGTGTACTGACAGGAGGGCAGAGATCAACCTCGAGGCCCCTTTCATGTGGGGTACCTCAGGGCTCGGTTCTCTCACCCCTCCTGTTTAACATCTACATGAAGTGAGATCATCCGTGGCTTTGGGGTAGAATACCATCAGTACGCTGATGACACTCAGCTGTACATTTCTACCCCTGGCCACTCCAACGATGCCATGGAAGTGCTGTCTCGGTGTCTGGAGGCTGTGCGGGTCTGGATGGGGAGGAACAAACTCAAACTCAACCCGTCCAAGACCGAGTGGCTGTGGTTCCCGGCATCTCGATATAACCAATTAACTCCATCGTTGGCTATCAGGGGCGAGTCATTGGCTCCCGCGGAAAGGGCCCGCAACTTTGGCGTCCTCCTGGACTCACGGCTGTCCTTAGACGATCATGTGATGGCCGTGGCCAGGGGGGCCTTCTATCAGGTTTACCTGATACGCCAGTTGCGCCCCTTTCTAGATCGAGATGCCCTACGCACGGTCACTCTAGCCCTGGTTATTTCCCACCTAGACTACTGCAACGCCCTCTACATGGGGCTCCCCTTGAGGTGCATCCGGAGGCTCCAGCTAGTGCAGAATGCGGCCGCGCGGGGGATTCTGGGAGTTTCTCGTTACTCCCATGTAACACCTCTCCTGCGCGAGCTGCACTGGCTGCCTGTGGTCTTCCGGGTGCGCTTCAAGGTGTTAGTTACCATCTTCAAAGCGCTCCATGTCAAGGGTCCTGGTTACTTGAGAGACCGCCTCCTACCACATTCCTCCCTTCGACCTGTCCGCTCTCACAGAGTTGGCCTTCTCAGGGTGCCGTCAGCCGGTCAATGCCGACTGGCGACTCCCAGGGGACGAACCTTCTCTGTGGTGGGTCCCACACTCTGGAATGACCTTCCCACCTATATCCGCACCATCACGGACCTACGCCTCTTCCGTCGGATGGTAAAAGCACATTTCTTTCATCTAGCCGGCCTGACATAGATTAGGGAATATTTTAATTCGATATTTATTGGTTTTAATTATTTATTCAAATTTTAGCACAGATTTAATAATTTAATTGTTTTTTATATTTTGTATATTGTGGGGTTTTTATCTTTCTGTGCACCGCCCTGAGTCCCTTTTAGGTGAAATAGGGCAGTATATAAATCAAAATAATAATAATAAATAATATAAAACAATATACCTTTTATATCGAACCCACACCAGCCCCTGTCACGAATTGGCATGGCCTGGATATCATCAGATTTATGCAATCAAGTAGAGGAAATTGAAATTGAACTACCGTTCAATTTTTCAGCGTATAAGACGCACCGGAGTATAAGACGCCCCAAGGTTTTGAAGCGGCAAATTACAAAAAAAAGTAGGTAGGTAGGTAGGTAGATAGAGGGAGAGAGAGGGAGAGAAAGAAAGAGAAATACGTACGGTAGGTAGATAAAGGGATAGAGAGAGAGAGAAATAGAGAAATACAGTAGGGAGGGAGAGAGAGAGAGAGTAGGTAGGTAGGTAGGTAGGTAGGTAGGTAGGTAGGTAGGTAGGTAGGTAAAGGGATATATAGAGAGAGAAATAGAGAGGGAGAGAGAAATACAGTAGGTAGGTAGGGAGAGAGAGTGTCTGTGTAGGTAGGTAGCTAGGTAGATAAAAGGGGAGAGAGAGAAATACAGTAGGTATGTAGGGGGAAAGGGAGAATGTGTGTGTGTGTAGGTAGGTAGGTAGAAAGATAGAGAGAGAAATAGAAAGATAAAGGAATACAGTAGGTGTCAAGCTCCCAAGAGAAACTTCAAATGATTCACGGCCTCACGTAACAGTTCAAAGAAATGTCCGTTTATTGAATATAACATCATGGCGAGTCTCGTTTGTAGCCAGAACTGGCAATAATTGGATGGCTTCTGCCCTTTACCCCCTTATGCCCCCTCCCCTCTGCTTGTCATCAATCACGTTCCCCAATTACATTTAAAATAATTGCATGCATGCGCAGTCACAGGCTGTCTTGAAAATACTTTCCTGCCACAGGAATGTCAAGAATTTTCAGTTCGTTAAGGCCAACAGATAAGGTCCTTGGCAACATCGGGATGTTGACATCCGGCTCCGCTCCCCTTACTTCTCGAAAGCAACCTATGGGAAACAAAACAATCTAAATGCAGGTATATGACTTAGGGATGCGTCCCCCTCCCCCCCGGCTTGCTTGGGTTTTCTGCATGGAATTTTGCTATAAGGCGGTCAGCTTGGATGTTTCTATGTTTCACCCACGATGCTTCCGATAGGGGATAACCCTTCCACTTGATTAGGTATTGGAGTTGTCTTCTGTGCCACCTCGAATCAAGAATTCGTTGGACTTCATAATGGGTTTGGCCCCCTATGACCATAGGGCCTGGGGGCGCACGGGGCAGTGGTCTCAGGGTGGAACCGATCACAGGTTTCAAAAGGCTACTATGAAACGATTGGTGTGTCTTCCCCAGCAATCGAGGCAGTTTCAATATCACTGTGACTGGGTTGATGATTTTTATTATGGGGAATGGCCCCACAAATTTTGGCGCCAGTTTTTTGCTGGGCAGTCTTTGTCTGAAGTATTTCGTGGAGAGGTAAACCTTCTCTCCTACCTGGAACGGCCGTTGCGGAGCCCGGTGTTTATCTGCCTGTTTCTTGTAGGTTTGTGTCGCTTTGGCTAGGGCTTTCTTGACATTTTCCCAAGCTGCTTTCAGCATCGACATCCAATCAGTCAAGCTGACTGAGGAGGATGGGTCTCTTGGATACTCAGGCATTGGGACGAAGTCCATGTCGCTCACTACTTTGAACGGTGTAAGTCCTGTGCTGCTGTGAACAGCATTATTGTATGCAACCTCAGCGAAAGATAAAAGGTCTGCCCAATTAGACTGCTGATAGTTCACGTAGCACCGCAGGTACTGCTCTATCATGGCGTTCAGTCTTTCTGCTGCCCCATTAGTGCTCGGATGAAAAGCTGAACTAAGACCCTGAGATGATCCAATGGACCGCAGGAACTCCCTCCAAAATTTAGCCGTGAACTGGACCCCTCTGTCTGAGATGATTCTTCGAGGTACTCCATGCAGTCGGTAGATATGCTTCACGAACAGTTTAGCCAGTTTGTGAGCCGAGGGTAGTCCGCTACAGGGAATGAAGTGTGCCTGCTTGGAGAACATGGCTATTACAGTCCAAATCACTGTGTTCCCCCCACTTTTTGGCAACTCTACTATAAAGTCCATTGCAATCTCCTCCCATGGCCTCGTTGGTTCTGCCACTGTTTGCAGTAGTCCCGGGGGTTTTCCTGGTCGTATTTTCATTGTAGCACAGACTGTGCAACTTTTTACATAGCTATCCACATCTTTCTTCATTCCGGGCCACCAGAATTGCCTCCGGGCTAGGTGTAAAGTCTTTAGGAACCCAAAATGGCCTGCCAATTTGGCGCCGTGGCTCCTCTGGAGAACTAGGATACGTAGAGATTCTGGAACGTAGAGTTTCGTCCCCTTCCAGGCGAGGTCATCCCTCTTCGTCAAGATGTGTTGGTTGTTTTGGAACCAAGGGTCTGTTAGCAGCTCAGTTTTGAGTCTTGTGGTTAGATCGCTTGTGGTTTGACTCCGTCGGTCACGGTGTTGCCGCCTGGTGGTTACTTGGGCAGCTGGTTGAGTAGAAGGAATAATGGCGTCCACTACATGCTCCCGTTCGCATTTGTACTGAGGCATGCGGGAGAGGGCATCAGCTAGAAAGTTCCTCTGCCCTGGAATGTGCTTTAGTACGAAGTCGAAACGGTTGAAGTATTGAGCCCATCGGACTTGTTTGGGTGATAGTTTCCGTGGGGTTCTGAGAGCTTCCAGATTTTTGTGGTCGGTCCAAACTTCAAACGGTTTCTGGCTCCCTTCTAGCAGGTGTCTCCAGGTTAGTAGTGCCCATCGCACAGCAAAAGCCTCCTTTTCCCATGCGGCCCATCGTCTCTCGGTGTCTGTGAGTTTGCGGGAGGTATAGGCACAGGGTTGTAAATTTTCTTGGTTGTTTCTTTGGAGTAGTACTGCTCCTACGGCCATGTCGCTGGCATCTGCCTGGATCATGAAAGGTTGCTCAGGGTCAGGATGCTTCAGTACCGGCTCCTTTGCAAACATTTCTTTCAGTGTTTCGAATGCCTCCTGGCAGGTTAGGCTCCACTGTAGGGGTTGTCCCGGACGAGGTTTCGTTCCTGGGCTCCCTGTCTTCAGGAGGTCTGTCAGGGGTTTGGCAATCTTCGCAAAGGAGGGAATGAACTGCCTGTAGAAGTTTGCGAACCCTAGGAAACTTTGTAGCTGTCTGCGAGTGCGAGGGGGTTGCCAGCTTAGGACGGCTTGCACTTTAGCTGGGTCCATCTCGATTCCCTCATTTGACACTCGGTAGCCTAGATAGTCTAGTCGCTCACGGTGGAATTCACATTTTGATAGTTTGAAATACAGGTTGGCTGCCAGAAGTTTTTCCAGTACTTGGCGAACCAGGGGTATGTGGTCATCGACGGTCTCAGTGTAAATAAGGATGTCATCTAGAAAAACAAGGACCCCCTTGTAGAGGTGCTCATGCAGTACCTCATTTATTAACTGCATGAACACTGCTGGGGCTCCCTGTAATCCAAAAGGCATCACTTTGAATTGGAAGCTTCCTAAAGGGCAGTTGAATGCTGTTTTCCATTCATCTCCTTCTCTGATCTGTATTCGGTAGTATGCTTCTCTGAGGTCTAATTTGGTAAAGACTTTTCCCTTGGCCAAGTGAGACAGCATATCTTTCATGAGGGGAAGCGGGTATAGGTTGTGTACGCACACCCCATTGATCCCTCGAAAATCTACGACCAGGCGCATAGTTCCATCTTTTTTCTCTTTGAAAAGGACTGGTGCCGCAATCCGTGGCTTGGCTGGCTCAATGAACCCTCTTGCTAGGTTTTTATCTATGTATTCACGCATTTCTTGCATCTCTCGAAGCGTCATGGCATACAGCTTGGGTTTGGGCAGTTTTGCCCCAGGGATGATTTCAATGGCACAATCTATTTCGCGGTGGGGGGCAGGATGTCGCATTCTGTCTCACTGAACACTTCTGCGAGGTCCTGGTATTCCACTGGAATCAGTTCAGCCTCTGGGGATTTGTCAGATGTGGTTTCCAGTTGTTCTCGTGGGCTCTCTTGGGGGGCTCCCAATGTGAGTGGTATTTCTGCTTGCTCATGAGGGAGGGGTTGAGGACCCGGTGATATCCTAAGTCTGCGGGTGCCCCCTTGCCACCAGATGGTTGGTCCCCACTTGTCTAACCAGGAAAGTCCAAGTATAACTGCCTCTGTCATTTTGGGGGCTATTATGAATCGAATTATTTCCCAGTGATCTGCCAATTCTAGTCTCACTGGTTCAGTTAGGTGAGTGGCATAGGCTCCGCCCATTAGGGATCCGTCAACCTGCTCGAATCGAATCGGGTGGGCCAATCTTTTCGCTCTGATCCCGTTTCTGAACTGTGGTTAAGTTGATCAAGCACCTAGTGCAGCCTGAGTCTACAAGAGCCTGAAAATCCCCCTGTTTTCCCGTTTTTGAGGTTGTGAGGCGTATTGGGAAAAGGAAAGGGTAAATTGATTCACTCACCATTGGGTCATTTTCTCCCTCGTCCTCGTTGTCATAGGGTTCGATTGACTGGTCATCATTGCCACCACTTTCGCCTGGGAGGGAGGAGACCCCTGCAGCTTGAAGAGCCCTCCTGGAAGTGTTGATAGCCCATCGGGGCCCTCGTTCTTGTCGGGCCCTGGGTGGTAGGTCTGGCCTTGGTTTCAGGGATAGGGATGGGCATGCCGCTACCATGTGGCCCATCCCACCGCATCTGTAACACCTCACGGAACTTCGAGGGAGGGCTGGTCTCAGGTCTCGTTCTGGTGCCATTTCTTTCTTTTGGCGAGGTGGTTTCAGATTAGGTTGACCCCTCTCCTTTGTGTCTGGTTCCTTCCTTGTGTCGTTGGCACGTAGTCCAGTCGACTTTTGTTGCCACTCGGAACCACTCAGAGAGTTGGTTTGGGATGTCACGATATGCAGTTACTTGGGCAATACGTTTATCCAGGCTTATTCTGAAAAAATGCACCAGCAACCGTTCTGGAAGTGGGGTAGTCTTCCAACTATCCTCCTGAATTCACGGATGTGCTCTTTGATGGGGCGGCCTCTTTGCTTAGGTTGCTTAGGTTTAGGTTGCTGAGTTCCTCCTCTGCATATGGGTCCTCCTCCCCCTCTTCAAACCTGGCCTCTAATACTTGCAGGAAGTCATCTATGTCTCTCAGTTGAGGAGCCCTTCACTTATGGAGGGCTGCTAGCCATTCTTTTGCTTCCCCCTCAAAACCCTCTGCAATGGCATTCACCATGGCTCTGGGGGATGGGTAGAGGTGCCCATAGCGTTCTAAGTGGATATCAGCTGAATCAAGGAATAGAGCTAGCTGGTCTGAGTAACCATCAAACTTTCCCCTGAATCGGGGTGGATCGTTTAGTTCCCTCCCTCCTCTGTCTTCCTCCCGGCCTCTATATGCTCGTGTTTGATATGGCCGGTCATCTTCTTCAGCTCTAGGAGGGGGAGAGGGAGGGAGTTGTCTGCTCTTGGCAGCACGCTTGCATCGTGGGAGGGGTGCTGGCTGCTGTTTTGGGCTTCTTCCTCTTGGGTTGAGTGGGGGAGGGGGGCTACGCTCCAGCCTGCGTCTCCTCCCTTCAGCAGGATCAGATATGCCTGTTTTCTCTTTCGGACGGCAGGCTGGCCCCTCGTCATGAAGAGTGGCTTGTTCAAAATCCTCCCTCAGCTTCTCTACTGCACCCCCCAGGGGTCCCATCTGGAGCCGTGGGCGCCTGGCTTGTTCCCAATCCCACATCCAGTCCACCCTTGCTAGTTCATTGGAGATTCCCCCTTTTTTCTGGGAATTGGGGTAAGGAAATTCGAGCTCAGCTGCTTTAGGGGTCAGAGCCCACCGGTACTTATCTTCCCTTGCTTCTGCTGCTGGGAAAGGTTTTACAGGCTGGACGTCTGAAGCTCCGCTGTTCAGAGGGGTTGGCTGGCCTCCAGCTGAAATGAGGCTTTCTTCGGATAGCCCACCTTCTGCCATGGTGGCCTGATCCCTCCAGGCGTTCCAGATATTCGGTGATGCCTGGAGGAGACGGGATTCAGGTTGCCCGGAAATCTTGATAGATTTCTTTAAAGAGTTCTGGCTATCTGTCAAGCTCCCAAGAGAAACTTCAAATGATTCACGGCCTCACGTAACAGTTCAAAGAAATGAATATATTGAATATATTGAATATAACATCATGGCGAGTCTCGTTTGTAGCCAGAACTGGCAATAATTGGATGGCTTCTGCCCTTTACCCCCTTATGCCCCCTCCCCTCTGCTTGTCATCACGTTCCCCAATTACATTTAAAATAATTGCATGCATGCGCAGTCACAGGCTGTCTTGAGAATACTTTCCTGCCACAGGAATGTCAAGAATTTTCAGTTTGTTAAGGCCAACAGATAAGGTCCTTGGCAACATCGGGATGTTGACAGTAGGTAGGTAGGAAGAGTGTGTGTGTGTGTAGTTAGGAAGGTAGAAGGATAGAGAGAGAGAAAGGGAGAAATACAGTAGGTAGGTAGAGAGAGAGAGAGAGAGATTAGGTAGGTAAGTTGATGTTCACAGGTGTATTTATTTATGTTCTGCAGAAGGAAATCGCAGACAAACCTTAAAACTTCGTTTCTGCTTGCTCAGAAACAGTTAAAGAGCCTTCCGCAACGGGGGGGGGAGCCTTTGCACTCGGCAAACTTCCAAAACAGCCCATTTCTCCGTGAAAATGAGGCTTTTTTTAAAAAATAAAAAGCATAAGTAGCCTGGGGGGGGGGGGGGGGGGGTCTTGCAGAGTGCTCGGGGGGGGGGGTGAAAAATGAGCAAAAAACCTGCCCCGCTTACCCAGGAGCTGCCTCCATAAGGCTCAGCACAGCCAGTTTGGTGAAGGGGGCGGGGTTCCAGGAGGCAAAAAGGGTTTTTTTGCGCTTTGCATACTTCTTCCAAATGCTCTTTCTCCGCGAAAACGGGGCCGATTTTCTTCAAATAAAAAGCATGACTAGCCTTGGGGGGACTTGCAGAATGCTCCTGGGAGGGGGGGGGCAAAAAACCGCCCCATTTATCGTGAAAATGGGCCATTTTGGGGTCAAATAAATTGCATGCATAGCCCTATGGAGGCTTATAAAGTGCTGCTGGGGGCTGGGGGAGGGGGAAACGGCCCGTTTGAGGCTAATTTCTGCCCTCCCCAGCTCCCATGGGCTCTCTGGAAGCCTCCACAAGACTAGGCACAGCCAATTTGGTGAAGGGGGTGACTGACTTCTGCCAGTCAGAAGTCTGAGGGAAATGTCACGAAGAGGCTCAAATGGAGAAACCATAAGGGCCTGAAGTACAAGGGGAAGATCCCAAGTTGGGTAACGGTGGATCATAGGCGGGCTGAGATTTGAAGCTCCCTTCAGGAAGGCCCACACACCTGGGTGGTAGGACAGGGAGTGATCCCGTTCCCCACCAACTACTGTTGACAAAGCTGGAACCTGGCATCGGAGGGCGTATTAGGCGTAAGTGCCTTGTGTATACCTGACTGGAGGAAATCCAACACTTGTGGCACTGTTGCTTCAATGGGGTCAGTACCGGAAGTGCGACTCCATCTGCAGAAATCCCACCAGGTCGCCTCGTATATGCGGGTTGTCGAAGGCCGGCGAGTGGCCTGAATGGTGGAGATGACCCTGTCAGAAAAGCACTGCTGACTCAACATAGCCCGCTCACCTGCCACACGGCTAGTTGCAACGGCTGCGGGTTCGGATGGACAAGAGCCCCCATGAGAGGATGATTTGATCGTCCGGAATCCTCCATGGACGTGTGATGGACAGGCGGACGAGATCGGCGTAACAAGGACGTCTCGGCCACATTGGTACTACCAGTAGGACCTCCGCTCCTTCCATCAGAATCTTCTGGATCACCAGAGGCACAATCGGTAGCGGGGGAAAGGCGTACAGGAGTCTGTCCGGCCAAGGGCTACGAAGAGCGTCGGTGCCTTCTGCCCCCGCTTCCTGATACCTGGGGTAAAATTGCGGCAGGTGAATGTTGTTGGGGTGCGCAAACAGATCCACCTGTGAATGGCCGAAATGGCAGGACAGCTCCTGGAACAGGGACGGGTGCAGCCTCCACTCCGCTTGATCCACAATGGATTGGCTCAGCCAATCCGCCTGGGTGTTCACTGTGCCCGAGATGTGCTCCGCATGGATTAATGATACATGGATCTCCGCCCAGTGGTGGAGGTGCTCTGCTTCCATCATGAGAGCCCTGGACCATGTGCCTCCCTGGCGATTGACATGTGCCTTGGAGGCCACATTGTCAGTCAGTATGAGGACATGGGAGGACTCTACTAAGTCGCGGAACTTGCGAAGGGCTAAGCGGCCCGAAGTTCCAACCAATTGATGCTATTGGTCAATTCCTGAGCACTCCAGTGACCTTGAGCCACCTGATTCAGGGCGTGAGCTCCCCACTCGAATTGGCTCGCATCCGTGGTCACGATAATCTGCTCCGGCTTCTTGAAGAGGCATCCCTTGAGGATCCGGGATGACAGCCACCAGTGAAGCGACAGGGACACCTTGGCTGGTATGCGGGTCCTCATTTGGGAGTGGCTGGTGTGCGCCCTCTGGAAGGGGAGAAGGAACCACTGAAGCGGACGTGCATGAAACCTTGCCCAAGATACAATGTCTATGCAAGAAATCATCTTTCCTAGGAGCTTGGAAAGCACCACAAGGGAAGGGGACCTCTGATGAAGGACCTGGCGCACCAGGGTCTGAAGGCTCCGTTGTCGGTCCTGAGACAGAGAGACCACGCACCTCTCTGAGTCGATGACTGTCCCGAGATGAAGCAGGGACGTGGTCGGACGTAACTGACTTTTGGGGAAGTTCAGCACAAATCCGTGATCCTGTAAGGCGTCAGCGATCATCAGCTGAAGGCCACGACAGGCTTGTTTGTGAGAGGAGGACAAAAGCAATATATCATCGAGATAGCAGTTCACCCTTACGGGTACTACCCTCAGGGAGGCCGCAATCACCGCCAGAAACTTGGTGAAGGTCTGCGGGGCCGAGGAGAGGCCGAAGGGCATGGCGCAGTATTGGAAATGATGCCCTGCAAATTGGAACCATAGGAACCTTCGATGGGCCTGATGTATTGGCATGTGTAGATAAGCCTCCTTGATATTGATCGAGGTGAGGAGATTGCCCTGACGAATGCAAGCTAGGATGCTTTTGAGTTTTTTGTATTTGAGGTAGAAATTGAGCCTTTTCAAATCTAGAATTGCCCGAAATCCTCCCAAGGGTTTGGGAACTAAGGAATAGTATGGAATAAAACCCTAGACCCTCTTGCCCTAGTGGTACCTGCTCTATGGCATTGATGGAGAGAAGGTGATGAATCTCTGCATCCATCAGGCATCATTTGTCCAGACACCTGGGAACCGGGCATCTGATAAAACGTCTCGGGGGGATGGCAAGAAATTCTAGAGTGAGGCCCAGCCTCACTGTCTGGAGAGCCCAGGCATCAGAGGTTGTGGATTCCCATTGGTGGGCAAAGGCTGTTAAACGCCTGCCAATAGGGATTGCCTCATTTGAGTCATCGGCACCTACGAAACGACCCGTTGCAGGAGCCAAGCCTGAGCCTGCTTCTGGTTCTGCTGCCTGTCCCTGGTGTTAGATCGGTCCTGGGACCAATCCTGGGGCTGAGAGAATGACCTGTTATACTGGGGAGTGTAAGGTGCAGTAGTGTATTTTTTTTATTTTTTTATTTATTTATTACTCAATTTTATATATCCCCCGATCTCCGCGAGGGGACTCAGGGCGGTGCACAGAAATATAAAAACGCATACATTACAAAACAGTTTAAAATGAATTAAATTAGGGTCTGTGCTAAAAATTTGGATTAGAAAACAATTAAAATCAATTAAAACTTTACCCATTAAAACTATGCCAGGCCGTCCTCTTGAAATAAATGTGTCTTTAATGCCCGGCGAAAGAGGCATAGGTCCATGGTGGTACGAAGGTCGGGGGTAGGTCGTTCCAGAGGGCAGGCCCCGCCACAGAGAAGGCTCTCCCCCTGGGGGCCACCCGTCAGCATTGTCCGGCGGATGGCACCCTGAGGAGGCCGACTCTGTGGAAGCGGACAGGTTTAAGGGAGGTATGTGGTAGGAGGCGGTCCCACAAATAGCCAGGTCCCGTGCCGTGGAGCGCTTTAAAGATGGTTACTAGCACTTTGAAGTGCACCCGGAAGGCCACAGGCAGCCAGTGTAGCTCGTGCAGGAGAGGTGTTACATGGGAGTATTGAGAAACACCCAGGATCCCCTGCACGGCCACATTCTGGACTAGCTGGAGCCTCCGGGTGCATCTCAAGGGAAGCCCCATGTAGAGAGCGTTACAATAGTCCAGGCGGGAGGTAACGAGCGCTTGAGTGACCGTGCGTAAGGCGTCAAGATCTAGATGGGGGCGCAACTGGCGTATCAGGGGAACCTGATAAAAGGTCCCCCTGGTCACGGCTGTCACGTGGTCATCCAATGACAGCCGAGAATCCAGGAGGACACCCAGATTGTGAGCCCTATGACTCACCCCCGATAGCCAGAGATGGAACCAACTGACTATATCGTGATGCCGGAAAACACAGCCACTCGGTCTTGGACGGGTTGTGTTGGAGTTTGTTCCTCCCCATCCAGACTCACATGGCCTCCAGACACTGGGACATCAACAGCATCATTGGGGTGGTCAGGAGTAGAGATGTACAGCTGAGTATCATCAGCGTACTGATGGAACTCTACCCCAAAACCACAGATGATCTCGCCCAGCGGCTTCATGTACATGTTGAACAGGAGGGGCGAGAGGGCCGACCCCTGAGGCACCCCACATGTGAGGGGCCTCGATGTCGACCTCTGCCCTCCTGCCAACACAAATTGCGACCAGTCAGAGAGGAAGGAGAACCACCGCAAAACGGTGCCTCTCAACCACAACCTATTGCTGGTGCAATAGGATACCATGGTCGATGGTATCGAAAGCCGCCGAGAGATCTAATAGGACCAGGATAGAGGAATGACCTCTATCCCGAACCCTCCAGAGATCATCCACCAACGCAACCAATGCCGTCTCTGTGCTGTGCTCAGGCCGGAAGCTGGACTGGCGCGGGTCTAGATAGACAGTTTCCTCCAGGTGCTGGGGGAACTGTTGTGCAACCACACTCTCAACAACCTTTGCTAAAAAACGAAGGTTGGAGACCGGACAATAATTAGCCAGCACTACTGGGTCCAGGGAAGGCCTCTTGAGGAGGGGTCTCACCACCGCCTCTTTCAAGACGGCTGGCAAGAACCCCTCACTCAAGGAAGCATTCACTATTCCCAGGAGGCAGCCTCGTGTAACCTCCTTGGAGGCCAGTACAAGCCAGGAGGGACATGGATCCAATAAACATGTGGTGGCATTCAGCCGCCCCAGTAACCTGTCCATGTCATCAGGAGAAACAAGGTCAAACTCATCCCAGAAAACGGTCTCAAGACCTGCCTCCGCCCGCCCGCCTGGGCTAATCTCATCAGAGGGCAGTTCGTCACGGATTTGAGCGATTTTATCCTGCAGATAACATCCAAATTCCTCTGCCCGGCCCTGCAAGGGAGCTTCCCGCGGCCTCTGTTGAAGGAGGGAGCGGGTCACTCTAAACAGGGCGGCAGGGCAGTTATCTGCGGATGCGATAAGAGCGGAGAGATAATTTCATTTCGCCGCTCTCATCACAAGTTAGGTCCGCAAATGCAACCTTACCTGTGTTCGGTCAGATTCAGAATGAGTAGACCTCCAAATGCTCTCTAGGCATCTCTTTCGGCGTTTCATTACCCTCAGCTCCTCCAAAAACCAGGGAGCCAGGGTATCCTGAATCCCCCAACCAAAATGGCTGTCTCCTAGGGTAAGGTTGTTGCCACCTATCCATGCGCCTGGAGACTGATGGGAGAACCTTTCGCTTATCCCTTGTCTCAATCAAGATTGGATCTAACGCCGCCCCAAAGAGAGAACCGCCCTTAAAGGGGGTGGAGGCAAGGCACCATTTAGAACATAAGTCTGCTTACCAGTGGCGAAGCCACAATTAGATGCTACGGCTCTAGCAGAAATTTTTGCGGATTAAGTGTAGCATCAGAGGAAAACTCCAGCGCTGCCACTAGCTTGTCGTCCTGGTGGAGCCGGATATCTTCAGGGGCCAACCTATCCTGAAGCTGCCTTAACCAGACCAGAGAAGTTCTATTGAAAAACAAGGCCGCCATGGCGGCTCTCAAAGCCCATGGTGGGTCGTGTATGTCTAGCTTAGCCTTGCAATCCTCAGCTTTCAGGCCCTCCGAAATTTCGGAAGGAATCAAGGCTGGAGAGGCCAAGGCCGCTATAACAGGGTCAAATGTGGGAAACTGCAGGAGAGTATCCAGCTCAGTCACGGCTGTGTTAAGTTTCCTGTCCCCAGTACTGGGAGGGGTAACCACAGTTGGTTGGGACCACTGTTTTTGGACAACGTCCAGAAACAACTTGAGAGAGGGAATGACCTCTTGCTCCTGCACCTGTTCAGCATAAAGATGCTCTGTGGGCCAACTGTGGTGCTAGCCTGAGTGGTATTTCCCCCATATTGGTAGTGGCCTTCGCTTTATATAGCAAGGATTTAAACAAGGGCGGTTTAAACAGGCCAGACAAAGGGCTTGCATCCTGAACTAGGCCCTCATCATCTGATAATTTCAAATCCAAAATCTCACCTTCCTCTCCCAGCACCGAGCCTTCACTGTAGGCCGAATGCAAGGGGGAGGGGGGTCAAGCTGTAGGGCAGGTAGCTCCCTGGAGGGGGCCACTGCCCTGGGACGGTGGCTCCTGTGCTGCAATTCAGCATCCACCCCTTTAGAGATTGCAGCCGCAATCATATCCCTAAGCCCAGGGGAAAGGTCAAGATCTGCATCATCCTCCTGTCTGAGAACTGCAGCAGTGGGGGGATGAAAGTGGCCGAGGCCTCTAAATGAGAAGGCCCAAGGCCAGGGCTGGCCTCAGAGGGCCAAGGATCTGGTGAGACCCGAGGCAGAGGCCTCAGCAGACAACCCCTGGGGAATAGAGAGGTCTGGGGACCAACCCTGGATCCCAGCCACACGTGGGGAAGGAGGCCTTTCAGGCAACAAGGTGGGAGATGGCCTGGAAGAGCCCTTGGAACTGGTTTTAGACTTATCTGAACGTTTGGAGGGTTTATCAGAGGCCACGGAAGCAGTGTGGGCCCTCTAGCTAATCGAGGTGCCATCTGTCCTCGATTAGAGGGCAGCTGGGGAGGGGGTCCCAGTGCTGCTCCCAGCAGTAGAACGATCTGCCATTGCAAGCAATAGACTTGAAAGGGCTCAAAATCACTATGAGGAAAGGCAAACTGCTGATCGCAATCAAGCAAACCAAGCCAAAACACTCAACAGCATCCTCCCTGAGAATGGCGGCGAACTGACCTCTGTGAGTAGACAAGCCGGCGCCTCTGTGGGCGGGAAGCCGAAGCTGTTAATTAACCTGGGCTGTTAATTTGGGTGTGAAAGGAGATACCCCAAATGGCGGCCGCTAGTTGATTCGGGCGCAGGAGATTCAAATGAGCCACAAAATTGCTCCAGGAAATTGACCGCTCTAAGCGCTGCTGCCCGCAGGCCGGGCGGTCTCCTCCAGCGGCCCCGTGCTTCAGCGCCTCAATGCCAATCAGTTCCCAGACGAAACTGAGGGGTCTGGCAAACCGCAATTCAAATGGACACGCTGGGGCAGCAAACGGCTGCAAACCGAAGGGAAGGGAAGGGAAGCGTCAAATGCCCCTATCAGGTCCTGCAGTTTTCCGGCAGAGAAATGCTCCCCTGGCCCCAAGGGCTTCAGGAACAGAGAGAAAGCTGGCAAGTGTCCCAGAGAATTAACCCACGAGGTTCACAGGGAAACAAACACAAACAGTCAGACCCACCTCTGAAAAGGGGAATCCAACCAGGCAATAATGATGATGAATAGCAATAATAATGATGAATTTGTCCTTTATCCTAGAGAGGAAATTGATGTACGTCTCTTTAGGCTGGACTGAGTTAAAAAAACTGAACCAGTCCGGTCAGAGGAGGCATGGACATCAATTAATTAATTCAGTCTCTAGGCTAATGGACAAAGTTAACCCATTGTTGGATTCCCTAAGCAGTGCACAGGAGAAAGAGTGTATCAGGTAGGACCAATGCCCCTTATGGAAGAATCTACAATAAGCTCCTATGGAGCTTTGAATTTAGTTTGAAAACTGCTGCTCTAATTTTAAAAGGTTTAAAATTACTGCAAGCATTGATTCTTCTTCATTCTAACTACGGATTAGATTGAAAAAAAACCCCAATACTTTCAAGTAATCGATTCAGTTGAAAATAGCAAGAGGACACAAAACTGTAGCCAGCAGCCTAGATCCATGTGTTGTGATTTCTTTCTTTTGCCATCTGCACTCACGACTCTCTTTGGAAACATGACTCACCTAATGAAGTAACAGCAGAAAATAAGGCTGAGTACAAAGATGAAGACACCTGTGCCAAAAATCACCATGTAGATATTCAGTGGCAAGTCCTGGAAAGTGATGGGAGGCATGGTGCACGTTTTGTTGGTATAGATCAATCCCAGACCACAGAAGCATCCTAGAAATGAGAAAGAGAAGGGGGTAAAAGTTGTATTTGTACCTAATGCTAAAACAAGATCTACTCTAACCACAATTGTTTTAACATGCCTGGAATAAACTAGGCTCAATCTTGTGGATGGGCAAAGTTCCCAGAGTCTGTTGATGTCAGATCCCTTAAGTGATACTGCAATTCAGTATGTTAAATTACTAGCAGCACCTACAACAACTGAGATTTACGACTGGTTTCCTGTCACCGGAAAGATGGAGGTCCCAGCACCTCTGGAGGAATGTTTATAATGGCCATGTGGGATATCTTACTCTAATGTCAAACTAGAGATAGGAATATAGAGGTTTATTTGACTCTCAAGGCAGAAGAGTCAAGGGAACATTTTCACACATGTATTGGCCAGAATTTTCATTCTGACAGAGGGGAGGGGTCATAAAATTCCACTTGCATAGCCTAAAGGCTTTCAGATGCTGCTTTGCCTCCAACGGTTACCATTCTGCTTAATTAAAGGATCCTTTTGAAACAATCCGTTTCAAGAATCTTTACTTTCTGAAGTTAGGAGAGGAGCCATTACATAAAGCAGCATCTGCAAATTGGTCAACCAGGAGAGATGATATCCGCTCTACCAAGGGGACCCTGCAAATCATGTCTGAGCACAATATCGAACAAGCAGAAGCTGGTTGCTGGAGGGAGACATCAACCCCTTCCCAACCAGAGATCTGCTCCATATACCCTATCGGTGAGGATGAGGTGAGCCTGGAGGATCCTAAGAAATCAGAATCGGGACGAAAGACAGCTGAGATGGGAGAACCAAGGGAGTCACTCTTACCCGAGGGAGCTGAAACCAGGAGTAGAAAATAGAGCTAGAAGCCCCCTCTGACCAAGAGAAGCCAAATGAAGCCCTACTGAGAGAGGATCATCTGGAGACATGTAACTCAGTTGGTGATGGAGATTTTGGAAAATCTCAACATCCAGGGGTTGGGGGGACCAGAACGGCAACCGAGAGACAGGGGAAGGACGACAACTAGGGGTGACGCCAGGAGAGCTAACCTCCCTCTGGGTCCTACTGATCAAGTAGATGGCACAGTGACAACTGCTAGGAACCCAGTAAACCCTCCCACCCAGTTGGCACATGGATTGGGGGGGGGGGGGTGCCCCCAACCAACCCCAAAACCTGCAATTAGGAAGGAAGACTCCTT
The DNA here is from genome assembly GCA_039707465.1 of Rhabdophis nuchalis. NCBI lineage: Eukaryota > Metazoa > Chordata > Lepidosauria > Squamata > Natricidae > Rhabdophis > Rhabdophis nuchalis. The sequence goes on from CM077653.1 coordinate 16,976,742, forward strand.
CTCTTGGGCTCATGTTTGATGACAACCCGAAAAAATTGTGATTCTTTGTGGCACACATGCTCACCTACATGCAAGAATACAGGCATGATTTTCAAACCCAGGGATCCCGAGTAAGAGTGGTTACCCTAGCCCTGGAAGGAGCCGCCGCCCGATGGATGGTGACACTACATGATGCCGATGCGCCAGAACTTTGGGACTTCAACCATTTCATGATGGCCTTGCAACGATGTTTCAAAGACCCACCTGCAAACCACAAAGCACGCGACCGCATCAAAGTTGTGAAACAGGGATGGCAGCCCGTGGCTGAGTATACCGAAGAATTCCAAGACCTGGCATGTTATGTGAATTGGCCAGAAGATATCCTGGTAAACTGGTTCAAAGATGGGCTGAATGATGATCTCTACAATGCCTGTGTGGCCCAAGAGGCACTAAACCAACTATATGAGTAGTATATCACCGCCAAAGAGGCAGAGATCGACATGGCCAATCATGTCAAACGGGGCAAATGTGGAAAAAATCCCCCTTCCAATGGAAGCAAGAGCCTTTCAAACCGCAAACATCATTTTCTCCAAAATCCTCAGCCTGTTTCAAGTGTGGAAAAGAGGGACATCGTGCTGCAGAATGCCATTTTCAAACACTGGCTAGGAAACTAGAGCGCCCATTGGGAGGGAAACCTACGAAACTGGTCCAACGTGGAAAGGAAATGGCACTGAGGAGCAGGGAGATAGGAGAATCTCCACTCCCCCATCTCTTTGAGGAGGAAACCCTGGCTTCTCGGGAAGAGGAACCATACTTGTCTGGGAGTGATCCAGAGGACGAACCACTGGTAAGCAAACCAATTAAACCGCTTACCCTCCCCCTAAGACTGTTTCTCCCCAACCAGGAGAAGGGGGTAAAAATCCTCACTTTGGTGGACTCAGGGTGCACCCGCTGTTTGATCATCCCAGCCCTAGTAAGGGAAATGAGGTTTAATATGAAGAAGCTGAAGAGCCCCATATCGTTTTGCCAACTAGATGGGTCAATAGCAGGGGGACAGCCAGCTTCATTTGCCACTAAGCCCCTACAGATTGGCATCGGAAGCCACAAAGAAACACTCACATTTATAGTGGTGCCAGGCATGGAATGGCCACTAGTTTTGGGTCTTGCATGGCTGAAAAAATGGAACCCCAAAATTAATTGGAAGCATGACATCATAAGAGTGCAGATGCATGTACCCTCTGTTGCGAATCCACAACAATAAACTGTGGGGTCAGGGCACGAAGAAACAGCAATGCCCACTTACAATGTGCCAATCCAGAGCATACCAAAGAATACAAGGACTTGGCTGAGGTTTTTAGCGAAAAAGTCTCTGAGCTTCCTCTCCACCCCTCCACTGATATAAATTCTGCTCGGGGCCAAACTCCCTAAACCCAAGATGTATAGCATGTCTCCAAGGGAGCTGGAAGAACTGAAAACATTCATTGAGAAAAACCTAGCAAGGGGTTTCATTGAACCTGCCCGGCCAAAAATTGCAGCCCCAGTGTTGTTTAGAGAGAAAAAAGATTGCTCCAAATGCTTATGCGTCAATTTTAGAAATCTGAATTAAATTAGTGTGGAGAATATGTATCCCCTCCCCCTCATGAAGGATATGCTAGCACATCTCGCAAAAGGAAGAATTTTTACAAAACTGGATTTAAGGGAGGCTTACTACCGTATCAGAATTAAGGAGGGGGATGAATGGAAGATGGCATTTAAAACCCCTTTGGGATGCTATCAATTCAAAGTGCTACCATTTGGGCTACAAGGGGCCCCTGCAGTGTTTATGCAATTAATAAACAAAGTCTATATTGATGACATTTTGCTTTATTCTGAGACCAAGGCAGAACATGTAAAACTTAGGATACTGCATTTCACACCAGGGCATAGAAATGGATCCTTCAAAGGTTCAGGCAGTACTTGACTGGGACCCACCCAGAACACGTAAACAGTTGCAAAGTTTCTTGGGATTTGCCAACTTTTACTGCCAGTTTATCCCCGCGTTCGCCCAAATTGCTCTCCCCATCACCAAGCTCTTAAAACCGAGAGGGGAGGGTAACCCAAAACCGAAGCAGCCTTTGAACTGGACAATGGAATGCTAAGTTGCATTTGAAAAACTTAAACAGCTGTTTTCAGCAGAGCCAATTCTAAAGCACCCAGACACAGAGAAACCGTTCGTCATACAAGCGGATGCTAGCAATGTGGCAATAGGAGCGGTCCTGCTTCAGAAAAATGAGCAAGACCAATTACAACCATGTGCTTACACATACAAAAAATTGAGTGAATCTGAGCAAAGGTGGGCCATTTGGGAGAAAGAGGCTTATGCAGTTCGGTGGGCTCTTTTAACCTGAAGACATTTCCTAGAGGGAAGCAAGATCCCTTTTGAAGACTGGACAGATCATAAACATTTAGAAGCCTTAAAGACCTCAAGGAAACTCTCCCCAAAACAAGTATGAAGGCCTCAGTACTTTAAACTGTTTCAATTTATGCTCAAAATACCTCCTGGGGGGAAACGTTTTCTGGTGGATGCATTATCCAGAAAACCACAATAAAACAGTGTGAAGACAGAGATAATCAAACCTATGATACAAAACAGTCAACTAGCCGCTAAAATAACCACCAGATCCCAGGAAATACAAGACACTTTGAAGGACAATGACACCACCCAAACTTTTAAACAAGCTTTAACCAACGATGAATGATTTTTGAACCACAAAGACAGCTGTCTGATGAAAGATAACTTAGTGGGAGGGAATTTTTTTGTTCCAGCTAGCCAAAGACTGTACTTAATGGAAAGATGCCACCACTCCAGATTGGCAGGACATTTTGGTTTTGTAAAAATTTTAAAAAACAATTTTGGTGGCCATCACTAAAAAAGGACAGCTACGTAGCCAGCTGTCCAATTTGTGCGGCAGCTAAAAGACGCCAAGGCAAAATGCCAGGACTGTTGCAGAAGGTAGCTAAGCCTTCAGTACCCTGGAAGGAGATTGCTATGGACTTCATTGTCAAACTATCAGAAAGCGCAGGGAATACTGTCCTTTGGGTCGTAACAGACTTGTTTTCAAAATAGACACACTTTATACTGTGCCAAACGATCACAACTGCCAAAAGTCTAGCCAAGCTATTCCTGACACACATTTATCGCCTTCATGGAGCCCCACAGAGAATAATCTCCGATAGAGGAGTTCAATTCACCTCAAAATTTTGGGGGGCATTTTTAAACTTACTTGGCACCACCCAAGAACTGAGCTCCAGTCATCACCCCCAGACTAATGGTCAAACTGAAAATCGGAACATGGTTCTAGAACAATGCCTAAGATGTTTTATTAATTTTCAACAGGATAACTGGGTTGATCTTTTACCTTTTGCAGACGTGGCTTTCAATTATTAACGCTTCTTTGAGTGAGGGGTTTCTGCTGGCCACCTTGAAAGAGGTGGTGGTGGGGCCCCTCCTCAAGAAGCCCTCTCTGGATCCAGCTGTTTTGGCCAACTATCGTCCGGTCTCCAATCTTCATTTCATCGCGAAGGTTGTTGAGACTGTGGTGGCGCGACAGCTCCCTCAGCACCTGGATGAAGCCGTCTATCTGGACTCGCGCCAGTCCGGCTTTCGGCCTGGGTACAGCACAGAGACGGCATTGGTTGCGTTGATCAATGATCTCTGGAGGGCTCGGGATAGGGGTTGTTCATCTATCCTGGTCCTATTAGATCTCTCGGCGGCTTTCAATACCATCGACCATGGTATCATGCTGCACCGGTTGAAGGGGTTGGGAGTGGGGGGCACCGTTTTACGGGGGTTCTCCTCCTTCCTCTCTGACCGGTCGCAATTTGTGTTGGCAGGAGGGCAGAGGTCGACGTTGAGGCCCCTCACATGCTCTGATAGCATCCAATGACACAGAAAAGATCTGGCAATTGACTGATGCAAGACACCAAATTTAGTACTGGCCAGTGGAAGAGTGATCTGGGTATAGGGGATATAGACATCACGCCCTTGTCATGGTCAGACCACTCACTTCTCCGGCTCGACTTTCCAACCACTGCCCCCCTCCGCGGGGTGGCGGAACCTGGGTCACCAATTTGGTTCCGCCCCAGGCGCCTGATGGACCTTGATGGGTTTCAGACGGCGCTTGGGCCACTTCCTGTACCCCTGACCCGCGCCCCGATCGAGGACCTCGTGGTCGCATGGAATACTGCGACCACGGGAGCCTTGGATCAGGTCGCGCCCTTGCCGCTTCTCTTGCGGCGGCGAGCCACCCTGGCTCCCTGGTTTACGGAGGAGCTGAGGGTGATGAAACGCCACAAGAGATGCCTAGAGAGAAGATGGAGGTCTACCCGTTCTGAATCCGACCGAACACAGGTAAGAGCCCATTTACGGACTTACATTGTGGCGCTGAGAGTGGCCAAACGTCATCACTGTGCCACTCTCATAGCATCCACAGAAAACCGCCCTGCCGCCCTGTTTAGGGTGACCCGCTCCCTCCTTCAACAGAGGGTGCGGGAAGCCCCGCTACAGGGTAGAGCAGAGGAATTTGTGATTTTTCTGCAGGAGAAAATCGCTCAGATACAGAACGAGTTAGCCTCCATTGATGGCCCAGTGAGATGCCACAAGACAGATCTTGTTTGGGAGGAGTTTGACTCCGTTACTTCCGAAGATATGGACAGGTTACATGGGAGACTGCGAGCCACCACATGCTTATTGGACCCGTGTCCCTCTTGGCTTGTACTGGCATCCTGGGAGGTGACACGAGGCTGGCTCCAAGAGGTTGTCAACGCATCCTTGAGTGAGGGTTCCTTGCCTGCTTCCCTAAAAGAAGCTATGGTGAGGCCCCTCTTCAAGAAGCCCTCTTTGGATCCAGCTTTATTAACCATCGTCCAGTCTCCAACCTTCCCTTTTTGGCGAAGGTTGTTGAGAGTGTGGTGGCACAACAGTTTCCCCGTCACCTGGAGGAAGTTGAGTATCTAGATCCGGGCCAGTCCGGCTTTCGGCCCGGGCATAGCACCGAGACGGCATTGGTCGCGTTGGTCGATGATCTCTGGAGGGCCAGAGATGGGGGTTGTTCCTCCATCCTGGTCCTATTAGACCTCTCGGCGGCTTTTGATACCATCGACCATGGTATCCTATTGCATCGGCTGGGGGGGTTGGGGGTGGGAGGCACCGTTTTACGGTGGTTCTCCTCCTACCTCTCTGGCCGATCGCAAGTTGTGTTGGCAGGAGAGCAGAGGTCGACCTCGAGACCCCTCACATGTGGGGTGCCTCAGGGGTCGGTCCTCTCGCCTCTCCTGTTCAACACATATATGAAGCCGCTGGGTGAGATCATCCGTGGTTTTGGGGTAGAGTACCATCTCTATGCTGATGACACTCAGCTGTATATATCTACCCCAAACCACCCCAACGATGCCGTAGCGGTGATGTGCCAGTGCCTGGAAGGGCATTTTACCAGGTTTGCCTGGTTCGCCAGTTGCGCCCCCTATTGGATCGGAACGCCCTTCGCACAGTCACTCATGCTCTCGTGACATCCCAACTGGACTATTGTAACTCTCTCTACATGGGGCTCCCCTTGAGGTGCACCCGGAGACTTCAGATGGTCCAGAACGCAGCCACGCGGGCAATTCTGGGAACCTCTAGGTTTACCCACATAACACCGCTCTTGCGCGAGCTGCACTGGCTGCCTGTCATCTTCCGGGTGCGGTTCAAGGTATTAGTCATCATTTTTAAAGCGCTCCATGGCTCGGGACCTAGCTATCTGCGGGATCGGATCCTGCCTCATACATCCTCACGGCCGATTCGCTCACACAGAGAGGGACTTCTCCGGGTGCCGTCCACTAGACTTTGTCAGCGGGCGACGCCCAGGGGAAGGGCTCTCTCTGTGGCGGGCCCAGCCCTCTGGAACGACCTTCCCCCCGACATTAGAACGACCACGGACTTCCGCTCCTTCCGTCTAAAACTAAAAACGCATCTTTTCTGCTTGGCCGGCCTAGGGTAGTCTTTCTCTATGGGGTTTTAGTTGTTTTAACTGGGAATTTTAGTATGGTAATGGTTTTTTTTAGCACAGGTATATGTTTAATTTGTTTTTAATGTGTTTGTATATTTATTGTTTTAGTTTTCCCTGTGCACCGCCCCGAGTCCCTATGGGGAGAGGGAGCAGTCAACAAATTATTATTATTATTATTATTATTAATAATAATAATAATAATAATAATAATAATAATAATAATAATAATAATAATAAACCAAATAATAAACCAATATATGATGTGTCTGTGTGAAAAAGTAAATACACCCCTACATTCATTGACTGGTTTGCAGAATTCTAACTACAACCAAACCAACCTTTAATAAGCATTTTCTGAGGTGTCCATTACACAAACATTTTTGTTGTGTTTGTCTCAGTTTAGCATCCTAGGAGACCAATTGCACACTATTTACCAGGAACAAGAACTTTTCCAGAGATTATTAATTTTCTTTAAAATACAAACTGTGGGACTTTGTTCTTGCAAAATTTCTCACCTTTTCAGAACTTGAGAAGCAGCAAATAGCACATGGGCCAGTCAAGCTAAAACACAATTGTTGGAGTTAAAGAAACTGTCAAGTACTAGCATGGGTGTCAGCAACCCGCAGTTCCCAAGCTGCACGTGGCTCTTTGACCCCTCTCCTGTGGCTCCCTGCTGACCATGCTCTCTGCCCCAAGACACTGGCACAACCTGGCTGTAGCCAATGCCAACCTCTCTAACACCAGGGCTGGCAGGTTGGGAATGGGATCCAGGAGGAGGGTATGACAGAAAGGGGGACAGATCTGCAGCTGAGGAGTGAGTATGAGTGGCTTTGCTGAAGATGACCCTCCTCCTCATGTGGCCTACTGTCTGGCTGTTGCGGGGCCAGGAGGGTGTGCACGAATGGGAATACCATCCTCAAGTGAGCCTGATCACTGGGGTGGGTGTGCAAGGTTCAGCGGGGCCAGCCCTCTTTTCCCACTGCTTTGAGCTTCTTTACTCATCCAGTGGAGTTGATTGAAAAACATCCTCCGAGTGGCAAAAGTCCTCCATGCAAGATTTAAAGCCACCTGAAGTACACTTTCAATCAACGCTGCTGGTGGCACTGTTCCATACGCTTGAGGAGGGCATCTCCATTTGTCTGTGCCCTCCTGGCCCCACAACAGCCACCCAGGGAGTCACGTGAGGAGAAGGAGGAGGGTTGTCTTCGGCGAAGCCACCGCCGCCCTTGCTCATGCTCCCTCCTTAGCCAGCCCGGATTTCCAAAATTTTGCAAAAAGAAAGAAATACAGTAGCTAAGAGCCCCAGGAGAGCTCGCCAGGTTGGCTCAGACTTGGCTTTCTGAGAGAGAGATAAGTGACAGAGAGACAGAAAAACAGATTGGGGGAGAGAGAGAGAGAGAGAGAGAAGGAGAAAAACAGAGAAAAAGAGAAATGAGAAAATGATGGAAGGAGAGAAAGAGAGGAAAAAGAGAGAGAGAGAAAAGAGAGAGAGAAGGGGAGAGGGAAAGAGAAATGAGAGGGATCTGGAGGGAAAGAATGAGAGAGAGGGAAAAGAGAGAAACAAATGAGAAAATTCTACGTTACTATTTTACTATTTTACTTGATGTCCTCTGATACTGGAGTTCTCTTCAAGGCATAGGTATCTAGGTCTGGTTTTGTGGTTAGAAGATATAAACTACCAACACATATACTATATTGCCATTGCCAGTAGCATCTATGAAAAAATAGTAACGTAGAATTTTCTTCAGAATCAACTTAACCATGTTAGAGGTCTCAGAAAACTTTGCCTCCTGTTGTTACAGCCAATCTGGATATGTTGGGTTAAAATCTCATCCTCACCAATCAAGATGTTTGGCTCATGCTGGCTGGAGGCCATAACAATTAGACTTCCTTGGTTGAAAGCAGTTACAAAAGCCGATGGAGTCAACTTCCCCCAGTCCAAAGTATGAAATGATGAAAGCCCAGTCAAATGAACTATTTAAAGAAATGGTACAGAAATAGAAACTGTTGATTTCATGCAAAACACAGATCATCTAGAAGCAGTAAGAGGAAGACTGTCTTAAAAGCCCTACAAATGCAACTCAAAGCATCAATAATAATAATAAATAATAATAATAATAATAAATTTAATTTGTTGACCGCTCCCTCTCCCCGAAGGGACTCGGAGCGGTGCACAGGGCAAATAAAACAATAAATATACACACATAATAAAAACGAATTAAATAATAAACCTGCGCTAAAAATTCCCAGTTAAAAATCTAAAATTATTAACAACCCCATAGAAGGGAGACTACCCTAGGCCGGCCAAGCAGAACAAATATGTTTTTAGTTTTAGACGGAAGGAGCGGAGGTCCGTGGTTGTTCTAATGTCGGGGGGAAGGTCGTTCCAGAGGGCTGGGCCCGCCACAGAGAGAGCCCTTCCCCTGGGCGTCGCCCGCTGACAAAGTCTAGTGGACGGCACCCGGAGAAGTCCCTCTCTGTGTGAGCGAATAGGCCGTGTGGATGTATGAGGCAGGATCCGATCCCGCAAATAGCTAGGTCCCGAGCCATGGAACGCACCCCATCCACTGGGGCAAGATGTTCGCCCCCAATGGCCAGCGATGGAGTCAGCTGGTTGAATCGGGCTGCCGGAAACCACAGCCACTCGGTCTTGGTCGGGTTGAGCTTGAGTCCGTTTCTTCCCATCCAGATCTGTACGGCTTCCAGGCACTGGCACATCACCGCTACGGCATCGTTGGGGTGGTTTGGGGTAGATATATACAGCTGAGCATCATTAGCGTAGAGATGGTACTCTACCCCAAAACCACGGATGATCTCACCCAGCGGCTTCATATATGTGTTAAACAGGAGAGGTGAGAGGACCGACCCCTGAGGCACCCCACATGTGAGAGGTCTCGAGGTCGACCTCTGCTCTCCTGTCAACACAAATTGCGATCGGCCAGAGAGGTAGGAGGAGAACCACCGTAAAACGGTGCCTCCCACCCCCAACCCCCCCAGCCGATGCAATAGGATACCATGGTCGATGGTATCAAAAGCCGCCGAGAGGTCTAATAGGACCAGGATGGAGGAACAACCCCCATCTCTGGCCCTCCAGAGATCATCGACCAACGCGACCAATGCCGTCTCAGTGCTATGCCCGGGCCGAAAGCCGGACTGGCGCGGGTCTAGATAATCAACTTCCTCCAGGTGACGGGGAAACTGTTGTGCCACCACACTCTCAACAACCTTCGCCAAAAAGGGAAGGTTGGAGACTGGGCGATAGTTGGTTAATAAAGCTGGATCCAAAGAGGGCTTCTTGAAGAGGGGCCTCACCATAGCTTCTTTTAGGGAAGCAGGCAAGGAACCCTCACTCAAGGATGCGTTGACAACCTCTTGGAGCCAGCCTTGCGTCACCTCCCAGGATGCCAGTACAAGCCAGGAGGGACACGGGTCCAATAAACATGTGGTGGCTCGCAGTCGCCCACGTAACCTGTCCATATCTTCGGAAGCAACGGAGTCAAACTCCTCCCAAACAAGATCTGTCTCGTGGCATCCCACTGGACCATCAATGGGGGCTAGCTCGTTCTGTATCTGAGCGATTTTCCTCCTGCAGAAAAATCACAAATTCCTCTGCTCTACCCTGTAGTGGGGCTTCCCGCACCCTCTGTTGAAGGAGGGAGCGGGTCACCCTAAACAGGGCGGCAGGGCGGTTTTCTGCGGATGCTATGAGAGTGGCACAATGATGACGTTTGGCCACTCTCAGCGCCACAACGTAAGTCCGTAAATGGGCTCTTACCTGTGTCCGGTCAGATTCAGATCGAGTAGACCTCCATCTTCTCTCTAGGCATCTCTTGTGGCGTTTCATCACCCTTAGCTCCTCGGAGAACCAAGGAGCCAGGGTGGCTCGCCGCCGCAAGAGAGGCCGCAAGGGCGCGACCCGATCCAAGGCTCCCGTGGTCGCAGTATTCCATGCGGCCACGAGGTCCTCCATCGGGGCGCGGGTCAGGGGTCCAGGAAGTAGCCCAAGCGCCGCCTGGAACCCATCAGGGTCCATCAGGCGCCTGGGGCGGAACCAGATTGGTGATTCAGGTTCCGCCTCCCCGCGGAGGGGAGTAGCGGTCGGAAAGTCAAGCCGGAGAAGTGAGTGGTCTGACCATGACAAGGGCGTGATGACTATATCCCCTATACCCAGATCACTCTTCCATTGGCCAGAGACAAAGATGAGATCCGGTGTATGTCCACCCTCGTGGGTGGGGTCTTGAATTAATTGGGTCAGGTCCATGGCCGTCATGGAAGCCATGAACTCCCGAGCTACCACGGATGATTTGCCCGCCGATGGCAGATTAAAGTCCCCCATGACTAAAAGTCTGGGGGTCTCAACTGCCACCGTAGCGATCACCTCCAGGAGCTCGGGCAGGGCTGCTGCTACATAGCGGGGAGCCAGGTATACAACCAGCAAGCCCAACTGCCTCCCTAGGCCCCACTTCACGCAGAGGGACTCACAACCAGTGGTCTGTGGCACAATGGTCTCTCTCGGCTCAAGACCTTCTTTTACAATAACCGCTACCCCACCACCCCTGCCTAGGGCCCGGGGCTGATGAAAAGCGCGGTAACCTGGTGGGCACATTTCAACGAGGGGAAGTCCACCCTCGTGGCCCAACCAGGTCTCCGCAATTCCTGCCAGGTCCGGCTCCCCCTCTGACACAAGGTCATGGATGAGGGGGGCTTTGTTGACAACGGACCTGGCGTTGCAAAACATCAGCCGCAGGCCCTGGCTTTGTACTCCCTGACCACCTAGCCTGCGGGGGTTGTGGCACTTCACCGTTTGCAGCCAACGGTTCTGTGCCCCCAACCGGGAGGATGGGATATGTCTCCCATCGGATCTGCCTCTCCCCACCAGCCTCTCGATGGGTAGCCCTCTATGGAAACGACCTGTGAATCCCCCCTTAGCGGATCCATCCGCCTCCTTCCGTGGTCTGCTGTCTACACCCTCCCCCTCCCTGGTACCCCCTAAAATAAACAACAAATTTCTAACTAAAAAACCCCTAAGGCCGCGCTTCGCCCACCTCTCCGGATTAATAAATCCCTCATCAAGGCGGGCCCTCGTTAACGAGGAGGGCCAGACCTGCGAGAGCGGGGACTCTCGCAGTAGCATAAGATCTGCCTTAGAATACATGATTATAATTATATTATATAAATATAAATATATAAATACATGGACACATATAAATACATAAATATATAAATATATAGATATAAAAATATAATACAAATATGAATGCAAGATATAAAATGGGTCATATAGTTGATTACGGGGAGCATCGTTGGCAATTTGAGTGGTAAAAATAGGTGTTAAAAGTAATAATTAAATAATTCACATGCACAATGAGATATAGTCCGGCTTGGTCTTAAAATTCATCGCAGATGTTAAGATAGTCTATCTGTCCGGGTGGGGGGATCATGAGTATAATTTGGGGAATAGTTGGGGGGGGGAGAGGGGGCAGTCTCTGGAGCCCAGATTTTCAAAGGGCTCTTCTGGCCTTGCGTCCTCTCAGCGAAGGCCAGGCCAGGACGTTCCTCCTGCTCCTGGCCAGGCCCGGGTAACAGTTCTTATAGGCCTCGACCATACCGCTGCCAAGAATCACCAAGCTCCTCCGGTCTCCAGGACTCATCTCCTCCTGGAGGCCTCGGACCTCGGGCCTCGGATCTCGGGCCAACCACTCTTCAGTCTCCCAGGCCCGGCCTCCCCACAGCCAGCGAAGCCCCCGGTCCGGCCCAATCCGGCCCATCCAGAGGCTCCAGTGGGTGGACGATGACACACAGGACGCACAAGCCACAGCCACGATGTTAAGATCTTCCAGCCGTTCTTCTTCCGCCGTCCAAAAAAGAGTCTCACCTCCTCCTAGAGGTCTCGGGCCGGCCAATACTGGACTAGTGGCAGAAACCCATAAGCAAGATATGCAAATGAATTAAGAGAAGAGATTTCATTCTGAAGCAGAGATAATTCAATACTAGCCATTCAGCACCAAACAATAGACAGAGTAGAAAAGATGATTGTTCAGGATAAATGCACTGTTTTAATTATCAAATCAAGCATAGGTAGACATAGCAGAGATAATTCAATACTAGCCATTCAGCACCAAACAATAGACAGAGTAGAAAAGATGATTGTTCAGGATAAATGCACTGTTTTAATTATCAAATCAAGCATAGGTAGACATAGCACTTGACCTTTGCTTTCCCTGAAGAGGGTGGAGGTGGCAGAAATAAGGCAGGAATTTTAAATTCAAGAAGAACTGGTGTACTTAAAGAGGTGCTGAGTGCAGGAATGCTCTGAGCCCCAAAGCAAAAGGGAAAGAAGGGTTCTCCTTTGATAGAAGACCTTATTTTGCAAAAAACAAAAACAAACAAAAAACAATGAGACTTTCTTGCCTTTTCAAAACAGTTTCCCTTGGATGAGTTTCTACATTCTTGCTTCCTCCTCAGTGGTGTTGGGGAGTCACCTTGGTAGCAAAAGCCAATTTGCAGGCTGATGAAATGAAAACAGAGGAGTGAACAGCTCACTTTCTCCCACCGCAGAGCTTTGCCAGGATGATGAGTCTCAAAAGGCCAAAAGTTAGAATCAGTTCTGATATCCCTCTGGCCTTAATCCTGTCCTGTATCCCACTAATGGTAGGTTCCCACAGCTACTAGGTAGAACAACTGAAATTATGACCACCATCTATGACAATAGCATTCCTGGAGTTCATTTCCACTCTAATACATGTTTTTTTTAACTTTTCTTTATTAAAATTATATGACAGGTCTCCAACTTGAGGAAGTAAATTGAAAATCAACATGCCTCAGAGGGCATGATTTGCTCAAATCATTTGAAAGCTGCTATTGACTTTGGCTCAAATAGGAAGCTATGTTTAAAAACCTTTGTGAAATTTTAAAAAAAGTTTGCTTTATTTCCTAGTAGACAGGTCTGCAATCTTAAACTCAAAGTGCCATTTGGACCAGTTTCTCACAGAAAACACCGGGAGCCACAAAATGTGGGTGGGTGTGGCTAACTCAATGTCACTCCCACCCAGTCACATGACCCCCCCCCCAAGCTATGCCTACCCAGGTTTTGTGGCTCCCGGTGTCTTCTGTGGAAAATGGATCTCTCTTTCTCCCTCCCATTTCTGTTTTTCTCTTTTTCCTCTCCCTCTTTCCTTCCTTCCTTCTTTTCTCTCTCCCTTCTCTCATGTTTCTCTCTTTTCCCTGTCTCTCCTTCTCTCCCTCCAGCTTTCTCTCATTTCTCTCTCCCTCTTCACTCTCTTTTTCCTCTTTTTCTTTCCCTCATTTTTTCATTTCTTGTTCTTTCTTCCCTTCTTTCTCATTTCTCTCTTTCTCTCTCTCATTTCTGTTTTTCTCTTTTTCCTCTCCCCCTCCCCCTCCCCCTCCCCCTCTTTCTTTTCTCTTTTTCTCTGTCTCTTTTCTCATTTGTTTCTCTCTTTTCCCTCTCTCTCATTCTTTCCCTCCAGATCCCTCTCATTTCTCTCTCCCTCTCCCCTTCTCTCTCTTTTTTTCTCTCTCTCTTTTTCCTCTCTTTCTCTCCTTCCATCATTTTCTCATTTCTCCTTTTCTCTGTTTTTCTCCTTCCCTCTCTCTCTCTCCCCCAATCTGTTTTTCTGTCTCTCTGTCGCTTATCTCTCTCTCAGAAAGCCAAGTCTGAGCCAACCTGGCAAGCTCTCCTGGGGCTCTCTTTTTTTTTATTGAAAAAGTTTTTCACCAACAAATTTTCCCCTTTCTTTCCCCCCCCTTCCCCCAACATAAAAAAACATAAATCAAATACAAATATTATATCACTTTGTCCCCCTCCCCCAACATAAACTACATGAATCAGGACCAGATATTATACCCTTTCCCCCTTCAACCTAGAGTACATAAATCCAGTACCAGTATAATTCCCTCCCTAACCCTCCCCAACCTCCCCTTCCCCCCCCCAACCCCCTGACCTCCGCTATATGCAACCCTAGTAATTCCAAACACAATATGTGTTATTCATTCCCTTCATATTCTACCCCCTACTGACTAACTTATTCATCTAATCTCCATCAGCTAAAAGCTACACAATATTTTCTAGTCTGGTATTTGTTTTGTATATAATCAATCCACTTTTTCCATTCCTGTGTAATAGGTCTCTTGCATCTGGTCCTTTAAAAAAGATGAAATTTTCGCCATTTCAGCAAATCCAGCCATCTTCTGTGTCCATTGGTCAATAGTAGGCAAAACATATTTCTTCCAGTGCTGGGCAACCAGCAGTCTAGCTGCTGTCACCATATACAAAATCAATTTTGTTTCCCCCGATGTAAAATCCCTAACTATACCCAATAAAAACAGTTGTGGAGTAAATTGTATTTTTTTCTTCAAAACATTTTGCATAACCCACCAAATTTTTATCCAGAAAGCCTTAACTTTCTTGCAAGTCCACCATATATGATAATATGTAGCATCTAAACACTCACATCTCCAACATTTTGGTTGACATTAGGGTACATACATGATAATTTCTTAGAATCTAAATGCCATCTGTAAAACATTTTATAAAAATTCTCCCGCAAATTCTGGGACTGTGTAAATTTAACATTCTGGACCCATATTTTTTTCCACGTATCCATCATAACTGGTTCAGTAAAGTTCTGGGCCCATTTAATCATACAATCTTTAACCAATTCAGTTTCTGAATCCCTTTCTAGCAAGACATTATAAACTCTCTTAATATACAATACAATACAATACAATAGCAGAGTTGGAAGGGACCTTGTAGGTCTTCTAGTCCAACCCCCTGCGTGGGCAGGAATCTTATACCATTTCAGACAAATGGCTATCTAACATCTTTTTAAAGACTTCCAGGGTTGGGGCATTCACAACTTCTGGAGGCAAGCTGTTCCAGAGGTTAATTGTTCTAACTGTCAGGAAATTTCTCCTTAGTTCTAAGTTGCTTCTCTCCTTGATTAGTTTCCACCCATTGCTTCTTGTCCTGCCCCCAGGTGCCTTGGAGAATAGTTTGACTCCCTCTTCTTTGTGGCACCCTCTGAGATATCGGAACACTGCTATCATGTCTCCCCTGGTCCTTCTCTTCATCAAACTAGACATACCTAGCTCCTGCAACCGTTCTTCATATGTTTTAGTCTCCAGTCCCCTAATCATCTTGGTTGCTCTTCTCTGCACTCTTTCCAGAGTCTCCACATCTTTTCTACATCGTGGTGACCAAAACTGTATGCAGTATTCCAAGTGTGGCCTTACCAAGGCACTACACAGTGGCATTAACACTTCACGTGATCTAGATTCTATCCCTCTGTTTATGCAGCCTAGAACTGTGTTGGCTTTTTTGGCAGCTGCTGCACACTGCTGGCTCATATTTAAATGGTTGTCCACTAGGATTCCTAGATCCCTCTCAAGTTGCTACTATTGAGCAAGGTACCACCTATACTGTATTTGTGCATTTGGTTTTTCTTGCCTATATGTAGGACCTTACTTTTTCACAATTGAATTTCATTTTATTGCATAGTGCCCAATGTTCAAGTTTGTCTAGATCCTTCTGTATCTTAAGCCTATCTTCTGGAGTGTTGGCTATTCCTGCCAACTTGGTGTCGTCTGCAAATTTGATGAGTTCCCCATTTATCCCCTCATCCAAATCGTTGATGAAGATGTTAAAGAGTACTGGGCCTAAAACAGAGCCTTGGGGGAGTCCACTGCATACTTCCTTCCATGTAGATGCAGTTCCATTGAGGACTACACGTTGAGTGCAGTTGGTCAGCCAGTTGCGAATCCATTTGGTGGTGGTGCTGTCTAACCCACAATTTTCTACTTTATCTAATAGTAGGTTATTGTCTACTTTATCAAATGCCTTACTGAAGTCCAGGTAAATTATATCAACAGCATTCCTCTGGTCCACTGATTTTGTCACTTTGTCAAAGAATGCAATTCGTCTGGCATGATCTGTTTTTGACAAACCCATGTTGGCTTTTGGCTATTACTTTGTTTGCTTCTAGGTGTTCACTTATTTGTTGTTTAATTATCTTTTCCAGAATCTTTCCTGGTATTGAGGTTAGGCTGATGGGTCTATAGTTTCCTGGATCTGTTTTTTTTCCTTTTTTGAAGATGGGAACCACATCAGCTCTTTTCCAGTCTTCTGGCAGTTCCCCGGTGCTCCAGGATCTCTGAAAGATATAGTTCAGTGGTTCTGAGATCTCGTCTGCCAGTTCCTTCAGAACCCTGGGGTGTAATCCATCCGGTCCTGGTGATTTGAACTCGTCCAGGGCAGACAGGTGCTCACTTACCATTTTCTTCCCTATTTCAACTTGTGTTCCTAATCTGATTTTTGTGGTGCTGTTTTTGATTGGTTGGACTGTTTTATCCCTTTGTGTAAAGACAGATGCAAAAAAAGAGTTAAATAGTTCTGCTTTCTCCCTGTTGCTTATCATCTTCTTGCCATTTTCTCCCAGAAGTGGACCAATTGTTTCCTTAACTTTTTTCTTATTTTTAACATGTTGGAAGAAGCTTTTTTTGTTATTTTTTACTTTTTTGGCAAGCCTTTCTTCATTGCGAGCCTTAGCTTTCCTCACCTCATCTTTACAGGCTCGGGCTATTTGCTGATATTTTGCCTTAGTTTTGTCCCCCTTTTTCCACTTTTTATATTTATCCTTTTTGGGTACATTGGACCTGTCTCTTTTATCTATCTGACCAGTTCTACTTCATGCTCCATTAAACCAGTTTTTTGATCTTCTTTCCATCTCATCTATAATTGATTATACTGTAGCCAAGTTAAGTTAATCCCTTCTCCCAACAGTGTGTCCAAAGTCTTCAGCTGCCATCTGCCCCTTTCAGCAAAAAGCACATTTTTATATAAAAAAAACCCAAGTGACTTAATATTTGTATTCCACATGGTATCAGCAAGATCCAGCCAAAGCAGAATCTTATAATCCCAATTAGATCGGTGCTTCTTCCAGATTCTCATCAAGGCACTTATAAGTATGTGACTATTAAACACTTTATCCACTTTATATTCATAGAATAAGTATGCATGCCATCCCAAATCGAGATCGTGGCTTTCTATACTCAACAGTTCAGTTTTTGTTTTTCCAAACCAATCAGATATTTGTGTCAATGCAGCTGCTTCGTAATACAATTGAAGGTTTGGAAGTTTAAGCCCACCTCTTTCACGAGTATCTTGCATAATTTTCAATTTCACTCTCGGTTTTTTCTCATTCCAAACATATTTATTCAACGTTTTTTGCCATTCTAACAGTTGCTTGTCAGATTTAAGCACCGGTATCATTTGAAACAGAAAGATAAATCTAGGTAAAACATTCATTTTAATTGCTGATATTCTTCCAAGCAAAGATAACTGTAATTTTTTCCAGGTTTGCAAATCTTTTTGTATCTTTTGCCACAGCACCTCATAGTTATTTTGGAATAGTTTTATATTTGAGTCTGCGACTTGTATTCCTAAATATTTAACCTTTGACACTATTTCAAAACCTGCCACCCTTTCAAGTTTCTTTTTTTGAATCTCTGTCAGGTTTTTAACAATCATTTTAGTCTTTTTCTGATTCAATCTGAATCCGGATACCAAGCCATATTCCTTTATAATGTCTTTCATCTGGATTATTGATTTCATCGGTCGTGTTAGGGTAACAACCAGATCATCTGCAAATGCCCTAGTTCTGTATTCCTCTTGCCTTATAGCTATTCCATTCAAGAAATTCGAGTCCCGTATTATATTCAACAAGACTTCTAAGGTTAAGATAAATAACAATGGGGATAATGGACAACCCTGTCTTGTACCTTTGTGTATATTAAAGTTCTTTGACAAGCTTCCATTAATAATAAGTTGTGCAGATTGTTCTTGATATATTGCTCCAATCGCCTGTATAAACCGAGCCCCCAAATCCATTTTTTCCAAAGTCTTTATTATAAAATTCCAATTCACTCGATCAAAGGCCTTTTCCGCATCCAAAAAAACCAGCACTGCAGGGATCTTTTTATTCTTATCTAAATAGTCCAGTAAATCTATAATTTGCCTGACATTCTCCTTCATATATCTTCCTTTGATAAATCCTGCTTGGTCGTGATGAATTACCTCTTGGATAACTGGCATCAATCTGTTGGCTAATACTTTTGCAAAAATTTTATAATCCGTGTTTAGAAGAGATATTGGTCTATAATTTTCTGGTTTGTTAGAGCCTGCTTCTTCTTTTGGTATCAGTGATACAAAAGCCGCTTTCCATGAGGAAGGTATTTTGCCACCTTGCTGTATATTACAAAATAAATCTTTAAGATGTTTAATCATTTCTGCTTGTAAAGTTTTATAATAAACTACAGTTAAACCATCAGTCCCTGGAGTTTTAGCTGGTTTCAATTGATTTATAGCAAAGATGAAGTGAGGAAAGCTAAGGCTCGCAATGAAGAAAGGCTTGCCAAAAAAGTAAAAAATAACAAAAAAAGCTTCTTCCAACATGTTAAAAATAAGAAAAAAGTTAAGGAAAGCTGGGAGAAAATGCTGGGAGAAAATGGCAAGAAGATGATAAGCAACAGGGAGAAAGCAGAACTATTTAACTCTTTTTTTGCATCTGTCTTTACACAAAGGGATAAAACAGTCCAACCAATCAAAAACAGCACCACAAAAATCAGATTAGGAACACAAGTTGAAATAGGGAAGAAAATGGTAAGTGAGCACCTGTCTGCCCTGGACGAGTTCAAATCACCAGGACCGGATGGACTACACCCCAGGGTTCTGAAGGAACTGGCAGACGAGATCTCAGAACCACTGAACTATATCTTTCAGAGATCTTGAAGCACCGGGGAACTGCCAGAAGACTGGAAAAGAGCTGATGTGGTTCCCATCTTCAAAAAAGGGGAAAAAACAGATCCAGGAAACTATAGACCCATCAGCCTGACCTCAATACCAGGAAAGATTCTGGAAAAGATAATTAAACAACAAATAAGTGAACACCTAGAAGCAAACAAAGTAATAGCCAAAAGCCAACATGGGTTTGTCAAAAACAGATCATGCCAGACGAATCTAATTGCATTATTTGACAAAGTGACAAAATCAGTGGACCAGAGGAATACTGTTGATATAATTTACCTGGACTTCAGTAAGGCATTTGATAAAGTAGACCATAACCTACTATTAGATAAAGTAGAAAATTGTGGGTTAGACAGCACCACCACCAAATGAATTCGCAACTGGCTGACCAACCGCACTCAACGTGTAGTCCTCAATGGAACTGCATCTACATGGAAGGAAGTATGCAGTGGAGTCCCCCAAGGCTCTGTTTTAGGCCCAGTACTCTTTAACATCTTAATCAACGATTTGGATGAGGGGATAAATGGGGAACTCATCAAATTTGCAGACGACACCAAGCTGGCAGGAATAGCCAACACTCCAGAAGATAGGCTTAAGATACAGAAGGATCTAGACAAACTTGAACATTGGGCACTATCTAATAAAATGAAATTCAATTGTGAAAAAAGTAAGGTCCTACATATAGGCAAGAAAAACCAAATGCACAAGTACAGTATAGGTGGTACCTTGCTCAATAGTAGCAGCTGTGAGAGGGATCTAGGAATCCTAGTGGACAACCATTTAAATATGAGCCAGCAGTGTGCAGCAGCTGCCAAAAAAGCCAACACAGTTCTAGGCTGCATAAACAGAGGGATAGAATCTAGATCACGTGAAGTGTTAATGCCACTGTATAGTGCCTTGGTAAGGCCACACTTGGAATACTGCATACAGTTTTGGTCGCCACGATGTAGAAAAGACGTGGAGACTCTGGAAAGAGTGCAGAGAAGAGCAACCAAGATGATTAGGGAACTGGAGACTAAAACATATGAAGAACGGCTGCAGGAGCTGGGTATGTCTAGTTTGATGAAGAGAAGGACCAGGGGAGACATGATAGCAGTGTTCCGATATCTCAGAGGGTGCCACAAAGAAGAGGGAGTCAAACTATTCTCCAAGGCACCTGGGGGCAGGACAAGAAGCAATGGGTGGAAACTAATCAAGGAGAGAAGCAACTTAGAACTAAGGAGAAATTTCCTGACAGTTAGAACAATTAACCTCTGGAACAGCTTGCCTCCAGAAGTTGTGAATGCCCCAACCCTGGAAGTCTTTAAAAAGATGTTAGATAGCCATTTGTCTGAAATGGAATAAGGTTCCTGCCCACGCAGGGGGTTGGACTAGAAGACCTACAAGGTCCCTTCCAACTCTGATATTGTATTGTATTATAGCAAAGCTAATCTCCTCGATGGTTATTAATTGATCCAGGTTTGCCTTTTGGATCAAGGAGACTTTTGTAACCCTTTTTCCTTCTAAATATTTATCTATAAGATTATTTTGTATGTTGTCCTTAGCATATAACTTAGTATAATAATCCAAAAAAGCCTTTTTAATTAATTCTTTTTTTTTTAATTGAAAAAGTTTTATTGGTTTTTACCATTTTCGAAAAGGGTAGGGTAAGGGATACAGAAACATATTAAGAACTTTCGCGTCGGGATCATTGGCCCTTCTAGGGCTTCATAATAAAACATTAAAAGAACATTTTTCCAAAAGTACTACAAGGTGAAAATAAGTACAAGATTCCTAAATTCTCCATTCTATGCTAGCAGTCGTATACAAACATCCAGACATAAGGTTATGCAATATTAATAATAATTTTTTAAAAAAAGCAAAGTTATTTTTTCGATCTAAGTCTCTTGGCAATTGTATCTTCTTTTTCTCCTCCCTGGCCCCCAGCGGGAGGGGCCGTGGCCCCCTCCGTCCCCCCTGGATCTTCCCCCAGGATAGAGGAATGTTTTTTAAGAAAGGCTTCCGCCTCAGCAACTGTTTTAATCCTTACTCTTCCTTCATCCCAGAACACCAGCATCCCTTCCGGCATCGCCCACTTAAACCAGATCCCGTGGTCAAACAATTTTCTGGATAAGAAGGAATACCTCCTTCTCACCTCCCTAATCTTTTTTGGGATCTGCTTCAAGATGGCAACTTCCTTTTGTTGGTAAATTAACGGGGGGCCCTCTCTGCGCCTTCAAAATTCCCTCTCTGGTTGACCTTCTAACGAATTTAATATGTATCTCTCTGGGTACTTCATTTATCCTGGCATATGCTGAATTTATTCTGTAGACTAGGTCAATGTCCCCCCTGATCTCATCTTTAGGTTTCTGTAAATAGTCTGCTAAAATTGTACTCATGAGATCAGGAAGGCATTCACCAAATTCTTCAGAAATATTCTGAAATCTTAAAAAATATGACATCCTTTCAAAATCCATCCCAGACATATGACCAGACAAATCTGCAATTTCAATGTTGACATTTTTAAGTTTTCCCTTTGCTCCAGCCAGCCCCCCTTCCAGCTCCTCGGTCTTCTGTGAATTCTCCAGCACTTGCTTCCGTGTTTCCAGAAGGTCCTCCTTGAAACTTTTATTATCAGCTCTCAAAGCTTTAATTTCCTGCACCAAAGCTTGTAACACTGATTCCAAAGATGACATTATTTGTTCCAATCCTGCCAATTCTGATTTTGATGCCATGGTAAGCTGTTAAAGTCAGTGTCACTAAGATGGCGTTTTTTGGGTGGGGCCGTTGAGGCAGATCAGGAGAAAAACAGTTCAAGTGAAAGTTGTAAAAGAATTCAAGACCCAGCAGAGAAACACTTTTCACAGTCAAAAATTTTAGCAGAGAAGGCACTCAGGGAAGGAATCAATTAATCCAGAAATTTCTTCATTAGTAGAGAGAGAGAGTCCATTTCACAAAGAGATGTTGGTAATTTTCCAAAGGTAAAAATAGTCATTCAGGAACAAAGGGAACCATCCTCCACCGCCCCGTCTGAGAGCCAGGAGGAGAAAATAACCAAAGAAAAATTGTACCAAGCCAGCCGGACTTAGATACATTGTAAGAAAATAAGCCGCAGATCACTTTCGCTTATTTCAAAGTAGTCCGGAAACAATGTATCCGCTTCCTCGCAACGAGGAGCCATTTCCAAATGCCGCTTTAAATCCGAGGGGGGGTTTAACCGACAAACACCCCCCTCTACGTTCTTTCAATCCAGGCTGCCAGCATAAATAATGTTGTAAATCACTCACTCTTCACCTCGCCGCCAAAGCCCCAGGGAGCCTTCCGACCCGCACGCTCAGTTCTTTTTAAATTCGCTGATCGTTACCGTCCTCCATTGGCGAAGGGAATCTCCCCCCGCAGCATGCCTCCCCTCGCCTAGACCGAAGACAAGGGTCGTTCTCCAGCCGCCGCTGAGAGGAACAGACCCAGGCAAGCCAGCCCTACGGGAGGCCCCCAAAAATGGGGGTGCCTCGCCCCCGATGGGGGGCAGAAAGAAGGAAAAGCGGCGAACGAGTCCAAGACTCATCCGTCGCCGCTGGAAGGCGGAACCAGAAGTCATGTTTTTTAATTAATTCTTGTTGATGAACTTCCTTCTCACCATGCTGAATACTATCAATAGTTCTTGTACTCAATTGTTTTCTCAATGTGTAAGCCAACCATCTGCCAGGCTTGTTGGCATTAGCAAAAGTATTATGTTTTGCAAATTGTAAGTTGGTTGCTGTTTGTTCCGCTATAAGCATTTGAAATTGATCCTTCAAAAGATTTATAATTGCTTGCAACTTCCTATCTGTTGGATTTTTTATCAATAACTGTTCTTTCTTCTTTATCTCTTTTTCCGACTCTATTCTCTTTTTCTGTCTATTTTGTTTGTGTTTAAAATTCATTTGTATCAAGACCCCTCGCATGTATGTTTTACCTGCGTCCCAAACTAGGGGTACCTTTATTTAGATTCAATTAAAAAAATTCCTTTATATGCTTTTTAAGTTCGCTTACATTTTTTTCGTATCTAAATAAATTTTCATTTAGCCTCCAGGATCTTCTTTCTCTCTTTCCCATCTCAATTTCCATCCATACCGGGCTATGATCAGTTAATGTCCTAGGAAATATCTTTGTTTTCTTTATTTTAGGAAGTAAGTCAACTGTTGTCAAAAAGAAATCTATCCTAGAAAAAGATTTATGCCTATCTGAATAAAAAGTAAAGTCCAGCTCATTTGGATTGTGCACTCTCCAAATATCTTTCATTTCCAAATCCTCTTGCATTTAAAAAAAAGCTTGTGGTAACTTACCACCTAATTTGGCCAAACTCTTTTTATCCTTTCTCGGTTGAATTACTCCATTCCAGTTTCCCATAATTAAAATACTTGAAAAATCCCATCCTAGAATTTTCGAGTGGAGCATCTTATAAAAACTTTCTTGTTGCTGGTTTGGGGCATATATTCCTACCACCAAAGTGGGGCCATTCTCTGTATAAAGTTCAATTGCTATGTATCTTCCACAGTCATCCGCTTCTATAATTTTAGCTGATAGTCTTTTATTTATATATATCACCACCCCATTCTTCTTTTCCAAATTTGAAGCCACAAATTGCATTCCCAATCTTGAATTTATCAGATATTTCTGATCTTGCACCTTAATATGGGTTTCTTGCAAACAAATAACATCATTATTAAATTGTTTCAAATAATGAAATACTTTCTTCCTCTTTTGTGGAGAGTTCAGGCCATTCAAATTTAAGCATCATTTGAACTGGTCTGAAGTGTTGAGAGCAATTGCTGAAGATCCCGTTCTGGAGAAGTAATCTTCGGCTTTGCTCGTCCCATGCCTTCAGCTTGCTCCTTTCCCTTGACCTTCTTAGCTCGTTGTGGGTAAGATCTCCCCTGTTGTTGTGCTTCCTGAATTTGTTTAGAGACGGATCTGGTTATACGTTGCTCCTGCAGTTTACTTGTTCGCAATTCAAAATCCAACACCTCTTCTGTAACAGTCTTTGATGTTTCATCCAAAAAAGAGACTGGCGATGGCTCGAAAGGATGAACCACAATACCACCTACAGCTCCCTGGGCTGCCCTTTCTTTTTGCGTCTGTCTTATTTGTTCCTCAGTCTCCTGGTCAAACTGTGCTTCAGCCTCCTTGTCTACTGGTGAAGATGTACGTGGAGATGTAGAACCCACTTTCAGAACATTGTAATAGAACTCTTCTGCTTTTGCTATAGTTATTTAAGCGGTATCTCACTCCTTGTATCCTCAATATTATACCAGTTGGCGCATCCCATCGATATTGTATTTGCCGCTTTTGCAATTCTGCCACCAAAAATCCAAAATCTTTTCTATCCTTTAACATTTTGGGTGGCAACTCCTTATAGACGCCAATCTCAGTTCCATCAATTTGAACAGCAGAAAGAAATGACTTTTGCAAGATATCATTTCTTATTCTCCTATCAGTAAAATATATCACCACATCTCTAGGTAGTTGCATTTGTACTGCTACACGAGAATTGACTCTATAAACCTTGTCAATTTTATAAAGAATCTCATCAGAATCTTCAAATTTCAATAACACTGCCAAAGCATCAGCACAAAATTTTCTAAGGTCTTCCCTACTATTCTCTCTTATACCTCTGAGCCTAATAGCAAATTCCATAGATCTGAATTGCATCATCGTAATCTCATTATCCATCTTTTGAATTTTTCCATCGACCTCTGTAAATTTTAAATCAGATTCCTTCAATTTAATCTCCACGTCTGAAGCGAGTTTGTCCACTTTTTTATCCACCTTCAAAATTACATCAGAGAGACCTTTCACCACTGTTTGAATATCTTTATTAACTAGTTCACACTTTTCTTGAATAATTCCTTTAATTTCTTGCTCAGATCTCTTGATCTCTCTGCCTATGAAGTCCTTTAAATCCTGGAAGCCTTCTGCCTTTGTCTGAGCTTGCTGGGGTGTGTCTCCTTGCTTTGTTGACATCTCGTCCCGTGAAACTTTAAATACTTTCCCCGTGCAGAGTCTGCCAACTTTTCTCAAAAGATTCTCCAGGTCAATTTTTTTTTTCCTTTGAATCTCCAGCAGACTTTGTTACTTTATAGCGTATTAGAATACACAAACCGAATTGCTTCCGTTTTCAGCTGCTTTAACTGCTGAAAGCAAGCGCCATTTTTTTCTTTTCTTTTCTCACTTCAAAGTCATTCTAACTTCAACACTGTAACTACTTCAATTAGTCCATAGGGATTAAATACTTGTGGTTTGGTGTTTGGTGTTTAAAGTGTTGGCCACGATGTCTAGTTCTGCTAAAAGCAGAAATTCCCAGTCCCCCGGAGCTGCGGTGGCTTGTATAGGGAGTCACACCCTGTTAACTTCCCAGAGGCATAAATACCTTCTGGGGTCACACAGGGGACTCTACCGAAAGCTACCCGCTCAGCTCACAAGTACTTCAAAGACTTGGAGTTTTGCGAGACGTTTCTCATGTCCGAAACGCCTCTTTACAGGCAGCTGGGTTGGCGGTCTTCAAAGAGACCGTCAGCGGCAGAGCGCGGCACAACCGGAAGTCAGGCTCTTAGCTACTCTATTTCTTTCTTCTTGCAACATTTTGGAAATCCGGGCTGGCTGAGGAGGGAGCATGAGCAAGGGCGGCGGTGGCTTCGCCGAAGACAACCCTCCTCCTTCTCCTCACGCGACTCCCTGGGTGGCTGTTGTGGGGCCAGGAGGGCACAGACAAATGGAGATGCCCTCCTCAAGCATATGGAACAGTGCCACCAGCAGCGTTGATTGAAAGTGTACTTCAGGTGGCTTTAAATCTTGCATGGAGGACTTTTGCCACTCGGAGGATGCTTTTCAATCAACTCCGCTGGATGAGTAAAGAAACTCAAAGCAGTGGGAAAAGAGGGCTGGCCCCGCTGAACCTTTATTTATTTATTTTATTTTATTTTTCAAATTTATACCCCGCCCTTCTCCTTGTTAGGACTCAGGGCAGCGCACAGGCATTATTAAAAACCATAACAAAAGACAATATACACTATTAAAACACATATTAAATTAAATTAAAACCCGTGCTAAAAACCCATTTAAAACCCTAAAAATTAAAATTTATAAATAGAGTCAGAAAAGGGGGGCTACACTAGGCCGGCTTGTTGGAATAAATACGTCTTAAGACGTTGGCGGAAGAGGCGGAGGTCCGAGGTAGTGTGAAGGTCGGGGGGGTAGGTCGTTCCAGAGGGCCGGGCCCGCCACAGAGAAGGCCCTTCCCCTGGGTGTCGCCAACCGGCATTGCCTGGCCGACGGTACCCAGAGAAGACCCTCTCTTTGGGAGCGAATTGGACGAAGGGATGTATGGGGCAGAAGGCGGTCTCGTATATAGCTAGGCCCCGAGCCATGGAGCGATTTGAAGATGGTCATCAACACCTTGAAGCGCACTCGAAAGGCCACAGGCAGCCAGTGCAGCTCGTGCAGGAGAGGTGTTATGTGGGCTTGCCTTGGGGCACCCATAATCACCCGCACGGCCGCATTCTGAACTAGCTGTAACTTTCGAGTGCACCTCAAGGGAAGCCCCATGTAGAGAGCGTTGAATGGGAGGTGGGGGAGGGTTAGGGTGGAGGGCGGGGTAATATATATGTATGATTAATCTAGAGAGGGGAATAATGGGATATGCCTTTTTTTTTTTCTTAAAGAGAAATTTATATTATGTTTTTTATATCTTTAATTAATTTAGAAGATGGTGTTAATGGGATATTAATATACTAAGAGAAACTTATATTGTGTCTGCTGGGAGGCGAGGGGGTATAATATCTGAATGAGAAACTTATTTTAAGACGGGGTGAGGGGGGGTATAGTATTTGTATGTGATTTATATTACATGTCGGGGGGGGTAAAAAGGGGGTAAAAAAAAAAGTAAAAAAAAAAAAAAGTTGGTAACCGAATTGCTGTACAATTTTGATGTAAAATGTAAAGGCAAAGTTGCCCTTAAGTTGATCTTGTCCCCGTGTGACTTTACAAAGCATCTGTGCAAACTGATCTCTCCAAGAGATAGAAATTGATATTGGCATAGTTAATGACAGGAACATGATTCAGATGTGTCAGTGAATCAAAAAGCACAGGGGCTGGGCTTGCCCAGACCACTAAATCAAAACCAATATGCCACAGTATGGCTTATTGCAAAGGATGACTGGAATCAATATGTAATGGAGCATTCCTGTGTTACTTCTTCTTTCCCAGGCCGCCTTCTTTTCTATAATGAAAGGGACAAATTTGGGGTTAAGGGAGGCAATCTTAACAGGTGGTTTCAACAGAATGGGGGGGGGGGGGGGACAGACTTCCTTCCGGTTTCCCGGAGGCGACGGCCGAGTCTTCGGACTCGTCTGCCATTTTGTTCCTTCTACGGCCCCCAACGGGCAGGGAGTTCCTTCTAAAGGACTCCCACTGTACGGTCGGCTTGCTGGGAATCTCCCCATCCCGACGGCAGTCGGGGGGGGTCCTTGTCGTCGACCCAGGCGTGGGAGAACATGCTGCGGGGGGCTTGGTTCCCTTTGCCGATGAAGGATCGGAACATTTAATTGCTTTCGAGAGGGCTGAATCGCTGGAGTTGGAGGCAACACCGAGACTCCTGGCTATAAAGTGGATTGTGAGTGAATTTATTTTATTGTTTGGAACTTTTGCTTTGAAAGAAGATGGAGGGGGGAGTTTGTAAAAAACAACAACCCATGGATTGGACTAAAAGCGGCGTTTTAACAATGCTCCTCAGGCTTGAGGAAGCGCAGAAATCACCATCCGAATTTCTTTAAACGATAGTGAAAGTCTTTCCGGAATGACCGTTGGATACTTAGTATCGAATTCTGGCTACAAAGAAACAATTTTTACTTGCTAATTCCCGGTGGCTTCCAGATGGGCGGGGGAAGATGGCGTTCCTTTGTTCTCAGGAGACATACTTTTCACTGCTGACATTCCCTTGTGCTCGGGACTGCCTTTCTCTTTTTATTAGTGACTAGCTATACCCGGCCACGCGTTGCTGTGGCACAGTCTGGTTAAATGGCCAACCAATCTGTGTGTAGATCTACACCTGCATACATACACACAACCACCATATAACTCCCAACATACCTACCTACTGTATTTCTCCCTCTCTATCTATCCCTCTACCTACCTACATACTGTATTTCTTGCTTTCTCCCTCTATCTACCTACCTACTGTATTTCCCCTTCTCTATCCCTCTACCTACCTACCTACTGTATTTCTCCCTCTCTCTATTCCTCTACCCACCTACCGTATTTCTCGCTATTTATCTATACACCTACCTACCTACCTACAAACCGACTGTATTTCTTGCTCTCTATCTATCCCCCCTATCTACCTACCTAACTACATACATACATACCTACTGTGCTGTTCCCTATCTATCCCACCTACCAACCTACCTACCGTATTTCTCCCTATCTATCCCTCTATCTACCTACCTACCTAACTACCTACTCTATTTCTTCCTATCTATATATTCCCCTACTATAACACAATAATACAATAATACAATAGCAGAGTTGGAAGGGGCCTTGCCGGTCATCTATTCCAACTCCCTGCCTAGGCAGGAAGCCCTATACCATTTCAGACAAATGGCTATCCAACCTCTTCTTGAAGACTTGCAGTGTTGGGGCATTCACAACTTCTGGAGGCAATTTCTCTTCCACTGGTTAATTGTTCTAAATGTCAGGAAATTTCTCCTCAGTTCTAAGTTGCTTCTCTCCTTGATTAGTTTCCACCCATTGCTTCTTGTTCTGCCCTCAGGTGCTTTGGAGAATAGTTTGACTCCCTCTTCTTTGTGGCAACCCCCTCTCTCTATTCCCCTATCTACCTACCTACTGTAATACAATAATACAATAACAGAGTTGGAAGGGACCTCTGAGGTCATCTAGTCCAACTCCCTGCCTAGGCAGGAAGCCCTATACCATTTCAGACAAATGGCTATCCAACATCTTCTTGAAGACTGCAGTGTTGGCACATTCACAACTTCTGGAGGCAAACTGTTCCACTGGTTAATTGTTCTAACTGTCAGGAAATTTCTCCTCAGTTCTAAGTTGCTTCTCTCCTTGATTAGTTTCCACCCATTGCTTCTTGTTCTGTCCTCAGGTGCTTTGGAGAATAGTTTGACTCCCTCTTTGTGGCAACCATCTCTCTCTATTCCCCTATCTACCTACCTACTGTAATACAATAGCAGAGTTGGAAGGGACCTCTGAGGTCATCTAGTCCAACTCCCTGCCTAGGCAGGAAGCCTATACCATTTCAGACAAATGGCTATCCAACATCTTCTTGAAGACCTGCAGTGTTGGCGCATTCACAACTTCTTAAATTAAAAACATATTTTTTCTGCTTGGCCGGCCTGGGGTAGTCTCTCTCTATGGGGTTTTAGTTGTGTAGGGAATTTTAGTTATAATGGGTATTTTAGCACAGGCACTGTTTAATTTGTTTTTAAGATGTTGTTTTGATTGTATTGTATTTATGGTTTTAGTTTTCCCTGTGCACTGCTCCGAGTCCCTGTGGGGAGAGGAGCGGTCAAGAAATTAAATAATTATTATTATTATTATTCTGGAGGCAAGCTGTTCCACTGATTAATTGTTCTAACTGTCAGGAAATTTCTCCTTAGTTCTAAGTTGCTTCTCTCCTTGATTAGTTTCCACCCATTTCTTCTTGTTCTGCCCTCAGGTGCCTTGGTGAATAGTTTGACTCCAGTGCCTTTTTGGTCCTAAAAGGCCTCCGTAGATAATGACTTTTGGTGGGCGGAGTTACAGGGAGTCAGTCCTTTAATTTACCAGCAGAAAGAGATTACCATCTTGAAGCAGATCCGGAAAAAGATTAGAGAGGTAAGAAGGAAGCATTCCTTCTTGTCTAAAAGATTATTTAAACAGGGGGTTTGGTTCAAGTGGGTGATGCCAGAGGGAATGTTGGTGTTCTGGGAGGGAAGAAGAGTAAGAATTAAAACAATTGCAGAGGCGGAAGCCTTTCTTAAAAAACATTCCTCAATCCTGGAGGATGAAAATGGGGGAGCAGAGGGTGCCGCGGCCCCGCCCACTGGGGGCCAGGGAGAAGATACAATTGCCAAAAGACTTAGATCTCAAAAGTGACTTTATTTTAGTACAGTTTAACTTTTGTTTGGATGTTTATACATGATTGCTAGCATAGATTTTACAATGATATGTTTGCATTTCTTTCCACTTTGTAGTACAACTGAAAATTAAGTATTATCTATATTTTGTTATGAAGCTTCGGAGGGGGTCAACGACTTCGACGTGAAAGTTCTCACAATATTTTTCTCATACCATACCCTTACCCTATTTGTAAAAAAATTCAAAAACCCAATAAAACTTTTTCAAAAAAAAAAAAGAATACGGTAGGTACCTACCTACCAACCGTATTTCTCCCTCTCTGTCTATCCCTACTACCTACTATCTCTATCCCTCCCCTTACCTACCTACTGTATTTCTCCCTCCCTCCCTCTCTATCCCTCTACCTACCTCTACCTACCTACCTACTGTCTCCCTCTTTCTATCCCTCTACCGACCTACCGACCTACTGTATTTCTCCCTCTCTCTCTATCCCTCTCTCCATCCCTCTACCTACCTACCTACCTACCTACCTACCTACCTACATAGCTACCTACCTACCTATGTACTGTATTTCTCCCCCCTCTCTAGCCCTCTACCTACCTACCTACTACCTACCTACCTACTGTATTTCTCCCTCTCTCTCTATCCCACTACCTACCTACCATCTTTCTCCCTCTATCGCTCCCTCTACCTACCTACTGTATTTCTCCCTCCCTCTCTCTCCATCCCTCTACCTACCTACCTACCTACCTACATAGCTACCTACCTACCTATGTACTGTATTTCTCCCCCCTCTCTAGCCCTCTGCCTACCTACCTACTGTATTTCTCCCTCTCTCTATCTCTCTACCTACCTACCATCTTTCTCCCTCTATCGCTCCATCTACCTACCTACTGTATTTCTCCCTCCCTCTCTCTCTCTCTATCCCTCTACCTACCTACCTACCTACCTAGTGTATTTCTCCCTCTCTGTATCCCTCTACCTATCTACCTACTTACTTACCTACCTACCGATGTACTGTATTTCTCCCCGATCTCTCTATCCCGCTACCTACATACCTACCTACTGTATTTCACCATCTCTCTCTATTCCTCTACCTACCTACCGTCTTTCTCCCTCTCTATCCTTCCACCTACCTACCTACTGTATTTCTCCTTCCCTCTCTCTATCCCTCTACCTACCTATCTACCTACTGTATTTCACCCCCCCTCTCTATCCACATACCTACCTACCTACGGTATTTCACAATCTGTCTATCCCTCTACCAACCTACCTACCTACCGTATTCCTCCCTCTCTATCCATCTACCTACCTACCTACCTATTGTATTTCACCCTCTCTATCCCCCTACCTACCTACCATCTTTCTCCCTCTCTCTATCCCTCCACCTACTGAGAAATACCTACTGTAGTTCTCCCTTTCTTTCTATTGCTCTACCGATCTACCTACCTACTGTATTTCTCCCTCTCTAGCCCTCTACCTACCTACCTACCTACTGTATTTCTCCGTCTCTCTCTAGCCCTCTCTCTATCCCTCTACCTACCTACCTACCTACCTACCTATGTACTGTATTTCTCCCCCTCTCTCTAGCCCTCTACCTACCCATCCTACCTACCTACCTACTGTATTTCTCCCTGTCTCTCTCTATCCCTCTACCTACCTACCTACCTACCTATGTACTGTATTTCTCCCCCTCTCTCTATCCCTCTACCTACCTACCTATCTACCTACCTAGTGTATTTCTCCCTCTCTATCCCTCTACCTACCTACCTACCTATGTACTGTATTTCTCCCCGATCTCTATCCCGCTACCTACCTACCTACCTACTGTATTTCACCATCTCTCTCTATTCCTCTACCTACCTACTGTCTTTCTCCCTCTCTATCACTCCACCTACCTACCTACTGTATTTCTCCTTCCCTCTCTATCCCTCTACCTACCTATCTACCTACCTATATACCTACTTTATTCACCCCCCCTCTCTATCCACATACCTACCTACCTACCGTATTTCTCCCTCTCTATCCCTCCATCTACCTACCTACTGTATTTCTCCCCCACTCTCTCTATCCCACTACCTACCTACCTACTGTATTTCTCCCCCGCTCTCTCTATCCCTCTACCTACCTACCTATGTTCTGTATTTCTCCCCCGTCTGTATCCCCCTACCTACCTACCTACTGTATTTCACCCTCTCTATCCCTCTACCTACCTACCTACCTACCGTATTTCTCCATCGCTCTCTCTCTATCCCTCTACCTATCTACCGCATTTCTCCCTCCCTTCCTCCCTCTCTCTCTCTATCCCTCTACCTACCTACCTACCTACTGTATTTCTCCCTTTTTCTCAATCCCTCTACCTACCTACTGTATTTCTCCCTCTCTATACCTCTACCTACCTACCTACTGTATTTCTCCCACCCTCTCTCTCTATCCCTCTACCTACCTACCTACCATATTTCTCCCTCTCTCTATCCCTCACCTACCTACCTACCTACCTATTGTATTTCACCCTCTCTATCCCCCTACATACCTACCATCTTTCTCCCTCTCTCTATCCCTCCACCTACTGAGAAATACCTACTGTAGTTCTCCCTTTCTTTCTATCGCTCTATCTACCTATCTACCTACTAAATTTCTTCCTCTCTCTATCCCTCTACCTACCTACCTACCTACCTACCTACCTACCTACCTATGTACTGTATTTCTCCCTCTCTGTAGCCCTCTACCTACCCATCCTACCTACCTACCGTATTTCTCCTTCTCTCTATTCCTCTACCTACCTACCTACTGTATTTCTCCCTCTACCTACCTACCGTCTTCCTCCCTCTATCACTCTACCTACATACCTGCTGTATTTCTCCCTCCCTCTCTCTATCCCTCTACTTACCTACCTACTGTATTACTCCCTCTCTATCCCTCTACCTACCTACTATATTTCTCCCTCTCTATCCCTCTACCTACCTACCTACCTACCTACCTACCTATGTACTGTATTTCTCCCTGATCTCTCTATCCTGCTACCTACCTACCTACTGTATTTCACCATCTCTCTACCACCTACCTACCATCTTTCTCCCTCTCTCTATCCTTTCACCTACCTACCTACTGTATTTCTCCTTCCCTCACTCTCTATCCCTCCACCCACCCACCTACTGTACTTCTCCCTCCCTCCCTCTCTATCCCTCTACCTACCTACCTACTGTATTTCTCCCTCTCTATCCTACCTACCTACCTACTGTATTTCTCCCTCTTTCTCTATCCCTCTACCTACCTACCATATTTCCCCTCTACCTACCTACCTATTGTATTTCACTCTCTCTATCCCTCTACCTACCTACTGTATTTCTCCCTCTCTATTCCTCTACCTACCTACCTACTGTATTTCTCCCTCTCCCTCTCTACCTACCTACCTACGTACTATATTTCTCCCCGATCACTCTATCCCGCTACTTACCTACCTACCTATTGTATTTCACCATCTCTCTATCCACCTAGCTACCTACCATCTTTCTCCCTCTATCCCTCCACCTACCTACCTACCTATTGTATTTCTCCCTCCCTCCCTCTCTATCCCTCCACCCCCATACCTACTGTATTTCTCCCTCCCTCCCTTCCTCTCTATGCCTCTACCTACCTACCTACTGTATTTCTCCCCCTCTCTCTATCCCTCTACCGACCTACCTACCGTATTTCTCCCTCTCTCTCTATTCCTCTACCTACCTACTGTATTTCTCCCTTTCTCTATCCCTCTACCTACCTACCATATTTCTCCCTCTCTCTATCTCTCTACTTACCTACCTACCTATTGTATTTCGCCCTCTCTATCGCTCTACCTACCTACCTACCTACCGTATTTCTCCCTTTCTATCCCTCTACCTACCTACTGTATTTCTCCCTATCTCTTTCTATCCTATTAGACCTCTCAGCGGCTTTTGATGCCATTGACCATGGTATCCTATTGCACCGACTGGGGGGGGGTCAGGGGGGGAGGCACCGTTTTACAGTGGTTCGCCTCCTACCTCTCCGGTCGGTCGCAATTCATGTTGGCAGGAGGGCAGAGGTCGACCTCGAGGCCCCTCATATGTGGGGTACCTCAGGGGTCGGTCCTCTCGCCACTCCTGTTCAACACCTATATGAAGCCACTTGGCGAGATCATCCGTGGTTTTGAGGTAGAGTACCATCAGTATGCTGATGACACTCAGCTGTACATATCTACCCCAAATCACCCCAACGATGCCATCAAAGTAATGTCCCGATAATTGGAAGCCGTACGGGTCTGGATGGGGAGTAACAAACTCAAACCCAACCCGTCCAAGACTGAGTGGCTGTGGTTTCCGGCGTCCCGGTTTAGCCAGCTGATTCCAACACTGGCTATAGGGGGCGAACTATTAGCCACTGTGGAGAGGGCGCGCAATTTAGGCATCCTCCTGGGCTCCCAGCTGATCATGGAGGACCATGTGACAGCTGTGGCTAGGGGGGCGTTTTACCAGGTGCGCCTGGTCCGCCAATTGCGCCCCTTACTTGACCGGGACGCCCTCCGCACAGTCACTCAAGCACTTGGGATATCCCGCCTAGACTACTGTAACGCTCTCTACATGGGGCTCCCCTTGGGGTGCACCCGAAGGTTGCAGCTAGTTCAGAATGCGGCCACGTGGGGGATTATGGGAGCCTCACGGCATTCCCATGTAACACCTCTCCTGCACGAGCTCTCCTGCACCCTCTCTCTATCCCTCTACTTACCTACCATCTTTCTCCCTCTCTCTATCCCTCCACCTACCTACCTACTGTATTTCTCCCTCTATCTCTCTACCTACCTATTGTATTTCTCCATCTCTATCCCTCT
Organism: Rhabdophis nuchalis; assembly: GCA_039707465.1. Classification (NCBI taxonomy): domain Eukaryota; kingdom Metazoa; phylum Chordata; class Lepidosauria; order Squamata; family Natricidae; genus Rhabdophis; species Rhabdophis nuchalis. The sequence continues at coordinate 17,011,513 of CM077653.1, forward strand.
ACCTACCTATCTACCTACCTACTGTATTTCTCCCTCTCTCTCTATCCCTCTACCTACCTACCGTATTTCTCCCTCTCCCTCTATCCCTCTACCTACCTACTGTATTTCTCCCCCCCTCTCTCTCTCTGTCCCTCTACATACCTACCTACCTACTTCACTACTGTATTTCTCCCTCTCTCTTTGTATCCCTATATTTTACCAGCAGAAGCTCCTCTGGGCCCCTACAGCTAGGGGCAAGCATCCCGGAGGAGGATGGCAGTGGCAGCAGCGGCCTCAGTTCTTTGTATAGGCGTGGGCCGGCATTATTGTTGGTGGCATCGGCAGCTGCTTTTGGGCGGACTTGTGGAGGAGGAAGGCGCAGGTGTTGGGCAGCATTATCGACGGCGTCAGCAGTTGCCAATCACGGAGAAGCGTGAGGGAGGGCGGCAGCGCAGACCGCTCCACATGGACATGTCGCCGGAGAAGAAGGGGTCGGGTGGGAGGGGCCGTGAAAGGGAGGAGGGTGGTTGAGCAAGTGAGGGAAACACACTCCGTATTTACATTTCCGTGGCGTGTACCTGGCACAGGTGTGACATCTACATAATCTATCTATATCATTGGTGCTGTATTTGAAAGGAACATTGTGTGAAAATTTGAAAGCAAGTACTTTCAGGGATTACCGGTTTTGAACAAACTCATAGTTACATTTTTATTTATATAGATTTATTTATTTATTACTATTATTTATTCATCTATCAAAGGTTTTAAAGCTGGTCATTAACTCAAAGAAGGACTCTTGACCTTCAAGCTCAATCTATCCTAGCATTGAAAAAGCCCATATTTATATTTATTTGTAAAACTCAGGGGCTGAATAGCTTGTTTAGACAAAGAGCAATGTAAATCAAGATATAATGGATAAATGTCCTTTGGCCTGGTTGTAGTAATTCCTTATCTTGGCATTTTGGAAAGTACATTATACCAACTTGACTCAATTGTAACTCAACTGCAGCAGCTCTTAGATCTTCCCACTGTCTGATCCTTTTGATCTAGAGTAGCCAAGATCTACCTTGGAAACCTGCTGTTTTATCAATGAGTTTCATCTCATTTCTTAAAAGCCCATATATTCCTCAGTCTTTCAGTTTTACAATCTCCAGATCAGGGTGCTCAATTATTCATAGCTCCTTAGATGCTGCCAAAATGTTTTATCCAGGACTTTACTTCTAAGACAAAGGATAATCCATACAAAGGATAATCTATAAGAGGAGTACCATTTCTCCCCCTTAAGCAACCATAGAAAGTTTTGATATTGATCTGATCACCAGTCCTTAGTGAAAGAGTCACTGTCACTGTGTCACTGTCTTGATATCTGGAAATTGTAAGTAATCTTTTCTGGATTAAAAAAATGTTGGCATAATACAAGCCCTACACTCTCTCACTTCCAAGGATACTAATACCAGCTTTGGGTATGCGTGAATCTGGTTTGGCTGACTCATACTTTTAAATCATGATTTATTATTCAATGAATCAATCAGATACTACATTAACCCCAAACTGAAGAACTGATGATGTGTGAACACCATCTGGGCTCATGAGTGTCTGCTGCTGGACTTCTATCATTTTAATTCTGTCCCAACGGTGCTGTTCAAAAGGCAAGTGGACTTTCTTGGTTTTTCTCCTTGAAAACTTTTCACTTCTAATCCAGGAAGTTTCTTCAATTCTTCAGTTGAACTAAAGAAGCTTCTTGGATGAGAAATGAAATATCTTCAAGGAGAAAAACCAAGAAAGCCCAATGGTTTTTGAACAGCACCTTTGGGACAATTATGACCTGGATTAATGAGAATCTCCAAGAACAAGTTAATTCTAGTTTTACTCTAGACAAATTTCTCTTCATCTCTCATTGTAGGTGAGTACAAAGAATCCTACCAGTTTTGCTTACTTCTCACTGAAATGTTTAAAACTACAAATTGTTTCTGAATAATGGTATCTTAGTATCACCCAAGGATCCAATTCTCACCCTCCTTGAAGTCCCAACTGGAATAGATGACAATTGCTCTCAGCATGGAAGAAACCAGGGTGTTCCTATCTGACATGTAGCTGTTAAAGGTGAGAAGCCTGAAAGATAAAAAGAGAAGGCAACTCTTGTTCCACACCATCAAGATGGTTCCAATTCTTGGAGAGGAGAGTTTTATTTATCAAAGCATACTCCCAGGATCTTGAACTCCCTGGATGTTGGATTTGATTGAGGCATGATTGTTTGCCCTACGTTTATTGTTATTATGGCTGGAGTTGAAGGAACAGCACTGGAAATGAGATAACTTTTTAATCAGATAGCTTTGGTGATTCAAAATATTTTGAACTTAATCGATGGAATGGATCAGAAAATGGACCATATTTCACAAATAATGAAAAATAAAGACCAAAATGTATATGAACTGGTGGAAATAACAGAAAGATTGGATGAAATGGACCACTTAATTTGTCAAATAGAATACGAACAGAAAAAAATATATGGATCAGAAAAATGAGTAAATAAAGCAACAGCTTGATAAAGAGGAAAACCAGATAAAGGACAAGCAAAAGGAGCGGAAAGAAGAGAAGGATTGACTATATCAACAAATAAACCAAGGACTGGAGCAAAAAAGAGGACTGACAAATCAGCTGATAAAGCTTAAAGTAAGACAATTTCTTACTTTAAGAAATATTGAAGAAAACAAAACAGATACATCAACAATGGGAGAGGCAAGAAGATACTTTTGATTAGGAGATCAGGACAAGGGCAGATAATTGGGAGAATTGGCAGTATAAGATTCTACTGGGAGAAATGTTTAGAGTGAACAAAAAAGAGATAAATGAAATAGAGATAAAAAGGAAGTGGAAGCAGAATTAAAAAATGGATAAGAATTGAAGCACTAAAAAGATAATGATGTTAATGTGAATTGGATCCACATGAATATCTAGTTAACCTTGTTCACACTGTTATTGTGAACTGGATTAAAATGGGAAAATGGATAAGAACTGAAGTACTAAAGAGGAGATATATAAAATAATGATTATATAAACTTGATAAATGTGATAGAGATGATTAATAATGTTAGTGTAAACTGGACCAAATAAATGAAACTTAGTTAAATTTGTTCATATATAATAGTTTAGATAGAATAAGAAAGATATAGATGAAGGTAGAGATAAAGATGAGAAGTTAGGCGTTTTTTGAATATATATGTTTGAACAATATAAGGATTACCGTATTCATTCGAGTATAACGCGCACACGTGTATAACGCGCACCCCTAATTTTCGATTAAAAATCGGTATAAAATTTTGTTTCACTTTTTCTCGGCTGCAGCCCGGAAAAGGCGCAGTGCGAACTCACAATTCGCCTGCGCCCTCAATGGACCGGCCGCGTCACCCCACCCCAGCCCTCGTTTATAACGCGCACCCAAACTTTGATTTCTTTTTTTGGTAGAAAATTTTGTGCGTTATACTCGAATAAATACGGTACTTAAATTTGCGAAATATGATAGAGATTACTAATATTGTTATTGTGAATTGGGTTAATATGAATGATACCCAGAACCAACTCTCTTCACGCACAATATAAATGTATTACTTTACAAAGTAATAAAATATATATTAAAAAAAGATGGTTCCAATTCTGACTTTTAAAAATTAGACTTCAAATGCTCTGCCTGGAATGGTCAAATCTTTGTTTTGTTTCATCCTGTTTGTGGAAGAAATTTGCCTCATTTGATAAGCTTATATTATTTCTTTTTCTTTTAAAAATAATGAATGTTTTACATATTTATCCTTGTCTTCAATAACAAGAAATAACCTGCTTACCTTATGGGATTGTTGTACATGAAACACACATATAGTGACAGATCATAGTCCTGATTACATAACAGCTCTTAATATTTGTATCATTCAAAAAAGAAGAGGAAGAGGAAGAAAAAGGAAGGAAGAGGATTATTCAAGCATTATTAGCTCTGCCACCATCAAAATTGGAAGAACAGAAATAGTCCTTGATTAACACAAGGAACATATGTCCTACTAAGAAAAAAATGGAATTGTTTTAGTTAACAGACTTGCAAACCTACAATTGAAAAGTAACTCTTTATTTAGACTTTACTGAAAAGATTCTAAAGCATACTTTGTTTACTGCATCTTGTTTGCAAATAGTCCTGACAGTGGGGGATGGAACTTTTGTCCCAACCCAGTTTTGTTCTAAACCTATCCAGGTGGTGGAAGAAACTGACTTTGCTTCAAGCAAAGCAGAAGAGGTTAACTGAGTCTCTGACTTTGACTCTGTCTTTGTGGATATTCAGAATAGACCATCTCTCCTCCTGTTATCCTTCCCTGCCATTGTCTGGGAAGTACATGGCTCAGAGATTGCAGGTTTGTTAAATTTCATGAAATAGAGAGGCGAGATGAAGGACAACAAAAGCTGCTTGAAGTAATTCATCCCAATCACAGCTTTACCCTTTTAATTAATCGATGATAAAAGCAGTCACCATCTGCTAGGCTTCTGAAGGGAACCAATCTTCACCCGCCACAAAATGCAACATGCAAAATAGGATTTTACTAAACTTCAAGGCAGGAGACTTTTCTGCTTCTTTGTGTCTTCAGCTAAAATGGATTCATTTTTACCCGCCTTTCCTCATTTGGAAGGAGGAAAAGAAACACCCCAATGGCAAATGCAAAAAGTTTGAGCAAAGGTAATGTGCCTGCCAGTCAGCCAAGCAATCTTCCTTGGAGTAAAAACATCCACAAAATGGGATCAGCTCAGCAACTTTTTGGAGGTAAATATAGCATAGTAGTTAAGCAGCAAGTACCAGGATAAAATTCACAAGATTGGCTGATATCACTAGGTCCCCTTTTGCTGTTCTTATTGTCCAATTGCACACCACAATTTTGAGACTGTGGCTGTTCGATCTGTTCAACGTGCTTGGCTTTGCTGTCTTGTTTGATGGGAGAAAAGGTTTTGCACATAGTTCTCTGTAAGGAAATCCACTTTATTGTTTTTATCAAGAGGAACTAAATAATATTAAGGGAAAGAATTGGAGCAAGGGGCCTGCAGCCTCATGTCCACCTTTTTTTTCAGTGTTCACATTCTTTAAATATTTGGTCGTGGCTGATAGTAGTCCAAAACTGGCAGCACTAATACTATTCAACAGGGAACAATGTGCACCCAATGGAACTGACTAATGATCTGATCACCTTCCTTTACTTTACAACAGAACCCAATTATTGGATTAACATAGAGTTTGTACTGACACCGAATTCTAAATCAACTAAAGAGGCTGGGTTTGCACAAGGTGGTAAGAGTTAACAACAAACCAAGATAAACACCAGGTCACCGAATCCAAGAACTCCCATGCTGCAAAGCTACCAAACAGATTTTTGATGTGGGTTTCATGTGCCAAGGGCGAACGGATTTTGCAGTCCAACCCCAATAAGGTCGCTATCCCACAGGATTCGCTTCAGAGGCTCTGATGGCAGGATCGCGCGGATTCCACGCAAATCAGTGTTTAGAGTGGAAAGGAACCTAAGTACTGCCGTCCGATATTAGGGAGAGGGAACCCTAATCCTGCACACTAGATAGACCCACAACAAAGACATTCAACCCCGTCGGTTCGGCGACGCATCGACCCACTCCAGTCTCACTGTTCTGAAGGATTGGAGAACCTCAAGGCGGTGCTGTTTTCTTAAGCGGAGACAAAGAACAGCCGACCGATCTGCTTCTGGAAGGGGCGGACTCATTCTTCTCTCCACCCGCAGCAGCTCCCCTTTTGATCTAAATACAGCGGCGGGGGAGGGAGAGGATTCCACACACACCCTTTGGGCTAGCAGCTCTGCCAATAAAGGAGGAGAAGCTCTCTCCCACGAGAGATTCTCGACGGAAGAAAGAGAAGGGTATTTTCATGGGAGACTCGCGAGGGGGGCTTGCTTGCCCCTCCTCATCCCAGCCGAGGATCGAGCGGGCTTACCGTTACACCACTGGAAGGGGTGCATCAGAGGCCCCAGAGCAGCTGCTTGGCGGAACTAAAGGCGAAAAAATATTCCGAACTGCGCGGAGCGCCTACGACAATCTCGCTTTACTAGGCGCTCTGCCCACGTCCTTCAACCAGCCTCGAAGCTAGACGCAGCATTCCAATCGCGAGGAATCCTCCTTCCCCGTGGCACACCTTCTGAAGGAGATTATTGCAGCTCGGGTTCGGCCGGCTGTTTCAAACGGCTCAATCCGAAACGAGCCACCGCGGAGCAACCGACCCGAGCTGCAGTTCCTTTCTCGGGGTTCCGTCCAACACACGCCTTCCGAAACCGATCCTCCGCCTGGTCAATCCCGCCCCATCCCAGTCAACCATCCAATCAGGCCCCTCGACGAGGGGACCCGATTAGCATTTTCGCTTTTGAAGTAGGCAAGCAGTGGGTCGGGATTGGCTGTTATGGAACTTGGCTCCAGCCTATAGCGGAAGAGGAAGAACGAAGAATAGGGATTACAAAAAAGAAAGAAAAAAAGTAAAGAAGATTTAAAAGTCGGGCTGCGTTTAGGATCGCTCGCGGTGCAGGTAGCCTGGACGGAAGGCAGAGCTTGGTGCAGAATCTCGATTTTATTAATATTTTAAAAGATTCACCTTTCTAGCTCTTCACCTCAAGGGACCAGGCGACACTTTCTTTCTTTATTAGATTTCTATTTATTCTGTACAAGACAAAGAGGGTTGCATCCTTCACCTCCCGCACAATAATACGTTACCTGTGTCCCATGAATTGACTCGGACTACTCTCCGTGTTTTCCATTCACTTTTTTTTTCTGGAGATGGACATATTTCCAAACCAAGTCCAGGGCTCCTTTGAGCTACCATTTTTTAAATTATACAATCATAATTGTTGTATTTCCAGGGGACTCAAATTATTATATCAAGGTGAGGCCATAAAGTAATTTTAGATGGGGATTTTAGTAATTTTTAACTGGGAATTTTTAGCGCAGGGATAATATTTAATCTGTTTTTAATTATGTGTGTGTATTTATTGTTTTATTTGCCCTGTGCACCGCTCCGAGTCCCTTCGGGGAGAGGGAGCGGTCAACAAATTAAATTTTTTATTATTATTATTATTATTTATTATAAGATAGAAGTTTGCAAAATCTATGGATTAAAAGTGAAGAGGTGGAAAGGAAGCTGGCGGATCCCAAAGTAGCTGGTGGAAATCACATTGCTGATGTCTGCTACAGGGTGTCACATAGATATTTCTCAGACCTAGTCAAGAAGAAGTGTGACATGGGCTTTCCTGCAAATAAATCACACAAGACTAACTGAATCCCCCCAAATCAATGGACTACAGTAGGGGTAGTCAACCTTTTTATACCTACCGCTCACTTTTGTATCTCTGTTAGTAGTAAAATTTTCTAACCGCCCACCAGTTCCACAGTAATGGTGATTTATAAAGTAGGGAAGTCAATTAAATTTAAAAAAGGAAAGTGCTTCAGTATCAGACAAAACCCCTATTACCCACCATGAAAGCAGGAACGTAGGGACCAGGTTGACTACCACTGGACTACAGGGTAGAAAGGAGTAACTGCCTGAAATGTCCTGAAATGGAAGATTCTTCACTGCAACAAATGATGACAGACACCACATGTGAAAGTCAAACTGTTCACTGAGATCAACCCCTTCATAGAAGACCTTGCACTTTCCTCTACCTACTGGGCTGCAATTGTAATCCACCATCAAACAAATCTGACTTGGTTGGGTCACACTTTGCTGATCTCAGCTTTGACAAACAATGGTGTCCCACCTAATGAGCTGCAGAATAAACATGGAGAAAGGTCACCCCCATGAAGCCATGTAATTTGTTAATTCCTTTCCCCCTTGTTTCTATTCTATTCCATCGAACAACAAAGATGATTAGGGGACGAAAACATATGAAGAATGGTTTCCGGAATTGGGTATGTCTTAGAGCTTCCATGTTAGAAGTGGTGGTTACATCTGGGTCTTCATACAACATATTGTTAAGTAAATGGTGGTAAGATATATATATATATATATATCACATTTTAAAATTCATACATTCAATCTTTGGTTTTACATTAACATCCGTTTCAGGAATTACAGTAATTCAAAGTTAATTATTTTTGAGATCTGAGTCTCTTTGCTATTATGTCTTCTTCCTCCCTCCCCCCCCCCCGTGGGCAGGGCCGTGGCTCCTCCCATTCCTTCTTCGTCTCCCATGATTGAGGCATGTTTTTTGAGAAAGGCCTCCGCCTCCCCTGTTATTTTAATTCTAATCCTGCCTCCATCCAAGAATACCAACATTCCTTCAGGGATTAACCATTTGAACCAGATTCCGTTTTTATATAATTTTTTTGACAAGAAGGAATACTTCCTTCTCGCTTCTCTAATTTTTTTTGGAATCTGCTTCAATATGGAAATGTCATTTTGCTCATACTTCAAAGGCCTCTCTCGTTGCGCCCTCAGTATCTCGTCCCGTGTGGACCTTCTTAAAAATTTAATATGAATCTCTCTGGATACTTCATTTATTCTAGCATATGCTGAGTTAATTCTATAAATTAAATCTATTTCCCCCCCAAAGGTATTCTTTATTTTTTTTAATCACTCATCAAATCTCTGAGATCTTCCCCCTCTCTCTCAGGGATATTCTGAAACCTAAGGAAGAAAGACATTCTTTCAAATTCAAACTTAGACATATGTCCAGAAAATTCTGCAGTTTCTTTTTGCAATTCCTTTATCTCTCCTTTCATCTCGGCTGCCCCCTCCTTCAACTCTCCAATCTTCTGTTCATTAGTTGTTGTAGTTCTTTGTGTCTCCATTTCTTGTATTTCTTTCATTATATCATGGAGCGTTGGTTCTTGAATATCTTCTCCTGCCGCCTCTTTCTTTAACATTGTGGTAATTTTCCCTTGCTGTAAAACCGGGCTGGCTCTGGCTGAAGATGGTGCGGAAAATGACTTTGCAGCTGGTGGCTTTTTTGGAGGCATTTGTAAGTTTGAGGTTTTGCAATAAAAATGGCGTCAAGGAGCAAGCAGTCGGTGAAATCCGAGATGTCGGAAATAAAACTAAGTCAATGTTTTAATCTTGTTTTTTATAATGTCCAGGGGAGATAATTGTCCTGTAAATCCATAATAAAAAAAAAGAAAGGTCCACGTATTGGGAAGGACACCAAGGGCTTCTTGAGAAGGCTTTAAAAATAAATTTTCCCTTGATTTTTAACAAGTTGGAGGAATGTAATCATGAGTCCCAGTTTTCCGCTGGGAACAAAGAGAACGCCATCTTCCCGCCTCAGCACAGGAAAGTAAAAGTTTCCATTTTTTAATGAGGTTCAGATACAATGTTGCTAGCTGCAATTCAATAGTTGAAACAGTTTCTTTTAGATGGTATAGGAACGGATAGTATTAATCCTCACTCTCCTACGTCTCGAGAGCATTTTAAGCAGCCGTTTTTTACAAGGGGGGGTTTCTACAGTTAAAACTCCCCTCTTGTCAGGTCTGCTTCTTCCATTACTCAAGAAAGACCACACTTAAAGCACATTGTAAATGTTTAAGGTTACTTTTACTGAATAAGAAAGGACAGCAGCAAAAGTTAAGCAAGGAATGAGTAATTTAGGTGCGAAGCATACATATCAAAGCATAAGCCAACCCCAATAACCCATGACCCCCACAGTAGTGTCCAATGCAATATCATCCACGATGTCAGATGGACAACACGTCCACAGCGGTCATCAGAATGGAATGCGATACCGTTGGGCCTGGCGATATCACCTCCTAGCTCCAATCTCCCTCCAGCACACATAATGTTCAAAGCCCACAGCCCCCACCCTCCCCATTTCAATGGCAGCCAAAGCAGGCAGTAAAGCAAAGGCTGACACCCCTCTATTTTTCTTTCTGCAGAAGATTGCATGAATAACAAATCCAAAACTCACAGTCCACACTTTTTTAAAAGGAAGTCCCCGGTGTATTCCTCCAAGTCTGGCATTTCAGCCCGTCTCCTTTATTTCCGTATTTTCCAGCTGGCGTTGGCAAGGAGGATCCCCCCCCCGCCACTTTCAGCTCTTCAGCTCCTAGAGCAAAGCGGGAAAAAGCGCCCCGCCGATTGCCATCGATACGGGGGCCCCCACAGCCACTCGTGTGGCAGAGAGTTAACTCAAACTCTCTGAGCCCCCCGGGGGGGCTAGCCAAAGAAGCAGGCGGCAGGCACACCCGAGAACACGTCTGTCGCCGTCGGAAGCCGGAAGTCAAGTCGGCATTTTGGAGAACATTCCTGATGGGCAAAATAATCTTGATTTGATTTGTTAATTCTTGGTTTCCTAATTCTTTGTTTTTTAGTTACCTTGTATCAGTAGTTTCATTAGAAATATTGTTAAACTACCCACCTGGGCATTATCTTAGGCTACAGTTGCAATCAGTAAGCCAAAAATAAACCATGAAAGTAAGATATTCCATGTTCTAAATCCGTAGTTCCCAAAGTGGGCGGTAACGCCCCCCAGGGGGCGGTGGCCCGTGTTAGGGGGGGCGCTAGGAGGCCAAGCGGCTGCAGGGGGCGCTAGGAGGCAACAGGGGGGCACTGAAGACGAGGAAGAAACTTGCCGAGTGGAAGATGGGCTGTTAAAGCCTATCGGCGCGGGCAGAAGGACGACATCGTTAAAACAAACCTGGAAATAGTGGGTTTCCCTTTAAGCAACGTCACCACCCTCCCCTCCAATCACCGCCTTCCTCCCAGGAGAGGCGTGCGCGCACACTGCTTTAATTTCCCATCCCCGACCAGCTCCAGCGTCCCCTCCTCCCTCCGCAAAAGCCCCTGTCAGGCCAGCAAAGATCCCATCCGGACCAGGCAGCGCTGGGACCCCCTGCGCCCCTGCAGTGGCTCCCTTGCTCTGAGCTGTGCTTTGGAGCGGGCGGCGATCCCTCGAAAGCCCCCAGGTTGGTCCTCCTCCTCACCCGGATCCAGAGTGGCGCTCCCCACCTGGCCTTTGTCCGAGTGAGGAGGAGGACCAACCTGGGGGCTTTCGAGGGATCGCTGCCCGCTCCAAAGCACACCTTAGAGCAAGGGAGCCGCTACGGGGGCGCGGGGGGTCCCATTGCCGCCTGGTCTGGATGGGATCTTTGCTGGCCTGGCAGGGGCTTTTGGAGGGAGGAGGGGACCCCAGAGCTGGTCCAGGACAGGAGATTAAAGCAGGGCGCGTGTGCGCATGCCTCTCCTGGGAAGAAGGAAGCTGCTGCTCCAGCCCCAAAGTGAACCAAAGCCCCAAAGTGAACCAGAAGGAGCTGGAACAGAGCTCGGAGGTTCTCTAGTCCAGCCCCTGCTCAAGCAGGACTAGAGCCTTCGCTAGTCCAGATCAGGGGCTGCCTCCTTCCTTCTGAAAAGCCTCCGGGGATGGAGCTCCAGCGCGGCCGCTTTTGGCCCCTCCATGCATCTGGGGAAGTGGCATGGAAGATCCGGCGCACGTCTTGCAACCTCCTCGCATGAGAGGCAAGGGGCGTGGGGGACTTTGGGGGGGAGAGTCCGGCTGGAGCGCAGTGGGTGGGCGGGGCAGGTAGAACCGAGCAGGTGAGGGCTGCGCATGATGAGCTGGTGGCCGGGGCCCCCTGAAGCAGCGCCAACCAGCATGTCCCTTAAGAAGAGCCCCAAGGGCAAGGGCTGCCATGCTGCACCCACCCCACCCCCCTGCCCACTGCCCAGCAACACGCCCCTGCCTCCTCCTCCTCCTCAGCAGGCAGCCCAGGATGTGGGCATGCGGCAACCACGGGTGCCACTTGGCCAGGACAGGGGGCCCAGTGCCCACCCAACCCAACTACCGCTTGGCGGGCGGGCGGAGGGCTGACGCTAACTCTCCTTCTGTTTCTTCTTCTGGGGGGGGAGGAGGCTCCATTGGTCCAGAGCCCATCCAGGAAGATCAGGAACTCGAGGGAGATCTTTCCCCCTGCGGATGGGCGCTGGACCAGCGGAGCCTCCTCCTTCCAATTGGGGAGATCCATGCAGTGGATTTCTCTCCCACCCCTCAATTGGAAACAAGGTGGCTGTCAAAGCAAAGCAGCACCCCGCCCTGCAGAAGAAGAAACAGAAGGGAATTTAGCGCCAGCCCTCCGCCCACCCGCCAAGTGGTAGTTGGGTTGGGTGGGCGCCGGGCTACCACTAACTCCCCTTCTGTTTCTTCTTCTGCGGGGGGCGCTGCCTTGCTTTGACAGCCACCTTGTTTCCAATTGAGGGGTGGGGGAGAAATCCTCTGAATGGATCTCCCCAATTGGAAGGAGGAGGCTCCGTTGGTCCGGAGCAACGCCAGGGGAGCTCCATGCAGAGGATTTCTCTCTCCCCCACTCCGCCATCCCCCCACTTGCATACTGTTGCTGGCAGAAAAAAAGCCCCACATGGAACTCCCCTCCTGTTCCTCCTCCGGCTGTTTGCACAAACCATGCTGGGCGCGCTCCCTTGTCTTTGACAGCCGCCTCGTTTCCAATGAGGTGGGGGGGAGAAATCCATCTTTTTCCTCCATCTCCATGGATCTCCCCCAATTGGAAATGAGGTGGCTGTGAAAGGAAGGGAGCGCCCCCCGCGTGTCTTCTTCAAACAGCCAGAGGAGGAATAGGAGGGGAGTTCCACGAGGGGCTTTTCAAACAGCCAAACTCCCCTCCTGTTCTTCCTTCTGCTGTTTGAAGAAGACATGCGGGGGGTGCTCCCTTCCCTTTCACGGCCACCTCATTTCCAATTGGGGGGGGTGATCCATGGAGATGGAGGAAAAACATGGATTCCCTGCCCCCATTGGAAACGGGGTGATTCCAGCAGCTGCATTTTGCTTTGAAACTTGCTTTCCTAGCAATCCAAAGAGGACATTCTCCCAACGGCGTCTCAGGCGCTCCCACTCTTAGCTGGGAGGGAGTAAGGACGGCTGGACGCAGTTTGGCTCTTCCCGACTCCCATCAGATCATTGGGGGCCTCGTACACCTGCTCTGCAAGAGAGAAAGTTGCCCAGGAGAGTTGCCGCTGGGAGAATGTCCCCTTCGGGTTGCTGGGGCAGCAAGTTTCAAAGCAAAACGCAGCTGCTTGAATTGATGCACCTGCAACTTAATGCGAGAAGCCTGTATTACCAGCCGCAGCAGCAGCAGAAACAGCAGACGCCACCCCCACCCCCAATGTCCAGCATCCTCCTTGGAAGGCTCGCAGCCATCTCGAGAGCCGACCGACAGCAGAGCCTCCGGGTGGAAAGTGAATGAAGGGTGCAGTGGTGAGAAAGGCTGGCCATCCCTGGCAAAACAGAAATTTTCACCAACTGGAAAGTATGTGTGAGAGAGGGGTGGGGGAGAGAGAGAGAGGGAGGGAGGGAGGGAGGGAGGGAGGGTGGGAGAATGACACAAGAAAGGAAGGAAGGAAGAAAAGGGAAGGAAGGAAGAGGAAGAGAAAGGAAGAAAAAAAGAAGGAAGTAAGGAAGAGGGGGAGAGTGACGGAAGGAAAGAAAGAAAGAGGGGGAGAGTGACACAAGAAGGAAGGAAGGAAGGAAGGGGGAGAGTGACACAAGAAAGGAAGGAAAGGGAAGAGAAAGGAAGAAAGAAAAAAAGAAGGAAAGTCAGGGAGAGTGACACAGGGAAGGAAAGAAAGAGGGGGAGAGTGAAACAAGAAAGAAGGAAGGAAGGAAAGAAGGAAGGAAGGAAAGAACGAAAAAAAAAGAATTTATTATCACAATTGAGCCCAAAATTTTAGTTGCTAAGCAAGAGCGTTGTTAAATGAGTTTCACTACATTTTACAAGGTGGCCACTCCCACACTGTCACATAACTGCCAAGCCACGCCCACAAAATAGGCCACACCTACAGAATAGGTTCTAAAAATATTTGAAACCCACCACTGGTGGGAGGCACTGAGGATCAATTTGTAGCTCCAAGGGGGCGGTGGACTGAAAAAGTTTGGGAACCACTGGTCTAGACTCTAGTTTAATGAAGAGTAGGAGTGACATGATAGCAGTCTTCCAATAACTAGGGGACTGCCACAAAGAAGATGAGGTCAACCTATTTTCAAAGCACCAGATGGCAGGACAAGAAGCAATGGATGGAAACTAACCCAGGAGAGAGGACCAACCTAGAACAAAGGAGAAATTTCCTGATAATGAGAATCAGTGGAACAACTTGCTTTCAGGAGTTGTGGGTTGCTCCAACACTGGCGTTTTTTAAGAGACTGAATAGCCACTTATCTGAAATAGTATAGGATCTCCTGCTTGAGCACGGGGTTGGACTAAAAGACCTCCAAGGTGTTATTCTGTTATCTTTCTTTCCATTTCCAAACCCATTTGCTTAGCCTCATTCTGGAGAACTGTGCGGCACTGTCTGGCATTCATTTTCTCAGTCTGATTGTGATTGCTGCTTATGTATTGTCCAAGACCTGGCCTTTTTTTAGGAGAAAGGTGAAGGGAATTAGTGGTTTCGGGACCCACACATTGGAGGGATGTGCATGTATGGGAGAACTGAAGGAAGGTTGAAAATTGGATGGATCAACTATAGCAGGGGTCCCCAACCCCCGGTCCGCGGACCAGTGCCGGTCCATGGCTTGATAGGAACCGGGCCGCAGGGCCGGAGAGGAGGAGGGAGGAGGGGGCAGCCCCCTGAGCAGAGCGCGCACCGGATGCAGGAGAGCGCAGGCGTAGCCATTCACGCAGTTGGAGGTCCTAGAGCAGTAGTCGGCAAACCGCGGCTCGCGATCCACAAGCGCCTCATTGGCCCCTCTTCCTCCACCCAGCCATGGGCAGACTCCGTCTGTTTCATAGGCGGTTGCTGCTGTCCCCAAGCCCTGCGACGCGCAGCTCCCGCCGTCCAAGGTCGCCCGGCAGGCACGTCGGGCAGGATGGCCGAGAGCACCTCCACCAGCTCCTTCCGACGACCACCGCGGCGCACTTTCCGGGGCTACCCGGAGGGGCCGGCATGTCAGCTGAGGAGGTTACGGCTGCCTCATCCCACAGCGAGCGGGCGGGAGGGCGGGCGGGCGGAGGACCCGAGCTGCAGCTTCCTTAAGCGCCGCCGAGGCCATCCGGGCACCACACGCCCACCTCCCTTCCAGCCCCGTGTGGCGCCTGGACAGCCTCCGCGGCGCTTAAGGTAGCCGCAGGCTCGGGTCCTCCCCCCGCCCGCCCGCCTGCTCGCTGCGGGATGAGGCAGCCATAACCTTCCCAGCCAACATGCCGGCTCCTCTGCTGCTTCCCGGGGGGGGGGAGAATGACAGATACACAGGGAGACAGACATAGAGAGACAGAAATAGAGGGAGGGAGGGAGGGAGGGAGGGAGGGAATCACACACACACACACACACAGAGTGACAGAGATGGGTGGAGGGAGGAGAGAGAGACAGATACAGAGAGAGAGAGAGAGAGAGAGAGAGAGAGAGAGAGAGAGAGAGAGAGAGAGAGAGAGAAAAGATGAATGGAGGGTGGGAGGGAGGGAGTGAAGGAAAGAAGGGGGGAGGAGGAAGGGAGGGGTGAAAGAAGGAAGGAAAGGAAGGAAAGAAAGAAAAAGAAAGAGGGATGGAGGGTAGGAGGGAGGGAAGGAAAGAAGGGAAGAAGGGGGAGGGAGGCAATGGAAGGAAGTAAAGGAAAGGAAGAAATCTATTTTCCTATTTCTTTCATCCTTTCCACCTCAAGCTACCTGTTTGGTTAACCAGGTTAAAGATCTATTTTTCTCCCAGTGGTCATTTCAAAGGAATCACATCCTCTGAGTCATTTCCTGGATTCAAACCAGCATCCCAAAGAGTCATGGGCTGCCTTTATATATAACAAGTGCCCCCCTCCCAATCTTAGAACAACTACGGACCTCCGCTCCTTCCGTCAGCAATTAAAGACCTATCTTTTCCAGCAGGCTGGCCTGGCCTGACCTATCGTACCCAGCCTTTAGTTTTAGTAGAGAAATTATTTAATTGGGTTTTATGTACTGTTTTAAAGGGGTATATTTTAGCACAGGGTGTTAGTATTTAATATAATTTTAATTATTTATTATTGTTATATGTATATGTTTTTTAATTTTCCTGTGCACCGCCCCGAGTCCCTTCAGGGAGAGAGGGCGGTTAATAAGTCTAATTAATTAATTAATTAATAAAATAAATAAATCCATTTTTACCATCTTTAGAAGACCAAAGACCAGCCAGAAATGAAAGAAAGAAAAAAAGAAAGAAAGAAAGAAAGAAAGAAAGAAAGAAAGAAAGAAAGAACTTATGACCACAATTGAGCCCAAAATTTTGGTTACTAAGCAAGACCGTTAAGTGAGTTTCACCACATTTTCCAAGTTGGCCACGCCCACCGGGTCACATGACCACTGAGTCACTCCCACAAAACAGGCCACACCTTTTGGCTCTCAAAAGAAATTTCAGTAGTAGTACTGTTGATATTTGGCTCTATTGACTAATAAGTTTGCCCACCACTGTCTTAGAGGGCCAAGTGAGCCGACTCCCCCACCTCCCGCACATGCACCACCTGTTCCCCCTCCTCCCCCTCCTCCTCTAGGCCAGCCGGTCCACAGAATTTTCTTTAAAATGAAACCGGTCCCTGGTGCAAAAAAGGTTGGGGACCCCTGAAAAATAGTCACAGAGGCAGGGAATCCCATCTATCTCTAGACATGGACACTACAAGATTTCAATAATTTTGGTGAAAAAATCATCATCACCATCTCTGGCAAAAGAGAGAAATAAGAGGCAAGAATTTTGAGGAGATTGGAGCGCAAACATTGCATTAATAATTTTTAAAAGGCCTAAATCATAATATCCTGTTTCTCAAGGTGACGACTGAATAGTTTGCACACTGAATCTTTCATGTGGCAAAATTATATTTAACAGAAGATGATCAAATTCTTTTTTTTTAAATAGATATTTTTATTTTATTTTCGATTTTCAAAGTAAATAACAACATATATACTGTTACATAGCCAACATCATATTATATTATTAAATGTTTACATCATTCCATTTTACCATCATTTCATTTTACCATCAACACCCAGAAAACTCCCAGAGGGCTCTTCTGCTCTCCATACACCATATTTGTGCCTTATCCATCATTTTCTTTCCCCTTTCTCCTCCTCCTCCCTACCTCCTTTCTTCCCTCTAACGCCCTCCCCTTCTCTACTTCCCCTTCTTCTCTCCTTCTCCCCTCTCCCCTTTCCACTCCTCCTTTCTCTTCTCCTCTTCTCCTCTTCCCCCTCTTTGCCCTCTCTCCTTTCTCTCTCTTCTTCCCTTACCTCTCTACTCCACACTCTTCATCTCATTTACTTGGTGTATTTCAGCCTCGGAGCCAGTTCTATTTTGTGTTGATGGTATTTATAATTTCAGATTTAAGGTTTATCGCTCAATTTTCATATCAAATATTACAATTCTTATGTCTCAGTCCCAAATCTTGCTAGTTGTTTTAATACCCTTTTAAGTAAAGCCTAATTGTATAATAACGTTCTATTTATAAAACCAAACAAAAAAGAACCAAAAACAGTATAAATAAATTTAAATAAATTTAAATATAAGAACGCCTAATCGGGTATCCATAAATTCTGTGCCTTCCAGGAGTGGTTATTATTCATGGGTTATCTCATTTTATTAATTTTAAATCTAACAATTTATCCTGTGATTCAATATCAGTATCCACAAGTCTTATCAAGTATTCTAGCCTCAATCTATTTTTTCTTTAATAATATCTTTAAATCCTATTTACTATTAATATCCCTTATTTAATCCCCTCATATCTCTATAGATTCCATATAATTATCTAAAATTTTATGTAACTGTTAATTGATTGATCATTTACCAAGAGTGATAGTATTCTATAACCATCTTAATCGCATAGTTCCCCATCTACAATACAATACAATACAATACAATACAATACAATAGCAGAGTTGGAAGGGACCTTGTAGGTCTTCTAGTCCAACCCCCTGCGTGGGCAGGAACCTTATACCATTTCAGACAAATGGCTATCTAACATCTTTTTAAAGACTTCCAGGGTTGGGGCATTCACAACTTCTGGAGGCAAGCTGTTCCAGAGGTTAATTGTTCTTACTGTCAGGAAATTTCTCCTTAGTTCTAAGTTGCTTCTCTCCTTGATTAGTTTCCACCCGTTGCTTCTTGTCCTGCCCCCTTATCTATAGATAAGCAAATATATATCATTCACTAACACATAATCTTTCTATAACCATCTAAATAGCATAGTTCCCCATTGATAAATAAACAAATATATATCATTAACAAAAACATTTACCAAGAGTATTCTATAACCATCTTAGTAGCATAATTCCCCATCTATAGATAAGCAAATATATATCATTCACTAACACATAATCTTTCTTTAACCATCTAAATAGCATAGTTCCCCATCGATAGATAAACAAATATATATCATTAACAAAACCTTTACCAAGAGTATTCTATAACCATCTTAGTAGCATAACTCCCCATCTATAGATAAGCAGATATATATCATTCATTAACACATCATTTTTCTATAACCATCTAAATAGCCCAATTCCCCATCTATAGATAAACGAATATATATCATTATCAAAAAACTTATCTTATTATAAGCATCTATAGTTATTACTAACAATCAATTAATTAATAATCCTTGATGGTAATTTAAACCCAGCCTAATGATGAGTATCAAGGGATAAAAGTTCCTCTTTTCAGCCGTTATCTCTCCAAGGATGAATTAAATTTGCCTCTTTTAAAGTCCACATTCTCCATCGACTTTTTTTCCTCTTCTCAAGTTCTTTATAAACTTCCATTGGCACATTGTGATCCTGTATAGCTGTACAATCATAGTGCTGACCAATTCTTTTCCTCAAATTTAATTTATTTTCAAATATCAAGTGTATCTCTGATGTGATTTCCTCTATCTTTTGTTCTCCTTTTCCTTCCTTTTGCCAGACAGGTTGAAATTTAAATTTCTGATGGGGTCTTGATCTTATCTCCTCTCCTGGATCTTCTCCCTTGTCTTCAGTTAAATCCAGTCCACAAACAGCCTCGTTTCCCCTTTCTTCTTTAATTTCTCTAATCTGTTCAATTTCTTCACTTGGTGTAATGTCGAGTATTGCACGAAATTCTCTCAATTCCCTCAAGATTTCAGCCAAAAGCTCCTGATTTTCTGCAGTGTATATATCTATGTGCATAGACATTTTGGCAAATCCGCAAACTAGGAAAAAGTAGCTCCAATTACCTTGTTAACACTTAATTTATCTCTGTTAGTTTGTTTCTAGACAATATTTCCAGTAAATCTATTCATATATGTCCGCCCACTGTTTTCCCAAGAGCGATACGATGTATGAAATAGTTTAAATAACTTCAAAGTGTTTCAGTTCTTTTTGTTGGAAGGAAAACAGAGACAAAAAAAAGATAAGATATGGTCCTTATTTAAGTTTAAAGATGTGCAATAGAGTGTCCAAATAATTATAGGATTGTGGAAGTGCTCCAAATTTCAAAGTTTTGAGTGAAATAAATCAAAAAGACAGAAAAAAAGAATTAGAAAAGTCAGTCATAATCCAATCCTTTTCAGCGCAAACATAAGTAACTATTATCAGTTCAGTCGGCCATTTCAAAACATTCTGTGAACCTGAGGAATCTCACACTTCAATTTAAATTCGCAGCTTATCTTTAACTTCAAAGCTTTGGTAAAAGAAAAAGGTTTCTTAGCAGAGTGTTTCAGAGACCAAATAAATTACCTTCCCGAAGTATTCCAGCAGATTTTTGCTTTCTTATTTCAAAGATTCTCCTTCGCCTTTGGTCCACCCTCCAGAAAGGGGGGGGGGGATGCGATTCGTCTCCCTTCAGAGATTTTGCTTTGTGTCGGGCAGGGATCTTGCGTGGTCCCTGCACCCAGCGAAGATTTATCTCCTAATCACCACCTCTCCGGGGCGGCTTAGATTCCTTATGGAATCACGGGGGAGGCAAATTCCAGCCGGGTCCCTGCAGTTTAGGGAGCCCGGTTGTGTCGGCTCGGGAGGCTCCGCCTTCTTTTCATCGATGAAAAGATGATCAAATTCTTGAGATGGGTTCACTTGCCCTGAAATCAAATCCATAGTCTGTTATATTTTATTTATATATATAAATATTTATGTCTCGTACATTCTAATGTATAGGCAGTTCTCAGATGGTTCATGCAGCATTTAAAATCAATTCACAGTGATATTCATCTACCAACAGTTAAGATAGCTCTGTGTGATTAGTTCTCTTTTTTTTAAAATTACCACGGCAAAGAATTTGATTGATGCAGTGACTCTAGAGATTTTTTTTAATTTGTCCTATCAGGGTTTTTACCCCAACTGCGATTAAAAGCTTATCTAAACATGGAGGAAAAGGCTGGAGAAGACCTGACTAAAATCATTGCAATTGACAGAATTACTAAACCTGAGCTGATTTTGAGAAGTTACCAAGTCAGAATTGGTAAATGCTTAGAAAGGAGACCACAGAGCAGTTGAAAAACATCTGAGAAGATGGTGTTTGTTAGATCAGGTAAAGGAAGGACACACTAGGAGTGAATTCAGCTCTTTATTAGCAAGGCATAGCTCAAGTAACAAGCAACCGGCAGCAGCCCCTTTTTAAAGGTAGCCGCCGGTATGAATTGACCAATTACAGCCAGCCCTGGTGCCAACCATTCAGATTACTCCATTAACTCTAGTGGAAACCTCTATTGTCAGGACACAACACCCCTTCCCTCCTGGATTGGTTAATGCATTTCATGACGTAGTCACTGAGGTATTTATTTATTTTATTTATTTATTTAAATTTATATCCCGCCCTTCTCCACGAAGGACCCAGGGCGGCGCACAGGAAAATTTAAAAACATACAAAATACAATAAATATAATTTAAAAAACTATTAAATAACCTATCCTGCGCTAAAACCAAATTTTAAAAACCCAATTTAAAACTACCTAAAAGTCCCCATGGGAGGTTAGGCTAGGCCGGCTTGTTGAAACAAATATGTCTTAAGACATTGGCGGAAGAGGCGGAGGTCGGTGATGGTACGTAATTCAGGGGGTAGGTCATTCCAAAGGGCTGGGCCCGCCACAGAGAAGGCTCTTCCCCTGGGTGTCGCCAGTCGGCATTGTCCGGCCGACGGCACCCTGAGAAGGCCCTCTCTGTGGGAGCGTATCGGTCTAAGGGATGTATGGGGCAGGAGGCGGTCTCGCATATAACTAGGCCCCGAGCCATGGAGCGCTTTAAAGATAGTTGTCAGAACCTTGAAGCGCACTCGAAAAACCACAGGAAGCCAATGCAGCTCGCGCAGGATCGGTGTTATGTGGGAGCATCTAGTGGCTCCCATAATCACCCGCGCGGCTGCGTTTTGGACTAGCTGTAGCTTTCGAGTGCACCTCAAGGGAAGCCCCATGTAGAGAGCATTACAGTAGTCGAGTCGGGACGTCACGAGAGCTTGAGTGACTGTGCGAAGGGCAGCCCGGTCCAGTAAGGGGCGCAATTGGCGCATCAGGCGTACCTGATGAAACGCCCCCCTGGCCACGGCCGCCACATGGTCCTCCATGGACAGCCGGGAATCCAGGAGGACACCCAAATTGCGCGCCCTCTCCACGGGGGCCAGTGTTTCGCCCCCAATGGCCAGAGTTGGTGTAATCTGGCTGAACCGGGGTGCCGGAAACCACAGCCACTCAGTCTTGGCAGGGTTGAGCCTGAGTTTGTTACCACCCATCCAGATCCGTACGGCCTCCAAACACCGGGACAGCACTTCGGTGGCATCGTTGGGGTGGTTTGGGGTGGATATGTACAGCTGGGTGTCATCAGCGTACAGATGGTACTCCACCCCAAAACCACGGATGATCTCACCCAGCGGCTTCATATATGTGTTGAAAAGGAGGGGCGAGAGGACCGACCCCTGAGGAACCCCACATAAGAGAGGCCTCGAGGTCGACCTCTGCCCTCCCGTCAACACATATTGCGACCGACCAGAGAGGTAGGATGAGAACCACCGCAAAACGGTGCCTCCCAACCCCAACCCCCCCAGTCGGTGCAATAGGATACCATGGTCGATGGTATCAAAAGCCGCCGAGAGGTCTAATAGGACTAGGATAGAGGAATAACCTCTATCCCGCGCCCTCCAGAGATCATCAACCAACGCGACCAGTGCCGTCTCGGTGCTGTGACCGGGTCGGAAGCCGGACTGGCGCAGGTCTAGATAATCAACTTCCTCCAGGTGTCGCGGAAACTGTTGGGCTACCACACTCTCAACAACCTTCACCAAAAAGTGAAGGTTGGAGACCGGACGATAGTTCTCTAATAAAGCTGGGTCCAGGGACGGCTTCTTGAGGAGGGGCCTCACTACTGCCTCTTTCAAGACGGCAGGCAAGGACCCCTCACTCAAAGATGCGTTGACAATGCCCTGGAGCCAGCCTCGTGTCGTCTCCCAGGATGCCAGTACAAGCCAGGAGGGACACGGGTCCAATAAACATGTGGTCGCCCTAAGTTTCCTTGACAGCCTGTCCATATCCTCGGTGGTAACAAAGTCAAACTCCTCCCAAGAAGGAACCTCAAGACTAGTCTCGGACAGTCCCACAGGACCACTGTCGATGGAGGGTAGCTCATTCCGAATCCGAGTGATTTTCTCCTGCAGATAAATCCCAAATTCCTCTGCTCGCCCTTGCAGAGGGGCTTCCCGCGGCCTCTGATGAAGGAGGGAGCGGGTCACCCCAAACAGGGCGGCAGGGCGGTTATTTGGGTGGCACGCCCTGACCTGCGCAGTTCAGTTGGCTGCTGAACTTCGGTCAGGTCAGACAGACCTGTTGCTGCTGCGTCTTCCACTGCTGGAAGCTGCTGGAAGGTTTTGGCAGTCGTGGCTGGAGCTTCTGGAACGCCCCGGCTCGGAGCTCATTGCGGACCAGCAGCTTGCTCAGATGAGTACCATTCCATGTCTGGGGGTTCTGGGAGGTGTGGTGTTGATGTCTGTTGTGGGCTAGATTGTTGCTCAGTCTCCCTGAGCTGTGAGTGTGCAAGGCATCCGTGGAGTTGGTCTATGTGTCTCCGCCAAACTCTGCCATCCTCTAGTGTAACTGTGTAGGAGTGGGGCCCCGTGATGCCGGTTATTTTGGCCGGTATCCAGAGTGTGCCCCTGGCATAGTTGTGTGCGCATATCTTATCTCCTATCATGAAATGTCTCATCTTGCTGGTGGAGTCTGGTGGTGTGTGTGTTGAGTAATTGGGGTGTAGCCGGTCAAGAGGGGACCTTAGTCTGTGGCCCATGAGGAGCTCAGCAGGGCTTCTCCCCATCATGGCGCTGAGTGTGATGTGTTGGTAGACTAGGTAATGGTTTATGCGTGTTTGCCAATTGCCCGTGGTCAGCACGATTCAAATTTCCGCGCCGGCCTGCCTTTGTCACTGCGCATATGTGGAAAGCCTCGGCGTCTTTCTTATCCTCAGTTGGCTCTGTGTCCTCAAAATGGCCGCTTGCTGCTTGGTTGGGGGTTCTTGTTCCGTCTAGCCGGATGGTGCGCATCAACCGGTCAGCAGATTCAGAGGCTCTGGCTTCGTCCAGGGCGATTTGCAGTGTTAAGCTGGGTTTGGAGAGGAGTCTCCGTTGGAGGTTTGGGTCTCGGCAGCCCAGGATGATCCGGTCAAGGATTTGATCGTCCAAGTCCCGGAAGTCACAGTGCGCTTCCGCATGGCAGAGCGCAGCCACATATTTATGGTCTCTCCATCCTTCTGGTTGCGGGTGTGGAACGTGTATCTCCTCACCGACTTGGATGATCTGGGGGCATAGTGTGTCTTCAGGGCTTGCTGTAGGGCTGACCTGGTGACCGACTGTAGGGGAGTTGGCTCACACAGGCCCTTTGCCATAGCCAGCACCTCTCGGCCGCAGTAGCTGAGGAACATGTTCTTTTTCCGGTTCTCTGTAAGGTTCCCGAGGTCATGGGCTTCCAGATAACACTCGAACTGGATCATATAGAACTCTCAGTCCTCAGTCGCTGGGTTGAACAGAGCCGGGGTGACTTGCAGGTTCATCATGCTGCTGTCTAATCATGCGGAACCCACAGCCAAGGCAAACGCCTTGGCTGTGGGTTCCACATGCCTTCGCCGGGCTCCCGACCTGGCTGCTTGCCTGTGGTGCTTTGCTCTTGCCTAGTTGCTTTTCAATCCCACCTTCGTCACCAGTGTTAGATCGGGTAAAGGAAGGACACACTAGGAATGAATTCTGCTCTTTATTAGCAAGGCATAGCTCAAGTAACAAGCAGCCGGCACCAGCCCCTTTTTAAAGGTAGCCATGGGTACGAATTGACCAATCACAACTGGCCCTGGTGCCAGCCAATCAGGTTACTCCATAAGCTGCAGACTGGAGTGGAAACCTCTATTGTCAGGACACAACAGTGTTGGCAGATTGTTTCTATATTCCTGCTATCTGTATCTACATAGCAAATAGGAGCTGAACTTTAAAAATAATACAATAACAGAGTTGGAACTTGACTCAAATTGAAGGCTATTTTTCACAGCATTATTAATTCAGGTGTTGTGTTTGGTTCTTCCAAAAATTAGGGCTTTAGTAGCATCTTTTTTAACCAGTATGTTTTATTAAAAGGGATTTTTGCCACCATGAACTAACATACTTCTCCTACAAGTCCCAAGAGGCACCCAAGAAGCAGGAGTGTTCCTATCCCTCCAAATGTCTCCTGCTCTCTACTGTGCCTACACAAACTGGATTCATATGGATTTATAGTCCAAGGCTGCAATCTTTCGTGTCTTAGGCACGTAACCCCAAGATTCCCTGAAAATAATGGTTATTTTGGAACAACAATAAATATGTGACATTGCTTTCAAACATTTGTTTGAGGAGGGACTTGCCATATGCTAGTGCCAGTGTCTTTGAGCAATGTTGCCATTTCAAACAAAGGCTGGGCTAAACCAGTATTCCATTATTTATTTGCAGCAATATTTCTCTCTCTGTTTGTCTCTTTCTCTCTCTTCCCTTTTCCTTTCTGTTTTGGCAAAACAGGAGCATTGTCTGTGAAATATGAGCTGTGCATTTTTGAAGGAAAACTATAGATTTTTACGATCTCCCTCAATATTTATTTATTATAGCCCTGGGGCCAAGATACAAACAAGATACTGAATAAAAGTATATATCCCTATTTAGAAATTTCTTCAAGACAGGATATGTAAGTATCCGTTTATAGGAAACAGTTTAAAAGCCCATGATCTAAAGTTTCTGTTGAACCATCATCACATATATTATAAATTCCTGTGTATAGGAATACTCCAGTGATGGGTTCCGGATCCCATTGCAACCTGTACAGTGCAACGGGGCCCGGCATCCACCACATGTGTCCTATGCTCCAGCGACGCCTCAGCGAGCCTCCATGACGCTCCAGCTGCTAGGTAGAGATTGCACAGGTGCCATATGCCCCGTGCGCATAAACACCAAAGAGTTCAAATACAGCAGTGGTTCTTTTTCAGTCCACTGCCCCCTTGGTGCTACAAACTGATCCTCAGTGCCCCCCACCCAGAATTCAATTTTTTTTACTACCAGTTTTGTGGGCGTGGCTTGGTGGGAGTGGCTAGGGGGGTCATGTGACTGGGCGGTTTGCATGATGGAAGGCAGATAATAACAGTAAAATTCAAAACTTTAACAATTAATAGCACATTTATTCAAAATCCAATTTAAAAACCTTTGTAGTTAATATTAATTCAACAATTTAAATCAGGGCCTGGGCTTGAGGTTGATGTTATGCAATGCCAGGTCTGTTATCAACAAGGCCCCCCTCATCCAGGATTTGGTATCAGAGGGGGAGCCGGACTTGGCGGGTGTTACGGAGACCTGGTTGGGCCACAAGGGGGGAGTCCCCCTCGTCGAAATGTGCCCACCAGGCTACCGGGCATTTCATCAGCCACGAGCCCAAGGCAGGGGTGGGGGAGTGGCGGTTATTATAAAGGAGAGTCTAGCTCCAAGGGAGACCGCTGTGCCGCAGATAGCCGGCTGTGGGGCCCTGGGTGTGAAGTGGGGCCTTGGGAGGCAGTTGGGCCTGCTGATTTTGTACCTGGCTCCCTGCTATGTCTCAGCAGCCCTGCCCGAGCTCCTTGAGGTGATAGCCAAGATGGCGGTTGAGACCCCCAGGTTACTAGTCATGGGGGACTTTAATCTGCCATCGGTAGGTGAAGCCTCTGAGATAGCTCGGGAGTTCATGGCCTCCATGACGGCCATGGACCTGACCCAAGTAATTCATGGTCCCACCCATACCAGGGGCCACACGCTGGATCTTGTTTTTATCTCCGGCCAGTGGAGAAGTGATCTGGGAATAGGGGATTTAACGATTACATCCCTGTCATGGACAGATCACTCTCTCCTTCGACTAGACTTCCCAACTGCCTCACTCCACCATGGGGAGGCAGAACCGGAAATACCAAGATGGTTCTGCCCCAGGCTCCTGATGGACCCTGAGAGGTTTCAGACGGAGCTTGGGCCAATACCGAGGACCCTGACCAGCGACTCGACTGAGGACCTAGTGGCTGCCTGGAATAATGCGGCCACTGGGGCCCTGGACCGGGTCGCGCCCTTGCGGCCTCTCACGCGGCGCCAAACCACCTTGGCTCCATTGTGTTCCGAGGAGCTGAGGGTGATGAAGCACCGCAAGAGATGCCTAGAGAGCATTTGGAGATCCACTCACGCCGAATCTGACCGAACACGTGTTAGGTCCCAGTTGAGGACCTATCTCGTGGCGATAAGAGCGGCGAAACGCAATTATCTCGCTGCCCTTATCGCATCCGCAGATAACCGCCCTGCCGCCCTGTTTAGAGTGACCCGCTCCCTCCTTCAGCAGAGACCGTGGGAAGCTCCTCTACAGGGTCGTGCAGAGGAATTTGGGCATTATCTGCAGGATAAAATCGCTCAGATCCGGAGCGAACTGGCCTCCGATGAGGTTAGTGCCGGTGGGCAAGCGGAGGCAGGCCTTGAGACCATTTTATGGGAAGAGTTTGATCTTGTGACTTCAGATGACATGGACAGGTTGCTGGGGCAGCTGAAGGCTACCACATGTTTATTGGACGCGTGTCCCTCCTGGCTGGTACTGGCCTCCCAGGAGGTTACACGAGGCTGGCTCCAGGAAATAGTGAACGCCTCTTTGAGTGAGGGGTTTCTACCGGCCGTCTTGAAAGAGGCGGTGGTGAGACCCCTCCTCAAGAGACCTTCCCTGGACCCAGCATTGTTGATTAATTATCGTCCGGTCTCCAACCTTAGTTTTCTTTCTAAGATTGTAGAGAGTATGGTAGCACAACAGTTCCCCCGACACCTGGAGAAAACCGTCTATCTAGACCCGCGCCAGTCCGGCTTCCGGCCTGGGCACAGCACAGAGACGGCATTAGTCGATGATCTCTGGAGGGCCAGGGATAGGGGTTGTTCCTCTATCCTGGTCCTATTAGACCTTTCTGCGGCTTTTGATACCATCGACCATGGTATTTTATTGCACCGGCTGGAGGGGTTGGGATTGAGAGGCACCGTATTGCGGTGGTTCTCTTCCTACCTCTCTGACTGGTCGCAATTTGTGTTGACAGGAGGGCAGAGGTCGACTTCAAGGCCCCTCACATGTGCGGTGCCTCAGGGGTCGGTTCTCTCACCCCTCCTGTTCAACACCTATATGAAGCCACTGGGCGAGATCATCCGTGGCTTCGGGGTAGAGTACCATCAGTACGCTGATGATACTCAGTTGTACATCTCTACCCCTAACCAACAATGCCGTTGAAGTGATGTCCCAGTGTCTGAAGGCCGTACGGGTCTGGATGGGGAGGAACAAGCTTCAACTCAACACGTCCAAGACTGAGTGGCTGTGGTTTCTGGTGTCTCAATATAGCCAGTTAGTTCCATCTCTGGCTATCGGGGGTGAGTCACAGGGGTGGGTTTCAAAAATTTTGGAACAGGTTCTGTGGGTGTGGCCTGCTTTGTGGGAGTGGCTTGCTGGCCATGTGACTGGGTGAGAGTGGCTTGCCAGCCATGTGACCGGGTGGGAGTGGCCAACTTGGAAAATGTGAAACTCACTTAACAATGGTCTTGGTTAACAACTAAACTTTTGGGCTCAATTGTGGTCATACGTTCTTTCTTTCTTTCTCTTTCTTTCCTTCTCTCTCTCTTTCCCTCTTTCTCTCTCTCTTTCTTTCTCTCTCTCTTTCCCTCTTTCTCTTTCTCTCTTTCTTTCTCTTTCTTTCTTTCTCTTTCTCTTTCTCTCTTTCTTTCCCTCTTTTTCTTTCTCTTTCTTTCTTTCTTTCTCGCTTTCTCTTTTTCTTTCTCTCTTTTCTCTCTCTTTCCTTTCTGTCTCTCTTTCTCTGTCTTTCTCTCTCTTTCTTCTCTCTCACTTTTTTTCTTTCTTTCTTTCTCTTTCTTTCTTTCTCTCTCTGTCTCTCTCCCCTTCATCCGCCCATCTATCATTCTGTGTTTGTGTGTGTGTCTGTCTGTCTCGCATTCACGCACTTAATCACTTTCTGCGTCTCTCTCTTTCTCTCCCTCCCTCCCTCTCTGTCTGTGTGTGTGTGTCTGTCACTCTCTGATTCCCCCCTCCCTCCCTGTCTCTCTCTGTGTCTGTGCCTCTCTCTGTCTGTCTGTCGTCGTGCCCGCCCGCCCGCCCGCCCCCCGCGGAGCCTCTTCATCCCGGGGCCGCTGTGCTCACTCACCTTAGCCTGCCCTCCCCGCCGCCCGGCCACCTGCAGCTGAGAAGCGTGTGTGTGTGTGTGGGAACAGGGAAAGTTTTGCCGCGAGTGGCGGGGTGGGTGGGGTGGGGGTTTGCGCAGCTTAGCGCGCTCTTGTTCTGCTGCCCCTAGCCGGCAGGCTTTAAAGGCCGAGCGCTGGCTGAAGGGCTCGGCCTTTGAAGCCTGCCGGCTAGGGGCAGCGGAACAAGAGCACGCTAGGCTGCGCGAACCCCCCCGCCCCCCGCCCCCCGCCAGTCGCGCCAACAGGGAAAGTTTTGCTGCAACTGGCGGGGGGCGGGGGGGTTCGCGCAGCCTAGCGCGCTCTTCTGCTGCCGCCCCTAGCCGGCAGGCTTCAAAGGCCGAACGCTCGCTGAAGGGCTCGGCCTTTGAAGCCTTCCAGCTAGAGGCAGGGCGGAAGAGCGCGCTAGGCTGCGCGAACCCCCCCCGCCTCCCGCGTCAACAGGGAAAGCAGGCCCGGCAGCTTCAAAACTAAAGTGCCTGGGTCTTGAAACTTTCCCTGCTAGGGATACACGAGCGAGCCACGTGTTCCTTAGATACTTCCGGGTCCACGATCCAAAGGGCTCGCTTGGGATCCGGAAATTTGACGAAAGGGCTCGCGCGAACCCCTGCGAGCCCTCAGGAACCCACCCCTGGTGAGTCATTAGCCCTTGCGGAAAGGGCCCACAACTTGGGCGTCCTCCTGGATTCGTGGCTGTCCCTGGATGACCATGTGATGGCCGTGGCAAGGGGGGCTTTTTATCAGGTTTACCTGATACACCAGTTGCGCCCCTTTCTAGATCGGGACGCCCTACGCACAGTCACTCAAGCCCTCGTTATATCCAGCCTGGACTACTGCAATGCTCTCTACATGGGGCTTCCCTTGAGATGCACCCGGAAACTTCAGCTGGTGCAGAATGCGGCCGCGTGGGGATTCTGGGAGCCTCACGGTTCTGCCGGGTAACACCTCTCCTGCGCGAGTGGCACTGGCTGCCTGTGGTCTTACAGGTGCGCTTCAAGGTGTTAATTACCATCTTCAAAGCGCTCCATGGCACGGGTCCTGGCTATTTGTGAGACCGCCTCCTACCTCACACGTCCTGTCACCCTCCGCTTTTGCTTCGCTTTGGCTGTCATTTTGAAACGGGGAGGGAGGGGCTGTCTGGGTATTAAGCGAGAGAGAGATGGCCACAGTCTGTTATCACCTAAGCTAACGGTTTTGCATTCCACTGTGATGATGCTGCTGGGCAGGAACTGCACCTGACATCGTGACCAACTCTGCATTGGACAGTATACTGGGGTCAAGGGGCTAAGGGTTGGGTTATGCTTTGATACGTATGTTACGCGCCTAAATGTTTCATTCCTTGCTTGACTTTTGCTGCAGTCTTATTATATTCAGTAAAAGTAACCTTAAACTTTCCAAATGAGTTTGAGCGTGGTCTTTCCTGATTCATGATGGAAGCAGATCTGACAAAAAGCAAGGAATGAAACATTTAGGCGTCGTGATAGCCCAAGAGAAGGGAGGGGAGAACCCTCCAACAAACAATGCGGTACTGCTTGCTTCAAATGTTGGAAAGAGGGGCATTGGGCAAATGCTTGCAGAATGGGATCGAAGCCCCACCCCAGGCCATCTTCTGAGATAAATAAAGGCACCAGAAAAACTGATCCACGTACCAGGCCAGCGATGTCGGGGATGGAGCCACTGGACCTTACTACCAACTATTATGAACCAGAGCAGGATCCGAATGACTGGGAGAAGGAGGCCACCTCTGACGAAGAACCGGACAAGCATTGGGTGAGTTCCCGGTCGGGCCCCATGACTATTCCCCTTAAGCTAAAAACACCCTCTAGTGGACATTTCTCAGAATTACTAGCCCTTTTGGATTCTGGATGTTCACGATGCCTTATAAGCCAAGATCTAGTACAACAACTAGGAATTCGCCTTAAGACTTTAAAAGTGCCGCTCGCATTCTGTCAAATGGATGGATCGGTAGCGGGGGGGGAGGTCCAGCTCAATTTGTTACAGAACCACTTGAGTTGGTTATTGGCGATCACCATAGGGAAACCATTCATTTCATTGTTGTTCCTATTGCAGACAACCCAATTATTTTGGGATTAACGTGGTTGTGGAAATGGAACCCTGTCATAGATTGGAAAGAGGGTTGGATACATATACCCCTAAGTACGCCCCCCCCTAGATGTGGATCCGGCTCCAAGGACCCCCGACCCCAATGAAAGCATGTCAACTGACCAAGTGGCAACTGTTTTGGAACAGATACCAGGGGAAAAAAAGATTCCTAAAGAATATTTGGATTTGAAAGATGCTTTTAGTGAAAAATCTACTGACAAGCTTCCACCCCACCGCTCCACAGACTGCACCATTGATTTCGTCCCAAGGGTGCAACTATCTAAATCACGCATTTATTCCATGACACCAGGGGAAATGGTGGAATTGCGCAAGTTCATTGACAAAAATTTGGCAAGAGGTTTTATTGAACCTGCTAGACCTCGAGTTGCGGCTCCTGTTATGTTCAGAGAGAAGAAAGATGGCCAACTCTGCCTAGTGGTGGATTACAGGAACTTGAACATGATCTGTGCTGAAAATGTCTTTCTCCTAAACAAGTCCGTTGGTCTCAATATTTCAGTCGATTTAATTTTTCCTTGAAATATATTCCTGGAGGACAAAACTTTATGGCTGACACCTTGTCATTCCTTCCTCAATACAACAGCTCTAAACTTACTGTTGTCCAGCCTGTTATTCCGATGCGTAACTTAACTGCTCCGGTTACCACTCGCAGCCATTCAACTCTACAAACCGAAACCCCACCCAAATTGATCTCTAGAATTAAGGAAGAACTTCAGGCTGATGATTGGTTTGCTGCACATTGTGGTGACTGTACATTGCGGGATGACTTACCTTGGGTGGGTTCTAAACTTTACATCCCTGCTAAGCTCTGTACTTTTGTGCTCCAGAGGGCACACGATTCTCGTTTGGCTGGTCATTTTGGTTTCGTAAAGACCCTACATTTACTTAAGCATCAATTCTGGTGGCCTTGTATGAAGAAAGATGTTGAGTCTTACATTGCTAGTTGCCCAGTTTGTGTGGCATGTAAACGCCCCCCTGGCAAACCTCAAGGTCGTCTCCAATCTGTAGCACAGCCGGAGTCTCCTTGGAAGGAGATATCTATGGACTTCATTGTGGATCTTCCAAATAGCCGTGGTTTCACTGTCATATGGGTAGTTGCTGATCTATTTTCGAAGCAAGTTCATTTTGTTCCGTGCTCAGGAATCCCATCGGCTAAGGCCTTAGCAAAATTGTTCCTGAATCACATTTATCGACTACACGGAGTTCCTCAACATATTATTTCTTTTATATTGAAAAAGTTTTATTGGTTTTACATTTTTTAACAGGGTAGGGTAATGGTTACAAAGAAATTTTGAGAGCATTCACGTCGGAGTCGTCGGACCTTCCAAGACCTCAAATTACACATTAAAAAAGTTAACATAGAAAACATTTTCCATACCACTACAAGATGAGAGCAAGTACATTTACCTAAATTCTCCCTTCCATGCTGTCAGACATTTACAAAAAGTCCGGATAAGAATATTATGCAAAATTGTTCAGGAAAAATCAAGGCAAAGTTATTTTTTTGATCTAAGTCTTTTGGCTATTGTATCTTCTTTCTCTCCTCCCTGGCCCCCCTCGGGCGGGGCCGTGGCCCCCTCCGTCCCCCCTGGATCTTCCCCCAGGGCAGAGGAATGTTTTTTAAGAAAGGCTTCCGCCTCAGCAACTGTTTTAATCCTCACTCTTCCTCCTTCCCAGAACACCAGCATCCCTTCAGGGGTCATCCACTTGAACCAAATCCCGTGATCAAACAAGGTTTTAGACAAGAAGGAAAAATTCCTTCTTGCATCTCTAATTTTTCTAGGGATCTGCTTCAAGATAGTGACCGTCTCTTGTTGATAAGTTAAGGGTTTCTCTCTCTGCGCTTTCAGGACTTCCTCTCTGGTTGACCTTCTAACAAATTTCACATGTATCTCTCTAGGCACTTCATTTATCCTGGCATGTGCTGAGTTAATTCTATAGGCTAGGTCAATGTCCCCCCTGATCTCATCCTTAGGTTTTTGTAAATAGTCTGCTAAAATTATGCTCATAAGATCAGGGAGGTATTCACCAGATTCCTCAGAAACATTTTGAAATCTCAAAAAGTATGTCATTCTTTCCATATCCATCCTAGACACATGCCCATTTATTTCCACAACCTCATTGGTAACATTTTTAATTTCCCCCTTGGCCCCCTCCAACCCCCCTTCCAGTTCTTTATTCTTCTGTGTGTTATCCAGCACTTGTCTTCTTGTATCCAACAGCTCCTTCTTGAAAATAATATTTTCAGCCCTCTCGGCCTTTATTTCTGATATCAAAGTTAGTATAGAAGTTTCAAGAGAAGCCATCCTTTGTTCCAAATTTACAAGTGCTGCTTCTTGTGCCATGGTTAAAAGTTAGAGTCACTGCCACCAAGATGGCGTTTTCCGGGTGGGGCTGGTGGGGCAAACCAGGAGCTCAGTTCAGTTCAGGGCTGTGAAGTTGCAAACAATTCAGAAACCAAAAGAGACACAATTTCCCAAATAGTAATAACGAAGGTATTCCAGAGAAGAAGTCACAAATCCATCAAAAGAAATTTTTTTTTTCAAAAATCCAGAGAGAGTCCTGCTTTCAAAGAGACGCTGGAAATTTTCCTTAGTTGAAATAGTCAGGCAGGGACAAAAAGAATCCACTTCCACCGCTCATCTCAGCCAGAGGGAGAGAGTAGCAAAATAAGAATTTTTTAAGCTCAGCCAGACCCAGAAACAATGTTGCAAAAAGTCACAATCCACTTTCCTTTGTTAGAAACCGTCCGGAGTGAAAGTTTTCCGCTTTCTCTTTGCAGAGAAGCCATTTTAACGCGCCGCTTAAATCCGAGGGGGGGTTTTTTAAAAATAAACACCCCCCTCCCAGTCCGTTCAGCCTGGCTGGCAGCAAGGTAAAAAAAGTTTTTTTAGAAACTCACTCTCTCCTCGCAGCTGAAGCCTCGGGAGCCCTTCCGACTGAGCCGATCAGCCCTCCTCATTGCTGTAAATGGCGCCGTCTTCCTTAGGCGAAGGGAGAACCCCCCGCTAGCATGTTCTCCCTCACCTGAGCCGCGCCGGGAGCCACTTCCTCCACCGCCGTGGGGGGCGCGCCCCCCGACGAGCCGGCCCTACGGGAGACCCTCAAAAAAGAGGAGTCTCGCCCCCGTTGGGGGGCAGAAGAAGAAACAAAGCGGCGAGCGAGCGCTAGGCTCGCCCGTCGCCGCAGGAGCCGGAACCGGAAAACCCTCAACATATTATTTCTGATAGAGGGGTTCAATTCACTTCTCGTTTTGGAAGGAGTTTTTGGCGCTGATTGGCTCCTCCCAAGGTTTAAGCTCCTCCCACCACTCTCAGACGAATGGAGCTTGCGAGAGGGCTAATTCCGTTTTAGAGCAGTATCTGCAGTGTTTCATTAATTACCAGCAAGATGATTGGGCCGACCTGTTAATCCATGCTGAGGTGGAGTATAACAATTCCGTTCATAACCAATGTCTTATTAAGAAGCCCCGGAGGGACCAACGACCTCGACATGAAAGTTCTCAAAATATTTTTGTATTTCACCCTACCCCTACCCTACCTTAAAAAATTTGTAAAAACCAATAAAACTTTTTCAATATAAAAAAAAACCTATTCCGTTCATAGCAGCACCGGTATGACTCCCTTCAAAGTAGTTTATGGCCAGGATTTTGTACCTATTCCCGAGCTGCCTCACGAGACTCCTGCCGTTCTCTCACTCTTGGATTGGAGTAGTAAGATGGCGTCGTTTTGGCCTGTGGCACGAAAAATACTGGATGATGCTCACCAATCTCATAAATTGTATGCTGATAAAAAACGAGTTGCCCCTCCAGATTATAAAGTTGGTGACCGTGTCTACCTTTCTACTAGATTTTTGGAGAGCCCTCAAAAATAATAATAATAATAATAATTTATTACATTTATAAACCACCCCCTCTCCCCGAAGGGACTCGGGGCGGTGTACAGGAAAATTAAAAAACCATATAAAAACATACAATACACTCAAAGTTAAAAGCGAATTAAACTACCCTGTACTAAAAATTTAAGAACATTAAAATTACTACCCATTAAAACCCAATAAACAATTTGAGAAAACAGACTGGGGCAGGAAGCGTAAATTAGGCCAAGCCGGCCTGATGGAACAAATAGGTTTTTACTTTTTGGCGGAAGGCACGGAGGTCCGTGGTCGTTCTAATATCCGGGGGTAGGTCGTTCCAGAGGGTCGGGCCCATCACAGAGAAGGCCCTTCTCCTGGGCATCGCCCGCTGACATTGCCTGGTGGACGGCACCCGGAGAAGTCCCTCTCTGTGTGAGCGAATCGGCCGAAGGGATGTATGGGGCAAGATACAATCCCGCAAATAACTAGGTCCTGTGCCATGGAGCGCTTTAAAGATGATAATCAACACCTTGAAATGCACCCGAAAGGCCACAGGCAGCCAGTGCAGCTCGCGCAGGAGTGGTGTTACATGGGAGTATCTAGTAACTCCCATAACTGCCTGCGCGGTCATGTTCTGGACCAGCTGTAGCTTCCGAGTGCATCTCAAGGGGAGCCCCATGTAGAGAGCATTGCTGTAGTCCAGACGAGACGTCACAAGCGCATGAGTGACCGTGCGAAGGGCATCCCGGTCCAATAGGGGATGCAACTGGCGCACCAGGCGAACCTGGTAGAATGCCCCCCTGGCCACTGCTGTCACATGATCTTCTATAGACAGCCGAGAGTCCAGGAGGATGCCTAAGTTGCGTGCCCGCTCCACGGGGGCTAGATGTTCGCCCCCTATGGCCAGTAATGGCGTCAACTGGTTGAACCAGGGCGCCGGTAGCCACAGCCACTCACTCTTGGATGGGTTGAGCTTGAGTCTGTTCCTTCCCATCCAGATCTGCACGGCTTCCAGACACTGGGACATCACTTCGACGGCATCGTTGGGGTGGTTTGGGGTAGAGATGTACAGCTGGATGTCATCCGCGTACAGATGGTAATCTACCCCAAACCCACATATGATCTCGCCCAGTGGCTTCATATATGTATTGAACAAGAGAGGCGAGAGGACCAACCCCTGAGGCACCCCACAAGTGAGTGGCCTCGAGGTCGATCTCTGCCCCCCTGCCAATACAAATTGAAATCGACTGGAGAGGTAGGAGGAGAACCACCGTAAAATGGTGCCCCTCACCCCCAACCCCTCCAGTCGATGCAATAGGATACCATGGTCGATGGTATCAAAAGCCGCCGAGAGGTCTAATAGGACCAGGATGGAGGAACAACCCCCATCTCTGGCCCTCCAGAGATCATCCACCAACGCGACCAATGCCATCTCGGTGCTGTGACCGGGCCGGAAGCCGGACTGGCGCAGGTCCAGATAATCAATTTCCTCCAGATGTAAGAAGCTGGGCCCGAAACAATCCCCATTGTTAAGATCATCAGTTCCGTATCCGTCAAACTGGATTTTCTGAAAACTTATCGTCGGCTTTACCCAATTTTCCATGTCCATCTATTGAAACCTGAGCACACATCTTCTCTTCGTCAGTCGCAATCTGATCCCCCGCTGCCATTATTAGTTGCAGGTGAAACCCATTACGAAGTGAGGAACATTTTGGACTCTAGAGCCTGGAGCAATAAAGTGCAATACCTGGTGTCTTGGAAGGATTTCCCTCCCTCCCATTCTGAGTGGGTGGATAAACGCCATGTTCGGGCCCCTAAGATGCTGAAAAAGTTTTATGCTAAATATCCTGACAAACCTTAAACACTGTTGTTCTTTTGTGTCTGTGTTTTGTGTTTGCCCCTGTCCCTCTCCGTGTTTTGTATTGTTTGTATTTTATTGCAGGACTGACGTCACTTTTCTGAAAGAGGGCCGGATGTCAGCCTCCGCTTTTGCTTCGCTTTGGCTGTCATTTTGAAATGGGGAGGGAGGGACTGTCTGGGTATTAAGCGAGCGGGAGAGAGAGATGGCCACAGTCTGGTTGGGCCACGAGGGAGGACATCCCCTCGTTGAAATGTGCCCACCAGGCTACCGCGCATTTCATCAGCCGCGGGCCCTAGGCAGGGGTGGTGGGGTAGCGGTCATTATTAAGGAAGGCCTTGAGCCGAGAGAGACCATTGTGCCTCAGACTTCCGGCTGTGAGTCCCTCTGCGTGAAGTGGGGCCTAGGGAGGCAGTTGGGCTTGCTGGTTGTATACCTGGCTCCCCGCTATGTAGCAGCAGCCCTGCCCGAGCTCCTGGAGGTGATCGCTACGGTGGCAGTGGAGACCCCCAGACTTATAGTCATGGGGGACTTTAACCTGCCATCGTTGGGCGAATCATCCGTGGTAGCTCGGGAGTTCATGGCTTCCATGACGGCCATGGACCTGACCCAAGTAATTCAGGGCCCCACCCACGAGGGTGGACATACGCCGGACCTCATCTTCGTCTCGGGCCAATGGAAAAGTGATCTGGGTACAGGGGATATAGTCATCACACCCTTGTCATGGTCAGACCACTCACTTCTCCGGCTCGACTTTCCGACCGCTGCTCCCCTCCGCGGGGAGGCGGAACCAGAGTCACCAATCTGGTACCGCCCCAGGCGCTTGATGGACCCGGATGGGTTCCAGACAGCGCTTGGGCCATTTCCTGTATCCCTGACCCGCGCCCCGATGGAGGACCTCACGGCCGCATGGAATAGTGCGGCCGTGGGAGCCTTAGATCGGGTCGCGCCCTTGCGGCCTCTCTTGCGGCGGCGAACCACCCTGGCTCCTTGGTTCACTGAGGAGCTGCGGGTGATGAAACGCCGCAAGAGATGCCTAGAGAGAAGATGGAGGGCTAGCCGCTCTGAATCTGACCGGACACAGGTAAGAGCCCATTTACGGACTTACATTGTGGCGCTGAGGGTGGCCAAACGTCATCATTGTGCCACTCTCATAGCATCCGCAGAAAACCGCCCTGCCGCCCTGTTTACCCGCGCCCTCCTTCAACAGAGGGAACGGGAAGCCCCGCTACAGGGTAGAGCAGAGGAATTTGTGATTTTTCTGCAGGAGAAAACCGCCCAGATACAGAGTGAGCTAACCCCCATTCATGGCCCAGTGGGATGCCACGAGAGAGATCTTGTTTGGGAGGAGTTTGACTCCGTTACTTCCGAGGATATGGACAGGCTACGTGGGCGACTGCGAGCCACCACATGTTTATTGGACCCGTGCCCCTCCTGGCTTGTACTGGCATCCTGGGAGGTGACACGAGGCTGGCTCCAAGAGGTTGTCAACGCATCCTTGAGTGAGGGTTCCTTGCCTGCCTCCCTAAAAGAGGCCATGGTGAGGCCCCTCCTCAAGAAGCCCTCTTTGGACCCAGCTCTTTTGAACAACTACCGTCCAGTCTCCAACCTTCCCTTCTTGGCGAAGGTTGTTGAGAGTGTGGTGGCACAACAGTTTCCCCGTCACCTGGAGGAAGTTGACTATCTAGATCCGCGCCAGTCCGGCTTTCGGCCCGGGCATAGCACCGAGACGGCATTGGTCGCGTTGGTAGATGATCTCTGGAGGGCCAGAGATGGGGGATGTTCCTCCATCCTGGTCCTATTAGACCTCTCGGCGGCTTTCGAAACCATCGACCATGGTATCCTATTGCATCGGCTGGGGGGGTTGGGGGTGGGAGGCACCGTTTTACGGTGGTTCTCCTCCTACCTCTCTGGCCGATCGCAATTTGTGCGGGCAGGAGAGCAGAGGTCGACCCCGAGACCCCTCACATGCGGGGTGCCTCAGGGGTCGGTCCTCTCGCCTCTCCTGTTTAACGCATACATGAAGCCGCTGGGCGAGGTCATCCGTGGTTTTGGGGTAGAGTACCACCTGTACGCTGATGACACCCAGCTGTACATATCTACCCCAAACCACCCCAACGATGCCGTAGCGGTGATGTGCCAGTGCCTGGAAGCCGTGCGGATCTGGATGGGAAGTAACGGACTTAGGCTCAACCCGACCAAGACCGAGTGGCTGTGGTTTCCGGCTGCCCGATTCAACCAGCTCTCTCCAACGCTGGCCATAGGGGGCGAACATCTTGCCCCTGTGGATGGGGCGCGCAACTTGGGTGTCCTCCTGGATACCCGGCTGTCCATGGAAGATCAAGTGACAGCCGTGGCCAGGAGGGCGTTTTACCAGGTTCGCCTGGTACGCCAGTTGCGCCCCCTATTGGATCGGGACGCCCTTCGCACAGTCACTCATGCTCTCGTGACATCCCGACTGGATTATTGCAACTCTCTCTACATGGGGCTCCCCTTGAGGTGTACCCGGAGGCTTCAGTTGGTCCAGAATGCAGCCGCGCGAGCAATTATGGGCACCTCTAGGTTTGCCCACGTAACACCGCTCTTGCGCGAGCTGCACTGGCTACCTGTCGTCTTCCGGGTGCGCTTCAAGGTGTTAATTACCATCTTCAAAGCGCTCCATGGCTCGGGACCTAGCTACCTGCGGGATCGGATCCTGCCCCATACATCCTCACGGCCGATTCGCTCCCACAGAGAGGGACTTCTCCGGGTGCCGTCCACTAGACTTTGTCAGCGGGCGACGCCCAGGGGAAGGGCCTTCTCTGTGGCGGGCCCAGCCCTCTGGAATGACCTTCCCCCCGATATCAGGACAACCACGGACCTCCGCTCCTTCCGCTTAAAATTAAAGACACACTTTTTTCGTCTGGCTGGCCTTGGGTAGTCTCTTTTTAGGTTAGGGGTTTTTAGGGGTAATTTTTAGTTTAGTTCATGGGTTTTAGCGCAGGATCAATTTAATCTATTTTTAACTTTGTATTTTGTATTTGTCTGTGGTTTTTTGTATTTTTAATTGCCTGTGCCCTGCCTCGAGTCCCCTTGGGGAGAGAGAGCGGGATATAAAATTAAATTATTATTATTATTATTAGTCTGTTATCACCTAAGCCAGTGGTTCTCAGTTATTTTCTGTCAGGCCCCCCCTAGGAAGAAGAAAACATTTCGCGCCCCCCCAGCTCCGGAAAGGGCCCCCCCCAGCCCCGGAAAGCGCCCCCCCCAGCCCCGGAAAGCGCCCCCCCCCAGCCCCGGGGCTGCCCCCTCCCTTCTTTCCCTCGCCTCCTTCCGAGCCAAGGATATTTATTCTCCTTGGTGCCGCCGTTGCCTTCTCCGCATGGCCCAAGCGCCTGTTCCTTACTGCGATATAATAATAATAATAATAATAATAATAATAATTTAATTTTATATCCCGCTCTCTCTCCCCAAGGGGACTCGAGGTGGGGCACAGGCAATTAAAAATACAAATAAAACCACAGACAAATACAAAATACAAAATTAAAAATAGATTAAATTGATCCTGCGCTAAAACCCATAAACTAAACTAAAAATTACCCCTAAAAACCCCTAACCTAAAAAGAGACTACCCAAGGCCGGCCAGACGAAAAAAGTGTGTCTTTAATTTTAAGCGGAAGGAGCAGAGGTCCGTGGTTGTCCTGATATCGGGGGGAAGGTCATTCCAGAGGGCTGGGCCCGCCACAGAGAAGGCCCTTCCCCTGGGCGTCGCCCTCTGACAAAGTCTAGTGGACGGCACCCGGAGAAGTCCCTCTCTGTGGGAGCGAATCGGCCGTGAGGATGTATGGGGCAGGATCCGATCCCGCAGGTAGCTAGGTCCCGAGCCATGGAGCGCTTTGAAGATGGTAATTAACACCTTGAAGCGCACCCGGAAGACGACAGGTAGCCAGTGCAGCTCGCGCAAGAGCGGTGTTACGTGGGCAAACCTAGAGGTGCCCATAATTGCTCGCGCAGCTGCGTTCTGGACCAACTGAAGCCTCCGGGTACACCTCAAGGGGAGCCCCATGTGATGGTCTCAGCAGCTCCCAGCGCTCCCAACGCAGCCAGTCGAAAGCCGGGAGGGAGGCCGCTTTTCCACGCCGTGGAAGGGGGTCGCCTCCCTCCCGGCTTTCGACTGGCCGCGTCCAGGCGGGCAGCGGGCAAGAGCCGTAAGCGGGCAAGTCGGGCGGCGCGCTGGGAGCTGCTGAGCCGGGCGCGGGCACGCTGGGAGCTACTAAGCCGGGCGGCGCGCTGGGAGCTGATAAGGAACAGGCG
This sequence comes from Rhabdophis nuchalis, assembly GCA_039707465.1. Lineage (NCBI taxonomy): Eukaryota > Metazoa > Chordata > Lepidosauria > Squamata > Natricidae > Rhabdophis > Rhabdophis nuchalis. The sequence goes on from CM077653.1 coordinate 17,052,261, forward strand.
CTCGGGCCATGCGGAGAATGCAACGGTGGTATCGGTCTTTCCGGGTGTGCGGCTCCGCGCCCCCCCTTACGGAGCCTCGCGCCCCCCTAGGGGGGCGCGCCCCACTATTTGAGAAACGCTAACCTAAGCTAACGATTTTGCATTCCACTGTGATGATGCTGCTGGGCAGGAAGTGCACCTGACATCGTGACCGACTCTGCATTGGACAGTATACTGGGGTCAAGGGGCTAAGGGTTGGGTTATGCTTTGATACGTATGTTACGCACCTAAATGTTTCATTCCTTGCTTGACTTTCGCTGCAGTCTTATTATATTCAGTAAAAGTAACCTTAAACTTTCCAAATGAGTTTGAGCGTGGTCTTTCCTGATTTATGATGGAAGCAGATCTGACACCTTCCTTCGACCTGTCCGCTCCCACAGGGAGGGCCTCCTCAGGGTGCTGTCTGCCAGTCAATGCCGGTTGGCGGCTCCCAGGGGAAGGGTCTTCTCTGTGGCGGGTCTGGCCCTCTGGAACAACCTGCCCCCGATCTTCGCACCATTACTGACCTATGCCTCTTCCGTCGGATGCTTAAAACGCACTTTTTTCATCTGGCCGGCCTGGCATAGATTAAGGGTTTAATTTTAAAGTTAATATTTTAGTGGTCTTAACTATTTTTAGCACAGATTTTACTATTTAATTTCTATTTTATATTATATGTATGTTTTTACTTTTTCTGTGCACCGTCCTGAGTCGTACCATGGAGAATAGGGTGGTATATAAATTTGAAAAAATAGAAATAGAAATGTGATAGATGGGCTTGATGAAGTGATACCAGTTTCCCAATGTCTGGTTTTAAGTCACCTAGCAAAAGTCTTAAATCACCAAATTCAGTAATCTGGAGTCGATTTCTTTGCTTTGAGAGAAGTTGGATGACCATACTGAAGCCACATTCCACCAAGTATGATGTTGGAAATGCAACAAGGAGCTTCTTAACCACTGTCCATTGTGCAGGATAGTGATCAGAAATTTCTTTCTGTAACCAAAACTCTTTGTGCGATTTCTTGAACTTTGGCTTCAGCTCAATGTCATTTTGCAGCTCTATGAGTTGTTCCTCCACTATCCCATCTTCCTCAAAATCTGAAAACCTTTCTCTTCTAGCTCAGACAAGCTCGGAAATTGGTATAGCTTGCGAAGGGCTATATTGCGCTTGAAGAGAGTTAGCTTTGAAATAAATGTAGAGATGACAGATTTGGCCCTAATAAGATTGATCTCATTTCCTTGCAACTGCAAATTCAATTCATTGAACTTTGCAAATAGTTCTGATAAATAGGCAATGTCATGTTCAATGTTCCTCCATTTCTCCCCCGAAACCAGACACTTCTGCTGTGTAGACACATAAACACACACACACGCCCCCCCCCCAAAAGTGTCTGTTTTGGGGGGGGAATAGAGGAACATTTGGATATACATTTTGAATTAACCTGGGAAGAAAATTGCAATGTTTGCCAGTTATTAAATAATAAATTCACAGCTTATACATTTGAATTAGATGTTTTTTAATTCACCCTATACCTATTTACCCTAACCTATACTTGATATACCTGTATTCAATGCTGCCTGTACACCGCCCTGAGTCCCGGAAGGGAGAAGGGCGGTATAGAAATTTAAATAATAAATAAATACATACATACATACATAAGATGCTAATTATGTCATTGGAAGAGATAGAAAACTGCATTAGTGATATACATGTCAATGTGTTGATTTGTACTAAAAATGTTTAGCTTAAAGAAGTTATAAGGAATCACAAATATGAGGGTGGGAAATGTAATGTACGTGTGGATGAAGCCTTGTATGAGTTGTATTGGGGGGGGGGAATCATAATAATAATTAAAAAAAGAAAAAGATTCCCAAAGAGATAAAAGGCTATGTTTTGCTAGAGTTATTCTTTGCTTCCAATCTGTTGTAGAAGGGGATTGGACTCCATTCTCTATATTTCCCTTTCCACCCCCATGGTTCTTTAGTGAAAATTATAACCCAAGAACATATACATCTGTTAAAATGTTCCCATTCTCACTTTCCATATTGGGAATCCCTAGGCTCCATGCAATAATATCATCAAATAATTCAAGCAAATGTTGATGCTTTTCTAATTACACCAATGCAAACAATGTGCCCACAAGGGTAGCCAGGGCGGTGCTGGGGCGAGCGAACGATGGAGGATAGGCAGCAACTGCCTTTTTTGTGATTTAGAAAAAAAATATCTTGCAGCATTCCTCAAATAAATAGACATGGAAACAGCGCTGATTAAACTTTTGGGAGAGAAATGGATTTTGGGGGCCAAAAATATGAGTAAATTCAGTAAAAGATATTCTGAATTTATTAAAATAAAGAACATCATTTTACAAAATTCATCTCAGGTTATCAGTAGACTTAAAATGAACTTACATATACTATGTGTGATAGGACCAGAATTTTGCTCATAGTTATGAATTCTTTGAAAAGATTATAAAGATCTTAGCTAGAACAAACCAAGAGAGGAAGATGTTTCTGGAAGGGTAGCCAGGGCAGCGCTGCTTGCTTGCCCACTTGCCCCCCCCACCTGCCAGCGAAACAGCAGTGACTTGCCTCCCTGTCCACTGCCCCTGTCTTCTTCCTCTTCCTCCTCCTTCTCTTTTTCCTCTTCCTGCCTCTCCCTCTTCTTTCTCCTCTTCCATTTGCTTCCTCCACCTCTTTCTTCCTCCTCCTCCTCATCTTCCCTTTGCTACCTCCTCCTCCTCTTTCTTTCTCCTCTTCATCTTCCCTTTGCTACCTCCTCCTCCTCTTTCTTCCTCCTCCTCCTCTTTCTTCCTCCTCCTCCTCTTTCTTCCTCCTCCTCCTCTTCCTTTTCCTTCCTCCTCCTGCCCCTTCCTTCCCCTCTTCCTTCTCCCTCTTCTTTCTTCCTCCCTCCTCTTCCTCCCCCACAATAAAAAAAGGGGAGAAGGGCAGGGCTGTTATTCCCCCTCAGCCTCCTGAGAGATTGCGCGTGCGCGTATGTGTCTGCGTCCATGTGGTGTGTGTGAAGTAATTTATTTCCAAGTGGAGCTTCTCTCTCTTTCTCTCTCTTCCTCCTTTCTTTCTCTCCTCTCTTTTTCTCCCCCGCGCCTTCTCCCCCCCACACTACCAAGGGGAGTGATAGACGGTGAGCAGGCAGCTGCAGGCTAAGGCGGCTGAGGCTGCAGGACCTCCAGGGGCACAAGTGGACAGCTGGCCGCCCAGGCAGAGGCGTGCTTGAGTCCATGCGTCCTTTCAAGCCCCTCTCACTGGCCTTTCGCCCCATGCGCCTCACAAGTTGCCCTCGCTCCCTCAAGCACCCGAGTATGGGGTTGAGGGCACAAAAAGGAGACCCCAACGACACCCCCACATGGCACGAAACGTGACCGTTTTTAAAACAATAGCAAAAAGCTCTCTCGCAAGCTTAACTAAAATTCAATTGGTGGGGGTTCTTCCCCCCCCCCCAACAACACATTGCACGATCTCCCCATCCACTGAGTTTTTTTTTTTAAAGAACCTTTTCACAAGCCAAGCTGGTCAGGGACGGGCGATTGAAGCAGTGCGCGTGCGTGCCTCTTCTGAGAGGAAGGCAGTGATTGGAGGGAAGGGTGGTGACGTTGCTTAAAGGGAAACTTGCAGCTATTTCCAGGGAAGCTACCAACCTAGCGGCGACGCCCTCTGCAGCAATTTATGATCTTTTTTCCCTCACCCTCAGCGTCCCCTCCTGTTGCCTCCTAGTGGCCCCCTGCAGCCGCTTTACCTCCTAGCGCTCCCCCTAAGTCATGCTACCACCCCCTGGGGGGCGGTACTGCCCACTTTGGGAACCACTGAAATACAGGTAAGGACGATGGGTGGTGGGCGGGCCCTCCGGAGCACCATACTGGAACAGTACCCGGTGCTCTGGGCAGGCACTGGTACGCCCGTAGCAGAGCGTACTGCCTGAAACCCACCACTGGAATAATCTTAAAACATCCAAGAAGAACTGAGGGGAAAGTATCCATCTTGACTAAGGTGAAGGCTTTACAAAAATTTTAAATTGGAATGGATAATAAATGGATAATATGTGTCTGGAAAGGACCTTTGGAAGAAAATGATAAATGTTGGGGTGTGACAATCTCCCTTATTCATTTCCCCATGAATGGAAACTTCCAGGAAACTGCTGCCCATCTACTATCAATGAAAGATTTAAATGCATGCAAAATTGCCTATTAAAGACAACAAAATGGAACTTGGTTTGCTAGCCTGCCCATTTCAACTATAAATTCAGCATAATTCAAATTGGAGGAGGCCTATTCAGGATAGTTCTTTTATTCTCAGTGTTGACACGTGTGTTTGGAGGGCTGATATGTTGCATGAACAGCATAAGCCAGACAACCATGGACCTAAGAAGGGTTTAAACTAATTTTCTTCATTCAGCTTTGTTATCCAGACATGGAAAGAGACAATAAGGAATCAGGTATGAGATCATATCACCGCCACTGCTTTAGTTTTGTTTGGGCAAGTGAAAATAGCAAAAAGTTGCTGTGAAGCCAGCCACACTAAGATTTATTACACTAATGATTTTCTTCTTCTGCCCTGCCACCAGATGTGAAATATCTTCTGGTGTCCCTCCCCCCTTTCCTTTCCATCCCTCTTTCTCTTCTGCATTTATATAATATTTAACTTCTGAGCCAAAAGGCAGAGGTCATCTGGTTTTAATTATTTTGTGGACCATTTTAGAATGAAGAGAGGGTCATAAAACATTTTCAATAACGAAGTAACGATTTGAACATCTGATTTGGGACCCAAACAGGTCTAACATTCTGTTTTAACTTTTGAGACCTTCTAGCAATTGAGGATTGCTTATTTTAACATTCTGGTATCAGTATCACCCACTACTTAGTTAAGGTTCCTTGTTACAAAAAGTCCTCTCTGCATGGCCAACACTACAATAAGAAGAATTCTCAAAATGTTGGGCTGTAAATAGAAAAGTGATCATTAGATGACCTCAGTTTACTCTGGATATTGGTGAGTCCAGCCCTTTAAAGAAGGGCTTAAATTTCCCCAAGTGTGCAGTTTTTCTCTTTTGTGCATAATTGTTCATAATTACTACACACAAGAAGAACTAAGCACTGCTTGCCAATAGCCCAGTCTGGCATTGATTAGATTCTCCCAAATGAGAGTTTCATTTATTATTGGACTACGATGTCCATACTTCTAGCCAGGTCATCTTTTATTTCTTCTATAAATGTACAAGATGCTCTTTCAGGAATTTGGATTCATTTTGCAAAATAAAAATATCTCAGGTGATTGTTATCATTATTGTAATATGACTCCATTGTACTGCTATATCAAAACAACATTCTGGTGTCTTACGGATGTCAGCGTTCCAAATATCATGCAGAATTAAATCAAAGTCCAAGGCAGAGCTATCCTTAAAGTTCCAATTTAAACTCTAAGACAGACATGTTGGCATATCTATGGGAATCCTGAATCTGACAGCTTCCCGGGATTCCCACCCAGTTGAAAGTTTGTGATCTTATCCCCATACCCATAAATGCCATCACATGGACCAATCTTCTTTGGCCACGCTGGCATCTCCACCCAGCTGGTTCCGGTCAGGTGCAGAGGTACAGAGATAAAAGATAACCTTGGGCTTCTAGAAAGGATTTTTTTTTAAACAAACACATTCTACTCTGTACTATTCTCGCCTCCCAATTGCCCACTAATGAAACATAGTAAAGAAAGAGAAAGTGTGGCAGGCCAAAGATTCTAAAAGCAATATGACTGCAGGCCTGACAATGGAGGGTTGTCAGAGTTTCAATTAGCTGACTTTAAAAAGCTAGCAAAAAGGTATGAACACAATAAAATCAATGTATTATGGAGAAGCTGATTTCATGAGCTTTCTGAGAGATAAGTATAAAATACTGGTACATTTGTATCAGGGGTGGGTTCCTAAGGGTTCGCACGGGCTCCCGCGAGCCCTTTCGTCAAATTTACCGATCCCGAGCGATCCGGTTGGACCGTGGACCCGGAAGTAAGTCCTCCGCGTTGGTCCCCGCCCCCCCCCCCCGCCGCCCAGCCAACGCTAAAATCGCTGGACGCCGGGGGCTTGGAACTCGGAGGGGTGCCCAGGACGCGTGCGAAGATCGCCTCTCCGTGCCGCTTCTCACTGCTGGCCAGGGAGCTTAGCACCAAGCGGCAATGAGAAATGGAGAAGCGCAGGCCATGTGCAAAGTTCGCATGCTGCCCCTCGCCTCTCTGCTCCGCTTCTCACTGCCGCCCAGGGAGTTTAGCGCCGGGGCGCATGAGATGAGAAAGGGAGAGCCGCGGGGCGTGTGCGAAGTTTGCATGCTGCCCCTCACCTCTCCGTTTCTCATGCGCCCCGGCGCTAAGCTCCCTGGCTGCAAAGGCCGCATGGCACAGGGCTTCCCGGCGCTTCCCTGCTGCCTTTGGGGCCAGACCGGCCATCGGTAAACTCGCTGGCCGGCCTGGCTGCAAAGGCCGCATGGCGGGGCTTCCCGGCGCTTCCCAGCGCTAAAGGTTTAAAGCACTGGGGGCGGGGGGGAGCCCGGCGCCCTGCTGCCAAAGCCAGGCCGGCCAGCGAGTTTACCAATGGCCGGTCTGGCCCCAAAGGCAGCAGGGCGCCGGGCTCCCCCCCGCCATGCGGTCTTTGCAGCCAGGCCGGCCAGCGAGTTTACCGATGGCCGGTCTGGCTGAAAAGACCGCATGGCGGGGCTTCCCGGCGCTTCCCGCTGCTAAAAATTTAAAGCGCCAGGGGCGGGGGGGAGCCCTGCGCCATGCTGCCTTTGGGGCCAGACCAGCCATCGGTAAACTCGCTGGCCGGCCTGGCTGCAAAGGCCGCATGGCGCAGGGCTTCCCGCCGCTTCCCGCCGCTGCCTGGCGCTAAAATCGGTGGTCGTCGGGGACGCCCCCTTGCTGCTTCTCGTTGCGCTGGGGACCGTCTCCACCACCCTTCCACGTTCCACGGCAGACCATTCCCACTGCCTCTTCTGTATACGCCGCTGCTTTGTTGAGGACTTACATTCTTATTTGTAAGTAAATCATTGAATGTTTCTTGTTTATTTAAATGATTTATGTGGCCACCTTACTTGGGATTGGGACTCTGAACTTTTACCGATTAAATTAAATGAGGAAAATATGTCAGTTTTACCTTATAAATTATTTCAGGGCTTTCCTCTTTGGCAAATTGATTGGTTTTTACGCTGCTACCCCCCCCCCAATGAATAATAAAACATCTGGCATCCCTCACCTGCATACTATGCTTGCTATCCACTTTGCAAGCTTATAAAAGACATGTAAATTTCCAGCACTTCATATCTGGGAATCTGCTTTTAATATCAAAAATAGAATTGGAGTATTTTTTTTACCTTGATACATTATTTGCCTTGTTTTAATTTTATTATACTGTATTGTGCGCTATACTATACTATACTATACTATTAATAATATTAATACTATATTATTATTTTTTAAATAATTATGCTGTCCATCTCACTGATGCAGTGACTCTTGGTGGCTTATAGTTTATTATGACTTTATATACATAATCTAACACCTTTCTGATGTTATTTTATATTTCTTTGCCCAATAAAATATTGTTGCTTGGGATAACACAATTAATTATAAAATCATAAAATATTTATTCAGTGGAAACTATGTTGACCTTTTTCAGGGTAAATTTTCAGAGTATTTTTCTACATATATTTTCTTAAAAATAGACCTTTAAAGGTATATTTATGCATAAGAAATCACTTTTTATCTGGAAATCAGTGGCCCTTGGCTGATGTGAAAAATTGTAAGTTGCATTTGATTAGTACTTGATTGGGAAGTCACTACAAAAGAACAAGCCTATAAGTGACTAAGCAATTAAAAAAATAAAATAAAACAGTGACAACCACTTCTGTAATGCTGCCAAGTAAACTATAGGGATGTGCCACACACGTCATAAGCAGTGGAGCTCAACTTCACTTACAAGTTTAAGAATGGTAATTGAGGATGTAATTGATACCTAGGATGTTGGCAACAACCTGTATCAACCTTATAGAATATCTTTTTTTTACATTATTTTAGGGAATTTCTATTTTTTAATTGTTTATAAAATATATTTACTACATGAAATGTTATTCCTTTTTGCAAATGTTTTCTTTGAGATGCAATATGTTGCTTTTAAGTGTTCAGACCAGGTTTATAAAGTGGCTGCTTTTCTATGGGCTGCCAGGTTGGTGCATTTTAGTGACCTTTCCTTACATAATTGGTGTTGTCTTTCATACTTTTGGATTTCTATTTTCTGTTTCTGTTACTTAGCAATTGCTAAAACAAATCCCACGTGAAAAAATATTCAAAGCCTTCTTGATTTTAATTGTCACTTTATTTATTCCTGCACATTGTAGTATTTATTCATTTTCATATCTGTTTTTCCACTGTTGTACAAACATAATTCCAGCAGCTGCTAACATTCCCACCCGGTCACATGGCCGGCAAGCCACTCCCACCCGGTCACATGGCCGGCAAGCCACTCCCATCCGGTCACATGGCCGGCAAGCCACTCCCACCCGGTCACATGGCCGGCAAGCCACTCCCACCCGGTCACATGGCCAGCAAGCCACTCCCACAAAGCAGGCCATACCCACAGAATATGTTCCAAAAATTTTGAAACCCACCCCTGATTTGTATGTCTAAACAGGATAAGGCATTGTCTGTGATAGTCTCAGTGTATACAGATGGGGGGGGGGAGTCAAAATTGTTTTGCATTTTTAAATTAGTGGGTTGAGTGATGTATTTTGTGAGCTGCCTTACTTTGTTTCCAGAACTTTACTACACCTTTTCTCTCATTAGGCAATTAAAAAGGGGACTATGGAGGAGATATTGATTCCATTTAACATCTTCCAAATTTTCCATTTTTTGTTTCAAAGTTTAAATTATGACATAAGGCCAATGAAGCTTTTCCAATGTCCAGCCTAATGGATCTTTAGTTTGGAAGCCAGACAATCAGTATTTAAGATATGCTGCCTTTACTTCTAGCTGAAATATAATGTAATATAAGCTACTTGTGAAGTGGGGCCTAGGGAGGCAGTTGGGCGTGTTAGTTGTATACCTGGCTCCTCGCTATACAACAACAGCCCTGCCCGAGCTCCTAGAGGTGATAGCCGAGGCGGCGGTGGAGACCCCCAGACTGTTAGTCATGGGGGACTTTAACCTGCCATCAGCAGGCGAAACCTCTGGGTTAGCTCGGGAGTTCATGGCTTCCATGACAGCCATGGACCTGACCCAAGTAGTTGTAGGCCCTACCCATGAGAGCGGACACACCCTGGATCTAATCTTCGTCTCGGGACAGTGGAGTAGTGATCTGGGAATAGGGGATCTAGTCATCACACCCCTGTCATGGACAGATCACGCTCTCCTTCGGCTCGACTTTCCGATCGCCGCACCTCACTGCGGGGAGGCGGAACCGGACATTCCTATATGGTTCCGCCCCAGGCTCCTGATGGACCCGATAAGGTTCCAAAGGGAGCTTGGGCCAATTCCTGTGGACTTGCCCCGCGACTCGACTGAGGACCTAGTGGCCGCATGGTTAAGTGCGGCCACGGGGGCCTTGGACCGAGTCGCGCCCTTGCGGCCTCTCTTGCGGCGACGAACCACCTGGGCTCCTTGGTTTACTGAGGGGCTTAGGGGGATGAAGCGCCACAAGAGACGCCTAGAGAGCAGATGGAGATCTTCTCGCTCCGAAGCCGACCGAACACTAGTGAGAGACCATATTAGGACTTACTTAGTGGCGATAAGAGTGGCCAAACGTGAGTATTGTGCCACTCTTATTGCATCCGCAGATAACCGCCCTGCCGCCCTGTTTGGGGTGACCCGCTCCCTCCTTCAACAGAGGCCGCGAGAAGCCCCTTTACAGGGTCGAGCAGAGGAATTTGGGATTTATCTGCAGGAGAAAATCACTCGAATTCGGAACGAGCTACCCTCCATCGACAGTGGCCCAGTCGAGCGGGCCGAGGCTGTTCTTGTGACACCATCTTTGGAGGAGTTTGATTTTGTTACCACCGAGGATATAGACAAGTTGTCAAAGAGACTTAGGGCTACCACATGTTTATTGGACCCGTGTCCCTCCTGGCTTGTACTGGCATCCTGGGAGACGACACGAGGCTGGCTCCAGGGCATTGTCAACGCATCTTTGAGTGAGGGGTCCTTGCCTGCCGTCTTGAAAGAGGCGGTAGTAAGGCCCCTCCTCAAGAAGCCGTCCCTGGATCCAGCATTATTAGAGAACTATCGTCCCGTCTCCAACCTCCACTTTCTAGTGAAGGTTGTTGAGAGTGTGGTGGCTCAACAGTTTCCGCGACACTTGGAGGAAGTTGATTATCTAGACCCGCGCCAGTCCGGCTTCCGACCCGGGCACAGCACCGAGACGGCATTGGTCGCGTTGGTTGATGATCTCTGGAGGGCGCGGGATAGAGGATATTCCTCTATCCTAGTCCTATTAGACCTCTCAGCGGCTTTTGATACCATCGACCATGGTATCCTATTGCGCCGACTGGGGGATTGGGGCTGGGAGGCACCGTTTTGCGGTGGTTCTCATCCTACCTCTCTGGTCAATCGCAATATGTGTTGACAGGGGGGCAGAGGTCGGCCTCGAGACCCCTCATATGTGGGGTTCCTCAGGGGTCGGTCCTCTCGCCCCTCCTATTCAACACATATATGAAGCCGCTGGGTGAGATCATCCGTGGTTTTGGGGTGGGATATCATCTGTACGCTGATGATACTCAGTTGTACATATCCACCCCAGACCACCCCAACGATGCCGTCGAGGTTATGTCCCGGTGCTTGGAAGCCGTACGGATCTGCATGGGTGGTAACAAACTCAAGCTCAACCCGTCCAAGACTGAGTGGCTGTGGCTTCTGGCGCCCCGGTTCAGCCAGATTATTCCAACTCTGGCCATTGGGGGCGAAACACCGGCCCCCGTGGAGAGGGCGCGCAATTTGGGTGTCCTCCTGGATTCCCGGCTGTCTATGGAAGATCATGTGGAAGCCGTGGCCAGGGGGGTTCACCTGATGCGCCAATTGCGCCCCTTACTGGACCGGGGTGCCTTACGCACAGTCACTCAAGCACTCGTCACCTCTCGACTCGACTACTGTAATGCTCTCTACATGGGGCTCCCCTTGAGGTGCACCCGAAAGCTGCAGCTAGTCCAGAACGCAGCCGCGCGGGTGATTACGGGAGACACTCCCACATAACACCTATCCTGCGCGAGCTGCACTGGCTTCCTGTGGTCTTTCGGGTGCGCTTCAAGGTTTTAACGACCATCTTTAAAGCACTCCATGGCTCGGGGCCTAGTTATATGCGAGACCGCCTCCTGCCCCATACATCCCTCAGACCGATACGCTCCCACAGAGAGGGCCTCCTCAGGGTGCCGTCGGCTGGACAATGCCGACTGGCGACACCCAGGGGGAGAGCCTTCTCTGTGGCGGGCCCAGCCCTCTGGAACGACTTACCCCCTGAACTCCACACCATCTCCGACCTCCGCCTCTTCCGCAAGTGTCTGAAGACACACCTATTTCATCTAGCCGGCCTAGCGTAACCTCCATACTGACTATTAGATAGTTTTTAAACTTGGGATTTTAATTCGGTTTTTAGCGCAGGGTTTATTTATTAGAATAAGTATTTTAAATTTCATATATTTTATATATTTTGTATGTATTTTAACATCCCTGTGCGCCGCCCTGGGTCCTAACAAGGAGAAGGGCGGGGTATAAATTTAATAAAATAAAAAAATAAAATAAAAAAATACTGGGATCAGCAGCCTTTGATCATTCTTTCCTTGGCAATTTTGTCTGGACAAAATTGCCAAATTCTTTCAAATCTGCTCTCTAATTGCTATATTTGGTCAATGGAGGTGCACAGGGCTACTCTAGAAGCTAAAATCTTTGTGTTTATCTATTTGTGTATATAACTTTTTCAAGTAGCTTTGGAAGGGGTCTGACCCTATAGTTAACCACCTAAAGCAGGGATGAGGATTTGGTAGTCGTCCAGAAGTTGCTGAGCTAGAGCTCTCAGTTTTGTCCTCATCATTTTTAATACTGTATTGTTTGTGGTTTTATATGTACTTTTAATTTCCCTGTGCCCCGCCACGAGTCCCTTTGGGGAGAGAGAGCGGGTTATAAATTAAATTATTTATTTATTTATTTATTATCATGGATGGATGAATGAATCAATTAATCAATTAATCAATCAGCATAGAGCTGGAAAGGGACCTTGGAAGTCTTCTAGTGCAACCCCCTGCTCAAGGGAGACCCTATACCAGGGGTCAGCAACCCCTGGTATGGAGCCACATGTGGCTCTTTCATCCATCTGCTGTGGTTCCCTGTCTCAAAATGTGTCAAACCACCAAAGGGCAACAACCGCCAGCACACGATTTATTGAGCTTTTTGATCCCCAGTAGGCCACCCATGGATAAATCCAAGAAAAGAAAAGTTTCAGAAGAAAATAGAACCTTTAATTCAAATACATATGCTAGTTTTGTGGGCGCTCAGGAAATAGTCAGGCACAGGAAGGATTTGTGGCTCCCAGTATTTTCTTTTCTGTGGGAAATGGGTACAAAATGTGTCTTTGAGTGTTTAAGGTTGCTGACCCGCCCTATACTATTTCACACAAATGACTTCCAATCTTTTCTTAATAACCTCCAGTGATGAAGCACCCACAACTCCTGAAGGCAAGCTGTTCCACTGGTTAATTGTTATCACTCTTAGGAAGTTTCTCCTTAATTCCAGCTTGCTTCTCTCCTTGATTAGTTTTCATCCATTGTTTTTTTGCCCCTGACACATATCAGATGGGCTTCTGGCATTGAGGAATATTAATAACAAAAGGATTTTATTTTTCAACAGGGAAACCAAATGGAATTGTATTTTTCCATTTCTATTTCTATGCTTAGCTGCTATCATTAGTTCTCCAGGTTCTACCGCCCCTCTGTGTTTATTCTGAAGTATGACAAGCTGTTTCTTTATTAAGTCTGGCATTTGTTCACATAAAACTATTGCACTGGAGATGCTGATGGTTTTGATCCATCCTCCAATTTATTTTAAGGCTAAATGGAGCTAGAAAAACTTCAGTGTAGGAAAAGCTTTCAATCAGCATGCAGACAAAAAAAATCTATTTTTTTAACCAGACACCCCATGATCTGTCTTCAGTGAAAATATATGCCTGCTGTTCTTTTGCCTTCTAGCTCAACCCCAGGACATTTGCTTTCAGAAGAAAAAAAAAATCACTGAAATTCTCAGAAGGGGGGGACTTCAGTGCCCTTCCATTTACTTAATACATACCTGCCTTTTGCCCAAAACAGGCTCCCTGGTGACCTGACAGATTCTCCAAAGCTAAGCAGGGTCAGACCAGATTAGTACTTAGAAGGGTAGCAATTTCAGGAATGTAAGATTAGATTGACATCTTCAAAACTATGCAAGAAAAAAAGCAATGGCAAGCTATTTCTACAATGCTGCTAAAGAAACAAGATGGATATGTTCCTTATAGACATCAGGAGTTAAACTTATTTGATGGAAGCTTTTGGGTTTTTTTTTTAAATCCAATAGGCAGTCCTCCGCATACAATCATTTGTTTAGTGACTGAAGTTACAGCACTGAAAAAAGTGACTTATGACTGTTTTTCATATTTATGACAATTGCAGCATCCCCATGGTCACCTGATCAAAATTCAGATACGTGGCAACTGACTCATATTTATGACAGGACATGTGATCTCAATTTGCAACCTGACAAGCAAAGTCATTGTAGAAGTCAGATTCACTTAACAACTGTGTTACTAACTTAAAAACTGCAGTGATTAACAAGCACTGTGGCAAGAAAGGTTGTAAAATTAATAATTGTATTGCTTAGCAATGGGAATTTTGGTTCTATTATGGTCATGAGTGTTTTATAGCATTCTCTTCACTGGTCTGCAGCCTTTCTATTTCTATTAAATACCAGGGGAAGATATCATAAACCAAGTTCTCCTTTCAAATTTTTAATAGTGGTGTTATGTGGGTGTTTTCTTTTTTTTAATTCAAAGAAATCTTCTAGCATGTTTTTCCATTCATAAATGTGGCAGACATTTCTGAAAGGTTCTTTCAGCTTGAATGTGAAAATAAAATCATTTAGCATCCTTCTATAGAACTTTATTTTGATTGTTAAAATATATTGGGGATTGCCACTTTTTAAAACAAAAGCTAGAAGCAAATAGGAGGAAACAAATCACAAGACATGGGAATTTCAGCATTAAAACTTTTCTCAGTATGAGGTTGGGACATTGTCTTGGAAAATGGCTTTGGAAAACCAAAGGAGAAAGGAGGAAAGAAAACCTCTTCCTCTCAGAAACCTGAACTTGCTCCTCTCTAGTTGACTCCTGAACCTAACCACTGAGAACATTGAAAGTGCATCTTGAAATGTTAGAGATGAACTTCTGTGAGACAAGATCTGTGGAAGATCGGGGTTAACTGAGCCCTAATTAGGCTAGTAATGCCTCAGGTTTACCAACACAAACTATGCTATTGTGGTTTCCCAATGACTCCTCTTCTTACAGTCTTCTCTTCAGCCTGAGGGAATTGTCCAGGGTGGTCAACTGGCGTAGAAAACCCCGATTGGGAATAATGCCTCGATGGTCCTTGACAGTCTTTATGGCCTCCACCAAAGTCAAGCGGTGATAAATCATGAGGTAGGCAAGGACCAGGGTAGCTGATCTGCTTACCCCCACGGCGCAGTGAACAAGGATTCTCCCTATGGGAAGAAGGGCAATTTAAGAAAATGTCAGTATTAAACATCATGAAGAAATCTGGGGCTAAGTGATTCAGGGGAAGTCATTTATTTAAAATTTTTGTCAGCTGCCCTGACAAAGAACCTGATACTACACTACATCTTATTAGCTTTCCATCATAATTTGAAATTATTTATATATTGTAGGAGAAGGAGAGGAATAATCTGAAGATGGAGTCAAGAGAGGAATCAGCCTGCAGTCTATATTCTCACAAGTGATCCCAGTCCAATCCTTCTTTAACTCTTATCTAGCACCAATTTAGTGCTGACCATTAGTTGACTAAATTATTGTAATAGGTTATGAGCAGTAAATCAGCTTAACCAGAATTTAATGTGTAGTCCTGATTCTTTGCACCTGATATTTATTTAATCAACCAATCTATTTACATGGTCACCCAATTCACAAACTGACTCTTGGCAGTTTCTGTAGAATTGCAGAATTGTAGAATTCTGTAGAATTGGGCCCCTAAAAGTCTCACATGAATCCTGTCTGACAAACCATCTTTTGAATCAGAACCCCCATTGGAGGTGGGGGCAAAGAAGGGCAGCGTCTCATCAGACCCTAAGAGAAGCAATAGATCTCTCATGGGTTAGAGATTTGTCTATGAATCAGAGTTGGGGTGGCAGCCTTCATGACTGACAAGATGCTGGCCTTTTTGACAAAATAAGTTTGGAATAGGCAGAGACCGGGAGAGATTAAAAAAAACCTGGTAAAGAAATTTATCTAACCCACAATTATAAATTAAACCTGGAAAAGGTAAAAAAAAAATTGAGAACATAAATAATACTGATGGTCAGATTGGGACCTTTTTTTCCCCTAAAAGAAAAGGAAGAAGGAAGGTGGAGGGTTGTGACACCAGCCCCCTCCCCCCCCGGAAGTTCTTTGTCTGTGGTTTCAAACAGAAGAACAGAAAGCAAAGCAACTACAAAACCACATAATTATAAATGTTACATTTGGTTTTGGATCTTAAACAGAAACCAATATTTTTATTTTGTTTGAATTCCTTCCAGCTAAAGTAATCAAGAAAAAGGGCACGCCTTCTTCTGAACCCACTCAATATAAAGTCTAATTTGGTCTCAGATATCAAATAGAAACCAAATATCTTGATCTCTTTTTCTCTGATAATGGATAACCTAACCTTGACTGTGTGGGAAGTTTTAACTAACTAAATACCATAAATCAGAAATTGCAAGAGCAGGAGACAAAAGAGACACATACCCAAATCTAGCTCTTTATGAGTTTGCTCTAATTGATATGTTTTAAGTAGCTGTGGCTGATTGGACAGAAAGTGACAGGGGGAAGAATTATTACAGAGATAAGAACTGGAAAATGCTAGGGTTTTTTATTTTCTTTTTTTCTCTTCCCTCCTTCGTCTTTTTATTTTACTGCAAAAGATTAAGATGGTCCCGGTTTCACTTCCGGTCCCACAGTAGCTAAAACTTAAGGTGGACCAGAGCCTCAAAATAAGACTTTGTATAACTAACTGCAATCTTGGAACGGGATATTAAGGAAGAACAAAAGACCAAGATGGCTCCCATCATTCTCCCCTACGGCAGTGGAAGTGGACAAACTTAAGGTGACCAGAACTTTGAAATAACTGTATAATTGATTCTAACTTTGGAACTGGACATCATGGAAAGCTGGGAATTTGAAGAACTATATGAAATTATAAAAATATATATGCATAAATCATTAAAATCAAGCCAAAATAGAATTCTGAACCCAGAGAAACAGATATCTAAAGAAGAATTCAAAGAAGAAGGGGGGCTGAACAATCATGGGAAAATGGTTGTAAAATTGGGTACAACTGGTTTAAGAACCATCTTGCTTAGCAATGTAAATTCTAGTTTAGGGCTACCAGTACTGTACGTAGAAATATTAATCATCAGAGATCCAGCTTGATTTCAAGGAATCCTTACTTTGTAGTTTTCACTCCAATGTTTAAACCTCTCTCACCTCTCCCCATGGCTCCAATTTAGCTAGGAAAAAAAAGTGTAGAAAGCAAAAAAGGAGAAGAAAATAAAGCTACTAAATACAAATTGAAAAATTTTGGCAAGTTGCTATAGGCCGAACTCAAGCTGGATATACAACCTGAGAATATGAACTGGATGTCAGCAATATTGCATTAGAAAGATACTCTATTTTGTAAACAATGGAATATCAATTGATTGTATAGTTTCAATGAGAAACATGCACACATACTGTGTTTCCCCAAAAATAAGACAGGGTCTTGTTTTCTTTTGACCCCCCCCCCAAAGGATGGCCTTGGTCTTATTATTGGAAGGGGCCTTATTGTTTTGGGGTTGCCAGGTGGCTCCTCTCTTGCAAGCAGGCTCCCAAAGAGCGTGGCACAGCCCCAGGGGCAAACGGCTGTGTGTTATGCTGTCGCAACAGCACAACACAGCAGCCATGAGGTGACCACGCCCAGGAGCAGCCACCCGGGAACCTCTCTCTCCAGCTGGGCAGAGTGCCACTCACCGACCTAGCAGTTTCCCCCCCAATTCCCACAGCTTGGCACTTTCGGGATGCTGTTAGGTCAATGAGTGGTACTCTGCCTGGCCGGAGGGGGCGGGTTTCTCCAAGATGCTTATTTTCAGGGGAGAGCTTATATTTTTGCCCATCCCAAAAATCTGGCATTGCCTTATTTTCAGGACCTGTCATATTTTCGGGAAAACACGGTACTTAATATCTCTTCGTCATGAGTCAAGTCACCCTTTTCTATGGACTTACCTCCACTCTTGCTCAGGGCTTTGTGGATGAAATCTGCAGCAGGCTGAAAGTAGGGGCTCATATCAAAGGTGGGCGAGTCATGTGCCTCAATGCCTAGGTAACAGATGCCAGTGCCTGCATAATAATCTGCGCCTCCACGCCACTTGCTGTGAGAAGCATTGAGGATGTGAGTGATGTTCAATCGGGCCAACTCACGTCGGTTGGCTGCTATATCTCTACATGGAGGAATGATAAAGTAGCGGTTCATTTAAAAATTATCTTGTTCCCAGAATCATTGCTTCTATCCATTGCTTCCTTATCAAGTTTTTTAACCTGCTCTTAGCCGGGCTTTTCTTAAGAATATGTGGTGTGGTTTTACTAAGCCAATTCGTAGCAAGTGGCAGTTTTTCAGTCAGGTTCATGTCTGGGATTGCTGAGGTTCATTTCCTTTTGACCAGTTGACACAGAAGCCCAAAAACCACTGTGCAAAAAATCCTGTCTGATCTGTGAATCCTGCTGCTCTTTGATTATTATTTGATGGAGGAGCTTTTCAGACTGAGCTACACTAATCCAATTGAATGTTGCCCAAATCTTGTGAGTCTCTCCTCTGTCCTGAGGATAGCAAATGAACCTCCTGCAGCTGTTATGACAATTCTCTCCTCTATCAGTGTCTTCCTTCCCCTGAATTTGCCCTGAGATAACTGCCCCAGTGACTAATACTAGAACCGGTGTTGATAGAATCCTGCTTCCAAATTATGTTGCATTATATATTTAACAAGTGATTTGTGGCAATATGATACAGACAGTCCTTGATTTAATAACATTTGTTAAGTAACCAAAGTTATGACAGTACTGACATGATATGCTCTCACACTTACAGCATCCCCCAATAATCTTGTGATCAAAATTCAGGTGCTTGGCAACTAGCATGTATTTTTGATGGTTGCAGCATTCTGGGTCATGTGATCATCATTTATAAGCTTCCTAGTCAGCTTTGTACAACAAAATCGTAAGAAAAGCCAGGCTCATTTAATGTCTGCAACAAAAAAAGGCAGTAAAATCAGATGCAATCATGTGGAAACTCATGTAATGACCACATCACAGAGAGATGAGATTCTGGTATCAATTGTGATGGTAAGGTGGGAGCTACCTATAGGTTCTTTCTTTTCCTTTCCCCATCTGAATTCTTTCCCTAATCATTACTATATTGCCCCTTTGCTTCTTCCCCACCTCCTGAAAGTGGCCCGTCTCCAGTATTGGAATCAATACGTACTGATCTCCCAGGTAAAGTCCTGGCCAGACCTCATCCACATGGTTACAGGCTGTCTTCCCCGTGTACAGGAGTCTCTCAAGCTCAAAAACACTAAGAATGGGCTGGCTGACGGTGTCATCATGTGTCCTCCAGACAGGAGGTCTGGATGTATTCCTGGAGAACAGAGACATGGGTGCCACTGTGACACCTGTTGTATCCTGGGTTGCTACAGGGGGTTGGGCTGGGGCCCAGACAGGATTTCTGCTATGACCACAACCCACAGTTGGTTTCTAGTCTGAAAAGGAAGAAGAACAGTATCAGAAGCATCATCTCATGAGATTCTCTTTTAAGAAGATTCCTTCTTCCACCACCCATGGTATTTATTTTTCATTATTGATTTATTATGAAATTTATTTGGCACCCATCTCATGCCTAACAACTCTTACAATATAAAACATTAAAAAAATTAAAATTATCTGTTACTAGCTATACCCGGCCACGCGTTGCTGTGGCCCAGTCTGGTTAAATGGCCAACCAATCTGTGTGTAGATCTACACCTGCACACATACACCCAACCACCATATAAGCCCCAACCTATCTACCTACTGTATTTTTCTCTATCTATCTATCTATCTATCTATCTATCTATCTATCTATCTATCTATCTATCTATCCCTCTACCTACCTACCTACTGTGTTTCTTTCTCCCTCTACCTACCTACCTACCTACCTATTGTATTTCCCCCTCTCTATCCCTCTACCTACCTACATACATACATACCTACCTACCTACTATATTTCTCCCTCTCTATCTATCCCCCTATCTACCTACCTGCCTACTTACTGTATTTCTCCCTCTCTGTCTATCCCTCTACCTACCTACCTACTGTATTTCTTTCTTTTTCCCTCTATCTACCTACCTACCTACTGTATTTCCCCCCTCTATCCCTCTACCTACCTACCTACTGTATTTCTCCCTCTCTCTATCCCTCTACCTACCTACCTACTGTATTTCTTTCTTTTCCCCTCTATCTACCTACCTACCTACTGTATTTCCCCCCTCTATCCCTCTACCTACCTACCTACCTACCGTATTTCTCGCTATCTATACACCTACCTACCTACCGTATTTCTCCCTCTCTGTCTATCCCTCTACTTACCTATCTATTGTATTTCTTGCTTTCTTCCTCCACCTACCTACCTACTGTATTTCTCCCTCTCTATCTATCCCCCTATCCACCTACCTGCCTACCTACTGTATTTCTCCCTCTCTGTCTATCCCTCTACTTACCTATCTACTGTATTTCTCCCTATCTATCTATCCATCCCCCTACCTATGTACCTACCTACCTACCTACCTACCTACTATATTTCTTCCTTTCTCCCTCTACCTACCTACCTACCTACCTACCTACCTACCTACCTACCTACCTACCTACCTACCTACTGTCTCTTTCTTTCTTTCTTTCTTTCTTTCTTTCTTTCTTTCTTTCTTTCTTTCTTTCTTTCTTTCTTTCTTTGTATCTATCTATCTATCCATCTATCTATCCACCTACCTACCTACCTACCTACCTACATACATACATACATACATACATACATACATACATACATACATACCTTATTTTTGCCTCTCTATCTATCCCTTGGGGGTCATCTAGTCCAACTCCCTGCTAGGCAGGAAGCCCTATACCCATGATTGCGAACCTATGGCACGGGTGCCACAGGTGGCACACGGAACCATTTCTTAGGCCACTCGAGGCATTGCCCTGTCAGCTTCAGTTTGTATGTATGCCCTGGCCAGCTGATTTAGGCCTTCTTTTGAGGCCATTTTTTGCCCTCTGGAGGTGGGGGAAGGCTGTTTTCCCCAGGCTCCTATAAACCCTCTGGAGCCTGGGGATGACGTAAAAAGCATGCCAAATGCAGGGGGTCATGCACATAGCATTATGGATGTGGCATACCTGTG
This sequence comes from Rhabdophis nuchalis, assembly GCA_039707465.1. NCBI lineage: Eukaryota > Metazoa > Chordata > Lepidosauria > Squamata > Natricidae > Rhabdophis > Rhabdophis nuchalis. Next base: position 17,072,997 of record CM077653.1, read on the forward strand.
CACATTGCCCCTGCACTCCCCCTGCTATTGGCACGTGAGCCAAAAAAGGTTAGCCATCACTGCCCTATACCATTTCAGACTAATGGCTATCCAACATCTTCTTGAAGACTTCCAGTGTTGGGGCATTCACAACTTCTGGAGGCAAGTTGTTCCACTGATTAATTGTTCTAACTGTCAGGAAATTTCTCCTCAGTTCTAAGTTGCTTCTCTCCTTGATTAGTTTCCACCCATTGCTTCGTGTTCTGCCCTCAGGTGCCTTGGAGAATAGCTTGACTCCCTCTTCTTTATGGCAACCCCTGAGATATTGGAAGGCTGCTATCCTGTCTCCCCTAGTCCCTCTTTTATTAAACTGTATTTCTCCCTGTCTCTCTATTCCCCTATCTACCTACCTACTGTAATACAATAATATAATAGCAGAGTTGGAAAGGACCTTGGAGGTCATCTAGTCCAACCCCGCTGCTCAAGCAGGAGACCCTATGCCGTTTCAGACAAATGGTTTTCCAGTCTCTTCTCTCTTCAGTGTTGGGGCATCCATAACTTCTGGTGGCAAGATGTTCCACTGGTTAATAGTTCTCACTGCCAGGAAATTTGCCCTCAGTTCTAGGTTGCTTCTCTCCTTGATTAGTTTCCACCCATTGCTTCTTGTTCTGCCCTCATGTGTCTTGGTGAATAGCTTGACTCCCTCTTCTTTGGGGCAATCCCTGAGATATTGGAAGGCTGCTATCATGTCTTCCCTAGTCCTTCTTTTCATTAAACTGTATTTGCTGTCAGATGGGTGATTCTTTGTTACAGTTTGGTTCAGTTCGTATTAAACAGTTTAAAGCAGCTGCCTGCCTCTGTTTTTTTACCTCAGAGAACAGTCCTGAGCAGAATTTCTCCCCCCCTCTATGGGTCACCTGGGAGTTTGCTATCCTCTGTGTCTTTTTGGCCCCAAGAGGCCGCCGTATGAAGCCTCTTCCAACACTGACAGTTGAAAAGCAGTTTGATGGGCGTGGCTACAGGGATGTTAAATCACATTTCAGTGGGTACATTTTTTGTGTGTAATTTGTACACAACACATGCATGCTAGGCACAAAATGATTAGCTATTCTATTATCGGAAGTCCTTGGCTACATTGTCTGAAAGTTTGGTGTAAATCGGCCCAGTAGTTTTTGAGATTAGTGGATTCGTACAAACTATTTTACATTTTTATTTATATAGATAAAATAGCGAAGCTGATAAAAGCAGATAAAATCATTAACACAAGGTGGCAAAGGAAGGAGTAGGATTAGATTTTAATTAGTCAGCCACCTCCAGTGTGTAGTTCCCCCATTGGGTCTCCAAGCCATCTGGCAAAGCCAGGTCTTAAGACTCTTAAGTCTTAAAGTCAGGAGGAAGGGAGCCAGTCTCACCTCTGGGGATAAGATGTTCCAGAGGGCAAAAGCCACGACACGGAAGGATCTTTTCCGGGATTCCTGCCAGACCAAATTCTATAGATCCTGGCTTGCTATATGGTCAGAAATGGCAGCCAGTGATACAAGTGCAAGTTTAGAGAGTCAGTTCCTAACATTTTCACTTAATAAAGAATGGCGTAGTTGTGTTAAGGAAAATTACCGAGTTCATGAAGAAACACTCTTGAATATTTACTGAATCTGGTTATTAAATTTTCTGAGTTCCCATGATACAATGAAACATAAACTAACCAAACAGGCATGGTTCACGCAGCAGGTTAAGCAAAACAACAACAACAACACACAACAGAACATTATGCAGACTTATACAAATTTATCTTATTAGGTTAAAGATATGGCATCAACATAGCTAGAGGGAGTCAAGATACTGTATCAGCAAACTTGTGTCCTTGGGTTGTTTTAAATGTAAACTTCCATAATCCTTTTTACAAAAAAAAGTTTTATTGGTTTTTACAATTTTTTAGCAAGGAAAAGGTATATAGGGTATAAGAGAAACATTTTGGAGGCATCCATATCGGGGGTGCAGGCCACCCCCAAGGCTATCATAATCATTGATAACTGTCCATACAGAATAGGGCTTATAAAAGGTTTCATCCAAATCACCTAGAACCAACTGGGTTGCTTGAGATGTTTTAGACTTTCATAATCTTTGACTACTGTCCTCACAGGATAGAAGCTTAGTCCAAAGCATCTAGAGCAGGGGTCCCCAACCCCCAGGCCACGGACCGGTGCTGGTCCGTGGCTTGATAGGAACCAGGCTGCAGGGCCAGAGAGGAGGAGGAGGGAGGAGGGGGCAGCCCCCTGGGCAGAGTGCACGCTGGATGCAGGAGAGCGCAGGGGCGTCCGTTTGTGCCGTTGGAGGCCCTAGAGCAGTGGTCGACTCTTTGGCCCCTCGGGTGCGGCTCATCCTCTCTCCCTCCCTCCCTCCCGCCAGGCAGCGGAGGGGCCGGCATGTCGGCTGGGGGGGTCTGCGGCTGCCTCCTCCTGTAGCGAGCGGGTGGGCAGGGGGAGCACCCGGGGCTGCGGCTGCCTTGGTGCCATGCGGGCGCCGGGCGCCCGGCTCTCTCCCAGTTCCGTGTGGCGGGCAGCCCTGGAGGGCGCACCTTGATGACTGTTGGAGGGAGCTGACGGAGAAGTGCCCGGCTGTCCTGCCCAATGCACCTGCTGAGCGACCTCGGATGGCGAGAGCTGCGTGTTGCAGGGCTCGGGGGCAGCAGCAGCAGCAACAGCCGCCTGCAGAGGCCGTCGAGGTGCACTTTCTGGGGCTGGCCACCGTGCGGGGCTGGGAGAGAGGTGGGCGTGTGGTGGCTAGACCTCTTCAGCGGCGCTCAGGTGCTCCCTCTGCCCGCTCGCTGTGGGAGGAGGAGGCAGCCATGGCCTCCCCGGCCAGCGTGCCGGGCTTTCTGCTACTTCCGGGGGGGAGGGAGGGAGGGAGAGACTGACATGCAGAGAGAGACAGAGGGGGAGGGAGGAAGAGACAAACAGAGAGAGACACAGAGAGAGAGGGAGAGGGAGAGAGAGAGAGAGACAGAAACACACACACACACACACAGAATGACAGATGGGTGGAGGGAGGAGAGAGACAGATAAAGAGAGAGGTAGACAGAGAGAGGGACAAAAAGAAAAAGAGAGAAATAGAAAGAAAAAGAAAGAAACCACAATTGAGCCCAAAATTTTGGTTGCTAAGCAGGACCATCGTTAAGTGAGTTTCACCACATTTTCCAAGTTGACCACGCCCACCTGGTCACATGACCGCTGAGCCACTCCCACAAAACAGGCCACACCTTCTTTTGGCTCTCAAAACAAATTTCAATCATGGTACTGTTGATATTTGGCTCTCTTGATTAATGAGTTTGCCCACCACTGCCCTAGAGGGCCGAGTGAGTATGTGCATGTGCCGCCTGTTCCCCCTCCCCCAGCCGGTCCGCAGAATTTACTTTAAAATGAAACCGGTCCCTGGTGCAAAAAAGGTTGGGGACCCCTGATCTAGAGGACACTGGGTTGCTTCTCACTGGATCACAACCAACATTAGCCTAGGCCAGGGAAGTGCAATTTGAAAGGGTAGGCTCATGGTAGGCTCAGGAAAAGAAGCCCAAAATCAGGCAAAGAAGTCAGAAGAAAAAAAATAAACATGTTAGAACCTCTCATGTGATTTAGTTTCTTTTCATCTTATAATTACATTAAAAGTCCAACGGTAGCTTTTATAGGTCTTCTGAAGAGTATGACTCAAGACTTAGCGTTATCTACCCTTAACTAAACCAAACGTAGTTTGTGATAGAGTCTGTAAAACATTTTTTTGCACAATCAGCTTCCGAATAACAGAAGACAGCTCCCTCGTTTTTCAGTGGGGGCATCTGGGATCATTCAATGCTTACTGGGGAACTTAGTTGAGAATGTTTCCAGAGAATGTGTGAAGTCATATGGGAGACAGATAACTGTATGGCATTGTGTTTTCTCCCTTTTAAATGACCTCATCCAACCTCCATAGAACCAGAAACTTAAGAACTCTGATCATTCTCATTTTAAAAATTGTGCCAAATATCATGATAAATTTGCCAAAGACTACTGTTGTTACTGAAGATATATGTAATCCTTTCCTTAATTCCCCAACTACTAGCATTTCTCCACTGTTGCCAGCAACCTCTTTTCCATGCTTGGAAGACATTCAACAATCCATTTCCCAGTTCTCTCCATCAGCCAAAATCAGGTTAATGGAATTGGCAAGTATAATCCACATTTTAGTAATGGAGACCTTCTGGAGATGTTGATGTGTGTTTGTTTATAAATGAAATATAGAAGCTGCCCAACTCAGAGTGATTCTGGGTGGTGTGTAAGATAAAAACAAGACTATAACCCAGAGATCCATACACTAAACAAGCCAATAAAATTTCCATAGCAACCCAAACTTCCTTACTAAGGGCCTGGAGAAAAAGGAAGGTCTTTCAAGTTTGTTGAAAGCACAACAGGATAAGAACAATTCAAACCTCTGGGAGGTGGTATTCCAGAGGGCAGATGCCATGGCTGAGATAGCTTGCCACCTAGGTCTCTTCAGATGACATAGTTTTAATGATAAGTACTACATCAAGCCTACTTTGTCAGAGTTATCAGACAGGCACAAATCTGTAGCATTTAGGAATCTTTTAAACCACTTAATCACACTTCTACATCACAGTTGTTCTAATTTATCAAACATCCTTGGATACTGTAAAGGTCTGTGCTGTTCTCTCTATGTAGACAATGAGAACTGAAACTGGAACAACTGTACAGAAACTTGTGAGTGAATTCTTAATGAAGGTTAAGTGTTTACTTTTAAAGCAGCATTTTTTTTGCATCAACATTCAGCTCCCAAATTATAACAGATGTCTTTTGAACAGTGTCTTCTACAGCAAGTCATATATTTCTTTATTCATTATTTTAAAGGAAGTTCAAACCAGTGACCATTGCAACATGCCAAGCATTTGGGTGTATCTTCAGCTCCACCTTTCCTCTGCTACATAGTGTTGTATGTGCCATGCATTTCTCTTTTAACAATCCCCATGGATCATTAGCAGAGAAAAAAATACTGACTTTTTCCTCCTCGTTCAGTTTGCCTTGTTTCCTACTCCTACACTGCCATGTGTGCAGGCGAAGAAGCCATCATCTCCATCCTGTGCATTACACAAGGTTCTTTTGCAAGCATAGTACCTGATGTAGGGATTATCTGATCTATCTTTATAACCATGGTGTATGGGAGACGATTCAAAGTTTCATTTTACATAGGCAGAATAACTAGATGCAATTTGGATTAGGGGCATCTTGTCTTCAGTGTTCAATTCGACCTCTGGACAAAGTCAGAGGTCTTTACCTTCTCCACCCTTCTGCCACCACTTTGCCCCTTCTGCAATGGTCTCTGTCTCCGGGCCAAATGATCATTTCAAATATATAAGGGCCCTTTGGGCTCCAACAGGCATTAAGGGAACAGGAAAGTCACTGAGGACTGTGAACGCTGAGATGGTTAGGAATCAATTCCTTCATGCTTAGAGATAAGGGAATGTTGGAGGGACATGACCTACAAAACTCCAGATATCTGTCAAAATGATTTAAATTCCTTTCTGAATGAAGTTGCTTAAAGGGATGAGTAAGATCACAATTGCTAGAGTACCATCCAGTCTCAGATCTTTGACCCTCTCCTTCACCATCCTTGACCTTACAACACAACTAAATCCATTCAGCCCCAGCCAGACGAAAACATGCACAACACAGAAAGCTCTCCTTCTCTTGGCAGCTTCTCAGAGGCAAGAGAATAAGGCATAGACTTCTTTGGCCCGGAGGAGGAGGGAAGTGATCAGTTCTGCATGCTTGGCAGTCAACAAAGAGAGAAGCAGAACACGAGGCATGAGATAGCCCAGTTCCCTTACCTTTGTTAAAGCTGTGATTTTTTTTTCTCAGGCAGCTGGCAAATCTAGCCAGCCATTTCTCCCCTTCTCCATAAGGCTGTTCCTGCTGTTGCTGCCGCTCCCAATGTTATGGCTGCAAGGAGGAAAAAAAGGCTGCAGTCTTCAAGTCTATTTTAAGCCCTGGCATGTCCAGGGGCACATTTGTTTTCTATCCAACAATGGATGGGGGGAGGGAGAGGGAGAGAGAGAGAGAGAGAGAGAGAGAGAGAGAGAGAGAGAGAGAGAGAGAGAGAGAGAGAGAGAGAGAGAGAGAGAGAGAGAGAGAGAGAGGCGAGGCAAGGCAAGGCAAGGCAGCATAGAAGCAGTTGCTTTGATTGAGAGACACGTGGAAGAACAAACCACACAGGAGAAGCACAGCTACCCTCCCATCCACTGTGTGTTTCCAAGTGTGTGGGGCTGCTCAGGCTCGCTCAACAGAAATGCCCTTTGCAAATCATTCCTGGGAAGTGTACATGAAAGTATACAAATGATGGTGGGCCCATTGTCTGACAGTGAAGTGGGCACCTGAAGGTGACCCCAAAGGGCAAATTCAAGCTAGGTTTTGGTTGCTAAATTAGGTTTGAAGTTAAGTGGGGAGACCCTGTTTTGGTTAACATAACAGGACTAAAAAAAATTGAGAGAAAGGTTGAAAAGTGTCACAGATTTCTTTTCTTTTTTTCATTTTTTTTTTATTGAAAAAGTTTTATTCACACAAATTTTCCCCCTTTTTACCCCCCCCCGACATGTAATATAAATCACATACAAATACTATACCCCCCCTCACCCCATCTTAAAATAAGTTTCTCATTCAGATATTATACCCCCTCGCCTCCCAGCAGACACAATATAAGTTTCTCTTAGTATATTAATATCCCATTAACACCATCTTCTAAGTTAATTAAAGATATAAAAAACATAATATAAATTTCTCTTTAAGAAAAAAAAAAAAAGGCATATCCCATTATTCCCCTCTCTAGATTAATCATACATATATATTACCCCGCCCTCCACCCTAGCCCTCCCCCACCTCCCATTCAAACCCACCCCCCTGACTTCCGCTATACACCACTCTAATAATTCCAAGCGAAAGTGTCACAGATTTCCAAACCAATCTGGAATGAGAATTTTCTTTGTGTTCTTCTTACCCTCAGTCTCAGGGGTTAAATTCGGCAGGTTCTGACAGGTTCTGGAGAACCGGCAGTGGAAACTTTGAGTAGTTTGGAGTGTGGTGGGAATGAAGATTTTGCAATATCCTTCCCCCTGGAGTGGGGTGGGAATGGAGATTTTGTAGTATCCTTCCCCTGTCACTCTCACCAAGCCACGTCTACAGAACTGGTAGTGAAAAATTTTGAATTTCACCACCGCTCAGTCTAACGAACATGAAATCATTTTAATTTTAATTTTTACAAAGGAATATTCTGGTGAAATTATCATGGTTGAATACAGCGATACTAGCATTTAGTATAAAGTGAAGAATGCAGGTTTTCTCTTGTATAACTATCTCTTTAAGGTTGGGCAGCCTCTCTAGTGTTCAAATCTTCCATAGAAATATAAATAAGATAGAATTGTCCATATGGATCTTTTTCAGATCAGTAAATACAAGCTTCTGTAGAAACTGAAAATTGATGGAGAAATGTGCAATTAAAAAATCAGCTTTTGTTATTTTGCAACAATAAAATTTGCTATCCTGTCATCCCCAATGTTTCTTTTCATTAGGCTACAAAATGCTTATTGTGCTGAGAGCGACAAAGGTGATTTTGGACAAAACCTGGATTTGTATCTTTTCCATGTTTTTAATATGGCATATGTAACATAAAGATTTTTAATATCCATGTTGACCTTGACTTTATTATACGACAAATACCCATGCCATCTAAATCTCATGTTATGTGCTTCTAACTCCAAAAGCAGCATCTACTCTTCCATACAAACTAAACAAAAAGCTGCGAAATATAATCACAATTCAGGTAAATCCAATGCCCCTCTTTTTTCTGCATCTTGTAAACACCCTGTGTTTAACTTGGCACACAATTTTTCTCCTTGCCACAAACATTTAGGTATATCCTTCTGCCACAGATTAAATGATGCATCAGTTGTCAAAACAGGTATTGTCGCAAATAAAAACATCATTCTAGGCAAGATATTCCCCCCCCAACAATGACAGTTGTAGTTTCTCCCATCTTGACATGTTTTTTAAAAATGTCATTCCATGTCTTAACATTATTTTGAAATAACATACATATTTGTCATTGTTCTTTTCAGTCTTAAAACCTCTTTTATTCATCACTTCTGTTTGATTTTCTTTTTTCATATTTTCTGTTAACATCTTCAACTTCTGCTTGAATAATCTTGAAATCTGCTAGTGCATTAAATTATGGAAGCGCGGGAGGACCCCTTGCAGGGTAAGGCTGAGGATTTTGTACAATATCTGCAAGACAAAATCGCTCAGATTCCAGAAGGGCTGGACTCTGACTGAGTAGGGCTAGATGGGTTGATGGAGGTGGGTCTTGAGACTCTTATCTGGGAGGAGTTTGACCCTGTGACTCCCGAGGACGTAGACAGGATTTTGGGTAAGCTTAGTGCTGCCACATGTTTATTGGACCCGTGTCCCTCCTGGTTGATGCTGGCCACCCAGGAGGTTACACGAGGCTGGCTCCAGGGTATTATCAATGCTTCTTTGAGAGAGGGTTTCTTCCCCACCACTTTGAAAGAGGTGGTTGTGAGGCCCCTTCTCAAGAAGCCTTCCCTGGACCTGGCACTTTTGGCAAACTATCGTCCAGTCTCCAACCTTCGCTTTGTGGCAAAGGTTGTTGAGAGTGTGGTGGCGCAACAGCTTCCCAGGTACCTGGATGAAGCTGTCTATCTTGATCTGTACCTGTCGGGTTTCAGGCTTGAGTACAGCACTGAAACGGCATTGGTCACATTGGTCGATGATCTCTGGAGGGCTTGGGACAGGGGTTGTTCCTCTGTTCTGGTCCTATTAGACCTCTCAGCGGCTTTTGATACCATTGACCATGTTGGAGGGGTTAGGGGTGGGGGGCACTGTACTTCAGTGGTTCTCCTCCTTCCTCTCTGACCGTTCGCAGTTTGTGTTGACAGGGGGGAAGAGGTCGTCCTCAAGGTGCCTCACTTGCGGAGTGCCCCAGGGGTCGGTCCTCTCGCCTCTTCTGTTCAACATTTATGTGAAGCCACTGGGTGAGATCATCCAGGGTTTTGGGGTAAAGTTCCATCAGTACGCTGATGATACGCAGCTGTACATTTTGTCCCCAGACCACCCCAATGTTGCCCTTGACGTGATGTCCCAGTGCCTGGAGGCCGTGTGGATCTGGATGGGGAGGAACAGGCTCAGGCGCAACCCCTCCAAAACCGAATGGCTGTGATTCCCAGCGTCCCGTTTTAGTCAACTGGTTCCATCGCTGGCTATGGGGGATGAGACCTTAGCCCCCACAGGAAGGGTTCGCAACTTGGGTGTCCTCCTGGATGCACGGCTGTCCTTGGAAGATCATATGACGGCTGTCGCCAGGGGGGCTTTTTATCAGGTTTGCCTGATTTACCAGATTTACCTAGAACAGGATGCCCTACGCACAGTCATTCACGCCCTTGTCTCTTCCCGTCTGGACTACTGCAATGCTCTCTACATGGGGCTCCCCTTGAAGAGCACCCAGAGGCTCCAACTGGTCCAGAATGCGGCCGCATGGGTAATTATGGGAGTGACGTGACGCTCCCATGTAATAACTCTCCTGCGCGAGTTGCACTGGCTTCCGGTGGTTTTCCGGGTGCGATTCAAGGTGTTGGTTACTATCTTTAAAGCGCTCCATGGCTTAGGACCTGGGTACTTACGAGATCGCCTTCTGTCACCAAGAGCCTCCCACCGGCCAGTACGCTCCCTTAGAGAGGGTCTCCTCATGTTGCCGTCGGCTAGACAATGTCGACTGGCGACACCCCGGGGGAGAGCCTCCTCCGTGGGAGCACCTGTACTCTGGAACGAATTGCCCCCGGAATTAAGAACTATCTCTGACTTATGCACCTTCCGCTGTGGTCTCAAAACCCTTTTTTTTCCCGACTTCCTGTTCCGCTTCTGGCGGCGACGGACGAACTCTGGGGTTCGTCCGCCGTTTTGTTCCTCTTTCTGCCTCCAACGGGGCGAGGCACCCCCTTTTTTGGGGGGGGGCCTCTGTAGGGCTGGCTTGCCTGGGCTGGTTTATCCTGGCGGCAGCTGGGAAACGGCCTGGGTCCTCGGCCCAGGAGAAAGGGGACATGCTGCGGGGGGCTTGGTTCCCTTCGCCAACGGAGGACGGTAACATTCAATGAACCGGGAGAGAGCTGAAGGCGGATCGGAAGGCTTTCCGGGGCTTTGGCGGCGAGAGGGAGAGTGAGTGCTTTTAAAACTATTTTTGCTGGCAGCTTGGACTGAAAGAACTGTGGAGGGGGGCGTTTGTTTGCTAAACCCCCCCTCGGATTAACAGCGGCGGTTAGAAATGGCTCCTCGTTGCGGGGAAGTGGATATTTTGTATCCGGCTTTTTTTTTAAGCAAGTGAAAGTAATTTGTGGCTTGCTTCTACACAATGTATCTAAGTCCGGCTGGCTTGAAACAATTGTTCTTTTGTCACTTTCCCCTGCTGGCTCTCAGACTGGGCGGTGGAAGATGGCTGCCCTTTGTTCCTGAATGACTATTTTTATTTGTGGAAAAGTACCAACGTCTCTTTGTGATTTGGACTGCCTCTCTCTATTAATGAAGAAATTCTTGGACTGATTGATTCCTTCCCTGGAGTGCCTTCTTTGTGTGAATAATTGATTCTGCAATTTGTTTCTCTTTGGGGGTTTTATAAATTTTTTACAACTTTGATCTGGACTTTGTTCTCCTGACTTGCTGCAGCGGCCCCACCCAAAAAACACCATTTTAGTGGCACAGATTTTAATAGCTCACCATGGCTTCTATCACATCAGAACTGGCAGGATTGGAAAGAAGAATGACAGCTTTGGAAGCAGTGTTACAAACCTTGGTGCAGGAAATTAAAGGTTTAAGACAAGACAATAAGGATTTCACACAGGGACTTATGGAAACACAGAAACAACTGAAGGAGAATACACAGAAGACCGAGGAATTGGAGGCGGGGCTGGCTGGGGCAAAGGGAGAACTTAAAAATGTTAAAACTGAAGTTGGAGAATTAACTGGGCATATGTCAAGGATGGATTTTGAAAGGATGTCATATTTTTTAAGATTTCAGAACGTTTCTGAGGAAGATGGTGAATGTCTTCCTGATCTCATAAGTACAATTTTAGCAGAATATTTGCATAAACCCAAAGATGAGATCAGGGGGGATATTGACCTAGCCTACAGAATAAATTCTGCATATGCCAGGATAAATGAGGTACCCAGAGAGATACATATTAAATTTGTTAGGAGGTCAACCAGAGAGGGAATTTTGAAGGTGCAGAGAGGTGGTCCGTTAATTTACCAGCAAAAAGAAGTTGCTATCTTGAAGCAGATCCCTAAAAAAATTAGAGAGATGAGAAGGAAGTTTTCCTTCTTATCCAAAAAATTGTTTGACCACGGGATTTGGTTTAAGTGGGCGATGCCTGAAGGGATGTTGGTGTTCTGGGAAGGAGGAAGAGTTAGGATTAAAACAGTTGTTGAGGCGGAAGCCTTTCTTAAAAAACATTCCTCTATCCTGGGGGAAGATTCAGAAGGGGCAGGGGGGGCCACGGCCCCGCCCGCTGGGGGCCAGGAAGGAGCACAAGAAGATACAATTGCCAAGAGACTTAGATCTAAAAAATGAATTTGTTTGTTTTTTATTAGCTCAATATAACTTTTTATCTGGATGTTTGTATATGACTGCCAGCATAGAATTTAGAATTTAGAATTTATGATGTACTTCCATCTTGTAGTATATTGGAAAATGTATTACCAATGTTTTATCAAGAGGCCCTGGAGGGGCCGACGATCCCGACCTGAAAATTCTCAAAATTTCTTTGTATCTCACCTTACCCTATTCCCTTTGTTTTTTTGGAAAAAATTGTAAAATCCAATAAAAAAATTATTGATTTTAAAAAAAAAAAAACCTTTTTTCCCCCAACAAGCCGGGCTGGCATAAAACATGGTTTTTTAAATTCATATTTTTATTAATTTTAAACAGGGTTAGTTTGGGTTTTTTTTCCATGTTTCAGCCAGGTTGAATATGTTTTTAAAAGCTTTTTAACTTTTGTATATTTGTTTTTATTCTGGCTGTACACTGCCCTGAGTCCTTCGGGAGTAGGGCGGTATAAAAAAACAATAAACTAAACTAAACTAAACTAAACCTTCTTTGCATCAAAAATTTTTAATGTGGCTTGCTTTTCAGTATTTTGCTCCAAATATTCCAGAATGTCCAATATATTTCTAACATATTGTCTTTTTTTTTCAAATAGTTTTTTTTTATTTTTTCCATTTCAAAATCATTCATAGATATACATTCTTATAAATGCTATTTAACATTTATCTATTCATCATTAATCTCTATACTCATTTTTACATATATACTGTATAGTACAGTTTGGATCGCATTCTTCCCCCCCCCCATGCCTCCATCTTATTTTGCAACAACCTTACTCCTATCTTCTCAAGCTCCCTTCTCTGCCTTCTTCTTTCCTCCTCTCATTCCTCCTCTCTTCTTCCTCTCTCTTTCCCCTCTCCTCTCCTCTTCTTTCTTACCCTCTCTCCTACTCTTAATTCCCCACCCTTACTTTCTCTACTTTACCCTTTCTTCTTTTCCCTCCTTGTCTCCCCACTTTCTGTTGTTGCCTTTACTTATTTATTTTCTCTGATGGCTTCTGGGGGTGGCGTTTCAGCAATCCAAACTTAAATCCAAGTTTAAGGCATTAATTCCAAGTTTAATGCCTCCTCCAATTTTAGTCAAATTCATCCCAAGCTGATAAATCTTATACACATCCTACAGTCATCTTATAAATCCATAGTTCTCAATATTTCCCCTACACTTATAATAAGAGCAAAGTTTATATAAAGAAAAGATTCAAAAACAATCATTGCAATAATTATTTCTATGAACCAAATCTTAACCGCTACTCCCATTAAAATCTGATACTCTCCCAGCTATAAGTACCAGAAATACCAACTTTTATTAAAAAGCGTTTCACTTATCTCTTTAAGAATATATGTCATCCTGACCGCTTCTGCACATTGTAGTATCTTATCCAGGACCTGTTGGTTTGTCAGGATTTCCTTTGATTTCCAATGTTGCCCGTATGTCATGCGTGCTGCTGTCGTGATGTGTATTAATAAGTACCAAGCATCTTTAGGTACTTCTCTTAGCTTTATCCCCAGGAGAAATATAACTAGGTCCAATTGAAAGTCAAATCCTGTGATTTCTAGCTACCAATTTTTAATAGTAGTCCAATATCATTTAACCTTTGGGCAGTTCTGTTGTGTCCTCCCAATAGAAGTTTCCACTCCAGTCCGCATGTAAAAGAGTGACCTGGTTGGCCAGGACCAGGGCCAGCTGTGATTGGTCAGTTTGTGCCGGCGGCTACCTTTAATAAAGAGCTGCCACCGGCTGTTTGTTACTTGCAATAAAGAGCTGAAATTCACTCCTAGTGTGTTCAATTCAATTCAATTTTCAATTCAATTTAATATTTGTAAACCTCTCCCTCTCCCCATAGGGACTCGGGGCGGTGCACAGGAAGAATAAAAAACAATAAATATATACAAACATTTCTTTAAAAAACAAATTAAACCTAAACATGTGCTAAAATTCCCCATTAAAACTAAGCTATACTAAAAAACTTCCCAATAAAACCCCAGAGACAGAGAGACTATCCTAGGCCGGCCAGACAGAAAAGATGTGTTTTTAATTTAAGACGGAAGGAGCGGAGGTCCGTGGTCATCCTAATGTCGGGGGGAAGGTCGTTCCAGAGGGCCGGGCCCGCCACAGAGAGAGCCCTTCCCCTGGGTGTCGCCCGCTGACAAAGTCTAGTGGACGGCACCCGGAGAAGTCCCTCTCTGTGGGAGCGAATCGGCCGTGAGGATGTATGAGGCAGGATCCGATCCTGCAGATAGCTAGGTCCCGAGCCATGGAGCGCTTTAAAGATGATAATTAACACCTTGAAGCGCACCCGGAAGACAACAGGTAGCCAGTGCAGCTCGCGCAAGAGCGGTGTTACCTGGGTAAACCTAGCGGTTCCCATAATTGCTCGCGCGGCTGCGTTCTGGACTAGCTGAAGTCTCCGGGTGCACCTCAAGGGGAGCCCCATGTATAGAGAGTTACAATAGTCCAGTCGGGATGTCATGAGCGCATGAGTGACTGTGCGAAGGGCGTCCCGATCCAATAGGGGGTGCAATTGGCAAACCAGGCGAACCTGGTAAAACGCCCTCCTGGCCACGGCTGTCACTTGATCTTCCATGGACAGCCGGGCATCCAGGAGGACACCCAAATTGCGCGCCCCATCCACAGGGGCAAGATGTTTGCCCCCTATGGCCAGCGATGGAGTGAGCTGGTTGAATCGGGCAGCCGGAAACCACAGCCACTCGGTCTTGGTCGGGTTGAGCCTGAGTCCGTTATTTCCCATCCAGATCCGCACGGCTTCCAGGCACTGGCACATCACCGCTACGGCATCGTTGGGGTGGTTTGGGGTAGATATATACAGCTGAGTATCATCAGCGTAAAGATGGTACTCTACCCCAAAACCACAGATGATCTCACCCAGCGGCTTCATGTATGTGTTAAACAGGAGAGGCGAGAGGACCGACCCCTGAGGCACCCCACATATGAGGGGTCTCGAGGTCGACCTCTGCTCTCCTGCCAACACAAATTGCGATCGGCCAGAGAGGTAGGAGGAGAACCACCGTAAAACGGTGCCTCCCACCCCCAACCCCCCCAGCCGATGCAATAGGATACCATGGTCGATGGTATCGAAAGCCGCCGAGAGGTCTAATAGGACCAGGATGGAGGAACAACCCCCATCTCTGGCCCTCCAGAGATCATCAACCAACGCGACCAATGCCGTCTCTGTGCTATGCCCGGGCCGAAAGCCGAACTGGCGCGGATCTAGATAGTCAACTTCCTCCAGGTGACGGGGAAACTGTTGTGCCACCACACTCTCAACAACCTTCACCAGAAAGGGAAGGTTGGAGACTGGACGATAGTTGTTTAATAGAGCTGGATCCAAAGAGGGCTTCTTAAGGAGGGGCCTCACCATCGCTTCTTTTAGGGAAGCAGGCAAGGAACCCTCATTTAAGGATGCGTTGACAACCTCTTGGAGCCAGCCTCGTGTCACCTCCCAGGATGCCAGTACAAGCCAGGAGGGACACGGGTCCAATAAACATGTGGTGGCTCGCAGTCGCCCACGTAACCTGTCCATATCTTCGGAAGTAACGGAGTCAAACTCCTCCCAAACAAGATCTGTCTCGTGGCATCCCACTGGGCCATCAATGGGGGCTAGCTCGTTCTGTATCTGAGCGGTTTTCTCCTGCAGAAAAGTCACAAATTCCTCTGCTCTACCCTGTAGCGGGGCTTCCCGCACCCCCTGTTGAAGTAGGGAGCGGGTCACCCTAAACAGGGCGGCAGGGCGGTTTTCTGCGGATGCTATGAGAGTAGCACAATGATGGCGTTTGGCCACTCTCAGCGCCACAATGTAAGTCTGTAAATGGGCTCTTACCTGTGTCCGGTCAGATTCAGATCGGGTGGACCTCCATCTTCTCTCTAGGCATCTCTTGCGGCGTTTCATCACCCGCAGCTCCTCGGTAAACCAAGGAGCCAGGGTGTTTCGCCGCCGCAAGAGAGGCCGCAAGGGCGTGACCCGATCCAAGGCTCCCACGGCCGCACTATTCCATGCGGCCGTGAGGTCCTCCATCGGGGCACGGGTCAGGGGTACAGGAAATGGCCCAAGCGCCGTCTGGAACCCATCCGGGTCCATCAGGCGCCTGGGGCGGAACCAGATTGGTAACTCCGGTTCCGCCTCCCCGCGGAGGGGAGCAGCGGTCGGAAAGTCGAGCCGGAGAAGTGAGTGGTCTGACCATGACAAGGGCGTGATGACTATATCCCCTATACCCAGATCACTCTTCCATTGGCCTGAGACGAAGATGAGATCCGCCGTATGTCCACCCTCGTGAGTGGGGCCTTGAATTAGTTGGGTCAGGTCCATGGCCGTCATGGAAGCCATGAACTCCCGAGCTGCCACGGATGATTCGCCCAACGATGGCAGATTAAAGTCCCCCATGACTAAAAGTCTGGGGGTCTCCACTGCCACCGTAGCGATCACCTCCAGGAGCTCGGGCAGGGCTGCTGCTACATAGCAGGGAGCCAGGTATACAACCAGCACGCCCAACTGCCTCCCTAGGCCCCACTTCACGCAGAGGGACTCACAACCAGTGGTCTGTGGCACAATGGTCTCTCTCGGCTCAAGACCTTCCTTGACAATGACCGCTACCCCATCGCCCCTACCTAGGGTCCGGGGCTGATGAAAAGCGCGGTAGCCTGGTGGGCACATTTCAACGAGGGGGAGTCCTCCCTCGTGGCCCAACCAGGTCTCCGCAATTCCAGCCAGGTCCGACTCCCCCTCTGACACAAGGTCACTAATGAGGGGGGCTTTGTTGACAACGGACCTGGCATTACAGAACATCAGCTGCAGGCCCTGGCTCTGTACTCCCTGACCACCTAGCCTGGGGGGGTTGTGCCACCCGACCGTTTGTAGCCAACGGCTACGTGCCACCAACCGGGAGGATGAAACTTGTGTCCTTCCTTTACCTGATCTAACACTGGTGACGAGAATGGGATCGGAAGGCAACTAGGCAAGAGCAAAACACGCAAGCAAGGGGGCCAAGTCTGGAGACCGGCAAGAAACACGGGACCAGCAGCCAAGGCGAATGCTCAACCAACAGCAGCATGACAACCCCGCCAGCTACCCCGACTCCGTTCAACCCAGCAACCGAGGACTGGGAATTCTACATGATCCAGTTTGAGTGCTACTTGGAAGCCCATGACCTCGGGAGTCTCCCAGAACACTGGAAGAAAAATATGTTTCTCAGCTACTGCGGCCGAGAGGAGCTAGCTATGGTGAAAGACCTGTGTGAGCCGACCCCCCCCCTACAGTCGGTCACTTGGTCAGCCCTACAGCAAGCCCTGAGGACGCACTACGCTCCCAGATCCTCCAAGTCATTGAGGAGATACGCATTCCACACCAGGAACCAGAAGGACAGAGAGACCATAAACCAGATGCTCTTCACCAAGTGGCAGTGCACTGCGAATTCCAGGACTTGGACGACCTGATCCTCGACAGGATCATACTGGGCTGCCGAGATCCAAGCCTCCAACAAATGCTACTCTTGAAGAGCGATGTGACCCTACAGATTGCTCTAGACATAGCCAGAGCCTCTGAAACCGCCGACCAGTCAATGAACACCATCTGGCCCGGTGGCACCCGAAACCCCACTCAAGCTGAAGCGTCCATTTTGAGGACATGGAGTCAGCTGAGGATATGGAGGACACTGAGATTTTCCGCATGCCCACAGATGATAGCAGGCCAGTGTGGAGGCTGTGGCGAAGATCACCCCAGAACCCCTTCTGCCTGAAATGCGGGAAGAAAGGCCACATTATGAGAGTCTGCAGAAGCAGCCAACCCTCGGAACAAACTGGACAGCCAGCGGAACAAGCCGCAATGCAATGGCTACCATGAAGGAAGCCACCAACACAGAAACCAAAACAGAGGGCTCGTCAGGTCCAACAGATTTGTACCGCAGATGGCTCCAGACCCACGATCCACACATCCATTGGGCAGATCTGCACAATGGATGCACAAGGGTCCACAAGAAAATCAAGGTGGTGGTCCTCATCGAGGAAGCACCATGTAAAATGGAGGTCGACACTGAGTCATCCCTCACCATCATGTCCTGGGACACCATCAGCTGTGCCGTCCCTGGGCTACACAGACACCAGCTGAGGGAGCCCACCCTGAGGATCTGAGATTACCAAGGTGTCTTCAAGGTTGAGCGTGAGGGGTTCAAGGTGAGACTGCCCATTATGGTGGTCAAGAACAAGCTGCAAAGCCTGCTGGGACTTGACTGGCTTGAGGCCTTGGGACTGGATGTCACCCAAACTCACAGGGTACACACCGCCCCAGGAAGTGAGAGGGAGGAGAACTACACTGAGCTATTCAAGGAGTTCGAGGAAGTCTTCAGCCCTGGCCTCGGTAAGTACGTGGGGACCCCGATCTCCTTTAATCTCGACCCCAATATTGCCCCAATTCAGCTCATACCCAGGAGAATCCCTTTTGCTCTCCGCCCTAAACTCAATGCTGAACTGGACAAATTAATCGCTCAGGGGATTCTAGAGCCAGTTGATCATGCACGCTGGGAAATGCCTATCGGTCAAGCCAGATGGGTCAGTCCGCATATGCGCTGACTACCGGTGCACCCTGAACCGCGCTCTACAACAAAGTGCCTACCCGGTGCCTGTCGTACAGCACTTACTGCATTTGCTGGGCCCGGGAAAGGTCTTCACCAAATTAGACTTAACCCAAGCGTACCAGCAACTGCCAGTAGATGGCGCTGCAGTGGAGGCTCAAACCATAGTCACACACAGGGAGGCTTTTAAATGCACCCACCTGCCATTCGGAGTTAGTATCGCCCCATGGAACGGATGCTACAGGGGATTCCAGGAGTTATCCCCTACTTTGATGACATATTGGTTTTGGCCAAGGACAAGGCATAATTATTCAAAAGACTGAGCACAGTTCTCAGCAGAATCAAAGACGCGGGCCTCTGCCTCAAAAAAGAAAAATGCAAAATTAACCTACCCAGGGTAGAGTTCCTAGGGATCCACCCAACCCCAAAAAAGGTTAAGGCTATCAAGGATGCCCCCACACCAAAAAACCAGGCAGAGCTGCAAGCATTCCTTGGACTACTTAATTTTTACAGCATCTTTCTAAAACAGAAGGCCTGTTGCTGAACCATTTCACCGCCTCCTGGTGAAGAATGCCATCTGGTCCTGTCGCATTCACAGCCATCAAAAACATGCTCTCGGCGGACTCTTTCTTCGTACAGTACAGCCAGACTCTTCCCCTCGTCCTGACCTGTGATGTTTCGCCCTACGGGGTCGGAGCCATCCTGAGCCATCGCATGCCCAACGGTACAGCCAGACTCTTCCCCTCGTCCTGACCTGTGATGTTTCGCCCTACGGGGTCAGAGCCATCCTGAGCCATCGTATGCCCAACGGAATGGAGGCTCCGATCGCATACTACTCCTCGACCGGGAAGCCCTGGCTGTGGTGGCCAGAGTCAAGAGATTCCACGAATACCTCTATGGTTGAGATTGAACTGATCACTGACCACAAACACTCCTGGGACTACTAGCGGGCGACCGCCCCACTCCAGCCTCCCTATCCCCACGGATGATGAGATGGACTGTATTCCTGGCAGCGTACAGCTACAAACTCATCCACCAATCAGGGCAACACTCAAACACGTGGATGCCCTGAGCCATTGCCCCCTCCCAGACATTGTATGGGACCCCACACCAGACACCCCAGTAATACTGATAGACTGTGTGGACTCTGGCCCAGTCTCATCACATGAGGTAGCGTGACACATGGCAAAGGATAAGGTGTTGAAACAAGTGATGAGCTGGGGGTGGAGAGGATGGCCAAGGGCAGCAGAGGAACCAAACTTTAAGACATTTGAAAACAAACGGGACGAATTGTCGGTTATGCGGGGATGCCTGTTGTGGGGGGATAGAGTTGTGGTACCAGATAAGCTACACAGCAGGGTGCTAGAGGCACTACATGAGGGCCACCCAGGTATCGTTCGCTGAAGGCATTGACCAGAAGCTACGTGTGGTGGCCCAACATGGACAAAGAAATAGACGATTGGGTTGCCACCTGCACATCCTGCCAGACGTTGAGACCTGCACCCCCGGAAGCACCGGTAAGAGAATGGAAGCACCCCCAATCACCATGGGCCAGGATACATATAGACTTTGCAGGCCCATTCCAAGGCCAAACATTCATGGTAGTGGTCGACGCATATTCCAAGTGGTTGGAAGTAGTCCATATGAAAACAACCACATCCGAAGTGGTTATTAAAGCCCTCCAAAAACTCTTTGCCACACACGGGCTACCTGACACGCTGGTATCAGACAACGGGCCTCAGTTCACGGCCCTATAGTTCGTGACGTACCTAGTGAACTTAGGGATCAGGCGCGCCCTGACCGCACCGTTCCATCTGGTGGTGAATGGCCAAGCTAAAGAAGCATTAGCCAAGCTGACAACGGGTGATTGGCAGACAAGAATAGACCACTACCTATTCTACCAACACATCACTCCCAACACCACCACCGGGAAGAGCCCTGCAGAGCTCCTCATGGGCCGCAGGCTAAGGTTATACCTTTCAATGGTTAGAACCCATCTTCTTGAGAGCTGTATTCAGTCCCTAATCCAAGCTAAATTAGTGGCATGATAATAAAGTTCCCAATAAGGATGTCCTAATCCTCCTCTCGTCCACTGATCCTGAAGCATTCTCCTTTTTATCTGCATCTTCCTGCCATTCCATACAAATTTGCTATTATTTCCAATTTGTTAAAAAAAATCATTATCTAATTTAACTAGGGCAGTTTGAAATAAGTACAACCTCCTTGGTAAAATATAAGCCTTGATCACTGCGATATGTCCCAAAATTGAAAGTTTAATATTTCTCCAAGTACTTAATTTTTTCTCCATCTCCATTTGTAGTTTCTGATAATTCAACTCTTTTATTTGTTAGGAGTAGACTCCTATAGTTGGGTAGGCAATATATAATATCATGATGACAAATGGTCATTGTGGCTTTAAGGATGTTGGAATGTTAGCATGCAATTAGAGAAGTGTAATTATCTACACTATAAGAGGAAGCAAGCGAAACGCATGCTCTCTCTGCCGGATTTGCTAATTGTTCCCTCTGCTTGATAACTGAATGCTTGTGTGCTATGACAAACTGAAGAAGGAAGAAGAAAGAAGTGGTTTACTGACTGTAAGCAAATTGCTATTTGTTAAAGGACTTTGTTTTGACTCACTTTACCATCACTGTTTGTGAAGCAGTAGTTTAGTTTTACAACACCAGTAAAGCTAATTTGTTTTTACTAACAATGTCTGGTTTACTATTTGTGTGTTTACTAGCAACGTTTCTCTAGCTGTACATTCCACTGCACAACTTTCTATCTCCCAACGGAGATATCCCCTAACATATGGGCATGATGGGCATTTAGTGGCCAGCCAAATACCTAGGTACTTGACTTTTTAAATAATTTGTATCCCTGTAATCTCTTGTTGTGCCTTTAGGTTAGCTCTGATATTTTTGACCAAGCATTAATTTTTATCTTGGTTAATTTTTAAGCCAGCTACTTCTCCAAAACCAATAATTTCATCCAATAATTTGGGGCCCGATTTCAATGGATCGTCCAAATAAAGACGAGATCATCAGCGAATGCTTGAAGGTTATATTGCTGATCTTTTATAGTTAATCCCTTTATATCCTTATTCTGCCAAATTGTAATCAGTAAGGGTTTGAGAATCAGGATAAACAACAAGGTGACAGGGGACATCCCTGTCTCGTACCTCTTTTTCTCGTACCTCAATTTTCTCAGTCATTTCTCTATTGAATAATACTCGGGCAGATTGCACCATGTAAATTACTTGTATAGCTCTCTTGAAGTTGGATCCAAATCCCATTTTGGACATTTGACATAGTAAAAATTCCCATCTTACCATGTCAAACGCTTTCTTGACATCAAGAAACATCACAGCCAATTGTTTGCTGGGATGCAGTTCACAATATTCTAGAATATTTATTACTGTTCTAAGGTTGTCCCTTATTTAGGGACAACTGGTAGCCACAGACTACCAGTTGTGAGTCCCTCTGCGTGAAGTGGGGCCTAGGGAGGCAGTTGGGCTTGCTGATTGTGTACCTGGCTCCCTGCTACGTATCAGCAGCCCTGCCTGATCTCTTTGAGGTGATCGCCGAGGTAGCGGTTGATACCCCCAGACTGTTAGTTATGGGGGATTTCAACCTGCCATCGGTAGGCAAGATATCCGAGGCAGCCCAGGAGTTCATGGCCTCCATGACGGCCATGGACCTGACCCAAGTAATTCAGGGCCCCACTCATGATGGAGGACACACACTGGATTTAGTTTTTGTCTCTGGCCAGTGGATGAATGATCTAGGAGTAGGGGATTTAGCCACTGTACCCCTGTCATGGTCTGATCACTCTCTCCTCCAGCTTGACTTCCCAACTGCTACACCCCACTGTGGGGAGGCGGAGCCAGAGATACCAAGATGGTTCCGCCCCAGGCACCTGATGGACCCAGAGAGGTTCCAGACGGAGCTTGGGCCACTACCTGCGACCTTGGCCCGTGACTCAACTGAGGACCTAGTGGCCGCATGGTATAGTGCGGCCACTGGGGCTTTGGACCGAGTCGCACCCTTGCGGCCTCTCACGTGGCGTTGATCCACCCAGGCCCCTTGGTTCTCTGAGGAGCTGAGGGTGATGAAACGCTGCAAGAGACACCTAGAGAGCAAGTGGAGATCCACACGGTCGGAATCCGACCAAACACAGGTAAGATTCCATTTGAGGACGTACCTAGTGGCGATAAGAGTGGCGAGATGCAATTATTGTACCGCTCATATCACATTCACAGATAATCACCCTGCCGCCCTGTTTGGGGTTACCCACTCCCTCCTTCAACAAATGCCGCGGGAAGCCCCTTTGCAGAGGGACTATCTGAGGCAGGTCTTGAGACAGCATTATGGGAGGAGTTTGACTTTGTTACTTCCAATGATATGGACAGGTTGCGGAGGTGACTGAGGGCCACCACATGTTTATTGGACCTGTGTCTCTCCTGGCTTGTACTGGCATCCTGGGAGGTTACACGAGGCTGGCTCCAGGTAATTGTGAATGCTTCCTTGAGGGAGGGGTCCCTGCCGACCGTCTTGAAAGAGGCGGTGGTGAGGCCCCTCCTCAAGAAGCCTTCCCTGGACCCAGCATTGTTAATAAATTATTGTCCGGTTTCCAACCTTCACTTTCTGGTGAAGGTTGTAGAGAGTGTGATGGCACAGCAGTTCCCCGGTCACCTGGAGGAAATTGACTTTCTAGACCCGCGCCAGTACGGCTTCCGGCCCGGTCACAGCACTGAGACGGCATTGGTCGTGTTGGTGGATGATCTCTGGAGGGCCCGACATAGAGGTTGCTCCTCTATCCTGGTCCTATTAGACCTCTCAGCAGCTTTTGATACCATCGACCATGGTATCCTATTGCACCGACTGGAGGGGTTAGGGGTGAGAGGCACCGTCTTACAGTGGTTCTCCTCCTACCTCTCTGGTCGGTCACAATTCGTGTTGGCAGGGGGCAGAGGTCGACCTCAAGGCCCCTCATGTATGGGGTACCCCAGGGGTCGGTCCTCTTGCCACTCCTGTTCAACACCTATATGAAGCCGCTGGGCAAGATCATCCGTGGTTTTGGGGTAGAATACCACCAGTACGCTGACAACACGCAGCTGTACATATCCACCCCAAACCACCCCAATGATGCGGTTGAAGTGATGTCCCGGTGTCTGGAGGCCGTATGGGCCTGGATGGGGAGTAACAAACTCCGACTCAACCCGTCCAAGACCGAGTGGCTGTGGTTTCCGACGTCCCGGTACAGCAAGTTGGTGCCATCACTGGCCATCAGGGGCAAACTATTAGCCCCCATGGAAAGGGCTCGCAACCTAGGTGTCCTCCTGGACTCCCGGCTATCCATGGAGGACCATGTGACGGCCGTGGCCACGGAGGCTTTTTACCAGGTTCACCTGGTACGCCAGTTGCACCCCTTGCTTGACCGGGATCACACAGTCACTCAAGCACTCGTGACATCCCGTCTAGACTACTGCAATGCTCTCTACATTGATCTACGCAGGCGCAAAAGATGGCGGCGCGTCTTTGAGCGTGATGCGGACCGAGGGGGCCTTTTTGGCCGAAAAAGATCTAGCCTGGCCAAATTCCACCTACTGAGGCCAGGCTCAGCAAGGCTGTCATCCCGCCACCCGCAGGGGTCTTTATGGCCTTGGTGGTCCGCTGGAAGGCCGCAGGAGAGAGTGCGGAGTGCGGAGCCCCGGAGTGTGGTGGAGGAATCGTGGGAGGCTGAGATTCCGGGTTGCGTTGGGGGCTTGGGAGGCTGGCAGGCCTGGAATTGGAGACGGAGACACTGGGGCGATGCGAGCTTGAGGCATCGGAGGGCCAATGGGGGTTAGGAATGCCTGCAGCCGAACGCGGCTCGACGCTGGATGCTGGAGGCTCAAACCGGCTACAAAAAGAGTCGCAAAACACCGCCGAGAGGCTAAAACACCGAAGGCCCCAACGGAAGGTCTCGAGGTCAGAGACGTTAACATTCAAATTGGCAAGTACAAAGATCCCGGAGGCCCTTGGACGACCTGGACTGTGGATCATACCATTTAGGGCATCAAGGTGAAGGGAAGTAGGATGGGAGAAACAAAAGAGTTCAATTAATTGGGAGAGAGCTCCCTGGGCCACCAGGCTTTAACTCTTAACTTCATCAGATCTAAGTTTTCCAGCCTTGTTGGATCATTGACTGTGTGATATTTTTTCCACATATACCATCTGATAGACAACTCACCAATGTGGAAAAGGACATACCATCTACCAGGATAATTATCTCTCCCTACTTGTGACTTTTAACTTTTTGTACCTCCATTCTCCACCGTCCCCTACCCATCCTTATCCCATCCCCTCCCTCTCTTTTATCCTAAATATCATGATGTCAACATCCCGATGTTGCCATGGACCTTATCTGTTTGCCTTAACGAACTGAAAATTCTTGACATTCCTGTGGCAGGAAAGGAATCTCAGGACAGCCTGTGACTGCGCATGCATGCAATTATTTTCAATGCTAATTGAGGAACATGATTTATGACAAGCAGAGGGGAGGGGGCATAAAGGGGTAAAGTGCAGAAGCCATCCAATTATTGCCAGTCCTGGCTGCAACCGAGGCTCGCCATGCTGTTACATTCAATAAACGGACATTTCTTTGAACTTTTACGTGAGGCCATGAATCAGTTGAAGTTTCTCTTGGGAGCTTGACAGACAGCCAGGACTTTTAAAGAAATCTATCAAGATTTCCGGGCTACCTGAGTCCCGCCTCCCCCAGGCAATGCCTGATAAAGAGGGAGGAGATCAGGCCATGGCAGAAAAAAGCCTCATTTCAGCTGGAGGTCAGCCAACCCCCCTGAACAGCGGAGCTCCAGACATCCAGCCTGTAAAGCCTTTCCCAGCAACAGAAGCAAGAAAAGATAAGTACTGGATGTGGGACTGGGAACAAGCCAGACGCCCATGGCCCCATATGGGATGCCTGGGGGGTGCAGTAGAGAAACTGAGGGAGGATTTTGATCAAGCCATCCTTCATGACGAGAGGCCAGCCTGCCATCCGAAAGAGAGAGGAGGCATATCTGATCCTGCTGAAGGGAGGAGATGCATGCTGGAGCGCAGCCCCAGAAGGAAGCATGCTGCCAAGAGCAGGCAACTCCCTCCCTCTCTCCCTCGTAGAGCTGAAGAAGATGACCCCAGCCCTGAAACCAAGGCTGGACCTACCACCCAGGGCCCAACAAGAACGAGGGCCCCGACGGGCCATCAACACATCCAGGAGGGCTCTTCAAGCTGCAGGGGTCTCCTCCCTCCCAGGCAAAAGCAGTGAAACCCCAGGCAATGATGACCAGTCAATTGAACCCTATGACAGCGAGGACGAGGGAGAAAATGACCCAATGGTGAGCGAATCAATTTACCCTTTCCTTTTCCCAATACGCCTCACAACCCCGAAAATGGGGAAACAGGGGGATTTTCAAGCCCTTGTAGACTCAGGCTGCACTAGGTGCTTGATCAACTTAACCACAGTTCAGAAACTGGGGATCAGAGCGAAAAGACTGGACCACCCGATTCGGTTCGAGCAGGTTGACGGTTCCCTAATGGGAGAAGCCTATGCCACTCACCTAACTGAACCAGTGAGACTAGAATTGGCAGATCACTGGGAAATAATTTGATTCATAATAGCCCCCAAAATGACAGAGGCACTCATACTTGGACTTTCCTGGCTAGACAAGTGGGGCCTGACCATCTGGTGGCAAGGGGGCACCAGCAGGCTTAGGATATCACCTTATTATTATTTATTTATTAATTATTTTATTTATAAACCGCCTCCTCTCCCCAAAGGGACTTGCAGCGGTGCACAGGGAATTTAAAAAACCAATATTGAATACATGAATAGATAAATAGATAAAATACAAATTAAACAAAAATTATCCCTGCGCTAAAATCCCCTGTATTAAAATTACACTAAAAACCCCTAAAACCCTATTAAAAGACGGAAGACTAACCTAGGCCAGCCAAGCAGAAGAAGTGTGTTTTCAGTTTTTGACGGAAGGAGCGGAGGTCCGTAGTTGTTCTAATTTCGAGGGGAAGGTCGTTCCAGAGGGCTGGGCCCGCCACAGAGAAGGCCCTTCCCCTGGGCGTCGCCCGCTGGCATAGCCTAGTGGATGGCACCCGGAGAAGTCCCTCTCTGTGGGAGCGAATCGGCCGCAGGGATGTACAGGGCAGGATCCGATCCCGCAGATAACTAGGTCCCATGCCATGGAGCGCTTTAAAGATGGTAACTAACACCTTGAAGCGCACCCGAAAGATGACAGGCAGCCAATGCAGCTCGCACAAGAGCAGTGTTATGTGGGTAAACCTAGAGGTTCCCATTATTGCTTGCGCGGCTGCATTCTGGACAAGCTGAAGTCTTCAGGTGCACCTCAAGGGGAGCCCCATGTAGAGAGAATTGCAGTAGTCCAGTCGGGATGTCACGAGGGCGTGAGTGACTGTGCAAAGGGCATCCCGATCCAATAGGGGACGCAACTGGCGTAACAGGCGAACCTGGTAAAACGCCCTCCTGGCCACGGCTGTCACTTGATCTTCCATGGACAGCCGGGTATCCAGGAGGATGCCCACGTTGCGTGCGCCAACCACAGGGGTAAGGTGTTCGTCCCCTATGGCCAGTGATGGAGTCAACTGGTTGTACCGGGACGCCGGAAACCACAGCCACTCGGTCTTGGACGGGTTGAGTCTGAGTCTGTTACTTCCCATCCAGGCCCGCATGGCTTCAAGGCACTGGCACATCACCGCTACGGCATCATTGGGGTGGTTTGGGGTAGATATATACAGCTGCGTATCATCAGCGTAGAGGTGGTACTCTACCCCAAAACCACGGATGATCTCACCCAGCGGCTTCATATATGTGTTGAACAGGAGAGGCGAGAGGACCGACCCCTGAGGCACCCCGCATGTGAGGGGCCTAGAGGTCGACCTCTGCCCTCCTGTCAACACAAATTGCGATCGACCGGAGAAGTAGGAGGAGAACCACCGCAGTACGGTGCCCCTCACCCCCAACCCCTCCAGCCGATGCAATAGGATACCATGGTCGATGGTATCGAAAGCCGCTGAGAGGTCTAATAGGACCAGGATGGAGGAACAACCCCCATCTCTGGCCCTCCAGAGATCATCTACCAACGCGACCAATGCCGTCTCGGTGCTGTGCCTGGGCCGGAAGCCGGACTGGCACGGGTTCAGATAATCAACTTCCTCCAAGTGACGGGGAAACGGTTGTGCCACCACACTCTCTACAACCTTCGCCAGGAAGGGAAGGTTGGAGACGGGACGATAGTTGGCTAATAAAGCTGGGTCCAGAGAGGGCTTCTTCAGGAGGGGCCTCACCATGGCCTCTTTAAGGGAGGCAGGCAAGAAACCCTCACTCAGAGAAGCGTTGACAACCTCCTGGAGCCAGCCTCGTGTAACCTCCCAGGATGCCAGTACAAGCCAGGAGGGACACGGGTGCAATAAACATGTGGTGGCTCGCAGTCGCCCACGTAACCTGTCCATATCTTTGGAAGTAACAGAGTCAAACTCTTCCCACAAAACTGTCTCAGGACCTGCCTCAGGGCATCCCACTGGGCCATCGATGGAGACTAACTCGCTCTGAATCTGAGCGATTTTATCCTGCAGATAAATCCCAAATTCCTCTGCTCTACCCTGTAGTGGGGTTTACCGCACCCTCTGTTGAAGGAGGGAGCGAGTCACCCTAAACAGGGCAGCAGGGCGGTTATCTGCGGATGCGATGAGAGTGGCACAGTGATGACGTTTGGCCACTCTCAGTGCCACAAAGTAAGTCCGTAAATGGGCTCTCACCTGTGTTCGGTCAGATTCAGACCGAGTAGATCTCCATCTCCTCTCTAGGCATCTCTTGTGGCATTTCATCACCCTTAACCCCTCGGTAAACCAAGGAGCCAGGGTGGTTTGCCGCCGCAAGAGAGGCCGCAAGGGCGCGACCCGATCCAAGGCTCCCGTGGCCACAGTATTCCATGCGGCCACGAGGTCCTCCATCGGGGCGTGGGTCAGGGATACAGGAAGTGGCCCAAGCATCATCTGGAACCTGTCAGGGTCCATCAGGCGCCTGGGGCGGAACCAAATAGGTGACTCAGGTTCCCCCTCCCCGCGGTGGGGTATAGCGATTGGAAAGTCGAGCCGGAGAAGTGAGTGGTCTGACCATGACAGGGGTGTGATGACTATATCCCCTATACCCAGATCACTCTTCCATTGGCCAGAGACGAAGATTAGATCCGGCGTATGTCCACCCTCGTGGGTGGGGCCCTGAATTACCTGGGTCAGGTCCATGGCCGTCATGGAAGCCATGAACTCCCGAGCTGCCTCCGATGATTCACCCACTGATGGCAGATTAAAGTCCCCCATGACTACTAGTCTGGGGGTCTCCACTGCCATCGTAGCGATCACCTCGAGGAGCTCGGGCAGGGCTGCTGTTACATAGCGGGGAGCCAAGTATACAACGAGCAAGCCCAACTGCCTCCCTAGGCCCCACTTCACGCAGAGGGACTCACAACTGGTGGTCTGTGGCACAATGGTCTCTCTTGGCTCTAGACCTTCCCTAACAATAACCGCTACCTCTCCACCCCTGCCCAGGGCCCGGGGCTGATGAAAAACGCGGTAACCTGGCGGGCACATTTCAACGAGGGGGAGTCCTCTCTCGTGGCCCAACCAGGTCTCCGCAATTCCCACCAGGTCCGGCTCCCCCTCTGACACAAGGTCATGGATGAGGGGGGCTTTGTTGACCACGGACCTGATGTTGCAGAACATCAGCCACGGGCCCTGGCACTTTACTCCCTGACCACCTAACCTGCGGGGGTTGTGGCATCTGACCGTCTGCAACCAACGGCCACGTGCCTCCAACTGGGAGGATAGAACTTGTCTCCCCTCGGACCTGCCTCTCCCTGCAACCCTCTGGATGGGTAGGCCCTCCATGGAAATGACTCGTATTTTCCCCCTCCCAGTGGATCCTTCCGCCTCCTTCCGCCGTCTGCTGGCCCGGCCCATTTCCTTCTTACTCGTCTCAATCCGTCTATACCCTCCCCTCACCCTGGCACCCCCTAAAATAGACAACAATTTACAAACTAAAAAACCCCTGAGACCGCGCTTCGCCCACCTCTCCGGATTAATAAATCCCTCATCAAGGCGGGCCCTCGTTAAAGCAGAGAGCCAAACCTGCGAGAGCGGGGACTCTCGCAGTAATAATAGGTCTACTTTAGAGTACATTTTGATATGAATAAATAATTAAATAAATAATTATGAATAAATATAAAATGCAAGAATAAAATACATAGATGGGTCATGGATTATAATTGATTTTAAAAGGCATCAACCCCTCCCTCACGAGCAAGCAAAAATACCACTCACATTGGGAGCCCCCCAAGAGAGCCCACGAGAACAACTGGCAACCACATCTGACAAAACCCCAGAGGCTGAACTGATTCCAGTGGAATACCAGGACCTCGCAGAAGTGTTAAGTGAGACAGAATGCGACATCCTGCCCCCCCCCCCAACCGCGAAACAGATTGTGCCATTGAAATCATCCCTGGGGCAAAACTACCCAAACCCAAGCTGTATGCCATGACGCCTCGAGAGATGCAAGAAATGCGTGAATACATAGACAAAAACCTAGCACGAGGGTTCATCGAGCCAGCCAAGCCACGGATTGCGGCACCAGTCCTCTTCAAAGAGAAAAAAGATGGAACTATGCGTCTGGTGGTGGACTTTTGGGGGATAAATGCGGTGTGCGTACACAACCTATACCCGCTTCCCCTCATGAAAGATATGCTGTCTCACTTGGCCAAGGGAAAAGTCTTTACCAAATTAGACCTCAGAGAAGCATACTACCGAATACGGATCAGGGAAGGAGATGAATGGAAAACAGTGTTCAACTGCCCTTTAGGAAGTTTCCAATTCAAAGTGATGCCTTTTGGATTACAGGGAGCCCCAGCAGTGTTCATGCAGTTAATAAACGAGGTGCTGCATGAGTACCTCTAAAAGGGGGTCCTTGTCTTTCTAGATGACATCCTTATTTACACTGAGACCGTCGATGACCACATACCCCTGGTTCGCCAAGTACTGGAAAAACTTCTGGCAGCCAACCTGTATGTCAAACTATCAAAATATGAATTCCACCGTGAGCGACTAGACTATCTAGGCTACCCAGTGTCAAATGAGGGAATAGAGATGGACCCAGCTAAAGTGCAAACCGTCCTAAGCTGGCAACCCCCTCGCACCCGCAGACAGCTACAAAGTTTCCTAGGGTTCGCAAACTTCTACAGGCAGTTAATTCCCTCCCTTTGCGAAGATTGCCAAACCCCTGACAGACCTCCTGAAGACACAGCGATTTGGACTGTAATAGACCTGTTCTCCAAGCAGGCACACTTCATTTCCTGTAGCGGACTACCCTCGGCTCACAAGCTGGCTAAACTGTTCGTGAAGCATATCTACCGACTGCAAGGAGTACCTCGAAGAATCATCTCAGACAGAGGGATCCAGTTCACGGCTAAATTTTGGAGGGAGTTCCTGCGGTCCATTGGATCATCTCAGGGTCTTAGTTCAGCTTTTCATCCGAGCACTAATGGGGCAGCAGAAAGACTGAACGCCATGATAGAGCAGTACCTGCGGTGCTACGTGAACTATCAGCAGTCTAATTGGGCAGACCTTTTATCTTTCGCTGAGGTTGCATACAATAATGCTGTTCACAGCAGCACAGGACTCACGCCGTTCAAAGTAGTGAGCGGCATGGATTTCATCCCAATGCCTGAGTATCCAAGAGACCCCCTCCCCCCCTCAGTCAGCTTGACTGATTGGATGTCGATGCTGAAAGCAGCTTGGGAAAATGTCAAGAAAGCCCTAGCCAAAGCGACACAAACCTACAAGAAACAGGCAGATAAACACCGGGCTCCGCAACGGCCGTTCCAGTTAGGAGAGAAGGTTTACCTCTCCACAAAATACTTGAGACTAAGACTACCCAGCAAAAAACTGGGGCCAAAATTTGTGGGGCCATTCCCCATAATAAAGATCATCAACCCAGTCACAGTGATATTGAAACTGCCTCGACACACCAATCGTTTCATAGTAACCTTTTGAAACCTGTGATCGGTTCCACTCTGAGACCACTGCCCCGTGCGCCCCCAGGGCCTGTGGTCATAGGGGGCCAAACCCATTATGAAGTCCAACGAATTCTTGATTCGAAGTGGCACAGAAGGCAACTCCAATACCTAATCAAGTGGAAGGGTTATCCCCTATCGGAGGCATCATGGGTGAAACATAGAAACATCCAAGCTGACCGCCTTGTAGCAAAATTCCATGCAGAAAACCCAAGCAAGCCGGGGGGGAGGGGGACGCATCCCTAAGTCATACACCTGCATTCAGATTGTTTTGTTTCCCATAGGTTGCTTTCGAGAAGTAAGGGGAGCTGGATGTCAACATCACGATGTTGCCATGGACCTTATCTGTTTGCCTTAACGAACTGAAAATTCTTGACATTCCTGTGGCAGGAAAGGAATCTCAGGACAGCCTGTGACTGCGCATGCATGCAATTATTTTCAATGCTATTTGGGGAACATGATTTATGACAAGCAGAGGGGAGGGGGCATAAGGGGGTAAAGTGCAGAAGCCATCCAATTACTGCCAGTCCTGGCTGCAACCGAGGCTCGCCATGATGTTACATTCAATAAACGGACATTTCTTTGAACTTTTACGCGAGGCCGTGAATCATTTGAAGTTTCTCTTGGGAGCTTGACACATCATTTAATATCTTTACCCATGACATATGGTATATCTATATTTATATTTCAGCTGAAAACATCTATTTATATATCCTATATTCTATGCATGCCTTGCTGAAAAACATCTTACAGTGGTCATATGGCCCCGCAAACGACCATTCTCCGCAATATACTCGAGGGCAGACCTCATCTCGCTGCAAGAGTCCCCCCTCTCGCAGGGCTGGCCCTCCACTCTATCGAGGGCCCACTTCAAGGAAGGACTGATCAGTCATGAGAAGTGGACGAAATGTAGATTGAGGGGTTTTTTAACAAATCATTTGATTCGGCTTTTAGGGGGTACCAGGGAGGAGGGAGGGATTAGGCAATCTATGACTGGGAGTATGGCCAGACCGGCTGGTGGAGACAGGAAGGAGGCGGGTGGGTCCAATATGGGGGGGGGGAACACGGGTTGATTCAACAGAGGGTTTTTTAATCAGAACGGTCATGGGGAGGGGGAGGGGTGATGGGAGACAGAAACATCACCAGCAGTAGCGTGCCCCAACCATCTGTTCTCCCCCCGCGATCTAGGAGGTCAAGGCACACAGAGCCGGGGCCCTAGGCTGATGCTATGTAACGCCAGGTCCGTGGTCAACAAATCCCCCCTCATTAATGACCTTGTGTCAGAGGAGGAGCCGGACCTGGTGGGGATTACGGAGACCTGGTTGGGCCACGAGGGGGGGTTACCTCTCGTGGAAATGTGCCCACCAGGTTATTGTGCATTTCATCAGCCACGGGCCCTAGGCAGGGGTGGAGGGGTGGCGGTTATTGTTAAGGAAAGTCTTGAGCCGAGAGAGACCACTGTGCCTCAGACTACCGGTTGTGAGTTCCTCTATGTGAGGTGGGGCCTGGGGAGGCAGTTGGGTATGCTGATTGTTTACCTGGATCCCCGCTATGTATCAGCAGCCCTGCCCAAGCTCCTCGAGGTGGTCGCCAGAGTGGCGGTGGAGACCCCCAGTCTTATAATCTTGGGGGACTTCAACCTGCCATTGGCAGGTGAATCATCTGAGATAGCCCGGGAGTTCAGGGCCTCCATGACAGCCATGGACCTGACCCAGGTAATTCAGGGCCCCACCCATGTAGGGGGACACACACTGGATTTAATTTTTGTCTCTGACCAGTGGATGAGGGATCTGGGTGTAGGGGATTTAGCCATCATACCCCTGTCATGGTCAGATCACTCACTTCTCCAACTCGACTTTCCCACTGCTACACCCCACCGCGGGGGGCGGAACCAGAATCTCCTAGATGGTTCCGCCCCAGGCGCCTAATGGAACCTGAAAGGTTCCAGACGGAGCTTGGGCCAATACCTATGACCTTGTCCCGCGCCCTAATGGAGGACCTAGTGGCTGCATGGAATACTTCGGCCGCTGGGACCTTGGATCGGTCGCGCCCTTGCAGCCTCTCTTGCGGCACCGAGTCACCCAGTCCCCTTTGTTTACCAAGGAGCTGAGGGAGATGAAATGCTTCAAGAGACGCCTAGAGAGTAGATAGAGATCCACACGGTCTGAATCAGACCGAACACAGGTAAGAGCCCATTTGAAGACTTAGCTTGTGGCGATAAGAGTGGCCAAACATCATTACTGTGCCACTCTTATAGCATCCACAGAGAACCGCCCTGCCGCCCTGTTTGGGGTGACCCACTCCCTCCTTCAACAGAGGCCACGGGAAGCCCCTCTGCAGGGCAGAGCTGAGGAATTTGGACAATATCTGCAGGATAAAATCGCTCAGATCTGGAACGAGATGGTCTCCATGGAAAGTAGTCTAGAGGGAATTCCGGAGGCAGGTCTTGAGACTCCTTTTTAGGAGGAGTTTGACTCTGTTACTTCCAACGATATGGACAGGTTACGTAGGCGACTGAGAGCCACCACATGTTTATTGGACCCGTGTCCCTCCTGGCTTGTACTGGCATCTTGGGAGGTCTCACGAGACTGGCTCCAGAAAGTAGTAAATGTTTTTTTGAATGAGGGGTTCTTGCCCGCTGTCTTGAAAGAGGCAGTAGTGAGGCCCCTCCTCAAG
Organism: Rhabdophis nuchalis; assembly: GCA_039707465.1. Classification (NCBI taxonomy): domain Eukaryota; kingdom Metazoa; phylum Chordata; class Lepidosauria; order Squamata; family Natricidae; genus Rhabdophis; species Rhabdophis nuchalis. Next base: position 17,107,068 of record CM077653.1, read on the forward strand.
AAGCCTTCCATGGACCCAGGATTATTAGTCAATTATTGTCCTGTCTCCGACCTTCGCTTTCTGGTTTCCCCGTCACAGTTTCCCCGTCACCTGGAGGAAATTGACTATCTAGACCCGCGCCAGTACGGCTTCCGGCCCGGTCACAGCACTGAGACGGCATTGGTCGCGTTGGTAGATGATCTCTGGAGGGCCAAAGATGGGGGTTGTTCCTCCATCCTGGTCCTATTAGACCTCTCAGCGGCTTTCGATACCATCGACCATAGTATCCTATTGCATTGACTGGAGGGGTTGGGGGTGAGGGGCACCGTTTTACGGTGGTTCTCCTCCTATCTCTCCGATCGATCGCAATTTGTGTTGGCAGGGGGGCAGAGGTCGACCTCGAGACCCCTCACATGCGGGGTTCCTCAGGGGTCGGTCCTATCACCACTCCTGTTCAACACATATATGAAACCGCTGGGTGAGATCATCCGTGGCTTTGGGGTGGAGTACCATCTGTACGCTGATGATACTCAGTTGTACATATCTACCCCAGACCACCCCAACGATGCCATTGAAGTAATGTCCCGATGTTTGGAAGCTGTGCGGAGCTGGATGGGAAGGAACAGACTCACACTCAACCCATCCAAGACCGAGTGGCTGTGGTTTCCGGCACCCCGGTACAACCAGTTGATCCCATCACTGGCCATAGGGGGTGAATTTCTAGCCCCCGTGGATCGGGGTCCTCCTAGATACTCAGCTGTCTATGGAAGATCATGTGACAGCCGTGGCCAAGGGGGCATTCTGCCAGGTTCGCCTGGTACGGCAGTTGCAGCCCCTATTGGACCAGGACGCCCTTCGCACAGTCACTCATGCGCTCGTGACTTCCCGACTAGACTACTGTAACGCTCTCTACATGGCGCTCCCCTTAAGGTGCACCCGACAACTACAGCTAGTCCAGAATACGGCCGCGCAGGTAATTATGGGTACCTCCAGGTACTCCCATGTAACACCGCTCCTGCGTGAGCTGCACTGGCTACCTGTGGCCTTTCGGGTGCGCTTCAAGGTGTTAATTACCATCTTTAAAGCACTCCATGGCTCGGGTCTTAGCTATCTGCATGATAGTATCCTACCCCTTCGACCGATTCGCTCACACAGAGAGGGACTTCTCCAGGTGCCGTCCACCTGGCAATGCCAACAGGCAGCTCCCAGGGGAAGGTCCTTCTCTGTGGCGGGCCCAACCCTCTGGAATGACCTACCCCCCGAGCTTAGATCTACCACGGACCTCCACTCCTTCCGTCAACAATTAAAGACCCATCTTTTCCAGCAGGCCGGCCTGGCCTAACCTAATCTACCATACCAGCCTAGTTGTAGTAAATATTACCTAATCGGGTTTTTACATTATAAATTTAAACGAGATATTTTAACACAGGGTAAAACATTTAATTTAGTTTTAATTATTTATAATTGTTTTACGTATATGCTCTTAAATTCTTGTACACCGCCTCGAGTCCCTTCGGAGAGAGGGGGCGGTCAATAAATCCAAATAAATAAATAAATAAATAATGGGGCTCCCCTTGAGGTGCACCCGAAGACTACAACTAGTGCAGAATGCGGCCATGCAGGGGATTTTGGGAGCCTCACGGCTTTCCCATGTAACACCTCTCCTGTGCAAGCTGCGCTGGCTGCCTGTGGTTTTTCAGGTGCGCTTCAAGGTGCTGATAACCATCTTTAAAACACTTCATGTCACGGGGCCTAGTTATTTGCGAGACCGTCTCCTACCCCATACATCCCTTCGGCCGATTCGCTCACATAGAGATGGACTTCTTCAGGTGCCGTCTGCCAGGCAATGCCAGTTGGCGACCTCCAGGGGAAGGGCCTTCTCTGTGGTGGGCCCAGCCCTCTGGAATGACCTACCCCCCGAACTCCGGACCACCACGGACCTCCGCCTCTTCACCAATATTTGAAGACTTATTTCTTTCACCTAGCCAGCCTAGCCTAGCCCCCGAGAGTATCTCCACAGACTGAGTCTTAAATTGTTCGAAATTGATTTTAATTTGCGGGTAATTTTTAGGGAATTTTTTAGCACAGGACACTTTAATTTAATCAGATTTTATTGTTCATAGTCTTATTTATTATATATTTGTTTTTTACTTATTTGTTTGTATTTTCGCTTTTTAACCTCCTGTGCACCACCCTGAGTCCCTTCGGGGAGATAGGCGCGGTATAAAAATCAAATAAAAAATAAATTTGCTGGTTTGGTAAAACCCCATTTTCATCTGGGTGTATAAATTCCTGTAGAAAAAAATTTAATCAGAATTGATGAGAAAATCTTATAATACGTATTTAATAAAGATATAGGTATAATTATTTATTAGGGTACGCTCTGAATCATCCTTTGGAATCAAGGATATATAGACCTCTGTCCAAGTTTGGGAGATTTTACCTTCTGTCAAAGCCTCATTAAATAACTCTTTTAAATAACTACTAAACTCTTCCACCATCTCTATAAATTTCAGCCGGCAGACCATCCGGATCTGGCGTTTTCCCATTTGGCTGCTTCTTAATTGCTTCTTTTATCTCACCCTCTGTAATCTCCGAGTCCAAAATTTCCTTTACATTATGCGAAACCTCCTGTAGTTGGATCCTATCTAAATAAGTTGCAATATTTTCATCCATAGCTTGAACTTTCTTATATAGCCCTGAGAAGAAATCCTCAATCACTCTAATTTTTCTAACTCGACCCTACCAAAATTCCTCCATTATCTTGTAATCATTCTATCTTCTGTATTGCTTGTTTTCTAAGCCTATATGACAACCATTTCCCCACTTTATTTGCGTATTCAAAGAAATATTGTCTATTCCTTTGGATTTTCTCTGCTAGATCCTGTTGGTCTAATAGGGAGATCTTATGTTTCATGGTGTACCTCAACTCCTTTGCTACCATAGAGAATGGATCCTTTTGGAGGACCTCCTCAGCCTTTGCAAGGGAATCCTTTAATTCCATTCTCTTGACCCTCTCCTTTTTCCATTTAATTGCCAGGTACTTAATTGCATTCCCCCTAATCATTGCTTTCGCAGTGTCCCATATGATTTGAAATGATGTATCTTCCCTCTTATTATCCTCAATTCAGGGAGACCTAACCCTAACACTGTTGCTGTTTTCCCCCTATGGGATTTCCCTATCTATTTCACCCAGAATCTTAAAGGGCGGGGACTCAAAAAGTCCACTGCCTCCTAACCATACCCAAGGGCTAGGAATCCATTGGCGATGTTAGTTTTGCTCTCTGAATTCAGGGAGACCTAACCCTAACACTGTTGTTTTTTTCCCCCTATAGGATTTCTCTATGTATTTTACCCGGAAGCATAGAGGGAGGGGACTCAAAAACTCTACTGCCTCCTAACCATATCCAAGGGCTAGGAATCCAATGGCAAGGTGAATTTTGTTCTCTGAATTCAGGGAGAGCTAGCCCTAACACTTGTTTTTTTCCCCTTTGGGATTTCCCCATGTATTTCTGGGAAAGCTCAGATCAACCAATCGACTGGTTTTTCAGCTTTTGCAGCTCAGAAAACAACCCATATGTGTTTGTCGTTCGAAGGTGAGCTCGATCAAAAGATGCAATTTCTGGCTGAATTGAGTTATTTCTCCAATTCTGAGTTAGGCTTGGTATAATTCCTCAGGGAAAGCTCAGATCAACCAATCGACTGGTTTTTCACCTTTTGCAGCTAAGGAAACAACCCATATGAGTTTGAGCCACAGGCCCCGAGTCCCTGTGGGGAGAGGGAGCGGTTTTACAAATTAAATATTATTATTATTAAGAAGTATTCCTTCTTGTCTAAAAGATTATTTAAGCAGGGAGTTTGGTTCAAGTGGGTGATGCCAGAGGGAATGTTGGTGTTCTGGGAGGGAGGAAGAGTAAGAATTAAAACAATTGCAAAGGCGGAAGCCTTTCTTAAAAAACATTCCTCAATCCTGGAGGATGAAAATGGGGGAGCAGAGGGTGCCGCGGCCCCGCCCACTGGGGGCCAGGGATAAGAAAATACAATTGCCAAAAGACTTAGATCTCAAAAGTGACTTTATTTTAGTACAGCTTAACTGTTGTTTGGATGTTTATACATGATTGTTAGCATAGATTTTACAATGATATATTTGAATTTCTTTCCAATTTGTAGTACAATTGAAAATTATGTATTATCTATATTTTGTTATGAAGCCTCGGAAGGGGTCAACGACTTCGAAGTGAAAGTTCTCAAAATATTTTTCTCACACCATACCCTTACCCTATTTGTAAAAAAAACTCTAAAACCCAATAAAACTTTTTCAATAAAAAATTTAAAAAAATTGCAGTTCCTGGCTAAATTGGATTCTTTTGCCAATTCTGAGATACGCTTTGCTGTAACTTCTCAGGGAAAGGTCAGATCAGGGAGCATCAAATGTGAGTTTGTCGTGCGAATTTGGATCAAAATTTGAAGTTCCTGACTAAATTGGATTCTTTTGCCAATTCTGAGATACGCTTTGCTGTAACTTCTCAGGGAAAGGTCAGATCAGGGAGCATCAAATGTGAGTTTGTCGTGCGAATTTGGATCAAAATTTGAAGTTCCTGACTAAATTGGATTCTTTTGCCAATTCTGAGATACGCTTTGCTGTAACTTCTCAGGGAAAGGTCAGATCAACAAATCTACTGGTTTTTCAGCTTCTTCATCTCAGATAGCATTCAATATGTGTTTCTCGTGTGAATTTGAGCTCTGGATCAAAATGTGCAGTTGCTGCCTAATTTGAGTTCTTTTGCCAATTCTGAGATACGCTTTGTTGACTTCCGCTTCCGCCCTCCAACGGCGACGGATGGGTCCCTGACTCATCTGCCTCTTTGTCTTTTTTTCTGCCCCCCGACGGGGGCGAGACGCCCCACCCTGGGGGTCTTCCGTAGGGTTGGCTTGCTGGGGTCGTTCTCTTCCCATGGCGGTGGGAAAGCGACCCTTGTCTTCAGCCTAGGTGAGGAAAGGCTGGCTGCGGGGGGGAGACGCCTGTCTCCGCCTTCGCCAATGGAGATCGGAACTGTTTTTTCATTGTGAAGAGAGCCGGACGTTCGGAGTTGAAAGGCTCTCCCGAGGCTCGGCTGCAAGGCGAGGAGTGAGTGTATTTCTATTTGCTATTTTCTCTCCGATGGCAGCGCTGGACTAAAAAGCTTGGAGGGGGGTGTTTTTTTCGTTAAACCCCCCCTCGGATTTAAAGCAGCGCTTTGAAATGGCTCCTCGTTCCGAGGAACGGTTGTTTTTTCTATGCGGTTTGCCTGGAACTTAGTGAAAGCGAATGAAAGTGATTTGCGGCTTGCAACAATGTTTCTAAGTTCGATTGGCTTGCTACAATTTTTTTTCTTTGTTACTCTCTCCGGCTGGCTCCCAGCTTGGGCGGTGGAAGATGGCTTCTCTCTGCTCCTGAATAACTATTGTATTTATGGAAAATTACCAGCATCTCCTTGTGATTTGGACTTCCTCTTGCTATCAATGAAGATTTTTTTTTGGATTAATTGATTCCTTGTCTGGAGTGCCTTTTTACTATAACTATTGATCAGGAAAAGTGTTTCTCTTCTGGTTTCTGAACTTTTTTACAACCCTGATTTGAAACTTTTACCTCCTGATTTGCCTCAGCTGCCCCACCCAAAAAACGCCATTTTAGTGACACTGACTTTAACACCTAACCATGGCACAAAAATCAGAATTGGCAGGTCTGGAACAAAGATTGTCTTCTCTGGAATCTGTTATACAAACTTTGGTGCTTGAAATTAAGGCTCAGAGAGAAGAAAACAACAACTTTAAGAAGGAACTTTTGGAAACTCGGAAACAAATCCAGGAGAATACACAGAAGACTGAAGATCTGGAAGGGGGGCTAATTGAGGCAAAGGGAGAGTTTAAAAATGTTAACAGCGAGGTGGGGGAATTAACTGGGCATATGTCTAGGATGGACTTCGAAAGGATGTCATATTTTCTAAGATTTCAGAATATTTCTGAAGAATCTGGTGAATGCCTGCCTGAACTCATGAGCACAATTTTAGCAGACTATTTACATAAACCTAAAGATGAGATCAGGGGGGACATTGACCTAGTCTACAGAATAAACTCAGCATATGCCAGGATAAATGAGGTACCCAGAGAGATACACATTAAATTTGTTAGAAGGTCAACCAGGGAGGGAATTTTGAGGGCGCAGAGAGGGGGTCCTTTAATTTACCAACAAAAGGTGGTCGTCATCTTGAAGCAGGTCCCAAAAAAAATCAGAGAGATGAGAAGGAAATTTTCCTTCTTATCCAAAACATTGTTTGATCACGGGATTTGGTTCAAGTGGGCGATGCCCGAAGGGATGCTGGTGTTCTGGGAAGGAGGAAGAGTGAAGATTAAAACAGTTGTTGAGGCGGAAGCCTTTCTTAAAAAACATTCCTCTGTCCTGGGGGAAGATCCAGGGGGGGGCGGGGGGGGGCACGGCCCCGCCCACTGGGGGCCAGGCGGGAGAAAAAGAAGATACAATTGCCAAAAGACTTAGATCCAAAAAATGATTTTGCTTGTTTTTCTTTTTTTTACTAATTTTCTTTCTTTTATTATTCTTTTGTACCAGGATGTTTGCACATGTCTGCCATCTGAGAATTGGAAATGTACTATGTATTCACTTGCCTTTATCTTGTAGTATTTTTTCGGATAAATTGCTTTACTATTGTTTTATTATGTAGCCCGGGATGGGCCAAAGACTCTGACGCAAAGGTTCTCAAAATGTTTCTGTAACCCTTACCTTACCCTCTAGAAAATTGTTAAAACTCAATAAAACTTTTTCAAAACAAGAGATACGCTTTGTTATAACTTCTCAAGGAAAGCTCAGATCAACCAATCGACTGGTTTTCCGGCTTCTGTATCTTGGGCAACATCCAATATGTGTTTCTCATTCGAATTTGAGCTCTGGATCAAAATTGGCAGTTCCTGGCTAAATTGGATTCTTTTGCCAATTCTGATATACACTTTGCTGTAACTTCTCAGGGAAAGGTCAGATCTAACAATCGACTGGTTTATCAGCTTCTGCATCTCAGATAGCATCCAAGATGTGTTTCTCCTGCGAATTTGAGCTCAGGATCAAAATTTGCACTTCCTGGCTAAATTGAGTTCTTTTGTCAATTCTGAGATACGCATTGCTGCAATTTCTCAGGGAAAGCTCAGATCAACCAATTGACTGGTTTTTCAGCTTCTGCATCTCGGGCAACATCCATATGTGTTTCTCATTTGAACTTGAGCTCTGGATCAAAATTTGCAGTTCCTAGCTAAATTGAGTTCTTTTGCCAATTCTGATATACGCTTTGCTGTAACTTCTCAGGGAAAGCTCAGATGAACCAATTGACTGGTTTTTCAGCTTCTGCATCTCGGGCAACATCCATATGTGTTTCTCATTTGAACTTGAGCTCTGGATCAAAATTTGCAGTTCCTAGCTAAATTGAGTTCTTTTGCCAATTCTGATATACGCTTTGCTGTAACTTCTCAGGGAAAGCTCAGATGAACCAATCCACTGGGTTTTCAGCTTCTGCATCTCGGGCAGCATAGAATCTGTGTTTCTTGTTCGAATTTGAGCTCTTGATCCAAATTTGCAGTTCCTGGCTAAATTGAGTTATTTTCCCAATTCTGAGATACTCTTTGCTGTAACTTCTCAGGGAAAGGTCAGATCAACCAATCGACTGGTCTATCAGCTTCTGCATCTCAGGCAGCATCCAACATGTGTTTCTCATGCGAATTTGAGCTCTGCATAAATATTAGCTGTTCCTGGCTAAATTGAGGTTTTTTCCCAATTCTGAGAGGCTCATTGCTGTAACTTCTCAGGGAAACGTCAGATCAACCAATCGCCTTGGTTTTCAGCTTCTGCGTCGCATGCAACATCCAATATGTGTGTCTGTTTCAAATTTGAGCTCTGGATCAAGATTTCAACATCCCGATGTTGCCATGGACCTTATCTGTTTGCCTTAACGAACTGAAAATTCTTGATATTCCTGTGGCAGGAAAGGAATCTCAAGACAGCCTGTGACTGCGCATGCATGCAATTATTTTCAATGCTAATTGGAGAACATAATTTATGACAAGCAGAGGAGAGGGGGCATAAGGGGGTAAAGTGCAGAAGCCATCCAATTATTGCCAGTCCTGGCTGCAACTGAGGCTCACCATGATGTTATATTCAATAAACGGACATTGCTTTGAACTTTTACGTGAGGCCATGAATCATTTGAAGTTTCTCTTGGGAGCTTGACAGACAGCCAGGACTTTTAAAAGAAATCTATCAAAATTTCTGGGCTACCTGAGTCCCGCCTCCCCCAGGCAATGCCTGATAAAGAGGGAGGAGATCAGGCCATGGCAGAAAAAAGCCTCATTTCAGCTGGAGGCCAGCCAACCCCCCTGAACAGCGGAGCTGCAGACATCCAGCCTGTAAAACCTTTCCCAGCAACAGAAGCAAGAAAAGATAAGTACTGGATGTGGGATTGCCTGGGGGGTGCAGTAGAGAAACTGAGGGAGGATTTTGATCAAGCCACCCTTCATGACGAGAGGCCAGCCTGCCATCCGGAAGAGAGAGGAGGCATATCTGATCCTGCTGAAGGGAGGAGATGCATGCTGTAATGCAGCCCCAGAAGCAAGCATCCTGCCAAGAGCAGGCAACTCCCTCCCTCTCCCCCTCCTAGTGCTGAAGAAGATGACTGGCCGTATCAGGCACGGGCATACAGGGGCCAGGAGGAAAACAGAGGAGGGAGGGAACTAAACGATCCACCCCGATTCAGGGGAAAGTTTGATGGTAATTCAGACCAACTAGCTCTATTCCTTGATTCAGCTAATATCCACTTAGAACGCTATGGGCACCTCTACCCATCCCCCAGAACCATGGTTTCGAGGGGGAAGCAAAAGAATGGCTAGCAGCCCTCCATAAGCGGAGGGCCCCCGAACTGCAAGACATAGATGACTTCCTGCAAGTGCTAGAGGCCAGGTTTGAAGAGGGGGAGGAGGACCCATATGCAGAGGAGGAACTAAAGCAAAGAGGCCACCCCATCAAAGAGCACATCCGTGAATTGAGGAGGATAGTTGGAAGACTACCCCCCCTACCAGAACGGTTGCTGGTGCATTTTTTCAGAATAAGCCTGGATAAACGTATTGCCCAAGTAACTGCATATCGTGACATCCCAAACCAACTCTCTGAGTGGTTCCGAGTGGCAACAAAAGTTGACAGTGGGCTACATGCCAATGACACAAGGAAGGAACCAGACGCAAAGGAGAGGGGTCAGACTAATCTGAAACCATCCCCCCAAAAGAAAGAAATGGCACCATTGCGAGACCTGAGACCAGCCCTCCCTCGAAGTTCCGTGAGGTGTTACAGATGTGGGGGTAGCTGCATGCCCAACCCCAGTCCCGAAACCAAGGTCAGACCTACCACCCAGGGCCCGACAAGAACGAGGGCCCCGACGGGCCATCAACACATCCAGGAGGGCTCTTCAAGCTGCAGGGGTCTCCTCCCTCCCAGGCAAAAGCAGTGAAACCCCAGGCAATGATGACCAGTCAATTGAACCCTATGACAGCGAGGACGAGGGAGAAAATGACCCAATGGTGAGCGAATCAATTTAACCTTTCCTTTTTCCAATACGCCTCACAACCCCGAAAACGGGAAAACAGGAGGATTTTCAAGCCCTTGTAGACTCAGGCTGCACTAGGTGCTTGATCAACTTAACCACAGTTCAGAAAGTGGGGATCAGAGCGAAAAGACTGAACCACCCGATTCGGTTCAAGCAGGTTGACGGTTCCCTAATGGGAGGAGCCTATGCCACTCACCTAACTGAACCAGTGAGACTAGAATTGGCAGATCACTGGGAAATAATTTGATTCATAATAGCTTCCAAAATGACAGAGGCAGTCATACTTGGACTTTCCTGGCTAGACAAGTGGGGACCGACCATCTGGTGGCAAGGCGGCATCTGCAGCCTTAGGATATCAACTGGCCCTCAACCCCTCCCTCACGAGCAAGCAAAAATACCACTCACATTGGGAGCCCCACAAGAGAGACCACAAGAACAACTGGCAACCACATCTGACAAAACCCCAGAGGCTGAACTGATTCCAGTGGAATACCAGGACCTCGCAGAAGTGTTCAGTGAGACAGAATGCGACACCCTGACCCCCCACCGCGAAACAGATTGTGCCATTGAAATCATCCCTTGGGCAAAACTACCCAAACCCAAGCTGTATGCCATGATGCCTCGAGAGATGCAAGAAATGTGTGAATACATAGACAAAAACCTAGCACGAGGGTTCATCGAGCCAGCCAAGCCATAGATTGCGGCACCGGTCCTCTTCAAAGAGAAAAAAGATGGAACTATGCGTCTGGGGGATAAATGGGGTGTGCGTACACAACCTATACCCGCTTCCCCTCATGAAAGATATGCTGTCTCACTTGGCCAAGGGAAGGTCTTTACCAAATTAGACCTCAGAGAAGCATACTACCGAATACGGATCAGGGAAGGAGATGAATGGAAAACAGCGTTCAACTGCCCTTTAGGAAGTTTCCAATTCAAAGTGATGCCTTTTGGATTACAGGGAGCCCCAGCAGTGTTCATGCAGTTAATAAACGAGGTGTTACATGAGCACCTCTACAAGGGGGTCCTTGTCTTTCTAGATGACATCCTTATTTACACTGAGACCGTCGATGACCACATACCCCTGGTTCGCCAAGTACTGGAAAAACTTCTGGCAGCCAACCTGTATGTCAAACTATCAAAATGTGAATTCCACCGTGAGCGACTAGATTATCTAGGCTACCCAGTGTCAAATGAGGGAATAGAGATGGACCCAGCTAAAGTGCAAGCCGTCCTAAGCTGGCAACCCCCTCGCACCCGCAGACAGCTACAAAGTTTCCTAGGGTTCGCAAACTTCTACAGGCAGTTCATTCCCTCCTTTGCGAAGATTGCCAAACCCCTGACAGACCTCCTGAAGACAGGGAGCCCAGGAATGAAACCTCATCCGGGACAACCCCTACAGTGGAGCCTAACCTGCCAGGAGACATGCGAAACACTGAAAGAAATGTTTGCAAAGGAGCTGGTACTGAAGCATCCTGACCCTGAGCAACCTTTCGTGATCCAGGCAGACGGCAGCAACATGGCCGTAGGAGCAGTACTACTCCAAAGAAACAACCAAGGAAATTTACAAACCTGTGCCTATACCTCCCGCAAACTCACGGACACGGAGAGACGATGGGCCGCATGGGAAAAGGAGGCTTTTGCAGTGCGATGGGCACTACTAACCTGGAGACACCTGCTAGAAGGGAGCCAGAAACCGTTTCAAGTTTGGACCAACCACAAAAATCTGGAAGCTCTCAGAACCCCACGGAAACTATCACCCAAACAAGTCCGATGGGCTCAATACTTCAACCGTTTCAACTTCGTACTAAAGCACATTCCAGGGCAGAGGAACTTTCTAGCTGATGCCCTCTCCCACATGCCTCAGTACAAATGCGAACGGGAGCATGTAGTGGACGCCATTATTCCTTCTGTTCAACCAGCTGCCCAAGTAACCACCAGGCGGCAACACCGTGACCGACGGGGTCAAACCACAAGCGATCTAACCACAAGACTCAAAACTGAGCTGCTAACAGACCCTTGGTTCCAAAACAACCAACACATCTTGACGAAGAGGGATGACCTCGCCTGGAAGGGGACAAAACTCTACGTTCCAGAATCTCTACATATCCTAGTTCTCCAGAGGAGCCACGACGCCAAATTGGCAGGCCATTTTGGGTTCCTAAAGACTTTACACCTAGCCCGGAGGCAATTCTGGTGGCCTGGAATGAAGAAAGATGTGGATAGCTATGTAAAAAGTTGCACAGTCTGTGCCACAATGAAAATATGACCAGGAAAAACCCCGGGACTACTGCAAACAGTGGCAGATCCAACAAGGCCATGGGAGGAGATTGCAATGGACTTTATAGTAGAGTTGCCAAAAAGTGGGGGAAACACAGTGATTTGGACTGTAATAGACCTGTTCTCCAAGCAGGCACACTTCATTCCCTGTAGCGGACTACCCTCGGCTCACAAACTGGCTAAACTGTTTGTGAAGCATATCTACCGACTGCAAGGAGTACCTCGAAGAATCATCTCAGACAGAGGGATCCAGTTCACGGCTAAATTTTGGAGGGAGTTCCTGCGGTCCATTGGATCATCTCAGGTCTTAGTTCAGCTTTTCATCCGAGCACTAATGGGGCAGCAGAAAGACTGAACGCCATGATAGAGCAGTACCTGCGGTGCTACGTGAACTATCAGCAGTCTAATTGGGCAGACCTTTTATCTTTCGCTGAGGTTGCATACAATAATGCTGTTCACAGCAGCACAGGACTCACGCCGTTCAAAGTAGTGAGCGGCATGGATTTCATCCCAATGCCTGAGTATCCAAGAGACCCCCTCCCCCCCTCAGTCAGCTTGACTGATTGGATGTCGATGCTGAAAGCAGCTTGGGAAAATGTCAAGAAAGCCCTAGCCAAAGCGACACAAACCTACAAGAAACAGGCAGATAAACACCGGGCTCCGCAACGGCCATTCCAGTTAGGAGAGAAGGTTTACCTCTCCACAAAATACTTGAGACTAAGACTACCCAGCAAAAAACTGGGGCCAAAATTTGTGGGGCCATTCGCCATAATAAAGATCATCAACCCAGTCACAGTGATATTGAAACTGCCTCGATTGCTGGGGAAGACACACCAATCGTTTCATAGTAGCCTTTTGAAACCTGTGATCGGTTCCACTCTGAGACCACTGTCCCGTGAGCCCCCAGGCCCTGTGGTCATAGGGGGCCAAACCCATTATGAAGTCCAACGAATTCTTGATTCGAGGTGGCACAGAAGGCAACTCCAATACCTAATCAAGTGGAAGGGTTATCCCCTATCGGAAGCATTGTGGGTGAAACATAGAAACATCCAAGCTGACCGCCTTATAGCAAAATTCCATGCAGAAAATCCAAGCAAGCCGGGGGGGAGGGGGACGCATCCCTGTCATACACCTGCATTCAGATTGTTTTGTTTCCCATAGGTTGCTTTCGAGAAGTAAGGGGAGCTGGATGTCAACATCACGATGTTGCCATGGACCTTATCTGTTTGCCTTAACGAACTGAAAATTCTTGACATTCCTGTGGAAGGAAAGGAATCTCAGGACAGCCTGTGACTGCGCATGCATGCAATTATTTTCAATGCTAATTGGAGAACGTAATTTATGACAAGCAGAGGGGAGGGGGCATAAGGGGGTAAAGTGCAGAAGCCATCCAATTATTGCCAGTCCTTGCTGCAACCGAGGCTCGCAATGATGTTATATTCAATAAACGGACATTTCTTTGAACTTTTATGTGAGGCCATGAATCATTTGAAGTTTCTCTTGGGAGCTTGACACAAAATTTGAAGTTCCTGGCTAAATTGGATTCTTTTGCCAATTCTGAGATACGCTTTGCTGTAACTTCTGAGGGAAAGGTCAGATCAACCAATCGACTGGTCTATCAGCTTCTGGATCTCAGATAGCATCTAATATGTGTTTCTCATGCGAATTTGAGCTCTGGATAAAAATTAGCTGTTCCTGGCTAAATTGAGGTTTTTTCCCAATTCTGAGATGCTCATTGCTGTAACTTCTCAGGGAAAGGTCAGATCAACCAATCGCCTGGGTTTTCAGCTTCTGCATCCCAGGCAGCATCCAATATGTGTGTGTCAGCCTTCGCTTTCCTGCATGCTTGGCTGCCATGGAAATGGGGAGGGTGGGGGGATGTTGTTAGTAAGTGTGCTGGAGGAAGATGGGGCTAGGTGGTGATATCGCTAGGCTTAACGGTATCACATTCCATTCTGATGACCGCTCTGGACGTGTTGCCCACCTGACAACGTGGAAGATATTGTATTGGACATTGGTGTGGGGGTCATGGGTGATTGGGGTTTGGCTTGTGCTTTGATATGTATGCTTCGCGCCTAAAGTGGCCACTTCTGGCTTAACCTTTGCTGCTGTCCTTTCCTTATTCAGTAAAAGTAACCTTAATCATTTGAAAGATGCTTAAGTGTGTTCTTTCTTGAATGGAGGTAGAAGCAAGCATGACAGAAAGCCAGAAGTCACTTCACACTTATCTCTGACCTAACAACTTCAGTAGTAAGTGTAATAAAACAATAAAACCGAAGACAAATGAAAGGAAGCCAAGGAAAGAAGAGCTGCTGGGCGCAACAGCACTCGACCAGACAGGCCTGACAGAGGAAACAAGGTCAGTAATGGAATTATTGGCTGATGTTACTCCGGACTCGAAACCCGAAGATACATCAGTTCGCCATCACTGGTCCGAGGGAGTGGGGATGAAGGGAGCCGCCTCTGAAGAAATTGCCCCTGGGGTAACCACCACCCGACGCAGACCAACCCACTCCCCCTCCTTGTGGGATCAGTTGGGGGAAGAGAACCACTTAAGAGAGGCGGCTAGATCATTACTCCGTCAAGCTGATGATATAAAGAGTGTAAGAGAACGAAAGTGGGGGAGGGATCCTAGCCCTTCAGACTGGGAGCAGAAGGACCTCGGGTGGAAGACACCCCCCCCCCAGGCAAGGGAGAGAGAACAACCACCCCCACGCGTTGAAACACCAAGAGAAAGCTGCCTAGGAGCTGTTCAGCAGAGAGAACCAAGTCCCGCACCACGTAGAAAGAGACCCCCCCCCTGGGAATTAAGTTTGGAGGGAACTTTAAAGAGCTGGGATTTTTTCTACTGCAAGTCAGCAATTTCGTGAAAGAATTTGTTTGTGAACTACCAAATGATGAATCTAAGATAAGAATTGTTTCTCTGGCTCTGGAGGGGAGGGCGGCGGATTGGATAGTCTCATTGCATAATGATAACTCACCATTAATGAGAGACTTCGACATATTTATGACCGCTCTAAGAAGACGGTTCGAAGACCATAGAAAAGCACGGTTTGAAATTAAGAATTTACGCTAGGGAAACAGGCCAGTTCAAGATTATAGTCAAAGTTTTCATGAGCTTGCCACCTATATGAGAGGCTGGAGCATTGAAGATCTTATTGATGAATATACTGAGGACTTAAACCCCACTTTGTATCAAAGCTGTATCAAGAGACATACGCCTGAAACGCTAGAGGATTGGTTTGATCTCGCCGCTGATGTTGAGATAGATCTGCTACGTAACAATGCACCGTTTGAGATTGAAAGGGAAAGAAAGAAAGAATTCCCCCCCCCGCCCGTTTCGCTCCCACAGAGAGGGACTTCTCCGGGTGCCGTCCACTAGACTTTGTCAGCGGGCGACGCCCAGGGGAAGGGCTCTCTCTGTGGCGGGCCCGGCCTTCTGGAACGACCTTCCCCCCGATATTAGAACGACCACGGACCTCCGCTCCTTCCGTATGAAACTAAAGACCCATTTCTTTCGACTGGCCGGCCTTGGATAGTCTCTCTGTCTATAGATTTTTAAATGTATTTTAATGGGTTTTAATTTTTTAGCACGGGATAACATAGTTTAATGGTGTTTTAAAGTATATATTTTGTATCGATTGTTTATATTGTTTTTAGTTTCTCCTGTGCACCGCCCCGGGTCCCTGTGGGGAGAGGGAGCGGTTAATAAATGCAAAGTTATTATTATTATTATTATTATTATTATTTTGGTCGTGATTACCAAAAGGGAATTAGAAAGGGAAAACCAATTTCTCCACGATCAAATGCATGCTTCCGCTGTGGAAGGGAGGGCCATTGGGCAAATGATTGCAAAGCGAAAGACACCCCGCAGCCATCCACGTAAGTGAAAAAACGCGCGAAAACCCCGAGCATGCGTATGAAGCAAGCAATGCGCGGAGCTGAACCCCTGGATCTTACTACCGATCATCGCCAGCAGAGGGAGCCGGACGACTGGGAGAAGGATACGGATTCAAATGACGAGAATTGGGTGAGTCCCCTCTCAGGGCCCCTTACTATTCCTTTGCATCTTTTGGCTCCCTCTAGTGGCCGCAATTGTAAAGTACTAGCCCTTTTAGATTCTGGTTGTTCACGATGCCTTATCAGCCAAGATTTAGTACAGCATATGGGTTTTCATCTAAAAAATCTAAAAGTTCCCATAGCTTTCTGCCAGATGGATGGTACCGTAGCGGGTGGTAACCCAGCACAGTTTGTAACGGAACCAATTCAGATGTCTATTGGCAACCACCATCAGGAATTCATTAACTTTATTGTTGCCTCAATTGCTGATAACCCAGTCATATTGGGCCTGAATTGGCTATGGAAATGGAACCCACTAATTGACTGGAAAGAAGGTTGGGTTCGCATTCCTTTACCTATGCCTCCTAACCCAGAAGCGGAACCTGCTCTGCAATGCCCCACCATGCAATCTCTGGATGAACCTCTACCCATCCAGGAACCTGTGAACACAGGCCAGATTGTTCCCATATTGGAAGTTATACCAGGGGAAGAAAAAATTCCTAAAGAATACTGGGACCTGAAAGACGTTTTTAGTGAAAAATCTTCTGACAAACTCCCCCCTCCCACTGTGACACAGACTGTTCTATTGATTTCCTCCCTGGAGTGCAACTTCCCAAACCACGTATTTACTCTATGACACCTCGTGAAATGGTTGAACTTTGCAAATTTATTGATAAAAACTTGGAAAGAGGTTTCATTGAACCTGCTAGGCCACGAGTTGCAGCCCCTGTAATGTTTAGAGAGAGAAAAGATGGCTCTCTTCGTCTTGTAACTGACTACAGGTTCCTGAACACGATATACGAACACAACGTCTACCCCTTGCCTCTCATGAAGGACATGTTAGTGCATTTGGCCACAGGCAAAATCTTCACTAAACTTGACCTCAGGGAAGCTTATTACAGGATAAGAATTAAAGAAGTTGATGAGTGGAAGACTGCTTTTAACTGCCCTTTAGGGTGCTTTCAATTTAAAGTGTTACCTTTTGGCCTGCAGGGGGCGCCATCGGTTTTTATGCAACTGATTAACGAAGTATTGCATGAGCACCTGTACAAGGGCATTATCGTTTATCTTGATGATATCGTCATATACACAAAAACACGTGAGGAACACGTAAAACGAGTCCGTTCTGTTTTGCATAAACTGAGAGCAGCCGAACTTTACGCTAAGCTTTCTAAGTGTCAATTTAATCAGGAGAAAATAGACTACCTGGGATACCGTATCTCAGCAGAGGATATTGAGATGGACCCCGGAAAAGTCAAGGCTGTAATAGAGTGGGCCCCTCCTCGTACCCGTAAACAGTTACAAAGTTTCTTGGGTTTTGCTAACTTTTACCGCCAATTTATACCTTCTTTTGCTAGTATCGCTCTGCCTATCACAAACCTGCTCAAGACCAACGGAGAGAGCAGCCTCGGCCAAGTTCTCCCCTCAACTGGACTATGGAGTGCCAAGCCGCTTTTGGGAAATTAAAGCGCTTGTTTGCAGCGGAACCAGTACTCAAGCACCCTGATGTTAATGCCCCTTTTGTCATTCAAGCAGATGCTAGCGACGTAGCTGTTGGGGCTGTCTTGTTACAATATAACCAACAAGGTCTACTACAACCCTGCGCTTACACCTCTCGTAAGTTATCCGATACCGAGAGAAGATGGGCGATCTGGGAAAAGGAGGCATTTGCAGTTCGTTGGGCACTCATGTCTTGGCGCCATTTTCTGGAAGGTGCTCCTCATCCATTTGAGGTATGGACTGATCACAAAAATTTGGAGTACCTGACGATGTCTCGTAAGCTATCTCTGAAGCAAGTGCGCTGGTCTCAATACTTCAATCGTTTCAACTTTACCCTAAAATATATCTCCGGGGGAAAAAACTTTATGGCTGACGCCTTATCCAGACTCCCTCAATATGACACTTCTAAGCTTTCAGTTATTCAACCTGTTCTTCCGCTGTATAGCATGGCCGCCCCAGTTGTGACCAGGGGTCATTCCGTTCTGCAGACCGACCCACCACCTGAATTGATCTCTAGACTTAAGACGGAACTTCTCACCGACGAATGGTACTCCGCCCACTCTGCGGATTGTACCTTGAGAGATGGCCTACCTTGGATTGGCTCCAAAATTTATGTCCCTGCAACGTTTCAACCATTTGTCTTACAGAGGGCACATGATTCGAGATTGGCTGGTATTTTGGATTTGTGAAAACTAGGCATTTGGTTAAACGCCAGTTCTGGTGGCCCTCGCTGAAAAAGGACATTGAATCTTATATCGCCAGTTGCCCTACATGTGCCGCTTCGAAACGTTCTCCTGGCAAACCTCACGGTCTCTTCCAATCCGTAGCGCGGCCGGAGGCTCTTTGGAAGGAGATATCTATGGACTTTATTGTTGACCTTCCAAATAGCCAAGGTTTCACTGTTATATGGGTTGTTACAGATTTATTCTCCAAGCAAGTTCACTTTGTACCATGCTCGAAGATACCATCGGCTAAGGCTTTGGCAAAACTATTTCTGACTCATATTTATCGTTTGCATGGCGTCCCAAAGCGCATCATCTCTGATAGGGATGTTCAATTTACTTCGAAATTCTGGAAGGAATTTTTGACACTGGTTGGCTCCGCCCAGGGCTTAAGCTCCTCCCACCATCCACAGACTAATGGGGCTTGTGAAAGGGCTAACTCGGTTCTGGAGCAGTATTTACGCTGTTTTATAAACTTCCAGCAGGATGACTGGGCTGATCTCCTTATTCATGCTGAGGTAGCCTACAACAATTCAGTTCATAGTAGTACTGGCATGACCCCATTCAAAATAATTTATGGTCAGGACTTTGTACCGATCCCTGAGCTTCCTCATGAACCTCCTACCATTCTTTCGCTCTCAGAGTGGAGTGCTACACTGTCGGCTGTTTGGCCTATCATTCGGAAAACATTGGATGATGCTCATGAATCGCATAAACTGTACGCCGAAAGGAAACGAGCGGTGCCTCCACCGTACAAAGTTGGGGATCGAGTTTATGTTTCTACTAAATATTTGGACAACCCTCAGAAATGCAAGAAGCTAGGTCCTAAGTTTGTGGGTCCTTTTACGATCACCAAGATAATAAGTTCTGTTTCTGTTAAGCTGGACCATCCTAAATCTTATCGGCGCCTTTACCCAATTTTCCATGTACACCTGTTGAAACCTGAACGCCTTTCACACCTTCGCACACCATACCCTGGTTCTCCCAAGTCTGTTTTGGTTGACGGGGAACAACACTATGAGGTTCGAGACATTTTAGATTCCAGAGTGCATAGGAACAAAGTACAGTACCTGGTAGTTTGGAAGGACTTTCCCACCTCCCATAAGGAATGGGTTGACAAACATCACGTTAAGGCCCCGAAGTTACTGAGACAATTTTATGCCAAGTATCCTAATAAGCCTTGAACTCTATTTTTTTTTCTTCTCTGTGTGTTTGTTATGTGTTCTTGTCTCTTTCGTCTATTTTACAGGTTTGAACGCTTTTCTTCTGAAGGAGGGCCGGATGTCAGCCTTCGCTTTCCTGCATGCTTGGCTGCCATGGAAACGGGGAGGGTGGGGGGATGTTGTTAGTAAGTGTGCTGGAGGAAGATGGGGGCTAGGTGGTGATATCGCTAGGCTTAACGGTATCACATTCCATTCTGATGACCGCTCTGGACGTGTTGCCCACCTGACAATGTGGAAGATATTGTATTGGACATTGGTGTGGGAATCATGAGTGATTGGGGTTTGGCTTATGCTT
The DNA here is from genome assembly GCA_039707465.1 of Rhabdophis nuchalis. Taxonomy (NCBI): domain Eukaryota; kingdom Metazoa; phylum Chordata; class Lepidosauria; order Squamata; family Natricidae; genus Rhabdophis; species Rhabdophis nuchalis. The sequence goes on from CM077653.1 coordinate 17,126,758, forward strand.
TGATATGTATGCTTCGCGCCTAAAGTGGCCACTTCTGGCTTAACCTTTGCTGCTGTCCTTTCCTTATTCAGTAAAAGTAACCTTAATCATTTGAAAGATGCTCAACTGTGTTCTTTCTTGAATGGAGGTAGAAGCAAGCATGACAGTGTGTCTGTTTCAAATTTGAGCTCTGGATCAAAATTTGAAGTTCCTGGCTAAATTGGATTCTTTTGCCAATTCTGAGATACGCTTGGCTGTAACTTCTGAGGGAAAAGTCAGATCAACCAATCGACTGGTCTATCAGCTTCTGGATCTCAGATACCATCCAATAGGTGTTTCTCATGCGAATTTGAGCTCTGGATCAAAATTAGCTGTTCCTGGCTAAATTGAGTTTCCCCCCCAATTCTGATATGCTCATTGCTGTAACGTCTCAGGGAAAGGTCAGATCAACCAATCGCCTGGGTTTTCAGCTTCTGCATCGCAGGCAACATCCAATATGTGTGTCTGTTTCAAATTTGAGCTCTGGATCAAAATTTGAAGTTCCTGGCTAAATTGGATTCTTTTGCCAATTCTGAGATACGCTTTGCTGTAACTTCTGAGGGAAAGGTCAGATCAACCAATCGACTGGTCTATCAGCTTCTGGATCTCAGATAGCATCTAATATGTGTTTCTCATGCGAATTTGAGCTCTGGATAAAAATTAGCTGTTCCTGGCTAAATTGAGTTCTTTTGCCAATTCTGATATACGCTTTGCTATAACTTCTCGGGGAAAGCTCAGATGAACCAATCCACTGGGTTTTCAGCTTCTGCATATCGGGCAGCATAGAATCTGTGTTTCTTGTTCGAATTTGAGCTCTTGATCCAAATTTGCCGTTCATGGATAAATTGAGTTATTTTGCCAATTCTGAGATACACTTTGCTGTAACTTCTCAGGGAAAGCTCAGATCAACCAATCGACTGCGTTTTCAACTTCTGCATCCCAGACAGCATCCAATATGTGTTTCTCGTTTGAAGTTGAGCTCTGGATTCAAATTTGCAATCCCTTGCTAAATTGAGTTCTTTGCTAATTCTGAGATACACTTTGCTGTAACTTCTCCGGGAAAGCTTAAATCAACCAATCGACTGCTTTTTCAACTTCTACATCCCAGACAGCATCCAATATGTGTTTCTCGTTTGAAGTTGAGCTCTGGATTCAAATTTGCAATCCCTTGCTAAATTGAGTTCTTTGCCAATTCTGAGACACACTTTGCTGTAACTTCTCCGGGAAAGCTTAAATCAACCAATCGACTGCTTTTTCAGATTCTGCATCCCAGACAGCATCTAATATGTGTTACTCAGTCGAAGTTGAGCTCTCGATCCAAATTTGCAATCCCTTGCTAAATTGAGTTCTTTGCCAATTCTGAGATACACTTTGCTGTAACTTCTCAGGGAAAGCTCAGATCAAACAATCGATTGCTTTTTCAGCTTCTGCATCCCAGAGAGCATTAAAATATGGGTTTCGCGTTCCAAGTTGAGCTCTAGATCCAAATATGCAATCCCTTGCTAAATTGAGTTCTTTGCCAATTCTGAGATACAATTTGCTCTAACTTCTCAGGGAAAGCTCAGGTCAACCAATCGACTGCTTTTTCAGATTCTGCTTACCAGAAAACATCCAATATGTGTTTCTCGTTCGAAGTTGAGTTCTTTATCCAAATTTGCAGTCCCTGGCTAAATTGAGTTCTTTGCCAATTCTGAGATACACTTTGCTGTAACTTCTCAGGGAAAGCTCAGATCAACCAATTGACTGTTTTTTCAGATTCTGCATCCCAGACAGCATTCAATATGTGTTTCTCGTTCGAAGTTGAGCTCTTTATCCAAATTTGCAATCCCTTGCTAAATTGAGTTCTTTGCCAATTCTGATACACTTTGCTGTAACTTCTCAGGGAAAGCTCAGATCAACAAATCGACTGCTTTTTCATATTCTGCATCCCAGACAGCATTTTTAGCACAGGTATTAGATTTAATTCGTTTTTATGCTATGTTTGTATATTTATTGTTTTTATTCTCCCTGTGCACCGCCCCGAGTCCCTGTGGGGAGAGGGAGCGGTTTACAAATTCAATAAAATAAAAAATAAATAAAAATAAATAAATAAAATCCAATATGTGTTACTCAGTCAAAGTTGAGCTCTTGATCCAAATTTGCAATCCCTTGCTAAATTGAGTTCTTTGCCAATTCTGAGATACAAGTTGCTGTAACATCTCAGGGAAAGCTCAGATCAACCAATCGACTGCTTTTTCAGATTCTGCATCCCAGACAGCATCCAATATGTGTTTCTCATTTGAAGTTGAGCTCTGGATTCAAATTTGCAATCCCTGTCTAAATTGAGTTCTTTTGCCAATTCTGAGATAACACTTTGCTGTAACTTCTCAGGGAAAGCTCAGATCAAACAATCGATTGCTTTTTCAGCTTCTGCATCCCAGAGAGCATTAAAATATGGGTTTCTCGTTCGAAGTTGAGTTCTTTATCCAAATTTGCAGTCCCTGGCTAAATTGAGTTCTTTGCCAATTCTGAGATAACACTTTGCTGTAACTTCTCAGGGAAAGCTCAAATCAAACAATCGATTGCTTTTTCAGATTCTGCTTACCAGACAGCATCCAATATGTGTTTCTCGTTCGAAGTTGAGTTCTTTATCCAAATTTGCAGTCCCTGGCTAAACTGAATTCTTTGCCAATTCTGAGATACACTTTGCTGTAACTTCTCAGGTAAAGCTCAGATCAACCAATCGACTGCGTTTTCAACTTCTGCATCCCAGACAGCATCCAATATGTGTTTCTCGTTTGAAGTTGAGCTCTGGATTCAAATTTGCAATCCCTTGCTAAATTGAGTTCTTTGCCAATTCTGAGATACAAGTTGCTGTAACATCTCAGGGAAAGCTCAGATCAACCAATCGACTGCTTTTTCAGATTCTGCATCCCAGACAGCATCCAATATGTGTTTCTCATTTGAAGTTGAGCTCTGGATTCAAATTTGCAATCCCTTGCTAAATTGAGTTCTTTGCCAATTCTGAGATACACTTTGCTGTAACTATTCAGGGAAAGCTCAGATTAACCAATCGACTGCTTTTTCAGATTCTGCTTACCAGACAGCATCCAATATGTGTTTCTCGTTCGAAGTTGAGTTCTTTATCCAAATTTGCAGTCCCTGGCTAAATTGAGTTCTTTGCCAATTCTGAGATACACTTTGCTGTAACTTCTCAGGGAAAGCTCAGATCAACCAATCGACTGCGTTTTCAACTTCTGCATCCCAGACAGCATCCAATATGTGTTTCTCGTTTGAAGTTGAGCTCTGGATTCAAATTTGCAATCCCTTGCTAAATTGAGTTCTTTGCCAATTCTGAGATACACTTTGCTGTAACTTCTCCGGGAAAGCTTAAATCAACCAATCGACTGCTTTTTCAACTTCTACATCCCAGACAGCATCCAATATGTGTTTCTCGTTTGAAGTTGAGCTCTGGATTCAAATTTGCAATCCCTTGCTAAATTGAGTTCTTTGCCAATTCTGAGACACACTTTGCTGTAACTTCTCCGGGAAAGCTTAAATCAACCAATCGACTGCTTTTTCAGATTCTGCATCCCAGACAGCATCTAATATGTGTTACTCAGTCGAAGTTGAGCTCTGGATCCAAATTTGCAATCCCTTGCTAAATTGAGTTCTTTGCCAATTCTGAGATACAATTTGCTCTAACTTCTCAGGGAAAGCTCAGGTCAACCAATCGACTGCTTTTTCAGATTCTGCTTACCAGAAAACATCCAATATGTGTTTCTCGTTCGAAGTTGAGTTCTTCATCCAAATTTGCAGTCCCTGGCTAAATTGAGTTCTTTGCCAATTCTGAGATACACTTTGCTGTAACTTCTCAGGGAAAGCTCAGATCAACCAATTGACTGTTTTTTCAGATTCTGGACCCAGACAGCATTCAATATGTGTTTCTCATTCGAAGTTGAGCTCTTTATCCAAATTTGCAATCCCTTGCTAAATTGAGTTCTTTGCCAATTCTGATACACTTTGCTGTAACTTCTCAGGGAAAGCTCAGATCAACAAATCGACTGCTTTTTCATATTCTGCATCCCAGACAGCATTTTTAGCACAGGTATTAGATTTAATTCGTTTTTATGCTATGTTTGTATATTTATTGTTTTTATTCTCCCTGTGCACCGCCCCGAGTCCCTGTGGGGAGAGGGAGCGGTTTACAAATTCAATAAAATAAAAAATAAATAAAAATAAATAAATAAAATCCAATATGTGTTACTCAGTCGAAGTTGAGCTCTTTTTTTTTTTTTTTTTATTGAAAAAGTTTTATTGGTTTTACATTTTTTAACAGGATAGGGTAATGGTTAGAAAGAAATTTTGAGAGCATTCACGTCAGAGTCGTCGGACCTTCCGAGACCTCAAAATACACATTAAAAAAAAGTTAACATAGAAAACATTTTCCATACCACTACAAGATGAAAGCAAGTACATTTACCTAAATTCTCCCTTCCATGCTGTCAGACATTTACAAAAAGTCCGGATAGAAATATTATACAAAATTGTTCAAGAAAAATCAAGGCAAAGTTATTTTTTTGATCTAAGTCTTTTGGCTATTGTATCTTCTTTCTCTCCCCCCTTGCCCCCCGCAGGCGGGGCCGTGACCCCCTCCGTTCCCCCTGGATCTTCCCCCAGGGCAGAGGAATGTTTTTTAAGAAAGGCTTCCGCCTCAGCAACTGTTTTAATCCTCACTCTTCCTCCTTCCCAGAACACCAGCATCCCTTCGGGTGTCACCCACTTGAACCAAATCCCGTGATCAAACAATGTTTTAGACAAGAAGGAAAATTTCCGTCTTGCATCTCGAATCTTTCTAGGAATCTGCTTCAAGATAGTGACCGTTTTTAGTTGGTAAATTAATGGACTTTCTCTCTGCAATTTCAGGATTTCCTCTCTGGTTGACCTTCTAACAAATTTCACATGTATCTCTCTAGGCACTTCATTCATCCTGGCATATGCAGAATTAATTCTATAGGCTAGGTCAGTGTCCCCCCTGATCTCATCCTTAGGTTTTTGTAAATAGTCTGCTAAAATTGTACTCATAAGATCAGGTAGGCATTCACCAGATTCCTCAAGAACATTCTGAAATCTCAAAAAATATGTCATTCTTTCCATATCTATCCTAGACACATGCCCATTTATTTCCCCCACCTCATTAGAAACATTTTTAATCTCTCCCTTAGCCCCCTCCAGCCCTCCTTCCAATTCTTCATTCTTCTGTGTATTCTCCAACACTTGCTTCCGGGTATCCAATAGTTCCTTTTTAAAAGTACTATTTTCAGCCCTCTGGGCCTTTATTTCTAATATCAAAGTTTGCATAGAAGTTTCAAGAGAAGCCATCCTTTGTTCCAAATTTACAAGTGCTGCTTCTTGTGCCATGGTTAAAAATTAGAGTCACTGCCACCAAGATGGCGTTTTCCGGGTAGGGCTGGTGGGGCAGATCAGGAGCTCAGTTCAGTTCAGGGCTGTGAAGTTGCAAACAATTCAGAAACCAAAAGAGACACAATTTCCCAAATCAGCAAATAATAATAACGAAGGTATTCCAGAGAAGAAGTCACAAATCCATCAAAAGAAAAAAAATTTCAAAAATCCAGAGAGAGTCCTGCTTTCAAAGAGACGCTGGAAATTTTCCTTAGTTGAAATAGTCAGGCAAGGGACAAAGTGAAGCCACTTCCACCGCCCATCTCGCAGCCAGAGGGAGAGAGTAGCAAAAAAAAGAATTTTTTAAGCTCAGCCAGACCTAGAAACAATGTTGCAGAAAGTCACAATCCACTTTCCCTTGTTAAAGACCGTCCGGAGTGAAAGTTTCCGCTTTCTCTTTGCAGAGAAGCCATTTTAACGTGCCGCTTAAATCCGAGGGGTTTTTTTTTTAAAATTAAACACCCCCCTCCCAGTCCGTTCAGCCTGGCTGGCAGCAAGGAAAAAAAAGGTGTTCTTTTAAACTCACTCTCTCTCGCAGCTGAAGCCTCGGCGATCCGCCCGATCTCTCCGTTCAGCCCTCTCCATTAAAGCGAATGGCACCGACAGCCGTTGGGGAAGGAAAAAACCCCCGCTAGCATGTTCCTCTCCTCCTAGGTCGCAGAGAGGAGCGCCCTCCCCACCGCCGTGACGAGGGCCGCTCCCTCTGAGCCGACCCTGCGGGAAACCTCCGGTAACCGGAGAGTTTCGCCCCCCTGGGGGGGCAGAAAAGGCAACAAAGCGGCGAGCGAGCCCTAGGCTCGCCCGTCTCCGCTGGAGCCGGATACCGGAAGTCCGAAGTTGAGCTCTTGATCCAAATTTGCAATCCCTTGCTAAATTGAGTTCTTTGCCAATTCTGAGATACAAGTTGCTGTAACATCTCAGGGAAAGCTCAGATCAACCAATCGACTGCTTTTTCAGATTCTGCATCCCAGACAGCATCCAATATGTGTTTCTCATTTGAAGTTGAGCTCTGGATTCAAATTTGCAATCCCTGTCTAAATTGAGTTCTTTTGCCAATTCTGAGATAACACTTTGCTGTAACTTCTCAGGGAAAGCTCAGATCAAACAATCGATTGCTTTTTCAGCTTCTGCATCCCAGAGAGCATTAAAATATGGGTTTCTCGTTCGAAGTTGAGTTCTTTATCCAAATTTGCAGTCCCTGGCTAAATTGAGTTCTTTGCCAATTCTGAGATACAAGTTGCTGTAACATCTCAGGGAAAGCTCACATCAACCAATCGACTGCTGTTTCAGCTTCTGCATCTCAGGCAGCATCCAATATTTGTTTTTCGTTCGAATTTGAGCTATGGATCCAAATTTGCAGGTCCTGTCTAAATTGAGTTCTTTTGCCAATTCTGAGATACACTTTGCTGTAACTTCTGAGGGAAAGGTCAGATCATCCAATCGACTGGTCTATCAGCTTCTGGATCTCAGATAGCATCCAATAGGTGTTTCGCATGCGAATATGGATCAAAATTAGCTGTTCCTGGCTAAATTGAGGTTTTTTTTACCAATTCTGAGATGCTCATTGCTGTAACTTCTCAGGGAAAGGTCAGATCAACCAATCGACTGGGTTTTCAGCATCTGCATCGCAGGCAACATCCAATATGTGTGTCTGGTTCAAATTTGAGCTCTGGATCAAAATTTGCAATCCCTTGGTAAATTGAGTTCTTTGCCAATTCTGAGATACACTTTGGTGTAACTTCTCAGGGAAAGCTCAGATCAACCAATCGACTGCTTTTTCAATTTCTACATCCCAGGACAGCATCCAATATGGGTTTTTTCGTTCGAAGTTGAGCTCTAGATCCAAATTTGCAATCCCTTGGTAAATTGAGTTCTTTGCCAATTCTGAGATACACTTTGGTGTAACTTATCAGGGAAAGCTCAGATCAACCAATCGACTGCTTTTTCAATTTCTACATCCCAGACAGCATCCAATATGGGTTTCTCGTTCGAAGTTGAGCTCTAGATCCAAATTTGCAATCCCTTGGTAAATTGAGTTCCTTGCCAATTCTGAGATACACTTTGGTGTAACTTCTCAGGGAAAGCTCAATCGACTGCTTTTTCAATTTCTACATCCCAGACAGCATCCAATATGTGTTTCTCATTTGAAGTTGAGCTGTGGATTCAAATTTGCAATCCCTTGCTAAATTGAGTTCTTTGCCAATTCTGAGATACACTTTGCTGTAACTTCTCAGGGAAAGCTCAGATCAAACAATCGACTGCGTTTTCAACTTCTGCATCCCAGACAGCATCCAATATGTGTTTCTCGTTTGAAGTTGAGCTCTGGATTCAAATTTGCAATCCCTTGCTAAATTGAGTTCTTTGCCAATTCTGAGATACACTTTGCTGTAACTTCTCCGGGAAAGCTTAAATCAACCAATCGACTGCTTTTTCAACTTCTACATCCCAGACAGCATCCAATATGTGTTTCTCGTTTGAAGTTGAGCTCTGGATTCAAATTTGCAATCCCTTGCTAAATTGAGTTCTTTGCCAATTCTGAGACACACTTTGCTGTAACTTCTCCGGGAAAGCTTAAATCAACCAATCGACTGCTTTTTCAGATTCTGCATCCCAGACAGCATCTAATAGGTGTTACTCAGTCGAAGTTGAGCTCTGGATCCAAATTTGCAATCCCTTGCTAAATTGAGTTCTTTGCCAATTCTGAGATACAATTTGCTCTAACTTCTCAGGGAAAGCTCAGGTCAACCAATCGACTGCTTTTTCAGATTCTGCTTACCAGAAAACATCCAATATGTGTTTCTCGTTCGAAGTTGAGTTCTTCATCCAAATTTGCAGTCCCTGGCTAAATTGAGTTCTTTGCCAATTCTGAGATACACTTTGCTGTAACTTCTCAGGGAAAGCTCAGATCAACCAATTGACTGTTTTTTCAGATTCTGGACCCAGACAGCATTCAATATGTGTTTCTCGTTCGAAGTTGAGCTCTTTATCCAAATTTGCAATCCCTTGCTAAATTGAGTTCTTTGCCAATTCTGATACACTTTGCTGTAACTTCTCAGGGAAAGCTCAGATCAACAAATCGACTGCTTTTTCATATTCTGCATCCCAGACAGCATTTTTAGCACAGGTATTAGATTTAATTCGTTTTTATGCTATGTTTGTATATTTATTGTTTTTATTCTCCCTGTGCACCGCCCCGAGTCCCTGTGGGGAGAGGGAGCGGTTTACAAATTCAATAAAATAAAAAATAAATAAAAATAAATAAATAAAATCCAATATGTGTTACTCAGTCAAAGTTGAGCTCTTGATCCAAATTTGCAATCCCTTGCTAAATTGAGTTCTTTGCCAATTCTGAGATACAAGTTGCTGTAACATCTCAGGGAAAGCTCAGATCAACCAATCGACTGCTTTTTCAGATTCTGCATCCCAGACAGCATCCAATATGTGTTTCTCATTTGAAGTTGAGCTCTGGATTCAAATTTGCAATCCCTGTCTAAATTGAGTTCTTTTGCCAATTCTGAGATAACACTTTGCTGTAACTTCTCAGGGAAAGCTCAGATCAAACAATCGATTGCTTTTTCAGCTTCTGCATCCCAGAGAGCATTAAAATATGGGTTTCTCGTTCGAAGTTGAGTTCTTTATCCAAATTTGCAGTCCCTGGCTAAATTGAGTTCTTTGCCAATTCTGAGATACAAGTTGCTGTAACATCTCAGGGAAAGCTCACATCAACCAATCGACTGCTGTTTCAGCTTCTGCATCTCAGGCAGCATCCAATATTTGTTTTTCGTTCGAATTTGAGCTATGGATCCAAATTTGCAGGTCCTGTCTAAATTGAGTTCTTTTGCCAATTCTGAGATACACTTTGCTGTAACTTCTGAGGGAAAGGTCAGATCATCCAATCGACTGGTCTATCAGCTTCTGGATCTCAGATAGCATCCAATAGGTGTTTCGCATGCGAATATGGATCAAAATTAGCTGTTCCTGGCTAAATTGAGTTTTTTTTTACCAATTCTGAGATGCTCATTGCTGTAACTTCTCAGGGAAAGGTCAGATCAACCAATCGACTGGGTTTTCAGCATCTGCATCGCAGGCAACATCCAATATGTGTGTCTGGTTCAAATTTGAGCTCTGGATCAAAATTTGCAATCCCTTGGTAAATTGAGTTCTTTGCCAATTCTGAGATACACTTTGGTGTAACTTCTCAGGGAAAGCTCAGATCAACCAATCGACTGCTTTTTCAATTTCTACATCCCAGGACAGCATCCAATATGGGTTTTTTCGTTCGAAGTTGAGCTCTAGATCCAAATTTGCAATCCCTTGGTAAATTGAGTTCTTTGCCAATTCTGAGATACACTTTGGTGTAACTTCTCAGGGAAAGCTCAATCGACTGCTTTTTCAATTTCTACATCCCAGACAGCATCCAATATGTGTTTCTCATTTGAAGTTGAGCTCTAGATCCAAATATGCAATCCCTTGCTAAATTGAGTTCTTTGCCAATTCTGAGATACAATTTGCTCTAACTTCTCAGGGAAAGCTCAGGTCAACCAATCGACTGCTTTTTCAGATTCTGCTTACCAGAAAACATCCAATATGTGTTTCTCATTCGAAGTTGAGCTCTTGATCCAAATTTGCAATCCATTGCTAAATTGTGTTCTTTGCCAATTCTGAGATACACTTTGCTGTAACTTCTCAGGGAAAGCTCAGATCAACAAATCGACTGCTTTTTCATATTCTGCATCCCAGACAGCATTTTTAGCACAGGTATTAGATTTAATTCGTTTTTATGCTATGTTTGTATATTTATTGTTTTTATTCTCCCTGTGCACCGCCCCGAGTCCCTGTGGGGAGAGGGAGCGGTTTACAAATTCAATAAAATAAAAAATAAATAAAAATAAATAAATAAAATCCAATATGTGTTACTCAGTCAAAGTTGAGCTCTTGATCCAAATTTGCAATCCCTTGCTAAATTGAGTTCTTTGCCAATTCTGAGATACAAGTTGCTGTAACATCTCAGGGAAAGCTCAGATCAACCAATCGACTGCTTTTTCAGATTCTGCATCCCAGACAGCATCCAATATGTGTTTCTCATTTGAAGTTGAGCTCTGGATTCAAATTTGCAATCCCTGTCTAAATTGAGTTCTTTTGCCAATTCTGAGATAACACTTTGCTGTAACTTCTCAGGGAAAGCTCAGATCAAACAATCGATTGCTTTTTCAGCTTCTGCATCCCAGAGAGCATTAAAATATGGGTTTCTCGTTCGAAGTTGAGCTCTTGATCCAAATTTGCAATCCCTTGCTAAATTGAGTTATTTGCCAATTCTGAGATACACTTTGCTATAACTTCTCAGGGAAAGCTCAGATCAACCAATTGACTGCTTTTTCAGCTTCTACATCTCAGGCAGCATCCAATATGTGTTTCTCGTTCGAATTTGAGCTCTGGATCCAAATTTGCAATTCCTGTCTAAATTGAGTTCTTTTGCCAATTCTGAGATAACACTTTGCTGTAACTTCTCAGGGAACACTCACATCAACCAATCGACTGCTGTTTCAGCTTCTGCATCTCAGGCAGCATCCAATATGTGTTTTTCGTTCGAATTTGGGCTATGGATCCAAATTTGCAGGTCCTGTCTAAATTGAGTTCTTTTGCCAATTCTGAGATACACTTTGCTGTAACTTCTGAGGGAAAGGTCAGATCATCCAATCGACTGGTCTATCAGCTTCTGGATCTCAGATAGCATCCAATAGGTGTTTCGCATGCGAATATGGATCAAAATTAGCTGTTCCTGGCTAAATTGAGTTTTTTTTTACCAATTCTGAGATGCTCATTGCTGTAACTTCTCAGGGAAAGGTCAGATCAACCAATCGACTGGGTTTTCAGCATCTGCATCGCAGGCAACATCCAATATGTGTGTCTGGTTCAAATTTGAGCTCTGGATCAAAATTTGCAATCCCTTGGTAAATTGAGTTCTTTGCCAATTCTGAGATACACTTTGGTGTAACTTCTCAGGGAAAGCTCAGATCAACCAATCGACTGCTTTTTCAATTTCTACATCCCAGGACAGCATCCAATATGGGTTTCTCGTTCGAAGTTGAGCTCTAGATCCAAATTTGCAATCCCTTGGTAAATTGAGTTCTTTGCCAATTCTGAGATACACTTTGGTGTAACTTATCAGGGAAAGCTCAGATCAACCAGTCGACTGCTTTTTCAATTTCTACATCCCAGACAGCATCCAATATGGGTTTCTCGTTCGAAGTTGAGCTCTAGATCCAAATTTGCAATCCCTTGGTAAATTGAGTTCCTTGCCAATTCTGAGATACACTTTGGTGTAACTTCTCAGGGAAAGCTCAATCGACTGCTTTTTCAATTTCTACATCCCAGACAGCATCCAATATGTGTTTCTCATTTGAAGTTGAGCTGTGGATTCAAATTTGCAATCCCTTGCTAAATTGAGCTCTTTGCCAATTCTGAGATACACTTTGCTGTAACTTCTCAGGGAAAGCTCAGATCAACCAATCGATTGCTTTTTCAACTTCTACATCCCAGACAGCATCCAATATGTGTTTCTCGTTTGAAGTTGAACTCTGGATTCAAATTTGCAATCCCTTGCTAAATTGAGTTCTTTGCCAATTCTGAGATACACTTTTCTGTAACTTCTCAGGGAAAGCTCAGATCAACCAATCGACTGCTTTTTCAGATTCTGCTTACCAGACAGCATCCAATATGTGTTTCTCGTTCGAAGTTGAGTTCTTTATCCAAATTTGCAGTCCCTGGCTAAATTGAATTCTTTGCCAATTCTGAGATACACTTTGCTGTAACTTCTCAGGTAAAGCTCAGATCAACCAATCGACTGCGTTTTCAACTTCTGCATCCCAGACAGCATCCAATATGTGTTTCTCGTTTGAAGTTGAGCTCTGGATTCAAATTTGCAATCCCTTGCTAAATTGAGTTCTTTGCCAATTCTGAGATACACTTTGCTGTAACTTCTCCGGGAAAGCTTAAATCAACCAATCGACTGCTTTTTCAACTTCTACATCCCAGACAGCATCCAATATGTGTTTCTCGTTTGAAGTTGAGCTCTGGATTCAAATTTGCAATCTCTTGCTAAATTGAGTTCTTTGCCAATTCTGAGATACACTTTGCTGTAACTTCTCCGGGAAAGCTCAGATCAACCAATCGACTGCTTTTTCAGATTCTGCTTACCAGACAGCATCCAATATGTGTTTCTCGTTCGAAGTTGAGTTCTTTATCCAAATTTGCAGCCCCTGGCTAAATTGAGTTCTTTGCCAATTCTGAGATACACTTTGCTGTAACTTCTCAGGGAAAGCTCAGATCAACCAATCGACTGCTTTTTCAATTTCTACATCCCAGACAGCATCCAATATGTGTTTCTCGTTCGAAGTTGAGTTCTTTATCCAAATTTGCAGTCCCTGGCTAAATTGAGTTCTTTGCCAATTCTGAGATAAACTTTGCTGTAACTTCTCAGGGAAAGCTCAGATCAATCAATCGATTGCTTTTTCAACTTCTACATCCCAGAGAGCATTAAAATATGGGTTTCTCATTCGAAGTTGAGCTCTAGATCTAAATTTGCAATCCCTTGGTAAATTGAGTTCTTTGCCAATTCTGAGATACACTTTGCTGTAACTTCTCAGGGAAAGCTCAGATCAATCAATCGATTGCTTTTTCAACTTCTACATCCCAGACAGCATCCATTATGTGTTTCTCTTTTGAAGTTGAGCTCTGGATTCAAATTTGCAATCCCTTGCTAAATTGAGTTCTTTGCCAATTCTGAGATACACTTTGCTGTAACTTCTCAGGGAAAGCTCAGATCAACCAATCGACTGCTTTTTCAGATTCTGCTTACCAGACAGCATCCAATATGTGTTTCTCATTTGAAGTTGAGCTCTGGATTCAAATTTGCAATCCCTTGCTAAATTGAGTTCTTTGCCAATTCTGAGATACACTTTGCTATAACTTCTCAGGGAAAGCTCAGATCAACCAATCGACTGCTTTTTCAGCTTCTACATCTCAGGCAGCATCCAATATGTGTTTCTCGTTCGAATTTGAGCTCTGGATCCAAATTTGCAATTCCTGTCTAAATTGAGTTCTTTTGCCAATTCTGAGATAACACTTTGCTGTAACTTCTCAGGGAAAGCTCACATCAACCAATCGACTGCTGTTTCAGCTTCTGCATCTCAGGCAGCATCCAATATGTGTTTTTCGTTCGAATTTGGGCTATGGATCCAAATTTGCAGGTCCTGTCTAAATTGAGTTCTTTTGCCAATTCTGAGATACACTTTGCTGTAACTTCTGAGGGAAAGGTCAGATCATCCATTCGACTGGCCTATCAGCTTCTGGATCTCAGATAGCATCCAATAGGTGTTTCGCATGCAAATTTGGATCAAAATTAACTGTTCCTGGCTAAATTGAGTTTTTTTTTACCAATTCTGAGATGCTCATTGCTGTAACTTCTCAGGGAAAGGTCAGATCAACCAATCGACTGGGTTTTCAGCATCTGCATCGCAGGCAACATCCAATATGTGTGTCTGGTTCAAATTTGAGCTCTGGATCAAAATTTGCAATCCCTTGGTAAATTGAGTTCTTTGCCAATTCTGAGATACACTTTGGTGTAACTTCTCAGGGAAAGCTCAGATCAACCAATCGACTGCTTTTTCAATTTCTACATCCCAGGACAGCATCCAATATGGGTTTCTCGTTCGAAGTTGAGCTCTAGATCCAAATTTGCAATCCCTTGGTAAATTGAGTTCTTTGCCAATTCTGAGATACACTTTGGTGTAACTTATCAGGGAAAGCTCAGATCAACCAGTCGACTGCTTTTTCAATTTCTACATCCCAGACAGCATCCAATATGGGTTTCTCGTTCGAAGTTGAGCTCTAGATCCAAATTTGCAATCCCTTGGTAAATTGAGTTCCTTGCCAATTCTGAGATACACTTTGGTGTAACTTCTCAGGGAAAGCTCAATCGACTGCTTTTTCAATTTCTACATCCCAGACAGCATCCAATATGTGTTTCTCATTTGAAGTTGAGCTGTGGATTCAAATTTGCAATCCCTTGCTAAATTGAGCTCTTTGCCAATTCTGAGATACACTTTGCTGTAACTTCTCAGGGAAAGCTCAGATCAACCAATCGATTGCTTTTTCAACTTCTACATCCCAGACAGCATCCAATATGTGTTTCTCGTTTGAAGTTGAACTCTGGATTCAAATTTGCAATCCCTTGCTAAATTGAGTTCTTTGCCAATTCTGAGATACACTTTTCTGTAACTTCTCAGGGAAAGCTCAGATCAACCAATCGACTGCTTTTTCAGATTCTGCTTACCAGACAGCATCCAATATGTGTTTCTCGTTCGAAGTTGAGTTCTTTATCCAAATTTGCAGTCCCTGGCTAAATTGAATTCTTTGCCAATTCTGAGATACACTTTGCTGTAACTTCTCAGGTAAAGCTCAGATCAACCAATCGACTGCGTTTTCAACTTCTGCATCCCAGACAGCATCCAATATGTGTTTCTCGTTTGAAGTTGAGCTCTGGATTCAAATTTGCAATCCCTTGCTAAATTGAGTTCTTTGCCAATTCTGAGATACACTTTGCTGTAACTTCTCCGGGAAAGCTTAAATCAACCAATCGACTGCTTTTTCAACTTCTACATCCCAGACAGCATCCAATATGTGTTTCTCGTTTGAAGTTGAGCTCTGGATTCAAATTTGCAATCTCTTGCTAAATTGAGTTCTTTGCCAATTCTGAGATACACTTTGCTGTAACTTCTCCGGGAAAGCTCAGATCAACCAATCGACTGCTTTTTCAGATTCTGCTTACCAGACAGCATCCAATATGTGTTTCTCGTTCGAAGTTGAGTTCTTTATCCAAATTTGCAGCCCCTGGCTAAATTGAGTTCTTTGCCAATTCTGAGATACACTTTGCTGTAACTTCTCAGGGAAAGCTCAGATCAACCAATCGACTGCTTTTTCAATTTCTACATCCCAGACAGCATCCAATATGTGTTTCTCGTTCGAAGTTGAGTTCTTTATCCAAATTTGCAGTCCCTGGCTAAATTGAGTTCTTTGCCAATTCTGAGATAAACTTTGCTGTAACTTCTCAGGGAAAGCTCAGATCAATCAATCGATTGCTTTTTCAACTTCTACATCCCAGAGAGCATTAAAATATGGGTTTCTCATTCGAAGTTGAGCTCTAGATCTAAATTTGCAATCCCTTGGTAAATTGAGTTCTTTGCCAATTCTGAGATACACTTTGCTGTAACTTCTCAGGGAAAGCTCAGATCAATCAATCGATTGCTTTTTCAACTTCTACATCCCAGACAGCATCCATTATGTGTTTCTCTTTTGAAGTTGAGCTCTGGATTCAAATTTGCAATCCCTTGCTAAATTGAGTTCTTTGCCAATTCTGAGATACACTTTGCTGTAACTTCTCAGGGAAAGCTCAGATCAACCAATCGACTGCTTTTTCAGATTCTGCTTACCAGACAGCATCCAATATGTGTTTCTCATTTGAAGTTGAGCTCTGGATTCAAATTTGCAATCCCTTGCTAAATTGAGTTCTTTGCCAATTCTGAGATACACTTTGCTATAACTTCTCAGGGAAAGCTCAGATCAACCAATCGACTGCTTTTTCAGCTTCTACATCTCAGGCAGCATCCAATATGTGTTTCTCGTTCGAATTTGAGCTCTGGATCCAAATTTGCAATTCCTGTCTAAATTGAGTTCTTTTGCCAATTCTGAGATAACACTTTGCTGTAACTTCTCAGGGAAAGCTCACATCAACCAATCGACTGCTGTTTCAGCTTCTGCATCTCAGGCAGCATCCAATATGTGTTTTTCGTTCGAATTTGGGCTATGGATCCAAATTTGCAGGTCCTGTCTAAATTGAGTTCTTTTGCCAATTCTGAGATACACTTTGCTGTAACTTCTGAGGGAAAGGTCAGATCATCCATTCGACTGGCCTATCAGCTTCTGGATCTCAGATAGCATCCAATAGGTGTTTCGCATGCAAATTTGGATCAAAATTAACTGTTCCTGGCTAAATTGAGTTTTTTTTAACCAATTCTGAGATGCTCATTGCTGTAACTTCTCAGGGAAAGGTCAGGTCAACCAATCGACTGGGTTTTCAGCATCTGCATCGCAGGCAACATCCAATATGTGTGTCTGGTTCAAATTTGAGCTCTGGATCAAAATTGGCAATCCCTTGGTAAATTGAGTTCTTTGCCAATTCTGAGATACACTTTGGTGTAACTTCTCAGGGAAAGCTCAGATCAAACAATCGATTGCCTTTTCAGCTTCTGCATCCCAGAGAGCATTAAAATATGGGTTTCTCGTTCGAAGTTGAGCTCTAGATCCAAATTTGCAATCCCTTGCTAAATTGAGTTCTTTGCCAATTCTGAGATACACTTTGCTGTAACTTCTCCGGGAAAGCTTAAATCAACCAATCGACTGCTTTTTCAACTTCTACATCCCAGACAGCATCCAATATGTGTTTCTCGTTTGAAGTTGAGCTCTGGATTCAAATTTGCAATCCCTTGCTAAATTGAGTTCTTTGCCAATTCTGAGACACACTTTGCTGTAACTTCTCCGGGAAAGCTTAAATCAACCAATCGACTGCTTTTTCAGATTCTGCATCCCAGACAGCATCTAATATGTGTTACTCAGTCGAAGTTGAGCTCTGGATCCAAATTTGCAATCCCTTGCTAAATTGAGTTATTTGCCAATTCTGAGATACAATTTGCTCTAACTTCTCAGGGAAAGCTCAGGTCAACCAATCGACTGCTTTTTCAGATTCTGCTTACCAGAAAACATCCAATATGTGTTTCTCGTTCGAAGTTGAGTTCTTTATCCAAATTTGCAGTCCCTGGCTAAATTGAGTTCTTTGCCAATTCTGAGATACACTTTGCTGTAACTTCTCAGGGAAAGCTCAGATCAACCAATTGACTGTTTTTTCAGATTCTGCATCCCAGACAGCATTCAATATGTGTTTCTCGTTCGAAGTTGAGCTCTTTATCCAAATTTGCAATCCCTTGCTAAATTGAGTTCTTTGCCCATTCTGATACACTTTGCTGTAACTTCTCAGGGAAAGCTCAGATCAACAAATCGACTGCTTTTTCATATTCTGCATCCCAGACAGCATTTTTAGCACAGGTATTAGATTTAATTCGTTTTTATGCTATGTTTGTATATTTATTGTTTTTATTCTCCCTGTGCACCGCCCCGAGTCCCTGTGGGGAGAGGGAGCGGTTTACAAATTCAATAAAATAAAATAAAAATAAAAATAAATAAATAAAATCCAATATGTGTTACTCAGTCAAAGTTGAGCTCTTGATCCAAATTTGCAATCCCTTGCTAAATTGAGTTCTTTGCCAATTCTGAGATACAAGTTGCTGTAACATCTCAGGGAAAGCTCAGATCAACCAATCGACTGCTTTTTCAGATTCTGCATCCCAGACAGCATCCAATATGTGTTTCTCATTTGAAGTTGAGCTCTGGATTCAAATTTGCAATCCCTGTCTAAATTGAGTTCTTTTGCCAATTCTGAGATAACACTTTGCTGTAACTTCTCAGGGAAAGCTCAGATCAAACAATCGATTGCTTTTTCAGCTTCTGCATCCCAGAGAGCATTAAAATATGGGTTTCTCGTTCGAAGTTGAGTTCTTTATCCAAATTTGCAGTCCCTGGCTAAATTGAGTTCTTTGCCAATTCTGAGATACAAGTTGCTGTAACATCTCAGGGAAAGCTCACATCAACCAATCGACTGCTGTTTCAGCTTCTGCATCTCAGGCAGCATCCAATATTTGTTTTTCCTTCGAATTTGAGCTATGGATCCAAATTTGCAGGTCCTGTCTAAATTGAGTTCTTTTGCCAATTCTGAGATACACTTTGCTGTAACTTCTGAGGGAAAGGTCAGATCATCCAATCGACTGGTCTATCAGCTTCTGGATCTCAGATAGCATCCAATAGGTGTTTCGCATGCGAATATGGATCAAAATTAGCTGTTCCTGGCTAAATTGAGGTTTTTTTTACCAATTCTGAGATGCTCATTGCTGTAACTTCTCAGGGAAAGGTCAGATCAACCAATCGACTGGGTTTTCAGCATCTGCATCGCAGGCAACATCCAATATGTGTGTCTGGTTCAAATTTGAGCTCTGGATCAAAATTTGCAATCCCTTGGTAAATTGAGTTCTTTGCCAATTCTGAGATACACTTTGGTGTAACTTCTCAGGGAAAGCTCAGATCAACCAATCGACTGCTTTTTCAATTTCTACATCCCAGGACAGCATCCAATATGGGTTTTTTCGTTCGAAGTTGAGCTCTAGATCCAAATTTGCAATCCCTTGGTAAATTGAGTTCTTTGCCAATTCTGAGATACACTTTGGTGTAACTTATCAGGGAAAGCTCAGATCAACCAATCGACTGCTTTTTCAATTTCTACATCCCAGACAGCATCCAATATGGGTTTCTCGTTCGAAGTTGAGCTCTAGATCCAAATTTGCAATCCCTTGGTAAATTGAATTCCTTGCCAATTCTGAGATACACTTTGGTGTAACTTCTCAGGGAAAGCTCAGATCAACCAATTGACTGCTTTTTCAGCTTCTACATCTCAGGTAGCATCCAATATGTGTTTCTCGTTCGAATTTGAGCTCTGGATCCAAATTTGCAATTCCTGTCTAAATTGAGTTCTTTTGCCAATTCTGAGATAACACTTTGCTGTAACTTCTCAGGGAACGCTCACATCAACCAATCGACTGCTGTTTCAGCTTCTGCATCTCAGGCAGCATCCAATATGTGTTTTTCGTTCGAATTTGAGCTATGGATCCAAATTTTCAGGTCCTGTCTAAATTGAGTTCTTTTGCCAATTCTGAGATACACTTTGCTGTAACTTCTGAGGGAAAGGTCAGATCATCCAATCGACTGGTCTATCAGCTTCTGGATCTCAGATAGCATCCAATAGGTGTTTCGCATGCAAATTTGGATCAAAATTAACTGTTCCTGGCTAAATTGAGTTTTTTTTAACCAATTCTGAGATGCTCATTGCTGTAAATTCTCAGGGAAAGGTCAGGTCAACCAATCGACTGGGTTTTCAGCATCTGCATCGCAGGCAACATCCAATATGTGTGTCTGGTTCAAATTTGAGCTCTGGATCAAAATTTGCAATCCCTTGGTAAATTGAGTTCTTTGCCAATTCTGAGATACAAGTTGCTGTAACATCTCATGGAAAGCTCAGATCAACCAATCGACTGCTTTTTCAGATTCTGCATCCCAGACAGCATCCAATATGTGTTTCTCATTTGAAGTTGAGCTCTGGATTCAAATTTGCAATCCCTGTCTAAATTGAGTTCTTTTGCCAATTCTGAGATAACACTTTGCTGTAACTTCTCAGGGAAAGCTCAGATCAAACAATCGATTGCTTTTTCAGCTTCTGCATCCCAGAGAGCATTAAAATATGGGTTTCTCGTTCGAAGTTGAGTTCTTTATCCAAATTTGCAGTCCCTGGCTAAATTGAGTTCTTTGCCAATTCTGAGATACAAGTTGCTGTAACTTCTCAGGGAAAGCTCAGATCAACCATTCGACTGCTTTTTCAGATTCTGCTTACCAGACAGCATCCAATATGTGTTTCTCGTTCGAAGTTGAGTTCTTTATCCAAATTTGCAATCCCTTGGTAAATTGAGTTCTTTGCGAATTCTGAGATACACTTTGCTGTAACTTCTCAGGGAAAGCTCAGATCAACCAATCGACTGCTTTTTCAATTTCTACATCCCAGAAAGCATCCAATATGTGTTTCTGATTTGAAGTTGAGCTGTGGATTCAAATTTGCAATCCCTTGCTAAATTGAGTTCTTTGCCAATTCTGAGATACACTTTGCTGTAACTTCTCAGGGAAAGCTCAGATCAAACAATCGATTGCTTTTTCAGCTTTTGCATCCCAGAGAGCATTAAAATATGGGTTTCTCGTTCCAAGTTGAGCTCTAGATCCAAATTTGCAATCCCTTGCTAAATTGAGTTCTTTGCCAATTCTGAGATACACTTTGCTGTAACTTCTCAGGGAAAGCTCACATCAACCAATCGACTGCTGTTTCAGCTTCTGCATCTCAGGCAGCATCCAATATGCTTTTTTCGTTCGAATTTGAGCTATGGATCCAAATTTGCAATCCCTTGCTAAATTGAGTTCTTTGCCAATTCTGAGATACACTTTGCTGTAACTTCTCAGGGAAAGCTCAGATCAACCAATCGATTGCTTTTTCAACTTCTACATCTCAGACAGCATCCAATATGTGTTTCTCGTTTGAAGTTGAGCTCTGAATTCAAATTTGCAATCCCTTGCTAAATTGAGTTCTTTGCCAATTCTGAGATACACTTTGCTGTAACTATTCAGGGAAAGCTCAAATTAACCAATCGACTGCTTTTTCAATTTCTACATCCCAGACAGCATCCAATATGTGTTTCTGATTTGAAGTTGAGCTGTGGATTCAAATTTGCAATCCCTTGCTAAATTGAGTTCTTTGCCAATTCTGAGATACACTTTGCTGTAACTTCTCAGGGAAAGCTCAGATCAACCATTCGACTGCTTTTTCAGATTCTGCTTACCAGACAGCATCCAATATGTGTTTCTCGTTCGAAGTTGAGTTCTTTATCCAAATTTGCAATCCCTTGGTAAATTGAGTTCTTTGCGAATTCTGAGATACACTTTGCTGTAACTTCTCAGGGAAAGCTCAGATCAACCAATCGACTGCTTTTTCAATTTCTACATCCCAGACAGCATCCAATATGTGTTTCTGATTTGAAGTTGAGCTGTGGATTCAAATTTGCAATCCCTTGCTAAATTGAGTTCTTTGCCAATTCTGAGATACACTTTGCTGTAACTATTCAGGGAAAGCTCAGATTAACCAATCGACTGCTTTTTCAGATTCTGCTTACCAGACAGCATCCAATATGTGTTTCTCGTTCGAAGTTGAGTTCTTTATCCAAATTTGCAGTCCCTGGCTAAATTGAGTTCTTTGCCAATTCTGAGATACACTTTGCTGTAACTTCTCAGGGAAAGCTCAGATCAACCAATCGACTGCTTTTTCAACTTCTACATCCCAGACAGCATCCAATATGTGTTTCTCGTTTGAAGTTGAGCTCTGGATTCAAATTTGCAATCCCTTGCTAAATTGAGTTCTTTGCCAATTCTGAGACACACTTTGCTGTAACTTCTCCGGGAAAGCTTAAATCAACCAATCGACTGCTTTTTCAGATTCTGCATGCCAGACAGCATCTAATATGTGTTACTCAGTCGAAGTTGAGCTCTGGATCCAAATTTGCAATCCCTTGCTAAATTGAGTTCTTTGCCAATTCTGAGATACAATTTGCTGTAACTTCTCAGGGAAAGCTCAGGTCAACCAATCGACTGCTTTTTCAGATTCTGCTTACCAGAAAACATCCAATATGTGTTTCTCGTTTGAAGTTGAGCTCTGGATTCAAATTTGCAATCCCTTGCTAAATTGAGTTCTTTGCCAATTCTGAGATACACTTTGCTGTAACTTCTCAGGGAAAGCTCAGATCAACCAATTGACTGTTTTTTCAGATTCTGCATCCCAGACAGCATTCAATATGTGTTTCTCGTTCGAAGTTGAGCTCTTTATCCAAATTTGCAATCCCTTGCTAAATTGAGTTCTTTGCCAATTCTGATACACTTTGCTGTAACTTCTCAGGGAAAGCTCAGATCAACAAATCGACTGTTTTTTCAGATTCTGCATCCCAGACAGCATTCAATATGTGTTACTCAGTCAAAGTTGAGCTCTTGATCCAAATTTGCAATCCCTTGCTAAATTGAGTTCTTTGCCAATTCTGAGATACAAGTTGCTGTAACATCTCAGGGAAAGCTCAGATCAACCAATCGACTGCTTTTTCAGATTCTGCTTACCAGACAGCATCCAATATGTGTTTCTCGTTCGAAGTTGAGTTCTTTATCCAAATTTGCAGTCCCTGGCTAAATTGAGTTCTTTGCCAATTCTGAGGTACACTTTGCTGTAACTTCTCAGGGTATGCTCAGATCAACCAATCGACTGCGTTTTCAACTTCTGCATCCCAGACAGCATCCAATATGTGTTTCTCGTTTGAAGTTGAGCTCTGGATTCAAATTTGCAATCCCTTGCTAAATTGAGTTCTTTGCCAATTCTGAGATACACTTTGCTATAACTTCTCAGGGAAAGCTCAGATCAACCAATCGACTTCTTTTTCAGCTTCTACATCTCAGGCAGCATCCAATATGTTTTTCTCGTTCGAATTTGAGCTCTGGATCCAAATTTGCAATTCCTGTCTAAATTACGTTCTTTTGCCAATTCTGAGATAACACTTTGCTGTAACTTCTCAGGGAAAGCTCATATCAACCAATCGACTGCTGTTTCAGCTTCTGCATCTCAGGCAGCATCCAATATGTGTTTTTTGTTCGAATTTGAGCTATGGATCCAAATTTGCAGGTCCTGTCTAAATTGAGTTCTTTTGCCAATTCTGAGATACACTTTGCTGTAACTTCTGAGGGAAAGGTCAGATCATCCAATCGACTGGTCTATCAGCTTCTGGATCTCAGATAGCATCCAATAGGTGTTTCGCATGCGAATTTGGATCAAAATTAGCTGTTCCTGGCTAAATTGAGTTTTTTTTACCAATTCTGAGATGCTCATTGCTGTAACTTCTCAGGGAAATGTCAGATCAACCAATCGACTGGGTTTTCAGCCTCTGCATCGCAGGCAACATCCAATATGTGTGTCTGGTTCAAATTTGAGCTCTGGATCAAAATTTGCAATCCCTTGGTAAATTGAGTTCTTTGCCAATTCTGAGATACACTTTGGTGTAACTTCTCAGGGAAAGCTCAGATCAACCAATCGACTGCTTTTTCAATTTCTACATCCCAGACAGCATCCAATATGGGTTTCTCGTTCGAAGTTGAGCTCTAGATCCAAATTTGCAATCCCTTGGTAAATTGAGTTCCTTGCCAATTCTGAGATACACTTTGGTGTAACTTCTCAGGGAAAGCTCAGATCAACCAATCGACTGCTTTTTCAATTTCTACATCCCAGACAGCATCCAATATGTGTTTCTCATTTGAAGTTGAGCTGTGGATTCAAATTTGCAATCCCTTGCTAAATTGAGTTCTTTGCCAATTTTGAGATACACTTTGCTGTAACTTCTCAGGGAAAGCTCAGATCAAACAATCGATTGCTTTTTCAACTTCTACATCCCAGACAGCATCCAATATGTGTTTCTCGTTTGAAGTTGAGCTCTGGATTCAAATTTGCAATCCCTTGCTAAATTGAGTTCTTTGCCAATTCTGAGATACACTTTGCTGTAACTTCTCTGGGAAAGCTTAAATCAACCAATCGACTTCTTTTTCAGATTCTCCATCCCAGACAGCATCTAATATGTGTTACTCAGTCGAAGTTGAGCTCTGGATCCAAATTTGCAATCCCTTGCTAAATTGAGTTCTTTGCCAATTCTGAGATACAATTTGCTGTAACTTCTCAGGGAAAGCTCAGATCAACCAATCGACTGCTTTTTCAGATTCTGCTTTCCAGACAGCATCCAATATGTGTTTCTCGTTCGAAGTTGAGCTCTGGATTCAAATTTGCAATCCCTTGCTAAATTGAGTTCTTTGCCAATTCTGATGCACTTTGCTGTAAATTCTCAGGGAAAGCTCAGATCAACAAATCGACTGCTTTTTCATATTCTGCATCCCAGACAGCATTTTTAGCACAGGTATTAGATTTAATTCGTTTTTATGCTATGTTTGTATATTTATTGTTTTTATTCTCCCTGTGCACCGCCCCGAGTCCCTGTGGGGAGAGGGAGCGGTTTACAAAATCAATAAAATAAAAAATAAATAAAAATAAATAAATAAAATCCAATATGTGTTACTCAGTCGAAGTTGAGCTCTTGATCCAAATTTGCAATCCCTTGCTAAATTGTGTTCTTTGCCAATTCTGAGATACACTTTGCTGTAACTTCTCAGGGAAAGCTCAGATCAACCAATCGATTGCTTTTTCAACTTCTACATCCCAGAAGGCATCCAATATGGGTTTCTCGTTCGAAGTTGAGCTCTAGATCCAAATTTGCAATCCCTTGGTAAATTGAGTTCTTTGCCAATTCTGAGATACACTTTGGTGTAACTTCTCAGGGAAAGCTCAGATCAACCAATCGACTGCTTTTTCAATTTCTACATCCCAGAAAGCATCCAATATGTGTTTCTCATTTGAAGTTGAGCTCTGGATTCAAATTTGCAATCCCTTGCTAAATTGAGTTCTTTGCCAATTCTGAGATACACTTTGCTGTAACTTCTCAGGGAAAGCTCAGATCAAACAATCGATTGCTTTTTTAGCTTCTGCATCCCAGAGAGCATTAAAATATGGGTTTCTCGTTCGAAGTTGAGCTCTAGATCCAAATTTGCAATCCCTTGCTAAATTGAGTTCTTTGCCAATTCTGAGATACACTTTGCTGTAACTTCTCAGGGAAAGCTCAGATCAACCAATCGATTGCTTTTTCAACTTCTACATCCCAGACAGCATCCAATATGTGTTTCTCGTTTAAAGTTGAGCTCTGGATTCAAATTTGCAATCCCTTGCTAAATTGAGTTCTTTGCCAATTCTGAGATACACTTTGCTGTAACTTCTCCGGGAAAGCTTAAATCAACCAATCGACTTCTTTTTCAGATTCTGCATCCCAGACAGCATCTAATATGTGTTACTCAGTCGAAGTTGAGCTCTGGATCCAAATTTGCAATCCTTTGCTAAATTGAGTTCTTTGCCAATTCTGAGATACACTTTGCTGTAACTTCTCAGGGAAAGCTCAGATCAACCAATCGACTGCTTTTTCAGATTCTGCTTACCAGACAGCATCCAATATGTGTTTCTCGTTCGAAGTTGAGTTCTTTATCCAAATTTGCAGTCCCTGGCTAAATTGAGTTCTTTGCCAATTCTGAGATACACTTTGCTGTAACTTCTCAGGGAAAGCTCAGATCAACCAATCGACTGCGTTTTCAACTTCTGCATCCCAGACAGCATCCAATATGTGTTTCTCGTTTGAAGTTAAGCTCTGGATTCAAATTTGCAATCCCTTGCTAAATTGAGTTCTTTGCCAATTCTGAGATACACTTTGCTGTAACTTCTCAGGGAAAGCTCACATCAACCATTTGATTGCTGTTTCAGCTTCTGCATCTCAGGCAGCATCCAATATGTGTTTTTCGTTCGAATTTGAGCTATGGATCCAAATTTGCAGGTCCTGTCTAAATTGAGTTCTTTTGCCAATTCTGAGATACACTTTGCTGTAACTTCTGAGGGAAAGGTCAGATCATCCAATCGACTGGTCTATCAGCTTCTGGATCTCAGATAGCATCCAATAGGTATTTCGCATGAGAATTTGGATCAAAATTAGCTGTTCCTGGCTAAATTGAGGGTTTTTTTACCAATTCTGAGATGCTCATTGCTGTAACTTCCCAGGGAAAGGTCAGATCAACCAATCGACTGGGTTTTCAGCATCTGCAGGCAACATCCAATATGTGTGTCTGGTTCAAATTTGAGCTCTGGATCAAAATTTGCAATCCCTTGCTAAATTGTGTTCTTTGACAATTCTGAGATACACTTTGTTATAACTTCTCAGGGAAAGCTCAGATCAACCAATCGACTGCTTTTTCAGCTTCTACATCTCAGGCAGCATCCAATATTTGTTACTCAGTCGAAGTTGAGCTCTGGGTCCAAATTTGCAATCCCTTGCTAAATTGAGTTCTTTGCCAATTCTGAGATACAATTTGCTGTAACTTCTCAGGGAAAGCTCAGATCAACCAATCGACTGCTTTTTCAGATTCTGCTTATCAGAAAGCATCCAATATGTGTTTCTCGTTCGAAGTTGAGTTCTTTATCCAAATTTGCAGTCCCTGGCTAAATTGAGTTCTTTGCCAATTCTGAGATAACACTTTGCTGTAACTTCTCAGGGAAAGCTCACATCAACCAATTGACTGCTGTTTCAGCTTCTGCATCTCAGGCAGCATCCAATATGTGTTTTTCGTTCGAATTTGTGCTATAGACCCAAATTTGCAGGTCCTGTCTAAATTGAGTTCTTTTGCCAATTCTGAGATACACTTTGCTGTAACTTCTGAGGGAAAGGTAAGATCATCCAATTGACTGGTCTATCAGCTGCTGGATCTCAGATAGCATCCAATAGGTTTTTCGCATGCGAATTTGGATCAAAATTAGCTGTTCCTGGCTAAATTGAGTTTTTTTTTAACCAATTCTGAGATGCTCATTGCTGTAACTTCTCAGGGAAAGCTCAGATCAACCAATTGATTGCTGTTTCAGCTTCTGCATCTCAGGAAGCATCCAATATGTGTTTTTCGTTCGAATTTGAGCTAAGAATCCAAATTTGCAGGTCCTGTCTAAATTGAGTTCTTTTGCCAATTCTGAGATACACTTTGCTGTAACTTCTGAGGGAAAGGTCAGATCATCCAATCGACTGGTCTATCAGCTTCTGGATCTCAGATAGCATCCAATAGGTGTTTCGCATGCGAATTTGGATCAAAATTAGCTGTTCCTGGCTAAATTGAGTTTTTTTTTACCAATTCTGAGATGCTCATTGCTGTAACTTCTCAGGGAAAGCTCAGATCAACCAATCGACTGCGTTTTCAACTTCTGCATCCCAGACAGCATCCAATATGTGTTTCTTGTTTGAAGTTGAGCTCTGGATTCAAATTTGCAATCCCTTGCTAAATTGAGTTCTTTGCCAATTCTGATACACTTTGCTGTAACTTCTCAGGGAAAGCTCAAATCAACAAATCGACTGCTTTTTCATATTCTGCATCCCAGACAGCATTTTTAGCACAGGTATTTGATTTAATTCGTTTTTATGCTATGTTTGTATATTTATTGTTTTTATTCTCCCTGTGCACCGCCACGAGTCCCTGTGGGGAGAGGGAGCGGTTTACAAAATCAATAAAATAAAAAATAAATAAAAATAAATAAATAAAATCCAATATGTGTTACTCAGTCGAAGTTGAGCTCTTGATCCAAATTTGCAATCCCTTGCTAAATTGAGTTATTTGCCAATTCTGAGATGCACTTTGCTATAACTTCTCAGGTAAAGCTCACATCAACCAATCGATTGCTGTTTCAGTTTCTGCATCTCAGGCAGCATCCAATATGTGTTTTTCGTTCGAATTTGAGCTATGGATCCAAATTTGTAGGTCCTGTCTAAATTGAGTTCTTTTGCCAATTCTGAGATACACTTTGCTGTAACTTCTGAGGGAAAGGTCAGATCATCCAATCGACTGGTCTATCAGCTTCTGGATGTAAGATCGCATCCAATAGGTGTTTCGCATGCGAATTTGGATCAAAATTAGCTGTTCCTGGCTAAATTGAGTTTTTTTTTACCAATTCTGAGATGCTCATTGCTGTAACTTCTCAGGGAAAGGTCAGATCAACCAATCGACTGGGTTTTCAGCATCTGCATCACAGGCAACATCCAATATGTGTGTCTGGTTCAAATTTGAGCTCTGGATCAAAATTTGCAATCCCTTGCTAAATTGAGTTCTTTGCCAATTCTGAGATACAAGTTGCTGTAACGTCTCAGGGAAAGGTCAGATCAACCAATCGACTGCTTTTTCAGATTCTGCATCCCAGACAGCATTCAATATGTGTTTCTCATTTGAAGTTGAGCTCTGGATTCAAATTTGCAATCCCTTGCTAAATTGAGTTCTTTGCCAATTCTGATACACTTTGCTGTAACTTCTCAGGGAAAGCTCAGATCAACCAATCGACTTGTTTTTTGGTTTCTGCATTCCAGATAGCATTCAGTATGTGTTTCTCGTTCGAATTTGAGCTCTGGATCCAAATTTGCAGTTCCTGGCTAAATTGAGTTCTTTCCTCAATTCTGATATATGCTTGGCTGTAACTTCTCAGGGAAAGATCAGATCAACCAATCGACTTGTTTTTTGGTTTCTGCATTCCAGATAGCATTCACTATGTGTTTCTCGTTCGAATTTGAGCTCTGGATCCAAATTTGCAGTTCTTGGCTAAATTGAGTTCTTTTGCCAATTCTGATATACACTTGGCTGTAACTTCTCAGGGAAAGCTCAGATCAACCAATTGACTTGTTTTTCGACTTCTGCATCCCAGATAGCATTCAGAATGTGTTTCTCGTTCGAATTTGAGCTCTGGATCCAAATTTGCAGTTCCTGGTTATATTGAGTTCTTTCCTCAATTCTGATATATGCTTGGCTGTAACTTCTCAGGGAAAGCTCAGATCGACCAATCGACTTGTTTTTCGGCTTCTGCATCACAGATAGCATTCAGTATGTTTTTCTCGTTCGAATTTGAGCTCTGGATCCAAATTTGCAGTTCCTGGTTATATTGAGTTCTTTCCTCAATTCTGATATATGCTTGGCTGTAACTTCTCAGGGAAAGCTCAGATCAACCAATCGACTGCTTTTTTAGATTCTGCTTACCAGACAGCATCCAATATGTGTTACTCAGTCGAAGTTGAGCTCTGGATTCAAATTTGCAATCCCTTGCTAAATTGAGTTCTTTGCCAATTCTGAGATACAATTTGCTGTAACTTCTCCGGGAAAGCTTAAATCAACCAATCGACTGCTTTTTCAACTTCTGAATCCCAGACAGCATCCAATATGTGTTTCTCGTTTGAAGTTGAGCTCTGGATTCAAATTTGCAATCCCTTGCTAAATTGAGTTCTTTGCCAATTCGGAGATACACTTTGCTGTAACTTCTCAGGGAATGCTCAGATCAACCAATCGACTGCTTTTTCAGATTCTGCTTACCAGACAGCATCCAATATGTGTTTCTCGTTCGAAGTTGAGTTCTTTATCCAAATTTGCAGTCCCTGGCTAAATTGAGTTCTTTGCCAATTCTGAGGTACACTTTGCTGTAACTTCTCAGGGTATGCTCAGATCAACCAATCGACTGCGTTTTCAACTTCTGCATCCCAGACAGCATCCAATATGTGTTTCTCGTTTGAAGTTGAGCTCTGGATTCAAATTTGCAATCCCTTGCTAAATTGAGTTCTTTGCCAATTCTGAGATACACTTTGCTATAACTTCTCAGGGAAAGCTCAGATCAACCAATCGACTTCTTTTTCAGCTTCTACATCTCAGGCAGCATCCAATATGTTTTTCTCGTTCGAATTTGAGCTCTGGATCCAAATTTGCAATTCCTGTCTAAATTACGTTCTTTTGCCAATTCTGAGATAACACTTTGCTGTAACTTCTCAGGGAAAGCTCATATCAACCAATCGACTGCTGTTTCAGCTTCTGCATCTCAGGCAGCATCCAATATGTGTTTTTTGTTCGAATTTGAGCTATGGATCCAAATTTGCAGGTCCTGTCTAAATTGAGTTCTTTGCCAATTCTGAGATACACTTTGCTGTAACTTCTCAGGGAATGCTCAGATCAACCAATCGACTGCTTTTTCAGATTCTGCTTATCAGAAAGCATCCAATATGTGTTTCTCGTTCGAAGTTGAGTTCTTTATCCAAATTTGCAGTCCCTGGCTAAATTGAGTTCTTTGCCAATTCTGAGATAACACTTTGCTGTAACTTCTCAGGGAAAGCTCACATCAACCAATTGACTGCTGTTTCAGCTTCTGCATCTCAGGCAGCATCCAATATGTGTTTTTCGTTCGAATTTGTGCTATAGACCCAAATTTGCAGGTCCTGTCTAAATTGAGTTCTTTTGCCAATTCTGAGATACACTTTGCTGTAACTTCTGAGGGAAAGGTAAGATCATCCAATTGACTGGTCTATCAGCTGCTGGATCTCAGATAGCATCCAATAGGTTTTTCGCATGCGAATTTGGATCTAAATTAGCTGTTCCTGGCTAAATTGAGTTTTTTTTTAACCAATTCTGAGATGCTCATTGCTGTAACTTCTCAGGGAAAGCTCAGATCAACCAATTGATTGCTGTTTCAGCTTCTGCATCTCAGGAAGCATCCAATATGTGTTTTTCGTTCGAATTTGAGCTATGGATCCAAATTTGCAGGTCCTGTCTAAATTGAGTTCTTTTGCCAATTCTGAGATACACTTTGCTGTAACTTCTGAGGGAAAGGTCAGATCATCCAATCGACTGGTCTATCAGCTTCTGGATCTCAGATAGCATCCAATAGGTGTTTCGCATGCGAATTTGGATCAAAATTAGCTGTTCCTGGCTAAATTGAGTTTTTTTTTACCAATTCTGAGATGCTCATTGCTGTAACTTCTCAGGGAAAGCTCAGATCAACCAATCGACTGCGTTTTCAACTTCTGCATCCCAGACAGCATCCAATATGTGTTTCTTGTTTGAAGTTGAGCTCTGGATTCAAATTTGCAATCCCTTGCTAAATTGAGTTCTTTGCCAATTCTGATACACTTTGCTGTAACTTCTCAGGGAAAGCTCAAATCAACAAATCGACTGCTTTTTCATATTCTGCATCCCAGACAGCATTTTTAGCACAGGTATTTGATTTAATTCGTTTTTATGCTATGTTTGTATATTTATTGTTTTTATTCTCCCTGTGCACCGCCACGAGTCCCTGTGGGGAGAGGGAGCGGTTTACAAAATCAATAAAATAAAAAATAAATAAAAATAAATAAATAAAATCCAATATGTGTTACTCAGTCGAAGTTGAGCTCTTGATCCAAATTTGCAATCCCTTGCTAAATTGAGTTATTTGCCAATTCTGAGATGCACTTTGCTATAACTTCTCAGGTAAAGCTCACATCAACCAATCGATTGCTGTTTCAGTTTCTGCATCTCAGGCAGCATCCAATATGTGTTTTTCGTTCGAATTTGAGCTATGGATCCAAATTTGTAGGTCCTGTCTAAATTGAGTTCTTTTGCCAATTCTGAGATACACTTTGCTGTAACTTCTGAGGGAAAGGTCAGATCATCCAATCGACTGGTCTATCAGCTTCTGGATGTAAGATCGCATCCAATAGGTGTTTCGCATGCGAATTTGGATCAAAATTAGCTGTTCCTGGCTAAATTGAGTTTTTTTTTACCAATTCTGAGATGCTCATTGCTGTAACTTCTCAGGGAAAGGTCAGATCAACCAATCGACTGGGTTTTCAGCATCTGCATCACAGGCAACATCCAATATGTGTGTCTGGTTCAAATTTGAGCTCTGGATCAAAATTTGCAATCCCTTGCTAAATTGAGTTCTTTGCCAATTCTGAGATACAAGTTGCTGTAACGTCTCAGGGAAAGGTCAGATCAACCAATCGACTGCTTTTTCAGATTCTGCATCCCAGACAGCATTCAATATGTGTTTCTCATTTGAAGTTGAGCTCTGGATTCAAATTTGCAATCCCTTGCTAAATTGAGTTCTTTGCCAATTCTGATACACTTTGCTGTAACTTCTCAGGGAAAGCTCAGATCAACCAATCGACTTGTTTTTTGGTTTCTGCATTCCAGATAGCATTCAGTATGTGTTTCTCGTTCGAATTTGAGCTCTGGATCCAAATTTGCAGTTCCTGGCTAAATTGAGTTCTTTCCTCAATTCTGATATATGCTTGGCTGTAACTTCTCAGGGAAAGATCAGATCAACCAATCGACTTGTTTTTTGGTTTCTGCATTCCAGATAGCATTCACTATGTGTTTCTCGTTCGAATTTGAGCTCTGGATCCAAATTTGCAGTTCTTGGCTAAATTGAGTTCTTTTGCCAATTCTGATATACACTTGGCTGTAACTTCTCAGGGAAAGCTCAGATCAACCAATTGACTTGTTTTTCGACTTCTGCATCCCAGATAGCATTCAGAATGTGTTTCTCGTTCGAATTTGAGCTCTGGATCCAAATTTGCAGTTCCTGGTTATATTGAGTTCTTTCCTCAATTCTGATATATGCTTGGCTGTAACTTCTCAGGGAAAGCTCAGATCGACCAATCGACTTGTTTTTCGGCTTCTGCATCACAGATAGCATTCAGTATGTTTTTCTCGTTCGAATTTGAGCTCTGGATCCAAATTTGCAGTTCCTGGTTATATTGAGTTCTTTCCTCAATTCTGATATATGCTTGGCTGTAACTTCTCAGGGAAAGCTCAGATCAACCAATCGACTGCTTTTTTAGATTCTGCTTACCAGACAGCATCCAATATGTGTTACTCAGTCGAAGTTGAGCTCTGGATTCAAATTTGCAATCCCTTGCTAAATTGAGTTCTTTGCCAATTCTGAGATACAATTTGCTGTAACTTCTCCGGGAAAGCTTAAATCAACCAATCGACTGCTTTTTCAACTTCTGAATCCCAGACAGCATCCAATATGTGTTTCTCGTTTGAAGTTGAGCTCTGGATTCAAATTTGCAATCCCTTGCTAAATTGAGTTCTTTGCCAATTCTGAGATACACTTTGCTGTAACTTCTCAGGGAATGCTCAGATCAACCAATCGACTGCTTTTTCAGATTCTGCTTACCAGACAGCATCCAATATGTGTTTCTCGTTCGAAGTTGAGTTCTTTATCCAAATTTGCAGTCCCTGGCTAAATTGAGTTCTTTGCCAATTCTGAGGTACACTTTGCTGTAACTTCTCAGGGTATGCTCAGATCAACCAATCGACTGCGTTTTCAACTTCTGCATCCCAGACAGCATCCAATATGTGTTTCTCGTTTGAAGTTGAGCTCTGGATTCAAATTTGCAATCCCTTGCTAAATTGAGTTCTTTGCCAATTCTGAGATACACTTTGCTATAACTTCTCAGGGAAAGCTCAGATCAACCAATCGACTTCTTTTTCAGCTTCTACATCTCAGGCAGCATCCAATATGTTTTTCTCGTTCGAATTTGAGCTCTGGATCCAAATTTGCAATTCCTGTCTAAATTACGTTCTTTTGCCAATTCTGAGATAACACTTTGCTGTAACTTCTCAGGGAAAGCTCATATCAACCAATCGACTGCTGTTTCAGCTTCTGCATCTCAGGCAGCATCCAATATGTGTTTTTTGTTCGAATTTGAGCTATGGATCCAAATTTGCAGGTCCTGTCTAAATTGAGTTCTTTTGCCAATTCTGAGATACACTTTGCTGTAACTTCTGAGGGAAAGGTCAGATCATCCAATCGACTGGTCTATCAGCTTCTGGATCTCAGATAGCATCCAATAGGTGTTTCGCATGCGAATTTGGATCAAAATTAGCTGTTCCTGGCTAAATTGAGTTTTTTTTAACCAATTCTGAGATGCTCATTGCTGTAACTTCTCAGGGAAAGGTCAGATCAACAAATCGACTGCTTTTTCATATTCTGCATCCCAGACAGCATTTTTAGCACAGGTATTAGATTTAATTCGTTTTTATGCTATGTTTGTATATTTATTGTTTTTATTCTCCCTGTGCACCGCCCCGAGTCCCTGTGGGGAGAGGGAGCGGTTTACAAATTCAATAAAATAAAAAATAAATAAAAATAAATAAATAAAATCCAATATGTGTTACTCAGTCGAAGTTGAGCTCTTGATCCAAATTTGCAATCTCTTGCTAAATTGAGTTCTTTGCCAATTTTGAGATACAAGTTGCTGTAACGTCTCAGGGAAAGCTCAGATCAACCAATCGACTTGTTTTTTGGTTTCTGCATTCCAGATAGCATTCAGTATGTGTTTCTCGTTCGAATTTGAGCTCTGGATCCAAATTTGCAGTTCCTGGCTAAATTGAGTTCTTTCCTCAATTCTGATATATGCTTGGCTGTAACTTCTCAGGGAAAGATCAGATCAACCAATCGACTTGTTTTTTGGTTTCTGCATTCCAGATAGCATTCACTATGTGTTTCTCGTTCGAATTTGAGCTCTGAATCCAAATTTGCAGTTCTTGGCTAAATTGAGTTCTTTTGCCAATTCTGACATACACTTGGCTGTAACTTCTCAGGGAAAGCTCAGATCAACCAATTGACTTGTTTTTCGACTTCTGCATCACAGATAGCATTCAGTATGTTTTTCTCGTTCGAATTTGAGCTCTGGATCCAAATTTGCAGTTCCTGGTTATATTGAGTTCTTTCCTCAATTCTGATATATGCTTGGCTGTAACTTCTCAGGGAAAGCTCAGATCAACCAATCGACGGCTTTTTTAGATTCTGCTTACCAGACAGCATCCAATATGTGTTACTCAGTCGAAGTTGAGCTCTGGATTCAAATTTGCAATCCCTTGCTAAATTGAGTTCTTTGCCAATTCTGAGATACACTTTGCTGTAACTTCTCAGGGAAAGCTCAGATCAACCAATCAACTGCTTTTTCAGATTCTGCTTACCAGACAGCATCCAATATGTGTTTCTCGTTCGAAGTTGAGTTCTTTATCCAAATTTG
The DNA here is from genome assembly GCA_039707465.1 of Rhabdophis nuchalis. Taxonomy (NCBI): domain Eukaryota; kingdom Metazoa; phylum Chordata; class Lepidosauria; order Squamata; family Natricidae; genus Rhabdophis; species Rhabdophis nuchalis. The sequence continues at coordinate 17,161,509 of CM077653.1, forward strand.
CAGTCCCTGGCTAAATTGAGTTCTTTGCCAATTCTGAGGTACACTTTGCTGTAACTTCTCAGGGTATGCTCAGATCAACCAATCGACTGCGTTTACAACTTCTGCATCCCAGACAGCATCCAATATGTGTTTCTCGTTTGAAGTTGAGCTCTGGATTCAAATTTGCAATCCCTTGCTAAATTGAGTTCTTTGCCAATTCTGAGATACACTTTGCTATAACTTCTCAGGGAAAGCTCAGATCAACCAATCGACTTCTTTTTCAGCTTCTACATCTCAGGCAGCATCCAATATGTTTTTCTCGTTCGAATTTGAGCTCTGGATCCAAATTTGCAATTCCTGTCTAAATTACGTTCTTTTGCCAATTCTGAGATAACACTTTGCTGTAACTTCTCAGGGAAAGCTCATATCAACCAATCGACTGCTGTTTCAGCTTCTGCATCTCAGGCAGCATCCAATATGTGTTTTTCGTTCGAATTTGAGCTATGGATCCAAATTTGCAGGTCCTGTCTAAATTGAGTTCTTTTGCCAATTCTGAGATACACTTTGCTGTAACTTCTGAGGGAAAGGTCAGATCATCCAATCGACTGGTCTATCAGCTTCTGGATCTCAGATAGCATCCAATAGGTGTTTCGCATGCGAATTTGGATCAAAATTAGCTGTTCCTGGCTAAATTGAGTTTTTTTTAACCAATTCTGAGATGCTCATTGCTGTAACTTCTCAGGGAAAGGTCAGATCAACCAATCTACTGGCTTTTCAGCATCTGCATCGCAGGCAACATCCAATATGTGTGTGTAGTTCAAATTTGAACTCTGGATCAAAATTTGCAATCCCTTGCTAAATTGAGTTCTTTGACAATTCTGAGATACACTTTGCTGTAACTTCTCCGGGAAAGCTTAAATCAACCAATCGACTGCTTTTTCAGATTCTGCATCCCAGATAGCATCTAATATGTGTTACTCAGTCGAAGTTGAGCTCTGGATCCAAATTTGCAATCCCTTGCTAAATTGAGTTCTTTGCCAATTCTGAGATACAATTTGCTGTAACTTCTCAGGGAAAGCTCAGATCAACAAATCGACTGCTTTTTGATATTCTGCATCCCAGACAGCATTTTTAGCACAGGTATTAGATTTAATTCGTTTTTATGCTATGTTTGTATATTTATTGTTTTTATTCTCCCTGTGCACCGCCCCGAGTCCCTGTGGGGAGAGGGAGCGGTTTAAAAATTCAATAAAATAAAAAATAAATAAAAATCAATAAATAAAATCCAATATGTGTTTCTCGTTCGAATTTGAGCTCTGGATCCAAATTTGCAATTCCTGTCTAAATTGAGTTCTTTTCCCAATTCTGAGAAAACACTTTGTTGTAACTTCTCAGGGAAAGCTCACATCAACCAATCGACTGCTGTTTCAGCTTCTGCATCTCAGGCAGCATCCAATATGTGTTTTTCGTTCAAATTTGAGCTATGGATCCAAATTTGCAGCTCCTGTCTAAATTGAGTTCTTTTGCCAATTCTGAGATACACTTTGCTGTAACTTCTGAGGGAAAGGTCAGATCATCCAATCGACTGGTCTATCAGCTTCTGGATCTCAGATAGCATCCAATAGGTGTTTCGCATGCGAATTTGGATCAAAATTAGCTGTTCCTGGCTAAATTGAGTTTTTTTTTACCAATTCTGAGATGCTCATTGCTGTAACTTCTCAGGGAAAGGTCAGATCAACCACTCGACTGGGTTTTCAGATTCTGCATCCCAGACAGCATCCAATATGTGTTTCTCGTTCAAAGTTGAGCTCTTGATCCAAATTTGCAACCCCTTGCTAAATTGAGTTCTTTACCAATTCTGAGATACAATTTGCTGTAACTTCTCAGGGAAAGCTCAGATCAACAAATCGACTGCTTTTTGATATTCTGCATCCCAGACAGCATTTTTAGCACAGGTATTAGATTTAATTCGTTTTTATGCTATGTTTGTATATTTATTGTTTTTATTCTCCCTGTGCACCGCCCCGAGTCCCTGTGGGGAGAGGGAGCGGTTTAAAAATTCAATAAAATAAAAAATAAATAAAAATCAATAAATAAAATCCAATATGTGTTTCTCGTTCGAATTTGAGCTCTGGATCCAAATTTGCAATTCCTGTCTAAATTGAGTTCTTTTCCCAATTCTGAGAAAACACTTTGTTGTAACTTCTCAGGGAAAGCTCACATCAACCAATCGACTGCTGTTTCAGCTTCTGCATCTCAGGCAGCATCCAATATGTGTTTTTCGTTCAAATTTGAGCTATGGATCCAAATTTGCAGCTCCTGTCTAAATTGAGTTCTTTTGCCAATTCTGAGATACACTTTGCTGTAACTTCTGAGGGAAAGGTCAGATCATCCAATCGACTGGTCTATCAGCTTCTGGATCTCAGATAGCATCCAATAGGTGTTTCGCATGCGAATTTGGATCAAAATTAGCTGTTCCTGGCTAAATTGAGTTTTTTTTTACCAATTCTGAGATGCTCATTGCTGTAACTTCTCAGGGAAAGGTCAGATCAACCACTCGACTGGGTTTTCAGATTCTGCATCCCAGACAGCATCCAATATGTGTTTCTCGTTCAAAGTTGAGCTCTTGATCCAAATTTGCAACCCCTTGCTAAATTGAGTTCTTTACCAATTCTGAGATACACTTTGCTGTAACTTCTCAGGGAAATCTCAGATCAACCAATCGACTTGTTTTTCGGCTTCTGCATCCCAGGTAGCATTCAGTATGTGTTTCTCGTTCGAATTTGAGCTCTGGATCCAAATTTGCAGTTCCTGGCTAAATTGAGTTCTTTCCTCAATTCTGATATATGCTTGGCTGTAACTTCTCAGGGAAAGCTCAGATCAACCAATCGACTGGGTTTTCAGATTCTGCATCCCAGACAGCATCCAATATGTGTTTCTCATTCGAAGTTGAGCTCTTGATCCAAATTTGCAATCCATTGCTAAATTGTGTTCTTTGCCAATTCTGAGATACACTTTGCTGTAACTTCTCAGGGAAAGCTCAGATCAACAAATCGACTGCTTTTTCAGATTCTGCCCCCAGACAGCATCCAATATGTGTTTCTCGTTCAAAGTTGAGCTCTTGATCCAAATTTGCAACCCCTTGATAAATTGAGTTCTTTACCAATTCTGAGATACACTTTGCTGTAACTTCTCAGGGAAAGGTCAGATCAACCAATCGACTGGGTTTTCAGCATCTGCATCGCAGGCAACATCCAATATGTGTGTCTGGTTCAAATTTGAGCTCTGGATCAAAATTTGCAGTTCCTGGCTAAATTGAGTTCTTTCCTCAATTCTGATATATGCTTGGCTGTAACTTCTCAGGGAAAGCTCAGATCGACCAATCGACTTGTTTTTCGGTTTCTGCATCACAGATAGCAATCAGTATGTGTTTCTCGTTCGAATTTGACCTCTGGATCCAAATTTGCAGTTCCTGGCTAAATTGAGTTCTTTCCTCAATTCTGATATATGCTTGGTTGTAACTTCCCAGGGAAAGCTCAGATCAACCAATCCACTTGTTTTTTGGTTTCTGCATTCCAGATAGCATTCAGTATGTGTTTCTCGTTCGAATTTGAGCTCTGGATCCAAATTTGCAGTTCCTGGCTAAATTGAGTTCTTTCCTCAATTCTGATATATGCTTGGCTGTAACTTCTCAGGGAAAGATCAGATCAACCAATCGACTTGTTTTTTGGTTTCTGCATTCCAGATAGCATTCACTATGTGTTTCTCGTTCGAATTTGAGCTCTGAATCCAAATTTGCAGTTCTTGGCTAAATTGAGTTCTTTTGCCAATTCTGACATACACTTGGCTGTAACTTCTCAGGGAAAGCTCAGATCAACCAATTGACTTGTTTTTCGACTTCTGCATCCCAGATAGCATTCAGAATGTGTTTCTCGTTCGAATTTGAGCTCTGGATCCAAATTTGCAGTTCCTGGTTATATTGAGTTCTTTCCTCAATTCTGATATATGCTTGGCTGTAACTTCTCAGGGAAAGCTCAGATCGACCAATCGACTTGTTTTTCGGCTTCTGCATCACAGATAGCATTCAGTATGTTTTTCTCGTTCGAATTTGAGCTCTGGATCCAAATTTGCAATCCCTTGCTAAATTGAGTTCTTTGCCAATTCTGAGATACACTTTGGTGTAACTTCTCAGGGAAAGCTCAGATCAACCAATCTATTGCTTTTTCAACTTCTACATCCCAGACAGCATCCAATATGTGTTTCTCGTTTGAAGTTGAGCTCTGGATTCAAATTTGCAATCCCTTGCTAAATTGAGTTCTTTGCCAATTCTGAGATACACTTTGCTGTAACTTCTCCGGGAAAGCTTAAATCAACCAATCGACTGCTTTTTCAGATTCTGCATCCCAGATAGCATCTAATATGTGTTACTCAGTCGAAGTTGAGCTCTGGATCCAAATTTGCAATCCCTTGCTAAATTGAGTTCTTTGCCAATTCTGAGATACAATTTGCTGTAACTTCTCAGGGAAAGCTCAGATCAACCAATCAACTGCTTTTTCAGATTCTGCTTACCAGAGAGCATCCAATATGTGTTTTTTTCGTTCGAAGTTGAGTTCTTTATCCAAATTTGCAGTCCCTGGCTAAATTGAGTTCTTTGCCAATTCTGAGATACACTTTGCTGTAACATCTCAGGGAAAGCTCAGATCAACCAATCGACTGCGTTTTCAACTTCTGCATCCCAAACAGCATCCAATATGTGTTTCTCGTTTGAAGTTGAGCTCTGGATTCAAATTTGCAATCCCTTGCTAAATTGAGTTCTTTGCCAATTCTGAGATACACTTTGCTGTAACTTCTCAGGGAAAGCTCAGATCAACCAATTGACTGTTTTTTCAGATTCTGCATCCCAGACAGCATTCAATATGTGTTTCTCGTTCGAAGTTGAGCTCTTTATCCAAATTTGCAATCCCTTGCTAAATTGAGTTCTTTGCCAATTCTGAGATACACTTTGCTGTAACATCTCCGGGAAAGCTTAAATCAACCAATCGACTGCTTTTTCAGATTCTGCATCCCAGATAGCATCTAATATGTGTTACTCAGTCGAAGTTGAGCTCTGGATCCAAATTTGCAATCCCTTGCTAAATTGAGTTCTTTGCCAATTCTGAGATACAATTTGCTGTAACTTCTCAGGGAAAGCTCAGATCAACAAATCGACTGCTTTTTGATATTCTGCATCCCAGACAGCATTTTTAGCACAGGTATTAGATTTAATTCGTTTTTATGCTATGTTTGTATATTTATTGTTTTTATTCTCCCTGTGCACCGCCCCGAGTCCCTGTGGGGAGAGGGAGCGGTTTAAAAATTCAATAAAATAAAAAATAAATAAAAATCAATAAATAAAATCCAATATGTGTTTCTCGTTCGAATTTGAGCTCTGGATCCAAATTTGCAATTCCTGTCTAAATTGAGTTCTTTTCCCAATTCTGAGAAAACACTTTGTTGTAACTTCTCAGGGAAAGCTCACATCAACCAATCGACTGCTGTTTCAGCTTCTGCATCTCAGGCAGCATCCAATATGTGTTTTTCGTTCAAATTTGAGCTATGGATCCAAATTTGCAGCTCCTGTCTAAATTGAGTTCTTTTGCCAATTCTGAGATACACTTTGCTGTAACTTCTGAGGGAAAGGTCAGATCATCCAATCGACTGGTCTATCAGCTTCTGGATCTCAGATAGCATCCAATAGGTGTTTCGCATGCGAATTTGGATCAAAATTAGCTGTTCCTGGCTAAATTGAGTTTTTTTTTACCAATTCTGAGATGCTCATTGCTGTAACTTCTCAGGGAAAGGTCAGATCAACCACTCGACTGGGTTTTCAGATTCTGCATCCCAGACAGCATCCAATATGTGTTTCTCGTTCAAAGTTGAGCTCTTGATCCAAATTTGCAACCCCTTGCTAAATTGAGTTCTTTACCAATTCTGAGATACACTTTGCTGTAACTTCTCAGGGAAATCTCAGATCAACCAATCGACTTGTTTTTCGGCTTCTGCATCCCAGGTAGCATTCAGTATGTGTTTCTCGTTCGAATTTGAGCTCTGGATCCAAATTTGCAGTTCCTGGCTAAATTGAGTTCTTTCCTCAATTCTGATATATGCTTGGCTGTAACTTCTCAGGGAAAGATCAGATCAACCAATCGACTTATTTTTTGGTTTCTGCATTCCAGATAGCATTCACTATGTGTTTCTCGTTCGAATTTGAGCTCTGAATCCAAATTTGCAGTTCTTGGCTAAATTGAGTTCTTTTGCCAATTCTGACATACACTTGGCTGTAACTTCTCAGGGAAAGCTCAGATCAACCAATTGACTTGTTTTTCGACTTCTGCATCCCAGATAGCATTCAGAATGTGTTTCTCGTTCGAATTTGAGCTCTGGATCCAAATTTGCAGTTCCTGGTTATATTGAGTTCTTTCCTCAATTCTGATATATGCTTGGCTGTAACTTCTCAGGGAAAGCTCAGATCGACCAATCGACTTGTTTTTCGGCTTCTGCATCACAGATAGCATTCAGTATGTTTTTCTCGTTCGAATTTGAGCTCTGGATCCAAATTTGCAATCCCTTGCTAAATTGAGTTCTTTGCCAATTCTGAGATACACTTTGGTGTAACTTCTCAGGGAAAGCTCAGATCAACCAATCTATTGCTTTTTCAACTTCTACATCCCAGACAGCATCCAATATGTGTTTCTCGTTTGAAGTTGAGCTCTGGATTCAAATTTGCAATCCCTTGCTAAATTGAGTTCTTTGCCAATTCTGAGATACACTTTGCTGTAACTTCTCCGGGAAAGCTTAAATCAACCAATCGACTGCTTTTTCAGATTCTGCATCCCAGATAGCATCTAATATGTGTTACTCAGTCGAAGTTGAGCTCTGGATCCAAATTTGCAATCCCTTGCTAAATTGAGTTCTTTGCCAATTCTGAGATACAATTTGCTGTAACTTCTCAGGGAAAGCTCAGATCAACCAATCAACTGCTTTTTCAGATTCTGCTTACCAGAGAGCATCCAATATGTGTTTTTTTCGTTCGAAGTTGAGTTCTTTATCCAAATTTGCAGTCCCTGGCTAAATTGAGTTCTTTGCCAATTCTGAGATACACTTTGCTGTAACATCTCAGGGAAAGCTCAGATCAACCAATCGACTGCGTTTTCAACTTCTGCATCCCAAACAGCATCCAATATGTGTTTCTCGTTTGAAGTTGAGCTCTGGATTCAAATTTGCAATCCCTTGCTAAATTGAGTTCTTTGCCAATTCTGAGATACACTTTGCTGTAACTTCTCAGGGAAAGCTCAGATCAACCAATTGACTGTTTTTTCAGATTCTGCATCCCAGACAGCATTCAATATGTGTTTCTCGTTCGAAGTTGAGCTCTTTATCCAAATTTGCAATCCCTTGCTAAATTGAGTTCTTTGCCAATTCTGAGATACACTTTGCTGTAACATCTCCGGGAAAGCTTAAATCAACCAATCGACTGCTTTTTCAGATTCTGCATCCCAGATAGCATCTAATATGTGTTACTCAGTCGAAGTTGAGCTCTGGATCCAAATTTGCAATCCCTTGCTAAATTGAGTTCTTTGCCAATTCTGAGATACAATTTGCTGTAACTTCTCAGGGAAAGCTCAGATCAACAAATCGACTGCTTTTTGATATTCTGCATCCCAGACAGCATTTTTAGCACAGGTATTAGATTTAATTCGTTTTTATGCTATGTTTGTATATTTATTGTTTTTATTCTCCCTGTGCACCGCCCCGAGTCCCTGTGGGGAGAGGGAGCGGTTTAAAAATTCAATAAAATAAAAAATAAATAAAAATCAATAAATAAAATCCAATATGTGTTTCTCGTTCGAATTTGAGCTCTGGATCCAAATTTGCAATTCCTGTCTAAATTGAGTTCTTTTCCCAATTCTGAGAAAACACTTTGTTGTAACTTCTCAGGGAAAGCTCACATCAACCAATCGACTGCTGTTTCAGCTTCTGCATCTCAGGCAGCATCCAATATGTGTTTTTCGTTCAAATTTGAGCTATGGATCCAAATTTGCAGCTCCTGTCTAAATTGAGTTCTTTTGCCAATTCTGAGATACACTTTGCTGTAACTTCTGAGGGAAAGGTCAGATCATCCAATCGACTGGTCTATCAGCTTCTGGATCTCAGATAGCATCCAATAGGTGTTTCGCATGCGAATTTGGATCAAAATTAGCTGTTCCTGGCTAAATTGAGTTTTTTTTTACCAATTCTGAGATGCTCATTGCTGTAACTTCTCAGGGAAATCTCAGATCAACCAATCGACTTGTTTTTCGGCTTCTGCATCCCAGGTAGCATTCAGTATGTGTTTCTCGTTCGAATTTGAGCTCTGGATCCAAATTTGCAGTTCCTGGCTAAATTGAGTTCTTTCCTCAATTCTGATATATGCTTGGCTGTAACTTCTCAGGGAAAGCTCAGATCAACCAATCGACTGGGTTTTCAGATTCTGCATCCCAGACAGCATCCAATATGTGTTTCTCATTCGAAGTTGAGCTCTTGATCCAAATTTGCAATCCATTGCTAAATTGTGTTCTTTGCCAATTCTGAGATACACTTTGCTGTAACTTCTCAGGGAAAGCTCAGATCAACAAATCGACTGCTTTTTCAGATTCTGCCCCCAGACAGCATCCAATATGTGTTTCTCGTTCAAAGTTGAGCTCTTGATCCAAATTTGCAACCCCTTGATAAATTGAGTTCTTTACCAATTCTGAGATACACTTTGCTGTAACTTCTCAGGGAAAGGTCAGATCAACCAATCGACTGGGTTTTCAGCATCTGCATCGCAGGCAACATCCAATATGTGTGTCTGGTTCAAATTTGAGCTCTGGATCAAAATTTGCAGTTCCTGGCTAAATTGAGTTCTTTCCTCAATTCTGATATATGCTTGGCTGTAACTTCTTAGGGAAAGCTCAGATCGACCAATCGACTTGTTTTTCGGTTTCTGCATCACAGATAGCAATCAGTATGTGTTTCTCGTTCGAATTTGACCTCTGGATCCAAATTTGCAGTTCCTGGCTAAATTGAGTTCTTTCCTCAATTCTGATATATGCTTGGTTGTAACTTCTCAGGGAAAGCTCAGATCAACCAATCGACTTGTTTTTTGGTTTCTGCATTCCAGATAGCATTCAGTATGTGTTTCTCGTTCGAATTTGAGCTCTGGATCCAAATTTGCAGTTCCTGGCTAAATTGAGTTCTTTCCTCAATTCTGATATATGCTTGGCTGTAACTTCTCAGGGAAAGATCAGATCAACCAATCGACTTGTTTTTTGGTTTCTGCATTCCAGATAGCATTCACTATGTGTTTCTCGTTCGAATTTGAGCTCTGAATCCAAATTTGCAGTTCTTGGCTAAATTGAGTTCTTTTGCCAATTCTGACATACACTTGGCTGTAACTTCTCAGGGAAAGCTCAGATCAACCAATTGACTTGTTTTTCGACTTCTGCATCCCAGATAGCATTCAGAATGTGTTTCTCGTTCGAATTTGAGCTCTGGATCCAAATTTGCAGTTCCTGGTTATATTGAGTTCTTTCCTCAATTCTGATATATGCTTGGCTGTAACTTCTCAGGGAAAGCTCAGATCGACCAATCGACTTGTTTTTCGGCTTCTGCATCACAGATAGCATTCAGTATGTTTTTCTCGTTCGAATTTGAGCTCTGGATCCAAATTTGCAATCCCTTGCTAAATTGAGTTCTTTGCCAATTCTGAGATACACTTTGGTGTAACTTCTCAGGGAAAGCTCAGATCAACCAATCGATTGCTTTTTCAACTTCTACATCCCAGACAGCATCCAATATGTGTTTCTCGTTTGAAGTTGAGCTCTGGATTCAAATTTGCAATCCCTTGCTAAATTGAGTTCTTTGCCAATTCTGAGATACACTTTGCTGTAACTTCTCCGGGAAAGCTTAAATCAACCAATCGACTGCTTTTTCAGATTCTGCATCCCAGATAGCATCTAATATGTGTTACTCAGTCGAAGTTGAGCTCTGGATCCAAATTTGCAATCCCTTGCTAAATTGAGTTCTTTGCCAATTCTGAGATACAATTTGCTGTAACTTCTCAGGGAAAGCTCAGATCAACCAATCAACTGCTTTTTCAGATTCTGCTTACCAGAGAGCATCCAATATGTGTTTTTTTCGTTCGAAGTTGAGTTCTTTATCCAAATTTGCAGTCCCTGGCTAAATTGAGTTCTTTGCCAATTCTGAGATACACTTTGCTGTAACATCTCAGGGAAAGCTCAGATCAACCAATCGACTGCGTTTTCAACTTCTGCATCCCAAACAGCATCCAATATGTGTTTCTCGTTTGAAGTTGAGCTCTGGATTCAAATTTGCAATCCCTTGCTAAATTGAGTTCTTTGCCAATTCTGAGATACACTTTGCTGTAACTTCTCAGGGAAAGCTCAGATCAACCAATTGACTGTTTTTTCAGATTCTGCATCCCAGACAGCATTCAATATGTGTTTCTCGTTCGAAGTTGAGCTCTTTATCCAAATTTGCAATCCCTTGCTAAATTGAGTTCTTTGCCAATTCTGATACACTTTGCTGTAACTTCTCAGGGAAAGCTCAGATCAACAAATCGACTGCTTTTTGATATTCTGCATCCCAGACAGCATTTTTAGCACAGGTATTAGATTTAATTCGTTTTTATGCTATGTTTGTATATTTATTGTTTTTATTCTCCCTGTGCACCGCCCCGAGTCCCTGTGGGGAGAGGGAGCGGTTTAAAAATTCAATAAAATAAAAAATAAATAAAAATCAATAAATAAAATCCAATATGTGTTTCTCGTTCGAATTTGAGCTCTGGATCCAAATTTGCAATTCCTGTCTAAATTGAGTTCTTTTCCCAATTCTGAGAAAACACTTTGTTGTAACTTCTCAGGGAAAGCTCACATCAACCAATCGACTGCTGTTTCAGCTTCTGCATCTCAGGCAGCATCCAATATGTGTTTTTTGTTCAAATTTGAGCTATGGATCCAAATTTGCAGCTCCTGTCTAAATTGAGTTCTTTTGCCAATTCTGAGATACACTTTGCTGTAACTTCTGAGGGAAAGGTCAGATCATCCAATCGACTGGGTTTTCAGATTCTGCATCCCAGACAGCATCCAATATGTGTTTCTCATTCGAAGTTGAGCTCTTGATCCAAATTTGCAATCCATTGCTAAATTGTGTTCTTTGCCAATTCTGAGATACACTTTGCTGTAACTTCTCAGGGAAAGCTCAGATCAACAAATCGACTGCTTTTTCAGATTCTGCCCCCAGACAGCATCCAATATGTGTTTCTCGTTCAAAGTTGAGCTCTTGATCCAAATTTGCAACCCCTTGATAAATTGAGTTCTTTACCAATTCTGAGATACACTTTGCTGTAACTTCTCAGGGAAAGGTCAGATCAACCAATCGACTGGGTTTTCAGCATCTGCATCGCAGGCAACATCCAATATGTGTGTCTGGTTCAAATTTGAGCTCTGGATCAAAATTTGCAGTTCCTGGCTAAATTGAGTTCTTTCCTCAATTCTGATATATGCTTGGCTGTAACTTCTCAGGGAAAGCTCAGATCGACCAATCGACTTGTTTTTCGTTTTCTGCATCACAGATAGCAATCAGTATGTGTTTCTCGTTCGAATTTGACCTCTGGATCCAAATTTGCAGTTCCTGGCTAAATTGAGTTCTTTCCTCAATTCTGATATATGCTTGGTTGTAACTTCTCAGGGAAAGCTCAGATCAACCAATCGACTTGTTTTTTGGTTTCTGCATTCCAGATAGCATTCAGTATGTGTTTCTCGTTCGAATTTGAGCTCTGGATCCAAATTTGCAGTTCCTGGCTAAATTGAGTTCTTTCCTCAATTCTGATATATGCTTGGCTGTAACTTCTCAGGGAAAGATCAGATCAACCAATCGACTTGTTTTTTGGTTTCTGCATTCCAGATAGCATTCACTATGTGTTTCTCGTTCGAATTTGAGCTCTGGATCCAAATTTGCAGTTCTTGGCTAAATTGAGTTCTTTTGCCAATTCTGACATACACTTGGCTGTAACTTCTCAGGGAAAGCTCAGATCAACCAATTGACTTGTTTTTCGACTTCTGCATCCCAGATAGCATTCAGTATGTTTTTCTCGTTCGAATTTGAGCTCTGGATCCAAATTTGCAGTTCCTGGTTATATTGAGTTCTTTCCTCAATTCTGATATATGCTTGGCTGTAACTTCTCAGGGAAAGCTCAGATCAACCAATCGACTGCTTTTTTAGATTCTGCTTACCAGACAGCATCCAATATGTGTTACTCAGTCGAAGTTGAGCTCTGGATTCAAATTTGCAATCCCTTGCTAAATTGAGTTCTTTGCCAATTCTGAGATACAATTTGCTGTAACTTCTCCGGGAAAGCTTAAATCAACCAATCGACTGCTTTTTCAACTTCTGAATCCCAGACAGCATCCAATATGTGTTTCTCGTTCAAAGTTGAGTTCTTTATCCAAATTTGCAGTCCCTGGCTAAATTGAGTTCTTTGCCAATTCTGAGGTACACTTTGCTGTAACTTCTCAGGGTATGCTCAGATCAACCAATCGACTGCGTTTTCAACTTCTGCATCCCAGACAGCATCCAATATGTGTTTCTCGTTTGAAGTTGAGCTATGGATCCAAATTTGCAGTTCTTGGCTAAATTGAGTTCTTTTGCCAATTCTGACATACACTTGGCTGTAACTTCTCAGGGAAAGCTCAGATCAACCAATTGACTTGTTTTTCGACTTCTGCATCCCAGATAGCATTCAGTATGTTTTTCTCGTTCGAATTTGAGCTCTGGATCCAAATTTGCAGTTCCTGGTTATATTGAGTTCTTTCCTCAATTCTGATATATGCTTGGCTGTAACTTCTCAGGGAAAGCTCAGATCAACCAATCGACTGCTTTTTTAGATTCTGCTTACCAGACAGCATCCAATATGTGTTACTCAGTCGAAGTTGAGCTCTGGATTCAAATTTGCAATCCCTTGCTAAATTGAGTTCTTTGCCAATTCTGAGATACAATTTGCTGTAACTTCTCCGGGAAAGCTTAAATCAACCAATCGACTGCTTTTTCAACTTCTGAATCCCAGACAGCATCCAATATGTGTTTCTCGTTCAAAGTTGAGTTCTTTATCCAAATTTGCAGTCCCTGGCTAAATTGAGTTCTTTGCCAATTCTGAGGTACACTTTGCTGTAACTTCTCAGGGTATGCTCAGATCAACCAATCGACTGCGTTTTCAACTTCTGCATCCCAGACAGCATCCAATATGTGTTTCTCGTTTGAAGTTGAGCTATGGATCCAAATTTGCAGGTCCTGTCTAAATTGAGTTCTTTTGCCAATTCTGAGATACACTTTGCTATAACTTCTCAGGGAAAGCTCAGATCAACCAATCGACTTCTTTTTCAGCTTCTACATCTCAGGCAGCATCCAATATGTTTTTCTCGTTCGAATTTGAGCTCTGGATCCAAATTTGCAATTCCTGTCTAAATTACGTTCTTTTGCCAATTCTGAGATAACACTTTGCTGTAACTTCTCAGGGAAAGCTCATATCAACCAATCGACTGCTGTTTCAGCTTCTGCATCTCAGGCAGCATCCAATATGTGTTTTTCGTTCGAATTTGAGCTATGGATCCAAATTTGCAGGTCCTGTCTAAATTGAGTTCTTTTGCCAATTCTGAGATACACTTTGCTGTAACTTCTGAGGGAAAGGTCAGATCATCCAATCGACTGGTCTATCAGCTTCTGGATCTCAGATAGCATCCAATAGGTGTTTCGCATGCGAATTTGGATCAAAATTATCTGTTCCTGGCTAAATTGAGTTTTTTTTTACCAATTCTGAGATGCTCATTGCTGTAACTTCTCAGGGAAAGGTCAGATCAACCAATCTACTGGCTTTTCAGCATCTGCATCGCAGGCAACATCCAATATGTGTGTGTGGTTCAAATTTGAGCTCTGGATCAAAATTTGCAATCCCTTGCTAAATTGAGTTCTTTGACAATTCTGAGATACACTTTGCTATAACTTCTCAGGGAAAGCTCAGATCAACCAATCGACTGCTTTTTCAGCTTCTACATCTCAGGCAGCATCCAATATGTGTTTCTCGTTCGAATTTGAGCTCTGGATCCAAATTTGCAATCCCTTGCTAAATTGAGTTCTTTGCCAATTCTGAGATACACTTTGGTGTAACTTCTCAGGGAAAGCTCAGATCAACCAATCGATTGCTTTTTCAACTTCTACATCCCAGACAGCATCCAATATGTGTTTCTCGTTTGAAGTTGAGCTCTGGATTCAAATTTGCAATCCCTTGCTAAATTGAGTTCTTTGCCAATTCTGAGATGCTCATTGCTGTAACTTCTCAGGGAAAGGTCAGATCAACCAATCGACTGGGTTTTCAGCATCTGCATCGCAGGCAACATCCAATATGTGTGTCTGGTTCAAATTTGAGCTCTGGATCAAAATTTGCAATCCCTTGCTAAATTGAGTTCTTTGCCAATTCTGAGATACAAGTTGCTGTAACATCTCAGGGAAAGGTCAGATCAACCAATCGACTGCTTTTTCAGATTCTGCATCCCAGACAGCATCCAATATGTGTTTCTCATTTGAAGTTGAGCTCTGGATTCAAATTTGCAATCCCTTGCTAAATTGAGTTCTTTGCCAATTCTGATACACTTTGCTGTAACTTCTCAGGGAAATCTCAGATCAACAAATCGACTGCTTTTTCATATTCTGCATCCCAGACAGCATTTTTAGCACAGGTATTAGATTTAATTCGTTTTTATGCTATGTTTGTATATTTATTGTTTTTATTCTCCCTGTGCACCGCCCCGAGTCCCTGTGGGGAGAGGGAGCGGTTTACAAATTCAATAAAATAAAAAATAAATAAAAATAAATAAATAAAATCCAATATGTGTTACTCAGTCGAAGTTGAGCTCTTGATCCAAATTTGCAATCTCTTGCTAAATTGAGTTCTTTGCCAATTTTGAGATACAAGTTGCTGTAACGTCTCAGGGAAAGCTCAGATCAACCAATCGACTGCTTTTTCAGATTTTGCATCCCAGACAGCATCCAATATGTGTTTCTCATTTGAAGTTGAGCTCTGGATTCAAATTTGCAATCCCTTGCTAAATTGAGTTCTTTGCCAATTCTGAGATACACTTTGCTATAACTTCTCAGGGAAAGCTCAGATCAACCAATCGACTTGTTTTTTGGTTTCTGCATTCCAGATAGCATTCAGTATGTGTTTCTCGTTCGAATTTGAGCTCTGAATCCAAATTTGCAGTTCCTGGCTAAATTGAGTTCTTTCCTCAATTCTGATATATGCTTGGCTGTAACTTCTCAGGGAAAGATCAGATCAACCAATCGACTTGTTTTTTGGTTTCTGCATTCCAGATAGCATTCACTATGTGTTTCTCGTTCGAATTTGAGCTCTGAATCCAAATTTGCAGTTCTTGGCTAAATTGAGTTCTTTCCTCAATTCTGATATATGCTTGGCTGTAACTTCTCAGGGAAAGATCAGATCAACCAATCGACTTGTTTTTTGGTTTCTGCATTCCAGATAGCATTCACTATGTGTTTCTCGTTCGAATTTGAGCTCTGGATCCAAATTTGCAGTTCTTGGCTAAATTGAGTTCTTTTGCCAATTCTGACATACACTTGGCTGTAACTTCTCAGGGAAAGCTCAGATCAACCAATTGACTTGTTTTTCGACTTCTGCATCCCAGATAGCATTCAGTATGTTTTTCTCGTTCGAATTTGAGCTCTGGATCCAAATTTGCAGTTCCTGGTTATATTGAGTTCTTTCCTCAATTCTGATATATGCTTGGCTGTAACTTCTCAGGGAAAGCTCAGATCAACCAATCGACTGCTTTTTTAGATTCTGCTTACCAGACAGCATCCAATATGTGTTACTCAGTCGAAGTTGAGCTCTGGATTCAAATTTGCAATCCCTTGCTAAATTGAGTTCTTTGCCAATTCTGAGATACAATTTGCTGTAACTTCTCCGGGAAAGCTTAAATCAACCAATCGACTGCTTTTTCAACTTCTGAATCCCAGACAGCATCCAATATGTGTTTCTCGTTCAAAGTTGAGTTCTTTATCCAAATTTGCAGTCCCTGGCTAAATTGAGTTCTTTGCCAATTCTGAGGTACACTTTGCTGTAACTTCTCAGGGTATGCTCAGATCAACCAATCGACTGCGTTTTCAACTTCTGCATCCCAGACAGCATCCAATATGTGTTTCTCGTTTGAAGTTGAGCTATGGATCCAAATTTGCAGGTCCTGTCTAAATTGAGTTCTTTTGCCAATTCTGAGATACACTTTGCTATAACTTCTCAGGGAAAGCTCAGATCAACCAATCGACTTCTTTTTCAGCTTCTACATCTCAGGCAGCATCCAATATGTTTTTCTCGTTCGAATTTGAGCTCTGGATCCAAATTTGCAATTCCTGTCTAAATTACGTTCTTTTGCCAATTCTGAGATAACACTTTGCTGTAACTTCTCAGGGAAAGCTCATATCAACCAATCGACTGCTGTTTCAGCTTCTGCATCTCAGGCAGCATCCAATATGTGTTTTTCGTTCGAATTTGAGCTATGGATCCAAATTTGCAGGTCCTGTCTAAATTGAGTTCTTTTGCCAATTCTGAGATACACTTTGCTGTAACTTCTGAGGGAAAGGTCAGATCATCCAATCGACTGGTCTATCAGCTTCTGGATCTCAGATAGCATCCAATAGGTGTTTCGCATGCGAATTTGGATCAAAATTAGCTGTTCCTGGCTAAATTGAGTTTTTTTTTACCAATTCTGAGATGCTCATTGCTGTAACTTCTCAGGGAAAGGTCAGATCAACCAATCTACTGGCTTTTCAGCATCTGCATCGCAGGCAACATCCAATATGTGTGTGTGGTTCAAATTTGAGCTCTGGATCAAAATTTGCAATCCCTTGCTAAATTGAGTTCTTTGACAATTCTGAGATACACTTTGCTATAACTTCTCAGGGAAAGCTCAGATCAACCAATCGACTGCTTTTTCAGCTTCTACATCTCAGGCAGCATCCAATATGTGTTTCTCGTTCGAATTTGAGCTCTGGATCCAAATTTGCAATCCCTTGCTAAATTGAGTTCTTTGCCAATTCTGAGATACACTTTGGTGTAACTTCTCAGGGAAAGCTCAGATCAACCAATCGATTGCTTTTTCAACTTCTACATCCCAGACAGCATCCAATATGTGTTTCTCGTTTGAAGTTGAGCTCTGGATTCAAATTTGCAATCCCTTGCTAAATTGAGTTCTTTGCCAATTCTGAGATGCTCATTGCTGTAACTTCTCAGGGAAAGGTCAGATCAACCAATCGACTGGGTTTTCAGCATCTGCATCGCAGGCAACATCCAATATGTGTGTCTGGTTCAAATTTGAGCTCTGGATCAAAATTTGCAATCCCTTGCTAAATTGAGTTCTTTGCCAATTCTGAGATACAAGTTGCTGTAACATCTCAGGGAAAGGTCAGATCAACCAATCGACTGCTTTTTCAGATTCTGCATCCCAGACAGCATCCAATATGTGTTTCTCATTTGAAGTTGAGCTCTGGATTCAAATTTGCAATCCCTTGCTAAATTGAGTTCTTTGCCAATTCTGATACACTTTGCTGTAACTTCTCAGGGAAATCTCAGATCAACAAATCGACTGCTTTTTCATATTCTGCATCCCAGACAGCATTTTTAGCACAGGTATTAGATTTAATTCGTTTTTATGCTATGTTTGTATATTTATTGTTTTTATTCTCCCTGTGCACCGCCCCGAGTCCCTGTGGGGAGAGGGAGCGGTTTACAAATTCAATAAAATAAAAAATAAATAAAAATAAATAAATAAAATCCAATATGTGTTACTCAGTCGAAGTTGAGCTCTTGATCCAAATTTGCAATCTCTTGCTAAATTGAGTTCTTTGCCAATTTTGAGATACAAGTTGCTGTAACGTCTCAGGGAAAGCTCAGATCAACCAATCGACTGCTTTTTCAGATTTTGCATCCCAGACAGCATCCAATATGTGTTTCTCATTTGAAGTTGAGCTCTGGATTCAAATTTGCAATCCCTTGCTAAATTGAGTTCTTTGCCAATTCTGAGATACACTTTGCTATAACTTCTCAGGGAAAGCTCAGATCAACCAATCGACTTGTTTTTTGGTTTCTGCATTCCAGATAGCATTCAGTATGTGTTTCTCGTTCGAATTTGAGCTCTGAATCCAAATTTGCAGTTCCTGGCTAAATTGAGTTCTTTCCTCAATTCTGATATATGCTTGGCTGTAACTTCTCAGGGAAAGATCAGATCAACCAATCGACTTGTTTTTTGGTTTCTGCATTCCAGATAGCATTCACTATGTGTTTCTCGTTCGAATTTGAGCTCTGAATCCAAATTTGCAGTTCTTGGCTAAATTGAGTTCTTTTGCCAATTCTGACATACACTTGGCTGTAACTTCTCAGGGAAAGCTCAGATCAACCAATTGACTTGTTTTTCGACTTCTGCATCACAGATAGCATTCAGTATGTTTTTCTCGTTCGAATTTGAGCTCTGGATCCAAATTTGCAGTTCCTGGTTATATTGAGTTCTTTCCTCAATTCTGATATATGCTTGGCTGTAACTTCTCAGGGAAAGCTCAGATCAACCAATCGACTGCTTTTTTAGATTCTGCTTACCAGACAGCATCCAATATGTGTTACTCAGTCGAAGTTGAGCTCTGGATTCAAATTTGCAATCCCTTGCTAAATTGAGTTCTTTGCCAATTCTGAGATACAATTTGCTGTAACTTCTCCGGGAAAGCTTAAATCAACCAATCGACTGCTTTTTCAACTTCTGAATCCCAGACAGCATCCAATATGTGTTTCTCGTTTGAAGTTGAGCTCTGGATTCAAATTTGCAATCCCTTGCTAAATTGAGTTCTTTGCCAATTCTGAGATACACTTTGCTGTAACTTCTCAGGGAAAGGTCAGATCAACCAATCGACTGGGTTTTCAGCATCTGCATCGCAGGCAACATCCAATATGTGTGTCTGGTTCAAATTTGAGCTCTGGATCAAAATTTGCAGTTCCTGGCTAAATTGAGTTCTTTCCTCAATTCTGATATATGCTTGGCTGTAACTTCTCAGGGAAAGCTCAGATCGACCAATCGACTTGTTTTTCGGTTTCTGCATCACAGATAGCAATCAGTATGTGTTTCTCGTTCGAATTTGACCTCTGGATCCAAATTTGCAGTTCCTGATTAAATTGAGTTCTTTCCTCAATTCTGATATATGCTTGGCTGTAACTTCTCAGGGAAAGATCAGATCAACCAATCGACTTGTTTTTTGGTTTCTGCATTCCAGATAGCATTCACTATGTGTTTCTCGTTCGAATTTGAGCTCTGAATCCAAATTTGCAGTTCTTGGCTAAATTGAGTTCTTTTGCCAATTCTGACATACACTTGGCTGTAACTTCTCAGGGAAAGCTCAGATCAACCAATTGACTTGTTTTTCGACTTCTGCATCCCAGATAGCATTCAGAATGTGTTTCTCGTTCGAATTTGAGCTCTGGATCCAAATTAGCAGTTCCTGGTTATATTGAGTTCTTTCCTCAATTCTGATATATGCTTGGCTGTAACTTCTCAGGGAAAGCTCAGATCGACCAATCGACTTGTTTTTCGGCTTCTGCATCACAGATAGCATTCAGTATGTTTTTCTCGTTCGAATTTGAGCTCTGGATCCAAATTTGCAGTTCCTGGCTAAATTGAGTTATTTCCTCAATTCTGATATATGCTTGGTTGTAACTTCTCAGGGAAAGCTCAGATCAACCAATCGACTTGTTTTTTGGTTTCTGCATTCCAGATAGCATTCAGTATGTGTTTCTCGTTCGAATTTGAGCTCTGGATCCAAATTTGCAGTTCCTGGCTAAATTGAGTTCTTTCCTCAATTCTGATATATGCTTGGCTGTAACTTCTCAGGGAAAGATCAGATCAACCAATCGACTTGTTTTTTGGTTTCTGCATTCCAGATAGCATTCACTATGTGTTTCTTGTTCGAATTTGAGCTCTGAATCCAAATTTGCAGTTCTTGGCTAAATTGAGTTCTTTTGCCAATTCTGACATACACTTGGCTGTAACTTCTCAGGGAAAGCTCAGATCAACCAATTGACTTGTTTTTCGACTTCTGCATCCCAGATAGCATTCAGAATGTGTTTCTCGTTCGAATTTGAGCTCTGGATCCAAATTTGCAGTTCCTGGTTATATTGAGTTCTTTCCTCAATTCTGATATATGCTTGGCTGTAACTTCTCAGGGAAAGCTCAGATCGACCAATCGACTTGTTTTTCGGCTTCTGCATCACAGATAGCATTCAGTATGTTTTTCTCGTTCGAATTTGAGCTCTGGATCCAAATTTGCAATCCCTTGCTAAATTGAGTTCTTTGCCAATTCTGAGATACACTTTGGTGTAACTTCTCAGGGAAAGCTCAGATCAACCAATCGATTGCTTTTTCAACTTCTACATCCCAGACAGCATCCAATATGTGTTTCTCGTTTGAAGTTGAGCTCTGGATTCAAATTTGCAATCCCTTGCTAAATTGAGTTCTTTGCCAATTCTGAGATACACTTTGCTGTAACTTCTCCGGGAAAGCTTAAATCAACCAATCGACTGCTTTTTCAGATTCTGCATCCCAGATAGCATCTAATATGTGTTACTCAGTCGAAGTTGAGCTCTGGATCCAAATTTGCAATCCCTTGCTAAATTGAGTTCTTTGCCAATTCTGAGATACAATTTGCTGTAACTTCTCAGGGAAAGCTCAGATCAACCAATCAACTGCTTTTTCAGATTCTGCTTACCAGAGAGCATCCAATATGTGTTTTTTTCGTTCGAAGTTGAGTTCTTTATCCAAATTTGCAGTCCCTGGCTAAATTGAGTTCTTTGCCAATTCTGAGATACACTTTGCTGTAACATCTCAGGGAAAGCTCAGATCAACCAATCGACTGCGTTTTCAACTTCTGCATCCCAAACAGCATCCAATATGTGTTTCTCGTTTGAAGTTGAGCTCTGGATTCAAATTTGCAATCCCTTGCTAAATTGAGTTCTTTGCCAATTCTGAGATACACTTTGCTGTAACTTCTCAGGGAAAGCTCAGATCAACCAATTGACTGTTTTTTCAGATTCTGCATCCCAGACAGCATTCAATATGTGTTTCTCGTTCGAAGTTGAGCTCTTTATCCAAATTTGCAATCCCTTGCTAAATTGAGTTCTTTGCCAATTCTGATACACTTTGCTGTAACTTCTCAGGGAAAGCTCAGATCAACAAATCGACTGCTTTTTGATATTCTGCATCCCAGACAGCATTTTTAGCACAGGTATTAGATTTAATTCGTTTTTATGCTATGTTTGTATATTTATTGTTTTTATTCTCCCTGTGCACCGCCCCGAGTCCCTGTGGGGAGAGGGAGCGGTTTAAAAATTCAATAAAATAAAAAATAAATAAAAATCAATAAATAAAATCCAATATGTGTTTCTCGTTCGAATTTGAGCTCTGGATCCAAATTTGCAATTCCTGTCTAAATTGAGTTCTTTTCCCAATTCTGAGAAAACACTTTGTTGTAACTTCTCAGGGAAAGCTCACATCAACCAATCGACTGCTGTTTCAGCTTCT
The DNA here is from genome assembly GCA_039707465.1 of Rhabdophis nuchalis. Taxonomy (NCBI): domain Eukaryota; kingdom Metazoa; phylum Chordata; class Lepidosauria; order Squamata; family Natricidae; genus Rhabdophis; species Rhabdophis nuchalis. Next base: position 17,183,189 of record CM077653.1, read on the forward strand.
GCATCTCAGGCAGCATCCAATATGTGTTTTTCGTTCAAATTTGAGCTATGGATCCAAATTTGCAGCTCCTGTCTAAATTGAGTTCTTTTGCCAATTCTGAGATACACTAACTTCTCAGGGAAAGGTCAGATCAACCAATCGACTGGGTTTTCAGCATCTGCATCGCAGGCAACATCCAATATGTGTGTCTGGTTCAAATTTGAGCTCTGGATCAAAATTTGCAGTTCCTGGCTAAATTGAGTTCTTTCCTCAATTCTGATATATGCTTGGCTGTAACTTCTCAGGGAAAGCTCAGATCGACCAATCGACTTGTTTTTCGTTTTCTGCATCACAGATAGCAATCAGTATGTGTTTCTCGTTCGAATTTGACCTCTGGATCCAAATTTGCAGTTCCTGGCTAAATTGAGTTCTTTCCTCAATTCTGATATATGCTTGGTTGTAACTTCTCAGGGAAAGCTCAGATCAACCAATCGACTTGTTTTTTGGTTTCTGCATTCCAGATAGCATTCACTATGTGTTTCTCGTTCGAATTTGAGCTCTGGATCCAAATTTGCAGTTCTTGGCTAAATTGAGTTCTTTTGCCAATTCTGACATACACTTGGCTGTAACTTCTCAGGGAAAGCTCAGATCAACCAATTGACTTGTTTTTCGACTTCTGCATCCCAGATAGCATTCAGTATGTTTTTCTCGTTCGAATTTGAGCTCTGGATCCAAATTTGCAGTTCCTGGTTATATTGAGTTCTTTCCTCAATTCTGATATATGCTTGGCTGTAACTTCTCAGGGAAAGCTCAGATCAACCAATCGACTGCTTTTTTAGATTCTGCTTACCAGACAGCATCCAATATGTGTTACTCAGTCGAAGTTGAGCTCTGGATTCAAATTTGCAATCCCTTGCTAAATTGAGTTCTTTGCCAATTCTGAGATACAATTTGCTGTAACTTCTCCGGGAAAGCTTAAATCAACCAATCGACTGCTTTTTCAACTTCTGAATCCCAGACAGCATCCAATATGTGTTTCTCGTTCAAAGTTGAGTTCTTTATCCAAATTTGCAGTCCCTGGCTAAATTGAGTTCTTTGCCAATTCTGAGGTACACTTTGCTGTAACTTCTCAGGGTATGCTCAGATCAACCAATCGACTGCGTTTTCAACTTCTGCATCCCAGACAGCATCCAATATGTGTTTCTCGTTTGAAGTTGAGCTATGGATCCAAATTTGCAGGTCCTGTCTAAATTGAGTTCTTTTGCCAATTCTGAGATACACTTTGCTATAACTTCTCAGGGAAAGCTCAGATCAACCAATCGACTTCTTTTTCAGCTTCTACATCTCAGGCAGCATCCAATATGTTTTTCTCGTTCGAATTTGAGCTCTGGATCCAAATTTGCAATTCCTGTCTAAATTACGTTCTTTTGCCAATTCTGAGATAACACTTTGCTGTAACTTCTCAGGGAAAGCTCATATCAACCAATCGACTGCTGTTTCAGCTTCTGCATCTCAGGCAGCATCCAATATGTGTTTTTCGTTCGAATTTGAGCTATGGATCCAAATTTGCAGGTCCTGTCTAAATTGAGTTCTTTTGCCAATTCTGAGATACACTTTGCTGTAACTTCTGAGGGAAAGGTCAGATCATCCAATCGACTGGTCTATCAGCTTCTGGATCTCAGATAGCATCCAATAGGTGTTTCGCATGCGAATTTGGATCAAAATTAGCTGTTCCTGGCTAAATTGAGTTTTTTTTTACCAATTCTGAGATGCTCATTGCTGTAACTTCTCAGGGAAAGGTCAGATCAACCAATCTACTGGCTTTTCAGCATCTGCATCGCAGGCAACATCCAATATGTGTGTGTGGTTCAAATTTGAGCTCTGGATCAAAATTTGCAATCCCTTGCTAAATTGAGTTCTTTGACAATTCTGAGATACACTTTGCTATAACTTCTCAGGGAAAGCTCAGATCAACCAATCGACTGCTTTTTCAGCTTCTACATCTCAGGCAGCATCCAATATGTGTTTCTCGTTCGAATTTGAGCTCTGGATCCAAATTTGCAATCCCTTGCTAAATTGAGTTCTTTGCCAATTCTGAGATACACTTTGGTGTAACTTCTCAGGGAAAGCTCAGATCAACCAATCGATTGCTTTTTCAACTTCTACATCCCAGACAGCATCCAATATGTGTTTCTCGTTTGAAGTTGAGCTCTGGATTCAAATTTGCAATCCCTTGCTAAATTGAGTTCTTTGCCAATTCTGAGATGCTCATTGCTGTAACTTCTCAGGGAAAGGTCAGATCAACCAATCGACTGGGTTTTCAGCATCTGCATCGCAGGCAACATCCAATATGTGTGTCTGGTTCAAATTTGAGCTCTGGATCAAAATTTGCAATCCCTTGCTAAATTGAGTTCTTTGCCAATTCTGAGATACAAGTTGCTGTAACATCTCAGGGAAAGGTCAGATCAACCAATCGACTGCTTTTTCAGATTCTGCATCCCAGACAGCATCCAATATGTGTTTCTCATTTGAAGTTGAGCTCTGGATTCAAATTTGCAATCCCTTGCTAAATTGAGTTCTTTGCCAATTCTGATACACTTTGCTGTAACTTCTCAGGGAAATCTCAGATCAACAAATCGACTGCTTTTTCATATTCTGCATCCCAGACAGCATTTTTAGCACAGGTATTAGATTTAATTCGTTTTTATGCTATGTTTGTATATTTATTGTTTTTATTCTCCCTGTGCACCGCCCCGAGTCCCTGTGGGGAGAGGGAGCGGTTTACAAATTCAATAAAATAAAAAATAAATAAAAATAAATAAATAAAATCCAATATGTGTTACTCAGTCGAAGTTGAGCTCTTGATCCAAATTTGCAATCTCTTGCTAAATTGAGTTCTTTGCCAATTTTGAGATACAAGTTGCTGTAACGTCTCAGGGAAAGCTCAGATCAACCAATCGACTGCTTTTTCAGATTTTGCATCCCAGACAGCATCCAATATGTGTTTCTCATTTGAAGTTGAGCTCTGGATTCAAATTTGCAATCCCTTGCTAAATTGAGTTCTTTGCCAATTCTGAGATACACTTTGCTATAACTTCTCAGGGAAAGCTCAGATCAACCAATCGACTTGTTTTTTGGTTTCTGCATTCCAGATAGCATTCAGTATGTGTTTCTCGTTCGAATTTGAGCTCTGAATCCAAATTTGCAGTTCCTGGCTAAATTGAGTTCTTTCCTCAATTCTGATATATGCTTGGCTGTAACTTCTCAGGGAAAGATCAGATCAACCAATCGACTTGTTTTTTGGTTTCTGCATTCCAGATAGCATTCACTATGTGTTTCTCGTTCGAATTTGAGCTCTGAATCCAAATTTGCAGTTCTTGGCTAAATTGAGTTCTTTTGCCAATTCTGACATACACTTGGCTGTAACTTCTCAGGGAAAGCTCAGATCAACCAATTGACTTGTTTTTCGACTTCTGCATCACAGATAGCATTCAGTATGTTTTTCTCGTTCGAATTTGAGCTCTGGATCCAAATTTGCAGTTCCTGGTTATATTGAGTTCTTTCCTCAATTCTGATATATGCTTGGCTGTAACTTCTCAGGGAAAGCTCAGATCAACCAATCGACTGCTTTTTTAGATTCTGCTTACCAGACAGCATCCAATATGTGTTACTCAGTCGAAGTTGAGCTCTGGATTCAAATTTGCAATCCCTTGCTAAATTGAGTTCTTTGCCAATTCTGAGATACAATTTGCTGTAACTTCTCCGGGAAAGCTTAAATCAACCAATCGACTGCTTTTTCAACTTCTGAATCCCAGACAGCATCCAATATGTGTTTCTCGTTTGAAGTTGAGCTCTGGATTCAAATTTGCAATCCCTTGCTAAATTGAGTTCTTTGCCAATTCTGAGATACACTTTGCTGTAACTTCTCAGGGAAAGGTCAGATCAACCAATCGACTGGGTTTTCAGCATCTGCATCGCAGGCAACATCCAATATGTGTGTCTGGTTCAAATTTGAGCTCTGGATCAAAATTTGCAGTTCCTGGCTAAATTGAGTTCTTTCCTCAATTCTGATATATGCTTGGCTGTAACTTCTCAGGGAAAGCTCAGATCGACCAATCGACTTGTTTTTCGGTTTCTGCATCACAGATAGCAATCAGTATGTGTTTCTCGTTCGAATTTGACCTCTGGATCCAAATTTGCAGTTCCTGATTAAATTGAGTTCTTTCCTCAATTCTGATATATGCTTGGCTGTAACTTCTCAGGGAAAGATCAGATCAACCAATCGACTTGTTTTTTGGTTTCTGCATTCCAGATAGCATTCACTATGTGTTTCTCGTTCGAATTTGAGCTCTGAATCCAAATTTGCAGTTCTTGGCTAAATTGAGTTCTTTTGCCAATTCTGACATACACTTGGCTGTAACTTCTCAGGGAAAGCTCAGATCGACCAATCGACTTGTTTTTCGGCTTCTGCATCACAGATAGCATTCAGTATGTTTTTCTCGTTCGAATTTGAGCTCTGGATCCAAATTTGCAGTTCCTGGCTAAATTGAGTTATTTCCTCAATTCTGATATATGCTTGGTTGTAACTTCTCAGGGAAAGCTCAGATCAACCAATCGACTTGTTTTTTGGTTTCTGCATTCCAGATAGCATTCAGTATGTGTTTCTCGTTCGAATTTGAGCTCTGGATCCAAATTTGCAGTTCCTGGCTAAATTGAGTTCTTTCCTCAATTCTGATATATGCTTGGCTGTAACTTCTCAGGGAAAGATCAGATCAACCAATCGACTTGTTTTTTGGTTTCTGCATTCCAGATAGCATTCACTATGTGTTTCTCGTTCGAATTTGAGCTCTGAATCCAAATTTGCAGTTCTTGGCTAAATTGAGTTCTTTTGCCAATTCTGACATACACTTGGCTGTAACTTCTCAGGGAAAGCTCAGATCAACCAATTGACTTGTTTTTCGACTTCTGCATCCCAGATAGCATTCAGAATGTGTTTCTCGTTCGAATTTGAGCTCTGGATCCAAATTTGCAGTTCCTGGTTATATTGAGTTCTTTCCTCAATTCTGATATATGCTTGGCTGTAACTTCTCAGGGAAAGCTCAGATCGACCAATCGACTTGTTTTTCGGCTTCTGCATCACAGATAGCATTCAGTATGTTTTTCTCGTTCGAATTTGAGCTCTGGATCCAAATTTGCAATCCCTTGCTAAATTGAGTTCTTTGCCAATTCTGAGATACACTTTGGTGTAACTTCTCAGGGAAAGCTCAGATCAACCAATCGATTGCTTTTTCAACTTCTACATCCCAGACAGCATCCAATATGTGTTTCTCGTTTGAAGTTGAGCTCTGGATTCAAATTTGCAATCCCTTGCTAAATTGAGTTCTTTGCCAATTCTGAGATACACTTTGCTGTAACTTCTCCGGGAAAGCTTAAATCAACCAATCGACTGCTTTTTCAGATTCTGCATCCCAGATAGCATCTAATATGTGTTACTCAGTCGAAGTTGAGCTCTGGATCCAAATTTGCAATCCCTTGCTAAATTGAGTTCTTTGCCAATTCTGAGATACAATTTGCTGTAACTTCTCAGGGAAAGCTCAGATCAACCAATCAACTGCTTTTTCAGATTCTGCTTACCAGAGAGCATCCAATATGTGTTTTTTTCGTTCGAAGTTGAGTTCTTTATCCAAATTTGCAGTCCCTGGCTAAATTGAGTTCTTTGCCAATTCTGAGATACACTTTGCTGTAACATCTCAGGGAAAGCTCAGATCAACCAATCGACTGCGTTTTCAACTTCTGCATCCCAAACAGCATCCAATATGTGTTTCTCGTTTGAAGTTGAGCTCTGGATTCAAATTTGCAATCCCTTGCTAAATTGAGTTCTTTGCCAATTCTGAGATACACTTTGCTGTAACTTCTCAGGGAAAGCTCAGATCAACCAATTGACTGTTTTTTCAGATTCTGCATCCCAGACAGCATTCAATATGTGTTTCTCGTTCGAAGTTGAGCTCTTTATCCAAATTTGCAATCCCTTGCTAAATTGAGTTCTTTGCCAATTCTGATACACTTTGCTGTAACTTCTCAGGGAAAGCTCAGATCAACAAATCGACTGCTTTTTGATATTCTGCATCCCAGACAGCATTTTTAGCACAGGTATTAGATTTAATTCGTTTTTATGCTATGTTTGTATATTTATTGTTTTTATTCTCCCTGTGCACCGCCCCGAGTCCCTGTGGGGAGAGGGAGCGGTTTAAAAATTCAATAAAATAAAAAATAAATAAAAATCAATAAATAAAATCCAATATGTGTTTCTCGTTCGAATTTGAGCTCTGGATCCAAATTTGCAATTCCTGTCTAAATTGAGTTCTTTTCCCAATTCTGAGAAAACACTTTGTTGTAACTTCTCAGGGAAAGCTCACATCAACCAATCGACTGCTGTTTCAGCTTCTGCATCTCAGGCAGCATCCAATATGTGTTTTTCGTTCAAATTTGAGCTATGGATCCAAATTTGCAGCTCCTGTCTAAATTGAGTTCTTTTGCCAATTCTGAGATACACTAACTTCTCAGGGAAAGGTCAGATCAACCAATCGACTGGGTTTTCAGCATCTGCATCGCAGGCAACATCCAATATGTGTGTCTGGTTCAAATTTGAGCTCTGGATCAAAATTTGCAGTTCCTGGCTAAATTGAGTTCTTTCCTCAATTCTGATATATGCTTGGCTGTAACTTCTCAGGGAAAGCTCAGATCGACCAATCGACTTGTTTTTCGTTTTCTGCATCACAGATAGCAATCAGTATGTGTTTCTCGTTCGAATTTGACCTCTGGATCCAAATTTGCAGTTCCTGGCTAAATTGAGTTCTTTCCTCAATTCTGATATATGCTTGGTTGTAACTTCTCAGGGAAAGCTCAGATCAACCAATCGACTTGTTTTTTGGTTTCTGCATTCCAGATAGCATTCAGTATGTGTTTCTCGTTCGAATTTGAGCTCTGGATCCAAATTTGCAGTTCCTGGCTAAATTGAGTTCTTTCCTCAATTCTGATATATGCTTGGCTGTAACTTCTCAGGGAAAGATCAGATCAACCAATCGACTTGTTTTTTGGTTTCTGCATTCCAGATAGCATTCACTATGTGTTTCTCGTTCGAATTTGAGCTCTGAATCCAAATTTGCAGTTCTTGGCTAAATTGAGTTCTTTTGCCAATTCTGACATACACTTGGCTGTAACTTCTCAGGGAAAGCTCAGATCAACCAATTGACTTGTTTTTCGACTTCTGCATCCCAGATAGCATTCAGAATGTGTTTCTCGTTCGAATTTGAGCTCTGGATCCAAATTTGCAGTTCCTGGTTATATTGAGTTCTTTCCTCAATTCTGATATATGCTTGGCTGTAACTTCTCAGGGAAAGCTCAGATCGACCAATCGACTTGTTTTTCGGCTTCTGCATCACAGATAGCATTCAGTATGTTTTTCTCGTTCGAATTTGAGCTCTGGATCCAAATTTGCAGTTCCTGGCTAAATTGAGTTATTTCCTCAATTCTGATATATGCTTGGTTGTAACTTCTCAGGGAAAGCTCAGATCAACCAATCGACTTGTTTTTTGGTTTCTGCATTCCAGATAGCATTCAGTATGTGTTTCTCGTTCGAATTTGAGCTCTGGATCCAAATTTGCAGTTCCTGGCTAAATTGAGTTCTTTCCTCAATTCTGATATATGCTTGGCTGTAACTTCTCAGGGAAAGATCAGATCAACCAATCGACTTGTTTTTTGGTTTCTGCATTCCAGATAGCATTCACTATGTGTTTCTCGTTCGAATTTGAGCTCTGAATCCAAATTTGCAGTTCTTGGCTAAATTGAGTTCTTTCCTCAATTCTGATATATGCTTGGCTGTAACTTCTCAGGGAAAGATCAGATCAACCAATCGACTTGTTTTTTGGTTTCTGCATTCCAGATAGCATTCACTATGTGTTTCTCGTTCGAATTTGAGCTCTGAATCCAAATTTGCAGTCCCTGGCTAAATTGAGTTCTTTGCCAATTCTGAGATACACTTTGCTGTAACTTCTCAGGGAAAGCTCAGATCAACCAATTGACTGTTTTTTCAGATTCTGGACCCAGACAGCATCCAATATGTGTTTCTCGTTCGAAGTTGAGCTCTTTATCCAAATTGGCAATCCCTTGCCAAAATGAGTTCTTTGCCAATTCTGATACACTTTGCTGTAACTTCTCAGGGAAAGCTCAGATCAACAAATCGACTGCTTTTTGATATTCTGCATCCCAGACAGCATTTTTAGCACAGGTATTAGATTTAATTCGTTTTTATGCTATGTTTGTATATTTATTGTTTTTATTCTCCCTGTGCACCGCCCCGAGTCCCTGTGGGGAGAGGGAGCGGTTTAAAAATTCAATAAAATAAAAAATAAATAAAAATCAATAAATAAAATCCAATATGTGTTTCTCGTTCGAATTTGAGCTCTGGATCCAAATTTGCAATTCCTGTCTAAATTGAGTTCTTTTCCCAATTCTGAGAAAACACTTTGTTGTAACTTCTCAGGGAAAGCTCACATCAACCAATCGACTGCTGTTTCAGCTTCTGCATCTCAGGCAGCATCCAATATGTGTTTTTCGTTCAAATTTGAGCTATGGATCCAAATTTGCAGCTCCTGTCTAAATTGAGTTCTTTTGCCAATTCTGAGATACACTTTGCTGTAACTTCTGAGGGAAAGGTCAGATCATCCAATCGACTGGTCTATCAGCTTCTGGATCTCAGATAGCATCCAATAGGTGTTTCGCATGCGAATTTGGATCAAAATTAGCTGTTCCTGGCTAAATTGAGTTTTTTTTTACCAATTCTGAGATGCTCATTGCTGTAACTTCTCAGGGAAAGGTCAGATCAACCACTCGACTGGGTTTTCAGATTCTGCATCCCAGACAGCATCCAATATGTGTTTCTCGTTCGAAGTTGAGCTCTTGATCCAAATTTGCAATCCCTTGCTAAATTGTGTTCTTTGCCAATTCTGAGATACACTTTGCTGTAACTTCTCAGGGAAAGCTCAGATCAACCAATCGACTGCTTTTTCAGATTCGGTATCCAAGACAGCATCCAATATGTGTTTCTCATTCGAAGTTGAGCTCTTGATCCAAATTTGCAATCCATTGCTAAATTGTGTTCTTTGCCAATTCTGAGATACACTTTGCTGTAACTTCTCAGGGAAAGCTCAGATCAACAAATCGACTGCTTTTTCAGATTCTGCCCCCAGACAGCATCCAATATGTGTTTCTCGTTCAAAGTTGAGCTCTTGATCCAAATTTGCAACCCCTTGATAAATTGAGTTCTTTACCAATTCTGAGATACACTTTGCTGTAACTTCTCAGGGAAAGGTCAGATCAACCAATCGACTGGGTTTTCAGAATCTGCATCACAGGCAACATCCAATATGTGTGTCTGGTTCAAATTTGAGCTCTGGATCAAAATTTGCAGTTCCTGGCTAAATTGAGTTCTTTCCTCAATTCTGATATATGCTTGGCTGTAACTTCTTAGGGAAAGCTCAGATCGACCAATCGACTTGTTTTTCGGTTTCTGCATCACAGATAGCAATCAGTATGTGTTTCTCGTTCGAATTTGACCTCTGGATCCAAATTTGCAGTTCCTGGCTAAATTGAGTTCTTTCCTCAATTCTGATATATGCTTGGTTGTAACTTCTCAGGGAAAGCTCAGATCAACCAATCGACTTGTTTTTTGGTTTCTGCATTCCAGATAGCATTCAGTATGTGTTTCTCGTTCGAATTTGAGCTCTGGATCCAAATTTGCAGTTCCTGGCTAAATTGAGTTCTTTCCTCAATTCTGATATATACTTGGCTGTAACTTCTCAGGGAAAGATCAGATCAACCAATCGACTTGTTTTTTGGTTTCTGCATTCCAGATAGCATTCACTATGTGTTTCTCGTTCGAATTTGAGCTCTGAATCCAAATTTGCAGTTCTTGGCTAAATTGAGTTCTTTTGCCAATTCTGACATACACTTGGCTGTAACTTCTCAGGGAAAGCTCAGATCAACCAATTGACTTGTTTTTCGACTTCTGCATCCCAGATAGCATTCAGAATGTGTTTCTCGTTCGAATTTGAGCTCTGGATCCAAATTTGCAGTTCCTGGTTATATTGAGTTCTTTCCTCAATTCTGATATATGCTTGGCTGTAACTTCTCAGGGAAAGCTCAGATCGACCAATCGACTTGTTTTTCGGCTTCTGCATCACAGATAGCATTCAGTATGTTTTTCTCGTTCGAATTTGAGCTCTGGATCCAAATTTGCAGTTCCTGGTTATATTGAGTTGTTTCCTCAATTCTGATATATGCTTGGCTGTAACTTCTCAGGGAAAGCTCAGATCAACCAATCGACTGCTTTTTTAGATTCTGCTTACCAGACAGCATCCAATATGTGTTACTCAGTCGAAGTTGAGCTCTGGATTCAAATTTGCAATCCCTTGCTAAATTGAGTTCTTTGCCAATTCTGAGATACAATTTGCTGTAACTTCTCAGGGAAAGCTCAGATCAACCAATCGACTGCTTTTTCAGATTCTGCTTACCAGACAGCATCCAATATGTGTTTCTCATTCGAAGTTGAGTTCTTTATCCAAATTTGCAGTCCCTGGCTAAATTGAGTTCTTTGCCAATTCTGAGGTACACTTTGCTGTAACTTCTCAGGGTATGCTCAGATCAACCAATCGACTGCGTTTTCAACTTCTGCATCCCAGACAGCATCCAATATGTGTTTCTAGTTTGAAGTTGAGCTCTGGATTCAAATTTGCAATCCCTTGCTAAATTGAGTTCTTTGCCAATTCTGAGATACACTTTGCTATAACTTCTCAGGGAAAGCTCAGATCAACCAATCGACTTCTTTTTCAGCTTCTACATCTCAGGCAGCATCCAATATGTTTTTCTCGTTCGAATTTGAGCTCTGGATCCAAATTTGCAATTCCTGTCTAAATTAAGTTCTTTTGCCAATTCTGAGATAACACTTTGCTGTAACTTCTCAGGGAAAGCTCATATCAACCAATCGACTGCTGTTTCAGCTTCTGCATCTCAGGCAGCATCCAATATGTGTTTTTCGTTCGAATTTGAGCTATGGATCCAAATTTGCAGGTCCTGTCTAAATTGAGTTCTTTTGCCAATTCTGAGATACACTTTGCTGTAACTTCTGAGGGAAAGGTCAGATCATCCAATCGACTGGTCTATCAGCTTCTGGATCTCAGATAGCATCCAATAGGTGTTTCGCATGCGAATTTGGATCAAAATTAGCTGTTCCTGGCTAAATTGAGTTTTTTTTAACCAATTCTGAGATGCTCATTGCTGTAACTTCTCAGGGAAAGGTCAGATCAACCAATCTACTGGCTTTTCAGCATCTGCATCGCAGGCAACATCCAATATGTGTGTGTGGTTCAAATTTGAGCTCTGGATCAAAATTTGCAATCCCTTGCTAAATTGAGTTCTTTGACAATTCTGAGATACACTTTGCTATAACTTCTCAGGGAAAGCTCAGATCAACCAATCGACTGCTTTTTCAGCTTCTACATCTCAGGCAGCATCCAATATGTGTTTCTCGTTCGAATTTGAGCTCTGGATCCAAATTTGCAATCCCTTGCTAAATTGAGTTCTTTGCCAATTCTGAGATACACTTTGGTGTAACTTCTCAGAAAAAGCTCAGATCAACCAATCGATTGCTTTTTCAACTTCTACATCCCAGACAGCATCCAATATGTGTTTCTCGTTTGAAGTTGAGCTCTGGGTTCAAATTTGCAATCCCTTGCTAAATTGAGTTCTTTGCCAATTCTGAGATACACTTTGCTGTAACTTCTCCGGGAAAGCTTAAATCAACCAATCGACTGCTTTTTCAGATTCTGCATCCCAGATAGCATCTAATATGTGTTACTCAGTCGAAGTTGAGCTCTGGATCCAAATTTGCAATCCCTTGCTAAATTGAGTTCTTTGCCAATTCTGAGATACAATTTCCTGTAACTTCTCAGGGAAATCTCAGATCAACCAATCGACTTGTTTTTCGGCTTCTGCATCCCAGGTAGCATTCAGTATGTGTTTCTCGTTCGAATTTGAGCTCTGGATCCAAATTTGCAGTTCCTGGCTAAATTGAGTTCTTTCCTCAATTCTGATATATGCTTGGCTGTAACTTCTCAGGGAAAGCTCAGATCAACCAATCGACTTGTTTTTTGGTTTCTGCATTCCAGATAGCATCCAATATGTGTTTCCCGTTCGAACTTGAGCCCTTGGTTCAAAGTTGCAGTTCCTGCTAAATTGAGTTCTTTTGCCAATTCTGACATACGCTTGGCTGTAACTTCTCAGGGAAAGCTCAGATCGACCAATTGACTTGTTTTTCGTCTTCTGCATCCCAGATAGCATTCAGTATGTGTTTCTCGTTCGAATTTGAGCTCTGGATCCAAATTTGCAGTTCCTGGCTAAATTGAGTTCTTTCCTCAATTATGATATATGCTTGGCTGTAACTTCTCAGGGAAAGCTCAGATCAACCAATCAACTTGTTTTTTGGTTTCTGCATTCCAGATAGCATTCAGTATGTGTTTCTCGTTCAAATTTGAGCTCTGGATCCAAATTTGCAATTCCTGGCTAAATTGAGTTCTTTCCTCAATTCTGATATATGCTTGGCTGTAACTTCTCAGGGAAAGCTCAGATCAACCAATCGACTTGTTTTTTGGTTTCTGCATTCCAGATAGCATCCAATATATGTTTCCCGTTCGAATTTGAGCCCTTGGTTCAAAGTTGCAGTTCCTGGCTAAATTGAGTTCTTTTGCCAATTCTGACATACGCTTGGCTGTAACTTCTCAGGGAAAGCTCAGATCGACCAATTGACTTGTTTTTCGGTTTCTGCATCCCAGATAGCATTCAGTATGTGTTTCTCGTTCAAATTTGAGCTCTGGATCCAAATTTGCAATTCCTGGCTAAATTGAGTTCTTTCCTCAATTCTGATACATGCTTGGCTGTAACTTCTCAGGGAAAGCTCAGATCAACCAATCGACTTGTTTTTTGGTTTCTGCATTCCAGATAGCATCCAATATGTGTTTCCCGTTCGAATTTGAGCCCTTGGTTCAAATTTGCAGTTCCTGGCTAAATTGAGTTCTTTCCTCAATTCTGATATATGCTTGGCTGTAACTTCTCAGGGAAATCTCAGATCAACCAATCGACTTGTTTTTCAGCTTCTGCATCCCAGGTAGCATTCAGTATGTGGTTCTCGTTCGAATTTGAGCTCTGGATCCAAATTTGCAGTTCCTGGCTAAATTGAGTTCTTTCCTCAATTCTGATATATGCTTGGCTGTAACTTCTCAGGGAAAGCTCAGATCAACCAATCGACTTGTTTTTTGGTTTCGGCATTCCAGATAGCATTCAGTATGTGTTTCTCGTTCAAATTTGAGCTCTGGATCCAAATTTGCAATTCCTGGCTAAATTGAGTTCTTTCCTCAATTCTGATATACGCTTGGCTGTAACTTCTCAGGGAAAGCTCAGATCAACCAATCGACTTGTTTTTTGGTTTCTGCATTCCAGATAGCATCCAATATTTGTTTCCCGTTCGAATTTGGGCCCTTGGTTCAAATTTGCAGTTCCTAGCTAAATTGAGTTCTTTTGCCAATTCTGACATACGCTTGGCTGTAACTTCTCAGGGAAAGCTCAGATCAACAAATCGACTTGTTTTTCGGCTTCTGCATCCCAGGTAGCATTCAGTATGTGTTTCTCGTTCGAATTTGAGCTCTGGATCCAAATTTACAGTTCCTGGCTAAATTGAGTTCTTGCCTCAATTCTGATATATGCTTGGCTGTAACTTCTCAGGGAAAGGTCAGATCAACCAATCGATTGCTTTTTCAGATTCTGCATCCCAGACAGCATCCAATATGTGTTTCTCGTTCGAAGTTGAGCTCTTGATCCAAATTTGCAATCCCTTGCTAAATTGTGTTCTTTGCCAATTCTGAGATACACTTTGCTGTAACTTCTCAGGGAAAGCTCAGATCAACCAATCGACTGCTTTTTCAGATTCGGTATCCCAGACAGCATCCAATATGTGTTTCTCGTTCAAAGTTGAGCTCTTGATCCAAATTTGCAACCCCTTGCTAAATTGAGTTCTTTACCAATTCTGAGATACACTTTGCTGTAACTTCTCAGGGAAATCTCAGATCAACCAATCGACTTGTTTTTCGGCTTCTGCATCCCAGGTAGCATTCAGTATGTGTTTCTCGTTCGAATTTGAGCTCTGGATCCAAATTTGCAGTTCCTGGCTAAATTGAGTTCTTTCCTCAATTCTGATATATGCTTGGCTGTAACTTCTCAGGGAAAGCTCAGATCAACCAATCGATTGCTTTTTCAGATTCTGCATCCCAGACAGCATCCAATATGTGTTTCTCGTTCGAAGTTGAGCTCTTGATCCAAATTTGCAATCCATTGCTAAATTGTGTTCTTTGCCAATTCTGAGATACACTTTGCTGTAACTTCTCAGGGAAAGCTCAGATCAACCAATCGACTGCTTTTTCAGATTCTGTATCCCAGACAGCATCCAATATGTGTTTCTCGTTCGAAGTTGAGCTCTTGATCCAAATTTGCAATCCCTTGCTAAATTGAGTTCTTTGCCAATTCTGAGATACACTTTGCTGTAACTTCTCAGGGAAAGCTCAGATCAACAAATCGACTGCTTTTTCAGATTCTGCCCCCAGACAGCATCCAATATGTGTTTCTCGTTCAAAGTTGAGCTCTTGATCCAAATTTGCAACCCCTTGATAAATTGAGTTCTTTACCAATTCTGAGATACACTTTGCTGTAACTTCTCAGGGAAATCTCAGATCAACCAATCGACTTGTTTTTCGGCTTCTGCATTCCAGGTAGCATTCAGTATGTGTTTCTCGTTCGAATTTGAGCTCTGGATCCAAATTTGCAGTTCCTGGCTAAATTGAGTTCTTTCCTCAATTCTGATATATGCTTGGCTGTAACTTCTCAGGGAAAGCTCAGATCAACCAATCGACTTGTTTTTTGGTTTCTGCATTCCAGATAGCATCCAATATGTATTTCCCGTTCGAACTTGAGCCCTTGGTTCAAAGTTGCAGTTCCTGGCTAAATTGAGTTCTTTTGCCAATTCTGACATACGCTTGGCTGTAACTTCTCAGGGAAAGCTCAGATCGACCAATTGACTTGTTTTTCGGCTTCTGCATCCCAGATAGCATTCAGTATGTGTTTCTCGTTCGAATTTGAGCTCTGGATCCAAATTTGCAGTTCCTGGCTAAATTGAGTTCTTTCCTCAATTATGATATATGCTTGGCTGTAACTTCTCAGGGAAAGCTCAGATCAACCAATCAACTTGTTTTTTGGTTTCTGCATTCCAGATAGCATTCAGTATGTGTTTCTCGTTCAAATTTGAGCTCTGGATCCAAATTTGCAATTCCTGGCTAAATTGAGTTCTTTCCTCAATTCTGATATATGCTTGGCTGTAACTTCTCAGGGAAAGCTCAGATCAACCAATCGACTTGTTTTTTGGTTTCTGCATTCCAGATAGCATCCAATATATGTTTCCCGTTCGAATTTGAGCCCTTGGTTCAAAGTTGCAGTTCCTGGCTAAATTGAGTTCTTTTGCCAATTCTGACATACGCTTGGCTGTAACTTCTCAGGGAAAGCTCAGATCGACCAATTGACTTGTTTTTCGGTTTCTGCATCCCAGATAGCATTCAGTATGTGTTTCTCGTTCAAATTTGAGCTCTGGATCCAAATTTGCAATTCCTGGCTAAATTGAGTTCTTTCCTCAATTCTGATACATGCTTGGCTGTAACTTCTCAGGGAAAGATCAGATCAACCAATCGACTTGTTTTTTGGTTTCTGCATTCCAGATAGCATCCAATATGTGTTTCCCGTTCGAATTTGAGCCCTTGGTTCAAATTTGCAGTTCCTGGCTAAATTGAGTTCTTTCCTCAATTCTGATATATGCTTGGCTATAACTTCTCAGGGAAATCTCAGATCAACCAATCGACTTGTTTTTCAGCTTCTGCATCCCAGGTAGCATTCAGTATGTATTTCTCGTTCGAATTTGAGCTCTGGATCCAAATTTGCAGTTCCTGGCTAAATTGAGTTCTTTCCTCAATTCTGATATATGCTTGGCTGTAACTTCTCAGGGAAAGCTCAGATCAACCAATCGACTTGTTTTTTGGTTTCTGCATTCCAGATAGCATCCAATATGTGTTTCCCGTTCGAATTTGAGCCCTTGGTTCAAAGTTGCAGTTCCTGGCTAAATTGAGTTCTTTTGCCAATTCTGACATACGCTTGGCTGTAACTTCTCAGGGAAAGCTCAGATCGACCAATTGACTTGTTTTTCGGTTTCTGCATCCCAGATAGCATTCAGTATGTGTTTCTCGTTCGAATTTGAGCTCTGGATCCAAATTTGCAGTTCCTGGCTAAATTGAGTTCTTTCCTCAATTCTGATATATGCTTGGCTGTAACTTCTCAGGGAAAGCTCAGATCAATCAATCGACTTGTTTTTTGGTTTCTGCATTCCAGATAGCATTCAGTATGTGTTTCTCGTTCGAATTTGAGCTCTGGATCCAAATTTGCAGTTCCTGGCTAAATTGAGTTCTTTCCTCAATTCTGATATATGCTTGGCTGTAACTTCTCAGGGAAAGCTCAGATCAACCAATCGACTTGTTTTTTGGTTTCTGCATTCCAGATAGCATCCAATATGTGTTTCCCGTTCGAATGTGGGCCCTTGGTTCAAATTTGCAGTTCCTGACTAAATTGAGTTCTTTTGCCAATTCTGACATACGCTTGGCTGTAACTTCTCAGGGAAAGTTCAGATCAACCAATCGACTTGTTTTTTCGTTTCTGCATTCAAGATAGCATTCAGTATGTGTTTCCCGTTAGAATTTGAGCCCTTGATTCAAATTTGCAGTTCCTGGCTAAATTGAGTTCTTTTGCCAATTCTGACATACGCTTGGCTGTAACTTCTCAGGGAAAGCTCAGATCAACCAATCGACTTGTTTTTTGGTTTCTGCATTCCAGATAGCATCCAATATGTGTTTCCCATTCGAATTTGAGCCCTTGGTTCAAATTTGCAGTTCCTGGCTAAATTGAGTTCTTTTGCCAATTCTGACATACGCTTGGCTGTAAGTTCTCAGGGAAAGCTCAGATCAACCAATCGACTGCTTTTTCAGATTCGGTATCCCAGACAGCATTTTTAGCACAGGTATTAGATTTAATTCGTTTTTATGCTATGTTTGTATATTTATTGTTTTTATTCTCCCTGTGCACCGCCCCGAGTCCATGTGGGGAGAGGGAGCAGTTTAAAAATTCAATAAAATAAAAAATCAATAAAAATCAATAAATAAAATCCAATATGTGTTTCTCGTTCAAATTTGAGCTCTGGATCCAAATTTGCAATTCCTGTCTAAATTGAGTTCTTTTGCCAATTCTGAGATACACTTTGCTGTAACTTCTGAGGGAAAGGTCAGATCATCCAATCGACTGGTCTATCAGCTTCTGGATCTCAGATAGCATCCAATAGGTGTTTCGCATGCGAATTTGGATCAAAATTAGCTGTTCCTGGCTAAATTGAGTTTTTTTTTTACCAATTCTGAGATGCTCATTGCTGTAACTTCTCAGGGAAAGGTCAGATCAACCAATCGACTGGGTTTTCAGCATCTGCATCGCAGGCAACATCCAATATGTGTGTCTGGTTCAAATTTGAGCTCTGGATAAAAATTTGCAGTTCCTGGCTAAATTGAGTTCTTTCCTCAATTCTGATATATGCTTGGCTGTAACTTCTCAGGGAAAGCTCAGATCGACCAATCGACTTGTTTTTCGGTTTCTGCATCACAGATAGCATTCAGTATGTGTTTCTCGTTCGAATTTGAGCTCTGGATCCAAATTTGCAGTTCCTGGCTAAATTGAGTTCTTTCCTCAATTCTGATATATGCTTGGTTGTAACTTCTCAGGGAAAGCTCAGATCAATCAATCGACTTGTTTTTTGGTTTCTGCATTCCAGATAGCATTCAGTATGTGTTTCTCGTTCGAATTTGAGCTCTGGATCCAAATTTGCAGTTCCTGGCTAAATTGAGTTCTTTCCTCAATTCTGATATATGCTTGGCTGTAACTTCTCAGGGAAAGCTCAGATCAACCAATTGACTTGTTTTTTGGTTTCTGCATTCCAGAGAGCATCCAATATGTGTTTCCCGTTCGAATTTGGGCCCTTGGTTCAAATTTGCAGTTCCTGGCTAAATTGAGTTCTTTTGCCAATTCTGACATACGCTTGGCTGTAACTTCTCAGGGAAAGCTCAGATCAACAAATCGACTTGTTTTTCGGCTTCTGCATCCCAGGTAGCATTCAGTATGTGTTTCTCGTTCGAATTTGAGCTCTGGATCCAAATTTACAGTTCCTGGCTAAATTGAGTTCTTGCCTAGATTCTGATATATGCTTGGCTGTAACTTCTCAGGGAAAGCTCAGATCAACCAATCGATTGCTTTTTCAGATTCTGCATCCCAGACAGCATCCAATATGTGTTTCTCGTTCAAAGTTGAGCTCTTGATCCAAATTTGCAACCCCTTGCTAAATTGAGTTCTTTACCAATTCTGAGATACACTTTGCTGTAACTTCTCAGGGAAATATCAGATCAACCAATCGACTTGTTTTTCGGCTTCTGCATCCCAGGTAGCATTCAGTATGTGTTTCTCGTTCGAATTTGAGCTCTGGATCCAAATTTGCAGTTCCTGGCTAAATTGAGTTCTTTCCTCAATTCTGATATATGCTTGGCTGTAACTTCTCAGGGAAAGCTCAGATCAACCAATCGATTGCTTTTTCAGATTCTGCATCCCAGACAGCATCCAACATGTGTTTCTCGTTCGAAGTTGAGCTCTTGATCCAAATTTGCAATCCATTGCTAAATTGTGTTCTTTGCCAATTCTGAGATACACTTTGCTGTAACTTCTCAGGGAAAGCTCAGATCAACCAATCGACTGCTTTTTCAGATTCTGTATCCCAGACAGCATCCAATATGTGTTTCTCGTTCGAAGTTGAGCTCTTGATCCAAATTTGCAATCCCTTGCTAAATTGAGTTCTTTGCCAATTCTGAGATACACTTTGCTGTAACTTCTCAGGGAAAGCTCAGATCAACAAATCGACTGCTTTTTCAGATTCTGCCCCCAGACAGCATCCAATATGTGTTTCTCATTCAAAGTTGAGCTCTTGATCCAAATTTGCAACCCCTTGATAAATTGAGTTCTTTACCAATTCTGAGATACACTTTGCTGTAACTTCTCAGGGAAAGGTCAGATCAACCAATCGACTGGGTTTTCAGCATCTGCATCGCAGGCAACATCCAATATGTGTGTCTGGTTCAAATTTGAGCTCTGGATCAAAATTTGCAGTTCCTGGCTAAATTGAGTTCTTTCCTCAATTCTGATATATGCTTGGCTGTAACTTCTCAGGGAAAGCTCAGATCGACCAATCGACTTGTTTTTCGGTTTCTGCATCACAGATAGCAATCAGTATGTGTTTCTCGTTCGAATTTGACCTCTGGATCCAAATTTGCAGTTCCTGGCTAAATTGAGTTCTTTCCTCAATTCTGATATATGCTTGGTTGTAACTTCTCAGGGAAAGCTCAGATCAACCAATCGACTTGTTTTTTGGTTTCTGCATTCCAGATAGCATTCAGCATGTGTTTCTCGTTCGAATTTGAGCTCTGGATCCAAATTTGCAGTTCCTGGCTAAATTGAGTTCTTTCCTCAATTCTGATATATGCTTGGCTGTAACTTCTCAGGGAAAGATCAGATCAACCAATCGACTTGTTTTTTGGTTTCTGCATTCCAGATAGCATTCACTATGTGTTTCTCGTTCGAATTTGAGCTCTGAATCCAAATTTGCAGTTCTTGGCTAAATTGAGTTCTTTTGCCAATTCTGACATACACTTGGCTGTAACTTCTCAGGGAAAGCTCAGATCAACCAATTGACTTGTTTTTCGACTTCTGCATCCCAGATAGCATTCAGAATGTGTTTCTCGTTCGAATTTGAGCTCTGGATCCAAATTTGCAGTTCCTGGTTATATTGAGTTCTTTCCTCAATTCTGATATATGCTTGGCTGTAACTTCTCAGGGAAAGCTCAGATCGACCAATCGACTTGTTTTTCGGCTTCTGCATCACAGATAGCATTCAGTATGTTTTTCTCGTTCGAATTTGAGCTCTGGATCCAAATTTGCAGTTCCTGGTTATACTGAGTTGTTTCCTCAATTCTGATATATGCTTGGCTGTAACTTCTCAGGGAAAGCTCAGATCAACCAATCGACTGCTTTTTTAGATTCTGCTTACCAGACAGCATCCAATATGTGTTACTCAGTCGAAGTTGAGCTCTGGATTCAAATTTGCAATCCCTTGCTAAATTGAGTTCTTTGCCAATTCTGAGATACAATTTGCTGTAACTTCTCAGGGAAAGCTCAGATCAACCAATCGACTGCTTTTTCAGATTCTGCTTACCAGACAGCATCCAATATGTGTTTCTCGTTCGAAGTTGAGTTCTTTATCCAAATTTGCAGTCCCTGGCTAAATTGAGTTCTTTGCCAATTCTGAGGTACACTTTGCTGTAACTTCTCAGGGTATGCTCAGATCAACCAATCGACTGCGTTTTCAACTTCTGCATCCCAGACAGCATCCAATATGTGTTTCTAGTTTGAAGTTGAGCTCTGGATTCAAATTTGCAATCCCTTGCTAAATTGAGTTCTTTGCCAATTCTGAGATACACTTTGCTATAACTTCTCAGGGAAAGCTCAGATCAACCAATCGACTTCTTTTTCAGCTTCTACATCTCAGGCAGCATCCAATATGTTTTACTCGTTCGAATTTGAGCTCTGGATCCAAATTTGCAATTCCTGTCTAAATTAAGTTCTTTTGCCAATTCTGAGATAACACTTTGCTGTAACTTCTCAGGGAAAGCTCATATCAACCAATCGACTGCTGTTTCAGCTTCTGCATCTCAGGCAGCATCCAATATGTGTTTTTCGTTCGAATTTGAGCTATGGATCCAAATTTGCAGATCCTGTCTAAATTGAGTTCTTTTGCCAATTCTGAGATACACTTTGCTGTAACTTCTGAGGGAAAGGTCAGATCATCCAATCGACTGGTCTATCAGCTTCTGGATCTCAGATAGCATCCAATAGGTGTTTCGCATGCGAATTTGGATCAAAATTAGCTGTTCCTGGCTAAATTGAGTTTTTTTTAACCAATTCTGAGATGCTCATTGCTGTAACTTCTCAGGGAAAGGTCAGATCAACCAATCTACTGGCTTTTCAGCATCTGCATCGCAGGCAACATCCAATATGTGTGTGTGGTTCAAATTTGAGCTCTGGATCAAAATTTGCAATCCCTTGCTAAATTGAGTTCTTTGACAATTCTGAGATACACTTTGCTATAACTTCTCAGGGAAAGCTCAGATCAACCAATCGACTGCTTTTTCAGCTTCTACATCTCAGGCAGCATCCAATATGTGTTTCTCGTTCGAATTTGAGCTCTGGATCCAAATTTGCAATCCCTTGCTAAATTGAGTTCTTTGCCAATTCTGAGATACACTTTGGTGTAACTTCTCAGGGAAAGCTCAGATCAACCAATCGATTGCTTTTTCAACTTCTACATCCCAGACAGCATCCAATATGTGTTTCTCGTTTGAAGTTGAGCTCTGGGTTCAAATTTGCAATCCCTTGCTAAATTGAGTTTTTTGCCAATTCTGAGATACACTTTGCTGTAACTTCTCAGGGAAAGCTTAAATCAACCAATCGACTGCTTTTTCAGATTCTGCATCCCAGATAGCATCTAATATGTGTTACTCAGTCGAAGTTGAGCTCTGGATCCAAATTTGCAATCCCTTGCTAAATTGAGTTCTTTGCCAATTCTGAGATACAATTTGCTGTAACTTCTCAGGGAAAGCTCAGATCAACCAATCGACTGCTTTTTCAGATTCTGCTTACCAGACAGCATCCAATATGTGTTTCTCGTTCGAAGTTGAGTTCTTTATCCAAATTTGCAGTCCCTGGCTAAATTGAGTTCTTTGCCAATTCTGAGGTACACTTTGCTGTAACTTCTCAGGGTATGCTCAGATCAACCAATCGACTGCGTTTTCAACTTCTGCATCCCAGACAGCATCCAATATGTGTTTCTAGTTTGAAGTTGAGCTCTGGATTCAAATTTGCAATCCCTTGCTAAATTGAGTTCTTTGCCAATTCTGAGATACACTTTGCTATAACTTCTCAGGGAAAGCTCAGATCAACCAATCGACTTCTTTTTCAGCTTCTACATCTCAGGCAGCATCCAATATGTTTTACTCGTTCGAATTTGAGCTCTGGATCCAAATTTGCAATTCCTGTCTAAATTAAGTTCTTTTGCCAATTCTGAGATAACACTTTGCTGTAACTTCTCAGGGAAAGCTCATATCAACCAATCGACTGCTGTTTCAGCTTCTGCATCTCAGGCAGCATCCAATATGTGTTTTTCGTTCGAATTTGAGCTATGGATCCAAATTTGCAGGTCCTGTCTAAATTGAGTTCTTTTGCCAATTCTGAGATACACTTTGCTGTAACTTCTGAGGGAAAGGTCAGATCATCCAATCGACTGGTCTATCAGCTTCTGGATCTCAGATAGCATCCAATAGGTGTTTCGCATGCGAATTTGGATCAAAATTAGCTGTTCCTGGCTAAATTGAGTTTTTTTTAACCAATTCTGAGATGCTCATTGCTGTAACTTCTCAGGGAAAGGTCAGATCAACCAATCTACTGGCTTTTCAGCATCTGCATCGCAGGCAACATCCAATATGTGTGTGTGGTTCAAATTTGAGCTCTGGATCAAAATTTGCAATCCCTTGCTAAATTGAGTTCTTTGACAATTCTGAGATACACTTTGCTATAACTTCTCAGGGAAAGCTCAGATCAACCAATCGACTGCTTTTTCAGCTTCTACATCTCAGGCAGCATCCAATATGTGTTTCTCGTTCGAATTTGAGCTCTGGATCCAAATTTGCAATCCCTTGCTAAATTGAGTTCTTTGCCAATTCTGAGATACACTTTGGTGTAACTTCTCAGGGAAAGCTCAGATCAACCAATCGATTGCTTTTTCAACTTCTACATCCCAGACAGCATCCAATATGTGTTTCTCGTTTGAAGTTGAGCTCTGGGTTCAAATTTGCAATCCCTTGCTAAATTGAGTTTTTTGCCAATTCTGAGATACACTTTGCTGTAACTTCTCAGGGAAAGCTTAAATCAACCAATCGACTGCTTTTTCAGATTCTGCATCCCAGATAGCATCTAATATGTGTTACTCAGTCGAAGTTGAGCTCTGGATCCAAATTTGCAATCCCTTGCTAAATTGAGTTCTTTGCCAATTCTGAGATACAATTTGCTGTAACTTCTCAGGGAAAGCTCAGATCAACCAATTGACTGTTTTTTCAGATTCTGCATCCCAGACAGCATTCAATATGTGTTTCTCGTTCGAAGTTGAGCTCTTTATCCAAATTTGCAGTCCCTGGCTAAATTGAGTTCTTTGCCAATTCTGAGATACACTTTGCTGTAACATCTCAGGGAAAGCTCAGATCAACCAATCGACTGCGTTTTCAACTTCTGCATCCCAAACAGCATCCAATATGTGTTTCTCGCTTGAAGTTGAGCTCTGGATTCAAATTTGCAATCCCTTGCTAAATTGAGTTCTTTGCCAATTCTGAGATACACTTTGCTGTAACTTCTCAGGGAAAGCTCAGATCAACCAATTGACTGTTTTTTCAGATTCTGCATCCCAGACAGCATTCAATATGTGTTTCTCGTTCGAAGTTGAGCTCTTTATCCAAATTTGCAATCCCTTGCTAAATTGAGTTCTTTGCCAATTCTGATACACTTTGTTGTAACTTCTCAGGGAAAGCTCAGATCAACAAATCGACTGCTTTTTCATATTCTGCATCCCAGACAGCATTTTTAGCACAGGTATTAGATTTAATTCGTTTTTATGCTATGTTTGTATATTTATTGTTTTTATTCTCCCTGTGCACCGCCCCGAGTCCCTGTGGGGAGAGGGAGCGGTTTACAAATTCAATAAAATAAAAAATAAATAAAAATCAATAAATAAAATCCAATATGTGTTTCTCGTTCGAATTTGAGCTCTGGATCCAAATTTGAAATTATTGTCTAAATTGAGTTCTTTTGCCAATTCTGAGAAAACACTTTGTTGTAACTTCTCAGGGAAAGCTCACATCAACCAATCGACTGCTGTTTCAGCTTCTGCATCTCAGGCAGCATCCAATATGTGTTTTTCGTTCGAATTTGAGCTATGGATCCAAATTTGCAGGTCCTGTCTAAATTGAGTTCTTTTGCCAATTCTGAGATACACTTTGCTGTAACTTCTGAGGGAAAGGTCAGATCATCCAATCGACTGGTCTATCAGCTTCTGGATCTCAGATAGCATCCAATAGGTGTTTCGCATGCGAATTTGGATCAAAATTAGCTGTTCCTGGCTAAATTGAGGTTTTTTTTACAATTTCTGAGATGCTCATTGCTGTAACTTCTCAGGGAAAGGTCAGATCAACCAATCGACTGGGTTTTCAGCATCTGCATCGCAGGCAACATCCAATATGTGTGTCTGGTTCAAATTTGAGCTCTGGATCAAAATTTGCAGTTCCTGGCTAAATTGAGTTCTTTCCTCAATTCTGATATATGCTTGGCTGTAACTTCTCAGGGAAAGCTCAGATCGACCAATCGACTTGTTTTTCGGTTTCTGCATCACAGATAGCATTCAGTATGTGTTTCTCGTTCGAATTTGAGCTCTGGATCCAAATTTGCAGTTCCTGGCTAAATTGAGTTCTTTCCTCAATTCTGATATATGCTTGGTTGTAACTTCTCAGGGAAAGCTCAGATCAACCAATCGACTTGTTTTTTGGTTTCTGCATTCCAGATAGCATTCAGTATGTGTTTCTCGTTCGAATTTGAGCTCTGGATCCAAATTTGCAGTTCCTGGCTAAATTGAGTTCTTTCCTCAATTCTGATATATGCTTGGCTGTAACTTCTCAGGGAAAGCTCAGATCAACCAATCGACTTGTTTTTTGGTTTCTGCATTCCATATAGCATCCAATATGTGTTTCTCGTTCGAAGTTGAGCTCTTGATCCAAATTTGCAATCTCTTGCTAAATTGTGTTCTTTGCCAATTCTGAGATACACCTTGCTGAAACTTCTTAGGGAAAGCTCAGATCAACCAATCGATTGCTTTTTCAACTTCTACATCCCAGAAGGCATCCAATATGGGTTTCTCGTTCGAAGTTGAGCTCTAGATCCAAATTTGCAATCCCTTGCTAAATTGAGTTCTTTGCCAATTCTGAGATACACTTTGCTGTAACTTCTCAGGGAAAGCTCAGATCAACAAATCGACTGCTTTTTCAGATTCTGCCCCCAGACAGCATCCAATATGTGTTTCTCGTTCAAAGTTGAGCTCTTGATCCAAATTTGCAACCCCTTGCTAAATTGAGTTCTTTACCAATTCTGAGATACACTTTGCTGTAACTTCTCAAGGAAATCTCAGATCAACCAATCGACTTGTTTTTCGGCTTCTGCATCCCAGGTAGCATTCAGTATGTGTTTCTCGTTCGAATTTGAGCTCTGGATCCAAATTTGCAGTTCCTGGCTAAATTTAGTTCTTTCCTCAATTCTGATATATGCTTGGCTGTAACTTCTCAGGGAAAGCTCAGATCAACCAATCGATTGCTTTTTCAGATTCTGCATCCCAGACAGCATCCAATATGTGTTTCTCGTTCGAAGTTGAGCTCTTGATCCAAATTTGCAATCCCTTGATAATTGTGTTCTTTGCCAATTCTGAGATGCACTTTGCTGTAACTTCTCAGGGAAAGCTCAGATCAACCAATTGACTGCTTTTTCAGATTCTGTATCCCAGACAGCATCCAATATGTGTTTCTCGTTCGAAGTTGAGCTCTTGATCCAAATTTGCAATCCCTTGCTAAATTGAGTTCTTTGCCAATTCTGAGATACACTTTGCTGTAACTTCTCAGGGAAAGCTCAGATCAACAAATCGACTGCTTTTTCAGATTCTGCCCCCAGACAGCATCCAATATGTGTTTCTCGTTCAAAGTTGAGCTCTTGATCCAAATTTGCAACCCCTTGCTAAATTGAGTTCTTTACCAATTCTGAGATACACTTTGCTGTAACTTCTCAGGGAAATCTCAGATCAACCAATCGACTTGTTTTTCGGCTTCTGCATCCCAGGTAGCATTCAGTATGTGTTTCTCGTTCGAATTTGAGCTCTGGATCCAAATTTGCAGTTCCTGGCTAAATTGAGTTCTTTCCTCAATTCTGATATATGCTTGGCTGTAACTTCTCAGGGAAAGCTCAGATCAACCAATCGACTTGTTTTTTGGTTTCTGCATTCCAGATAGCATTCAGTATGTGTTTCTCGTTCGAATTTGAGCTCTGGATCCAAATTTGCAATTCCTGGCTAAATTGAGTTCTTTCCTCAATTCTGATATATGCTTGGCTGTAACTTCTCAGGGAAAGCTCAGATCGACCAATCGACTTGTTTTTCGGTTTCTGCATCACAGATAGCATTCAGTATGTGTTTCTCGTTCGAATTTGAGCTCTGGATCCAAATTTGCAATTCCTGGCTAAATTGAGTTCTTTCCTCAATTCTGATATATGCTTGGCTGTAACTTCTCAGGGAAAGCTCAGATCGACCAATCGACTTGTTTTTCGGTTTCTGCATCACAGATAGCATTCAGTATGTGTTTCTCGTTCGAATTTGAGCTCTGGATCCAAATTTGCAGTTCCTGGCTAAATTGAGTTCTTTCCTCAATTCTGATATATGCTTGGTTGTAACTTCTCAGGGAAAGCTCAGATCAACCAATCGACTTGTTTTTTGGTTTCTGCATTCCAGATAGCATTCAGTATGTGTTTCTCGTTCGAATTTGAGCTCTGGATCCAAATTTGCAGTTCCTGGCTAAATTGAGTTCTTTCCTCAATTCTGATATATGCTTGGCTGTAACTTCTCAGGGAAAGCTCAGATCAACCAATCGACTTGTTTTTTGGTTTCTGCATTCCAGATAGCATCCAATATGTGTTTCTCGTTCGAAGTTGAGCTCTTGATCCAAATTTGCAATCTCTTGCTAAATTGTGTTCTTTGCCAATTCTGAGATACACCTTGCTATAACTTCTTAGGGAAAGCTCAGATCAACCAATCGACTGCTTTTTCAGATTCTGTATCCCAGACAGCATCCAATATGTGTTTCTCGTTCGAAGTTGAGCTCTTGATCCAAATTTGCAATCCCTTGCTAAATTGAGTTCTTTGCCAATTCTGAGATACAGTTTGCTGTAACTTCTCAGGGAAAGCTCAGATCAACAAATCGACTGCTTTTTCAGATTCTGCCCCCAGACAGCATCCAATATGTTTTTCTCGTTCAAAGTTGAGCTCTTGATCCAAATTTGCAACCCCTTGCTAAATTGAGTTCTTTACCAATTCTGAGATACACTTTGCTGTAACTTCTCAGGGAAATCTCAGATCAACCAATCGACTTGTTTTTCGGCTTCTGCATCCCAGGTAGCATTCAGTATGTGTTTCTCGTTCGAATTTGAGCTCTGGATCCAAATTTGCAGTTCCTGGCTAAATTGAGTTCTTTCCTCAATTCTGATATATGCTTGGCTGTAACTTCTCAGGGAAAGCTCAGATCAACCAATCGATTGCTTTTTCAGATTCTGCATCCCAGACAGCATCCAATATGTGTTTCTCGTTCGAAGTTGAGCTCTTGATCCAAATTTGCAATCCCTTGATAATTGTGTTCTTTGCCAATTCTGAGATGCACTTTGCTGTAACTTCTCAGGGAAAGCTCAGATCAACCAATCGACTGCTTTTTCAGATTCTGTATCCCAGACAGCATCCAATATGTGTTTCTCGTTCGAAGTTGAGCTCTTGATCCAAATTTGCAATCCCTTGCTAAATTGAGTTCTTTGCCAATTCTGAGATACACTTTGCTGTAACTTCTCAGGGAAAGCTCAGATCAACAAATCGACTGCTTTTTCAGATTCTGCCCCCAGACAGCATCCAATATGTTTTTCTCGTTCAAAGTTGAGCTCTTGATCCAAATTTGCAACCCCTTGCTAAATTGAGTTCTTTACCAATTCTGAGATACACTTTGCTGTAACTTCTCAGGGAAATCTCAGATCAACCAATCGACTTGTTTTTCGGCTTCTGCATCCCAGGTAGCATTCAGTATGTGTTTCTCGTTCGAATTTGAGCTCTGGATCCAAATTTGCAGTTCCTGGCTAAATTGAGTTCTTTCCTCAATTCTGATATATGCTTGGCTGTAACTTCTCAGGGAAAGCTCAGATCAACCAATCGATTGCTTTTTCAGATTCTGCATCCCAGACAGCATCCAATATGTGTTTCTCGTTCGAAGTTGAGCTCTTGATCCAAATTTGCAATCCCTTGATAATTGTGTTCTTTGCCAATTCTGAGATGCACTTTGCTGTAACTTCTCAGGGAAAGCTCAGATCAACCAATCGACTGCTTTTTCAGATTCTGTATCCCAGACAGCATCCAATATGTGTTTCTCGTTCGAAGTTGAGCTCTTGATCCAAATTTGCAATCCCTTGCTAAATTGAGTTCTTTGCCAATTCTGAGATACACTTTGCTGTAACTTCTCAGGGAAAGCTCAGATCAACAAATCGACTGCTTTTTCAGATTCTGCCCCCAGACAGCATCCAATATGTGTTTCTCGTTCAAAGTTGAGCTCTTGATCCAAATTTGCAACCCCTTGCTAAATTGAGTTCTTTACCAATTCTGAGATACACTTTGCTGTAACTTCTCAAGGAAATCTCAGATCAACCAATCGACTTGTTTTTCGGCTTCTGCATCCCAGGTAGCATTCAGTATGTGTTTCTCGTTCGAATTTGAGCTCTGGATCCAAATTTGCAGTTCCTGGCTAAATTTAGTTCTTTCCTCAATTCTGATATATGCTTGGCTGTAACTTCTCAGGGAAAGCTCAGATCAACCAATCGATTGCTTTTTCAGATTCTGCATCCCAGACAGCATCCAATATGTGTTTCTCGTTCGAAGTTGAGCTCTTGATCCAAATTTGCAATCCCTTGATAATTGTGTTCTTTGCCAATTCTGAGATGCACTTTGCTGTAACTTCTCAGGGAAAGCTCAGATCAACCAATTGACTGCTTTTTCAGATTCTGTATCCCAGACAGCATCCAATATGTGTTTCTCGTTCGAAGTTGAGCTCTTGATCCAAATTTGCAATCCCTTGCTAAATTGTGTTCTTTGCCAATTCTGAGATACACCTTGCTATAACTTCTTAGGGAAAGCTCAGATCAACCAATCGACTGCTTTTTCAGATTCTGTATCCCAGACAGCATCCAATATGTGTTTCTCGTTCGAAGTTGAGCTCTTGATCCAAATTTGCAATCCCTTGCTAAATTGCGTTCTTTGCCAATTCTGAGATACAGTTTGCTGTAACTTCTCAGGGAAAGCTCAGATCAACAAATCGACTGCTTTTTCAAATTCTGCCCCCAGACAGCATCCAATATGTTTTTCTCGTTCAAAGTTGAGCTCTTGATCCAAATTTGCAACCCCTTGCTAAATTGAGTTCTTTACCAATTCTGAGATACACTTTGCTGTAACTTCTCAGGGAAATCTTAGATCAACCAATCGACTTGTTTTTCGGCTTCTGCATCCCAGGTAGCATTCAGTATGTGTTTCTCGTTCGAATTTGAGCTCTGGATCCAAATTTGCAGTTCCTGGCTAAATTGAGTTCTTTCCTCAATTCTGATATATGCTTGGCTGTAACTTCTCAGGGAAAGCTCAGATCAACCAATCGATTGCTTTTTCAGATTCTGCATCCCAGACAGCATCCAATATGTGTTTCTCGTTCGAAGTTGAGCTCTTGATCCAAATTTGCAATCCCTTGATAATTGTGTTCTTTGCCAATTCTGAGATGCACTTTGCTGTAACTTCTCAGGGAAAGCTCAGATCAACCAATCGACTGCTTTTTCAGATTCTGTATCCCAGACAGCATCCAATATGTGTTTCTCGTTCGAAGTTGAGCTCTTGATCCAAATTTGCAATCCCTTGCTAAATTGAGTTCTTTGCCAATTCTGAGATACACTTTGCTGTAACTTCTCAGGGAAAGCTCAGATCAACAAATCGACTGCTTTTTCAGATTCTGCCCCCAGACAGCATCCAATATGTGTTTCTCGTTCAAAGTTGAGCTCTTGATCCAAATTTGCAACCCCTTGCTAAATTGAGTTCTTTACCAATTCTGAGATACACTTTGCTGTAACTTCTCAAGGAAATCTCAGATCAACCAATCGACTTGTTTTTCGGCTTCTGCATCCCAGGTAGCATTCAGTATGTGTTTCTCGTTCGAATTTGAGCTCTGGATCCAAATTTGCAGTTCCTGGCTAAATTTAGTTCTTTCCTCAATTCTGATATATGCTTGGCTGTAACTTCTCAGGGAAAGCTCAGATCAACCAATCGATTGCTTTTTCAGATTCTGCATCCCAGACAGCATCCAATATGTGTTTCTCGTTCGAAGTTGAGCTCTTGATCCAAATTTGCAATCCCTTGATAATTGTGTTCTTTG
Source organism: Rhabdophis nuchalis (assembly GCA_039707465.1). Classification (NCBI taxonomy): domain Eukaryota; kingdom Metazoa; phylum Chordata; class Lepidosauria; order Squamata; family Natricidae; genus Rhabdophis; species Rhabdophis nuchalis. The sequence continues at coordinate 17,213,797 of CM077653.1, forward strand.
CCAATTCTGAGATGCACTTTGCTGTAACTTCTCAGGGAAAGCTCAGATCAACCAATTGACTGCTTTTTCAGATTCTGTATCCCAGACAGCATCCAATATGTGTTTCTCGTTCGAAGTTGAGCTCTTGATCCAAATTTGCAATCCCTTGCTAAATTGAGTTCTTTGCCAATTCTGAGATACACTTTGCTGTAACTTCTCAGGGAAAGCTCAGATCAACAAATCGACTGCTTTTTCAGATTCTGCCCCCAGACAGCATCCAATATGTGTTTCTCGTTCAAAGTTGAGCTCTTGATCCAAATTTGCAACCCCTTGCTAAATTGAGTTCTTTACCAATTCTGAGATACACTTTGCTGTAACTTCTCAGGGAAATCTCAGATCAACCAATCGACTTGTTTTTCGGCTTCTGCATCCCAGGTAGCATTCAGTATGTGTTTCTCGTTCGAATTTGAGCTCTGGATCCAAATTTGCAGTTCCTGGCTAAATTGAGTTCTTTCCTCAATTCTGATATATGCTTGGCTGTAACTTCTCAGGGAAAGCTCAGATCAACCAATCGACTTGTTTTTTGGTTTCTGCATTCCAGATAGCATTCAGTATGTGTTTCTCGTTCGAATTTGAGCTCTGGATCCAAATTTGCAATTCCTGGCTAAATTGAGTTCTTTCCTCAATTCTGATATATGCTTAGCTGTAACTTCTCAGGGAAAGCTCAGATCGACCAATCGACTTGTTTTTCGGTTTCTGCATCACAGATAGCATTCAGTATGTGTTTCTCGTTCGAATTTGAGCTCTGGATCCAAATTTGCAATTCCTGGCTAAATTGAGTTCTTTCCTCAATTCTGATATATGCTTGGCTGTAACTTCTCAGGGAAAGCTCAGATCGACCAATCGACTTGTTTTTCGGTTTCTGCATCACAGATAGCATTCAGTATGTGTTTCTCGTTCGAATTTGAGCTCTGGATCCAAATTTGCAGTTCCTGGCTAAATTGAGTTCTTTCCTCAATTCTGATATATGCTTGGTTGTAACTTCTCAGGGAAAGCTCAGATCAACCAATCGACTTGTTTTTTGGTTTCTGCATTCCAGATAGCATTCAGTATGTGTTTCTCGTTCGAATTTGAGCTATGGATCCAAATTTGCAGTTCCTGGCTAAATTGAGTTCTTTCCTCAATTCTGATATATGCTTGGCTGTAACTTCTCAGGGAAAGCTCAGATCAACCAATCGACTTGTTTTTTGGTTTCTGCATTCCAGATAGCATCCAATATGTGTTTCTCGTTCGAAGTTGAGCTCTTGATCCAAATTTGCGATCTCTTGCTAAATTGTGTTCTTTGCCAATTCTGAGATACACCTTGCTGAAACTTCTTAGGGAAAGCTCAGATCAACCAATCGATTGCTTTTTCAACTTCTACATCCCAGAAGGCATCCAATATGGGTTTCTCGTTCGAAGTTGAGCTCTAGATCCAAATTTGCAATCCCTTGCTAAATTGAGTTCTTTGCCAATTCTGAGATACACTTTGCTGTAACTTCTCAGGGAAAGCTCAGATCAACAAATCGACTGCTTTTTCAGATTCTGCCCCCAGACAGCATCCAATATGTGTTTCTCGTTCAAAGTTGAGCTCTTGATCCAAATTTGCAACCCCTTGCTAAATTGAGTTCTTTACCAATTCTGAGATACACTTTGCTGTAACTTCTCAAGGAAATCTCAGATCAACCAATCGACTTGTTTTTCGGCTTCTGCCCCCAGACAGCATCCAATATGTGTTTCTCGTTCAAAGTTGAGCTCTTGATCCAAATTTGCAATCCCTTGCTAAATTGAGTTCTTTGACAATTCTGAGATACACTTTGCTATAACTTCTCAGGGAAAGCTCAGATCAACCAATCGACTGCTTTTTCAGCTTCTACATCTCAGGCAGCATCCAATATGTGTTTCTCGTTCGAATTTGAGCTCTGGATCCAAATTTGCAATCCCTTGCTAAATTGAGTTCTTTGCCAATTCTGAGATACACTTTGGTGTAACTTCTCAGGGAAAGCTCAGATCAACCAATCGATTGCTTTTTCAACTTCTACATCCCAGACAGCATCCAATATGTGTTTCTCGTTTGAAGTTGAGCTCTGGGTTCAAATTTGCAATCCCTTGCTAAATTGAGTTTTTTGCCAATTCTGAGATACACTTTGCTGTAACTTCTCAGGGAAAGCTTAAATCAACCAATCGACTGCTTTTTCAGATTCTGCATCCCAGATAGCATCTAATATGTGTTACTCAGTCGAAGTTGAGCTCTGGATCCAAATTTGCAATCCCTTGCTAAATTGAGTTCTTTGCCAATTCTGAGATACAATTTGCTGTAACTTCTCAGGGAAAGCTCAGATCAACCAATTGACTGTTTTTTCAGATTCTGCATCCCAGACAGCATTCAATATGTGTTTCTCGTTCGAAGTTGAGCTCTTTATCCAAATTTGCAGTCCCTGGCTAAATTGAGTTCTTTGCCAATTCTGAGATACACTTTGCTGTAACATCTCAGGGAAAGCTCAGATCAACCAATCGACTGCGTTTTCAACTTCTGCATCCCAAACAGCATCCAATATGTGTTTCTCGCTTGAAGTTGAGCTCTGGATTCAAATTTGCAATCCCTTGCTAAATTGAGTTCTTTGCCAATTCTGAGATACACTTTGCTGTAACTTCTCAGGGAAAGCTCAGATCAACCAATTGACTGTTTTTTCAGATTCTGCATCCCAGACAGCATTCAATATGTGTTTCTCGTTCGAAGTTGAGCTCTTTATCCAAATTTGCAATCCCTTGCTAAATTGAGTTCTTTGCCAATTCTGATACACTTTGTTGTAACTTCTCAGGGAAAGCTCAGATCAACAAATCGACTGCTTTTTCATATTCTGCATCCCAGACAGCATTTTTAGCACAGGTATTAGATTTAATTCGTTTTTATGCTATGTTTGTATATTTATTGTTTTTATTCTCCCTGTGCACCGCCCCGAGTCCCTGTGGGGAGAGGGAGCGGTTTACAAATTCAATAAAATAAAAAATAAATAAAAATCAATAAATAAAATCCAATATGTGTTTCTCGTTCGAATTTGAGCTCTGGATCCAAATTTGAAATTATTGTCTAAATTGAGTTCTTTTGCCAATTCTGAGAAAACACTTTGTTGTAACTTCTCAGGGAAAGCTCACATCAACCAATCGACTGCTGTTTCAGCTTCTGCATCTCAGGCAGCATCCAATATGTGTTTTTCGTTCGAATTTGAGCTATGGATCCAAATTTGCAGGTCCTGTCTAAATTGAGTTCTTTTGCCAATTCTGAGATACACTTTGCTGTAACTTCTGAGGGAAAGGTCAGATCATCCAATCGACTGGTCTATCAGCTTCTGGATCTCAGATAGCATCCAATAGGTGTTTCGCATGCGAATTTGGATCAAAATTAGCTGTTCCTGGCTAAATTGAGGTTTTTTTTACAATTTCTGAGATGCTCATTGCTGTAACTTCTCAGGGAAAGGTCAGATCAACCAATCGACTGGGTTTTCAGCATCTGCATCGCAGGCAACATCCAATATGTGTGTCTGGTTCAAATTTGAGCTCTGGATCAAAATTTGCAGTTCCTGGCTAAATTGAGTTCTTTCCTCAATTCTGATATATGCTTGGCTGTAACTTCTCAGGGAAAGCTCAGATCGACCAATCGACTTGTTTTTCGGTTTCTGCATCACAGATAGCATTCAGTATGTGTTTCTCGTTCGAATTTGAGCTCTGGATCCAAATTTGCAGTTCCTGGCTAAATTGAGTTCTTTCCTCAATTCTGATATATGCTTGGTTGTAACTTCTCAGGGAAAGCTCAGATCAACCAATCGACTTGTTTTTTGGTTTCTGCATTCCAGATAGCATTCAGTATGTGTTTCTCGTTCGAATTTGAGCTCTGGATCCAAATTTGCAGTTCCTGGCTAAATTGAGTTCTTTCCTCAATTCTGATATATGCTTGGCTGTAACTTCTCAGGGAAAGCTCAGATCAACCAATCGACTTGTTTTTTGGTTTCTGCATTCCAGATAGCATCCAATATGTGTTTCTCGTTCGAAGTTGAGCTCTTGATCCAAATTTGCAATCTCTTGCTAAATTGTGTTCTTTGCCAATTCTGAGATACACCTTGCTGAAACTTCTTAGGGAAAGCTCAGATCAACCAATCGATTGCTTTTTCAACTTCTACATCCCAGAAGGCATCCAATATGGGTTTCTCGTTCGAAGTTGAGCTCTAGATCCAAATTTGCAATCCCTTGCTAAATTGAGTTCTTTGCCAATTCTGAGATACACTTTGCTGTAACTTCTCAGGGAAAGCTCAGATCAACAAATCGACTGCTTTTTCAGATTCTGCCCCCAGACAGCATCCAATATGTGTTTCTCGTTCAAAGTTGAGCTCTTGATCCAAATTTGCAACCCCTTGCTAAATTGAGTTCTTTACCAATTCTGAGATACACTTTGCTGTAACTTCTCAAGGAAATCTCAGATCAACCAATCGACTTGTTTTTCGGCTTCTGCATCCCAGGTAGCATTCAGTATGTGTTTCTCGTTCGAATTTGAGCTCTGGATCCAAATTTGCAGTTCCTGGCTAAATTTAGTTCTTTCCTCAATTCTGATATATGCTTGGCTGTAACTTCTCAGGGAAAGCTCAGATCAACCAATCGATTGCTTTTTCAGATTCTGCATCCCAGACAGCATCCAATATGTGTTTCTCGTTCGAAGTTGAGCTCTTGATCCAAATTTGCAATCCCTTGATAATTGTGTTCTTTGCCAATTCTGAGATGCACTTTGCTGTAACTTCTCAGGGAAAGCTCAGATCAACCAATTGACTGCTTTTTCAGATTCTGTATCCCAGACAGCATCCAATATGTGTTTCTCGTTCGAAGTTGAGCTCTTGATCCAAATTTGCAATCCCTTGCTAAATTGAGTTCTTTGCCAATTCTGAGATACACTTTGCTGTAACTTCTCAGGGAAAGCTCAGATCAACAAATCGACTGCTTTTTCAGATTCTGCCCCCAGACAGCATCCAATATGTGTTTCTCGTTCAAAGTTGAGCTCTTGATCCAAATTTGCAACCCCTTGCTAAATTGAGTTCTTTACCAATTCTGAGATACACTTTGCTGTAACTTCTCAGGGAAATCTCAGATCAACCAATCGACTTGTTTTTCGGCTTCTGCATCCCAGGTAGCATTCAGTATGTGTTTCTCGTTCGAATTTGAGCTCTGGATCCAAATTTGCAGTTCCTGGCTAAATTGAGTTCTTTCCTCAATTCTGATATATGCTTGGCTGTAACTTCTCAGGGAAAGCTCAGATCAACCAATCGACTTGTTTTTTGGTTTCTGCATTCCAGATAGCATTCAGTATGTGTTTCTCGTTCGAATTTGAGCTCTGGATCCAAATTTGCAATTCCTGGCTAAATTGAGTTCTTTCCTCAATTCTGATATATGCTTGGCTGTAACTTCTCAGGGAAAGCTCAGATCGACCAATCGACTTGTTTTTCGGTTTCTGCATCACAGATAGCATTCAGTATGTGTTTCTCGTTCGAATTTGAGCTCTGGATCCAAATTTGCAATTCCTGGCTAAATTGAGTTCTTTCCTCAATTCTGATATATGCTTGGCTGTAACTTCTCAGGGAAAGCTCAGATCGACCAATCGACTTGTTTTTCGGTTTCTGCATCACAGATAGCATTCAGTATGTGTTTCTCGTTCGAATTTGAGCTCTGGATCCAAATTTGCAGTTCCTGGCTAAATTGAGTTCTTTCCTCAATTCTGATATATGCTTGGTTGTAACTTCTCAGGGAAAGCTCAGATCAACCAATCGACTTGTTTTTTGGTTTCTGCATTCCAGATAGCATTCAGTATGTGTTTCTCGTTCGAATTTGAGCTCTGGATCCAAATTTGCAGTTCCTGGCTAAATTGAGTTCTTTCCTCAATTCTGATATATGCTTGGCTGTAACTTCTCAGGGAAAGCTCAGATCAACCAATCGACTTGTTTTTTGGTTTCTGCATTCCAGATAGCATCCAATATGTGTTTCTCGTTCGAAGTTGAGCTCTTGATCCAAATTTGCAATCTCTTGCTAAATTGTGTTCTTTGCCAATTCTGAGATACACCTTGCTATAACTTCTTAGGGAAAGCTCAGATCAACCAATCGACTGCTTTTTCAGATTCTGTATCCCAGACAGCATCCAATATGTGTTTCTCGTTCGAAGTTGAGCTCTTGATCCAAATTTGCAATCCCTTGCTAAATTGAGTTCTTTACCAATTCTGAGATACACTTTGCTGTAACTTCTCAGGGAAATCTCAGATCAACCAATCGACTTGTTTTTCGGCTTCTGCATCCCAGGTAGCATTCAGTATGTGTTTCTCGTTCGAATTTGAGCTCTGTATCCAAATTTGCAGTTCCTGGCTAAATTGAGTTCTTTCCTCAATTCTGATATATGCTTGGCTGTAACTTCTCAGGGAAAGCTCAGATCAACCAATCGATTGCTTTTTCAGATTCTGCATCCCAGACAGCATCCAATATGTGTTTCTCGTTCGAAGTTGAGCTCTTGATCCAAATTTGCAATCCCTTGATAATTGTGTTCTTTGCCAATTCTGAGATGCACTTTGCTGTAACTTCTCAGGGAAAGCTCAGATCAACCAATCGACTGCTTTTTCAGATTCTGTATCCCAGACAGCATCCAATATGTGTTTCTCGTTCGAAGTTGAGCTCTTGATCCAAATTTGCAATCCCTTGCTAAATTGAGTTCTTTGCCAATTCTGAGATACACTTTGCTGTAACTTCTCAGGGAAAGCTCAGATCAACAAATCGACTGCTTTTTCAGATTCTGCCCCCAGACAGCATCCAATATGTGTTTCTCGTTCAAAGTTGAGCTCTTGATCCAAATTTGCAACCCCTTGCTAAATTGAGTTCTTTACCAATTCTGAGATACACTTTGCTGTAACTTCTCAAGGAAATCTCAGATCAACCAATCGACTTGTTTTTCGGCTTCTGCATCCCAGGTAGCATTCAGTATGTGTTTCTCGTTCGAATTTGAGCTCTGGATCCAAATTTGCAGTTCCTGGCTAAATTTAGTTCTTTCCTCAATTCTGATATATGCTTGGCTGTAACTTCTCAGGGAAAGCTCAGATCAACCAATCGATTGCTTTTTCAGATTCTGCATCCCAGACAGCATCCAATATGTGTTTCTCGTTCGAAGTTGAGCTCTTGATCCAAATTTGCAATCCCTTGATAATTGTGTTCTTTGCCAATTCTGAGATACAGTTTGCTGTAACTTCTCAGGGAAAGCTCAGATCAACAAATCGACTGCTTTTTCAGATTCTGCCCCCAGACAGCATCCAATATGTTTTTCTCGTTCAAAGTTGAGCTCTTGATCCAAATTTGCAACCCCTTGCTAAATTGAGTTCTTTACCAATTCTGAGATACACTTTGCTGTAACTTCTCAGGGAAATCTCAGATCAACCAATCGACTTGTTTTTCGGCTTCTGCATCCCAGGTAGCATTCAGTATGTGTTTCTCGTTCGAATTTGAGCTCTGGATCCAAATTTGCAGTTCCTGGCTAAATTGAGTTCTTTCCTCAATTCTGATATATGCTTGGCTGTAACTTCTCAGGGAAAGCTCAGATCAACCAATCGATTGCTTTTTCAGATTCTGCATCCCAGACAGCATCCAATATGTGTTTCTCGTTCGAAGTTGAGCTCTTGATCCAAATTTGCAATCCCTTGATAATTGTGTTCTTTGCCAATTCTGAGATGCACTTTGCTGTAACTTCTCAGGGAAAGCTCAGATCAACCAATCGACTGCTTTTTCAGATTCTGTATCCCAGACAGCATCCAATATGTGTTTCTCGTTCGAAGTTGAGCTCTTGATCCAAATTTGCAATCCCTTGCTAAATTGAGTTCTTTGCCAATTCTGAGATACACTTTGCTGTAACTTCTCAGGGAAAGCTCAGATCAACAAATCGACTGCTTTTTCAGATTCTGCCCCCAGACAGCATCCAATATGTGTTTCTCGTTCAAAGTTGAGCTCTTGATCCAAATTTGCAACCCCTTGCTAAATTGAGTTCTTTACCAATTCTGAGATACACTTTGTTGTAACTTCTCAAGGAAATCTCAGATCAACCAATCGACTTGTTTTTCGGCTTCTGCATCCCAGGTAGCATTCAGTATGTGTTTCTCGTTCGAATTTGAGCTCTGGATCCAAATTTGCAGTTCCTGGCTAAATTTAGTTCTTTCCTCAATTCTGATATATGCTTGGCTGTAACTTCTCAGGGAAAGCTCAGATCAACCAATCGATTGCTTTTTCAGATTCTGCATCCCAGACAGCATCCAATATGTGTTTCTCGTTCGAAGTTGAGCTCTTGATCCAAATTTGCAATCCCTTGATAATTGTGTTCTTTGCCAATTCTGAGATGCACTTTGCTGTAACTTCTCAAGGAAATCTCAGATCAACCAATCGACTTGTTTTTCGGCTTCTGCATCCCAGGTAGCATTCAGTATGTGTTTCTCGTTCGAATTTGAGCTCTGGATCCAAATTTGCAGTTCCTGGCTAAATTTAGTTCTTTCCTCAATTCTGATATATGCTTGGCTGTAACTTCTCAGGGAAAGCTCAGATCAACAAATCGACTGCTTTTTCAGATTCTGCCCCCAGACAGCATCCAATATGTGTTTCTCGTTCAAAGTTGAGCTCTTGATCCAAATTTGCAACCCCTTGCTAAATTGAGTTCTTTACCAATTCTGAGATACACTTTGCTGTAACTTCTCAAGGAAATCTCAGATCAACCAATCGACTTGTTTTTCGGCTTCTGCATCCCAGGTAGCATTCAGTATGTGTTTCTCGTTCGAATTTGAGCTCTGGATCCAAATTTGCAGTTCCTGGCTAAATTTAGTTCTTTCCTCAATTCTGATATATGCTTGGCTGTAACTTCTCAGGGAAAGCTCAGATCAACCAATCGATTGCTTTTTCAGATTCTGCATCCCAGACAGCATCCAATATGTGTTTCTCGTTCGAAGTTGAGCTCTTGATCCAAATTTGCAATCCCTTGATAATTGTGTTCTTTGCCAATTCTGAGATACAGTTTGCTGTAACTTCTCAGGGAAAGCTCAGATCAACAAATCGACTGCTTTTTCAGATTCTGCCCCCAGACAGCATCCAATATGTTTTTCTCGTTCAAAGTTGAGCTCTTGATCCAAATTTGCAACCCCTTGCTAAATTGAGTTCTTTACCAATTCTGAGATACACTTTGCTGTAACTTCTCAGGGAAATCTCAGATCAACCAATCGACTTGTTTTTCGGCTTCTGCATCCCAGGTAGCATTCAGTATGTGTTTCTCGTTCGAATTTGAGCTCTGGATCCAAATTTGCAGTTCCTGGCTAAATTGAGTTCTTTCCTCAATTCTGATATATGCTTGGCTGTAACTTCTCAGGGAAAGCTCAGATCAACCAATCGATTGCTTTTTCAGATTCTGCATCCCAGACAGCATCCAATATGTGTTTCTCGTTCGAAGTTGAGCTCTTGATCCAAATTTGCAATCCCTTGATAATTGTGTTCTTTGCCAATTCTGAGATGCACTTTGCTGTAACTTCTCAGGGAAAGCTCAGATCAACCAATCGACTGCTTTTTCAGATTCTGTATCCCAGACAGCATCCAATATGTGTTTCTCGTTCGAAGTTGAGCTCTTGATCCAAATTTGCAATCCCTTGCTAAATTGAGTTCTTTGCCAATTCTGAGATACACTTTGCTGTAACTTCTCAGGGAAAGCTCAGATCAACAAATCGACTGCTTTTTCAGATTCTGCCCCCAGACAGCATCCAATATGTGTTTCTCGTTCAAAGTTGAGCTCTTGATCCAAATTTGCAACCCCTTGCTAAATTGAGTTCTTTACCAATTCTGAGATACACTTTGCTGTAACTTCTCAAGGAAATCTCAGATCAACCAATCGACTTGTTTTTCGGCTTCTGCATCCCAGGTAGCATTCAGTATGTGTTTCTCGTTCGAATTTGAGCTCTGGATCCAAATTTGCAGTTCCTGGCTAAATTTAGTTCTTTCCTCAATTCTGATATATGCTTGGCTGTAACTTCTCAGGGAAAGCTCAGATCAACCAATCGATTGCTTTTTCAGATTCTGCATCCCAGACAGCATCCAATATGTGTTTCTCGTTCGAAGTTGAGCTCTTGATCCAAATTTGCAATCCCTTGATAATTGTGTTCTTTGCCAATTCTGAGATGCACTTTGCTGTAACTTCTCAGGGAAAGCTCAGATCAACCAATTGACTGCTTTTTCAGATTCTGTATCCCAGACAGCATCCAATATGTGTTTCTCGTTCGAAGTTGAGCTCTTGATCCAAATTTGCAATCCCTTGCTAAATTGTGTTCTTTGCCAATTCTGAGATACACCTTGCTATAACTTCTTAGGGAAAGCTCAGATCAACCAATCGACTGCTTTTTCAGATTCTGTATCCCAGACAGCATCCAATATGTGTTTCTCATTCGAAGTTGAGCTCTTGATCCAAATTTGCAATCCCTTGCTAAATTGCGTTCTTTGCCAATTCTGAGATACAGTTTGCTGTAACTTCTCAGGGAAAGCTCAGATCAACAAATCGACTGCTTTTTCAAATTCTGCCCCCAGACAGCATCCAATATGTTTTTCTCGTTCAAAGTTGAGCTCTTGATCCAAATTTGCAACCCCTTGCTAAATTGAGTTCTTTACCAATTCTGAGATACACTTTGCTGTAACTTCTCAGGGAAATCTTAGATCAACCAATCGACTTGTTTTTCGGCTTCTGCATCCCAGGTAGCATTCAGTATGTGTTTCTCGTTCGAATTTGAGCTCTGGATCCAAATTTGCAGTTCCTGGCTAAATTGAGTTCTTTCCTCAATTCTGATATATGCTTGGCTGTAACTTCTCAGGGAAAGCTCAGATCAACCAATCGATTGCTTTTTCAGATTCTGCATCCCAGACAGCATCCAATATGTGTTTCTCGTTCGAAGTTGAGCTCTTGATCCAAATTTGCAATCCCTTGATAATTGTGTTCTTTGCCAATTCTGAGATGCACTTTGCTGTAACTTCTCAGGGAAAGCTCAGATCAACCAATCGACTGCTTTTTCAGATTCTGTATCCCAGACAGCATCCAATATGTGTTTCTCGTTCGAAGTTGAGCTCTTGATCCAAATTTGCAATCCCTTGCTAAATTGAGTTCTTTGCCAATTCTGAGATACACTTTGCTGTAACTTCTCAGGGAAAGCTCAGATCAACAAATCGACTGCTTTTTCAGATTCTGCCCCCAGACAGCATCCAATATGTGTTTCTCGTTCAAAGTTGAGCTCTTGATCCAAATTTGCAACCCCTTGCTAAATTGAGTTCTTTACCAATTCTGAGATACACTTTGCTGTAACTTCTCAAGGAAATCTCAGATCAACCAATCGACTTGTTTTTCGGCTTCTGCATCCCAGGTAGCATTCAGTATGTGTTTCTCGTTCGAATTTGAGCTCTGGATCCAAATTTGCAGTTCCTGGCTAAATTTAGTTCTTTCCTCAATTCTGATATATGCTTGGCTGTAACTTCTCAGGGAAAGCTCAGATCAACCAATCGATTGCTTTTTCAGATTCTGCATCCCAGACAGCATCCAATATGTGTTTCTCGTTCGAAGTTGAGCTCTTGATCCAAATTTGCAATCCCTTGATAATTGTGTTCTTTGCCAATTCTGAGATGCACTTTGCTGTAACTTCTCAGGGAAAGCTCAGATCAACCAATTGACTGCTTTTTCAGATTCTGTATCCCAGACAGCATCCAATATGTGTTTCTCGTTCGAAGTTGAGCTCTTGATCCAAATTTGCAATCCCTTGCTAAATTGAGTTCTTTGCCAATTCTGAGATACACTTTGCTGTAACTTCTCAGGGAAAGCTCAGATCAACAAATCGACTGCTTTTTCAGATTCTGCCCCCAGACAGCATCCAATATGTGTTTCTCGTTCAAAGTTGAGCTCTTGATCCAAATTTGCAACCCCTTGCTAAATTGAGTTCTTTACCAATTCTGAGATACACTTTGCTGTAACTTCTCAGGGAAATCTCAGATCAACCAATCGACTTGTTTTTCGGCTTCTGCATCCCAGGTAGCATTCAGTATGTGTTTCTCGTTCGAATTTGAGCTCTGGATCCAAATTTGCAGTTCCTGGCTAAATTGAGTTCTTTCCTCAATTCTGATATATGCTTGGCTGTAACTTCTCAGGGAAAGCTCAGATCAACCAATCGACTTGTTTTTTGGTTTCTGCATTCCAGATAGCATTCAGTATGTGTTTCTCGTTCGAATTTGAGCTCTGGATCCAAATTTGCAATTCCTGGCTAAATTGAGTTCTTTCCTCAATTCTGATATATGCTTGGCTGTAACTTCTCAGGGAAAGCTCAGATCGACCAATCGACTTGTTTTTCGGTTTCTGCATCACAGATAGCATTCAGTATGTGTTTCTCGTTCGAATTTGAGCTCTGGATCCAAATTTGCAATTCCTGGCTAAATTGAGTTCTTTCCTCAATTCTGATATATGCTTGGCTGTAACTTCTCAGGGAAAGCTCAGATCGACCAATCGACTTGTTTTTCGGTTTCTGCATCACAGATAGCATTCAGTATGTGTTTCTCGTTCGAATTTGAGCTCTGGATCCAAATTTGCAGTTCCTGGCTAAATTGAGTTCTTTCCTCAATTCTGATATATGCTTGGTTGTAACTTCTCAGGGAAAGCTCAGATCAACCAATCGACTTGTTTTTTGGTTTCTGCATTCCAGATAGCATTCAGTATGTGTTTCTCGTTCGAATTTGAGCTATGGATCCAAATTTGCAGTTCCTGGCTAAATTGAGTTCTTTCCTCAATTCTGATATATGCTTGGCTGTAACTTCTCAGGGAAAGCTCAGATCAACCAATCGACTTGTTTTTTGGTTTCTGCATTCCAGATAGCATCCAATATGTGTTTCTCGTTCGAAGTTGAGCTCTTGATCCAAATTTGCAATCTCTTGCTAAATTGTGTTCTTTGCCAATTCTGAGATACACCTTGCTGAAACTTCTTAGGGAAAGCTCAGATCAACCAATCGATTGCTTTTTCAACTTCTACATCCCAGAAGGCATCCAATATGGGTTTCTCGTTCGAAGTTGAGCTCTAGATCCAAATTTGCAATCCCTTGCTAAATTGAGTTCTTTGCCAATTCTGAGATACACTTTGCTGTAACTTCTCAGGGAAAGCTCAGATCAACAAATCGACTGCTTTTTCAGATTCTGCCCCCAGACAGCATCCAATATGTGTTTCTCGTTCAAAGTTGAGCTCTTGATCCAAATTTGCAACCCCTTGCTAAATTGAGTTCTTTACCAATTCTGAGATACACTTTGCTGTAACTTCTCAGGGAAATCTCAGATCAACCAATCGACTTGTTTTTCGGCTTCTGCATCCCAGGTAGCATTCAGTATGTGTTTCTCGTTCGAATTTGAGCTCTGGATCCAAATTTGCAGTTCCTGGCTAAATTGAGTTCTTTCCTCAATTCTGATATATGCTTGGCTGTAACTTCTCAGGGAAAGCTCAGATCAACCAATCGACTTGTTTTTTGGTTTCTGCATTCCAGATAGCATTCAGTATGTGTTTCTCGTTCGAATTTGAGCTCTGGATCCAAATTTGCAATTCCTGGCTAAATTGAGTTCTTTCCTCAATTCTGATATATGCTTGGCTGTAACTTCTCAGGGAAAGCTCAGATCGACCAATCGACTTGTTTTTCGGTTTCTGCATCACAGATAGCATTCAGTATGTGTTTCTCGTTCGAATTTGAGCTCTGGATCCAAATTTGCAATTCCTGGCTAAATTGAGTTCTTTCCTCAATTCTGATATATGCTTGGCTGTAACTTCTCAGGGAAAGCTCAGATCGACCAATCGACTTGTTTTTCGGTTTCTGCATCACAGATAGCATTCAGTATGTGTTTCTCGTTCGAATTTGAGCTCTGGATCCAAATTTGCAGTTCCTGGCTAAATTGAGTTCTTTCCTCAATTCTGATATATGCTTGGTTGTAACTTCTCAGGGAAAGCTCAGATCAACCAATCGACTTGTTTTTTGGTTTCTGCATTCCAGATAGCATTCAGTATGTGTTTCTCGTTCGAATTTGAGCTCTGGATCCAAATTTGCAGTTCCTGGCTAAATTGAGTTCTTTCCTCAATTCTGATATATGCTTGGCTGTAACTTCTCAGGGAAAGCTCAGATCAACCAATCGACTTGTTTTTTGGTTTCTGCATTCCAGATAGCATCCAATATGTATTTCTCGTTCGAAGTTGAGCTCTTGATCCAAATTTGCAATCTCTTGCTAAATTGTGTTCTTTGCCAATTCTGAGATACACCTTGCTATAACTTCTTAGGGAAAGCTCAGATCAACCAATCGACTGCTTTTTCAGATTCTGTATCCCAGACAGCATCCAATATGTGTTTCTCGTTCGAAGTTGAGCTCTTGATCCAAATTTGCAATCCCTTGCTAAATTGAGTTCTTTGCCAATTCTGAGATACAGTTTGCTGTAACTTCTCAGGGAAAGCTCAGATCAACAAATCGACTGCTTTTTCAGATTCTGCCCCCAGACAGCATCCAATATGTTTTTCTCGTTCAAAGTTGAGCTCTTGATCCAAATTTGCAACCCCTTGCTAAATTGAGTTCTTTACCAATTCTGAGATACACTTTGCTGTAACTTCTCAGGGAAATCTCAGATCAACCAATCGACTTGTTTTTCGGCTTCTGCATCCCAGGTAGCATTCAGTATGTGTTTCTCGTTCGAATTTGAGCTCTGGATCCAAATTTGCAGTTCCTGGCTAAATTGAGTTCTTTCCTCAATTCTGATATATGCTTGGCTGTAACTTCTCAGGGAAAGCTCAGATCAACCAATCGATTGCTTTTTCAGATTCTGCATCCCAGACAGCATCCAATATGTGTTTCTCGTTCGAAGTTGAGCTCTTGATCCAAATTTGCAATCCCTTGATAATTGTGTTCTTTGCCAATTCTGAGATGCACTTTGCTGTAACTTCTCAGGGAAAGCTCAGATCAACCAATCGACTGCTTTTTCAGATTCTGTATCCCAGACAGCATCCAATATGTGTTTCTCGTTCGAAGTTGAGCTCTTGATCCAAATTTGCAATCCCTTGCTAAATTGAGTTCTTTGCCAATTCTGAGATACACTTTGCTGTAACTTCTCAGGGAAAGCTCAGATCAACAAATCGAATGCTTTTTCAGATTCTGCCCCCAGATAGCATCCAATATGTGTTTCTCGTTCAAAGTTGAGCTCTTGATCCAAATTTGCAACCCCTTGCTAAATTGAGTTCTTTACCAATTCTGAGATACACTTTGCTGTAACTTCTCAGGGAAATCTCAGATCAACCAATCGACTTGTTTTTCGGCTTCTGCATCCCAGGTAGCATTCAGTATGTGTTTCTCGTTCGAATTTGAGCTCTGGATCCAAATTTGCAGTTCCTAGCTAAATTGAGTTCTTTCCTCAATTCTGATATATGCTTGGCTGTAACTTCTCAGGGAAAGCTCAGATCAACCAATCGACTTGTTTTTTGGTTTCTGCATTCCAGATAGCATTCAGTATGTGTTTCTCGTTCAAATTTGAGCTCTGGATCCAAATTTGCAATTCCTGGCTAAATTGAGTTCTTTCCTCAATTCTGATATACGCTTGGCTGTAACTTCTCAGGGAAAGCTCAGATCAACCAATCGACTTGTTTTTTGGTTTCTGCATTCCAGATAGCATCCAATATTTGTTTCCCGTTCGAATTTGGGCCCTTGGTTCAAATTTGCAGTTCCTGACTAAATTGAGTTCTTTTGCCAATTCTGACATACGCTTGGCTGTAACTTCTCAGGGAAATCTCAGATCAACCAATCGACTTGTTTTTCGGCTTCTGCATCCCAGGTAGCGTTCAGTATGTGTTTCTCGTTCGAATTTGAGCTCTGGATCCAAATTTACAGTTCCTGGCTAAATTGAGTTCTTGCCTCAATTCTGATATATGCTTGGCTGTAACTTCTCAGGGAAAGGTCAGATCAACCAATCGATTGCTTTTTCAGATTCTGCATCCCAGACAGCATCCAATATGTGTTTCTCGTTCGAAGTTGAGCTCTTGATCCAAATTTGCAATCCCTTGCTAAATTGTGTTCTTTGCCAATTCTGAGATACACTTTGCTGTAACTTCTCAGGGAAAGCTCAGATCAACCAATCGACTGCTTTTTTAGATTCGGTATCCCAGACAGCATCCAATATGTGTTTCTCGTTCAAAGTTGAGCTCTTGATCCAAATTTGCAACCCCTTGCTAAATTGAATTCTTTACCAATTCTGAGATACACTTTGCTGTAACTTCTCAGGGAAATCTCAGATCAACCAATCGACTTGTTTTTCGGCTTCTGCATCCCAGGTAGCATTCAGTATGTGTTTCTCGTTCGAATTTGAGCTCTGGATCCAAATTTGCAGTTACTGGCTAAATTGAGTTCTTTCCTCAATTCTGATATATGCTTGGCTGTAACTTCTCAGGGAAAGCTCAGATCAACCAATCGATTGCTTTTTCAGTTTCTGCATCCCAGACAGCATCCAATATGTGTTTCTCGTTCGAAGTTGAGCTCTTGATCCAAATTTGCAATCCATTGCTAAATTGTGTTCTTTGCCAATTCTGAGATACACTTTGCTGTAACTTCTCAGGGAAAGCTCAGATCAACCAATCGACTGCTTTTTCAGATTCTGTATCCCAGACAGCATCCAATATGTGTTTCTCGTTCGAAGTTGAGCTCTTGATCCAAATTTGCAATCCCTTGCTAAATTGAGTTCTTTGCCAATTCTGAGATACACTTTGTTGTAACTTCTCAGGGAAAGCGCAGATCAACAAATCGACTGCTTTTTCAGATTCTGCCCCCAGACAGCATCCAATATGTGTTTCTCGTTCAAAGTTGAGCTCTTGATCCAAATTTGCAACCCCTTGATAAATTGAGTTCTTTACCAATTCTGAGATACACTTTGCTCTAACTTCTCAGGGAAATCTCAGATCAACCAATCGACTTGTTTTTCGGCTTCTGCATACCAGGTAGCATTCAGTATGTGTTTCTCGTTCGAATTTGAGCTCTGGATCCAAATTTGCAGTTCCTGGCTAAATTGAGTTCTTTCCTCAATTCTGATATATGCTTGGCTGTAACTTCTCAGGGAAAGCTCAGATCAACCAATCGACTTGTTTTTTGGTTTCTGCATTCCAGATAGCATCCAATATGTGTTTCCCGTTCGAACTTGAGCCCTTGGTTCAAAGTTGCAGTTCCTGGCTAAATTGAGTTCTTTTGCCAATTCTGATATATGCTTGGCTGTAACTTCTCAGGGAAAGCTCAGATCGACCAATTGACTTGTTTTTCGGCTTCTGCATCCCAGATAGCATTCAGTATGTGTTTCTCGTTCGAATTTGAGCTCTGGATCCAAATTTGCAGTTCCTGGCTAAATTGAGTTCTTTCCTCAATTATGATATATGCTTGGCTGTAACTTCTCAGGGAAAGCTCAGATCAACCAATCAACTTGTTTTTTGGTTTCTGCATTCCAGATAGCATTCAGTATGTGTTTCTCGTTCAAATTTGAGCTCTGGATCCAAATTTGCAATTCCTGGCTAAATTGAGTTCTTTCCTCAATTCTGATATATGCTTGGCTGTAACTTCTCAGGGAAAGCTCAGATCAACCAATCGACTTGTTTTTTGGTTTCTGCATTCCAGATAGCATCCAATATGTGTTTCCCGTTCGAATTTGGGCCCTTGGTTCAAATTTGCAGTTCCTGGCTAAATTGAGTTCTTTTGCCAATTCTGACATACGCTTGGCTGTAACTTCTCAGGGAAAGCTCAGATCAACAAATCGACTTGTTTTTTGGTTTCTGCATCCCAGATAGCATCCAATATGTGTTTCTCATTCGAATTTGAGCTCTGGATCCAAATTTGCAGTTCCTGGCTAAATTGAGTTCTTTCCTCAATTCTGATATATGCTTGGCTGTAACTTCTCAGGGAAAGATCAGATCAACCAATCGACTTGTTTTTTGGTTTCTGCATTCCAGATAGCATTCACTATGTGTTTCTCGTTCGAATTTGAGCGCTGGATCCAAATTTGCAGTTCTTGGCTAAATTGAGTTCTTTTGCCAATTCTGACATACACTTGGCTGTAACTTCTCAGGGAAAGCTCAGATCAACCAATTGACTTGTTTTTCGACTTCTGCATCCCAGATAGCATTCAAAATGTGTTTCTCGTTCGAATTTGAGCTCTGGATCCAAATTTGCAGTTCCTGGTTATATTGAGTTCTTTCCTCAATTCTGATATATGCTTGGCTGTAACTTCTCAGGGAAAGCTCAGATCGACCAATCGACTTGTTTTTCGGCTTCTGCATCACAGATAGCATTCAGTATGTTTTTCTCGTTCGAATTTGAGATCTGGATCCAAATTTGCAGTTCCTGGTTATATTGAGTTGTTTCCTCAATTCTGATATATGCTTGGCTGTAACTTCTCAGGGAAAGCTCAGATCAACCAATCGACTGCTTTTTTAGATTCTGCTTACCAGACAGCATCCAATATGTGTTACTCAGTCGAAGTTGAGCTCTGGATTCAAATTTGCAATCCCTTGCTAAATTGAGTTCTTTGCCAATTCTGAGATACAATTTGCTGTAACTTCTCAGGGAAAGCTCAGATCAACCAATCGACAGCTTTTTCAGATTCTGCTTACCAGACAGCATCCAATATGTGTTTCTCGTTCGAAGTTGAGTTCTTTATCCAAATTTGCAGTCCCTGGCTAAATTGAGTTCTTTGCCAATTCTGAGGTACACTTTGCTGTAACTTCTCAGGGTATGCTCAGATCAACCAATCGACTGCGTTTTCAACTTCTGCATCCCAGACAGCATCCAATATGTGTTTCTAGTTTGAAGTTGAGCTCTGGATTCAAATTTGCAATCCCTTGCTAAATTGAGTTCTTTGCCAATTCTGAGATACACTTTGCTATAACTTCTCAGGGAAAGCTCAGATCAACCAATCGACTTCTTTTTCAGCTTCTACATCTCAGGCAGCATCCAATATGTTTTTCTCGTTCGAATTTGAGCTCTGGATCCAAATTTGCAATTCCTGTCTAAATTAAGTTCTTTTGCCAATTCTGAGATAACACTTTGCTGCAACTTCTCAGGGAAAGCTCATATCAACCAATCGACTTGTTTTTCGGCTTCTGCATCCCAGGTAGCGTTCAGTATGTGTTTCTCGTTCGAATTTGAGCTCTGGATCCAAATTTACAGTTCCTGGCTAAATTGAGTTCTTGCCTCAATTCTGATATATGCTTGGCTGTAACTTCTCAGGGAAAGGTCAGATCAACCAATCGATTGCTTTTTCAGATTCTGCATCCCAGACAGCATCCAATATGTGTTTCTCGTTCGAAGTTGAGCTCTTGATCCAAATTTGCAATCCCTTGCTAAATTGTGTTCTTTGCCAATTCTGAGATACACTTTGCTGTAACTTCTCAGGGAAAGCTCAGATCAACCAATCGACTGCTTTTTTAGATTCGGTATCCCAGACAGCATCCAATATGTGTTTCTCGTTCAAAGTTGAGCTCTTGATCCAAATTTGCAACCCCTTGCTAAATTGAATTCTTTACCAATTCTGAGATACACTTTGCTGTAACTTCTCAGGGAAATCTCAGATCAACCAATCGACTTGTTTTTCGGCTTCTGCATCCCAGGTAGCATTCAGTATGTGTTTCTCGTTCGAATTTGAGCTCTGGATCCAAATTTGCAGTTACTGGCTAAATTGAGTTCTTTCCTCAATTCTGATATATGCTTGGCTGTAACTTCTCAGGGAAAGCTCAGATCAACCAATCGATTGCTTTTTCAGTTTCTGCATCCCAGACAGCATCCAATATGTGTTTCTCGTTCGAAGTTGAGCTCTTGATCCAAATTTGCAATCCATTGCTAAATTGTGTTCTTTGCCAATTCTGAGATACACTTTGCTGTAACTTCTCAGGGAAAGCTCAGATCAACCAATCGACTGCTTTTTCAGATTCTGTATCCCAGACAGCATCCAATATGTGTTTCTCGTTCGAAGTTGAGCTCTTGATCCAAATTTGCAATCCCTTGCTAAATTGAGTTCTTTGCCAATTCTGAGATACACTTTGTTGTAACTTCTCAGGGAAAGCGCAGATCAACAAATCGACTGCTTTTTCAGATTCTGCCCCCAGACAGCATCCAATATGTGTTTCTCGTTCAAAGTTGAGCTCTTGATCCAAATTTGCAACCCCTTGATAAATTGAGTTCTTTACCAATTCTGAGATACACTTTGCTCTAACTTCTCAGGGAAATCTCAGATCAACCAATTGACTTGTTTTTCGGCTTCTGCATCCCAGATAGCATTCAGTATGTGTTTCTCGTTCGAATTTGAGCTCTGGATCCAAATTTGCAGTTCCTGGCTAAATTGAGTTCTTTCCTCAATTATGATATATGCTTGGCTGTAACTTCTCAGGGAAAGCTCAGATCAACCAATCAACTTGTTTTTTGGTTTCTGCATTCCAGATAGCATTCAGTATGTGTTTCTCGTTCAAATTTGAGCTCTGGATCCAAATTTGCAATTCCTGGCTAAATTGAGTTCTTTCCTCAATTCTGATATATGCTTGGCTGTAACTTCTCAGGGAAAGCTCAGATCAACCAATCGACTTGTTTTTTGGTTTCTGCATTCCAGATAGCATCCAATATGTGTTTCCCGTTCGAATTTGGGCCCTTGGTTCAAATTTGCAGTTCCTGGCTAAATTGAGTTCTTTTGCCAATTCTGACATACGCTTGGCTGTAACTTCTCAGGGAAAGCTCAGATCAACAAATCGACTTGTTTTTTGGTTTCTGCATCCCAGATAGCATCCAATATGTGTTTCTCATTCGAATTTGAGCTCTGGATCCAAATTTGCAGTTCCTGGCTAAATTGAGTTCTTTCCTCAATTCTGATATATGCTTGGCTGTAACTTCTCAGGGAAAGATCAGATCAACCAATCGACTTGTTTTTTGGTTTCTGCATTCCAGATAGCATTCACTATGTGTTTCTCGTTCGAATTTGAGCGCTGGATCCAAATTTGCAGTTCTTGGCTAAATTGAGTTCTTTTGCCAATTCTGACATACACTTGGCTGTAACTTCTCAGGGAAAGCTCAGATCAACCAATTGACTTGTTTTTCGACTTCTGCATCCCAGATAGCATTCAGAATGTGTTTCTCGTTCGAATTTGAGCTCTGGATCCAAATTTGCAGTTCCTGGTTATATTGAGTTCTTTCCTCAATTCTGATATATGCTTGGCTGTAACTTCTCAGGGAAAGCTCAGATCGACCAATCGACTTGTTTTTCGGCTTCTGCATCACAGATAGCATTCAGTATGTTTTTCTCGTTCGAATTTGAGATCTGGATCCAAATTTGCAGTTCCTGGTTATATTGAGTTGTTTCCTCAATTCTGATATATGCTTGGCTGTAACTTCTCAGGGAAAGCTCAGATCAACCAATCGACTGCTTTTTTAGATTCTGCTTACCAGACAGCATCCAATATGTGTTACTCAGTCGAAGTTGAGCTCTGGATTCAAATTTGCAATCCCTTGCTAAATTGAGTTCTTTGCCAATTCTGAGATACAATTTGCTGTAACTTCTCAGGGAAAGCTCAGATCAACCAATCGACTGCTTTTTCAGATTCTGCTTACCAGACAGCATCCAATATGTGTTTCTCGTTCGAAGTTGAGTTCTTTATCCAAATTTGCAGTCCCTGGCTAAATTGAGTTCTTTGCCAATTCTGAGGTACACTTTGCTGTAACTTCTCAGGGTATGCTCAGATCAACCAATCGACTGCGTTTTCAACTTCTGCATCCCAGACAGCATCCAATATGTGTTTCTAGTTTGAAGTTGAGCTCTGGATTCAAATTTGCAATCCCTTGCTAAATTGAGTTCTTTGCCAATTCTGAGATACACTTTGCTATAACTTCTCAGGGAAAGCTCAGATCAACCAATCGACTTCTTTTTCAGCTTCTACATCTCAGGCAGCATCCAATATGTTTTTCTCGTTCGAATTTGAGCTCTGGATCCAAATTTGCAATTCCTGTCTAAATTAAGTTCTTTTGCCAATTCTGAGATAACACTTTGCTGCAACTTCTCAGGGAAAGCTCATATCAACCAATCGACTGCTGTTTCAGCTTCTGCATCTCAGGCAGCATCCAATATGTGTTTTTCGTTCGAATTTGAGCTATGGATCCAAATTTGCAGGTCCTGTCTAAATTGAGTTCTTTTGCCAATTCTGAGATACACTTTGCTGTAACTTCTGAGGGAAAGGTCAGATCATCCAATCGACTGGTCTATCAGCTTCTGGATCTCAGATAGCATCCAATAGGTGTTTCGCATGCGAATTTGGATCAAAATTAGCTGTTCCTGGCTAAATTGAGTTTTTTTTAACCAATTCTGAGATGCTCATTGCTGTAACTTCTCAGGGAAAGGTCAGATCAACCAATCTACTGGCTTTTCAGCATCTGCATCGCAGGCAACATCCAATATGTGTGTGTGGTTCAAATTTGAGCTCTGGATCAAAATTTGCAATCCCTTGCTAAATTGAGTTCTTTGACAATTCTGAGATACACTTTGCTATAACTTCTCAGGGAAAGCTCAGATCAACCAATCGACTGCTTTTTCAGCTTCTACATCTCAGGCAGCATCCAATATGTGTTTCTCGTTCGAATTTGAGCTCTGGATCCAAATTTGCAATCCCTTGCTAAATTGAGTTCTTTGCCAATTCTGAGATACACTTTGGTGTAACTTCTCAGGGAAAGCTCAGATCAACCAATCGATTGCTTTTTCAACTTCTACATCCCAGACAGCATCCAATATGTGTTTCTCGTTTGAAGTTCAGCTCTGGGTTCAAATTTGCAATCCCTTGCTAAATTGAGTTCTTTGCCAATTCTGAGATACACTTTGCTGTAACTTCTCCGGGAAAGCTTAAATCAACCAATCGACTGCTTTTTCAGATTCTGCATCCCAGATAGCATCTAATATGTGTTACTCAGTCGAAGTTGAGCTCTGGATCCAAATTTGCAATCCCTTGCTAAATTGAGTTCTTTGCCAATTCTGAGATACAATTTGCTGTAACTTCTCAGGGAAAGCTCAGATCAACCAATTGACTGCGTTTTCAACTTCTGCATCCCAAACAGCATCCAATATGTGTTTCTCGCTTGAAGTTGAGCTCTGGATTCAAATTTGCAATCCCTTGCTAAATTGAGTTCTTTGCCAATTCTGAGATACACTTTGCTGTAACTTCTCAGGGAAAGCTCAGATCAACCAATTGACTGTTTTTTCAGATTCTGCATCCCAGACAGCATTCAATATGTGTTTCTCGTTCGAAGTTGAGCTCTTTATCCAAATTTGCAATCCCTTGCTAAATTGAGTTCTTTGCCAATTCTGATACACTTTGCTGTAACTTCTCAGGGAAAGCTCAGATCAACAAATCGACTGCTTTTTCATATTCTGCATCCCAGACAGCATTTTTAGCACCGGTATTAGATTTAATTCGTTTTTATGCTATGTTTGTATATTTATTGTTTTTATTCTCCCTGTGCACCGCCCCGAGTACCTGTGGGGAGAGGGAGCGGTTTACAAATTCAATAAAATAAAAAATAAATAAAAATCAATAAATAAAATCCAATATGTGTTTCTCGTTCGAATTTGAGCTCTGGATCCAAATTTGAAATTCCTGTCTAAATTGAGTTCTTTTGCCAATTCTGAGAAAACACTTTGTTGTAACTTCTCAGAGAAAGCTCACATCAACCAATCGACTGCTGTTTCAGCTTCTGCATCTCAGGCAGCATCCAATATGTGTTTTTCGTTCGAATTTGAGCTATGGATCCAAATTTGCAGGTCCTGTCTAAATTGAGTTCTTTTGCCAATTCTGAGATACACTTTGCTGTAACTTCTGAGGGAAAGGTCAGATCATCCAATCGACTGGTCTATCAGCTTCTGCATCTCAGGCAGCATCCAATATGTGTTTTTCGTTCGAATTTGAGCTATGGATCCAAATTTGCAGGTCCTGTCTAAATTGAGGTTTTTTTTACAATTTCTGAGATGCTCATTGCTGTAACTTCTCAGGGAAAGGTCAGATCAACCAATCTACTGGCTTTTCAGCATCTGCATCGCAGGCAACATCCAATATGTGTGTGTGGTTCAAATTTGAGCTCTGGATCAAAATTTGCAATCCCTTGCTAAATTGAGTTCTTTGACAATTCTGAGATACACTTTGCTATAACTTCTCAGGGAAAGCTCAGATCAACCAATCGACTGCTTTTTCAGATTCTGTATCCCAGACAGCATCCAATATGTGTTTCTCGTTCGAAGTTGAGCTCTTGATCCAAATTTGCAATCCCTTGCTAAATTGAGTTCTTTGCCAATTCTGAGATACAGTTTGCTGTAACTTCTCAGGGAAAGCTCAGATCAACAAATCGACTGCTTTTTCAGATTCTGCCCCCAGACAGCATCCAATATGTTTTTCTCGTTCAAAGTTGAGCTCTTGATCTAAATTTGCAACCCCTTGCTAAATTGAGTTCTTTACCAATTCTGAGATACACTTTGCTGTAACTTCTCAGGGAAATCTCAGATCAACCAATCGACTTGTTTTTCGGCTTCTGCATCCCAGGTAGCATTCAGTATGTGTTTCTCGTTCGAATTTGAGCTCTGGATCCAAATTTGCAGTTCCTGGCTAAATTGAGTTCTTTCCTCAATTCTGATATATGCTTGGCTGTAACTTCTCAGGGAAAGCTCAGATCAACCAATCGATTGCTTTTTCAGATTCTGCATCCCAGACAGCATCCAATATGTGTTTCTCGTTCGAAGTTGAGCTCTTGATCCAAATTTGCAATCCCTTGATAATTGTGTTCTTTGCCAATTCTGAGATGCACTTTGCTGTAACTTCTCAGGGAAAGCTCAGATCAACCAATCGACTGCTTTTTCAGATTCTGTATCCCAGACAGCATCCAATATGTGTTTCTCATTCGAAGTTGAGCTCTTGATCCAAATTTGCAATCCCTTGCTAAATTGAGTTCTTTGCCAATTCTGAGATACACTTTGCTGTAACTTCTCAGGGAAAGCTCAGATCAACAAATCGAATGCTTTTTCAGATTCTGCCCCCAGATAGCATCCAATATGTGTTTCTCGTTCAAAGTTGAGCTCTTGATCCAAATTTGCAACCCCTTGCTAAATTGAGTTCTTTACCAATTCTGAGATACACTTTGCTGTAACTTCTCAGGGAAATCTCAGATCAACCAATCGACTTGTTTTTCGGCTTCTGCATCCCAGGTAGCATTCAGTATGTGTTTCTCGTTCGAATTTGAGCTCTGGATCCAAATTTGCAGTTCCTAGCTAAATTGAGTTCTTTCCTCAATTCTGATATATGCTTGGCTGTAACTTCTCAGGGAAAGCTCAGATCAACCAATCGACTTGTTTTTTGGTTTCTGCATTCCAGATAGCATCCAATATGTGTTTCTCGTTCGAAGTTGAGCTCTTGATCCAAATTTGCAATCTCTTGCTAAATTGTGTTCTTTGCCAATTCTGAGATACACCTTGCTATAACTTCTTAGGGAAAGCTCAGATCAACCAATCGACTGCTTTTTCAGATTCTGTATCCCAGACAGCATCCAATATGTGTTTCTCGTTCGAAGTTGAGCTCTTGATCCAAATTTGCAATCCCTTGCTAAATTGAGTTCTTTGCCAATTCTGAGATACAGTTTGCTGTAACTTCTCAGGGAAAGCTCAGATCAACAAATCGACTGCTTTTTCAGATTCTGCCCCCAGACAGCATCCAATATGTTTTTCTCGTTCAAAGTTGAGCTCTTGATCTAAATTTGCAACCCCTTGCTAAATTGAGTTCTTTACCAATTCTGAGATACACTTTGCTGTAACTTCTCAGGGAAATCTCAGATCAACCAATCGACTTGTTTTTCGGCTTCTGCATCCCAGGTAGCATTCAGTATGTGTTTCTCGTTCGAATTTGAGCTCTGGATCCAAATTTGCAGTTCCTGGCTAAATTGAGTTCTTTCCTCAATTCTGATATATGCTTGGCTGTAACTTCTCAGGGAAAGCTCAGATCAACCAATCGATTGCTTTTTCAGATTCTGCATCCCAGACAGCATCCAATATGTGTTTCTCGTTCGAAGTTGAGCTCTTGATCCAAATTTGCAATCCCTTGATAATTGTGTTCTTTGCCAATTCTGAGATGCACTTTGCTGTAACTTCTCAGGGAAAGCTCAGATCAACCAATTGACTGCTTTTTCAGATTCTGTATCCCAGACAGCATCCAATATGTGTTTCTCGTTCGAAGTTGAGCTCTTGATCCAAATTTGCAATCCCTTGCTAAATTGAGTTCTTTGCCAATTCTGAGATACACTTTGCTGTAACTTCTCAGGGAAAGCTCAGATCAACAAATCGACTGCTTTTTCAGATTCTGCCCCCAGACAGCATCCAATATGTGTTTCTCGTTCAAAGTTGAGCTCTTGATCCAAATTTGCAACCCCTTGCTAAATTGAGTTCTTTACCAATTCTGAGATACACTTTGCTGTAACTTCTCAGGGAAATCTCAGATCAACCAATCGACTTGTTTTTCGGCTTCTGCATCCCAGGTAGCATTCAGTATGTGTTTCTCGTTCGAATTTGAGCTCTGGATCCAAATTTGCAGTTCCTGGCTAAATTGAGTTCTTTCCTCAATTCTGATATATGCTTGGCTGTAACTTCTCAGGGAAAGCTCAGATCAACCAATCGACTTGTTTTTTGGTTTCTGCATTCCAGATAGCATTCAGTATGTGTTTCTCGTTCGAATTTGAGCTCTGGATCCAAATTTGCAATTCCTGGCTAAATTGAGTTCTTTCCTCAATTCTGATATATGCTTGGCTGTAACTTCTCAGGGAAAGCTCAGATCGACCAATCGACTTGTTTTTCGGTTTCTGCATCACAGATAGCATTCAGTATGTGTTTCTCGTTCGAATTTGAGCTCTGGATCCAAATTTGCAATTCCTGGCTAAATTGAGTTCTTTCCTCAATTCTGATATATGCTTGGCTGTAACTTCTCAGGGAAAGCTCAGATCGACCAATCGACTTGTTTTTCGGTTTCTGCATCACAGATAGCATTCAGTATGTGTTTCTCGTTCGAATTTGAGCTCTGGATCCAAATTTGCAGTTCCTGGCTAAATTGAGTTCTTTCCTCAATTCTGATATATGCTTGGTTGTAACTTCTCAGGGAAAGCTCAGATCAACCAATCGACTTGTTTTTTGGTTTCTGCATTCCAGATAGCATCCAATATGTGTTTCTCGTTCGAAGTTAAGCTCTTGATCCAAATTTGCAATCTCTTGCTAAATTGTGTTCTTTGCCAATTCTGAGATACACCTTGCTGAAACTTCTTAGGGAAAGCTCAGATCAACCAATCGATTGCTTTTTCAACTTCTACATCCCAGAAGGCATCCAATATGGGTTTCTCGTTCGAAGTTGAGCTCTAGATCCAAATTTGCAATCCCTTGCTAAATTGAGTTCTTTGCCAATTCTGAGATACACTTTGCTGTAACTTCTCAGGGAAAGCTCAGATCAACAAATCGACTGCTTTTTCAGATTCTGTCCCCAGACAGCATCCAATATGTGTTTCTCGTTCAAAGTTGAGCTCTTGATCCAAATTTGCAACCCCTTGCTAAATTGAGTTCTTTACCAATTCTGAGATACACTTTGCTGTAACTTCTCAAGGAAATCTCAGATCAACCAATCGACTTGTTTTTCGGCTTCTGCATCCCAGGTAGCATTCAGTATGTGTTTCTCGTTCGAATTTGAGCTCTGGATCCAAATTTGCAGTTCCTGGCTAAATTTAGTTCTTTCCTCAATTCTGCTATATGCTTGGCTGTAACTTCTCAGGGAAAGCTCAGATCAACCAATCGATTGCTTTTTCAGATTCTGCATCCCAGACAGCATCCAATATGTGTTTCTCGTTCGAAGTTGAGCTCTTGATCCAAATTTGCAATCCCTTGATAATTGTGTTCTTTGCCAATTCTGAGATGCACTTTGCTGTAACTTCTCAGGGAAAGCTCAGATCAACCAATTGACTGCTTTTTCAGATTCTGTATCCCAGACAGCATCCAATATGTGTTTCTCGTTCGAAGTTGAGCTCTTGATCCAAATTTGCAATCCCTTGCTAAATTGAGTTCTTTGCCAATTCTGAGATACACTTTGCTGTAACTTCTCAGGGAAAGCTCAGATCAACAAATCGACTGCTTTTTCAGATTCTGCCCCCAGACAGCATCCAATATGTGTTTCTCGTTCAAAGTTGAGCTCTTGATCCAAATTTGCAACCCCTTGCTAAATTGAGTTCTTTACCAATTCTGAGATACACTTTGCTGTAACTTCTCAGGGAAATCTCAGATCAACCAATCGACTTGTTTTTCGGCTTCTGCATCCCAGGTAGCATTCAGTATGTGTTTCTCGTTCGAATTTGAGCTCTGGATCCAAATTTGCAGTTCCTGGCTAAATTGAGTTCTTTCCTCAATTCTGATATATGCTTGGCTGTAACTTCTCAGGGAAAGCTCAGATCAACCAATCGACTTGTTTTTTGGTTTCTGCATTCCAGATAGCATTCAGTATGTGTTTCTCGTTCGAATTTGAGCTCTGGATCCAAATTTGCAATTCCTGGCTAAATTGAGTTCTTTCCTCAATTCTGATATATGCTTGGCTGTAACTTCTCAGGGAAAGCTCAGATCGACCAATCGACTTGTTTTTCGGTTTCTGCATCACAGATAGCATTCAGTATGTGTTTCTCGTTCGAATTTGAGCTCTGGATCCAAATTTGCAATTCCTGGCTAAATTGAGTTCTTTCCTCAATTCTGATATATGCTTGGCTGTAACTTCTCAGGGAAAGCTCAGATCGACCAATCGACTTGTTTTTTGGTTTCTGCATTCCAGATAGCATTCAGTATGTGTTTCTCGTTCGAATTTGAGCTCTGGATCCAAATTTGCAATTCCTGGCTAAATTGAGTTCTTTCCTCAATTCTGATATATGCTTGGCTGTAACTTCTCAGGGAAAGCTCAGATCGACCAATCGACTTGTTTTTCGGTTTCTGCATCACAGATAGCATTCAGTATGTGTTTCTCGTTCGAATTTGAGCTCTGGATCCAAATTTGCAATTCCTGGCTAAATTGAGTTCTTTCCTCAATTCTGATATATGCTTGGTTGTAACTTCTCAGGGAAAGCTCAGATCAACCAATCGACTTGTTTTTTGGTTTCTGCATTCCAGATAGCATTCAGTATGTGTTTCTCGTTCGAATTTGAGCTCTGGATCCAAATTTGCAGTTCCTGGCTAAATTTAGTTCTTTCCTCAATTCTGATATATGCTTGGCTGTAACTTCTCAGGGAAAGCTCAGATCAACCAATCGATTGCTTTTTCAGATTCTGCATCCCAGACAGCATCCAATATGTGTTTCTCGTTCGAAGTTGAGCTCTTGATCCAAATTTGCAATCCCTTGATAATTGTGTTCTTTGCCAATTCTGAGATGCACTTTGCTGTAACTTCTCAGGGAAAGCTCAGATCAACCAATTGACTGCTTTTTCAGATTCTGTATCCCAGACAGCATCCAATATGTGTTTCTCGTTCGAAGTTGAGCTCTTGATCCAAATTTGCAATCCCTTGCTAAATTGAGTTCTTTGCCAATTCTGAGATACACTTTGCTGTAACTTCTCAGGGAAAGCTCAGATCAACAAATCGACTGCTTTTTCAGATTCTGCCCCCAGACAGCATCCAATATGTTTTTCTCGTTCAAAGTTGAGCTCTTGATCTAAATTTGCAACCCCTTGCTAAATTGAGTTCTTTACCAATTCTGAGATACACTTTGCTGTAACTTCTCAGGGAAATCTCAGATCAACCAATCGACTTGTTTTTCGGCTTCTGCATCCCAGGTAGCATTCAGTATGTGTTTCTCGTTCGAATTTGAGCTCTGGATCCAAATTTGCAGTTCCTGGCTAAATTGAGTTCTTTCCTCAATTCTGATATATGCTTGGCTGTAACTTCTCAGGGAAAGCTCAGATCAACCAATCGACTTGTTTTTTGGTTTCTGCATTCCAGATAGCATTCAGTATGTGTTTCTCGTTCGAATTTGAGCTCTGGATCCAAATTTGCAATTCCTGGCTAAATTGAGTTCTTTCCTCAATTCTGATATATGCTTGGCTGTAACTTCTCAGGGAAAGCTCAGATCGACCAATCGACTTGTTTTTCGGTTTCTGCATCACAGATAGCATTCAGTATGTGTTTCTCGTTCGAATTTGAGCTCTGGATCCAAATTTGCAATTCCTGGCTAAATTGAGTTCTTTCCTCAATTCTGATATATGCTTGGCTGTAACTTCTCAGGGAAAGCTCAGATCGACCAATCGACTTGTTTTTCGGTTTCTGCATCACAGATAGCATTCAGTATGTGTTTCTCGTTCGAATTTGAGCTCTGGATCCAAATTTGCAGTTCCTGGCTAAATTGAGTTCTTTCCTCAATTCTGATATATGCTTGGTTGTAACTTCTCAGGGAAAGCTCAGATCAACCAATCGACTTGTTTTTTGGTTTCTGCATTCCAGATAGCATTCAGTATGTGTTTCTCGTTCGAATTTGAGCTCTGGATCCAAATTTGCAGTTCCTGGCTAAATTGAGTTCTTTCCTCAATTCTGATATATGCTTGGCTGTAACTTCTCAGGGAAAGCTCAGATCAACCAATCGACTTGTTTTTTGGTTTCTGCATTCCAGATAGCATCCAATATGTGTTTCTCGTTCGAAGTTAAGCTCTTGATCCAAATTTGCAATCTCTTGCTAAATTGTGTTCTTTGCCAATTCTGAGATACACCTTGCTGAAACTTCTTAGGGAAAGCTCAGATCAACCAATCGATTGCTTTTTCAACTTCTACATCCCAGAAGGCATCCAATATGGGTTTCTCGTTCGAAGTTGAGCTCTAGATCCAAATTTGCAATCCCTTGCTAAATTGAGTTCTTTGCCAATTCTGAGATACACTTTGCTGTAACTTCTCAGGGAAAGCTCAGATCAACAAATCGACTGCTTTTTCAGATTCTGTCCCCAGACAGCATCCAATATGTGTTTCTCGTTCAAAGTTGAGCTCTTGATCCAAATTTGCAACCCCTTGCTAAATTGAGTTCTTTACCAATTCTGAGATACACTTTGCTGTAACTTCTCAAGGAAATCTCAGATCAACCAATCGACTTGTTTTTCGGCTTCTGCATCCCAGGTAGCATTCAGTATGTGTTTCTCGTTCGAATTTGAGCTCTGGATCCAAATTTGCAGTTCCTGGCTAAATTTAGTTCTTTCCTCAATTCTGATATATGCTTGGCTGTAACTTCTCAGGGAAAGCTCAGATCAACCAATCGATTGCTTTTTCAGATTCTGCATCCCAGACAGCATCCAATATGTGTTTCTCGTTCGAAGTTGAGCTCTTGATCCAAACTTGCAATCCCTTGATAATTGTGTTCTTTGCCAATTCTGAGATGCACTTTGCTGTAACTTCTCAGGGAAAGCTCAGATCAACCAATCGACTGCTTTTTCAGATTCTGTATCCCAGACAGCATCCAATATGTGTTTCTCGTTCGAAGTTGAGCTCTTGATCCAAATTTGCAATCCCTTGCTAAATTGAGTTCTTTGCCAATTCTGAGATACACTTTGCTGTAACTTCTCAGGGAAATCTCAGATCAACCAATCGACTTGTTTTTCGGCTTCTGCATCCCAGGTAGCATTCAGTATGTGTTTCTCGTTCGAATTTGAGCTCTGGATCCAAATTTGCAGTTCCTGGCTAAATTGAGTTCTTTCCTCAATTCTGATATATGCTTGGCTGTAACTTCTCAGGGAAAGCTCAGATCAACCAATCGACTTGTTTTTCGGCTTCTGCATCCCAGGTAGCATTCAGTATGTGTTTCTCGTTCGAATTTGAGCTCTGGATCCAAATTTGCAGTTCCTGGCTAAATTGAGTTCTTTCCTCAATTCTGATATATGCTTGGCTGTAACTTCTCAGGGAAAGCTCAGATCAACCAATCGACTTGTTTTTTGGTTTCTGCATTCCAGATAGCATTCAGTATGTGTTTCTCGTTCGAATTTGAGCTCTGGATCCAAATTTGCAATTCCTGGCTAAATTGAGTTCTTTCCTCAATTCTGATATATGCTTGGCTGTAACTTCTCAGGGAAAGCTCAGATCGACCAATCGACTTGTTTTTCGGTTTCTGCATCACAGATAGCATTCAGTATGTGTTTCTCGTTCGAATTTGAGCTCTGGATCCAAATTTGCAGTTCCTGGCTAAATTGAGTTCTTTCCTCAATTCTGATATATGCTTGGTTGTAACTTCTCAGGGAAAGCTCAGATCAACCAATCGACTTGTTTTTTGGTTTCTGCATTCCAGATAGCATTCAGTATGTGTTTCTCGTTCGAATTTGAGCTCTGGATCCAAATTTGCAGTTCCTGGCTAAATTGAGTTCTTTCCTCAATTCTGATATATGCTTGGCTGTAACTTCTCAGGGAAAGCTCAGATCAACCAATCGACTTGTTTTTTGGTTTCTGCATTCCAGATAGCATCCAATATGTGTTTCTCGTTCGAAGTTGAGCTCTTGATCCAAATTTGCAATCTCTTGCTAAATTGTGTTCTTTGCCAATTCTGAGATACACCTTGCTATAACTTCTTAGGGAAAGCTCAGATCAACCAATCGACTGCTTTTTCAGATTCTGTATCCCAGACAGCATCCAATATGTGTTTCTCGTTCGAAGTTGAGCTCTTGATCCAAATTTGCAATCCCTTGCTAAATTGAGTTCTTTGCCAATTCTGAGATACAGTTTGCTGTAACTTCTCAGGGAAAGCTCAGATCAACAAATCGACTGCTTTTTCAGATTCTGCCCCCAGACAGCATCCAATATGTTTTTCTCGTTCAAAGTTGAGCTCTTGATCCAAATTTGCAACCCCTTGCTAAATTGAGTTCTTTACCAATTCTGAGATGCACTTTGCTGTAACTTCTCAGGGAAAGCTCAGATCAACCAATTGACTGCTTTTTCAGATTCTGTATCCCAGACAGCATCCAATATGTGTTTCTCGTTCGAAGTTGAGCTCTTGATCCAAATTTGCAATCCCTTGCTAAATTGAGTTCTTTGCCAATTCTGAGATACACTTTGCTGTAACTTCTCAGGGAAAGCTCAGATCAACAAATCGACTGCTTTTTCAGATTCTGCCCCCAGACAGCATCCAATATGTGTTTCTCGTTCAAAGTTGAGCTCTTGATCCAAATTTGCAACCC
The DNA here is from genome assembly GCA_039707465.1 of Rhabdophis nuchalis. NCBI lineage: Eukaryota > Metazoa > Chordata > Lepidosauria > Squamata > Natricidae > Rhabdophis > Rhabdophis nuchalis. The sequence goes on from CM077653.1 coordinate 17,247,128, forward strand.
CTTGCTAAATTGAGTTCTTTACCAATTCTGAGATACACTTTGCTGTAACTTCTCAGGGAAATCTCAGATCAACCAATCGACTTGTTTTTCGGCTTCTGCATCCCAGGTAGCATTCAGTATGTGTTTCTCGTTCGAATTTGAGCTCTGGATCCAAATTTGCAGTTCCTGGCTAAATTGAGTTCTTTCCTCAATTCTGATATATGCTTGGCTGTAACTTCTCAGGGAAAGCTCAGATCAACCAATCGACTTGTTTTTTGGTTTCTGCATTCCAGATAGCATTCAGTATGTGTTTCTCGTTCGAATTTGAGCTCTGGATCCAAATTTGCAATTCCTGGCTAAATTGAGTTCTTTCCTCAATTCTGATATATGCTTGGCTGTAACTTCTCAGGGAAAGCTCAGATCGACCAATCGACTTGTTTTTCGGTTTCTGCATCACAGATAGCATTCAGTATGTGTTTCTCGTTCGAATTTGAGCTCTGGATCCAAATTTGCAATTCCTGGCTAAATTGAGTTCTTTCCTCAATTCTGATATATGCTTGGCTGTAACTTCTCAGGGAAAGCTCAGATCGACCAATCGACTTGTTTTTCGGTTTCTGCATCACAGATAGCATTCGGTATGTGTTTCTCGTTCGAATTTGAGCTCTGGATCCAAATTTGCAGTTCCTGGCTAAATTGAGTTCTTTCCTCAATTCTGATATATGCTTGGTTGTAACTTCTCAGGGAAAGCTCAGATCAACCAATCGACTTGTTTTTTGGTTTCTGCATTCCAGATAGCATTCAGTATGTGTTTCTCGTTCGAATTTGAGCTCTGGATCCAAATTTGCAGTTCCTGGCTAAATTGAGTTCTTTCCTCAATTCTGATATATGCTTGGCTGTAACTTCTCAGGGAAAGCTCAGATCAACCAATCGACTTGTTTTTTGGTTTCTGCATTCCAGATAGCATCCAATATGTGTTTCTCGTTCGAAGTTGAGCTCTTGATCCAAATTTGCAGTTCCTTGCTAAATTGTGTTCTTTGCCAATTCTGAGATACACCTTGCTATAACTTCTTAGGGAAAGCTCAGATCAACCAATCGACTGCTTTTTCAGATTCTGTATCCCAGACAGCATCCAATATGTGTTTCTCATTCGAAGTTGAGCTCTTGATCCAAATTTGCAATCCCTTGCTAAATTGAGTTCTTTGCCAATTCTGAGATACAGTTTGCTGTAACTTCTCAGGGAAAGCTCAGATCAACAAATCGACTGCTTTTTCAGATTCTGCCCCCAGACAGCATCCAATATGTTTTTCTCGTTCAAAGTTGAGCTCTTGATCCAAATTTGCAACCCCTTGCTAAATTGAGTTCTTTACCAATTCTGAGATACACTTTGCTGTAACTTCTCAGGGAAATCTCAGATCAACCAATCGACTTGTTTTTCGGCTTCTGCATCCCAGGTAGCATTCAGTATGTGTTTCTCGTTCGAATTTGAGCTCTGGATCCAAATTTGCAGTTCCTGGCTAAATTGAGTTCTTTCCTCAATTCTGATATATGCTTGGCTGTAACTTCTCAGGGAAAGCTCAGATCAACCAATCGATTGCTTTTTCAGATTCTGCATCCCAGACAGCATCCAATATGTGTTTCTCGTTCGAAGTTGAGCTCTTGATCCAAATTTGCAATCCCTTGATAATTGTGTTCTTTGCCAATTCTGAGATGCACTTTGCTGTAACTTCTCAGGGAAAGCTCAGATCAACCAATCGACTGCTTTTTCAGATTCTGTATCCCAGACAGCATCCAATATGTGTTTCTCGTTCGAAGTTGAGCTCTTGATCCAAATTTGCAATCCCTTGCTAAATTGAGTTCTTTGCCAATTCTGAGATACACTTTGCTGTAACTTCTCAGGGAAAGCTCAGATCAACAAATCGAATGCTTTTTCAGATTCTGCCCCCAGATAGCATCCAATATGTGTTTCTCGTTCAAAGTTGAGCTCTTGATCCAAATTTGCAACCCCTTGCTAAATTGAGTTCTTTACCAATTCTGAGATACACTTTGCTGTAACTTCTCAGGGAAATCTCAGATCAACCAATCGACTTGTTTTTCGGCTTCTGCATCCCAGGTAGCATTCAGTATGTGTTTCTCGTTCGAATTTGAGCTCTGGATCCAAATTTGCAGTTCCTAGCTAAATTGAGTTCTTTCCTCAATTCTGATATATGCTTGGCTGTAACTTCTCAGGGAAAGCTCAGATCAACCAATCGACTTGTTTTTTGGTTTCTGCATTCCAGATAGCATTCAGTATGTGTTTCTCGTTCAAATTTGAGCTCTGGATCCAAATTTGCAATTCCTGGCTAAATTGAGTTCTTTCCTCAATTCTGATATACGCTTGGCTGTAACTTCTCAGGGAAAGCTCAGATCAACCAATCGACTTGTTTTTTGGTTTCTGCATTCCAGATAGCATCCAATATTTGTTTCCCGTTCGAATTTGGGCCCTTGGTTCAAATTTGCAGTTCCTGACTAAATTGAGTTCTTTTGCCAATTCTGACATACGCTTGGCTGTAACTTCTCAGGGAAAGCTCAGATCAACAAATCGACTTGTTTTTCGGCTTCTGCATCCCAGGTAGCGTTCAGTATGTGTTTCTCGTTCGAATTTGAGCTCTGGATCCAAATTTACAGTTCCTGGCTAAATTGAGTTCTTGCCTCAATTCTGATATATGCTTGGCTGTAACTTCTCAGGGAAAGGTCAGATCAACCAATCGATTGCTTTTTCAGATTCTGCATCCCAGACAGCATCCAATATGTGTTTCTCGTTCGAAGTTGAGCTCTTGATCCAAATTTGCAATCCCTTGCTAAATTGTGTTCTTTGCCAATTCTGAGATACACTTTGCTGTAACTTCTCAGGGAAAGCTCAGATCAACCAATCGACTGCTTTTTCAGATTCGGTATCCCAGACAGCATCCAATATGTGTTTCTCGTTCAAAGTTGAGCTCTTGATCCAAATTTGCAACCCCTTGCTAAATTGAATTCTTTACCAATTCTGAGATACACTTTGCTGTAACTTCTCAGGGAAATCTCAGATCAACCAATCGACTTGTTTTTCGGCTTCTGCATCCCAGGTAGCATTCAGTATGTGTTTCTCGTTCGAATTTCAGCTCTGGATCCAAATTTGCAGTTACTGGCTAAATTGAGTTCTTTCCTCAATTCTGATATATGCTTGGCTGTAACTTCTCAGGGAAAGCTCAGATCAACCAATCGATTGCTTTTTCAGTTTCTGCATCCCAGACAGCATCCAATATGTGTTTCTCGTTCGAAGTTGAGCTCTTGATCCAAATTTGCAATCCATTGCTAAATTGTGTTCTTTGCCAATTCTGAGATACACTTTGCTGTAACTTCTCAGGGAAAGCTCAGATCAACCAATCGACTGCTTTTTCAGATTCTGTATCCCAGACAGCATCCAATATGTGTTTCTCGTTCGAAGTTGAGCTCTTGATCCAAATTTGCAATCCCTTGCTAAATTGAGTTCTTTGCCAATTCTGAGATACACTTTGTTGTAACTTCTCAGGGAAAGCGCAGATCAACAAATCGACTGCTTTTTCAGATTCTGCCCCCAGACAGCATCCAATATGTGTTTCTCGTTCAAAGTTGAGCTCTTGATCCAAATTTGCAACCCCTTGATAAATTGAGTTCTTTACCAATTCTGAGATACACTTTGCTCTAACTTCTCAGGGAAATCTCAGATCAACCAATCGACTTGTTTTTCGGCTTCTGCATACCAGGTAGCATTCAGTATGTGTTTCTCGTTCGAATTTGAGCTCTGGATCCAAATTTGCAGTTCCTGGCTAAATTGAGTTCTTTCCTCAATTCTGATATATGCTTGGCTGTAACTTCTCAGGGAAAGCTCAGATCAACCAATCGACTTGTTTTTTGGTTTCTGCATTCCAGATAGCATCCAATATGTGTTTCCCGTTCGAACTTGAGCCCTTGGTTCAAAGTTGCAGTTCCTGGCTAAATTGAGTTCTTTTGCCAATTCTGATATATGCTTGGCTGTAACTTCTCAGGGAAAGCTCAGATCAACCAATCAACTTGTTTTTTGGTTTCTGCATTCCAGATAGCATTCAGTATGTGTTTCTCATTCGAATTTGAGTTCTGGATCCAAATTTGCAGTTCCTGGCTAAATTGAGTTCTTTCCTCAATTCTGATATATGCTTGGCTGTAACTTCTCAGGGAAAGATCAGATCAACCAATCGACTTGTTTTTTGGTTTCTGCATTCCAGATAGCATTCACTATGTGTTTCTCGTTCGAATTTGAGCGCTGGATCCAAATTTGCAGTTCTTGGCTAAATTGAGTTCTTTTGCCAATTCTGACATACACTTGGCTGTAACTTCTCAGGGAAAGCTCAGATCAACCAATTGACTTGTTTTTCGACTTCTGCATCCCAGATAGCATTCAGAATTTGTTTCTCGTTCGAATTTGAGCTCTGGATCCAAATTTGCAGTTCCTGGTTATATTGAGTTCTTTCCTCAATTCTGATATATGCTTGGCTGTAACTTCTCAGGGAAAGCTCAGATCGACCAATCGACTTGTTTTTCGGCTTCTGCATCACAGATAGCATTCAGTATGTTTTTCTCGTTCGAATTTGAGATCTGGATCCAAATTTGCAGTTCCTGGTTATATTGAGTTGTTTCCTCAATTCTGATATATGCTTGGCTGTAACTTCTCAGGGAAAGCTCAGATCAACCAATCGACTGCTTTTTTAGATTCTGCTTACCAGACAGCATCCAATATGTGTTACTCAGTCGAAGTTGAGCTCTGGATTCAAATTTGCAATCCCTTGCTAAATTGAGTTCTTTGCCAATTCTGAGATACAATTTGCTGTAACTTCTCAGGGAAAGCTCAGATCAACCAATCGACTGCTTTTTCAGATTCTGCTTACCAGACAGCATCCAATATGTGTTTCTCGTTCGAAGTTGAGTTCTTTATCCAAATTTGCAGTCCCTGGCTAAATTGAGTTCTTTGCCAATTCTGAGGTACACTTTGCTGTAACTTCTCAGGGTATGCTCAGATCAACCAATCGACTGCGTTTTCAACTTCTGCATCCCAGACAGCATCCAATATGTGTTTCTAGTTTGAAGTTGAGCTCTGGATTCAAATTTGCAATCCCTTGCTAAATTGAGTTCTTTGCCAATTCTGAGATACACTTTGCTATAACTTCTCAGGGAAAGCTCAGATCAACCAATCGACTTCTTTTTCAGCTTCTACATCTCAGGCAGCATCCAATATGTTTTTCTCGTTCGAATTTGAGCTCTGGATCCAAATTTGCAATTCCTGTCTAAATTAAGTTCTTTTGCCAATTCTGAGATAACACTTTGCTGTAACTTCTCAGGGAAAGCTCATATCAACCAATCGACTGCTGTTTCAGCTTCTGCATCTCAGGCAGCATCCAATATGTGTTTTTCGTTCGAATTTGAGCTATGGATCCAAATTTGCAGGTCCTGTCTAAATTGAGTTCTTTTGCCAATTCTGAGATACACTTTGCTGTAACTTCTGAGGGAAAGGTCAGATCATCCAATCGACTGGTCTATCAGCTTCTGGATCTCAGATAGCATCCAATAGGTGTTTCGCATGCGAATTTGGATCAAAATTAGCTGTTCCTGGCTAAATTGAGTTTTTTTTAACCAATTCTGAGATGCTCATTGCTGTAACTTCTCAGGGAAAGGTCAGATCAACCAATCTACTGGCTTTTCAGCATCTGCATCGCAGGCAACATCCAATATGTGTGTGTGGTTCAAATTTGAGCTCTGGATCAAAATTTGCAATCCCTTGCTAAATTGAGTTCTTTGACAATTCTGAGATACACTTTGCTATAACTTCTCAGGGAAAGCTCAGATCAACCAATCGACTGCTTTTTCAGCTTCTACATCTCAGGCAGCATCCAATATGTGTTTCTCGTTCGAATTTGAGCTCTGGATCCAAATTTGCAATCCCTTGCTAAATTGAGTTCTTTGCCAATTCTGAGATACACTTTGGTGTAACTTCTCAGGGAAAGCTCAGATCAACCAATCGATTGCTTTTTCAACTTCTACATCCCAGACAGCATCCAATATGTGTTTCTCGTTTGAAGTTGAGCTCTGGGTTCAAATTTGCAATCCCTTGCTAAATTGAGTTCTTTGCCAATTCTGAGATACACTTTGCTGTAACTTCTCCGGGAAAGCTTAAATCAACCAATCGACTGCTTTTTCAGATTCTGCATCCCAGATAGCATCTAATATGTGTTACTCAGTCGAAGTTGAGCTCTGGATCCAAATTTGCAATCCCTTGCTAAATTGAGTTCTTTGCCAATTCTGAGATACAATTTGCTGTAACTTCTCAGGGAAAGCTCAGATCAACCAATTGACTGTTTTTTCAGATTCTGCATCCCAGACAGCATTCAATATGTGTTTCTCGTTCGAAGTTGAGCTCTTTATCCAAATTTGCAGTCCCTGGCTAAATTGAGTTCTTTGCCAATTCTGAGATACACTTTGCTGTAACATCTCAGGGAAAGCTCAGATCAACCAATCGACTGCGTTTTCAACTTCTGCATCCCAAACAGCATCCAATATGTGTTTCTCGCTTGAAGTTGAGCTCTGGATTCAAATTTGCAATCCCTTGCTAAATTGAGTTCTTTGCCAATTCTGAGATACACTTTGCTGTAACTTCTCAGGGAAAGCTCAGATCAACCAATTGACTGTTTTTTCAGATTCTGCATCCCAGACAGCATTCAATATGTGTTTCTCGTTCGAAGTTGAGCTCTTTATCCAAATTTGCAGTCCCTGGCTAAATTGAGTTCTTTGCCAATTCTGAGATACACTTTGCTGTAACATCTCAGGGAAAGCTCAGATCAACCAATCGACTGCGTTTTCAACTTCTGCATCCCAAACAGCATCCAATATGTGTTTCTCGCTTGAAGTTGAGCTCTGGATTCAAATTTGCAATCCCTTGCTAAATTGAGTTCTTTGCCAATTCTGAGATACACTTTGCTGTAACTTCTCAGGGAAAGCTCAGATCAACAAATCGACTGCTTTTTCATATTCTGCATCCCAGACAGCATTTTTAGCACCGGTATTAATTTAATTCGTTTTTATGCTATGTTTGTATATTTATTGTTTTTATTCTCCCTGTGCACCGCCCCGAGTACCTGTGGGGAGAGGGAGCGGTTTACAAATTCAATAAAATAAAAAATAAATAAAAATCAATAAATAAAATCCAATATGTGTTTCTCGTTCGAATTTGAGCTCTGGATCCAAATTTGAAATTCCTGTCTAAATTGAGTTCTTTTGCCAATTCTGAGAAAACACTTTGTTGTAACTTCTCAGGGAAAGCTCACATCAACCAATCGACTGCTGTTTCAGCTTCTGCATCTCAGGCAGCATCCAATATGTGTTTTTCGTTCGAATTTGAGCTATGGATCCAAATTTGCAGGTCCTGTCTAAATTGAGTTCTTTTGCCAATTCTGAGATACACTTTGCTGTAACTTCTGAGGGAAAGGTCAGATCATCCAATCGACTGGTCTATCAGCTTCTGGATCTCAGATAGCATCCAATAGGTGTTTCGCATGCAAATTTGGATCAAAATTAGCTGTTCCTGGCTAAATTGAGGTTTTTTTTACAATTTCTGAGATGCTCATTGCTGTAACTTCTCAGGGAAAGGTCAGATCAACCAATCGACTGGGTTTTCAGCATGTGCATCGCAGGCAACATCCAATATGTGTGTCTGGTTCAAATTTGAGCTCTGGATCAAAATTTGCAGTTCCTGGCTAAATTGAGTTCTTTCCTCAATTCTGATATATGCTTGGCTGTAACTTCTCAGGGAAAGCTCAGATCGACCAATCGACTTGTTTTTCGGTTTCTGCATCACAGATAGCATTCAGTATGTGTTTCTCGTTCGAATTTGAGCTCTGGATCCAAATTTGCAGTTCCTGGCTAAATTGAGTTCTTTCCTCAATTCTGATATATGCTTGGTTGTAACTTCTCAGGGAAAGCTCAGATCAACCAATCGACTTGTTTTTTGGTTTCTGCATTCCAGATAGCATTCAGTATGTGTTTCTCGTTCGAATTTGAGCTCTGGATCCAAATTTGCAGTTCCTGGCTAAATTGAGTTCTTTCCTCAATTCTGATATATGCTTGGCTGTAACTTCTCAGGGAAAGCTCAGATCAACCAATCGACTTGTTTTTTGGTTTCTGCATTCCAGATAGCATCCAATATGTGTTTCTCGTTCGAAGTTGAGCTCTTGATCCAAATTTGCAATCTCTTGCTAAATTGTGTTCTTTGCCAATTCTGAGATACACCTTGCTGAAACTTCTTAGGGAAAGCTCAGATCAACCAATCGATTGCTTTTTCAACTTCTACATCCCAGAAGGCATCCAATATGGGTTTCTCGTTCGAAGTTGAGCTCTAGATCCAAATTTGCAATCCCTTGCTAAATTGAGTTCTTTGCCAATTCTGAGATGCACTTTGCTGTAACTTCTCAGGGAAAGCTCAGATCAACAAATCGACTGCTTTTTCAGATTCTGCCCCCAGACAGCATCCAATATGTGTTTCTCGTTCAAAGTTGAGCTCTTGATCCAAATTTGCAACCCCTTGCTAAATTGAGTTCTTTACCAATTCTGAGATACACTTTGCTGTAACTTCTCAGGGAAATCTCAGATCAACCAATCGACTTGTTTTTCGGCTTCTGCATCCCAGGTAGCATTCAGTATGTGTTTCTCGTTCGAATTTGAGCTCTGGATCCAAATTTGCAGTTCCTAGCTAAATTGAGTTCTTTCCTCAATTCTGATATATGCTTGGCTGTAACTTCTCAGGGAAAGCTCAGATCAACCAATCGACTTGTTTTTTGGTTTCTGCATTCCAGATAGCATTCAGTATGTGTTTCTCGTTCAAATTTGAGCTCTGGATCCAAATTTGCAATTCCTGGCTAAATTGAGTTCTTTCCTCAATTCTGATATACGCTTGGCTGTAACTTCTCAGGGAAAGCTCAGATCAACCAATCGACTTGTTTTTTGGTTTCTGCATTCCAGATAGCATCCAATATTTGTTTCCCGTTCGAATTTGGGCCCTTGGTTCAAATTTGCAGTTCCTGACTAAATTGAGTTCTTTTGCCAATTCTGACATACGCTTGGCTGTAACTTCTCAGGGAAAGCTCAGATCAACAAATCGACTTGTTTTTCGGCTTCTGCATCCCAGGTAGCGTTCAGTATGTGTTTCTCGTTCGAATTTGAGCTCTGGATCCAAATTTACAGTTCCTGGCTAAATTGAGTTCTTGCCTCAATTCTGATATATGCTTGGCTGTAACTTCTCAGGGAAAGGTCAGATCAACCAATCGATTGCTTTTTCAGATTCTGCATCCCAGACAGCATCCAATATGTGTTTCTCGTTCGAAGTTGAGCTCTTGATCCAAATTTGCAATCCCTTGCTAAATTGTGTTCTTTGCCAATTCTGAGATACACTTTGCTGTAACTTCTCAGGGAAAGCTCAGATCAACCAATCGACTGCTTTTTCAGATTCGGTATCCCAGACAGCATCCAATATGTGTTTCTCGTTCAAAGTTGAGCTCTTGATCCAAATTTGCAACCCCTTGCTAAATTGAATTCTTTACCAATTCTGAGATACACTTTGCTGTAACTTCTCAGGGAAATCTCAGATCAACCAATCGACTTGTTTTTTGGTTTCTGCATTCCAGATAGCATTCAGTATGTGTTTCTCGTTCAAATTTGACCTCTGGATCCAAATTTGCAATTCCTGGCTAAATTGAGTTCTTTCCTCAATTCTGATATACGCTTTGCTGTAACTTCTCAGGGAAAGCTCAGATCAACCAATCGACTTGTTTTTTGGTTTCTGCATTCCAGATAGCATCCAATATTTGTTTCCCGTTCGAATTTGGGCCCTTGGTTCAAATTTGCAGTTCCTGACTAAATTGAGTTCTTTTGCCAATTCTGACATACGCTTGGCTGTAACTTCTCAGGGAAAGCTCAGATCAACAAATCGACTTGTTTTTCGGCTTCTGCATCCCAGGTAGCGTTCAGTATGTGTTTCTCGTTCGAATTTGAGCTCTGGATCCAAATTTACAGTTCCTGGCTAAATTGAGTTCTTGCCTCAATTCTGATATATGCTTGGCTGTAACTTCTCAGGGAAAGGTCAGATCAACCAATCGATTGCTTTTTCAGATTCTGCATCCCAGACAGCATCCAATATGTGTTTCTCGTTCGAAGTTGAACTCTTGATCCAAATTTGCAATCCCTTGCTAAATTGTGTTCTTTGCCAATTCTGAGATACACTTTGCTGTAACTTCTCAGGGAAAGCTCAGATCAACCAATCGACTGCTTTTTCAGATTCGGTATCCCAGACAGCATCCAATATGTGTTTCTCGTTCAAAGTTGAGCTCTTGATCCAAATTTGCAACCCCTTGCTAAATTGTGTTCTTTGCCAATTCTGAGATACACTTTGTTGTAACTTCTCAGGGAAAGCGCAGATCAACAAATCGACTGCTTTTTCAGATTCTGCCCCCAGACAGCATCCAATATGTGTTTCTCGTTCAAAGTTGAGCTCTTGATCCAAATTTGCAACCCCTTGATAAATTGAGTTCTTTACCAATTCTGAGATACACTTTGCTCTAACTTCTCAGGGAAATCTCAGATCAACCAATCGACTTGTTTTTCGGCTTCTGCATACCAGGTAGCATTCAGTATGTGTTTCTCGTTCGAATTTGAGCTCTGGATCCAAATTTGCAGTTCCTGGCTAAATTGAGTTCTTTCCTCAATTCTGATATATGCTTGGCTGTAACTTCTCAGGGAAAGCTCAGATCAACCAATCGACTTGTTTTTTGGTTTCTGCATTCCAGATAGCATCCAATATGTGTTTCCCGTTCGAACTTGAGCCCTTGGTTCAAAGTTGCAGTTCCTGGCTAAATTGAGTTCTTTTGCCAATTCTGATATATGCTTGGCTGTAACTTCTCAGGGAAAGCTCAGATCAACCAATCAACTTGTTTTTTGGTTTCTGCATTCCAGATAGCATTCAGTATGTGTTTCTCGTTCAAATTTGAGCTCTGGATCCAAATTTGCAATTCCTGGCTAAATTGAGTTCTTTCCTCAATTCTGATATATGCTTGGCTGTAACTTCTCAGGGAAAGCTCAGATCAACCAATCGACTTGTTTTTTGGTTTCTGCATTCCAGATAGCATCCAATATGTGTTTCCCGTTCGAATTTGGGCCCTTGGTTCAAATTTGCAGTTCCTGGCTAAATTGAGTTCTTTTGCCAATTCTGACATACGCTTGGCTGTAACTTCTCAGGGAAAGCTCAGATCAACAAATCGACTTGTTTTTTGGTTTCTGCATCCCAGATAGCATCCAATATGTGTTTCTCATTCGAATTTGAGCTCTGGATCCAAATTTGCAGTTCCTGGCTAAATTGAGTTCTTTCCTCAATTCTGATATATGCTTGGCTGTAACTTCTCAGGGAAAGATCAGATCAACCAATCGACTTGTTTTTTGGTTTCTGCATTCCAGATAGCATTCACTATGTGTTTCTCGTTCGAATTTGAGCGCTGGATCCAAATTTGCAGTTCTTGGCTAAATTGAGTTCTTTTGCCAATTCTGACATACACTTGGCTGTAACTTCTCAGGGAAAGCTCAGATCAACCAATTGACTTGTTTTTCGACTTCTGCATCCCAGATAGCATTCAGAATTTGTTTCTCGTTCGAATTTGAGCTCTGGATCCAAATTTGCAGTTCCTGGTTATATTGAGTTCTTTCCTCAATTCTGATATATGCTTGGCTGTAACTTCTCAGGGAAAGCTCAGATCGACCAATCGACTTGTTTTTCGGCTTCTGCATCACAGATAGCATTCAGTATGTTTTTCTCGTTCGAATTTGAGATCTGGATCCAAATTTGCAGTTCCTGGTTATATTGAGTTGTTTCCTCAATTCTGATATATGCTTGGCTGTAACTTCTCAGGGAAAGCTCAGATCAACCAATCGACTGCTTTTTTAGATTCTGCTTACCAGACAGCATCCAATATGTGTTACTCAGTCGAAGTTGAGCTCTGGATTCAAATTTGCAATCCCTTGCTAAATTGAGTTCTTTGCCAATTCTGAGATACAATTTGCTGTAACTTCTCAGGGAAAGCTCAGATCAACCAATCGACTGCTTTTTCAGATTCTGCTTACCAGACAGCATCCAATATGTGTTTCTCGTTCGAAGTTGAGTTCTTTATCCAAATTTGCAGTCCCTGGCTAAATTGAGTTCTTTGCCAATTCTGAGGTACACTTTGCTGTAACTTCTCAGGGTATGCTCAGATCAACCAATCGACTGCATTTTCAACTTCTGCATCCCAGACAGCATCCAATATGTGTTTCTAGTTTGAAGTTGAGCTCTGGATTCAAATTTGCAATCCCTTGCTAAATTGAGTTCTTTGCCAATTCTGAGATACACTTTGCTATAACTTCTCAGGGAAAGCTCAGATCAACCAATCGACTTCTTTTTCAGCTTCTACATCTCAGGCAGCATCCAATATGTTTTTCTCGTTCGAATTTGAGCTCTGGATCCAAATTTGCAATTCCTGTCTAAATTAAGTTCTTTTGCCAATTCTGAGATAACACTTTGCTGTAACTTCTCAGGGAAAGCTCATATCAACCAATCGACTGCTGTTTCAGCTTCTGCATCTCAGGCAGCATCCAATATGTGTTTTTCGTTCGAATTTGAGCTATGGATCCAAATTTGCAGGTCCTGTCTAAATTGAGTTCTTTTGCCAATTCTGAGATACACTTTGCTGTAACTTCTGAGGGAAAGGTCAGATCATCCAATCGACTGGTCTATCAGCTTCTGGATCTCAGATAGCATCCAATAGGTGTTTCGCATGCGAATTTGGATCAAAATTAGCTGTTCCTGGCTAAATTGAGTTTTTTTTAACCAATTCTGAGATGCTCATTGCTGTAACTTCTCAGGGAAAGGTCAGATCAACCAATCTACTGGCTTTTCAGCATCTGCATCGCAGGCAACATCCAATATGTGTGTGTGGTTCAAATTTGAGCTCTGGATCAAAATTTGCAATCCCTTGCTAAATTGAGTTCTTTGACAATTCTGAGATACACTTTGCTATAACTTCTCAGGGAAAGCTCAGATCAACCAATCGACTGCTTTTTCAGCTTCTACATCTCAGGCAGCATCCAATATGTGTTTCTCGTTCGAATTTGAGCTCTGGATCCAAATTTGCAATCCCTTGCTAAATTGAGTTCTTTGCCAATTCTGAGATACACTTTGGTGTAACTTCTCAGGGAAAGCTCAGATCAACCAATCGATTGCTTTTTCAACTTCTACATCCCAGACAGCATCCAATATGTGTTTCTCGTTTGAAGTTGAGCTCTGGGTTCAAATTTGCAATCCCTTGCTAAATTGAGTTCTTTGCCAATTCTGAGATACACTTTGCTGTAACTTCTCCGGGAAAGCTTAAATCAACCAATCGACTGCTTTTTCAGATTCTGCATCCCAGATAGCATCTAATATGTGTTACTCAGTCGAAGTTGAGCTCTGGATCCAAATTTGCAATCCCTTGCTAAATTGAGTTCTTTGCCAATTCTGAGATACAATTTGCTGTAACTTCTCAGGGAAAGCTCAGATCAACCAATTGACTGTTTTTTCAGATTCTGCATCCCAGACAGCATTCAATATGTGTTTCTCGTTCGAAGTTGAGCTCTTTATCCAAATTTGCAGTCCCTGGCTAAATTGAGTTCTTTGCCAATTCTGAGATACACTTTGCTGTAACATCTCAGGGAAAGCTCAGATCAACCAATCGACTGCGTTTTCAACTTCTGCATCCCAAACAGCATCCAATATGTGTTTCTCGCTTGAAGTTGAGCTCTGGATTCAAATTTGCAATCCCTTGCTAAATTGAGTTCTTTGCCAATTCTGAGATACACTTTGCTGTAACTTCTCAGGGAAAGCTCAGATCAACCAATTGACTGTTTTTTCAGATTCTGCATCCCAGACAGCATTCAATATGTGTTTCTCGTTCGAAGTTGAGCTCTTTATCCAAATTTGCAGTCCCTGGCTAAATTGAGTTCTTTGCCAATTCTGAGATACACTTTGCTGTAACATCTCAGGGAAAGCTCAGATCAACCAATCGACTGCGTTTTCAACTTCTGCATCCCAAACAGCATCCAATATGTGTTTCTCGCTTGAAGTTGAGCTCTGGATTCAAATTTGCAATCCCTTGCTAAATTGAGTTCTTTGCCAATTCTGAGATACACTTTGCTGTAACTTCTCAGGGAAAGCTCAGATCAACAAATCGACTGCTTTTTCATATTCTGCATCCCAGACAGCATTTTTAGCACCGGTATTAATTTAATTCGTTTTTATGCTATGTTTGTATATTTATTGTTTTTATTCTCCCTGTGCACCGCCCCGAGTACCTGTGGGGAGAGGGAGCGGTTTACAAATTCAATAAAATAAAAAATAAATAAAAATCAATAAATAAAATCCAATATGTGTTTCTCGTTCGAATTTGAGCTCTGGATCCAAATTTGAAATTCCTGTCTAAATTGAGTTCTTTTGCCAATTCTGAGAAAACACTTTGTTGTAACTTCTCAGGGAAAGCTCATATCAACCAATCGACTGCTGTTTCAGCTTCTGCATCTCAGGCAGCATCCAATATGTGTTTTTCGTTCGAATTTGAGCTATGGATCCAAATTTGCAGGTCCTGTCTAAATTGAGTTCTTTTGCCAATTCTGAGATACACTTTGCTGTAACTTCTGAGGGAAAGGTCAGATCACCCAATCGACTGGTCTATCAGCTTCTGGATCTCAGATAGCATCCAATAGGTGTTTCGCATGCAAATTTGGATCAAAATTAGCTGTTCCTGGCTAAATTGAGGTTTTTTTTACAATTTCTGAGATGCTCATTGCTGTAACTTCTCAGGGAAAGGTCAGATCAACCAATCGACTGGGTTTTCAGCATGTGCATCGCAGGCAACATCCAATATGTGTGTCTGGTTCAAATTTGAGCTCTGGATCAAAATTTGCAGTTCCTGGCTAAATTGAGTTCTTTCCTCAATTCTGATATATGCTTGGCTGTAACTTCTCAGGGAAAGCTCAGATCGACCAATCGACTTGTTTTTCGGTTTCTGCATCACAGATAGCATTCAGTATGTGTTTCTCGTTCGAATTTGAGCTCTGGATCCAAATTTGCAGTTCCTGGCTAAATTGAGTTCTTTCCTCAATTCTGATATATGCTTGGTTGTAACTTCTCAGGGAAAGCTCAGATCAACCAATCGACTTGTTTTTTGGTTTCTGCATTCCAGATAGCATTCAGTATGTGTTTCTCGTTCGAATTTGAGCTCTGGATCCAAATTTGCAGTTCCTGGCTAAATTGAGTTCTTTCCTCAATTCTGATATATGCTTGGCTGTAACTTCTCAGGGAAAGCTCAGATCAACCAATCGACTTGTTTTTTGGTTTCTGCATTCCAGATAGCATCCAATATGTGTTTCTCGTTCGAAGTTGAGCTCTTGATCCAAATTTGCAATCTCTTGCTAAATTGTGTTCTTTGCCAATTCTGAGATACACCTTGCTGAAACTTCTTAGGGAAAGCTCAGATCAACCAATCGATTGCTTTTTCAACTTCTACATCCCAGAAGGCATCCAATATGGGTTTCTCGTTCGAAGTTGAGCTCTAGATCCAAATTTGCAATCCCTTGCTAAATTGAGTTCTTTGCCAATTCTGAGATGCACTTTGCTGTAACTTCTCAGGGAAAGCTCAGATCAACAAATCGACTGCTTTTTCAGATTCTGCCCCCAGACAGCATCCAATATGTGTTTCTCGTTCAAAGTTGAGCTCTTGATCCAAATTTGCAACCCCTTGCTAAATTGAGTTCTTTACCAATTCTGAGATACACTTTGCTGTAACTTCTCAAGGAAATCTCAGATCAACCAATCGACTTGTTTTTCGGCTTCTGCATCCCAGGTAGCATTCAGTATGTGTTTCTCGTTCGAATTTGAGCTCTGGATCCAAATTTGCAGTTCCTGGCTAAATTGAGTTCTTTCCTCAATTCTGATATATGCTTGGCTGTAACTTCTCAGGGAAAGCTCAGATCAACCAATCGATTGCTTTTTCAGATTCTGCATCCCAGACAGCATCCAATATGTGTTTCTCGTTCGAAGTTGAGCTCTTGATCCAAATTTGCAATCCCTTGATAATTGTGTTCTTTGCCAATTCTGAGATGCACTTTGCTGTAACTTCTCAGGGAAAGCTCAGATCAACCAATTGACTGCTTTTTCAGATTCTGTATCCCAGATAGCATTCAGTATGTGTTTCTCGTTCGAATTTGAGCTCTGGATCCAAATTTGCAGTTCCTGGCTAAATTGAGTTCTTTCCTCAATTCTGATATATGCTTGGCTGTAACTTCTCAGGGAAAGCTCAGATCAACCAATCGATTGCTTTTTCAGATTCTGCATCCCAGACAGCATCCAATATGTGTTTCTCGTTCGAAGTTGAGCTCTTGATCCAAATTTGCAATCCCTTGATAATTGTGTTCTTTGCCAATTCTGAGATGCACTTTGCTGTAACTTCTCAGGGAAAGCTCAGATCAACCAATTGACTGCTTTTTCAGATTCTGTATCCCAGACAGCATCCAATATGTGTTTCTCGTTCGAAGTTGAGCTCTTGATCCAAATTTGCAATCCCTTGCTAAATTGAGTTCTTTGCCAATTCTGAGATACACTTTGCTGTAACTTCTCAGGGAAAGCTCAGATCAACAAATCGACTGCTTTTTCAGATTCTGCCCCCAGACAGCATCCAATATGTGTTTCTCGTTCAAAGTTGAGCTCCTGATCCAAATTTGCAACCCCTTGCTAAATTGAGTTCTTTACCAATTCTGAGATACACTTTGCTGTAACTTCTCAGGGAAATCTCAGATCAACCAATCGACTTGTTTTTCGGCTTCTGCATCCCAGGTAGCATTCAGTATGTGTTTCTCGTTCGAATTTGAGCTCTGGATCCAAATTTGCAGTTCCTGGCTAAATTGAGTTCTTTCCTCAATTCTGATATATGCTTGGCTGTAACTTCTCAGGGAAAGCTCAGATCAACCAATCGACTTGTTTTTTGGTTTCTGCATTCCAGATAGCATTCAGTATGTGTTTCTCGTTCGAATTTGAGCTCTGGATCCAAATTTGCAATTCCTGGCTAAATTGAGTTCTTTCCTCAATTCTGATATATGCATGGCTGTAACTTCTCAGGGAAAGCTCAGATCGACCAATCGACTTGTTTTTCGGTTTCTGCATCACAGATAGCATTCAGTATGTGTTTCTCGTTCGAATTTGAGCTCTGGATCCAAATTTGCAATTCCTGGCTAAATTGAGTTCTTTCCTCAATTCTGATATATGCTTGGCTGTAACTTCTCAGGGAAAGCTCAGATCGACCAATCGACTTGTTTTTCGGTTTCTGCATCACAGATAGCATTCAGTATGTGTTTCTCGTTCGAATTTGAGCTCTGGATCCAAATTTGCAGTTCCTGGCTAAATTGAGTTCTTTCCTCAATTCTGATATATGCTTGGTTGTAACTTCTCAGGGAAAGCTCAGATCAACCAATCGACTTGTTTTTTGGTTTCTGCATTCCAGATAGCATTCAGTATGTGTTTCTCGTTCGAATTTGAGCTCTGGATCCAAATTTGCAGTTCCTGGCTAAATTGAGTTCTTTCCTCAATTCTGATATATGCTTGGCTGTAACTTCTCAGGGAAAGCTCAGATCAACCAATCGACTTGTTTTTTGGTTTCTGCATTCCAGATAGCATCCAATATGTGTTTCTCGTTCGAAGTTGAGCTCTTGATCCAAATTTGCAATCTCTTGCTAAATTGTGTTCTTTGCCAATTCTGAGATACACCTTGCTATAACTTCTTAGGGAAAGCTCAGATCAACCAATCGACTGCTTTTTCAGATTCTGTATCCCAGACAGCATCCAATATGTGTTTCTCGTTCGAAGTTGAGCTCTTGATCCAAATTTGCAATCCCTTGCTAAATTGAGTTCTTTGCCAATTCTGAGATACAGTTTGCTGTAACTTCTCAGGGAAAGCTCAGATCAACAAATCGACTGCTTTTTCAGATTCTGCCCCCAGACAGCATCCAATATGTTTTTCTCGTTCAAAGTTGAGCTCTTGATCTAAATTTGCAACCCCTTGCTAAATTGAGTTCTTTACCAATTCTGAGATACACTTTGCTGTAACTTCTCAGGGAAATCTCAGATCAACCAATCGACTTGTTTTTCGGCTTCTGCATCCCAGGTAGCATTCAGTATGTGTTTCTCGTTCGAATTTGAGCTCTGGATCCAAATTTGCAGTTCCTGGCTAAATTGAGTTCTTTCCTCAATTCTGATATATGCTTGGCTGTAACTTCTCAGGGAAAGCTCAGATCAACCAATCGATTGCTTTTTCAGATTCTGCATCCCAGACAGCATCCAATATGTGTTTCTCGTTCGAAGTTGAGCTCTTGATCCAAATTTGCAATCCCTTGATAATTGTGTTCTTTGCCAATTCTGAGATGCACTTTGCTGTAACTTCTCAGGGAAAGCTCAGATCAACCAATCGACTGCTTTTTCAGATTCTGTATCCCAGACAGCATCCAATATGTGTTTCTCGTTCGAAGTTGAGCTCTTGATCCAAATTTGCAATCCCTTGCTAAATTGAGTTCTTTGCCAATTCTGAGATACACTTTGCTGTAACTTCTCAGGGAAAGCTCAGATCAACAAATCGAATGCTTTTTCAGATTCTGCCCCCAGATAGCATCCAATATGTGTTTCTCGTTCAAAGTTGAGCTCTTGATCCAAATTTGCAACCCCTTGCTAAATTGAGTTCTTTACCAATTCTGAGATACACTTTGCTGTAACTTCTCAGGGAAATCTCAGATCAACCAATCGACTTGTTTTTCGGCTTCTGCATCCCAGGTAGCATTCAGTATGTGTTTCTCGTTCGAATTTGAGCTCTGGATCCAAATTTGCAGTTCCTAGCTAAATTGAGTTCTTACCTCAATTCTGATATATGCTTGGCTGTAACTTCTCAGGGAAAGCTCAGATCAACCAATCGACTTGTTTTTTGGTTTCTGCATTCCAGATAGCATCCAATATTTGTTTCCCGTTCGAATTTGGGCCCTTGGTTCAAATTTGCAGTTCCTGACTAAATTGAGTTCTTTTGCCAATTCTGACATACGCTTGGCTGTAACTTCTCAGGGAAAGCTCAGATCAACAAATCGACTTGTTTTTCGGCTTCTGCATCCCAGGTAGCGTTCAGTATGTGTTTCTCGTTCGAATTTGAGCTCTGGATCCAAATTTACAGTTCCTGGCTAAATTGAGTTCTTGCCTCAATTCTGATATATGCTTGGCTGTAACTTCTCAGGGAAAGGTCAGATCAACCAATCGATTGCTTTTTCAGATTCTGCATCCCAGACAGCATCCAATATGTGTTTCTCGTTCGAAGTTGAGCTCTTGATCCAAATTTGCAATCCCTTGCTAAATTGTGTTCTTTGCCAATTCTGAGATACACTTTGCTGTAACTTCTCAGGGAAAGCTCAGATCAACCAATCGACTGCTTTTTCAGATTCGGTATCCCAGACAGCATCCAATATGTGTTTCTCGTTCAAAGTTGAGCTCTTGATCCAAATTTGCAACCCCTTGCTAAATTGAGTTCTTTACCAATTCTGAGATACACTTTGCTGTAACTTCTCAGGGAAATCTCAGATCAACCAATCGACTTGTTTTTCGGCTTCTGCATCCCAGGTAGCATTCAGTATGTGTTTCTCGTTCGAATTTGAGCTCTGGATCCAAATTTGCAGTTACTGGCTAAATTGAGTTCTTTCCTCAATTCTGATATATGCTTGGCTGTAACTTCTCAGGGAAAGCTCAGATCAACCAATCGATTGCTTTTTCAGTTTCTGCATCCCAGACAGCATCCAATATGTGTTTCTCGTTCGAAGTTGAGCTCTTGATCCAAATTTGCAATCCATTGCTAAATTGTGTTCTTTGCCAATTCTGAGATACACTTTGCTGTAACTTCTCAGGGAAAGCTCAGATCAACCAATCGACTGCTTTTTCAGATTCTGTATCCCAGACAGCATCCAATATGTGTTTCTCGTTCGAAGTTGAGCTCTTGATCCAAATTTGCAATCCTTTGCTAAATTGAGTTCTTTGCCAATTCTGAGATACACTTTGCTGTAACTTCTCAGGGAAATCTCAGATCAACCAATCGACTTGTTTTTCGGCTTCTGCATACCAGGTAGCATTCAGTATGTGTTTCTCGTTCGAATTTGAGCTCTGGATCCAAATTTGCAGTTCCTGGCTAAATTGAGTTCTTTCCTCAATTCTGATATATGCTTGGCTGTAACTTCTCAGGGAAAGCTCAGATCAACCAATCAACTTGTTTTTTGGTTTCTGCATTCCAGATAGCATCCAATATGTGTTTCCCGTTCGAACTTGAGCCCTTGGTTCAAAGTTGCAGTTCCTGGCTAAATTGAGTTCTTTTGCCAATTCTGACATACGCTTGGCTGTAACTTCTCAGGGAAAGCTCAGATCGACCAATTGACTTGTTTTTCGGCTTCTGCATCCCAGATAGCATTCAGTATGTGTTTCTCGTTCGAATTTGAGCTCTGGATTCAAATTTGCAGTTCCTGGCTAAATTGAGTTCTTTCCTCAACTATGATATATGCTTGGCTGTAACTTCTCAGGGAAAGCTCAGATCAACCAATCAACTTGTTTTTTGGTTTCTGCATTCCAGATAGCATTCAGTATGTGTTTCTCGTTCAAATTTGAGCTCTGGATCCAAATTTGCAATTCCTGGCTAAATTGAGTTCTTTCCTCCATTCTGATATATGCTTGGCTGTAACTTCTCAGGGAAAGCTCAGATCAACCAATCGACTTGTTTTTTGGTTTCTGCATTCCAGATAGCATCCAATATGTGTTTCCCGTTCGAATTTGGGCCCTTGGTTCAAATTTGCAGTTCCTGGCTAAATTGAGTTCTTTTGCCAATTCTGACATACGCTTGGCTGTAACTTCTCAGGGAAAGCTCAGATCAACCAATCGACTTGTTTTTTGGTTTCTGCATCCCAGATAGCATCCAATATGTGTTTCTCATTCGAATTTGAGCTCTGGATCCAAATTTGCAGTTCCTGGCTAAATTGAGTTCTTTCCTCAATTCTGATATATGCTTGGCTGTAACTTCTCAGGGAAAGATCAGATCAACCAATCGACTTGTTTTTTGGTTTCTGCATTCCAGATAGCATTCACTATGTGTTTCTCGTTCGAATTTGAGCGCTGGATACAAATTTGCAGTTCTTGGCTAAATTGAGTTCTTTTGCCAATTCTGACATACACTTGGCTGTAACTTCTCAGGGAAAGCTCAGATCAACCAATTGACTTGTTTTTCGACTTCTGCATCCCAGATAGCATTCAGAATGTGTTTCTCGTTCGAATTTGAGCTCTGGATCCAAATTTGCAGTTCCTGGTTATATTGAGTTCTTTCCTCAATTCTGATATATGATTGGCTGTAACTTCTCAGGGAAAGCTCAGATCGACCAATCGACTTGTTTTTCGGCTTCTGCATCACAGATAGCATTCAGTATGTTTTTCTCGTTCGAATTTGAGATCTGGATCCAAATTTGCAGTTCCTGGTTATATTGAGTTGTTTCCTCAATTCTGATATATGCTTGGCTGTAACTTCTCAGGGAAAGCTCAGATCAACCAATCGACTGCTTTTTTAGATTCTGCTTACCAGACAGCATCCAATATGTGTTACTCAGTCGAAGTTGAGCTCTGGATTCAAATTTGCAATCCCTTGCTAAATTGAGTTCTTTGCCAATTCTGAGATACAATTTGCTGTAACTTCTCAGGGAAAGCTCAGATCAACCAATCGACTGCTTTTTCAGATTCTGCTTACCAGACAGCATCCAATATGTGTTTCTCGTTCGAAGTTGAGTTCTTTATCCAAATTTGCAGTCCCTGGCTAAATTGAGTTCTTTGCCAATTCTGAGGTACACTTTGCTGTAACTTCTCAGGGTATGCTCAGATCAACCAATCGACTGCGTTTTCAACTTCTGCATCCCAGACAGCATCCAATATGTGTTTCTAGTTTGAAGTTGAGCTCTGGATTCAAATTTGCAATCCCTTGCTAAATTGAGTTCTTTGCCAATTCTGAGATACACTTTGCTATAACTTCTCAGGGAAAGCTCAGATCAACCAATCGACTTCTTTTTCAGCTTCTACATCTCAGGCAGCATCCAATATGTTTTTCTCGTTCGAATTTGAGCTCTGGATCCAAATTTGCAATTCCTGTCTAAATTAAGTTCTTTTGCCAATTCTGAGATAACACTTTGCTGTAACTTCTCAGGGAAAGCTCATATCAACCAATCGACTGCTGTTTCAGCTTCTGCATCTCAGGCAGCATCCAATATGTGTTTTTCGTTCGAATTTGAGCTATGGATCCAAATTTGCAGGTCCTGTCTAAATTGAGTTCTTTTGCCAATTCTGAGATACACTTTGCTGTAACTTCTGAGGGAAAGTTCAGATCATCCAATCGACTGGTCTATCAGCTTCTGGATCTCAGATAGCATCCAATAGGTGTTTCGCATGCGAATTTGGATCAAAATTAGCTGTTCCTGGCTAAATTGAGTTTTTTTTAACCAATTCTGAGATGCTCATTGCTGTAACTTCTCAGGGAAAGGTCAGATCAACCAATCTACTGGCTTTTCAGCATCTGCATCGCAGGCAACATCCAATATGTGTGTGTGGTTCAAATTTGAGCTCTGGATCAAAATTTGCAATCCCTTGCTAAATTGAGTTCTTTGACAATTCTGAGATACACTTTGCTATAACTTCTCAGGGAAAGCTCAGATCAACCAATCGACTGCTTTTTCAGCTTCTACATCTCAGGCAGCATCCAATATGTGTTTCTCGTTCGAATTTGAGCTCTGGATCCAAATTTGCAATCCCTTGCTAAATTGAGTTCTTTGCCAATTCTGAGATACACTTTGGTGTAACTTCTCAGGGAAAGCTCAGATCAACCAATCGATTGCTTTTTCAACTTCTACATCCCAGACAGCATCCAATATGTGTTTCTCGTTTGAAGTTGAGCTCTGGGTTCAAATTTGCAATCCCTTGCTAAATTGAGTTCTTTGCCAATTCTGAGATACACTTTGCTGTAACTTCTCCGGGAAAGCTTAAATCAACCAATCGACTGCTTTTTCAGATTCTGCATCCCAGATAGCATCTAATATGTGTTACTCAGTCGAAGTTGAGCTCTGGATCCAAATTTGCAATCCCTTGCTAAATTGAGTTCTTTGCCAATTCTGAGATACAATTTGCTGTAACTTCTCAGGGAAAGCTCAGATCAACCAATTGACTGTTTTTTCAGATTCTGCATCCCAGACAGCATTCAATATGTGTTTCTCGTTCGAAGTTGAGCTCTTTATCCAAATTTGCAGTCCCTGGCTAAATTGAGTTCTTTGCCAATTCTGAGATACACTTTGCTGTAACATCTCAGGGAAAGCTCAGATCAACCAATCGACTGCGTTTTCAACTTCTGCATCCCAAACAGCATCCAATATGTGTTTCTCGCTTGAAGTTGAGCTCTGGATTCAAATTTGCAATCCCTTGCTAAATTGAGTTCTTTGCCAATTCTGAGATACACTTTGCTGTAACTTCTCAGGGAAAGCTCAGATCAACCAATTGACTGTTTTTTCAGATTCTGCATCCCAGACAGCATTCAATATGTGTTTCTCGTTCGAAGTTGAGCTCTTTATCCAAATTTGCAATCCCTTGCTAAATTGAGTTCTTTGCCAATTCTGATACACTTTGCTGTAACTTCTCAGGGAAAGCTCAGATCAACAAATCGACTGCTTTTTCATATTCTGCATCCCAGACAGCATTTTTAGCACCGGTATTAGATTTAATTTGTTTTTATGCTATGTTTGTATATTTATTGTTTTTATTCTCCCTGTGCACCGCCCCGAGTCCCTGTGGGGAGAGGGAGCGGTTTACAAATTCAATAAAATAAAAAATAAATAAAAATCAATAAATAAAATCCAATATGTGTTTCTCGTTCGAATTTGAGCTCTGGATCCAAATTTGAAATTCCTGTCTAAATTGAGTTCTTTTGCCAATTCTGAGAAAACACTTTGTTGTAACTTCTCAGGGAAAGCTCACATCAACCAATCGACTGCTGTTTCAGCTTCTGCATCTCAGGCAGCATCCAATATGTGTTTTTCGTTCGAATTTGAGCTATGGATCCAAATTTGCAGGTCCTGTCTAAATTGAGTTCTTTTGCCAATTCTGAGATACACTTTGCTGTAACTTCTGAGGGAAAGGTCAGATCATCCAATCGACTGGTCTATCAGCTTCTGGATCTCAGATAGCATCCAATAGGTGTTTCGCATGCGAATTTGGATCAAAATTAGCTGTTCCTGGCTAAATTGAGGTTTTTTTTACAATTTCTGAGATGCTCATTGCTGTAACTTCTCAGGGAAAGGTCAGATCAACCAATCGACTGGGTTTTCAGCATCTGCATCGCAGGCAACATCCAATATGTGTGTCTGGTTCAAATTTGAGCTCTGGATCAAAATTTGCAGTTCCTGGCTAAATTGAGTTCTTTCCTCAATTCTGATATATGCTTGGCTGTAACTTCTCAGGGAAAGCTCAGATCGACCAATCGACTTGTTTTTCGGTTTCTGCATCACAGATAGCATTCAGTATGTGTTTCTCGTTCGAATTTGAGCTCTGGATCCAAATTTGCAGTTCCTGGCTAAATTGAGTTCTTTCCTCAATTCTGATATATGCTTGGTTGTAACTTCTCAGGGAAAGCTCAGATCAACCAATCGACTTGTTTTTTGGTTTCTGCATTCCAGATAGCATTCAGTATGTGTTTCTCGTTCGAATTTGAGCTCTGGATCCAAATTTGCAGTTCCTGGCTAAATTGAGTTCTTTCCTCAATTCTGATATATGCTTGGCTGTAACTTCTCAGGGAAAGCTCAGATCAACCAATCGACTGCTTTTTCAGATTCTGTATCCCAGACAGCATCCAATATGTGTTTCTCGTTCGAAGTTGAGCTCTTGATCCAAATTTGCAATCCTTTGCTAAATTGAGTTCTTTGCCAATTCTGAGATACACTTTGCTGTAACTTCTCAGGGAAATCTCAGATCAACCAATCGACTTGTTTTTCGGCTTCTGCATACCAGGTAGCATTCAGTATGTGTTTCTCGTTCGAATTTGAGCTCTGGATCCAAATTTGCAGTTCCTGGCTAAATTGAGTTCTTTCCTCAATTCTGATATATGCTTGGCTGTAACTTCTCAGGGAAAGCTCAGATCAACCAATCAACTTGTTTTTTGGTTTCTGCATTCCAGATAGCATCCAATATGTGTTTCCCGTTCGAACTTGAGCCCTTGGTTCAAAGTTGCAGTTCCTGGCTAAATTGAGTTCTTTTGCCAATTCTGACATACGCTTGGCTGTAACTTCTCAGGGAAAGCTCAGATCGACCAATTGACTTGTTTTTCGGCTTCTGCATCCCAGATAGCATTCAGTATGTGTTTCTCGTTCGAATTTGAGCTCTGGATTCAAATTTGCAGTTCCTGGCTAAATTGAGTTCTTTCCTCAACTATGATATATGCTTGGCTGTAACTTCTCAGGGAAAGCTCAGATCAACCAATCAACTTGTTTTTTGGTTTCTGCATTCCAGATAGCATTCAGTATGTGTTTCTCGTTCAAATTTGAGCTCTGGATCCAAATTTGCAATTCCTGGCTAAATTGAGTTCTTTCCTCCATTCTGATATATGCTTGGCTGTAACTTCTCAGGGAAAGCTCAGATCAACCAATCGACTTGTTTTTTGGTTTCTGCATTCCAGATAGCATCCAATATGTGTTTCCCGTTCGAATTTGGGCCCTTGGTTCAAATTTGCAGTTCCTGGCTAAATTGAGTTCTTTTGCCAATTCTGACATACGCTTGGCTGTAACTTCTCAGGGAAAGCTCAGATCAACCAATCGACTTGTTTTTTGGTTTCTGCATCCCAGATAGCATCCAATATGTGTTTCTCATTCGAATTTGAGCTCTGGATCCAAATTTGCAGTTCCTGGCTAAATTGAGTTCTTTCCTCAATTCTGATATATGCTTGGCTGTAACTTCTCAGGGAAAGATCAGATCAACCAATCGACTTGTTTTTTGGTTTCTGCATTCCAGATAGCATTCACTATGTGTTTCTCGTTCGAATTTGAGCGCTGGATACAAATTTGCAGTTCTTGGCTAAATTGAGTTCTTTTGCCAATTCTGACATACACTTGGCTGTAACTTCTCAGGGAAAGCTCAGATCAACCAATTGACTTGTTTTTCGACTTCTGCATCCCAGATAGCATTCAGAATGTGTTTCTCGTTCGAATTTGAGCTCTGGATCCAAATTTGCAGTTCCTGGTTATATTGAGTTCTTTCCTCAATTCTGATATATGATTGGCTGTAACTTCTCAGGGAAAGCTCAGATCGACCAATCGACTTGTTTTTCGGCTTCTGCATCACAGATAGCATTCAGTATGTTTTTCTCGTTCGAATTTGAGATCTGGATCCAAATTTGCAGTTCCTGGTTATATTGAGTTGTTTCCTCAATTCTGATATATGCTTGGCTGTAACTTCTCAGGGAAAGCTCAGATCAACCAATCGACTGCTTTTTTAGATTCTGCTTACCAGACAGCATCCAATATGTGTTACTCAGTCGAAGTTGAGCTCTGGATTCAAATTTGCAATCCCTTGCTAAATTGAGTTCTTTGCCAATTCTGAGATACAATTTGCTGTAACTTCTCAGGGAAAGCTCAGATCAACCAATCGACTGCTTTTTCAGATTCTGCTTACCAGACAGCATCCAATATGTGTTTCTCGTTCGAAGTTGAGTTCTTTATCCAAATTTGCAGTCCCTGGCTAAATTGAGTTCTTTGCCAATTCTGAGGTACACTTTGCTGTAACTTCTCAGGGTATGCTCAGATCAACCAATCGACTGCGTTTTCAACTTCTGCATCCCAGACAGCATCCAATATGTGTTTCTAGTTTGAAGTTGAGCTCTGGATTCAAATTTGCAATCCCTTGCTAAATTGAGTTCTTTGCCAATTCTGAGATACACTTTGCTATAACTTCTCAGGGAAAGCTCAGATCAACCAATCGACTTCTTTTTCAGCTTCTACATCTCAGGCAGCATCCAATATGTTTTTCTCGTTCGAATTTGAGCTCTGGATCCAAATTTGCAATTCCTGTCTAAATTAAGTTCTTTTGCCAATTCTGAGATAACACTTTGCTGTAACTTCTCAGGGAAAGCTCATATCAACCAATCGACTGCTGTTTCAGCTTCTGCATCTCAGGCAGCATCCAATATGTGTTTTTCGTTCGAATTTGAGCTATGGATCCAAATTTGCAGGTCCTGTCTAAATTGAGTTCTTTTGCCAATTCTGAGATACACTTTGCTGTAACTTCTGAGGGAAAGTTCAGATCATCCAATCGACTGGTCTATCAGCTTCTGGATCTCAGATAGCATCCAATAGGTGTTTCGCATGCGAATTTGGATCAAAATTAGCTGTTCCTGGCTAAATTGAGTTTTTTTTAACCAATTCTGAGATGCTCATTGCTGTAACTTCTCAGGGAAAGGTCAGATCAACCAATCTACTGGCTTTTCAGCATCTGCATCGCAGGCAACATCCAATATGTGTGTGTGGTTCAAATTTGAGCTCTGGATCAAAATTTGCAATCCCTTGCTAAATTGAGTTCTTTGACAATTCTGAGATACACTTTGCTATAACTTCTCAGGGAAAGCTCAGATCAACCAATCGACTGCTTTTTCAGCTTCTACATCTCAGGCAGCATCCAATATGTGTTTCTCGTTCGAATTTGAGCTCTGGATCCAAATTTGCAATCCCTTGCTAAATTGAGTTCTTTGCCAATTCTGAGATACACTTTGGTGTAACTTCTCAGGGAAAGCTCAGATCAACCAATCGATTGCTTTTTCAACTTCTACATCCCAGACAGCATCCAATATGTGTTTCTCGTTTGAAGTTGAGCTCTGGGTTCAAATTTGCAATCCCTTGCTAAATTGAGTTCTTTGCCAATTCTGAGATACACTTTGCTGTAACTTCTCCGGGAAAGCTTAAATCAACCAATCGACTGCTTTTTCAGATTCTGCATCCCAGATAGCATCTAATATGTGTTACTCAGTCGAAGTTGAGCTCTGGATCCAAATTTGCAATCCCTTGCTAAATTGAGTTCTTTGCCAATTCTGAGATACAATTTGCTGTAACTTCTCAGGGAAAGCTCAGATCAACCAATTGACTGTTTTTTCAGATTCTGCATCCCAGACAGCATTCAATATGTGTTTCTCGTTCGAAGTTGAGCTCTTTATCCAAATTTGCAGTCCCTGGCTAAATTGAGTTCTTTGCCAATTCTGAGATACACTTTGCTGTAACATCTCAGGGAAAGCTCAGATCAACCAATCGACTGCGTTTTCAACTTCTGCATCCCAAACAGCATCCAATATGTGTTTCTCGCTTGAAGTTGAGCTCTGGATTCAAATTTGCAATCCCTTGCTAAATTGAGTTCTTTGCCAATTCTGAGATACACTTTGCTGTAACTTCTCAGGGAAAGCTCAGATCAACCAATTGACTGTTTTTTCAGATTCTGCATCCCAGACAGCATTCAATATGTGTTTCTCGTTCGAAGTTGAGCTCTTTATCCAAATTTGCAATCCCTTGCTAAATTGAGTTCTTTGCCAATTCTGATACACTTTGCTGTAACTTCTCAGGGAAAGCTCAGATCAACAAATCGACTGCTTTTTCATATTCTGCATCCCAGACAGCATTTTTAGCACCGGTATTAGATTTAATTTGTTTTTATGCTATGTTTGTATATTTATTGTTTTTATTCTCCCTGTGCACCGCCCCGAGTCCCTGTGGGGAGAGGGAGCGGTTTACAAATTCAATAAAATAAAAAATAAATAAAAATCAATAAATAAAATCCAATATGTGTTTCTCGTTCGAATTTGAGCTCTGGATCCAAATTTGAAATTCCTGTCTAAATTGAGTTCTTTTGCCAATTCTGAGAAAACACTTTGTTGTAACTTCTCAGGGAAAGCTCACATCAACCAATCGACTGCTGTTTCAGCTTCTGCATCTCAGGCAGCATCCAATATGTGTTTTTCGTTCGAATTTGAGCTATGGATCCAATTCTGAGATACACTTTGCTGTAACTTCTGAGGGAAAGGTCAGATCATCCAATCGACTGGTCTATCAGCTTCTGGATCTCAGATAGCATCCAATAGGTGTTTCGCATGCGAATTTGGATCAAAATTAGCTGTTCCTGGCTAAATTGAGGTTTTTTTTACAATTTCTGAGATGCTCATTGCTGTAACTTCTCAGGGAAAGGTCAGATCAACCAATCGACTGGGTTTTCAGCATCTGCATCGCAGGCAACATCCAATATGTGTGTCTGGTTCAAATTTGAGCTCTGGATCAAAATTTGCAGTTCCTGGCTAAATTGAGTTCTTTCCTCAATTCTGATATATGCTTGGCTGTAACTTCTCAGGGAAAGCTCAGATCGACCAATCGACTTGTTTTTCGGTTTCTGCATCACAGATAGCATTCAGTATGTGTTTCTCGTTCGAATTTGAGCTCTGGATCCAAATTTGCAGTTCCTGGCTAAATTGAGTTCTTTCCTCAATTCTGATATATGCTTGGTTGTAACTTCTCAGGGAAAGCTCAGATCAACCAATCGACTTGTTTTTTGGTTTCTGCATTCCAGATAGCATTCAGTATGTGTTTCTCGTTCGAATTTGAGCTCTGGATCCAAATTTGCAGTTCCTGGCTAAATTGAGTTCTTTCCTCAATTCTGATATATGCTTGGCTGTAACTTCTCAGGGAAAGCTCAGATCAACCAATCGACTTGTTTTTTGGTTTCTGCATTCCAGATAGCATCCAATATGTGTTTCTCGTTCGAAGTTGAGCTCTTGATCCAAATTTGCAATCTCTTGCTAAATTGTGTTCTTTGCCAATTCTGAGATACACATTGCTGAAACTTCTTAGGGAAAGCTCAGATCAACCAATCGATTGCTTTTTCAACTTCTACATCCCAGAAGGCATCCAATATGGGTTTCTCGTTCGAAGTTGAGCTCTAGATCCAAATTTGCAATCCCTTGCTAAATTGAGTTCTTTACCAATTCTGAGATACACTTTGCTGTAACTTCTCAAGGAAATCTCAGATCAACCAATCGACTTGTTTTTCGGCTTCTGCATCCCAGGTAGCATTCAGTATGTGTTTCTCGTTCGAATTTGAGCTCTGGATCCAAATTTGCAGTTCCTGGCTAAATTGAGTTCTTTCCTCAATTCTGATATATGCTTGGCTGTAACTTCTCAGGGAAAGCTCAGATCAACCAATCGATTGCTTTTTCAGATTCTGCATCCCAGACAGCATCCAATATGTGTTTCTCGTTCGAAGTTGAGCTCTTGATCCAAATTTGCAATCCCTTGATAATTGTGTTCTTTGCCAATTCTGAGATGCACTTTGCTGTAACTTCTCAGGGAAAGCTCAGATCAACCAATCGACTGCTTTTTCAGATTCTGTATCCCAGACAGCATCCAATATGTGTTTCTCGTTCGAAGTTGAGCTCTTGATCCAAATTTGCAATCCCTTGCTAAATTGAGTTCTTTGCCAATTCTGAGATACACTTTGCTGTAACTTCTCAGGGAAAGCTCAGATCAACAAATCGACTGCTTTTTCAGATTCTGCCCCCAGACAGCATCCAATATGTGTTTCTCGTTCAAAGTTGAGCTCTTGATCCAAATTTGCAACCCCTTGCTAAATTGAGTTCTTTACCAATTCTGAGATACACTTTGCTGTAACTTCTCAGGGAAATCTCAGATCAACCAATCGACTTGTTTTTCGGCTTCTGCATCCCAGGTAGCATTCAGTATGTGTTTCTCGTTCGAATTTGAGCTCTGGATCCAAATTTGCAGTTCCTAGCTAAATTGAGTTCTTTCCTCAATTCTGATATATGCTTGACTGTAACTTCTCAGGGAAAGCTCAGATCAACCAATCGACTTGTTTTTTGGTTTCTGCATTCCAGATAGCATTCAGTATGTGTTTCTCGTTCAAATTTGAGCTCTGGATCCAAATTTGCAATTCCTGGCTAAATTGAGTTCTTTCCTCAATTCTGATATACGCTTGGCTGTAACTTCTCAGGGAAAGCTCAGATCAACCAATCGACTTTTTTTTTGGTTTCTGCATTCCAGATAGCATCCAATATTTGTTTCCCGTTCGAATTTGGGCCCTTGGTTCAAATTTGCAGTTCCTAGCTAAATTGAGTTCTTTTGCCAATTCTGACATACGCTTGGCTGTAACTTCTCAGGGAAAGCTCAGATCAACAAATCGACTTGTTTTTCGGCTTCTGCATCCCAGGTAGCATTCAGTATGTGTTTCTCGTTCGAATTTGAGCTCTGGATCCAAATTTACAGTTCCTGGCTAAATTGAGTTCTTTCCTCAATTCTGATATATGCTTGGCTGTAACTTCTCAGGGAAAGGTCAGATCAACCAATCGATTGCTTTTTCAGATTCTGCATCCCAGACAGCATCCAATATGTGTTTCTCGTTCGAAGTTGAGCTCTTGATCCAAATTTGCAATCCCTTGCTAAATTGTGTTCTTTGCCAATTCTGAGATACACTTTGCTGTAACTTCTCAGGGAAAGCTCAGATCAACCAATCGACTGCTTTTTCAGATTCGGTATCCCAGACAGCATCCAATATGTGTTTCTCGTTCAAAGTTGAGCTCTTGATCCAAATTTGCAACCCCTTGCTAAATTGAGTTCTTTACCAATTCTGAGATACACTTTGCTGTAACTTCTCAGGGAAATCTCAGATCAACCAATCGACTTGTTTTTCGGCTTCTGCATCCCAGGTAGCATTCAGTATGTGTTTCTCGTTCGAATTTGAGCTCTGGATCCAAATTTGCAGTTACTGGCTAAATTGAGTTCTTTCCTCAATTCTGATATATGCTTGGCTGTAACTTCTCAGGGAAAGCTCAGATCAACCAATCGATTGCTTTTTCAGATTCTGCATCCCAGACAGCATCCAATATGTGTTTCTCGTTCGAAGTTGAGCTCTTGATCCAAATTTGCAATCCCTTGATAATTGTGTTCTTTGCCAATTCTGAGATGCACTTTGCTGTAACTTCTCAGGGAAAGCTCAGATCAACCAATCGACTGCTTTTTCAGATTCTGTATCCCAGACAGCATCCAATATGTGTTGCTCGTTCGAAGTTGAGCTCTTGATCCAAATTTGCAATCCCTTGCTAAATTGAGTTCTTTGCCAATTCTGAGATACACTTTGCTGTAACTTCTCAGGGAAAGCTCAGATCAACAAATCGACTGCTTTTTCAGATTCTGCCCCCAGACAGCATCCAATATGTGTTTCTCGTTCAAAGTTGAGCTCTTGATCCAAATTTGCAACCCCTTGCTAAATTGAGTTCTTTACCAATTCTGAGATACACTTTGCTGTAACTTCTCAGGGAAATCTCAGATCAACCAATCGACTTGTTTTTTGGTTTCTGCATTCCAGATAGCATTCAGTATGTGTTTCTCGTTCAAATTTGAGCTCTGGATCCAAATTTGCAATTCCTGGCTAAATTGAGTTCTTTCCTCAATTCTGATATACGCTTGGCTGTAACTTCTCAGGGAAAGCTCAGATCAACCAATCGACTTGTTTTTTGGTTTCTGCATTCCAGATAGCATCCAATATTTGTTTCCCGTTCGAATTTGGGCCCTTGGTTCAAATTTGCAGTTCCTAGCTAAATTGAGTTCTTTTGCCAATTCTGACATACGCTTGGCTGTAACTTCTCAGGGAAAGCTCAGATCAACAAATCGACTTGTTTTTCGGCTTCTGCATCCCAGGTAGCATTCAGTATGTGTTTCTCGTTCGAATTTGAGCTCTGGATCCAAATTTACAGTTCCTGGCTAAATTGAGTTCTTGCCTCAATTCTGATATATGCTTGGCTGTAACTTCTCAGGGAAAGGTCAGATCAACCAATCGATTGCTTTTTCAGATTCTGCATCCCAGACAGCATCCAATATGTGTTTCTCGTTCGAAGTTGAGCTCTTGATCCAAATTTGCAATCCCTTGCTAAATTGTGTTCTTTGCCAATTCTGAGATACACTTTGCTGTAACTTCTCAGGGAAAGCTCAGATCAACCAATCGACTGCTTTTTCAGATTCAGTATCCCAGACAGCATCCAATATGTGTTTCTCCTTCAAAGTTGAGCTCTTGATCCAAATTTGCAACCCCTTGCTAAATTGAGTTCTTTACCAATTCTGAGATACACTTTGCTGTAACTTCTCAGGGAAATCTCAGATCAACCAATCGACTTGTTTTTCGGCTTCTGCATCCCAGGTAGCATTCAGTATGTGTTTCTCGTTCGAATTTGAGCTCTGGATCCAAATTTGCAGTTACTGGCTAAATTGAGTTCTTTCCTCAATTCTGATATATGCTTGGCTGTAACTTCTCAGGGAAAGCTCAGATCAACCAATCGATTGCTTTTTCAGATTCTGCATCCCAGACAGCATCCAATATGTGTTTCTCGTTCGAAGTTTAGCTCTTGATCCAAATTTGCAATCCATTGCTAAATTGTGTTCTTTGCCAATTCTGAGATACACTTTGCTGTAACTTCTCAGGGAAAGCTCAGATCAACCAATCGACTGCTTTTTCAGATTCTGTATCCCAGACAGCATCCAATATGTGTTTCTCGTTCGAAGTTGAGCTCTTGATCCAAATTTGCAATCCCTTGCTAAATTGAGTTCTTTGCCAATTCTGAGATACACTTTGCTGTAACTTCTCAGGGAAAGCTCAGATCAACAAATCGACTGCTTTTTCAGATTCTGCCCCCAGACAGCATCCAATATGTGTTTCTCGTTCAAAGTTGAGCTCTTGATCCAAATTTGCAACCCCTTGATAAATTGAGTTCTTTACCAATTCTGAGATACACTTTGCTGTAACTTCTCAGGGAAATCTCAGATCAACCAATCGACTTGTTTTTCGGCTTCTGCATCCCAGGTAGCATTCAGTATGTGTTTCTCGTTCGAATTTGAGCTCTGGATCCAAATTTGCAGTTCCTGGCTAAATTGAGTTCTTTCCTCAATTCTGATATATGCTTGGCTGTAACTTCTCAGGGAAAGCTCAGATCAACCAATCGACTTGTTTTTTGGTTTCTGCATTCCAGATAGCATCCAATATGTGTTTCCCGTTCGAACTTGAGCCCTTGGTTCAAAGTTGCAGTTCCTGGCTAAATTGAGTTCTTTTGCCAATTCTGACATACGCTTGGCTGTAACTTCTCAGGGAAAGCTCAGATCGACCAATTGACTTGTTTTTCGGCTTCTGCATCCCAGATAGCATTCAGTATGTGTTTCTCGTTCGAATTTGAGCTCTGGATCCAAATTTGCAGTTCCTGGCTAAATTGAGTTCTTTCCTCAATTATGATATATGCTTGGCTGTAACTTCTCAGGGAAAGCTCAGATCAACCAATCAACTTGTTTTTTGGTTTCTGCATTCCAGATAGCATTCAGTATGTGTTTCTCGTTCAAATTTGAGCTCTGGATCCAAATTTGCAATTCCTGGCTAAATTGAGTTCTTTCCTCAATTCTGATATATGCTTGGCTGTAACTTCTCAGGGAAAGCTCAGATCAACCAATCGACTTGTTTTTTGGTTTCTGCATTCCAGATAGCATCCAATATGTGTTTCCCGTTCGAATTTGAGCCCTTGGTTCAAATTTGCAGTTCCTGGCTAAATTGAGTTCTTTTGCCAATTCTGATATATGCTTGGCTGTAACTTCTCAGGGAAATCTCAGATCAACCAATCGACTTGTTTTTCGGCTTCTGCATCCCAGGTAGCATTCAGTATGTGTTTCTCGTTCAAATTTGAGCTCTGGATCCAAATTTACAGTTCCTGGCTAAATTGAGTTCTTGCCTCAATTCTGATATATGCTTGGCTGTAACTTCTCAGGGAAAGGTCAGATCAACCAATCGATTGCTTTTTCAGATTCTGCATCCCAGACAGCATCCAATATGTGTTTCTCGTTCGAAGTTGAGCTCTTGATCCAAATTTGCAATCCCTTGCTAAATTGTGTTCTTTGCCAATTCTGAGATACACTTTGCTGTAACTTCTCAGGGAAAGCTCAGATCAACCAATCGACTGCTTTTTCAGATTCGGTATCCCAGACAGCATCCAATATGTGTTTCTCGTTCAAAGTTGAGCTCTTGATCCAAATTTGCAACCCCTTGCTAAATTGAGTTCTTTACCAATTCTGAGATACACTTTGCTGTAACTTCTCAGGGAAATCTCAGATCAACCAATCGACTTGTTTTTCGGCTTCTGCATCCCAGGTAGCATTCAGTATGTGTTTCTCGTTCGAATTTGAGCTCTGGATCCAAATTTGCAGTTACTGGCTAAATTGAGTTCTTTCCTCAATTCTGATATATGCTTGGCTGTAACTTCTCAGGGAAAGCTCAGATCAACCAATCGATTGCTTTTTCAGATTCTGCATCCCAGACAGCATCCAATATGTGTTTCTCGTTCGAAGTTGAGCTCTTGATCCAAATTTGCAATCCCTTGATAATTGTGTTCTTTGCCAATTCTGAGATGCACTTTGCTGTAACTTCTCAGGGAAAGCTCAGATCAACCAATCGACTGCTTTTTCAGATTCTGTATCCCAGACAGCATCCAATATGTGTTTCTCGTTCGAAGTTGAGCTCTTGATCCAAATTTGCAATCCCTTGCTAAATTGAGTTCTTTGCCAATTCTGAGATACACTTTGCTGTAACTTCTCAGGGAAAGCTCAGATCAACAAATCGACTGCTTTTTCAGATTCTGCCCCCAGACAGCATCCAATATGTGTTTCTCGTTCAAAGTTGAGCTCTTGATCCAAATTTGCAACCCCTTGCTAAATTGAGTTCTTTACCAATTCTGAGATACACTTTGCTGTAACTTCTCAGGGAAATCTCAGATCAACCAATCGACTTGTTTTTCGGCTTCTGCATCCCAGGTAGCATTCAGTATGTGTTTCTCGTTCGAATTTGAGCTCTGGATCCAAATTTGCAGTTCCTAGCTAAATTGAGTTCTTTCCTCAATTCTGATATATGCTTGGCTGTAACTTCTCAGGGAAAGCTCAGATCAACCAATCGACTTGTTTTTTGGTTTCTGCATTCCAGATAGCATTCAGTATGTGTTTCTCGTTCAAATTTGAGCTCTGGATCCAAATTTGCAATTCCTGGCTAAATTGAGTTCTTTCCTCAATTCTGATATACGCTTGGCTGTAACTTCTCAGGGAAAGCTCAGATCAACCAATCGACTTGTTTTTTGGTTTCTGCATTCCAGATAGCATCCAATATTTGTTTCCCGTTCGAATTTGGGCCCTGGTTCAAATTTGCAGTTCCTAGCTAAATTGAGTTCTTTTGCCAATTCTGACATACGCTTGGCTGTAACTTCTCAGGGAAAGCTCAGATCAACAAATCGACTTGTTTTTCGGCTTCTGCATCCCAGGTAGCATTCAGTATGTGTTTCTCGTTCGAATTTGAGCTCTGGATCCAAATTTACAGTTCCTGGCTAAATTGAGTTCTTGCCTCAATTCTGATATATGCTTGGCTGTAACTTCTCAGGGAAAGGTCAGATCAACCAATCGATTGCTTTTTCAGATTCTGCATCCCAGACAGCATCCAATATGTGTTTCTCGTTCGAAGTTGAGCTCTTGATCCAAATTTGCAATCCCTTGCTAAATTGTGTTCTTTGCCAATTCTGAGATACACTTTGCTGTAACTTCTCAGGGAAAGCTCAGATCAACCAATCGACTGCTTTTTCAAATTCAGTATCCCAGACAGCATCCAATATGTGTTTCTCGTTCAAAGTTGAGCTCTTGATCCAAATTTGCAACCCCTTGCTAAATTGAGTTCTTTACCAATTATGAGATACACTTTGCTGTAACTTCTCAGGGAAATCTCAGATCAACCAATTGACTTGTTTTTCGGCTTCTGCATCCCAGGTAGCATTCAGTATGTGTTTCTCGTTCGAATTTGAGCTCTGGATCCAAATTTGCAGTTACTGGCTAAATTGAGTTCTTTCCTCAATTCTGATATATGCTTGGCTGTAACTTCTCAGGGAAAGCTCAGATCAACCAATCGATTGCTTTTTCAGATTCTGCATCCCAGACAGCATCCAATATGTGTTTCTCGTTCGAAGTTGAGCTCTTGATCCAAATTTGCAATCCATTGCTAAATTGTGTTCTTTGCCAATTCTGAGATACACTTTGCTGTAACTTCTCAGGGAAAGCTCAGATCAACCAATCGACTGCTTTTTCAGATTCTGTATCCCAGACAGCATCCAATATGTGTTTCTCGTTCGAAGTTGAGCTCTTGATCCAAATTTGCAATCCCTTGCTAAATTGAGTTCTTTGCCAATTCTGAGATACACTTTGCTGTAACTTCTCAGGGAAAGCTCAGATCAACAAATCGACTGCTTTTTCAGATTCTGCCCCCAGACAGCATCCAATATGTGTTTCTCGTTCAAAGTTGAGCTCTTGATCCAAATTTGCAACCCCTTGATAAATTGAGTTCTTTACCAATTCTGAGATACACTTTGCTGTAACTTCTCAGGGAAATCTCAGATCAACCAATCGACTTGTTTTTCGGCTTCTGCATCCCAGGTAGCATTCAGTATGTGTTTCTCGTTCGAATTTGAGCTCTGGATCCAAATTTGCAGTTCCTGGCTAAATTGAGTTCTTTCCTCAATTCTGATATATGCTTGGCTGTAACTTCTCAGGGAAAGCTCAGATCAACCAATCGACTTGTTTTTTGGTTTCTGCATTCCAGATAGCATCCAATATGTGTTTCCCGTTCGAACTTGAGCCCTTGGTTCAAAGTTGCAGTTCCTGGCTAAATTGAGTTCTTTTGCCAATTCTGACATACGCTTGGCTGTAACTTCTCAGGGAAAGCTCAGATCGACCAATTGACTTGTTTTTCGGCTTCTGCATCCCAGATAGCATTCAGTATGTGTTTCTCGTTCGAATTTGAGCTCTGGATCCAAATTTGCAGTTCCTGGCTAAATTGAGTTCTTTCCTCAATTATGATATATGCTTGGCTGTAACTTCTCAGGGAAAGCTCAGATCAACCAATCAACTTGTTTTTTGGTTTCTGCATTCCAGATAGCATTCAGTATGTGTTTCTCGTTCAAATTTGAGCTCTGGATCCAAATTTGCAATTCCTGGCTAAATTGAGTTCTTTCCTCAATTCTGATATATGCTTGGCTGTAACTTCTCAGGGAAAGCTCAGATCAACCAATCGACTTGTTTTTTGGTTTCTGCATTCCAGATAGCATCCAATATGTGTTTCCCGTTCGAATTTGGGCCCTTGGTTCAAATTTGCAGTTCCTGGCTAAATTGAGTTCTTTTGCCAATTCTGACATACGCTTGGCTGTAACTTCTCAGGGAAAGCTCAGATCAACAAATCGACTTGTTTTTTGGTTTCTGCATCCCAGATAGCATTCAGTATGTGTTTCTCGTTCAAATTTGAGCTCTGGATCCAAATTTGCAGTTCCTGGCTAAATTGAGTTCTTTCCTCAATTATGATATATGCTTGGCTGTAACTTCTCAGGGAAAGCTCAGATCAACCAATCGACTTGTTTTTTGGTTTCTGCATTCCAGGTAGCATTCAGTATGTGTTTCTCGTTCGAATTTGAGCTCTGGATCCAAATTTGCAGTTCCTGGCTAAATTGAGTTCTTTCCTCAATTCTGATATATGCTTGGCTGTAACTTCTCAGGGAAAGCTCAGATCAACCAATCGTCTTTTTTTTTGGTTTCTGCATTCCAGATAGCATTCAGTATGTGTTTCTCGTTCGAATTTGAGCTCTGGATCCAAATTTGCAGTTCCTGGCTAAATTGAGTTCTTTCCTCAATTCTGATATATGCTTGGCTGTAACTTCTCAGGGAAAGCTCAGATCAACCAATCGACTTGTTTTTTGGTTTCTGCATTCCAGATAGCATTCAGTATGTGTTTCTCGTTCGAATTTGAGCTCTGGATCCAAATTTGCAGTTCCTGGCTAAATTGAGTTCTTTCCTCAATTCTGATATATGCTTGGCTGTAACTTCTCAGGGAAAGCTCAGATCAACCAATCGACTTGTTTTTTGGTTTCTGCATTCCAGATAGCATCAAATATCTGTTTCCCGTTCGAATGTGGGCCCTTGGTTCAAATTTGCAGTTCCTGACTAAATTGAGTTCTTTTGCCAATTCTGACATACGCTTGGCTGTAACTTCTCAGGGAAAGTTCAGATCAACCAATCGACTTGTTTTTTCGTTTCTGCATTCCAGATAGCATTCAGTATGTGTTTCCCGTTAGAATTTGAGCCCTTGATTCAAATTTGCAGTTCCTGGCTAAATTGAGTTCTTTTGCCAATTCTGACATACGCTTGGCTGTAACTTCTCAGGGAAAGCTCACATCAACCAATCGACTTGTTTTTTGGTTTCTGCATTCCAGATAGCATCCAATATGTGTTTCCCGTTCGAATTTGAGCCCTTGGTTCAAATTTGCAGTTCCTGGCTAAATTGAGTTCTTTTGCCAATTCTGACATACGCTTGGCTGTAAGTTCTCAGGGAAAGCTCAGATCAACCAATTGACTTGTTTTTCGGCTTCTGCATCCCAGATAGCATCCAATATGTGTTTCTCATTCGAATTTGAGCTCTGGATCCAAATTTGCACTTCCTGGCTAAATTGAGTTCTTTCCTCAATTCTGATATATGCTTGGCTGTAACTTCTCAGGGAAAGCTCAGATCAACCAATCGACTTGTTTTTCAGCTTCTGCATCCCATGTAGCATTCAGTATGTGTTTCTCGTTCGAATTTGAGCTCTGGATCCAAATTTGCAGTAACTGGCTAAATTGACTTCTTTCCTCAATTCTGATATATGCTTGGCTGTAACTTCTCAGGGAAAGCTCAGATCAACCAATCGACTTGTTTTTTGGTTTCTGCATTCCAGATAGCATCCAATATGAGTTTCCCGTTCGAATTTGGGCCCTTGGTTCAAATTTGCAGTTCCTGGCTAAATTGAGTTCTTTTGCCAATTCTGACATACGCTTGGCTGTAACTTCTCAGGGAAAGCTCGGATCAACAAAACGACTTGTTTTTTGGTTTCTGCATCCCAGATAGCATCCAATATATGTTTCTCATTCGAATTTGAGCTCTGGATCCAAATTTGCACTTCCTGGCTAAATTGAGTTCTTTCCTCAATTCTGATATATGCTTGGCTGTAACTTCTCAGGGAAAGCTCAGATCAACCAATCGACTTGTTTTTTGGTTTCTGCATTCCAGATAGCATCCAATATGTGTTTCCCGTTCGAATTTGAGCCCTTGGTTCAAATTTGCAGTTCCTGGCTAAATTGAGTTCTTTCCTCAATTCTGATATATGCTTGGCTGTAACTTCTCAGGGAAATCTCAGATCAACCAATCGACTTGTTTTTCAGCTTCTGCATCCCATGTAGCATTCAGTATGTGTTTCTCGTTCGAATTTGAGCTCTGGATCCAAATTTGCAGTTCCTGGCTAAATTGAGTTCTTTCCTCAATTCTGATATATGCTTGGCTGTAACTTCTCAGGGAAAGCTCAGATCAACCAATCGACTTGTTTTTTGGTTTCTGCATTCCAGATAGCATCCAATATGTGTTTCCCGTTCGAATTTGAGCCCTTGGTTCAAAGTTGCAGTTCCTGGCTAAATTTAGTTCTTTTGCCAATTCTGACATACGCTTGGCTGTAACTTCTCAGGGAAAGCTCAGATCGACCAATTGACTTGTTTTTCGGTTTCTGCATCCCAGATAGCATTCAGTATGTGTTTCTCGTTCGAATTTGAGCTCTGGATCCAAATTTGCAGTTCCTGGCTAAATTGAGTTCTTTCCTCAATTCTGATATATGCTTGGCTGTAACTTCTCAGGGAAAGCTCAGATCAACCAATCGACTTGTTTTTTGGTTTCTGCATTCCAGATAGCATTCAGTATGTGTTTCTCGTTCAAATTTGAGCTCTGGATCCAAATTTGCAGTTCCTGGCTAAATTGAGTTCTTTCCTCAATTCTGATATATGCTTGGCTGTAACTTCTCAGGGAAAGCTCAGATCAACCAATCGACTTGTTTTTTGGTTTCTGCATTCCAGATAGCATCCAATATGTGTTTCCTGTTCGAATTTGAGCCCTTGGTTCAAAGTTGCAGTTCCTGGCTAAATTGAGTTCTTTTGCCAATTCTGACATACGCTTGGCTGTAACTTCTCAGGGAAAGCTCAGATTGACCAATTGACTTGTTTTTCGGTTTCTGCATCCCAGATAGCATTCAGTATGTGTTTCTCGTTCGAATTTGAGCTCTGGATCCAAATTTGCAGTTCCTGGCTAAATTGAGTTCTTTCCTCAATTCTGATATATGCTTGGCTGTAACTTCTCAGGGAAAGCTCAGATCAACCAATCGACTTGTTTTTTGGTTTCTGCATTCCAGATAGCATCCAATATGAGTTTCCCGTTCGAATTTGGGCCCTTGGTTCAAATTTGCAGTTCCTGGCTAAATTGAGTTCTTTTGCCAATTCTGACATACGCTTGGCTGTAACTTCTCAGGGAAAGCTCAGATCAACAAATCGACTTGTTTTTTGGTTTCTGCATCCCAGATAGCATCCAATATATGTTTCTCATTCAAATTTGAGCTCTGGATCCAAATTTGCAGTTCCTGGCTAAATTGAGTTCTTTCCTCAATTCTGATATATGCTTGGCTGTAACTTCTCAGGGAAAGCTCAGATCAACCAATCGACTTGTTTTTTGGTTTCTGCATTCCAGATAGCATTCAGTATGTGTTTCTCGTTCGAATTTGAGCTCTGGATCCAAATTTGCAGTTCCTGGCTAAATTGAGTTCTTTCCTCAATTCTGATATATGCTTGGCTGTAACTTCTCAGGGAAAGCTCAGATCAACCAATCGACTTGTTTTTTGGTTTCTGCATTCCAGATAGCATCCAATATGTGTTTCCTGTTCGAATTTGAGCCCTTGGTTCAAAGTTGCAGTTCCTGGCTAAATTGAGTTCTTTTGCCAATTCTGACATACGCTTGGCTGTAACTTCTCAGGGAAAGCTCAGATTGACCAATTGACTTGTTTTTCGGTTTCTGCATCCCAGATAGCATTCAGTATGTGTTTCTCGTTCGAATTTGAGCTCTGGATCCAAATTTGCAGTTCCTGGCTAAATTGAGTTCTTTCCTCAATTCTGATATATGCTTGGCTGTAACTTCTCAGGGAAAGCTCAGATCAACCAATCGACTTGTTTTTTGGTTTCTGCATTCCAGATAGCATCCAATATGAGTTTCCCGTTCGAATTTGGGCCCTTGGTTCAAATTTGCAGTTCCTGGCTAAATTGAGTTCTTTTGCCAATTCTGACATTCGCTTGGCTGTAACTTCTCAGGGAAAGCTCAGATTGACCAATTGACTTGTTTTTCGGTTTCTGCATCCCAGATAGCATTCAGTATGTGTTTCTCGTTCGAATTTGAGCTCTGGATCCAAATTTGCAGTTCCTGGCTAAATTGAGTTCTTTCCTCAATTCTGATATATGCTTGGCTGTAACTTCTCAGGGAAAGCTCAGATCAACCAATCGACTTGTTTTTTGGTTTCTGCATTCCAGATAGCATCCAATATGAGTTTCCCGTTCGAATTTGGGCCCTTGGTTCAAATTTGCAGTTCCTGGCTAAATTGAGTTCTTTTGCCAATTCTGACATACGCTTGGCTGTAACTTCTCAGGGAAAGCTCAGATCAACAAATCGACTTGTTTTTTGGTTTCTGCATCCCAGATAGCATCCAATATATGTTTCTCATTCAAATTTGAGCTCTGGATCCAAATTTGCAGTTCCTGGCTAAATTGAGTTCTTTCCTCAATTCTGATATATGCTTGGCTGTAACTTCTCAGGGAAAGCTCAGATCAACCAATCGACTTGTTTTTTGGTTTCTGCATTCCAGATAGCATTCAGTATGTGTTTCTCGTTCGAATTTGAGCTCTGGATCCAAATTTGCAGTTCCTGGCTAAATTGAGTTCTTTCCTCAATTCTGATATATGCTTGGCTGTAACTTCTCAGGGAAAGCTCAGATCAACCAATCGACTTGTTTTTTGGTTTCTGCATTCCAGATAGCATTCAGTATGTGTTTCTCGTTCGAATTTGAGCTCTGGATCCAAATTTGCAGTTCCTGACTAAATTGAGTTCTTTTGCCAATTCTGACATACGCTTGGCTGTAACTTCTCAGGGAAAGCTCAGATCAACCAATAGACTTGTTTTTTGGTCTCTGCATTCCAGATAGCATCCAATATGTGTTTCCCGTTCGAATATGAGCCCTTGGTTCAAATTTGCAGTTCCTGGCTAAATTGAGTTCTTTCCTCCATTCTGATATATGCTTGGCTGTAACTTCTCAGGGAAAGTTCAGATCAACCAATCGACTTGTTTTTTGGTTTCTGCATCCCAGATAGCATTCAGTATGTGTTTCTCGTTCGAATTTGAGCTCTGGAACCAAATTTGCAGTTCCTGGCTAAATTGAGTTCTTTCCTCAATTCTGATATATGCTTGGCTGTAACTTCTCAGGGACATCTCAGATCGACCAATTGACTTGTTTTTCAGCTTCTGCATCCCAGATAGCATTCAGTATGTGTTTCTCGTTCGAATTTGAGCTCTGGATCCAAATTTGCAGTTCCTGGCTAAATTGTGTTCTTTCCTCAATTCTGATATATGCTTGGCTGTAACTACTCAGGGAAATTTCAGATCAACCAATCGACTTGTTTTT
Organism: Rhabdophis nuchalis; assembly: GCA_039707465.1. Classification (NCBI taxonomy): domain Eukaryota; kingdom Metazoa; phylum Chordata; class Lepidosauria; order Squamata; family Natricidae; genus Rhabdophis; species Rhabdophis nuchalis. The sequence continues at coordinate 17,290,966 of CM077653.1, forward strand.
TGGTTTCTGCATTCCAGATAGCATTCACTATGTGTTTATCGTTCGAATTTGAGCTCTGGATCCAAATTTGCAGTTCTTGGCTAAATTGAGTTCTTTTGCCAATTCTGACATACACTTGGCTGTAACTTCTCAGGGAAAGCTCAGATCAACCAAAAGACTTGTTTTTCGATTTCTGCATCCCAGATAGCATTCAGTATGTGTTTCTCGTTCGAATTTGAGCTCTGGATCCAAATTTGCAGTTCCTGGCTAAATTGAGTTGTTTCCTCAATTCTGATATATGCTTGGCTGTAACTTCTCAGGGAAAGCTCAGATCAACCAATCCACTTGTTTTTTGGTTTCTGCATTCCAGATAGCATTCAATATGTGTTTCCCGTTCGAATTTGAGCCCTTGGTTCAAATTTGCAGTTCCTGGCTAAATTGAGTTCTTTCCTCAATTCTGATATATGCTTGGCTGTAACTTCTCAGGGAAAGCTCAGATCAACCAATCGACTTGTTTTTCGACTTCTGCATTCCAGATAGCATTCAGTATGTGTTTCTCGTTCGAATTTGAGCTCTGGATCCAAATTTGCAGTTCCTGGCTAAATTGAGTTCTTTCCTCAATTCTGATATATGCTTGGCTGTAACTTCTCAGGGAAATCTCAGATCAACCAATCGACTTGTTTTTCGGCTTCTGCATCCCAGGTAGCATTCAGTATGTGTTTCTCGTTCGAATTTGAGCTCTGGATCCAAATTTGCAGTTCCTGGCTAAATTGAGTTCTTTCCTCAATTCTGATATATGCTTGGCTGTATCTTCTCAGGGAAAGCTCAGATCAACCAATCGACTTGTTTTTTGGTTTCTGCATTCCAGATAGCATTCACTATGTGTTTCTCGTTCGAATTTGAGCTCTGGATCCAAATTTGCAGTTCTTGGCTAAATTGAGTTCTTTCCTCAATTCTGATATATGCTTGGCTGTAACTTCTCAGGGAAAGCTCAGATCAACCAATCGACTTGTTTTTCGACTTCTGCATTCCAGATAGCATTCAGTATGTGTTTCTCGTTCGAATTTGAGCTCTGGATCCAAATTTGCAGTTCCTGGCTAAATTGAGTTCTTTCCTCAATTCTGATATATGCTTGGCTGTAACTTCTCAGGGAAATCTCAGATCAACCAATCGACTTGTGTTTTGGTCTCTGCATTCCAGATAGCATCCAATATGTGTTTCCCATTCGAATTTGAGCCCTTGGTTCAAATTTGCAGTTCCTGGCTAAATTGAGTTCTTTCCTCAATTCTGATATATGCTTGGCTGTAACTTCTCAGGGAAATCTCAGATCAACCAATCGACTTGTTTTTCGGCTTCTGCATCCCAGGTAGCATTCAGTATGTGTTTCTCGTTCGAATTTGAGCTCTGGATCCAAATTTGCAGTTCCTGGCTAAATTGAGTTCTTTCCTCCATTCTGATATATGCTTGGCTGTAACTTCTCAGGGAAAGTTCAGATCAACCAATCGACTTGTTTTTTGGTTTCTGCATCCCAGATAGCATTCAGTATGTGTTTCTCGTTCGAATTTGAGCTCTGGAACCAAATTTGCAGTTCCTGGCTAAATTGAGTTCTTTCCTCAATTCTGATATATGCTTGGCTGTAACTTCTCAGGGACATCTCAGATCGACCAATTGACTTGTTTTTCAGCTTCTGCATCCCAGATAGCATTCAGTATGTGTTTCTCGTTCGAATTTGAGCTCTGGATCCAAATTTGCAGTTCTTGGCTAAATTGAGTTCTTTTGCCAATTCTGACATACACTTGGCTGTAACTTCTCAGGGAAAGCTCAGATCAACCAATACTTGTTTTTCGATTTCTGCATCCCAGATAGCATTCAGTATGTGTTTCTCGTTCGAATTTGAGCTCTGGATCCAAATTTGCAGTTCCTGGCTAAATTGAGTTGTTTCCTCAATTCTGATATATGCTTGGCTGTAACTTCTCAGGGAAAGCTCAGATCAACCAATCCACTTGTTTTTTGGTTTCTGCATTCCAGATAGCATTCAATATGTGTTTCCCGTTCGAATTTGAGCCCTTGGTTCAAATTTGCAGTTCCTGGCTAAATTGAGTTCTTTCCTCAATTCTGATATATGCTTGGCTGTAACTTCTCAGGGAAAGCTCAGATCAACAAATCGACTTGTTTTTTGGTTTCTGCATCCCAGATAGCATCCAATATATGTTTCTCATTCAAATTTGAGCTCTGGATCCAAATTTGCAGTTCCTGGCTAAATTGAGTTCTTTCCTCAATTCTGATATATGCTTGGCTGTAACTTCTCAGGGAAAGCTCAGATCAACCAATCGACTTGTTTTTTGGTTTCTGCATTCCAGATAGCATTCAGTATGTGTTTCTCGTTCAAATTTGAGCTCTGGATCCAAATTTGCAGTTCCTGGCTAAATTGAGTTCTTTCCTCAATTCTGATATATGCTTGGCTGTAACTTCTCAGGGAAAGCTCAGATCAACCAATCGACTTGTTTTTTGGTTTCTGCATTCCAGATAGCATTCAGTATGTGTTTCTCGTTCGAATTTGAGCTCTGGATCCAAATTTGCAGTTCCTGACTAAATTGAGTTCTTTTGCCAATTCTGACATACGCTTGGCTGTAACTTCTCAGGGAAAGCTCAGATCAACCAATAGACTTGTTTTTTGGTCTCTGCATTCCAGATAGCATCCAATATGTGTTTCCCGTTCGAATATGAGCCCTTGGTTCAAATTTGCAGTTCCTGGCTAAATTGAGTTCTTTCCTCCATTCTGATATATGCTTGGCTGTAACTTCTCAGGGAAAGTTCAGATCAACCAATCGACTTGTTTTTTGGTTTCTGCATCCCAGATAGCATTCAGTATGTGTTTCTCGTTCGAATTTGAGCTCTGGAACCAAATTTGCAGTTCCTGGCTAAATTGAGTTCTTTCCTCAATTCTGATATATGCTTGGCTGTAACTTCTCAGGGACATCTCAGATCGACCAATTGACTTGTTTTTCAGCTTCTGCATCCCAGATAGCATTCAGTATGTGTTTCTCGTTCGAATTTGAGCTCTGGATCCAAATTTGCAGTTCCTGGCTAAATTGTGTTCTTTCCTCAATTCTGATATATGCTTGGCTGTAACTACTCAGGGAAATTTCAGATCAACCAATCGACTTGTTTTTTGGTTTCTGCATTCCAGATAGCATTCACTATGTGTTTATCGTTCGAATTTGAGCTCTGGATCCAAATTTGCAGTTCTTGGCTAAATTGAGTTCTTTTGCCAATTCTGACATACACTTGGCTGTAACTTCTCAGGGAAAGCTCAGATCAACCAAAAGACTTGTTTTTCGATTTCTGCATCCCAGATAGCATTCAGTATGTGTTTCTCGTTCGAATTTGAGCTCTGGATCCAAATTTGCAGTTCCTGGCTAAATTGAGTTGTTTCCTCAATTCTGATATATGCTTGGCTGTAACTTCTCAGGGAAAGCTCAGATCAACCAATCCACTTGTTTTTTGGTTTCTGCATTCCAGATAGCATTCAATATGTGTTTCCCGTTCGAATTTGAGCCCTTGGTTCAAATTTGCAGTTCCTGGCTAAATTGAGTTCTTTCCTCAATTCTGATATATGCTTGGCTGTAACTTCTCAGGGAAAGCTCAGATCAACAAATCGACTTGTTTTTTGGTTTCTGCATCCCAGATAGCATCCAATATATGTTTCTCATTCAAATTTGAGCTCTGGATCCAAATTTGCAGTTCCTGGCTAAATTGAGTTCTTTCCTCAATTCTGATATATGCTTGGCTGTAACTTCTCAGGGAAAGCTCAGATCAACCAATCGACTTGTTTTTTGGTTTCTGCATTCCAGATAGCATTCAGTATGTGTTTCTCGTTCGAATTTGAGCTCTGGATCCAAATTTGCAGTTCCTGGCTAAATTGAGTTCTTTCCTCAATTCTGATATATGCTTGGCTGTAACTTCTCAGGGAAAGCTCAGATCAACCAATCGACTTGTTTTTTGGTTTCTGCATTCCAGATAGCATTCAGTATGTGTTTCTCGTTCGAATTTGAGCTCTGGATCCAAATTTGCAGTTCCTGACTAAATTGAGTTCTTTTGCCAATTCTGACATACGCTTGGCTGTAACTTCTCAGGGAAAGCTCAGATCAACCAATAGACTTGTTTTTTGGTCTCTGCATTCCAGATAGCATCCAATATGTGTTTCCCGTTCGAATATGAGCCCTTGGTTCAAATTTGCAGTTCCTGGCTAAATTGAGTTCTTTCCTCCATTCTGATATATGCTTGGCTGTAACTTCTCAGGGAAAGTTCAGATCAACCAATCGACTTGTTTTTTGGTTTCTGCATCCCAGATAGCATTCAGTATGTGTTTCTCGTTCGAATTTGAGCTCTGGAACCAAATTTGCAGTTCCTGGCTAAATTGAGTTCTTTCCTCAATTCTGATATATGCTTGGCTGTAACTTCTCAGGGACATCTCAGATCGACCAATTGACTTGTTTTTCAGCTTCTGCATCCCAGATAGCATTCAGTATGTGTTTCTCGTTCGAATTTGAGCTCTGGATCCAAATTTGCAGTTCCTGGCTAAATTGTGTTCTTTCCTCAATTCTGATATATGCTTGGCTGTAACTACTCAGGGAAATTTCAGATCAACCAATCGACTTGTTTTTTGGTTTCTGCATTCCAGATAGCATTCACTATGTGTTTATCGTTCGAATTTGAGCTCTGGATCCAAATTTGCAGTTCTTGGCTAAATTGAGTTCTTTTGCCAATTCTGACATACACTTGGCTGTAACTTCTCAGGGAAAGCTCAGATCAACCAAAAGACTTGTTTTTCGATTTCTGCATCCCAGATAGCATTCAGTATGTGTTTCTCGTTCGAATTTGAGCTCTGGATCCAAATTTGCAGTTCCTGGCTAAATTGAGTTGTTTCCTCAATTCTGATATATGCTTGGCTGTAACTTCTCAGGGAAAGCTCAGATCAACCAATCCACTTGTTTTTTGGTTTCTGCATTCCAGATAGCATTCAATATGTGTTTCCCGTTCGAATTTGAGCCCTTGGTTCAAATTTGCAGTTCCTGGCTAAATTGAGTTCTTTCCTCAATTCTGATATATGCTTGGCTGTAACTTCTCAGGGAAAGCTCAGATCAACCAATCGACTTGTTTTTCGACTTCTGCATTCCAGATAGCATTCAGTATGTGTTTCTCATTCGAATTTGAGCTCTGGATCCAAATTTGCAGTTCCTGGCTAAATTGAGTTCTTTCCTCAATTCTGATATATGCTTGGCTGTAACTTCTCAGGGAAATCTCAGATCAACCAATCGACGTGTTTTGGTCTCTGCATTCCAGATAGCATCCAATATGTGTTTCCCATTCGAATTTGAGCCCTTGGTTCAAATTTGCAGTTCCTGGCTAAATTGAGTTCTTTCCTCAATTCTGATATATGCTTGGCTGTAACTTCTCAGGGAAATCTCAGATCAACCAATCGACTTGTTTTTCGGCTTCTGCATCCCAGGTAGCATTCAGTATGTGTTTCTCGTTCGAATTTGAGCTCTGGATCCAAATTTGCAGTTCCTGGCTAAATTGAGTTCTTTCCTCCATTCTGATATATGCTTGGCTGTAACTTCTCAGGGAAAGTTCAGATCAACCAATCGACTTGTTTTTTGGTTTCTGCATCCCAGATAGCATTCAGTATGTGTTTCTCGTTCGAATTTGAGCTCTGGAACCAAATTTGCAGTTCCTGGCTAAATTGAGTTCTTTCCTCAATTCTGATATATGCTTGGCTGTAACTTCTCAGGGACATCTCAGATCGACCAATTGACTTGTTTTTCAGCTTCTGCATCCCAGATAGCATTCAGTATGTGTTTCTCGTTCGAATTTGAGCTCTGGATCCAAATTTGCAGTTCTTGGCTAAATTGAGTTCTTTTGCCAATTCTGACATACACTTGGCTGTAACTTCTCAGGGAAAGCTCAGATCAACCAATAGACTTGTTTTTCGATTTCTGCATCCCAGATAGCATTCAGTATGTGTTTCTCGTTCGAATTTGAGCTCTGGATCCAAATTTGCAGTTCCTGGCTAAATTGAGTTGTTTCCTCAATTCTGATATATGCTTGGCTGTAACTTCTCAGGGAAAGCTCAGATCAACCAATCCACTTGTTTTTTGGTTTCTGCATTCCAGATAGCATTCAATATGTGTTTCCCGTTCGAATTTGAGCCCTTGGTTCAAATTTGCAGTTCCTGGCTAAATTGAGTTCTTTCCTCAATTCTGATATATGCTTGGCTGTAACTTCTCAGGGAAAGCTCAGATCAACCAATCGACTTGTTTTTCGACTTCTGCATTCCAGATAGCATTCAGTATGTGTTTCTCGTTCGAATTTGAGCTCTGGATCCAAATTTGCAGTTCCTGGCTAAATTGAGTTCTTTCCTCAATTCTGATATATGCTTGGCTGTAACTTCTCAGGGAAATCTCAGATCAACCAATCGACTTGTGTTTTGGTCTCTGCATTCCAGATAGCATCCAATATGTGTTTCCCGTTCGAATTTGAGCCCTTGGTTCAAATTTGCAGTTCCTGGCTAAATTGAGTTCTTTCCTCAATTCTGATATATGCTTGGCTGTAACTTCTCAGGGAAAGCTCAGATCAACAAATCGACTTGTTTTTCGGCTTCTGCATCCCAGGTAGCATTCAGTATGTGTTTCTCGTTCGAATTTGAGCTCTGGATCCAAATTTACAGTTCCTGGCTAAATTGAGTTCTTGCCTCAATTCTGATATATGCTTGGCTGTAACTTCTCAGGGAAAGGTCAGATCAACCAATCGATTGCTTTTTCAGATTCTGCATCCCAGACAGCATCCAATATGTGTTTCTCGTTCGAAGTTGAGCTCTTGATCCAAATTTGCAATCCCTTGCTAAATTGTGTTCTTTGCCAATTCTGAGATACACTTTGCTGTAACTTCTCAGGGAAAGCTCAGATCAACCAATCGACTGCTTTTTCAGATTCAGTATCCCAGACAGCATCCAATATGTGTTTCTCGTTCAAAGTTGAGCTCTTGATCCAAATTTGCAACCCCTTGCTAAATTGAGTTCTTTACCAATTATGAGATACACTTTGCTGTAACTTCTCAGGGAAATCTCAGATCAACCAATTGACTTGTTTTTCGGCTTCTGCATCCCAGGTAGCATTCAGTATGTGTTTCTCGTTCGAATTTGAGCTCTGGATCCAAATTTGCAGTTACTGGCTAAATTGAGTTCTTTCCTCAATTCTGATATATGCTTGGCTGTAACTTCTCAGGGAAAGCTCAGATCAACCAATCGATTGCTTTTTCAGATTCTGCATCCCAGACAGCATCCAATATGTGTTTCTCGTTCGAAGTTGAGCTCTTGATCCAAATTTGCAATCCATTGCTAAATTGTGTTCTTTGCCAATTCTGAGATACACTTTGCTGTAACTTCTCAGGGAAAGCTCAGATCAACCAATCGACTGCTTTTTCAGATTCTGTATCCCAGACAGCATCCAATATGTGTTTCTCGTTCGAAGTTGAGCTCTTGATCCAAATTTGCAATCCCTTGCTAAATTGAGTTCTTTGCCAATTCTGAGATACACTTTGCTGTAACTTCTCAGGGAAAGCTCAGATCAACAAATCGACTGCTTTTTCAGATTCTGCCCCCAGACAGCATCCAATATGTGTTTCTCGTTCAAAGTTGAGCTCTTGATCCAAATTTGCAACCCCTTGATAAATTGAGTTCTTTACCAATTCTGAGATACACTTTGCTGTAACTTCTCAGGGAAATCTCAGATCAACCAATCGACTTGTTTTTCGGCTTCTGCATCCCAGGTAGCATTCAGTATGTGTTTCTCGTTCGAATTTGAGCTCTGGATCCAAATTTGCAGTTCCTGGCTAAATTGAGTTCTTTCCTCAATTCTGATATATGCTTGGCTGTAACTTCTCAGGGAAAGCTCAGATCAACCAATCGACTTGTTTTTTGGTTTCTGCATTCCAGATAGCATCCAATATGTGTTTCCCGTTCGAACTTGAGCCCTTGGTTCAAAGTTGCAGTTCCTGGCTAAATTGAGTTCTTTTGCCAATTCTGACATACGCTTGGCTGTAACTTCTCAGGGAAAGCTCAGATCGACCAATTGACTTGTTTTTCGGCTTCTGCATCCCAGATAGCATTCAGTATGTGTTTCTCGTTCGAATTTGAGCTCTGGATCCAAATTTGCAGTTCCTGGCTAAATTGAGTTCTTTCCTCAATTATGATATATGCTTGGCTGTAACTTCTCAGGGAAAGCTCAGATCAACCAATCAACTTGTTTTTTGGTTTCTGCATTCCAGATAGCATTCAGTATGTGTTTCTCGTTCAAATTTGAGCTCTGGATCCAAATTTGCAATTCCTGGCTAAATTGAGTTCTTTCCTCAATTCTGATATATGCTTGGCTGTAACTTCTCAGGGAAAGCTCAGATCAACCAATCGACTTGTTTTTTGGTTTCTGCATTCCAGATAGCATCCAATATGTGTTTCCCGTTCGAATTTGGGCCCTTGGTTCAAATTTGCAGTTCCTGGCTAAATTGAGTTCTTTTGCCAATTCTGACATACGCTTGGCTGTAACTTCTCAGGGAAAGCTCAGATCAACAAATCGACTTGTTTTTTGGTTTCTGCATCCCAGATAGCATTCAGTATGTGTTTCTCGTTCAAATTTGAGCTCTGGATCCAAATTTGCAGTTCCTGGCTAAATTGAGTTCTTTCCTCAATTATGATATATGCTTGGCTGTAACTTCTCAGGGAAAGCTCAGATCAACCAATCGACTTGTTTTTTGGTTTCTGCATTCCAGGTAGCATTCAGTATGTGTTTCTCGTTCGAATTTGAGCTCTGGATCCAAATTTGCAGTTCCTGGCTAAATTGAGTTCTTTCCTCCATTCTGATATATGCTTGGCTGTAACTTCTCAGGGAAAGTTCAGATCAACCAATCGACTTGTTTTTTGGTTTCTGCATCCCAGATAGCATTCAGTATGTGTTTCTCGTTCGAATTTGAGCTCTGGAACCAAATTTGCAGTTCCTGGCTAAATTGAGTTCTTTCCTCAATTCTGATATATGCTTGGCTGTAACTTCTCAGGGACATCTCAGATCGACCAATTGACTTGTTTTTCAGCTTCTGCATCCCAGATAGCATTCAGTATGTGTTTCTCGTTCGAATTTGAGCTCTGGATCCAAATTTGCAGTTCTTGGCTAAATTGAGTTCTTTTGCCAATTCTGACATACACTTGGCTGTAACTTCTCAGGGAAAGCTCAGATCAACCAATAGACTTGTTTTTCGATTTCTGCATCCCAGATAGCATTCAGTATGTGTTTCTCGTTCGAATTTGAGCTCTGGATCCAAATTTGCAGTTCCTGGCTAAATTGAGTTGTTTCCTCAATTCTGATATATGCTTGGCTGTAACTTCTCAGGGAAAGCTCAGATCAACCAATCCACTTGTTTTTTGGTTTCTGCATTCCAGATAGCATTCAATATGTGTTTCCCGTTCGAATTTGAGCCCTTGGTTCAAATTTGCAGTTCCTGGCTAAATTGAGTTCTTTCCTCAATTCTGATATATGCTTGGCTGTAACTTCTCAGGGAAAGCTCAGATCAACCAATCGACTTGTTTTTCGACTTCTGCATTCCAGATAGCATTCAGTATGTGTTTCTCGTTCGAATTTGAGCTCTGGATCCAAATTTGCAGTTCCTGGCTAAATTGAGTTCTTTCCTCAATTCTGATATATGCTTGGCTGTAACTTCTCAGGGAAATCTCAGATCAACCAATCGACTTGTGTTTTGGTCTCTGCATTCCAGATAGCATCCAATATGTGTTTCCCGTTCGAATTTGAGCCCTTGGTTCAAATTTGCAGTTCCTGGCTAAATTGAGTTCTTTCCTCAATTCTGATATATGCTTGGCTGTAACTTCTCAGGGAAATCTCAGATCAACCAATCGACTTGTTTTTCGGCTTCTGCATCCCAGGTAGCATTCAGTATGTGTTTCTCGTTCGAATTTGAGCTCTGGATCCAAATTTGCAGTTCCTGGCTAAATTGAGTTCTTTCCTCCATTCTGATATATGCTTGGCTGTAACTTCTCAGGGAAAGTTCAGATCAACCAATCGACTTGTTTTTTGGTTTCTGCATCCCAGATAGCATTCAGTATGTGTTTCTCGTTCGAATTTGAGCTCTGGAACCAAATTTGCAGTTCCTGGCTAAATTGAGTTCTTTCCTCAATTCTGATATATGCTTGGCTGTAACTTCTCAGGGACATCTCAGATCGACCAATTGACTTGTTTTTCAGCTTCTGCATCCCAGATAGCATTCAGTATGTGTTTCTCGTTCGAATTTGAGCTCTGGATCCAAATTTGCAGTTCCTGGCTAAATTGAGTTGTTTCCTCAATTCTGATATATGCTTGGCTGTAACTTCTCAGGGAAAGCTCAGATCAACCAATCCACTTGTTTTTTGGTTTCTGCATTCCAGATAGCATTCAATATGTGTTTCCCGTTCGAATTTGAGCCCTTGGTTCAAATTTGCAGTTCCTGGCTAAATTGAGTTCTTTCCTCAATTCTGATATATGCTTGGCTGTAACTTCTCAGGGAAAGCTCAGATCAACCAATCGACTTGTTTTTCGACTTCTGCATTCCAGATAGCATTCAGTATGTGTTTCTCGTTCGAATTTGAGCTCTGGATCCAAATTTGCAGTTCCTGGCTAAATTGAGTTCTTTCCTCAATTCTGATATATGCTTGGCTGTAACTTCTCAGGGAAATCTCAGATCAACCAATCGACTTGTGTTTTGGTCTCTGCATTCCAGATAGCATCCAATATGTGTTTCCCGTTCGAATTTGAGCCCTTGGTTCAAATTTGCAGTTCCTGGCTAAATTGAGTTCTTTCCTCAATTCTGATATATGCTTGGCTGTAACTTCTCAGGGAAATCTCAGATCAACCAATCGACTTGTTTTTCGGCTTCTGCATCCCAGGTAGCATTCAGTATGTGTTTCTCATTCGAATTTGAGCTCTGGATCCAAATTTGCAGTTCCTGGCTAAATTGAGTTCTTTCCTCCATTCTGATATATGCTTGGCTGTAACTTCTCAGGGAAAGTTCAGATCAACCAATCGACTTGTTTTTTGGTTTCTGCATCCCAGATAGCATTCAGTATGTGTTTCTCGTTCGAATTTGAGCTCTGGAACCAAATTTGCAGTTCCTGGCTAAATTGAGTTCTTTCCTCAATTCTGATATATGCTTGGCTGTAACTTCTCAGGGACATCTCAGATCGACCAATTGACTTGTTTTTCAGCTTCTGCATCCCAGATAGCATTCAGTATGTGTTTCTCGTTCGAATTTGAGCTCTGGATCCAAATTTGCAGTTCTTGGCTAAATTGAGTTCTTTTGCCAATTCTGACATACACTTGGCTGTAACTTCTCAGGGAAAGCTCAGATCAACCAATAGACTTGTTTTTCGATTTCTGCATCCCAGATAGCATTCAGTATGTGTTTCTCGTTCGAATTTGAGCTCTGGATCCAAATTTGCAGTTCCTGGCTAAATTGAGTTGTTTCCTCAATTCTGATATATGCTTGGCTGTAACTTCTCAGGGAAAGCTCAGATCAACCAATCCACTTGTTTTTTGGTTTCTGCATTCCAGATAGCATTCAATATGTGTTTCCCGTTCGAATTTGAGCTCTGGATCCAAATTTGCAGTTCTTGGCTAAATTGAGTTCTTTTGCCAATTCTGACATACACTTGGCTGTAACTTCTCAGGGAAAGCTCAGATCAACCAATAGACTTGTTTTTCGATTTCTGCATCCCAGATAGCATTCAGTATGTGTTTCTCGTTCGAATTTGAGCTCTGGATCCAAATTTGCAGTTCCTGGCTAAATTGAGTTGTTTCCTCAATTCTGATATATGCTTGGCTGTAACTTCTCAGGGAAAGCTCAGATCAACCAATCCACTTGTTTTTTGGTTTCTGCATTCCAGATAGCATTCAATATGTGTTTCCCGTTCGAATTTGAGCCCTTGGTTCAAATTTGCAGTTCCTGGCTAAATTGAGTTCTTTCCTCAATTCTGATATATGCTTGGCTGTAACTTCTCAGGGAAAGCTCAGATCAACCAATCGACTTGATTTTCGACTTCTGCATTCCAGATAGCATTCAGTATGTGTTTCTCGTTCGAATTTGAGCTCTGGATCCAAATTTGCAGTTCCTGGCTAAATTGAGTTCTTTCCTCAATTCTGATATATGCTTGGCTGTAACTTCTCAGGGAAATCTCAGATCAACCAATCGACTTGTTTTTCGGCTTCTGCATCCCAGGTAGCATTCAGTATGTGTTTCTCGTTCGAATTTGAGCTCTGGATCCAAATTTGCAGTTCCTGGCTAAATTGAGTTCTTTCCTCAATTCTGATATATGCTTGGCTGTAACTTCTCAGGGAAAGCTCAGATCAACCAATCGACTTGTTTTTTGGTTTCTGCATTCCAGATAGCATCCAATATGAGTTTCCCGTTCGAATTTGGGCCCTTGGTTCAAATTTGCAGTTCCTGGCTAAATTGAGTTCTTTTGCCAATTCTGACATACGCTTGGCTGTAACTTCTCAGGGAAAGCTCAGATTGACCAATTGACTTGTTTTTCGGTTTCTGCATCCCAGATAGCATTCAGTATGTGTTTCTCGTTCGAATTTGAGCTCTGGATCCAAATTTGCAGTTCCTGGCTAAATTGAGTTCTTTCCTCAATTCTGATATATGCTTGGCTGTAACTTCTCAGGGAAAGCTCAGATCAACCAATCGACTTGTTTTTTGGTTTCTGCATTCCAGATAGCATCCAATATGAGTTTCCCGTTCGAATTTGGGCCCTTGGTTCAAATTTGCAGTTCCTGGCTAAATTGAGTTCTTTTGCCAATTCTGACATACGCTTGGCTGTAACTTCTCAGGGAAAGCTCAGATCAACAAATCGACTTGTTTTTTGGTTTCTGCATCCCAGATAGCATCCAATATATGTTTCTCATTCAAATTTGAGCTCTGGATCCAAATTTGCAGTTCCTGGCTAAATTGAGTTCTTTCCTCAATTCTGATATATGCTTGGCTGTAACTTCTCAGGGAAAGCTCAGATCAACCAATCGACTTGTTTTTTGGTTTCTGCATTCCAGATAGCATTCAGTATGTGTTTCTCGTTCGAATTTGAGCTCTGGATCCAAATTTGCAGTTCCTGGCTAAATTGAGTTCTTTCCTCAATTCTGATATATGCTTGGCTGTAACTTCTCAGGGAAAGCTCAGATCAACCAATCGACTTGTTTTTTGGTTTCTGCATTCCAGATAGCATTCAGTATGTGTTTCTCGTTCGAATTTGAGCTCTGGATCCAAATTTGCAGTTCCTGACTAAATTGAGTTCTTTTGCCAATTCTGACATACGCTTGGCTGTAACTTCTCAGGGAAAGCTCAGATCAACCAATAGACTTGTTTTTTGGTCTCTGCATTCCAGATAGCATCCAATATGTGTTTCCCGTTCGAATATGAGCCCTTGGTTCAAATTTGCAGTTCCTGGCTAAATTGAGTTCTTTCCTCCATTCTGATATATGCTTGGCTGTAACTTCTCAGGGAAAGTTCAGATCAACCAATCGACTTGTTTTTTGGTTTCTGCATCCCAGATAGCATTCAGTATGTGTTTCTCGTTCGAATTTGAGCTCTGGAACCAAATTTGCAGTTCCTGGCTAAATTGAGTTCTTTCCTCAATTCTGATATATGCTTGGCTGTAACTTCTCAGGGACATCTCAGATCGACCAATTGACTTGTTTTTCAGCTTCTGCATCCCAGATAGCATTCAGTATGTGTTTCTCGTTCGAATTTGAGCTCTGGATCCAAATTTGCAGTTCCTGGCTAAATTGTGTTCTTTCCTCAATTCTGATATATGCTTGGCTGTAACTACTCAGGGAAATTTCAGATCAACCAATCGACTTGTTTTTTGGTTTCTGCATTCCAGATAGCATTCACTATGTGTTTATCGTTCGAATTTGAGCTCTGGATCCAAATTTGCAGTTCTTGGCTAAATTGAGTTCTTTTGCCAATTCTGACATACACTTGGCTGTAACTTCTCAGGGAAAGCTCAGATCAACCAAAAGACTTGTTTTTCGATTTCTGCATCCCAGATAGCATTCAGTATGTGTTTCTCGTTCGAATTTGAGCTCTGGATCCAAATTTGCAGTTCCTGGCTAAATTGAGTTGTTTCCTCAATTCTGATATATGCTTGGCTGTAACTTCTCAGGGAAAGCTCAGATCAACCAATCCACTTGTTTTTTGGTTTCTGCATTCCAGATAGCATTCAATATGTGTTTCCCGTTCGAATTTGAGCCCTTGGTTCAAATTTGCAGTTCCTGGCTAAATTGAGTTCTTTCCTCAATTCTGATATATGCTTGGCTGTAACTTCTCAGGGAAAGCTCAGATCAACCAATCGACTTGTTTTTCGACTTCTGCATTCCAGATAGCATTCAGTATGTGTTTCTCGTTCGAATTTGAGCTCTGGATCCAAATTTGCAGTTCCTGGCTAAATTGAGTTCTTTCCTCAATTCTGATATATGCTTGGCTGTAACTTCTCAGGGAAATCTCAGATCAACCAATCGACTTGTTTTTCGGCTTCTGCATCCCAGGTAGCATTCAGTATGTGTTTCTCGTTCGAATTTGAGCTCTGGATCCAAATTTGCAGTTCCTGGCTAAATTGAGTTCTTTCCTCAATTCTGATATATGCTTGGCTGTATCTTCTCAGGGAAAGCTCAGATCAACCAATCGACTTGTTTTTTGGTTTCTGCATTCCAGATAGCATTCACTATGTGTTTCTCGTTCGAATTTGAGCTCTGGATCCAAATTTGCAGTTCTTGGCTAAATTGAGTTCTTTCCTCAATTCTGATATATGCTTGGCTGTAACTTCTCAGGGAAAGCTCAGATCAACCAATCGACTTGTTTTTCGACTTCTGCATTCCAGATAGCATTCAGTATGTGTTTCTCGTTCGAATTTGAGCTCTGGATCCAAATTTGCAGTTCCTGGCTAAATTGAGTTCTTTCCTCAATTCTGATATATGCTTGGCTGTAACTTCTCAGGGAAATCTCAGATCAACCAATCGACTTGTGTTTTGGTCTCTGCATTCCAGATAGCATCCAATATGTGTTTCCCATTCGAATTTGAGCCCTTGGTTCAAATTTGCAGTTCCTGGCTAAATTGAGTTCTTTCCTCAATTCTGATATATGCTTGGCTGTAACTTCTCAGGGAAATCTCAGATCAACCAATCGACTTGTTTTTCGGCTTCTGCATCCCAGGTAGCATTCAGTATGTGTTTCTCGTTCGAATTTGAGCTCTGGATCCAAATTTGCAGTTCCTGGCTAAATTGAGTTCTTTCCTCCATTCTGATATATGCTTGGCTGTAACTTCTCAGGGAAAGTTCAGATCAACCAATCGACTTGTT
Source organism: Rhabdophis nuchalis (assembly GCA_039707465.1). Classification (NCBI taxonomy): domain Eukaryota; kingdom Metazoa; phylum Chordata; class Lepidosauria; order Squamata; family Natricidae; genus Rhabdophis; species Rhabdophis nuchalis. Next base: position 17,306,391 of record CM077653.1, read on the forward strand.
TTTTGGTTTCTGCATCCCAGATAGCATTCAGTATGTGTTTCTCGTTCGAATTTGAGCTCTGGAACCAAATTTGCAGTTCCTGGCTAAATTGAGTTCTTTCCTCAATTCTGATATATGCTTGGCTGTAACTTCTCAGGGACATCTCAGATCGACCAATTGACTTGTTTTTCAGCTTCTGCATCCCAGATAGCATTCAGTATGTGTTTCTCGTTCGAATTTGAGCTCTGGATCCAAATTTGCAGTTCTTGGCTAAATTGAGTTCTTTTGCCAATTCTGACATACACTTGGCTGTAACTTCTCAGGGAAAGCTCAGATCAACCAATAGACTTGTTTTTCGATTTCTGCATCCCAGATAGCATTCAGTATGTGTTTCTCGTTCGAATTTGAGCTCTGGATCCAAATTTGCAGTTCCTGGCTAAATTGAGTTGTTTCCTCAATTCTGATATATGCTTGGCTGTAACTTCTCAGGGAAAGCTCAGATCAACCAATCCACTTGTTTTTTGGTTTCTGCATTCCAGATAGCATTCAATATGTGTTTCCCGTTCGAATTTGAGCCCTTGGTTCAAATTTGCAGTTCCTGGCTAAATTGAGTTCTTTCCTCAATTCTGATATATGCTTGGCTGTAACTTCTCAGGGAAAGCTCAGATCAACAAATCGACTTGTTTTTTGGTTTCTGCATCCCAGATAGCATCCAATATATGTTTCTCATTCAAATTTGAGCTCTGGATCCAAATTTGCAGTTCCTGGCTAAATTGAGTTCTTTCCTCAATTCTGATATATGCTTGGCTGTAACTTCTCAGGGAAAGCTCAGATCAACCAATCGACTTGTTTTTTGGTTTCTGCATTCCAGATAGCATTCAGTATGTGTTTCTCGTTCGAATTTGAGCTCTGGATCCAAATTTGCAGTTCCTGGCTAAATTGAGTTCTTTCCTCAATTCTGATATATGCTTGGCTGTAACTTCTCAGGGAAAGCTCAGATCAACCAATCGACTTGTTTTTTGGTTTCTGCATTCCAGATAGCATTCAGTATGTGTTTCTCGTTCGAATTTGAGCTCTGGATCCAAATTTGCAGTTCCTGACTAAATTGAGTTCTTTTGCCAATTCTGACATACGCTTGGCTGTAACTTCTCAGGGAAAGCTCAGATCAACCAATAGACTTGTTTTTTGGTCTCTGCATTCCAGATAGCATCCAATATGTGTTTCCCGTTCGAATATGAGCCCTTGGTTCAAATTTGCAGTTCCTGGCTAAATTGAGTTCTTTCCTCCATTCTGATATATGCTTGGCTGTAACTTCTCAGGGAAAGTTCAGATCAACCAATCGACTTGTTTTTTGGTTTCTGCATCCCAGATAGCATTCAGTATGTGTTTCTCGTTCGAATTTGAGCTCTGGAACCAAATTTGCAGTTCCTGGCTAAATTGAGTTCTTTCCTCAATTCTGATATATGCTTGGCTGTAACTTCTCAGGGACATCTCAGATCGACCAATTGACTTGTTTTTCAGCTTCTGCATCCCAGATAGCATTCAGTATGTGTTTCTCGTTCGAATTTGAGCTCTGGATCCAAATTTGCAGTTCCTGGCTAAATTGTGTTCTTTCCTCAATTCTGATATATGCTTGGCTGTAACTACTCAGGGAAATTTCAGATCAACCAATCGACTTGTTTTTTGGTTTCTGCATTCCAGATAGCATTCACTATGTGTTTATCGTTCGAATTTGAGCTCTGGATCCAAATTTGCAGTTCTTGGCTAAATTGAGTTCTTTTGCCAATTCTGACATACACTTGGCTGTAACTTCTCAGGGAAAGCTCAGATCAACCAAAAGACTTGTTTTTCGATTTCTGCATCCCAGATAGCATTCAGTATGTGTTTCTCGTTCGAATTTGAGCTCTGGATCCAAATTTGCAGTTCCTGGCTAAATTGAGTTGTTTCCTCAATTCTGATATATGCTTGGCTGTAACTTCTCAGGGAAAGCTCAGATCAACCAATCCACTTGTTTTTTGGTTTCTGCATTCCAGATAGCATTCAATATGTGTTTCCCGTTCGAATTTGAGCCCTTGGTTCAAATTTGCAGTTCCTGGCTAAATTGAGTTCTTTCCTCAATTCTGATATATGCTTGGCTGTAACTTCTCAGGGAAAGCTCAGATCAACAAATCGACTTGTTTTTTGGTTTCTGCATCCCAGATAGCATCCAATATATGTTTCTCATTCAAATTTGAGCTCTGGATCCAAATTTGCAGTTCCTGGCTAAATTGAGTTCTTTCCTCAATTCTGATATATGCTTGGCTGTAACTTCTCAGGGAAAGCTCAGATCAACCAATCGACTTGTTTTTTGGTTTCTGCATTCCAGATAGCATTCAGTATGTGTTTCTCGTTCGAATTTGAGCTCTGGATCCAAATTTGCAGTTCCTGGCTAAATTGAGTTCTTTCCTCAATTCTGATATATGCTTGGCTGTAACTTCTCAGGGAAAGCTCAGATCAACCAATCGACTTGTTTTTTGGTTTCTGCATTCCAGATAGCATTCAGTATGTGTTTCTCGTTCGAATTTGAGCTCTGGATCCAAATTTGCAGTTCCTGACTAAATTGAGTTCTTTTGCCAATTCTGACATACGCTTGGCTGTAACTTCTCAGGGAAAGCTCAGATCAACCAATAGACTTGTTTTTTGGTCTCTGCATTCCAGATAGCATCCAATATGTGTTTCCCGTTCGAATATGAGCCCTTGGTTCAAATTTGCAGTTCCTGGCTAAATTGAGTTCTTTCCTCCATTCTGATATATGCTTGGCTGTAACTTCTCAGGGAAAGTTCAGATCAACCAATCGACTTGTTTTTTGGTTTCTGCATCCCAGATAGCATTCAGTATGTGTTTCTCGTTCGAATTTGAGCTCTGGAACCAAATTTGCAGTTCCTGGCTAAATTGAGTTCTTTCCTCAATTCTGATATATGCTTGGCTGTAACTTCTCAGGGACATCTCAGATCGACCAATTGACTTGTTTTTCAGCTTCTGCATCCCAGATAGCATTCAGTATGTGTTTCTCGTTCGAATTTGAGCTCTGGATCCAAATTTGCAGTTCCTGGCTAAATTGTGTTCTTTCCTCAATTCTGATATATGCTTGGCTGTAACTACTCAGGGAAATTTCAGATCAACCAATCGACTTGTTTTTTGGTTTCTGCATTCCAGATAGCATTCACTATGTGTTTATCGTTCGAATTTGAGCTCTGGATCCAAATTTGCAGTTCTTGGCTAAATTGAGTTCTTTTGCCAATTCTGACATACACTTGGCTGTAACTTCTCAGGGAAAGCTCAGATCAACCAAAAGACTTGTTTTTCGATTTCTGCATCCCAGATAGCATTCAGTATGTGTTTCTCGTTCGAATTTGAGCTCTGGATCCAAATTTGCAGTTCCTGGCTAAATTGAGTTGTTTCCTCAATTCTGATATATGCTTGGCTGTAACTTCTCAGGGAAAGCTCAGATCAACCAATCCACTTGTTTTTTGGTTTCTGCATTCCAGATAGCATTCAATATGTGTTTCCCGTTCGAATTTGAGCCCTTGGTTCAAATTTGCAGTTCCTGGCTAAATTGAGTTCTTTCCTCAATTCTGATATATGCTTGGCTGTAACTTCTCAGGGAAAGCTCAGATCAACCAATCGACTTGTTTTTCGACTTCTGCATTCCAGATAGCATTCAGTATGTGTTTCTCATTCGAATTTGAGCTCTGGATCCAAATTTGCAGTTCCTGGCTAAATTGAGTTCTTTCCTCAATTCTGATATATGCTTGGCTGTAACTTCTCAGGGAAATCTCAGATCAACCAATCGACGTGTTTTGGTCTCTGCATTCCAGATAGCATCCAATATGTGTTTCCCATTCGAATTTGAGCCCTTGGTTCAAATTTGCAGTTCCTGGCTAAATTGAGTTCTTTCCTCAATTCTGATATATGCTTGGCTGTAACTTCTCAGGGAAATCTCAGATCAACCAATCGACTTGTTTTTCGGCTTCTGCATCCCAGGTAGCATTCAGTATGTGTTTCTCGTTCGAATTTGAGCTCTGGATCCAAATTTGCAGTTCCTGGCTAAATTGAGTTCTTTCCTCCATTCTGATATATGCTTGGCTGTAACTTCTCAGGGAAAGTTCAGATCAACCAATCGACTTGTTTTTTGGTTTCTGCATCCCAGATAGCATTCAGTATGTGTTTCTCGTTCGAATTTGAGCTCTGGAACCAAATTTGCAGTTCCTGGCTAAATTGAGTTCTTTCCTCAATTCTGATATATGCTTGGCTGTAACTTCTCAGGGACATCTCAGATCGACCAATTGACTTGTTTTTCAGCTTCTGCATCCCAGATAGCATTCAGTATGTGTTTCTCGTTCGAATTTGAGCTCTGGATCCAAATTTGCAGTTCTTGGCTAAATTGAGTTCTTTTGCCAATTCTGACATACACTTGGCTGTAACTTCTCAGGGAAAGCTCAGATCAACCAATAGACTTGTTTTTCGATTTCTGCATCCCAGATAGCATTCAGTATGTGTTTCTCGTTCGAATTTGAGCTCTGGATCCAAATTTGCAGTTCCTGGCTAAATTGAGTTGTTTCCTCAATTCTGATATATGCTTGGCTGTAACTTCTCAGGGAAAGCTCAGATCAACCAATCCACTTGTTTTTTGGTTTCTGCATTCCAGATAGCATTCAATATGTGTTTCCCGTTCGAATTTGAGCCCTTGGTTCAAATTTGCAGTTCCTGGCTAAATTGAGTTCTTTCCTCAATTCTGATATATGCTTGGCTGTAACTTCTCAGGGAAAGCTCAGATCAACCAATCGACTTGTTTTTCGACTTCTGCATTCCAGATAGCATTCAGTATGTGTTTCTCGTTCGAATTTGAGCTCTGGATCCAAATTTGCAGTTCCTGGCTAAATTGAGTTCTTTCCTCAATTCTGATATATGCTTGGCTGTAACTTCTCAGGGAAATCTCAGATCAACCAATCGACTTGTGTTTTGGTCTCTGCATTCCAGATAGCATCCAATATGTGTTTCCCGTTCGAATTTGAGCCCTTGGTTCAAATTTGCAGTTCCTGGCTAAATTGAGTTCTTTCCTCAATTCTGATATATGCTTGGCTGTAACTTCTCAGGGAAAGCTCAGATCAACAAATCGACTTGTTTTTCGGCTTCTGCATCCCAGGTAGCATTCAGTATGTGTTTCTCGTTCGAATTTGAGCTCTGGATCCAAATTTACAGTTCCTGGCTAAATTGAGTTCTTGCCTCAATTCTGATATATGCTTGGCTGTAACTTCTCAGGGAAAGGTCAGATCAACCAATCGATTGCTTTTTCAGATTCTGCATCCCAGACAGCATCCAATATGTGTTTCTCGTTCGAAGTTGAGCTCTTGATCCAAATTTGCAATCCCTTGCTAAATTGTGTTCTTTGCCAATTCTGAGATACACTTTGCTGTAACTTCTCAGGGAAAGCTCAGATCAACCAATCGACTGCTTTTTCAGATTCAGTATCCCAGACAGCATCCAATATGTGTTTCTCGTTCAAAGTTGAGCTCTTGATCCAAATTTGCAACCCCTTGCTAAATTGAGTTCTTTACCAATTATGAGATACACTTTGCTGTAACTTCTCAGGGAAATCTCAGATCAACCAATTGACTTGTTTTTCGGCTTCTGCATCCCAGGTAGCATTCAGTATGTGTTTCTCGTTCGAATTTGAGCTCTGGATCCAAATTTGCAGTTACTGGCTAAATTGAGTTCTTTCCTCAATTCTGATATATGCTTGGCTGTAACTTCTCAGGGAAAGCTCAGATCAACCAATCGATTGCTTTTTCAGATTCTGCATCCCAGACAGCATCCAATATGTGTTTCTCGTTCGAAGTTGAGCTCTTGATCCAAATTTGCAATCCATTGCTAAATTGTGTTCTTTGCCAATTCTTAGATACACTTTGCTGTAACTTCTCAGGGAAAGCTCAGATCAACCAATCGACTGCTTTTTCAGATTCTGTATCCCAGACAGCATCCAATATGTGTTTCTCGTTCGAAGTTGAGCTCTTGATCCAAATTTGCAATCCCTTGCTAAATTGAGTTCTTTGCCAATTCTGAGATACACTTTGCTGTAACTTCTCAGGGAAAGCTCAGATCAACAAATCGACTGCTTTTTCAGATTCTGCCCCCAGACAGCATCCAATATGTGTTTCTCGTTCAAAGTTGAGCTCTTGATCCAAATTTGCAACCCCTTGATAAATTGAGTTCTTTACCAATTCTGAGATACACTTTGCTGTAACTTCTCAGGGAAATCTCAGATCAACCAATCGACTTGTTTTTCGGCTTCTGCATCCCAGGTAGCATTCAGTATGTGTTTCTCGTTCGAATTTGAGCTCTGGATCCAAATTTGCAGTTCCTGGCTAAATTGAGTTCTTTCCTCAATTCTGATATATGCTTGGCTGTAACTTCTCAGGGAAAGCTCAGATCAACCAATCGACTTGTTTTTTGGTTTCTGCATTCCAGATAGCATCCAATATGTGTTTCCCGTTCGAACTTGAGCCCTTGGTTCAAAGTTGCAGTTCCTGGCTAAATTGAGTTCTTTTGCCAATTCTGACATACGCTTGGCTGTAACTTCTCAGGGAAAGCTCAGATCGACCAATTGACTTGTTTTTCGGCTTCTGCATCCCAGATAGCATTCAGTATGTGTTTCTCGTTCGAATTTGAGCTCTGGATCCAAATTTGCAGTTCCTGGCTAAATTGAGTTCTTTCCTCAATTATGATATATGCTTGGCTGTAACTTCTCAGGGAAAGCTCAGATCAACCAATCAACTTGTTTTTTGGTTTCTGCATTCCAGATAGCATTCAGTATGTGTTTCTCGTTCAAATTTGAGCTCTGGATCCAAATTTGCAATTCCTGGCTAAATTGAGTTCTTTCCTCAATTCTGATATATGCTTGGCTGTAACTTCTCAGGGAAAGCTCAGATCAACCAATCGACTTGTTTTTTGGTTTCTGCATTCCAGATAGCATCCAATATGTGTTTCCCGTTCGAATTTGGGCCCTTGGTTCAAATTTGCAGTTCCTGGCTAAATTGAGTTCTTTTGCCAATTCTGACATACGCTTGGCTGTAACTTCTCAGGGAAAGCTCAGATCAACAAATCGACTTGTTTTTTGGTTTCTGCATCCCAGATAGCATTCAGTATGTGTTTCTCGTTCAAATTTGAGCTCTGGATCCAAATTTGCAGTTCCTGGCTAAATTGAGTTCTTTCCTCAATTATGATATATGCTTGGCTGTAACTTCTCAGGGAAAGCTCAGATCAACCAATCGACTTGTTTTTTGGTTTCTGCATTCCAGGTAGCATTCAGTATGTGTTTCTCGTTCGAATTTGAGCTCTGGATCCAAATTTGCAGTTCCTGGCTAAATTGAGTTCTTTCCTCCATTCTGATATATGCTTGGCTGTAACTTCTCAGGGAAAGTTCAGATCAACCAATCGACTTGTTTTTTGGTTTCTGCATCCCAGATAGCATTCAGTATGTGTTTCTCGTTCGAATTTGAGCTCTGGAACCAAATTTGCAGTTCCTGGCTAAATTGAGTTCTTTCCTCAATTCTGATATATGCTTGGCTGTAACTTCTCAGGGACATCTCAGATCGACCAATTGACTTGTTTTTCAGCTTCTGCATCCCAGATAGCATTCAGTATGTGTTTCTCGTTCGAATTTGAGCTCTGGATCCAAATTTGCAGTTCTTGGCTAAATTGAGTTCTTTTGCCAATTCTGACATACACTTGGCTGTAACTTCTCAGGGAAAGCTCAGATCAACCAATAGACTTGTTTTTCGATTTCTGCATCCCAGATAGCATTCAGTATGTGTTTCTCGTTCGAATTTGAGCTCTGGATCCAAATTTGCAGTTCCTGGCTAAATTGAGTTGTTTCCTCAATTCTGATATATGCTTGGCTGTAACTTCTCAGGGAAAGCTCAGATCAACCAATCCACTTGTTTTTTGGTTTCTGCATTCCAGATAGCATTCAATATGTGTTTCCCGTTCGAATTTGAGCCCTTGGTTCAAATTTGCAGTTCCTGGCTAAATTGAGTTCTTTCCTCAATTCTGATATATGCTTGGCTGTAACTTCTCAGGGAAAGCTCAGATCAACCAATCGACTTGTTTTTCGACTTCTGCATTCCAGATAGCATTCAGTATGTGTTTCTCGTTCGAATTTGAGCTCTGGATCCAAATTTGCAGTTCCTGGCTAAATTGAGTTCTTTCCTCAATTCTGATATATGCTTGGCTGTAACTTCTCAGGGAAATCTCAGATCAACCAATCGACTTGTGTTTTGGTCTCTGCATTCCAGATAGCATCCAATATGTGTTTCCCGTTCGAATTTGAGCCCTTGGTTCAAATTTGCAGTTCCTGGCTAAATTGAGTTCTTTCCTCAATTCTGATATATGCTTGGCTGTAACTTCTCAGGGAAATCTCAGATCAACCAATCGACTTGTTTTTCGGCTTCTGCATCCCAGGTAGCATTCAGTATGTGTTTCTCGTTCGAATTTGAGCTCTGGATCCAAATTTGCAGTTCCTGGCTAAATTGAGTTCTTTCCTCCATTCTGATATATGCTTGGCTGTAACTTCTCAGGGAAAGTTCAGATCAACCAATCGACTTGTTTTTTGGTTTCTGCATCCCAGATAGCATTCAGTATGTGTTTCTCGTTCGAATTTGAGCTCTGGAACCAAATTTGCAGTTCCTGGCTAAATTGAGTTCTTTCCTCAATTCTGATATATGCTTGGCTGTAACTTCTCAGGGACATCTCAGATCGACCAATTGACTTGTTTTTCAGCTTCTGCATCCCAGATAGCATTCAGTATGTGTTTCTCGTTCGAATTTGAGCTCTGGATCCAAATTTGCAGTTCCTGGCTAAATTGAGTTGTTTCCTCAATTCTGATATATGCTTGGCTGTAACTTCTCAGGGAAAGCTCAGATCAACCAATCCACTTGTTTTTTGGTTTCTGCATTCCAGATAGCATTCAATATGTGTTTCCCGTTCGAATTTGAGCCCTTGGTTCAAATTTGCAGTTCCTGGCTAAATTGAGTTCTTTCCTCAATTCTGATATATGCTTGGCTGTAACTTCTCAGGGAAAGCTCAGATCAACCAATCGACTTGTTTTTCGACTTCTGCATTCCAGATAGCATTCAGTATGTGTTTCTCGTTCGAATTTGAGCTCTGGATCCAAATTTGCAGTTCCTGGCTAAATTGAGTTCTTTCCTCAATTCTGATATATGCTTGGCTGTAACTTCTCAGGGAAATCTCAGATCAACCAATCGACTTGTGTTTTGGTCTCTGCATTCCAGATAGCATCCAATATGTGTTTCCCGTTCGAATTTGAGCCCTTGGTTCAAATTTGCAGTTCCTGGCTAAATTGAGTTCTTTCCTCAATTCTGATATATGCTTGGCTGTAACTTCTCAGGGAAATCTCAGATCAACCAATCGACTTGTTTTTCGGCTTCTGCATCCCAGGTAGCATTCAGTATGTGTTTCTCATTCGAATTTGAGCTCTGGATCCAAATTTGCAGTTCCTGGCTAAATTGAGTTCTTTCCTCCATTCTGATATATGCTTGGCTGTAACTTCTCAGGGAAAGTTCAGATCAACCAATCGACTTGTTTTTTGGTTTCTGCATCCCAGATAGCATTCAGTATGTGTTTCTCGTTCGAATTTGAGCTCTGGAACCAAATTTGCAGTTCCTGGCTAAATTGAGTTCTTTCCTCAATTCTGATATATGCTTGGCTGTAACTTCTCAGGGACATCTCAGATCGACCAATTGACTTGTTTTTCAGCTTCTGCATCCCAGATAGCATTCAGTATGTGTTTCTCGTTCGAATTTGAGCTCTGGATCCAAATTTGCAGTTCTTGGCTAAATTGAGTTCTTTTGCCAATTCTGACATACACTTGGCTGTAACTTCTCAGGGAAAGCTCAGATCAACCAATAGACTTGTTTTTCGATTTCTGCATCCCAGATAGCATTCAGTATGTGTTTCTCGTTCGAATTTGAGCTCTGGATCCAAATTTGCAGTTCCTGGCTAAATTGAGTTGTTTCCTCAATTCTGATATATGCTTGGCTGTAACTTCTCAGGGAAAGCTCAGATCAACCAATCCACTTGTTTTTTGGTTTCTGCATTCCAGATAGCATTCAATATGTGTTTCCCGTTCGAATTTGAGCTCTGGATCCAAATTTGCAGTTCTTGGCTAAATTGAGTTCTTTTGCCAATTCTGACATACACTTGGCTGTAACTTCTCAGGGAAAGCTCAGATCAACCAATAGACTTGTTTTTCGATTTCTGCATCCCAGATAGCATTCAGTATGTGTTTCTCGTTCGAATTTGAGCTCTGGATCCAAATTTGCAGTTCCTGGCTAAATTGAGTTGTTTCCTCAATTCTGATATATGCTTGGCTGTAACTTCTCAGGGAAAGCTCAGATCAACCAATCCACTTGTTTTTTGGTTTCTGCATTCCAGATAGCATTCAATATGTGTTTCCCGTTCGAATTTGAGCCCTTGGTTCAAATTTGCAGTTCCTGGCTAAATTGAGTTCTTTCCTCAATTCTGATATATGCTTGGCTGTAACTTCTCAGGGAAAGCTCAGATCAACCAATCGACTTGATTTTCGACTTCTGCATTCCAGATAGCATTCAGTATGTGTTTCTCGTTCGAATTTGAGCTCTGGATCCAAATTTGCAGTTCCTGGCTAAATTGAGTTCTTTCCTCAATTCTGATATATGCTTGGCTGTAACTTCTCAGGGAAATCTCAGATCAACCAATCGACTTGTTTTTCGGCTTCTGCATCCCAGGTAGCATTCAGTATGTGTTTCTCGTTCGAATTTGAGCTCTGGATCCAAATTTGCAGTTCCTGGCTAAATTGAGTTCTTTCCTCAATTCTGATATATGCTTGGCTGTAACTTCTCAGGGAAAGCTCAGATCAACCAATCGACTTGTTTTTTGGTTTCTGCATTCCAGATAGCATTCACTATGTGTTTCTCGTTCGAATTTGAGCTCTGGATCCAAATTTGCAGTTCTTGGCTAAATTGAGTTCTTTTGCCAATTCTGACATACACTTGGCTGTAACTTCTCAGGGAAAGCTCAGATCAACCAATAGACTTGTTTTTCGATTTCTGCATCCCAGATAGCATTCAGTATGTGTTTCTCGTTCGAATTTGAGCTCTGGATCCAAATTTGCAGTTCCTGGCTAAATTGAGTTGTTTCCTCAATTCTGATATATGCTTGGCTGTAACTTCTCAGGGAAAGCTCAGATCAACCAATCCACTTGTTTTTTGGTTTCTGCATTCCAGATAGCATTCAATATGTGTTTCCCGTTCGAATTTGAGCCCTTGGTTCAAATTTGCAGTTCCTGGCTAAATTGAGTTCTTTCCTCAATTCTGATATATGCTTGGCTGTAACTTCTCAGGGAAAGCTCAGATCAACCAATCGACTTGTTTTTCGACTTCTGCATTCCAGATAGCATTCAGTATGTGTTTCTCGTTCGAATTTGAGCTCTGGATCCAAATTTGCAGTTCCTGGCTAAATTGAGTTCTTTCCTCAATTCTGATATATGCTTGGCTGTAACTTCTCAGGGAAATCTCAGATCAACCAATCGACTTGTGTTTTGGTCTCTGCATTCCAGATAGCATCCAATATGTGTTTCCCATTCGAATTTGAGCCCTTGGTTCAAATTTGCAGTTCCTGGCTAAATTGAGTTCTTTCCTCAATTCTGATATATGCTTGGCTGTAACTTCTCAGGGAAATCTCAGATCAACCAATCGACTTGTTTTTCGGCTTCTGCATCCCAGGTAGCATTCAGTATGTGTTTCTCGTTCGAATTTGAGCTCTGGATCCAAATTTGCAGTTCCTGGCTAAATTGAGTTCTTTCCTCCATTCTGATATATGCTTGGCTGTAACTTCTCAGGGAAAGTTCAGATCAACCAATCGACTTGTTTTTTGGTTTCTGCATCCCAGATAGCATTCAGTATGTGTTTCTTGTTCGAATTTGAGCTCTGGAACCAAATTTGCAGTTCCTGGCTAAATTGAGTTCTTTCCTCAATTCTGATATATGCTTGGCTGTAACTTCTCAGGGACATCTCAGATCGACCAATTGACTTGTTTTTCAGCTTCTGCATCCCAGATAGCATTCAGTATGTGTTTCTCGTTCGAATTTGAGCTCTGGATCCAAATTTGCAGTTCTTGGCTAAATTGAGTTCTTTTGCCAATTCTGACATACACTTGGCTGTAACTTCTCAGGGAAAGCTCAGATCAACCAATAGACTTGTTTTTCGATTTCTGCATCCCAGATAGCATTCAGTATGTGTTTCTCGTTCGAATTTGAGCTCTGGATCCAAATTTGCAGTTCCTGGCTAAATTGAGTTGTTTCCTCAATTCTGATATATGCTTGGCTGTAACTTCTCAGGGAAAGCTCAGATCAACCAATCCACTTGTTTTTTGGTTTCTGCATTCCAGATAGCATTCAATATGTGTTTCCCGTTCGAATTTGAGCCCTTGGTTCAAATTTGCAGTTCCTGGCTAAATTGAGTTCTTTCCTCAATTCTGATATATGCTTGGCTGTAACTTCTCAGGGAAAGCTCAGATCAACCAATCGACTTGTTTTTCGACTTCTGCATTCCAGATAGCATTCAGTATGTGTTTCTCGTTCGAATTTGAGCTCTGGATCCAAATTTGCAGTTCCTGGCTAAATTGAGTTCTTTCCTCAATTCTGATATATGCTTGGCTGTAACTTCTCAGGGAAATCTCAGATCAACCAATCGACTTGTGTTTTGGTCTCTGCATTCCAGATAGCATCCAATATGTGTTTCCCATTCGAATTTGAGCCCTTGGTTCAAATTTGCAGTTCCTGGCTAAATTGAGTTCTTTCCTCAATTCTGATATATGCTTGGCTGTAACTTCTCAGGGAAATCTCAGATCAACCAATCGACTTGTTTTTCGGCTTCTGCATCCCAGGTAGCATTCAGTATGTGTTTCTCGTTCGAATTTGAGCTCTGGATCCAAATTTGCAGTTCCTGGCTAAATTGAGTTCTTTCCTCCATTCTGATATATGCTTGGCTGTAACTTCTCAGGGAAAGTTCAGATCAACCAATCGACTTGTTTTTTGGTTTCTGCATCCCAGATAGCATTCAGTATGTGTTTCTCGTTCGAATTTGAGCTCTGGAACCAAATTTGCAGTTCCTGGCTAAATTGAGTTCTTTCCTCAATTCTGATATATGCTTGGCTGTAACTTCTCAGGGACATCTCAGATCGACCAATTGACTTGTTTTTCAGCTTCTGCATCCCAGATAGCATTCAGTATGTGTTTCTCGTTCGAATTTGAGCTCTGGATCCAAATTTGCAGTTCTTGGCTAAATTGAGTTCTTTTGCCAATTCTGACATACACTTGGCTGTAACTTCTCAGGGAAAGCTCAGATCAACCAATAGACTTGTTTTTCGATTTCTGCATCCCAGATAGCATTCAGTATGTGTTTCTCGTTCGAATTTGAGCTCTGGATCCAAATTTGCAGTTCCTGGCTAAATTGAGTTGTTTCCTCAATTCTGATATATGCTTGGCTGTAACTTCTCAGGGAAAGCTCAGATCAACCAATCCACTTGTTTTTTGGTTTCTGCATTCCAGATAGCATTCAATATGTGTTTCCCGTTCGAATTTGAGCCCTTGGTTCAAATTTGCAGTTCCTGGCTAAATTGAGTTCTTTCCTCAATTCTGATATATGCTTGGCTGTAACTTCTCAGGGAAAGCTCAGATCAACCAATCGACTTGTTTTTCGACTTCTGCATTCCAGATAGCATTCAGTATGTGTTTCTCGTTCGAATTTGAGCTCTGGATCCAAATTTGCAGTTCCTGGCTAAATTGAGTTCTTTCCTCAATTCTGATATATGCTTGGCTGTAACTTCTCAGGGACATCTCAGATCGACCAATTGACTTGTTTTTCGGCTTCTGCATCCCAGGTAGCATTCAGTATGTGTTTCTCGTTCGAATTTGAGCTCTGGATCCAAATTTGCAGTTCCTGGCTAAATTGAGTTCTTTCCTCAATTCTGATATATGCTTGGCTGTAACTTCTCAGGGAAAGCTCAGATCAACCAATCGACTTGTTTTTTGGTTTCTGCATTCCAGATAGCATTCACTATGTGTTTCTCGTTCGAATTTGAGCTCTGGATCCAAATTTGCAGTTCTTGGCTAAATTGAGTTCTTTTGCCAATTCTGACATACACTTGGCTGTAACTTCTCAGGGAAAGCTCAGATCAACCAATAGACTTGTTTTTCGATTTCTGCATCCCAGATAGCATTCAGTATGTGTTTCTCGTTCGAATTTGAGCTCTGGATCCAAATTTGCAGTTCCTGGCTAAATTGAGTTCTTTCCTCAATTCTGATATATGCTTGGCTGTAACTTCTCAGGGAAAGCTCAGATCAACCAATCCACTTGTTTTTTGGTTTCTGCATTCCAGATAGCATTCAATATGTGTTTCCCGTTCGAATTTGAGCCCTTGGTTCAAATTTGCAGTTCCTGGCTAAATTGAGTTCTTTCCTCAATTCTGATATATGCTTGGCTGTAACTTCTCAGGGAAAGTTCAGATCAACCAATCGACTTGTTTTTTGGTTTCTGCATCCCAGATAGCATTCAGTATGTGTTTCTCGTTCGAATTTGAGCTCTGGAACCAAATTTGCAGTTCCTGGCTAAATTGAGTTCTTTCCTCAATTCTGATATATGCTTGGCTGTAACTTCTCAGGGACATCTCAGATCGACCAATTGACTTGTTTTTCAGCTTCTGCATCCCAGATAGCATTCAGTATGTGTTTCTCGTTCGAATTTGAGCTCTGGATCCAAATTTGCAGTTCTTGGCTAAATTGAGTTCTTTTGCCAATTCTGACATACACTTGGCTGTAACTTCTCAGGGAAAGCTCAGATCAACCAATAGACTTGTTTTTCGATTTCTGCATCCCAGATAGCATTCAGTATGTGTTTCTCGTTCGAATTTGAGCTCTGGATCCAAATTTGCAGTTCCTGGCTAAATTGAGTTGTTTCCTCAATTCTGATATATGCTTGGCTGTAACTTCTCAGGGAAAGCTCAGATCAACCAATCCACTTGTTTTTTGGTTTCTGCATTCCAGATAGCATTCAATATGTGTTTCCCGTTCGAATTTGAGCTCTGGATCCAAATTTGCAGTTCTTGGCTAAATTGAGTTCTTTTGCCAATTCTGACATACACTTGGCTGTAACTTCTCAGGGAAAGCTCAGATCAACCAATAGACTTGTTTTTCGATTTCTGCATCCCAGATAGCATTCAGTATGTGTTTCTCGTTCGAATTTGAGCTCTGGATCCAAATTTGCAGTTCCTGGCTAAATTGAGTTGTTTCCTCAATTCTGATATATGCTTGGCTGTAACTTCTCAGGGAAAGCTCAGATCAACCAATCCACTTGTTTTTTGGTTTCTGCATTCCAGATAGCATTCAATATGTGTTTCCCGTTCGAATTTGAGCCCTTGGTTCAAATTTGCAGTTCCTGGCTAAATTGAGTTCTTTCCTCAATTCTGATATATGCTTGGCTGTAACTTCTCAGGGAAAGCTCAGATCAACCAATCGACTTGATTTTCGACTTCTGCATTCCAGATAGCATTCAGTATGTGTTTCTCGTTCGAATTTGAGCTCTGGATCCAAATTTGCAGTTCCTGGCTAAATTGAGTTCTTTCCTCAATTCTGATATATGCTTGGCTGTAACTTCTCAGGGAAATCTCAGATCAACCAATCGACTTGTTTTTCGGCTTCTGCATCCCAGGTAGCATTCAGTATGTGTTTCTCGTTCGAATTTGAGCTCTGGATCCAAATTTGCAGTTCCTGGCTAAATTGAGTTCTTTCCTCAATTCTGATATATGCTTGGCTGTAACTTCTCAGGGAAAGCTCAGATCAACCAATCGACTTGTTTTTTGGTTTCTGCATTCCAGATAGCATTCACTATGTGTTTCTCGTTCGAATTTGAGCTCTGGATCCAAATTTGCAGTTCTTGGCTAAATTGAGTTCTTTTGCCAATTCTGACATACACTTGGCTGTAACTTCTCAGGGAAAGCTCAGATCAACCAATAGACTTGTTTTTCGATTTCTGCATCCCAGATAGCATTCAGTATGTGTTTCTCGTTCGAATTTGAGCTCTGGATCCAAATTTGCAGTTCCTGGCTAAATTGAGTTGTTTCCTCAATTCTGATATATGCTTGGCTGTAACTTCTCAGGGAAAGCTCAGATCAACCAATCCACTTGTTTTTTGGTTTCTGCATTCCAGATAGCATTCAATATGTGTTTCCCGTTCGAATTTGAGCCCTTGGTTCAAATTTGCAGTTCCTGGCTAAATTGAGTTCTTTCCTCAATTCTGATATATGCTTGGCTGTAACTTCTCAGGGAAAGCTCAGATCAACCAATCGACTTGTTTTTCGACTTCTGCATTCCAGATAGCATTCAGTATGTGTTTCTCGTTCGAATTTGAGCTCTGGATCCAAATTTGCAGTTCCTGGCTAAATTGAGTTCTTTCCTCAATTCTGATATATGCTTGGCTGTAACTTCTCAGGGAAATCTCAGATCAACCAATCGACTTGTGTTTTGGTCTCTGCATTCCAGATAGCATCCAATATGTGTTTCCCATTCGAATTTGAGCCCTTGGTTCAAATTTGCAGTTCCTGGCTAAATTGAGTTCTTTCCTCAATTCTGATATATGCTTGGCTGTAACTTCTCAGGGAAATCTCAGATCAACCAATCGACTTGTTTTTCGGCTTCTGCATCCCAGGTAGCATTCAGTATGTGTTTCTCGTTCGAATTTGAGCTCTGGATCCAAATTTGCAGTTCCTGGCTAAATTGAGTTCTTTCCTCCATTCTGATATATGCTTGGCTGTAACTTCTCAGGGAAAGTTCAGATCAACCAATCGACTTGTTTTTTGGTTTCTGCATCCCAGATAGCATTCAGTATGTGTTTCTTGTTCGAATTTGAGCTCTGGAACCAAATTTGCAGTTCCTGGCTAAATTGAGTTCTTTCCTCAATTCTGATATATGCTTGGCTGTAACTTCTCAGGGACATCTCAGATCGACCAATTGACTTGTTTTTCAGCTTCTGCATCCCAGATAGCATTCAGTATGTGTTTCTCGTTCGAATTTGAGCTCTGGATCCAAATTTGCAGTTCTTGGCTAAATTGAGTTCTTTTGCCAATTCTGACATACACTTGGCTGTAACTTCTCAGGGAAAGCTCAGATCAACCAATAGACTTGTTTTTCGATTTCTGCATCCCAGATAGCATTCAGTATGTGTTTCTCGTTCGAATTTGAGCTCTGGATCCAAATTTGCAGTTCCTGGCTAAATTGAGTTGTTTCCTCAATTCTGATATATGCTTGGCTGTAACTTCTCAGGGAAAGCTCAGATCAACCAATCCACTTGTTTTTTGGTTTCTGCATTCCAGATAGCATTCAATATGTGTTTCCCGTTCGAATTTGAGCCCTTGGTTCAAATTTGCAGTTCCTGGCTAAATTGAGTTCTTTCCTCAATTCTGATATATGCTTGGCTGTAACTTCTCAGGGAAAGCTCAGATCAACCAATCGACTTGTTTTTCGACTTCTGCATTCCAGATAGCATTCAGTATGTGTTTCTCGTTCGAATTTGAGCTCTGGATCCAAATTTGCAGTTCCTGGCTAAATTGAGTTCTTTCCTCAATTCTGATATATGCTTGGCTGTAACTTCTCAGGGAAATCTCAGATCAACCAATCGACTTGTGTTTTGGTCTCTGCATTCCAGATAGCATCCAATATGTGTTTCCCATTCGAATTTGAGCCCTTGGTTCAAATTTGCAGTTCCTGGCTAAATTGAGTTCTTTCCTCAATTCTGATATATGCTTGGCTGTAACTTCTCAGGGAAATCTCAGATCAACCAATCGACTTGTTTTTCGGCTTCTGCATCCCAGGTAGCATTCAGTATGTGTTTCTCGTTCGAATTTGAGCTCTGGATCCAAATTTGCAGTTCCTGGCTAAATTGAGTTCTTTCCTCCATTCTGATATATGCTTGGCTGTAACTTCTCAGGGAAAGTTCAGATCAACCAATCGACTTGTTTTTTGGTTTCTGCATCCCAGATAGCATTCAGTATGTGTTTCTCGTTCGAATTTGAGCTCTGGAACCAAATTTGCAGTTCCTGGCTAAATTGAGTTCTTTCCTCAATTCTGATATATGCTTGGCTGTAACTTCTCAGGGACATCTCAGATCGACCAATTGACTTGTTTTTCAGCTTCTGCATCCCAGATAGCATTCAGTATGTGTTTCTCGTTCGAATTTGAGCTCTGGATCCAAATTTGCAGTTCTTGGCTAAATTGAGTTCTTTTGCCAATTCTGACATACACTTGGCTGTAACTTCTCAGGGAAAGCTCAGATCAACCAATAGACTTGTTTTTCGATTTCTGCATCCCAGATAGCATTCAGTATGTGTTTCTCGTTCGAATTTGAGCTCTGGATCCAAATTTGCAGTTCCTGGCTAAATTGAGTTGTTTCCTCAATTCTGATATATGCTTGGCTGTAACTTCTCAGGGAAAGCTCAGATCAACCAATCCACTTGTTTTTTGGTTTCTGCATTCCAGATAGCATTCAATATGTGTTTCCCGTTCGAATTTGAGCCCTTGGTTCAAATTTGCAGTTCCTGGCTAAATTGAGTTCTTTCCTCAATTCTGATATATGCTTGGCTGTAACTTCTCAGGGAAAGCTCAGATCAACCAATCGACTTGTTTTTCGACTTCTGCATTCCAGATAGCATTCAGTATGTGTTTCTCGTTCGAATTTGAGCTCTGGATCCAAATTTGCAGTTCCTGGCTAAATTGAGTTCTTTCCTCAATTCTGATATATGCTTGGCTGTAACTTCTCAGGGACATCTCAGATCGACCAATTGACTTGTTTTTCGGCTTCTGCATCCCAGGTAGCATTCAGTATGTGTTTCTCGTTCGAATTTGAGCTCTGGATCCAAATTTGCAGTTCCTGGCTAAATTGAGTTCTTTCCTCAATTCTGATATATGCTTGGCTGTAACTTCTCAGGGAAAGCTCAGATCAACCAATCGACTTGTTTTTTGGTTTCTGCATTCCAGATAGCATTCACTATGTGTTTCTCGTTCGAATTTGAGCTCTGGATCCAAATTTGCAGTTCTTGGCTAAATTGAGTTCTTTTGCCAATTCTGACATACACTTGGCTGTAACTTCTCAGGGAAAGCTCAGATCAACCAATAGACTTGTTTTTCGATTTCTGCATCCCAGATAGCATTCAGTATGTGTTTCTCGTTCGAATTTGAGCTCTGGATCCAAATTTGCAGTTCCTGGCTAAATTGAGTTGTTTCCTCAATTCTGATATATGCTTGGCTGTAACTTCTCAGGGAAAGCTCAGATCAACCAATCCACTTGTTTTTTGGTTTCTGCATTCCAGATAGCATTCAATATGTGTTTCCCGTTCGAATTTGAGCCCTTGGTTCAAATTTGCAGTTCCTGGCTAAATTGAGTTCTTTCCTCAATTCTGATATATGCTTGGCTGTAACTTCTCAGGGAAAGTTCAGATCAACCAATCGACTTGTTTTTTGGTTTCTGCATCCCAGATAGCATTCAGTATGTGTTTCTCGTTCGAATTTGAGCTCTGGAACCAAATTTGCAGTTCCTGGCTAAATTGAGTTCTTTCCTCAATTCTGATATATGCTTGGCTGTAACTTCTCAGGGACATCTCAGATCGACCAATTGACTTGTTTTTCAGCTTCTGCATCCCAGATAGCATTCAGTATGTGTTTCTCGTTCGAATTTGAGCTCTGGATCCAAATTTGCAGTTCTTGGCTAAATTGAGTTCTTTTGCCAATTCTGACATACACTTGGCTGTAACTTCTCAGGGAAAGCTCAGATCAACCAATAGACTTGTTTTTCGATTTCTGCATCCCAGATAGCATTCAGTATGTGTTTCTCGTTCGAATTTGAGCTCTGGATCCAAATTTGCAGTTCCTGGCTAAATTGAGTTGTTTCCTCAATTCTGATATATGCTTGGCTGTAACTTCTCAGGGAAAGCTCAGATCAACCAATCCACTTGTTTTTTGGTTTCTGCATTCCAGATAGCATTCAATATGTGTTTCCCGTTCGAATTTGAGCCCTTGGTTCAAATTTGCAGTTCCTGGCTAAATTGAGTTCTTTCCTCAATTCTGATATATGCTTGGCTGTAACTTCTCAGGGAAAGCTCAGATCAACCAATCGACTTGTTTTTCGACTTCTGCATTCCAGATAGCATTCAGTATGTGTTTCTCGTTCGAATTTGAGCTCTGGATCCAAATTTGCAGTTCCTGGCTAAATTGAGTTCTTTCCTCAATTCTGATATATGCTTGGCTGTAACTTCTCAGGGACATCTCAGATCGACCAATTGACTTGTTTTTCAGCTTCTGCATCCCAGATAGCATTCAGTATGTGTTTCTCGTTCGAATTTGAGCTCTGGATCCAAATTTGCAGTTCTTGGCTAAATTGAGTTCTTTTGCCAATTCTGACATACACTTGGCTGTAACTTCTCAGGGAAAGCTCAGATCAACCAATAGACTTGTTTTTCGATTTCTGCATCCCAGATAGCATTCAGTATGGGTTTCTCGTTCGAATTTGAACTCTGGATCCAAATTTGCAGTTCCTGGCTAAATTGAGTTGTTTCCTCAATTCTGATATATGCTTGGCTGTAACTTCTCAGGGAAAGCTCAGATCAACCAATCCACTTGTTTTTTGGTTTCTGCATTCCAGATAGCATTCAATATGTGTTTCCCGTTCGAATTTGAGCCCTTGGTTCAAATTTGCAGTTCCTGGCTAAATTGAGTTCTTTCCTCAATTCTGATATATGCTTGGCTGTAACTTCTCAGGGAAAGCTCAGATCAACCAATCGACTTGTTTTTCGACTTCTGCATTCCAGATAGCATTCAGTATGTGTTTCTCGTTCGAATTTGAGCTCTGGATCCAAATTTGCAGTTCCTGGCTAAATTGAGTTCTTTCCTCAATTCTGATATATGCTTGGCTGTAACTTCTCAGGGACATCTCAGATCGACCAATTGACTTGTTTTTCAGCTTCTGCATCCCAGATAGCATTCAGTATGTGTTTCTCGTTCGAATTTGAGCTCTGGATCCAAATTTGCAGTTCTTGGCTAAATTGAGTTCTTTTGCCAATTCTGACATACACTTGGCTGTAACTTCTCAGGGAAAGCTCAGATCAACCAATAGACTTGTTTTTCGATTTCTGCATCCCAGATAGCATTCAGTATGTGTTTCTCGTTCGAATTTGAGCTCTGGATCCAAATTTGCAGTTCCTGGCTAAATTGAGTTGTTTCCTCAATTCTGATATATGCTTGGCTGTAACTTCTCAGGGAAAGCTCAGATCAACCAATCCACTTGTTTTTTGGTTTCTGCATTCCAGATAGCATTCAATATGTGTTTCCCGTTCGAATTTGAGCCCTTGGTTCAAATTTGCAGTTCCTGGCTAAATTGAGTTCTTTCCTCAATTCTGATATATGCTTGGCTGTAACTTCTCAGGGAAAGCTCAGATCAACCAATCGACTTGTTTTTCGACTTCTGCATTCCAGATAGCATTCAGTATGTGTTTCTCGTTCGAATTTGAGCTCTGGATCCAAATTTGCAGTTCCTGGCTAAATTGAGTTCTTTCCTCAATTCTGATATATGCTTGGCTGTAACTTCTCAGGGAAATCTCAGATCAACCAATCGACTTGTGTTTTGGTCTCTGCATTCCAGATAGCATCCAATATGTGTTTCCCGTTCGAATTTGAGCCCTTGGTTCAAATTTGCAGTTCCTGGCTAAATTGAGTTCTTTCCTCAATTCTGATATATGCTTGGCTGTAACTTCTCAGGGAAAGTTCAGATCAACCAATCGACTTGTTTTTTGGTTTCTGCATCCCAGATAGCATTCAGTATGTGTTTCTCGTTCGAATTTGAGCTCTGGAACCAAATTTGCAGTTCCTGGCTAAATTGAGTTCTTTCCTCAATTCTGATATATGCTTGGCTGTAACTTCTCAGGGACATCTCAGATCGACCAATTGACTTGTTTTTCAGCTTCTGCATCCCAGATAGCATTCAGTATGTGTTTCTCGTTCGAATTTGAGCTCTGGATCCAAATTTGCAGTTCCTGGCTAAATTGTGTTCTTTCCTCAATTCTGATATATGCTTGGCTGTAACTACTCAGGGAAATTTCAGATCAACCAATCGACTTGTTTTTTGGTTTCTGCATTCCAGATAGCATTCACTATGTGTTTCTCGTTCGAATTTGAGCTCTGGATCCAAATTTGCAGTTCTTGGCTAAATTGAGTTCTTTTGCCAATTCTGACATACACTTGGCTGTAACTTCTCAGGGAAAGCTCAGATCAACCAATAGACTTGTTTTTCGATTTCTGCATCCCAGATAGCATT
This sequence comes from Rhabdophis nuchalis, assembly GCA_039707465.1. Lineage (NCBI taxonomy): Eukaryota > Metazoa > Chordata > Lepidosauria > Squamata > Natricidae > Rhabdophis > Rhabdophis nuchalis. Next base: position 17,328,821 of record CM077653.1, read on the forward strand.
CAGTATGTGTTTCTCGTTCGAATTTGAGCTCTGGATCCAAATTTGCAGTTCCTGGCTAAATTGAGTTGTTTCCTCAATTCTGATATATGCTTGGCTGTAACTTCTCAGGGAAAGCTCAGATCAACCAATCCACTTGTTTTTTGGTTTCTGCATTCCAGATAGCATTCAATATGTGTTTCCCGTTCGAATTTGAGCCCTTGGTTCAAATTTGCAGTTCCTGGCTAAATTGAGTTCTTTCCTCAATTCTGATATATGCTTGGCTGTAACTTCTCAGGGAAAGCTCAGATCAACCAATCGACTTGTTTTTCGACTTCTGCATTTCAGATAGCATTCAGTATGTGTTTCTCGTTCGAATATGAGCTGTGGATCCAAATTTGCAGTTCCTGGCTAAATTGAGTTCTTTCCTCAATTCTGATATATGCTTGGCTGTAACTTCTCAGGGAAATCTCAGATCAACTAATCGACTTGTTTTTTGGTTTCTGCATTCCAGATAGCATTCACTATGTGTTTCTCGTTCGAATTTGAGCTCTGGATCCAAATTTGCAGTTCTTGGCTAAATTGAGTTCTTTTGCCAATTCTGACATACACTTGGCTGTAACTTCTCAGGGAAAGCTCAGATCAACCAATAGACTTGTTTTTCGATTTCTGCATCCCAGATAGCATTCAGTATGTGTTTCTCGTTCGAATTTGAGCTCTGGATCCAAATTTGCAGTTCCTGGCTAAATTGATTTGTTTCCTCAATTCTGATATATGCTTGGCTGTAACTTCTCAGGGAAAGCTCAGATCAACCAATCCACTTGTTTTTTGGTTTCTGCATTCCAGATAGCATTCAATATGTGTTTCCCGTTCGAATTTGAGCCCTTGGTTCAAATTTGCAGTTCCTGGCTAAATTGAGTTCTTTCCTCAATTCTGATATATGCTTGGCTGTAACTTCTCAGGGAAAGCTCAGATCAACCAATCGACGTTTTTCGACTTCTGCATTCCAGATAGCATTCAGTATGTGTTTCTCGTTCGAATTTGAGCTCTGGATCCAAATTTGCAGTTCCTGGCTAAATTGAGTTCTTTCCTCAATTCTGATATATGCTTGGCTGTAACTTCTCAGAGAAATCTCAGATCAACCAATCGACTTGTGTTTTGGTCTCTGCATTCCAGATAGCATCCAATATGTGTTTCCCGTTCGAATTTGAGCCCTTGGTTCAAATTTGCAGTTCCTGGCTAAATTGAGTTCTTTCCTCAATTCTGATATATGCTTGGCTGTAACTTCTCAGGGAAAGCTCAGATCAACCAATCGACTTGATTTTCGACTTCTGCATTCCAGATAGCATTCAGTATGTGTTTCTCGTTCGAATTTGAGCTCTGGATCCAAATTTGCAGTTCCTGGCTAAATTGAGTTCTTTCCTCAATTCTGATATATGCTTGGCTGTAACTTCTCAGGGAAATCTCAGATCAACCAATCCACTTGTTTTTCGGCTTCTGCATCCCAGGTAGCATTCAGTATGTGTTTCTCGTTCGAATTTGAGCTCTGGATCCAAATTTGCAGTTCCTGGCTAAATTGAGTTCTTTCCTCAATTCTGATATATGCTTGGCTGTAACTTCTCAGGGAAAGCTCAGATCAACCAATCGACTTGTTTTTTGGTTTCTGCATTCCAGATAGCATTCACTATGTGTTTCTCGTTCGAATTTGAGCTCTGGATCCAAATTTGCAGTTCCTGGCTAAATTGAGTTCTTTTGCCAATTCTGACATACGCTTGGCTGTAACTTCTCAGGGAAAGCTCAGATCAACCAATAGACTTGTTTTTTGGTTTCTGCATTCCAGATAGCATCCAATATGTGATTCTCGTTCAAATTTGGTCCCTTGGTTCAAATTTGCAGTTCCTGGTTAAATTGAGTTCTTTTGCCAATTCTGACCTACTCTTGGCTGTAACTTCTCAGGGATAGCTCAGATCAACAAATCGACTTGTTTTTCGACTTCTGCATTCCAGATAGCATTCAGTATGTGTTTCTCGTTCGAATTTGAGCTGTGGATCCAAATTTGCAGTTCCTGGCTAAATTGAGTTGTTTCCTCAATTCTGATATATGCTTGGCTGTAACTTCTCAGGGAAAGCTCAGATCAACCAATCGACTTGTTTTTCGACTTCTGCATTCCAGATAGCATTCAGTATGTGTTTCTCGTTCGAATTTGAGCTGTGGATCCAAATTTGCAGTTCCTGGCTAAATTGAGTTCTTTCCTCAATTCTGATATATGCTTGGCTGTAACTTCTCAGGGAAAGTTCAGATCAACCAATCGACTTGTTTTTTGGTTTCTGCATCCCAGATAGCATTCAGTATGTGTTTCTCGTTCGAATTTGAGCTCTGGAACCAAATTTGCAGTTCCTGGCTAAATTGAGTTCTTTCCTCAATTCTGATATATGCTTGGCTGTAACTTCTCAGGGAAAGCTCAGATCAACCAATCGACTTGTTTTCCGACTTCTGCATTCCAGATAGCATTCAGTATGTGTTTCTCGTTCGAATTTGAGCTCTGGATCCAAATTTGCAGTTCCTGGCTAAATTGTGTTCTTTCCTCAATTCTGATATATGCTTGGCTGTAACTACTCAGGGAAATCTCAGATCAACCAATCGACTTGTTTTTTGGTTTCTGCATTCCAGATAGCATTCACTATGTATTTCTCGTTCGAATTTGAGCTCTGGATCCAAATTTGCAGTTCCTGGCTAAATTGAGTTGTTTCCTCAATTCTGATATATGCTTGGCTGTAACTTCTCAGGGAAAGCTCAGATCAACCAATCGACTTGTTTTTTGGTTTCTGCATTCCAGATAGCATTCAATATGTGTTTCCCGTTCGAATTTGAGCCCTTGGTTCAAATTTGCAGTTCCTGGCTAAATTGAGTTCTTTCCTCAATTCTGATGTATGCTTGGCTGTAACTTCTCAGGGAAAGCTCAGATCAACCAATCGACTTGTTTTTCGACTTCTGCATTCCAGATAGCATTCAGTATGTGTTTCTCGTTCGAATTTGAGCTGTGGATCCAAATTTGCAGTTCCTGGCTAAATTGAGTTCTTTCCTCAATTCTGATATATGCTTGGCTGTAACTTCTCAGGGAAAGCTCAGATCAACCAATCGACTTGTTTTCCGACTTCTGCATTCCAGATAGCATTCAGTATGTGTTTCTCGTTCGAATTTGAGCTGTGGATCCAAATTTGCAGTTCCTGGCTAAATTGAGTTCTTTCCTCCATTCTGATATATGCTTGGCTGTAACTTCTCAGGGAAAGTTCAGATCAACCAATCGACTTGTTTTTTGGTTTCTGCATCCCAGATAGCATTCAGTATGTGTTTCTCGTTCGAATTTGAGCTCTGGAACCAAATTTGCAGTTCCTGGCTAAATTGAGTTCTTTCCTCAATTCTGATATATGCTTGGCTGTAACTTCTCAGGGACATCTCAGATCGACCAATTGACTTGTTTTTCAGCTTCTGCATCCCAGATAGCATTCAGTATGTGTTTCTCGTTCGAATTTGAGCTCTGGATCCAAATTTGCAGTTCTTGGCTAAATTGAGTTCTTTTGCCAATTCTGACATACACTTGGCTGTAACTTCTCAGGGAAAGCTCAGATCAACCAATAGACTTGTTTTTCGATTTCTGCATCCCAGATAGCATTCAGTATGTGTTTCTCGTTCGAATTTGAGCTCTGGATCCAAATTTGCAGTTCCTGGCTAAATTGAGTTGTTTCCTCAATTCTGATATATGCTTGGCTGTAACTTCTCAGGGAAAGCTCAGATCAACCAATCCACTTGTTTTTTGGTTTCTGCATTCCAGATAGCATTCAATATGTGTTTCCCGTTCGAATTTGAGCCCTTGGTTCAAATTTGCAGTTCCTGGCTAAATTGTGTTCTTTCCTCAATTCTGATATATGCTTGGCTGTAACTACTCAGGGAAATCTCAGATCAACCAATCGACTTGTTTTTTGGTTTCTGCATTCCAGATAGCATTCACTATGTATTTCTCGTTCGAATTTGAGCTCTGGATCCAAATTTGCAGTTCCTGGCTAAATTGAGTTGTTTCCTCAATTCTGATATATGCTTGGCTGTAACTTCTCAGGGAAAGCTCAGATCAACCAATCGACTTGTTTTTTGGTTTCTGCATTCCAGATAGCATTCAATATGTGTTTCCCGTTCGAATTTGAGCCCTTGGTTCAAATTTGCAGTTCCTGGCTAAATTGAGTTCTTTCCTCAATTCTGATGTATGCTTGGCTGTAACTTCTCAGGGAAAGCTCAGATCAACCAATCGACTTGTTTTTCGACTTCTGCATTCCAGATAGCATTCAGTATGTGTTTCTCGTTCGAATTTGAGCTGTGGATCCAAATTTGCAGTTCCTGGCTAAATTGAGTTCTTTCCTCAATTCTGATATATGCTTGGCTGTAACTTCTCAGGGAAAGCTCAGATCAACCAATCGACTTGTTTTCCGACTTCTGCATTCCAGATAGCATTCAGTATGTGTTTCTCGTTCGAATTTGAGCTGTGGATCCAAATTTGCAGTTCCTGGCTAAATTGAGTTCTTTCCTCCATTCTGATATATGCTTGGCTGTAACTTCTCAGGGAAAGTTCAGATCAACCAATCGACTTGTTTTTTGGTTTCTGCATCCCAGATAGCATTCAGTATGTGTTTCTCGTTCGAATTTGAGCTCTGGAACCAAATTTGCAGTTCCTGGCTAAATTGAGTTCTTTCCTCAATTCTGATATATGCTTGGCTGTAACTTCTCAGGGACATCTCAGATCGACCAATTGACTTGTTTTTCAGCTTCTGCATCCCAGATAGCATTCAGTATGTGTTTCTCGTTCGAATTTGAGCTCTGGATCCAAATTTGCAGTTCTTGGCTAAATTGAGTTCTTTTGCCAATTCTGACATACACTTGGCTGTAACTTCTCAGGGAAAGCTCAGATCAACCAATAGACTTGTTTTTCGATTTCTGCATCCCAGATAGCATTCAGTATGTGTTTCTCGTTCGAATTTGAGCTCTGGATCCAAATTTGCAGTTCCTGGCTAAATTGAGTTGTTTCCTCAATTCTGATATATGCTTGGCTGTAACTTCTCAGGGAAAGCTCAGATCAACCAATCCACTTGTTTTTTGGTTTCTGCATTCCAGATAGCATTCAATATGTGTTTCCCGTTCGAATTTGAGCCCTTGGTTCAAATTTGCAGTTCCTGGCTAAATTGAGTTCTTTCCTCAATTCTGATATATGCTTGGCTGTAACTTCTCAGGGAAAGCTCAGATCAACCAATCGACTTGTTTTTCGACTTCTGCATTCCAGATAGCATTCAGTATGTGTTTCTCGTTCGAATTTGAGCTCTGGATCCAAATTTGCAGTTCCTGGCTAAATTGAGTTCTTTCCTCAATTCTGATATATGCTTGGCTGTAACTTCTCAGGGACATCTCAGATCGACCAATTGACTTGTTTTTCAGCTTCTGCATCCCAGATAGCATTCAGTATGTGTTTCTCGTTCGAATTTGAGCTCTGGATCCAAATTTGCAGTTCTTGGCTAAATTGAGTTCCTTTGCCAATTCTGACATACACTTGGCTGTAACTTCTCAGGGAAAGCTCAGATCAACCAATAGACTTGTTTTTCGATTTCTGCATCCCAGATAGCATTCAGTATGGGTTTCTCGTTCGAATTTGAACTCTGGATCCAAATTTGCAGTTCCTGGCTAAATTGAGTTGTTTCCTCAATTCTGATATATGCTTGGCTGTAACTTCTCAGGGAAAGCTCAGATCAACCAATCCACTTGTTTTTTGGTTTCTGCATTCCAGATAGCATTCAATATGTGTTTCCCGTTCGAATTTGAGCCCTTGGTTCAAATTTGCAGTTCCTGGCTAAATTGAGTTCTTTCCTCAATTCTGATATATGCTTGGCTGTAACTTCTCAGGGAAAGCTCAGATCAACCAATCGACTTGTTTTTCGACTTCTGCATTCCAGATAGCATTCAGTATGTGTTTCTCGTTCGAATTTGAGCTCTGGATCCAAATTTGCAGTTCCTGGCTAAATTGAGTTCTTTCCTCAATTCTGATATATGCTTGGCTGTAACTTCTCAGGGACATCTCAGATCGACCAATTGACTTGTTTTTCAGCTTCTGCATCCCAGATAGCATTCAGTATGTGTTTCTCGTTCGAATTTGAGCTCTGGATCCAAATTTGCAGTTCTTGGCTAAATTGAGTTCTTTTGCCAATTCTGACATACACTTGGCTGTAACTTCTCAGGGAAAGCTCAGATCAACCAATAGACTTGTTTTTCGATTTCTGCATCCCAGATAGCATTCAGTATGTGTTTCTCGTTCGAATTTGAGCTCTGGATCCAAATTTGCAGTTCCTGGCTAAATTGAGTTGTTTCCTCAAATCTGATATATGCTTGGCTGTAACTTCTCAGGGAAAGCTCAGATCAACCAATCCACTTGTTTTTTGGTTTCTGCATTCCAGATAGCATTCAATATGTGTTTCCCGTTCGAATTTGAGCCCTTCGTTCAAATTTGCAGTTCCTGGCTAAATTGAGTTCTTTCCTCAATTCTGATATATGCTTGGCTGTAACTTCTCAGGGAAAGCTCAGATCAACCAATCGACTTGTTTTTCGACTTCTGCATTCCAGATAGCATTCAGTATGTGTTTCTCGTTCGAATTTGAGCTCTGGATCCAAATTTGCAGTTCCTGGCTAAATTGAGTTCTTTCCTCAATTCTGATATATGCTTGGCTGTAACTTCTCAGGGAAATCTCAGATCAACCAATCGACTTGTGTTTTGGTCTCTGCATTCCAGATAGCATCCAATATGTGTTTCCCGTTCGAATTTGAGCCCTTGGTTCAAATTTGCAGTTCCTGGCTAAATTGAGTTCTTTCCTCAATTCTGATATATGCTTGGCTGTAACTTCTCAGGGAAATCTCAGATCAACCAATCGACTTGTTTTTCGGCTTCTGCATCCCAGGTAGCATTCAGTATGTGTTTCTCGTTCGAATTTGAGCTCTGGATCCAAATTTGCAGTTCCTGGCTAAATTGAGTTCTTTCCTCCATTCTGATATATGCTTGGCTGTAACTTCTCAGGGAAAGTTCAGATCAACCAATCGACTTGTTTTTTGGTTTCTGCATCCCAGATAGCATTCAGTATGTGTTTCTCGTTCGAATTTGAGCTCTGGAACCAAATTTGCAGTTCCTGGCTAAATTGAGTTCTTTCCTCAATTCTGATATATGCTTGGCTGTAACTTCTCAGGGACATCTCAGATCGACCAATTGACTTGTTTTTCAGCTTCTGCATCCCAGATAGCATTCAGTATGTGTTTCTCGTTCGAATTTGAGCTCTGGATCCAAATTTGCAGTTCCTGGCTAAATTGTGTTCTTTCCTCAATTCTGATATATGCTTGGCTGTAACTACTCAGGGAAATTTCAGATCAACCAATCGACTTGTTTTTTGGTTTCTGCATTCCAGATAGCATTCACTATGTGTTTCTCGTTCGAATTTGAGCTCTGGATCCAAATTTGCAGTTCCTGGCTAAATTGTGTTCTTTCCTCAATTCTGATATATGCTTGGCTGTAACTACTCAGGGAAATTTCAGATCAACCAATCGACTTGTTTTTTGGTTTCTGCATCCCATGTAGCATTCAGTATGTGTTTCTCGTTCGAATTTGAGCTCTGGATCCAAATTTGCAGTTCCTGGCTAAATTGAGTTGTTTCCTCAATTCTGATATATGCTTGGCTGTAACTTCTCAGGGAAAGCTCAGATCAACCAATAGACTTGTTTTTCGATTTCTGCATCCCAGATAGCATTCAGTATGTGTTTCTCGTTCGAATTTGAGCTCTGGATCCAAATTTGCAGTTCCTGGCTAAATTGAGTTGTTTCCTCAATTCTGATATATGCTTGGCTGTAACTTCTCAGGGAAAGCTCAGATCAACCAATCGACTTGTTTTTTGGTCTCTGCATTCCAGATAGCATCCAATATGTGTTTCCCGTTCGAATATGAGCCCTTGGTTCAAATTTGCAGTTCCTGGCTAAATTGAGTTCTTTCCTCCATTCTGATATATGCTTGGCTGTAACTACTCAGGGAAATCTCAGATACACCAATCGACTTGTTTTTCGACTTCTGCATTCCAGATAGCATTCAGTATGTGTTTCTCGTTCGAATTTGAGCTGTGGATCCAAATTTGCAGTTCCTGGGTAAATTGTGTTCTTTCCTCAATTCTGATATATGCTTGGCTGTAACTACTCAGGGAAATCTCAGATCAACCAATCGACTTGTTTTTTGGTTTCTGCATTCCAGATAGCATTCACTATGTATTTCTCGTTCGAATTTGAGCTCTGGATCCAAATTTGCCGTTCCTGGCTAAATTGAGTTCTTTCCTCAATTCTGATATATGCTTGGCTGTAACTTCTCAGGGAAAGCTCAGATCAACCAATCGACTTGTTTTTTGGTTTCTGCATTCCAGATAGCATTCAATATGTGTTTCCCGTTCGAATTTGAGCCCTTGGTTCAAATTTGCAGTTCCTGGCTAAATTGAGTTCTTTCCTCAATTCTGATGTATGCTTGGCTGTAACTTCTCAGGGAAAGCTCAGATCAACCAATCGACTTGTTTTTCGACTTCTGCATTCCAGATACCATTCAGTATGTGTTTCTCGTTCGAATTTGAGCTGTGGATCCAAATTTGCAGTTCCTGGCTAAATTGAGTTCTTTCCTCAATTCTGATATATGCTTGGCTGTAACTTCTCAGGGAAAGCTCAGATCAACCAATCGACTTGTTTTCCGACTTCTGCATTCCAGATAGCATTCAGTATGTGTTTCTCGTTCGAATTTGAGCTGTGGATCCAAATTTGCAGTTCCTGGCTAAATTGAGTTCTTTCCTCAATTCTGATATATGCTTGGCTGTAACTTCTCAGGGAAAGTTCAGATCAACCAATCGACTTGTTTTTTGGTTTCTGCATCCCAGATAGCATTCAGTATGTGTTTCTCGTTCGAATTTGAGCTCTGGAACCAAATTTGCAGTTCCTGGCTAAATTGAGTTCTTTCCTCAATTCTGATATATGCTTGGCTGTAACTTCTCAGGGACATCTCAGATCGACCAATTGACTTGTTTTTCAGCTTCTGCATCCCAGATAGCATTCAGTATGTGTTTCTCGTTCGAATTTGAGCTCTGGATCCAAATTTGCAGTTCCTGGCTAAATTGTGTTCTTTCCTCAATTCTGATATATGCTTGGCTGTAACTACTCAGGGAAATTTCAGATCAACCAATCGACTTGTTTTTTGGTTTCTGCATTCCAGATAGCATTCACTATGTGTTTCTCATTCGAATTTGAGCTCTGGATCCAAATTTGCAGTTCTTGGCTAAATTGAGTTCTTTTGCCAATTCTGACATACACTTGGCTGTAACTTCTCAGGGAAAGCTCAGATCAACCAATTGACTTGTTTTTCGGCTTCTGCATCCCATGTAGCATTCAGTATGTGTTTCTCGTTCGAATTTGAGCTCTGGATCCAAATTTGCAGTTCCTGGCTAAATTGAGTTGTTTCCTCAATTCTGATATATGCTTGGCTGTAACTTCTCAGGGAAAGCTCAGATCAACCAATCGACTTGTTTTTTGGTTTCTGCATCCCAGATAGCATTCAGTATGTGTTTCTCGTTCGAATTTGAGCTCTGGAACCAAATTTGCAGTTCCTGGCTAAATTGTGTTCTTTCCTCAATTCTGATATATGCTTGGCTGTAACTACTCAGGGAAATTTCAGATCAACCAATCGACTTGTTTTTTGGTTTCTGCATTCCAGATAGCATTCACTATGTGTTTCTCATTCGAATTTGAGCTCTGGATCCAAATTTGCAGTTCTTGGCTAAATTGAGTTCTTTTGCCAATTCTGACATACACTTGGCTGTAACTTCTCAGGGAAAGCTCAGATCAACCAATTGACTTGTTTTTCGGCTTCTGCATCCCATGTAGCATTCAGTATGTGTTTCTCGTTCGAATTTGAGCTCTGGATCCAAATTTGCAGTTCCTGGCTAAATTGAGTTGTTTCCTCAATTCTGATATATGCTTGGCTGTAACTTCTCAGGGAAAGCTCAGATCAACCAATCGACTTGTTTTTTGGTTTCTGCATCCCAGATAGCATTCAGTATGTGTTTCTCGTTCGAATTTGAGCTCTGGAACCAAATTTGCAGTTCCTGGCTAAATTGAGTTCTTTCCTCAATTCTGATATATGCTTGGCTGTAACTACTCAGGGAAATTTCAGATCAACCAATCGACTAGTTTTTTGGTCTCTGCATTCCAGATAGCATCCAATATGTGTTTCCCGTTCGAATATGAGCCCTTGGTTCAAATTTGCAGTTCCTGGCTAAATTGAGTTCTTTCCTCCATTCTGATATATGCTTGCCTGTAACTACTCAGGGAAATCTCAGATCAACCAATCGACTTGTTTTTCGACTTCTGCATTCCAGATAGCATTCAGTATGTGTTTCTCGTTCGAATTTGAGCTGTGGATCCAAATTTGCAGTTCCTGGCTAAATTGAGTTCTTTCCTCAATTCTGATATATGCTTGGCTGTAACTTCTCAGGGAAAGCTCAGATCAACCAATCGACTTGTTTTCCGACTTCTGCATTCCAGATAGCATTCAGTATGTGTTTCTCGTTCGAATTTGAGCTCTGGATCCAAATTTGCAGTTCCTGGCTAAATTGTGTTCTTTCCTCAATTCTGATATATGCTTGGCTGTAACTACTCAGGGAAATCTCAGATGAACCAATCGACTTGTTTTTTGGTTTCTGCATTCCAGATAGCATTCACTATGTATTTCTCGTTCGAATTTGAGCTCTGGATCCAAATTTGCAGTTCCTGGCTAAATTGAGTTGTTTCCTCAATTCTGATATATGCTTGGCTGTAACTTCTCAGGGAAAGCTCAGATCAACCAATCGACTTGTTTTTTGGTTTCTGCATTCCAGATAGCATTCAATATGTGTTTCCCGTTCGAATTTGAGCCCTTGGTTCAAATTTGCAGTTCCTGGCTAAATTGAGTTCTTTCCTCAATTCTGATGTATGCTTGGCTGTAACTTCTCAGGGAAAGCTCAGATCAACCAATCGACTTGTTTTTCGACTTCTGCATTCCAGATAGCATTCAGTATGTGTTTCTCGTTCGAATTTGAGCTGTGGATCCAAATTTGCAGTTCCTGGCTAAATTGAGTTCTTTCCTCAATTCTGATATATGCTTGGCTGTAACTTCTCAGGGAAAGCTCAGATCAACCAATCGACTTGTTTTCCGACTTCTGCATTCCAGATAGCATTCAGTATGTGTTTCTCGTTCGAATTTGAGCTGTGGATCCAAATTTGCAGTTCCTGGCTAAATTGAGTTCTTTCCTCAATTCTGATATATGCTTGGCTGTCACTTCTCAGGGAAAGTTCAGATCAACCAATCGACTTGTTTTTTGGTTTCTGCATCCCAGATAGCATTCAGTATGTGTTTCTCGTTCGAATTTGAGCTCTGGAACCAAATTTGCAGTTCCTGGCTAAATTGAGTTCTTTCCTCAATTCTGATATATGCTTGGCTGTAACTTCTCAGGGACATCTCAGATCGACCAATTGACTTGTTTTTCAGCTTCTGCATCCCAGATAGCATTCAGTATGTGTTTCTCGTTCGAATTTGAGCTCTGGATCCAAATTTGCAGTTCCTGGCTAAATTGTGTTCTTTCCTCAATTCTGATATATGCTTGGCTGTAACTACTCAGGGAAATTTCAGATCAACCAATCGACTTGTTTTTTGGTTTCTGCATCCCATGTAGCATTCAGTATGTGTTTCTCGTTCGAATTTGAGCTCTGGATCCAAATTTGCAGTTCCTGGCTAAATTGAGTTGTTTCCTCAATTCTGATATATGCTTGGCTGTAACTTCTCAGGGAAAGCTCAGATCAACCAATAGACTTGTTTTTCGATTTCTGCATCCCAGATAGCATTCAGTATGTGTTTCTCGTTCGAATTTGAGCTCTGGATCCAAATTTGCAGTTCCTGGCTAAATTGAGTTGTTTCCTCAATTCTGATATATGCTTGGCTGTAACTTCTCAGGGAAAGCTCAGATCAACCAATCGACTTGTTTTTTGGTCTCTGCATTCCAGATAGCATCCAATATGTGTTTCCCGTTCGAATATGAGCCCTTGGTTCAAATTTGCAGTTCCTGGCTAAATTGAGTTCTTTCCTCCATTCTGATATATGCTTGGCTGTAACTACTCAGGGAAATCTCAGATACACCAATCGACTTGTTTTTCGACTTCTGCATTCCAGATAGCATTCAGTATGTGTTTCTCGTTCGAATTTGAGCTGTGGATCCAAATTTGCAGTTCCTGGCTAAATTGAGTTCTTTCCTCAATTCTGATATATGCTTGGCTGTAACTTCTCAGGGAAAGCTCAGATCAACCAATCGACTTGTTTTCCGACTTCTGCATTCCAGATAGCATTCAGTATGTGTTTCTTGTTCGAATTTGAGCTCTGGATCCAAATTTGCAGTTCCTGGCTAAATTGTGTTCTTTCCTCAATTCTGATATATGCTTGGCTGTAACTACTCAGGGAAATCTCAGATCAACCAATCGACTTGTTTTTTGGTTTCTGCATTCCAGATAGCATTCACTATGTATTTCTCGTTCGAATTTGAGCTCTGGATCCAAATTTGCCGTTCCTGGCTAAATTGAGTTGTTTCCTCAATTCTGATATATGCTTGGCTGTAACTTCTCAGGGAAAGCTCAGATCAACCAATCGACTTGTTTTTTGGTTTCTGCATTCCAGATAGCATTCAATATGTGTTTCCCGTTCGAATTTGAGCCCTTGGTTCAAATTTGCAGTTCCTGGCTAAATTGAGTTCTTTCCTCAATTCTGATGTATGCTTGGCTGTAACTTCTCAGGGAAAGCTCAGATCAACCAATCGACTTGTTTTTCGACTTCTGCATTCCAGATAGCATTCAGTATGTGTTTCTCGTTCGAATTTGAGCTGTGGATCCAAATTTGCAGTTCCTGGCTAAATTGAGTTCTTTCCTCAATTCTGATATATGCTTGGCTGTAACTTCTCAGGGAAAGCTCAGATCAACCAATCGACTTGTTTTCCGACTTCTGCATTCCAGATAGCATTCAGTATGTGTTTCTCGTTCGAATTTGAGCTGTGGATCCAAATTTGCAGTTCCTGGCTAAATTGAGTTCTTTCCTCAATTCTGATATATGCTTGGCTGTAACTTCTCAGGGAAAGTTCAGATCAACCAATCGACTTGTTTTTTGGTTTCTGCATCCCAGATAGCATTCAGTATGTGTTTCTCGTTCGAATTTGAGCTCTGGAACCAAATTTGCAGTTCCTGGCTAAATTGAATTCTTTCCTCAATTCTGATATATGCTTGGCTGTAACTTCTCAGGGACATCTCAGATCGACCAATTGACTTGTTTTTCAGCTTCTGCATCCCAGATAGCATTCAGTATGTGTTTCTCGTTCGAATTTGAGCTCTGGATCCAAATTTGCAGTTCCTGGCTAAATTGTGTTCTTTCCTCAATTCTGATATATGCTTGGCTGTAACTACTCAGGGAAATTTCAGATCAACCAATCGACTTGTTTTTTGGTTTCTGCATTCCAGATAGCATTCACTATGTGTTTCTCATTCGAATTTGAGCTCTGGATCCAAATTTGCAGTTCTTGGCTAAATTGAGTTCTTTTGCCAATTCTGACATACACTTGGCTGTAACTTCTCAGGGAAAGCTCAGATCAACCAATTGACTTGTTTTTCGGCTTCTGCATCCCATGTCGCATTCAGTATGTGTTTCTCGTTCGAATTTGAGCTCTGGATCCAAATTTGCAGTTCCTGGCTAAATTGAGTTGTTTCCTCAATTCTGATATATGCTTGGCTGTAACTTCTCAGGGAAAGCTCAGATCAACCAATCGACTTGTTTTTTGGTTTCTGCATCCCAGATAGCATTCAGTATGTGTTTCTCGTTCGAATTTGAGCTCTGGAACCAAATTTGCAGTTCCTGGCTAAATTGAGTTCTTTCCTCAATTCTGATATATGCTTGGCTGTAACTACTCAGGGAAATTTCAGATCAACCAATCGACTTGTTTTTTGGTTTCTGCATTCCAGATAGCATTCACTATGTGTTTCTCATTCGAATTTGAGCTCTGGATCCAAATTTGCAGTTCTTGGCTAAATTGAGTTCTTTTGCCAATTCTGACATACACTTGGCTGTAACTTCTCAGGGAAAGCTCAGATCAACCAATTGACTTGTTTTTCGGCTTCTGCATCCCATGTAGCATTCAGTATGTGTTTCTCGTTCGAATTTGAGCTCTGGATCCAAATTTGCAGTTCCTGGCTAAATTGAGTTGTTTCCTCAATTCTGATATATGCTTGGCTGTAACTTCTCAGGGAAAGCTCAGATCAACCAATCGACTTGTTTTTTGGTCTCTGCATTCCAGATAGCATCCAATATGTGTTTCCCGTTCGAATATGAGCCCTTGGTTCAAATTTGCAGTTCCTGGCTAAATTGAGTTCTTTCCTCCATTCTGATATATGCTTGCCTGTAACTACTCAGGGAAATCTCAGATCAACCAATCGACTTGTTTTTCGACTTCTGCATTCCAGATAGCATTCAGTATGTGTTTCTCGTTCGAATTTGAGCTGTGGATCCAAATTTGCAGTTCCTGGCTAAATTGAGTTCTTTCCTCAATTCTGATATATGCTTGGCTGTAACTTCTCAGGGAAAGCTCAGATCAACCAATCGACTTGTTTTCCGACTTCTGCATTCCAGATAGCATTCAGTATGTGTTTCTCGTTCGAATTTGAGCTCTGGATCCAAATTTGCAGTTCCTGGCTAAATTGTGTTCTTTCCTCAATTCTGATATATGCTTGGCTGTAACTACTCAGGGAAATCTCAGATCAACCAATCGACTTGTTTTTTGGTTTCTGCATTCCAGATAGCATTCAATATGTGTTTCCCGTTCGAATTTGAGCCCTTGGTTCAAATTTGCAGTTCCTGGCTAAATTGAGTTCTTTCCTCAATTCTGATGTATGCTTGGCTGTAACTTCTCAGGGAAAGCTCAGATCAACCAATCGACTTGTTTTTCGACTTCTGCATTCCAGATAGCATTCAGTATGTGTTTCTCGTTCGAATTTGAGCTGTGGATCCAAATTTGCAGTTCCTGGCTAAATTGAGTTCTTTCCTCAATTCTGATATATGCTTGGCTGTAACTTCTCAGGGAAAGCTCAGATCAACCAATCGACTTGTTTTCCGACTTCTGCATTCCAGATAGCATTCAGTATGTGTTTCTCGTTCGAATTTGAGCTGTGGATCCAAATTTGCAGTTCCTGGCTAAATTGAGTTCTTTCCTCAATTCTGATATATGCTTGGCTGTAACTTCTCAGGGAAAGTTCAGATCAACCAATCGACTTGTTTTTTGGTTTCTGCATCCCAGATAGCATTCAGTATGTGTTTCTCGTTCGAATTTGAGCTCTGGAACCAAATTTGCAGTTCCTGGCTAAATTGAGTTCTTTCCTCAATTCTGATATATGCTTGGCTGTAACTTCTCAGGGACATCTCAGATCGACCAATTGACTTGTTTTTCAGCTTCTGCATCCCAGATAGCATTCAGTATGTGTTTCTCGTTCGAATTTGAGCTCTGGATCCAAATTTGCAGTTCCTTGCTAAATTGTGTTCTTTCCTCAATTCTGATATATGCTTGGCTGTAACTACTCAGGGAAATTTCAGATCAACCAATCGACTTGTTTTTTGGTTTCTGCATTCCAGATAGCATTCACTATGTGTTTCTCATTCGAATTTGAGCTCTGGATCCAAATTTGCAGTTCTTGGCTAAATTGAGTTCTTTTGCCAATTCTGACATACACTTGGCTGTAACTTCTCAGGGAAAGCTCAGATCAACCAATTGACTTGTTTTTCGGCTTCTGCATCCCATGTAGCATTCAGTATGTGTTTCTCGTTCGAATTTGAGCTCTGGATCCAAATTTGCAGTTCCTGGCTAAATTGAGTTGTTTCCTCAATTCTGATATATGCTTGGCTGTAACTTCTCAGGGAAAGCTCAGATCAACCAATAGACTTGTTTTTCGATTTCTGCATCCCAGATAGCATTCAGTATGTGTTTCTCGTTCGAATTTGAGCTCTGGATCCAAATTTGCAGTTCCTGGCTAAATTGAATTGTTTCCTCAATTCTGATATATGCTTGGCTGTAACTTCTCAGGGAAAGCTCAGATCAACCAATCGACTTGTTTTTTGGTTTCTGCATCCCAGATAGCATTCAGTATGTGTTTCTCGTTCGAATTTGAGCTCTGGAACCAAATTTGCAGTTCCTGGCTAAATTGAGTTCTTTCCTCAATTCTGATATATGCTTGGCTGTAACTACTCAGGGAAATTTCAGATCAACCAATCGACTTGTTTTTTGGTTTCTGCATTCCAGATAGCATTCACTATGTGTTTCTCATTCGAATTTGAGCTCTGGATCCAAATTTGCAGTTCTTGGCTAAATTGAGTTCTTTTGCCAATTCTGACATACACTTGGCTGTAACTTCTCAGGGAAAGCTCAGATCAACCAATTGACTTGTTTTTCGGCTTCTGCATCCCATGTAGCATTCAGTATGTGTTTCTCGTTCGAATTTGAGCTCTGGATCCAAATTTGCAGTTCCTGGCTAAATTGAGTTGTTTCCTCAATTCTGATATATGCTTGGCTGTAACTTCTCAGGGAAAGCTCAGATCAACCAATCGACTTGTTTTTTGGTCTCTGCATTCCAGATAGCATTCAGTATGTGTTTCTCGTTCGAATTTGAGCTGTGGATCCAAATTTGCAGTTCCTGGCTAAATTGAGTTCTTTCCTCAATTCTGATATATGCTTGGCTGTAACTTCTCAGGGAAAGCTCAGATCAACCAATCGACTTGTTTTCCGACTTCTGCATTCCAGATAGCATTCAGTATGTGTTTCTCGTTCGAATTTGAGCTGTGGATCCAAATTTGCAGTTCCTGGCTAAATTGAGTTCTTTCCTCAATTCTGATATATGCTTGGCTGTAACTTCTCAGGGAAAGTTCAGATCAACCAATCGACTTGTTTTTTGGTTTCTGCATCCCAGATAGCATTCAGTATGTGTTTCTCGTTCGAATTTGAGCTCTGGAACCAAATTTGCAGTTCCTGGCTAAATTGAGTTCTTTCCTCAATTCTGATATATGCTTGGCTGTAACTTCTCAGGGACATCTCAGATCGACCAATTGACTTGTTTTTCAGCTTCTGCATCCCAGATAGCATTCAGTATGTGTTTCTCGTTCGAATTTGAGCTCTGGATCCAAATTTGCAGTTCCTGGCTAAATTGTGTTCTTTCCTCAATTCTGATATATGCTTGGCTGTAACTACTCAGGGAAATTTCAGATCAACCAATCGACTTGTTTTTTGGTTTCTGCATCCCATGTAGCATTCAGAATGTTTTTCTCGTTCGAATTTGAGCTCTGGATCCAAATTTGCAGTTCCTGGCTAAATTGAGTTGTTTCCTCAATTCTGATATATGCTTGGCTGTAACTTCTCAGGGAAAGCTCAGATCAACCAATAGACTTGTTTTTCGATTTCTGCATCCCAGATAGCATTCAGTATGTGTTTCTCGTTCGAATTTGAGCTCTGGATCCAAATTTGCAGTTCCTGGCTAAATTGAGTTGTTTCCTCAATTCTGATATATGCTTGGCTGTAACTTCTCAGGGAAAGCTCAGATCAACCAATCGACTTGTTTTTTGGTCTCTGCATTCCAGATAGCATCCAATATGTGTTTCCCGTTCGAATATGAGCCCTTGGTTCAAATTTGCAGTTCCTGGCTAAATTGAGTTCTTTCCTCCATTCTGATATATGCTTGGCTGTAACTACTCAGGGAAATCTCAGATACACCAATCGACTTGTTTTTCGACTTCTGCATTCCAGATAGCATTCAGTATGTGTTTCTCGTTCGAATTTGAGCTGTGGATCCAAATTTGCAGTTCCTGGCTAAATTGAGTTCTTTCCTCAATTCTGATATATGCTTGGCTGTAACTTCTCAGGGAAAGCTCAGATCAACCAATCGACTTGTTTTCCGACTTCTGCATTCCAGATAGCATTCAGTATGTGTTTCTTGTTCGAATTTGAGCTCTGGATCCAAATTTGCAGTTCCTGGCTAAATTGTGTTCTTTCCT
The DNA here is from genome assembly GCA_039707465.1 of Rhabdophis nuchalis. NCBI lineage: Eukaryota > Metazoa > Chordata > Lepidosauria > Squamata > Natricidae > Rhabdophis > Rhabdophis nuchalis. Next base: position 17,346,987 of record CM077653.1, read on the forward strand.
CAATTCTGATATATGCTTGGCTGTAACTACTCAGGGAAATCTCAGATCAACCAATCGACTTGTTTTTTGGTTTCTGCATTCCAGATAGCATTCACTATGTATTTCTCGTTCGAATTTGAGCTCTGGATCCAAATTTGCCGTTCCTGGCTAAATTGAGTTGTTTCCTCAATTCTGATATATGCTTGGCTGTAACTTCTCAGGGAAAGCTCAGATCAACCAATCGACTTGTTTTTTGGTTTCTGCATCCCAGATAGCATTCAGTATGTGTTTCTCGTTCGAATTTGAGCTCTGGAACCAAATTTGCAGTTCCTGGCTAAATTGAGTTCTTTCCTCAATTCTGATATATGCTTGGCTGTAACTTCTCAGGGACATCTCAGATCGACCAATTGACTTGTTTTTCAGCTTCTGCATCCCAGATAGCATTCAGTATGTGTTTCTCGTTCGAATTTGAGCTCTGGATCCAAATTTGCAGTTCCTGGCTAAATTGTGTTCTTTCCTCAATTCTGATATATGCTTGGCTGTAACTACTCAGGGAAATTTCAGATCAACCAATCGACTTGTTTTTTGGTTTCTGCATCCCATGTAGCATTCAGTATGTGTTTCTCGTTCGAATTTGAGCTCTGGATCCAAATTTGCAGTTCCTGGCTAAATTGAGTTGTTTCCTCAATTCTGATATATGCTTGGCTGTAACTTCTCAGGGAAAGCTCAGATCAACCAATAGACTTGTTTTTCGATTTCTGCATCCCAGATAGCATTCAGTATGTGTTTCTCGTTCGAATTTGAGCTCTGGATCCAAATTTGCAGTTCCTGGCTAAATTGAGTTGTTTCCTCAATTCTGATATATGCTTGGCTGTAACTTCTCAGGGAAAGCTCAGATCAACCAATCGACTTGTTTTTTGGTCTCTGCATTCCAGATAGCATCCAATATGTGTTTCCCGTTCGAATATGAGCCCTTGGTTCAAATTTGCAGTTCCTGGCTAAATTGAGTTCTTTCCTCCATTCTGATATATGCTTGGCTGTAACTACTCAGGGAAATCTCAGATACACCAATCGACTTGTTTTTCGACTTCTGCATTCCAGATAGCATTCAGTATGTGTTTCTCGTTCGAATTTGAGCTGTGGATCCAAATTTGCAGTTCCTGGCTAAATTGAGTTCTTTCCTCAATTCTGATATATGCTTGGCTGTAACTTCTCAGGGAAAGCTCAGATCAACCAATCGACTTGTTTTCCGACTTCTGCATTCCAGATAGCATTCAGTATGTGTTTCTTGTTCGAATTTGAGCTCTGGATCCAAATTTGCAGTTCCTGGCTAAATTGTGTTCTTTCCTCAATTCTGATATATGCTTGGCTGTAACTACTCAGGGAAATCTCAGATCAACCAATCGACTTGTTTTTTGGTTTCTGCATTCCAGATAGCATTCACTATGTATTTCTCGTTCGAATTTGAGCTCTGGATCCAAATTTGCCGTTCCTGGCTAAATTGAGTTGTTTCCTCAATTCTGATATATGCTTGGCTGTAACTTCTCAGGGAAAGCTCAGATCAACCAATCGACTTGTTTTTTGGTTTCTGCATTCCAGATAGCATTCAATATGTGTTTCCCGTTCGAATTTGAGCCCTTGGTTCAAATTTGCAGTTCCTGGCTAAATTGAGTTCTTTCCTCAATTCTGATGTATGCTTGGCTGTAACTTCTCAGGGAAAGCTCAGATCAACCAATCGACTTGTTTTTCGACTTCTGCATTCCAGATAGCATTCAGTATGTGTTTCTCGTTCGAATTTGAGCTGTGGATCCAAATTTGCAGTTCCTGGCTAAATTGAGTTCTTTCCTCAATTCTGATATATGCTTGGCTGTAACTTCTCAGGGAAAGCTCAGATCAACCAATCGACTTGTTTTCCGACTTCTGCATTCCAGATAGCATTCAGTATGTGTTTCTCGTTCGAATTTGAGCTGTGGATCCAAATTTGCAGTTCCTGGCTAAATTGAGTTCTTTCCTCAATTCTGATATATGCTTGGCTGTAACTTCTCAGGGAAAGTTCAGATCAACCAATCGACTTGTTTTTTGGTTTCTGCATCCCAGATAGCATTCAGTATGTGTTTCTCGTTCGAATTTGAGCTCTGGAACCAAATTTGCAGTTCCTGGCTAAATTGAGTTCTTTCCTCAATTCTGATATATGCTTGGCTGTAACTTCTCAGGGACATCTCAGATCGACCAATTGACTTGTTTTTCAGCTTCTGCATCCCAGATAGCATTCAGTATGTGTTTCTCGTTCGAATTTGAGCTCTGGATCCAAATTTGCAGTTCCTGGCTAAATTGTGTTCTTTCCTCAATTCTGATATATGCTTGGCTGTAACTACTCAGGGAAATTTCAGATCAACCAATCGACTTGTTTTTTGGTTTCTGCATTCCAGATAGCATTCACTATGTGTTTCTCATTCGAATTTGAGCTCTGGATCCAAATTTGCAGTTCTTGGCTAAATTGAGTTCTTTTGCCAATTCTGACATACACTTGGCTGTAACTTCTCAGGGAAAGCTCAGATCAACCAATTGACTTGTTTTTCGGCTTCTGCATCCCATGTCGCATTCAGTATGTGTTTCTCGTTCGAATTTGAGCTCTGGATCCAAATTTGCAGTTCCTGGCTAAATTGAGTTGTTTCCTCAATTCTGATATATGCTTGGCTGTAACTTCTCAGGGAAAGCTCAGATCAACCAATCGACTTGTTTTTTGGTTTCTGCATCCCAGATAGCATTCAGTATGTGTTTCTCGTTCGAATTTGAGCTCTGGAACCAAATTTGCAGTTCCTGGCTAAATTGAGTTCTTTCCTCAATTCTGATATATGCTTGGCTGTAACTACTCAGGGAAATTTCAGATCAACCAATCGACTTGTTTTTTGGTTTCTGCATTCCAGATAGCATTCACTATGTGTTTCTCATTCGAATTTGAGCTCTGGATCCAAATTTGCAGTTCTTGGCTAAATTGAGTTCTTTTGCCAATTCTGACATACACTTGGCTGTAACTTCTCAGGGAAAGCTCAGATCAACCAATTGACTTGTTTTTCGGCTTCTGCATCCCATGTAGCATTCAGTATGTGTTTCTCGTTCGAATTTGAGCTCTGGATCCAAATTTGCAGTTCCTGGCTAAATTGAGTTGTTTCCTCAATTCTGATATATGCTTGGCTGTAACTTCTCAGGGAAAGCTCAGATCAACCAATCGACTTGTTTTTTGGTCTCTGCATTCCAGATAGCATCCAATATGTGTTTCCCGTTCGAATATGAGCCCTTGGTTCAAATTTGCAGTTCCTGGCTAAATTGAGTTCTTTCCTCCATTCTGATATATGCTTGCCTGTAACTACTCAGGGAAATCTCAGATCAACCAATCGACTTGTTTTTCGACTTCTGCATTCCAGATAGCATTCAGTATGTGTTTCTCGTTCGAATTTGAGCTGTGGATCCAAATTTGCAGTTCCTGGCTAAATTGAGTTCTTTCCTCAATTCTGATATATGCTTGGCTGTAACTTCTCAGGGAAAGCTCAGATCAACCAATCGACTTGTTTTCCGACTTCTGCATTCCAGATAGCATTCAGTATGTGTTTCTCGTTCGAATTTGAGCTCTGGATCCAAATTTGCAGTTCCTGGCTAAATTGTGTTCTTTCCTCAATTCTGATATATGCTTGGCTGTAACTACTCAGGGAAATCTCAGATCAACCAATCGACTTGTTTTTTGGTTTCTGCATTCCAGATAGCATTCAATATGTGTTTCCCGTTCGAATTTGAGCCCTTGGTTCAAATTTGCAGTTCCTGGCTAAATTGAGTTCTTTCCTCAATTCTGATGTATGCTTGGCTGTAACTTCTCAGGGAAAGCTCAGATCAACCAATCGACTTGTTTTTCGACTTCTGCATTCCAGATAGCATTCAGTATGTGTTTCTCGTTCGAATTTGAGCTGTGGATCCAAATTTGCAGTTCCTGGCTAAATTGAGTTCTTTCCTCAATTCTGATATATGCTTGGCTGTAACTTCTCAGGGAAAGCTCAGATCAACCAATCGACTTGTTTTCCGACTTCTGCATTCCAGATAGCATTCAGTATGTGTTTCTCGTTCGAATTTGAGCTGTGGATCCAAATTTGCAGTTCCTGGCTAAATTGAGTTCTTTCCTCAATTCTGATATATGCTTGGCTGTAACTTCTCAGGGAAAGTTCAGATCAACCAATCGACTTGTTTTTTGGTTTCTGCATCCCAGATAGCATTCAGTATGTGTTTCTCGTTCGAATTTGAGCTCTGGAACCAAATTTGCAGTTCCTGGCTAAATTGAGTTCTTTCCTCAATTCTGATATATGCTTGGCTGTAACTTCTCAGGGACATCTCAGATCGACCAATTGACTTGTTTTTCAGCTTCTGCATCCCAGATAGCATTCAGTATGTGTTTCTCGTTCGAATTTGAGCTCTGGATCCAAATTTGCAGTTCCTTGCTAAATTGTGTTCTTTCCTCAATTCTGATATATGCTTGGCTGTAACTACTCAGGGAAATTTCAGATCAACCAATCGACTTGTTTTTTGGTTTCTGCATTCCAGATAGCATTCACTATGTGTTTCTCATTCGAATTTGAGCTCTGGATCCAAATTTGCAGTTCTTGGCTAAATTGAGTTCTTTTGCCAATTCTGACATACACTTGGCTGTAACTTCTCAGGGAAAGCTCAGATCAACCAATTGACTTGTTTTTCGGCTTCTGCATCCCATGTAGCATTCAGTATGTGTTTCTCGTTCGAATTTGAGCTCTGGATCCAAATTTGCAGTTCCTGGCTAAATTGAGTTGTTTCCTCAATTCTGATATATGCTTGGCTGTAACTTCTCAGGGAAAGCTCAGATCAACCAATAGACTTGTTTTTCGATTTCTGCATCCCAGATAGCATTCAGTATGTGTTTCTCGTTCGAATTTGAGCTCTGGATCCAAATTTGCAGTTCCTGGCTAAATTGAATTGTTTCCTCAATTCTGATATATGCTTGGCTGTAACTTCTCAGGGAAAGCTCAGATCAACCAATCGACTTGTTTTTTGGTTTCTGCATCCCAGATAGCATTCAGTATGTGTTTCTCGTTCGAATTTGAGCTCTGGAACCAAATTTGCAGTTCCTGGCTAAATTGAGTTCTTTCCTCAATTCTGATATATGCTTGGCTGTAACTACTCAGGGAAATTTCAGATCAACCAATCGACTTGTTTTTTGGTTTCTGCATTCCAGATAGCATTCACTATGTGTTTCTCATTCGAATTTGAGCTCTGGATCCAAATTTGCAGTTCTTGGCTAAATTGAGTTCTTTTGCCAATTCTGACATACACTTGGCTGTAACTTCTCAGGGAAAGCTCAGATCAACCAATTGACTTGTTTTTCGGCTTCTGCATCCCATGTAGCATTCAGTATGTGTTTCTCGTTCGAATTTGAGCTCTGGATCCAAATTTGCAGTTCCTGGCTAAATTGAGTTGTTTCCTCAATTCTGATATATGCTTGGCTGTAACTTCTCAGGGAAAGCTCAGATCAACCAATCGACTTGTTTTTTGGTCTCTGCATTCCAGATAGCATTCAGTATGTGTTTCTCGTTCGAATTTGAGCTGTGGATCCAAATTTGCAGTTCCTGGCTAAATTGAGTTCTTTCCTCAATTCTGATATATGCTTGGCTGTAACTTCTCAGGGAAAGCTCAGATCAACCAATCGACTTGTTTTCCGACTTCTGCATTCCAGATAGCATTCAGTATGTGTTTCTCGTTCGAATTTGAGCTGTGGATCCAAATTTGCAGTTCCTGGCTAAATTGAGTTCTTTCCTCAATTCTGATATATGCTTGGCTGTAACTTCTCAGGGAAAGTTCAGATCAACCAATCGACTTGTTTTTTGGTTTCTGCATCCCAGATAGCATTCAGTATGTGTTTCTCGTTCGAATTTGAGCTCTGGAACCAAATTTGCAGTTCCTGGCTAAATTGAGTTCTTTCCTCAATTCTGATATATGCTTGGCTGTAACTTCTCAGGGACATCTCAGATCGACCAATTGACTTGTTTTTCAGCTTCTGCATCCCAGATAGCATTCAGTATGTGTTTCTCGTTCGAATTTGAGCTCTGGATCCAAATTTGCAGTTCCTGGCTAAATTGTGTTCTTTCCTCAATTCTGATATATGCTTGGCTGTAACTACTCAGGGAAATTTCAGATCAACCAATCGACTTGTTTTTTGGTTTCTGCATCCCATGTAGCATTCAGAATGTTTTTCTCGTTCGAATTTGAGCTCTGGATCCAAATTTGCAGTTCCTGGCTAAATTGAGTTGTTTCCTCAATTCTGATATATGCTTGGCTGTAACTTCTCAGGGAAAGCTCAGATCAACCAATAGACTTGTTTTTCGATTTCTGCATCCCAGATAGCATTCAGTATGTGTTTCTCGTTCGAATTTGAGCTCTGGATCCAAATTTGCAGTTCCTGGCTAAATTGAGTTGTTTCCTCAATTCTGATATATGCTTGGCTGTAACTTCTCAGGGAAAGCTCAGATCAACCAATCGACTTGTTTTTTGGTCTCTGCATTCCAGATAGCATCCAATATGTGTTTCCCGTTCGAATATGAGCCCTTGGTTCAAATTTGCAGTTCCTGGCTAAATTGAGTTCTTTCCTCCATTCTGATATATGCTTGGCTGTAACTACTCAGGGAAATCTCAGATACACCAATCGACTTGTTTTTCGACTTCTGCATTCCAGATAGCATTCAGTATGTGTTTCTCGTTCGAATTTGAGCTGTGGATCCAAATTTGCAGTTCCTGGCTAAATTGAGTTCTTTCCTCAATTCTGATATATGCTTGGCTGTAACTTCTCAGGGAAAGCTCAGATCAACCAATCGACTTGTTTTCCGACTTCTGCATTCCAGATAGCATTCAGTATGTGTTTCTTGTTCGAATTTGAGCTCTGGATCCAAATTTGCAGTTCCTGGCTAAATTGTGTTCTTTCCTCAATTCTGATATATGCTTGGCTGTAACTACTCAGGGAAATCTCAGATCAACCAATCGACTTGTTTTTTGGTTTCTGCATTCCAGATAGCATTCACTATGTATTTCTCGTTCGAATTTGAGCTCTGGATCCAAATTTGCCGTTCCTGGCTAAATTGAGTTGTTTCCTCAATTCTGATATATGCTTGGCTGTAACTTCTCAGGGAAAGCTCAGATCAACCAATCGACTTGTTTTTTGGTTTCTGCATTCCAGATAGCATTCAATATGTGTTTCCCGTTCGAATTTGAGCCCTTGGTTCAAATTTGCAGTTCCTGGCTAAATTGAGTTCTTTCCTCAATTCTGATGTATGCTTGGCTGTAACTTCTCAGGGAAAGCTCAGATCAACCAATCGACTTGTTTTTCGACTTCTGCATTCCAGATAGCATTCAGTATGTGTTTCTCGTTCGAATTTGAGCTGTGGATCCAAATTTGCAGTTCCTGGCTAAATTGAGTTCTTTCCTCAATTCTGATATATGCTTGGCTGTAACTTCTCAGGGAAAGCTCAGATCAACCAATCGACTTGTTTTCCGACTTCTGCATTCCAGATAGCATTCAGTATGTGTTTCTCGTTCGAATTTGAGCTGTGGATCCAAATTTGCAGTTCCTGGCTAAATTGAGTTCTTTCCTCAATTCTGATATATGCTTGGCTGTAACTTCTCAGGGAAAGTTCAGATCAACCAATCGACTTGTTTTTTGGTTTCTGCATCCCAGATAGCATTCAGTATGTGTTTCTCGTTCGAATTTGAGCTCTGGAACCAAATTTGCAGTTCCTGGCTAAATTGAGTTCTTTCCTCAATTCTGATATATGCTTGGCTGTAACTTCTCAGGGACATCTCAGATCGACCAATTGACTTGTTTTTCAGCTTCTGCATCCCAGATAGCATTCAGTATGTGTTTCTCGTTCGAATTTGAGCTCTGGATCCAAATTTGCAGTTCCTGGCTAAATTGTGTTCTTTCCTCAATTCTGATATATGCTTGGCTGTAACTACTCAGGGAAATTTCAGATCAACCAATCGACTTGTTTTTTGGTTTCTGCATTCCAGATAGCATTCACTATGTGTTTCTCATTCGAATTTGAGCTCTGGATCCAAATTTGCAGTTCTTGGCTAAATTGAGTTCTTTTGCCAATTCTGACATACACTTGGCTGTAACTTCTCAGGGAAAGCTCAGATCAACCAATTGACTTGTTTTTCGGCTTCTGCATCCCATGTCGCATTCAGTATGTGTTTCTCGTTCGAATTTGAGCTCTGGATCCAAATTTGCAGTTCCTGGCTAAATTGAGTTGTTTCCTCAATTCTGATATATGCTTGGCTGTAACTTCTCAGGGAAAGCTCAGATCAACCAATCGACTTGTTTTTTGGTTTCTGCATCCCAGATAGCATTCAGTATGTGTTTCTCGTTCGAATTTGAGCTCTGGAACCAAATTTGCAGTTCCTGGCTAAATTGAGTTCTTTCCTCAATTCTGATATATGCTTGGCTGTAACTACTCAGGGAAATTTCAGATCAACCAATCGACTTGTTTTTTGGTTTCTGCATTCCAGATAGCATTCACTATGTGTTTCTCATTCGAATTTGAGCTCTGGATCCAAATTTGCAGTTCTTGGCTAAATTGAGTTCTTTTGCCAATTCTGACATACACTTGGCTGTAACTTCTCAGGGAAAGCTCAGATCAACCAATTGACTTGTTTTTCGGCTTCTGCATCCCATGTAGCATTCAGTATGTGTTTCTCGTTCGAATTTGAGCTCTGGATCCAAATTTGCAGTTCCTGGCTAAATTGAGTTGTTTCCTCAATTCTGATATATGCTTGGCTGTAACTTCTCAGGGAAAGCTCAGATCAACCAATCGACTTGTTTTTTGGTCTCTGCATTCCAGATAGCATCCAATATGTGTTTCCCGTTCGAATATGAGCCCTTGGTTCAAATTTGCAGTTCCTGGCTAAATTGAGTTCTTTCCTCCATTCTGATATATGCTTGCCTGTAACTACTCAGGGAAATCTCAGATCAACCAATCGACTTGTTTTTCGACTTCTGCATTCCAGATAGCATTCAGTATGTGTTTCTCGTTCGAATTTGAGCTGTGGATCCAAATTTGCAGTTCCTGGCTAAATTGAGTTCTTTCCTCAATTCTGATATATGCTTGGCTGTAACTTCTCAGGGAAAGCTCAGATCAACCAATCGACTTGTTTTCCGACTTCTGCATTCCAGATAGCATTCAGTATGTGTTTCTCGTTCGAATTTGAGCTCTGGATCCAAATTTGCAGTTCCTGGCTAAATTGTGTTCTTTCCTCAATTCTGATATATGCTTGGCTGTAACTACTCAGGGAAATCTCAGATCAACCAATCGACTTGTTTTTTGGTTTCTGCATTCCAGATAGCATTCACTATGTATTTCTCGTTCGAATTTGAGCTCTGGATCCAAATTTGCAGTTCCTGGCTAAATTGAGTTGTTTCCTCAATTCTGATATATGCTTGGCTGTAACTTCTCAGGGAAAGCTCAGATCAACCAATCGACTTGTTTTTTGGTTTCTGCATTCCAGATAGCATTCAATATGTGTTTCCCGTTCGAATTTGAGCCCTTGGTTCAAATTTGCAGTTCCTGGCTAAATTGAGTTCTTTCCTCAATTCTGATGTATGCTTGGCTGTAACTTCTCAGGGAAAGCTCAGATCAACCAATCGACTTGTTTTTCGACTTCTGCATTCCAGATAGCATTCAGTATGTGTTTCTCGTTCGAATTTGAGCTGTGGATCCAAATTTGCAGTTCCTGGCTAAATTGAGTTCTTTCCTCAATTCTGATATATGCTTGGCTGTAACTTCTCAGGGAAAGCTCAGATCAACCAATCGACTTGTTTTCCGACTTCTGCATTCCAGATAGCATTCAGTATGTGTTTCTCGTTCGAATTTGAGCTGTGGATCCAAATTTGCAGTTCCTGGCTAAATTGAGTTCTTTCCTCAATTCTGATATATGCTTGGCTGTAACTTCTCAGGGAAAGTTCAGATCAACCAATCGACTTGTTTTTTGGTTTCTGCATCCCAGATAGCATTCAGTATGTGTTTCTCGTTCGAATTTGAGCTCTGGAACCAAATTTGCAGTTCCTGGCTAAATTGAGTTCTTTCCTCAATTCTGATATATGCTTGGCTGTAACTTCTCAGGGACATCTCAGATCGACCAATTGACTTGTTTTTCAGCTTCTGCATCCCAGATAGCATTCAGTATGTGTTTCTCGTTCGAATTTGAGCTCTGGATCCAAATTTGCAGTTCCTGGCTAAATTGTGTTCTTTCCTCAATTCTGATATATGCTTGGCTGTAACTACTCAGGGAAATTTCAGATCAACCAATCGACTTGTTTTTTGGTTTCTGCATTCCAGATAGCATTCACTATGTGTTTCTCATTCGAATTTGAGCTCTGGATCCAAATTTGCAGTTCTTGGCTAAATTGAGTTCTTTTGCCAATTCTGACATACACTTGGCTGTAACTTCTCAGGGAAAGCTCAGATCAACCAATTGACTTGTTTTTCGGCTTCTGCATCCCATGTAGCATTCAGTATGTGTTTCTCGTTCGAATTTGAGCTCTGGATCCAAATTTGCAGTTCCTGGCTAAATTGAGTTGTTTCCTCAATTCTGATATATGCTTGGCTGTAACTTCTCAGGGAAAGCTCAGATCAACCAATAGACTTGTTTTTCGATTTCTGCATCCCAGATAGCATTCAGTATGTGTTTCTCGTTCGAATTTGAGCTCTGGATCCAAATTTGCAGTTCCTGGCTAAATTGAATTGTTTCCTCAATTCTGATATATGCTTGGCTGTAACTTCTCAGGGAAAGCTCAGATCAACCAATCGACTTGTTTTTTTGTTTCTGCATCCCAGATAGCATTCAGTATGTGTTTCTCGTTCGAATTTGAGCTCTGGAACCAAATTTGCAGTTCCTGGCTAAATTGAGTTCTTTCCTCAATTCTGATATATGCTTGGCTGTAACTACTCAGGGAAATTTCAGATCAACCAATCGACTTGTTTTTTGGTTTCTGCATTCCAGATAGCATTCACTATGTGTTTCTCATTCGAATTTGAGCTCTGGATCCAAATTTGCAGTTCTTGGCTAAATTGAGTTCTTTTGCCAATTCTGACATACACTTGGCTGTAACTTCTCAGGGAAAGCTCAGATCAACCAATTGACTTGTTTTTCGGCTTCTGCATCCCATGTAGCATTCAGTATGTGTTTCTCGTTCGAATTTGAGCTCTGGATCCAAATTTGCAGTTCCTGGCTAAATTGAGTTGTTTCCTCAATTCTGATATATGCTTGGCTGTAACTTCTCAGGGAAAGCTCAGATCAACCAATCGACTTGTTTTTTGGTCTCTGCATTCCAGATAGCATCCAATATGTGTTTCCCGTTCGAATATGAGCCCTTGGTTCAAATTTGCAGTTCCTGGCTAAATTGAGTTCTTTCCTCCATTCTGATATATGCTTGGCTGTAACTACTCAGGGAAATCTCAGATCAACCAATCGACTTGTTTTTTGGTTTCTGCATTCCAGATAGCATTCAGTATGTGTTTCTCGTTCGAATTTGAGCTCTGGATCCAAATTTGCAGTTCCTGGCTAAATTGAGTTCTTTCCTCAATTCTGATATATGCTTGGCTGTAACTTCTCAGGGAAAGCTCAGATCAACCAATCGACTTGTTTTTTGGTTTCTGCATTCCAGATAGCATTCACTATGTGTTTCTCGTTCGAATTTGAGCTCTGGATCCAAATTTCCAGTTCCTGGCTAAATTGAGTTCTTTTGCCAATTCTGACATACGCTTGGCTGTAACTTCTCAGGGAAAGCTCAGATCAACCAATCCACTTGTTTTTTGGTTTCTGCATTCCAGATAGCATTCAATATGTGTTTCCAGTTCGAATTTGAGCCCTTGGTTCAAATTTGCAGTTCCTGGCTAAATTGAGTTCTTTCCTCAATTCTGATATATGCTTGGCTGTAACTTCTCAGGGAAAGCTCAGATCAACCAATCGACTTGTTTTTCGACTTCTGCATTCCAGATAGCATTCAGTATGTGTTTCTCGTTCGAATTTGAGCTGTGGATCCAAATTTGCAGTTCCTGGCTAAATTGAGTTCTTTCCTCAATTCTGATATATGCTTGGCTGTAACTTCTCAGGGAAAGCTCAGATCAACCAATCGACTTGTTTTCCGACTTCTGCATTCCAGATAGCATTCAGTATGTCTTTCTCGTTCGAATTTGAGCTCTGGATCCAAATTTGCAGTTCCTGGCTAAATTGTGTTCTTTCCTCAATTCTGATATATGCTTGGCTGTAACTACGCAGGGAAATCTCAGATCAACCAATCGACTTGTTTTTTGGTTTCTGCATTCCAGATAGCATTCACTATGTATTTCTCGTTCGAATTTGAGCTCTGGATCCAAATTTGCAGTTCCTGGCTAAATTGAGTTGTTTCCTCAATTCTGATATATGCTTGGCTGTAACTTCTCAGGGAAAGCCCAGATCAACCAATCGACTTGTTTTTTGGTCTCTGCATTCCAGATAGCATCCAATATGTGTTTCCCGTTCGAATATGAGCCCTTGGTTCAAATTTGCAGTTCCTGGCTAAATTGAGTTCTTTCCTCCATTCTGATATATGCTTGGCTGTAACTACTCAGGGAAATCTCAGATCAACCAATCGACTTGTTTTTTGGTTTCTGCATTCCAGATAGCATTCAGTATGTGTTTCTCGTTCGAATTTGAGCTCTGGATCCAAATTTGCAGTTCCTGGCTAAATTGAGTTGTTTCCTCAATTCTGATATATGCTTGGCTGTAACTTCTCAGGGAAACCTCAGATCAACCAATCGACTTGTGTTTTGGTCTCTGCATTCCAGATAGCATCCAATATGTGTTTCCCGTTCGAATTTGAGCCCTTGGTTCAAATTTGCAGTTCCTGGCTAAATTGAGTTCTTTCCTCAATTCTGATATATGCTTGGCTGTAACTTCTCAGGGAAAGCTCAGATCAACCAATCGACTTGATTTTCGACTTCTGCATTCCAGATAGCATTCAGTATGTGTTTCTCGTTCGAATTTGAGCTCTGGATCCAAATTTGCAGTTCCTGGCTAAATTGAGTTCTTTCCTCAATTCTGATATATGCTTGGCTGTAACTTCTCAGGGAAAGCTCAGATCAACCAATCGACTTGTGTTTTGGTCTCTGCATTCTAGATAGCATCCAATATGTGTTTCCCGTTCGAATTTAAGCCCTTGGTTCAAATTTGCAGTTCCTGGCTAAATTGAGTTCTTTCCTCAATTCTGATATATGCTTGGCTGTAACTTCTCAGGGAAAGCTCAGATCAACCAATAGATAGGTTTCTGCATTCCACAGAATTTGAGCTGTGGATCCAAATTTGCAGTTCCTGGCTAAATTGAGTTCTTTCCTCAATTCTGACATACGCTTGGCTATAACTTCTCAGGGAAAGCTCAGATCAACCAATCCACTTGTTTTTTGGTTTCTGCATTCCAGATAGCATTCAATATGTGTTTCCAGTTCGAATTTGAGCCCTTGGTTCAAATTTGCAGTTCCTGGCTAAATTGAGTTCTTTCCTCAATTCTGATATATGCTTGGCTGTAACTTCTCAGGGAAAGCTCAGATCAACCAATCGACTTGTTTTTCGACTTCTGCATTCCAGATAGCATTCAGTATGTGTTTCTCGTTCGAATTTGAGCTGTGGATCCAAATTTGCAGTTCCTGGCTAAATTGAGTTCTTTCCTCAATTCTGATATATGCTTGGCTGTAACTTCTCAGGGAAAGCTCAGATCAACCAATCGACTTGTTTTCCGACTTCTGCATTCCAGATAGCATTCAGTATGTCTTTCTCGTTCGAATTTGAGCTCTGGATCCAAATTTGCAGTTCCTGGCTAAATTGTGTTCTTTCCTCAATTCTGATATATGCTTGGCTGTAACTACGCAGGGAAATCTCAGATCAACCAATCGACTTGTTTTTTGGTTTCTGCATTCCAGATAGCATTCACTATGTGTTTCTCATTCGAATTTGAGCTCTGGATCCAAATTTGCAGTTCTTGGCTAAATTGAGTTCTTTTGCCAATTCTGACATACACTTGGCTGTAACTTCTCAGGGAAAGCTCAGATCAACCAATTGACTTGTTTTTCGGCTTCTGCATCCCATGTAGCATTCAGTATGTGTTTCTCGTTCGAATTTGAGCTCTGGATCCAAATTTGCAGTTCCTGGCTAAATTGAGTTGTTTCCTCAATTCTGATATATGCTTGGCTGTAACTTCTCAGGGAAAGCTCAGATCAACCAATCGACTTGTTTTTTGGTCTCTGCATTCCAGATAGCATCCAATATGTGTTTCCCGTTCGAATATGAGCCCTTGGTTCAAATTTGCAGTTCCTGGCTAAATTGAGTTCTTTCCTCCATTCTGATATATGCTTGGCTGTAACTACTCAGGGAAATCTCAGATCAACCAATCGACTTGTTTTTTGGTTTCTGCATTCCAGATAGCATTCAGTATGTGTTTCTCGTTCGAATTTGAGCTCTGGATCCAAATTTGCAGTTCCTGGCTAAATTGAGTTCTTTCCTCAATTCTGATATATGCTTGGCTGTAACTTCTCAGGGAAAGCTCAGATCAACCAATCGACTTGTTTTTTGGTTTCTGCATTCCAGATAGCATTCACTATGTGTTTCTCGTTCGAATTTGAGCTCTGGATCCAAATTTCCAGTTCCTGGCTAAATTGAGTTCTTTTGCCAATTCTGACATACGCTTGGCTGTAACTTCTCAGGGAAAGCTCAGATCAACCAATCCACTTGTTTTTTGGTTTCTGCATTCCAGATAGCATTCAATATGTGTTTCCAGTTCGAATTTGAGCCCTTGGTTCAAATTTGCAGTTCCTGGCTAAATTGAGTTCTTTCCTCAATTCTGATATATGCTTGGCTGTAACTTCTCAGGGAAAGCTCAGATCAACCAATCGACTTGTTTTTCGACTTCTGCATTCCAGATAGCATTCAGTATGTGTTTCTCGTTCGAATTTGAGCTGTGGATCCAAATTTGCAGTTCCTGGCTAAATTGAGTTCTTTCCTCAATTCTGATATATGCTTGGCTGTAACTTCTCAGGGAAAGCTCAGATCAACCAATCGACTTGTTTTCCGACTTCTGCATTCCAGATAGCATTCAGTATGTCTTTCTCGTTCGAATTTGAGCTCTGGATCCAAATTTGCAGTTCCTGGCTAAATTGTGTTCTTTCCTCAATTCTGATATATGCTTGGCTGTAACTACGCAGGGAAATCTCAGATCAACCAATCGACTTGTTTTTTGGTTTCTGCATTCCAGATAGCATTCACTATGTATTTCTCGTTCGAATTTGAGCTCTGGATCCAAATTTGCAGTTCCTGGCTAAATTGAGTTGTTTCCTCAATTCTGATATATGCTTGGCTGTAACTTCTCAGGGAAAGCCCAGATCAACCAATCGACTTGTTTTTTGGTCTCTGCATTCCAGATAGCATCCAATATGTGTTTCCCGTTCGAATATGAGCCCTTGGTTCAAATTTGCAGTTCCTGGCTAAATTGAGTTCTTTCCTCCATTCTGATATATGCTTGGCTGTAACTACTCAGGGAAATCTCAGATCAACCAATCGACTTGTTTTTTGGTTTCTGCATTCCAGATAGCATTCAGTATGTGTTTCTCGTTCGAATTTGAGCTCTGGATCCAAATTTGCAGTTCCTGGCTAAATTGAGTTGTTTCCTCAATTCTGATATATGCTTGGCTGTAACTTCTCAGGGAAACCTCAGATCAACCAATCGACTTGTGTTTTGGTCTCTGCATTCCAGATAGCATCCAATATGTGTTTCCCGTTCGAATTTGAGCCCTTGGTTCAAATTTGCAGTTCCTGGCTAAATTGAGTTCTTTCCTCAATTCTGATATATGCTTGGCTGTAACTTCTCAGGGAAAGCTCAGATCAACCAATCGACTTGATTTTCGACTTCTGCATTCCAGATAGCATTCAGTATGTGTTTCTCGTTCGAATTTGAGCTCTGGATCCAAATTTGCAGTTCCTGGCTAAATTGAGTTCTTTCCTCAATTCTGATATATGCTTGGCTGTAACTTCTCAGGGAAAGCTCAGATCAACCAATCGACTTGTGTTTTGGTCTCTGCATTCTAGATAGCATCCAATATGTGTTTCCCGTTCGAATTTAAGCCCTTGGTTCAAATTTGCAGTTCCTGGCTAAATTGAGTTCTTTCCTCAATTCTGATATATGCTTGGCTGTAACTTCTCAGGGAAAGCTCAGATCAACCAATAGATAGGTTTCTGCATTCCACAGAATTTGAGCTGTGGATCCAAATTTGCAGTTCCTGGCTAAATTGAGTTCTTTCCTCAATTCTGACATACGCTTGGCTATAACTTCTCAGGGAAAGCTCAGATCAACCAATCCACTTGTTTTTTGGTTTCTGCATTCCAGATAGCATTCAATATGTGTTTCCAGTTCGAATTTGAGCCCTTGGTTCAAATTTGCAGTTCCTGGCTAAATTGAGTTCTTTCCTCAATTCTGATATATGCTTGGCTGTAACTTCTCAGGGAAAGCTCAGATCAACCAATCGACTTGTTTTTCGACTTCTGCATTCCAGATAGCATTCAGTATGTGTTTCTCGTTCGAATTTGAGCTGTGGATCCAAATTTGCAGTTCCTGGCTAAATTGAGTTCTTTCCTCAATTCTGATATATGCTTGGCTGTAACTTCTCAGGGAAAGCTCAGATCAACCAATCGACTTGTTTTCCGACTTCTGCATTCCAGATAGCATTCAGTATGTCTTTCTCGTTCGAATTTGAGCTCTGGATCCAAATTTGCAGTTCCTGGCTAAATTGTGTTCTTTCCTCAATTCTGATATATGCTTGGCTGTAACTACGCAGGGAAATCTCAGATCAACCAATCGACTTGTTTTTTGGTTTCTGCATTCCAGATAGCATTCACTATGTATTTCTCGTTCGAATTTGAGCTCTGGATCCAAATTTGCAGTTCCTGGCTAAATTGAGTTGTTTCCTCAATTCTGATATATGCTTGGCTGTAACTTCTCAGGGAAAGCCCAGATCAACCAATCGACTTGTTTTTTGGTTTCTGCATTCCAGATAGCATTCAATATGTGTTTCCCGTTCGAATTTGAGCCCTTGGTTCAAATTTGCAGTTCCTGGCTAAATTGAGTTCTTTCCTCAATTCTGATGTATGCTTGGCTGTAACTTCTCAGGGAAAGCTCAGATCAACCAATCGACTTGATTTTCGACTTCTGCATTCCAGATAGCATTCAGTATGTGTTTCTCGTTCGAATTTGAGCTCTGGATCCAAATTTGCAGTTCCTGGCTAAATTGAGTTCTTTCCTCAATTCTGAAATATGCTTGGCTGTAACTTCTCAGGGAAATCTCAGATCAACCAATCGACTTGTTTTTCGGCTTCTGCACCCCAGGTAGCATTCAGTATGTGTTTCTCGTTTGAATTTGAGCTCAGGATCCAAATTTGCAGTTCCTGGCTAAATTGAGTTGTTTCCTCAATTCTGATATATGCTTGGCTGTAACTTCTCAGGGAAACCTCAGATCAACCAATCGACTTGTGTTTTGGTCTCTGCATTCCAGATAGCATCCAATATGTGTTTCCCGTTCGAATTTGAGCCCTTGGTTCAAATTTGCAGTTCCTGGCTAAATTGAGTTCTTTCCTCAATTCTGATATATGCTTGGCTGTAACTTCTCAGGGAAAGCTCAGATCAACCAATCGACTTGATTTTCGACTTCTGCATTCCAGATAGCATTCAGTATGTGTTTCTCGTTCGAATTTGAGCTCTGGATCCAAATTTGCAGTTCCTGGCTAAATTGAGTTCTTTCCTCAATTCTGATATATGCTTGGCTGTAACTTCTCAGGGAAAGCTCAGATCAACCAATCGACTTGTGTTTTGGTCTCTGCATTCTAGATAGCATCCAATATGTGTTTCCCGTTCGAATTTAAGCCCTTGGTTCAAATTTGCAGTTCCTGGCTAAATTGAGTTCTTTCCTCAATTCTGATATATGCTTGGCTGTAACTTCTCAGGGAAAGCTCAGATCAACCAATAGATAGGTTTCTGCATTCCACAGAATTTGAGCTGTGGATCCAAATTTGCAGTTCCTGGCTAAATTGAGTTCTTTCCTCAATTCTGATATATGCTTGGCTGTAACTTCTCAGGGAAAGCTCAGATCAACCAATCGACTTGTTTTTCGACTTCTGCATTCCAGATAGCATTCAGTATGTGTTTCTCGTTCGAATTTGAGCTCTGGATCCAAATTTGCAGTTCCTGGCTAAATTGTGTTCTTTCCTCAATTCTGATATATGCTTGGCTTTAACTACTCAGGGAAATCTCAGATCAACCAATCGACTTGTTTTTTGGTTTCTGCATTCCAGATAGCATTCACTATGTGTTTCTCGTTCGAATTTGAGCTCTGGATCCAAATTTGCAGTTCCTGGCTAAATTGAGTTCTTTTGCCAATTCTGACATACGCTTGGCTGTAACTTCTCAGGGAAAGCTCAGATCAACCAATCCACTTGTTTTTTGGTTTATGCATTCAAGATAGCATTCAATATGTGTTTCCAGTTCGAATTTGAGCCCTTGGTTCAAATTTGCAGTTCCTGGCTAAATTGAGTTCTTTCCTCAATTCTGATATATGCTTGGCTGTAACTTCTCAGGGAAAGCTCAGATCAACCAATCGACTTGTTTTTCGACTTCTGCATTCCAGATAGCATTCAGTATGTGTTTCTCGTTCGAATTTGAGCTGTGGATCCAAATTTGCAGTTCCTGGCTAAATTGAGTTCTTTCCTCAATTCTGATATATGCTTGGCTGTAACTTCTCAGGGAAAGCTCAGATCAACCAATCGACTTGTTTTCCGACTTCTGCATTCCAGATAGCATTCAGTATGTCTTTCTCGTTCGAATTTGAGCTCTGGATCCAAATTTGCAGTTCCTGGCTAAATTGTGTTCTTTCCTCAATTCTGATATATGCTTGGCTGTAACTACGCAGGGAAATCTCAGATCAACCAATCGACTTGTTTTTTGGTTTCTGCATTCCAGATAGCATTCACTATGTATTTCTCGTTCGAATTTGAGCTCTGGATCCAAATTTGCAGTTCCTGGCTAAATTGAGTTGTTTCCTCAATTCTGATATATGCTTGGCTGTAACTTCTCAGGGAAAGCCCAGATCAACCAATCGACTTGTTTTTTGGTTTCTGCATTCCAGATAGCATTCAGTATGTGTTTCTCGTTCGAATTTGAGCTCTGGATCCAAATTTGCAGTTCCTGGCTAAATTGAGTTGTTTCCTCAATTCTGATATATGCTTGGCTGTAACTTCTCAGGGAAAGCTCAGATCAACCAATCGACTTGTTTTTTGGTCTCTGCATTCCAGATAGCATCCAATATGTGTTTCCCGTTCGAATATGAGCCCTTGGTTCAAATTTGCAGTTCCTGGCTAAATTGAGTTCTTTCCTCCATTCTGATATATGCTTGGCTGTAACTACTCAGGGAAATCTCAGATCAACCAATCGACTTGTTTTTTGGTTTCTGCATTCCAGATAGCATTCAGTATGTGTTTCTCGTTCGAATTTGAGCTCTGGATCCAAATTTGCAGTTCCTGGCTAAATTGAGTTGTTTCCTCAATTCTGATATATGCTTGGCTGTAACTTCTCAGGGAAACCTCAGATCAACCAATCGACTTGTGTTTTGGTCTCTGCATTCCAGATAGCATCCAATATGTGTTTCCCGTTCGAATTTGAGCCCTTGGTTCAAATTTGCAGTTCCTGGCTAAATTGAGTTCTTTCCTCAATTCTGATATATGCTTGGCTGTAACTTCTCAGGGAAAGCTCAGATCAACCAATCGACTTGATTTTCGACTTCTGCATTCCAGATAGCATTCAGTATGTGTTTCTCGTTCGAATTTGAGCTCTGGATCCAAATTTGCAGTTCCTGGCTAAATTGAGTTCTTTCCTCAATTCTGATATATGCTTGGCTGTAACTTCTCAGGGAAAGCTCAGATCAACCAATCGACTTGTGTTTTGGTCTCTGCATTCTAGATAGCATCCAATATGTGTTTCCCGTTCGAATTTAAGCCCTTGGTTCAAATTTGCAGTTCCTGGCTAAATTGAGTTCTTTCCTCAATTCTGATATATGCTTGGCTGTAACTTCTCAGGGAAAGCTCAGATCAACCAATAGATAGGTTTCTGCATTCCACAGAATTTGAGCTGTGGATCCAAATTTGCAGTTCCTGGCTAAATTGAGTTCTTTCCTCAATTCTGACATACGCTTGGCTATAACTTCTCAGGGAAAGCTCAGATCAACCAATCCACTTGTTTTTTGGTTTCTGCATTCCAGATAGCATTCAATATGTGTTTCCAGTTCGAATTTGAGCCCTTGGTTCAAATTTGCAGTTCCTGGCTAAATTGAGTTCTTTCCTCAATTCTGATATATGCTTGGCTGTAACTTCTCAGGGAAAGCTCAGATCAACCAATCGACTTGTTTTTCGACTTCTGCATTCCAGATAGCATTCAGTATGTGTTTCTCGTTCGAATTTGAGCTGTGGATCCAAATTTGCAGTTCCTGGCTAAATTGAGTTCTTTCCTCAATTCTGATATATGCTTGGCTGTAACTTCTCAGGGAAAGCTCAGATCAACCAATCGACTTGTTTTCCGACTTCTGCATTCCAGATAGCATTCAGTATGTCTTTCTCGTTCGAATTTGAGCTCTGGATCCAAATTTGCAGTTCCTGGCTAAATTGTGTTCTTTCCTCAATTCTGATATATGCTTGGCTGTAACTACGCAGGGAAATCTCAGATCAACCAATCGACTTGTTTTTTGGTTTCTGCATTCCAGATAGCATTCACTATGTATTTCTCGTTCGAATTTGAGCTCTGGATCCAAATTTGCAGTTCCTGGCTAAATTGAGTTGTTTCCTCAATTCTGATATATGCTTGGCTGTAACTTCTCAGGGAAAGCCCAGATCAACCAATCGACTTGTTTTTTGGTTTCTGCATTCCAGATAGCATTCAATATGTGTTTCCCGTTCGAATTTGAGCCCTTGGTTCAAATTTGCAGTTCCTGGCTAAATTGAGTTCTTTCCTCAATTCTGATGTATGCTTGGCTGTAACTTCTCAGGGAAAGCTCAGATCAACCAATCGACTTGATTTTCGACTTCTGCATTCCAGATAGCATTCAGTATGTGTTTCTCGTTCGAATTTGAGCTCTGGATCCAAATTTGCAGTTCCTGGCTAAATTGAGTTCTTTCCTCAATTCTGAAATATGCTTGGCTGTAACTTCTCAGGGAAATCTCAGATCAACCAATCGACTTGTTTTTCGGCTTCTGGACCCCAGGTAGCATTCAGTATGTGTTTCTCGTTTGAATTTGAGCTCAGGATCCAAATTTGCAGTTCCTGGCTAAATTGAGTTGTTTCCTCAATTCTGATATATGCTTGGCTGTAACTTCTCAGGGAAACCTCAGATCAACCAATCGACTTGTGTTTTGGTCTCTGCATTCCAGATAGCATCCAATATGTGTTTCCCGTTCGAATTTGAGCCCTTGGTTCAAATTTGCAGTTCCTGGCTAAATTGAGTTCTTTCTTCAATTCTGATATATGCTTGGCTGTAACTTCTCAGGGAAAGCTCAGATCAACCAATCGACTTGATTTTCGACTTCTGCATTCCAGATAGCATTCAGTATGTGTTTCTCGTTCGAATTTGAGCTCTGGATCCAAATTTGCAGTTCCTGGCTAAATTGAGTTCTTTCCTCAATTCTGATATATGCTTGGCTGTAACTTCTCAGGGAAAGCTCAGATCAACCAATCGACTTGTGTTTTGGTCTCTGCATTCTAGATAGCATCCAATATGTGTTTCCCGTTCGAATTTAAGCCCTTGGTTCAAATTTGCAGTTCCTGGCTAAATTGAGTTCTTTCCTCAATTCTGATATATGCTTGGCTGTAACTTCTCAGGGAAAGCTCAGATCAACCAATAGATAGGTTTCTGCATTCCACAGAATTTGAGCTGTGGATCCAAATTTGCAGTTCCTGGCTAAATTGAGTTCTTTCCTCAATTCTGATATATGCTTGGCTGTAACTTCTCAGGGAAAGCTCAGATCAACCAATCGACTTGTTTTTCGACTTCTGCATTCCAGATAGCATTCAGTATGTGTTTCTCGTTCGAATTTGAGCTCTGGATCCAAATTTGCAGTTCCTGGCTAAATTGTGTTCTTTCCTCAATTCTGATATATGCTTGGCTTTAACTACTCAGGGAAATCTCAGATCAACCAATCAACTTGTTTTTTGGTTTCTGCATTCCAGATAGCATTCACTATGTGTTTCTCGTTCGAATTTGAGCTCTGGATCCAAATTTGCAGTTCTTGGCTAAATTGAGTTCTTTTGCCAATTCTGACATACACTTGGCTGTAACTTCTCAGGGAAAGCTCAGATCAACCAATCGACTTGTTTTCCGACTTCTGCATTCCAGATAGCATTCACTATGTATTTCTCGTTCGAATTTGAGCTCTGGATCCAAATTTGCAGTTCCTGGCTAAATTGAGTTCTTTCCTCAATTCTGATGTATGCTTGGCTGTAACTTCTCAGGGAAAGCTCAGATCAACCAATCGACTTGTTTTTCGACTTCTGCATTCCAGATAGCATTCAGTATGTGTTTCTCGTTCGAATTTGAGCTGTGGATCCAAATTTGCAGTTCCTGGCTAAATTGAGTTCTTTCCTCAATTCTGATATATGCTTGGCTGTAACTTCTCAGGGAAAGCTCAGATCAACCAATCGACTTGTTTTCCGACTTCTGCATTCCAGATAGCATTCAGTATGTGTTTCTCGTTCGAATTTGAGCTCTGGATTCAAATTTGCAGTTCCTGGCTAAATTGAGTTCTTTCCTCAATTCTGATATATGCTTGGCTGTAACTTCTCAGGGAAAGCTCAGATCAACCAATCGACTTGTGTTTTGGTCTCTGCATTCTAGATAGCATCCAATATGTGTTTCCCGTTCGAATTTAAGCCCTTGGTTCAAATTTGCAGTTCCTGGCTTAATTGAGTTCTTTCCTCAATTCTGATATATGCTTGGCTGTAACTTCTCAGGGAAAGCTCAGATCAACCAATAGATAGGTTTCTGCATTCCACAGAATTTGAGCTGTGGATCCAAATTTGCAGTTCCTGGCTAAATTGAGTTCTTTCCTCAATTCTGATATATGCTTGGCTGTAACTTCTCAGGGAAAGCTCAGATCAACCAATCGACTTGTTTTTCGACTTCTGCATTCCAGATAGCATTCAGTATGTGTTTCTCGTTCGAATTTGAGCTCTGGATCCAAATTTGCAGTTCCTGGCTAAATTGTGTTCTTTCCTCAATTCTGATATATGCTTGGCTTTAACTACTCAGGGAAATCTCAGATCAACCAATCGACTTGTTTTTTGGTTTCTGCATTCCAGATAGCATTCACTATGTGTTTCTCGTTCGAATTTGAGCTCTGGATCCAAATTTGCAGTTCTTGGCTAAATTGAGTTCTTTTGCCAATTCTGACATACACTTGGCTGTAACTTCTCAGGGAAAGCTCAGATCAACCAATCGACTTGTTTTCCGACTTCTGCATTCCAGATAGCATTCAGTATGTGTTTCTCGTTCGAATTTGAGCTCTGGATCCAAATTTGCAGTTCCTGGCTAAATTGTGTTCTTTCCTCAATTCTGATATATGCTTGGCTGTAACTACTCAGGGAAAGCTCAGATCAACCAATCGACTTGTTTTTCGACTTCTGCATTCCAGATAGCATTCAGTATGTGTTTCTCGTTCGAATTTGAGCTGTGGATCCAAATTTGCAGTTCCTGGCTAAATTGAGTTCTTTCCTCAATTCTGATATATGCTTGGCTGTAACTTCTCAGGGAAAGCTCAGATCAACCAATCGACTTGTTTTCCGACTTCTGCATTCCAGATAGCATTCAGTATGTGTTTCTCGTTCGAATTTGAGCTCTGGATCCAAATTTGCAGTTCCTGGCTAAATTGTGTTCTTTCCTCAATTCTGATATATGCTTGGCTGTAACTACGCAGGGAAATCTCAGATCAACCAATCGACTTGTTTTTTGGTTTCTGCATTCCAGATAGCATTCACTATGTATTTCTCGTTCGAATTTGAGCTCTGGATCCAAATTTGCAGTTCCTGGCTAAATTGAGTTGTTTCCTCAATTCTGATATATGCTTGGCTGTAACTTCTCAGGGAAAGCCCAGATCAACCAATCGACTTGTTTTTTGGTTTCTGCATTCCAGATAGCATTCAATATGTGTTTCCCGTTCGAATTTGAGCCCTTGGTTCAAATTTGCAGTTCCTGGCTAAATTGAGTTCTTTCCTCAATTCTGATGTATGCTTGGCTGTAACTTCTCAGGGAAAGCTCAGATCAACCAATCGACTTGATTTTCGACTTCTGCATTCCAGATAGCATTCAGTATGTGTTTCTCGTTCGAATTTGAGCTCTGGATCCAAATTTGCAGTTCCTGGCTAAATTGAGTTCTTTCCTCAATTCTGAAATATGCTTGGCTGTAACTTCTCAGGGAAATCTCAGATCAACCAATCGACTTGTTTTTCGGCTTCTGGACCCCAGGTAGCATTCAGTATGTGTTTCTCGTTTGAATTTGAGCTCAGGATCCAAATTTGCAGTTCCTGGCTAAATTGAGTTGTTTCCTCAATTCTGATATATGCTTGGCTGTAACTTCTCAGGGAAACCTCAGATCAACCAATCGACTTGTGTTTTGGTCTCTGCATTCCAGATAGCATCCAATATGTGTTTCCCGTTCGAATTTGAGCCCTTGGTTCAAATTTGCAGTTCCTGGCTAAATTGAGTTCTTTCTTCAATTCTGATATATGCTTGGCTGTAACTTCTCAGGGAAAGCTCAGATCAACCAATCGACTTGATTTTCGACTTCTGCATTCCAGATAGCATTCAGTATGTGTTTCTCGTTCGAATTTGAGCTCTGGATCCAAATTTGCAGTTCCTGGCTAAATTGAGTTCTTTCCTCAATTCTGATATATGCTTGGCTGTAACTTCTCAGGGAAAGCTCAGATCAACCAATCGACTTGTGTTTTGGTCTCTGCATTCTAGATAGCATCCAATATGTGTTTCCCGTTCGAATTTAAGCCCTTGGTTCAAATTTGCAGTTCCTGGCTAAATTGAGTTCTTTCCTCAATTCTGATATATGCTTGGCTGTAACTTCTCAGGGAAAGCTCAGATCAACCAATAGATAGGTTTCTGCATTCCACAGAATTTGAGCTGTGGATCCAAATTTGCAGTTCCTGGCTAAATTGAGTTCTTTCCTCAATTCTGATATATGCTTGGCTGTAACTTCTCAGGGAAAGCTCAGATCAACCAATCGACTTGTTTTTCGACTTCTGCATTCCAGATAGCATTCAGTATGTGTTTCTCGTTCGAATTTGAGCTCTGGATCCAAATTTGCAGTTCCTGGCTAAATTGTGTTCTTTCCTCAATTCTGATATATGCTTGGCTTTAACTACTCAGGGAAATCTCAGATCAACCAATCGACTTGTTTTTTGGTTTCTGCATTCCAGATAGCATTCACTATGTGTTTCTCGTTCGAATTTGAGCTCTGGATCCAAATTTGCAGTTCTTGGCTAAATTGAGTTCTTTTGCCAATTCTGACATACACTTGGCTGTAACTTCTCAGGGAAAGCTCAGATCAACCAATCGACTTGTTTTCCGACTTCTGCATTCCAGATAGCATTCACTATGTATTTCTCGTTCGAATTTGAGCTCTGGATCCAAATTTGCAGTTCCTGGCTAAATTGAGTTCTTTCCTCAATTCTGATGTATGCTTGGCTGTAACTTCTCAGGGAAAGCTCAGATCAACCAATCGACTTGTTTTTCGACTTCTGCATTCCAGATAGCATTCAGTATGTGTTTCTCGTTCGAATTTGAGCTGTGGATCCAAATTTGCAGTTCCTGGCTAAATTGAGTTCTTTCCTCAATTCTGATATATGCTTGGCTGTAACTTCTCAGGGAAAGCTCAGATCAACCAATCGACTTGTTTTCCGACTTCTGCATTCCAGATAGCATTCAGTATGTGTTTCTCGTTCGAATTTGAGCTCTGGATTCAAATTTGCAGTTCCTGGCTAAATTGAGTTCTTTCCTCAATTCTGATATATGCTTGGCTGTAACTTCTCAGGGAAAGCTCAGATCAACCAATCGACTTGTGTTTTGGTCTCTGCATTCTAGATAGCATCCAATATGTGTTTCCCGTTCGAATTTAAGCCCTTGGTTCAAATTTGCAGTTCCTGGCTTAATTGAGTTCTTTCCTCAATTCTGATATATGCTTGGCTGTAACTTCTCAGGGAAAGCTCAGATCAACCAATAGATAGGTTTCTGCATTCCACAGAATTTGAGCTGTGGATCCAAATTTGCAGTTCCTGGCTAAATTGAGTTCTTTCCTCAATTCTGATATATGCTTGGCTGTAACTTCTCAGGGAAAGCTCAGATCAACCAATCGACTTGTTTTTCGACTTCTGCATTCCAGATAGCATTCAGTATGTGTTTCTCGTTCGAATTTGAGCTCTGGATCCAAATTTGCAGTTCCTGGCTAAATTGTGTTCTTTCCTCAATTCTGATATATGCTTGGCTTTAACTACTCAGGGAAATCTCAGATCAACCAATCGACTTGTTTTTTGGTTTCTGCATTCCAGATAGCATTCACTATGTGTTTCTCGTTCGAATTTGAGCTCTGGATCCAAATTTGCAGTTCTTGGCTAAATTGAGTTCTTTTGCCAATTCTGACATACACTTGGCTGTAACTTCTCAGGGAAAGCTCAGATCAACCAATCGACTTGTTTTCCGACTTCTGCATTCCAGATAGCATTCAGTATGTGTTTCTCGTTCGAATTTGAGCTCTGGATCCAAATTTGCAGTTCCTGGCTAAATTGTGTTCTTTCCTCAATTCTGATATATGCTTGGCTGTAACTACTCAGGGAAAGCTCAGATCAACCAATCGACTTGTTTTTCGACTTCTGCATTCCAGATAGCATTCAGTATGTGTTTCTCGTTCGAATTTGAGCTGTGGATCCAAATTTGCAGTTCCTGGCTAAATTGAGTTCTTTCCTCAATTCTGATATATGCTTGGCTGTAACTTCTCAGGGAAAGCTCAGATCAACCAATCGACTTGTTTTCCGACTTCTGCATTCCAGATAGCATTCAGTATGTGTTTCTCGTTCGAATTTGAGCTCTGGATCCAAATTTGCAGTTCCTGGCTAAATTGTGTTCTTTCCTCAATTCTGATATATGCTTGGCTGTAACTACTCAGGGAAATCTCAGATCAACCAATCGACTTGTTTTTTGGTTTCTGCATTCCAGATAGCATTCACTATGTATTTCTCGTTCGAATTTGAGCTCTGGATCCAAATTTGCAGTTCCTGGCTAAATTGAGTTGTTTCCTCAATTCTGATATATGCTTGGCTGTAACTTCTCAGGGAAAGCTCAGATCAACCAATCGACTTGTTTTTTGGTTTCTGCATTCCAGATAGCATTCAATATGTGTTTCCCGTTCGAATTTGAGCCCTTGGTTCAAATTTGCAGTTCCTGGCTAAATTGAGTTCTTTCCTCAATTCTGATGTATGCTTGGCTGTAACTTCTCAGGGAAAGGTCAGATCAACCAATCGACTTGTTTTTCGACTTCTGCATTCCAGATAGCATTCAGTATGTGTTTCTCGTTCGAATTTGAGCTCTGGAACCAAATTTGCAGTTCCTGGCTAAATTGAGTTCTTTCCTCAATTCTGATATATGCTTGGCTGTAACTTCTCAGGGACATCTCAGATCGACCAATTGACTTGTTTTTCAGCTTCTGCATCCCAGATAGCATTCAGTATGTGTTTCTCGTTCGAATTTGAGCTCTGGATCCAAATTTGCAGTTCCTGGCTAAATTGAGTTGTTTCCTCAATTCTGATATATGCTTGGCTGTAACTTCTCAGGGAAAGCTCAGATCAACCAAT
This sequence comes from Rhabdophis nuchalis, assembly GCA_039707465.1. Taxonomy (NCBI): domain Eukaryota; kingdom Metazoa; phylum Chordata; class Lepidosauria; order Squamata; family Natricidae; genus Rhabdophis; species Rhabdophis nuchalis. The sequence goes on from CM077653.1 coordinate 17,374,990, forward strand.
CGACTTGTTTTTTGGTTTCTGCATCCCAGATAGCATTCAGTATGTGTTTCTCCTTCGAATTTGAGCTCTGGAACCAAATTTGCAGCTGGCTAAATTGAGTTCTTTCCTCAATTCTGATATATGCTTGGCTGTAACTACTCAGGGAAATTTCAGATCAACCAATCGACTTGTTTTTTGGTTTCTGCATTCCAGATAGCATTCACTATGTGTTTCTCATTCGAATTTGAGCTCTGGATCCAAATTTGCAGTTCTTGGCTAAATTGAGTTGTTTTGCCAATTCTGACATACACTTGGCTGTAACTTCTCAGGGAAAGCTCAGATCAACCAATTGACTTGTTTTTCGGCTTCTGCATCCCATGTAGCATTCAGTATGTGTTTCTCGTTCGAATTTGAGCTCTGGATCCAAATTTGCAGTTCCTGGCTAAATTGAGTTGTTTCCTCAATTCTGATATATGCTTGGCTGTAACTTCTCAGGGAAAGCTCAGATCAACCAATAGACTTGTTTTTCGATTTCTGCATCCCAGATAGCATTCAGTATGTGTTTCTCGTTCGAATTTGAGCTCTGGATCCAAATTTGCAGTTCCTGGCTAAATTGAGTTGTTTCCTCAATTCTGATATATGCTTGGCTGTAACTTCTCAGGGAAAGCTCAGATCAACCAATCGACTTGTTTTTTGGTCTCTGCATTCCAGATAGCATCCAATATGTGTTTCCCGTTCGAATATGAGCCCTTGGTTCAAATTTGCAGTTCCTGGCTAAATTGAGTTCTTTCCTCCATTCTGATATATGCTTGGCTGTAACTACTCAGGGAAATCTCAGATCAACCAATCGACTTGTTTTTTGGTTTCTGCATTCCAGATAGCATTCAGTATGTGTTTCTCGTTCGAATTTGAGCTCTGGATCCAAATTTGCAGTTCCTGGCTAAATTGAGTTCTTTCCTCAATTCTGATATATGCTTGGCTGTAACTTCTCAGGGAAAGCTCAGATCAACCAATCGACTTGTTTTTTGGTTTCTGCATTCCAGATAGCATTCACTATGTGTTTCTCGTTCGAATTTGAGCTCTGGATCCAAATTTGCAGTTCCTGGCTAAATTGAGTTCTTTTGCCAATTCTGACATACGCTTGGCTGTAACTTCTCAGGGAAAGCTCAGATCAAACGATCCACTTGTTTTTTGGTTTCTGCATTCCAGATAGCATTCAGTATGTGTTTCCAGTTCGAATTTGAGCCCTTGGTTCAAATTTGCAGTTCCTGGCTAAATTGAGTTCTTTCCTCAATTCTGATATATGCTTGGCTGTAACTTCTCAGGGAAAGCTCAGATCAACCAATCGACTTGTTTTTCGACTTCTGCATTCCAGATAGCATTCAGTATGTCTTTCTCGTTCGAATTTGAGCTCTGGATCCAAATTTGCAGTTCCTGGCTAAATTGTGTTCTTTCCTCAATTCTGATATATGCTTGGCTGTAACTACTCAGGGAAATCTCAGATCAACCAATCGACTTGTTTTTTGGTTTCTGCATTCCAGATAGCATTCACTATGTATTTCTCGTTCGAATTTGAGCTCTGGATCCAAATTTGCAGTTCCTGGCTAAATTGAGTTGTTTCCTCAATTCTGATATATGCTTGGCTGTAACTTCTCAGGGAAAGCTCAGATCAACCAATCGACTTGTTTTTTGGTTTCTGCATTCCAGATAGCATTCAATATGTGTTTCCCGTTCGAATTTGAGCCCTTGGTTCAAATTTGCAGTTCCTGGCTAAATTGAGTTCTTTCCTCAATTCTGATGTATGCTTGGCTGTAACTTCTCAGGGAAAGCTCAGATCAACCAATTGACTTGATTTTCGACTTCTGCATTCCAGATAGCATTCAGTATGTGTTTCTCGTTCGAATTTGAGCTCTGGATCCAAATTTGCAGTTCCTGGCTAAATTGAGTTCTTTCCTCAATTCTGATATATGCTTGGCTGTAACTTCTCAGGGAAAGCTCAGATCAACCAATCGACTTGTTTTCCGACTTCTGCATTCCAGATAGCATTCAGTATGTGTTTCTCGTTCGAATTTGAGCTCTGGATCCAAATTTGCAGTTCCTGGCTAAATTGTGTTCTTTCCTCAATTCTGATATATGCTTGGCTGTAACTACTCAGGGAAATCTCAGATCAACCAATCGACTTGTTTTTTGGTTTCTGCATTCCAGATAGCATTCACTATGTATTTCTCGTTCGAATTTGAGCTCTGGATCCAAATTTGCAGTTCCTGGCTAAATTGAGTTGTTTCCTCAATTCTGATATATGCTTGGCTGTAACTTCTCAGGGAAAGCTCAGATCAACCAATCGACTTGTTTTTTGGTTTCTGCATTCCAGATAGCATTCAATATGTGTTTCCCGTTCGAATTTGAGCCCTTGGTTCAAATTTGCAGTTCCTGGCTAAATTGAGTTCTTTCCTCAATTCTGATGTATGCTTGGCTGTAACTTCTCAGGGAAAGCTCAGATCAACAAATCGACTTGTTTTTCGGTTTCTGCATCCCAGATAGCATTCGGTATGTGTTTCTCGTTCGAATTTGAGCTCTGGATCCAAATTTGCAGTTCCTGGCTAAATTGAGTTGTTTCCTCAATTCTGATATATGCTTGGCTGTAACTTCTCAGGGAAAGCTCAGATCAACCAATCGACTTGTTTTTCGACTTCTGCATTCCAGATAGCATTCAGTATGTGTTTCTCGTTCGAATTTGAGCTGTGGATCCAAATTTGCAGTTCCTGGCTAAATTGAGTTCTTTCCTCAATTCTGATATATGCTTGGCTGTAACTTCTCAGGGAAAGTTCAGATCAACCAATCGACTTGTTTTTTGGTTTCTGCATCCCAGATAGCATTCAGTATGTGTTTCTCGTTCGAATTTGAGCTCTGGAACCAAATTTGCAGTTCCTGGCTAAATTGAGTTCTTTCCTCAATTCTGATATATGCTTGGCTGTAACTTCTCAGGGACATCTCAGATCGACCAATTGACTTGTTTTTCAGCTTCTGCATCCCAGATAGCATTCAGTATGTGTTTCTCGTTCGAATTTGAGCTCTGGATCCAAATTTGCAGTTCCTGGCTAAATTGTGTTCTTTCCTCAATTCTGATATATGCTTGGCTGTAACTACTCAGGGAAATTTCAGATCAACCAATCGACTTGTTTTTTGGTTTCTGCATTCCAGATAGCATTCACTATGTGTTTCTCTTTCGAATTTGAGCTCTGGATCCAAATTTGCAGTTCTTGGCTAAATTGAGTTCTTTTGCCAATTCTGACATACACTTGGCTGTAACTTCTCAGGGAAAGCTCAGATCAACCAATTGACTTGTTTTTCGGCTTCTGCATCCCATGTAGCATTCAGTATGTGTTTCTCGTTCGAAGTTGAGCTCTGGATCCAAATTTGCAGTTCCTGGCTAAATTGAGTTGTTTCCTCAATTCTGATATATGCTTGGCTGTAACTTCTCAGGGAAAGCTCAGATCAACCAATAGACTTGTTTTTCGATTTCTGCATCCTAGATAGCATTCAGTATGTGTTTCTCGTTCGAATTTGAGCTCTGGATCCAAATTTGCAGTTCCTGGCTAAATTGAGTTGTTTCCTCAATTCTGATATATGCTTGGCTGTAACTTCTCAGGGAAAGCTCAGATCAACCAATCGACTTGTTTTTTGGTCTCTGCATTCCAGATAGCATCCAATATGTGTTTCCCGTTCGAATATGAGCCCTTGGTTCAAATTTGCAGTTCCTGGCTAAATTGAGTTCTTTCCTCCATTCTGATATATGCTTGGCTGTAACTACTCAGGGAAATCTCAGATCAACCAATCGACTTGTTTTTTGGTTTCTGCATTCCAGATAGCATTCAGTATGTGTTTCTCGTTCGAATTTGAGCTCTGGATCCAAATTTGCAGTTCCTGGCTAAATTGAGTTCTTTCCTCAATTCTGATATATGCTTGGCTGTAACTTCTCAGGGAAAGCTCAGATCAACCAATCGACTTGTTTTTTGGTTTCTGCATTCCAGATAGCATTCACTATGTGTTTCTCGTTCGAATTTGAGCTCTGGATCCAAATTTGCAGTTCCTGGCTAAATTGAGTTCTTTTGCCAATTCTGACATACGCTTGGCTGTAACTTCTCAGGGAAAGCTCAGATCAACCAATCCACTTGTTTTTTGGTTTCTGCATTCCAGATAGCATTCAATATGTGTTTCCAGTTCGAATTTGAGCCCTTGGTTCAAATTTGCAGTTCCTGGCTAAATTGAGTTCTTTCCTCAATTCTGATATATGCTTGGCTGTAACTTCTCAGGGAAAGCTCAGATCAACCAATCGACTTGTTTTCCGACTTCTGCATTCCAGATAGCATTCAGTATGTCTTTCTCGTTCGAATTTGAGCTCTGGATCCAAATTTGCAGTTCCTGGCTAAATTGTGTTCTTTCCTCAATTCTGATATATGCTTGGCTGTAACTACTCAGGGAAATCTCAGATCAACCAATCGACTTGTTTTTTGGTTTCTGCATTCCAGATAGCATTCACTATGTATTTCTCGTTCGAATTTGAGCTCTGGATCCAAATTTGCAGTTCCTGGCTAAATTGAGTTGTTTCCTCAATTCTGATATATGCTTGGCTGTAACTTCTCAGGGAAAGCTCAGATCAACCAATCGACTTGTTTTTTGGTTTCTGCATTCCAGATAGCATTCAATATGTGTTTCCCGTTCGAATTTGAGCCCTTGGTTCAAATTTGCAGTTCCTGGCTAAATTGAGTTATTTCCTCAATTCTGATGTATGCTTGGCTGTAACTTCTCAGGGAAAGCTCAGATCAACCAATCGACTTGATTTTCGACTTCTGCATTCCAGATAGCATTCAGTATGTGTTTCTCGTTCGAATTTGAGCTCTGGATCCAAATTTGCAGTTCCTGGCTAAATTGAGTTCTTTCCTCAATTCTGAAATATGCTTGGCTGTAACTTCTCAGGGAAATCTCAGATCAACCAATCGACTTGTTTTTCGGCTTCTGCATCCCAGGTAGCATTCAGTATGTGTTTCTCGTTCGAATTTGAGCTCAGGATCCAAATTTGCAGTTCCTGGCTAAATTGAGTTGTTTCCTCAATTCTGATATATGCTTGGCTGTAACTTCTCAGGGAAACCTCAGATCAACCAATCGACTTGTGTTTTGGTCTCTGCATTCCAGATAGCATCCAATATGTGTTTCCCGTTCGAATTTGAGCCCTTGGTTCAAATTTGCAGTTCCTGGCTAAATTGAGTTCTTTCCTCAATTCTGATATATGCTTGGCTGTAACTTCTCAGGGAAAGCTCAGATCAACCAATCGACTTGATTTTCGACTTCTGCATTCCAGATAGCATTCAGTATGTGTTTCTCGTTCGAATTTAAGCCCTTGGTTCAAATTTGCAGTTCCTGGCTAAATTGAGTTCTTTCCTCAATTCTGATATATGCTTGGCTGTAACTTCTCAGGGAAAGCTCAGATCAACCAATAGATAGGTTTCTGCATTCCACAGAATTTGAGCTGTGGATCCAAATTTGCAGTTCCTGGCTAAATTGAGTTCTTTCCTCAATTCTGATATATGCTTGGCTGTAACTTCTCAGGGAAAGGTCAGATCAACCAATCGACTTGTTTTTCGACTTCTGCATTCCAGATAGCATTCAGTATGTGTTTCTCGTTCGAATTTGAGCTCTGGATCCAAATTTGCAGTTCCTGGCTAAATTGTGTTCTTTCCTCAATTCTGATAATATGCTTGGCTTTAACTACTCAGGGAAATCTCAGATCAACCAATCGACTTGTTTTTTGGTTTCTGCATTCCAGATAGCATTCACTATGTGTTTCTCGTTCGAATTTGAGCTCTGGATCCAAATTTGCAGTTCTTGGCTAAATTGAGTTCTTTTGCCAATTCTGACATACACTTGGCTGTAACTTCTCAGGGAAAGCTCAGATCAACCAATAGACTTGTTTTTCGATTTCTGCATCCCAGATAGCATTCAGTATGTATTTCTCGTTCGAATTTGAGCTCTGGATCCAAATTTGCAGTTCCTGGCTAAATTGAGTTGTTTCCTCAATTCTGATATATGCTTGGCTGTAACTTCTCAGGGAAAGCTCAGATCAACCAATCGACTTGTTTTTTTGGTTTCTGCATTCCAGATAGCATTCAATATGTGTTTCCCGTTCGAATTTGAGCCCTTGGTTCAAATTTGCAGTTCCTGGCTAAATTGAGTTCTTTCCTCAATTCTGATATATGCTTGGCTGTAACTTCTCAGGGAAAGCTCAGATCAACCAATCGACTTGTTTTTCGACTTCTGCATTCCAGATAGCATCCAATATGTGTTTCCCGTTCGAATTTGAGCTCTGGATCCAAATTTGCAGTTCCTGGCTAAATTGAGTTGTTTCCTCAATTCTGATATATGCTTGGCTGTAACTTTTCAAGGAAAGCTCAGATCAACCAATCGACTTGTTTTTTGGTTTCTGCATTCCAGATAGCATCCAATATGTGTTTCTCGTTCAAATTTGGGCCCTTGGTTCAAATTTGCAGTTCCTGGTTAAATTGAGTTCTTTTGCCAATTCTGACCTACGCTTGGCTGTAACTTCTCAGGGAAAGCTCAGATCAACCAATCGACTTGTTTTTCGACTTCTGCATTCCAGATAGCATTCAGTATGTGTTTCTCGTTCGAATTTGAGCTGTGGATCCAAATTTGCAGTTCCTGGCTAAATTGAGTTCTTACTTCAATTCTGATATATGCTTGGCTGTAACTTCTCAGGGAAATCTCAGATCAACCAATCGACTTGTTTTTCGGCTTCTGCATCCCAGGTAGCATTCAGTATGTGTTTCTCGTTCGAATTTGAGCTCAGGATCCAAATTTGCAGTTCCTGGCTAAATTGAGTTGTTTCCTCAATTCTGATATATGCTTGGCTGTAACTTCTCAGGGAAAGCTCAGATCAACCAATCGACGTGTTTTGGTCTCTGCATTCCAGATAGCATCCAATATGTGTTTCCCGTTCGAATTTGAGCCCTTGGTTCAAATTTGCAGTTCCTGGCTAAATTGAGTTCTTTCCTCAATTCTGATGTATGCTTGGCTGTAACTTCTCAGGGAAAGCTCAGATCAACCAATCGACTTGATTTTCGACTTCTGCATTCCAGATAGCATTCAGTATGTGTTTCTCGTTCGAATTTGAGCTCTGGATCCAAATTTGCAGTTCCTGGCTAAATTGAGTTCTTTCCTCAATTCTGATATATGCTTGGCTGTAACTTCTCAGGGAAAGCTCAGATCAACCAATCGACTTGTTTTTTTGGTTTCTGCATTCCAGATAGCATTCAATATGTGTTTCCCGTTCGAATTTGAGCCCTTGGTTCAAATTTGCAGTTCCTGGCTAAATTGAGTTCTTTCCTCAATTCTGATATATGCTTGGCTGTAACTTCTTAGGGAAAGCTCAGATCAACCAATCGACTTGTTTTTCGACTTCTGCATTCCAGATAGCATTCAGTATGTGTTTCTAGTTCGAATTTGAGCTGTGGATCCAAATTTGCAGTTCCTGGCTAAATTGAGTCCTTACCTCAATTCTGATATATGCTTGGCTGTAACTTCTCAGGGAAAGCTCAGATCAACCAATTGACTTGTGTTTTCGTCTCTGCATTCCAGATAGCATCCAATATGTGTTTCCCGTTCGAATTTGAGCTCTGGATCCAAATTTGCAGTTCCTGGCTAAATTGAGTTGTTTCCTCAATTCTGATATATGCTTGGCTGTAACTTTTCAAGGAAAGCTCAGATCAACCAATCGACTTGTTTTTTGGTTTCTGCATTCCAGATAGCATCCAATATGTGTTTCTCGTTCAAATTTGGGCCCTTGGTTCAAATTTGCAGTTCCTGGTTAAATTGAGTTCTTTTGCCAATTCTGACCTACGCTTGGCTGTAACTTCTCAGGGAAAGCTCAGATCAACCAATCGACTTGTTTTTCGACTTCTGCATTCCAGATAGCATTCAGTATGTGTTTCTCGTTCGAATTTGAGCTGTGGATCCAAATTTGCAGTTCCTGGCTAAATTGAGTTCTTACTTCAATTCTGATATATGCTTGGCTGTAACTTCTCAGGGAAATCTCAGATCAACCAATCGACTTGTTTTTCGGCTTCTGCATCCCAGGTAGCATTCAGTATGTGTTTCTCGTTCGAATTTGAGCTCAGGATCCAAATTTGCAGTTCCTGGCTAAATTGAGTTGTTTCCTCAATTCTGATATATGCTTGGCTGTAACTTCTCAGGGAAAGCTCAGATCAACCAATCGACGTGTTTTGGTCTCTGCATTCCAGATAGCATCCAATATGTGTTTCCCGTTCGAATTTGAGCCCTTGGTTCAAATTTGCAGTTCCTGGCTAAATTGAGTTCTTTCCTCAATTCTGATGTATGCTTGGCTGTAACTTCTCAGGGAAAGCTCAGATCAACCAATCGACTTGATTTTCGACTTCTGCATTCCAGATAGCATTCAGTATGTGTTTCTCGTTCGAATTTGAGCTCTGGATCCAAATTTGCAGTTCCTGGCTAAATTGAGTTCTTTCCTCAATTCTGATATATGCTTGGCTGTAACTTATCAGGGAAAGCTCAGATCAACCAATAGACTTGTTTTTTGGTTTCTGCATTCCAGATAGCATCCAATATGTGTTTCCCGTTCGAATATGAGCCCTTGGTTCAAATTTACAGTTCCTGGCTAAATTGAGTTCTTTCCTCAATTCTGATATATGCTTGGCTGTAACTACTCAGGGAAATCTCAGATCAACCAATCGACTTGTTTTTTGGTTTCTGCATTCCAGATAGCATTCAGTATGTGTTTCTTGTTCGAATTTGAGCTCTGGATCCAAATTTGCAGTTCCTGGCTAAATTGAGTTCTTTCCTCAATTCTGATATATGCTTGGCTGTAACTTCTCAGGGAAATCTCAGATCAACCAATCGACTTGTTTTTCGGCTTCTTCATTCCAGGTAGCATTCAGTATGTGTTTCTCGTTCGAATTTGAGCTCAGGATCCAAATTTGCAGTTCCTGGCTAAATTGAGTTGTTTCCTCAATTCTGATATATGCTTGGCTGTAACTTCTCAGGGAAAGCTCAGATCAACCAATCGACTTGTTTTTTGGTCTCTGCATTCCAGATAGCATCCAATATGTGTTTCCCGTTCGAATATGAGCCCTTGGTTCAAATTTGCAGTTCCTGGCTAAATTGAGTTCTTTCCTCCATTCTGATATATGCTTGGCTGTAACTACTCAGGGAAATCTCAGATCAACCAATCGACTTGTTTTTTGGTTTCTGCATTCCAGATAGCATTCAGTATGTGTTTCTCGTTCGAATTTGAGCTCTGGATCCAAATTTGCAGTTCCTGGCTAAATTGAGTTCTTTCCTCAATTCTGATATATGCTTGGCTGTAACTTCTCAGGGAAATCTCAGATCAACCAATCGACTTGTTTTTTGGTTTCTGCATTCCAGATAGCATTCAGTATGTGTTTCTCGTTCGAATTTGAGCTCTGGATCCAAATTTGCAGTTCCTGGCTAAATTGAGTTCTTTCCTCAATTCTGATATATGCTTGGCTGTAACTTCTCAGGGAAAGCTCAGATCAACCAATCGACTTGTTTTTTGGTTTCTGCATTCCAGATAGCATTCACTATGTGTTTCTCGTTCGAATTTGAGCTCTGGATCCAAATTTGCAGTTCCTGGCTAAATTGAGTTCTTTTGCCAATTCTGACATACGCTTGGCTGTAACTTCTCAGGGAAAGCTCAGATCAACCAATCCACTTGTTTTTTGGTTTCTGCATTCCAGATAGCATTCAATATGTGTTTCCAGTTCGAATTTGAGCCCTTGGTTCAAATTTGCAGTTCCTGGCTAAATTGAGTTCTTTCCTCAATTCTGATATATGCTTGGCTGTAACTTCTCAGGGAAAGCTCAGATCAACCAATCGACTTGTTTTCCGACTTCTGCATTCCAGATAGCATTCAGTATGTCTTTCTCGTTCGAATTTGAGCTCTGGATCCAAATTTGCAGTTCCTGGCTAAATTGTGTTCTTTCCTCAATTCTGATATATGCTTGGCTGTAACTACTCAGGGAAATCTCAGATCAACCAATCGACTTGTTTTTTGGTTTCTGCATTCCAGATAGCATTCACTATGTATTTCTCGTTCGAATTTGAGCTCTGGATCCAAATTTGCAGTTCCTGGCTAAATTGAGTTGTTTCCTCAATTCTGATATATGCTTGGCTGTAACTTCTCAGGGAAAGCTCAGATCAACCAATCGACTTGTTTTTTGGTTTCTGCATTCCAGATAGCATTCAATATGTGTTTCCCGTTCGAATTTGAGCCCTTGGTTCAAATTTGCAGTTCCTGGCTAAATTGAGTTATTTCCTCAATTCTGATGTATGCTTGGCTGTAACTTCTCAGGGAAAGCTCAGATCAACCAATCGACTTGATTTTCGACTTCTGCATTCCAGATAGCATTCAGTATGTGTTTCTCGTTCGAATTTGAGCTCTGGATCCAAATTTGCAGTTCCTGGCTAAATTGAGTTCTTTCCTCAATTCTGAAATATGCTTGGCTGTAACTTCTCAGGGAAATCTCAGATCAACCAATCGACTTGTTTTTCGGCTTCTGCATCCCAGGTAGCATTCAGTATGTGTTTCTCGTTCGAATTTGAGCTCAGGATCCAAATTTGCAGTTCCTGGCTAAATTGAGTTGTTTCCTCAATTCTGATATATGCTTGGCTGTAACTTCTCAGGGAAACCTCAGATCAACCAATCGACTTGTGTTTTGGTCTCTGCATTCCAGATAGCATCCAATATGTGTTTCCCGTTCGAATTTGAGCCCTTGGTTCAAATTTGCAGTTCCTGGCTAAATTGAGTTCTTTCCTCAATTCTGATATATGCTTGGCTGTAACTTCTCAGGGAAAGCTCAGATCAACCAATCGACTTGATTTTCGACTTCTGCATTCCAGATAGCATTCAGTATGTGTTTCTCGTTCGAATTTAAGCCCTTGGTTCAAATTTGCAGTTCCTGGCTAAATTGAGTTCTTTCCTCAATTCTGATATATGCTTGGCTGTAACTTCTCAGGGAAAGCTCAGATCAACCAATAGATAGGTTTCTGCATTCCACAGAATTTGAGCTGTGGATCCAAATTTGCAGTTCCTGGCTAAATTGAGTTCTTTCCTCAATTCTGATATATGCTTGGCTGTAACTTCTCAGGGAAAGCTCAGATCAACCAATCGACTTGTTTTTCGACTTCTGCATTCCAGATAGCATTCAGTATGTGTTTCTCGTTCGAATTTGAGCTCTGGATCCAAATTTGCAGTTCCTGGCTAAATTGTGTTCTTTCCTCAATTCTGATAATATGCTTGGCTTTAACTACTCAGGGAAATCTCAGATCAACCAATCGACTTGTTTTTTGGTTTCTGCATTCCAGATAGCATTCACTATGTGTTTCTCGTTCGAATTTGAGCTCTGGATCCAAATTTGCAGTTCTTGGCTAAATTGAGTTCTTTTGCCAATTCTGACATACACTTGGCTGTAACTTCTCAGGGAAAGCTCAGATCAACCAATAGACTTGTTTTTCGATTTCTGCATCCCAGATAGCATTCAGTATGTATTTCTCGTTCGAATTTGAGCTCTGGATCCAAATTTGCAGTTCCTGGCTAAATTGAGTTGTTTCCTCAATTCTGATATATGCTTGGCTGTAACTTCTCAGGGAAAGCTCAGATCAACCAATCGACTTGTTTTTTTGGTTTCTGCATTCCAGATAGCATTCAATATGTGTTTCCCGTTCGAATTTGAGCCCTTGGTTCAAATTTGCAGTTCCTGGCTAAATTGAGTTCTTTCCTCAATTCTGATATATGCTTGGCTGTAACTTCTCAGGGAAAGCTCAGATCAACCAATCGACTTGTTTTTCGACTTCTGCATTCCAGATAGCATCCAATATGTGTTTCCCGTTCGAATTTGAGCTCTGGATCCAAATTTGCAGTTCCTGGCTAAATTGAGTTGTTTCCTCAATTCTGATATATGCTTGGCTGTAACTTTTCAAGGAAAGCTCAGATCAACCAATCGACTTGTTTTTTGGTTTCTGCATTCCAGATAGCATCCAATATGTGTTTCTCGTTCAAATTTGGGCCCTTGGTTCAAATTTGCAGTTCCTGGTTAAATTGAGTTCTTTTGCCAATTCTGACCTACGCTTGGCTGTAACTTCTCAGGGAAAGCTCAGATCAACCAATCGACTTGTTTTTCGACTTCTGCATTCCAGATAGCATTCAGTATGTGTTTCTCGTTCGAATTTGAGCTGTGGATCCAAATTTGCAGTTCCTGGCTAAATTGAGTTCTTACTTCAATTCTGATATATGCTTGGCTGTAACTTCTCAGGGAAATCTCAGATCAACCAATCGACTTGTTTTTCGGCTTCTGCATCCCAGGTAGCATTCAGTATGTGTTTCTCGTTCGAATTTGAGCTCAGGATCCAAATTTGCAGTTCCTGGCTAAATTGAGTTGTTTCCTCAATTCTGATATATGCTTGGCTGTAACTTCTCAGGGAAAGCTCAGATCAACCAATCGACGTGTTTTGGTCTCTGCATTCCAGATAGCATCCAATATGTGTTTCCCGTTCGAATTTGAGCCCTTGGTTCAAATTTGCAGTTCCTGGCTAAATTGAGTTCTTTCCTCAATTCTGATGTATGCTTGGCTGTAACTTCTCAGGGAAAGCTCAGATCAACCAATCGACTTGATTTTCGACTTCTGCATTCCAGATAGCATTCAGTATGTGTTTCTCGTTCGAATTTGAGCTCTGAATCCAAATTTGCAGTTCCTGGCTAAATTGAGTTCTTTCCTCAATTCTGATATATGCTTGGCTGTAACTTCTCAGGGAAAGCTCAGATCAACCAATCGACTTGTTTTTTTGGTTTCTGCATTCCAGATAGCATTCAATATGTGTTTCCCGTTCGAATTTGAGCCCTTGGTTCAAATTTGCAGTTCCTGGCTAAATTGAGTTCTTTCCTCAATTCTGATATATGCTTGGCTGTAACTTCTTAGGGAAAGCTCAGATCAACCAATCGACTTGTTTTTCGACTTCTGCATTCCAGATAGCATTCAGTATGTGTTTCTAGTTCGAATTTGAGCTGTGGATCCAAATTTGCAGTTCCTGGCTAAATTGAGTCCTTACCTCAATTCTGATATATGCTTGGCTGTAACTTCTCAGGGAAAGCTCAGATCAACCAATTGACTTGTGTTTTCGTCTCTGCATTCCAGATAGCATCCAATATGTGTTTCCCGTTCGAATTTGAGCTCTGGATCCAAATTTGCAGTTCCTGGCTAAATTGAGTTGTTTCCTCAATTCTGATATATGCTTGGCTGTAACTTTTCAAGGAAAGCTCAGATCAACCAATCGACTTGTTTTTTGGTTTCTGCATTCCAGATAGCATCCAATATGTGTTTCTCGTTCAAATTTGGGCCCTTGGTTCAAATTTGCAGTTCCTGGTTAAATTGAGTTCTTTTGCCAATTCTGACCTACGCTTGGCTGTAACTTCTCAGGGAAAGCTCAGATCAACCAATCGACTTGTTTTTCGACTTCTGCATTCCAGATAGCATTCAGTATGTGTTTCTCGTTCGAATTTGAGCTGTGGATCCAAATTTGCAGTTCCTGGCTAAATTGAGTTCTTACTTCAATTCTGATATATGCTTGGCTGTAACTTCTCAGGGAAATCTCAGATCAACCAATCGACTTGTTTTTCGGCTTCTGCATCCCAGGTAGCATTCAGTATGTGTTTCTCGTTCGAATTTGAGCTCAGGATCCAAATTTGCAGTTCCTGGCTAAATTGAGTTGTTTCCTCAATTCTGATATATGCTTGGCTGTAACTTCTCAGGGAAAGCTCAGATCAACCAATCGACGTGTTTTGGTCTCTGCATTCCAGATAGCATCCAATATGTGTTTCCCGTTCGAATTTGAGCCCTTGGTTCAAATTTGCAGTTCCTGGCTAAATTGAGTTCTTTCCTCAATTCTGATGTATGCTTGGCTGTAACTTCTCAGGGAAAGCTCAGATCAACCAATCGACTTGATTTTCGACTTCTGCATTCCAGATAGCATTCAGTATGTGTTTCTCGTTCGAATTTGAGCTCTGGATCCAAATTTGCAGTTCCTGGCTAAATTGAGTTCTTTCCTCAATTCTGATATATGCTTGGCTGTAACTTATCAGGGAAAGCTCAGATCAACCAATAGACTTGTTTTTTGGTTTCTGCATTCCAGATAGCATCCAATATGTGTTTCCCGTTCGAATATGAGCCCTTGGTTCAAATTTACAGTTCCTGGCTAAATTGAGTTCTTTCCTCAATTCTGATATATGCTTGGCTGTAACTACTCAGGGAAATCTCAGATCAACCAATCGACTTGTTTTTTGGTTTCTGCATTCCAGATAGCATTCAGTATGTGTTTCTTGTTCGAATTTGAGCTCTGGATCCAAATTTGCAGTTCCTGGCTAAATTGAGTTCTTTCCTCAATTCTGATATATGCTTGGCTGTAACTTCTCAGGGAAATCTCAGATCAACCAATCGACTTGTTTTTCGGCTTCTTCATTCCAGGTAGCATTCAGTATGTGTTTCTCGTTCGAATTTGAGCTCAGGATCCAAATTTGCAGTTCCTGGCTAAATTGAGTTGTTTCCTCAATTCTGATATATGCTTGGCTGTAACTTCTCAGGGAAAGCTCAGATCAACCAATCGACTTGTTTTTTGGTCTCTGCATTCCAGATAGCATCCAATATGTGTTTCCCGTTCGAATATGAGCCCTTGGTTCAAATTTGCAGTTCCTGGCTAAATTGAGTTCTTTCCTCCATTCTGATATATGCTTGGCTGTAACTACTCAGGGAAATCTCAGATCAACCAATCGACTTGTTTTTTGGTTTCTGCATTCCAGATAGCATTCAGTATGTGTTTCTCGTTCGAATTTGAGCTCTGGATCCAAATTTGCAGTTCCTGGCTAAATTGAGTTCTTTCCTCAATTCTGATATATGCTTGGCTGTAACTTCTCAGGGAAATCTCAGATCAACCAATCGACTTGTTTTTTGGTTTCTGCATTCCAGATAGCATTCACTATGTGTTTCTCGTTCGAATTTGAGCTCTGGATCCAAATTTGCAGTTCTTGGCTAAATTGAGTTCTTTTGCCAATTCTGACATACACTTGGCTGTAACTTCTCAGGGAAAGCTCAGATCAACCAATAGACTTGTTTTTCGATTTCTGCATCCCAGATAGCATTCAGTATGTATTTCTCGTTCGAATTTGAGCTCTGGATCCAAATTTGCAGTTCCTGGCTAAATTGAGTTGTTTCCTCAATTCTGATATATGCTTGGCTGTAACTTCTCAGGGAAAGCTCAGATCAACCAATCGACTTGTTTTTTTGGTTTCTGCATTCCAGATAGCATTCAATATGTGTTTCCCGTTCGAATTTGAGCCCTTGGTTCAAATTTGCAGTTCCTGGCTAAATTGAGTTCTTTCCTCAATTCTGATATATGCTTGGCTGTAACTTCTCAGGGAAAGCTCAGATCAACCAATCGACTTGTTTTTCGACTTCTGCATTCCAGATAGCATTCAGTATGTGTTTCTCGTTCGAATTTGAGCTGTGGATCCAAATTTGCAGTTCCTGGCTAAATTGAGTTCTTACCTCAATTCTGATATATGCTTGGCTGTAACTTCTCAGGGAAAGCTCAGATCAACCAATCGACTTGTGTTTTCGTCTCTGCATTCCAGATAGCATCCAATATGTGTTTCCCGTTCGAATTTGAGCCCTTGGTTCAAATTTGCAGTTCCTGGCTAAATTGAGTTCTTTCCTCAATTCTGATATATGCTTGGCTGTAACTTCTCAGGGAAATCTCAGATCGACCAATTGACTTGTTTTTCGGCTTCTGCATCCCAGGTAGCATTCAGTATGTGTTTCTCGTTCGAATTTGAGCTCAGGATCCAAATTTGCAGTTCCTGGCTAAATTGAGTTGTTTCCTCAATTCTGATATATGCTTGGCTGTAACTTCTCAGGGAAACCTCAGATCAACCAATCGACTTGTGTTTTGGTCTCTGCATTCCAGATAGCATCCAATATGTGTTTCCCGTTCGAATTTGAGCCCTTGGTTCAAATTTGCAGTTCCTGGCTAAATTGAGTTCTTTCCTCAATTCTGATATATGCTTGGCTGTAACTTCTCAGGGAAAGCTCAGATCAACCAATCGACTTGATTTTCGACTTCTGCATTCCAGATAGCATTCAGTATGTGTTTCTCGTTCGAATTTAAGCCCTTGGTTCAAATTTGCAGTTCCTGGCTAAATTGAGTTCTTTCCTCAATTCTGATATATGCTTGGCTGTAACTTCTCAGGGAAAGCTCAGATCAACCAATAGATAGGTTTCTGCATTCCACAGAATTTGAGCTGTGGATCCAAATTTGCAGTTCCTGGCTAAATTGAGTTCTTTCCTCAATTCTGATATATGCTTGGCTGTAACTTCTCAGGGAAAGCTCAGATCAACCAATCGACTTGTTTTTCGACTTCTGCATTCCAGATAGCATTCAGTATGTGTTTCTCGTTCGAATTTGAGCTCTGGATCCAAATTTGCAGTTCCTGGCTAAATTGTGTTCTTTCCTCAATTCTGATATATGCTTGGCTTTAACTACTCAGGGAAATCTCAGATCAACCAATCGACTTGTTTTTTGGTTTCTGCATTCCAGATAGCATTCACTATGTGTTTCTCGTTCGAATTTGAGCTCTGGATCCAAATTTGCAGTTCTTGGCTAAATTGAGTTCTTTTGCCAATTCTGACATACACTTGGCTGTAACTTCTCAGGGAAAGCTCAGATCAACCAATAGACTTGTTTTTCGATTTCTGCATCCCAGATAGCATTCAGTATGTATTTCTCGTTCGAATTTGAGCTCTGGATCCAAATTTGCAGTTCCTGGCTAAATTGAGTTGTTTCCTCAATTCTGATATATGCTTGGCTGTAACTTCTCAGGGAAAGCTCAGATCAACCAATCGACTTGTTTTTTTGGTTTCTGCATTCCAGATAGCATTCAATATGTGTTTCCCGTTCGAATTTGAGCCCTTGGTTCAAATTTGCAGTTCCTGGCTAAATTGAGTTCTTTCCTCAATTCTGATATATGCTTGGCTGTAACTTCTCAGGGAAAGCTCAGATCAACCAATCGACTTGTTTTTCGACTTCTGCATTCCAGATAGCATTCAGTATGTGTTTCTCGTTCGAATTTGAGCTGTGGATCCAAATTTGCAGTTCCTGGCTAAATTGAGTCCTTACCTCAATTCTGATATATGCTTGGCTGTAACTTCTCAGGGAAAGCTCAGATCAACCAATTGACTTGTGTTTTCGTCTCTGCATTCCAGATAGCATCCAATATGTGTTTCCCGTTCGAATTTGAGCTCTGGATCCAAATTTGCAGTTCCTGGCTAAATTGAGTTGTTTCCTCAATTCTGATATATGCTTGGCTGTAACTTTTCAAGGAAAGCTCAGATCAACCAATCGACTTGTTTTTTGGTTTCTGCATTCCAGATAGCATCCAATATGTGTTTCTCGTTCAAATTTGGGCCCTTGGTTCAAATTTGCAGTTCCTGGTTAAATTGAGTTCTTTTGCCAATTCTGACCTACGCTTGGCTGTAACTTCTCAGGGAAAGCTCAGATCAACCAATCGACTTGTTTTTCGACTTCTGCATTCCAGATAGCATTCAGTATGTGTTTCTCGTTCGAATTTGAGCTGTGGATCCAAATTTGCAGTTCCTGGCTAAATTGAGTTCTTACTTCAATTCTGATATATGCTTGGCTGTAACTTCTCAGGGAAATCTCAGATCAACCAATCGACTTGTTTTTCGGCTTCTGCATCCCAGGTAGCATTCAGTATGTGTTTCTCGTTCGAATTTGAGCTCAGGATCCAAATTTGCAGTTCCTGGCTAAATTGAGTTGTTTCCTCAATTCTGATATATGCTTGGCTGTAACTTCTCAGGGAAAGCTCAGATCAACCAATCGACGTGTTTTGGTCTCTGCATTCCAGATAGCATCCAATATGTGTTTCCCGTTCGAATTTGAGCCCTTGGTTCAAATTTGCAGTTCCTGGCTAAATTGAGTTCTTTCCTCAATTCTGATGTATGCTTGGCTGTAACTTCTCAGGGAAAGCTCAGATCAACCAATCGACTTGATTTTCGACTTCTGCATTCCAGATAGCATTCAGTATGTGTTTCTCGTTCGAATTTGAGCTCTGGATCCAAATTTGCAGTTCCTGGCTAAATTGAGTTCTTTCCTCAATTCTGATATATGCTTGGCTGTAACTTCTCAGGGAAAGCTCAGATCAACCAATAGACTTGTTTTTTGGTTTCTGCATTCCAGATAGCATCCAATATGTGTTTCCCGTTCGAATATGAGCCCTTGGTTCAAATTTACAGTTCCTGGCTAAATTGAGTTCTTTCCTCAATTCTGATATATGCTTGGCTGTAACTACTCAGGGAAATCTCAGATCAACCAATCGACTTGTTTTTTGGTTTCTGCATTCCAGATAGCATTCAGTATGTGTTTCTTGTTCGAATTTGAGCTCTGGATCCAAATTTGCAGTTCCTGGCTAAATTGAGTTCTTTCCTCAATTCTGATATATGCTTGGCTGTAACTTCTCAGGGAAATCTCAGATCAACCAATCGACTTGTTTTTCGGCTTCTTCATTCCAGGTAGCATTCAGTATGTGTTTCTCGTTCGAATTTGAGCTCAGGATCCAAATTTGCAGTTCCTGGCTAAATTGAGTTGTTTCCTCAATTCTGATATATGCTTGGCTGTAACTTCTCAGGGAAAGCTCAGATCAACCAATCGACTTGTTTTTTGGTCTCTGCATTCCAGATAGCATCCAATATGTGTTTCCCGTTCGAATATGAGCCCTTGGTTCAAATTTGCAGTTCCTGGCTAAATTGAGTTCTTTCCTCCATTCTGATATATGCTTGGCTGTAACTACTCAGGGAAATCTCAGATCAACCAATCGACTTGTTTTTTGGTTTCTGCATTCCAGATAGCATTCAGTATGTGTTTCTCGTTCGAATTTGAGCTCTGGATCCAAATTTGCAGTTCCTGGCTAAATTGAGTTCTTTCCTCAATTCTGATATATGCTTGGCTGTAACTTCTCAGGGAAATCTCAGATCAACCAATCGACTTGTTTTTTGGTTTCTGCATTCCAGATAGCATTCACTATGTGTTTCTCGTTCGAATTTGAGCTCTGGATCCAAATTTGCAGTTCTTGGCTAAATTGAGTTCTTTTGCCAATTCTGACATACACTTGGCTGTAACTTCTCAGGGAAAGCTCAGATCAACCAATAGACTTGTTTTTCGATTTCTGCATCCCAGATAGCATTCAGTATGTATTTCTCGTTCGAATTTGAGCTCTGGATCCAAATTTGCAGTTCCTGGCTAAATTGAGTTGTTTCCTCAATTCTGATATATGCTTGGCTGTAACTTCTCAGGGAAAGCTCAGATCAACCAATCGACTTGTTTTTCGGCTTCTTCATTCCAGGTAGCATTCAGTATGTGTTTCTCGTTCGAATTTGAGCTCAGGATCCAAATTTGCAGTTCCTGGCTAAATTGAGTTGTTTCCTCAATTCTGATATATGCTTGGCTGTAACTTCTCAGGGAAAGCTCAGATCAACCAATCGACTTGTTTTTTGGTCTCTGCATTCCAGATAGCATCCAATATGTGTTTCCCGTTCGAATATGAGCCCTTGGTTCAAATTTGCAGTTCCTGGCTAAATTGAGTTCTTTCCTCCATTCTGATATATGCTTGGCTGTAACTACTCAGGGAAATCTCAGATCAACCAATCGACTTGTTTTTTGGTTTCTGCATTCCAGATAGCATTCAGTATGTGTTTCTCGTTCGAATTTGAGCTCTGGATCCAAATTTGCAGTTCCTGGCTAAATTGAGTTCTTTCCTCAATTCTGATATATGCTTGGCTGTAACTTCTCAGGGAAATCTCAGATCAACCAATCGACTTGTTTTTTGGTTTCTGCATTCCAGATAGCATTCACTATGTGTTTCTCGTTCGAATTTGAGCTCTGGATCCAAATTTGCAGTTCTTGGCTAAATTGAGTTCTTTTGCCAATTCTGACATACACTTGGCTGTAACTTCTCAGGGAAAGCTCAGATCAACCAATAGACTTGTTTTTCGATTTCTGCATCCCAGATAGCATTCAGTATGTATTTCTCGTTCGAATTTGAGCTCTGGATCCAAATTTGCAGTTCCTGGCTAAATTGAGTTGTTTCCTCAATTCTGATATATGCTTGGCTGTAACTTCTCAGGGAAAGCTCAGATCAACCAATCGACTTGTTTTTTTGGTTTCTGCATTCCAGATAGCATTCAATATGTGTTTCCCGTTCGAATTTGAGCCCTTGGTTCAAATTTGCAGTTCCTGGCTAAATTGAGTTCTTTCCTCAATTCTGATATATGCTTGGCTGTAACTTCTCAGGGAAAGCTCAGATCAACCAATCGACTTGTTTTTCGACTTCTGCATTCCAGATAGCATTCAGTATGTGTTTCTCGTTCGAATTTGAGCTGTGGATCCAAATTTGCAGTTCCTGGCTAAATTGAGTTCTTACCTCAATTCTGATATATGCTTGGCTGTAACTTCTCAGGGAAAGCTCAGATCAACCAATCGACTTGTGTTTTCGTCTCTGCATTCCAGATAGCATCCAATATGTGTTTCCCGTTCGAATTTGAGCCCTTGGTTCAAATTTGCAGTTCCTGGCTAAATTGAGTTCTTTCCTCAATTCTGATATATGCTTGGCTGTAACTTCTCAGGGAAAT
This sequence comes from Rhabdophis nuchalis, assembly GCA_039707465.1. Classification (NCBI taxonomy): domain Eukaryota; kingdom Metazoa; phylum Chordata; class Lepidosauria; order Squamata; family Natricidae; genus Rhabdophis; species Rhabdophis nuchalis. Next base: position 17,395,785 of record CM077653.1, read on the forward strand.
CTCAGATCGACCAATTGACTTGTTTTTCGGCTTCTGCATCCCAGGTAGCATTCAGTATGTGTTTCTCGTTCGAATTTGAGCTCAGGATCCAAATTTGCAGTTCCTGGCTAAATTGAGTTGTTTCCTCAATTCTGATATATGCTTGGCTGTAACTTCTCAGGGAAACCTCAGATCAACCAATCGACTTGTGTTTTGGTCTCTGCATTCCAGATAGCATCCAATATGTGTTTCCCGTTCGAATTTGAGCCCTTGGTTCAAATTTGCAGTTCCTGGCTAAATTGAGTTCTTTCCTCAATTCTGATATATGCTTGGCTGTAACTTCTCAGGGAAAGCTCAGATCAACCAATCGACTTGATTTTCGACTTCTGCATTCCAGATAGCATTCAGTATGTGTTTCTCGTTCGAATTTAAGCCCTTGGTTCAAATTTGCAGTTCCTGGCTAAATTGAGTTCTTTCCTCAATTCTGATATATGCTTGGCTGTAACTTCTCAGGGAAAGCTCAGATCAACCAATAGATAGGTTTCTGCATTCCACAGAATTTGAGCTGTGGATCCAAATTTGCAGTTCCTGGCTAAATTGAGTTCTTTCCTCAATTCTGATATATGCTTGGCTGTAACTTCTCAGGGAAAGCTCAGATCAACCAATCGACTTGTTTTTCGACTTCTGCATTCCAGATAGCATTCAGTATGTGTTTCTCGTTCGAATTTGAGCTCTGGATCCAAATTTGCAGTTCCTGGCTAAATTGTGTTCTTTCCTCAATTCTGATATATGCTTGGCTTTAACTACTCAGGGAAATCTCAGATCAACCAATCGACTTGTTTTTTGGTTTCTGCATTCCAGATAGCATTCACTATGTGTTTCTCGTTCGAATTTGAGCTCTGGATCCAAATTTGCAGTTCTTGGCTAAATTGAGTTCTTTTGCCAATTCTGACATACACTTGGCTGTAACTTCTCAGGGAAAGCTCAGATCAACCAATAGACTTGTTTTTCGATTTCTGCATCCCAGATAGCATTCAGTATGTATTTCTCGTTCGAATTTGAGCTCTGGATCCAAATTTGCAGTTCCTGGCTAAATTGAGTTGTTTCCTCAATTCTGATATATGCTTGGCTGTAACTTCTCAGGGAAAGCTCAGATCAACCAATCGACTTGTTTTTTTGGTTTCTGCATTCCAGATAGCATTCAATATGTGTTTCCCGTTCGAATTTGAGCCCTTGGTTCAAATTTGCAGTTCCTGGCTAAATTGAGTTCTTTCCTCAATTCTGATATATGCTTGGCTGTAACTTCTCAGGGAAAGCTCAGATCAACCAATCGACTTGTTTTTCGACTTCTGCATTCCAGATAGCATTCAGTATGTGTTTCTCGTTCGAATTTGAGCTGTGGATCCAAATTTGCAGTTCCTGGCTAAATTGAGTCCTTACCTCAATTCTGATATATGCTTGGCTGTAACTTCTCAGGGAAAGCTCAGATCAACCAATTGACTTGTGTTTTCGTCTCTGCATTCCAGATAGCATCCAATATGTGTTTCCCGTTCGAATTTGAGCTCTGGATCCAAATTTGCAGTTCCTGGCTAAATTGAGTTGTTTCCTCAATTCTGATATATGCTTGGCTGTAACTTTTCAAGGAAAGCTCAGATCAACCAATCGACTTGTTTTTTGGTTTCTGCATTCCAGATAGCATCCAATATGTGTTTCTCGTTCAAATTTGGGCCCTTGGTTCAAATTTGCAGTTCCTGGTTAAATTGAGTTCTTTTGCCAATTCTGACCTACGCTTGGCTGTAACTTCTCAGGGAAAGCTCAGATCAACCAATCGACTTGTTTTTCGACTTCTGCATTCCAGATAGCATTCAGTATGTGTTTCTCGTTCGAATTTGAGCTGTGGATCCAAATTTGCAGTTCCTGGCTAAATTGAGTTCTTACTTCAATTCTGATATATGCTTGGCTGTAACTTCTCAGGGAAATCTCAGATCAACCAATCGACTTGTTTTTCGGCTTCTGCATCCCAGGTAGCATTCAGTATGTGTTTCTCGTTCGAATTTGAGCTCAGGATCCAAATTTGCAGTTCCTGGCTAAATTGAGTTGTTTCCTCAATTCTGATATATGCTTGGCTGTAACTTCTCAGGGAAAGCTCAGATCAACCAATCGACGTGTTTTGGTCTCTGCATTCCAGATAGCATCCAATATGTGTTTCCCGTTCGAATTTGAGCCCTTGGTTCAAATTTGCAGTTCCTGGCTAAATTGAGTTCTTTCCTCAATTCTGATGTATGCTTGGCTGTAACTTCTCAGGGAAAGCTCAGATCAACCAATCGACTTGATTTTCGACTTCTGCATTCCAGATAGCATTCAGTATGTGTTTCTCGTTCGAATTTGAGCTCTGGATCCAAATTTGCAGTTCCTGGCTAAATTGAGTTCTTTCCTCAATTCTGATATATGCTTGGCTGTAACTTCTCAGGGAAAGCTCAGATCAACCAATAGACTTGTTTTTTGGTTTCTGCATTCCAGATAGCATCCAATATGTGTTTCCCGTTCGAATATGAGCCCTTGGTTCAAATTTACAGTTCCTGGCTAAATTGAGTTCTTTCCTCAATTCTGATATATGCTTGGCTGTAACTACTCAGGGAAATCTCAGATCAACCAATCGACTTGTTTTTTGGTTTCTGCATTCCAGATAGCATTCAGTATGTGTTTCTTGTTCGAATTTGAGCTCTGGATCCAAATTTGCAGTTCCTGGCTAAATTGAGTTCTTTCCTCAATTCTGATATATGCTTGGCTGTAACTTCTCAGGGAAATCTCAGATCAACCAATCGACTTGTTTTTCGGCTTCTTCATTCCAGGTAGCATTCAGTATGTGTTTCTCGTTCGAATTTGAGCTCAGGATCCAAATTTGCAGTTCCTGGCTAAATTGAGTTGTTTCCTCAATTCTGATATATGCTTGGCTGTAACTTCTCAGGGAAAGCTCAGATCAACCAATCGATTTGTTTTTTGGTCTCTGCATTCCAGATAGCATCCAATATGTGTTTCCCGTTCGAATATGAGCCCTTGGTTCAAATTTGCAGTTCCTGGCTAAATTGAGTTCTTTCCTCCATTCTGATATATGCTTGGCTGTAACTACTCAGGGAAATCTCAGATCAACCAATCGACTTGTTTTTTGGTTTCTGCATTCCAGATAGCATTCAGTATGTGTTTCTCATTCGAATTTGAGCTCTGGATCCAAATTTGCAGTTCCTGGCTAAATTGAGTTCTTTCCTCAATTCTGATATATGCTTGGCTGTAACTTCTCAGGGAAATCTCAGATCAACCAATCGACTTGTTTTTTGGTTTCTGCATTCCAGATAGCATTCACTATGTGTTTCTCGTTCGAATTTGAGCTCTGGATCCAAATTTGCAGTTCTTGGCTAAATTGAGTTCTTTTGCCAATTCTGACATACACTTGGCTGTAACTTCTCAGGGAAAGCTCAGATCAACCAATAGACTTGTTTTTCGATTTCTGCATCCCAGATAGCATTCAGTATGTATTTCTCGTTCGAATTTGAGCTCTGGATCCAAATTTGCAGTTCCTGGCTAAATTGAGTTGTTTCCTCAATTCTGATATATGCTTGGCTGTAACTTCTCAGGGAAAGCTCAGATCAACCAATCGACTTGTTTTTTTGGTTTCTGCATTCCAGATAGCATTCAATATGTGTTTCCCGTTCGAATTTGAGCCCTTGGTTCAAATTTGCAGTTCCTGGCTAAATTGAGTTCTTTCCTCAATTCTGATATATGCTTGGCTGTAACTTCTCAGGGAAAGCTCAGATCAACCAATCGACTTGTTTTTCGACTTCTGCATTCCAGATAGCATTCAGTATGTGTTTCTCGTTCGAATTTGAGCTGTGGATCCAAATTTGCAGTTCCTGGCTAAATTGAGTTCTTACCTCAATTCTGATATATGCTTGGCTGTAACTTCTCAGGGAAAGCTCAGATCAACCAATCGACTTGTGTTTTCGTCTCTGCATTCCAGATAGCATCCAATATGTGTTTCCCGTTCGAATTTGAGCCCTTGGTTCAAATTTGCAGTTCCTGGCTAAATTGAGTTCTTTCCTCAATTCTGATATATGCTTGGCTGTAACTTCTCAGGGAAATCTCAGATCGACCAATTGACTTGTTTTTCGGCTTCTGCATCCCAGATAGCATTCAGTATGTTTTTCTCGTTCGAATTTGAGCTCTGGATCCAAATTTGCAGTTCCTGGCTAAATTGAGTTGTTTCCTCAATTCTGATATATGCTTGGCTGTAACTTTTCAAGGAAAGCTCAGATCAACCAATCGACTTGTTTTTTGGTTTCTGCATTCCAGATAGCATCCAATATGTGTTTCTCGTTCAAATTTGGGCCCTTGGTTCAAATTTGCAGTTCCTGGTTAAATTGAGTTCTTTTGCCAATTCTGACCTACGCTTGGCTGTAACTTCTCAGGGAAAGCTCAGATCAACCAATCGACTTGTTTTTCGACTTCTGCATTCCAGATAGCATTCAGTATGTGTTTCTCGTTCGAATTTGAGCTGTGGATCCAAATTTGCAGTTCCTGGCTAAATTGAGTTCTTACTTCAATTCTGATATATGCTTGGCTGTAACTTCTCAGGGAAATCTCAGATCAACCAATCGACTTGTTTTTCGGCTTCTGCATCCCAGGTAGCATTCAGTATGTGTTTCTCGTTCGAATTTGAGCTCAGGATCCAAATTTGCAGTTCCTGGCTAAATTGAGTTGTTTCCTCAATTCTGATATATGCTTGGCTGTAACTTCTCAGGGAAAGCTCAGATCAACCAATCGACGTGTTTTGGTCTCTGCATTCCAGATAGCATCCAATATGTGTTTCCCGTTCGAATTTGAGCCCTTGGTTCAAATTTGCAGTTCCTGGCTAAATTGAGTTCTTTCCTCAATTCTGATGTATGCTTGGCTGTAACTTCTCAGGGAAAGCTCAGATCAACCAATCGACTTGATTTTCGACTTCTGCATTCCAGATAGCATTCAGTATGTGTTTCTCGTTCGAATTTGAGCTCTGGATCCAAATTTGCAGTTCCTGGCTAAATTGAGTTCTTTCCTCAATTCTGATATATGCTTGGCTGTAACTTCTCAGGGAAAGCTCAGATCAACCAATAGACTTGTTTTTTGGTTTCTGCATTCCAGATAGCATCCAATATGTGTTTCCCGTTCGAATATGAGCCCTTGGTTCAAATTTACAGTTCCTGGCTAAATTGAGTTCTTTCCTCAATTCTGATATATGCTTGGCTGTAACTACTCAGGGAAATCTCAGATCAACCAATCGACTTGTTTTTTGGTTTCTGCATTCCAGATAGCATTCAGTATGTGTTTCTTGTTCGAATTTGAGCTCTGGATCCAAATTTGCAGTTCCTGGCTAAATTGAGTTCTTTCCTCAATTCTGATATATGCTTGGCTGTAACTTCTCAGGGAAATCTCAGATCAACCAATCGACTTGTTTTTCGGCTTCTTCATTCCAGGTAGCATTCAGTATGTGTTTCTCGTTCGAATTTGAGCTCAGGATCCAAATTTGCAGTTCCTGGCTAAATTGAGTTGTTTCCTCAATTCTGATATATGCTTGGCTGTAACTTCTCAGGGAAAGCTCAGATCAACCAATCGATTTGTTTTTTGGTCTCTGCATTCCAGATAGCATCCAATATGTGTTTCCCGTTCGAATATGAGCCCTTGGTTCAAATTTGCAGTTCCTGGCTAAATTGAGTTCTTTCCTCCATTCTGATATATGCTTGGCTGTAACTACTCAGGGAAATCTCAGATCAACCAATCGACTTGTTTTTTGGTTTCTGCATTCCAGATAGCATTCAGTATGTGTTTCTCGTTCGAATTTGAGCTCTGGATCCAAATTTGCAGTTCCTGGCTAAATTGAGTTCTTTCCTCAATTCTGATATATGCTTGGCTGTAACTTCTCAGGGAAATCTCAGATCAACCAATCGACTTGTTTTTTGGTTTCTGCATTCCAGATAGCATTCACTATGTGTTTCTCGTTCGAATTTGAGCTCTGGATCCAAATTTGCAGTTCTTGGCTAAATTGAGTTCTTACTTCAATTCTGATATATGCTTGGCTGTAACTTCTCAGGGAAATCTCAGATCAACCAATCGACTTGTTTTTCGGCTTCTGCATCCCAGGTAGCATTCAGTATGTGTTTCTCGTTCGAATTTGAGCTCAGGATCCAAATTTGCAGTTCCTGGCTAAATTGAGTTGTTTCCTCAATTCTGATATATGCTTGGCTGTAACTTCTCAGGGAAAGCTCAGATCAACCAATCGACGTGTTTTGGTCTCTGCATTCCAGATAGCATCCAATATGTGTTTCCCGTTCGAATTTGAGCCCTTGGTTCAAATTTGCAGTTCCTGGCTAAATTGAGTTCTTTCCTCAATTCTGATGTATGCTTGGCTGTAACTTCTCAGGGAAAGCTCAGATCAACCAATCGACTTGATTTTCGACTTCTGCATTCCAGATAGCATTCAGTATGTGTTTCTCGTTCGAATTTGAGCTCTGGATCCAAATTTGCAGTTCCTGGCTAAATTGAGTTCTTTCCTCAATTCTGATATATGCTTGGCTGTAACTTCTCAGGGAAAGCTCAGATCAACCAATAGACTTGTTTTTTGGTTTCTGCATTCCAGATAGCATCCAATATGTGTTTCCCGTTCGAATATGAGCCCTTGGTTCAAATTTACAGTTCCTGGCTAAATTGAGTTCTTTCCTCAATTCTGATATATGCTTGGCTGTAACTACTCAGGGAAATCTCAGATCAACCAATCGACTTGTTTTTTGGTTTCTGCATTCCAGATAGCATTCAGTATGTGTTTCTTGTTCGAATTTGAGCTCTGGATCCAAATTTGCAGTTCCTGGCTAAATTGAGTTCTTTCCTCAATTCTGATATATGCTTGGCTGTAACTTCTCAGGGAAAGCTCAGATCAACCAATCGACTTGTTTTTTGGTTTCTGCATTCCAGATAGCATTCACTATGTGTTTCTCGTTCGAATTTGAGCTCTGGATCCAAATTTGCAGTTCCTGGCTAAATTGAGTTCTTTCCTCAATTCTGATATATGCTTGGCTGTAACTTCTCAGGGAAATCTCAGATCAACCAATCGACTTGTTTTTCGGCTTCTTCATCCCAGGTAGCATTCAGTATGTGTTTCTCGTTCGAATTTGAGCTCTGGATCCAAATTTGCAGTTCCTGGCTAAATTGAGTTGTTTCCTCAAATCTGATATATGCTTGGCTGTAACTTCTCAGGGAATGTTCAGATCAACCAATCGAATTGTTTTTTCGTTTCTGCATTCCAGATAGCATCCAATATGTGTTTCCCGTTAGAATTTGAGCCCTTGATTCAAATTTGCAGTTCCTGGCTAAATTGAGTTCTTTTGCCAATTCTGACATACGCTTGGCTGTAACTTCTCAGGGAAAGCTCAGATCAACCAATCGACTTGTTTTTTGGTTTCTGCATTCCAGATAGCATCCAATATGTGTTTCTCGTTCAAATTTGGGACCTTGGTTCAAATTTGCAGTTCCTGGTTAAATTGAGTTCTTTTGCCAATTCTGACCTACGCTTGGCTGTAACTTCTCAGGGAAAGCTCAGATCAACCAATCGACTTGTTTTTCGACTTCTGCATTCCAGATAGCATTCAGTATGTGTTTCTCGTTCGAATTTGAGCTGTGGATCCAAATTTGCAGTTCCTGGCTAAATTGAGTTCTTTCCTCAATTCTGATATATGCTTGGCTGTAACTTCTCAGGGAAAGCTCAGATCAACCAATCGACTTGTTTTTCGACTTCTGCATTCCAGATAGCATTCAGTATGTGTTTCTCGTTCGAATTTGAGCTCTGGATCCAAATTTGCAGTTCCTGGCTAAATTGAGTTCTTTCCTCAATTCTGATATATGCTTGGCTGTAACTTCTCAGGGAAATCTCAGATCAACCAATCGACTTGTTTTTTGGTTTCTGCATTCCAGATAGCATTCAGTATGTGTTTCTCGTTCGAATTTGAGCTCTGGATCCAAATTTGCAGTTCCTGGCTAAATCGAGTTCTTTCCTCAATTCTGATATATGCTTGGCTGTAACTTCTCAGGGAAATCTCAGATCGACCAATTGACTTGTTTTTCGGCTTCTGCATCCCAGATAGCATTCAGTATGTTTTTCTCGTTCGAATTTGAGCTCTGGATCCAAATTTGCAGTTCCTGGCTAAATTGAGTTCTTTCCTCAATTCTGATATATGCTTGGCTGTAACTTTTCAAGGAAAGCTCAGATCAACCAATCGACTTGTTTTTTGGTTTCTGCATTCCAGATAGCATCCAATATGTGTTTCTCGTTCAAATTTGGGCCCTTGGTTCAAATTTGCAGTTCCTGGTTAAATTGAGTTCTTTTGCCAATTCTGACCTACGCTTGGCTGTAACTTCTCAGGGATAGCTCAGATCAACAAATCGACTTGTTTTTCGGTTTCTGCATCCCAGATAGCATTCAGTATGTGTTTCTCGTTCAAATTTGAGCTCTGGATCCAAATTTGCAGTTCTTGGCTAAATAGGTTCTTTTGCCAATTCTGACATACACTTGGCTGTAACTTCTCAGGGAAAGCTCAGATCAACCAATAGACTTGTTTTTCGGTTTCTGCATCCCAGATAGCATTCAGTATGTGTTTCTCGTTCGAATTTGAGCTCTGGATCCAAATTTGCAGTTCCTGGCTAAATTGAGTTGTTTCCTCAATTCTGATATATGCTTGGCTGTAACTTCTCAGGGAAAGCTCAGATCAACCAATCGACTTGTTTTTCGACTTCTGCATTCCAGATAGCATTCAGTATGTGTTTCTCGTTCGAATTTGAGCTGTGGATCCAAATTTGCAGTTCCTGGCTAAATTGAGTTCTTTCCTCAATTCTGATATATGCTTGGCTGTAACTTCTCAGGGAAAGTTCAGATCAACCAATCGACTTGTTTTTTGGTTTCTGCATCCCAGATAGCATTCAGTATGTGTTTCTCGTTCGAATTTGAGCTCTGGAACCAATGGTATCCTATTGCATCGGCTGGGGGGGTTGGGGGTGGGAGGCACCGTTTTACGGTGGTTCTCCTCCTACCTCTCTGGCCGATCGCAATTTGTGCGTGCAGGAGAGCAGAGGTCGACCCCGAGACCCCTCACATGCGGGGTGCCTCTGGGGTCGGTCCTCTCGCCTCTCCTGTTTAACGCATACATGAAGCCGCTGGGCGAGATCATCCGTGGTTTTGGGGTAGAGTACCACCTGTACGCTGATGACACCCAGCTGTACATATCTACCCCAAACCACCCCAACGATGCCGTAGCGGTGATGTGCCAGTGCTTGGAAGCCGTGCGGATCTGGATGGGAAGTAACGGACTTAGGCTCAACCCGACCAAGACCGAGTGGCTGTGGTTTCCGGCTGCCCGGTTCAACCAGCTCTCTCCAACGCTGGCCATAGGGGGCGAACATCTTGCCCCTGTGGATGGGGCGCGCAACTTGGGTGTCCTCCTGGATACCCGGCTGTCCATGGAAGATCAAGTGACAGCCGTGGCCAGGAGGGCGTTTTACCAGGTTCGCCTGGTACGCCAGTTGCGCCCCCTATTGGATCGGGACGCCCTTCGCACAGTCACTCATGCTCTCGTGACATCCCGACTGGATTATTGCAACTCTCTCTACATGGGGCTCCCCTTGAGGTGTACCCGGAGGCTTAAGTTGGTCCAGAATGCAGCCGCGCGAGCAATTATGGGCACCTCTAGGTTTGCCCATGTAACACCGCTCTTGCGCGAGCTGCACTGGCTACCTGTCGTCTTCCGGGTGCGCTTCAAGGTGTTAATTACCATCTTCAAAGCGCTCCATGGCTCGGGACCTAGCTACCTGCGGGATCGGATCCTGCCCCATACATCCTCACGGCCGATTCGCTCCCACAGAGAGGGACTTCTCCGGGTGCCGTCCACTAGACTTTGTCAGCGGGCGACGCCCAGGGGAAGGGCCTTCTCTGTGGCGGGCCCAGCCCTCTGGAATGACCTTCCCCCCGATATCAGGACAACTACGGACCTCCGCTCCTTCCGCTTAAAATTAAAGACTCACTTTTTTCGTCTGGCCGGCCTTGGGTAGTCTCTTTTTAGGTTAGGGTTTTTTAGGGGTAATTTTTAGTTTATAGGTTTTAGCGCAGGATTTATTTAATTTATTTTTAATTCTGTATTTTGTACTTGTCTGTGTTTATTTGTATTTTTAATTGCCTGTGCCCCGCCTCGAGTCCCCTCGGGGAGAGAGAGCGGGATATAAATTAAATTATTATTATTATTATTATTATTATTATTATTAAATTTGCAGTTCCTGGCTAAATTGAGTTCTTTCCTCAATTCTGATATATGCTTGGCTGTAACTTCTCAGGGACATCTCAGATCGACAAATTGACTTGTTTTTCAGCTTCTGTATCCCAAATAGCATTCAGTATGTGTTTCTCGTTCGAATTTGAGCTCTGGATCCAAATTTGCAGTTCCTGGCTAAATTGTGTTCTTTCCTCAATTCTGATATATGCTTGGCTATAACTTCTCAGGGAAAGCTCAGATCAACCAATCCACTTGTTTTTTGGTTTCTGCATTCCAGATAGCATTCAATATGTGTTTCCCGTTCGAATTTGAGCCCTTGGTTCAAATTTGCAGTTCCTGGCTAAATTGAGTTCTTTCCTCAATTCTGATATATGCTTGGCTGTAACTTCTCAGGGAAAGCTCAGATCAACCAATCGACTTGTTTTTCGACTTCTGCATTCCAGATAGCATTCAGTATGTGTTTCTCGTTCGAATTTGAGCTGTGGATCCAAATTTGCAGTTCCTGGCTAAATTGAGTTCTTACCTCAATTCTGATATATGCTTGGCTGTAACTTCTCAGGGAAATCTCAGATCAACCAATCGACTTGTTTTTTGGTTTCTGCATTCCAGATAGCATTCACTATGTGTTTCTCGTTCGAATTTGAGCTCTGGATCCAAATTTGCAGTTCTTGGCTAAATTGAGTTCTTTTGCCAATTCTGACATACACTTGGCTGTAACTTCTCAGGGAAAGCTCAGATCAACCAATAGACTTGTTTTTCGATTTCTGCATCCCAGATAGCATTCAGTATGTGTTTCTCGTTCAAATTTGAGCTCTGGATCCAAATTTGCAGTTCCTGGCTAAATTGAGTTGTTTCCTCAATTCTGATATATGCTTGGCTGTAACTTCTCAGGGAAAGCTCAGATCAACCAATCCACTTGTTTTTTGGTTTCTGCATTCCAGATAGCATTCAATATGTGTTTCCCGTTCGAATTTGAGCCCTTGGTTCAAATTTGCAGTTCCTGGCTAAATTGAGTTCTTTCCTCAATTCTGATATATGCTTGGCTGTAACTTCTCAGGGAAAGCTCAGATCAACCAATCGACTTGATTTTCGACTTCTGCATTCCAGATAGCATTCAGTATGTGTTTCTCGTTCGAATTTGAGCTCTGGATCCAAATTTGCAGTTCCTGGCTAAATTGAGTTCTTTCCTCAATTCTGATATATGCTTGGCTGTAACTTCTCAGGGAAATCTCAGATCAACCAATCGACATGTTTTTCGGCTTCTGCATCCCAGGTAGCATTCAGTATGTGTTTCTCGTTCGAATTTGAGCTCTGGATCCAAATTTGCAGTTCCTGGCTAAATTGAGTTGTTTCCTCAATTCTGATATATGCTTGGCTGTAACTTCTCAGGGAAAGCTCAGATCAACCAATCGACTTGTTTTTTGGTTTCTGCATTCCAGATAGCATTCACTATGTGTTTCTCGTTCGAATTTGAGCTCTGGATCCAAATTTGCAGTTCCTGGCTAAATTGAGTTCTTTTGCCAATTCTGACATACGCTTGGCTGTAACTTCTCAGGGAAAGCTCAGATCAACCAATAGACTTGTTTTTTGGTTTCTGCATTCCAGATAGCATCCAATATGTGATTCTCGTTCAAATTTGGTCCCTTGGTTCAAATTTGCAGTTCCTGGTTAAATTGAGTTCTTTTGCCAATTCTGACCTACTCTTGGCTGTAACTTCTCAGGGATAGCTCAGATCAACAAATCGACTTGTTTTTCGGCTTCTGCATCCCAGGTAGCATTCAGTATGTGTTTCTCGTTCGAATTTGAGCTCAGGATCCAAATTTGCAGTTCCTGGCGAAATTGAGTTGTTTCCTCAATTCTGATATATGCTTGGCTGTAACTTCTCAGGGAAAGCTCAGATCAACCAATCGACTTGTGTTTTGGTCTCTGCATTCCAGATAGCATCCAATATGTGTTTCCCGTTCGAATTTGAGCCCTTGGTTCAAATTTGCAGTTCCTGGCTAAATTGAGTTCTTTCCTCAATTCTGATATATGCTTGGCTGTAACTCCTCAGGGAAAGCTCAGATCGACCAATTGACTTGTTTTTCAGCTTCTGCATCCCAGATAGCATTCAGTATGTGTTTCTCGTTCGAATTTGAGCTGTGGATCCAAATTTGCAGTTCCTGGCTAAATTGTGTTCTTTCCTCAATTCTGATATATGCTTGGCTGTAACTACTCAGGGAAATTTCAGATCAACCAATCGACTTGTTTTTTGGTTTCTGCATCCCATGTAGCATTCAGTATGTGTTTCTCGTTCGAATTTGAGCTCTGGATCCAAATTTGCAGTTCCTGGCTAAATTGAGTTGTTTCCTCAATTCTGATATATGCTTGGCTGTAACTTCTCAGGGAAAGCTCAGATCAACCAATAGACTTGTTTTTCGATTTCTGCATCCCAGATAGCATTCAGTATGTGTTTCTCGTTCGAATTTGAGCTCTGGATCCAAATTTGCAGTTCCTGGCTAAATTGAGTTGTTTCCTCAATTCTGATATATGCTTGGCTGTAACTTCTCAGGGAAAGCTCAGATCAACCAATAGACTTGTTTTTCGATTTCTGCATCCCACATAGCATTCAGTATGTGTTTCTCGTTCGAATTTGAGCTCTGGATCCAAATTTGCAGTTCCTGGCTAAATTGAGTTGTTTCCTCAATTCTGATATATGCTTGGCTGTAACTTCTCAGGGAAAGCTCAGATCAACCAATCGACTTGTTTTTTGGTTTCTGCATTCCAGATAGCATTCAGTATGTGTTTCTCGTTCGAATTTGAGCTCTGGATCCAAATTTGCAGTTCCTGGCTAAATTGAGTTCTTTTGCCAATTCTGACATACGCTTGGCTGTAACTTCTCAGGGAGAGCTCAGATCAACCAATCCACTTGTTTTTTGGTTTCTGCATTCCAGATAGCATTCAATATGTGTTACCAGTTCGAATTTGAGCCCTTGGTTCAAATTTGCAGTTCCTGGCTAAATTGTGTTCTTTCCTCAATTCTGATATATGCTTGGCTGTAACTACTCAGGGAAATCTCAGATCAACCAATCGACTTGTTTTTCGACTTCTGCATTCCAGATAGCATTCAGTATGTGTTTCTCGTTCGAATTTGAGCTCTGGATCCAAATTTGCAGTTCCTGGCTAAATTGAGTTGTTTCCTCAATTCTGATATATGCTTGGCTGTAACTTCTCAGGGAAAGCTCAGATCAACCAATCGACTTGTTTTTTGGTTTCTGCATTCCAGATAGCATTCAATATGTGTTTCCCGTTCGAATTTGAGCCCTTGGTTCAAATTTGCAGTTCCTGGCTAAATTGAGTTCTTTCCTCAATTCTGATGTATGCTTGGCTGTAACTTCTCAGGGAAAGCTCAGATCAACCAATCGACTTGATTTTCGACTTCTGCATTCCAGATAGCATTCAGTATGTGTTTCTCGTTCGAATTTGAGCTCTGGATCCAAATTTGCAGTTCCTGGCTAAATTGAGTTCTTACCTCAATTCTGAAATATGCTTGGCTGTAACTTCTCAGGGAAATCTCAGATCAACCAATCGACTTGTTTTTCGGCTTCTGCATCCCAGGTAGCATTCAGTATGTGTTTCTCGTTCGAATTTGAGCTCAGGATCCAAATTTGCAGTTCCTGGCGAAATTGAGTTGTTTCCTCAATTCTGATATATGCTTGGCTGTAACTTCTCAGGGAAAGCTCAGATCAACCAATCGACTTGTGTTTTGGTCTCTGCATTCCAGATAGCATCCAATATGTGTTTCCCGTTCGAATTTGAGCCCTTGGTTCAAATTTGCAGTTCCTGGCTAAATTGAGTTCTTTCCTCAATTCTGATATATGCTTGGCTGTAACTCCTCAGGGAAAGCTCAGATCGACCAATTGACTTGTTTTTCAGCTTCTGCATCCCAGATAGCATTCAGTATGTGTTTCTCGTTCGAATTTGAGCTGTGGATCCAAATTTGCAGTTCCTGGCTAAATTGTGTTCTTTCCTCAATTCTGATATATGCTTGGCTGTAACTACTCAGGGAAATTTCAGATCAACCAATCGACTTGTTTTTTGGTTTCTGCATCCCATGTAGCATTCAGTATGTGTTTCTCGTTCGAATTTGAGCTCTGGATCCAAATTTGCAGTTCCTGGCTAAATTGAGTTGTTTCCTCAATTCTGATATATGCTTGGCTGTAACTTCTCAGGGAAAGCTCAGATCAACCAATAGACTTGTTTTTCGATTTCTGCATCCCAGATAGCATTCAGTATGTGTTTCTCGTTCGAATTTGAGCTCTGGATCCAAATTTGGAGTTCCTGGCTAAATTGAGTTGTTTCCTCAATTCTGATATATGCTTGGCTGTAACTTCTCAGGGAAAGCTCAGATCAACCAATCGACTTGTTTTTTGGTCTCTGCATTCCAGATAGCATCCAATATGTGTTTCCCGTTCGAATATGAGCCCTTGGTTCAAATTTGCAGTTCCTGGCTAAATTGAGTTCTTTCCTCCATTCTGATATATGCTTGGCTGTAACTACTCAGGGAAATCTCAGATCAACCAATCGACTTGTTTTTTGGTTTCTGCATTCCAGATAGCATTCAGTATGTGTTTCTCGTTCGAATTTGAGCTCTGGATCCAAATTTGCAGTTCCTGGCTAAATTGAGTTCTTTCCTCAATTCTGATATATGCTTGGCTGTAACTTCTCAGGGACATCTCAGATCGACCAATTGACTTGTTTTTCAGCTTCTGCATCCCAAATAGCATTCAGTATGTGTTTCTCGTTCGAATTTGAGCTCTGGATCCAAATTTGCAGTTCCTGGCTAAATTGTGTTCTTTCCTCAATTCTGATATATGCTTGGCTGTAACTACTCAGGGAAATTTCAGATCAACCAATCGACTTGTTTTTTGGTTTCTGCATTCCAGATAGCATTCACTATGTGTTTCTCGTTCAAATTTGAGCTCTGGATCCAAATTTGCAGTTCTTGGCTAAATTGAGTTCTTTTGCCAATTCTGACATACACTTGGCTGTAACTTCTCAGGGAAAGCTCAGATCAACCAATAGACTTGTTTTTCGGTTTCTGCATCCCAGATAGCATTCAGTATGTGTTTCTCGTTCGAATTTGAGCTCTGGATCCAAATTTGCAGTTCCTGGCTAAATTGAGTTGTTTCCTCAATTCTGATATATGCTTGGCTGTAACTTCTCAGGGAAAGCTCAGATCAACCAATCGACTTGTTTTTCGACTTCTGCATTCCAGATAGCATTCAGTATGTGTTTCTCGTTCGAATTTGAGCTGTGGATCCAAATTTGCAGTTCCTGGCTAAATTGAGTTCTTTCCTCAATTCTGATATATGCTTGGCTGTAACTTCTCAGGGAAAGTTCAGATCAACCAATCGACTTGTTTTTTGGTTTCTGCATCCCAGATAGCATTCAGTATGTGTTTCTCGTTCGAATTTGAGCTCTGGAACCAAATTTGCAGTTCCTGGCTAAATTGAGTTCTTTCCTCAATTCTGATATATGCTTGGCTGTAACTTCTCAGGGACATCTCAGATCGACCAATTGACTTGTTTTTCAGCTTCTGTATCCCAAATAGCATTCAGTATGTGTTTCTCGTTCGAATTTGAGCTCTGGATCCAAATTTGCAGTTCCTGGCTAAATTGTGTTCTTTCCTCAATTCTGATATATGCTTGGCTGTAACTACTCAGGGAAATTTCAGATCAACCAATCGACTTGTTTTTTGGTTTCTGCATTCCAGATAGCATTCACTATGTGTTTCTCGTTCGAATTTGAGCTCTGGATCCAAATTTGCAGTTCTTGGCTAAATTGAGTTCTTTTGCCAATTCTGACATACACTTGGCTGTAACTTCTCAGGGAAAGCTCAGATCAACCAATAGACTTGTTTTTCGATTTCTGCATCCCAGATAGCATTCAGTATGTGTTTCTCGTTCGAATTTGAGCTCTGGATCCAAATTTGCAGTTCCTGGCTAAATTGAGTTGTTTCCTCAATTCTGATATATGCTTGGCTATAACTTCTCAGGGAAAGCTCAGATCAACCAATCCACTTGTTTTTTGGTTTCTGCATTCCAGATAGCATTCAATATGTGTTTCCCGTTCGAATTTGAGCCCTTGGTTCAAATTTGCAGTTCCTGGCTAAATTGAGTTCTTTCCTCAATTCTGATATATGCTTGGCTGTAACTTCTCAGGGAAAGCTCAGATCAACCAATCGACTTGTTTTTCGACTTCTGCATTCCAGATAGCATTCAGTATGTGTTTCTCGTTCGAATTTGAGCTGTGGATCCAAATTTGCAGTTCCTGGCTAAATTGAGTTCTTACCTCAATTCTGATATATGCTTGGCTGTAACTTCTCAGGGAAATCTCAGATCAACCAATCGACTTGTTTTTTGGTTTCTGCATTCCAGATAGCATTCACTATGTGTTTCTCGTTCGAATTTGAGCTCTGGATCCAAATTTGCAGTTCTTGGCTAAATTGAGTTCTTTTGCCAATTCTGACATACACTTGGCTGTAACTTCTCAGGGAAAGCTCAGATCAACCAATAGACTTGTTTTTCGATTTCTGCATCCCAGATAGCATTCAGTATGTGTTTCTCGTTCAAATTTGAGCTCTGGATCCAAATTTGCAGTTCCTGGCTAAATTGAGTTGTTTCCTCAATTCTGATATATGCTTGGCTGTAACTTCTCAGGGAAAGCTCAGATCAACCAATCCACTTGTTTTTTGGTTTCTGCATTCCAGATAGCATTCAATATGTGTTTCCCGTTCGAATTTGAGCCCTTGGTTCAAATTTGCAGTTCCTGGCTAAATTGAGTTCTTTCCTCAATTCTGATATATGCTTGGCTGTAACTTCTCAGGGAAAGCTCAGATCAACCAATCGACTTGTGTTTCGACTTCTGCATTCCAGATAGCATTCAGTATGTGTTTCTCGTTCGAATTTGAGCTCTGGATCCAAATTTGCAGTTCCTGGCTAAATTGAGTTCTTTCCTCAATTCTGATATATGCTTGGCTGTAACTTCTCAGGGAAATCTCAGATCAACCAATCGACTTGTTTTCCGGCTTCTGCATCCCAGGTAGCATTCAGTATGTGTTTTTCGTTCGAATTTGAGCTCTGGATCCAAATTTGCAGTTCCTGGCTAAATTGAGTTGTTTCCTCAATTCTGATATATGCTTGGCTGTAACTTCTCAGGGAAATCTCAGATCAACCAATCGACTTGTGTTTTGGTCTCTGCATTCCAGATAGCATTCACTATGTGTTTCTCGTTCGAATTTGAGCTCTGGATCCAAATTTGCAGTTCCTGGCTAAATTGAGTTCTTTTGCCAATTCTGACATACGCTTGGCTGTAACTTCTCAGGGAAAGCTCAGATCAACCAATAGACTTGTTTTTTGGTTTCTGCATTCCAGATAGCATCCAATATGTGATTCTCGTTCAAATTTGGTCCCTTGGTTCAAATTTGCAGTTCCTGGTTAAATTGAGTTCTTTTGCCAATTCTGACCTACTCTTGGCTGTAACTTCTCAGGGACATCTCAGATCGACCAATTGACTTGTTTTTCAGCTTCTGTATCCCAAATAGCATTCAGTATGTGTTTCTCGTTCGAATTTGAGCTCTGGATCCAAATTTGCAGTTCCTGGCTAAATTGTGTTCTTTCCTCAATTCTGATATATGCTTGGCTGTAACTACTCAGGGAAATTTCAGATCAACCAATCGACTTGTTTTTTGGTTTCTGCATTCCAGATAGCATTCACTATGTGTTTCTCGTTCGAATTTGAGCTCTGGATCCAAATTTGCAGTTCTTGGCTAAATTGAGTTCTTTTGCCAATTCTGACATACACTTGGCTGTAACTTCTCAGGGAAAGCTCAGATCAACCAATAGACTTGTTTTTCGATTTCTGCATCCCAGATAGCATTCAGTATGTGTTTCTCGTTCGAATTTGAGCTCTGGATCCAAATTTGCAGTTCCTGGCTAAATTGAGTTGTTTCCTCAATTCTGATATATGCTTGGCTATAACTTCTCAGGGAAAGCTCAGATCAACCAATCCACTTGTTTTTTGGTTTCTGCATTCCAGATAGCATTCAATATGTGTTTCCCGTTCGAATTTGAGCCCTTGGTTCAAATTTGCAGTTCCTGGCTAAATTGAGTTCTTTCCTCAATTCTGATATATGCTTGGCTGTAACTTCTCAGGGAAAGCTCAGATCAACCAATCGACTTGTTTTTCGACTTCTGCATTCCAGATAGCATTCAGTATGTGTTTCTCGTTCGAATTTGAGCTGTGGATCCAAATTTGCAGTTCCTGGCTAAATTGAGTTCTTACCTCAATTCTGATATATGCTTGGCTGTAACTTCTCAGGGAAATCTCAGATCAACCAATCGACTTGTTTTTTGGTTTCTGCATTCCAGATAGCATTCCCTATGTGTTTCTCGTTCGAATTTGAGCTCTGGATCCAAATTTGCAGTTCTTGGCTAAATTGAGTTCTTTTGCCAATTCTGACATACACTTGGCTGTAACTTCTCAGGGAAAGCTCAGATCAACCAATAGACTTGTTTTTCGATTTCTGCATCCCAGATAGCATTCAGTATGTGTTTCTCGTTCAAATTTGAGCTCTGGATCCAAATTTGCAGTTCCTGGCTAAATTGAGTTGTTTCCTCAATTCTGATATATGCTTGGCTGTAACTTCTCAGGGAAAGCTCAGATCAACCAATCCACTTGTTTTTTGGTTTCTGCATTCCAGATAGCATTCAATATGTGTTTCCCGTTCGAATTTGAGCCCTTGGTTCAAATTTGCAGTTCCTGGCTAAATTGAGTTCTTTCCTCAATTCTGATATATGCTTGGCTGTAACTTCTCAGGGAAAGCTCAGATCAACCAATCGACTTGTTTTTCGACTTCTGCATTCCAGATAGCATTCAGTATGTGTTTCTCGTTCGAATTTGAGCTCTGGATCCAAATTTGCAGTTCCTGGCTAAATTGAGTTCTTTCCTCAATTCTGATATATGCTTGGCTGTAACTTCTCAGGGAAATCTCAGATCAACCAATCGACTTGTTTTCCGGCTTCTGCATCCCAGGTAGCATTCAGTATGTGTTTTTCGTTCGAATTTGAGCTCTGGATCCAAATTTGCAGTTCCTGGCTAAATTGAGTTGTTTCCTCAATTCTGATATATGCTTGGCTGTAACTTCTCAGGGAAATCTCAGATCAACCAATCGACTTGTGTTTTGGTCTCTGCATTCCAGATAGCATTCACTATGTGTTTCTCGTTCGAATTTGAGCTCTGGATCCAAATTTGCAGTTCCTGGCTAAATTGAGTTCTTTTGCCAATTCTGACATACGCTTGGCTGTAACTTCTCAGGGAAAGCTCAGATCAACCAATAGACTTGTTTTTTGGTTTCTGCATTCCAGATAGCATCCAATATGTGATTCTCGTTCAAATTTGGTCCCTTGGTTCAAATTTGCAGTTCCTGGTTAAATTGAGTTCTTTTGCCAATTCTGACCTACTCTTGGCTGTAACTTCTCAGGGATAGCTCAGATCAACAAATCGACTTGTTTTTCGGCTTCTGCATCCCAGGTAGCATTCAGTATGTGTTTCTCGTTCGAATTTGAGCTCAGGATCCAAATTTGCAGTTCCTGGCTAAATTGAGTTGTTTCCTCAATTCTGATATATGCTTGGCTGTAACTTCTCAGGGAAAGCTCAGATCAACCAATCCACTTGTTTTTTGGTTTCTGCATTCCAGATAGCATTCAATATGTGTTTCCCGTTCGAATTTGAGCCCTTGGTTCAAATTTGCAGTTCCTGGCTAAATTGAGTTCTTTCCTCAATTCTGATATATGCTTGGCTGTAACTTCTCAGGGAAAGCTCAGATCAACCAATCGACTTGTTTTTCGACTTCTGCATTCCAGATAGCATTCAGTATGTGTTTCTCGTTCGAATTTGAGCTCTGGATCCAAATTTGCAGTTCCTGGCTAAATTGAGTTCTTTCCTCAATTCTGATATATGCTTGGCTGTAACTTCTCAGGGAAATCTCAGATCAACCAATCGACTTGTTTTCCGGCTTCTGCATCCCAGGTAGCATTCAGTATGTGTTTTTCGTTCGAATTTGAGCTCTGGATCCAAATTTGCAGTTCCTGGCTAAATTGAGTTGTTTCCTCAATTCTGATATATGCTTGGCTGTAACTTCTCAGGGAAATCTCAGATCAACCAATCGACTTGTGTTTTGGTCTCTGCATTCCAGATAGCATTCACTATGTGTTTCTCGTTCGAATTTGAGCTCTGGATCCAAATTTGCAGTTCCTGGCTAAATTGAGTTCTTTTGCCAATTCTGACATACGCTTGGCTGTAACTTCTCAGGGAAAGCTCAGATCAACCAATAGACTTGTTTTTGGGTTTCTGCATTCCAGATAGCATCCAATATGTGATTCTCGTTCAAATTTGGTCCCTTGGTTCAAATTTGCAGTTCCTGGTTAAATTGAGTTCTTTTGCCAATTCTGACCTACTCTTGGCTGTAACTTCTCAGGGATAGCTCAGATCAACAAATCGACTTGTTTTTCGGCTTCTGCATCCCAGGTAGCATTCAGTATGTGTTTCTCGTTCGAATTTGAGCTCAGGATCCAAATTTGCAGTTCCTGGCGAAATTGAGTTGTTTCCTCAATTCTGATATATGCTTGGCTGTAACTTCTCAGGGAAAGCTCAGATCAACCAATCGACTTGTGTTTTGGTCTCTGCATTCCAGATAGCATCCAATATGTGTTTCCCGTTCGAATTTGAGCCCTTGGTTCAAATTTGCAGTTCCTGGCTAAATTGAGTTCTTTCCTCAATTCTGATATATGCTTGGCTGTAACTCCTCAGGGAAAGCTCAGATCGACCAATTGACTTGTTTTTCAGCTTCTGCATCCCAGATAGCATTCAGTATGTGTTTCTCGTTCGAATTTGAGCTGTGGATCCAAATTTGCAGTTCCTGGCTAAATTGTGTTCTTTCCTCAATTCTGATATATGCTTGGCTGTAACTACTCAGGGAAATTTCAGATCAACCAATCGACTTGTTTTTTGGTTTCTGCATCCCATGTAGCATTCAGTATGTGTTTCTCGTTCGAATTTGAGCTCTGGATCCAAATTTGCAGTTCCTGGCTAAATTGAGTTGTTTCCTCAATTCTGATATATGCTTGGCTGTAACTTCTCAGGGAAAGCTCAGATCAACCAATAGACTTGTTTTTCGATTTCTGCATCCCAGATAGCATTCAGTATGTGTTTCTCGTTCGAATTTGAGCTCTGGATCCAAATTTGCAGTTCCTGGCTAAATTGAGTTGTTTCCTCAATTCTGATATATGCTTGGCTGTAACTTCTCAGGGAAAGCTCAGATCAACCAATAGACTTGTTTTTCGATTTCTGCATCCCAGATAGCATTCAGTATGTGTTTCTCGTTCGAATTTGAGCTCTGGATCCAAATTTGCAGTTCCTGGCTAAATTGAGTTGTTTCCTCAATTCTGATATATGCTTGGCTGTAACTTCTCAGGGAAAGCTCAGATCAACCAATCGACTTGTTTTTTGGTTTCTGCATTCCAGATAGCATTCAGTATGTGTTTCTCGTTCGAATTTGAGCTCTGGATCCAAATTTGCAGTTCCTGGCTAAATTGAGTTGTTTCCTCAATTCTGATATATGCTTGGCTGTAACTTCTCAGGGAAAGCTCAGATCAACCAATCGACTTGTTTTTTGGTTTCTGCATTCCAGATAGCATTCAATATGTGTTTCCCGTTCGAATTTGAGCCCTTGGTTCAAATTTGCAGTTCCTGGCTAAATTGAGTTCTTTCCTCAATTCTGATGTATGCTTGGCTGTAACTTCTCAGGGAAAGCTCAGATCAACCAATCGATTTGATTTTCGACTTCTGCATTCCAGATAGCATTCAGTATGTGTTTCTCGTTCGAATTTGAGCTCAGGATCCAAATTTGCAGTTCCTGGCGAAATTGAGTTGTTTCCTCAATTCTGATATATGCTTGGCTGTAACTTCTCAGGGAAAGCTCAGATCAACCAATCGACTTGTGTTTTGGTCTCTGCATTCCAGATAGCATCCAATATGTGTTTCCCGTTCGAATTTGAGCCCTTGGTTCAAATTTGCAGTTCCTGGCTAAATTGAGTTCTTTCCTCAATTCTGATATATGCTTGGCTGTAACTCCTCAGGGAAAGCTCAGATCGACCAATTGACTTGTTTTTCAGCTTCTGCATCCCAGATAGCATTCAGTATGTGTTTCTCGTTCGAATTTGAGCTGTGGATCCAAATTTGCAGTTCCTGGCTAAATTGTGTTCTTTCCTCAATTCTGATATATGCTTGGCTGTAACTACTCAGGGAAATTTCAGATCAACCAATCGACTTGTTTTTTGGTTTCTGCATCCCATGTAGCATTCAGTATGTGTTTCTCGTTCGAATTTGAGCTCTGGATCCAAATTTGCAGTTCCTGGCTAAATTGAGTTGTTTCCTCAATTCTGATATATGCTTGGCTGTAACTTCTCAGGGAAAGCTCAGATCAACCAATCGACTTGTTTTTCGACTTCTGCATTCCAGATAGCATTCAGTATGTGTTTCTCGTTCGAATTTGAGCTGTGGATCCAAATTTGCAGTTCCTGGCTAAATTGAGTTCTTACCTCAATTCTGATATATGCTTGGCTGTAACTTCTCAGGGAAATCTCAGATCAACCAATCGACTTGTTTTTTGGTTTCTGCATTCCAGATAGCATTCACTATGTGTTTCTCGTTCGAATTTGAGCTCTGGATCCAAATTTGCAGTTCTTGGCTAAATTGAGTTCTTTTGCCAATTCTGACATACACTTGGCTGTAACTTCTCAGGGAAAGCTCAGATCAACCAATAGACTTGTTTTTCGATTTCTGCATCCCAGATAGCATTCAGTATGTGTTTCTCGTTCAAATTTGAGCTCTGGATCCAAATTTGCAGTTCCTGGCTAAATTGAGTTGTTTCCTCAATTCTGATATATGCTTGGCTGTAACTTCTCAGGGAAAGCTCAGATCAACCAATCCACTTGTTTTTTGGTTTCTGCATTCCAGATAGCATTCAATATGTGTTTCCCGTTCGAATTTGAGCCCTTGGTTCAAATTTGCAGTTCCTGGCTAAATTGAGTTCTTTCCTCAATTCTGATATATGCTTGGCTGTAACTTCTCAGGGAAAGCTCAGATCAACCAATCGACTTGTTTTTCGACTTCTGCATTCCAGATAGCATTCAGTATGTGTTTCTCGTTCGAATTTGAGCTCTGGATCCAAATTTGCAGTTCCTGGCTAAATTGAGTTCTTTCCTCAATTCTGATATATGCTTGGCTGTAACTTCTCAGGGAAATCTCAGATCAACCAATCGACTTGTTTTCCGGCTTCTGCATCCCAGGTAGCATTCAGTATGTGTTTTTCGTTCGAATTTGAGCTCTGGATCCAAATTTGCAGTTCCTGGCTAAATTGAGTTGTTTCCTCAATTCTGATATATGCTTGGCTGTAACTTCTCAGGGAAATCTCAGATCAACCAATCGACTTGTGTTTTGGTCTCTGCATTCCAGATAGCATTCACTATGTGTTTCTCGTTCGAATTTGAGCTCTGGATCCAAATTTGCAGTTCCTGGCTAAATTGAGTTCTTTTGCCAATTCTGACATACGCTTGGCTGTAACTTCTCAGGGAAAGCTCAGATCAACCAATAGACTTGTTTTTTGGTTTCTGCATTCCAGATAGCATCCAATATGTGATTCTCGTTCAAATTTGGTCCC
This sequence comes from Rhabdophis nuchalis, assembly GCA_039707465.1. NCBI lineage: Eukaryota > Metazoa > Chordata > Lepidosauria > Squamata > Natricidae > Rhabdophis > Rhabdophis nuchalis. The sequence continues at coordinate 17,419,866 of CM077653.1, forward strand.
TTGGTTCAAATTTGCAGTTCCTGGTTAAATTGAGTTCTTTTGCCAATTCTGACCTACTCTTGGCTGTAACTTCTCAGGGATAGCTCAGATCGACCAATTGACTTGTTTTTCGGCTTCTGCATCCCAGGTAGCATTCAGTATGTGTTTCTCGTTCGAATTTGAGCTCAGGATCCAAATTTGCAGTTCCTGGCTAAATTGTGTTCTTTCCTCAATTCTGATATATGCTTGGCTGTAACTACTCAGGGAAATTTCAGATCAACCAATCGACTTGTTTTTTGGTTTCTGCATTCCAGATAGCATTCACTATGTGTTTCTCGTTCGAATTTGAGCTCTGGATCCAAATTTGCAGTTCTTGGCTAAATTGAGTTCTTTTGCCAATTCTGACATACACTTGGCTGTAACTTCTCAGGGAAAGCTCAGATCAACCAATAGACTTGTTTTTCGATTTCTGCATCCCAGATAGCATTCAGTATGTGTTTCTCGTTCGAATTTGAGCTCTGGATCCAAATTTGCAGTTCCTGGCTAAATTGAGTTGTTTCCTCAATTCTGATATATGCTTGGCTATAACTTCTCAGGGAAAGCTCAGATCAACCAATCCACTTGTTTTTTGGTTTCTGCATTCCAGATAGCATTCAATATGTGTTTCCCGTTCGAATTTGAGCCCTTGGTTCAAATTTGCAGTTCCTGGCTAAATTGAGTTCTTTCCTCAATTCTGATATATGCTTGGCTGTAACTTCTCAGGGAAAGCTCAGATCAACCAATCGACTTGTTTTTCGACTTCTGCATTCCAGATAGCATTCAGTATGTGTTTCTCGTTCGAATTTGAGCTGTGGATCCAAATTTGCAGTTCCTGGCTAAATTGAGTTCTTACCTCAATTCTGATATATGCTTGGCTGTAACTTCTCAGGGAAATCTCAGATCAACCAATCGACTTGTTTTTTGGTTTCTGCATTCCAGATAGCATTCCCTATGTGTTTCTCGTTCGAATTTGAGCTCTGGATCCAAATTTGCAGTTCTTGGCTAAATTGAGTTCTTTTGCCAATTCTGACATACACTTGGCTGTAACTTCTCAGGGAAAGCTCAGATCAACCAATAGACTTGTTTTTCGATTTCTGCATCCCAGATAGCATTCAGTATGTGTTTCTCGTTCAAATTTGAGCTCTGGATCCAAATTTGCAGTTCCTGGCTAAATTGAGTTGTTTCCTCAATTCTGATATATGCTTGGCTGTAACTTCTCAGGGAAAGCTCAGATCAACCAATCCACTTGTTTTTTGGTTTCTGCATTCCAGATAGCATTCAATATGTGTTTCCCGTTCGAATTTGAGCCCTTGGTTCAAATTTGCAGTTCCTGGCTAAATTGAGTTCTTTCCTCAATTCTGATATATGCTTGGCTGTAACTTCTCAGGGAAAGCTCAGATCAACCAATCGACTTGTTTTTCGACTTCTGCATTCCAGATAGCATTCAGTATGTGTTTCTCGTTCGAATTTGAGCTCTGGATCCAAATTTGCAGTTCCTGGCTAAATTGAGTTCTTTCCTCAATTCTGATATATGCTTGGCTGTAACTTCTCAGGGAAATCTCAGATCAACCAATCGACTTGTTTTCCGGCTTCTGCATCCCAGGTAGCATTCAGTATGTGTTTTTCGTTCGAATTTGAGCTCTGGATCCAAATTTGCAGTTCCTGGCTAAATTGAGTTGTTTCCTCAATTCTGATATATGCTTGGCTGTAACTTCTCAGGGAAATCTCAGATCAACCAATCGACTTGTGTTTTGGTCTCTGCATTCCAGATAGCATTCACTATGTGTTTCTCGTTCGAATTTGAGCTCTGGATCCAAATTTGCAGTTCCTGGCTAAATTGAGTTCTTTTGCCAATTCTGACATACGCTTGGCTGTAACTTCTCAGGGAAAGCTCAGATCAACCAATAGACTTGTTTTTTGGTTTCTGCATTCCAGATAGCATCCAATATGTGATTCTCGTTCAAATTTGGTCCCTTGGTTCAAATTTGCAGTTCCTGGTTAAATTGAGTTCTTTTGCCAATTCTGACCTACTCTTGGCTGTAACTTCTCAGGGATAGCTCAGATCAACAAATCGACTTGTTTTTCGGCTTCTGCATCCCAGGTAGCATTCAGTATGTGTTTCTCGTTCGAATTTGAGCTCAGGATCCAAATTTGCAGTTCCTGGCGAAATTGAGTTGTTTCCTCAATTCTGATATATGCTTGGCTGTAACTTCTCAGGGAAAGCTCAGATCAACCAATCGACTTGTGTTTTGGTCTCTGCATTCCAGATAGCATCCAATATGTGTTTCCCGTTCGAATTTGAGCCCTTGGTTCAAATTTGCAGTTCCTGGCTAAATTGAGTTCTTTCCTCAATTCTGATATATGCTTGGCTGTAACTCCTCAGGGAAAGCTCAGATCGACCAATTGACTTGTTTTTCAGCTTCTGCATCCCAGATAGCATTCAGTATGTGTTTCTCGTTCGAATTTGAGCTGTGGATCCAAATTTGCAGTTCCTGGCTAAATTGTGTTCTTTCCTCAATTCTGATATATGCTTGGCTGTAACTACTCAGGGAAATTTCAGATCAACCAATCGACTTGTTTTTTGGTTTCTGCATCCCATGTAGCATTCAGTATGTGTTTCTCGTTCGAATTTGAGCTCTGGATCCAAATTTGCAGTTCCTGGCTAAATTGAGTTGTTTCCTCAATTCTGATATATGCTTGGCTGTAACTTCTCAGGGAAAGCTCAGATCAACCAATAGACTTGTTTTTCGATTTCTGCATCCCAGATAGCATTCAGTATGTGTTTCTCGTTCGAATTTGAGCTCTGGATCCAAATTTGCAGTTCCTGGCTAAATTGAGTTGTTTCCTCAATTCTGATATATGCTTGGCTGTAACTTCTCAGGGAAAGCTCAGATCAACCAATAGACTTGTTTTTCGATTTCTGCATCCAAGATAGCATTCAGTATGTGTTTCTCGTTCGAATTTGAGCTCTGGATCCAAATTTGCAGTTCCTGGCTAAATTGAGTTGTTTCCTCAATTCTGATATATGCTTGGCTGTAACTTCTCAGGGAAAGCTCAGATCAACCAATCGACTTGTTTTTTGGTTTCTGCATTCCAGATAGCATTCAGTATGTGTTTCTCGTTCGAATTTGAGCTCTGGATCCAAATTTGCAGTTCCTGGCTAAATTGAGTTGTTTCCTCAATTCTGATATATGCTTGGCTGTAACTTCTCAGGGAAAGCTCAGATCAACCAATCGACTTGTTTTTTGGTTTCTGCATTCCAGATAGCATTCAATATGTGTTTCCCGTTCGAATTTGAGCCCTTGGTTCAAATTTGCAGTTCCTGGCTAAATTGAGTTCTTTCCTCAATTCTGATGTATGCTTGGCTGTAACTTCTCAGGGAAAGCTCAGATCAACCAATCGATTTGATTTTCGACTTCTGCATTCCAGATAGCATTCAGTATGTGTTTCTCGTTCGAATTTGAGCTCAGGATCCAAATTTGCAGTTCCTGGCGAAATTGAGTTGTTTCCTCAATTCTGATATATGCTTGGCTGTAACTTCTCAGGGAAAGCTCAGATCAACCAATCGACTTGTGTTTTGGTCTCTGCATTCCAGATAGCATCCAATATGTGTTTCCCGTTCGAATTTGAGCCCTTGGTTCAAATTTGCAGTTCCTGGCTAAATTGAGTTCTTTCCTCAATTCTGATATATGCTTGGCTGTAACTCCTCAGGGAAAGCTCAGATCGACCAATTGACTTGTTTTTCAGCTTCTGCATCCCAGATAGCATTCAGTATGTGTTTCTCGTTCGAATTTGAGCTGTGGATCCAAATTTGCAGTTCCTGGCTAAATTGTGTTCTTTCCTCAATTCTGATATATGCTTGGCTGTAACTACTCAGGGAAATTTCAGATCAACCAATCGACTTGTTTTTTGGTTTCTGCATCCCATGTAGCATTCAGTATGTGTTTCTCGTTCGAATTTGAGCTCTGGATCCAAATTTGCAGTTCCTGGCTAAATTGAGTTGTTTCCTCAATTCTGATATATGCTTGGCTGTAACTTCTCAGGGAAAGCTCAGATCAACCAATCGACTTGTTTTTCGACTTCTGCATTCCAGATAGCATTCAGTATGTGTTTCTCGTTCGAATTTGAGCTGTGGATCCAAATTTGCAGTTCCTGGCTAAATTGAGTTCTTACCTCAATTCTGATATATGCTTGGCTGTAACTTCTCAGGGAAATCTCAGATCAACCAATCGACTTGTTTTTTGGTTTCTGCATTCCAGATAGCATTCACTATGTGTTTCTCGTTCGAATTTGAGCTCTGGATCCAAATTTGCAGTTCTTGGCTAAATTGAGTTCTTTTGCCAATTCTGACATACACTTGGCTGTAACTTCTCAGGGAAAGCTCAGATCAACCAATAGACTTGTTTTTCGATTTCTGCATCCCAGATAGCATTCAGTATGTGTTTCTCGTTCAAATTTGAGCTCTGGATCCAAATTTGCAGTTCCTGGCTAAATTGAGTTGTTTCCTCAATTCTGATATATGCTTGGCTGTAACTTCTCAGGGAAAGCTCAGATCAACCAATCCACTTGTTTTTTGGTTTCTGCATTCCAGATAGCATTCAATATGTGTTTCCCGTTCGAATTTGAGCCCTTGGTTCAAATTTGCAGTTCCTGGCTAAATTGAGTTCTTTCCTCAATTCTGATATATGCTTGGCTGTAACTTCTCAGGGAAAGCTCAGATCAACCAATCGACTTGTTTTTCGACTTCTGCATTCCAGATAGCATTCAGTATGTGTTTCTCGTTCGAATTTGAGCTCTGGATCCAAATTTGCAGTTCCTGGCTAAATTGAGTTCTTTCCTCAATTCTGATATATGCTTGGCTGTAACTTCTCAGGGAAATCTCAGATCAACCAATCGACTTGTTTTCCGGCTTCTGCATCCCAGGTAGCATTCAGTATGTGTTTTTCGTTCGAATTTGAGCTCTGGATCCAAATTTGCAGTTCCTGGCTAAATTGAGTTGTTTCCTCAATTCTGATATATGCTTGGCTGTAACTTCTCAGGGAAATCTCAGATCAACCAATCGACTTGTGTTTTGGTCTCTGCATTCCAGATAGCATTCACTATGTGTTTCTCGTTCGAATTTGAGCTCTGGATCCAAATTTGCAGTTCCTGGCTAAATTGAGTTCTTTTGCCAATTCTGACATACGCTTGGCTGTAACTTCTCAGGGAAAGCTCAGATCAACCAATAGACTTGTTTTTTGGTTTCTGCATTCCAGATAGCATCCAATATGTGATTCTCGTTCAAATTTGGTCCCTTGGTTCAAATTTGCAGTTCCTGGTTAAATTGAGTTCTTTTGCCAATTCTGACCTACTCTTGGCTGTAACTTCTCAGGGATAGCTCAGATCAACAAATCGACTTGTTTTTCGGCTTCTGCATCCCAGGTAGCATTCAGTATGTGTTTCTCGTTCGAATTTGAGCTCAGGATCCAAATTTGCAGTTCCTGGCGAAATTGAGTTGTTTCCTCAATTCTGATATATGCTTGGCTGTAACTTCTCAGGGAAAGCTCAGATCAACCAATCGACTTGTGTTTTGGTCTCTGCATTCCAGATAGCATCCAATATGTGTTTCCCGTTCGAATTTGAGCCCTTGGTTCAAATTTGCAGTTCCTGGCTAAATTGAGTTCTTTCCTCAATTCTGATATATGCTTGGCTGTAACTCCTCAGGGAAAGCTCAGATCGACCAATTGACTTGTTTTTCAGCTTCTGCATCCCAGATAGCATTCAGTATGTGTTTCTCGTTCGAATTTGAGCTGTGGATCCAAATTTGCAGTTCTTGGCTAAATTGAGTTCTTTTGCCAATTCTGACATACACTTGGCTGTAACTTCTCAGGGAAAGCTCAGATCAACCAATAGACTTGTTTTTCGGTTTCTGCATCCCAGATAGCATTCAGTATGTGTTTCTCGTTCGAATTTGAGCTCTGGATCCAAATTTGCAGTTCCTGGCTAAATTGAGTTGTTTCCTCAATTCTGATATATGCTTGGCTGTAACTTCTCAGGGAAAGCTCAGATCAACCAATCGACTTGTTTTTCGACTTCTGCATTCCAGATAGCATTCAGTATGTGTTTCTCGTTCGAATTTGAGCTGTGGATCCAAATTTGCAGTTCCTGGCTAAATTGAGTTCTTTCCTCAATTCTGATATATGCTTGGCTGTAACTTCTCAGGGAAAGTTCAGATCAACCAATCGACTTGTTTTTTGGTTTCTGCATCCCAGATAGCATTCAGTATGTGTTTCTCGTTCGAATTTGAGCTCTGGAACCAAATTTGCAGTTCCTGGCTAAATTGAGTTCTTTCCTCAATTCTGATATATGCTTGGCTGTAACTTCTCAGGGACATCTCAGATCGACCAATTGACTTGTTTTTCAGCTTCTGTATCCCAAATAGCATTCAGTATGTGTTTCTCGTTCGAATTTGAGCTCTGGATCCAAATTTGCAGTTCCTGGCTAAATTGTGTTCTTTCCTCAATTCTGATATATGCTTGGCTGTAACTACTCAGGGAAATTTCAGATCAACCAATCGACTTGTTTTTTGGTTTCTGCATTCCAGATAGCATTCACTATGTGTTTCTCGTTCGAATTTGAGCTCTGGATCCAAATTTGCAGTTCTTGGCTAAATTGAGTTCTTTTGCCAATTCTGACATACACTTGGCTGTAACTTCTCAGGGAAAGCTCAGATCAACCAATAGACTTGTTTTTCGATTTCTGCATCCCAGATAGCATTCAGTATGTGTTTCTCGTTCGAATTTGAGCTCTGGATCCAAATTTGCAGTTCCTGGCTAAATTGAGTTGTTTCCTCAATTCTGATATATGCTTGGCTATAACTTCTCAGGGAAAGCTCAGATCAACCAATCCACTTGTTTTTTGGTTTCTGCATTCCAGATAGCATTCAATATGTGTTTCCCGTTCGAATTTGAGCCCTTGGTTCAAATTTGCAGTTCCTGGCTAAATTGAGTTCTTTCCTCAATTCTGATATATGCTTGGCTGTAACTTCTCAGGGAAAGCTCAGATCAACCAATCGACTTGTTTTTCGACTTCTGCATTCCAGATAGCATTCAGTATGTGTTTCTCGTTCGAATTTGAGCTGTGGATCCAAATTTGCAGTTCCTGGCTAAATTGAGTTCTTACCTCAATTCTGATATATGCTTGGCTGTAACTTCTCAGGGAAATCTCAGATCAACCAATCGACTTGTTTTTTGGTTTCTGCATTCCAGATAGCATTCACTATGTGTTTCTCGTTCGAATTTGAGCTCTGGATCCAAATTTGCAGTTCTTGGCTAAATTGAGTTCTTTTGCCAATTCTGACATACACTTGGCTGTAACTTCTCAGGGAAAGCTCAGATCAACCAATAGACTTGTTTTTCGATTTCTGCATCCCAGATAGCATTCAGTATGTGTTTCTCGTTCAAATTTGAGCTCTGGATCCAAATTTGCAGTTCCTGGCTAAATTGAGTTGTTTCCTCAATTCTGATATATGCTTGGCTGTAACTTCTCAGGGAAAGCTCAGATCAACCAATCCACTTGTTTTTTGGTTTCTGCATTCCAGATAGCATTCAATATGTGTTTCCCGTTCGAATTTGAGCCCTTGGTTCAAATTTGCAGTTCCTGGCTAAATTGAGTTCTTTCCTCAATTCTGATATATGCTTGGCTGTAACTTCTCAGGGAAAGCTCAGATCAACCAATCGACTTGTGTTTCGACTTCTGCATTCCAGATAGCATTCAGTATGTGTTTCTCGTTCGAATTTGAGCTCTGGATCCAAATTTGCAGTTCCTGGCTAAATTGAGTTCTTTCCTCAATTCTGATATATGCTTGGCTGTAACTTCTCAGGGAAATCTCAGATCAACCAATCGACTTGTTTTCCGGCTTCTGCATCCCAGGTAGCATTCAGTATGTGTTTTTCGTTCGAATTTGAGCTCTGGATCCAAATTTGCAGTTCCTGGCTAAATTGAGTTGTTTCCTCAATTCTGATATATGCTTGGCTGTAACTTCTCAGGGAAATCTCAGATCAACCAATCGACTTGTGTTTTGGTCTCTGCATTCCAGATAGCATTCACTATGTGTTTCTCGTTCGAATTTGAGCTCTGGATCCAAATTTGCAGTTCCTGGCTAAATTGAGTTCTTTTGCCAATTCTGACATACGCTTGGCTGTAACTTCTCAGGGAAAGCTCAGATCAACCAATAGACTTGTTTTTTGGTTTCTGCATTCCAGATAGCATCCAATATGTGATTCTCGTTCAAATTTGGTCCCTTGGTTCAAATTTGCAGTTCCTGGTTAAATTGAGTTCTTTTGCCAATTCTGACCTACTCTTGGCTGTAACTTCTCAGGGACATCTCAGATCGACCAATTGACTTGTTTTTCAGCTTCTGTATCCCAAATAGCATTCAGTATGTGTTTCTCGTTCGAATTTGAGCTCAGGATCCAAATTTGCAGTTCCTGGCTAAATTGTGTTCTTTCCTCAATTCTGATATATGCTTGGCTGTAACTACTCAGGGAAATTTCAGATCAACCAATCGACTTGTTTTTTGGTTTCTGCATTCCAGATAGCATTCACTATGTGTTTCTCGTTCGAATTTGAGCTCTGGATCCAAATTTGCAGTTCTTGGCTAAATTGAGTTCTTTTGCCAATTCTGACATACACTTGGCTGTAACTTCTCAGGGAAAGCTCAGATCAACCAATAGACTTGTTTTTCGATTTCTGCATCCCAGATAGCATTCAGTATGTGTTTCTCGTTCGAATTTGAGCTCTGGATCCAAATTTGCAGTTCCTGGCTAAATTGAGTTGTTTCCTCAATTCTGATATATGCTTGGCTATAACTTCTCAGGGAAAGCTCAGATCAACCAATCCACTTGTTTTTTGGTTTCTGCATTCCAGATAGCATTCAATATGTGTTTCCCGTTCGAATTTGAGCCCTTGGTTCAAATTTGCAGTTCCTGGCTAAATTGAGTTCTTTCCTCAATTCTGATATATGCTTGGCTGTAACTTCTCAGGGAAAGCTCAGATCAACCAATCGACTTGTTTTTCGACTTCTGCATTCCAGATAGCATTCAGTATGTGTTTCTCGTTCGAATTTGAGCTGTGGATCCAAATTTGCAGTTCCTGGCTAAATTGAGTTCTTACCTCAATTCTGATATATGCTTGGCTGTAACTTCTCAGGGAAATCTCAGATCAACCAATCGACTTGTTTTTTGGTTTCTGCATTCCAGATAGCATTCCCTATGTGTTTCTCGTTCGAATTTGAGCTCTGGATCCAAATTTGCAGTTCTTGGCTAAATTGAGTTCTTTTGCCAATTCTGACATACACTTGGCTGTAACTTCTCAGGGAAAGCTCAGATCAACCAATAGACTTGTTTTTCGATTTCTGCATCCCAGATAGCATTCAGTATGTGTTTCTCGTTCAAATTTGAGCTCTGGATCCAAATTTGCAGTTCCTGGCTAAATTGAGTTGTTTCCTCAATTCTGATATATGCTTGGCTGTAACTTCTCAGGGAAAGCTCAGATCAACCAATCCACTTGTTTTTTGGTTTCTGCATTCCAGATAGCATTCAATATGTGTTTCCCGTTCGAATTTGAGCCCTTGGTTCAAATTTGCAGTTCCTGGCTAAATTGAGTTCTTTCCTCAATTCTGATATATGCTTGGCTGTAACTTCTCAGGGAAAGCTCAGATCAACCAATCGACTTGTTTTTCGACTTCTGCATTCCAGATAGCATTCAGTATGTGTTTCTCGTTCGAATTTGAGCTCTGGATCCAAATTTGCAGTTCCTGGCTAAATTGAGTTCTTTCCTCAATTCTGATATATGCTTGGCTGTAACTTCTCAGGGAAATCTCAGATCAACCAATCGACTTGTTTTCCGGCTTCTGCATCCCAGGTAGCATTCAGTATGTGTTTTTCGTTCGAATTTGAGCTCTGGATCCAAATTTGCAGTTCCTGGCTAAATTGAGTTGTTTCCTCAATTCTGATATATGCTTGGCTGTAACTTCTCAGGGAAATCTCAGATCAACCAATCGACTTGTGTTTTGGTCTCTGCATTCCAGATAGCATTCACTATGTGTTTCTCGTTCGAATTTGAGCTCTGGATCCAAATTTGCAGTTCCTGGCTAAATTGAGTTCTTTTGCCAATTCTGACATACGCTTGGCTGTAACTTCTCAGGGAAAGCTCAGATCAACCAATAGACTTGTTTTTTGGTTTCTGCATTCCAGATAGCATCCAATATGTGATTCTCGTTCAAATTTGGTCCCTTGGTTCAAATTTGCAGTTCCTGGTTAAATTGAGTTCTTTTGCCAATTCTGACCTACTCTTGGCTGTAACTTCTCAGGGATAGCTCAGATCAACAAATCGACTTGTTTTTCGGCTTCTGCATCCCAGGTAGCATTCAGTATGTGTTTCTCGTTCGAATTTGAGCTCAGGATCCAAATTTGCAGTTCCTGGCTAAATTGAGTTGTTTCCTCAATTCTGATATATGCTTGGCTGTAACTTCTCAGGGAAAGCTCAGATCAACCAATCCACTTGTTTTTTGGTTTCTGCATTCCAGATAGCATTCAATATGTGTTTCCCGTTCGAATTTGAGCCCTTGGTTCAAATTTGCAGTTCCTGGCTAAATTGAGTTCTTTCCTCAATTCTGATATATGCTTGGCTGTAACTTCTCAGGGAAAGCTCAGATCAACCAATCGACTTGTTTTTCGACTTCTGCATTCCAGATAGCATTCAGTATGTGTTTCTCGTTCGAATTTGAGCTCTGGATCCAAATTTGCAGTTCCTGGCTAAATTGAGTTCTTTCCTCAATTCTGATATATGCTTGGCTGTAACTTCTCAGGGAAATCTCAGATCAACCAATCGACTTGTTTTCCGGCTTCTGCATCCCAGGTAGCATTCAGTATGTGTTTTTCGTTCGAATTTGAGCTCTGGATCCAAATTTGCAGTTCCTGGCTAAATTGAGTTGTTTCCTCAATTCTGATATATGCTTGGCTGTAACTTCTCAGGGAAATCTCAGATCAACCAATCGACTTGTGTTTTGGTCTCTGCATTCCAGATAGCATTCACTATGTGTTTCTCGTTCGAATTTGAGCTCTGGATCCAAATTTGCAGTTCCTGGCTAAATTGAGTTCTTTTGCCAATTCTGACATACGCTTGGCTGTAACTTCTCAGGGAAAGCTCAGATCAACCAATAGACTTGTTTTTTGGTTTCTGCATTCCAGATAGCATCCAATATGTGATTCTCGTTCAAATTTGGTCCCTTGGTTCAAATTTGCAGTTCCTGGTTAAATTGAGTTCTTTTGCCAATTCTGACCTACTCTTGGCTGTAACTTCTCAGGGATAGCTCAGATCAACAAATCGACTTGTTTTTCGGCTTCTGCATCCCAGGTAGCATTCAGTATGTGTTTCTCGTTCGAATTTGAGCTCAGGATCCAAATTTGCAGTTCCTGGCGAAATTGAGTTGTTTCCTCAATTCTGATATATGCTTGGCTGTAACTTCTCAGGGAAAGCTCAGATCAACCAATCGACTTGTGTTTTGGTCTCTGCATTCCAGATAGCATCCAATATGTGTTTCCCGTTCGAATTTGAGCCCTTGGTTCAAATTTGCAGTTCCTGGCTAAATTGAGTTCTTTCCTCAATTCTGATATATGCTTGGCTGTAACTCCTCAGGGAAAGCTCAGATCGACCAATTGACTTGTTTTTCAGCTTCTGCATCCCAGATAGCATTCAGTATGTGTTTCTCGTTCGAATTTGAGCTGTGGATCCAAATTTGCAGTTCCTGGCTAAATTGTGTTCTTTCCTCAATTCTGATATATGCTTGGCTGTAACTACTCAGGGAAATTTCAGATCAACCAATCGACTTGTTTTTTGGTTTCTGCATCCCATGTAGCATTCAGTATGTGTTTCTCGTTCGAATTTGAGCTCTGGATCCAAATTTGCAGTTCCTGGCTAAATTGAGTTGTTTCCTCAATTCTGATATATGCTTGGCTGTAACTTCTCAGGGAAACCTCAGATCAACCAATAGACTTGTTTTTCGATTTCTGCATCCCAGATAGCATTCAGTATGTGTTTCTCGTTCGAATTTGAGCTCTGGATCCAAATTTGCAGTTCCTGGCTAAATTGAGTTCTTACCTCAATTCTGATATATGCTTGGCTGTAACTTCTCAGGGAAATCTCAGATCAACCAATCGACTTGTTTTTTGGTTTCTGCATTCCAGATAGCATTCCCTATGTGTTTCTCGTTCGAATTTGAGCTCTGGATCCAAATTTGCAGTTCTTGGCTAAATTGAGTTCTTTTGCCAATTCTGACATACACTTGGCTGTAACTTCTCAGGGAAAGCTCAGATCAACCAATAGACTTGTTTTTCGATTTCTGCATCCCAGATAGCATTCAGTATGTGTTTCTCGTTCAAATTTGAGCTCTGGATCCAAATTTGCAGTTCCTGGCTAAATTGAGTTGTTTCCTCAATTCTGATATATGCTTGGCTGTAACTTCTCAGGGAAAGCTCAGATCAACCAATCCACTTGTTTTTTGGTTTCTGCATTCCAGATAGCATTCAATATGTGTTTCCCGTTCGAATTTGAGCCCTTGGTTCAAATTTGCAGTTCCTGGCTAAATTGAGTTCTTTCCTCAATTCTGATATATGCTTGGCTGTAACTTCTCAGGGAAAGCTCAGATCAACCAATCGACTTGTTTTTCGACTTCTGCATTCCAGATAGCATTCAGTATGTGTTTCTCGTTCGAATTTGAGCTCTGGATCCAAATTTGCAGTTCCTGGCTAAATTGAGTTCTTTCCTCAATTCTGATATATGCTTGGCTGTAACTTCTCAGGGAAATCTCAGATCAACCAATCGACTTGTTTTCCGGCTTCTGCATCCCAGGTAGCATTCAGTATGTGTTTTTCGTTCGAATTTGAGCTCTGGATCCAAATTTGCAGTTCCTGGCTAAATTGAGTTGTTTCCTCAATTCTGATATATGCTTGGCTGTAACTTCTCAGGGAAATCTCAGATCAACCAATCGACTTGTGTTTTGGTCTCTGCATTCCAGATAGCATTCACTATGTGTTTCTCGTTCGAATTTGAGCTCTGGATCCAAATTTGCAGTTCCTGGCTAAATTGAGTTCTTTTGCCAATTCTGACATACGCTTGGCTGTAACTTCTCAGGGAAAGCTCAGATCAACCAATAGACTTGTTTTTTGGTTTCTGCATTCCAGATAGCATCCAATATGTGATTCTCGTTCAAATTTGGTCCCTTGGTTCAAATTTGCAGTTCCTGGTTAAATTGAGTTCTTTTGCCAATTCTGACCTACTCTTGGCTGTAACTTCTCAGGGATAGCTCAGATCAACAAATCGACTTGTTTTTCGGCTTCTGCATCCCAGGTAGCATTCAGTATGTGTTTCTCGTTCGAATTTGAGCTCAGGATCCAAATTTGCAGTTCCTGGCTAAATTGAGTTGTTTCCTCAATTCTGATATATGCTTGGCTGTAACTTCTCAGGGAAAGCTCAGATCAACCAATCCACTTGTTTTTTGGTTTCTGCATTCCAGATAGCATTCAATATGTGTTTCCCGTTCGAATTTGAGCCCTTGGTTCAAATTTGCAGTTCCTGGCTAAATTGAGTTCTTTCCTCAATTCTGATATATGCTTGGCTGTAACTTCTCAGGGAAAGCTCAGATCAACCAATCGACTTGTTTTTCGACTTCTGCATTCCAGATAGCATTCAGTATGTGTTTCTCGTTCGAATTTGAGCTCTGGATCCAAATTTGCAGTTCCTGGCTAAATTGAGTTCTTTCCTCAATTCTGATATATGCTTGGCTGTAACTTCTCAGGGAAATCTCAGATCAACCAATCGACTTGTTTTCCGGCTTCTGCATCCCAGGTAGCATTCAGTATGTGTTTTTCGTTCGAATTTGAGCTCTGGATCCAAATTTGCAGTTCCTGGCTAAATTGAGTTGTTTCCTCAATTCTGATATATGCTTGGCTGTAACTTCTCAGGGAAATCTCAGATCAACCAATCGACTTGTGTTTTGGTCTCTGCATTCCAGATAGCATTCACTATGTGTTTCTCGTTCGAATTTGAGCTCTGGATCCAAATTTGCAGTTCCTGGCTAAATTGAGTTCTTTTGCCAATTCTGACATACGCTTGGCTGTAACTTCTCAGGGAAAGCTCAGATCAACCAATAGACTTGTTTTTTGGTTTCTGCATTCCAGATAGCATCCAATATGTGATTCTCGTTCAAATTTGGTCCCTTGGTTCAAATTTGCAGTTCCTGGTTAAATTGAGTTCTTTTGCCAATTCTGACCTACTCTTGGCTGTAACTTCTCAGGGATAGCTCAGATCAACAAATCGACTTGTTTTTCGGCTTCTGCATCCCAGGTAGCATTCAGTATGTGTTTCTCGTTCGAATTTGAGCTCAGGATCCAAATTTGCAGTTCCTGGCGAAATTGAGTTGTTTCCTCAATTCTGATATATGCTTGGCTGTAACTTCTCAGGGAAAGCTCAGATCAACCAATCGACTTGTGTTTTGGTCTCTGCATTCCAGATAGCATCCAATATGTGTTTCCCGTTCGAATTTGAGCCCTTGGTTCAAATTTGCAGTTCCTGGCTAAATTGAGTTCTTTCCTCAATTCTGATATATGCTTGGCTGTAACTCCTCAGGGAAAGCTCAGATCGACCAATTGACTTGTTTTTCAGCTTCTGCATCCCAGATAGCATTCAGTATGTGTTTCTCGTTCGAATTTGAGCTGTGGATCCAAATTTGCAGTTCCTGGCTAAATTGTGTTCTTTCCTCAATTCTGATATATGCTTGGCTGTAACTACTCAGGGAAATTTCAGATCAACCAATCGACTTGTTTTTTGGTTTCTGCATCCCATGTAGCATTCAGTATGTGTTTCTCGTTCGAATTTGAGCTCTGGATCCAAATTTGCAGTTCCTGGCTAAATTGAGTTGTTTCCTCAATTCTGATATATGCTTGGCTGTAACTTCTCAGGGAAACCTCAGATCAACCAATAGACTTGTTTTTCGATTTCTGCATCCCAGATAGCATTCAGTATGTGTTTCTCGTTCGAATTTGAGCTCTGGATCCAAATTTGCAGTTCCTGGCTAAATTGAGTTGTTTCCTCAATTCTGATATATGCTTGGCTGTAACTTCTCAGGGAAAGCTCAGATCAACCAATAGACTTGTTTTTCGATTTCTGCATCCCAGATAGCATTCAGTATGTGTTTCTCGTTCGAATTTGAGCTCTGGATCCAAATTTGCAGTTCCTGGCTAAATTGAGTTGTTTCCTCAATTCTGATATATGCTTGGCTGTAACTTCTCAGGGAAAGCTCAGATCAACCAATCGACTTGTTTTTTGGTTTCTGCATTCCAGATAGCATTCAGTATGTGTTTCTCGTTCGAATTTGAGCTCTGGATCCAAATTTGCAGTTCCTGGCTAAATTGAGTTGTTTCCTCAATTCTGATATATGCTTGGCTGTAACTTCTCAGGGAAAGCTCAGATCAACCAATCGACTTGTTTTTTGGTTTCTGCATTCCAGATAGCATTCAATATGTGTTTCCCGTTCGAATTTGAGCCCTTGGTTCAAATTTGCAGTTCCTGGCTAAATTGAGTTCTTTCCTCAATTCTGATGTATGCTTGGCTGTAACTTCTCAGGGAAAGCTCAGATCAACCAATCGATTTGATTTTCGACTTCTGCATTCCAGATAGCATTCAGTATGTGTTTCTCGTTCGAATTTGAGCTCAGGATCCAAATTTGCAGTTCCTGGCGAAATTGAGTTGTTTCCTCAATTCTGATATATGCTTGGCTGTAACTTCTCAGGGAAAGCTCAGATCAACCAATCGACTTGTGTTTTGGTCTCTGCATTCCAGATAGCATCCAATATGTGTTTCCCGTTCGAATTTGAGCCCTTGGTTCAAATTTGCAGTTCCTGGCTAAATTGAGTTCTTTCCTCAATTCTGATATATGCTTGGCTGTAACTCCTCAGGGAAAGCTCAGATCGACCAATTGACTTGTTTTTCAGCTTCTGCATCCCAGATAGCATTCAGTATGTGTTTCTCGTTCGAATTTGAGCTGTGGATCCAAATTTGCAGTTCCTGGCTAAATTGTGTTCTTTCCTCAATTCTGATATATGCTTGGCTGTAACTACTCAGGGAAATTTCAGATCAACCAATCGACTTGTTTTTTGGTTTCTGCATCCCATGTAGCATTCAGTATGTGTTTCTCGTTCGAATTTGAGCTCTGGATCCAAATTTGCAGTTCCTGGCTAAATTGAGTTGTTTCCTCAATTCTGATATATGCTTGGCTGTAACTTCTCAGGGAAAGCTCAGATCAACCAATCGACTTGTTTTTCGACTTCTGCATTCCAGATAGCATTCAGTATGTGTTTCTCGTTCGAATTTGAGCTGTGGATCCAAATTTGCAGTTCCTGGCTAAATTGAGTTCTTACCTCAATTCTGATATATGCTTGGCTGTAACTTCTCAGGGAAATCTCAGATCAACCAATCGACTTGTTTTTTGGTTTCTGCATTCCAGATAGCATTCACTATGTGTTTCTCGTTCGAATTTGAGCTCTGGATCCAAATTTGCAGTTCTTGGCTAAATTGAGTTCTTTTGCCAATTCTGACATACACTTGGCTGTAACTTCTCAGGGAAAGCTCAGATCAACCAATAGACTTGTTTTTCGATTTCTGCATCCCAGATAGCATTCAGTATGTGTTTCTCGTTCAAATTTGAGCTCTGGATCCAAATTTGCAGTTCCTGGCTAAATTGAGTTGTTTCCTCAATTCTGATATATGCTTGGCTGTAACTTCTCAGGGAAAGCTCAGATCAACCAATCCACTTGTTTTTTGGTTTCTGCATTCCAGATAGCATTCAATATGTGTTTCCCGTTCGAATTTGAGCCCTTGGTTCAAATTTGCAGTTCCTGGCTAAATTGAGTTCTTTCCTCAATTCTGATATATGCTTGGCTGTAACTTCTCAGGGAAAGCTCAGATCAACCAATCGACTTGTTTTTCGACTTCTGCATTCCAGATAGCATTCAGTATGTGTTTCTCGTTCGAATTTGAGCTCTGGATCCAAATTTGCAGTTCCTGGCTAAATTGAGTTCTTTCCTCAATTCTGATATATGCTTGGCTGTAACTTCTCAGGGAAATCTCAGATCAACCAATCGACTTGTTTTCCGGCTTCTGCATCCCAGGTAGCATTCAGTATGTGTTTTTCGTTCGAATTTGAGCTCTGGATCCAAATTTGCAGTTCCTGGCTAAATTGAGTTGTTTCCTCAATTCTGATATATGCTTGGCTGTAACTTCTCAGGGAAATCTCAGATCAACCAATCGACTTGTGTTTTGGTCTCTGCATT
This sequence comes from Rhabdophis nuchalis, assembly GCA_039707465.1. Taxonomy (NCBI): domain Eukaryota; kingdom Metazoa; phylum Chordata; class Lepidosauria; order Squamata; family Natricidae; genus Rhabdophis; species Rhabdophis nuchalis. The sequence goes on from CM077653.1 coordinate 17,437,253, forward strand.
CCAGATAGCATTCACTATGTGTTTCTCGTTCGAATTTGAGCTCTGGATCCAAATTTGCAGTTCCTGGCTAAATTGAGTTCTTTTGCCAATTCTGACATACGCTTGGCTGTAACTTCTCAGGGAAAGCTCAGATCAACCAATAGACTTGTTTTTTGGTTTCTGCATTCCAGATAGCATCCAATATGTGATTCTCGTTCAAATTTGGTCCCTTGGTTCAAATTTGCAGTTCCTGGTTAAATTGAGTTCTTTTGCCAATTCTGACCTACTCTTGGCTGTAACTTCTCAGGGATAGCTCAGATCGACCAATTGACTTGTTTTTCGGCTTCTGCATCCCAGGTAGCATTCAGTATGTGTTTCTCGTTCGAATTTGAGCTCAGGATCCAAATTTGCAGTTCCTGGCTAAATTGTGTTCTTTCCTCAATTCTGATATATGCTTGGCTGTAACTACTCAGGGAAATTTCAGATCAACCAATCGACTTGTTTTTTGGTTTCTGCATTCCAGATAGCATTCACTATGTGTTTCTCGTTCGAATTTGAGCTCTGGATCCAAATTTGCAGTTCTTGGCTAAATTGAGTTCTTTTGCCAATTCTGACATACACTTGGCTGTAACTTCTCAGGGAAAGCTCAGATCAACCAATAGACTTGTTTTTCGATTTCTGCATCCCAGATAGCATTCAGTATGTGTTTCTCGTTCGAATTTGAGCTCTGGATCCAAATTTGCAGTTCCTGGCTAAATTGAGTTGTTTCCTCAATTCTGATATATGCTTGGCTATAACTTCTCAGGGAAAGCTCAGATCAACCAATCCACTTGTTTTTTGGTTTCTGCATTCCAGATAGCATTCAATATGTGTTTCCCGTTCGAATTTGAGCCCTTGGTTCAAATTTGCAGTTCCTGGCTAAATTGAGTTCTTTCCTCAATTCTGATATATGCTTGGCTGTAACTTCTCAGGGAAAGCTCAGATCAACCAATCGACTTGTTTTTCGACTTCTGCATTCCAGATAGCATTCAGTATGTGTTTCTCGTTCGAATTTGAGCTGTGGATCCAAATTTGCAGTTCCTGGCTAAATTGAGTTCTTACCTCAATTCTGATATATGCTTGGCTGTAACTTCTCAGGGAAATCTCAGATCAACCAATCGACTTGTTTTTTGGTTTCTGCATTCCAGATAGCATTCCCTATGTGTTTCTCGTTCGAATTTGAGCTCTGGATCCAAATTTGCAGTTCTTGGCTAAATTGAGTTCTTTTGCCAATTCTGACATACACTTGGCTGTAACTTCTCAGGGAAAGCTCAGATCAACCAATAGACTTGTTTTTCGATTTCTGCATCCCAGATAGCATTCAGTATGTGTTTCTCGTTCAAATTTGAGCTCTGGATCCAAATTTGCAGTTCCTGGCTAAATTGAGTTGTTTCCTCAATTCTGATATATGCTTGGCTGTAACTTCTCAGGGAAAGCTCAGATCAACCAATCCACTTGTTTTTTGGTTTCTGCATTCCAGATAGCATTCAATATGTGTTTCCCGTTCGAATTTGAGCCCTTGGTTCAAATTTGCAGTTCCTGGCTAAATTGAGTTCTTTCCTCAATTCTGATATATGCTTGGCTGTAACTTCTCAGGGAAAGCTCAGATCAACCAATCGACTTGTTTTTCGACTTCTGCATTCCAGATAGCATTCAGTATGTGTTTCTCGTTCGAATTTGAGCTCTGGATCCAAATTTGCAGTTCCTGGCTAAATTGAGTTCTTTCCTCAATTCTGATATATGCTTGGCTGTAACTTCTCAGGGAAATCTCAGATCAACCAATCGACTTGTTTTCCGGCTTCTGCATCCCAGGTAGCATTCAGTATGTGTTTTTCGTTCGAATTTGAGCTCTGGATCCAAATTTGCAGTTCCTGGCTAAATTGAGTTGTTTCCTCAATTCTGATATATGCTTGGCTGTAACTTCTCAGGGAAATCTCAGATCAACCAATCGACTTGTGTTTTGGTCTCTGCATTCCAGATAGCATTCACTATGTGTTTCTCGTTCGAATTTGAGCTCTGGATCCAAATTTGCAGTTCCTGGCTAAATTGAGTTCTTTTGCCAATTCTGACATACGCTTGGCTGTAACTTCTCAGGGAAAGCTCAGATCAACCAATAGACTTGTTTTTTGGTTTCTGCATTCCAGATAGCATCCAATATGTGATTCTCGTTCAAATTTGGTCCCTTGGTTCAAATTTGCAGTTCCTGGTTAAATTGAGTTCTTTTGCCAATTCTGACCTACTCTTGGCTGTAACTTCTCAGGGATAGCTCAGATCAACAAATCGACTTGTTTTTCGGCTTCTGCATCCCAGGTAGCATTCAGTATGTGTTTCTCGTTCGAATTTGAGCTCAGGATCCAAATTTGCAGTTCCTGGCGAAATTGAGTTGTTTCCTCAATTCTGATATATGCTTGGCTGTAACTTCTCAGGGAAAGCTCAGATCAACCAATCGACTTGTGTTTTGGTCTCTGCATTCCAGATAGCATCCAATATGTGTTTCCCGTTCGAATTTGAGCCCTTGGTTCAAATTTGCAGTTCCTGGCTAAATTGAGTTCTTTCCTCAATTCTGATATATGCTTGGCTGTAACTCCTCAGGGAAAGCTCAGATCGACCAATTGACTTGTTTTTCAGCTTCTGCATCCCAGATAGCATTCAGTATGTGTTTCTCGTTCGAATTTGAGCTGTGGATCCAAATTTGCAGTTCCTGGCTAAATTGTGTTCTTTCCTCAATTCTGATATATGCTTGGCTGTAACTACTCAGGGAAATTTCAGATCAACCAATCGACTTGTTTTTTGGTTTCTGCATCCCATGTAGCATTCAGTATGTGTTTCTCGTTCGAATTTGAGCTCTGGATCCAAATTTGCAGTTCCTGGCTAAATTGAGTTGTTTCCTCAATTCTGATATATGCTTGGCTGTAACTTCTCAGGTAAAGCTCAGATCAACCAATAGACTTGTTTTTCGATTTCTGCATCCCAGATAGCATTCAGTATGTGTTTCTCGTTCGAATTTGAGCTCTGGATCCAAATTTGCAGTTCCTGGCTAAATTGAGTTGTTTCCTCAATTCTGATATATGCTTGGCTGTAACTTCTCAGGGAAAGCTCAGATCAACCAATAGACTTGTTTTTCGATTTCTGCATCCAAGATAGCATTCAGTATGTGTTTCTCGTTCGAATTTGAGCTCTGGATCCAAATTTGCAGTTCCTGGCTAAATTGAGTTGTTTCCTCAATTCTGATATATGCTTGGCTGTAACTTCTCAGGGAAAGCTCAGATCAACCAATCGACTTGTTTTTTGGTTTCTGCATTCCAGATAGCATTCAGTATGTGTTTCTCGTTCGAATTTGAGCTCTGGATCCAAATTTGCAGTTCCTGGCTAAATTGAGTTGTTTCCTCAATTCTGATATATGCTTGGCTGTAACTTCTCAGGGAAAGCTCAGATCAACCAATCGACTTGTTTTTTGGTTTCTGCATTCCAGATAGCATTCAATATGTGTTTCCCGTTCGAATTTGAGCCCTTGGTTCAAATTTGCAGTTCCTGGCTAAATTGAGTTCTTTCCTCAATTCTGATGTATGCTTGGCTGTAACTTCTCAGGGAAAGCTCAGATCAACCAATCGATTTGATTTTCGACTTCTGCATTCCAGATAGCATTCAGTATGTGTTTCTCGTTCGAATTTGAGCTCAGGATCCAAATTTGCAGTTCCTGGCGAAATTGAGTTGTTTCCTCAATTCTGATATATGCTTGGCTGTAACTTCTCAGGGAAAGCTCAGATCAACCAATCGACTTGTGTTTTGGTCTCTGCATTCCAGATAGCATCCAATATGTGTTTCCCGTTCGAATTTGAGCCCTTGGTTCAAATTTGCAGTTCCTGGCTAAATTGAGTTCTTTCCTCAATTCTGATATATGCTTGGCTGTAACTCCTCAGGGAAAGCTCAGATCGACCAATTGACTTGTTTTTCAGCTTCTGCATCCCAGATAGCATTCAGTATGTGTTTCTCGTTCGAATTTGAGCTGTGGATCCAAATTTGCAGTTCCTGGCTAAATTGTGTTCTTTCCTCAATTCTGATATATGCTTGGCTGTAACTACTCAGGGAAATTTCAGATCAACCAATCGACTTGTTTTTTGGTTTCTGCATCCCATGTAGCATTCAGTATGTGTTTCTCGTTCGAATTTGAGCTCTGGATCCAAATTTGCAGTTCCTGGCTAAATTGAGTTGTTTCCTCAATTCTGATATATGCTTGGCTGTAACTTCTCAGGGAAAGCTCAGATCAACCAATCGACTTGTTTTTCGACTTCTGCATTCCAGATAGCATTCAGTATGTGTTTCTCGTTCGAATTTGAGCTGTGGATCCAAATTTGCAGTTCCTGGCTAAATTGAGTTCTTACCTCAATTCTGATATATGCTTGGCTGTAACTTCTCAGGGAAATCTCAGATCAACCAATCGACTTGTTTTTTGGTTTCTGCATTCCAGATAGCATTCACTATGTGTTTCTCGTTCGAATTTGAGCTCTGGATCCAAATTTGCAGTTCTTGGCTAAATTGAGTTCTTTTGCCAATTCTGACATACACTTGGCTGTAACTTCTCAGGGAAAGCTCAGATCAACCAATAGACTTGTTTTTCGATTTCTGCATCCCAGATAGCATTCAGTATGTGTTTCTCGTTCAAATTTGAGCTCTGGATCCAAATTTGCAGTTCCTGGCTAAATTGAGTTGTTTCCTCAATTCTGATATATGCTTGGCTGTAACTTCTCAGGGAAAGCTCAGATCAACCAATCCACTTGTTTTTTGGTTTCTGCATTCCAGATAGCATTCAATATGTGTTTCCCGTTCGAATTTGAGCCCTTGGTTCAAATTTGCAGTTCCTGGCTAAATTGAGTTCTTTCCTCAATTCTGATATATGCTTGGCTGTAACTTCTCAGGGAAAGCTCAGATCAACCAATCGACTTGTTTTTCGACTTCTGCATTCCAGATAGCATTCAGTATGTGTTTCTCGTTCGAATTTGAGCTCTGGATCCAAATTTGCAGTTCCTGGCTAAATTGAGTTCTTTCCTCAATTCTGATATATGCTTGGCTGTAACTTCTCAGGGAAATCTCAGATCAACCAATCGACTTGTTTTCCGGCTTCTGCATCCCAGGTAGCATTCAGTATGTGTTTTTCGTTCGAATTTGAGCTCTGGATCCAAATTTGCAGTTCCTGGCTAAATTGAGTTGTTTCCTCAATTCTGATATATGCTTGGCTGTAACTTCTCAGGGAAATCTCAGATCAACCAATCGACTTGTGTTTTGGTCTCTGCATTCCAGATAGCATTCACTATGTGTTTCTCGTTCGAATTTGAGCTCTGGATCCAAATTTGCAGTTCCTGGCTAAATTGAGTTCTTTTGCCAATTCTGACATACGCTTGGCTGTAACTTCTCAGGGAAAGCTCAGATCAACCAATAGACTTGTTTTTTGGTTTCTGCATTCCAGATAGCATCCAATATGTGATTCTCGTTCAAATTTGGTCCCTTGGTTCAAATTTGCAGTTCCTGGTTAAATTGAGTTCTTTTGCCAATTCTGACCTACTCTTGGCTGTAACTTCTCAGGGATAGCTCAGATCAACAAATCGACTTGTTTTTCGGCTTCTGCATCCCAGGTAGCATTCAGTATGTGTTTCTCGTTCGAATTTGAGCTCAGGATCCAAATTTGCAGTTCCTGGCGAAATTGAGTTGTTTCCTCAATTCTGATATATGCTTGGCTGTAACTTCTCAGGGAAAGCTCAGATCAACCAATCGACTTGTGTTTTGGTCTCTGCATTCCAGATAGCATCCAATATGTGTTTCCCGTTCGAATTTGAGCCCTTGGTTCAAATTTGCAGTTCCTGGCTAAATTGAGTTCTTTCCTCAATTCTGATATATGCTTGGCTGTAACTCCTCAGGGAAAGCTCAGATCGACCAATTGACTTGTTTTTCAGCTTCTGCATCCCAGATAGCATTCAGTATGTGTTTCTCGTTCGAATTTGAGCTGTGGATCCAAATTTGCAGTTCCTGGCTAAATTGTGTTCTTTCCTCAATTCTGATATATGCTTGGCTGTAACTACTCAGGGAAATTTCAGATCAACCAATCGACTTGTTTTTTGGTTTCTGCATCCCATGTAGCATTCAGTATGTGTTTCTCGTTCGAATTTGAGCTCTGGATCCAAATTTGCAGTTCCTGGCTAAATTGAGTTGTTTCCTCAATTCTGATATATGCTTGGCTGTAACTTCTCAGGGAAAGCTCAGATCAACCAATAGACTTGTTTTTCGATTTCTGCATCCCAGATAGCATTCAGTATGTGTTTCTCGTTCGAATTTGAGCTCTGGATCCAAATTTGCAGTTCCTGGCTAAATTGAGTTGTTTCCTCAATTCTGATATATGCTTGGCTGTAACTTCTCAGGGAAAGCTCAGATCAACCAATAGACTTGTTTTTCGATTTCTGCATCCCAGATAGCATTCAGTATGTGTTTCTCGTTCGAATTTGAGCTCTGGATCCAAATTTGCAGTTCCTGGCTAAATTGAGTTGTTTCCTCAATTCTGATATATGCTTGGCTGTAACTTCTCAGGGAAAGCTCAGATCAACCAATCGACTTGTTTTTTGGTTTCTGCATTCCAGATAGCATTCAGTATGTGTTTCTCGTTCGAATTTGAGCTCTGGATCCAAATTTGCAGTTCCTGGCTAAATTGAGTTGTTTCCTCAATTCTGATATATGCTTGGCTGTAACTTCTCAGGGAAAGCTCAGATCAACCAATCGACTTGTTTTTTGGTTTCTGCATTCCAGATAGCATTCAATATGTGTTTCCCGTTCGAATTTGAGCCCTTGGTTCAAATTTGCAGTTCCTGGCTAAATTGAGTTCTTTCCTCAATTCTGATGTATGCTTGGCTGTAACTTCTCAGGGAAAGCTCAGATCAACCAATCGACTTGATTTTCGACTTCTGCATTCCAGATAGCATTCAGTATGTGTTTCTCGTTCGAATTTGAGCTCTGGATCCAAATTTGCAGTTCCTGGCTAAATTGAGTTCTTACCTCAATTCTGAAATATGCTTGGCTGTAACTTCTCAGGGAAATCTCAGATCAACCAATCGACTTGTTTTTCGGCTTCTGCATCCCAGGTAGCATTCAGTATGTGTTTCTCGTTCGAATTTGAGCTCAGGATCCAAATTTGCAGTTCCTGGCGAAATTGAGTTGTTTCCTCAATTCTGATATATGCTTGGCTGTAACTTCTCAGGGAAAGCTCAGATCAACCAATCGACTTGTGTTTTGGTCTCTGCATTCCAGATAGCATCCAATATGTGTTTCCCGTTCGAATTTGAGCCCTTGGTTCAAATTTGCAGTTCCTGGCTAAATTGAGTTCTTTCCTCAATTCTGATATATGCTTGGCTGTAACTCCTCAGGGAAAGCTCAGATCGACCAATTGACTTGTTTTTCAGCTTCTGCATCCCAGATAGCATTCAGTATGTGTTTCTCGTTCGAATTTGAGCTGTGGATCCAAATTTGCAGTTCCTGGCTAAATTGTGTTCTTTCCTCAATTCTGATATATGCTTGGCTGTAACTACTCAGGGAAATTTCAGATCAACCAATCGACTTGTTTTTTGGTTTCTGCATCCCATGTAGCATTCAGTATGTGTTTCTCGTTCGAATTTGAGCTCTGGATCCAAATTTGCAGTTCCTGGCTAAATTGAGTTGTTTCCTCAATTCTGATATATGCTTGGCTGTAACTTCTCAGGGAAAGCTCAGATCAACCAATCGACTTGTTTTTCGACTTCTGCATTCCAGATAGCATTCAGTATGTGTTTCTCGTTCGAATTTGAGCTGTGGATCCAAATTTGCAGTTCCTGGCTAAATTGAGTTCTTACCTCAATTCTGATATATGCTTGGCTGTAACTTCTCAGGGAAATCTCAGATCAACCAATCGACTTGTTTTTTGGTTTCTGCATTCCAGATAGCATTCACTATGTGTTTCTCGTTCGAATTTGAGCTCTGGATCCAAATTTGCAGTTCTTGGCTAAATTGAGTTCTTTTGCCAATTCTGACATACACTTGGCTGTAACTTCTCAGGGAAAGCTCAGATCAACCAATAGACTTGTTTTTCGATTTCTGCATCCCAGATAGCATTCAGTATGTGTTTCTCGTTCAAATTTGAGCTCTGGATCCAAATTTGCAGTTCCTGGCTAAATTGAGTTGTTTCCTCAATTCTGATATATGCTTGGCTGTAACTTCTCAGGGAAAGCTCAGATCAACCAATCCACTTGTTTTTTGGTTTCTGCATTCCAGATAGCATTCAATATGTGTTTCCCGTTCGAATTTGAGCCCTTGGTTCAAATTTGCAGTTCCTGGCTAAATTGAGTTCTTTCCTCAATTCTGATATATGCTTGGCTGTAACTTCTCAGGGAAAGCTCAGATCAACCAATCGACTTGTTTTTCGACTTCTGCATTCCAGATAGCATTCAGTATGTGTTTCTCGTTCGAATTTGAGCTCTGGATCCAAATTTGCAGTTCCTGGCTAAATTGAGTTCTTTCCTCAATTCTGATATATGCTTGGCTGTAACTTCTCAGGGAAATCTCAGATCAACCAATCGACTTGTTTTCCGGCTTCTGCATCCCAGGTAGCATTCAGTATGTGTTTTTCGTTCGAATTTGAGCTCTGGATCCAAATTTGCAGTTCCTGGCTAAATTGAGTTGTTTCCTATATTCTGATATATGCTTGGCTGTAACTTCTCAGGGAAATCTCAGATCAACCAATCGACTTGTGTTTTGGTCTCTGCATTCCAGATAGCATTCACTATGTGTTTCTCGTTCGAATTTGAGCTCTGGATCCAAATTTGCAGTTCCTGGCTAAATTGAGTTCTTTTGCCAATTCTGACATACGCTTGGCTGTAACTTCTCAGGGAAAGCTCAGATCAACCAATAGACTTGTTTTTTGGTTTCTGCATTCCAGATAGCATCCAATATGTGATTCTCGTTCAAATTTGGTCCCTTGGTTCAAATTTGCAGTTCCTGGTTAAATTGAGTTCTTTTGCCAATTCTGACCTACTCTTGGCTGTAACTTCTCAGGGATAGCTCAGATCAACAAATCGACTTGTTTTTCGGCTTCTGCATCCCAGGTAGCATTCAGTATGTGTTTCTCGTTCGAATTTGAGCTCAGGATCCAAATTTGCAGTTCCTGGCGAAATTGAGTTGTTTCCTCAATTCTGATATATGCTTGGCTGTAACTTCTCAGGGAAAGCTCAGATCAACCAATCGACTTGTGTTTTGGTCTCTGCATTCCAGATAGCATCCAATATGTGTTTCCCGTTCGAATTTGAGCCCTTGGTTCAAATTTGCAGTTCCTGGCTAAATTGAGTTCTTTCCTCAATTCTGATATATGCTTGGCTGTAACTCCTCAGGGAAAGCTCAGATCGACCAATTGACTTGTTTTTCAGCTTCTGCATCCCAGATAGCATTCAGTATGTGTTTCTCGTTCGAATTTGAGCTGTGGATCCAAATTTGCAGTTCCTGGCTAAATTGTGTTCTTTCCTCAATTCTGATATATGCTTGGCTGTAACTACTCAGGGAAATTTCAGATCAACCAATCGACTTGTTTTTTGGTTTCTGCATCCCATGTAGCATTCAGTATGTGTTTCTCGTTCGAATTTGAGCTCTGGATCCAAATTTGCAGTTCCTGGCTAAATTGAGTTGTTTCCTCAATTCTGATATATGCTTGGCTGTAACTTCTCAGGGAAAGCTCAGATCAACCAATAGACTTGTTTTTCGATTTCTGCATCCCAGATAGCATTCAGTATGTGTTTCTCGTTCGAATTTGAGCTCTGGATCCAAATTTGCAGTTCCTGGCTAAATTGAGTTGTTTCCTCAATTCTGATATATGCTTGGCTGTAACTTCTCAGGGAAAGCTCAGATCAACCAATAGACTTGTTTTTCGATTTCTGCATCCCAGATAGCATTCAGTATGTGTTTCTCGTTCGAATTTGAGCTCTGGATCCAAATTTGCAGTTCCTGGCTAAATTGAGTTGTTTCCTCAATTCTGATATATGCTTGGCTGTAACTTCTCAGGGAAAGCTCAGATCAACCAATCGACTTGTTTTTTGGTTTCTGCATTCCAGATAGCATTCAGTATGTGTTTCTCGTTCGAATTTGAGCTCTGGATCCAAATTTGCAGTTCCTGGCTAAATTGAGTTGTTTCCTCAATTCTGATATATGCTTGGCTGTAACTTCTCAGGGAAAGCTCAGATCAACCAATCGACTTGTTTTTTGGTTTCTGCATTCCAGATAGCATTCAATATGTGTTTCCCGTTCGAATTTGAGCCCTTGGTTCAAATTTGCAGTTCCTGGCTAAATTGAGTTCTTTCCTCAATTCTGATGTATGCTTGGCTGTAACTTCTCAGGGAAAGCTCAGATCAACCAATCGACTTGATTTTCGACTTCTGCATTCCAGATAGCATTCAGTATGTGTTTCTCGTTCGAATTTGAGCTCTGGATCCAAATTTGCAGTTCCTGGCTAAATTGAGTTCTTACCTCAATTCTGAAATATGCTTGGCTGTAACTTCTCAGGGAAATCTCAGATCAACCAATCGACTTGTTTTTCGGCTTCTGCATCCCAGGTAGCATTCAGTATGTGTTTCTCGTTCGAATTTGAGCTCAGGATCCAAATTTGCAGTTCCTGGCGAAATTGAGTTGTTTCCTCAATTCTGATATATGCTTGGCTGTAACTTCTCAGGGAAAGCTCAGATCAACCAATCGACTTGTGTTTTGGTCTCTGCATTCCAGATAGCATCCAATATGTGTTTCCCGTTCGAATTTGAGCCCTTGGTTCAAATTTGCAGTTCCTGGCTAAATTGAGTTCTTTCCTCAATTCTGATATATGCTTGGCTGTAACTCCTCAGGGAAAGCTCAGATCGACCAATTGACTTGTTTTTCAGCTTCTGCATCCCAGATAGCATTCAGTATGTGTTTCTCGTTCGAATTTGAGCTGTGGATCCAAATTTGCAGTTCCTGGCTAAATTGTGTTCTTTCCTCAATTCTGATATATGCTTGGCTGTAACTACTCAGGGAAATTTCAGATCAACCAATCGACTTGTTTTTTGGTTTCTGCATCCCATGTAGCATTCAGTATGTGTTTCTCGTTCGAATTTGAGCTCTGGATCCAAATTTGCAGTTCCTGGCTAAATTGAGTTGTTTCCTCAATTCTGATATATGCTTGGCTGTAACTTCTCAGGGAAAGCTCAGATCAACCAATAGACTTGTTTTTCGATTTCTGCATCCCAGATAGCATTCAGTATGTGTTTCTCGTTCGAATTTGAGCTCTGGATCCAAATTTGCAGTTCCTGGCTAAATTGAGTTGTTTCCTCAATTCTGATATATGCTTGGCTGTAACTTCTCAGGGAAAGCTCAGATCAACCAATCGACTTGTTTTTTGGTCTCTGCATTCCAGATAGCATCCAATATGTGTTTCCCGTTCGAATATGAGCCCTTGGTTCAAATTTGCAGTTCCTGGCTAAATTGAGTTCTTTCCTCCATTCTGATATATGCTTGGCTGTAACTACTCAGGGAAATCTCAGATCAACCAATCGACTTGTTTTTTGGTTTCTGCATTCCAGATAGCATTCAGTATGTGTTTCTCGTTCGAATTTGAGCTCTGGATCCAAATTTGCAGTTCCTGGCTAAATTGAGTTCTTTCCTCAATTCTGATATATGCTTGGCTGTAACTTCTCAGGGAAAGCTCAGATCAACCAATCGACTTGTTTTTTGGTTTCTGCATTCCAGATAGCATTCACTATGTGTTTCTCGTTCGAATTTGAGCTCTGGATCCAAATTTGCAGTTCCTGGCTAAATTGAGTTCTTTTGCCAATTCTGACATACGCTTGGCTGTAACTTCTCAGGGAAAGCTCAGATCAACCAATCCACTTGTTTTTTGGTTTCTGCATTCCAGACAGCATTCAATATGTGTTTCCAGTTCGAATTTGAGCCCTTGGTTCAAATTTGCAGTTCCTGGCTAAATTGAGTTCTTTCCTCAATTCTGATATATGCTTGGCTGTAACTTCTCAGGGAAAGCTCAGATCAACCAATCGACTTGTTTTTCGACTTCTGCATTCCAGATAGCATTCAGTATGTGTTTCTCGTTCGAATTTGAGCTGTGGATCTAAATTTGCAGTTCCTGGCTAAATTGAGTTCTTTCCTCAATTCTGATATATGCTTGGCTGTAACTTCTCAGGGAAAGCTCAGATCAACCAATCGACTTGTTTTCCGACTTCTGCATTCCAGATAGCATTCAGTATGTGTTTCTCGTTCGAATTTGAGCTCTGGATCCAAATTTGCAGTTCCTGGCTAAATTGTGTTCTTTCCTCAATTCTGATATATGCTTGGCTGTAACTAATCAGGGAAATCTCAGATCAACCAATCGACTTGTTTTTTGGTTTCTGCATTCCAGATAGTATTCACTATGTATTTCTCGTTCGAATTTGAGCTCTGGATCCAAATTTGCAGTTCCTGGCTAAATTGAGTTGTTTCCTCAATTCTGATATATGCTTGGCTGTAACTTCTCAGGGAAAGCTCAGATCAACCAATCGACTTGTTTTTTGGTTTCTGCATTCCAGATAGCATTCAATATGTGTTTCCCGTTCGAATTTGAGCCCTTGGTTCAAATTTGCAGTTCCTGGCTAAATTGAGTTCTTTCCTCAATTCTGATGTATGCTTGGCTGTAACTTCTCAGGGAAAGCTCAGATCAACAAATCGACTTGTTTTTTGGTCTCTGCATTCCAGATAGCATCCAATATGTGTTTCCCGTTCGAATATGAGCCCTTGGTTCAAATTTGCAGTTCCTGGCTAAATTGAGTTCTTACCTCAATTCTGAAATATGCTTGGCTGTAACTTCTCAGGGAAATCTCAGATCAACCAATCGACTTGTTTTTCGGCTTCTGCATCCCAGGTAGCATTCAGTATGTGTTTCTCGTTCGAATTTGAGCTCAGGATCCAAATTTGCAGTTCCTGGCGAAATTGAGTTGTTTCCTCAATTCTGATATATGCTTGGCTGTAACTTCTCAGGGAAAGCTCAGATCAACCAATCGACTTGTGTTTTGGTCTCTGCATTCCAGATAGCATCCAATATGTGTTTCCCGTTCGAATTTGAGCCCTTGGTTCAAATTTGCAGTTCCTGGCTAAATTGAGTTCTTTCCTCAATTCTGATATATGCTTGGCTGTAACTCCTCAGGGAAAGCTCAGATCGACCAATTGACTTGTTTTTCAGCTTCTGCATCCCAGATAGCATTCAGTATGTGTTTCTCGTTCGAATTTGAGCTGTGGATCCAAATTTGCAGTTCCTGGCTAAATTGTGTTCTTTCCTCAATTCTGATATATGCTTGGCTGTAACTACTCAGGGAAATTTCAGATCAACCAATCGACTTGTTTTTTGGTTTCTGCATCCCATGTAGCATTCAGTATGTGTTTCTCGTTCGAATTTGAGCTCTGGATCCAAATTTGCAGTTCCTGGCTAAATTGAGTTGTTTCCTCAATTCTGATATATGCTTGGCTGTAACTTCTCAGGGAAAGCTCAGATCAACCAATAGACTTGTTTTTCGATTTCTGCATCCCAGATAGCATTCAGTATGTGTTTCTCGTTCGAATTTGAGCTCTGGATCCAAATTTGCAGTTCCTGGCTAAATTGAGTTGTTTCCTCAATTCTGATATATGCTTGGCTGTAACTTCTCAGGGAAAGCTCAGATCAACCAATCGACTTGTTTTTTGGTCTCTGCATTCCAGATAGCATCCAATATGTGTTTCCCGTTCGAATATGAGCCCTTGGTTCAAATTTGCAGTTCCTGGCTAAATTGAGTTCTTTCCTCCATTCTGATATATGCTTGGCTGTAACTACTCAGGGAAATCTCAGATCAACCAATCGACTTGTTTTTTGGTTTCTGCATTCCAGATAGCATTCAGTATGTGTTTCTCGTTCGAATTTGAGCTCTGGATCCAAATTTGCAGTTCCTGGCTAAATTGAGTTCTTTCCTCAATTCTGATATATGCTTGGCTGTAACTTCTCAGGGAAAGCTCAGATCAACCAATCGACTTGTTTTTTGGTTTCTGCATTCCAGATAGCATTCACTATGTGTTTCTCGTTCGAATTTGAGCTCTGGATCCAAATTTGCAGTTCCTGGCTAAATTGAGTTCTTTTGCCAATTCTGACATACGCTTGGCTGTAACTTCTCAGGGATAGCTCAGATCAATCAATCCACTTGTTTTTTGGTTTCTGCATTCCAGACAGCATTCAATATGTGTTTCCAGTTCGAATTTGAGCCCTTGGTTCAAATTTGCAGTTCCTGGCTAAATTGAGTTCTTTCCTCAATTCTGATATATGCTTGGCTGTAACTTCTCAGGGAAAGCTCAGATCAACCAATCGACTTGTTTTTCGACTTCTGCATTCCAGATAGCATTCAGTATGTGTTTCTCGTTCGAATTTGAGCTGTGGATCTAAATTTGCAGTTCCTGGCTAAATTGAGTTCTTTCCTCAATTCTGATATATGCTTGGCTGTAACTCCTCAGGGAAAGCTCAGATCGACCAATTGACTTGTTTTTCAGCTTCTGCATCCCAGATAGCATTCAGTATGTGTTTCTCGTTCGAATTTGAGCTGTGGATCCAAATTTGCAGTTCCTGGCTAAATTGTGTTCTTTCCTCAATTCTGATATATGCTTGGCTGTAACTACTCAGGGAAATTTCAGATCAACCAATCGACTTGTTTTTTGGTTTCTGCATCCCATGTAGCATTCAGTATGTGTTTCTCGTTCGAATTTGAGCTCTGGATCCAAATTTGCAGTTCCTGGCTAAATTGAGTTGTTTCCTCAATTCTGATATATGCTTGGCTGTAACTTCTCAGGGAAAGCTCAGATCAACCAATCGACTTGTTTTTCGACTTCTGCATTCCAGATAGCATTCAGTATGTGTTTCTCGTTCGAATTTGAGCTGTGGATCCAAATTTGCAGTTCCTGGCTAAATTGAGTTCTTACCTCAATTCTGATATATGCTTGGCTGTAACTTCTCAGGGAAATCTCAGATCAACCAATCGACTTGTTTTTTGGTTTCTGCATTCCAGATAGCATTCACTATGTGTTTCTCGTTCGAATTTGAGCTCTGGATCCAAATTTGCAGTTCTTGGCTAAATTGAGTTCTTTTGCCAATTCTGACATACACTTGGCTGTAACTTCTCAGGGAAAGCTCAGATCAACCAATAGACTTGTTTTTCGATTTCTGCATCCCAGATAGCATTCAGTATGTGTTTCTCGTTCAAATTTGAGCTCTGGATCCAAATTTGCAGTTCCTGGCTAAATTGAGTTGTTTCCTCAATTCTGATATATGCTTGGCTGTAACTTCTCAGGGAAAGCTCAGATCAACCAATCCACTTGTTTTTTGGTTTCTGCATTCCAGATAGCATTCAATATGTGTTTCCCGTTCGAATTTGAGCCCTTGGTTCAAATTTGCAGTTCCTGGCTAAATTGAGTTCTTTCCTCAATTCTGATATATGCTTGGCTGTAACTTCTCAGGGAAAGCTCAGATCAACCAATCGACTTGTTTTTCGACTTCTGCATTCCAGATAGCATTCAGTATGTGTTTCTCGTTCGAATTTGAGCTCTGGATCCAAATTTGCAGTTCCTGGCTAAATTGAGTTCTTTCCTCAATTCTGATATATGCTTGGCTGTAACTTCTCAGGGAAATCTCAGATCAACCAATCGACTTGTTTTCCGGCTTCTGCATCCCAGGTAGCATTCAGTATGTGTTTTTCGTTCGAATTTGAGCTCTGGATCCAAATTTGCAGTTCCTGGCTAAATTGAGTTGTTTCCTCAATTCTGATATATGCTTGGCTGTAACTTCTCAGGGAAATCTCAGATCAACCAATCGACTTGTGTTTTGGTCTCTGCATTCCAGATAGCATTCACTATGTGTTTCTCGTTCGAATTTGAGCTCTGGATCCAAATTTGCAGTTCCTGGCTAAATTGAGTTCTTTTGCCAATTCTGACATACGCTTGGCTGTAACTTCTCAGGGAAAGCTCAGATCAACCAATAGACTTGTTTTTTGGTTTCTGCATTCCAGATAGCATCCAATATGTGATTCTCGTTCAAATTTGGTCCCTTGGTTCAAATTTGCAGTTCCTGGTTAAATTGAGTTCTTTTGCCAATTCTGACCTACTCTTGGCTGTAACTTCTCAGGGATAGCTCAGATCAACAAATCGACTTGTTTTTCGGCTTCTGCATCCCAGGTAGCATTCAGTATGTGTTTCTCGTTCGAATTTGAGCTCAGGATCCAAATTTGCAGTTCCTGGCGAAATTGAGTTGTTTCCTCAATTCTGATATATGCTTGGCTGTAACTTCTCAGGGAAAGCTCAGATCAACCAATCGACTTGTGTTTTGGTCTCTGCATTCCAGATAGCATCCAATATGTGTTTCCCGTTCGAATTTGAGCCCTTGGTTCAAATTTGCAGTTCCTGGCTAAATTGAGTTCTTTCCTCAATTCTGATATATGCTTGGCTGTAACTCCTCAGGGAAAGCTCAGATCGACCAATTGACTTGTTTTTCAGCTTCTGCATCCCAGATAGCATTCAGTATGTGTTTCTCGTTCGAATTTGAGCTGTGGATCCAAATTTGCAGTTCCTGGCTAAATTGTGTTCTTTCCTCAATTCTGATATATGCTTGGCTGTAACTACTCAGGGAAATTTCAGATCAACCAATCGACTTGTTTTTTGGTTTCTGCATCCCATGTAGCATTCAGTATGTGTTTCTCGTTCGAATTTGAGCTCTGGATCCAAATTTGCAGTTCCTGGCTAAATTGAGTTGTTTCCTCAATTCTGATATATGCTTGGCTGTAACTTCTCAGGGAAAGCTCAGATCAACCAATAGACTTGTTTTTCGATTTCTGCATCCCAGATAGCATTCAGTATGTGTTTCTCGTTCGAATTTGAGCTCTGGATCCAAATTTGCAGTTCCTGGCTAAATTGAGTTGTTTCCTCAATTCTGATATATGCTTGGCTGTAACTTCTCAGGGAAAGCTCAGATCAACCAATAGACTTGTTTTTCGATTTCTGCATCCCAGATAGCATTCAGTATGTGTTTCTCGTTCGAATTTGAGCTCTGGATCCAAATTTGCAGTTCCTGGCTAAATTGAGTTGTTTCCTCAATTCTGATATATGCTTGGCTGTAACTTCTCAGGGAAAGCTCAGATCAACCAATCGACTTGTTTTTTGGTTTCTGCATTCCAGATAGCATTCAGTATGTGTTTCTCGTTCGAATTTGAGCTCTGGATCCAAATTTGCAGTTCCTGGCTAAATTGAGTTGTTTCCTCAATTCTGATATATGCTTGGCTGTAACTTCTCAGGGAAAGCTCAGATCAACCAATCGACTTGTTTTTTGGTTTCTGCATTCCAGATAGCATTCAATATGTGTTTCCCGTTCGAATTTGAGCCCTTGGTTCAAATTTGCAGTTCCTGGCTAAATTGAGTTCTTTCCTCAATTCTGATGTATGCTTGGCTGTAACTTCTCAGGGAAAGCTCAGATCAACCAATCGACTTGATTTTCGACTTCTGCATTCCAGATAGCATTCAGTATGTGTTTCTCGTTCGAATTTGAGCTCTGGATCCAAATTTGCAGTTCCTGGCTAAATTGAGTTCTTACCTCAATTCTGAAATATGCTTGGCTGTAACTTCTCAGGGAAATCTCAGATCAACCAATCGACTTGTTTTTCGGCTTCTGCATCCCAGGTAGCATTCAGTATGTGTTTCTCGTTCGAATTTGAGCTCAGGATCCAAATTTGCAGTTCCTGGCGAAATTGAGTTGTTTCCTCAATTCTGATATATGCTTGGCTGTAACTTCTCAGGGAAAGCTCAGATCAACCAATCGACTTGTGTTTTGGTCTCTGCATTCCAGATAGCATCCAATATGTGTTTCCCGTTCGAATTTGAGCCCTTGGTTCAAATTTGCAGTTCCTGGCTAAATTGAGTTCTTTCCTCAATTCTGATATATGCTTGGCTGTAACTCCTCAGGGAAAGCTCAGATCGACCAATTGACTTGTTTTTCAGCTTCTGCATCCCAGATAGCATTCAGTATGTGTTTCTCGTTCGAATTTGAGCTGTGGATCCAAATTTGCAGTTCCTGGCTAAATTGTGTTCTTTCCTCAATTCTGATATATGCTTGGCTGTAACTACTCAGGGAAATTTCAGATCAACCAATCGACTTGTTTTTTGGTTTCTGCATCCCATGTAGCATTCAGTATGTGTTTCTCGTTCGAATTTGAGCTCTGGATCCAAATTTGCAGTTCCTGGCTAAATTGAGTTGTTTCCTCAATTCTGATATATGCTTGGCTGTAACTTCTCAGGGAAAGCTCAGATCAACCAATCGACTTGTTTTTCGACTTCTGCATTCCAGATAGCATTCAGTATGTGTTTCTCGTTCGAATTTGAGCTGTGGATCCAAATTTGCAGTTCCTGGCTAAATTGAGTTCTTACCTCAATTCTGATATATGCTTGGCTGTAACTTCTCAGGGAAATCTCAGATCAACCAATCGACTTGTTTTTTGGTTTCTGCATTCCAGATAGCATTCACTATGTGTTTCTCGTTCGAATTTGAGCTCTGGATCCAAATTTGCAGTTCTTGGCTAAATTGAGTTCTTTTGCCAATTCTGACATACACTTGGCTGTAACTTCTCAGGGAAAGCTCAGATCAACCAATAGACTTGTTTTTCGATTTCTGCATCCCAGATAGCATTCAGTATGTGTTTCTCGTTCAAATTTGAGCTCTGGATCCAAATTTGCAGTTCCTGGCTAAATTGAGTTGTTTCCTCAATTCTGATATATGCTTGGCTGTAACTTCTCAGGGAAAGCTCAGATCAACCAATCCACTTGTTTTTTGGTTTCTGCATTCCAGATAGCATTCAATATGTGTTTCCCGTTCGAATTTGAGCCCTTGGTTCAAATTTGCAGTTCCTGGCTAAATTGAGTTCTTTCCTCAATTCTGATATATGCTTGGCTGTAACTTCTCAGGGAAAGCTCAGATCAACCAATCGACTTGTTTTTCGACTTCTGCATTCCAGATAGCATTCAGTATGTGTTTCTCGTTCGAATTTGAGCTCTGGATCCAAATTTGCAGTTCTTGGCTAAATTGAGTTCTTTCCTCAATTCTGATATATGCTTGGCTGTAACTTCTCAGGGAAATCTCAGATCAACCAATCGACTTGTTTTCCGGCTTCTGCATCCCAGGTAGCATTCAGTATGTGTTTTTCGTTCGAATTTGAGCTCTGGATCCAAATTTGCAGTTCCTGGCTAAATTGAGTTGTTTCCTATATTCTGATATATGCTTGGCTGTAACTTCTCAGGGAAATCTCAGATCAACCAATCGACTTGTGTTTTGGTCTCTGCATTCCAGATAGCATTCACTATGTGTTTCTCGTTCGAATTTGAGCTCTGGATCCAAATTTGCAGTTCCTGGCTAAATTGAGTTCTTTTGCCAATTCTGACATACGCTTGGCTGTAACTTCTCAGGGAAAGCTCAGATCAACCAATAGACTTGTTTTTTGGTTTCTGCATTCCAGATAGCATCCAATATGTGATTCTCGTTCAAATTTGGTCCCTTGGTTCAAATTTGCAGTTCCTGGTTAAATTGAGTTCTTTTGCCAATTCTGACCTACTCTTGGCTGTAACTTCTCAGGGATAGCTCAGATCAACAAATCGACTTGTTTTTCGGCTTCTGCATCCCAGGTAGCATTCAGTATGTGTTTCTCGTTCGAATTTGAGCTCAGGATCCAAATTTGCAGTTCCTGGCGAAATTGAGTTGTTTCCTCAATTCTGATATATGCTTGGCTGTAACTTCTCAGGGAAAGCTCAGATCAACCAATCGACTTGTGTTTTGGTCTCTGCATTCCAGATAGCATCCAATATGTGTTTCCCGTTCGAATTTGAGCCCTTGGTTCAAATTTGCAGTTCCTGGCTAAATTGAGTTCTTTCCTCAATTCTGATATATGCTTGGCTGTAACTCCTCAGGGAAAGCTCAGATCGACCAATTGACTTGTTTTTCAGCTTCTGCATCCCAGATAGCATTCAGTATGTGTTTCTCGTTCGAATTTGAGCTGTGGATCCAAATTTGCAGTTCCTGGCTAAATTGTGTTCTTTCCTCAATTCTGATATATGCTTGGCTGTAACTACTCAGGGAAATTTCAGATCAACCAATCGACTTGTTTTTTGGTTTCTGCATCCCATGTAGCATTCAGTATGTGTTTCTCGTTCGAATTTGAGCTCTGGATCCAAATTTGCAGTTCCTGGCTAAATTGAGTTGTTTCCTCAATTCTGATATATGCTTGGCTGTAACTTCTCAGGGAAAGCTCAGATCAACCAATAGACTTGTTTTTCGATTTCTGCATCCCAGATAGCATTCAGTATGTGTTTCTCGTTCGAATTTGAGCTCTGGATCCAAATTTGCAGTTCCTGGCTAAATTGAGTTGTTTCCTCAATTCTGATATATGCTTGGCTGTAACTTCTCAGGGAAAGCTCAGATCAACCAATAGACTTGTTTTTCGATTTCTGCATCCCAGATAGCATTCAGTATGTGTTTCTCGTTCGAATTTGAGCTCTGGATCCAAATTTGCAGTTCCTGGCTAAATTGAGTTGTTTCCTCAATTCTGATATATGCTTGGCTGTAACTTCTCAGGGAAAGCTCAGATCAACCAATCGACTTGTTTTTTGGTTTCTGCATTCCAGATAGCATTCAGTATGTGTTTCTCGTTCGAATTTGAGCTCTGGATCCAAATTTGCAGTTCCTGGCTAAATTGAGTTGTTTCCTCAATTCTGATATATGCTTGGCTGTAACTTCTCAGGGAAAGCTCAGATCAACCAATCGACTTGTTTTTTGGTTTCTGCATTCCAGATAGCATTCAATATGTGTTTCCCGTTCGAATTTGAGCCCTTGGTTCAAATTTGCAGTTCCTGGCTAAATTGAGTTCTTTCCTCAATTCTGATGTATGCTTGGCTGTAACTTCTCAGGGAAAGCTCAGATCAACCAATCGACTTGATTTTCGACTTCTGCATTCCAGATAGCATTCAGTATGTGTTTCTCGTTCGAATTTGAGCTCTGGATCCAAATTTGCAGTTCCTGGCTAAATTGAGTTCTTACCTCAATTCTGAAATATGCTTGGCTGTAACTTCTCAGGGAAATCTCAGATCAACCAATCGACTTGTTTTTCGGCTTCTGCATCCCAGGTAGCATTCAGTATGTGTTTCTCGTTCGAATTTGAGCTCAGGATCCAAATTTGCAGTTCCTGGCGAAATTGAGTTGTTTCCTCAATTCTGATATATGCTTGGCTGTAACTTCTCAGGGAAAGCTCAGATCAACCAATCGACTTGTGTTTTGGTCTCTGCATTCCAGATAGCATCCAATATGTGTTTCCCGTTCGAATTTGAGCCCTTGGTTCAAATTTGCAGTTCCTGGCTAAATTGAGTTCTTTCCTCAATTCTGATATATGCTTGGCTGTAACTCCTCAGGGAAAGCTCAGATCGACCAATTGACTTGTTTTTCAGCTTCTGCATCCCAGATAGCATTCAGTATGTGTTTCTCGTTCGAATTTGAGCTGTGGATCCAAATTTGCAGTTCCTGGCTAAATTGTGTTCTTTCCTCAATTCTGATATATGCTTGGCTGTAACTACTCAGGGAAATTTCAGATCAACCAATCGACTTGTTTTTTGGTTTCTGCATCCCATGTAGCATTCAGTATGTGTTTCTCGTTCGAATTTGAGCTCTGGATCCAAATTTGCAGTTCCTGGCTAAATTGAGTTGTTTCCTCAATTCTGATATATGCTTGGCTGTAACTTCTCAGGGAAAGCTCAGATCAACCAATAGACTTGTTTTTCGATTTCTGCATCCCAGATAGCATTCAGTATGTGTTTCTCGTTCGAATTTGAGCTCTGGATCCAAATTTGCAGTTCCTGGCTAAATTGAGTTGTTTCCTCAATTCTGATATATGCTTGGCTGTAACTTCTCAGGGAAAGCTCAGATCAACCAATCGACTTGTTTTTTGGTCTCTGCATTCCAGATAGCATCCAATATGTGTTTCCCGTTCGAATATGAGCCCTTGGTTCAAATTTGCAGTTCCTGGCTAAATTGAGTTCTTTCCTCCATTCTGATATATGCTTGGCTGTAACTACTCAGGGAAATCTCAGATCAACCAATCGACTTGTTTTTTGGTTTCTGCATTCCAGATAGCATTCAGTATGTGTTTCTCGTTCGAATTTGAGCTCTGGATCCAAATTTGCAGTTCCTGGCTAAATTGAGTTCTTTCCTCAATTCTGATATATGCTTGGCTGTAACTTCTCAGGGAAAGCTCAGATCAACCAATCGACTTGTTTTTTGGTTTCTGCATTCCAGATAGCATTCACTATGTGTTTCTCGTTCGAATTTGAGCTCTGGATCCAAATTTGCAGTTCCTGGCTAAATTGAGTTCTTTTGCCAATTCTGACATACGCTTGGCTGTAACTTCTCAGGGAAAGCTCAGATCAACCAATCCACTTGTTTTTTGGTTTCTGCATTCCAGACAGCATTCAATATGTGTTTCCAGTTCGAATTTGAGCCCTTGGTTCAAATTTGCAGTTCCTGGCTAAATTGAGTTCTTTCCTCAATTCTGATATATGCTTGGCTGTAACTTCTCAGGGAAAGCTCAGATCAACCAATCGACTTGTTTTTCGACTTCTGCATTCCAGATAGCATTCAGTATGTGTTTCTCGTTCGAATTTGAGCTGTGGATCTAAATTTGCAGTTCCTGGCTAAATTGAGTTCTTTCCTCAATTCTGATATATGCTTGGCTGTAACTTCTCAGGGAAAGCTCAGATCAACCAATCGACTTGTTTTCCGACTTCTGCATTCCAGATAGCATTCAGTATGTGTTTCTCGTTCGAATTTGAGCTCTGGATCCAAATTTGCAGTTCCTGGCTAAATTGTGTTCTTTCCTCAATTCTGATATATGCTTGGCTGTAACTAATCAGGGAAATCTCAGATCAACCAATCGACTTGTTTTTTGGTTTCTGCATTCCAGATAGTATTCACTATGTATTTCTCGTTCGAATTTGAGCTCTGGATCCAAATTTGCAGTTCCTGGCTAAATTGAGTTGTTTCCTCAATTCTGATATATGCTTGGCTGTAACTTCTCAGGGAAAGCTCAGATCAACCAATCGACTTGTTTTTTGGTTTCTGCATTCCAGATAGCATTCAATATGTGTTTCCCGTTCGAATTTGAGCCCTTGGTTCAAATTTGCAGTTCCTGGCTAAATTGAGTTCTTTCCTCAATTCTGATGTATGCTTGGCTGTAACTTCTCAGGGAAAGCTCAGATCAACAAATCGACTTGTTTTTTGGTCTCTGCATTCCAGATAGCATCCAATATGTGTTTCCCGTTCGAATATGAGCCCTTGGTTCAAATTTGCAGTTCCTGGCTAAATTGAGTTCTTACCTCAATTCTGAAATATGCTTGGCTGTAACTTCTCAGGGAAATCTCAGATCAACCAATCGACTTGTTTTTCGGCTTCTGCATCCCAGGTAGCATTCAGTATGTGTTTCTCGTTCGAATTTGAGCTCAGGATCCAAATTTGCAGTTCCTGGCGAAATTGAGTTGTTTCCTCAATTCTGATATATGCTTGGCTGTAACTTCTCAGGGAAAACTCAGATCATCCAATCGACTTGTGTTTTGGTCTCTGCATTCCAGATAGCATCCAATATGTGTTTCCCGTTCGAATTTGAGCCCTTGGTTCAAATTTGCAGTTCCTGGCTAAATTGAGTTCTTTCCTCAATTCTGATATATGCTTGGCTGTAACTCCTCAGGGAAAGCTCAGATCGACCAATTGACTTGTTTTTCAGCTTCTGCATCCCAGATAGCATTCAGTATGTGTTTCTCGTTCGAATTTGAGCTGTGGATCCAAATTTGCAGTTCCTGGCTAAATTGTGTTCTTTCCTCAATTCTGATATATGCTTGGCTGTAACTACTCAGGGAAATTTCAGATCAACCAATCGACTTGTTTTTTGGTTTCTGCATCCCATGTAGCATTCAGTATGTGTTTCTCGTTCGAATTTGAGCTCTGGATCCAAATTTGCAGTTCCTGGCTAAATTGAGTTGTTTCCTCAATTCTGATATATGCTTGGCTGTAACTTCTCAGGGAAAGCTCAGATCAACCAATAGACTTGTTTTTCGATTTCTGCATCCCAGATAGCATTCAGTATGTGTTTCTCGTTCGAATTTGAGCTCTGGATCCAAATTTGCAGTTCCTGGCTAAATTGAGTTGTTTCCTCAATTCTGATATATGCTTGGCTGTAACTTCTCAGGGAAAGCTCAGATCAACCAATCGACTTGTTTTTTGGTCTCTGCATTCCAGATAGCATCCAATATGTGTTTCCCGTTCGAATATGAGCCCTTGGTTCAAATTTGCAGTTCCTGGCTAAATTGAGTTCTTTCCTCCATTCTGATATATGCTTGGCTGTAACTACTCAGGGAAATCTCAGATCAACCAATCGACTTGTTTTTTGGTTTCTGCATTCCAGATAGCATTCAGTATGTGTTTCTCGTTCGAATTTGAGCTCTGGATCCAAATTTGCAGTTCCTGGCTAAATTGAGTTCTTTCCTCAATTCTGATATATGCTTGGCTGTAACTTCTCAGGGAAAGCTCAGATCAACCAATCGACTTGTTTTTTGGTTTCTGCATTCCAGATAGCATTCACTATGTGTTTCTCGTTCGAATTTGAGCTCTGGATCCAAATTTGCAGTTCCTGGCTAAATTGAGTTCTTTTGCCAATTCTGACATACGCTTGGCTGTAACTTCTCAGGGAAAGCTCAGATCAATCAATCCACTTGTTTTTTGGTTTCTGCATTCCAGACAGCATTCAATATGTGTTTCCAGTTCGAATTTGAGCCCTTGGTTCAAATTTGCAGTTCCTGGCTAAATTGAGTTCTTTCCTCAATTCTGATATATGCTTGGCTGTAACTTCTCAGGGAAAGCTCAGATCAACCAATCGACTTGTTTTTCGACTTCTGCATTCCAGATAGCATTCAGTATGTGTTTCTCGTTCGAATTTGAGCTGTGGATCTAAATTTGCAGTTCCTGGCTAAATTGAGTTCTTTCCTCAATTCTGATATATGCTTGGCTGTAACTTCTCAGGGAAAGCTCAGATCAACCAATCGACTTGTTTTCCGACTTCTGCATTCCAGATAGCATTCAGTATGTGTTTCTCGTTCGAATTTGAGCTCTGGATCCAAATTTGCAGTTCCTGGCTAAATTGTGTTCTTTCCTCAATTCTGATATATGCTTGGCTGTAACTAATCAGGGAAATCTCAGATCAACCAATCGACTTGTTTTTTGGTTTCTGCATTCCAGATAGTATTCACTATGTATTTCTCGTTCGAATTTGAGCTCTGGATCCAAATTTGCAGTTCCTGGCTAAATTGAGTTGTTTCCTCAATTCTGATATATGCTTGGCTGTAACTTCTCAGGGAAAGCTCAGATCAACCAATCGACTTGTTTTTTGGTTTCTGCATTCCAGATAGCATTCAATATGTGTTTCCCGTTCGAATTTGAGCCCTTGGTTCAAATTTGCAGTTCCTGGCTAAATTGAGTTCTTTCCTCAATTCTGATGTATGCTTGGCTGTAACTTCTCAGGGAAAGCTCAGATCAACAAATCGACTTGTTTTTCGGTTTCTGCATCCCAGATAGCATTCAGTATGTGTTTCTCGTTCGAATATGAGCTCTGGATCCAAATTTGCAGTTCCTGGCTAAATTGAGTTGTTTCCTCAATTCTGATATATGCTTGGCTGTAACTTCTCAGGGAAAGCTCAGATCAACCAATCGACTTGTTTTTCGACTTCTGCATTCCAGATAGCATTCAGTATGTGTTTCTCGTTCGAATTTGAGCTGTGGATCCAAATTTGCAGTTCCTGGCTAAATTGAGTTCTTTCCTCAATTCTGATATATGCTTGGCTGTAACTTCTCAGGGAAAGTTCAGATCAACCAATCGACTTGTTTTTTGGTTTCTGCATCCCAGATAGCATTCAGTATGTGTTTCTCGTTCGAATTTGAGCTCTGGAACCAAATTTGCAGTTCCTGGCTAAATTGAGTTCTTTCCTCAATTCTGATATATGCTTGGCTGTAACTTCTCAGGGACATCTCAGATCGACCAATTGACTTGTTTTTCAGCTTCTGCATCCCAGATAGCATTCAATATGAGTTTCTCATTCGAATTTGAGCTCTGGATCCAAATTTGCAGTTCCTGGCTAAATTGTGTTCTTTCCTCAATTCTGATATATGCTTGGCTGTAACTACTCAGGGAAATTTCAGATCAACCAATCGACTTGTTTTTTGGTTTCTGCATTCCAGATAGCATTCACTATGTGTTTCTCATTCGAATTTGAGCTCTGGATCCAAATTTGCAGTTCTTGGCTAAATTGAGTTCTTTTGCCAATTCTGACATACACTTGGCTGTAACTTCTCAGGGAAAGCTCAGATCAACCAATTGACTTGTTTTTCGGCTTCTGCATCCCATGTAGCATTCAGTATGTGTTTCTCGTTCGAATTTGAGCTCTGGATCCAAATTTGCAGTTCCTGGCTAAATTGAGTTGTTTCCTCAATTCTGATATATGCTTGGCTGTAACTTCTCAGGGAAAGCTCAGATCAACCAATAGACTTGTTTTTCGATTTCTGCATCCCAGATAGCATTCAATATGTGTTTCTCGTTCGAATTTGAGCTCTGGATCCAAATTTGCAGTTCCTGGCTAAATTGAGTTGTTTCCTCAATTCTGATATATGCTTGGCTGTAACTTCTCAGGGAAAGCTCAGATCAACCAATAGACTTGTTTTTCGATTTCTGCATCCCAGATAGCATTCAATATGTGTTTCTCGTTCGAATTTGAGCTCTGGATCCAAATTTGCAGTTCCTGGCTAAATTGAGTTGTTTCCTCAATTCTGATATATGCTTGGCTGTAACTTCTCAGGGAAAGCTCAGATCAACCAATCGACTTGTTTTTTGGTTTCTGCATCCCAGATAGCATTCAGTATGTGTTTCTCGTTCGAATTTGAGCTCTGGAACCAAATTTGCAGTTCCTGGCTAAATTGAGTTCTTTCCTCAATTCTGATATATGCTTGGCTGTAACTACTCAGGGAAATTTCAGATCAACCAATCGACTTGTTTTTTGGTTTCTGCATTCCAGATAGCATTCACTATGTGTTTCTCATTCGAATTTGAGCTCTGGATCCAAATTTGCAGTTCTTGGCTAAATTGAGTTCATTTGCCAATTCTGACATACACTTGGCTGTAACTTCTCAGGGAAAGCTCAGATCAACCAATTGACTTGTTTTTCGGCTTCTGCATCCCATGTAGCATTCAGTATGTGTTTCTCGTTCGAATTTGAGCTCTGGATCCAAATTTGCAGTTCCTGGCTAAATTGAGTTGTTTCCTCAATTCTGATATATGCATGGCTGTAACTTCTCAGGGAAAGCTCAGATCAACCAATAGACTTGTTTTTCGATTTCTGCATCCCAGATAGCATTCAGTATGTGTTTCTCGTTCGAATTTGAGCTCTGGATCCAAATTTGCGTTTCCTGGCTAAATTGAGTTGTTTCCTCAATTCTGATATATGCTTGGCTGTAACTTCTCAGGGAAAGCTCAGATCAACCAATCGACTTGTTTTTTGGTCTCTGCATTCCAGATAGCATCCAATATGTGTTTCCCGTTCGAATATGAGCCCTTGGTTCAAATTTGCAGTTCCTGGCTAAATTGAGTTCTTTCCTCCATTCTGATATATGCTTGGCTGTAACTTCTCAGGGAAAGCTCAGATCAACCAATCGACTTGTTTTCCGACTTCTGCATTCCAGATAGCATTCAGTATGTCTTTCTCGTTCGAATTTGAGCTCTGGATCCAAATTTGCAGTTCCTGGCTAAATTGAGTTCTTTCCTCAATTCTGATATATGCTTGGCTGTAACTACTCAGGGAAATCTCAGATCAACCAATCGACTTGTTTTTTGGTTTCTGCATTCCAGATAGCATTCACTATGTATTTCTCGTTCGAATTTGAGCTCTGGATCCAAATTTGCAGTTCCTGGCTAAATTGAGTTGTTTCCTCAATTCTGATATATGCTTGGCTGTAACTTCTCAGGGAAAGCTCAGATCAACCAATCGACTTGTTTTTTGGTTTCTGCATTCCAGATAGCATTCAATATGTGTTTCCCGTTCGAATTTGAGCCCTTGGTTCAAATTTGCAGTTCCTGGCTAAATTGAGTTCTTTCCTCAATTCTGATGTATGCTTGGCTGTAACTTCTCAGGGAAAGCTCAGATCAACCAATCGACTTGATTTTCGACTTCTGCATTCCAGATAGCATTCAGTATGTGTTTCTCGTTCGAATTTGAGCTCTGGATCCAAATTTGCAGTTCCTGGCTAAATTGAGTTCTTACCTCAATTCTGAAATATGCTTGGCTGTAACTTCTCAGGGAAATCTCAGATCAACCAATCGACTTGTTTTTCGGCTTCTGCATCCCAGGTAGCATTCAGTATGTGTTTCTCGTTCGAATTTGAGCTCAGGATCCAAATTTGCAGTTCCTGGCGAAATTGAGTTGTTTCCTCAATTCTGATATATGCTTGGCTGTAACTTCTCAGGGAAAGCTCAGATCAACCAATCGACTTGTGTTTTGGTCTCTGCATTCCAGATAGCATCCAATATGTGTTTCCCGTTCGAATTTGAGCCCTTGGTTCAAATTTGCAGTTCCTGGCTAAATTGAGTTCTTTCCTCAATTCTGATATATGCTTGGCTGTAACTACTCAGGGAAATTTCAGATCAACCAATCGACTTGTTTTTTGGTTTCTGCATTCCAGATAGCATTCACTATGTGTTTCTCATTCGAATTTGAGCTCTGGATCCAAATTTGCAGTTCTTGGCTAAATTGAGTTCATTTGCCAATTCTGACATACACTTGGCTGTAACTTCTCAGGGAAAGCTCAGATCAACCAATTGACTTGTTTTTCGGCTTCTGCATCCCATGTAGCATTCAGTATGTGTTTCTCGTTCGAATTTGAGCTCTGGATCCAAATTTGCAGTTCCTGGCTAAATTGAGTTGTTTCCTCAATTCTGATATATGCATGGCTGTAACTTCTCAGGGAAAGCTCAGATCAACCAATAGACTTGTTTTTCGATTTCTGCATCCCAGATAGCATTCAGTATGTGTTTCTCGTTCGAATTTGAGCTCTGGATCCAAATTTGCAGTTCCTGGCTAAATTGAGTTGTTTCCTCAATTCTGATATATGCTTGGCTGTAACTTCTCAGGGAAAGCTCAGATCAACCAATCGACTTGTTTTTTGGTCTCTGCATTCCAGATAGCATCCAATATGTGTTTCCCGTTCGAATATGAGCCCTTGGTTCAAATTTGCAGTTCCTGGCTAAATTGAGTTCTTTCCTCCATTCTGATATATGCTTGGCTGTAACTACTCAGGGAAATCTCAGATCAACCAATCGACTTGTTTTTTGGTTTCTGCATTCCAGATAGCATTCAGTATGTGTTTCTCGTTCGAATTTGAGCTCTGGATCCAAATTTGCAGTTCCTGGCTAAATTGAGTTCTTTCCTCAATTCTGATATATGCTTGGCTGTAACTTCTCAGGGAAAGCTCAGATCAACCAATCGACTTGTTTTTTGGTTTCTGCATTCCAGATAGCATTCACTATGTGTTTCTCGTTCGAATTTGAGCTCTGGATCCAAATTTGCAGTTCCTGGCTAAATTGAGTTCTTTTGCCAATTCTGACATACGCTTGGCTGTAACTTCTCAGGGAAAGCTCAGATCAACCAATCCACTTGTTTTTTGGTTTCTGCATTCCAGATAGCATTCAATATGTGTTTCCAGTTCGAATTTGAGCCCTTGGTTCAAATTTGCAGTTCCTGGCTAAATTGAGTTCTTTCCTCAATTCTGATATATGCTTGGCTGTAACTTCTCAGGGAAAGCTCAGATCAACCAATCGACTTGTTTTTCGACTTCTGCATTCCAGATAGCATTCAGTATGTGTTTCTCGTTCGAATTTGAGCTGTGGATCCAAATTTGCAGTTCCTGGCTAAATTGAGTTCTTTCCTCAATTCTGATATATGCTTGGCTGTAACTTCTCAGGGAAAGCTCAGATCAACCAATCGACTTGTTTTCCGACTTCTGCATTCCAGATAGCATTCAGTATGTCTTTCTCGTTCGAATTTGAGCTCTGGATCCAAATTTGCAGTTCCTGGCTAAATTGAGTTCTTTCCTCAATTCTGATATATGCTTGGCTGTAACTACTCAGGGAAATCTCAGATCAACCAATCGACTTGTTTTTTGGTTTCTGCATTCCAGATAGCATTCACTATGTATTTCTCGTTCGAATTTGAGCTCTGGATCCAAATTTGCAGTTCCTGGCTAAATTGAGTTGTTTCCTCAATTCTGATATATGCTTGGCTGTAACTTCTCAGGGAAAGCTCAGATCAACCAATCGACTTGTTTTTTGGTTTCTGCATTCCAGATAGCATTCAATATGTGTTTCCCGTTCGAATTTGAGCCCTTGGTTCAAATTTGCAGTTCCTGGCTAAATTGAGTTCTTTCCTCAATTCTGATGTATGCTTGGCTGTAACTTCTCAGGGAAAGCTCAGATCAACCAATCGACTTGATTTTCGACTTCTGCATTCCAGATAGCATTCAGTATGTGTTTCTCGTTCGAATTTGAGCTCTGGATCCAAATTTGCAGTTCCTGGCTAAATTGAGTTCTTTTGCCAATTCTGACATACACTTGGCTGTAACTTCTCAGGGAAAGCTCAGATCAACCAATTGACTTGTTTTTCGGCTTCTGCATCCCATGTAGCATTCAGTATGTGTTTCTCGTTCGAATTTGAGCTCTGGATCCAAATTTGCAGTTCCTG
Organism: Rhabdophis nuchalis; assembly: GCA_039707465.1. Lineage (NCBI taxonomy): Eukaryota > Metazoa > Chordata > Lepidosauria > Squamata > Natricidae > Rhabdophis > Rhabdophis nuchalis. Next base: position 17,468,195 of record CM077653.1, read on the forward strand.
GCTAAATTGAGTTGTTTCCTCAATTCTGATATATGCTTGGCTGTAACTTCTCAGGGAAAGTTCAGATCAACCAATAGACTTGTTTTTCGATTTCTGCATCCCAGATAGCATTCAATATGTGTTTCTCGTTCGAATTTGAGCTCTGGATCCAAATTTGCAGTTCCTGGCTAAATTGAGTTGTTTCCTCAATTCTGATATATGCTTGGCTGTAACTTCTCAGGGAAAGCTCAGATCAACCAATCGACTTGTTTTCTGGTTTCTGCATCCCAGATAGCATTCAGTATGTGTTTCTCGTTCGAATTTGAGCTCTGGAACCAAATTTGCAGTTCCTGGCTAAATTGAGTTCTTTCCTCAATTCTGATATATGCTTGGCTGTAACTACTCAGGGAAATTTCAGATCAACCAATCGACTTGTTTTTTGGTTTCTGCATTCCAGATAGCATTCACTATGTGTTTCTCATTCGAATTTGAGCTCTGGATCCAAATTTGCAGTTCTTGGCTAAATTGAGTTCATTTGCCAATTCTGACATACACTTGGCTGTAACTTCTCAGGGAAAGCTCAGATCAACCAATTGACTTGTTTTTCGGCTTCTGCATCCCATGTAGCATTCAGTATGTGTTTCTCGTTCGAATTTGAGCTCTGGATCCAAATTTGCAGTTCCTGGCTAAATTGAGTTGTTTCCTCAATTCTGATATATGCATGGCTGTAACTTCTCAGGGAAAGCTCAGATCAACCAATAGACTTGTTTTTCGATTTCTGCATCCCAGATAGCATTCTGTATGTGTTTCTCGTTCGAATTTGAGCTCTGGATCCAAATTTGCAGTTCCTGGCTAAATTGAGTTGTTTCCTCAATTCTGATATATGCTTGGCTGTAACTTCTCAGGGAAAGCTCAGATCAACCAATCGACTTGTTTTTTGGTCTCTGCATTCCAGATAGCATCCAATATGTGTTTCCCGTTCGAATATGAGCCCTTGGTTCAAATTTGCAGTTCCTGGCTAAATTGAGTTCTTTCCTCCATTCTGATATATGCTTGGCTGTAACTTCTCAGGGAAAGCTCAGATCAACCAATCGACTTGTTTTTTGGTTTCTGCATTCCAGATAGCATTCACTATGTGTTTCTCGTTCGAATTTGAGCTCTGGATCCAAATTTGCAGTTCCTGGCTAAATTGAGTTCTTTTGCCAATTCTGACATACGCTTGGCTGTAACTTCTCAGGGAAAGCTCAGATCAACCAATCCACTTGTTTTTTGGTTTCTGCATTCCAGATAGCATTCAATATGTGTTTCCAGTTCGAATTTGAGCCCTTGGTTCAAATTTGCAGTTCCTGGCTAAATTGAGTTCTTTCCTCAATTCTGATATATGCTTGGCTGTAACTTCTCAGGGAAAGCTCAGATCAACCAATCGACTTGTTTTTCGACTTCTGCATTCCAGATAGCATTCAGTATGTGTTTCTCGTTCGAATTTGAGCTGTGGATCCAAATTTGCAGTTCCTGGCTAAATTGAGTTCTTTCCTCAATTCTGATATATGCTTGGCTGTAACTTCTCAGGGAAAGCTCAGATCAACCAATCGACTTGTTTTCCGACTTCTGCATTCCAGATAGCGTTCAGTATGTCTTTCTCGTTCGAATTTGAGCTCTGGATCCAAATTTGCAGTTCCTGGCTAAATTGAGTTCTTTCCTCAATTCTGATATATGCTTGGCTGTAACTACTCAGGGAAATCTCAGATCAACCAATCGACTTGTTTTTTGGTTTCTGCATTCCAGATAGCATTCACTATGTATTTCTCGTTCGAATTTGAGCTCTGGATCCAAATTTGCAGTTCCTGGCTAAATTGAGTTGTTTCCTCAATTCTGATATATGCTTGGCTGTAACTTCTCAGGGAAAGCTCAGATCAACCAATCGACTTGTTTTTTGGTTTCTGCATTCCAGATAGCATTCAATATGTGTTTCCCGTTCGAATTTGAGCCCTTGGTTCAAATTTGCAGTTCCTGGCTAAATTGAGTTCTTTCCTCAATTCTGATGTATGCTTGGCTGTAACTTCTCAGGGAAAGCTCAGATCAACCAATCGACTTGATTTTCGACTTCTGCATTCCAGATAGCATTCAGTATGTGTTTCTCGTTCGAATTTGAGCTCTGGATCCAAATTTGCAGTTCCTGGCTAAATTGAGTTCTTACCTCAATTCTGAAATATGCTTGGCTGTAACTTCTCAGGGAAATCTCAGATCAACCAATCGACTTGTTTTTTGGTTTCTGCATTCCAGATAGCATTCACTATGTGTTTCTCATTCGAATTTGAGCTCTGGATCCAAATTTGCAGTTCCTGGCGAAATTGAGTTGTTTCCTCAATTCTGATATATGCTTGGCTGTAACTTCTCAGGGAAAGCTCAGATCAACCAATCGACTTGTGTTTTGGTCTCTGCATTCCAGATAGCATCCAATATGTGTTTCCCGTTCGAATTTGAGCCCTTGGTTCAAATTTGCAGTTCCTGGCTAAATTGAGTTCTTTCCTCAATTCTGATATATGCTTGGCTGTAACTACTCAGGGAAATTTCAGATCAACCAATCGACTTGTTTTTTGGTTTCTGCATTCCAGATAGCATTCACTATGTGTTTCTCATTCGAATTTGAGCTCTGGATCCAAATTTGCAGTTCTTGGCTAAATTGAGTTCATTTGCCAATTCTGACATACACTTGGCTGTAACTTCTCAGGGAAAGCTCAGATCAACCAATTGACTTGTTTTTCGGCTTCTGCATCCCATGTAGCATTCAGTATGTGTTTCCCGTTCGAATTTGAGCTCTGGATCCAAATTTGCAGTTCCTGGCTAAATTGAGTTGTTTCCTCAATTCTGATATATGCATGGCTGTAACTTCTCAGGGAAAGCTCAGATCAACCAATAGACTTGTTTTTCGATTTCTGCATCCCAGATAGCATTCAGTATGTGTTTCTCGTTCGAATTTGAGCTCTGGATCCAAATTTGCAGTTCCTGGCTAAATTGAGTTGTTTCCTCAATTCTGATATATGCTTGGCTGTAACTTCTCAGGGAAAGCTCAGATCAACCAATCGACTTGTTTTTTGGTCTCTGCATTCCAGATAGCATCCAATATGTGTTTCCCGTTCGAATATGAGCCCTTGGTTCAAATTTGCAGTTCCTGGCTAAATTGAGTTCTTTCCTCCATTCTGATATATGCTTGGCTGTAACTACTCAGGGAAATCTCAGATCAACCAATCGACTTGTTTTTTGGTTTCTGCATTCCAGATAGCATTCAGTATGTGTTTCTCGTTCGAATTTGAGCTCTGGATCCAAATTTGCAGTTCCTGGCTAAATTGAGTTCTTTCCTCAATTCTGATATATGCTTGGCTGTAACTTCTCAGGGAAAGCTCAGATCAACCAATCGACTTGTTTTTTGGTTTCTGCATTCCAGATAGCATTCACTATGTGTTTCTCGTTCGAATTTGAGCTCTGGATCCAAATTTGCAGTTCCTGGCTAAATTGAGTTCTTTTGCCAATTCTGACATACGCTTGGCTGTAACTTCTCAGGGAAAGCTCAGATCAACCAATCCACTTGTTTTTTGGTTTCTGCATTCCAGATAGCATTCAATATGTGTTTCCAGTTCGAATTTTGAGCCCTTGGTTCAAATTTGCAGTTCCTGGCTAAATTGAGTTCTTTCCTCAATTCTGATATATGCTTGGCTGTAACTTCTCAGGGAAAGCTCAGATCAACCAATCGACTTGTTTTTCGACTTCTGCATTCCAGATAGCATTCAGTATGTGTTTCTCGTTCGAATTTGAGCTGTGGATCCAAATTTGCAGTTCCTGGCTAAATTGAGTTCTTTCCTCAATTCTGATATATGCTTGGCTGTAACTTCTCAGGGAAAGCTCAGATCAACCAATCGACTTGTTTTCCGACTTCTGCATTCCAGATAGCATTCAGTATGTCTTTCTCGTTCGAATTTGAGCTCTGGATCCAAATTTGCAGTTCCTGGCTAAATTGAGTTCTTTCCTCAATTCTGATATATGCTTGGCTGTAACTACTCAGGGAAATCTCAGATCAACCAATCGACTTGTTTTTTGGTTTCTGCATTCCAGATAGCATTCACTATGTATTTCTCGTTCGAATTTGAGCTCTGGATCCAAATTTGCAGTTCCTGGCTAAATTGAGTTGTTTCCTCAATTCTGATATATGCTTGGCTGTAACTTCTCAGGGAAAGCTCAGATCAACCAATCGACTTGTTTTTTGGTTTCTGCATTCCAGATAGCATTCAATATGTGTTTCCCGTTCGAATTTGAGCCCTTGGTTCAAATTTGCAGTTCCTGGCTAAATTGAGTTCTTTCCTCAATTCTGATGTATGCTTGGCTGTAACTTCTCAGGGAAAGCTCAGATCAACCAATCGACTTGATTTTCGACTTCTGCATTCCAGATAGCATTCAGTATGTGTTTCTCGTTCGAATTTGAGCTCTGGATCCAAATTTGCAGTTCCTGGCTAAATTGAGTTCTTACCTCAATTCTGAAATATGCTTGGCTGTAACTTCTCAGGGAAATCTCAGATCAACCAATCGACTTGTTTTTCGGCTTCTGCATCCCAGGTAGCATTCAGTATGTGTTTCTCGTTCGAATTTGAGCTCAGGATCCAAATTTGCAGTTCCTGGCGAAATTGAGTTGTTTCCTCAATTCTGATATATGCTTGGCTGTAACTTCTCAGGGAAAGCTCAGATCAACCAATCGACTTGTGTTTTGGTCTCTGCATTCCAGATAGCATCCAATATGTGTTTCCCGTTCGAATTTGAGCCCTTGGTTCAAATTTGCAGTTCCTGGCTAAATTGAGTTCTTTCCTCAATTCTGATATATGCTTGGCTGTAACTTCTCAGGGAAAGCTCAGATCAACCAATCGACTTGATTTTCGACTTCTGCATTCCAGATAGCATTCAGTATGTGTTTCTCGTTCGAATTTGAGCTCTGGGTCCAAATTTGCAGTTCCTGGCTAAATTGAGTTCTTTCCTCAATTCTGATATATGCTTGGCTGTAACTTCTCAGGGAAAGCTCAGATCAACCAATCGACTTGTGTTTTGGTCTCTGCATTCTAGATAGCATCCAATATGTGTTTCCCGTTCGAATTTAAGCCCTTGGTTCAAATTTGCAGTTCCTGGCTAAATTGAGTTCTTTCCTCAATTCTGATATATGCTTGGCTGTAACTTCTCAGGGAAAGCTCAGATCAACCAATAGATAGGTTTCTGCATTCCACAGAATTTGAGCTGTGGATCCAAATTTGCAGTTCCTGGCTAAATTGAGTTCTTTCCTCAATTCTGATATATGCTTGGCTGTAACTTCTCAGGGAAAGCTCAGATCAACCAATCGACTTGTTTTTCGACTTCTGCATTCCAGATAGCATTCAGTATGTGTTTCCCGTTCGAATTTGAGCCCTTGGTTCAAATTTGCAGTTCCTGGCTAAATTGAGTTCTTTCCTCAATTCTGATATATGCTTGGCTGTAACTTTTCAAGGAAAGCTCAGATCAACCAATCGACTTGTTTTTTGGTTTCTGCATTCCAAATAGCATCCAATATGTGTTTCTCGTTCAAATTTGGGCCCTTGGTTCAAATTTGCAGTTCCTGGTTAAATTGAGTTCTTTTGCCAATTCTGACCTACGCTTGGCTGTAACTTCTCAGGGATAGCTCAGATCAACAAATCGACTTGTTTTTCGGTTTCTGCATCCCAGATAGCATTCAGTATGTTTTTCTCGTTCGAATTTGAGCTCTGGATCCAAATTTGCAGTTCCTGGCTAAATTGAGTTGTTTCCTCAATTCTGATATATGCTTGGCTGTAACTTCTCAGGGAAAGCTCAGATCAACCAATCGACTTGTTTTTCGACTTCTGCATTCCAGATAGCATTCAGTATGTGTTTCTCGTTCGAATTTGAGCTCTGGATCCAAATTTGCAGTTCCTGGCTAAATTGAGTTCTTTCCTCAATTCTGATATATGCTTGGCTGTAACTTCTCAGGGAAAGTTCAGATCAACCAATCGACTTGTTTTTTGGTTTCTGCATCCCAGATAGCATTCAGTATGTGTTTCTCGTTTGAATTTGAGCTCTGGAACCAAATTTGCAGTTCCTGGCTAAATTGAGTTCTTTCCTCAATTCTGATATATGCTTGGCTGTAACTTCTCAGGGACATCTCAGATCGACCAATTGACTTGTTTTTCAGCTTCTGCATCCCAGATAGCATTCAGTATGTGTTTCTCGTTCGAATTTGAGCTCTGGATCCAAATTTGCAGTTCCTGGCTAAATTGTGTTCTTTCCTCAATTCTGATATATGCTTGGCTGTAACTACTCAGGGAAATTTCAGATCAACCAATCGACTTGTTTTTTGGTTTCTGCATTCCAGATAGCATTCACTATGTGTTTCTCGTTCGAATTTGAGCTCTGGATCCAAATTTGCAGTTCTTGGCTAAATTGAGTTCTTTTGCCAATTCTGACATACACTTGGCTGTAACTTCTCAGGGAAAGCTCAGATCAACCAATAGACTTGTTTTTCGATTTCTGCATCCCAGATAGCATTCAGTATGTGTTTCTCGTTCGAATTTGAGCTCTGGATCCAAATTTGCAGTTCCTGGCTAAATTGAGTTGTTTCCTCAATTCTGATATATGCTTGGCTGTAACTTCTCAGGGAAAGCTCAGATCAACCAATCGACTTGTTTTTTGGTTTCTGCATTCAAGATAGCATTCAATATGTGTTTCCCGTTCGAATTTGAGCCCTTGGTTCAAATTTGCAGTTCCTGGCTAAATTGAGTTCTTTCCTCAATTCTGATATATGCTTGGCTGTAACTTCTCAGGGAAAGCTCAGATCAACCAATCGACTTGTTTTTCGACTTCTGCATTCCAGATAGCATTCAGTATGTGTTTCTCGTTCGAATTTGAGCTGTGGAACCAAATTTGCAGTTCCTGGCTAAATTGAGTTCTTACCTCAATTCTGATATATGCTTGGCTGTAACTTCTCAGGGAAATCTCAGATCAACCAATCGACTTGTTTTTCGGCTTCTGCATCCCAGGTAGCATTCAGTATGTGTTTCTCGTTCGAATTTGAGCTCAGGATCCAAATTTGCAGCTCCTGGCTAAATTGAGTTGTTTCCTCAATTCTGATATATGCTTGGCTGTAACTTCTCAGGGAAAGCTCAGATCAACCAATCGACGTGTTTTGGTCTCTGCATTCCAGATAGCATCCAATATGTGTTTCCCGTTCGAATTTGAGCCCTTGGTTCAAATTTGCAGTTCCTGGCTAAATTGAGTTCTTTCCTCAATTCTGATGTATGCTTGGCTGTAACTTCTCAGGGAAAGCTCAGATCAACCAATCGACTTGATTTTCGACTTCTGCATTCCAGATAGCATTCAGTATGTGTTTCTCGTTCGAATTTGAGCTCTGGATCCAAATTTGCAGTTCCTGGCTAAATTGAGTTCTTTCCTCAATTCTGATATATGCTTGGCTGTAACTTCTCAGGGAAATCTCAGATCAACCAATCGACTTGTTTTCCGGCTTCTGCATCCCAGGTAGCATTCAGTATGTGTTTTTCGTTCGAATTTGAGCTCTGGATCCAAATTTGCAGTTCCTGGCTAAATTGAGTTCTTTCCTCAATTCTGATATATGCTTGGCTGTACCTTCTCAGGGAAAGCTCAGATCAACCAATCGACTTGATTTTCGACTTCTGCATTCCAGATAGCATTCAGTATGTGTTTCTCGTTCGAATTTGAGCTCTGGATCCAAATTTGCAGTTCCTGGCTAAATTGAGTTCTTTCCTCAATTCTGATATATGCTTGGCTGTAACTTCTCAGGAAAATCTCAGATCAACCAATCGACTTGTTTTTCGGCTTCCGCATCCCAGGTAGCATTCAGTATGTGTTTCTCGTTCGAATTTGAGCTCAGGGTCCAAATTTGCAGTTCCTGGCTAAATTGAGTTGTTTCCTCAATTCTGATATATGCTTGGCTGTAACTTCTCAGGGAAAGCTCAGATCAACCAATCGACTTGTTTTTTGGTTTCTGCATTCCAGATAGCATTCACTATGTGTTTCTCGTTCGAATTTGAGCTCTGGATCCAAATTTGCAGTTCCTGGCTAAATTGAGTTGTTTCCTCAATTCTGATATATGCTTGGCTGTAACTTCTCAGGGAAAGCTCAGATCAACCAATAGACTTGTTTTTTGGTTTCTGCATTCCAGATAGCATCCAATATGTGTTTCCCGTTCGAATATGAGCCCTTGGTTCAAATTTACAGTTCCTGGCTAAATTGAGTTCTTTCCTCAATTCTGATATATGCTTGGCTGTAACTACTCAGGGAAATCTCAGATCAACCAATCGACTTGTTTTTTGGTTTCTGCATTCCAGATAGCATTCAGTATGTGTTTCTTGTTCTAATTTGAGCTCAGGATCCAAATTTGCAGTTCCTGGCTAAATTGAGTTCTTTCCTCAATTCTGATATATGCTTGGCTGTAACTTCTCAGGGAAAGCTCAGATCAACCAATCGACTTGTTTTTTGGTTTCTGCATTCCAGGTAGCATTCAGTATGTGTTTCTCGTTCGAATTTGAGCTCAGGATCCAAATTTGCAGTTCCTGGCTAAATTGAGTTGTTTCCTCAATTCTGATATATGCTTGGCTGTAACTTCTCAGGGAAAGCTCAGATCAACCAATCGACGTGTTTTGGTCTCTGCATTCCAGATAGCATCCAATATGTGTTTCCCGTTCGAATTTGAGCCCTTGGTTCAAATTTGCAGTTCCTGGCTAAATTGAGTTCTTTCCTCAATTCTGATGTATGCTTGGCTGTAACTTCTCAGGGAAAGCTCAGATCAACCAATCGACTTGATTTTCGACTTCTGCATTCCAGATAGCATTCAGTATGTGTTTCTCGTTTGAATTTGAGCTCTGGAACCAAATTTGCAGTTCCTGGCTAAATTGAGTTCTTTCCTCAATTCTGATATATGCTTGGCTGTAACTTCTCAGGGACATCTCAGATCGACCAATTGACTTGTTTTTCAGCTTCTGCATCCCAGATAGCATTCAGTATGTGTTTCTCGTTCGAATTTGAGCTCTGGATCCAAATTTGCAGTTCCTGGCTAAATTGTGTTCTTTCCTCAATTCTGATATATGCTTGGCTGTAACTACTCAGGGAAATTTCAGATCAACCAATCGACTTGTTTTTTGGTTTCTGCATTCCAGATAGCATTCACTATGTGTTTCTCGTTCGAATTTGAGCTCAGGATCCAAATTTGCAGTTCCTGGCTAAATTGAGTTGTTTCCTCAATTCTGATATATGCTTGGCTGTAACTTCTCAGGGAAAGCTCAGATCAACCAATAGACTTGTTTTTCGATTTCTGCATCCCAGATAGCATTCAGTATGTGTTTCTCGTTCGAATTTGAGCTCTGGATCCAAATTTGCAGTTCCTGGCTAAATTGAGTTGTTTCCTCAATTCTGATATATGCTTGGCTGTAACTTCTCAGGGAAAGCTCAGATCAACCAATCGACTTGTTTTTTGGTTTCTGCATTCAAGATAGCATTCAATATGTGTTTCCCGTTCGAATTTGAGCCCTTGGTTCAAATTTGCAGTTCCTGGCTAAATTGAGTTCTTTCCTCAATTCTGATATATGCTTGGCTGTAACTTCTCAGGGAAAGCTCAGATCAACCAATCGACTTGTTTTTTGGTTTCTGCATTCCAGATAGCATTCACTATGTGTTTCTCGTTCGAATTTGAGCTCTGGATCCAAATTTGCAGTTCCTGGCTAAATTGAGTTCTTTCCTCAATTCTGATATATGCTTGGCTGTAACTTCTCAGGGAAATCTCAGATCAACCAATCGACTTGTTTTTCGGCTTCTTCATCCCAGGTAGCATTCAGTATGTGTTTCTCGTTCGAATTTGAGCTCAGGATCCAAATTTGCAGTTCCTGGCTAAATTGAGTTGTTTCCTCAATTCTGATATATGCTTGGCTGTAACTTCTCAGGGAAAGCTCAGATCAACCAATCGACGTGTTTTGGTCTCTGCATTCCAGATAGCATCCAATATGTGTTTCCCGTTCGAATTTGAGCCCTTGGTTCAAATTTGCAGTTCCTGGCTAAATTGAGTTCTTTCCTCAATTCTGATGTATGCTTGGCTGTAACTTCTCAGGGAAAGCTCAGATCAACCAATCGACTTGATTTTCGACTTCTGCATTCCAGATAGCATTCAGTATGTGTTTCTCGTTTGAATTTGAGCTCTGGAACCAAATTTGCAGTTCCTGGCTAAATTGAGTTCTTTCCTCAATTCTGATATATGCTTGGCTGTAACTTCTCAGGGACATCTCAGATCGACCAATTGACTAGTTTTTCAGCTTCTGCATCCCAGATAGCATTCAGTATGTGTTTCTCGTTCGAATTTGAGCTCTGGATCCAAATTTGCAGTTCCTGGCTAAATTGTGTTCTTTCCTCAATTCTGATATATGCTTGGCTGTAACTACTCAGGGAAATCTCAGATCAACCAATCGACTTGTTTTTTGGTTTCTGCATTCCAGATAGCATTCAGTATGTGTTTCTTGTTCTAATTTGAGCTCTGGATCCAAATTTGCAGTTCCTGGCTAAATTGAGTTCTTTCCTCAATTCTGATATATGCTTGGCTGTAACTTCTCAGGGAAAGCTCAGATCAACCAATCGACTTGTTTTTTGGTTTCTGCATTCCAGATAGCATTCACTATGTGTTTCTCGTTCGAATTTGAGAACTGGATCCAAATTTGCAGTTCCTGGCTAAATTGAGTTCTTTCCTCAATTCTGATATATGCTTGGCTGTAACTTCTCAGGGAAATCTCAGATCAACCAATCGACTTGTTTTTCGGCTTCTTCATCCCAGGTAGCATTCAGTATGTGTTTCTCGTTCGAATTTGAGCTCAGGATCCAAATTTGCAGTTCCTGGCTAAATTGAGTTGTTTCCTCAATTCTGATATATGCTTGGCTGTAACTTCTCAGGGAAAGCTCAGATCAAACAATCGACTTGTTTTTCGGTTTCTGCATTCCAGATAGCATTCAGTATGTGTTTCTCGTTCGAATTTGAGCTCTGGATCCAAATTTGCAGTTCCTGGCTAAATTGAGTTGTTTCCTCAATTCTGATATATGCATGGCTGTAACTTCTCAGGGAAAGCTCAGATCAACCAATAGACTTGTTTTTCGATTTCTGCATCCCAGATAGCATTCAGTATGTGTTTCTCGTTCGAATTTGAGCTCTGGATCCAAATTTGCAGTTCCTGGCTAAATTGAGTTGTTTCCTCAATTCTGATATATGCTTGGCTGTAACTTCTCAGGGAAAGCTCAGATCAACCAATCGACTTGTTTTTTGGTCTCTGCATTCCAGATAGCATCCAATATGTGTTTCCCGTTCGAATATGAGCCCTTGGTTCAAATTTGCAGTTCCTGGCTAAATTGAGTTCTTTCCTCCATTCTGATATATGCTTGGCTGTAACTACTCAGGGAAATCTCAGATCAACCAATCGACTTGTTTTTTGGTTTCTGCATTCCAGATAGCATTCAGTATGTGTTTCTCGTTCGAATTTGAGCTCTGGATCCAAATTTGCAGTTCCTGGCTAAATTGAGTTCTTTCCTCAATTCTGATATATGCTTGGCTGTAACTTCTCAGGGAAAGCTCAGATCAACCAATCGACTTGTTTTTTGGTTTCTGCATTCCAGATAGCATTCACTATGTGTTTCTCGTTCGAATTTGAGCTCTGGATCCAAATTTGCAGTTCCTGGCTAAATTGAGTTCTTTTGCCAATTCTGACATACGCTTGGCTGTAACTTCTCAGGGAAAGCTCAGATCAACCAATCCACTTGTTTTTTGGTTTCTGCATTCCAGATAGCATTCAATATGTGTTTCCAGTTCGAATTTGAGCTCTGGATCCAAATTTGCAGTTCCTGGCTAAAATGAGTTGTTTCCTCAATTCTGATATATGCTTGGCTGTAACTTCTCAGGGAAAGCTCAGATCAACCAATCGACTTGTTTTTTGGTTTCTGCATTTCAGATAGCATTCACTATGTGTTTCTCGTTCGAATTTGAGCTCTGGATCCAAATTTGCAGTTCCTGGCTAAATTGAGTTCTTTTGCCAATTCTGACATACGCTTGGCTGTAACTTCTCAGGGAAAGCTCAGATCAACCAATCGACTTGTTTTTTGGTTTCTGCATTCCAAATAGCATCCAATATGTGTTTCTCGTTCAAATTTGGGCCCTTGGTTCAAATTTGCAGTTCCTGGTTAAATTTAGTTCTTTTGCCAATTCTGACCTACGCTTGGCTGTAACTTCTCAGGGATAGCTCAGATCAACAAATCGACTTGTTTTTCGGTTTCTGCATCCCAGATAGCATTCAGTATGTGTTTCTCGTTCGAATTTGAGCTCTGGATCCAAATTTGCAGTTCCTGGCTAAATTGAGTTGTTTCCTCAATTCTGATATATGCTTGGCTGTAACTTCTCAGGGAAAGCTCAGATCAACCAATCGACTTGTTTTTTGGTTTCTGCATTCCAGATAGCATTCACTATGTGTTTCTCGTTCGAATTTGAGCTCTGGATCCAAATTTGCAGTTCCTGGCTAAATTGAGTTGTTTCCTCAATTCTGATATATGCTTGGCTGTAACTTCTCAGGGAAAGCTCAGATCAACCAATCGACTTGTTTTTCGGTTTCTGCATTCCAGATAGCATTCAGTATGTGTTTCTCGTTCGAATTTGAGCTCTGGATCCAAATTTGCAGTTCCTGGCTAAATTGAGTTGTTTCCTCAATTCTGATATATGCATGGCTGTAACTTCTCAGGGAAAGCTCAGATCAACCAATAGACTTGTTTTTCGATTTCTGCATCCCAGATAGCATTCAGTATGTGTTTCTCGTTCGAATTTGAGCTCTGGATCCAAATTTGCAGTTCCTGGCTAAATTGAGTTGTTTCCTCAATTCTGATATATGCTTGGCTGTAACTTCTCAGGGAAAGCTCAGATCAACCAATCGACTTGTTTTTTGGTCTCTGCATTCCAGATAGCATCCAATATGTGTTTCCCGTTCGAATATGAGCCCTTGGTTCAAATTTGCAGTTCCTGGCTAAATTGAGTTCTTTCCTCCATTCTGATATATGCTTGGCTGTAACTACTCAGGGAAATCTCAGATCAACCAATCGACTTGTTTTTTGGTTTCTGCATTCCAGATAGCATTCAGTATGTGTTTCTCGTTCGAATTTGAGCTCTGGATCCAAATTTGCAGTTCCTGGCTAAATTGAGTTCTTTCCTCAATTCTGATATATGCTTGGCTGTAACTTCTCAGGGAAAGCTCAGATCAACCAATCGACTTGTTTTTTGGTTTCTGCATTCCAGATAGCATTCACTATGTGTTTCTCGTTCGAATTTGAGCTCTGGATCCAAATTTGCAGTTCCTGGCTAAATTGAGTTCTTTTGCCAATTCTGACATACGCTTGGCTGTAACTTCTCAGGGAAAGCTCAGATCAACCAATCCACTTGTTTTTTGGTTTCTGCATTCCAGATAGCATTCAATATGTGTTTCCAGTTCGAATTTGAGCCCTTGGTTCAAATTTGCAGTTCCTGGCTAAATTGAGTTCTTTCCTCAATTCTGATATATGCTTGGCTGTAACTTCTCAGGGAAAGCTCAGATCAACCAATCGACTTGTTTTCCGACTTCTGCATTCCAGATAGCATTCAGTATGTCTTTCTCGTTCGAATTTGAGCTCTGGATCCAAATTTGCAGTTCCTGGCTAAATTGAGTTCTTTCCTCAATTCTGATATATGCTTGGCTGTAACTACTCAGGGAAATCTCAGATCAACCAATCGACTTGTTTTTTGGTTTCTGCATTCCAGATAGCATTCACTATGTATTTCTCGTTCGAATTTGAGCTCTGGATCCAAATTTGCAGTTCCTGGCTAAATTGAGTTGTTTCCTCAATTCTGATATATGCTTGGCTGTAACTTCTCAGGGAAAGCTCAGATCAACCAATCGACTTGTTTTTTGGTTTCTGCATTCCAGATAGCATTCAATATGTGTTTCCCGTTCGAATTTGAGCCCTTGGTTCAAATTTGCAGTTCCTGGCTAAATTGAGTTCTTTCCTCAATTCTGATGTATGCTTGGCTGTAACTTCTCAGGGAAAGCTCAGATCAACCAATCGACTTGATTTTCGACTTCTGCATTCCAGATAGCATTCAGTATGTGTTTCTCGTTCGAATTTGAGCTCTGGATCCAAATTTGCAGTTCCTGGCTAAATTGAGTTCTTACCTCAATTCTGAAATATGCTTGGCTGTAACTTCTCAGGGAAATCTCAGATCAACCAATCGACTTGTTTTTCGGCTTCTGCATCCCAGGTAGCATTCAGTATGTGTTTCTCGTTCGAATTTGAGCTCAGGATCCAAATTTGCAGTTCCTGGCGAAATTGAGTTGTTTCCTCAATTCTGATATATGCTTGGCTGTAACTTCTCAGGGAAAGCTCAGATCAACCAATCGACTTGTGTTTTGGTCTCTGCATTCTAGATAGCATCCAATATGTGTTTCCCGTTCGAATTTAAGCCCTTGGTTCAAATTTGCAGTTCCTGGCTAAATTGAGTTCTTTCCTCAATTCTGATATATGCTTGGCTGTAACTTCTCAGGGAAAGCTCAGATCAACCAATAGATAGGTTTCTGCATTCCACAGAATTTGAGCTGTGGATCCAAATTTGCAGTTCCTGGCTAAATTGAGTTCTTTCCTCAATTCTGATATATGCTTGGCTGTAACTTCTCAGGGAAAGCTCAGATCAACCAATCGACTTGTTTTTCGACTTCTGCATTCCAGATAGCATTCAGTATGTGTTTCCCGTTCGAATTTGAGCCCTTGGTTCAAATTTGCAGTTCCTGGCTAAATTGAGTTCTTTCCTCAATTCTGATATATGCTTGGCTGTAACTTTTCAAGGAAAGCTCAGATCAACCAATCGACTTGTTTTTTGGTTTCTGCATTCCAAATAGCATCCAATATGTGTTTCTCGTTCAAATTTGGGCCCTTGGTTCAAATTTGCAGTTCCTGGTTAAATTGAGTTCTTTTGCCAATTCTGACCTACGCTTGGCTGTAACTTCTCAGGGATAGCTCAGATCAACAAATCGACTTGTTTTTCGGTTTCTGCATCCCAGATAGCATTCAGTATGTGTTTCTCGTTCGAATTTGAGCTCTGGATCCAAATTTGCAGTTCCTGGCTAAATTGAGTTGTTTCCTCAATTCTGATATATGCTTGGCTGTAACTTCTCAGGGAAAGCTCAGATCAACCAATCGACTTGTTTTTCGACTTCTGCATTCCAGATAGCATTCAGTATGTGTTTCTCGTTCGAATTTGAGCTGTGGATCCAAATTTGCAGTTCCTGGCTAAATTGAGTTCTTTCCTCAATTCTGATATATGCTTGGCTGTAACTTCTCAGGGAAAGTTCAGATCAACCAATCAACTTGTTTTTTGGTTTCTGCATCCCAGATAGCATTCAGTATGTGTTTCTCGTTTGAATTTGAGCTCTGGAACCAAATTTGCAGTTCCTGGCTAAATTGAGTTCTTTCCTCAATTCTGATATATGCTTGGCTGTAACTTCTCAGGGACATCTCAGATCGACCAATTGACTTGTTTTTCAGCTTCTGCATCCCAGATAGCATTCAGTATGTGTTTCTCGTTCGAATTTGAGCTCTGGATCCAAATTTGCAGTTCCTGGCTAAATTGTGTTCTTTCCTCAATTCTGATATATGCTTGGCTGTAACTACTCAGGGAAATTTCAGATCAACCAATCGACTTGTTTTTTGGTTTCTGCATTCCAGATAGCATTCACTATGTGTTTCTCGTTCGAATTTGAGCTCTGGATCCAAATTTGCAGTTCTTGGCTAAATTGAGTTCTTTTGCCAATTCTGACATACACTTGGCTGTAACTTCTCAGGGAAAGCTCAGATCAACCAATAGACTTGTTTTTCGATTTCTGCATCCCAGATAGCATTCAGTATGTGTTTCTCGTTCGAATTTGAGCTCTGGATCCAAATTTGCAGTTCCTGGCTAAATTGAGTTGTTTCCTCAATTCTGATATATGCTTGGCTGTAACTTCTCAGGGAAAGCTCAGATCAACCAATCGACTTGTTTTTTGGTTTCTGCATTCCAGATAGCATTCAGTATGTGTTTCTCGTTCGAATTTGAGCTCTGGATCCAAATTTGCAGTTCCTGGCTAAATTGAGTTGTTTCCTCAATTCTGATATATGCATGGCTGTAACTTCTCAGGGAAAGCTCAGATCAACCAATAGACTTGTTTTTCGATTTCTGCATCCCAGATAGCATTCAGTATGTGTTTCTCCTTCGAATTTGAGCTCTGGATCCAAATTTGCAGTTCCTGGCTAAATTGAGTTGTTTCCTCAATTCTGATATATGCTTGGCTGTAACTTCTCAGGGAAAGCTCAGATCAACCAATCGACTTGTTTTTTGGTCTCTGCATTCCAGATAGCATCCAATATGTGTTTCCCGTTCGAATATGAGCCCTTGGTTCAAATTTGCAGTTCCTGGCTAAATTGAGTTCTTTCCTCCATTCTGATATATGCTTGGCTGTAACTACTCAGGGAAATCTCAGATCAACCAATCGACTTGTTTTTTGGTTTCTGCATTCCAGATAGCATTCAGTATGTGTTTCTCGTTCGAATTTGAGCTCTGGATCCAAATTTGCAGTTCCTGGCTAAATTGAGTTCTTTCCTCAATTCTGATATATGCTTGGCTGTAACTTCTCAGGGAAAGCTCAGATCAACCAATCGACTTGTTTTTTGGTTTCTGCATTCCAGATAGCATTCACTATGTGTTTCTCGTTCGAATTTGAGCTCTGGATCCAAATTTGCAGTTCCTGGCTAAATTGAGTTCTTTTGCCAATTCTGACATACGCTTGGCTGTAACTTCTCAGGGAAAGCTCAGATCAACCAATCCACTTGTTTTTTGGTTTCTGCATTCCAGATAGCATTCAATATGTGTTTCCAGTTCGAATTTGAGCCCTTGGTTCAAATTTGCAGTTCCTGGCTAAATTGAGTTCTTTCCTCAATTCTGATATATGCTTGGCTGTAACTTCTCAGGGAAAGCTCAGATCAACCAATCGACTTGTTTTTCGACTTCTGCATTCCAGATAGCATTCAGTATGTGTTTCTCGTTCGAATTTGAGCTGTGGATCCAAATTTGCAGTTCCTGGCTAAATTGAGTTCTTTCCTCAATTCTGATATATGCTTGGCTGTAACTTCTCAGGGAAAGCTCAGATCAACCAATCGACTTGTTTTCCGACTTCTGCATTCCAGATAGCATTCACTATGTATTTCTCGTTCGAATTTGAGCTCTGGATCCAAATTTGCAGTTCCTGGCTAAATTGAGTTGTTTCCTCAATTCTGATATATGCTTGGCTGTAACTTCTCAGGGAAAGCTCAGATCAACCAATCGACTTGTTTTTTGTTTTCTGCATTCCAGATAGCATTCAATATGTGTTTCCCGTTCGAATTTGAGCCCTTGGTTCAAATTTGCAGTTCCTGGCTAAATTGAGTTCTTTCCTCAATTCTGATGTATGCTTGGCTGTAACTTCTCAGGGAAAGCTCAGATCAACCAATCGACTTGATTTTCGACTTCTGCATTCCAGATAGCATTCAGTATGTGTTTCTCGTTCGAATTTGAGCTCTGGATCCAAATTTGCAGTTCCTGGCTAAATTGAGTTCTTACCTCAATTCTGAAATATGCTTGGCTGTAACTTCTCAGGGAAATCTCAGATCAACCAATCGACTTGTTTTTCGGCTTCTGCATCCCAGGTAGCATTCAGTATGTGTTTCTCGTTCGAATTTGAGCTCAGGATCCAAATTTGCAGTTCCTGGCGAAATTGAGTTGTTTCCTCAATTCTGATATATGCTTGGCTGTAACTTCTCAGGGAAAGCTCAGATCAACCAATCGACTTGTGTTTTGGTCTCTGCATTCTAGATAGCATCCAATATGTGTTTCCCGTTCGAATTTAAGCCCTTGGTTCAAATTTGCAGTTCCTGGCTAAATTGAGTTCTTTCCTCAATTCTGATATATGCTTGGCTGTAACTTCTCAGGGAAAGCTCAGATCAACCAATAGATATGTTTCTGCATTCCACAGAATTTGAGCTGTGGATCCAAATTTGCAGTTCCTGGCTAAATTGAGTTCTTTCCTCAATTCTGATATATGCTTGGCTGTAACTTCTCAGGGAAAGCTCAGATCAACCAATCGACTTGTTTTTCGACTTCTGCATTCCAGATAGCATTCAGTATGTGTTTCCCGTTCGAATTTGAGCCCTTGGTTCAAATTTGCAGTTCCTGGCTAAATTGAGTTCTTTCCTCAATTCTGATATATGCTTGGCTGTAACTTTTCAAGGAAAGCTCAGATCAACCAATCGACTTGTTTTTTGGTTTCTGCATTCCAAATAGCATCCAATATGTGTTTCTCGTTCAAATTTGGGCCCTTGGTTCAAATTTGCAGTTCCTGGTTAAATTGAGTTCTTTTGCCAATTCTGACCTACGCTTGGCTGTAACTTCTCAGGGATAGCTCAGATCAACAAATCGACTTGTTTTTCGGTTTCTGCATCCCAGATAGCATTCAGTATGTGTTTCTCGTTCGAATTTGAGCTCTGGATCCAAATTTGCAGTTCCTGGCTAAATTGAGTTGTTTCCTCAATTCTGATATATGCTTGGCTGTAACTTCTCAGGGAAAGCTCAGATCAACCAATCGACTTGTTTTTCGACTTCTGCATTCCAGATAGCATTCAGTATGTGTTTCTCGTTCGAATTTGAGCTGTGGATCCAAATTTGCAGTTCCTGGCTAAATTGAGTTCTTTCCTCAATTCTGATATATGCTTGGCTGTAACTTCTCAGGGAAAGTTCAGATCAACCAATCAACTTGTTTTTTGGTTTCTGCATCCCAGATAGCATTCAGTATGTGTTTCTCGTTTGAATTTGAGCTCTGGAACCAAATTTGCAGTTCCTGGCTAAATTGAGTTCTTTCCTCAATTCTGATATATGCTTAGCTGTAACTTCTCAGGGACATCTCATATCGACCAATTGACTTGTTTTTCAGCTTCTGCATCCCAGATAGCATTCAGTATGTGTTTCTCGTTCGAATTTGAGCTCTGGATCCAAATTTGCAGTTCCTGGCTAAATTGTGTTCTTTCCTCAATTCTGATATATGCTTGGCTGTAACTACTCAGGGAAATTTCAGATCAACCAATCGACTTGTTTTTTGGTTTCTGCATTCCAGATAGCATTCACTATGTGTTTCTCGTTCGAATTTGAGCTCTGGATCCAAATTTGCAGTTCTTGGCTAAATTGAGTTCTTTTGCCAATTCTGACATACACTTGGCTGTAACTTCTCAGGGAAAGCTCAGATCAACCAATAGACTTGTTTTTCGATTTCTGCATCCCAGATAGCATTCAGTATGTGTTTCTCGTTCGAATTTGAGCTCTGGATCCAAATTTGCAGTTCCTGGCTAAATTGAGTTGTTTCCTCAATTCTGATATATGCTTGGCTGTAACTTCTCAGGGAAAGCTCAGATCAACCAATCGACTTGTTTTTTGGTTTCTGCATTCAAGATAGCATTCAATATGTGTTTCCCGTTCGAATTTGAGCCCTTGGTTCAAATTTGCAGTTCCTGGCTAAATTGAGTTCTTTCCTCAATTCTGATATATGCTTGGCTGTAACTTCTCAGGGAAAGCTCAGATCAACCAATCGACTTGTTTTTCGACTTCTGCATTCCAGATAGCATTCAGTATGTGTTTCTCGTTCGAATTTGAGCTGTGGAACCAAATTTGCAGTTCCTGGCTAAATTGAGTTCTTACCTCATTTCTGATATATGCTTGGCTGTAACTTCTCAGGGAAATCTCAGATCAACCAATCGACTTGTTTTTCGGCTTCTGCATCCCAGGTAGCATTCAGTATGTGTTTCTCGTTCGAATTTGAGCTCAGGATCCAAATTTGCAGCTCCTGGCTAAATTGAGTTGTTTCCTCAATTCTGATATATGCTTGGCTGTAACTTCTCAGGGAAAGCTCAGATCAACCAATCGACGTGTTTTGGTCTCTGCATTCCAGATAGCATCCAATATGTGTTTCCCGTTCGAATTTGAGCCCTTGGTTCAAATTTGCAGTTCCTGGCTAAATTGAGTTCTTTCCTCAATTCTGATGTATGCTTGGCTGTAACTTCTCAGGGAAAGCTCAGATCAACCAATCGACTTGATTTTCGACTTCTGCATTCCAGATAGCATTCAGTATGTGTTTCTCGTTCGAATTTGAGCTCTGGATCCAAATTTGCAGTTCCTGGCTAAATTGAGTTCTTTCCTCAATTCTGATATATGCTTGGCTGTAACTTCTCAGGGAAATCTCAGATCAACCAATCGACTTGTTTTCCGGCTTCTGCATCCCAGGTAGCATTCAGTATGTGTTTTTCGTTCGAATTTGAGCTCTGGATCCAAATTTGCAGTTCCTGGCTAAATTGAGTTCTTTCCTCAATTCTGATATATGCTTGGCTGTACCTTCTCAGGGAAAGCTCAGATCAACCAATCGACTTGATTTTCGACTTCTGCATTCCAGATAGCATTCAGTATGTGTTTCTCGTTCGAATTTGAGCTCTGGATCCAAATTTGCAGTTCCTGGCTAAATTGAGTTCTTTCCTCAATTCTGATATATGCTTGGCTGTAACTTCTCAGGGAAATCTCAGATCAACCAATCGACTTGTTTTTCGGCTTCCGCATCCCAGGTAGCATTCAGTATGTGTTTCTCGTTCGAATTTGAGCTCAGGATCCAAATTTGCAGTTCCTGGCTAAATTGAGTTGTTTCCTCAATTCTGATATATGCTTGGCTGTAACTTCTCAGGGAAAGCTCAGATCAACCAATAGACTTGTTTTTTGGTTTCTGCATTCCAGATAGCATCCAATATGTGTTTCCCGTTCGAATATGAGCCCTTGGTTCAAATTTACAGTTCCTGGCTAAATTGAGTTCTTTCCTCAATTCTGATATATGCTTGGCTGTAACTACTCAGGGAAATCTCAGATCAACCAATCGACTTGTTTTTTGGTTTCTGCATTCCAGATAGCATTCAGTATGTGTTTCTTGTTCTAATTTGAGCTCTGGATCCAAATTTGCAGTTCCTGGCTAAATTGAGTTCTTTCCTCAATTCTGATATATGCTTGGCTGTAACTTCTCAGGGAAAGCTCAGATCAACCAATCGACTTGTTTTTTGGTTTCTGCATTCCAGATAGCATTCACTATGTGTTTCTCGTTCGAATTTGAGCTCTGGATCCAAATTTGCAGTTCCTGGCTAAATTGAGTTCTTTCCTCAATTCTGATATATGCTTGGCTGTAACTTCTCAGGGAAATCTCAGATCAACCAATCGACTTGTTTTTCGGCTTCTTCATCCCAGGTAGCATTCAGTATGTGTTTCTCGTTCGAATTTGAGCTCAGGATCCAAATTTGCAGTTCCTGGCTAAATTGAGTTGTTTCCTCAATTCTGATATATGCTTGGCTGTAACTTCTCAGGGAAAGCTCAGATCAACCAATCGACGTGTTTTGGTCTCTGCATTCCAGATAGCATCCAATATGTGTTTCCCGTTCGAATTTGAGCCCTTGGTTCAAATTTGCAGTTCCTGGCTAAATTGAGTTCTTTCCTCAATTCTGATGTATGCTTGGCTGTAACTTCTCAGGGAAAGCTCAGATCAACCAATCGACTTGATTTTCGACTTCTGCATTCCAGATAGCATTCAGTATGTGTTTCTCGTTCGAATTTGAGCTCTGGATCCAAATTTGCAGTTCCTGGCTAAATTGAGTTCTTTCCTCAATTCTGATATATGCTTGGCTGTAACTTCTCAGGGAAATCTCAGATCAACCAATCGACTTGTTTTCCGGCTTCTGCATCCCAGGTAGCATTCAGTATGTGTTTTTCGTTCGAATTTGAGCTCTGGATCCAAATTTGCAGTTCCTGGCTAAATTGAGTTCTTTCCTCAATTCTGATATATGCTTGGCTGTAACTTCTCAGGGAAATCTCAGATCAACCAATCGACTTGTTTTTCGGCTTCCGCATCCCAGGTAGCATTCAGTATGTGTTTCTCGTTCGAATTTGAGCTCAGGATCCAAATTTGCAGTTCCTGGCTAAATTGAGTTGTTTCCTCAATTCTGATATATGCTTGGCTGTAACTTCTCAGGGAAAGCTCAGATCAACCAATAGACTTGTTTTTTGGTTTCTGCATTCCAGATAGCATCCAATATGTGTTTCCCGTTCGAATATGAGCCCTTGGTTCAAATTTACAGTTCCTGGCTAAATTGAGTTCTTTCCTCAATTCTGATATATGCTTGGCTGTAACTACTCAGGGAAATCTCAGATCAACCAATCGACTTGTTTTTTGGTTTCTGCATCCCAGATAGCATTCAGTATGTGTTTCTTGTTCTAATTTGAGCTCTGGATCCAAATTTGCAGTTCCTGGCTAAATTGAGTTCTTTCCTCAATTCTGATATATGCTTGGCTGTAACTTCTCAGGGAAAGCTCAGATCAACCAATCGACTTGTTTTTTGGTTTCTGCATTCCAGATAGCATTCAGTATGTGTTTCTTGTTCTAATTTGAGCTCTGGATCCAAATTTGCAGTTCCTGGCTAAATTGAGTTCTTTCCTCAATTCTGATATATGCTTGGCTGTAACTTCTCAGGGAAAGCTCAGATCAACCAATCGACTTGTTTTTTGGTTTCTGCATTCCAGATAGCATTCACTATGTGTTTCTCGTTCGAATTTGAGCTCTGGATCCAAATTTGCAGTTCCTGGCTAAATTGAGTTCTTTCCTCAATTCTGATATATGCTTGGCTGTAACTTCTCAGGGAAATCTCAGATCAACCAATCGACTTGTTTTTCGGCTTCTTCATCCCAGGTAGCATTCAGTATGTGTTTCTCGTTCGAATTTGAGCTCAGGATCCAAATTTGCAGTTCCTGGCTAAATTGAGTTGTTTCCTCAATTCTGATATATGCTTGGCTGTAACTTCTCAGGGAAAGCTCAGATCAACCAATCGACGTGTTTTGGTCTCTGCATTCCAGATAGCATCCAATATGTGTTTCCCGTTCGAATTTGAGCCCTTGGTTCAAATTTGCAGTTCCTGGCTAAATTGAGTTCTTTCCTCAATTCTGATGTATGCTTGGCTGTAACTTCTCAGGGAAAGCTCAGATCAACCAATCGACTTGATTTTCGACTTCTGCATTCCAGATAGCATTCAGTATGTGTTTCTCGTTCGAATTTGAGCTCTGGATCCAAATTTGCAGTTCCTGGCTAAATTGAGTTCTTTCCTCAATTCTGATATATGCTTGGCTGTAACTTCTCAGGGAAATCTCAGATCAACCAATCGACTTGTTTTCCGGCTTCTGCATCCCAGGTAGCATTCAGTATGTGTTTTTCGTTCGAATTTGAGCTCTGGATCCAAATTTGCAGTTCCTGGCTAAATTGAGTTCTTTCCTCAATTCTGATATATGCTTGGCTGTAACTTCTCAGGGAAATCTCAGATCAACCAATCGACTTGTTTTTCGGCTTCCGCATCCCAGGTAGCATTCAGTATGTGTTTCTCGTTCGAATTTGAGCTCAGGATCCAAATTTGCAGTTCCTGGCTAAATTGAGTTGTTTCCTCAATTCTGATATATGCTTGGCTGTAACTTCTCAGGGAAAGCTCAGATCAACCAATAGACTTGTTTTTTGGTTTCTGCATTCCAGATAGCATCCAATATGTGTTTCCCGTTCGAATATGAGCCCTTGGTTCAAATTTACAGTTCCTGGCTAAATTGAGTTCTTTCCTCAATTCTGATATATGCTTGGCTGTAACTACTCAGGGAAATCTCAGATCAACCAATCGACTTGTTTTTTGGTTTCTGCATCCCAGATAGCATTCAGTATGTGTTTCTTGTTCTAATTTGAGCTCTGGATCCAAATTTGCAGTTCCTGGCTAAATTGAGTTCTTTCCTCAATTCTGATATATGCTTGGCTGTAACTTCTCAGGGAAAGCTCAGATCAACCAATCGACTTGTTTTTTGGTTTCTGCATTCCAGATAGCATTCACTATGTGTTTCTCGTTCGAATTTGAGCTCTGGATCCAAATTTGCAGTTCCTGGCTAAATTGAGTTCTTTCCTCAATTCTGATATATGCTTGGCTGTAACTTCTCAGGGAAATCTCAGATCAACCAATCGACTTGTTTTTCGGCTTCTTCATCCCAGGTAGCATTCAGTATGTGTTTCTCGTTCGAATTTGAGCTCAGGATCCAAATTTGCAGTTCCTGGCTAAATTGAGTTGTTTCCTCAATTCTGATATATGCTTGGCTGTAACTTCTCAGGGAAAGCTCAGATCAACCAATCGACTTGTTTTTTGGTCTCTGCATTCCAGATAGCATCCAATATGTGTTTCCCGTACGAATATTAGCCCTTGGTTCAAATTTGCAGTTCCTGGCTAAATTGAGTTCTTTCCTCCATTCTGATATATGCTTGGCTGTAACTACTCAGGGAAATCTCAGATCAACCAATCGACTTGTTTTTTGGTTTCTGCATTCCAGATAGCATTCAGTATGTGTTTCTCGTTCGAATTTAAGCTCTGGATCCAAATTTGCAGTTCCTGGCTAAAATGAGTTGTTTCCTCAATTCTGATATATGCTTGGCTGTAACTTCTCAGGGAAAGCTCAGATCAACCAATCGACTTGTTTTTTGGTTTCTGCATTTCAGATAGCATTCACTATGTGTTTCTCGTTCGAATTTGAGCTCTGGATCCAAATTTGCAGTTCCTGGCTAAAATGAGTTGTTTCCTCAATTCTGATATATGCTTGGCTGTAACTTCTCAGGGAAAGCTCAGATCAACCAATCGACTTGTTTTTTGGTTTCTGCATTTCAGATAGCATTCACTATGTGTTTCTCGTTCGAATTTGAGCTCTGGATCCAAATTTGCAGTTCCTGGCTAAATTGAGTTCTTTCCTCAATTCTGATATATGCTTGGCTGTAACTTCTCAGGGAAATCTCAGATCAACCAATCGACTTGTTTTTCGGCTTCTGCATCCCAGGTAGCATTCAGTATGTGTTTCCCGTTCGAATTTGAGCCCTTGGTTCAAATTTGCAGTTCCTGGCTAAATTGAGTTCTTTCCTCAATTCTGATATATGCTTGGCTGTAACTTCTCAGGGAAAGCTCAGATCAACCAATCGACTTGTTTTTCGACTTCTGCATTCCAGATAGCATTCAGTATGTGTTTCTCGTTCGAATTTGAGCTGTGGATCCAAATTTGCAGTTCCTGGCTAAATTGAGTTCTTACCTCAATTCTGATATATGCTTGGCTGTAACTTCTCAGGGAAAGCTCAGATCAACCAATCGACTTGTGTTTTGGTCTCTGCATTCCAGATAGCATCCAATATGTGTTTCCCGTTCGAATTTGAGCCCTTGGTTCAAATTTGCCGTTCCTGGCTAAATTGAGTTCTTTCCTCAATTCTGATGTATGCTTGGCTGTAACTTCGCAGGGAAAGCTCAGATCAACCAATCGACTTGATTTTCGACTTCTGCATCCCAGGTAGCATTCAGTATGTGTTTCTCGTTCGAATTTGAGCTCAGGATCCAAATTTGCAGTTCCTGGCTAAATTGAGTTGTTTCCTCAATTCTGATATATGCTTGGCTGTAACTTCTCAGGGAAAGCTCAGATCAACCAATCGACTTGTGTTTTGGTCTCTGCATTCCAGATAGCATCCAATATGTGTTTCCCGTTCGAATTTGAGCCCTTGGTTCAAATTTGCAGTTCCTGGCTAAATTGAGTTCTTTCCTCAATTCTGATGTATGCTTGGCTGTAACTTCTCAGGGAAAGCTCAGATCAACCAATCGACTTGATTTTCGACTTCTGCATTCCAGATAGCATTCAGTATGTGTTTCTCGTTCGAATTTGAGCTCTGGATCCAAATTTGCAGTTCCTGGCTAAATTGAGTTCTTTCCTCAATTCTGATATATGCTTGGCTGTAACTTCTCAGGGAAAGCTCAGATCAACCAATCGACTTGTTTTTTGGTCTCTGCATTCCAGATAGCATCCAATATGTGTTTCCCGTTCGAATATGAGCCCTTGGTTCAAATTTGCAGTTCCTGGCTAAATTGAGTTCTTTCCTCCATTCTGATATATGCTTGGCTGTAACTACTCAGGGAAATCTCAGATCAACCAATCGACTTGTTTTTTGGTTTCTGCATTCCAGATAGCATTCAGTATGTGTTTCTCGTTCGAATTTGAGCTCTGGATCCAAATTTGCAGTTCCTGGCTAAATTGAGTTCTTTCCTCAATTATGATATATGCTTGGCTGTAACTTCTCAGGGAAAGCTCAGATCAACCAATCGACTTGTTTTTTGGTTTCTGCATTCCAGATAGCATTCACTATGTGTTTCTCGTTCGAATTTGAGCTCTGGATCCAAATTTGCAGTTCCTGGCTAAATTGAGTTCTTTCCTCAATTCTGATATATGCTTGGCTGTAACTTCTCAGGGAAATCTCAGATCAACCAATCGACTTGTTTTTCGGCTTCTGCATCCCAGGTAGCATTCAGTATGTGTTTCTCGTTCGAATTTGAGCTCAGGATCCAAATTTGCAGTTCCTGGCTAAATTGAGTTCTTTCCTCAATTCTGATATATGCTTGGCTGTAACTTCTCAGGGAAAGCTCAGATCAACCAATCGACTTGTTTTTTGGTTTCTGCCTTCCAGATAGCATTCACTATGTGTTTCTCGTTCGAATTTGAGCTCTGGATCCAAATTTGCAGTTCCTGGCTAAATTGAGTTCTTTCCTCAATTCTGATATATGCTTGGCTGTAACTTCTCAGGGAAAGCTCAGATCAACCAATCGACTTGTTTTTTGGTTTCTGCATTCCAGATAGGATTCACTATGTGTTTCTCGTTCGAATTTGAGCTCTGGATCCAAATTTGCAGTTCCTGGCTAAATTGAGTTTTTTCCTCAATTCTGATATATGCTTGGCTGTAACTTCTCAGGGAAATCTCAGATCAACCAATCGACTTGTTTTTTGGTTTCTGCATTCCAGATAGCATTCAGTATGTGTTTCTCGTTCGAATTTGAGCTCTGGATCCAAATTTGCAGTTCCTGGCTAAATTGAGTTCTTTCCTCAATTCTGATATATGCTTGGCTGTAACTTCTCAGGGAAATCTCAGATCAACCAATCGACTTGTTTTTCGGCTTCTTCATCCCAGGTAGCATTCAGTATGTGTTTCTCGTTCGAATTTGAGCTCAGGATCCAAATTTGCAGTTCCTGGCTAAATTGAGTTGTTTCCTCAATTCTGATATATGCTTGGCTGTAACTTCTCAGGGAAAGCTCAGATCAACCAATCGACTTGTTTTTTGGTCTCTGCATTCCAGATAGCATCCAATATGTGTTTCCCGTTCGAATATGAGCCCTTGGTTCAAATTTGCAGTTCCTGGCTTAATTGAGTTCTTTCCTCCATTCTGATATATGCTTGGCTGTAACTACTCAGGGAAATCTCAGATCAACCAATCGACTTGTTTTTTGGTTTCTGCATTCCAGATAGCATTCAGTATGTGTTTCTCGTTCGAATTTGAGCTCTGGATCCAAATTTGCAGTTCCTGGCTAAATTGAGTTCTTTCCTCAATTCTGATATATGCTTGGCTGTAACTTCTCAGGGAAAGCTCAGATCAACCAATCGACTTGTTTTTTGGTTTCTGCATTCCAGAGAGCATTCACTATGTGTTTCTCGTTCGAATTTGAGCTCTGGATCCAAATTTGCAGTTCCTGGCTAAATTGAGTTCTTTCCTCAATTCTGATATATGCTTGGCTGTAACTTCTCAGGGAAATCTCAGATCAACCAATCGACTTGTTTTTCGGCTTCTGCATCCCAGGTAGCATTCAGTATGTGTTTCCCGTTCGAATTTGAGCCCTTGGTTCAAATTTGCAGTTCCTGGCTAAATTGAGTTCTTTCCTCAATTCTGATATATGCTTGGCTGTAACTTCTCAGGGAAAGCTCAGATCAACCAATCGACTTGTTTTTCGACTTCTGCATTCCAGATAGCATTCAGTATGTGTTTCTCGTTCGAATTTGAGCTGTGGATCCAAATTTGTAGTTCCTGGCTAAATTGAGTTCTTACCTCAATTCTGATATATGCTTGGCTGTAACTTCTCAGGGAAAGCTCAGATCAACCAATCGACTTGTGTTTTGGTCTCTGCATTCCAGATAGCATCCAATATGTGTTTCCCGTTCGAATTTGAGCCCTTGGTTCAAATTTGCAGTTCCTGGCTAAATTGAGTTCTTTCCTCAATTCTGATGTATGCTTGGCTGTAACTTCTCAGGGAAAGCTCAGATCAACCAATCGACTTGATTTTCGACTTCTGCATTCCAGATAGCATTCAGTATGTGTTTCTCGTTCGAATTTGAGCTCTGGATCCAAATTTGCAGTTCCTGGCTAAATTGAGTTCTTTCCTCAATTCTGATATATGCTTGGCTGTAACTTCTCAGGGAAATCTCAGATCAACCAATCGACTTGTTTTTCGGCTTCTGCATCCCAGGTAGCATTCAGTATGTGTTTCTCGTTCGAATTTGAGCTCAGGATCCAAATTTGCAGTTCCTGGCTAAATTGAGTTGTTTCCTCAATTCTGATATATGCTTGGCTGTAACTTCTCAGGGAAAGCTCAGATCAACCAATCGACTTGTTTTTTGGTTTCTGCATTCCAGAGAGCATTCACTATGTGTTTCTCGTTCGAATTTGAGCTCTGGATCCAAATTTGCAGTTCCTGGCTAAATTGAGTTCTTTCCTCAATTCTGATATATGCTTGGCTGTAACTTCTCAGGGAAATCTCAGATCAACCAATCGACTTGTTTTTCGGCTTCTGCATCCCAGGTAGCATTCAGTATGTGTTTCTCGTTCGAATTTGAGCTCAGGATCCAAATTTGCAGTTCCTGGCTAAATTGAGTTCTTTCCTCAATTCTGATATATGCTTGGCTGTAACTTCTCAGGGAAAGCTCAGATCAACCAATCGACTTGTTTTTTGGTTTCTGCCTTCCAGATAGCATTCACTATGTGTTTCTCGTTCGAATTTGAGCTCTGGATCCAAATTTGCAGTTCCTGGCTAAATTGAGTTCTTTCCTCAATTCTGATATATGCTTGGCTGTAACTTCTCAGGGAAAGCTCAGATCAACCAATCGACTTGTTTTTTGGTTTCTGCATTCCAGATAGGATTCACTATGTGTTTCTCGTTCGAATTTGAGCTCTGGATCCAAATTTGCAGTTCCTGGCTAAATTGAGTTTTTTCCTCAATTCTGATATATGCTTGGCTGTAACTTCTCAGGGAAATCTCAGATCAACCAATCGACTTGTTTTTTGGTTTCTGCATTCCAGATAGCATTCAGTATGTGTTTCTCGTTCGAATTTGAGCTCTGGATCCAAATTTGCAGTTCCTGGCTAAATTGAGTTCTTTCCTCAATTCTGATATATGCTTGGCTGTAACTTCTCAGGGAAATCTCAGATCAACCAATCGACTTGTTTTTCGGCTTCTTCATCCCAGGTAGCATTCAGTATGTGTTTCTCGTTCGAATTTGAGCTCAGGATCCAAATTTGCAGTTCCTGGCTAAATTGAGTTGTTTCCTCAATTCTGATATATGCTTGGCTGTAACTTCTCAGGGAAAGCTCAGATCAACCAATCGACTTGTTTTTTGGTCTCTGCATTCCAGATAGCATCCAATATGTGTTTCCCGTTCGAATATGAGCCCTTGGTTCAAATTTGCAGTTCCTGGCTTAATTGAGTTCTTTCCTCCATTCTGATATATGCTTGGCTGTAACTACTCAGGGAAATCTCAGATCAACCAATCGACTTGTTTTTTGGTTTCTGCATTCCAGATAGCATTCAGTATGTGTTTCTCGTTCGAATTTGAGCTCTGGATCCAAATTTGCAGTTCCTGGCTAAATTGAGTTCTTTCCTCAATTCTGATATATGCTTGGCTGTAACTTCTCAGGGAAAGCTCAGATCAACCAATCGACTTGTTTTTTGGTTTCTGCATTCCAGAGAGCATTCACTATGTGTTTCTCGTTCGAATTTGAGCTCTGGATCCAAATTTGCAGTTCCTGGCTAAATTGAGTTCTTTCCTCAATTCTGATATATGCTTGGCTGTAACTTCTCAGGGAAATCTCAGATCAACCAATCGACTTGTTTTTCGGCTTCTGCATCCCAGGTAGCATTCAGTATGTGTTTCCCGTTCGAATTTGAGCCCTTGGTTCAAATTTGCAGTTCCTGGCTAAATTGAGTTCTTTCCTCAATTCTGATATATGCTTGGCTGTAACTTCTCAGGGAAAGCTCAGATCAACCAATCGACTTGTTTTTCGACTTCTGCATTCCAGATAGCATTCAGTATGTGTTTCTCGTTCGAATTTGAGCTGTGGATCCAAATTTGTAGTTCCTGGCTAAATTGAGTTCTTTCCTCAATTCTGATATATGCTTGGCTGTAACTTCTCAGGGAAAGCTCAGATCAACCAATCGACTTGTGTTTTGGTCTCTGCATTCCAGATAGCATCCAATATGTGTTTCCCGTTCGAATTTGAGCCCTTGGTTCAAATTTGCAGTTCCTGGCTAAATTGAGTTCTTTCCTCAATTCTGATGTATGCTTGGCTGTAACTTCTCAGGGAAAGCTCAGATCAACCAATCGACTTGATTTTCGACTTCTGCATTCCAGATAGCATTCAGTATGTGTTTCTCGTTCGAATTTGAGCTCTGGATCCAAATTTGCAGTTCCTGGCTAAATTGAGTTCTTTCCTCAATTCTGATATATGCTTGGCTGTAACTTCTCAGGGAAATCTCAGATCAACCAATCGACTTGTTTTTCGGCTTCTGCATCCCAGGTAGCATTCAGTATGTGTTTCTCGTTCGAATTTGAGCTCAGGATCCAAATTTGCAGTTCCTGGCTAAATTGAGTTGTTTCCTCAATTCTGATATATGCTTGGCTGTAACTTCTCAGGGAAAGCTCAGATCAACCAATCGACTTGTTTTTTGGTTTCTGCATTCCAGAGAGCATTCACTATGTGTTTCTCGTTCGAATTTGAGCTCTGGATCCAAATTTGCAGTTCCTGGCTAAATTGAGTTCTTTCCTCAATTCTGATATATGCTTGGCTGTAACTTCTCAGGGAAATCTCAGATCAACCAATCGACTTGTTTTTCGGCTTCTGCATCCCAGGTAGCATTCAGTATGTGTTTCCCGTTCGAATTTGAGCCCTTGGTTCAAATTTGCAGTTCCTGGCTAAATTGAGTTCTTTCCTCAATTCTGATATATGCTTGGCTGTAACTTCTCAGGGAAAGCTCAGATCAACCAATCGACTTGTGTTTTGGTCTCTGCATTCCAGATAGCATCCAATATGTGTTTCCCGTTCGAATTTGAGCCCTTGGTTCAAATTTGCCGTTCCTGGCTAAATTGAGTTCTTTCCTCAATTCTGATGTATGCTTGGCTGTAACTTCGCAGGGAAAGCTCAGATCAACCAATCGACTTGATTTTCGACTTCTGCATCCCAGGTAGCATTCAGTATGTGTTTCTCGTTCGAATTTGAGCTCAGGATCCAAATTTGCAGTTCCTGGCTAAATTGAGTTGTTTCCTCAATTCTGATATATGCTTGGCTGTAACTTCTCAGGGAAAGCTCAGATCAACCAATCGACTTGTGTTTTGGTCTCTGCATTCCAGATAGCATCCAATATGTGTTTCCCGTTCGAATTTGAGCCCTTGGTTCAAATTTGCAGTTCCTGGCTAAATTGAGTTCTTTCCTCAATTCTGATGTATGCTTGGCTGTAACTTCTCAGGGAAAGCTCAGATCAACCAATCGACTTGATTTTCGACTTCTGCATTCCAGATAGCATTCAGTATGTGTTTCTCGTTCGAATTTGAGCTCTGGATCCAAATTTGCAGTTCCTGGCTAAATTGAGTTCTTTCCTCAATTCTGATATATGCTTGGCTGTAACTTCTCAGGGAAAGCTCAGATCAACCAATCGACTTGTTTTTTGGTCTCTGCATTCCAGATAGCATCCAATATGTGTTTCCCGTTCGAATATGAGCCCTTGGTTCAAATTTGCAGTTCCTGGCTAAATTGAGTTCTTTCCTCCATTCTGATATATGCTTGGCTGTAACTACTCAGGGAAATCTCAGATCAACCAATCGACTTGTTTTTTGGTTTCTGCATTCCAGATAGCATTCAGTATGTGTTTCTCGTTCGAATTTGAGCTCTGGATCCAAATTTGCAGTTCCTGGCTAAATTGAGTTCTTTCCTCAATTATGATATATGCTTGGCTGTAACTTCTCAGGGAAAGCTCAGATCAACCAATCGACTTGTTTTTTGGTTTCTGCATTCCAGATAGCATTCACTATGTGTTTCTCGTTCGAATTTGAGCTCTGGATCCAAATTTGCAGTTCCTGGCTAAATTGAGTTCTTTCCTCAATTCTGATATATGCTTGGCTGTAACTTCTCAGGGAAATCTCAGATCAACCAATCGACTTGTTTTTCGGCTTCTGCATCCCAGGTAGCATTCAGTATGTGTTTCTCGTTCGAATTTGAGCTCAGGATCCAAATTTGCAGTTCCTGGCTAAATTGAGTTCTTTCCTCAATTCTGATATATGCTTGGCTGTAACTTCTCAGGGAAAGCTCAGATCAACCAATCGACTTGTTTTTTGGTTTCTGCCTTCCAGATAGCATTCACTATGTGTTTCTCGTTCGAATTTGAGCTCTGGATCCAAATTTGCAGTTCCTGGCTAAATTGAGTTCTTTCCTCAATTCTGATATATGCTTGGCTGTAACTTCTCAGGGAAAGCTCAGATCAACCAATCGACTTGTTTTTTGGTTTCTGCATTCCAGATAGGATTCACTATGTGTTTCTCGTTCGAATTTGAGCTCTGGATCCAAATTTGCAGTTCCTGGCTAAATTGAGTTTTTTCCTCAATTCTGATATATGCTTGGCTGTAACTTCTCAGGGAAATCTCAGATCAACCAATCGACTTGTTTTTTGGTTTCTGCATTCCAGATAGCATTCAGTATGTGTTTCTCGTTCGAATTTGAGCTCTGGATCCAAATTTGCAGTTCCTGGCTAAATTGAGTTCTTTCCTCAATTCTGATATATGCTTGGCTGTAACTTCTCAGGGAAATCTCAGATCAACCAATCGACTTGTTTTTCGGCTTCTTCATCCCAGGTAGCATTCAGTATGTGTTTCTCGTTCGAATTTGAGCTCAGGATCCAAATTTGCAGTTCCTGGCTAAATTGAGTTGTTTCCTCAATTCTGATATATGCTTGGCTGTAACTTCTCAGGGAAAGCTCAGATCAACCAATCGACTTGTTTTTTTGGTCTCTGCATTCCAGATAGCATCCAATATGTGTTTCCCGTTCGAATATGAGCCCTTGGTTCAAATTTGCAGTTCCTGGCTTAATTGAGTTCTTTCCTCCATTCTGATATATGCTTGGCTGTAACTACTCAGGGAAATCTCAGATCAACCAATCGACTTGTTTTTTGGTTTCTGCATTCCAGATAGCATTCAGTATGTGTTTCTCGTTCGAATTTGAGCTCTGGATCCAAATTTGCAGTTCCTGGCTAAATTGAGTTCTTTCCTCAATTCTGATATATGCTTGGCTGTAACTTCTCAGGGAAAGCTCAGATCAACCAATCGACTTGTTTTTTGGTTTCTGCATTCCAGAGAGCATTCACTATGTGTTTCTCGTTCGAATTTGAGCTCTGGATCCAAATTTGCAGTTCCTGGCTAAATTGAGTTCTTTCCTCAATTCTGATATATGCTTGGCTGTAACTTCTCAGGGAAATCTCAGATCAACCAATCGACTTGTTTTTCGGCTTCTGCATCCCAGGTAGCATTCAGTATGTGTTTCCCGTTCGAATTTGAGCCCTTGGTTCAAATTTGCAGTTCCTGGCTAAATTGAGTTCTTTCCTCAATTCTGATATATGCTTGGCTGTAACTTCTCAGGGAAAGCTCAGATCAACCAATCGACTTGTTTTTCGACTTCTGCATTCCAGATAGCATTCAGTATGTGTTTCTCGTTCGAATTTGAGCTGTGGATCCAAATTTGTAGTTCCTGGCTAAATTGAGTTCTTACCTCAATTCTGATATATGCTTGGCTGTAACTTCTCAGGGAAAGCTCAGATCAACCAATCGACTTGTGTTTTGGTCTCTGCATTCCAGATAGCATCCAATATGTGTTTCCCGTTCGAATTTGAGCCCTTGGTTCAAATTTGCAGTTCCTGGCTAAATTGAGTTCTTTCCTCAATTCTGATGTATGCTTGGCTGTAACTTCTCAGGGAAAGCTCAGATCAACCAATCGACTTGATTTTCGACTTCTGCATTCCAGATAGCATTCAGTATGTGTTTCTCGTTCGAATTTGAGCTCTGGATCCAAATTTGCAGTTCCTGGCTAAATTGAGTTCTTTCCTCAATTCTGATATATGCTTGGCTGTAACTTCTCAGGGAAATCTCAGATCAACCAATCGACTTGTTTTTCGGCTTCTGCATCCCAGGTAGCATTCAGTATGTGTTTCTCGTTCGAATTTGAGCTCAGGATCCAAATTTGCAGTTCCTGGCTAAATTGAGTTGTTTCCTCAATTCTGATATATGCTTGGCTGTAACTTCTCAGGGAAAGCTCAGATCAACCAATCGACTTGTTTTTTGGTCTCTGCATTCCAGATAGCATCCAATATGTGTTTCCCGTTCGAATATGAGCCCTTGGTTCAAATTTGCAGTTCCTGGCTAAATTGAGTTCTTTCCTCCATTCTGATATATGCTTGACTGTAACTACTCAGGGAAATCTCAGATCAACCAATCGACTTATTTTTTGGTTTCTGCATTCCAGATAGCATTCAGTATGTGTTTCTCGTTCGAATTTGAGCTCTGGATCCAAATTTGCAGTTCCTGGCTAAATTGAGTTCTTTCCTCAATTATGATATATGCTTGGCTGTAACTTCTCAGGGAAAGCTCAGATCAACCAATCGACTTGATTTTCGACTTCTGCATTCCAGATAGCATTCACTATGTGTTTCTCGTTCGAATTTGAGCTGTGGATCCAAATTTGCAGTTCCTGGCTAAATTGAGTTCTTTCCTCAATTCTGATATATGCTTGGCTGTAACTTCTCAGGGAAATCTCAGATCAACCAATCGACTTGTTTTTCGGCTTCTGCATCCCAGGTAGCATTCAGTATGTGTTTCTCGTTCGAATTTGAGCTCAGGATCCAAATTTGCAGTTCCTGGCTAAATTGAGTTGTTTCCTCAATTCTGATATATGCTTGGCTGTAACTTCTCAGGGAAAGCTCAGATCAACCAATCGACGTGTTTTGGTCTCTGCATTCTAGATAGCATCCAATATGTGTTTCCCGTTCGAATTTAAGCCCTTGGTTCAAATTTGCAGTTCCTGGCTAAATTGAGTTCTTTCCTCAATTCTGATATATGCTTGGCTGTAACTTCTCAGGGAAAGCTCAGATCAACCAATAGACGTGTTTTTTGGTTTCTGCATTCCAGATAGCATCCAATATGTGTTTCCCGTTCGAATATGAGCCCTTGGTTCAAATTTGCAGTTCCTGGCTAAATTGAGTTCTTTCCTCAATTCTGATATATGCTTGGCTGTAACTACTCAGGGAAATCTCAGATCAACCAATCGACTTGTTTTTTGGTTTCTGCATTCCAGATAGCATTCAGTATGTGTTTCTCGTTCGAATTTGAGCTCTGGATCCAAATTTGCAGTTCCTGGCTAAATTGAGTTCTTTCCTCAATTCTGATATATGCTTGGCTGTAACTTCTCAGGGAAAGCTCAGATCAACCAATCGACTTGTTTTTCGACTTCTGCATTCCAGATAGCATTCAGATGTGTTTCTCGTTCGAATTTGAGCTGTGGATCCAAATTTGCAGTTCCTGGCTAAATTGAGTTGTTTCCTCAATTCTGATATATGCTTGGCTGTAACTTCTCAGGGAAAGCTCAGATCAACCAATCGACTTGTGTTTTGGTCTCTGCATTCCAGATAGCATCCAATATGTGTTTCCCGTTCGAATTTGAGCCCTTGGTTCAAATTTGCAGTTCCTGGCTAAATTGAGTTCTTCCTCAATTCTGATGTATGCTTGGCTGTAACTTCTCAGGGAAAGCTCAGATCAACCAATCGACTTGATTTTCGACTTCTGCATTCCAGATAGCATTCAGTATGTGTTTCTCGTTCGAATTTGAGCTCTGGATCCAAATTTGCAGTTCCTGGCTAAATTGAGTTGTTTCCTCAATTCTGATATATGCTTGGCTGTAACTTCTCAGGGAAAGCTCAGATCAACCAATCGACTTGTTTTTCGACTTCTGCATTCCAGATAGCATTCAGTATGTGTTTCTCGTTCGAATTTGAGCTCTGGATCCAAATTTGCAGTTCCTGGCTAAATTGAGTTCTTTCCTCAATTCTGATATATGCTTGGCTGTAACTTCTCAGGGAAAGTTCAGATCAACCAATCGACTTGTTTTTTGGTTTCTGCATCCCAGATAGCATTCAGTATGTGTTTCTCGTTTGAATTTGAGCTCTGGAACCAAATTTGCAGTTCCTGGCTAAATTGAGTTCTTTCCTCAATTCTGATATATGCTTGGCTGTAACTTCTCAGGGACATCTCAGATCGACCAATTGACTTGTTTTTCAGCTTCTGTATCCCAAATAGCATTCAGTATGTGTTTCTCGTTCGAATTTGAGCTCTGGATCCAAATTTGCAGTTCCTGGCTAAATTGAGTTGTTTCCTCAATTCTGATATATGCTTGGCTGTAACTTCTCAGGGAAAGCTCAGATCAACCAATCGACGTGTTTTGGTCTCTGCATTCTAGATAGCATCCAATATGTGTTTCCCGTTCGAATTTAAGCCCTTGGTTCAAATTTGCAGTTCCTGGCTAAATTGAGTTCTTTCCTCAATTCTGATATATGCTTGGCTGTAACTTCTCAGGGAAAGCTCAGATCAACCAATAGACGTGTTTTTTGGTTTCTGCATTCCAGATAGCATCCAATATGTGTTTCCCGTTCGAATATGAGCCCTTGGTTCAAATTTGCAGTTCCTGGCTAAATTGAGTTCTTTCCTCAATTCTGATATATGCTTGGCTGTAACTACTCAGGGAAATCTCAGATCAACCAATCGACTTGTTTTTTGGTTTCTGCATTCCAGATAGCATCCAATATGTGATTCTCGTTCAAATTTGGTCCCTTGGTTCAAATTTGCAGTTCCTGGTTAAATTGAGTTCTTTTGCCAATTCTGACCTACTCTTGGCTGTAACTTCTCAGGGACATCTCAGATCGACCAATTGACTTGTTTTTCAGCTTCTGTATCCCAAATAGCATTCAGTATGTGTTTCTCGTTCGAATTTGAGCTCTGGATCCAAATTTGCAGTTCCTGGCTAAATTGTGTTCTTTCCTCAATTCTGATATATGCTTGGCTGTAACTACTCAGGGAAATTTCAGATCAACCAATCGACTTGTTTTTTGGTTTCTGCATTCCAGATAGCATTCACTATGTGTTTCTCGTTCGAATTTGAGCTCTGGATCCAAATTTGCAGTTCTTGGCTAAATTGAGTTCTTTTGCCAATTCTGACATACACTTGGCTGTAACTTCTCAGGGAAAGCTCAGATCAACCAATAGACTTGTTTTTCGATTTCTGCATCCCAGATAGCATTCAGTATGTGTTTCTCGTTCGAATTTGAGCTCTGGATCCAAATTTGCAGTTCCTGGCTAAATTGAGTTGTTTCCTCAATTCTGATATATGCTTGGCTATAACTTCTCAGGGAAAGCTCAGATCAACCAATCCACTTGTTTTTTGGTTTCTGCATTCCAGATAGCATTCAATATGTGTTTCCCGTTCGAATTTGAGCCCTTGGTTCAAATTTGCAGTTCCTGGCTAAATTGAGTTCTTTCCTCAATTCTGATATATGCTTGGCTGTAACTTCTCAGGGAAAGCTCAGATCAACCAATCGACTTGTTTTTCGACTTCTGCATTCCAGATAGCATTCAGTATGTGTTTCTCGTTCGAATTTGAGCTGTGGATCCAAATTTGCAGTTCCTGGCTAAATTGAGTTCTTACCTCAATTCTGATATATGCTTGGCTGTAACTTCTCAGGGAAATCTCAGATCAACCAATCGACTTGTTTTTTGGTTTCTGCATTCCAGATAGCATTCCCTATGTGTTTCTCGTTCGAATTTGAGCTCTGGATCCAAATTTGCAGTTCTTGGCTAAATTGAGTTCTTTTGCCAATTCTGACATACACTTGGCTGTAACTTCTCAGGGAAAGCTCAGATCAACCAATAGACTTGTTTTTCGATTTCTGCATCCCAGATAGCATTCAGTATGTGTTTCTCGTTCAAATTTGAGCTCTGGATCCAAATTTGCAGTTCCTGGCTAAATTGAGTTGTTTCCTCAATTCTGATATATGCTTGGCTGTAACTTCTCAGGGAAAGCTCAGATCAACCAATCCACTTGTTTTTTGGTTTCTGCATTCCAGATAGCATTCAATATGTGTTTCCCGTTCGAATTTGAGCCCTTGGTTCAAATTTGCAGTTCCTGGCTAAATTGAGTTCTTTCCTCAATTCTGATATATGCTTGGCTGTAACTTCTCAGGGAAAGCTCAGATCAACCAATCGACTTGTTTTTCGACTTCTGCATTCCAGATAGCATTCAGTATGTGTTTCTCGTTCGAATTTGAGCTCTGGATCCAAATTTGCAGTTCCTGGCTAAATTGAGTTCTTTCCTCAATTCTGATATATGCTTGGCTGTAACTTCTCAGGGAAATCTCAGATCAACCAATCGACTTGTTTTCCGGCTTCTGCATCCCAGGTAGCATTCAGTATGTGTTTTTCGTTCGAATTTGAGCTCTGGATCCAAATTTGCAGTTCCTGGCTAAATTGAGTTGTTTCCTCAATATTGATATATGCTTGGCTGTAACTTCTCAGGGAAATCTCAGATCAACCAATCGACTTGTGTTTTGGTCTCTGCATTCCAGATAGCATTCACTATGTGTTTCTCGTTCGAATTTGAGCTCTGGATCCAAATTTGCAGTTCCTGGCTAAATTGAGTTCTTTTGCCAATTCTGACATACGCTTGGCTGTAACTTCTCAGGGAAAGCTCAGATCAACCAATAGACTTGTTTTTTGGTTTCTGCATTCCAGATAGCATCCAATATGTGATTCTCGTTCAAATTTGGTCCCTTGGTTCAAATTTGCAGTTCCTGGTTAAATTGAGTTCTTTTGCCAATTCTGACCTACTCTTGGCTGTAACTTCTCAGGGATAGCTCAGATCAACAAATCGACTTGTTTTTCGGCTTCTGCATCCCAGGTAGCATTCAGTATGTGTTTCTCGTTCGAATTTGAGCTCAGGATCCAAATTTGCAGTTCCTGGCTAAATTGAGTTGTTTCCTCAATTCTGATATATGCTTGGCTGTAACTTCTCAGGGAAAGCTCAGATCAACCAATCCACTTGTTTTTTGGTTTCTGCATTCCAGATAGCATTCAATATGTGTTTCCCGTTCGAATTTGAGCCCTTGGTTCAAATTTGCAGTTCCTGGCTAAATTGAGTTCTTTCCTCAATTCTGATATATGCTTGGCTGTAACTTCTCAGGGAAAGCTCAGATCAACCAATCGACTTGTTTTTCGACTTCTGCATTCCAGATAGCATTCAGTATGTGTTTCTCGTTCGAATTTGAGCTCTGGATCCAAATTTGCAGTTCCTGGCTAAATTGAGTTCTTTCCTCAATTCTGATATATGCTTGGCTGTAACTTCTCAGGGAAATCTCAGATCAACCAATCGACTTGTTTTCCGGCTTCTGCATCCCAGGTAGCATTCAGTATGTGTTTTTCGTTCGAATTTGAGCTCTGGATCCAAATTTGCAGTTCCTGGCTAAATTGAGTTGTTTCCTCAATTCTGATATATGCTTGGCTGTAACTTCTCAGGGAAATCTCAGATCAACCAATCGACTTGTGTTTTGGTCTCTGCATTCCAGATAGCATTCACTATGTGTTTCTCGTTCGAATTTGAGCTCTGGATCCAAATTTGCAGTTCCTGGCTAAATTGAGTTCTTTTGCCAATTCTGACATACGCTTGGCTGTAACTTCTCAGGGAAAGCTCAGATCAACCAATAGACTTGTTTTTTGGTTTCTGCATTCCAGATAGCATCCAATATGTGATTCTCGTTCAAATTTGGTCCCTTGGTTCAAATTTGCAGTTCCTGGTTAAATTGAGTTCTTTTGCCAATTCTGACCTACTCTTGGCTGTAACTTCTCAGGGATAGCTCAGATCAACAAATCGACTTGTTTTTCGGCTTCTGCATCCCAGGTAGCATTCAGTATGTGTTTCTCGTTCGAATTTGAGCTCAGGATCCAAATTTGCAGTTCCTGGCGAAATTGAGTTGTTTCCTCAATTCTGATATATGCTTGGCTGTAACTTCTCAGGGAAAGCTCAGATCAACCAATCGACTTGTGTTTTGGTCTCTGCATTCCAGATAGCATCCAATATGTGTTTCCCGTTCGAATTTGAGCCCTTGGTTCAAATTTGCAGTTCCTGGCTAAATTGAGTTCTTTCCTCAATTCTGATATATGCTTGGCTGTAACTCCTCAGGGAAAGCTCAGATCGACCAATTGACTTGTTTTTCAGCTTCTGCATCCCAGATAGCATTCAGTATGTGTTTCTCGTTCGAATTTGAGCTGTGGATCCAAATTTGCAGTTCCTGGCTAAATTGTGTTCTTTCCTCAATTCTGATATATGCTTGGCTGTAACTACTCAGGGAAATTTCAGATCAACCAATCGACTTGTTTTTTGGTTTCTGCATCCCATGTAGCATTCAGTATGTGTTTCTCGTTCGAATTTGAGCTCTGGATCCAAATTTGCAGTTCCTGGCTAAATTGAGTTGTTTCCTCAATTCTGATATATGCTTGGCTGTAACTTCTCAGGGAAAGCTCAGATCAACCAATAGACTTGTTTTTCGATTTCTGCATCCCAGATAGCATTCAGTATGTGTTTCTCGTTCGAATTTGAGCTCTGGATCCAAATTTGCAGTTCCTGGCTAAATTGAGTTGTTTCCTCAATTCTGATATATGCTTGGCTGTAACTTCTCAGGGAAAGCTCAGATCAACCAATAGACTTGTTTTTCGATTTCTGCATCCCAGATAGCATTCAGTATGTGTTTCTCGTTCGAATTTGAGCTCTGGATCCAAATTTGCAGTTCCTGGCTAAATTGAGTTGTTTCCTCAATTCTGATATATGCTTGGCTGTAACTTCTCAGGGAAAGCTCAGATCAACCAATCGACTTGTTTTTTGGTTTCTGCATTCCAGATAGCATTCAGTATGTGTTTCTCGTTCGAATTTGAGCTCTGGATCCAAATTTGCAGTTCCTGGCTAAATTGAGTTGTTTCCTCAATTCTGATATATGCTTGGCTGTAACTTCTCAGGGAAAGCTCAGATCAACCAATCGACTTGTTTTTTGGTTTCTGCATTCCAGATAGCATTCAATATGTGTTTCCCGTTCGAATTTGAGCCCTTGGTTCAAATTTGCAGTTCCTGGCTAAATTGAGTTCTTTCCTCAATTCTGATGTATGCTTGGCTGTAACTTCTCAGGGAAAGCTCAGATCAACCAATCGATTTGATTTTCGACTTCTGCATTCCAGATAGCATTCAGTATGTGTTTCTCGTTCGAATTTGAGCTCAGGATCCAAATTTGCAGTTCCTGGCGAAATTGAGTTGTTTCCTCAATTCTGATATATGCTTGGCTGTAACTTCTCAGGGAAAGCTCAGATCAACCAATCGACTTGTGTTTTGGTCTCTGCATTCCAGATAGCATCCAATATGTGTTTCCCGTTCGAATTTGAGCCCTTGGTTCAAATTTGCAGTTCCTGGCTAAATTGAGTTCTTTCCTCAATTCTGATATATGCTTGGCTGTAACTCCTCAGGGAAAGCTCAGATCGACCAATTGACTTGTTTTTCAGCTTCTGCATCCCAGATAGCATTCAGTATGTGTTTCTCGTTCGAATTTGAGCTGTGGATCCAAATTTGCAGTTCCTGGCTAAATTGTGTTCTTTCCTCAATTCTGATATATGCTTGGCTGTAACTACTCAGGGAAATTTCAGATCAACCAATCGACTTGTTTTTTGGTTTCTGCATCCCATGTAGCATTCAGTATGTGTTTCTCGTTCGAATTTGAGCTCTGGATCCAAATTTGCAGTTCCTGGCTAAATTGAGTTGTTTCCTCAATTCTGATATATGCTTGGCTGTAACTTCTCAGGGAAAGCTCAGATCAACCAATCGACTTGTTTTTCGACTTCTGCATTCCAGATAGCATTCAGTATGTGTTTCTCGTTCGAATTTGAGCTGTGGATCCAAATTTGCAGTTCCTGGCTAAATTGAGTTCTTACCTCAATTCTGATATATGCTTGGCTGTAACTTCTCAGGGAAATCTCAGATCAACCAATCGACTTGTTTTCCGGCTTCTGCATCCCAGGTAGCATTCAGTATGTGTTTTTCGTTCGAATTTGAGCTCTGGATCCAAATTTGCAGTTCCTGGCTAAATTGAGTTGTTTCCTCAATTCTGATATATGCTTGGCTGTAACTTCTCAGGGAAATCTCAGATCAACCAATCGACTTGTGTTTTGGTCTCTGCATTCCAGATAGCATTCACTATGTGTTTCTCGTTCGAATTTGAGCTCTGGATCCAAATTTGCAGTTCCTGGCTAAATTGAGTTCTTTTGCCAATTCTGACATACGCTTGGCTGTAACTTCTCAGGGAAAGCTCAGATCAACCAATAGACTTGTTTTTTGGTTTCTGCATTCCAGATAGCATCCAATATGTGATTCTCGTTCAAATTTGGTCCCTTGGTTCAAATTTGCAGTTCCTGGTTAAATTGAGTTCTTTTGCCAATTCTGACCTACTCTTGGCTGTAACTTCTCAGGGATAGCTCAGATCGACCAATTGACTTGTTTTTCGGCTTCTGCATCCCAGGTAGCATTCAGTATGTGTTTCTCGTTCGAATTTGAGCTCAGGATCCAAATTTGCAGTTCCTGGCTAAATTGTGTTCTTTCCTCAATTCTGATATATGCTTGGCTGTAACTACTCAGGGAAATTTCAGATCAACCAATCGACTTGTTTTTTGGTTTCTGCATTCCAGATAGCATTCACTATGTGTTTCTCGTTCGAATTTGAGCTCTGGATCCAAATTTGCAGTTCTTGGCTAAATTGAGTTCTTTTGCCAATTCTGACATACACTTGGCTGTAACTTCTCAGGGAAAGCTCAGATCAACCAATAGACTTGTTTTTCGATTTCTGCATCCCAGATAGCATTCAGTATGTGTTTCTCGTTCGAATTTGAGCTCTGGATCCAAATTTGCAGTTCCTGGCTAAATTGAGTTGTTTCCTCAATTCTGATATATGCTTGGCTATAACTTCTCAGGGAAAGCTCAGATCAACCAATCCACTTGTTTTTTGGTTTCTGCATTCCAGATAGCATTCAATATGTGTTTCCCGTTCGAATTTGAGCCCTTGGTTCAAATTTGCAGTTCCTGGCTAAATTGAGTTCTTTCCTCAATTCTGATATATGCTTGGCTGTAACTTCTCAGGGAAAGCTCAGATCAACCAATCGACTTGTTTTTCGACTTCTGCATTCCAGATAGCATTCAGTATGTGTTTCTCGTTCGAATTTGAGCTATGGATCCAAATTTGCAGTTCCTGGCTAAATTGAGTTCTTACCTCAATTCTGATATATGCTTGGCTGTAACTTCTCAGGGAAATCTCAGATCAACCAATCGACTTGTTTTTTGGTTTCTGCATTCCAGATAGCATTCCCTATGTGTTTCTCGTTCGAATTTGAGCTCTGGATCCAAATTTGCAGTTCTTGGCTAAATTGAGTTCTTTTGCCAATTCTGACATACACTTGGCTGTAACTTCTCAGGGAAAGCTCAGATCAACCAATAGACTTGTTTTTCGATTTCTGCATCCCAGATAGCATTCAGTATGTGTTTCTCGTTCAAATTTGAGCTCTGGATCCAAATTTGCAGTTCCTGGCTAAATTGAGTTGTTTCCTCAATTCTGATATATGCTTGGCTGTAACTTCTCAGGGAAAGCTCAGATCAACCAATCCACTTGTTTTTTGGTTTCTGCATTCCAGATAGCATTCAATATGTGTTTCCCGTTCGAATTTGAGCCCTTGGTTCAAATTTGCAGTTCCTGGCTAAATTGAGTTCTTTCCTCAATTCTGATATATGCTTGGCTGTAACTTCTCAGGGAAAGCTCAGATCAACCAATCGACTTGTTTTTCGACTTCTGCATTCCAGATAGCATTCAGTATGTGTTTCTCGTTCGAATTTGAGCTCTGGATCCAAATTTGCAGTTCCTGGCTAAATTGAGTTCTTTCCTCAATTCTGATATATGCTTGGCTGTAACTTCTCAGGGAAATCTCAGATCAACCAATCGACTTGTTTTCCGGCTTCTGCATCCCAGGTAGCATTCAGTATGTGTTTTTCGTTCGAATTTGAGCTCTGGATCCAAATTTGCAGTTCCTGGCTAAATTGAGTTGTTTCCTCAATTCTGATATATGCTTGGCTGTAACTTCTCAGGGAAATCTCAGATCAACCAATCGACTTGTGTTTTGGTCTCTGCATTCCAGATAGCATTCACTATGTGTTTCTCGTTCGAATTTGAGCTCTGGATCCAAATTTGCAGTTCCTGGCTAAATTGAGTTCTTTTGCCAATTCTGACATACGCTTGGCTGTAACTTCTCAGGGAAAGCTCAGATCAACCAATAGACTTGTTTTTTGGTTTCTGCATTCCAGATAGCATCCAATATGTGATTCTCGTTCAAATTTGGTCCCTTGGTTCAAATTTGCAGTTCCTGGTTAAATTGAGTTCTTTTGCCAATTCTGACCTACTCTTGGCTGTAACTTCTCAGGGATAGCTCAGATCAACAAATCGACTTGTTTTTCG
The DNA here is from genome assembly GCA_039707465.1 of Rhabdophis nuchalis. Lineage (NCBI taxonomy): Eukaryota > Metazoa > Chordata > Lepidosauria > Squamata > Natricidae > Rhabdophis > Rhabdophis nuchalis. Next base: position 17,513,152 of record CM077653.1, read on the forward strand.
GCTTCTGCATCCCAGGTAGCATTCAGTATGTGTTTCTCGTTCGAATTTGAGCTCAGGATCCAAATTTGCAGTTCCTGGCGAAATTGAGTTGTTTCCTCAATTCTGATATATGCTTGGCTGTAACTTCTCAGGGAAAGCTCAGATCAACCAATCGACTTGTGTTTTGGTCTCTGCATTCCAGATAGCATCCAATATGTGTTTCCCGTTCGAATTTGAGCCCTTGGTTCAAATTTGCAGTTCCTGGCTAAATTGAGTTCTTTCCTCAATTCTGATATATGCTTGGCTGTAACTCCTCAGGGAAAGCTCAGATCGACCAATTGACTTGTTTTTCAGCTTCTGCATCCCAGATAGCATTCAGTATGTGTTTCTCGTTCGAATTTGAGCTGTGGATCCAAATTTGCAGTTCCTGGCTAAATTGTGTTCTTTCCTCAATTCTGATATATGCTTGGCTGTAACTACTCAGGGAAATTTCAGATCAACCAATCGACTTGTTTTTTGGTTTCTGCATCCCATGTAGCATTCAGTATGTGTTTCTCGTTCGAATTTGAGCTCTGGATCCAAATTTGCAGTTCCTGGCTAAATTGAGTTGTTTCCTCAATTCTGATATATGCTTGGCTGTAACTTCTCAGGGAAAGCTCAGATCAACCAATAGACTTGTTTTTCGATTTCTGCATCCCAGATAGCATTCAGTATGTGTTTCTCGTTCGAATTTGAGCTCTGGATCCAAATTTGCAGTTCCTGGCTAAATTGAGTTGTTTCCTCAATTCTGATATATGCTTGGCTGTAACTTCTCAGGGAAAGCTCAGATCAACCAATAGACTTGTTTTTCGATTTCTGCATCCAAGATAGCATTCAGTATGTGTTTCTCGTTCGAATTTGAGCTCTGGATCCAAATTTGCAGTTCCTGGCTAAATTGAGTTGTTTCCTCAATTCTGATATATGCTTGGCTGTAACTTCTCAGGGAAAGCTCAGATCAACCAATCGACTTGTTTTTTGGTTTCTGCATTCCAGATAGCATTCAGTATGTGTTTCTCGTTCGAATTTGAGCTCTGGATCCAAATTTGCAGTTCCTGGCTAAATTGAGTTGTTTCCTCAATTCTGATATATGCTTGGCTGTAACTTCTCAGGGAAAGCTCAGATCAACCAATCGACTTGTTTTTTGGTTTCTGCATTCCAGATAGCATTCAATATGTGTTTCCCGTTCGAATTTGAGCCCTTGGTTCAAATTTGCAGTTCCTGGCTAAATTGAGTTCTTTCCTCAATTCTGATGTATGCTTGGCTGTAACTTCTCAGGGAAAGCTCAGATCAACCAATCGATTTGATTTTCGACTTCTGCATTCCAGATAGCATTCAGTATGTGTTTCTCGTTCGAATTTGAGCTCAGGATCCAAATTTGCAGTTCCTGGCGAAATTGAGTTGTTTCCTCAATTCTGATATATGCTTGGCTGTAACTTCTCAGGGAAAGCTCAGATCAACCAATCGACTTGTGTTTTGGTCTCTGCATTCCAGATAGCATCCAATATGTGTTTCCCGTTCGAATTTGAGCCCTTGGTTCAAATTTGCAGTTCCTGGCTAAATTGAGTTCTTTCCTCAATTCTGATATATGCTTGGCTGTAACTCCTCAGGGAAAGGTCAGATCGACCAATTGACTTGTTTTTCAGCTTCTGCATCCCAGATAGCATTCAGTATGTGTTTCTCGTTCGAATTTGAGCTGTGGATCCAAATTTGCAGTTCCTGGCTAAATTGTGTTCTTTCCTCAATTCTGATATATGCTTGGCTGTAACTACTCAGGGAAATTTCAGATCAACCAATCGACTTGTTTTTTGGTTTCTGCATCCCATGTAGCATTCAGTATGTGTTTCTCGTTCGAATTTGAGCTCTGGATCCAAATTTGCAGTTCCTGGCTAAATTGAGTTGTTTCCTCAATTCTGATATATGCTTGGCTGTAACTTCTCAGGGAAAGCTCAGATCAACCAATCGACTTGTTTTTCGACTTCTGCATTCCAGATAGCATTCAGTATGTGTTTCTCGTTCGAATTTGAGCTGTGGATCCAAATTTGCAGTTCCTGGCTAAATTGAGTTCTTACCTCAATTCTGATATATGCTTGGCTGTAACTTCTCAGGGAAATCTCAGATCAACCAATCGACTTGTTTTTTGGTTTCTGCATTCCAGATAGCATTCACTATGTGTTTCTCGTTCGAATTTGAGCTCTGGATCCAAATTTGCAGTTCTTGGCTAAATTGAGTTCTTTTGCCAATTCTGACATACACTTGGCTGTAACTTCTCAGGGAAAGCTCAGATCAACCAATAGACTTGTTTTTCGATTTCTGCATCCCAGATAGCATTCAGTATGTGTTTCTCGTTCAAATTTGAGCTCTGGATCCAAATTTGCAGTTCCTGGCTAAATTGAGTTGTTTCCTCAATTCTGATATATGCTTGGCTGTAACTTCTCAGGGAAAGCTCAGATCAACCAATCCACTTGTTTTTTGGTTTCTGCATTCCAGATAGCATTCAATATGTGTTTCCCGTTCGAATTTGAGCCCTTGGTTCAAATTTGCAGTTCCTGGCTAAATTGAGTTCTTTCCTCAATTCTGATATATGCTTGGCTGTAACTTCTCAGGGAAAGCTCAGATCAACCAATCGACTTGTTTTTCGACTTCTGCATTCCAGATAGCATTCAGTATGTGTTTCTCGTTCGAATTTGAGCTCTGGATCCAAATTTGCAGTTCCTGGCTAAATTGAGTTCTTTCCTCAATTCTGATATATGCTTGGCTGTAACTTCTCAGGGAAATCTCAGATCAACCAATCGACTTGTTTTCCGGCTTCTGCATCCCAGGTAGCATTCAGTATGTGTTTTTCGTTCGAATTTGAGCTCTGGATCCAAATTTGCAGTTCCTGGCTAAATTGAGTTGTTTCCTCAATTCTGATATATGCTTGGCTGTAACTTCTCAGGGAAATCTCAGATCAACCAATCGACTTGTGTTTTGGTCTCTGCATTCCAGATAGCATTCACTATGTGTTTCTCGTTCGAATTTGAGCTCTGGATCCAAATTTGCAGTTCCTGGCTAAATTGAGTTCTTTTGCCAATTCTGACATACGCTTGGCTGTAACTTCTCAGGGAAAGCTCAGATCAACCAATAGACTTGTTTTTTGGTTTCTGCATTCCAGATAGCATCCAATATGTGATTCTCGTTCAAATTTGGTCCCTTGGTTCAAATTTGCAGTTCCTGGTTAAATTGAGTTCTTTTGCCAATTCTGACCTACTCTTGGCTGTAACTTCTCAGGGATAGCTCAGATCAACAAATCGACTTGTTTTTCGGCTTCTGCATCCCAGGTAGCATTCAGTATGTGTTTCTCGTTCGAATTTGAGCTCAGGATCCAAATTTGCAGTTCCTGGCGAAATTGAGTTGTTTCCTCAATTCTGATATATGCTTGGCTGTAACTTCTCAGGGAAAGCTCAGATCAACCAATCGACTTGTGTTTTGGTCTCTGCATTCCAGATAGCATCCAATATGTGTTTCCCGTTCGAATTTGAGCCCTTGGTTCAAATTTGCAGTTCCTGGCTAAATTGAGTTCTTTCCTCAATTCTGATATATGCTTGGCTGTAACTCCTCAGGGAAAGCTCAGATCGACCAATTGACTTGTTTTTCAGCTTCTGCATCCCAGATAGCATTCAGTATGTGTTTCTCGTTCGAATTTGAGCTGTGGATCCAAATTTGCAGTTCCTGGCTAAATTGTGTTCTTTCCTCAATTCTGATATATGCTTGGCTGTAACTACTCAGGGAAATTTCAGATCAACCAATCGACTTGTTTTTTGGTTTCTGCATCCCATGTAGCATTCAGTATGTGTTTCTCGTTCGAATTTGAGCTCTGGATCCAAATTTGCAGTTCCTGGCTAAATTGAGTTGTTTCCTCAATTCTGATATATGCTTGGCTGTAACTTCTCAGGGAAAGCTCAGATCAACCAATAGACTTGTTTTTCGATTTCTGCATCCCAGATAGCATTCAGTATGTGTTTCTCGTTCGAATTTGAGCTCTGGATCCAAATTTGCAGTTCCTGGCTAAATTGAGTTGTTTCCTCAATTCTGATATATGCTTGGCTGTAACTTCTCAGGGAAAGCTCAGATCAACCAATAGACTTGTTTTTCGATTTCTGCATCCCAGATAGCATTCAGTATGTGTTTCTCGTTCGAATTTGAGCTCTGGATCCAAATTTGCAGTTCCTGGCTAAATTGAGTTGTTTCCTCAATTCTGATATATGCTTGGCTGTAACTTCTCAGGGAAAGCTCAGATCAACCAATCGACTTGTTTTTTGGTTTCTGCATTCCAGATAGCATTCAGTATGTGTTTCTCGTTCGAATTTGAGCTCTGGATCCAAATTTGCAGTTCCTGGCTAAATTGAGTTGTTTCCTCAATTCTGATATATGCTTGGCTGTAACTTCTCAGGGAAAGCTCAGATCAACCAATCGACTTGTTTTTTGGTTTCTGCATTCCAGATAGCATTCAATATGTGTTTCCCGTTCGAATTTGAGCCCTTGGTTCAAATTTGCAGTTCCTGGCTAAATTGAGTTCTTTCCTCAATTCTGATGTATGCTTGGCTGTAACTTCTCAGGGAAAGCTCAGATCAACCAATCGACTTGATTTTCGACTTCTGCATTCCAGATAGCATTCAGTATGTGTTTCTCGTTCGAATTTGAGCTCTGGATCCAAATTTGCAGTTCCTGGCTAAATTGAGTTCTTACCTCAATTCTGAAATATGCTTGGCTGTAACTTCTCAGGGAAATCTCAGATCAACCAATCGACTTGTTTTTCGGCTTCTGCATCCCAGGTAGCATTCAGTATGTGTTTCTCGTTCGAATTTGAGCTCAGGATCCAAATTTGCAGTTCCTGGCGAAATTGAGTTGTTTCCTCAATTCTGATATATGCTTGGCTGTAACTTCTCAGGGAAAGCTCAGATCAACCAATCGACTTGTGTTTTGGTCTCTGCATTCCAGATAGCATCCAATATGTGTTTCCCGTTCGAATTTGAGCCCTTGGTTCAAATTTGCAGTTCCTGGCTAAATTGAGTTCTTTCCTCAATTCTGATATATGCTTGGCTGTAACTCCTCAGGGAAAGCTCAGATCGACCAATTGACTTGTTTTTCAGCTTCTGCATCCCAGATAGCATTCAGTATGTGTTTCTCGTTCGAATTTGAGCTGTGGATCCAAATTTGCAGTTCCTGGCTAAATTGTGTTCTTTCCTCAATTCTGATATATGCTTGGCTGTAACTACTCAGGGAAATTTCAGATCAACCAATCGACTTGTTTTTTGGTTTCTGCATCCCATGTAGCATTCAGTATGTGTTTCTCGTTCGAATTTGAGCTCTGGATCCAAATTTGCAGTTCCTGGCTAAATTGAGTTGTTTCCTCAATTCTGATATATGCTTGGCTGTAACTTCTCAGGGAAAGCTCAGATCAACCAATCGACTTGTTTTTCGACTTCTGCATTCCAGATAGCATTCAGTATGTGTTTCTCGTTCGAATTTGAGCTGTGGATCCAAATTTGCAGTTCCTGGCTAAATTGAGTTCTTACCTCAATTCTGATATATGCTTGGCTGTAACTTCTCAGGGAAATCTCAGATCAACCAATCGACTTGTTTTTTGGTTTCTGCATTCCAGATAGCATTCACTATGTGTTTCTCGTTCGAATTTGAGCTCTGGATCCAAATTTGCAGTTCTTGGCTAAATTGAGTTCTTTTGCCAATTCTGACATACACTTGGCTGTAACTTCTCAGGGAAAGCTCAGATCAACCAATAGACTTGTTTTTCGATTTCTGCATCCCAGATAGCATTCAGTATGTGTTTCTCGTTCAAATTTGAGCTCTGGATCCAAATTTGCAGTTCCTGGCTAAATTGAGTTGTTTCCTCAATTCTGATATATGCTTGGCTGTAACTTCTCAGGGAAAGCTCAGATCAACCAATCCACTTGTTTTTTGGTTTCTGCATTCCAGATAGCATTCAATATGTGTTTCCCGTTCGAATTTGAGCCCTTGGTTCAAATTTGCAGTTCCTGGCTAAATTGAGTTCTTTCCTCAATTCTGATATATGCTTGGCTGTAACTTCTCAGGGAAAGCTCAGATCAACCAATCGACTTGTTTTTCGACTTCTGCATTCCAGATAGCATTCAGTATGTGTTTCTCGTTCGAATTTGAGCTCTGGATCCAAATTTGCAGTTCCTGGCTAAATTGAGTTCTTTCCTCAATTCTGATATATGCTTGGCTGTAACTTCTCAGGGAAATCTCAGATCAACCAATCGACTTGTTTTCCGGCTTCTGCATCCCAGGTAGCATTCAGTATGTGTTTTTCGTTCGAATTTGAGCTCTGGATCCAAATTTGCAGTTCCTGGCTAAATTGAGTTGTTTCCTATATTCTGATATATGCTTGGCTGTAACTTCTCAGGGAAATCTCAGATCAACCAATCGACTTGTGTTTTGGTCTCTGCATTCCAGATAGCATTCACTATGTGTTTCTCGTTCGAATTTGAGCTCTGGATCCAAATTTGCAGTTCCTGGCTAAATTGAGTTCTTTTGCCAATTCTGACATACGCTTGGCTGTAACTTCTCAGGGAAAGCTCAGATCAACCAATAGACTTGTTTTTTGGTTTCTGCATTCCAGATAGCATCCAATATGTGATTCTCGTTCAAATTTGGTCCCTTGGTTCAAATTTGCAGTTCCTGGTTAAATTGAGTTCTTTTGCCAATTCTGACCTACTCTTGGCTGTAACTTCTCAGGGATAGCTCAGATCAACAAATCGACTTGTTTTTCGGCTTCTGCATCCCAGGTAGCATTCAGTATGTGTTTCTCGTTCGAATTTGAGCTCAGGATCCAAATTTGCAGTTCCTGGCGAAATTGAGTTGTTTCCTCAATTCTGATATATGCTTGGCTGTAACTTCTCAGGGAAAGCTCAGATCAACCAATCGACTTGTGTTTTGGTCTCTGCATTCCAGATAGCATCCAATATGTGTTTCCCGTTCGAATTTGAGCCCTTGGTTCAAATTTGCAGTTCCTGGCTAAATTGAGTTCTTTCCTCAATTCTGATATATGCTTGGCTGTAACTCCTCAGGGAAAGCTCAGATCGACCAATTGACTTGTTTTTCAGCTTCTGCATCCCAGATAGCATTCAGTATGTGTTTCTCGTTCGAATTTGAGCTGTGGATCCAAATTTGCAGTTCCTGGCTAAATTGTGTTCTTTCCTCAATTCTGATATATGCTTGGCTGTAACTACTCAGGGAAATTTCAGATCAACCAATCGACTTGTTTTTTGGTTTCTGCATCCCATGTAGCATTCAGTATGTGTTTCTCGTTCGAATTTGAGCTCTGGATCCAAATTTGCAGTTCCTGGCTAAATTGAGTTGTTTCCTCAATTCTGATATATGCTTGGCTGTAACTTCTCAGGGAAAGCTCAGATCAACCAATAGACTTGTTTTTCGATTTCTGCATCCCAGATAGCATTCAGTATGTGTTTCTCGTTCGAATTTGAGCTCTGGATCCAAATTTGCAGTTCCTGGCTAAATTGAGTTGTTTCCTCAATTCTGATATATGCTTGGCTGTAACTTCTCAGGGAAAGCTCAGATCAACCAATAGACTTGTTTTTCGATTTCTGCATCCCAGATAGCATTCAGTATGTGTTTCTCGTTCGAATTTGAGCTCTGGATCCAAATTTGCAGTTCCTGGCTAAATTGAGTTGTTTCCTCAATTCTGATATATGCTTGGCTGTAACTTCTCAGGGAAAGCTCAGATCAACCAATCGACTTGTTTTTTGGTTTCTGCATTCCAGATAGCATTCAGTATGTGTTTCTCGTTCGAATTTGAGCTCTGGATCCAAATTTGCAGTTCCTGGCTAAATTGAGTTGTTTCCTCAATTCTGATATATGCTTGGCTGTAACTTCTCAGGGAAAGCTCAGATCAACCAATCGACTTGTTTTTTGGTTTCTGCATTCCAGATAGCATTCAATATGTGTTTCCCGTTCGAATTTGAGCCCTTGGTTCAAATTTGCAGTTCCTGGCTAAATTGAGTTCTTTCCTCAATTCTGATGTATGCTTGGCTGTAACTTCTCAGGGAAAGCTCAGATCAACCAATCGACTTGATTTTCGACTTCTGCATTCCAGATAGCATTCAGTATGTGTTTCTCGTTCGAATTTGAGCTCTGGATCCAAATTTGCAGTTCCTGGCTAAATTGAGTTCTTACCTCAATTCTGAAATATGCTTGGCTGTAACTTCTCAGGGAAATCTCAGATCAACCAATCGACTTGTTTTTCGGCTTCTGCATCCCAGGTAGCATTCAGTATGTGTTTCTCGTTCGAATTTGAGCTCAGGATCCAAATTTGCAGTTCCTGGCGAAATTGAGTTGTTTCCTCAATTCTGATATATGCTTGGCTGTAACTTCTCAGGGAAAGCTCAGATCAACCAATCGACTTGTGTTTTGGTCTCTGCATTCCAGATAGCATCCAATATGTGTTTCCCGTTCGAATTTGAGCCCTTGGTTCAAATTTGCAGTTCCTGGCTAAATTGAGTTCTTTCCTCAATTCTGATATATGCTTGGCTGTAACTCCTCAGGGAAAGCTCAGATCGACCAATTGACTTGTTTTTCAGCTTCTGCATCCCAGATAGCATTCAGTATGTGTTTCTCGTTCGAATTTGAGCTGTGGATCCAAATTTGCAGTTCCTGGCTAAATTGTGTTCTTTCCTCAATTCTGATATATGCTTGGCTGTAACTACTCAGGGAAATTTCAGATCAACCAATCGACTTGTTTTTTGGTTTCTGCATCCCATGTAGCATTCAGTATGTGTTTCTCGTTCGAATTTGAGCTCTGGATCCAAATTTGCAGTTCCTGGCTAAATTGAGTTGTTTCCTCAATTCTGATATATGCTTGGCTGTAACTTCTCAGGGAAAGCTCAGATCAACCAATCGACTTGTTTTTTGGTCTCTGCATTCCAGATAGCATCCAATATGTGTTTCCCGTTCGAATATGAGCCCTTGGTTCAAATTTGCAGTTCCTGGCTAAATTGAGTTCTTTCCTCCATTCTGATATATGCTTGGCTGTAACTACTCAGGGAAATCTCAGATCAACCAATCGACTTGTTTTTTGGTTTCTGCATTCCAGATAGCATTCAGTATGTGTTTCTCGTTCGAATTTGAGCTCTGGATCCAAATTTGCAGTTCCTGGCTAAATTGAGTTCTTTCCTCAATTCTGATATATGCTTGGCTGTAACTTCTCAGGGAAAGCTCAGATCAACCAATCGACTTGTTTTTTGGTTTCTGCATTCCAGATAGCATTCACTATGTGTTTCTCGTTCGAATTTGAGCTCTGGATCCAAATTTGCAGTTCCTGGCTAAATTGAGTTCTTTTGCCAATTCTGACATACGCTTGGCTGTAACTTCTCAGGGAAAGCTCAGATCAACCAATCCACTTGTTTTTTGGTTTCTGCATTCCAGACAGCATTCAATATGTGTTTCCAGTTCGAATTTGAGCCCTTGGTTCAAATTTGCAGTTCCTGGCTAAATTGAGTTCTTTCCTCAATTCTGATATATGCTTGGCTGTAACTTCTCAGGGAAAGCTCAGATCAACCAATCGACTTGTTTTTCGACTTCTGCATTCCAGATAGCATTCAGTATGTGTTTCTCGTTCGAATTTGAGCTGTGGATCTAAATTTGCAGTTCCTGGCTAAATTGAGTTCTTTCCTCAATTCTGATATATGCTTGGCTGTAACTTCTCAGGGAAAGCTCAGATCAACCAATCGACTTGTTTTCCGACTTCTGCATTCCAGATAGCATTCAGTATGTGTTTCTCGTTCGAATTTGAGCTCTGGATCCAAATTTGCAGTTCCTGGCTAAATTGTGTTCTTTCCTCAATTCTGATATATGCTTGGCTGTAACTAATCAGGGAAATCTCAGATCAACCAATCGACTTGTTTTTTGGTTTCTGCATTCCAGATAGTATTCACTATGTATTTCTCGTTCGAATTTGAGCTCTGGATCCAAATTTGCAGTTCCTGGCTAAATTGAGTTGTTTCCTCAATTCTGATATATGCTTGGCTGTAACTTCTCAGGGAAAGCTCAGATCAACCAATCGACTTGTTTTTTGGTTTCTGCATTCCAGATAGCATTCAATATGTGTTTCCCGTTCGAATTTGAGCCCTTGGTTCAAATTTGCAGTTCCTGGCTAAATTGAGTTCTTTCCTCAATTCTGATGTATGCTTGGCTGTAACTTCTCAGGGAAAGCTCAGATCAACAAATCGACTTGTTTTTTGGTCTCTGCATTCCAGATAGCATCCAATATGTGTTTCCCGTTCGAATATGAGCCCTTGGTTCAAATTTGCAGTTCCTGGCTAAATTGAGTTCTTACCTCAATTCTGAAATATGCTTGGCTGTAACTTCTCAGGGAAATCTCAGATCAACCAATCGACTTGTTTTTCGGCTTCTGCATCCCAGGTAGCATTCAGTATGTGTTTCTCGTTCGAATTTGAGCTCAGGATCCAAATTTGCAGTTCCTGGCGAAATTGAGTTGTTTCCTCAATTCTGATATATGCTTGGCTGTAACTTCTCAGGGAAAGCTCAGATCAACCAATCGACTTGTGTTTTGGTCTCTGCATTCCAGATAGCATCCAATATGTGTTTCCCGTTCGAATTTGAGCCCTTGGTTCAAATTTGCAGTTCCTGGCTAAATTGAGTTCTTTCCTCAATTCTGATATATGCTTGGCTGTAACTCCTCAGGGAAAGCTCAGATCGACCAATTGACTTGTTTTTCAGCTTCTGCATCCCAGATAGCATTCAGTATGTGTTTCTCGTTCGAATTTGAGCTGTGGATCCAAATTTGCAGTTCCTGGCTAAATTGTGTTCTTTCCTCAATTCTGATATATGCTTGGCTGTAACTACTCAGGGAAATTTCAGATCAACCAATCGACTTGTTTTTTGGTTTCTGCATCCCATGTAGCATTCAGTATGTGTTTCTCGTTCGAATTTGAGCTCTGGATCCAAATTTGCAGTTCCTGGCTAAATTGAGTTGTTTCCTCAATTCTGATATATGCTTGGCTGTAACTTCTCAGGGAAAGCTCAGATCAACCAATAGACTTGTTTTTCGATTTCTGCATCCCAGATAGCATTCAGTATGTGTTTCTCGTTCGAATTTGAGCTCTGGATCCAAATTTGCAGTTCCTGGCTAAATTGAGTTGTTTCCTCAATTCTGATATATGCTTGGCTGTAACTTCTCAGGGAAAGCTCAGATCAACCAATCGACTTGTTTTTTGGTCTCTGCATTCCAGATAGCATCCAATATGTGTTTCCCGTTCGAATATGAGCCCTTGGTTCAAATTTGCAGTTCCTGGCTAAATTGAGTTCTTTCCTCCATTCTGATATATGCTTGGCTGTAACTACTCAGGGAAATCTCAGATCAACCAATCGACTTGTTTTTTGGTTTCTGCATTCCAGATAGCATTCAGTATGTGTTTCTCGTTCGAATTTGAGCTCTGGATCCAAATTTGCAGTTCCTGGCTAAATTGAGTTCTTTCCTCAATTCTGATATATGCTTGGCTGTAACTTCTCAGGGAAAGCTCAGATCAACCAATCGACTTGTTTTTTGGTTTCTGCATTCCAGATAGCATTCACTATGTGTTTCTCGTTCGAATTTGAGCTCTGGATCCAAATTTGCAGTTCCTGGCTAAATTGAGTTCTTTTGCCAATTCTGACATACGCTTGGCTGTAACTTCTCAGGGAAAGCTCAGATCAATCAATCCACTTGTTTTTTGGTTTCTGCATTCCAGACAGCATTCAATATGTGTTTCCAGTTCGAATTTGAGCCCTTGGTTCAAATTTGCAGTTCCTGGCTAAATTGAGTTCTTTCCTCAATTCTGATATATGCTTGGCTGTAACTTCTCAGGGAAAGCTCAGATCAACCAATCGACTTGTTTTTCGACTTCTGCATTCCAGATAGCATTCAGTATGTGTTTCTCGTTCGAATTTGAGCTGTGGATCTAAATTTGCAGTTCCTGGCTAAATTGAGTTCTTTCCTCAATTCTGATATATGCTTGGCTGTAACTTCTCAGGGAAAGCTCAGATCAACCAATCGACTTGTTTTCCGACTTCTGCATTCCAGATAGCATTCAGTATGTGTTTCTCGTTCGAATTTGAGCTCTGGATCCAAATTTGCAGTTCCTGGCTAAATTGTGTTCTTTCCTCAATTCTGATATATGCTTGGCTGTAACTAATCAGGGAAATCTCAGATCAACCAATCGACTTGTTTTTTGGTTTCTGCATTCCAGATAGTATTCACTATGTATTTCTCGTTCGAATTTGAGCTCTGGATCCAAATTTGCAGTTCCTGGCTAAATTGAGTTGTTTCCTCAATTCTGATATATGCTTGGCTGTAACTTCTCAGGGAAAGCTCAGATCAACCAATCGACTTGTTTTTTGGTTTCTGCATTCCAGATAGCATTCAATATGTGTTTCCCGTTCGAATTTGAGCCCTTGGTTCAAATTTGCAGTTCCTGGCTAAATTGAGTTCTTTCCTCAATTCTGATGTATGCTTGGCTGTAACTTCTCAGGGAAAGCTCAGATCAACAAATCGACTTGTTTTTCGGTTTCTGCATCCCAGATAGCATTCAGTATGTGTTTCTCGTTCGAATATGAGCTCTGGATCCAAATTTGCAGTTCCTGGCTAAATTGAGTTGTTTCCTCAATTCTGATATATGCTTGGCTGTAACTTCTCAGGGAAAGCTCAGATCAACCAATCGACTTGTTTTTCGACTTCTGCATTCCAGATAGCATTCAGTATGTGTTTCTCGTTCGAATTTGAGCTGTGGATCCAAATTTGCAGTTCCTGGCTAAATTGAGTTCTTTCCTCAATTCTGATATATGCTTGGCTGTAACTTCTCAGGGAAAGTTCAGATCAACCAATCGACTTGTTTTTTGGTTTCTGCATCCCAGATAGCATTCAGTATGTGTTTCTCGTTCGAATTTGAGCTCTGGAACCAAATTTGCAGTTCCTGGCTAAATTGAGTTCTTTCCTCAATTCTGATATATGCTTGGCTGTAACTTCTCAGGGACATCTCAGATCGACCAATTGACTTGTTTTTCAGCTTCTGCATCCCAGATAGCATTCAATATGAGTTTCTCGTTCGAATTTGAGCTCTGGATCCAAATTTGCAGTTCCTGGCTAAATTGTGTTCTTTCCTCAATTCTGATATATGCTTGGCTGTAACTACTCAGGGAAATTTCAGATCAACCAATCGACTTGTTTTTTGGTTTCTGCATTCCAGATAGCATTCACTATGTGTTTCTCATTCGAATTTGAGCTCTGGATCCAAATTTGCAGTTCTTGGCTAAATTGAGTTCTTTTGCCAATTCTGACATACACTTGGCTGTAACTTCTCAGGGAAAGCTCAGATCAACCAATTGACTTGTTTTTCGGCTTCTGCATCCCATGTAGCATTCAGTATGTGTTTCTCGTTCGAATTTGAGCTCTGGATCCAAATTTGCAGTTCCTGGCTAAATTGAGTTGTTTCCTCAATTCTGATATATGCTTGGCTGTAACTTCTCAGGGAAAGCTCAGATCAACCAATAGACTTGTTTTTCGATTTCTGCATCCCAGATAGCATTCAATATGTGTTTCTCGTTCGAATTTGAGCTCTGGATCCAAATTTGCAGTTCCTGGCTAAATTGAGTTGTTTCCTCAATTCTGATATATGCTTGGCTGTAACTTCTCAGGGAAAGCTCAGATCAACCAATAGACTTGTTTTTCGATTTCTGCATCCCAGATAGCATTCAATATGTGTTTCTCGTTCGAATTTGAGCTCTGGATCCAAATTTGCAGTTCCTGGCTAAATTGAGTTGTTTCCTCAATTCTGATATATGCTTGGCTGTAACTTCTCAGGGAAAGCTCAGATCAACCAATCGACTTGTTTTTTGGTTTCTGCATCCCAGATAGCATTCAGTATGTGTTTCTCGTTCGAATTTGAGCTCTGGAACCAAATTTGCAGTTCCTGGCTAAATTGAGTTCTTTCCTCAATTCTGATATATGCTTGGCTGTAACTACTCAGGGAAATTTCAGATCAACCAATCGACTTGTTTTTTGGTTTCTGCATTCCAGATAGCATTCACTATGTGTTTCTCATTCGAATTTGAGCTCTGGATCCAAATTTGCAGTTCTTGGCTAAATTGAGTTCATTTGCCAATTCTGACATACACTTGGCTGTAACTTCTCAGGGAAAGCTCAGATCAACCAATTGACTTGTTTTTCGGCTTCTGCATCCCATGTAGCATTCAGTATGTGTTTCTCGTTCGAATTTGAGCTCTGGATCCAAATTTGCAGTTCCTGGCTAAATTGAGTTGTTTCCTCAATTCTGATATATGCATGGCTGTAACTTCTCAGGGAAAGCTCAGATCAACCAATAGACTTGTTTTTCGATTTCTGCATCCCAGATAGCATTCAGTATGTGTTTCTCGTTCGAATTTGAGCTCTGGATCCAAATTTGCAGTTCCTGGCTAAATTGAGTTGTTTCCTCAATTCTGATATATGCTTGGCTGTAACTTCTCAGGGAAAGCTCAGATCAACCAATCGACTTGTTTTTTGGTCTCTGCATTCCAGATAGCATCCAATATGTGTTTCCCGTTCGAATATGAGCCCTTGGTTCAAATTTGCAGTTCCTGGCTAAATTGAGTTCTTTCCTCCATTCTGATATATGCTTGGCTGTAACTTCTCAGGGAAAGCTCAGATCAACCAATCGACTTGTTTTTTGGTTTCTGCATTCCAGATAGCATTCACTATGTGTTTCTCGTTCGAATTTGAGCTCTGGATCCAAATTTGCAGTTCCTGGCTAAATTGAGTTCTTTTGCCAATTCTGACATACGCTTGGCTGTAACTTCTCAGGGAAAGCTCAGATCAACCAATCCACTTGTTTTTTGGTTTCTGCATTCCAGATAGCATTCAATATGTGTTTCCAGTTCGAATTTGAGCCCTTGGTTCAAATTTGCAGTTCCTGGCTAAATTGAGTTGTTTCCTCAATTCTGATATATGCTTGGCTGTAACTTCTCAGGGAAAGCTCAGATCAACCAATCGACTTGTTTTCCGACTTCTGCATTCCAGATAGCATTCAGTATGTCTTTCTCGTTCGAATTTGAGCTCTGGATCCAAATTTGCAGTTCCTGGCTAAATTGAGTTCTTTCCTCAATTCTGATATATGCTTGGCTGTAACTACTCAGGGAAATCTCAGATCAACCAATCGACTTGTTTTTTGGTTTCTGCATTCCAGATAGCATTCACTATGTATTTCTCGTTCGAATTTGAGCTCTGGATCCAAATTTGCAGTTCCTGGCTAAATTGAGTTGTTTCCTCAATTCTGATATATGCTTGGCTGTAACTTCTCAGGGAAAGCTCAGATCAACCAATCGACTTGATTTTCGACTTCTGCATTCCAGATAGCATTCAGTATGTGTTTCTCGTTCGAATTTGAGCTCTGGATCCAAATTTGCAGTTCCTGGCTAAATTGAGTTCTTACCTCAATTCTGAAATATGCTTGGCTGTAACTTCTCAGGGAAATCTCAGATCAACCAATCGACTTGTTTTTCGGCTTCTGCATCCCAGGTAGCATTCAGTATGTGTTTCTCGTTCGAATTTGAGCTCAGGATCCAAATTTGCAGTTCCTGGCGAAATTGAGTTGTTTCCTCAATTCTGATATATGCTTGGCTGTAACTTCTCAGGGAAAGCTCAGATCAACCAATCGACTTGTGTTTTGGTCTCTGCATTCCAGATAGCATCCAATATGTGTTTCCCGTTCGAATTTGAGCCCTTGGTTCAAATTTGCAGTTCCTGGCTAAATTGAGTTCTTTCCTCAATTCTGATATATGCTTGGCTGTAACTACTCAGGGAAATTTCAGATCAACCAATCGACTTGTTTTTTGGTTTCTGCATTCCAGATAGCATTCACTATGTGTTTCTCATTCGAATTTGAGCTCTGGATCCAAATTTGCAGTTCTTGGCTAAATTGAGTTCATTTGCCAATTCTGACATACACTTGGCTGTAACTTCTCAGGGAAAGCTCAGATCAACCAATTGACTTGTTTTTCGGCTTCTGCATCCCATGTAGCATTCAGTATGTGTTTCTCGTTCGAATTTGAGCTCTGGATCCAAATTTGCAGTTCCTGGCTAAATTGAGTTGTTTCCTCAATTCTGATATATGCATGGCTGTAACTTCTCAGGGAAAGCTCAGATCAACCAATAGACTTGTTTTTCGATTTCTGCATCCCAGATAGCATTCAGTATGTGTTTCTCGTTCGAATTTGAGCTCTGGATCCAAATTTGCGTTTCCTGGCTAAATTGAGTTGTTTCCTCAATTCTGATATATGCTTGGCTGTAACTTCTCAGGGAAAGCTCAGATCAACCAATCGACTTGTTTTTTGGTCTCTGCATTCCAGATAGCATCCAATATGTGTTTCCCGTTCGAATATGAGCCCTTGGTTCAAATTTGCAGTTCCTGGCTAAATTGAGTTCTTTCCTCCATTCTGATATATGCTTGGCTGTAACTTCTCAGGGAAAGCTCAGATCAACCAATCGACTTGTTTTCCGACTTCTGCATTCCAGATAGCATTCAGTATGTCTTTCTCGTTCGAATTTGAGCTCTGGATCCAAATTTGCAGTTCCTGGCTAAATTGAGTTCTTTCCTCAATTCTGATATATGCTTGGCTGTAACTACTCAGGGAAATCTCAGATCAACCAATCGACTTGTTTTTTGGTTTCTGCATTCCAGATAGCATTCACTATGTATTTCTCGTTCGAATTTGAGCTCTGGATCCAAATTTGCAGTTCCTGGCTAAATTGAGTTGTTTCCTCAATTCTGATATATGCTTGGCTGTAACTTCTCAGGGAAAGCTCAGATCAACCAATCGACTTGTTTTTTGGTTTCTGCATTCCAGATAGCATTCAATATGTGTTTCCCGTTCGAATTTGAGCCCTTGGTTCAAATTTGCAGTTCCTGGCTAAATTGAGTTCTTTCCTCAATTCTGATGTATGCTTGGCTGTAACTTCTCAGGGAAAGCTCAGATCAACCAATCGACTTGATTTTCGACTTCTGCATTCCAGATAGCATTCAGTATGTGTTTCTCGTTCGAATTTGAGCTCTGGATCCAAATTTGCAGTTCCTGGCTAAATTGAGTTCTTTCCTCAATTCTGAAATATGCTTGGCTGTAACTTCTCAGGGAAATCTCAGATCAACCAATCGACTTGTTTTTCGGCTTCTGCATCCCAGGTAGCATTCAGTATGTGTTTCTCGTTCGAATTTGAGCTCAGGATCCAAATTTGCAGTTCCTGGCGAAATTGAGTTGTTTCCTCAATTCTGATATATGCTTGGCTGTAACTTCTCAGGGAAAGCTCAGATCAACCAATCGACTTGTGTTTTGGTCTCTGCATTCCAGATAGCATCCAATATGTGTTTCCCGTTCGAATTTGAGCCCTTGGTTCAAATTTGCAGTTCCTGGCTAAATTGAGTTCTTTCCTCAATTCTGATATATGCTTGGCTGTAACTACTCAGGGAAATTTCAGATCAACCAATCGACTTGTTTTTTGGTTTCTGCATTCCAGATAGCATTCACTATGTGTTTCTCATTCGAATTTGAGCTCTGGATCCAAATTTGCAGTTCTTGGCTAAATTGAGTTCATTTGCCAATTCTGACATACACTTGGCTGTAACTTCTCAGGGAAAGCTCAGATCAACCAATTGACTTGTTTTTCGGCTTCTGCATCCCATGTAGCATTCAGTATGTGTTTCTCGTTCGAATTTGAGCTCTGGATCCAAATTTGCAGTTCCTGGCTAAATTGAGTTGTTTCCTCAATTCTGATATATGCATGGCTGTAACTTCTCAGGGAAAGCTCAGATCAACCAATAGACTTGTTTTTCGATTTCTGCATCCCAGATAGCATTCAGTATGTGTTTCTCGTTCGAATTTGAGCTCTGGATCCAAATTTGCAGTTCCTGGCTAAATTGAGTTGTTTCCTCAATTCTGATATATGCTTGGCTGTAACTTCTCAGGGAAAGCTCAGATCAACCAATCGACTTGTTTTTTGGTCTCTGCATTCCAGATAGCATCCAATATGTGTTTCCCGTTCGAATATGAGCCCTTGGTTCAAATTTGCAGTTCCTGGCTAAATTGAGTTCTTTCCTCCATTCTGATATATGCTTGGCTGTAACTACTCAGGGAAATCTCAGATCAACCAATCGACTTGTTTTTTGGTTTCTGCATTCCAGATAGCATTCAGTATGTGTTTCTCGTTCGAATTTGAGCTCTGGATCCAAATTTGCAGTTCCTGGCTAAATTGAGTTCTTTCCTCAATTCTGATATATGCTTGGCTGTAACTTCTCAGGGAAAGCTCAGATCAACCAATCGACTTGTTTTTTGGTTTCTGCATTCCAGATAGCATTCACTATGTGTTTCTCGTTCGAATTTGAGCTCTGGATCCAAATTTGCAGTTCCTGGCTAAATTGAGTTCTTTTGCCAATTCTGACATACGCTTGGCTGTAACTTCTCAGGGAAAGCTCAGATCAACCAATCCACTTGTTTTTTGGTTTCTGCATTCCAGATAGCATTCAATATGTGTTTCCAGTTCGAATTTGAGCCCTTGGTTCAAATTTGCAGTTCCTGGCTAAATTGAGTTCTTTCCTCAATTCTGATATATGCTTGGCTGTAACTTCTCAGGGAAAGCTCAGATCAACCAATCGACTTGTTTTTCGACTTCTGCATTCCAGATAGCATTCAGTATGTGTTTCTCGTTCGAATTTGAGCTGTGGATCCAAATTTGCAGTTCCTGGCTAAATTGAGTTCTTTCCTCAATTCTGATATATGCTTGGCTGTAACTTCTCAGGGAAAGCTCAGATCAACCAATCGACTTGTTTTCCGACTTCTGCATTCCAGATAGCATTCAGTATGTCTTTCTCGTTCGAATTTGAGCTCTGGATCCAAATTTGCAGTTCCTGGCTAAATTGAGTTCTTTCCTCAATTCTGATATATGCTTGGCTGTAACTACTCAGGGAAATCTCAGATCAACCAATCGACTTGTTTTTTGGTTTCTGCATTCCAGATAGCATTCACTATGTATTTCTCGTTCGAATTTGAGCTCTGGATCCAAATTTGCAGTTCCTGGCTAAATTGAGTTGTTTCCTCAATTCTGATATATGCTTGGCTGTAACTTCTCAGGGAAAGCTCAGATCAACCAATCGACTTGTTTTTTGGTTTCTGCATTCCAGATAGCATTCAATATGTGTTTCCCGTTCGAATTTGAGCCCTTGGTTCAAATTTGCAGTTCCTGGCTAAATTGAGTTCTTTCCTCAATTCTGATGTATGCTTGGCTGTAACTTCTCAGGGAAAGCTCAGATCAACCAATCGACTTGATTTTCGACTTCTGCATTCCAGATAGCATTCAGTATGTGTTTCTCGTTCGAATTTGAGCTCTGGATCCAAATTTGCAGTTCCTGGCTAAATTGAGTTCTTTTGCCAATTCTGACATACACTTGGCTGTAACTTCTCAGGGAAAGCTCAGATCAACCAATTGACTTGTTTTTCGGCTTCTGCATCCCATGTAGCATTCAGTATGTGTTTCTCGTTCGAATTTGAGCTCTGGATCCAAATTTGCAGTTCCTGGCTAAATTGAGTTGTTTCCTCAATTCTGATATATGCTTGGCTGTAACTTCTCAGGGAAAGTTCAGATCAACCAATAGACTTGTTTTTCGATTTCTGCATCCCAGATAGCATTCAATATGTGTTTCTCGTTCGAATTTGAGCTCTGGATCCAAATTTGCAGTTCCTGGCTAAATTGAGTTGTTTCCTCAATTCTGATATATGCTTGGCTGTAACTTCTCAGGGAAAGCTCAGATCAACCAATCGACTTGTTTTCTGGTTTCTGCATCCCAGATAGCATTCAGTATGTGTTTCTCGTTCGAATTTGAGCTCTGGAACCAAATTTGCAGTTCCTGGCTAAATTGAGTTCTTTCCTCAATTCTGATATATGCTTGGCTGTAACTACTCAGGGAAATTTCAGATCAACCAATCGACTTGTTTTTTGGTTTCTGCATTCCAGATAGCATTCACTATGTGTTTCTCATTCGAATTTGAGCTCTGGATCCAAATTTGCAGTTCTTGGCTAAATTGAGTTCATTTGCCAATTCTGACATACACTTGGCTGTAACTTCTCAGGGAAAGCTCAGATCAACCAATTGACTTGTTTTTCGGCTTCTGCATCCCATGTAGCATTCAGTATGTGTTTCTCGTTCGAATTTGAGCTCTGGATCCAAATTTGCAGTTCCTGGCTAAATTGAGTTGTTTCCTCAATTCTGATATATGCATGGCTGTAACTTCTCAGGGAAAGCTCAGATCAACCAATAGACTTGTTTTTCGATTTCTGCATCCCAGATAGCATTCTGTATGTGTTTCTCGTTCGAATTTGAGCTCTGGATCCAAATTTGCAGTTCCTGGCTAAATTGAGTTGTTTCCTCAATTCTGATATATGCTTGGCTGTAACTTCTCAGGGAAAGCTCAGATCAACCAATCGACTTGTTTTTTGGTCTCTGCATTCCAGATAGCATCCAATATGTGTTTCCCGTTCGAATATGAGCCCTTGGTTCAAATTTGCAGTTCCTGGCTAAATTGAGTTCTTTCCTCCATTCTGATATATGCTTGGCTGTAACTTCTCAGGGAAAGCTCAGATCAACCAATCGACTTGTTTTTTGGTTTCTGCATTCCAGATAGCATTCACTATGTGTTTCTCGTTCGAATTTGAGCTCTGGATCCAAATTTGCAGTTCCTGGCTAAATTGAGTTCTTTTGCCAATTCTGACATACGCTTGGCTGTAACTTCTCAGGGAAAGCTCAGATCAACCAATCCACTTGTTTTTTGGTTTCTGCATTCCAGATAGCATTCAATATGTGTTTCCAGTTCGAATTTGAGCCCTTGGTTCAAATTTGCAGTTCCTGGCTAAATTGAGTTCTTTCCTCAATTCTGATATATGCTTGGCTGTAACTTCTCAGGGAAAGCTCAGATCAACCAATCGACTTGTTTTTCGACTTCTGCATTCCAGATAGCATTCAGTATGTGTTTCTCGTTCGAATTTGAGCTGTGGATCCAAATTTGCAGTTCCTGGCTAAATTGAGTTCTTTCCTCAATTCTGATATATGCTTGGCTGTAACTTCTCAGGGAAAGCTCAGATCAACCAATCGACTTGTTTTCCGACTTCTGCATTCCAGATAGCGTTCAGTATGTCTTTCTCGTTCGAATTTGAGCTCTGGATCCAAATTTGCAGTTCCTGGCTAAATTGAGTTCTTTCCTCAATTCTGATATATGCTTGGCTGTAACTACTCAGGGAAATCTCAGATCAACCAATCGACTTGTTTTTTGGTTTCTGCATTCCAGATAGCATTCACTATGTATTTCTCGTTCGAATTTGAGCTCTGGATCCAAATTTGCAGTTCCTGGCTAAATTGAGTTGTTTCCTCAATTCTGATATATGCTTGGCTGTAACTTCTCAGGGAAAGCTCAGATCAACCAATCGACTTGTTTTTTGGTTTCTGCATTCCAGATAGCATTCAATATGTGTTTCCCGTTCGAATTTGAGCCCTTGGTTCAAATTTGCAGTTCCTGGCTAAATTGAGTTCTTTCCTCAATTCTGATGTATGCTTGGCTGTAACTTCTCAGGGAAAGCTCAGATCAACCAATCGACTTGATTTTCGACTTCTGCATTCCAGATAGCATTCAGTATGTGTTTCTCGTTCGAATTTGAGCTCTGGATCCAAATTTGCAGTTCCTGGCTAAATTGAGTTCTTACCTCAATTCTGAAATATGCTTGGCTGTAACTTCTCAGGGAAATCTCAGATCAACCAATCGACTTGTTTTTTGGTTTCTGCATTCCAGATAGCATTCACTATGTGTTTCTCATTCGAATTTGAGCTCTGGATCCAAATTTGCAGTTCCTGGCGAAATTGAGTTGTTTCCTCAATTCTGATATATGCTTGGCTGTAACTTCTCAGGGAAAGCTCAGATCAACCAATCGACTTGTGTTTTGGTCTCTGCATTCCAGATAGCATCCAATATGTGTTTCCCGTTCGAATTTGAGCCCTTGGTTCAAATTTGCAGTTCCTGGCTAAATTGAGTTCTTTCCTCAATTCTGATATATGCTTGGCTGTAACTACTCAGGGAAATTTCAGATCAACCAATCGACTTGTTTTTTGGTTTCTGCATTCCAGATAGCATTCACTATGTGTTTCTCATTCGAATTTGAGCTCTGGATCCAAATTTGCAGTTCTTGGCTAAATTGAGTTCATTTGCCAATTCTGACATACACTTGGCTGTAACTTCTCAGGGAAAGCTCAGATCAACCAATTGACTTGTTTTTCGGCTTCTGCATCCCATGTAGCATTCAGTATGTGTTTCCCGTTCGAATTTGAGCTCTGGATCCAAATTTGCAGTTCCTGGCTAAATTGAGTTGTTTCCTCAATTCTGATATATGCATGGCTGTAACTTCTCAGGGAAAGCTCAGATCAACCAATAGACTTGTTTTTCGATTTCTGCATCCCAGATAGCATTCAGTATGTGTTTCTCGTTCGAATTTGAGCTCTGGATCCAAATTTGCAGTTCCTGGCTAAATTGAGTTGTTTCCTCAATTCTGATATATGCTTGGCTGTAACTTCTCAGGGAAAGTTCAGATCAACCAATAGACTTGTTTTTCGATTTCTGCATCCCAGATAGCATTCAATATGTGTTTCTCGTTCGAATTTGAGCTCTGGATCCAAATTTGCAGTTCCTGGCTAAATTGAGTTGTTTCCTCAATTCTGATATATGCTTGGCTGTAACTTCTCAGGGAAAGCTCAGATCAACCAATCGACTTGTTTTCTGGTTTCTGCATCCCAGATAGCATTCAGTATGTGTTTCTCGTTCGAATTTGAGCTCTGGATCCAAATTTGCAGTTCCTGGCTAAATTGAGTTGTTTCCTCAATTCTGATATATGCATGGCTGTAACTTCTCAGGGAAAGCTCAGATCAACCAATAGACTTGTTTTTCGATTTCTGCATCCCAGATAGCATTCAGTATGTGTTTCTCGTTCGAATTTGAGCTCTGGATCCAAATTTGCAGTTCCTGGCTAAATTGAGTTGTTTCCTCAATTCTGATATATGCTTGGCTGTAACTTCTCAGGGAAAGTTCAGATCAACCAATAGACTTGTTTTTCGATTTCTGCATCCCAGATAGCATTCAATATGTGTTTCTCGTTCGAATTTGAGCTCTGGATCCAAATTTGCAGTTCCTGGCTAAATTGAGTTGTTTCCTCAATTCTGATATATGCTTGGCTGTAACTTCTCAGGGAAAGCTCAGATCAACCAATCGACTTGTTTTCTGGTTTCTGCATCCCAGATAGCATTCAGTATGTGTTTCTCGTTCGAATTTGAGCTCTGGAACCAAATTTGCAGTTCCTGGCTAAATTGAGTTCTTTCCTCAATTCTGATATATGCTTGGCTGTAACTACTCAGGGAAATTTCAGATCAACCAATCGACTTGTTTTTTGGTTTCTGCATTCCAGATAGCATTCACTATGTGTTTCTCATTCGAATTTGAGCTCTGGATCCAAATTTGCAGTTCTTGGCTAAATTGAGTTCATTTGCCAATTCTGACATACACTTGGCTGTAACTTCTCAGGGAAAGCTCAGATCAACCAATTGACTTGTTTTTCGGCTTCTGCATCCCATGTAGCATTCAGTATGTGTTTCTCGTTCGAATTTGAGCTCTGGATCCAAATTTGCAGTTCCTGGCTAAATTGAGTTGTTTCCTCAATTCTGATATATGCATGGCTGTAACTTCTCAGGGAAAGCTCAGATCAACCAATAGACTTGTTTTTCGATTTCTGCATCCCAGATAGCATTCTGTATGTGTTTCTCGTTCGAATTTGAGCTCTGGATCCAAATTTGCAGTTCCTGGCTAAATTGAGTTGTTTCCTCAATTCTGATATATGCTTGGCTGTAACTTCTCAGGGAAAGCTCAGATCAACCAATCGACTTGTTTTTTGGTCTCTGCATTCCAGATAGCATCCAATATGTGTTTCCCGTTCGAATATGAGCCCTTGGTTCAAATTTGCAGTTCCTGGCTAAATTGAGTTCTTTCCTCCATTCTGATATATGCTTGGCTGTAACTTCTCAGGGAAAGCTCAGATCAACCAATCGACTTGTTTTTTGGTTTCTGCATTCCAGATAGCATTCACTATGTGTTTCTCGTTCGAATTTGAGCTCTGGATCCAAATTTGCAGTTCCTGGCTAAATTGAGTTCTTTTGCCAATTCTGACATACGCTTGGCTGTAACTTCTCAGGGAAAGCTCAGATCAACCAATCCACTTGTTTTTTGGTTTCTGCATTCCAGATAGCATTCAATATGTGTTTCCAGTTCGAATTTGAGCCCTTGGTTCAAATTTGCAGTTCCTGGCTAAATTGAGTTCTTTCCTCAATTCTGATATATGCTTGGCTGTAACTTCTCAGGGAAAGCTCAGATCAACCAATCGACTTGTTTTTCGACTTCTGCATTCCAGATAGCATTCAGTATGTGTTTCTCGTTCGAATTTGAGCTGTGGATCCAAATTTGCAGTTCCTGGCTAAATTGAGTTCTTTCCTCAATTCTGATATATGCTTGGCTGTAACTTCTCAGGGAAAGCTCAGATCAACCAATCGACTTGTTTTCCGACTTCTGCATTCCAGATAGCGTTCAGTATGTCTTTCTCGTTCGAATTTGAGCTCTGGATCCAAATTTGCAGTTCCTGGCTAAATTGAGTTCTTTCCTCAATTCTGATATATGCTTGGCTGTAACTACTCAGGGAAATCTCAGATCAACCAATCGACTTGTTTTTTGGTTTCTGCATTCCAGATAGCATTCACTATGTATTTCTCGTTCGAATTTGAGCTCTGGATCCAAATTTGCAGTTCCTGGCTAAATTGAGTTGTTTCCTCAATTCTGATATATGCTTGGCTGTAACTTCTCAGGGAAAGCTCAGATCAACCAATCGACTTGTTTTTTGGTTTCTGCATTCCAGATAGCATTCAATATGTGTTTCCCGTTCGAATTTGAGCTGTGGATCCAAATTTGCAGTTCCTGGCTAAATTGAGTTCTTTCCTCAATTCTGATATATGCTTGGCTGTAACTTCTCAGGGAAAGCTCAGATCAACCAATCGACTTGTTTTCCGACTTCTGCATTCCAGATAGCGTTCAGTATGTCTTTCTCGTTCGAATTTGAGCTCTGGATCCAAATTTGCAGTTCCTGGCTAAATTGAGTTCTTTCCTCAATTCTGATATATGCTTGGCTGTAACTACTCAGGGAAATCTCAGATCAACCAATCGACTTGTTTTTTGGTTTCTGCATTCCAGATAGCATTCACTATGTATTTCTCGTTCGAATTTGAGCTCTGGATCCAAATTTGCAGTTCCTGGCTAAATTGAGTTGTTTCCTCAATTCTGATATATGCTTGGCTGTAACTTCTCAGGGAAAGCTCAGATCAACCAATCGACTTGTTTTTCGACTTCTGCATTCCAGATAGCATTCAGTATGTGTTTCTCGTTCGAATTTGAGCTGTGGATCCAAATTTGCAGTTCCTGGCTAAATTGAGTTCTTTCCTCAATTCTGATATATGCTTGGCTGTAACTTCTCAGGGAAAGCTCAGATCAACCAATCGACTTGTTTTCCGACTTCTGCATTCCAGATAGCGTTCAGTATGTCTTTCTCGTTCGAATTTGAGCTCTGGATCCAAATTTGCAGTTCCTGGCTAAATTGAGTTCTTTCCTCAATTCTGATATATGCTTGGCTGTAACTACTCAGGGAAATCTCAGATCAACCAATCGACTTGTTTTTTGGTTTCTGCATTCCAGATAGCATTCACTATGTATTTCTCGTTCGAATTTGAGCTCTGGATCCAAATTTGCAGTTCTTGGCTAAATTGAGTTCATTTGCCAATTCTGACATACACTTGGCTGTAACTTCTCAGGGAAAGCTCAGATCAACCAATTGACTTGTTTTTCGGCTTCTGCATCCCATGTAGCATTCAGTATGTGTTTCTCGTTCGAATTTGAGCTCTGGATCCAAATTTGCAGTTCCTGGCTAAATTGAGTTGTTTCCTCAATTCTGATATATGCATGGCTGTAACTTCTCAGGGAAAGCTCAGATCAACCAATAGACTTGTTTTTCGATTTCTGCATCCCAGATAGCATTCTGTATGTGTTTCTCGTTCGAATTTGAGCTCTGGATCCAAATTTGCAGTTCCTGGCTAAATTGAGTTGTTTCCTCAATTCTGATATATGCTTGGCTGTAACTTCTCAGGGAAAGCTCAGATCAACCAATCGACTTGTTTTTTGGTCTCTGCATTCCAGATAGCATCCAATATGTGTTTCCCGTTCGAATATGAGCCCTTGGTTCAAATTTGCAGTTCCTGGCTAAATTGAGTTCTTTCCTCCATTCTGATATATGCTTGGCTGTAACTTCTCAGGGAAAGCTCAGATCAACCAATCGACTTGTTTTTTGGTTTCTGCATTCCAGATAGCATTCACTATGTGTTTCTCGTTCGAATTTGAGCTCTGGATCCAAATTTGCAGTTCCTGGCTAAATTGAGTTCTTTTGCCAATTCTGACATACGCTTGGCTGTAACTTCTCAGGGAAAGCTCAGATCAACCAATCCACTTGTTTTTTGGTTTCTGCATTCCAGATAGCATTCAATATGTGTTTCCAGTTCGAATTTGAGCCCTTGGTTCAAATTTGCAGTTCCTGGCTAAATTGAGTTCTTTCCTCAATTCTGATATATGCTTGGCTGTAACTTCTCAGGGAAAGCTCAGATCAACCAATCGACTTGTTTTTCGACTTCTGCATTCCAGATAGCATTCAGTATGTGTTTCTCGTTCGAATTTGAGCTGTGGATCCAAATTTGCAGTTCCTGGCTAAATTGAGTTCTTTCCTCAATTCTGATATATGCTTGGCTGTAACTTCTCAGGGAAAGCTCAGATCAACCAATCGACTTGTTTTCCGACTTCTGCATTCCAGATAGCGTTCAGTATGTCTTTCTCGTTCGAATTTGAGCTCTGGATCCAAATTTGCAGTTCCTGGCTAAATTGAGTTCTTTCCTCAATTCTGATATATGCTTGGCTGTAACTACTCAGGGAAATCTCAGATCAACCAATCGACTTGTTTTTTGGTTTCTGCATTCCAGATAGCATTCACTATGTATTTCTCGTTCGAATTTGAGCTCTGGATCCAAATTTGCAGTTCCTGGCTAAATTGAGTTGTTTCCTCAATTCTGATATATGCTTGGCTGTAACTTCTCAGGGAAAGCTCAGATCAACCAATCGACTTGTTTTTTGGTTTCTGCATTCCAGATAGCATTCAATATGTGTTTCCCGTTCGAATTTGAGCCCTTGGTTCAAATTTGCAGTTCCTGGCTAAATTGAGTTCTTTCCTCAATTCTGATGTATGCTTGGCTGTAACTTCTCAGGGAAAGCTCAGATCAACCAATCGACTTGATTTTCGACTTCTGCATTCCAGATAGCATTCAGTATGTGTTTCTCGTTCGAATTTGAGCTCTGGATCCAAATTTGCAGTTCCTGGCTAAATTGAGTTCTTACCTCAATTCTGAAATATGCTTGGCTGTAACTTCTCAGGGAAATCTCAGATCAACCAATCGACTTGTTTTTTGGTTTCTGCATTCCAGATAGCATTCACTATGTGTTTCTCATTCGAATTTGAGCTCTGGATCCAAATTTGCAGTTCCTGGCGAAATTGAGTTGTTTCCTCAATTCTGATATATGCTTGGCTGTAACTTCTCAGGGAAAGCTCAGATCAACCAATCGACTTGTGTTTTGGTCTCTGCATTCCAGATAGCATCCAATATGTGTTTCCCGTTCGAATTTGAGCCCTTGGTTCAAATTTGCAGTTCCTGGCTAAATTGAGTTCTTTCCTCAATTCTGATATATGCTTGGCTGTAACTACTCAGGGAAATTTCAGATCAACCAATCGACTTGTTTTTTGGTTTCTGCATTCCAGATAGCATTCACTATGTGTTTCTCATTCGAATTTGAGCTCTGGATCCAAATTTGCAGTTCTTGGCTAAATTGAGTTCATTTGCCAATTCTGACATACACTTGGCTGTAACTTCTCAGGGAAAGCTCAGATCAACCAATTGACTTGTTTTTCGGCTTCTGCATCCCATGTAGCATTCAGTATGTGTTTCCCGTTCGAATTTGAGCTCTGGATCCAAATTTGCAGTTCCTGGCTAAATTGAGTTGTTTCCTCAATTCTGATATATGCATGGCTGTAACTTCTCAGGGAAAGCTCAGATCAACCAATAGACTTGTTTTTCGATTTCTGCATCCCAGATAGCATTCAGTATGTGTTTCTCGTTCGAATTTGAGCTCTGGATCCAAATTTGCAGTTCCTGGCTAAATTGAGTTGTTTCCTCAATTCTGATATATGCTTGGCTGTAACTTCTCAGGGAAAGCTCAGATCAACCAATCGACTTGTTTTTTGGTCTCTGCATTCCAGATAGCATCCAATATGTGTTTCCCGTTCGAATATGAGCCCTTGGTTCAAATTTGCAGTTCCTGGCTAAATTGAGTTCTTTCCTCCATTCTGATATATGCTTGGCTGTAACTACTCAGGGAAATCTCAGATCAACCAATCGACTTGTTTTTTGGTTTCTGCATTCCAGATAGCATTCAGTATGTGTTTCTCGTTCGAATTTGAGCTCTGGATCCAAATTTGCAGTTCCTGGCTAAATTGAGTTCTTTCCTCAATTCTGATATATGCTTGGCTGTAACTTCTCAGGGAAAGCTCAGATCAACCAATCGACTTGTTTTTTGGTTTCTGCATTCCAGATAGCATTCACTATGTGTTTCTCGTTCGAATTTGAGCTCTGGATCCAAATTTGCAGTTCCTGGCTAAATTGAGTTCTTTTGCCAATTCTGACATACGCTTGGCTGTAACTTCTCAGGGAAAGCTCAGATCAACCAATCCACTTGTTTTTTGGTTTCTGCATTCCAGATAGCATTCAATATGTGTTTCCAGTTCGAATTTTGAGCCCTTGGTTCAAATTTGCAGTTCCTGGCTAAATTGAGTTCTTTCCTCAATTCTGATATATGCTTGGCTGTAACTTCTCAGGGAAAGCTCAGATCAACCAATCGACTTGTTTTTCGACTTCTGCATTCCAGATAGCATTCAGTATGTGTTTCTCGTTCGAATTTGAGCTGTGGATCCAAATTTGCAGTTCCTGGCTAAATTGAGTTCTTTCCTCAATTCTGATATATGCTTGGCTGTAACTTCTCAGGGAAAGCTCAGATCAACCAATCGACTTGTTTTCCGACTTCTGCATTCCAGATAGCATTCAGTATGTCTTTCTCGTTCGAATTTGAGCTCTGGATCCAAATTTGCAGTTCCTGGCTAAATTGAGTTCTTTCCTCAATTCTGATATATGCTTGGCTGTAACTACTCAGGGAAATCTCAGATCAACCAATCGACTTGTTTTTTGGTTTCTGCATTCCAGATAGCATTCACTATGTATTTCTCGTTCGAATTTGAGCTCTGGATCCAAATTTGCAGTTCCTGGCTAAATTGAGTTGTTTCCTCAATTCTGATATATGCTTGGCTGTAACTTCTCAGGGAAAGCTCAGATCAACCAATCGACTTGTTTTTTGGTTTCTGCATTCCAGATAGCATTCAATATGTGTTTCCCGTTCGAATTTGAGCCCTTGGTTCAAATTTGCAGTTCCTGGCTAAATTGAGTTCTTTCCTCAATTCTGATGTATGCTTGGCTGTAACTTCTCAGGGAAAGCTCAGATCAACCAATCGACTTGATTTTCGACTTCTGCATTCCAGATAGCATTCAGTATGTGTTTCTCGTTCGAATTTGAGCTCTGGATCCAAATTTGCAGTTCCTGGCTAAATTGAGTTCTTACCTCAATTCTGAAATATGCTTGGCTGTAACTTCTCAGGGAAATCTCAGATCAACCAATCGACTTGTTTTTCGGCTTCTGCATCCCAGGTAGCATTCAGTATGTGTTTCTCGTTCGAATTTGAGCTCAGGATCCAAATTTGCAGTTCCTGGCGAAATTGAGTTGTTTCCTCAATTCTGATATATGCTTGGCTGTAACTTCTCAGGGAAAGCTCAGATCAACCAATCGACTTGTGTTTTGGTCTCTGCATTCCAGATAGCATCCAATATGTGTTTCCCGTTCGAATTTGAGCCCTTGGTTCAAATTTGCAGTTCCTGGCTAAATTGAGTTCTTTCCTCAATTCTGATATATGCTTGGCTGTAACTTCTCAGGGAAAGCTCAGATCAACCAATCGACTTGATTTTCGACTTCTGCATTCCAGATAGCATTCAGTATGTGTTTCTCGTTCGAATTTGAGCTCTGGGTCCAAATTTGCAGTTCCTGGCTAAATTGAGTTCTTTCCTCAATTCTGATATATGCTTGGCTGTAACTTCTCAGGGAAAGCTCAGATCAACCAATCGACTTGTGTTTTGGTCTCTGCATTCTAGATAGCATCCAATATGTGTTTCCCGTTCGAATTTAAGCCCTTGGTTCAAATTTGCAGTTCCTGGCTAAATTGAGTTCTTTCCTCAATTCTGATATATGCTTGGCTGTAACTTCTCAGGGAAAGCTCAGATCAACCAATAGATAGGTTTCTGCATTCCACAGAATTTGAGCTGTGGATCCAAATTTGCAGTTCCTGGCTAAATTGAGTTCTTTCCTCAATTCTGATATATGCTTGGCTGTAACTTCTCAGGGAAAGCTCAGATCAACCAATCGACTTGTTTTTCGACTTCTGCATTCCAGATAGCATTCAGTATGTGTTTCCCGTTCGAATTTGAGCCCTTGGTTCAAATTTGCAGTTCCTGGCTAAATTGAGTTCTTTCCTCAATTCTGATATATGCTTGGCTGTAACTTTTCAAGGAAAGCTCAGATCAACCAATCGACTTGTTTTTTGGTTTCTGCATTCCAAATAGCATCCAATATGTGTTTCTCGTTCAAATTTGGGCCCTTGGTTCAAATTTGCAGTTCCTGGTTAAATTGAGTTCTTTTGCCAATTCTGACCTACGCTTGGCTGTAACTTCTCAGGGATAGCTCAGATCAACAAATCGACTTGTTTTTCGGTTTCTGCATCCCAGATAGCATTCAGTATGTTTTTCTCGTTCGAATTTGAGCTCTGGATCCAAATTTGCAGTTCCTGGCTAAATTGAGTTGTTTCCTCAATTCTGATATATGCTTGGCTGTAACTTCTCAGGGAAAGCTCAGATCAACCAATCGACTTGTTTTTCGACTTCTGCATTCCAGATAGCATTCAGTATGTGTTTCTCGTTCGAATTTGAGCTCTGGATCCAAATTTGCAGTTCCTGGCTAAATTGAGTTCTTTTGCCAATTCTGACATACACTTGGCTGTAACTTCTCAGGGAAAGCTCAGATCAACCAATAGACTTGTTTTTCGATTTCTGCATCCCAGATAGCATTCAGTATGTGTTTCTCGTTCGAATTTGAGCTCTGGATCCAAATTTGCAGTTCCTGGCTAAATTGAGTTGTTTCCTCAATTCTGATATATGCTTGGCTGTAACTTCTCAGGGAAAGCTCAGATCAACCAATCGACTTGTTTTTTGGTTTCTGCATTCAAGATAGCATTCAATATGTGTTTCCCGTTCGAATTTGAGCCCTTGGTTCAAATTTGCAGTTCCTGGCTAAATTGAGTTCTTTCCTCAATTCTGATATATGCTTGGCTGTAACTTCTCAGGGAAAGCTCAGATCAACCAATCGACTTGTTTTTCGACTTCTGCATTCCAGATAGCATTCAGTATGTGTTTCTCGTTCGAATTTGAGCTGTGGAACCAAATTTGCAGTTCCTGGCTAAATTGAGTTCTTACCTCAATTCTGATATATGCTTGGCTGTAACTTCTCAGGGAAATCTCAGATCAACCAATCGACTTGTTTTTCGGCTTCTGCATCCCAGGTAGCATTCAGTATGTGTTTCTCGTTCGAATTTGAGCTCAGGATCCAAATTTGCAGCTCCTGGCTAAATTGAGTTGTTTCCTCAATTCTGATATATGCTTGGCTGTAACTTCTCAGGGAAAGCTCAGATCAACCAATCGACGTGTTTTGGTCTCTGCATTCCAGATAGCATCCAATATGTGTTTCCCGTTCGAATTTGAGCCCTTGGTTCAAATTTGCAGTTCCTGGCTAAATTGAGTTCTTTCCTCAATTCTGATGTATGCTTGGCTGTAACTTCTCAGGGAAAGCTCAGATCAACCAATCGACTTGATTTTCGACTTCTGCATTCCAGATAGCATTCAGTATGTGTTTCTCGTTCGAATTTGAGCTCTGGATCCAAATTTGCAGTTCCTGGCTAAATTGAGTTCTTTCCTCAATTCTGATATATGCTTGGCTGTAACTTCTCAGGGAAATCTCAGATCAACCAATCGACTTGTTTTCCGGCTTCTGCATCCCAGGTAGCATTCAGTATGTGTTTTTCGTTCGAATTTGAGCTCTGGATCCAAATTTGCAGTTCCTGGCTAAATTGAGTTCTTTCCTCAATTCTGATATATGCTTGGCTGTACCTTCTCAGGGAAAGCTCAGATCAACCAATCGACTTGATTTTCGACTTCTGCATTCCAGATAGCATTCAGTATGTGTTTCTCGTTCGAATTTGAGCTCTGGATCCAAATTTGCAGTTCCTGGCTAAATTGAGTTCTTTCCTCAATTCTGATATATGCTTGGCTGTAACTTCTCAGGAAAATCTCAGATCAACCAATCGACTTGTTTTTCGGCTTCCGCATCCCAGGTAGCATTCAGTATGTGTTTCTCGTTCGAATTTGAGCTCAGGGTCCAAATTTGCAGTTCCTGGCTAAATTGAGTTGTTTCCTCAATTCTGATATATGCTTGGCTGTAACTTCTCAGGGAAAGCTCAGATCAACCAATCGACTTGTTTTTTGGTTTCTGCATTCCAGATAGCATTCACTATGTGTTTCTCGTTCGAATTTGAGCTCTGGATCCAAATTTGCAGTTCCTGGCTAAATTGAGTTGTTTCCTCAATTCTGATATATGCTTGGCTGTAACTTCTCAGGGAAAGCTCAGATCAACCAATAGACTTGTTTTTTGGTTTCTGCATTCCAGATAGCATCCAATATGTGTTTCCCGTTCGAATATGAGCCCTTGGTTCAAATTTACAGTTCCTGGCTAAATTGAGTTCTTTCCTCAATTCTGATATATGCTTGGCTGTAACTACTCAGGGAAATCTCAGATCAACCAATCGACTTGTTTTTTGGTTTCTGCATTCCAGATAGCATTCAGTATGTGTTTCTTGTTCTAATTTGAGCTCTGGATCCAAATTTGCAGTTCCTGGCTAAATTGAGTTCTTTCCTCAATTCTGATATATGCTTGGCTGTAACTTCTCAGGGAAAGCTCAGATCAACCAATCGACTTGTTTTTTGGTTTCTGCATTCCAGGTAGCATTCAGTATGTGTTTCTCGTTCGAATTTGAGCTCAGGATCCAAATTTGCAGTTCCTGGCTAAATTGAGTTGTTTCCTCAATTCTGATATATGCTTGGCTGTAACTTCTCAGGGAAAGCTCAGATCAACCAATCGACGTGTTTTGGTCTCTGCATTCCAGATAGCATCCAATATGTGTTTCCCGTTCGAATTTGAGCCCTTGGTTCAAATTTGCAGTTCCTGGCTAAATTGAGTTCTTTCCTCAATTCTGATGTATGCTTGGCTGTAACTTCTCAGGGAAAGCTCAGATCAACCAATCGACTTGATTTTCGACTTCTGCATTCCAGATAGCATTCAGTATGTGTTTCTCGTTTGAATTTGAGCTCTGGAACCAAATTTGCAGTTCCTGGCTAAATTGAGTTCTTTCCTCAATTCTGATATATGCTTGGCTGTAACTTCTCAGGGACATCTCAGATCGACCAATTGACTTGTTTTTCAGCTTCTGCATCCCAGATAGCATTCAGTATGTGTTTCTCGTTCGAATTTGAGCTCTGGATCCAAATTTGCAGTTCCTGGCTAAATTGTGTTCTTTCCTCAATTCTGATATATGCTTGGCTGTAACTACTCAGGGAAATTTCAGATCAACCAATCGACTTGTTTTTTGGTTTCTGCATTCCAGATAGCATTCACTATGTGTTTCTCGTTCGAATTTGAGCTCAGGATCCAAATTTGCAGTTCCTGGCTAAATTGAGTTGTTTCCTCAATTCTGATATATGCTTGGCTGTAACTTCTCAGGGAAAGCTCAGATCAACCAATAGACTTGTTTTTCGATTTCTGCATCCCAGATAGCATTCAGTATGTGTTTCTCGTTCGAATTTGAGCTCTGGATCCAAATTTGCAGTTCCTGGCTAAATTGAGTTGTTTCCTCAATTCTGATATATGCTTGGCTGTAACTTCTCAGGGAAAGCTCAGATCAACCAATCGACTTGTTTTTTGGTTTCTGCATTCAAGATAGCATTCAATATGTGTTTCCCGTTCGAATTTGAGCCCTTGGTTCAAATTTGCAGTTCCTGGCTAAATTGAGTTCTTTCCTCAATTCTGATATATGCTTGGCTGTAACTTCTCAGGGAAAGCTCAGATCAACCAATCGACTTGTTTTTTGGTTTCTGCATTCCAGATAGCATTCACTATGTGTTTCTCGTTCGAATTTGAGCTCTGGATCCAAATTTGCAGTTCCTGGCTAAATTGAGTTCTTTCCTCAATTCTGATATATGCTTGGCTGTAACTTCTCAGGGAAATCTCAGATCAACCAATCGACTTGTTTTTCGGCTTCTTCATCCCAGGTAGCATTCAGTATGTGTTTCTCGTTCGAATTTGAGCTCAGGATCCAAATTTGCAGTTCCTGGCTAAATTGAGTTGTTTCCTCAATTCTGATATATGCTTGGCTGTAACTTCTCAGGGAAAGCTCAGATCAACCAATCGACGTGTTTTGGTCTCTGCATTCCAGATAGCATCCAATATGTGTTTCCCGTTCGAATTTGAGCCCTTGGTTCAAATTTGCAGTTCCTGGCTAAATTGAGTTCTTTCCTCAATTCTGATGTATGCTTGGCTGTAACTTCTCAGGGAAAGCTCAGATCAACCAATCGACTTGATTTTCGACTTCTGCATTCCAGATAGCATTCAGTATGTGTTTCTCGTTTGAATTTGAGCTCTGGAACCAAATTTGCAGTTCCTGGCTAAATTGAGTTCTTTCCTCAATTCTGATATATGCTTGGCTGTAACTTCTCAGGGACATCTCAGATCGACCAATTGACTAGTTTTTCAGCTTCTGCATCCCAGATAGCATTCAGTATGTGTTTCTCGTTCGAATTTGAGCTCTGGATCCAAATTTGCAGTTCCTGGCTAAATTGTGTTCTTTCCTCAATTCTGATATATGCTTGGCTGTAACTACTCAGGGAAATCTCAGATCAACCAATCGACTTGTTTTTTGGTTTCTGCATTCCAGATAGCATTCAGTATGTGTTTCTTGTTCTAATTTGAGCTCTGGATCCAAATTTGCAGTTCCTGGCTAAATTGAGTTCTTTCCTCAATTCTGATATATGCTTGGCTGTAACTTCTCAGGGAAAGCTCAGATCAACCAATCGACTTGTTTTTTGGTTTCTGCATTCCAGATAGCATTCACTATGTGTTTCTCGTTCGAATTTGAGCTCTGGATCCAAATTTGCAGTTCCTGGCTAAATTGAGTTCTTTCCTCAATTCTGATATATGCTTGGCTGTAACTTCTCAGGGAAATCTCAGATCAACCAATCGACTTGTTTTTCGGCTTCTTCATCCCAGGTAGCATTCAGTATGTGTTTCTCGTTCGAATTTGAGCTCAGGATCCAAATTTGCAGTTCCTGGCTAAATTGAGTTGTTTCCTCAATTCTGATATATGCTTGGCTGTAACTTCTCAGGGAAAGCTCAGATCAACCAATCGACTTGTTTTTCGGTTTCTGCATTCCAGATAGCATTCAGTATGTGTTTCTCGTTCGAATTTGAGCTCTGGATCCAAATTTGCAGTTCCTGGCTAAATTGAGTTGTTTCCTCAATTCTGATATATGCATGGCTGTAACTTCTCAGGGAAAGCTCAGATCAACCAATAGACTTGTTTTTCGATTTCTGCATCCCAGATAGCATTCAGTATGTGTTTCTCGTTCGAATTTGAGCTCTGGATCCAAATTTGCAGTTCCTGGCTAAATTGAGTTGTTTCCTCAATTCTGATATATGCTTGGCTGTAACTTCTCAGGGAAAGCTCAGATCAACCAATCGACTTGTTTTTTGGTCTCTGCATTCCAGATAGCATCCAATATGTGTTTCCCGTTCGAATATGAGCCCTTGGTTCAAATTTGCAGTTCCTGGCTAAATTGAGTTCTTTCCTCCATTCTGATATATGCTTGGCTGTAACTACTCAGGGAAATCTCAGATCAACCAATCGACTTGTTTTTTGGTTTCTGCATTCCAGATAGCATTCAGTATGTGTTTCTCGTTCGAATTTGAGCTCTGGATCCAAATTTGCAGTTCCTGGCTAAATTGAGTTCTTTCCTCAATTCTGATATATGCTTGGCTGTAACTTCTCAGGGAAAGCTCAGATCAACCAATCGACTTGTTTTTTGGTTTCTGCATTCCAGATAGCATTCACTATGTGTTTCTCGTTCGAATTTGAGCTCTGGATCCAAATTTGCAGTTCCTGGCTAAATTGAGTTCTTTTGCCAATTCTGACATACGCTTGGCTGTAACTTCTCAGGGAAAGCTCAGATCAACCAATCCACTTGTTTTTTGGTTTCTGCATTCCAGATAGCATTCAATATGTGTTTCCAGTTCGAATTTGAGCTCTGGATCCAAATTTGCAGTTCCTGGCTAAAATGAGTTGTTTCCTCAATTCTGATATATGCTTGGCTGTAACTTCTCAGGGAAAGCTCAGATCAACCAATCGACTTGTTTTTTGGTTTCTGCATTTCAGATAGCATTCACTATGTGTTTCTCGTTCGAATTTGAGCTCTGGATCCAAATTTGCAGTTCCTGGCTAAATTGAGTTCTTTTGCCAATTCTGACATACGCTTGGCTGTAACTTCTCAGGGAAAGCTCAGATCAACCAATCGACTTGTTTTTTGGTTTCTGCATTCCAAATAGCATCCAATATGTGTTTCTCGTTCAAATTTGGGCCCTTGGTTCAAATTTGCAGTTCCTGGTTAAATTTAGTTCTTTTGCCAATTCTGACCTACGCTTGGCTGTAACTTCTCAGGGATAGCTCAGATCAACAAATCGACTTGTTTTTCGGTTTCTGCATCCCAGATAGCATTCAGTATGTGTTTCTCGTTCGAATTTGAGCTCTGGATCCAAATTTGCAGTTCCTGGCTAAATTGAGTTGTTTCCTCAATTCTGATATATGCTTGGCTGTAACTTCTCAGGGAAAGCTCAGATCAACCAATCGACTTGTTTTTTGGTTTCTGCATTCCAGATAGCATTCACTATGTGTTTCTCGTTCGAATTTGAGCTCTGGATCCAAATTTGCAGTTCCTGGCTAAATTGAGTTGTTTCCTCAATTCTGATATATGCTTGGCTGTAACTTCTCAGGGAAAGCTCAGATCAACCAATCGACTTGTTTTTCGGTTTCTGCATTCCAGATAGCATTCAGTATGTGTTTCTCGTTCGAATTTGAGCTCTGGATCCAAATTTGCAGTTCCTGGCTAAATTGAGTTGTTTCCTCAATTCTGATATATGCATGGCTGTAACTTCTCAGGGAAAGCTCAGATCAACCAATAGACTTGTTTTTCGATTTCTGCATCCCAGATAGCATTCAGTATGTGTTTCTCGTTCGAATTTGAGCTCTGGATCCATATTTGCAGTTCCTGGCTAAATTGAGTTGTTTCCTCAATTCTGATATATGCTTGGCTGTAACTTCTCAGGGAAAGCTCAGATCAACCAATCGACTTGTTTTTTGGTCTCTGCATTCCAGATAGCATCCAATATGTGTTTCCCGTTCGAATATGAGCCCTTGGTTCAAATTTGCAGTTCCTGGCTAAATTGAGTTCTTTCCTCCATTCTGATATATGCTTGGCTGTAACTACTCAGGGAAATCTCAGATCAACCAATCGACTTGTTTTTTGGTTTCTGCATTCCAGATAGCATTCAGTATGTGTTTCTCGTTCGAATTTGAGCTCTGGATCCAAATTTGCAGTTCCTGGCTAAATTGAGTTCTTTCCTCAATTCTGATATATGCTTGGCTGTAACTTCTCAGGGAAAGCTCAGATCAACCAATCGACTTGTTTTTTGGTTTCTGCATTCCAGATAGCATTCACTATGTGTTTCTCGTTCGAATTTGAGCTCTGGATCCAAATTTGCAGTTCCTGGCTAAATTGAGTTCTTTTGCCAATTCTGACATACGCTTGGCTGTAACTTCTCAGGGAAAGCTCAGATCAACCAATCCACTTGTTTTTTGGTTTCTGCATTCCAGATAGCATTCAATATGTGTTTCCAGTTCGAATTTGAGCCCTTGGTTCAAATTTGCAGTTCCTGGCTAAATTGAGTTCTTTCCTCAATTCTGATATATGCTTGGCTGTAACTTCTCAGGGAAAGCTCAGATCAACCAATCGACTTGTTTTCCGACTTCTGCATTCCAGATAGCATTCAGTATGTCTTTCTCGTTCGAATTTGAGCTCTGGATCCAAATTTGCAGTTCCTGGCTAAATTGAGTTCTTTCCTCAATTCTGATATATGCTTGGCTGTAACTACTCAGGGAAATCTCAGATCAACCAATCGACTTGTTTTTTGGTTTCTGCATTCCAGATAGCATTCACTATGTATTTCTCGTTCGAATTTGAGCTCTGGATCCAAATTTGCAGTTCCTGGCTAAATTGAGTTGTTTCCTCAATTCTGATATATGCTTGGCTGTAACTTCTCAGGGAAAGCTCAGATCAACCAATCGACTTGTTTTTTGGTTTCTGCATTCCAGATAGCATTCAATATGTGTTTCCCGTTCGAATTTGAGCCCTTGGTTCAAATTTGCAGTTCCTGGCTAAATTGAGTTCTTTCCTCAATTCTGATGTATGCTTGGCTGTAACTTCTCAGGGAAAGCTCAGATCAACCAATCGACTTGATTTTCGACTTCTGCATTCCAGATAGCATTCAGTATGTGTTTCTCGTTCGAATTTGAGCTCTGGATCCAAATTTGCAGTTCCTGGCTAAATTGAGTTCTTACCTCAATTCTGAAATATGCTTGGCTGTAACTTCTCAGGGAAATCTCAGATCAACCAATCGACTTGTTTTTCGGCTTCTGCATCCCAGGTAGCATTCAGTATGTGTTTCTCGTTCGAATTTGAGCTCAGGATCCAAATTTGCAGTTCCTGGCGAAATTGAGTTGTTTCCTCAATTCTGATATATGCTTGGCTGTAACTTCTCAGGGAAAGCTCAGATCAACCAATCGACTTGTGTTTTGGTCTCTGCATTCTAGATAGCATCCAATATGTGTTTCCCGTTCGAATTTAAGCCCTTGGTTCAAATTTGCAGTTCCTGGCTAAATTGAGTTCTTTCCTCAATTCTGATATATGCTTGGCTGTAACTTCTCAGGGAAAGCTCAGATCAACCAATAGATAGGTTTCTGCATTCCACAGAATTTGAGCTGTGGATCCAAATTTGCAGTTCCTGGCTAAATTGAGTTCTTTCCTCAATTCTGATATATGCTTGGCTGTAACTTCTCAGGGAAAGCTCAGATCAACCAATCGACTTGTTTTTCGACTTCTGCATTCCAGATAGCATTCAGTATGTGTTTCCCGTTCGAATTTGAGCCCTTGGTTCAAATTTGCAGTTCCTGGCTAAATTGAGTTCTTTCCTCAATTCTGATATATGCTTGGCTGTAACTTTTCAAGGAAAGCTCAGATCAACCAATCGACTTGTTTTTTGGTTTCTGCATTCCAAATAGCATCCAATATGTGTTTCTCGTTCAAATTTGGGCCCTTGGTTCAAATTTGCAGTTCCTGGTTAAATTGAGTTCTTTTGCCAATTCTGACCTACGCTTGGCTGTAACTTCTCAGGGATAGCTCAGATCAACAAATCGACTTGTTTTTCGGTTTCTGCATCCCAGATAGCATTCAGTATGTGTTTCTCGTTCGAATTTGAGCTCTGGATCCAAATTTGCAGTTCCTGGCTAAATTGAGTTGTTTCCTCAATTCTGATATATGCTTGGCTGTAACTTCTCAGGGAAAGCTCAGATCAACCAATCGACTTGTTTTTCGACTTCTGCATTCCAGATAGCATTCAGTATGTGTTTCTCGTTCGAATTTGAGCTGTGGATCCAAATTTGCAGTTCCTGGCTAAATTGAGTTCTTTCCTCAATTCTGATATATGCTTGGCTGTAACTTCTCAGGGAAAGTTCAGATCAACCAATCAACTTGTTTTTTGGTTTCTGCATCCCAGATAGCATTCAGTATGTGTTTCTCGTTTGAATTTGAGCTCTGGAACCAAATTTGCAGTTCCTGGCTAAATTGAGTTCTTTCCTCAATTCTGATATATGCTTGGCTGTAACTTCTCAGGGACATCTCAGATCGACCAATTGACTTGTTTTTCAGCTTCTGCATCCCAGATAGCATTCAGTATGTGTTTCTCGTTCGAATTTGAGCTCTGGATCCAAATTTGCAGTTCCTGGCTAAATTGTGTTCTTTCCTCAATTCTGATATATGCTTGGCTGTAACTACTCAGGGAAATTTCAGATCAACCAATCGACTTGTTTTTTGGTTTCTGCATTCCAGATAGCATTCACTATGTGTTTCTCGTTCGAATTTGAGCTCTGGATCCAAATTTGCAGTTCTTGGCTAAATTGAGTTCTTTTGCCAATTCTGACATACACTTGGCTGTAACTTCTCAGGGAAAGCTCAGATCAACCAATAGACTTGTTTTTCGATTTCTGCATCCCAGATAGCATTCAGTATGTGTTTCTCGTTCGAATTTGAGCTCTGGATCCAAATTTGCAGTTCCTGGCTAAATTGAGTTGTTTCCTCAATTCTGATATATGCTTGGCTGTAACTTCTCAGGGAAAGCTCAGATCAACCAATCGACTTGTTTTTTGGTTTCTGCATTCCAGATAGCATTCAGTATGTGTTTCTTGTTCGAATTTGAGCTCTGGATCCAAATTTGCAGTTCCTGGCTAAATTGAGTTGTTTCCTCAATTCTGATATATG
Source organism: Rhabdophis nuchalis (assembly GCA_039707465.1). Taxonomy (NCBI): domain Eukaryota; kingdom Metazoa; phylum Chordata; class Lepidosauria; order Squamata; family Natricidae; genus Rhabdophis; species Rhabdophis nuchalis. The sequence goes on from CM077653.1 coordinate 17,554,359, forward strand.
CATGGCTGTAACTTCTCAGGGAAAGCTCAGATCAACCAATAGACTTGTTTTTCGATTTCTGCATCCCAGATAGCATTCAGTATGTGTTTCTCCTTCGAATTTGAGCTCTGGATCCAAATTTGCAGTTCCTGGCTAAATTGAGTTGTTTCCTCAATTCTGATATATGCTTGGCTGTAACTTCTCAGGGAAAGCTCAGATCAACCAATCGACTTGTTTTTTGGTCTCTGCATTCCAGATAGCATCCAATATGTGTTTCCCGTTCGAATATGAGCCCTTGGTTCAAATTTGCAGTTCCTGGCTAAATTGAGTTCTTTCCTCCATTCTGATATATGCTTGGCTGTAACTACTCAGGGAAATCTCAGATCAACCAATCGACTTGTTTTTTGGTTTCTGCATTCCAGATAGCATTCAGTATGTGTTTCTCGTTCGAATTTGAGCTCTGGATCCAAATTTGCAGTTCCTGGCTAAATTGAGTTCTTTCCTCAATTCTGATATATGCTTGGCTGTAACTTCTCAGGGAAAGCTCAGATCAACCAATCGACTTGTTTTTTGGTTTCTGCATTCCAGATAGCATTCACTATGTGTTTCTCGTTCGAATTTGAGCTCTGGATCCAAATTTGCAGTTCCTGGCTAAATTGAGTTCTTTTGCCAATTCTGACATACGCTTGGCTGTAACTTCTCAGGGAAAGCTCAGATCAACCAATCCACTTGTTTTTTGGTTTCTGCATTCCAGATAGCATTCAATATGTGTTTCCAGTTCGAATTTGAGCCCTTGGTTCAAATTTGCAGTTCCTGGCTAAATTGAGTTCTTTCCTCAATTCTGATATATGCTTGGCTGTAACTTCTCAGGGAAAGCTCAGATCAACCAATCGACTTGTTTTTCGACTTCTGCATTCCAGATAGCATTCAGTATGTGTTTCTCGTTCGAATTTGAGCTGTGGATCCAAATTTGCAGTTCCTGGCTAAATTGAGTTCTTTCCTCAATTCTGATATATGCTTGGCTGTAACTTCTCAGGGAAAGCTCAGATCAACCAATCGACTTGTTTTCCGACTTCTGCATTCCAGATAGCATTCACTATGTATTTCTCGTTCGAATTTGAGCTCTGGATCCAAATTTGCAGTTCCTGGCTAAATTGAGTTGTTTCCTCAATTCTGATATATGCTTGGCTGTAACTTCTCAGGGAAAGCTCAGATCAACCAATCGACTTGTTTTTTGGTTTCTGCATTCCAGATAGCATTCAATATGTGTTTCCCGTTCGAATTTGAGCCCTTGGTTCAAATTTGCAGTTCCTGGCTAAATTGAGTTCTTTCCTCAATTCTGATGTATGCTTGGCTGTAACTTCTCAGGGAAAGCTCAGATCAACCAATCGACTTGATTTTCGACTTCTGCATTCCAGATAGCATTCAGTATGTGTTTCTCGTTCGAATTTGAGCTCTGGATCCAAATTTGCAGTTCCTGGCTAAATTGAGTTCTTACCTCAATTCTGAAATATGCTTGGCTGTAACTTCTCAGGGAAATCTCAGATCAACCAATCGACTTGTTTTTCGGCTTCTGCATCCCAGGTAGCATTCAGTATGTGTTTCTCGTTCGAATTTGAGCTCAGGATCCAAATTTGCAGTTCCTGGCGAAATTGAGTTGTTTCCTCAATTCTGATATATGCTTGGCTGTAACTTCTCAGGGAAAGCTCAGATCAACCAATCGACTTGTGTTTTGGTCTCTGCATTCTAGATAGCATCCAATATGTGTTTCCCGTTCGAATTTAAGCCCTTGGTTCAAATTTGCAGTTCCTGGCTAAATTGAGTTCTTTCCTCAATTCTGATATATGCTTGGCTGTAACTTCTCAGGGAAAGCTCAGATCAACCAATAGATATGTTTCTGCATTCCACAGAATTTGAGCTGTGGATCCAAATTTGCAGTTCCTGGCTAAATTGAGTTCTTTCCTCAATTCTGATATATGCTTGGCTGTAACTTCTCAGGGAAAGCTCAGATCAACCAATCGACTTGTTTTTCGACTTCTGCATTCCAGATAGCATTCAGTATGTGTTTCCCGTTCGAATTTGAGCCCTTGGTTCAAATTTGCAGTTCCTGGCTAAATTGAGTTCTTTCCTCAATTCTGATATATGCTTGGCTGTAACTTTTCAAGGAAAGCTCAGATCAACCAATCGACTTGTTTTTTGGTTTCTGCATTCCAAATAGCATCCAATATGTGTTTCTCGTTCAAATTTGGGCCCTTGGTTCAAATTTGCAGTTCCTGGTTAAATTGAGTTCTTTTGCCAATTCTGACCTACGCTTGGCTGTAACTTCTCAGGGATAGCTCAGATCAACAAATCGACTTGTTTTTCGGTTTCTGCATCCCAGATAGCATTCAGTATGTGTTTCTCGTTCGAATTTGAGCTCTGGATCCAAATTTGCAGTTCCTGGCTAAATTGAGTTGTTTCCTCAATTCTGATATATGCTTGGCTGTAACTTCTCAGGGAAAGCTCAGATCAACCAATCGACTTGTTTTTCGACTTCTGCATTCCAGATAGCATTCAGTATGTGTTTCTCGTTCGAATTTGAGCTGTGGATCCAAATTTGCAGTTCCTGGCTAAATTGAGTTCTTTCCTCAATTCTGATATATGCTTGGCTGTAACTTCTCAGGGAAAGTTCAGATCAACCAATCAACTTGTTTTTTGGTTTCTGCATCCCAGATAGCATTCAGTATGTGTTTCTCGTTTGAATTTGAGCTCTGGAACCAAATTTGCAGTTCCTGGCTAAATTGAGTTCTTTCCTCAATTCTGATATATGCTTAGCTGTAACTTCTCAGGGACATCTCATATCGACCAATTGACTTGTTTTTCAGCTTCTGCATCCCAGATAGCATTCAGTATGTGTTTCTCGTTCGAATTTGAGCTCTGGATCCAAATTTGCAGTTCCTGGCTAAATTGTGTTCTTTCCTCAATTCTGATATATGCTTGGCTGTAACTACTCAGGGAAATTTCAGATCAACCAATCGACTTGTTTTTTGGTTTCTGCATTCCAGATAGCATTCACTATGTGTTTCTCGTTCGAATTTGAGCTCTGGATCCAAATTTGCAGTTCTTGGCTAAATTGAGTTCTTTTGCCAATTCTGACATACACTTGGCTGTAACTTCTCAGGGAAAGCTCAGATCAACCAATAGACTTGTTTTTCGATTTCTGCATCCCAGATAGCATTCAGTATGTGTTTCTCGTTCGAATTTGAGCTCTGGATCCAAATTTGCAGTTCCTGGCTAAATTGAGTTGTTTCCTCAATTCTGATATATGCTTGGCTGTAACTTCTCAGGGAAAGCTCAGATCAACCAATCGACTTGTTTTTTGGTTTCTGCATTCAAGATAGCATTCAATATGTGTTTCCCGTTCGAATTTGAGCCCTTGGTTCAAATTTGCAGTTCCTGGCTAAATTGAGTTCTTTCCTCAATTCTGATATATGCTTGGCTGTAACTTCTCAGGGAAAGCTCAGATCAACCAATCGACTTGTTTTTCGACTTCTGCATTCCAGATAGCATTCAGTATGTGTTTCTCGTTCGAATTTGAGCTGTGGAACCAAATTTGCAGTTCCTGGCTAAATTGAGTTCTTACCTCATTTCTGATATATGCTTGGCTGTAACTTCTCAGGGAAATCTCAGATCAACCAATCGACTTGTTTTTCGGCTTCTGCATCCCAGGTAGCATTCAGTATGTGTTTCTCGTTCGAATTTGAGCTCAGGATCCAAATTTGCAGCTCCTGGCTAAATTGAGTTGTTTCCTCAATTCTGATATATGCTTGGCTGTAACTTCTCAGGGAAAGCTCAGATCAACCAATCGACGTGTTTTGGTCTCTGCATTCCAGATAGCATCCAATATGTGTTTCCCGTTCGAATTTGAGCCCTTGGTTCAAATTTGCAGTTCCTGGCTAAATTGAGTTCTTTCCTCAATTCTGATGTATGCTTGGCTGTAACTTCTCAGGGAAAGCTCAGATCAACCAATCGACTTGATTTTCGACTTCTGCATTCCAGATAGCATTCAGTATGTGTTTCTCGTTCGAATTTGAGCTCTGGATCCAAATTTGCAGTTCCTGGCTAAATTGAGTTCTTTCCTCAATTCTGATATATGCTTGGCTGTAACTTCTCAGGGAAATCTCAGATCAACCAATCGACTTGTTTTCCGGCTTCTGCATCCCAGGTAGCATTCAGTATGTGTTTTTCGTTCGAATTTGAGCTCTGGATCCAAATTTGCAGTTCCTGGCTAAATTGAGTTCTTTCCTCAATTCTGATATATGCTTGGCTGTACCTTCTCAGGGAAAGCTCAGATCAACCAATCGACTTGATTTTCGACTTCTGCATTCCAGATAGCATTCAGTATGTGTTTCTCGTTCGAATTTGAGCTCTGGATCCAAATTTGCAGTTCCTGGCTAAATTGAGTTCTTTCCTCAATTCTGATATATGCTTGGCTGTAACTTCTCAGGGAAATCTCAGATCAACCAATCGACTTGTTTTTCGGCTTCCGCATCCCAGGTAGCATTCAGTATGTGTTTCTCGTTCGAATTTGAGCTCAGGATCCAAATTTGCAGTTCCTGGCTAAATTGAGTTGTTTCCTCAATTCTGATATATGCTTGGCTGTAACTTCTCAGGGAAAGCTCAGATCAACCAATAGACTTGTTTTTTGGTTTCTGCATTCCAGATAGCATCCAATATGTGTTTCCCGTTCGAATATGAGCCCTTGGTTCAAATTTACAGTTCCTGGCTAAATTGAGTTCTTTCCTCAATTCTGATATATGCTTGGCTGTAACTACTCAGGGAAATCTCAGATCAACCAATCGACTTGTTTTTTGGTTTCTGCATTCCAGATAGCATTCAGTATGTGTTTCTTGTTCTAATTTGAGCTCTGGATCCAAATTTGCAGTTCCTGGCTAAATTGAGTTCTTTCCTCAATTCTGATATATGCTTGGCTGTAACTTCTCAGGGAAAGCTCAGATCAACCAATCGACTTGTTTTTTGGTTTCTGCATTCCAGATAGCATTCACTATGTGTTTCTCGTTCGAATTTGAGCTCTGGATCCAAATTTGCAGTTCCTGGCTAAATTGAGTTCTTTCCTCAATTCTGATATATGCTTGGCTGTAACTTCTCAGGGAAATCTCAGATCAACCAATCGACTTGTTTTTCGGCTTCTTCATCCCAGGTAGCATTCAGTATGTGTTTCTCGTTCGAATTTGAGCTCAGGATCCAAATTTGCAGTTCCTGGCTAAATTGAGTTGTTTCCTCAATTCTGATATATGCTTGGCTGTAACTTCTCAGGGAAAGCTCAGATCAACCAATCGACGTGTTTTGGTCTCTGCATTCCAGATAGCATCCAATATGTGTTTCCCGTTCGAATTTGAGCCCTTGGTTCAAATTTGCAGTTCCTGGCTAAATTGAGTTCTTTCCTCAATTCTGATGTATGCTTGGCTGTAACTTCTCAGGGAAAGCTCAGATCAACCAATCGACTTGATTTTCGACTTCTGCATTCCAGATAGCATTCAGTATGTGTTTCTCGTTCGAATTTGAGCTCTGGATCCAAATTTGCAGTTCCTGGCTAAATTGAGTTCTTTCCTCAATTCTGATATATGCTTGGCTGTAACTTCTCAGGGAAATCTCAGATCAACCAATCGACTTGTTTTCCGGCTTCTGCATCCCAGGTAGCATTCAGTATGTGTTTTTCGTTCGAATTTGAGCTCTGGATCCAAATTTGCAGTTCCTGGCTAAATTGAGTTCTTTCCTCAATTCTGATATATGCTTGGCTGTAACTTCTCAGGGAAATCTCAGATCAACCAATCGACTTGTTTTTCGGCTTCCGCATCCCAGGTAGCATTCAGTATGTGTTTCTCGTTCGAATTTGAGCTCAGGATCCAAATTTGCAGTTCCTGGCTAAATTGAGTTGTTTCCTCAATTCTGATATATGCTTGGCTGTAACTTCTCAGGGAAAGCTCAGATCAACCAATAGACTTGTTTTTTGGTTTCTGCATTCCAGATAGCATCCAATATGTGTTTCCCGTTCGAATATGAGCCCTTGGTTCAAATTTACAGTTCCTGGCTAAATTGAGTTCTTTCCTCAATTCTGATATATGCTTGGCTGTAACTACTCAGGGAAATCTCAGATCAACCAATCGACTTGTTTTTTGGTTTCTGCATCCCAGATAGCATTCAGTATGTGTTTCTTGTTCTAATTTGAGCTCTGGATCCAAATTTGCAGTTCCTGGCTAAATTGAGTTCTTTCCTCAATTCTGATATATGCTTGGCTGTAACTTCTCAGGGAAAGCTCAGATCAACCAATCGACTTGTTTTTTGGTTTCTGCATTCCAGATAGCATTCACTATGTGTTTCTCGTTCGAATTTGAGCTCTGGATCCAAATTTGCAGTTCCTGGCTAAATTGAGTTCTTTCCTCAATTCTGATATATGCTTGGCTGTAACTTCTCAGGGAAATCTCAGATCAACCAATCGACTTGTTTTTCGGCTTCTTCATCCCAGGTAGCATTCAGTATGTGTTTCTCGTTCGAATTTGAGCTCAGGATCCAAATTTGCAGTTCCTGGCTAAATTGAGTTGTTTCCTCAATTCTGATATATGCTTGGCTGTAACTTCTCAGGGAAAGCTCAGATCAACCAATCGACTTGTTTTTTGGTCTCTGCATTCCAGATAGCATCCAATATGTGTTTCCCGTACGAATATTAGCCCTTGGTTCAAATTTGCAGTTCCTGGCTAAATTGAGTTCTTTCCTCCATTCTGATATATGCTTGGCTGTAACTACTCAGGGAAATCTCAGATCAACCAATCGACTTGTTTTTTGGTTTCTGCATTCCAGATAGCATTCAGTATGTGTTTCTCGTTCGAATTTAAGCTCTGGATCCAAATTTGCAGTTCCTGGCTAAATTGTGTTCTTTCCTCAATTCTGATATATGCTTGGCTGTAACTACTCAGGGAAATTTCAGATCAACCAATCGACTTGTTTTTTGGTTTCTGCATTCCAGATAGCATTCACTATGTGTTTCTCGTTCGAATTTGAGCTCTGGATCCAAATTTGCAGTTCTTGGCTAAATTGAGTTCTTTTGCCAATTCTGACATACACTTGGCTGTAACTTCTCAGGGAAAGCTCAGATCAACCAATAGACTTGTTTTTCGATTTCTGCATCCCAGATAGCATTCAGTATGTGTTTCTCGTTCGAATTTGAGCTCTGGATCCAAATTTGCAGTTCCTGGCTAAATTGAGTTGTTTCCTCAATTCTGATATATGCTTGGCTGTAACTTCTCAGGGAAAGCTCAGATCAACCAATCGACTTGTTTTTTGGTTTCTGCATTCAAGATAGCATTCAATATGTGTTTCCCGTTCGAATTTGAGCCCTTGGTTCAAATTTGCAGTTCCTGGCTAAATTGAGTTCTTTCCTCAATTCTGATATATGCTTGGCTGTAACTTCTCAGGGAAAGCTCAGATCAACCAATCGACTTGTTTTTCGACTTCTGCATTCCAGATAGCATTCAGTATGTGTTTCTCGTTCGAATTTGAGCTGTGGAACCAAATTTGCAGTTCCTGGCTAAATTGAGTTCTTACCTCATTTCTGATATATGCTTGGCTGTAACTTCTCAGGGAAATCTCAGATCAACCAATCGACTTGTTTTTCGGCTTCTGCATCCCAGGTAGCATTCAGTATGTGTTTCTCGTTCGAATTTGAGCTCAGGATCCAAATTTGCAGCTCCTGGCTAAATTGAGTTGTTTCCTCAATTCTGATATATGCTTGGCTGTAACTTCTCAGGGAAAGCTCAGATCAACCAATCGACGTGTTTTGGTCTCTGCATTCCAGATAGCATCCAATATGTGTTTCCCGTTCGAATTTGAGCCCTTGGTTCAAATTTGCAGTTCCTGGCTAAATTGAGTTCTTTCCTCAATTCTGATGTATGCTTGGCTGTAACTTCTCAGGGAAAGCTCAGATCAACCAATCGACTTGATTTTCGACTTCTGCATTCCAGATAGCATTCAGTATGTGTTTCTCGTTCGAATTTGAGCTCTGGATCCAAATTTGCAGTTCCTGGCTAAATTGAGTTCTTTCCTCAATTCTGATATATGCTTGGCTGTAACTTCTCAGGGAAATCTCAGATCAACCAATCGACTTGTTTTCCGGCTTCTGCATCCCAGGTAGCATTCAGTATGTGTTTTTCGTTCGAATTTGAGCTCTGGATCCAAATTTGCAGTTCCTGGCTAAATTGAGTTCTTTCCTCAATTCTGATATATGCTTGGCTGTACCTTCTCAGGGAAAGCTCAGATCAACCAATCGACTTGATTTTCGACTTCTGCATTCCAGATAGCATTCAGTATGTGTTTCTCGTTCGAATTTGAGCTCTGGATCCAAATTTGCAGTTCCTGGCTAAATTGAGTTCTTTCCTCAATTCTGATATATGCTTGGCTGTAACTTCTCAGGGAAATCTCAGATCAACCAATCGACTTGTTTTTCGGCTTCCGCATCCCAGGTAGCATTCAGTATGTGTTTCTCGTTCGAATTTGAGCTCAGGATCCAAATTTGCAGTTCCTGGCTAAATTGAGTTGTTTCCTCAATTCTGATATATGCTTGGCTGTAACTTCTCAGGGAAAGCTCAGATCAACCAATAGACTTGTTTTTTGGTTTCTGCATTCCAGATAGCATCCAATATGTGTTTCCCGTTCGAATATGAGCCCTTGGTTCAAATTTACAGTTCCTGGCTAAATTGAGTTCTTTCCTCAATTCTGATATATGCTTGGCTGTAACTACTCAGGGAAATCTCAGATCAACCAATCGACTTGTTTTTTGGTTTCTGCATTCCAGATAGCATTCAGTATGTGTTTCTTGTTCTAATTTGAGCTCTGGATCCAAATTTGCAGTTCCTGGCTAAATTGAGTTCTTTCCTCAATTCTGATATATGCTTGGCTGTAACTTCTCAGGGAAAGCTCAGATCAACCAATCGACTTGTTTTTTGGTTTCTGCATTCCAGATAGCATTCACTATGTGTTTCTCGTTCGAATTTGAGCTCTGGATCCAAATTTGCAGTTCCTGGCTAAATTGAGTTCTTTCCTCAATTCTGATATATGCTTGGCTGTAACTTCTCAGGGAAATCTCAGATCAACCAATCGACTTGTTTTTCGGCTTCTTCATCCCAGGTAGCATTCAGTATGTGTTTCTCGTTCGAATTTGAGCTCAGGATCCAAATTTGCAGTTCCTGGCTAAATTGAGTTGTTTCCTCAATTCTGATATATGCTTGGCTGTAACTTCTCAGGGAAAGCTCAGATCAACCAATCGACGTGTTTTGGTCTCTGCATTCCAGATAGCATCCAATATGTGTTTCCCGTTCGAATTTGAGCCCTTGGTTCAAATTTGCAGTTCCTGGCTAAATTGAGTTCTTTCCTCAATTCTGATGTATGCTTGGCTGTAACTTCTCAGGGAAAGCTCAGATCAACCAATCGACTTGATTTTCGACTTCTGCATTCCAGATAGCATTCAGTATGTGTTTCTCGTTCGAATTTGAGCTCTGGATCCAAATTTGCAGTTCCTGGCTAAATTGAGTTCTTTCCTCAATTCTGATATATGCTTGGCTGTAACTTCTCAGGGAAATCTCAGATCAACCAATCGACTTGTTTTCCGGCTTCTGCATCCCAGGTAGCATTCAGTATGTGTTTTTCGTTCGAATTTGAGCTCTGGATCCAAATTTGCAGTTCCTGGCTAAATTGAGTTCTTTCCTCAATTCTGATATATGCTTGGCTGTAACTTCTCAGGGAAATCTCAGATCAACCAATCGACTTGTTTTTCGGCTTCCGCATCCCAGGTAGCATTCAGTATGTGTTTCTCGTTCGAATTTGAGCTCAGGATCCAAATTTGCAGTTCCTGGCTAAATTGAGTTGTTTCCTCAATTCTGATATATGCTTGGCTGTAACTTCTCAGGGAAAGCTCAGATCAACCAATAGACTTGTTTTTTGGTTTCTGCATTCCAGATAGCATCCAATATGTGTTTCCCGTTCGAATATGAGCCCTTGGTTCAAATTTACAGTTCCTGGCTAAATTGAGTTCTTTCCTCAATTCTGATATATGCTTGGCTGTAACTACTCAGGGAAATCTCAGATCAACCAATCGACTTGTTTTTTGGTTTCTGCATCCCAGATAGCATTCAGTATGTGTTTCTTGTTCTAATTTGAGCTCTGGATCCAAATTTGCAGTTCCTGGCTAAATTGAGTTCTTTCCTCAATTCTGATATATGCTTGGCTGTAACTTCTCAGGGAAAGCTCAGATCAACCAATCGACTTGTTTTTTGGTTTCTGCATTCCAGATAGCATTCACTATGTGTTTCTCGTTCGAATTTGAGCTCTGGATCCAAATTTGCAGTTCCTGGCTAAATTGAGTTCTTTCCTCAATTCTGATATATGCTTGGCTGTAACTTCTCAGGGAAATCTCAGATCAACCAATCGACTTGTTTTTCGGCTTCTTCATCCCAGGTAGCATTCAGTATGTGTTTCTCGTTCGAATTTGAGCTCAGGATCCAAATTTGCAGTTCCTGGCTAAATTGAGTTGTTTCCTCAATTCTGATATATGCTTGGCTGTAACTTCTCAGGGAAAGCTCAGATCAACCAATCGACTTGTTTTTTGGTCTCTGCATTCCAGATAGCATCCAATATGTGTTTCCCGTACGAATATTAGCCCTTGGTTCAAATTTGCAGTTCCTGGCTAAATTGAGTTCTTTCCTCCATTCTGATATATGCTTGGCTGTAACTACTCAGGGAAATCTCAGATCAACCAATCGACTTGTTTTTTGGTTTCTGCATTCCAGATAGCATTCAGTATGTGTTTCTCGTTCGAATTTAAGCTCTGGATCCAAATTTGCAGTTCCTGGCTAAAATGAGTTGTTTCCTCAATTCTGATATATGCTTGGCTGTAACTTCTCAGGGAAAGCTCAGATCAACCAATCGACTTGTTTTTTGGTTTCTGCATTTCAGATAGCATTCACTATGTGTTTCTCGTTCGAATTTGAGCTCTGGATCCAAATTTGCAGTTCCTGGCTAAAATGAGTTGTTTCCTCAATTCTGATATATGCTTGGCTGTAACTTCTCAGGGAAAGCTCAGATCAACCAATCGACTTGTTTTTTGGTTTCTGCATTTCAGATAGCATTCACTATGTGTTTCTCGTTCGAATTTGAGCTCTGGATCCAAATTTGCAGTTCCTGGCTAAATTGAGTTCTTTCCTCAATTCTGATATATGCTTGGCTGTAACTTCTCAGGGAAATCTCAGATCAACCAATCGACTTGTTTTTCGGCTTCTGCATCCCAGGTAGCATTCAGTATGTGTTTCCCGTTCGAATTTGAGCCCTTGGTTCAAATTTGCAGTTCCTGGCTAAATTGAGTTCTTTCCTCAATTCTGATATATGCTTGGCTGTAACTTCTCAGGGAAAACTCAGATCAACCAATCGACTTGTTTTTCGACTTCTGCATTCCAGATAGCATTCAGTATGTGTTTCTCGTTCGAATTTGAGCTGTGGATCCAAATTTGCAGTTCCTGGCTAAATTGAGTTCTTACCTCAATTCTGATATATGCTTGGCTGTAACTTCTCAGGGAAAGCTCAGATCAACCAATCGACTTGTGTTTTGGTCTCTGCATTCCAGATAGCATCCAATATGTGTTTCCCGTTCGAATTTGAGCCCTTGGTTCAAATTTGCCGTTCCTGGCTAAATTGAGTTCTTTCCTCAATTCTGATGTATGCTTGGCTGTAACTTCGCAGGGAAAGCTCAGATCAACCAATCGACTTGATTTTCGACTTCTGCATCCCAGGTAGCATTCAGTATGTGTTTCTCGTTCGAATTTGAGCTCAGGATCCAAATTTGCAGTTCCTGGCTAAATTGAGTTGTTTCCTCAATTCTGATATATGCTTGGCTGTAACTTCTCAGGGAAAGCTCAGATCAACCAATCGACTTGTGTTTTGGTCTCTGCATTCCAGATAGCATCCAATATGTGTTTCCCGTTCGAATTTGAGCCCTTGGTTCAAATTTGCAGTTCCTGGCTAAATTGAGTTCTTTCCTCAATTCTGATGTATGCTTGGCTGTAACTTCTCAGGGAAAGCTCAGATCAACCAATCGACTTGATTTTCGACTTCTGCATTCCAGATAGCATTCAGTATGTGTTTCTCGTTCGAATTTGAGCTCTGGATCCAAATTTGCAGTTCCTGGCTAAATTGAGTTCTTTCCTCAATTCTGATATATGCTTGGCTGTAACTTCTCAGGGCAAGCTCAGATCAACCAATCGACTTGTTTTTTGGTCTCTGCATTCCAGATAGCATCCAATATGTGTTTCCCGTTCGAATATGAGCCCTTGGTTCAAATTTGCAGTTCCTGGCTAAATTGAGTTCTTTCCTCCATTCTGATATATGCTTGGCTGTAACTACTCAGGGAAATCTCAGATCAACCAATCGACTTGTTTTTTGGTTTCTGCATTCCAGATAGCATTCAGTATGTGTTTCTCGTTCGAATTTGAGCTCTGGATCCAAATTTGCAGTTCCTGGCTAAATTGAGTTCTTTCCTCAATTATGATATATGCTTGGCTGTAACTTCTCAGGGAAAGCTCAGATCAACCAATCGACTTGTTTTTTGGTTTCTGCATTCCAGATAGCATTCACTATGTGTTTCTCGTTCGAATTTGAGCTCTGGATCCAAATTTGCAGTTCCTGGCTAAATTGAGTTCTTTCCTCAATTCTGATATATGCTTGGCTGTAACTTCTCAGGGAAATCTCAGATCAACCAATCGACTTGTTTTTCGGCTTCTGCATCCCAGGTAGCATTCAGTATGTGTTTCTCGTTCGAATTTGAGCTCAGGATCCAAATTTGCAGTTCCTGGCTAAATTGAGTTCTTTCCTCAATTCTGATATATGCTTGGCTGTAACTTCTCAGGGAAAGCTCAGATCAACCAATCGACTTGTTTTTTGGTTTCTGCCTTCCAGATAGCATTCACTATGTGTTTCTCGTTCGAATTTGAGCTCTGGATCCAAATTTGCAGTTCCTGGCTAAATTGAGTTCTTTCCTCAATTCTGATATATGCTTGGCTGTAACTTCTCAGGGAAAGCTCAGATCAACCAATCGACTTGTTTTTTGGTTTCTGCATTCCAGATAGGATTCACTATGTGTTTCTCGTTCGAATTTGAGCTCTGGATCCAAATTTGCAGTTCCTGGCTAAATTGAGTTTTTTCCTCAATTCTGATATATGCTTGGCTGTAACTTCTCAGGGAAATCTCAGATCAACCAATCGACTTGTTTTTTGGTTTCTGCATTCCAGATAGCATTCAGTATGTGTTTCTCGTTCGAATTTGAGCTCTGGATCCAAATTTGCAGTTCCTGGCTAAATTGAGTTCTTTCCTCAATTCTGATATATGCTTGGCTTTAACTTCTCAGGGAAATCTCAGATCAACCAATCGACTTGTTTTTCGGCTTCTTCATCCCAGGTAGCATTCAGTATGTGTTTCTCGTTCGAATTTGAGCTCAGGATCCAAATTTGCAGTTCCTGGCTAAATTGAGTTGTTTCCTCAATTCTGATATATGCTTGGCTGTAACTTCTCAGGGAAAGCTCAGATCAACCAATCGACTTGTTTTTTGGTCTCTGCATTCCAGATAGCATCCAATATGTGTTTCCCGTTCGAATATGAGCCCTTGGTTCAAATTTGCAGTTCCTGGCTTAATTGAGTTCTTTCCTCCATTCTGATATATGCTTGGCTGTAACTACTCAGGGAAATCTCAGATCAACCAATCGACTTGTTTTTTGGTTTCTGCATTCCAGATAGCATTCAGTATGTGTTTCTCGTTCGAATTTGAGCTCTGGATCCAAATTTGCAGTTCCTGGCTAAATTGAGTTCTTTCCTCAATTCTGATATATGCTTGGCTGTAACTTCTCAGGGAAAGCTCAGATCAACCAATCGACTTGTTTTTTGGTTTCTGCATTCCAGAGAGCATTCACTATGTGTTTCTCGTTCGAATTTGAGCTCTGGATCCAAATTTGCAGTTCCTGGCTAAATTGAGTTCTTTCCTCAATTCTGATATATGCTTGGCTGTAACTTCTCAGGGAAATCTCAGATCAACCAATCGACTTGTTTTTCGGCTTCTGCATCCCAGGTAGCATTCAGTATGTGTTTCCCGTTCGAATTTGAGCCCTTGGTTCAAATTTGCAGTTCCTGGCTAAATTGAGTTCTTTCCTCAATTCTGATATATGCTTGGCTGTAACTTCTCAGGGAAAGCTCAGATCAACCAATCGACTTGTTTTTCGACTTCTGCATTCCAGATAGCATTCAGTATGTGTTTCTCGTTCGAATTTGAGCTGTGGATCCAAATTTGTAGTTCCTGGCTAAATTGAGTTCTTACCTCAATTCTGATATATGCTTGGCTGTAACTTCTCAGGGAAAGCTCAGATCAACCAATCGACTTGTGTTTTGGTCTCTGCATTCCAGATAGCATCCAATATGTGTTTCCCGTTCGAATTTGAGCCCTTGGTTCAAATTTGCAGTTCCTGGCTAAATTGAGTTCTTTCCTCAATTCTGATGTATGCTTGGCTGTAACTTCTCAGGGAAAGCTCAGATCAACCAATCGACTTGATTTTCGACTTCTGCATTCCAGATAGCATTCAGTATGTGTTTCTCGTTCGAATTTGAGCTCTGGATCCAAATTTGCAGTTCCTGGCTAAATTGAGTTCTTTCCTCAATTCTGATATATGCTTGGCTGTAACTTCTCAGGGAAATCTCAGATCAACCAATCGACTTGTTTTTCGGCTTCTGCATCCCAGGTAGCATTCAGTATGTGTTTCTCGTTCGAATTTGAGCTCAGGATCCAAATTTGCAGTTCCTGGCTAAATTGAGTTGTTTCCTCAATTCTGATATATGCTTGGCTGTAACTTCTCAGGGAAAGCTCAGATCAACCAATCGACTTGTTTTTTGGTTTCTGCATTCCAGAGAGCATTCACTATGTGTTTCTCGTTCGAATTTGAGCTCTGGATCCAAATTTGCAGTTCCTGGCTAAATTGAGTTCTTTCCTCAATTCTGATATATGCTTGGCTGTAACTTCTCAGGGAAATCTCAGATCAACCAATCGACTTGTTTTTCGGCTTCTGCATCCCAGGTAGCATTCAGTATGTGTTTCTCGTTCGAATTTGAGCTCAGGATCCAAATTTGCAGTTCCTGGCTAAATTGAGTTCTTTCCTCAATTCTGATATATGCTTGGCTGTAACTTCTCAGGGAAAGCTCAGATCAACCAATCGACTTGTTTTTTGGTTTCTGCCTTCCAGATAGCATTCACTATGTGTTTCTCGTTCGAATTTGAGCTCTGGATCCAAATTTGCAGTTCCTGGCTAAATTGAGTTCTTTCCTCAATTCTGATATATGCTTGGCTGTAACTTCTCAGGGAAAGCTCAGATCAACCAATCGACTTGTTTTTTGGTTTCTGCATTCCAGATAGGATTCACTATGTGTTTCTCGTTCGAATTTGAGCTCTGGATCCAAATTTGCAGTTCCTGGCTAAATTGAGTTTTTTCCTCAATTCTGATATATGCTTGGCTGTAACTTCTCAGGGAAATCTCAGATCAACCAATCGACTTGTTTTTTGGTTTCTGCATTCCAGATAGCATTCAGTATGTGTTTCTCGTTCGAATTTGAGCTCTGGATCCAAATTTGCAGTTCCTGGCTAAATTGAGTTCTTTCCTCAATTCTGATATATGCTTGGCTGTAACTTCTCAGGGAAATCTCAGATCAACCAATCGACTTGTTTTTCGGCTTCTGCATCCCAGGTAGCATTCAGTATGTGTTTCCCGTTCGAATTTGAGCCCTTGGTTCAAATTTGCAGTTCCTGGCTAAATTGAGTTCTTTCCTCAATTCTGATATATGCTTGGCTGTAACTTCTCAGGGAAAGCTCAGATCAACCAATCGACTTGTTTTTCGACTTCTGCATTCCAGATAGCATTCAGTATGTGTTTCTCGTTCGAATTTGAGCTGTGGATCCAAATTTGTAGTTCCTGGCTAAATTGAGTTCTTACCTCAATTCTGATATATGCTTGGCTGTAACTTCTCAGGGAAAGCTCAGATCAACCAATCGACTTGTGTTTTGGTCTCTGCATTCCAGATAGCATCCAATATGTGTTTCCCGTTCGAATTTGAGCCCTTGGTTCAAATTTGCAGTTCCTGGCTAAATTGAGTTCTTTCCTCAATTCTGATGTATGCTTGGCTGTAACTTCTCAGGGAAAGCTCAGATCAACCAATCGACTTGATTTTCGACTTCTGCATTCCAGATAGCATTCAGTATGTGTTTCTCGTTCGAATTTGAGCTCTGGATCCAAATTTGCAGTTCCTGGCTAAATTGAGTTCTTTCCTCAATTCTGATATATGCTTGGCTGTAACTTCTCAGGGAAATCTCAGATCAACCAATCGACTTGTTTTTCGGCTTCTGCATCCCAGGTAGCATTCAGTATGTGTTTCTCGTTCGAATTTGAGCTCAGGATCCAAATTTGCAGTTCCTGGCTAAATTGAGTTGTTTCCTCAATTCTGATATATGCTTGGCTGTAACTTCTCAGGGAAAGCTCAGATCAACCAATCGACTTGTTTTTTGGTTTCTGCATTCCAGAGAGCATTCACTATGTGTTTCTCGTTCGAATTTGAGCTCTGGATCCAAATTTGCAGTTCCTGGCTAAATTGAGTTCTTTCCTCAATTCTGATATATGCTTGGCTGTAACTTCTCAGGGAAATCTCAGATCAACCAATCGACTTGTTTTTCGGCTTCTGCATCCCAGGTAGCATTCAGTATGTGTTTCTCGTTCGAATTTGAGCTCAGGATCCAAATTTGCAGTTCCTGGCTAAATTGAGTTCTTTCCTCAATTCTGATATATGCTTGGCTGTAACTTCTCAGGGAAAGCTCAGATCAACCAATCGACTTGTTTTTTGGTTTCTGCCTTCCAGATAGCATTCACTATGTGTTTCTCGTTCGAATTTGAGCTCTGGATCCAAATTTGCAGTTCCTGGCTAAATTGAGTTCTTTCCTCAATTCTGATATATGCTTGGCTGTAACTTCTCAGGGAAAGCTCAGATCAACCAATCGACTTGTTTTTTGGTTTCTGCATTCCAGATAGGATTCACTATGTGTTTCTCGTTCGAATTTGAGCTCTGGATCCAAATTTGCAGTTCCTGGCTAAATTGAGTTTTTTCCTCAATTCTGATATATGCTTGGCTGTAACTTCTCAGGGAAATCTCAGATCAACCAATCGACTTGTTTTTTGGTTTCTGCATTCCAGATAGCATTCAGTATGTGTTTCTCGTTCGAATTTGAGCTCTGGATCCAAATTTGCAGTTCCTGGCTAAATTGAGTTCTTTCCTCAATTCTGATATATGCTTGGCTGTAACTTCTCAGGGAAATCTCAGATCAACCAATCGACTTGTTTTTCGGCTTCTTCATCCCAGGTAGCATTCAGTATGTGTTTCTCGTTCGAATTTGAGCTCAGGATCCAAATTTGCAGTTCCTGGCTAAATTGAGTTGTTTCCTCAATTCTGATATATGCTTGGCTGTAACTTCTCAGGGAAAGCTCAGATCAACCAATCGACTTGTTTTTTGGTCTCTGCATTCCAGATAGCATCCAATATGTGTTTCCCGTTCGAATATGAGCCCTTGGTTCAAATTTGCAGTTCCTGGCTTAATTGAGTTCTTTCCTCCATTCTGATATATGCTTGGCTGTAACTACTCAGGGAAATCTCAGATCAACCAATCGACTTGTTTTTTGGTTTCTGCATTCCAGATAGCATTCAGTATGTGTTTCTCGTTCGAATTTGAGCTCTGGATCCAAATTTGCAGTTCCTGGCTAAATTGAGTTCTTTCCTCAATTCTGATATATGCTTGGCTGTAACTTCTCAGGGAAAGCTCAGATCAACCAATCGACTTGTTTTTTGGTTTCTGCATTCCAGAGAGCATTCACTATGTGTTTCTCGTTCGAATTTGAGCTCTGGATCCAAATTTGCAGTTCCTGGCTAAATTGAGTTCTTTCCTCAATTCTGATATATGCTTGGCTGTAACTTCTCAGGGAAATCTCAGATCAACCAATCGACTTGTTTTTCGGCTTCTGCATCCCAGGTAGCATTCAGTATGTGTTTCCCGTTCGAATTTGAGCCCTTGGTTCAAATTTGCAGTTCCTGGCTAAATTGAGTTCTTTCCTCAATTCTGATATATGCTTGGCTGTAACTTCTCAGGGAAAGCTCAGATCAACCAATCGACTTGTTTTTCGACTTCTGCATTCCAGATAGCATTCAGTATGTGTTTCTCGTTCGAATTTGAGCTGTGGATCCAAATTTGTAGTTCCTGGCTAAATTGAGTTCTTACCTCAATTCTGATATATGCTTGGCTGTAACTTCTCAGGGAAAGCTCAGATCAACCAATCGACTTGTGTTTTGGTCTCTGCATTCCAGATAGCATCCAATATGTGTTTCCCGTTCGAATTTGAGCCCTTGGTTCAAATTTGCAGTTCCTGGCTAAATTGAGTTCTTTCCTCAATTCTGATGTATGCTTGGCTGTAACTTCTCAGGGAAAGCTCAGATCAACCAATCGACTTGATTTTCGACTTCTGCATTCCAGATAGCATTCAGTATGTGTTTCTCGTTCGAATTTGAGCTCTGGATCCAAATTTGCAGTTCCTGGCTAAATTGAGTTCTTTCCTCAATTCTGATATATGCTTGGCTGTAACTTCTCAGGGAAATCTCAGATCAACCAATCGACTTGTTTTTCGGCTTCTGCATCCCAGGTAGCATTCAGTATGTGTTTCCCGTTCGAATTTGAGCCCTTGGTTCAAATTTGCAGTTCCTGGCTAAATTGAGTTCTTTCCTCAATTCTGATATATGCTTGGCTGTAACTTCTCAGGGAAAGCTCAGATCAACCAATCGACTTGTGTTTTGGTCTCTGCATTCCAGATAGCATCCAATATGTGTTTCCCGTTCGAATTTGAGCCCTTGGTTCAAATTTGCCGTTCCTGGCTAAATTGAGTTCTTTCCTCAATTCTGATGTATGCTTGGCTGTAACTTCGCAGGGAAAGCTCAGATCAACCAATCGACTTGATTTTCGACTTCTGCATCCCAGGTAGCATTCAGTATGTGTTTCTCGTTCGAATTTGAGCTCAGGATCCAAATTTGCAGTTCCTGGCTAAATTGAGTTGTTTCCTCAATTCTGATATATGCTTGGCTGTAACTTCTCAGGGAAAGCTCAGATCAACCAATCGACTTGTGTTTTGGTCTCTGCATTCCAGATAGCATCCAATATGTGTTTCCCGTTCGAATTTGAGCCCTTGGTTCAAATTTGCAGTTCCTGGCTAAATTGAGTTCTTTCCTCAATTCTGATGTATGCTTGGCTGTAACTTCTCAGGGAAAGCTCAGATCAACCAATCGACTTGATTTTCGACTTCTGCATTCCAGATAGCATTCAGTATGTGTTTCTCGTTCGAATTTGAGCTCTGGATCCAAATTTGCAGTTCCTGGCTAAATTGAGTTCTTTCCTCAATTCTGATATATGCTTGGCTGTAACTTCTCAGGGAAAGCTCAGATCAACCAATCGACTTGTTTTTTGGTCTCTGCATTCCAGATAGCATCCAATATGTGTTTCCCGTTCGAATATGAGCCCTTGGTTCAAATTTGCAGTTCCTGGCTAAATTGAGTTCTTTCCTCCATTCTGATATATGCTTGGCTGTAACTACTCAGGGAAATCTCAGATCAACCAATCGACTTGTTTTTTGGTTTCTGCATTCCAGATAGCATTCAGTATGTGTTTCTCGTTCGAATTTGAGCTCTGGATCCAAATTTGCAGTTCCTGGCTAAATTGAGTTCTTTCCTCAATTATGATATATGCTTGGCTGTAACTTCTCAGGGAAAGCTCAGATCAACCAATCGACTTGTTTTTTGGTTTCTGCATTCCAGATAGCATTCACTATGTGTTTCTCGTTCGAATTTGAGCTCTGGATCCAAATTTGCAGTTCCTGGCTAAATTGAGTTCTTTCCTCAATTCTGATATATGCTTGGCTGTAACTTCTCAGGGAAATCTCAGATCAACCAATCGACTTGTTTTTCGGCTTCTGCATCCCAGGTAGCATTCAGTATGTGTTTCTCGTTCGAATTTGAGCTCAGGATCCAAATTTGCAGTTCCTGGCTAAATTGAGTTCTTTCCTCAATTCTGATATATGCTTGGCTGTAACTTCTCAGGGAAAGCTCAGATCAACCAATCGACTTGTTTTTTGGTTTCTGCCTTCCAGATAGCATTCACTATGTGTTTCTCGTTCGAATTTGAGCTCTGGATCCAAATTTGCAGTTCCTGGCTAAATTGAGTTCTTTCCTCAATTCTGATATATGCTTGGCTGTAACTTCTCAGGGAAAGCTCAGATCAACCAATCGACTTGTTTTTTGGTTTCTGCATTCCAGATAGGATTCACTATGTGTTTCTCGTTCGAATTTGAGCTCTGGATCCAAATTTGCAGTTCCTGGCTAAATTGAGTTTTTTCCTCAATTCTGATATATGCTTGGCTGTAACTTCTCAGGGAAATCTCAGATCAACCAATCGACTTGTTTTTTGGTTTCTGCATTCCAGATAGCATTCAGTATGTGTTTCTCGTTCGAATTTGAGCTCTGGATCCAAATTTGCAGTTCCTGGCTAAATTGAGTTCTTTCCTCAATTCTGATATATGCTTGGCTGTAACTTCTCAGGGAAATCTCAGATCAACCAATCGACTTGTTTTTCGGCTTCTTCATCCCAGGTAGCATTCAGTATGTGTTTCTCGTTCGAATTTGAGCTCAGGATCCAAATTTGCAGTTCCTGGCTAAATTGAGTTGTTTCCTCAATTCTGATATATGCTTGGCTGTAACTTCTCAGGGAAAGCTCAGATCAACCAATCGACTTGTTTTTTTGGTCTCTGCATTCCAGATAGCATCCAATATGTGTTTCCCGTTCGAATATGAGCCCTTGGTTCAAATTTGCAGTTCCTGGCTTAATTGAGTTCTTTCCTCCATTCTGATATATGCTTGGCTGTAACTACTCAGGGAAATCTCAGATCAACCAATCGACTTGTTTTTTGGTTTCTGCATTCCAGATAGCATTCAGTATGTGTTTCTCGTTCGAATTTGAGCTCTGGATCCAAATTTGCAGTTCCTGGCTAAATTGAGTTCTTTCCTCAATTCTGATATATGCTTGGCTGTAACTTCTCAGGGAAAGCTCAGATCAACCAATCGACTTGTTTTTTGGTTTCTGCATTCCAGAGAGCATTCACTATGTGTTTCTCGTTCGAATTTGAGCTCTGGATCCAAATTTGCAGTTCCTGGCTAAATTGAGTTCTTTCCTCAATTCTGATATATGCTTGGCTGTAACTTCTCAGGGAAATCTCAGATCAACCAATCGACTTGTTTTTCGGCTTCTGCATCCCAGGTAGCATTCAGTATGTGTTTCCCGTTCGAATTTGAGCCCTTGGTTCAAATTTGCAGTTCCTGGCTAAATTGAGTTCTTTCCTCAATTCTGATATATGCTTGGCTGTAACTTCTCAGGGAAAGCTCAGATCAACCAATCGACTTGTTTTTCGACTTCTGCATTCCAGATAGCATTCAGTATGTGTTTCTCGTTCGAATTTGAGCTGTGGATCCAAATTTGTAGTTCCTGGCTAAATTGAGTTCTTACCTCAATTCTGATATATGCTTGGCTGTAACTTCTCAGGGAAAGCTCAGATCAACCAATCGACTTGTGTTTTGGTCTCTGCATTCCAGATAGCATCCAATATGTGTTTCCCGTTCGAATTTGAGCCCTTGGTTCAAATTTGCAGTTCCTGGCTAAATTGAGTTCTTTCCTCAATTCTGATGTATGCTTGGCTGTAACTTCTCAGGGAAAGCTCAGATCAACCAATCGACTTGATTTTCGACTTCTGCATTCCAGATAGCATTCAGTATGTGTTTCTCGTTCGAATTTGAGCTCTGGATCCAAATTTGCAGTTCCTGGCTAAATTGAGTTCTTTCCTCAATTCTGATATATGCTTGGCTGTAACTTCTCAGGGAAATCTCAGATCAACCAATCGACTTGTTTTTCGGCTTCTGCATCCCAGGTAGCATTCAGTATGTGTTTCTCGTTCGAATTTGAGCTCAGGATCCAAATTTGCAGTTCCTGGCTAAATTGAGTTGTTTCCTCAATTCTGATATATGCTTGGCTGTAACTTCTCAGGGAAAGCTCAGATCAACCAATCGACTTGTTTTTTGGTCTCTGCATTCCAGATAGCATCCAATATGTGTTTCCCGTTCGAATATGAGCCCTTGGTTCAAATTTGCAGTTCCTGGCTAAATTGAGTTCTTTCCTCCATTCTGATATATGCTTGACTGTAACTACTCAGGGAAATCTCAGATCAACCAATCGACTTATTTTTTGGTTTCTGCATTCCAGATAGCATTCAGTATGTGTTTCTCGTTCGAATTTGAGCTCTGGATCCAAATTTGCAGTTCCTGGCTAAATTGAGTTCTTTCCTCAATTATGATATATGCTTGGCTGTAACTTCTCAGGGAAAGCTCAGATCAACCAATCGACTTGATTTTCGACTTCTGCATTCCAGATAGCATTCACTATGTGTTTCTCGTTCGAATTTGAGCTGTGGATCCAAATTTGCAGTTCCTGGCTAAATTGAGTTCTTTCCTCAATTCTGATATATGCTTGGCTGTAACTTCTCAGGGAAATCTCAGATCAACCAATCGACTTGTTTTTCGGCTTCTGCATCCCAGGTAGCATTCAGTATGTGTTTCTCGTTCGAATTTGAGCTCAGGATCCAAATTTGCAGTTCCTGGCTAAATTGAGTTGTTTCCTCAATTCTGATATATGCTTGGCTGTAACTTCTCAGGGAAAGCTCAGATCAACCAATCGACGTGTTTTGGTCTCTGCATTCTAGATAGCATCCAATATGTGTTTCCCGTTCGAATTTAAGCCCTTGGTTCAAATTTGCAGTTCCTGGCTAAATTGAGTTCTTTCCTCAATTCTGATATATGCTTGGCTGTAACTTCTCAGGGAAAGCTCAGATCAACCAATAGACGTGTTTTTTGGTTTCTGCATTCCAGATAGCATCCAATATGTGTTTCCCGTTCGAATATGAGCCCTTGGTTCAAATTTGCAGTTCCTGGCTAAATTGAGTTCTTTCCTCAATTCTGATATATGCTTGGCTGTAACTACTCAGGGAAATCTCAGATCAACCAATCGACTTGTTTTTTGGTTTCTGCATTCCAGATAGCATTCAGTATGTGTTTCTCGTTCGAATTTGAGCTCTGGATCCAAATTTGCAGTTCCTGGCTAAATTGAGTTCTTTCCTCAATTCTGATATATGCTTGGCTGTAACTACTCAGGGAAATCTCAGATCAACCAATCGACTTGTTTTTTGGTTTCTGCATTCCAGATAGCATTCAGTATGTGTTTCTCGTTCGAATTTGAGCTCTGGATCCAAATTTGCAGTTCCTGGCTAAATTGAGTTCTTTCCTCAATTCTGATATATGCTTGGCTGTAACTTCTCAGGGAAAGCTCAGATCAACCAATCGACTTGTTTTTTGGTTTCTGCATTCCAGAGAGCATTCACTATGTGTTTCTCGTTCGAATTTGAGCTCTGGATCCAAATTTGCAGTTCCTGGCTAAATTGAGTTCTTTCCTCAATTCTGATATATGCTTGGCTGTAACTTCTCAGGGAAATCTCAGATCAACCAATCGACTTGTTTTTCGGCTTCTGCATCCCAGGTAGCATTCAGTATGTGTTTCCCGTTCGAATTTGAGCCCTTGGTTCAAATTTGCAGTTCCTGGCTAAATTGAGTTCTTTCCTCAATTCTGATATATGCTTGGCTGTAACTTCTCAGGGAAAGCTCAGATCAACCAATCGACTTGTTTTTCGACTTCTGCATTCCAGATAGCATTCAGTATGTGTTTCTCGTTCGAATTTGAGCTGTGGATCCAAATTTGTAGTTCCTGGCTAAATTGAGTTCTTACCTCAATTCTGATATATGCTTGGCTGTAACTTCTCAGGGAAAGCTCAGATCAACCAATCGACTTGTGTTTTGGTCTCTGCATTCCAGATAGCATCCAATATGTGTTTCCCGTTCGAATTTGAGCCCTTGGTTCAAATTTGCAGTTCCTGGCTAAATTGAGTTCTTTCCTCAATTCTGATGTATGCTTGGCTGTAACTTCTCAGGGAAAGCTCAGATCAACCAATCGACTTGATTTTCGACTTCTGCATTCCAGATAGCATTCAGTATGTGTTTCTCGTTCGAATTTGAGCTCTGGATCCAAATTTGCAGTTCCTGGCTAAATTGAGTTCTTTCCTCAATTCTGATATATGCTTGGCTGTAACTTCTCAGGGAAATCTCAGATCAACCAATCGACTTGTTTTTCGGCTTCTGCATCCCAGGTAGCATTCAGTATGTGTTTCTCGTTCGAATTTGAGCTCAGGATCCAAATTTGCAGTTCCTGGCTAAATTGAGTTGTTTCCTCAATTCTGATATATGCTTGGCTGTAACTTCTCAGGGAAAGCTCAGATCAACCAATCGACTTGTTTTTTGGTTTCTGCATTCCAGAGAGCATTCACTATGTGTTTCTCGTTCGAATTTGAGCTCTGGATCCAAATTTGCAGTTCCTGGCTAAATTGAGTTCTTTCCTCAATTCTGATATATGCTTGGCTGTAACTTCTCAGGGAAATCTCAGATCAACCAATCGACTTGTTTTTCGGCTTCTGCATCCCAGGTAGCATTCAGTATGTGTTTCCCGTTCGAATTTGAGCCCTTGGTTCAAATTTGCAGTTCCTGGCTAAATTGAGTTCTTTCCTCAATTCTGATATATGCTTGGCTGTAACTTCTCAGGGAAAGCTCAGATCAACCAATCGACTTGTGTTTTGGTCTCTGCATTCCAGATAGCATCCAATATGTGTTTCCCGTTCGAATTTGAGCCCTTGGTTCAAATTTGCCGTTCCTGGCTAAATTGAGTTCTTTCCTCAATTCTGATGTATGCTTGGCTGTAACTTCGCAGGGAAAGCTCAGATCAACCAATCGACTTGATTTTCGACTTCTGCATCCCAGGTAGCATTCAGTATGTGTTTCTCGTTCGAATTTGAGCTCAGGATCCAAATTTGCAGTTCCTGGCTAAATTGAGTTGTTTCCTCAATTCTGATATATGCTTGGCTGTAACTTCTCAGGGAAAGCTCAGATCAACCAATCGACTTGTGTTTTGGTCTCTGCATTCCAGATAGCATCCAATATGTGTTTCCCGTTCGAATTTGAGCCCTTGGTTCAAATTTGCAGTTCCTGGCTAAATTGAGTTCTTTCCTCAATTCTGATGTATGCTTGGCTGTAACTTCTCAGGGAAAGCTCAGATCAACCAATCGACTTGATTTTCGACTTCTGCATTCCAGATAGCATTCAGTATGTGTTTCTCGTTCGAATTTGAGCTCTGGATCCAAATTTGCAGTTCCTGGCTAAATTGAGTTCTTTCCTCAATTCTGATATATGCTTGGCTGTAACTTCTCAGGGAAAGCTCAGATCAACCAATCGACTTGTTTTTTTGTCTCTGCATTCCAGATAGCATCCAATATGTGTTTCCCGTTCGAATATGAGCCCTTGGTTCAAATTTGCAGTTCCTGGCTAAATTGAGTTCTTTCCTCCATTCTGATATATGCTTGGCTGTAACTACTCAGGGAAATCTCAGATCAACCAATCGACTTGTTTTTTGGTTTCTGCATTCCAGATAGCATTCAGTATGTGTTTCTCGTTCGAATTTGAGCTCTGGATCCAAATTTGCAGTTCCTGGCTAAATTGAGTTCTTTCCTCAATTATGATATATGCTTGGCTGTAACTTCTCAGGGAAAGCTCAGATCAACCAATCGACTTGTTTTTTGGTTTCTGCATTCCAGATAGCATTCACTATGTGTTTCTCGTTCGAATTTGAGCTCTGGATCCAAATTTGCAGTTCCTGGCTAAATTGAGTTCTTTCCTCAATTCTGATATATGCTTGGCTGTAACTTCTCAGGGAAATCTCAGATCAACCAATCGACTTGTTTTTCGGCTTCTGCATCCCAGGTAGCATTCAGTATGTGTTTCTCGTTCGAATTTGAGCTCAGGATCCAAATTTGCAGTTCCTGGCTAAATTGAGTTCTTTCCTCAATTCTGATATATGCTTGGCTGTAACTTCTCAGGGAAAGCTCAGATCAACCAATCGACTTGTTTTTTGGTTTCTGCCTTCCAGATAGCATTCACTATGTGTTTCTCGTTCGAATTTGAGCTCTGGATCCAAATTTGCAGTTCCTGGCTAAATTGAGTTCTTTCCTCAATTCTGATATATGCTTGGCTGTAACTTCTCAGGGAAAGCTCAGATCAACCAATCGACTTGTTTTTTGGTTTCTGCATTCCAGATAGGATTCACTATGTGTTTCTCGTTCGAATTTGAGCTCTGGATCCAAATTTGCAGTTCCTGGCTAAATTGAGTTTTTTCCTCAATTCTGATATATGCTTGGCTGTAACTTCTCAGGGAAATCTCAGATCAACCAATCGACTTGTTTTTTGGTTTCTGCATTCCAGATAGCATTCAGTATGTGTTTCTCGTTCGAATTTGAGCTCTGGATCCAAATTTGCAGTTCCTGGCTAAATTGAGT
Organism: Rhabdophis nuchalis; assembly: GCA_039707465.1. Classification (NCBI taxonomy): domain Eukaryota; kingdom Metazoa; phylum Chordata; class Lepidosauria; order Squamata; family Natricidae; genus Rhabdophis; species Rhabdophis nuchalis. Next base: position 17,581,019 of record CM077653.1, read on the forward strand.
TCTTTCCTCAATTCTGATATATGCTTGGCTGTAACTTCTCAGGGAAATCTCAGATCAACCAATCGACTTGTTTTTCGGCTTCTTCATCCCAGGTAGCATTCAGTATGTGTTTCTCGTTCGAATTTGAGCTCAGGATCCAAATTTGCAGTTCCTGGCTAAATTGAGTTGTTTCCTCAATTCTGATATATGCTTGGCTGTAACTTCTCAGGGAAAGCTCAGATCAACCAATCGACTTGTTTTTTTGGTCTCTGCATTCCAGATAGCATCCAATATGTGTTTCCCGTTCGAATATGAGCCCTTGGTTCAAATTTGCAGTTCCTGGCTTAATTGAGTTCTTTCCTCCATTCTGATATATGCTTGGCTGTAACTACTCAGGGAAATCTCAGATCAACCAATCGACTTGTTTTTTGGTTTCTGCATTCCAGATAGCATTCAGTATGTGTTTCTCGTTCGAATTTGAGCTCTGGATCCAAATTTGCAGTTCCTGGCTAAATTGAGTTCTTTCCTCAATTCTGATATATGCTTGGCTGTAACTTCTCAGGGAAAGCTCAGATCAACCAATCGACTTGTTTTTTGGTTTCTGCATTCCAGAGAGCATTCACTATGTGTTTCTCGTTCGAATTTGAGCTCTGGATCCAAATTTGCAGTTCCTGGCTAAATTGAGTTCTTTCCTCAATTCTGATATATGCTTGGCTGTAACTTCTCAGGGAAATCTCAGATCAACCAATCGACTTGTTTTTCGGCTTCTGCATCCCAGGTAGCATTCAGTATGTGTTTCCCGTTCGAATTTGAGCCCTTGGTTCAAATTTGCAGTTCCTGGCTAAATTGAGTTCTTTCCTCAATTCTGATATATGCTTGGCTGTAACTTCTCAGGGAAAGCTCAGATCAACCAATCGACTTGTTTTTCGACTTCTGCATTCCAGATAGCATTCAGTATGTGTTTCTCGTTCGAATTTGAGCTGTGGATCCAAATTTGTAGTTCCTGGCTAAATTGAGTTCTTACCTCAATTCTGATATATGCTTGGCTGTAACTTCTCAGGGAAAGCTCAGATCAACCAATCGACTTGTGTTTTGGTCTCTGCATTCCAGATAGCATCCAATATGTGTTTCCCGTTCGAATTTGAGCCCTTGGTTCAAATTTGCAGTTCCTGGCTAAATTGAGTTCTTTCCTCAATTCTGATGTATGCTTGGCTGTAACTTCTCAGGGAAAGCTCAGATCAACCAATCGACTTGATTTTCGACTTCTGCATTCCAGATAGCATTCAGTATGTGTTTCTCGTTCGAATTTGAGCTCTGGATCCAAATTTGCAGTTCCTGGCTAAATTGAGTTCTTTCCTCAATTCTGATATATGCTTGGCTGTAACTTCTCAGGGAAATCTCAGATCAACCAATCGACTTGTTTTTCGGCTTCTGCATCCCAGGTAGCATTCAGTATGTGTTTCTCGTTCGAATTTGAGCTCAGGATCCAAATTTGCAGTTCCTGGCTAAATTGAGTTCTTTCCTCAATTCTGATATATGCTTGGCTGTAACTTCTCAGGGAAAGCTCAGATCAACCAATCGACTTGTTTTTTGGTCTCTGCATTCCAGATAGCATCCAATATGTGTTTCCCGTTCGAATATGAGCCCTTGGTTCAAATTTGCAGTTCCTGGCTAAATTGAGTTCTTTCCTCCATTCTGATATATGCTTGACTGTAACTACTCAGGGAAATCTCAGATCAACCAATCGACTTATTTTTTGGTTTCTGCATTCCAGATAGCATTCAGTATGTGTTTCTCGTTCGAATTTGAGCTCTGGATCCAAATTTGCAGTTCCTGGCTAAATTGAGTTCTTTCCTCAATTATGATATATGCTTGGCTGTAACTTCTCAGGGAAAGCTCAGATCAACCAATCGACTTGATTTTCGACTTCTGCATTCCAGATAGCATTCACTATGTGTTTCTCGTTCGAATTTGAGCTGTGGATCCAAATTTGCAGTTCCTGGCTAAATTGAGTTCTTTCCTCAATTCTGATATATGCTTGGCTGTAACTTCTCAGGGAAATCTCAGATCAACCAATCGACTTGTTTTTCGGCTTCTGCATCCCAGGTAGCATTCAGTATGTGTTTCTCGTTCGAATTTGAGCTCAGGATCCAAATTTGCAGTTCCTGGCTAAATTGAGTTGTTTCCTCAATTCTGATATATGCTTGGCTGTAACTTCTCAGGGAAAGCTCAGATCAACCAATCGACGTGTTTTGGTCTCTGCATTCTAGATAGCATCCAATATGTGTTTCCCGTTCGAATTTAAGCCCTTGGTTCAAATTTGCAGTTCCTGGCTAAATTGAGTTCTTTCCTCAATTCTGATATATGCTTGGCTGTAACTTCTCAGGGAAAGCTCAGATCAACCAATAGACGTGTTTTTTGGTTTCTGCATTCCAGATAGCATCCAATATGTGTTTCCCGTTCGAATATGAGCCCTTGGTTCAAATTTGCAGTTCCTGGCTAAATTGAGTTCTTTCCTCAATTCTGATATATGCTTGGCTGTAACTACTCAGGGAAATCTCAGATCAACCAATCGACTTGTTTTTTGGTTTCTGCATTCCAGATAGCATTCAGTATGTGTTTCTCGTTCGAATTTGAGCTCTGGATCCAAATTTGCAGTTCCTGGCTAAATTGAGTTCTTTCCTCAATTCTGATATATGCTTGGCTGTAACTTCTCAGGGAAAGCTCAGATCAACCAATCGACTTGTTTTTCGACTTCTGCATTCCAGATAGCATTCAGATGTGTTTCTCGTTCGAATTTGAGCTGTGGATCCAAATTTGCAGTTCCTGGCTAAATTGAGTTGTTTCCTCAATTCTGATATATGCTTGGCTGTAACTTCTCAGGGAAAGCTCAGATCAACCAATCGACTTGTGTTTTGGTCTCTGCATTCCAGATAGCATCCAATATGTGTTTCCCGTTCGAATTTGAGCCCTTGGTTCAAATTTGCAGTTCCTGGCTAAATTGAGTTCTTCCTCAATTCTGATGTATGCTTGGCTGTAACTTCTCAGGGAAAGCTCAGATCAACCAATCGACTTGATTTTCGACTTCTGCATTCCAGATAGCATTCAGTATGTGTTTCTCGTTCGAATTTGAGCTCTGGATCCAAATTTGCAGTTCCTGGCTAAATTGAGTTCTTTCCTCAATTCTGATATATGCTTGGCTGTAACTTCTCAGGGAAATCTCAGATCAACCAATCGACTTGTTTTTCGGCTTCTGCATCCCAGGTAGCATTCAGTATGTGTTTCTCGTTCGAATTTGAGCTCAGGATCCAAATTTGCAGTTCCTGGCTAAATTGAGTTGTTTCCTCAATTCTGATATATGCTTGGCTGTAACTTCTCAGGGAAAGCTCAGATCAACCAATCGACTTGTTTTTTGGTCTCTGCATTCCAGATAGCATCCAATATGTGTTTCCCGTTCGAATATGAGCCCTTGGTTCAAATTTGCAGTTCCTGGCTAAATTGAGTTCTTTCCTCCATTCTGATATATGCTTGGCTGTAACTTCTCAGGGAAATCTCAGATCAACCAATCGACTTGTTTTTCGGCTTCTCCATCCCAGGTAGCATTCAGTATGTGTTTCTCGTTCGAATTTGAGCTCAGGATCCAAATTTGCAGTTCCTGGCTAAATTGAGTTGTTTCCTCAATTCTGATATATGCTTGGCTGTAACTTCTCAGGGAAAGCTCAGATCAACCAATCGACTTGTGTTTTGGTCTCTGCATTCTAGATAGCATCCAATATGTGTTTCCCGTTCGAATTTAAGCCCTTGGTTCAAATTTGCAGTTCCTGGCTAAATTGAGTTCTTTCCTCAATTCTGATATATGCTTGGCTGTAACTTCTCAGGGAAAGCTCAGATCAACCAATAGACGTGTTTTTTGGTTTTTGCATTCCAGATAGCATCCAATATGTGTTTCCCGTTCGAATATGAGCCCTTGGTTCAAATTTGCAGTTCCTGGCTAAATTGAGTTCTTTCCTCAATTCTGATATATGCTTGGCTGTAACTACTCAGGGAAATCTCAGATCAACCAATCGACTTGTTTTTTGGTTTCTGCATTCCAGATAGCATTCAGTATGTGTTTCTCGTTCGAATTTGAGCTCTGGATCCAAATTTGCAGTTCCTGGCTAAATTGAGTTCTTTCCTCAATTCTGATATATGCTTGGCTGTAACTTCTCAGGGAAAGCTCAGATCAACCAATCGACTTGTTTTTCGACTTCTGCATTCCAGATAGCATTCAGTATGTGTTTCTCGTTCGAATTTGAGCTGTGGATCCAAATTTGCAGTTCCTGGCTAAATTGAGTTCTTACCTCAATTCTGATATATGCTTGGCTGTAACTTCTCAGGGAAAGCTCAGATCAACCAATCGACTTGTGTTTTGGTCTCTGCATTCCAGATAGCATCCAATATGTGTTTCCCGTTCGAATTTGAGCCCTTGGTTCAAATTTGCAGTTCCTGGCTAAATTGAGTTCTTTCCTCAATTCTGATGTATGCTTGGCTGTAACTTCTCAGGGAAAGCTCAGATCAACCAATCGACTTGATTTTCGACTTCTGCATCCCAGGTAGCATTCAGTATGTGTTTCTCGTTCGAATTTGAGCTCAGGATCCAAATTTGCAGTTCCTGGCTAAATTGAGTTGTTTCCTCAATTCTGATATATGCTTGGCTGTAACTTCTCAGGGAAAGCTCAGATCAACCAATCGACTTGTGTTTTGGTCTCTGCATTCCAGATAGCATCCAATATGTGTTTCCCGTTCGAATTTGAGCCCTTGGTTCAAATTTGCAGTTCCTGGCTAAATTGAGTTCTTCCTCAATTCTGATGTATGCTTGGCTGTAACTTCTCAGGGAAAGCTCAGATCAACCAATCGACTTGATTTTCGACTTCTGCATTCCAGATAGCATTCAGTATGTGTTTCTTGTTCGAATTTGAGCTCTGGATCCAAATTTGCAGTTCCTGGCTAAATTGAGTTCTTTCCTCAATTCTGATATATGCATGGCTGTAACTTCTCAGGGAAATCTCAGATCAACCAATCGACTTGTTTTTCGGCTTCTGCATCCCAGGTAGCATTCAGTATGTGTTTCTCGTTCGAATTTGAGCTCAGGATCCAAATTTGCAGTTTCTGGCTAAATTGAGTTGTTTCCTCAATTCTGATATATGCTTGGCTGTAACTTCTCAGGGAAAGCTCAGATCAACCAATCGACTTGTTTTTTGGTCTCTGCATTCCAGATAGCATCCAATATGTGTTTCCCGTTCGAATATGAGCCCTTGGTTCAAATTTGCAGTTCCTGGCTAAATTGAGTTCTTTCCTCCATTCTGATATATGCTTGGCTGTAACTACTCAGGGAAATCTCAGATCAACCAATCGACTTGTTTTTTGGTTTCTGCATTCCAGATAGCATTCAGTATGAGTTTCTCGTTCGAATTTGAGCTCTGGATCCAAATTTGCAGTTCCTGGCTAAATTGAGTTCTTTCCTCAATTATGGTATATGCTTGGCTGTAACTTCTCAGGGAAAGCTCAGATCAACCAATCGACTTGTTTTTTGGTTTCTGCATTCCAGATAGCATTCACTATGTGTTTCTCGTTCGAATTTGAGCTCTGGATCCAAATTTGCAGTTCCTGGCTAAATTGAGTTCTTTCCTCAATTCTGATATATGCTTGGCTGTAACTTCTCAGGGAAATCTCAGATCAACCAATCGACTTGTTTTTCGGCTTCTTCATCCCAGGTAGCATTCAGTATGTGTTTCTCGTTCGAATTTGAGCTCAGGATCCAAATTTGCAGTTCCTGGCTAAATTGAGTTGTTTCCTCAATTCTGATATATGCTTGGCTGTAACTTCTCAGGGAAAGCTCAGATCAACCAATCGACTTGTTTTTTGGTCTCTGCATTCCAGATAGCATCCAATATGTGTTTCCCGTTTGAATATGAGCCCTTGGTTCAAATTTGCAGTTCCTGGCTAAATTGAGTTCTTTCCTCCATTCTGATATATGCTTGGCTGTAACTACTCAGGGAAATCTCAGATCAACCAATCGACTTGTTTTTTGGTTTCTGCATTCCAGATAGCATTCAGTATGTGTTTCTCGTTCGAATTTGAGCTCTGGATCCAAATTTGCAGTTCCTGGCTAAATTGAGTTCTTTCCTCAATTCTGATATATGCTTGGCTGTAACTTCTCAGGGAAAGCTCAGATCAACCAATCGACTTGTGTTTTGGTCTCTGCATTCCAGATAGCATCCAATATGTGTTCCCCGTTCGAATTTGAGCCCTTGGTTCAAATTTGCAGTTCCTGGCTAAATTGAGTTCTTCCTCAATTCTGATGTATGCTTGGCTGTAACTTCTCAGGGAAAGCTCAGATCAACCAATCGACTTGATTTTCGACTTCTGCATTCCAGATAGCATTCAGTATGTGTTTCTTGTTCGAATTTGAGCTCTGGATCCAAATTTGCAGTTCCTGGCTAAATTGAGTTCTTTCCTCAATTCTGATATATGCATGGCTGTAACTTCTCAGGGAAATCTCAGATCAACCAATCGACTTGTTTTTCGGCTTCTGCATCCCAGGTAGCATTCAGTATGTGTTTCTCGTTCGAATTTGAGCTCAGGATCCAAATTTGCAGTTTCTGGCTAAATTGAGTTGTTTCCTCAATTCTGATATATGCTTGGCTGTAACTTCTCAGGGAAAGCTCAGATCAACCAATCGACTTGTTTTTTGGTCTCTGCATTCCAGATAGCATCCAATATGTGTTTCCCGTTCGAATATGAGCCCTTGGTTCAAATTTGCAGTTCCTGGCTAAATTGAGTTCTTTCCTCCATTCTGATATATGCTTGGCTGTAACTACTCAGGGAAATCTCAGATCAACCAATCGACTTGTTTTTTGGTTTCTGCATTCCAGATAGCATTCAGTATGAGTTTCTCGTTCGAATTTGAGCTCTGGATCCAAATTTGCAGTTCCTGGCTAAATTGAGTTCTTTCCTCAATTATGATATATGCTTGGCTGTAACTTCTCAGGGAAAGCTCAGATCAACCAATCGACTTGTTTTTCGGCTTCTTCATCCCAGGTAGCATTCAGTATGTGTTTCTCGTTCGAATTTGAGCTCAGGATCCAAATTTGCAGTTCCTGGCTAAATTGAGTTGTTTCCTCAATTCTGATATATGCTTGGCTGTAACTTCTCAGGGAAAGCTCAGATCAACCAATCGACTTGTTTTTTGGTCTCTGCATTCCAGATAGCATCCAATATGTGTTTCCCGTTTGAATATGAGCCCTTGGTTCAAATTTGCAGTTCCTGGCTAAATTGAGTTCTTTCCTCCATTCTGATATATGCTTGGCTGTAACTACTCAGGGAAATCTCAGATCAACCAATCGACTTGTTTTTTGGTTTCTGCATTCCAGATAGCATTCAGTATGTGTTTCTCGTTCGAATTTGAGCTCTGGATCCAAATTTGCAGTTCCTGGCTAAATTGAGTTCTTTCCTCAATTATGATATATGCTTGGCTGTAACTTCTCAGGGAAAGCTCAGATCAACCAATCGACTTGTTTTTTGGTTTCTGCATTCCAGATAGCATTCACTATGTGTTTCTCGTTCGAATTTGAGCTCTGGATCCAAATTTGCAGTTCCTGGCTAAATTGAGTTCTTTCCTCAATTCTGATATATGCTTGGCTGTAACTTCTCAGGGAAATCTCAGATCAACCAATCGACTTGTTTTTCGGCTTCTGCATCCCAGGTAGCATTCAGTATGTGTTTCTCGTTCGAATTTGAGCTCAGGATCCAAATTTGCAGTTCCTGGCTAAATTGAGTTCTTTCCTCAATTCTGATATATGCTTGGCTGTAACTTCTCAGGGAAAGCTCAGATCAACCAATCGACTTGTGTTTTGGTCTCTGCATTCCAGATAGCATCCAATATGTGTTTCCCGTTCGAATTTGAGCCCTTGGTTCAAATTTGCAGTTCCTGGCTAAATTGAGTTCTTCCTCAATTCTGATGTATGCTTGGCTGTAACTTCTCAGGGAAAGCTCAGATCAACCAATCGACTTGATTTTCGACTTCTGCATTCCAGATAGCATTCAGTATGTGTTTCTTGTTCGAATTTGAGCTCTGGATCCAAATTTGCAGTTCCTGGCTAAATTGAGTTCTTTCCTCAATTCTGATATATGCATGGCTGTAACTTCTCAGGGAAATCTCAGATCAACCAATCGACTTGTTTTTCGGCTTCTGCATCCCAGGTAGCATTCAGTATGTGTTTCTCGTTCGAATTTGAGCTCAGGATCCAAATTTGCAGTTTCTGGCTAAATTGAGTTGTTTCCTCAATTCTGATATATGCTTGGCTGTAACTTCTCAGGGAAAGCTCAGATCAACCAATCGACTTGTTTTGTGGTCTCTGCATTCCAGATAGCATCCAATATGTGTTTCCCGTTCGAATATGAGCCCTTGGTTCAAATTTGCAGTTCCTGGCTAAATTGAGTTCTTTCCTCCATTCTGATATATGCTTGGCTGTAACTACTCAGGGAAATCTCAGATCAACCAATCGACTTGTTTTTTGGTTTCTGCATTCCAGATAGCATTCAGTATGAGTTTCTCGTTCGAATTTGAGCTCTGGATCCAAATTTGCAGTTCCTGGCTAAATTGAGTTCTTTCCTCAATTATGATATATGCTTGGCTGTAACTTCTCAGGGAAAGCTCAGATCAACCAATCGACTTGTTTTTTGGTTTCTGCATTCCAGATAGCATTCACTATGTGTTTCTCGTTCGAATTTGAGCTCTGGATCCAAATTTGCAGTTCCTGGCTAAATTGAGTTCTTTCCTCAATTCTGATATATGCTTGGCTGTAACTTCTCAGGGAAATCTCAGATCAACCAATCGACTTGTTTTTCGGCTTCTTCATCCCAGGTAGCATTCAGTATGTGTTTCTCGTTCGAATTTGAGCTCAGGATCCAAATTTGCAGTTCCTGGCTAAATTGAGTTGTTTCCTCAATTCTGATATATGCTTGGCTGTAACTTCTCAGGGAAAGCTCAGATCAACCAATCGACTTGTTTTTTGGTCTCTGCATTCCAGATAGCATCCAATATGTGTTTCCCGTTTGAATATGAGCCCTTGGTTCAAATTTGCAGTTCCTGGCTAAATTGAGTTCTTTCCTCCATTCTGATATATGCTTGGCTGTAACTACTCAGGGAAATCTCAGATCAACCAATCGACTTGTTTTTTGGTTTCTGCATTCCAGATAGCATTCAGTATGTGTTTCTCGTTCGAATTTGAGCTCTGGATCCAAATTTGCAGTTCCTGGCTAAATTGAGTTCTTTCCTCAATTATGATATATGCTTGGCTGTAACTTCTCAGGGAAAGCTCAGATCAACCAATCGACTTGTTTTTTGGTTTCTGCATTCCAGATAGCATTCAGTATGTGTTTCTCGTTCGAATTTGAGCTCAGGATCCAAATTTGCAGTTCCTGGCTAAATTGAGTTGTTTCCTCAATTCTGATATATGCTTGGCTGTAACTTCTCAGGGAAAGCTCAGATCAACCAATCGACTTGTTTTTCGGCTTCTGCATCCCAGGTAGCATTCAGTATGTGTTTCTCGTTCGAATTTGAGCTCAGGATCCAAATTTGCAGTTCCTGGCTAAATTGAGTTCTTTCCTCAATTCTGATATATGCTTGGCTGTAACTTCTCAGGGAAAGCTCAGATCAACCAATCGACTTGTTTTTTGGTTTCTGCATTCCAGATAGCATTCACTATGTGTTTCTCGTTCGAATTTGAGCTCTGGATCCAAATTTGCAGTTCCTGGCTAAATTGAGTTCTTTCCTCAATTCTGATATATGCTTGGCTGTAACTTCTCAGGGAAAGCTCAGATCAACCAATCGACTTGTTTTTCGACTTCTCCATTCCAGATAGCATTCAGATGTGTTTCTCGTTCGAATTTGAGCTGTGGATCCAAATTTGCAGTTCCTGGCTAAATTGAGTTCTTTCCTCAATTATGATATATGCTTGGCTGTAACTTCTCAGGGAAAGCTCAGATCAACCAATCGACTTGTGTTTTGGTCTCTGCATTCCAGATAGCATCCAATATGTGTTTCCCGTTCAAATTTGAGCCCTTGGTTCAAATTTGCAGTTCCTGGCTAAATTGAGTTCTTTCCTCAATTCTGATGTATGCTTGGCTGTAACTTCTCAGGGAAAGCTCAGATCAACCAATCGACTTGATTTTCGACTTCTGCATCCCAGGTAGCATTCAGTATGTGTTTCTCGTTCGAATTTGAGCTCAGGATCCAAATTTGCAGTTCCTGGCTAAATTGAGTTGTTTCCTCAATTCTGATATATGCTTGGCTGTAACTTCTCAGGGAAAGCTCAGATCAACCAATCGACTTGTGTTTTGGTCTCTGCATTCCAGATAGCATCCAATATGTGTTTCCCGTTCAAATTTGAGCCCTTGGTTCAAATTTGCAGTTCCTGGCTAAATTGAGTTCTTCCTCAATTCTGATGTATGCTTGGCTGTAACTTCTCAGGGAAATCTCAGATCAACCAATCGACTTGTGTTTTGGTCTCTGCATTCCAGATAGCATTCAGTATGTGTTTCTCGTTCGAATTTGAGCTCTGGATCCAAATTTGCAGTTCCTGGCTAAATTGAGTTCTTCCTCAATTCTGATGTATGCTTGGCTGTAACTTCTCAGGGAAAGCTCAGATCAACCAATCGACTTGTGTTTTGGTCTCTGCATTCCAGATAGCATTCAGTATGTGTTTCTCGTTCGAATTTGAGCTCTGGATCCAAATTTGCAGTTCCTGGCTAAATTGAGTTCTTTCCTCAATTCTGATATATGCTTGGCTGTAACTTCTCAGGGAAATCTCAGATCAACCAATCGACTTGTTTTTCGGCTTCTGCATCCCAGGTAGCATTCAGTATGTGTTTCTCGTTCGAATTTGAGCTCAGGATCCAAATTTGCAGTTCCTGGCTAAATTGAGTTGTTTCCTCAATTCTGATATATGCTTGGCTGTAACTTCTCAGGGAAAGCTCAGATCAACCAATCGACTTGTTTTTTGGTCTCTGCATTCCAGATAGCATCCAATATGTGTTTCCCGTTCGAATATGAGCCCTTGGTTCAAATTTGCAGTTCCTGGCTAAATTGAGTTCTTTCCTCCATTCTGATATATGCTTGGCTGTAACTACTCAGGGAAATCTCAGATCAACCAATCGACTTGTTTTTTGGTTTCTGCATTCCAGATAGCATTCAGTATGTGTTTCTCGTTCGAATTTGAGCTCTGGATCCAAATTTGCAGTTCCTGGCTAAATTGAGTTCTTTCCTCAATTATGATATATGCTTGGCTGTAACTTCTCAGGGAAAGCTCAGATCAACCAATCGACTTGTTTTTTGGTTTCTGCATTCCAGATAGCATTCACTATGGGTTTTTCTCGTTCGAATTTGAGCTGTGGATCCAAATTTGCAGTTCCTGGCTAAATTGAGTTGTTTCCTCAATTCTGATATATGCTTGGCTGTAACTTCTCAGGGAAATCTCAGATCAACCAATCGACTTGTTTTTCGGCTTCTGCATCCCAGGTAGCATTCAGTATGTGTTTCTCGTTCGAATTTGAGCTCAGGATCCAAATTTGCAGTTCCTGGCTAAATTGAGTTGTTTCCTCAATTCTGATATATGCTTGGCTGTAACTTCTCAGGGAAAGCTCAGATCAACCAATCGACTTGTGTTTTGGTCTCTGCATTCTAGATAGCATCCAATATGTGTTTCCCGTTCGAATATAAGCCCTTGGTTCAAATTTGCAGTTCCTGGCTAAATTGAGTTCTTTCCTCAATTCTGATATATGCTTGGCTGTAACTTCTCAGGGAAAGCTCAGATCAACCAATAGACGTGTTTTTTGGTTTTTGCATTCCAGATAGCATCCAATATGTGTTTCCCGTTCGAATATGAGCCCTTGGTTCAAATTTGCAGTTCCTGGCTAAATTGAGTTCTTTCCTCAATTCTGATATATGCTTGGCTGTAACTACTCAGGGAAATCTCAGATCAACCAATCGACTTGTTTTTTGGTTTCTGCATTCCAGATAGCATTCAGTATGTGTTTCTCGTTCGAATTTGAGCTCTGGATCCAAATTTGCAGTTCCTGGCTAAATTGAGTTCTTTCCTCAATTCTGATATATGCTTGGCTGTAACTTCTCAGGGAAAGCTCAGGTCAACCAATCGACTTGTTTTTCGACTTCTGCATTCCAGATAGCATTCAGTATGTGTTTCTCGTTCGAATTTGAGCTGTGGATCCAAATTTGCAGTTCCTGGCTAAATTGAGTTCTTACCTCAATTCTGATATATGCTTGGCTGTAACTTCTCAGGGAAAGCTCAGATCAACCAATCGACTTGTGTTTTGGTCTCTGCATTCCAGATAGCATCCAATATGTGTTTCCCGTTCGAATTTGAGCCCTTGGTTCAAATTTGCTGTTCCTGGCTAAATTGAGTTCTTTCCTCAATTCTGATGTATGCTTGGCTGTAACTTCTCAGGGAAAGCTCAGATCAACCAATCGACTTGATTTTCGACTTCTGCATCCCAGGTAGCATTCAGTATGTGTTTCTCGTTCGAATTTGAGCTCAAGATCCAAATTTGCAGTTCCTGGCTAAATTGAGTTGTTTCCTCAATTCTGATATATGCTTGGCTGTAACTTCTCAGGGAAAGCTCAGATCAACCAATCGACTTGTGTTTTGGTCTCTGCATTCCAGATAGCATCCAATATGTGTTTCCCGTTCGAATTTGAGCCCTTGGTTCAAATTTGCAGTTCCTGGCTAAATTGAGTTCTTCCTCAATTCTGATGTATGCTTGGCTGTAACTTCTCAGGGAAAGCTCAGATCAACCAATCGACTTGATTTTCGACTTCTGCATTCCAGATAGCATTCAGTATGTGTTTCTTGTTCGAATTTGAGCTCTGGATCCAAATTTGCAGTTCCTGGCTAAATTGAGTTCTTTCCTCAATTCTGATATATGCATGGCTGTAACTTCTCAGGGAAATCTCAGATCAACCAATCGACTTGTTTTTCGGCTTCTGCATCCCAGGTAGCATTCAGTATGTGTTTCTCGTTCGAATTTGAGCTCAGGATCCAAATTTGCAGTTTCTGGCTAAATTGAGTTGTTTCCTCAATTCTGATATATGCTTGGCTGTAACTTCTCAGGGAAAGCTCAGATCAACCAATCGACTTGTTTTTTGGTCTCTGCATTCCAGATAGCATCCAATATGTGTTTCCCGTTCGAATATGAGCCCTTGGTTCAAATTTGCAGTTCCTGGCTAAATTGAGTTCTTTCCTCCATTCTGATATATGCTTGGCTGTAACTACTCAGGGAAATCTCAGATCAACCAATCGACTTGTTTTTTGGTTTCTGCATTCCAGATAGCATTCAGTATGAGTTTCTCGTTCGAATTTGAGCTCTGGATCCAAATTTGCAGTTCCTGGCTAAATTGAGTTCTTTCCTCAATTCTGATATATGCTTGGCTGTAACTTCTCAGGGAAAGCTCAGATCAACCAATCGACTTGTTTTTTGGTTTCTGCATTCCAGATAGCATTCACTATGTGTTTCTCGTTCGAATTTGAGCTCTGGATCCAAATTTGCAGTTCCTGGCTAAATTGAGTTCTTTCCTCAATTCTGATATATGCTTGGCTGTAACTTCTCAGGGAAATCTCAGATCAACCAATCGACTTGTTTTTCGGCTTCTTCATCCCAGGTAGCATTCAGTATGTGTTTCTCGTTCGAATTTGAGCTCAGGATCCAAATTTGCAGTTCCTGGCTAAATTGAGTTGTTTCCTCAATTCTGATATATGCTTGGCTGTAACTTCTCAGGGAAAGCTCAGATCAACCAATCGACTTGTTTTTTGGTTTCTGCATTCCAGATAGCATTCACTATGTGTTTCTCGTTCGAATTTGAGCTCTGGATCCAAATTTGCAGTTCCTGGCTAAATTGAGTTCTTTCCTCAATTCTGATATATGCTTGGCTGTAACTTCTCAGGGAAATCTCAGATCAACCCATCGACTTGTTTTTCGGCTTCTGCATCCCAGGTAGCATTCAGTATGTGTTTCTCGTTCGAATTTGAGCTCAGGATCCAAATTTGCAGTTCCTGGCTAAATTGAGTTCTTTCCTCAATTCTGATATATGCTTGGCTGTAACTTCTCAGGGAAAGCTCAGATCAACCAATCGACTTGTTTTTTGGTTTCTGCATTCCAGATAGCATTCACTATGTGTTTCTCGTTCGAATTTGAGCTCTGGATCCAAATTTGCAGTTCCTGGCTAAATTGAGTTCTTTCCTCAATTCTGATATATGCTTGGCTGTAACTTCTCAGGGAAAGCTCAGATCAACCAATCGACTTGTTTTTCGACTTCTGCATTCCAGATAGCATTCAGATGTGTTTCTCGTTCGAATTTGAGCTGTGGATCCAAATTTGCAGTTCCTGGCTAAATTGAGTTCTTACCTCAATTCTGATATATGCTTGGCTGTAACTTCTCAGGGAAAGCTCAGATCAACCAATCGACTTGTGTTTTGGTCTCTGCATTCCAGATAGCATCCAATATGTGTTTCCCGTTCAAATTTGAGCCCTTGGTTCAAATTTGCAGTTCCTGGCTAAATTGAGTTCTTTCCTCAATTCTGATGTATGCTTGGCTGTAACTTCTCAGGGAAAGCTCAGATCAACCAATCGACTTGATTTTCGACTTCTGCATCCCAGGTAGCATTCAGTATGTGTTTCTCGTTCGAATTTGAGCTCAGGATCCAAATTTGCAGTTCCTGGCTAAATTGAGTTGTTTCCTCAATTCTGATATATGCTTGGCTGTAACTTCTCAGGGAAAGCTCAGATCAACCAATCGACTTGTGTTTTGGTCTCTGCATTCCAGATAGCATCCAATATGTGTTTCCCGTTCAAATTTGAGCCCTTGGTTCAAATTTGCAGTTCCTGGCTAAATTGAGTTCTTCCTCAATTCTGATGTATGCTTGGCTGTAACTTCTCAGGGAAAGCTCAGATCAACCAATCGACTTGATTTTCGACTTCTGCATTCCAGATAGCATTCAGTATGTGTTTCTCGTTCGAATTTGAGCTCTGGATCCAAATTTGCAGTTCCTGGCTAAATTGAGTTCTTTCCTCAATTATGATATATGCTTGGCTGTAACTTCTCAGGGAAAGCTCAGATCAACCAATCGACTTGTTTTTTGGTTTCTGCATTCCAGATAGCATTCACTATGTGTTTCTCGTTCGAATTTGAGCTGTGGATCCAAATTTGCAGTTCCTGGCTAAATTGAGTTGTTTCCTCAATTCTGATATATGCTTGGCTGTAACTTCTCAGGGAAATCTCAGATCAACCAATCGACTTGTTTTTCGGCTTCTGCATCCCAGGTAGCATTCAGTATGTGTTTCTCGTTCGAATTTGAGCTCAGGATCCAAATTTGCAGTTCCTGGCTAAATTGAGTTGTTTCCTCAATTCTGATATATGCTTGGCTGTAACTTCTCAGGGAAAGCTCAGATCAACCAATCGACTTGTGTTTTGGTCTCTGCATTCTAGATAGCATCCAATATGTGTTTCCCGTTCGAATTTAAGCCCTTGGTTCAAATTTGCAGTTCCTGGCTAAATTGAGTTCTTTCCTCAATTCTGATATATGCTTGGCTGTAACTTCTCAGGGAAAGCTCAGATCAACCAATAGACGTGTTTTTTGGTTTTTGCATTCCAGATAGCATCCAATATGTGTTTCCCGTTCGAATATGAGCCCTTGGTTCAAATTTGCAGTTCCTGGCTAAATTGAGTTCTTTCCTCAATTCTGATATATGCTTGGCTGTAACTACTCAGGGAAATCTCAGATCAACCAATCGACTTGTTTTTTGGTTTCTGCATTCCAGATAGCATTCAGTATGTGTTTCTCGTTCGAATTTGAGCTCTGGATCCAAATTTGCAGTTCCTGGCTAAATTGAGTTCTTTCCTCAATTCTGATATATGCTTGGCTGTAACTTCTCAGGGAAAGCTCAGATCAACCAATCGACTTGTTTTTCGACTTCTGCATTCCAGATAGCATTCAGTATGTGTTTCTCATTCGAATTTGAGCTGTGGATCCAAATTTGCAGTTCCTGGCTAAATTGAGTTCTTACCTCAATTCTGATATATGCTTGGCTGTAACTTCTCAGGGAAAGCTCAGATCAACCAATCGACTTGTGTTTTGGTCTCTGCATTCCAGATAGCATCCAATATGTGTTTCCCGTTCGAATTTGAGCCCTTGGTTCAAATTTGCAGTTCCTGGCTAAATTGAGTTCTTTCCTCAATTCTGATGTATGCTTGGCTGTAACTTCTCAGGGAAAGCTCAGATCAACCAATCGACTTGATTTTCGACTTCTGCATCCCAGGTAGCATTCAGTATGTGTTTCTCGTTCGAATTTGAGCTCAGGATCCAAATTTGCAGTTCCTGGCTAAATTGAGTTGTTTCCTCAATTCTGATATATGCTTGGCTGTAACTTCTCAGGGAAAGCTCAGATCAACCAATCGACTTGTTTTTTGGTCTCTGCATTCCAGATAGCATCCAATATGTGTTTCCCGTTCGAATTTGAGCCCTTGGTTCAAATTTGCAGTTCCTGGCTAAATTGAGTTCTTCCTCAATTCTGATGTATGCTTGGCTGTAACTTCTCAGGGAAAGCTCAGATCAACCAATCGACTTGATTTTCGACTTCTGCATTCCAGATAGCATTCAGTATGTGTTTCTCGTTCGAATTTGAGCTCTGGATCCAAATTTGCAGTTCCTGGCTAAATTGAGTTCTTTCCTCAATTCTGATATATGCTTGGCTGTAACTTCTCAGGGAAAGCTCAGATCAACCAATCGACTTATTTTTGGTCTCTGCATTCCAGATAGCATCCAATATGTGTTTCCCGTTCGAATATGAGCCCTTGGTTCAAATTTGCAGTTCCTGGCTAAATTGAGTTCTTTCCTCAATTCTGATATATGCTTGGCTGTAACTTCTCAGGGAAATCTCAGATCAACCAATCGACTTGTTTTTCGGCTTCTGCATCCCAGGTAGCATTCAGTATGTGTTTCTCGTTCGAATTTGAGCTCAGGATCCAAATTTGCAGTTCCTGGCTAAATTGAGTTCTTTCCTCAATTATGATATATGCTTGGCTGTAACTTCTCAGGGAAAGCTCAGATCAACCAATCGACTTGTTTTTTGGTTTCTGCATTCCAGATAGCATTCACTATGTGTTTCTCGTTCGAATTTGAGCTCTGGATCCAAATTTGCAGTTCCTGGCTAAATTGAGTTCTTTCCTCAATTCTGATATATGCTTGGCTGTAACTTCTCAGGGAAATCTCAGATCAACCAATCGACTTGTTTTTCGGCTTCTGCATCCCAGGTAGCATTCAGTATGTGTTTCTCGTTCGAATTTGAGCTCAGGATCCAAATTTGCAGTTCCTGGCTAAATTGAGTTCTTTCCTCAATT
Source organism: Rhabdophis nuchalis (assembly GCA_039707465.1). NCBI lineage: Eukaryota > Metazoa > Chordata > Lepidosauria > Squamata > Natricidae > Rhabdophis > Rhabdophis nuchalis. Next base: position 17,598,450 of record CM077653.1, read on the forward strand.
CTGATATATGCTTGGCTGTAACTTCTCAGGGAAAGCTCAGATCAACCAATCGACTTGTTTTTTGGTTTCTGCATTCCAGATAGCATTCACTATGTGTTTCTCGTTCGAATTTGAGCTCTGGATCCAAATTTGCAGTTCCTGGCTAAATTGAGTTCTTTCCTCAATTCTGATATATGCTTGGCTGTAACTTCTCAGGGAAAGCTCAGATCAACCAATCGACTTGTTTTTCGACTTCTGCATTCCAGATAGCATTCAGATGTGTTTCTCGTTCGAATTTGAGCTGTGGATCCAAATTTGCAGTTCCTGGCTAAATTGAGTTCTTACCTCAATTCTGATATATGCTTGGCTGTAACTTCTCAGGGAAAGCTCAGATCAACCAATCGACTTGTGTTTTGGTCTCTGCATTCCAGATAGCATCCAATATGTGTTTCCCGTTCAAATTTGAGCCCTTGGTTCAAATTTGCAGTTCCTGGCTAAATTGAGTTCTTTCCTCAATTCTGATGTATGCTTGGCTGTAACCTCTCAGGGAAAGCTCAGATCAACCAATCGACTTGATTTTCGACTTCTGCATCCCAGGTAGCATTCAGTATGTGTTTCTCGTTCGAATTTGAGCTCAGGATCCAAATTTGCAGTTCCTGGCTAAATTGAGTTGTTTCCTCAATTCTGATATATGCTTGGCTGTAACTTCTCAGGGAAAGCTCAGATCAACCAATCGACTTGTGTTTTGGTCTCTGCATTCCAGATAGCATCCAATATGTGTTTCCCGTTCAAATTTGAGCCCTTGGTTCAAATTTGCAGTTCCTGGCTAAATTGAGTTCTTCCTCAATTCTGATGTATGCTTGGCTGTAACTTCTCAGGGAAAGCTCAGATCAACCAATCGACTTGATTTTCGACTTCTGCATTCCAGATAGCATTCAGTATGTGTTTCTCGTTCGAATTTGAGCTCTGGATCCAAATTTGCAGTTCCTGGCTAAATTGAGTTCTTTCCTCAATTCTGATATATGCTTGGCTGTAACTTCTCAGGGAAATCTCAGATCAACCAATCGACTTGTTTTTCGGCTTCTGCATCCCAGGTAGCATTCAGTATGTGTTTCTCGTTCGAATTTGAGCTCAGGATCCAAATTTGCAGTTCCTGGCTAAATTGAGTTGTTTCCTCAATTCTGATATATGCTTGGCTGTAACTTCTCAGGGAAAGCTCAGATCAACCAATCGACTTGTTTTTTGGTCTCTGCATTCCAGATAGCATCCAATATGTGTTTCCCGTTCGAATATGAGCCCTTGGTTCAAATTTGCAGTTCCTGGCTAAATTGAGTTCTTTCCTCCATTCTGATATATGCTTGGCTGTAACTACTCAGGGAAATCTCAGATCAACCAATCGACTTGTTTTTTGGTTTCTGCATTCCAGATAGCATTCAGTATGTGTTTCTCGTTCGAATTTGAGCTCTGGATCCAAATTTGCAGTTCCTGGCTAAATTGAGTTCTTTCCTCAATTATGATATATGCTTGGCTGTAACTTCTCAGGGAAAGCTCAGATCAACCAATCGACTTGTTTTTTGGTTTCTGCATTCCAGATAGCATTCACTATGTGTTTCTCGTTCGAATTTGAGCTGTGGATCCAAATTTGCAGTTCCTGGCTAAATTGAGTTGTTTCCTCAATTCTGATATATGCTTGGCTGTAACTTCTCAGGGAAATCTCAGATCAACCAATCGACTTGTTTTTCGGCTTCTGCATCCCAGGTAGCATTCAGTATGTGTTTCTCGTTCGAATTTGAGCTCAGGATCCAAATTTGCAGTTCCTGGCTAAATTGAGTTGTTTCCTCAATTCTGATATATGCTTGGCTGTAACTTCTCAGGGAAAGCTCAGATCAACCAATCGACTTGTGTTTTGGTCTCTGCATTCTAGATAGCATCCAATATGTGTTTCCCGTTCGAATTTAAGCCCTTGGTTCAAATTTGCAGTTCCTGGCTAAATTGAGTTCTTTCCTCAATTCTGATATATGCTTGGCTGTAACTTCTCAGGGAAAGCTCAGATCAACCAATAGACGTGTTTTTTGGTTTTTGCATTCCAGATAGCATCCAATATGTGTTTCCCGTTCGAATATGAGCCCTTGGTTCAAATTTGCAGTTCCTGGCTAAATTGAGTTCTTTCCTCAATTCTGATATATGCTTGGCTGTAACTACTCAGGGAAATCTCAGATCAACCAATCGACTTGTTTTTTGGTTTCTGCATTCCAGATAGCATTCAGTATGTGTTTCTCGTTCGAATTTGAGCTCTGGATCCAAATTTGCAGTTCCTGGCTAAATTGAGTTCTTTGCTCAATTCTGATATATGCTTGGCTGTAACTTCTCAGGGAAAGCTCAGATCAACCAATCGACTTGTTTTTCGACTTCTGCATTCCAGATAGCATTCAGTATGTGTTTCTCGTTCGAATTTGAGCTGTGGATCCAAATTTGCAGTTCCTGGCTAAATTGAGTTCTTACCTCAATTCTGATATATGCTTGGCTGTAACTTCTCAGGGAAAGCTCAGATCAACCAATCGACTTGTGTTTTGGTCTCTGCATTCCAGATAGCATCCAATATGTGTTTCCCGTTCGAATTTGAGCCCTTGGTTCAAATTTGCAGTTCCTGGCTAAATTGAGTTCTTTCCTCAATTCTGATGTATGCTTGGCTGTAACTTCTCAGGGAAAGCTCAGATCAACCAATCGACTTGATTTTCGACTTCTGCATCCCAGGTAGCATTCAGTATGTGTTTCTCGTTCGAATTTGAGCTCAGGATCCAAATTTGCAGTTCCTGGCTAAATTGAGTTGTTTCCTCAATTCTGATATATGCTTGGCTGTAACTTCTCAGGGAAAGCTCAGATCAACCAATCGACTTGTGTTTTGGTCTCTGCATTCCAGATAGCATCCAATATGTGTTTCCCGTTCGAATTTGAGCCCTTGGTTCAAATTTGCAGTTCCTGGCTAAATTGAGTTCTTCCTCAATTCTGATGTATGCTTGGCTGTAACTTCTCAGGGAAAGCTCAGATCAACCAATCGACTTGATTTTCGACTTCTGCATTCCAGATAGCATTCAGTATGTGTTTCTCGTTCGAATTTGAGCTCTGGATCCAAATTTGCAGTTCCTGGCTAAATTGAGTTCTTTCCTCAATTCTGATATATGCTTGGCTGTAACTTCTCAGGGAAAGCTCAGATCAACCAATCGACTTGTTTTTTGGTTTCTGCATTCCAGAGAGCATTCACTATGTGTTTCTCGTTCGAATTTGAGCTCTGGATCCAAATTTGCAGTTCCTGGCTAAATTGAGTTCTTTCCTCAATTCTGATATATGCTTGGCTGTAACTTCTCAGGGAAATCTCAGATCAACCAATCGACTCGTTTTTCGGCTTCTGCATCCCAGGTAGCATTCAGTATGTGTTTCCCGTTCGAATTTGAGCCCTTGGTTCAAATTTGCAGTTCCTGGCTAAATTGAGTTCTTTCCTCAATTCTGATATATGCTTGGCTGTAACTTCTCAGGGAAATCTCAGATCAACCAATCGACTTGTTTTTCGGCTTCTGCATCCCAGGTAGCATTCAGTATGTGTTTCTCGTTCGAATTTGAGCTCAGGATCCAAATTTGCAGTTCCTGGCTAAATTGAGTTCTTTCCTCAATTCTGATATATGCTTGGCTGTAACTTCTCAGGGAAAGCTCAGATCAACCAATCGACTTGTTTTTTGGTTTCTGCCTTCCAGATAGCATTCACTATGTGTTTCTCGTTCGAATTTGAGCTCTGGATCCAAATTTGCAGTTCCTGGCTAAATTGAGTTCTTTCCTCAATTCTGATATATGCTTGGCTGTAACTTCTCAGGGAAAGCTCAGATCAACCAATCGACTTGTTTTTTGGTTTCTGCATTCCAGATAGCATTCACTATGTGTTTCTCGTTCGAATTTGAGCTCTGGATCCAAATTTGCAGTTCCTGGCTAAATTGAGTTTTTTCCTCAATTCTGATATATGCTTGGCTGTAACTTCTCAGGGAAATCTCAGATCAACCAATCGACTTGTTTTTTGGTTTCTGCATTCCAGATAGCATTCAGTATGTGTTTCTCGTTCGAATTTGAGCTCTGGATCCAAATTTGCAGTTCCTGGCTAAATTGAGTTCTTTCCTCAATTCTGATATATGCTTGGCTGTAACTTCTCAGGGAAATCTCAGATCAACCAATCGACTTGTTTTTCGGCTTCTTCATCCCAGGTAGCATTCAGTATGTGTTTCTCGTTCGAATTTGAGCTCAGGATCCAAATTTGCAGTTCCTGGCTAAATTGAGTTGTTTCCTCAATTCTGATATATGCTTGGCTGTAACTTCTCAGGGAAATCTCAGATCAACCAATCGACTTGTTTTTCGGCTTCTGCATCCCAGGTAGCATTCAGTATGTGTTTCTCGTTCGAATTTGAGCTCAGGATCCAAATTTGCAGTTCCTGGCTAAATTGAGTTCTTTCCTCAATTCTGATATATGCTTGGCTGTAACTTCTCAGGGAAAGCTCAGATCAACCAATCGACTTGTTTTTTGGTTTCTGCCTTCCAGATAGCATTCACTATGTGTTTCTCGTTCGAATTTGAGCTCTGGATCCAAATTTGCAGTTCCTGGCTAAATTGAGTTCTTTCCTCAATTCTGATATATGCTTGGCTGTAACTTCTCAGGGAAAGCTCAGATCAACCAATCGACTTGTTTTTTGGTTTCTGCATTCCAGATAGCATTCACTATGTGTTTCTCGTTCGAATTTGAGCTCTGGATCCAAATTTGCAGTTCCTGGCTAAATTGAGTTTTTTCCTCAATTCTGATATATGCTTGGCTGTAACTTCTCAGGGAAATCTCAGATCAACCAATCGACTTGTTTTTTGGTTTCTGCATTCCAGATAGCATTCAGTATGTGTTTCTCGTTCGAATTTGAGCTCTGGATCCAAATTTGCAGTTCCTGGCTAAATTGAGTTCTTTCCTCAATTCTGATATATGCTTGGCTGTAACTTCTCAGGGAAATCTCAGATCAACCAATCGACTTGTTTTTCGGCTTCTTCATCCCAGGTAGCATTCAGTATGTGTTTCTCGTTCGAATTTGAGCTCAGGATCCAAATTTGCAGTTCCTGGCTAAATTGAGTTGTTTCCTCAATTCTGATATATGCTTGGCTGTAACTTCTCAGGGAAAGCTCAGATCAACCAATCGACTTGTTTTTTGGTCTCTGCATTCCAGATAGCATCCAATATGTGTTTCCCGTTCGAATATGAGCCCTTGGTTCAAATTTGCAGTTCCTGGCTTAATTGAGTTCTTTCCTCCATTCTGATATATGCTTGGCTGTAACTACTCAGGGAAATCTCAGATCAACCAATCGACTTGTTTTTTGGTTTCTGCATTCCAGATAGCATTCAGTATGTGTTTCTCGTTCGAATTTGAGCTCTGGATCCAAATTTGCAGTTCCTGGCTAAATTGAGTTCTTTCCTCAATTCTGATATATGCTTGGCTGTAACTTCTCAGGGAAAGCTCAGATCAACCAATCGACTTGTTTTTTGGTTTCTGCATTCCAGAGAGCATTCACTATGTGTTTCTCGTTCGAATTTGAGCTCTGGATCCAAATTTGCAGTTCCTGGCTAAATTGAGTTCTTTCCTCGATTCTGATATATGCTTGGCTGTAACTTCTCAGGGAAATCTCAGATCAACCAATCGACTCGTGTTTCGGCTTCTGCATCCCAGGTAGCATTCAGTATGTGTTTCCCGTTCGAATTTGAGCCCTTGGTTCAAATTTGCAGTTCCTGGCTAAATTGAGTTCTTTCCTCAATTCTGATATATGCTTGGCTGTAACTTCTCAGGGAAATCTCAGATCAACCAATCGACTCGTTTTTCGGCTTCTGCATCCCAGGTAGCATTCAGTATGTGTTTCCCGTTCGAATATGAGCCCTTGGTTCAAATTTGCAGTTCCTGGCTAAATTGAGTTGTTTCCTCAATTCTGATATATGCTTGGCTGTAACTTCTCAGGGAAAGCTCAGATCAACCAATCGACTTGTTTTTTGGTCTCTGCATTCCAGATAGCATCCAATATGTGTTTCCCGTTCGAATATGAGCCCTTGGTTCAAATTTGCAGTTCCTGGCTTAATTGAGTTCTTTCCTCCATTCTGATATATGCTTGGCTGTAACTACTCAGGGAAATCTCAGATCAACCAATCGACTTGTTTTTTGGTTTCTGCATTCCAGATAGCATTCAGTATGTGTTTCTCGTTCGAATTTGAGCTCTGGATCCAAATTTGCAGTTCCTGGCTAAATTGAGTTCTTTCCTCAATTCTGATATATGCTTGGCTGTAACTTCTCAGGGAAAGCTCAGATCAACCAATCGACTTGTTTTTTGGTTTCTGCATTCCAGAGAGCATTCACTATGTGTTTCTCGTTCGAATTTGAGCTCTGGATCCAAATTTGCAGTTCCTGGCTAAATTGAGTTCTTTCCTCAATTCTGATATATGCTTGGCTGTAACTTCTCAGGGAAATCTCAGATCAACCAATCGACTCGTTTTTCGGCTTCTGCATCCCAGGTAGCATTCAGTATGTGTTTCCCGTTCGAATTTGAGCCCTTGGTTCAAATTTGCAGTTCCTGGCTAAATTGAGTTCTTTCCTCAATTCTGATATATGCTTGGCTGTAACTTCTCAGGGAAAGCTCAGATCAACCAATCGACTTGTTTTTTGGTCTCTGCATTCCAGATAGCATCCAATATGTGTTTCCCGTTCGAATATGAGCCCTTGGTTCAAATTTGCAGTTCCTGGCTAAATTGAGTTCTTTCCTCCATTCTGATATATGCTTGGCTGTAACTACTCAGGGAAATCTCAGATCAACCAATCGACTTGTTTTTTGGTTTCTGCATTCCAGATAGCATTCAGTATGTGTTTCTCGTTCGAATTTGAGCTCTGGATCCAAATTTGCAGTTCCTGGCTAAATTGAGTTCTTTCCTCAATTATGATATATGCTTGGCTGTAACTTCTCAGGGAAAGCTCAGATCAACCAATCGACTTGTTTTTTGGTTTCTGCATTCCAGATAGCATTCACTATGTGTTTCTCGTTCGAATTTGAGCTGTGGATCCAAATTTGCAGTTCCTGGCTAAATTGAGTTCTTTCCTCAATTCTGATATATGCTTGGCTGTAACTTCTCAGGGAAAGCTCAGATCAACCAATCGACTTGTGTTTTGGTCTCTGCATTCTAGATAGCATCCAATATGTGTTTCCCGTTCGAATTTAAGCCCTTGGTTCAAATTTGCAGTTCCTGGCTAAATTGAGTTCTTTCCTCAATTCTGATATATGCTTGGCTGTAACTTCTCAGGGAAAGCTCAGATCAACCAATAGACGTGTTTTTTGGTTTTTGCATTCCAGATAGCATCCAATATGTGTTTCCCGTTCGAATATGAGCCCTTGGTTCAAATTTGCAGTTCCTGGCTAAATTGAGTTCTTTCCTCAATTCTGATATATGCTTGGCTGTAACTACTCAGGGAAATCTCAGATCAACCAATCGACTTGTTTTTTGGTTTCTGCATTCCAGATAGCATTCAGTATGTGTTTCTCGTTCGAATTTGAGCTGTGGATCCAAATTTGCAGTTCCTGGCTAAATTGAGTTCTTACCTCAATTCTGATATATGCTTGGCTGTAACTTCTCAGGGAAAGCTCAGATCAACCAATCGACTTGTGTTTTGGTCTCTGCATTCCAGATAGCATCCAATATGTGTTTCCCGTTCGAATTTGAGCCCTTGGTTCAAATTTGCAGTTCCTGGCTAAATTGAGTTCTTTCCTCAATTCTGATGTATGCTTGGCTGTAACTTCTCAGGGAAAGCTCAGATCAACCAATCGACTTGATTTTCGACTTCTGCATCCCAGGTAGCATTCAGTATGTGTTTCTCGTTCGAATTTGAGCTCAGGATCCAAATTTGCAGTTCCTGGCTAAATTGAGTTGTTTCCTCAATTCTGATATATGCTTGGCTGTAACTTCTCAGGGAAAGCTCAGATCAACCAATCGACTTGTGTTTTGGTCTCTGCATTCCAGATAGCATCCAATATGTGTTTCCCGTTCGAATTTGAGCCCTTGGTTCAAATTTGCAGTTCCTGGCTAAATTGAGTTCTTCCTCAATTCTGATGTATGCTTGGCTGTAACTTCTCAGGGAAAGCTCAGATCAACCAATCGACTTGATTTTCGACTTCTGCATTCCAGATAGCATTCAGTATGTGTTTCTCGTTCGAATTTGAGCTCTGGATCCAAATTTGCAGTTCCTGGCTAAATTGAGTTCTTTCCTCAATTCTGATATATGCTTGGCTGTAACTTCTCAGGGAAAGCTCAGATCAACCAATCGACTTATTTTTGGTCTCTGCATTCCAGATAGCATCCAATATGTGTTTCCCGTTCGAATATGAGCCCTTGGTTCAAATTTGCAGTTCCTGGCTTAATTGAGTTCTTTCCTCCATTCTGATATATGCTTGGCTGTAACTACTCAGGGAAATCTCAGATCAACCAATCGACTTGTTTTTTGGTTTCTGCATTCCAGATAGCATTCAGTATGTGTTTCTCGTTCGAATTTGAGCTCTGGATCCAAATTTGCAGTTCCTGGCTAAATTGAGTTCTTTCCTCAATTCTGATATATGCTTGGCTGTAACTTCTCAGGGAAAGCTCAGATCAACCAATCGACTTGTTTTTTGGTTTCTGCATTCCAGAGAGCATTCACTATGTGTTTCTCGTTCGAATTTGAGCTCTGGATCCAAATTTGCAGTTCCTGGCTAAATTGAGTTCTTTCCTCAATTCTGATATATGCTTGGCTGTAACTTCTCAGGGAAATCTCAGATCAACCAATCGACTCGTTTTTCGGCTTCTGCATCCCAGGTAGCATTCAGTATGTGTTTCCCGTTCGAATTTGAGCCCTTGGTTCAAATTTGCAGTTCCTGGCTAAATTGAGTTCTTTCCTCAATTCTGATATATGCTTGGCTGTAACTTCTCAGGGAAAGCTCAGATCAACCAATCGACTTGTTTTTCGACTTCTGCATTCCAGATAGCATTCAGTATGTGTTTCTCGTTCGAATTTGAGCTGTGGATCCAAATTTGTAGTTCCTGGCTAAATTGAGTTCTTACCTCAATTCTGATATATGCTTGGCTGTAACTTCTCAGGGAAAGCTCAGATCAACCAATCGACTTGTTTTTTGGTCTCTGCATTCCAGATAGCATCCAATATGTGTTTCCCGTTCGAATATGAGCCCTTGGTTCAAATTTGCAGTTCCTGGCTAAATTGAGTTCTTTCCTCCATTCTGATATATGCTTGGCTGTAACTACTCAGGGAAATCTCAGATCAACCAATCGACTTGTTTTTTGGTTTCTGCATTCCAGATAGCATTCAGTATGTGTTTCTCGTTCGAATTTGAGCTCTGGATCCAAATTTGCAGTTCCTGGCTAAATTGAGTTCTTTCCTCAATTATGATATATGCTTGGCTGTAACTTCTCAGGGAAAGCTCAGATCAACCAATCGACTTGTTTTTTGGTTTCTGCATTCCAGATAGCATTCACTATGTGTTTCTCGTTCGAATTTGAGCTGTGGATCCAAATTTGCAGTTCCTGGCTAAATTGAGTTCTTTCCTCAATTCTGATATATGCTTGGCTGTAACTTCTCAGGGAAAGCTCAGATCAACCAATCGACTTGTGTTTTGGTCTCTGCATTCTAGATAGCATCCAATATGTGTTTCCCGTTCGAATTTAAGCCCTTGGTTCAAATTTGCAGTTCCTGGCTAAATTGAGTTCTTTCCTCAATTCTGATATATGCTTGGCTGTAACTTCTCAGGGAAAGCTCAGATCAACCAATAGACGTGTTTTTTGGTTTTTGCATTCCAGATAGCATCCAATATGTGTTTCCCGTTCGAATATGAGCCCTTGGTTCAAATTTGCAGTTCCTGGCTAAATTGAGTTCTTTCCTCAATTCTGATATATGCTTGGCTGTAACTACTCAGGGAAATCTCAGATCAACCAATCGACTTGTTTTTTGGTTTCTGCATTCCAGATAGCATTCAGTATGTGTTTCTCGTTCGAATTTGAGCTGTGGATCCAAATTTGCAGTTCCTGGCTAAATTGAGTTCTTACCTCAATTCTGATATATGCTTGGCTGTAACTTCTCAGGGAAAGCTCAGATCAACCAATCGACTTGTGTTTTGGTCTCTGCATTCCAGATAGCATCCAATATGTGTTTCCCGTTCGAATTTGAGCCCTTGGTTCAAATTTGCAGTTCCTGGCTAAATTGAGTTCTTTCCTCAATTCTGATGTATGCTTGGCTGTAACTTCTCAGGGAAAGCTCAGATCAACCAATCGACTTGATTTTCGACTTCTGCATCCCAGGTAGCATTCAGTATGTGTTTCTCGTTCGAATTTGAGCTCAGGATCCAAATTTGCAGTTCCTGGCTAAATTGAGTTGTTTCCTCAATTCTGATATATGCTTGGCTGTAACTTCTCAGGGAAAGCTCAGATCAACCAATCGACTTGTGTTTTGGTCTCTGCATTCCAGATAGCATCCAATATGTGTTTCCCGTTCGAATTTGAGCCCTTGGTTCAAATTTGCAGTTCCTGGCTAAATTGAGTTCTTCCTCAATTCTGATGTATGCTTGGCTGTAACTTCTCAGGGAAAGCTCAGATCAACCAATCGACTTGATTTTCGACTTCTGCATTCCAGATAGCATTCAGTATGTGTTTCTCGTTCGAATTTGAGCTCTGGATCCAAATTTGCAGTTCCTGGCTAAATTGAGTTCTTTCCTCAATTCTGATATATGCTTGGCTGTAACTTCTCAGGGAAAGCTCAGATCAACCAATCGACTTATTTTTGGTCTCTGCATTCCAGATAGCATCCAATATGTGTTTCCCGTTCGAATATGAGCCCTTGGTTCAAATTTGCAGTTCCTGGCTTAATTGAGTTCTTTCCTCCATTCTGATATATGCTTGGCTGTAACTACTCAGGGAAATCTCAGATCAACCAATCGACTTGTTTTTTGGTTTCTGCATTCCAGATAGCATTCAGTATGTGTTTCTCGTTCGAATTTGAGCTCTGGATCCAAATTTGCAGTTCCTGGCTAAATTGAGTTCTTTCCTCAATTCTGATATATGCTTGGCTGTAACTTCTCAGGGAAAGCTCAGATCAACCAATCGACTTGTTTTTTGGTTTCTGCATTCCAGAGAGCATTCACTATGTGTTTCTCGTTCGAATTTGAGCTCTGGATCCAAATTTGCAGTTCCTGGCTAAATTGAGTTCTTTCCTCAATTCTGATATATGCTTGGCTGTAACTTCTCAGGGAAATCTCAGATCAACCAATCGACTCGTTTTTCGGCTTCTGCATCCCAGGTAGCATTCAGTATGTGTTTCCCGTTCGAATTTGAGCCCTTGGTTCAAATTTGCAGTTCCTGGCTAAATTGAGTTCTTTCCTCAATTCTGATATATGCTTGGCTGTAACTTCTCAGGGAAAGCTCAGATCAACCAATCGACTTGTTTTTCGACTTCTGCATTCCAGATAGCATTCAGTATGTGTTTCTCGTTCGAATTTGAGCTGTGGATCCAAATTTGTAGTTCCTGGCTAAATTGAGTTCTTACCTCAATTCTGATATATGCTTGGCTGTAACTTCTCAGGGAAAGCTCAGATCAACCAATCGACTTGTTTTTTGGTCTCTGCATTCCAGATAGCATCCAATATGTGTTTCCCGTTCGAATATGAGCCCTTGGTTCAAATTTGCAGTTCCTGGCTAAATTGAGTTCTTTCCTCCATTCTGATATATGCTTGGCTGTAACTACTCAGGGAAATCTCAGATCAACCAATCGACTTGTTTTTTGGTTTCTGCATTCCAGATAGCATTCAGTATGTGTTTCTCGTTCGAATTTGAGCTCTGGATCCAAATTTGCAGTTCCTGGCTAAATTGAGTTCTTTCCTCAATTATGATATATGCTTGGCTGTAACTTCTCAGGGAAAGCTCAGATCAACCAATCGACTTGTTTTTTGGTTTCTGCATTCCAGATAGCATTCACTATGTGTTTCTCGTTCGAATTTGAGCTGTGGATCCAAATTTGCAGTTCCTGGCTAAATTGAGTTGTTTCCTCAATTCTGATATATGCTTGGCTGTAACTTCTCAGGGAAATCTCAGATCAACCAATCGACTTGTTTTTCGGCTTCTGCATCCCAGGTAGCATTCAGTATGTGTTTCTCGTTCGAATTTGAGCTCTGGATCCAAATTTGCAGTTCCTGGCTAAATTGAGTTCTTTCCTCAATTCTGATATATGCTTGGCTGTAACTTCTCAGGGAAAGCTCAGATCAACCAATCGACTTGTGTTTTGGTCTCTGCATTCTAGATAGCATCCAATATGTGTTTCCCGTTCGAATTTAAGCCCTTGGTTCAAATTTGCAGTTCCTGGCTAAATTGAGTTCTTTCCTCAATTCTGATATATGCTTGGCTGTAACTTCTCAGGGAAAGCTCAGATCAACCAATAGACGTGTTTTTTGGTTTTTGCATTCCAGATAGCATCCAATATGTGTTTCCCGTTCGAATATGAGCCCTTGGTTCAAATTTGCAGTTCCTGGCTAAATTGAGTTCTTTCCTCAATTCTGATATATGCTTGGCTGTAACTACTCAGGGAAATCTCAGATCAACCAATCGACTTGTTTTTTGGTTTCTGCATTCCAGATAGCATTCAGTATGTGTTTCTCGTTCGAATTTGAGCTGTGGATCCAAATTTGCAGTTCCTGGCTAAATTGAGTTCTTACCTCAATTCTGATATATGCTTGGCTGTAACTTCTCAGGGAAAGCTCAGATCAACCAATCGACTTGTGTTTTGGTCTCTGCATTCCAGATAGCATCCAATATGTGTTTCCCGTTCGAATTTGAGCCCTTGGTTCAAATTTGCAGTTCCTGGCTAAATTGAGTTCTTTCCTCAATTCTGATGTATGCTTGGCTGTAACTTCTCAGGGAAAGCTCAGATCAACCAATCGACTTGATTTTCGACTTCTGCATCCCAGGTAGCATTCAGTATGTGTTTCTCGTTCGAATTTGAGCTCAGGATCCAAATTTGCAGTTCCTGGCTAAATTGAGTTGTTTCCTCAATTCTGATATATGCTTGGCTGTAACTTCTCAGGGAAAGCTCAGATCAACCAATCGACTTGTGTTTTGGTCTCTGCATTCCAGATAGCATCCAATATGTGTTTCCCGTTCGAATTTGAGCCCTTGGTTCAAATTTGCAGTTCCTGGCTAAATTGAGTTCTTCCTCAATTCTGATGTATGCTTGGCTGTAACTTCTCAGGGAAAGCTCAGATCAACCAATCGACTTGATTTTCGACTTCTGCATTCCAGATAGCATTCAGTATGTGTTTCTCGTTCGAATTTGAGCTCTGGATCCAAATTTGCAGTTCCTGGCTAAATTGAGTTCTTTCCTCAATTCTGATATATGCTTGGCTGTAACTTCTCAGGGAAAGCTCAGATCAACCAATCGACTTATTTTTGGTCTCTGCATTCCAGATAGCATCCAATATGTGTTTCCCGTTCGAATATGAGCCCTTGGTTCAAATTTGCAGTTCCTGGCTAAATTGAGTTCTTTCCTCCATTCTGATATATGCTTGGCTGTAACTTCTCAGGGAAAGCTCAGATCAACCAATCGACTTGTTTTTCGGCTTCTGCATCCCAGGTAGCATTCAGTATGTGTTTCTCGTTCGAATTTGAGCTCAGGATCCAAATTTGCAGTTCCTGGCTAAATTGAGTTCTTTCCTCAATTCTGATATATGCTTGGCTGTAACTTCTCAGGGAAAGCTCAGATCAACCAATCGACTTGTTTTTTGGTTTCTGCCTTCCAGATAGCATTCACTATGTGTTTCTCGTTCGAATTTGAGCTCTGGATCCAAATTTGCAGTTCCTGGCTAAATTGAGTTCTTTCCTCAATTCTGATATATGCTTGGCTGTAACTTCTCAGGGAAAGCTCAGATCAACCAATCGACTTGTTTTTTGGTTTCTGCATTCCAGATAGCATTCACTATGTGTTTCTCGTTCGAATTTGAGCTCTGGATCCAAATTTGCAGTTCCTGGCTAAATTGAGTTTTTTCCTCAATTCTGATATATGCTTGGCTGTAACTTCTCAGGGAAATCTCAGATCAACCAATCGACTTGTTTTTTGGTTTCTGCATTCCAGATAGCATTCAGTATGTGTTTCTCGTTCGAATTTGAGCTCTGGATCCAAATTTGCAGTTCCTGGCTAAATTGAGTTGTTTCCTCAATTCTGATATATGCTTGGCTGTAACTTCTCAGGGAAAGCTCAGATCAACCAATCGACTTGTGTTTTGGTCTCTGCATTCCAGATAGCATCCAATATGTGTTTCCCGTTCGAATTTGAGCCCTTGGTTCAAATTTGCAGTTCCTGGCTAAATTGAGTTCTTCCTCAATTCTGATGTATGCTTGGCTGTAACTTCTCAGGGAAAGCTCAGATCAACCAATCGACTTGATTTTCGACTTCTGCATTCCAGATAGCATTCAGTATGTGTTTCTCGTTCGAATTTGAGCTCTGGATCCAAATTTGCAGTTCCTGGCTAAATTGAGTTCTTTCCTCAATTCTGATATATGCTTGGCTGTAACTTCTCAGGGAAAGCTCAGATCAACCAATCGACTTGTTTTTTGGTTTCTGCATTCCAGAGAGCATTCACTATGTGTTTCTCGTTCGAATTTGAGCTCTGGATCCAAATTTGCAGTTCCTGGCTAAATTGAGTTCTTTCCTCAATTCTGATATATGCTTGGCTGTAACTTCTCAGGGAAATCTCAGATCAACCAATCGACTCGTTTTTCGACTTCTGCATTCCAGATAGCATTCAGTATGTGTTTCTCGTTCGAATTTGAGCTGTGGATCCAAATTTGTAGTTCCTGGCTAAATTGAGTTCTTTCCTCAATTATGATATATGCTTGGCTGTAACTTCTCAGGGAAAGCTCAGATCAACCAATCGACTTGTTTTTTGGTTTCTGCATTCCAGATAGCATTCACTATGTGTTTCTCGTTCGAATTTGAGCTGTGGATCCAAATTTGCAGTTCCTGGCTAAATTGAGTTCTTTCCTCAATTCTGATATATGCTTGGCTGTAACTTCTCAGGGAAAGCTCAGATCAACCAATCGACTTGTGTTTTGGTCTCTGCATTCTAGATAGCATCCAATATGTGTTTCCCGTTCGAATTTAAGCCCTTGGTTCAAATTTGCAGTTCCTGGCTAAATTGAGTTCTTTCCTCAATTCTGATATATGCTTGGCTGTAACTTCTCAGGGAAAGCTCAGATCAACCAATAGACGTGTTTTTTGGTTTTTGCATTCCAGATAGCATCCAATATGTGTTTCCCGTTCGAATATGAGCCCTTGGTTCAAATTTGCAGTTCCTGGCTAAATTGAGTTCTTTTGCCAATTCTGACATACGCTTGGCTGTAACATCTCAGGGAAAGCTCAGATCAACCAACTGACTTCTTTTTCGGATTCTGCATCCCAGATAGCATTCAGTATGTGTTTCTCGTTCGAATTTGAGCTCTGGATCCAAATTTGCAGTTCCTGGCTAAATTGAGTTCTTTCCTCAATTATGATATATGCTTGGCTGTAACTTCTCAGGGAAAGCTCAGATCAACCAATCGACTTGTTTTTTGGTTTCTGCATTCCAGAGAGCATTCACTATGTGTTTCTCGTTCGAATTTGAGCTGTGGATCCAAATTTGCAGTTCCTGGCTAAATTGAGTTCTTTCCTCAATTCTGATATATGCTTGGCTGTAACTTCTCAGGGAAATCTCAGATCAACCAATCGACTCGTTTTTCGGCTTCTGCATCCCAGGTAGCATTCAGTATGTGTTTCCCGTTCGAATTTGAGCCCTTGGTTCAAATTTGCAGTTCCTGGCTAAATTGAGTTCTTTCCTCAATTCTGATATATGCTTGGCTGTAACTTCTCAGGGAAAGCTCAGATCAACCAATCGACTTGTTTTTCGACTTCTGCATTCCAGATAGCATTCAGTATGTGTTTCTCGTTCGAATTTGAGCTGTGGATCCAAATTTGTAGTTCCTGGCTAAATTGAGTTCTTTCCTCAATTATGATATATGCTTGGCTGTAACTTCTCAGGGAAAGCTCAGATCAACCAATCGACTTGTTTTTTGGTTTCTGCATTCCAGATAGCATTCACTATGTGTTTCTCGTTCGAATTTGAGCTGTGGATCCAAATTTGCAGTTCCTGGCTAAATTGAGTTCTTTCCTCAATTCTGATATATGCTTGGCTGTAACTTCTCAGGGAAAGCTCAGATCAACCAATCGACTTGTGTTTTGGTCTCTGCATTCTAGATAGCATCCAATATGTGTTTCCCGTTCGAATTTAAGCCCTTGGTTCAAATTTGCAGTTCCTGGCTAAATTGAGTTCTTTCCTCAATTCTGATATATGCTTGGCTGTAACTTCTCAGGGAAAGCTCAGATCAACCAATAGACGTGTTTTTTGGTTTTTGCATTCCAGATAGCATCCAATATGTGTTTCCCGTTCGAATATGAGCCCTTGGTTCAAATTTGCAGTTCCTGGCTAAATTGAGTTCTTTCCTCAATTCTGATATATGCTTGGCTGTAACTACTCAGGGAAATCTCAGATCAACCAATCGACTTGTTTTTTGGTTTCTGCATTCCAGATAGCATTCAGTATGTGTTTCTCGTTCGAATTTGAGCTGTGGATCCAAATTTGCAGTTCCTGGCTAAATTGAGTTCTTACCTCAATTCTGATATATGCTTGGCTGTAACTTCTCAGGGAAAGCTCAGATCAACCAATCGACTTGTGTTTTGGTCTCTGCATTCCAGATAGCATCCAATATGTGTTTCCCGTTCGAATTTGAGCCCTTGGTTCAAATTTGCAGTTCCTGGCTAAATTGAGTTCTTTCCTCAATTCTGATGTATGCTTGGCTGTAACTTCTCAGGGAAAGCTCAGATCAACCAATCGACTTGATTTTCGACTTCTGCATCCCAGGTAGCATTCAGTATGTGTTTCTCGTTCGAATTTGAGCTCAGGATCCAAATTTGCAGTTCCTGGCTAAATTGAGTTGTTTCCTCAATTCTGATATATGCTTGGCTGTAACTTCTCAGGGAAAGCTCAGATCAACCAATCGACTTGTGTTTTGGTCTCTGCATTCCAGATAGCATCCAATATGTGTTTCCCGTTCGAATTTGAGCCCTTGGTTCAAATTTGCAGTTCCTGGCTAAATTGAGTTCTTCCTCAATTCTGATGTATGCTTGGCTGTAACTTCTCAGGGAAAGCTCAGATCAACCAATCGACTTGATTTTCGACTTCTGCATTCCAGATAGCATTCAGTATGTGTTTCTCGTTCGAATTTGAGCTCTGGATCCAAATTTGCAGTTCCTGGCTAAATTGAGTTCTTTCCTCAATTCTGATATATGCTTGGCTGTAACTTCTCAGGGAAAGCTCAGATCAACCAATCGACTTATTTTTGGTCTCTGCATTCCAGATAGCATCCAATATGTGTTTCCCGTTCGAATATGAGCCCTTGGTTCAAATTTGCAGTTCCTGGCTAAATTGAGTTCTTTCCTCCATTCTGATATATGCTTGGCTGTAACTTCTCAGGGAAAGCTCAGATCAACCAATCGACTTGTTTTTCGGCTTCTGCATCCCAGGTAGCATTCAGTATGTGTTTCTCGTTCGAATTTGAGCTCAGGATCCAAATTTGCAGTTCCTGGCTAAATTGAGTTCTTTCCTCAATTCTGATATATGCTTGGCTGTAACTTCTCAGGGAAAGCTCAGATCAACCAATCGACTTGTTTTTTGGTTTCTGCCTTCCAGATAGCATTCACTATGTGTTTCTCGTTCGAATTTGAGCTCTGGATCCAAATTTGCAGTTCCTGGCTAAATTGAGTTCTTTCCTCAATTCTGATATATGCTTGGCTGTAACTTCTCAGGGAAAGCTCAGATCAACCAATCGACTTGTTTTTTGGTTTCTGCATTCCAGATAGCATTCACTATGTGTTTCTCGTTCGAATTTGAGCTCTGGATCCAAATTTGCAGTTCCTGGCTAAATTGAGTTTTTTCCTCAATTCTGATATATGCTTGGCTGTAACTTCTCAGGGAAATCTCAGATCAACCAATCGACTTGTTTTTTGGTTTCTGCATTCCAGATAGCATTCAGTATGTGTTTCTCGTTCGAATTTGAGCTCTGGATCCAAATTTGCAGTTCCTGGCTAAATTGAGTTGTTTCCTCAATTCTGATATATGCTTGGCTGTAACTTCTCAGGGAAAGCTCAGATCAACCAATCGACTTGTGTTTTGGTCTCTGCATTCCAGATAGCATCCAATATGTGTTTCCCGTTCGAATTTGAGCCCTTGGTTCAAATTTGCAGTTCCTGGCTAAATTGAGTTCTTCCTCAATTCTGATGTATGCTTGGCTGTAACTTCTCAGGGAAAGCTCAGATCAACCAATCGACTTGATTTTCGACTTCTGCATTCCAGATAGCATTCAGTATGTGTTTCTCGTTCGAATTTGAGCTCTGGATCCAAATTTGCAGTTCCTGGCTAAATTGAGTTCTTTCCTCAATTCTGATATATGCTTGGCTGTAACTTCTCAGGGAAAGCTCAGATCAACCAATCGACTTGTTTTTTGGTTTCTGCATTCCAGAGAGCATTCACTATGTGTTTCTCGTTCGAATTTGAGCTCTGGATCCAAATTTGCAGTTCCTGGCTAAATTGAGTTCTTTCCTCAATTCTGATATATGCTTGGCTGTAACTTCTCAGGGAAATCTCAGATCAACCAATCGACTCGTTTTTCGACTTCTGCATTCCAGATAGCATTCAGTATGTGTTTCTCGTTCGAATTTGAGCTGTGGATCCAAATTTGTAGTTCCTGGCTAAATTGAGTTCTTTCCTCAATTATGATATATGCTTGGCTGTAACTTCTCAGGGAAAGCTCAGATCAACCAATCGACTTGTTTTTTGGTTTCTGCATTCCAGATAGCATTCACTATGTGTTTCTCGTTCGAATTTGAGCTGTGGATCCAAATTTGCAGTTCCTGGCTAAATTGAGTTCTTTCCTCAATTCTGATATATGCTTGGCTGTAACTTCTCAGGGAAAGCTCAGATCAACCAATCGACTTGTGTTTTGGTCTCTGCATTCTAGATAGCATCCAATATGTGTTTCCCGTTCGAATTTAAGCCCTTGGTTCAAATTTGCAGTTCCTGGCTAAATTGAGTTCTTTCCTCAATTCTGATATATGCTTGGCTGTAACTTCTCAGGGAAAGCTCAGATCAACCAATAGACGTGTTTTTTGGTTTTTGCATTCCAGATAGCATCCAATATGTGTTTCCCGTTCGAATATGAGCCCTTGGTTCAAATTTGCAGTTCCTGGCTAAATTGAGTTCTTTTGCCAATTCTGACATACGCTTGGCTGTAACATCTCAGGGAAAGCTCAGATCAACCAACTGACTTCTTTTTCGGATTCTGCATCCCAGATAGCATTCAGTATGTGTTTCTCGTTCGAATTTGAGCTCTGGATCCAAATTTGCAGTTCCTGGCTAAATTGAGTTCTTTCCTCAATTATGATATATGCTTGGCTGTAACTTCTCAGGGAAAGCTCAGATCAACCAATCGACTTGTGTTTTGGTCTCTGCATTCTAGATAGCATCCAATATGTGTTTCCCGTTCGAATTTAAGCCCTTGGTTCAAATTTGCAGTTCCTGGCTAAATTGAGTTCTTTCCTCAATTCTGATATATGCTTGGCTGTAACTTCTCAGGGAAAGCTCAGATCAACCAATAGACGTGTTGTTTGGTTTTTGCATTCCAGATAGCATCCAATATGTGTTTCCCGTTCGAATATGAGCCCTTGGTTCAAATTTGCAGTTCCTGGCTAAATTGAGTTCTTTCCTCAATTCTGATATATGCTTGGCTGTAACTACTCAGGGAAATCTCAGATCAACCAATCGACTTGTTTTTTGGTTTCTGCATTCCAGATAGCATTCAGTATGTGTTTCTCGTTCGAATTTGAGCTGTGGATCCAAATTTGTAGTTCCTGGCTAAATTGAGTTCTTTCCTCAATTATGATATATGCTTGGCTGTAACTTCTCAGGGAAAGCTCAGATCAACCAATCGACTTGTTTTTTGGTTTCTGCATTCCAGATAGCATTCACTATGTGTTTCTCGTTCGAATTTGAGCTGTGGATCCAAATTTGCAGTTCCTGGCTAAATTGAGTTCTTTCCTCAATTCTGATATATGCTTGGCTGTAACTTCTCAGGGAAAGCTCAGATCAACCAATCGACTTGTGTTTTGGTCTCTGCATTCTAGATAGCATCCAATATGTGTTTCCCGTTCGAATTTAAGCCCTTGGTTCAAATTTGCAGTTCCTGGCTAAATTGAGTTCTTTCCTCAATTCTGATATATGCTTGGCTGTAACTTCTCAGGGAAAGCTCAGATCAACCAATAGACGTGTTTTTTGGTTTTTGCATTCCAGATAGCATCCAATATGTGTTTCCCGTTCGAATATGAGCCCTTGGTTCAAATTTGCAGTTCCTGGCTAAATTGAGTTCTTTTGCCAATTCTGACATACGCTTGGCTGTAACATCTCAGGGAAAGCTCAGATCAACCAACTGACTTCTTTTTCGGATTCTGCATCCCAGATAGCATTCAGTATGTGTTTCTCGTTCGAATTTGAGCTCTGGATCCAAATTTGCAGTTCCTGGCTAAATTGAGTTCTTTCCTCAATTATGATATATGCTTGGCTGTAACTTCTCAGGGAAAGCTCAGATCAACCAATCGACTTGTGTTTTGGTCTCTGCATTCTAGATAGCATCCAATATGTGTTTCCCGTTCGAATTTAAGCCCTTGGTTCAAATTTGCAGTTCCTGGCTAAATTGAGTTCTTTCCTCAATTCTGATATATGCTTGGCTGTAACTTCTCAGGGAAAGCTCAGATCAACCAATAGACGTGTTTTTTGGTTTTTGCATTCCAGATAGCATCCAATATGTGTTTCCCGTTCGAATATGAGCCCTTGGTTCAAATTTGCAGTTCCTGGCTAAATTGAGTTCTTTCCTCAATTCTGATATATGCTTGGCTGTAACTACTCAGGGAAATCTCAGATCAACCAATCGACTTGTTTTTTGGTTTCTGCATTCCAGATAGCATTCAGTATGTGTTTCTCGTTCGAATTTGAGCTGTGGATCCAAATTTGTAGTTCCTGGCTAAATTGAGTTCTTTCCTCAATTATGATATATGCTTGGCTGTAACTTCTCAGGGAAAGCTCAGATCAACCAATCGACTTGTTTTTTGGTTTCTGCATTCCAGATAGCATTCACTATGTGTTTCTCGTTCGAATTTGAGCTGTGGATCCAAATTTGCAGTTCCTGGCTAAATTGAGTTCTTTCCTCAATTCTGATATATGCTTGGCTGTAACTTCTCAGGGAAAGCTCAGATCAACCAATCGACTTGTGTTTTGGTCTCTGCATTCTAGATAGCATCCAATATGTGTTTCCCGTTCGAATTTAAGCCCTTGGTTCAAATTTGCAGTTCCTGGCTAAATTGAGTTCTTTCCTCAATTCTGATATATGCTTGGCTGTAACTTCTCAGGGAAAGCTCAGATCAACCAATAGACGTGTTTTTTGGTTTTTGCATTCCAGATAGCATCCAATATGTGTTTCCCGTTCGAATATGAGCCCTTGGTTCAAATTTGCAGTTCCTGGCTAAATTGAGTTCTTTCCTCAATTCTGATATATGCTTGGCTGTAACTACTCAGGGAAATCTCAGATCAACCAATCGACTTGTTTTTTGGTTTCTGCATTCCAGATAGCATTCAGTATGTGTTTCTCGTTCGAATTTGAGCTGTGGATCCAAATTTGCAGTTCCTGGCTAAATTGAGTTCTTACCTCAATTCTGATATATGCTTGGCTGTAACTTCTCAGGGAAAGCTCAGATCAACCAATCGACTTGTGTTTTGGTCTCTGCATTCCAGATAGCATCCAATATGTGTTTCCCGTTCGAATTTGAGCCCTTGGTTCAAATTTGCAGTTCCTGGCTAAATTGAGTTCTTTCCTCAATTCTGATGTATGCTTGGCTGTAACTTCTCAGGGAAAGCTCAGATCAACCAATCGACTTGATTTTCGACTTCTGCATCCCAGGTAGCATTCAGTATGTGTTTCTCGTTCGAATTTGAGCTCAGGATCCAAATTTGCAGTTCCTGGCTAAATTGAGTTGTTTCCTCAATTCTGATATATGCTTGGCTGTAACTTCTCAGGGAAAGCTCAGATCAACCAATCGACTTGTGTTTTGGTCTCTGCATTCCAGATAGCATCCAATATGTGTTTCCCGTTCGAATTTGAGCCCTTGGTTCAAATTTGCAGTTCCTGGCTAAATTGAGTTCTTCCTCAATTCTGATGTATGCTTGGCTGTAACTTCTCAGGGAAAGCTCAGATCAACCAATCGACTTGATTTTCGACTTCTGCATTCCAGATAGCATTCAGTATGTGTTTCTCGTTCGAATTTGAGCTCTGGATCCAAATTTGCAGTTCCTGGCTAAATTGAGTTCTTTCCTCAATTCTGATATATGCTTGGCTGTAACTTCTCAGGGAAAGCTCAGATCAACCAATCGACTTATTTTTGGTCTCTGCATTCCAGATAGCATCCAATATGTGTTTCCCGTTCGAATATGAGCCCTTGGTTCAAATTTGCAGTTCCTGGCTAAATTGAGTTCTTTCCTCCATTCTGATATATGCTTGGCTGTAACTTCTCAGGGAAAGCTCAGATCAACCAATCGACTTGTTTTTCGGCTTCTGCATCCCAGGTAGCATTCAGTATGTGTTTCTCGTTCGAATTTGAGCTCAGGATCCAAATTTGCAGTTCCTGGCTAAATTGAGTTCTTTCCTCAATTCTGATATATGCTTGGCTGTAACTTCTCAGGGAAAGCTCAGATCAACCAATCGACTTGTTTTTTGGTTTCTGCCTTCCAGATAGCATTCACTATGTGTTTCTCGTTCGAATTTGAGCTCTGGATCCAAATTTGCAGTTCCTGGCTAAATTGAGTTCTTTCCTCAATTCTGATATATGCTTGGCTGTAACTTCTCAGGGAAAGCTCAGATCAACCAATCGACTTGTTTTTTGGTTTCTGCATTCCAGATAGCATTCACTATGTGTTTCTCGTTCGAATTTGAGCTCTGGATCCAAATTTGCAGTTCCTGGCTAAATTGAGTTTTTTCCTCAATTCTGATATATGCTTGGCTGTAACTTCTCAGGGAAATCTCAGATCAACCAATCGACTTGTTTTTTGGTTTCTGCATTCCAGATAGCATTCAGTATGTGTTTCTCGTTCGAATTTGAGCTCTGGATCCAAATTTGCAGTTCCTGGCTAAATTGAGTTGTTTCCTCAATTCTGATATATGCTTGGCTGTAACTTCTCAGGGAAAGCTCAGATCAACCAATCGACTTGTGTTTTGGTCTCTGCATTCCAGATAGCATCCAATATGTGTTTCCCGTTCGAATTTGAGCCCTTGGTTCAAATTTGCAGTTCCTGGCTAAATTGAGTTCTTCCTCAATTCTGATGTATGCTTGGCTGTAACTTCTCAGGGAAAGCTCAGATCAACCAATCGACTTGATTTTCGACTTCTGCATTCCAGATAGCATTCAGTATGTGTTTCTCGTTCGAATTTGAGCTCTGGATCCAAATTTGCAGTTCCTGGCTAAATTGAGTTCTTTCCTCAATTCTGATATATGCTTGGCTGTAACTTCTCAGGGAAAGCTCAGATCAACCAATCGACTTGTTTTTTGGTTTCTGCATTCCAGAGAGCATTCACTATGTGTTTCTCGTTCGAATTTGAGCTCTGGATCCAAATTTGCAGTTCCTGGCTAAATTGAGTTCTTTCCTCAATTCTGATATATGCTTGGCTGTAACTTCTCAGGGAAATCTCAGATCAACCAATCGACTCGTTTTTCGACTTCTGCATTCCAGATAGCATTCAGTATGTGTTTCTCGTTCGAATTTGAGCTGTGGATCCAAATTTGTAGTTCCTGGCTAAATTGAGTTCTTTCCTCAATTATGATATATGCTTGGCTGTAACTTCTCAGGGAAAGCTCAGATCAACCAATCGACTTGTTTTTTGGTTTCTGCATTCCAGATAGCATTCACTATGTGTTTCTCGTTCGAATTTGAGCTGTGGATCCAAATTTGCAGTTCCTGGCTAAATTGAGTTCTTTCCTCAATTCTGATATATGCTTGGCTGTAACTTCTCAGGGAAAGCTCAGATCAACCAATCGACTTGTGTTTTGGTCTCTGCATTCTAGATAGCATCCAATATGTGTTTCCCGTTCGAATTTAAGCCCTTGGTTCAAATTTGCAGTTCCTGGCTAAATTGAGTTCTTTCCTCAATTCTGATATATGCTTGGCTGTAACTTCTCAGGGAAAGCTCAGATCAACCAATAGACGTGTTTTTTGGTTTTTGCATTCCAGATAGCATCCAATATGTGTTTCCCGTTCGAATATGAGCCCTTGGTTCAAATTTGCAGTTCCTGGCTAAATTGAGTTCTTTTGCCAATTCTGACATACGCTTGGCTGTAACATCTCAGGGAAAGCTCAGATCAACCAACTGACTTCTTTTTCGGATTCTGCATCCCAGATAGCATTCAGTATGTGTTTCTCGTTCGAATTTGAGCTCTGGATCCAAATTTGCAGTTCCTGGCTAAATTGAGTTCTTTCCTCAATTATGATATATGCTTGGCTGTAACTTCTCAGGGAAAGCTCAGATCAACCAATCGACTTGTGTTTTGGTCTCTGCATTCTAGATAGCATCCAATATGTGTTTCCCGTTCGAATTTAAGCCCTTGGTTCAAATTTGCAGTTCCTGGCTAAATTGAGTTCTTTCCTCAATTCTGATATATGCTTGGCTGTAACTTCTCAGGGAAAGCTCAGATCAACCAATAGACGTGTTTTTTGGTTTTTGCATTCCAGATAGCATCCAATATGTGTTTCCCGTTCGAATATGAGCCCTTGGTTCAAATTTGCAGTTCCTGGCTAAATTGAGTTCTTTCCTCAATTCTGATATATGCTTGGCTGTAACTACTCAGGGAAATCTCAGATCAACCAATCGACTTGTTTTTTGGTTTCTGCATTCCAGATAGCATTCAGTATGTGTTTCTCGTTCGAATTTGAGCTGTGGATCCAAATTTGTAGTTCCTGGCTAAATTGAGTTCTTTCCTCAATTATGATATATGCTTGGCTGTAACTTCTCAGGGAAAGCTCAGATCAACCAATCGACTTGTTTTTTGGTTTCTGCATTCCAGATAGCATTCACTATGTGTTTCTCGTTCGAATTTGAGCTGTGGATCCAAATTTGCAGTTCCTGGCTAAATTGAGTTCTTTCCTCAATTCTGATATATGCTTGGCTGTAACTTCTCAGGGAAAGCTCAGATCAACCAATCGACTTGTGTTTTGGTCTCTGCATTCTAGATAGCATCCAATATGTGTTTCCCGTTCGAATTTAAGCCCTTGGTTCAAATTTGCAGTTCCTGGCTAAATTGAGTTCTTTCCTCAATTCTGATATATGCTTGGCTGTAACTTCTCAGGGAAAGCTCAGATCAACCAATAGACGTGTTTTTTGGTTTTTGCATTCCAGATAGCATCCAATATGTGTTTCCCGTTCGAATATGAGCCCTTGGTTCAAATTTGCAGTTCCTGGCTAAATTGAGTTCTTTCCTCAATTCTGATATATGCTTGGCTGTAACTACTCAGGGAAATCTCAGATCAACCAATCGACTTGTTTTTTGGTTTCTGCATTCCAGATAGCATTCAGTATGTGTTTCTCGTTCGAATTTGAGCTGTGGATCCAAATTTGCAGTTCCTGGCTAAATTGAGTTCTTACCTCAATTCTGATATATGCTTGGCTGTAACTTCTCAGGGAAAGCTCAGATCAACCAATCGACTTGTGTTTTGGTCTCTGCATTCCAGATAGCATCCAATATGTGTTTCCCGTTCGAATTTGAGCCCTTGGTTCAAATTTGCAGTTCCTGGCTAAATTGAGTTCTTTCCTCAATTCTGATGTATGCTTGGCTGTAACTTCTCAGGGAAAGCTCAGATCAACCAATCGACTTGATTTTCGACTTCTGCATCCCAGGTAGCATTCAGTATGTGTTTCTCGTTCGAATTTGAGCTCAGGATCCAAATTTGCAGTTCCTGGCTAAATTGAGTTGTTTCCTCAATTCTGATATATGCTTGGCTGTAACTTCTCAGGGAAAGCTCAGATCAACCAATCGACTTGTGTTTTGGTCTCTGCATTCCAGATAGCATCCAATATGTGTTTCCCGTTCGAATTTGAGCCCTTGGTTCAAATTTGCAGTTCCTGGCTAAATTGAGTTCTTCCTCAATTCTGATGTATGCTT
The DNA here is from genome assembly GCA_039707465.1 of Rhabdophis nuchalis. NCBI lineage: Eukaryota > Metazoa > Chordata > Lepidosauria > Squamata > Natricidae > Rhabdophis > Rhabdophis nuchalis. Next base: position 17,624,840 of record CM077653.1, read on the forward strand.
GGCTGTAACTTCTCAGGGAAAGCTCAGATCAACCAATCGACTTGATTTTCGACTTCTGCATTCCAGATAGCATTCAGTATGTGTTTCTCGTTCGAATTTGAGCTCTGGATCCAAATTTGCAGTTCCTGGCTAAATTGAGTTCTTTCCTCAATTCTGATATATGCTTGGCTGTAACTTCTCAGGGAAAGCTCAGATCAACCAATCGACTTATTTTTGGTCTCTGCATTCCAGATAGCATCCAATATGTGTTTCCCGTTCGAATATGAGCCCTTGGTTCAAATTTGCAGTTCCTGGCTAAATTGAGTTCTTTCCTCCATTCTGATATATGCTTGGCTGTAACTTCTCAGGGAAAGCTCAGATCAACCAATCGACTTGTTTTTCGGCTTCTGCATCCCAGGTAGCATTCAGTATGTGTTTCTCGTTCGAATTTGAGCTCAGGATCCAAATTTGCAGTTCCTGGCTAAATTGAGTTCTTTCCTCAATTCTGATATATGCTTGGCTGTAACTTCTCAGGGAAAGCTCAGATCAACCAATCGACTTGTTTTTTGGTTTCTGCCTTCCAGATAGCATTCACTATGTGTTTCTCGTTCGAATTTGAGCTCTGGATCCAAATTTGCAGTTCCTGGCTAAATTGAGTTCTTTCCTCAATTCTGATATATGCTTGGCTGTAACTTCTCAGGGAAAGCTCAGATCAACCAATCGACTTGTTTTTTGGTTTCTGCATTCCAGATAGCATTCACTATGTGTTTCTCGTTCGAATTTGAGCTCTGGATCCAAATTTGCAGTTCCTGGCTAAATTGAGTTTTTTCCTCAATTCTGATATATGCTTGGCTGTAACTTCTCAGGGAAATCTCAGATCAACCAATCGACTTGTTTTTTGGTTTCTGCATTCCAGATAGCATTCAGTATGTGTTTCTCGTTCGAATTTGAGCTCTGGATCCAAATTTGCAGTTCCTGGCTAAATTGAGTTGTTTCCTCAATTCTGATATATGCTTGGCTGTAACTTCTCAGGGAAAGCTCAGATCAACCAATCGACTTGTGTTTTGGTCTCTGCATTCCAGATAGCATCCAATATGTGTTTCCCGTTCGAATTTGAGCCCTTGGTTCAAATTTGCAGTTCCTGGCTAAATTGAGTTCTTCCTCAATTCTGATGTATGCTTGGCTGTAACTTCTCAGGGAAAGCTCAGATCAACCAATCGACTTGATTTTCGACTTCTGCATTCCAGATAGCATTCAGTATGTGTTTCTCGTTCGAATTTGAGCTCTGGATCCAAATTTGCAGTTCCTGGCTAAATTGAGTTCTTTCCTCAATTCTGATATATGCTTGGCTGTAACTTCTCAGGGAAAGCTCAGATCAACCAATCGACTTGTTTTTTGGTTTCTGCATTCCAGAGAGCATTCACTATGTGTTTCTCGTTCGAATTTGAGCTCTGGATCCAAATTTGCAGTTCCTGGCTAAATTGAGTTCTTTCCTCAATTCTGATATATGCTTGGCTGTAACTTCTCAGGGAAATCTCAGATCAACCAATCGACTCGTTTTTCGACTTCTGCATTCCAGATAGCATTCAGTATGTGTTTCTCGTTCGAATTTGAGCTGTGGATCCAAATTTGTAGTTCCTGGCTAAATTGAGTTCTTTCCTCAATTATGATATATGCTTGGCTGTAACTTCTCAGGGAAAGCTCAGATCAACCAATCGACTTGTTTTTTGGTTTCTGCATTCCAGATAGCATTCACTATGTGTTTCTCGTTCGAATTTGAGCTGTGGATCCAAATTTGCAGTTCCTGGCTAAATTGAGTTCTTTCCTCAATTCTGATATATGCTTGGCTGTAACTTCTCAGGGAAAGCTCAGATCAACCAATCGACTTGTGTTTTGGTCTCTGCATTCTAGATAGCATCCAATATGTGTTTCCCGTTCGAATTTAAGCCCTTGGTTCAAATTTGCAGTTCCTGGCTAAATTGAGTTCTTTCCTCAATTCTGATATATGCTTGGCTGTAACTTCTCAGGGAAAGCTCAGATCAACCAATAGACGTGTTTTTTGGTTTTTGCATTCCAGATAGCATCCAATATGTGTTTCCCGTTCGAATATGAGCCCTTGGTTCAAATTTGCAGTTCCTGGCTAAATTGAGTTCTTTTGCCAATTCTGACATACGCTTGGCTGTAACATCTCAGGGAAAGCTCAGATCAACCAACTGACTTCTTTTTCGGATTCTGCATCCCAGATAGCATTCAGTATGTGTTTCTCGTTCGAATTTGAGCTCTGGATCCAAATTTGCAGTTCCTGGCTAAATTGAGTTCTTTCCTCAATTATGATATATGCTTGGCTGTAACTTCTCAGGGAAAGCTCAGATCAACCAATCGACTTGTTTTTTGGTTTCTGCATTCCAGAGAGCATTCACTATGTGTTTCTCGTTCGAATTTGAGCTGTGGATCCAAATTTGCAGTTCCTGGCTAAATTGAGTTCTTTCCTCAATTCTGATATATGCTTGGCTGTAACTTCTCAGGGAAATCTCAGATCAACCAATCGACTCGTTTTTCGGCTTCTGCATCCCAGGTAGCATTCAGTATGTGTTTCCCGTTCGAATTTGAGCCCTTGGTTCAAATTTGCAGTTCCTGGCTAAATTGAGTTCTTTCCTCAATTCTGATATATGCTTGGCTGTAACTTCTCAGGGAAAGCTCAGATCAACCAATCGACTTGTTTTTCGACTTCTGCATTCCAGATAGCATTCAGTATGTGTTTCTCGTTCGAATTTGAGCTGTGGATCCAAATTTGTAGTTCCTGGCTAAATTGAGTTCTTTCCTCAATTATGATATATGCTTGGCTGTAACTTCTCAGGGAAAGCTCAGATCAACCAATCGACTTGTTTTTTGGTTTCTGCATTCCAGATAGCATTCACTATGTGTTTCTCGTTCGAATTTGAGCTGTGGATCCAAATTTGCAGTTCCTGGCTAAATTGAGTTCTTTCCTCAATTCTGATATATGCTTGGCTGTAACTTCTCAGGGAAAGCTCAGATCAACCAATCGACTTGTGTTTTGGTCTCTGCATTCTAGATAGCATCCAATATGTGTTTCCCGTTCGAATTTAAGCCCTTGGTTCAAATTTGCAGTTCCTGGCTAAATTGAGTTCTTTCCTCAATTCTGATATATGCTTGGCTGTAACTTCTCAGGGAAAGCTCAGATCAACCAATAGACGTGTTTTTTGGTTTTTGCATTCCAGATAGCATCCAATATGTGTTTCCCGTTCGAATATGAGCCCTTGGTTCAAATTTGCAGTTCCTGGCTAAATTGAGTTCTTTCCTCAATTCTGATATATGCTTGGCTGTAACTACTCAGGGAAATCTCAGATCAACCAATCGACTTGTTTTTTGGTTTCTGCATTCCAGATAGCATTCAGTATGTGTTTCTCGTTCGAATTTGAGCTGTGGATCCAAATTTGCAGTTCCTGGCTAAATTGAGTTCTTACCTCAATTCTGATATATGCTTGGCTGTAACTTCTCAGGGAAAGCTCAGATCAACCAATCGACTTGTGTTTTGGTCTCTGCATTCCAGATAGCATCCAATATGTGTTTCCCGTTCGAATTTGAGCCCTTGGTTCAAATTTGCAGTTCCTGGCTAAATTGAGTTCTTTCCTCAATTCTGATGTATGCTTGGCTGTAACTTCTCAGGGAAAGCTCAGATCAACCAATCGACTTGATTTTCGACTTCTGCATCCCAGGTAGCATTCAGTATGTGTTTCTCGTTCGAATTTGAGCTCAGGATCCAAATTTGCAGTTCCTGGCTAAATTGAGTTGTTTCCTCAATTCTGATATATGCTTGGCTGTAACTTCTCAGGGAAAGCTCAGATCAACCAATCGACTTGTGTTTTGGTCTCTGCATTCCAGATAGCATCCAATATGTGTTTCCCGTTCGAATTTGAGCCCTTGGTTCAAATTTGCAGTTCCTGGCTAAATTGAGTTCTTCCTCAATTCTGATGTATGCTTGGCTGTAACTTCTCAGGGAAAGCTCAGATCAACCAATCGACTTGATTTTCGACTTCTGCATTCCAGATAGCATTCAGTATGTGTTTCTCGTTCGAATTTGAGCTCTGGATCCAAATTTGCAGTTCCTGGCTAAATTGAGTTCTTTCCTCAATTCTGATATATGCTTGGCTGTAACTTCTCAGGGAAAGCTCAGATCAACCAATCGACTTATTTTTGGTCTCTGCATTCCAGATAGCATCCAATATGTGTTTCCCGTTCGAATATGAGCCCTTGGTTCAAATTTGCAGTTCCTGGCTTAATTGAGTTCTTTCCTCCATTCTGATATATGCTTGGCTGTAACTACTCAGGGAAATCTCAGATCAACCAATCGACTTGTTTTTTGGTTTCTGCATTCCAGATAGCATTCAGTATGTGTTTCTCGTTCGAATTTGAGCTCTGGATCCAAATTTGCAGTTCTTGGCTAAATTGAGTTCTTTCCTCAATTCTGATATATGCTTGGCTGTAACTTCTCAGGGAAAGCTCAGATCAACCAATCGACTTGTTTTTTGGTTTCTGCATTCCAGAGAGCATTCACTATGTGTTTCTCGTTCGAATTTGAGCTCTGGATCCAAATTTGCAGTTCCTGGCTAAATTGAGTTCTTTCCTCAATTCTGATATATGCTTGGCTGTAACTTCTCAGGGAAATCTCAGATCAACCAATCGACTCGTTTTTCGGCTTCTGCATCCCAGGTAGCATTCAGTATGTGTTTCCCGTTCGAATTTGAGCCCTTGGTTCAAATTTGCAGTTCCTGGCTAAATTGAGTTCTTTCCTCAATTCTGATATATGCTTGGCTGTAACTTCTCAGGGAAAGCTCAGATCAACCAATCGACTTGTTTTTCGACTTCTGCATTCCAGATAGCATTCAGTATGTGTTTCTCGTTCGAATTTGAGCTGTGGATCCAAATTTGTAGTTCCTGGCTAAATTGAGTTCTTACCTCAATTCTGATATATGCTTGGCTGTAACTTCTCAGGGAAAGCTCAGATCAACCAATCGACTTGTTTTTTGGTCTCTGCATTCCAGATAGCATCCAATATGTGTTTCCCGTTCGAATATGAGCCCTTGGTTCAAATTTGCAGTTCCTGGCTAAATTGAGTTCTTTCCTCCATTCTGATATATGCTTGGCTGTAACTACTCAGGGAAATCTCAGATCAACCAATCGACTTGTTTTTTGGTTTCTGCATTCCAGATAGCATTCAGTATGTGTTTCTCGTTCGAATTTGAGCTCTGGATCCAAATTTGCAGTTCCTGGCTAAATTGAGTTCTTTCCTCAATTATGATATATGCTTGGCTGTAACTTCTCAGGGAAAGCTCAGATCAACCAATCGACTTGTTTTTTGGTTTCTGCATTCCAGATAGCATTCACTATGTGTTTCTCGTTCGAATTTGAGCTGTGGATCCAAATTTGCAGTTCCTGGCTAAATTGAGTTGTTTCCTCAATTCTGATATATGCTTGGCTGTAACTTCTCAGGGAAATCTCAGATCAACCAATCGACTTGTTTTTCGGCTTCTGCATCCCAGGTAGCATTCAGTATGTGTTTCTCGTTCGAATTTGAGCTCTGGATCCAAATTTGCAGTTCCTGGCTAAATTGAGTTCTTTCCTCAATTCTGATATATGCTTGGCTGTAACTTCTCAGGGAAAGCTCAGATCAACCAATCGACTTGTGTTTTGGTCTCTGCATTCTAGATAGCATCCAATATGTGTTTCCCGTTCGAATTTAAGCCCTTGGTTCAAATTTGCAGTTCCTGGCTAAATTGAGTTCTTTCCTCAATTCTGATATATGCTTGGCTGTAACTTCTCAGGGAAAGCTCAGATCAACCAATAGACGTGTTTTTTGGTTTTTGCATTCCAGATAGCATCCAATATGTGTTTCCCGTTCGAATATGAGCCCTTGGTTCAAATTTGCAGTTCCTGGCTAAATTGAGTTCTTTCCTCAATTCTGATATATGCTTGGCTGTAACTACTCAGGGAAATCTCAGATCAACCAATCGACTTGTTTTTTGGTTTCTGCATTCCAGATAGCATTCAGTATGTGTTTCTCGTTCGAATTTGAGCTGTGGATCCAAATTTGCAGTTCCTGGCTAAATTGAGTTCTTACCTCAATTCTGATATATGCTTGGCTGTAACTTCTCAGGGAAAGCTCAGATCAACCAATCGACTTGTGTTTTGGTCTCTGCATTCCAGATAGCATCCAATATGTGTTTCCCGTTCGAATTTGAGCCCTTGGTTCAAATTTGCAGTTCCTGGCTAAATTGAGTTCTTTCCTCAATTCTGATGTATGCTTGGCTGTAACTTCTCAGGGAAAGCTCAGATCAACCAATCGACTTGATTTTCGACTTCTGCATCCCAGGTAGCATTCAGTATGTGTTTCTCGTTCGAATTTGAGCTCAGGATCCAAATTTGCAGTTCCTGGCTAAATTGAGTTGTTTCCTCAATTCTGATATATGCTTGGCTGTAACTTCTCAGGGAAAGCTCAGATCAACCAATCGACTTGTGTTTTGGTCTCTGCATTCCAGATAGCATCCAATATGTGTTTCCCGTTCGAATTTGAGCCCTTGGTTCAAATTTGCAGTTCCTGGCTAAATTGAGTTCTTCCTCAATTCTGATGTATGCTTGGCTGTAACTTCTCAGGGAAAGCTCAGATCAACCAATCGACTTGATTTTCGACTTCTGCATTCCAGATAGCATTCAGTATGTGTTTCTCGTTCGAATTTGAGCTCTGGATCCAAATTTGCAGTTCCTGGCTAAATTGAGTTCTTTCCTCAATTCTGATATATGCTTGGCTGTAACTTCTCAGGGAAAGCTCAGATCAACCAATCGACTTATTTTTGGTCTCTGCATTCCAGATAGCATCCAATATGTGTTTCCCGTTCGAATATGAGCCCTTGGTTCAAATTTGCAGTTCCTGGCTAAATTGAGTTCTTTCCTCCATTCTGATATATGCTTGGCTGTAACTTCTCAGGGAAAGCTCAGATCAACCAATCGACTTGTTTTTCGGCTTCTGCATCCCAGGTAGCATTCAGTATGTGTTTCTCGTTCGAATTTGAGCTCAGGATCCAAATTTGCAGTTCCTGGCTAAATTGAGTTCTTTCCTCAATTCTGATATATGCTTGGCTGTAACTTCTCAGGGAAAGCTCAGATCAACCAATCGACTTGTTTTTTGGTTTCTGCCTTCCAGATAGCATTCACTATGTGTTTCTCGTTCGAATTTGAGCTCTGGATCCAAATTTGCAGTTCCTGGCTAAATTGAGTTCTTTCCTCAATTCTGATATATGCTTGGCTGTAACTTCTCAGGGAAAGCTCAGATCAACCAATCGACTTGTTTTTTGGTTTCTGCATTCCAGATAGCATTCACTATGTGTTTCTCGTTCGAATTTGAGCTCTGGATCCAAATTTGCAGTTCCTGGCTAAATTGAGTTTTTTCCTCAATTCTGATATATGCTTGGCTGTAACTTCTCAGGGAAATCTCAGATCAACCAATCGACTTGTTTTTTGGTTTCTGCATTCCAGATAGCATTCAGTATGTGTTTCTCGTTCGAATTTGAGCTCTGGATCCAAATTTGCAGTTCCTGGCTAAATTGAGTTGTTTCCTCAATTCTGATATATGCTTGGCTGTAACTTCTCAGGGAAAGCTCAGATCAACCAATCGACTTGTGTTTTGGTCTCTGCATTCCAGATAGCATCCAATATGTGTTTCCCGTTCGAATTTGAGCCCTTGGTTCAAATTTGCAGTTCCTGGCTAAATTGAGTTCTTCCTCAATTCTGATGTATGCTTGGCTGTAACTTCTCAGGGAAAGCTCAGATCAACCAATCGACTTGATTTTCGACTTCTGCATTCCAGATAGCATTCAGTATGTGTTTCTCGTTCGAATTTGAGCTCTGGATCCAAATTTGCAGTTCCTGGCTAAATTGAGTTCTTTCCTCAATTCTGATATATGCTTGGCTGTAACTTCTCAGGGAAAGCTCAGATCAACCAATCGACTTGTTTTTTGGTTTCTGCATTCCAGAGAGCATTCACTATGTGTTTCTCGTTCGAATTTGAGCTCTGGATCCAAATTTGCAGTTCCTGGCTAAATTGAGTTCTTTCCTCAATTCTGATATATGCTTGGCTGTAACTTCTCAGGGAAATCTCAGATCAACCAATCGACTCGTTTTTCGGCTTCTGCATCCCAGGTAGCATTCAGTATGTGTTTCCCGTTCGAATTTGAGCCCTTGGTTCAAATTTGCAGTTCCTGGCTAAATTGAGTTCTTTCCTCAATTCTGATATATGCTTGGCTGTAACTTCTCAGGGAAATCTCAGATCAACCAATCGACTTGTTTTTCGGCTTCTGCATCCCAGGTAGCATTCAGTATGTGTTTCTCGTTCGAATTTGAGCTCAGGATCCAAATTTGCAGTTCCTGGCTAAATTGAGTTCTTTCCTCAATTCTGATATATGCTTGGCTGTAACTTCTCAGGGAAAGCTCAGATCAACCAATCGACTTGTTTTTTGGTTTCTGCCTTCCAGATAGCATTCACTATGTGTTTCTCGTTCGAATTTGAGCTCTGGATCCAAATTTGCAGTTCCTGGCTAAATTGAGTTCTTTCCTCAATTCTGATATATGCTTGGCTGTAACTTCTCAGGGAAAGCTCAGATCAACCAATCGACTTGTTTTTTGGTTTCTGCATTCCAGATAGCATTCACTATGTGTTTCTCGTTCGAATTTGAGCTCTGGATCCAAATTTGCAGTTCCTGGCTAAATTGAGTTTTTTCCTCAATTCTGATATATGCTTGGCTGTAACTTCTCAGGGAAATCTCAGATCAACCAATCGACTTGTTTTTTGGTTTCTGCATTCCAGATAGCATTCAGTATGTGTTTCTCGTTCGAATTTGAGCTCTGGATCCAAATTTGCAGTTCCTGGCTAAATTGAGTTCTTTCCTCAATTCTGATATATGCTTGGCTGTAACTTCTCAGGGAAATCTCAGATCAACCAATCGACTTGTTTTTCGGCTTCTTCATCCCAGGTAGCATTCAGTATGTGTTTCTCGTTCGAATTTGAGCTCAGGATCCAAATTTGCAGTTCCTGGCTAAATTGAGTTGTTTCCTCAATTCTGATATATGCTTGGCTGTAACTTCTCAGGGAAATCTCAGATCAACCAATCGACTTGTTTTTCGGCTTCTGCATCCCAGGTAGCATTCAGTATGTGTTTCTCGTTCGAATTTGAGCTCAGGATCCAAATTTGCAGTTCCTGGCTAAATTGAGTTCTTTCCTCAATTCTGATATATGCTTGGCTGTAACTTCTCAGGGAAAGCTCAGATCAACCAATCGACTTGTTTTTTGGTTTCTGCCTTCCAGATAGCATTCACTATGTGTTTCTCGTTCGAATTTGAGCTCTGGATCCAAATTTGCAGTTCCTGGCTAAATTGAGTTCTTTCCTCAATTCTGATATATGCTTGGCTGTAACTTCTCAGGGAAAGCTCAGATCAACCAATCGACTTGTTTTTTGGTTTCTGCATTCCAGATAGCATTCACTATGTGTTTCTCGTTCGAATTTGAGCTCTGGATCCAAATTTGCAGTTCCTGGCTAAATTGAGTTTTTTCCTCAATTCTGATATATGCTTGGCTGTAACTTCTCAGGGAAATCTCAGATCAACCAATCGACTTGTTTTTTGGTTTCTGCATTCCAGATAGCATTCAGTATGTGTTTCTCGTTCGAATTTGAGCTCTGGATCCAAATTTGCAGTTCCTGGCTAAATTGAGTTCTTTCCTCAATTCTGATATATGCTTGGCTGTAACTTCTCAGGGAAATCTCAGATCAACCAATCGACTTGTTTTTCGGCTTCTTCATCCCAGGTAGCATTCAGTATGTGTTTCTCGTTCGAATTTGAGCTCAGGATCCAAATTTGCAGTTCCTGGCTAAATTGAGTTGTTTCCTCAATTCTGATATATGCTTGGCTGTAACTTCTCAGGGAAAGCTCAGATCAACCAATCGACTTGTTTTTTGGTCTCTGCATTCCAGATAGCATCCAATATGTGTTTCCCGTTCGAATATGAGCCCTTGGTTCAAATTTGCAGTTCCTGGCTTAATTGAGTTCTTTCCTCCATTCTGATATATGCTTGGCTGTAACTACTCAGGGAAATCTCAGATCAACCAATCGACTTGTTTTTTGGTTTCTGCATTCCAGATAGCATTCAGTATGTGTTTCTCGTTCGAATTTGAGCTCTGGATCCAAATTTGCAGTTCCTGGCTAAATTGAGTTCTTTCCTCAATTCTGATATATGCTTGGCTGTAACTTCTCAGGGAAAGCTCAGATCAACCAATCGACTTGTTTTTTGGTTTCTGCATTCCAGAGAGCATTCACTATGTGTTTCTCGTTCGAATTTGAGCTCTGGATCCAAATTTGCAGTTCCTGGCTAAATTGAGTTCTTTCCTCAATTCTGATATATGCTTGGCTGTAACTTCTCAGGGAAATCTCAGATCAACCAATCGACTCGTGTTTCGGCTTCTGCATCCCAGGTAGCATTCAGTATGTGTTTCCCGTTCGAATTTGAGCCCTTGGTTCAAATTTGCAGTTCCTGGCTAAATTGAGTTCTTTCCTCAATTCTGATATATGCTTGGCTGTAACTTCTCAGGGAAATCTCAGATCAACCAATCGACTCGTTTTTCGGCTTCTGCATCCCAGGTAGCATTCAGTATGTGTTTCCCGTTCGAATATGAGCCCTTGGTTCAAATTTGCAGTTCCTGGCTAAATTGAGTTGTTTCCTCAATTCTGATATATGCTTGGCTGTAACTTCTCAGGGAAAGCTCAGATCAACCAATCGACTTGTTTTTTGGTCTCTGCATTCCAGATAGCATCCAATATGTGTTTCCCGTTCGAATATGAGCCCTTGGTTCAAATTTGCAGTTCCTGGCTTAATTGAGTTCTTTCCTCCATTCTGATATATGCTTGGCTGTAACTACTCAGGGAAATCTCAGATCAACCAATCGACTTGTTTTTTGGTTTCTGCATTCCAGATAGCATTCAGTATGTTTTTCTCGTTCGAATTTGAGCTCTGGATCCAAATTTGCAGTTCCTGGCTAAATTGAGTTCTTTCCTCAATTCTGATATATGCTTGGCTGTAACTTCTCAGGGAAAGCTCAGATCAACCAATCGACTTGTTTTTTGGTTTCTGCATTCCAGAGAGCATTCACTATGTGTTTCTCGTTCGAATTTGAGCTCTGGATCCAAATTTGCAGTTCCTGGCTAAATTGAGTTCTTTCCTCAATTCTGATATATGCTTGGCTGTAACTTCTCAGGGAAATCTCAGATCAACCAATCGACTCGTTTTTCGGCTTCTGCATCCCAGGTAGCATTCAGTATGTGTTTCCCGTTCGAATTTGAGCCCTTGGTTCAAATTTGCAGTTCCTGGCTAAATTGAGTTCTTTCCTCAATTCTGATATATGCTTGGCTGTAACTTCTCAGGGAAAGCTCAGATCAACCAATCGACTTGTGTTTTGGTCTCTGCATTCTAGATAGCATCCAATATGTGTTTCCCGTTCGAATTTAAGCCCTTGGTTCAAATTTGCAGTTCCTGGCTAAATTGAGTTCTTTCCTCAATTCTGATATATGCTTGGCTGTAACTTCTCAGGGAAAGCTCATATCAACCAATAGACGTGTTTTTTGGTTTTTGCATTCCAGATAGCATCCAATATGTGTTTCCCGTTCGAATATGAGCCCTTGGTTCAAATTTGCAGTTCCTGGCTAAATTGAGTTCTTTCCTCAATTCTGATATATGCTTGGCTGTAACTACTCAGGGAAATCTCAGATCAACCAATCGACTTGTTTTTTGGTTTCTGCATTCCAGATAGCATTCAGTATGTGTTTCTCGTTCGAATTTGAGCTGTGGATCCAAATTTGCAGTTCCTGGCTAAATTGAGTTCTTACCTCAATTCTGATATATGCTTGGCTGTAACTTCTCAGGGAAAGCTCAGATCAACCAATCGACTTGTGTTTTGGTCTCTGCATTCCAGATAGCATCCAATATGTGTTTCCCGTTCGAATTTGAGCCCTTGGTTCAAATTTGCAGTTCCTGGCTAAATTGAGTTCTTTCCTCAATTCTGATGTATGCTTGGCTGTAACTTCTCAGGGAAAGCTCAGATCAACCAATCGACTTGATTTTCGACTTCTGCATCCCAGGTAGCATTCAGTATGTGTTTCTCGTTCGAATTTGAGCTCAGGATCCAAATTTGCAGTTCCTGGCTAAATTGAGTTGTTTCCTCAATTCTGATATATGCTTGGCTGTAACTTCTCAGGGAAAGCTCAGATCAACCAATCGACTTGTGTTTTGGTCTCTGCATTCCAGATAGCATCCAATATGTGTTTCCCGTTCGAATTTGAGCCCTTGGTTCAAATTTGCAGTTCCTGGCTAAATTGAGTTCTTCCTCAATTCTGATGTATGCTTGGCTGTAACTTCTCAGGGAAAGCTCAGATCAACCAATCGACTTGATTTTCGACTTCTGCATTCCAGATAGCATTCAGTATGTGTTTCTCGTTCGAATTTGAGCTCTGGATCCAAATTTGCAGTTCCTGGCTAAATTGAGTTCTTTCCTCAATTATGATATATGCTTGGCTGTAACTTCTCAGGGAAAGCTCAGATCAACCAATCGACTTGTTTTTTGGTTTCTGCATTCCAGATAGCATTCACTATGTGTTTCTCGTTCGAATTTGAGCTGTGGATCCAAATTTGCAGTTCCTGGCTAAATTGAGTTGTTTCCTCAATTCTGATATATGCTTGGCTGTAACTTCTCAGGGAAATCTCAGATCAACCAATCGACTTGTTTTTCGGCTTCTGCATCCCAGGTAGCATTCAGTATGTGTTTCTCGTTCGAATTTGAGCTCTGGATCCAAATTTGCAGTTCCTGGCTAAATTGAGTTCTTTCCTCAATTCTGATATATGCTTGGCTGTAACTTCTCAGGGAAAGCTCAGATCAACCAATCGACTTGTGTTTTGGTCTCTGCATTCTAGATAGCATCCAATATGTGTTTCCCGTTCGAATTTAAGCCCTTGGTTCAAATTTGCAGTTCCTGGCTAAATTGAGTTCTTTCCTCAATTCTGATATATGCTTGGCTGTAACTTCTCAGGGAAAGCTCAGATCAACCAATAGACGTGTTTTTTGGTTTTTGCATTCCAGATAGCATCCAATATGTGTTTCCCGTTCGAATATGAGCCCTTGGTTCAAATTTGCAGTTCCTGGCTAAATTGAGTTCTTTCCTCAATTCTGATATATGCTTGGCTGTAACTACTCAGGGAAATCTCAGATCAACCAATCGACTTGTTTTTTGGTTTCTGCATTCCAGATAGCATTCAGTATGTGTTTCTCGTTCGAATTTGAGCTGTGGATCCAAATTTGCAGTTCCTGGCTAAATTGAGTTCTTACCTCAATTCTGATATATGCTTGGCTGTAACTTCTCAGGGAAAGCTCAGATCAACCAATCGACTTGTGTTTTGGTCTCTGCATTCCAGATAGCATCCAATATGTGTTTCCCGTTCGAATTTGAGCCCTTGGTTCAAATTTGCAGTTCCTGGCTAAATTGAGTTCTTTCCTCAATTCTGATGTATGCTTGGCTGTAACTTCTCAGGGAAAGCTCAGATCAACCAATCGACTTGATTTTCGACTTCTGCATCCCAGGTAGCATTCAGTATGTGTTTCTCGTTCGAATTTGAGCTCAGGATCCAAATTTGCAGTTCCTGGCTAAATTGAGTTGTTTCCTCAATTCTGATATATGCTTGGCTGTAACTTCTCAGGGAAAGCTCAGATCAACCAATCGACTTGTGTTTTGGTCTCTGCATTCCAGATAGCATCCAATATGTGTTTCCCGTTCGAATTTGAGCCCTTGGTTCAAATTTGCAGTTCCTGGCTAAATTGAGTTCTTCCTCAATTCTGATGTATGCTTGGCTGTAACTTCTCAGGGAAAGCTCAGATCAACCAATCGACTTGATTTTCGACTTCTGCATTCCAGATAGCATTCAGTATGTGTTTCTCGTTCGAATTTGAGCTCTGGATCCAAATTTGCAGTTCCTGGCTAAATTGAGTTCTTTCCTCAATTCTGATATATGCTTGGCTGTAACTTCTCAGGGAAAGCTCAGATCAACCAATCGACTTATTTTTGGTCTCTGCATTCCAGATAGCATCCAATATGTGTTTCCCGTTCGAATATGAGCCCTTGGTTCAAATTTGCAGTTCCTGGCTAAATTGAGTTCTTTCCTCCATTCTGATATATGCTTGGCTGTAACTTCTCAGGGAAAGCTCAGATCAACCAATCGACTTGTTTTTCGGCTTCTGCATCCCAGGTAGCATTCAGTATGTGTTTCTCGTTCGAATTTGAGCTCAGGATCCAAATTTGCAGTTCCTGGCTAAATTGAGTTCTTTCCTCAATTCTGATATATGCTTGGCTGTAACTTCTCAGGGAAAGCTCAGATCAACCAATCGACTTGTTTTTTGGTTTCTGCCTTCCAGATAGCATTCACTATGTGTTTCTCGTTCGAATTTGAGCTCTGGATCCAAATTTGCAGTTCCTGGCTAAATTGAGTTCTTTCCTCAATTCTGATATATGCTTGGCTGTAACTTCTCAGGGAAAGCTCAGATCAACCAATCGACTTGTTTTTTGGTTTCTGCATTCCAGATAGCATTCACTATGTGTTTCTCGTTCGAATTTGAGCTCTGGATCCAAATTTGCAGTTCCTGGCTAAATTGAGTTTTTTCCTCAATTCTGATATATGCTTGGCTGTAACTTCTCAGGGAAATCTCAGATCAACCAATCGACTTGTTTTTTGGTTTCTGCATTCCAGATAGCATTCAGTATGTGTTTCTCGTTCGAATTTGAGCTCTGGATCCAAATTTGCAGTTCCTGGCTAAATTGAGTTGTTTCCTCAATTCTGATATATGCTTGGCTGTAACTTCTCAGGGAAAGCTCAGATCAACCAATCGACTTGTGTTTTGGTCTCTGCATTCCAGATAGCATCCAATATGTGTTTCCCGTTCGAATTTGAGCCCTTGGTTCAAATTTGCAGTTCCTGGCTAAATTGAGTTCTTCCTCAATTCTGATGTATGCTTGGCTGTAACTTCTCAGGGAAAGCTCAGATCAACCAATCGACTTGATTTTCGACTTCTGCATTCCAGATAGCATTCAGTATGTGTTTCTCGTTCGAATTTGAGCTCTGGATCCAAATTTGCAGTTCCTGGCTAAATTGAGTTCTTTCCTCAATTCTGATATATGCTTGGCTGTAACTTCTCAGGGAAAGCTCAGATCAACCAATCGACTTGTTTTTTGGTTTCTGCATTCCAGAGAGCATTCACTATGTGTTTCTCGTTCGAATTTGAGCTCTGGATCCAAATTTGCAGTTCCTGGCTAAATTGAGTTCTTTCCTCAATTCTGATATATGCTTGGCTGTAACTTCTCAGGGAAATCTCAGATCAACCAATCGACTCGTTTTTCGGCTTCTGCATCCCAGGTAGCATTCAGTATGTGTTTCCCGTTCGAATTTGAGCCCTTGGTTCAAATTTGCAGTTCCTGGCTAAATTGAGTTCTTTCCTCAATTCTGATATATGCTTGGCTGTAACTTCTCAGGGAAATCTCAGATCAACCAATCGACTTGTTTTTCGGCTTCTGCATCCCAGGTAGCATTCAGTATGTGTTTCTCGTTCGAATTTGAGCTCAGGATCCAAATTTGCAGTTCCTGGCTAAATTGAGTTCTTTCCTCAATTCTGATATATGCTTGGCTGTAACTTCTCAGGGAAAGCTCAGATCAACCAATCGACTTGTTTTTTGGTTTCTGCCTTCCAGATAGCATTCACTATGTGTTTCTCGTTCGAATTTGAGCTCTGGATCCAAATTTGCAGTTCCTGGCTAAATTGAGTTCTTTCCTCAATTCTGATATATGCTTGGCTGTAACTTCTCAGGGAAAGCTCAGATCAACCAATCGACTTGTTTTTTGGTTTCTGCATTCCAGATAGCATTCACTATGTGTTTCTCGTTCGAATTTGAGCTCTGGATCCAAATTTGCAGTTCCTGGCTAAATTGAGTTTTTTCCTCAATTCTGATATATGCTTGGCTGTAACTTCTCAGGGAAATCTCAGATCAACCAATCGACTTGTTTTTTGGTTTCTGCATTCCAGATAGCATTCAGTATGTGTTTCTCGTTCGAATTTGAGCTCTGGATCCAAATTTGCAGTTCCTGGCTAAATTGAGTTCTTTCCTCAATTCTGATATATGCTTGGCTGTAACTTCTCAGGGAAATCTCAGATCAACCAATCGACTTGTTTTTCGGCTTCTTCATCCCAGGTAGCATTCAGTATGTGTTTCTCGTTCGAATTTGAGCTCAGGATCCAAATTTGCAGTTCCTGGCTAAATTGAGTTGTTTCCTCAATTCTGATATATGCTTGGCTGTAACTTCTCAGGGAAATCTCAGATCAACCAATCGACTTGTTTTTCGGCTTCTGCATCCCAGGTAGCATTCAGTATGTGTTTCTCGTTCGAATTTGAGCTCAGGATCCAAATTTGCAGTTCCTGGCTAAATTGAGTTCTTTCCTCAATTCTGATATATGCTTGGCTGTAACTTCTCAGGGAAAGCTCAGATCAACCAATCGACTTGTTTTTTGGTTTCTGCCTTCCAGATAGCATTCACTATGTGTTTCTCGTTCGAATTTGAGCTCTGGATCCAAATTTGCAGTTCCTGGCTAAATTGAGTTCTTTCCTCAATTCTGATATATGCTTGGCTGTAACTTCTCAGGGAAAGCTCAGATCAACCAATCGACTTGTTTTTTGGTTTCTGCATTCCAGATAGCATTCACTATGTGTTTCTCGTTCGAATTTGAGCTCTGGATCCAAATTTGCAGTTCCTGGCTAAATTGAGTTTTTTCCTCAATTCTGATATATGCTTGGCTGTAACTTCTCAGGGAAATCTCAGATCAACCAATCGACTTGTTTTTTGGTTTCTGCATTCCAGATAGCATTCAGTATGTGTTTCTCGTTCGAATTTGAGCTCTGGATCCAAATTTGCAGTTCCTGGCTAAATTGAGTTCTTTCCTCAATTCTGATATATGCTTGGCTGTAACTTCTCAGGGAAATCTCAGATCAACCAATCGACTTGTTTTTCGGCTTCTTCATCCCAGGTAGCATTCAGTATGTGTTTCTCGTTCGAATTTGAGCTCAGGATCCAAATTTGCAGTTCCTGGCTAAATTGAGTTGTTTCCTCAATTCTGATATATGCTTGGCTGTAACTTCTCAGGGAAAGCTCAGATCAACCAATCGACTTGTTTTTTGGTCTCTGCATTCCAGATAGCATCCAATATGTGTTTCCCGTTCGAATATGAGCCCTTGGTTCAAATTTGCAGTTCCTGGCTTAATTGAGTTCTTTCCTCCATTCTGATATATGCTTGGCTGTAACTACTCAGGGAAATCTCAGATCAACCAATCGACTTGTTTTTTGGTTTCTGCATTCCAGATAGCATTCAGTATGTGTTTCTCGTTCGAATTTGAGCTCTGGATCCAAATTTGCAGTTCCTGGCTAAATTGAGTTCTTTCCTCAATTCTGATATATGCTTGGCTGTAACTTCTCAGGGAAAGCTCAGATCAACCAATCGACTTGTTTTTTGGTTTCTGCATTCCAGAGAGCATTCACTATGTGTTTCTCGTTCGAATTTGAGCTCTGGATCCAAATTTGCAGTTCCTGGCTAAATTGAGTTCTTTCCTCAATTCTGATATATGCTTGGCTGTAACTTCTCAGGGAAATCTCAGATCAACCAATCGACTCGTGTTTCGGCTTCTGCATCCCAGGTAGCATTCAGTATGTGTTTCCCGTTCGAATTTGAGCCCTTGGTTCAAATTTGCAGTTCCTGGCTAAATTGAGTTCTTTCCTCAATTCTGATATATGCTTGGCTGTAACTTCTCAGGGAAATCTCAGATCAACCAATCGACTCGTTTTTCGGCTTCTGCATCCCAGGTAGCATTCAGTATGTGTTTCCCGTTCGAATATGAGCCCTTGGTTCAAATTTGCAGTTCCTGGCTAAATTGAGTTGTTTCCTCAATTCTGATATATGCTTGGCTGTAACTTCTCAGGGAAAGCTCAGATCAACCAATCGACTTGTTTTTTGGTCTCTGCATTCCAGATAGCATCCAATATGTGTTTCCCGTTCGAATATGAGCCCTTGGTTCAAATTTGCAGTTCCTGGCTTAATTGAGTTCTTTCCTCCATTCTGATATATGCTTGGCTGTAACTACTCAGGGAAATCTCAGATCAACCAATCGACTTGTTTTTTGGTTTCTGCATTCCAGATAGCATTCAGTATGTGTTTCTCGTTCGAATTTGAGCTCTGGATCCAAATTTGCAGTTCCTGGCTAAATTGAGTTCTTTCCTCAATTCTGATATATGCTTGGCTGTAACTTCTCAGGGAAAGCTCAGATCAACCAATCGACTTGTTTTTTGGTTTCTGCATTCCAGAGAGCATTCACTATGTGTTTCTCGTTCGAATTTGAGCTCTGGATCCAAATTTGCAGTTCCTGGCTAAATTGAGTTCTTTCCTCAATTCTGATATATGCTTGGCTGTAACTTCTCAGGGAAATCTCAGATCAACCAATCGACTCGTTTTTCGGCTTCTGCATCCCAGGTAGCATTCAGTATGTGTTTCCCGTTCGAATTTGAGCCCTTGGTTCAAATTTGCAGTTCCTGGCTAAATTGAGTTCTTTCCTCAATTCTGATATATGCTTGGCTGTAACTTCTCAGGGAAAGCTCAGATCAACCAATCGACTTGTTTTTTGGTCTCTGCATTCCAGATAGCATCCAATATGTGTTTCCCGTTCGAATATGAGCCCTTGGTTCAAATTTGCAGTTCCTGGCTAAATTGAGTTCTTTCCTCCATTCTGATATATGCTTGGCTGTAACTACTCAGGGAAATCTCAGATCAACCAATCGACTTGTTTTTTGGTTTCTGCATTCCAGATAGCATTCAGTATGTGTTTCTCGTTCGAATTTGAGCTCTGGATCCAAATTTGCAGTTCCTGGCTAAATTGAGTTCTTTCCTCAATTATGATATATGCTTGGCTGTAACTTCTCAGGGAAAGCTCAGATCAACCAATCGACTTGTTTTTTGGTTTCTGCATTCCAGATAGCATTCACTATGTGTTTCTCGTTCGAATTTGAGCTGTGGATCCAAATTTGCAGTTCCTGGCTAAATTGAGTTCTTTCCTCAATTCTGATATATGCTTGGCTGTAACTTCTCAGGGAAAGCTCAGATCAACCAATCGACTTGTGTTTTGGTCTCTGCATTCTAGATAGCATCCAATATGTGTTTCCCGTTCGAATTTAAGCCCTTGGTTCAAATTTGCAGTTCCTGGCTAAATTGAGTTCTTTCCTCAATTCTGATATATGCTTGGCTGTAACTTCTCAGGGAAAGCTCAGATCAACCAATAGACGTGTTTTTTGGTTTTTGCATTCCAGATAGCATCCAATATGTGTTTCCCGTTCGAATATGAGCCCTTGGTTCAAATTTGCAGTTCCTGGCTAAATTGAGTTCTTTCCTCAATTCTGATATATGCTTGGCTGTAACTACTCAGGGAAATCTCAGATCAACCAATCGACTTGTTTTTTGGTTTCTGCATTCCAGATAGCATTCAGTATGTGTTTCTCGTTCGAATTTGAGCTGTGGATCCAAATTTGCAGTTCCTGGCTAAATTGAGTTCTTACCTCAATTCTGATATATGCTTGGCTGTAACTTCTCAGGGAAAGCTCAGATCAACCAATCGACTTGTGTTTTGGTCTCTGCATTCCAGATAGCATCCAATATGTGTTTCCCGTTCGAATTTGAGCCCTTGGTTCAAATTTGCAGTTCCTGGCTAAATTGAGTTCTTTCCTCAATTCTGATGTATGCTTGGCTGTAACTTCTCAGGGAAAGCTCAGATCAACCAATCGACTTGATTTTCGACTTCTGCATCCCAGGTAGCATTCAGTATGTGTTTCTCGTTCGAATTTGAGCTCAGGATCCAAATTTGCAGTTCCTGGCTAAATTGAGTTGTTTCCTCAATTCTGATATATGCTTGGCTGTAACTTCTCAGGGAAAGCTCAGATCAACCAATCGACTTGTGTTTTGGTCTCTGCATTCCAGATAGCATCCAATATGTGTTTCCCGTTCGAATTTGAGCCCTTGGTTCAAATTTGCAGTTCCTGGCTAAATTGAGTTCTTCCTCAATTCTGATGTATGCTTGGCTGTAACTTCTCAGGGAAAGCTCAGATCAACCAATCGACTTGATTTTCGACTTCTGCATTCCAGATAGCATTCAGTATGTGTTTCTCGTTCGAATTTGAGCTCTGGATCCAAATTTGCAGTTCCTGGCTAAATTGAGTTCTTTCCTCAATTCTGATATATGCTTGGCTGTAACTTCTCAGGGAAAGCTCAGATCAACCAATCGACTTATTTTTGGTCTCTGCATTCCAGATAGCATCCAATATGTGTTTCCCGTTCGAATATGAGCCCTTGGTTCAAATTTGCAGTTCCTGGCTTAATTGAGTTCTTTCCTCCATTCTGATATATGCTTGGCTGTAACTACTCAGGGAAATCTCAGATCAACCAATCGACTTGTTTTTTGGTTTCTGCATTCCAGATAGCATTCAGTATGTGTTTCTCGTTCGAATTTGAGCTCTGGATCCAAATTTGCAGTTCCTGGCTAAATTGAGTTCTTTCCTCAATTCTGATATATGCTTGGCTGTAACTTCTCAGGGAAAGCTCAGATCAACCAATCGACTTGTTTTTTGGTTTCTGCATTCCAGAGAGCATTCACTATGTGTTTCTCGTTCGAATTTGAGCTCTGGATCCAAATTTGCAGTTCCTGGCTAAATTGAGTTCTTTCCTCAATTCTGATATATGCTTGGCTGTAACTTCTCAGGGAAATCTCAGATCAACCAATCGACTCGTTTTTCGGCTTCTGCATCCCAGGTAGCATTCAGTATGTGTTTCCCGTTCGAATTTGAGCCCTTGGTTCAAATTTGCAGTTCCTGGCTAAATTGAGTTCTTTCCTCAATTCTGATATATGCTTGGCTGTAACTTCTCAGGGAAAGCTCAGATCAACCAATCGACTTGTTTTTCGACTTCTGCATTCCAGATAGCATTCAGTATGTGTTTCTCGTTCGAATTTGAGCTGTGGATCCAAATTTGTAGTTCCTGGCTAAATTGAGTTCTTACCTCAATTCTGATATATGCTTGGCTGTAACTTCTCAGGGAAAGCTCAGATCAACCAATCGACTTGTTTTTTGGTCTCTGCATTCCAGATAGCATCCAATATGTGTTTCCCGTTCGAATATGAGCCCTTGGTTCAAATTTGCAGTTCCTGGCTAAATTGAGTTCTTTCCTCCATTCTGATATATGCTTGGCTGTAACTACTCAGGGAAATCTCAGATCAACCAATCGACTTGTTTTTTGGTTTCTGCATTCCAGATAGCATTCAGTATGTGTTTCTCGTTCGAATTTGAGCTCTGGATCCAAATTTGCAGTTCCTGGCTAAATTGAGTTCTTTCCTCAATTATGATATATGCTTGGCTGTAACTTCTCAGGGAAAGCTCAGATCAACCAATCGACTTGTTTTTTGGTTTCTGCATTCCAGATAGCATTCACTATGTGTTTCTCGTTCGAATTTGAGCTGTGGATCCAAATTTGCAGTTCCTGGCTAAATTGAGTTGTTTCCTCAATTCTGATATATGCTTGGCTGTAACTTCTCAGGGAAATCTCAGATCAACCAATCGACTTGTTTTTCGGCTTCTGCATCCCAGGTAGCATTCAGTATGTGTTTCTCGTTCGAATTTGAGCTCTGGATCCAAATTTGCAGTTCCTGGCTAAATTGAGTTCTTTCCTCAATTCTGATATATGCTTGGCTGTAACTTCTCAGGGAAAGCTCAGATCAACCAATCGACTTGTGTTTTGGTCTCTGCATTCTAGATAGCATCCAATATGTGTTTCCCGTTCGAATTTAAGCCCTTGGTTCAAATTTGCAGTTCCTGGCTAAATTGAGTTCTTTCCTCAATTCTGATATATGCTTGGCTGTAACTTCTCAGGGAAAGCTCAGATCAACCAATAGACGTGTTTTTTGGTTTTTGCATTCCAGATAGCATCCAATATGTGTTTCCCGTTCGAATATGAGCCCTTGGTTCAAATTTGCAGTTCCTGGCTAAATTGAGTTCTTTCCTCAATTCTGATATATGCTTGGCTGTAACTACTCAGGGAAATCTCAGATCAACCAATCGACTTGTTTTTTGGTTTCTGCATTCCAGATAGCATTCAGTATGTGTTTCTCGTTCGAATTTGAGCTGTGGATCCAAATTTGCAGTTCCTGGCTAAATTGAGTTCTTACCTCAATTCTGATATATGCTTGGCTGTAACTTCTCAGGGAAAGCTCAGATCAACCAATCGACTTGTGTTTTGGTCTCTGCATTCCAGATAGCATCCAATATGTGTTTCCCGTTCGAATTTGAGCCCTTGGTTCAAATTTGCAGTTCCTGGCTAAATTGAGTTCTTTCCTCAATTCTGATGTATGCTTGGCTGTAACTTCTCAGGGAAAGCTCAGATCAACCAATCGACTTGATTTTCGACTTCTGCATCCCAGGTAGCATTCAGTATGTGTTTCTCGTTCGAATTTGAGCTCAGGATCCAAATTTGCAGTTCCTGGCTAAATTGAGTTGTTTCCTCAATTCTGATATATGCTTGGCTGTAACTTCTCAGGGAAAGCTCAGATCAACCAATCGACTTGTGTTTTGGTCTCTGCATTCCAGATAGCATCCAATATGTGTTTCCCGTTCGAATTTGAGCCCTTGGTTCAAATTTGCAGTTCCTGGCTAAATTGAGTTCTTCCTCAATTCTGATGTATGCTTGGCTGTAACTTCTCAGGGAAAGCTCAGATCAACCAATCGACTTGATTTTCGACTTCTGCATTCCAGATAGCATTCAGTATGTGTTTCTCGTTCGAATTTGAGCTCTGGATCCAAATTTGCAGTTCCTGGCTAAATTGAGTTCTTTCCTCAATTCTGATATATGCTTGGCTGTAACTTCTCAGGGAAAGCTCAGATCAACCAATCGACTTATTTTTGGTCTCTGCATTCCAGATAGCATCCAATATGTGTTTCCCGTTCGAATATGAGCCCTTGGTTCAAATTTGCAGTTCCTGGCTAAATTGAGTTCTTTCCTCCATTCTGATATATGCTTGGCTGTAACTTCTCAGGGAAAGCTCAGATCAACCAATCGACTTGTTTTTCGGCTTCTGCATCCCAGGTAGCATTCAGTATGTGTTTCTCGTTCGAATTTGAGCTCAGGATCCAAATTTGCAGTTCCTGGCTAAATTGAGTTCTTTCCTCAATTCTGATATATGCTTGGCTGTAACTTCTCAGGGAAAGCTCAGATCAACCAATCGACTTGTTTTTTGGTTTCTGCCTTCCAGATAGCATTCACTATGTGTTTCTCGTTCGAATTTGAGCTCTGGATCCAAATTTGCAGTTCCTGGCTAAATTGAGTTCTTTCCTCAATTCTGATATATGCTTGGCTGTAACTTCTCAGGGAAAGCTCAGATCAACCAATCGACTTGTTTTTTGGTTTCTGCATTCCAGATAGCATTCACTATGTGTTTCTCGTTCGAATTTGAGCTCTGGATCCAAATTTGCAGTTCCTGGCTAAATTGAGTTTTTTCCTCAATTCTGATATATGCTTGGCTGTAACTTCTCAGGGAAATCTCAGATCAACCAATCGACTTGTTTTTTGGTTTCTGCATTCCAGATAGCATTCAGTATGTGTTTCTCGTTCGAATTTGAGCTCTGGATCCAAATTTGCAGTTCCTGGCTAAATTGAGTTCTTTCCTCAATTCTGATATATGCTTGGCTGTAACTTCTCAGGGAAATCTCAGATCAACCAATCGACTTGTTTTTCGGCTTCTTCATCCCAGGTAGCATTCAGTATGTGTTTCTCGTTCGAATTTGAGCTCAGGATCCAAATTTGCAGTTCCTGGCTAAATTGAGTTGTTTCCTCAATTCTGATATATGCTTGGCTGTAACTTCTCAGGGAAAGCTCAGATCAACCAATCGACTTGTTTTTTGGTCTCTGCATTCCAGATAGCATCCAATATGTGTTTCCCGTTCGAATATGAGCCCTTGGTTCAAATTTGCAGTTCCTGGCTAAATTGAGTTGTTTCCTCAATTCTGATATATGCTTGGCTGTAACTTCTCAGGGAAATCTCAGATCAACCAATCGACTTGTTTTTCGGCTTCTGCATCCCAGGTAGCATTCAGTATGTGTTTCTCGTTCGAATTTGAGCTCTGGATCCAAATTTGCAGTTCCTGGCTAAATTGAGTTCTTTCCTCAATTCTGATATATGCTTGGCTGTAACTTCTCAGGGAAAGCTCAGATCAACCAATCGACTTGTGTTTTGGTCTCTGCATTCTAGATAGCATCCAATATGTGTTTCCCGTTCGAATTTAAGCCCTTGGTTCAAATTTGCAGTTCCTGGCTAAATTGAGTTCTTTCCTCAATTCTGATATATGCTTGGCTGTAACTTCTCAGGGAAAGCTCAGATCAACCAATAGACGTGTTTTTTGGTTTTTGCATTCCAGATAGCATCCAATATGTGTTTCCCGTTCGAATATGAGCCCTTGGTTCAAATTTGCAGTTCCTGGCTAAATTGAGTTCTTTCCTCAATTCTGATATATGCTTGGCTGTAACTACTCAGGGAAATCTCAGATCAACCAATCGACTTGTTTTTTGGTTTCTGCATTCCAGATAGCATTCAGTATGTGTTTCTCGTTCGAATTTGAGCTCTGGATCCAAATTTGCAGTTCCTGGCTAAATTGAGTTCTTTCCTCAATTCTGATATATGCTTGGCTGTAACTTCTCAGGGAAAGCTCAGATCAACCAATCGACTTGTTTTTCGACTTCTGCATTCCAGATAGCATTCAGTATGTGTTTCTCGTTCGAATTTGAGCTGTGGATCCAAATTTGCAGTTCCTGGCTAAATTGAGTTCTTACCTCAATTCTGATATATGCTTGGCTGTAACTTCTCAGGGAAAGCTCAGATCAACCAATCGACTTGTGTTTTGGTCTCTGCATTCCAGATAGCATCCAATATGTGTTTCCCGTTCGAATTTGAGCCCTTGGTTCAAATTTGCAGTTCCTGGCTAAATTGAGTTCTTTCCTCAATTCTGATGTATGCTTGGCTGTAACTTCTCAGGGAAAGCTCAGATCAACCAATCGACTTGATTTTCGACTTCTGCATCCCAGGTAGCATTCAGTATGTGTTTCTCGTTCGAATTTGAGCTCAGGATCCAAATTTGCAGTTCCTGGCTAAATTGAGTTGTTTCCTCAATTCTGATATATGCTTGGCTGTAACTTCTCAGGGAAAGCTCAGATCAACCAATCGACTTGTGTTTTGGTCTCTGCATTCCAGATAGCATCCAATATGTGTTTCCCGTTCGAATTTGAGCCCTTGGTTCAAATTTGCAGTTCCTGGCTAAATTGAGTTCTTCCTCAATTCTGATGTATGCTTGGCTGTAACTTCTCAGGGAAAGCTCAGATCAACCAATCGACTTGATTTTCGACTTCTGCATTCCAGATAGCATTCAGTATGTGTTTCTCGTTCGAATTTGAGCTCTGGATCCAAATTTGCAGTTCCTGGCTAAATTGAGTTCTTTCCTCAATTCTGATATATGCTTGGCTGTAACTTCTCAGGGAAAGCTCAGATCAACCAATCGACTTATTTTTGGTCTCTGCATTCCAGATAGCATCCAATATGTGTTTCCCGTTCGAATATGAGCCCTTGGTTCAAATTTGCAGTTCCTGGCTAAATTGAGTTCTTTCCTCCATTCTGATATATGCTTGGCTGTAACTACTCAGGGAAATCTCAGATCAACCAATCGACTTGTTTTTTGGTTTCTGCATTCCAGATAGCATTCAGTATGTGTTTCTCGTTCGAATTTGAGCTCTGGATCCAAATTTGCAGTTCCTGGCTAAATTGACTTCTTTCCTCAATTATGATATATGCTTGGCTGTAACTTCTCAGGGAAAGCTCAGATCAACCAATCGACTTGTTTTTTGGTTTCTGCCTTCCAGATAGCATTCACTATGTGTTTCTCGTTCGAATTTGAGCTCTGGATCCAAATTTGCAGTTCCTGGCTAAATTGAGTTCTTTCCTCAATTCTGATATATGCTTGGCTGTAACTTCTCAGGGAAAGCTCAGATCAACCAATCGACTTGTTTTTTGGTTTCTGCATTCCAGATAGCATTCACTATGTGTTTCTCGTTCGAATTTGAGCTCTGGATCCAAATTTGCAGTTCCTGGCTAAATTGAGTTTTTTCCTCAATTCTGATATATGCTTGGCTGTAACTTCTCAGGGAAATCTCAGATCAACCAATCGACTTGTTTTTTGGTTTCTGCATTCCAGATAGCATTCAGTATGTGTTTCTCGTTCGAATTTGAGCTCTGGATCCAAATTTGCAGTTCCTGGCTAAATTGAGTTCTTTCCTCAATTCTGATATATGCTTGGCTGTAACTTCTCAGGGAAATCTCAGATCAACCAATCGACTTGTTTTTCAGCTTCTTCATCCCAGGTAGCATTCAGTATGTGTTTCTCGTTCGAATTTGAGCTCAGGATCCAAATTTGCAGTTCCTGGCTAAATTGAGTTGTTTCCTCAATTCTGATATATGCTTGGCTGTAACTTCTCAGGGAAAGCTCAGATCAACCAATCGACTTGTTTTTTGGTCTCTGCATTCCAGATAGCATCCAATATGTGTTTCCCGTTCGAATATGAGCCCTTGGTTCAAATTTGCAGTTCCTGGCTTAATTGAGTTCTTTCCTCCATTCTGATATATGCTTGGCTGTAACTACTCAGGGAAATCTCAGATCAACCAATCGACTTGTTTTTTGGTTTCTGCATTCCAGATAGCATTCAGTATGTGTTTCTCGTTCGAATTTGAGCTCTGGATCCAAATTTGCAGTTCCTGGCTAAATTGAGTTCTTTCCTCAATTCTGATATATGCTTGGCTGTAACTTCTCAGGGAAAGCTCAGATCAACCAATCGACTTGTTTTTTGGTTTCTGCATTCCAGAGAGCATTCACTATGTGTTTCTCGTTCGAATTTGAGCTCTGGATCCAAATTTGCAGTTCCTGGCTAAATTGAGTTCTTTCCTCAATTCTGATATATGCTTGGCTGTAACTTCTCAGGGAAATCTCAGATCAACCAATCGACTCGTTTTTCGGCTTCTGCATCCCAGGTAGCATTCAGTATGTGTTTCCCGTTCGAATTTGAGCCCTTGGTTCAAATTTGCAGTTCCTGGCTAAATTGAGTTCTTTCCTCAATTCTGATATATGCTTGGCTGTAACTTCTCAGGGAAATCTCAGATCAACCAATCGACTTGTTTTTCGGCTTCTGCATCCCAGGTAGCATTCAGTATGTGTTTCTCGTTCGAATTTGAGCTCAGGATCCAAATTTGCAGTTCCTGGCTAAATTGAGTTCTTTCCTCAATTCTGATATATGCTTGGCTGTAACTTCTCAGGGAAAGCTCAGATCAACCAATCGACTTGTTTTTTGGTTTCTGCCTTCCAGATAGCATTCACTATGTGTTTCTCGTTCGAATTTGAGCTCTGGATCCAAATTTGCAGTTCCTGGCTAAATTGAGTTCTTTCCTCAATTCTGATATATGCTTGGCTGTAACTTCTCAGGGAAAGCTCAGATCAACCAATCGACTTGTTTTTTGGTTTCTGCATTCCAGATAGCATTCACTATGTGTTTCTCGTTCGAATTTGAGCTCTGGATCCAAATTTGCAGTTCCTGGCTAAATTGAGTTTTTTCCTCAATTCTGATATATGCTTGGCTGTAACTTCTCAGGGAAATCTCAGATCAACCAATCGACTTGTTTTTTGGTTTCTGCATTCCAGATAGCATTCAGTATGTGTTTCTCGTTCGAATTTGAGCTCTGGATCCAAATTTGCAGTTCCTGGCTAAATTGAGTTCTTTCCTCAATTCTGATATATGCTTGGCTGTAACTTCTCAGGGAAATCTCAGATCAACCAATCGACTTGTTTTTCGGCTTCTTCATCCCAGGTAGCATTCAGTATGTGTTTCTCGTTCGAATTTGAGCTCAGGATCCAAATTTGCAGTTCCTGGCTAAATTGAGTTGTTTCCTCAATTCTGATATATGCTTGGCTGTAACTTCTCAGGGAAATCTCAGATCAACCAATCGACTTGTTTTTCGGCTTCTGCATCCCAGGTAGCATTCAGTATGTGTTTCTCGTTCGAATTTGAGCTCAGGATCCAAATTTGCAGTTCCTGGCTAAATTGAGTTCTTTCCTCAATTCTGATATATGCTTGGCTGTAACTTCTCAGGGAAAGCTCAGATCAACCAATCGACTTGTTTTTTGGTTTCTGCCTTCCAGATAGCATTCACTATGTGTTTCTCGTTCGAATTTGAGCTCTGGATCCAAATTTGCAGTTCCTGGCTAAATTGAGTTCTTTCCTCAATTCTGATATATGCTTGGCTGTAACTTCTCAGGGAAATCTCAGATCAACCAATCGACTTGTTTTTCGGCTTCTTCATCCCAGGTAGCATTCAGTATGTGTTTCTCGTTCGAATTTGAGCTCAGGATCCAAATTTGCAGTTCCTGGCTAAATTGAGTTGTTTCCTCAATTCTGATATATGCTTGGCTGTAACTTCTCAGGGAAAGCTCAGATCAACCAATCGACTTGTTTTTTGGTCTCTGCATTCCAGATAGCATCCAATATGTGTTTCCCGTTCGAATATGAGCCCTTGGTTCAAATTTGCAGTTCCTGGCTTAATTGAGTTCTTTCCTCCATTCTGATATATGCTTGGCTGTAACTACTCAGGGAAATCTCAGATCAACCAATCGACTTGTTTTTTGGTTTCTGCATTCCAGATAGCATTCAGTATGTGTTTCTCGTTCGAATTTGAGCTCTGGATCCAAATTTGCAGTTCCTGGCTAAATTGAGTTCTTTCCTCAATTCTGATATATGCTTGGCTGTAACTTCTCAGGGAAAGCTCAGATCAACCAATCGACTTGTTTTTTGGTTTCTGCATTCCAGAGAGCATTCACTATGTGTTTCTCGTTCGAATTTGAGCTCTGGATCCAAATTTGCAGTTCCTGGCTAAATTGAGTTCTTTCCTCAATTCTGATATATGCTTGGCTGTAACTTCTCAGGGAAATCTCAGATCAACCAATCGACTCGTGTTTCGGCTTCTGCATCCCAGGTAGCATTCAGTATGTGTTTCCCGTTCGAATTTGAGCCCTTGGTTCAAATTTGCAGTTCCTGGCTAAATTGAGTTCTTTCCTCAATTCTGATATATGCTTGGCTGTAACTTCTCAGGGAAATCTCAGATCAACCAATCGACTCGTTTTTCGGCTTCTGCATCCCAGGTAGCATTCAGTATGTGTTTCCCGTTCGAATATGAGCCCTTGGTTCAAATTTGCAGTTCCTGGCTAAATTGAGTTGTTTCCTCAATTCTGATATATGCTTGGCTGTAACTTCTCAGGGAAAGCTCAGATCAACCAATCGACTTGTTTTTTGGTCTCTGCATTCCAGATAGCATCCAATATGTGTTTCCCGTTCGAATATGAGCCCTTGGTTCAAATTTGCAGTTCCTGGCTTAATTGAGTTCTTTCCTCCATTCTGATATATGCTTGGCTGTAACTACTCAGGGAAATCTCAGATCAACCAATCGACTTGTTTTTTGGTTTCTGCATTCCAGATAGCATTCAGTATGTGTTTCTCGTTCGAATTTGAGCTCTGGATCCAAATTTGCAGTTCCTGGCTAAATTGAGTTCTTTCCTCAATTCTGATATATGCTTGGCTGTAACTTCTCAGGGAAAGCTCAGATCAACCAATCGACTTGTTTTTTGGTTTCTGCATTCCAGAGAGCATTCACTATGTGTTTCTCGTTCGAATTTGAGCTCTGGATCCAAATTTGCAGTTCCTGGCTAAATTGAGTTCTTTCCTCAATTCTGATATATGCTTGGCTGTAACTTCTCAGGGAAATCTCAGATCAACCAATCGACTCGTTTTTCGGCTTCTGCATCCCAGGTAGCATTCAGTATGTGTTTCCCGTTCGAATTTGAGCCCTTGGTTCAAATTTGCAGTTCCTGGCTAAATTGAGTTCTTTCCTCAATTCTGATATATGCTTGGCTGTAACTTCTCAGGGAAAGCTCAGATCAACCAATCGACTTGTTTTTTGGTCTCTGCATTCCAGATAGCATCCAATATGTGTTTCCCGTTCGAATATGAGCCCTTGGTTCAAATTTGCAGTTCCTGGCTAAATTGAGTTCTTTCCTCCATTCTGATATATGCTTGGCTGTAACTACTCAGGGAAATCTCAGATCAACCAATCGACTTGTTTTTTGGTTTCTGCATTCCAGATAGCATTCAGTATGTGTTTCTCGTTCGAATTTGAGCTCTGGATCCAAATTTGCAGTTCCTGGCTAAATTGAGTTCTTTCCTCAATTATGATATATGCTTGGCTGTAACTTCTCAGGGAAAGCTCAGATCAACCAATCGACTTGTTTTTTGGTTTCTGCATTCCAGATAGCATTCACTATGTGTTTCTCGTTCGAATTTGAGCTGTGGATCCAAATTTGCAGTTCCTGGCTAAATTGAGTTCTTTCCTCAATTCTGATATATGCTTGGCTGTAACTTCTCAGGGAAAGCTCAGATCAACCAATCGACTTGTGTTTTGGTCTCTGCATTCTAGATAGCATCCAATATGTGTTTCCCGTTCGAATTTAAGCCCTTGGTTCAAATTTGCAGTTCCTGGCTAAATTGAGTTCTTTCCTCAATTCTGATATATGCTTGGCTGTAACTTCTCAGGGAAAGCTCAGATCAACCAATAGACGTGTTTTTTGGTTTTTGCATTCCAGATAGCATCCAATATGTGTTTCCCGTTCGAATATGAGCCCTTGGTTCAAATTTGCAGTTCCTGGCTAAATTGAGTTCTTTCCTCAATTCTGATATATGCTTGGCTGTAACTACTCAGGGAAATCTCAGATCAACCAATCGACTTGTTTTTTGGTTTCTGCATTCCAGATAGCATTCAGTATGTGTTTCTCGTTCGAATTTGAGCTGTGGATCCAAATTTGCAGTTCCTGGCTAAATTGAGTTCTTACCTCAATTCTGATATATGCTTGGCTGTAACTTCTCAGGGAAAGCTCAGATCAACCAATCGACTTGTGTTTTGGTCTCTGCATTCCAGATAGCATCCAATATGTGTTTCCCGTTCGAATTTGAGCCCTTGGTTCAAATTTGCAGTTCCTGGCTAAATTGAGTTCTTTCCTCAATTCTGATGTATGCTTGGCTGTAACTTCTCAGGGAAAGCTCAGATCAACCAATCGACTTGATTTTCGACTTCTGCATCCCAGGTAGCATTCAGTATGTGTTTCTCGTTCGAATTTGAGCTCAGGATCCAAATTTGCAGTTCCTGGCTAAATTGAGTTGTTTCCTCAATTCTGATATATGCTTGGCTGTAACTTCTCAGGGAAAGCTCAGATCAACCAATCGACTTGTGTTTTGGTCTCTGCATTCCAGATAGCATCCAATATGTGTTTCCCGTTCGAATTTGAGCCCTTGGTTCAAATTTGCAGTTCCTGGCTAAATTGAGTTCTTCCTCAATTCTGATGTATGCTTGGCTGTAACTTCTCAGGGAAAGCTCAGATCAACCAATCGACTTGATTTTCGACTTCTGCATTCCAGATAGCATTCAGTATGTGTTTCTCGTTCGAATTTGAGCTCTGGATCCAAATTTGCAGTTCCTGGCTAAATTGAGTTCTTTCCTCAATTCTGATATATGCTTGGCTGTAACTTCTCAGGGAAAGCTCAGATCAACCAATCGACTTATTTTTGGTCTCTGCATTCCAGATAGCATCCAATATGTGTTTCCCGTTCGAATATGAGCCCTTGGTTCAAATTTGCAGTTCCTGGCTTAATTGAGTTCTTTCCTCCATTCTGATATATGCTTGGCTGTAACTACTCAGGGAAATCTCAGATCAACCAATCGACTTGTTTTTTGGTTTCTGCATTCCAGATAGCATTCAGTATGTGTTTCTCGTTCGAATTTGAGCTCTGGATCCAAATTTGCAGTTCCTGGCTAAATTGAGTTCTTTCCTCAATTCTGATATATGCTTGGCTGTAACTTCTCAGGGAAAGCTCAGATCAACCAATCGACTTGTTTTTTGGTTTCTGCATTCCAGAGAGCATTCACTATGTGTTTCTCGTTCGAATTTGAGCTCTGGATCCAAATTTGCAGTTCCTGGCTAAATTGAGTTCTTTCCTCAATTCTGATATATGCTTGGCTGTAACTTCTCAGGGAAATCTCAGATCAACCAATCGACTCGTTTTTCGGCTTCTGCATCCCAGGTAGCATTCAGTATGTGTTTCCCGTTCGAATTTGAGCCCTTGGTTCAAATTTGCAGTTCCTGGCTAAATTGAGTTCTTTCCTCAATTCTGATATATGCTTGGCTGTAACTTCTCAGGGAAAGCTCAGATCAACCAATCGACTTGTTTTTCGACTTCTGCATTCCAGATAGCATTCAGTATGTGTTTCTCGTTCGAATTTGAGCTGTGGATCCAAATTTGTAGTTCCTGGCTAAATTGAGTTCTTACCTCAATTCTGATATATGCTTGGCTGTAACTTCTCAGGGAAAGCTCAGATCAACCAATCGACTTGTTTTTTGGTCTCTGCATTCCAGATAGCATCCAATATGTGTTTCCCGTTCGAATATGAGCCCTTGGTTCAAATTTGCAGTTCCTGGCTAAATTGAGTTCTTTCCTCCATTCTGATATATGCTTGGCTGTAACTACTCAGGGAAATCTCAGATCAACCAATCGACTTGTTTTTTGGTTTCTGCATTCCAGATAGCATTCAGTATGTGTTTCTCGTTCGAATTTGAGCTCTGGATCCAAATTTGCAGTTCCTGGCTAAATTGAGTTCTTTCCTCAATTATGATATATGCTTGGCTGTAACTTCTCAGGGAAAGCTCAGATCAACCAATCGACTTGTTTTTTGGTTTCTGCATTCCAGATAGCATTCACTATGTGTTTCTCGTTCGAATTTGAGCTGTGGATCCAAATTTGCAGTTCCTGGCTAAATTGAGTTGTTTCCTCAATTCTGATATATGCTTGGCTGTAACTTCTCAGGGAAATCTCAGATCAACCAATCGACTTGTTTTTCGGCTTCTGCATCCCAGGTAGCATTCAGTATGTGTTTCTCGTTCGAATTTGAGCTCTGGATCCAAATTTGCAGTTCCTGGCTAAATTGAGTTCTTTCCTCAATTCTGATATATGCTTGGCTGTAACTTCTCAGGGAAAGCTCAGATCAACCAATCGACTTGTGTTTTGGTCTCTGCATTCTAGATAGCATCCAATATGTGTTTCCCGTTCGAATTTAAGCCCTTGGTTCAAATTTGCAGTTCCTGGCTAAATTGAGTTCTTTCCTCAATTCTGATATATGCTTGGCTGTAACTTCTCAGGGAAAGCTCAGATCAACCAATAGACGTGTTTTTTGGTTTTTGCATTCCAGATAGCATCCAATATGTGTTTCCCGTTCGAATATGAGCCCTTGGTTCAAATTTGCAGTTCCTGGCTAAATTGAGTTCTTTCCTCAATTCTGATATATGCTTGGCTGTAACTACTCAGGGAAATCTCAGATCAACCAATCGACTTGTTTTTTGGTTTCTGCATTCCAGATAGCATTCAGTATGTGTTTCTCGTTCGAATTTGAGCTGTGGATCCAAATTTGCAGTTCCTGGCTAAATTGAGTTCTTACCTCAATTCTGATATATGCTTGGCTGTAACTTCTCAGGGAAAGCTCAGATCAACCAATCGACTTGTGTTTTGGTCTCTGCATTCCAGATAGCATCCAATATGTGTTTCCCGTTCGAATTTGAGCCCTTGGTTCAAATTTGCAGTTCCTGGCTAAATTGAGTTCTTTCCTCAATTCTGATGTATGCTTGGCTGTAACTTCTCAGGGAAAGCTCAGATCAACCAATCGACTTGATTTTCGACTTCTGCATCCCAGGTAGCATTCAGTATGTGTTTCTCGTTCGAATTTGAGCTCAGGATCCAAATTTGCAGTTCCTGGCTAAATTGAGTTGTTTCCTCAATTCTGATATATGCTTGGCTGTAACTTCTCAGGGAAAGCTCAGATCAACCAATCGACTTGTGTTTTGGTCTCTGCATTCCAGATAGCATCCAATATGTGTTTCCCGTTCGAATTTGAGCCCTTGGTTCAAATTTGCAGTTCCTGGCTAAATTGAGTTCTTCCTCAATTCTGATGTATGCTTGGCTGTAACTTCTCAGGGAAAGCTCAGATCAACCAATCGACTTGATTTTCGACTTCTGCATTCCAGATAGCATTCAGTATGTGTTTCTCGTTCGAATTTGAGCTCTGGATCCAAATTTGCAGTTCCTGG
Source organism: Rhabdophis nuchalis (assembly GCA_039707465.1). Classification (NCBI taxonomy): domain Eukaryota; kingdom Metazoa; phylum Chordata; class Lepidosauria; order Squamata; family Natricidae; genus Rhabdophis; species Rhabdophis nuchalis. Next base: position 17,659,311 of record CM077653.1, read on the forward strand.
CTAAATTGAGTTCTTTCCTCAATTCTGATATATGCTTGGCTGTAACTTCTCAGGGAAAGCTCAGATCAACCAATCGACTTATTTTTGGTCTCTGCATTCCAGATAGCATCCAATATGTGTTTCCCGTTCGAATATGAGCCCTTGGTTCAAATTTGCAGTTCCTGGCTAAATTGAGTTCTTTCCTCCATTCTGATATATGCTTGGCTGTAACTTCTCAGGGAAAGCTCAGATCAACCAATCGACTTGTTTTTCGGCTTCTGCATCCCAGGTAGCATTCAGTATGTGTTTCTCGTTCGAATTTGAGCTCAGGATCCAAATTTGCAGTTCCTGGCTAAATTGAGTTCTTTCCTCAATTCTGATATATGCTTGGCTGTAACTTCTCAGGGAAAGCTCAGATCAACCAATCGACTTGTTTTTTGGTTTCTGCCTTCCAGATAGCATTCACTATGTGTTTCTCGTTCGAATTTGAGCTCTGGATCCAAATTTGCAGTTCCTGGCTAAATTGAGTTCTTTCCTCAATTCTGATATATGCTTGGCTGTAACTTCTCAGGGAAAGCTCAGATCAACCAATCGACTTGTTTTTTGGTTTCTGCATTCCAGATAGCATTCACTATGTGTTTCTCGTTCGAATTTGAGCTCTGGATCCAAATTTGCAGTTCCTGGCTAAATTGAGTTTTTTCCTCAATTCTGATATATGCTTGGCTGTAACTTCTCAGGGAAATCTCAGATCAACCAATCGACTTGTTTTTTGGTTTCTGCATTCCAGATAGCATTCAGTATGTGTTTCTCGTTCGAATTTGAGCTCTGGATCCAAATTTGCAGTTCCTGGCTAAATTGAGTTCTTTCCTCAATTCTGATATATGCTTGGCTGTAACTTCTCAGGGAAATCTCAGATCAACCAATCGACTTGTTTTTCGGCTTCTTCATCCCAGGTAGCATTCAGTATGTGTTTCTCGTTCGAATTTGAGCTCAGGATCCAAATTTGCAGTTCCTGGCTAAATTGAGTTGTTTCCTCAATTCTGATATATGCTTGGCTGTAACTTCTCAGGGAAAGCTCAGATCAACCAATCGACTTGTTTTTTGGTCTCTGCATTCCAGATAGCATCCAATATGTGTTTCCCGTTCGAATATGAGCCCTTGGTTCAAATTTGCAGTTCCTGGCTAAATTGAGTTGTTTCCTCAATTCTGATATATGCTTGGCTGTAACTTCTCAGGGAAATCTCAGATCAACCAATCGACTTGTTTTTCGGCTTCTGCATCCCAGGTAGCATTCAGTATGTGTTTCTCGTTCGAATTTGAGCTCTGGATCCAAATTTGCAGTTCCTGGCTAAATTGAGTTCTTTCCTCAATTCTGATATATGCTTGGCTGTAACTTCTCAGGGAAAGCTCAGATCAACCAATCGACTTGTGTTTTGGTCTCTGCATTCTAGATAGCATCCAATATGTGTTTCCCGTTCGAATTTAAGCCCTTGGTTCAAATTTGCAGTTCCTGGCTAAATTGAGTTCTTTCCTCAATTCTGATATATGCTTGGCTGTAACTTCTCAGGGAAAGCTCAGATCAACCAATAGACGTGTTTTTTGGTTTTTGCATTCCAGATAGCATCCAATATGTGTTTCCCGTTCGAATATGAGCCCTTGGTTCAAATTTGCAGTTCCTGGCTAAATTGAGTTCTTTCCTCAATTCTGATATATGCTTGGCTGTAACTACTCAGGGAAATCTCAGATCAACCAATCGACTTGTTTTTTGGTTTCTGCATTCCAGATAGCATTCAGTATGTGTTTCTCGTTCGAATTTGAGCTCTGGATCCAAATTTGCAGTTCCTGGCTAAATTGAGTTCTTTCCTCAATTCTGATATATGCTTGGCTGTAACTTCTCAGGGAAAGCTCAGATCAACCAATCGACTTGTTTTTCGACTTCTGCATTCCAGATAGCATTCAGTATGTGTTTCTCGTTCGAATTTGAGCTGTGGATCCAAATTTGCAGTTCCTGGCTAAATTGAGTTCTTACCTCAATTCTGATATATGCTTGGCTGTAACTTCTCAGGGAAAGCTCAGATCAACCAATCGACTTGTGTTTTGGTCTCTGCATTCCAGATAGCATCCAATATGTGTTTCCCGTTCGAATTTGAGCCCTTGGTTCAAATTTGCAGTTCCTGGCTAAATTGAGTTCTTTCCTCAATTCTGATGTATGCTTGGCTGTAACTTCTCAGGGAAAGCTCAGATCAACCAATCGACTTGATTTTCGACTTCTGCATCCCAGGTAGCATTCAGTATGTGTTTCTCGTTCGAATTTGAGCTCAGGATCCAAATTTGCAGTTCCTGGCTAAATTGAGTTGTTTCCTCAATTCTGATATATGCTTGGCTGTAACTTCTCAGGGAAAGCTCAGATCAACCAATCGACTTGTGTTTTGGTCTCTGCATTCCAGATAGCATCCAATATGTGTTTCCCGTTCGAATTTGAGCCCTTGGTTCAAATTTGCAGTTCCTGGCTAAATTGAGTTCTTCCTCAATTCTGATGTATGCTTGGCTGTAACTTCTCAGGGAAAGCTCAGATCAACCAATCGACTTGATTTTCGACTTCTGCATTCCAGATAGCATTCAGTATGTGTTTCTCGTTCGAATTTGAGCTCTGGATCCAAATTTGCAGTTCCTGGCTAAATTGAGTTCTTTCCTCAATTCTGATATATGCTTGGCTGTAACTTCTCAGGGAAAGCTCAGATCAACCAATCGACTTATTTTTGGTCTCTGCATTCCAGATAGCATCCAATATGTGTTTCCCGTTCGAATATGAGCCCTTGGTTCAAATTTGCAGTTCCTGGCTAAATTGAGTTCTTTCCTCCATTCTGATATATGCTTGGCTGTAACTACTCAGGGAAATCTCAGATCAACCAATCGACTTGTTTTTTGGTTTCTGCATTCCAGATAGCATTCAGTATGTGTTTCTCGTTCGAATTTGAGCTCTGGATCCAAATTTGCAGTTCCTGGCTAAATTGACTTCTTTCCTCAATTATGATATATGCTTGGCTGTAACTTCTCAGGGAAAGCTCAGATCAACCAATCGACTTGTTTTTTGGTTTCTGCCTTCCAGATAGCATTCACTATGTGTTTCTCGTTCGAATTTGAGCTCTGGATCCAAATTTGCAGTTCCTGGCTAAATTGAGTTCTTTCCTCAATTCTGATATATGCTTGGCTGTAACTTCTCAGGGAAAGCTCAGATCAACCAATCGACTTGTTTTTTGGTTTCTGCATTCCAGATAGCATTCACTATGTGTTTCTCGTTCGAATTTGAGCTCTGGATCCAAATTTGCAGTTCCTGGCTAAATTGAGTTTTTTCCTCAATTCTGATATATGCTTGGCTGTAACTTCTCAGGGAAATCTCAGATCAACCAATCGACTTGTTTTTTGGTTTCTGCATTCCAGATAGCATTCAGTATGTGTTTCTCGTTCGAATTTGAGCTCTGGATCCAAATTTGCAGTTCCTGGCTAAATTGAGTTCTTTCCTCAATTCTGATATATGCTTGGCTGTAACTTCTCAGGGAAATCTCAGATCAACCAATCGACTTGTTTTTCAGCTTCTTCATCCCAGGTAGCATTCAGTATGTGTTTCTCGTTCGAATTTGAGCTCAGGATCCAAATTTGCAGTTCCTGGCTAAATTGAGTTGTTTCCTCAATTCTGATATATGCTTGGCTGTAACTTCTCAGGGAAAGCTCAGATCAACCAATCGACTTGTTTTTTGGTCTCTGCATTCCAGATAGCATCCAATATGTGTTTCCCGTTCGAATATGAGCCCTTGGTTCAAATTTGCAGTTCCTGGCTTAATTGAGTTCTTTCCTCCATTCTGATATATGCTTGGCTGTAACTACTCAGGGAAATCTCAGATCAACCAATCGACTTGTTTTTTGGTTTCTGCATTCCAGATAGCATTCAGTATGTGTTTCTCGTTCGAATTTGAGCTCTGGATCCAAATTTGCAGTTCCTGGCTAAATTGAGTTCTTTCCTCAATTCTGATATATGCTTGGCTGTAACTTCTCAGGGAAAGCTCAGATCAACCAATCGACTTGTTTTTTGGTTTCTGCATTCCAGAGAGCATTCACTATGTGTTTCTCGTTCGAATTTGAGCTCTGGATCCAAATTTGCAGTTCCTGGCTAAATTGAGTTCTTTCCTCAATTCTGATATATGCTTGGCTGTAACTTCTCAGGGAAATCTCAGATCAACCAATCGACTCGTTTTTCGGCTTCTGCATCCCAGGTAGCATTCAGTATGTGTTTCCCGTTCGAATTTGAGCCCTTGGTTCAAATTTGCAGTTCCTGGCTAAATTGAGTTCTTTCCTCAATTCTGATATATGCTTGGCTGTAACTTCTCAGGGAAATCTCAGATCAACCAATCGACTTGTTTTTCGGCTTCTGCATCCCAGGTAGCATTCAGTATGTGTTTCTCGTTCGAATTTGAGCTCAGGATCCAAATTTGCAGTTCCTGGCTAAATTGAGTTCTTTCCTCAATTCTGATATATGCTTGGCTGTAACTTCTCAGGGAAAGCTCAGATCAACCAATCGACTTGTTTTTTGGTTTCTGCCTTCCAGATAGCATTCACTATGTGTTTCTCGTTCGAATTTGAGCTCTGGATCCAAATTTGCAGTTCCTGGCTAAATTGAGTTCTTTCCTCAATTCTGATATATGCTTGGCTGTAACTTCTCAGGGAAAGCTCAGATCAACCAATCGACTTGTTTTTTGGTTTCTGCATTCCAGATAGCATTCACTATGTGTTTCTCGTTCGAATTTGAGCTCTGGATCCAAATTTGCAGTTCCTGGCTAAATTGAGTTTTTTCCTCAATTCTGATATATGCTTGGCTGTAACTTCTCAGGGAAATCTCAGATCAACCAATCGACTTGTTTTTTGGTTTCTGCATTCCAGATAGCATTCAGTATGTGTTTCTCGTTCGAATTTGAGCTCTGGATCCAAATTTGCAGTTCCTGGCTAAATTGAGTTCTTTCCTCAATTCTGATATATGCTTGGCTGTAACTTCTCAGGGAAATCTCAGATCAACCAATCGACTTGTTTTTCGGCTTCTTCATCCCAGGTAGCATTCAGTATGTGTTTCTCGTTCGAATTTGAGCTCAGGATCCAAATTTGCAGTTCCTGGCTAAATTGAGTTGTTTCCTCAATTCTGATATATGCTTGGCTGTAACTTCTCAGGGAAATCTCAGATCAACCAATCGACTTGTTTTTCGGCTTCTGCATCCCAGGTAGCATTCAGTATGTGTTTCTCGTTCGAATTTGAGCTCAGGATCCAAATTTGCAGTTCCTGGCTAAATTGAGTTCTTTCCTCAATTCTGATATATGCTTGGCTGTAACTTCTCAGGGAAAGCTCAGATCAACCAATCGACTTGTTTTTTGGTTTCTGCCTTCCAGATAGCATTCACTATGTGTTTCTCGTTCGAATTTGAGCTCTGGATCCAAATTTGCAGTTCCTGGCTAAATTGAGTTCTTTCCTCAATTCTGATATATGCTTGGCTGTAACTTCTCAGGGAAAGCTCAGATCAACCAATCGACTTGTTTTTTGGTTTCTGCATTCCAGATAGCATTCACTATGTGTTTCTCGTTCGAATTTGAGCTCTGGATCCAAATTTGCAGTTCCTGGCTAAATTGAGTTTTTTCCTCAATTCTGATATATGCTTGGCTGTAACTTCTCAGGGAAATCTCAGATCAACCAATCGACTTGTTTTTTGGTTTCTGCATTCCAGATAGCATTCAGTATGTGTTTCTCGTTCGAATTTGAGCTCTGGATCCAAATTTGCAGTTCCTGGCTAAATTGAGTTCTTTCCTCAATTCTGATATATGCTTGGCTGTAACTTCTCAGGGAAATCTCAGATCAACCAATCGACTTGTTTTTCGGCTTCTTCATCCCAGGTAGCATTCAGTATGTGTTTCTCGTTCGAATTTGAGCTCAGGATCCAAATTTGCAGTTCCTGGCTAAATTGAGTTGTTTCCTCAATTCTGATATATGCTTGGCTGTAACTTCTCAGGGAAAGCTCAGATCAACCAATCGACTTGTTTTTTGGTCTCTGCATTCCAGATAGCATCCAATATGTGTTTCCCGTTCGAATATGAGCCCTTGGTTCAAATTTGCAGTTCCTGGCTTAATTGAGTTCTTTCCTCCATTCTGATATATGCTTGGCTGTAACTACTCAGGGAAATCTCAGATCAACCAATCGACTTGTTTTTTGGTTTCTGCATTCCAGATAGCATTCAGTATGTGTTTCTCGTTCGAATTTGAGCTCTGGATCCAAATTTGCAGTTCCTGGCTAAATTGAGTTCTTTCCTCAATTCTGATATATGCTTGGCTGTAACTTCTCAGGGAAAGCTCAGATCAACCAATCGACTTGTTTTTTGGTTTCTGCATTCCAGAGAGCATTCACTATGTGTTTCTCGTTCGAATTTGAGCTCTGGATCCAAATTTGCAGTTCCTGGCTAAATTGAGTTCTTTCCTCAATTCTGATATATGCTTGGCTGTAACTTCTCAGGGAAATCTCAGATCAACCAATCGACTTGTTTTTTGGTTTCTGCATTCCAGATAGCATTCACTATGTGTTTCTCGTTCGAATTTGAGCTCTGGATCCAAATTTGCAGTTCCTGGCTAAATTGAGTTTTTTCCTCAATTCTGATATATGCTTGGCTGTAACTTCTCAGGGAAATCTCAGATCAACCAATCGACTTGTTTTTTGGTTTCTGCATCCCAGGTAGCATTCAGTATGTGTTTCCCGTTCGAATTTGAGCCCTTGGTTCAAATTTGCAGTTCCTGGCTAAATTGAGTTCTTTCCTCAATTCTGATATATGCTTGGCTGTAACTTCTCAGGGAAATCTCAGATCAACCAATCGACTTGTTTTTCGGCTTCTTCATCCCAGGTAGCATTCAGTATGTGTTTCTCGTTCGAATTTGAGCTCAGGATCCAAATTTGCAGTTCCTGGCTAAATTGAGTTGTTTCCTCAATTCTGATATATGCTTGGCTGTAACTTCTCAGGGAAAGCTCAGATCAACCAATCGACTTGTTTTTTGGTCTCTGCATTCCAGATAGCATCCAATATGTGTTTCCCGTTCGAATATGAGCCCTTGGTTCAAATTTGCAGTTCCTGGCTTAATTGAGTTCTTTCCTCCATTCTGATATATGCTTGGCTGTAACTACTCAGGGAAATCTCAGATCAACCAATCGACTTGTTTTTTGGTTTCTGCATTCCAGATAGCATTCAGTATGTGTTTCTCGTTCGAATTTGAGCTCTGGATCCAAATTTGCAGTTCCTGGCTAAATTGAGTTCTTTCCTCAATTCTGATATATGCTTGGCTGTAACTTCTCAGGGAAAGCTCAGATCAACCAATCGACTTGTTTTTTGGTTTCTGCATTCCAGAGAGCATTCACTATGTGTTTCTCGTTCGAATTTGAGCTCTGGATCCAAATTTGCAGTTCCTGGCTAAATTGAGTTCTTTCCTCAATTCTGATATATGCTTGGCTGTAACTTCTCAGGGAAATCTCAGATCAACCAATCGACTCGTTTTTCGGCTTCTGCATCCCAGGTAGCATTCAGTATGTGTTTCCCGTTCGAATTTGAGCCCTTGGTTCAAATTTGCAGTTCCTGGCTAAATTGAGTTCTTTCCTCAATTCTGATATATGCTTGGCTGTAACTTCTCAGGGAAAGCTCAGATCAACCAATCGACTTGTTTTTCGACTTCTGCATTCCAGATAGCATTCAGTATGTGTTTCTCGTTCGAATTTGAGCTGTGGATCCAAATTTGTAGTTCCTGGCTAAATTGAGTTCTTACCTCAATTCTGATATATGCTTGGCTGTAACTTCTCAGGGAAAGCTCAGATCAACCAATCGACTTGTGTTTTGGTCTCTGCATTCCAGATAGCATCCAATATGTGTTTCCCGTTCGAATTTGAGCCCTTGGTTCAAATTTGCAGTTCCTGGCTAAATTGAGTTCTTTCCTCAATTCTGATGTATGCTTGGCTGTAACTTCTCAGGGAAAGCTCAGATCAACCAATCGACTTGAATTTCGACTTCTGCATTCCAGATAGCATTCAGTATGTGTTTCTCGTTCGAATTTGAGCTCTGGATCCAAATTTGCAGTTCCTGGCTAAATTGAGTTCTTTCCTCAATTCTGATATATGCTTGGCTGTAACTTCTCAGGGAAATCTCAGATCAACCAATCGACTTGTTTTTCGGCTTCTGCATCCCAGGTAGCATTCAGTATGTGTTTCTCGTTCGAATTTGAGCTCAGGATCCAAATTTGCAGTTCCTGGCTAAATTGAGTTGTTTCCTCAATTCTGATATATGCTTGGCTGTAACTTCTCAGGGAAAGCTCAGATCAACCAATCGACTTGTTTTTTGGTCTCTGCATTCCAGATAGCATCCAATATGTGTTTCCCGTTCGAATATGAGCCCTTGGTTCAAATTTGCAGTTCCTGGCTAAATTGAGTTCTTTCCTCCATTCTGATATATGCTTGACTGTAACTACTCAGGGAAATCTCAGATCAACCAATCGACTTATTTTTTGGTTTCTGCATTCCAGATAGCATTCAGTATGTGTTTCTCGTTCGAATTTGAGCTCTGGATCCAAATTTGCAGTTCCTGGCTAAATTGAGTTCTTTCCTCAATTATGATATATGCTTGGCTGTAACTTCTCAGGGAAAGCTCAGATCAACCAATCGACTTGATTTTCGACTTCTGCATTCCAGATAGCATTCACTATGTGTTTCTCGTTCGAATTTGAGCTGTGGATCCAAATTTGCAGTTCCTGGCTAAATTGAGTTCTTTCCTCAATTCTGATATATGCTTGGCTGTAACTTCTCAGGGAAATCTCAGATCAACCAATCGACTTGTTTTTCGGCTTCTGCATCCCAGGTAGCATTCAGTATGTGTTTCTCGTTCGAATTTGAGCTCAGGATCCAAATTTGCAGTTCCTGGCTAAATTGAGTTGTTTCCTCAATTCTGATATATGCTTGGCTGTAACTTCTCAGGGAAAGCTCAGATCAACCAATCGACGTGTTTTGGTCTCTGCATTCTAGATAGCATCCAATATGTGTTTCCCGTTCGAATTTAAGCCCTTGGTTCAAATTTGCAGTTCCTGGCTAAATTGAGTTCTTTCCTCAATTCTGATATATGCTTGGCTGTAACTTCTCAGGGAAAGCTCAGATCAACCAATAGACGTGTTTTTTGGTTTCTGCATTCCAGATAGCATCCAATATGTGTTTCCCGTTCGAATATGAGCCCTTGGTTCAAATTTGCAGTTCCTGGCTAAATTGAGTTCTTTCCTCAATTCTGATATATGCTTGGCTGTAACTACTCAGGGAAATCTCAGATCAACCAATCGACTTGTTTTTTGGTTTCTGCATTCCAGATAGCATTCAGTATGTGTTTCTCGTTCGAATTTGAGCTCTGGATCCAAATTTGCAGTTCCTGGCTAAATTGAGTTCTTTCCTCAATTCTGATATATGCTTGGCTGTAACTTCTCACGGAAAGCTCAGATCAACGAATCGACTTGTTTTTCGACTTCTGCATTCCAGATAGCATTCAGATGTGTTTCTCGTTCGAATTTGAGCTGTGGATCCAAATTTGCAGTTCCTGGCTAAATTGAGTTCTTACCTCAATTCTGATATATGCTTGGCTGTAACTTCTCAGGGAAAGCTCAGATCAACCAATCGACTTGTGTTTTGGTCTCTGCATTCCAGATAGCATCCAATATGTGTTTCCCGTTCGAATTTGAGCCCTTGGTTCAAATTTGCAGTTCCTGGCTAAATTGAGTTCTTTCCTCAATTCTGATGTATGCTTGGCTGTAACTTCTCAGGGAAAGCTCAGATCAACCAATCGACTTGATTTTCGACTTCTGCATCCCAGGTAGCATTCAGTATGTGTTTCTCGTTCGAATTTGAGCTCAGGATCCAAATTTGCAGTTCCTGGCTAAATTGAGTTGTTTCCTCAATTCTGATATATGCTTGGCTGTAACTTCTCAGGGAAAGCTCAGATCAACCAATCGACTTGTGTTTTGGTCTCTGCATTCCAGATAGCATCCAATATGTGTTTCCCGTTCGAATTTGAGCCCTTGGTTCAAATTTGCAGTTCCTGGCTAAATTGAGTTCTTCCTCAATTCTGATGTATGCTTGGCTGTAACTTCTCAGGGAAAGCTCAGATCAACCAATCGACTTGATTTTCGACTTCTGCATTCCAGATAGCATTCAGTATGTGTTTCTCGTTCGAATTTGAGCTCTGGATCCAAATTTGCAGTTCCTGGCTAAATTGAGTTCTTTCCTCAATTCTGATATATGCTTGGCTGTAACTTCTCAGGGAAATCTCAGATCAACCAATCGACTTGTTTTTCGGCTTCTGCATCCCAGGTAGCATTCAGTATGTGTTTCTCGTTCGAATTTGAGCTCAGGATCCAAATTTGCAGTTCCTGGCTAAATTGAGTTGTTTCCTCAATTCTGATATATGCTTGGCTGTAACTTCTCAGGGAAAGCTCAGATCAACCAATCGACTTGTTTTTTGGTCTCTGCATTCCAGATAGCATCCAATATGTGTTTCCCGTTCGAATATGAGCCCTTGGTTCAAATTTGCAGTTCCTGGCTAAATTGAGTTCTTTCCTCAATTATGATATATGCTTGGCTGTAACTTCTCAGGGAAAGCTCAGATCAACCAATCGACTTGTTTTTTGGTTTCTGCATTCCAGATAGCATTCACTATGTGTTTCTCGTTCGAATTTGAGCTGTGGATCCAAATTTGCAGTTCCTGGCTAAATTGAGTTCTTTCCTCAATTCTGATATATGCTTGGCTGTAACTTCTCAGGGAAATCTCAGATCAACCAATCGACTTGTTTTTCGGCTTCTGCATCCCAGGTAGCATTCAGTATGTGTTTCTCGTTCGAATTTGAGCTCAGGATCCAAATTTGCAGTTCCTGGCTAAATTGAGTTGTTTCCTCAATTCTGATATATGCTTGGCTGTAACTTCTCAGGGAAAGCTCAGATCAACCAATCGACTTGTGTTTTGGTCTCTGCATTCTAGATAGCATCCAATATGTGTTTCAAGTTCGAATTTAAGCCCTTGGTTCAAATTTGCAGTTCCTGGCTAAATTGAGTTCTTTCCTCAATTCTGATATATGCTTGGCTGTAACTTCTCAGGGAAAGCTCAGATCAACCAATAGACGTGTTTTTTGGTTTTTGCATTCCAGATAGCATCCAATATGTGTTTCCCGTTCGAATATGAGCCCTTGGTTCAAATTTGCAGTTCCTGGCTAAATTGAGTTCTTTCCTCAATTCTGATATATGCTTGGCTGTAACTTCTCAGGGAAAGCTCAGATCAACCAATCGACTTGTTTTTTGGTTTCTGCATTCCAGATAGCATTCACTATGTGTTTCTCGTTCGAATTTGAGCTCTGGATCCAAATTTGCAGTTCCTGGCTAAATTGAGTTTTTTCCTCAATTCTGATATATGCTTGGCTGTAACTTCTCAGGGAAATCTCAGATCAACCAATCGACTTGTTTTTTGGTTTCTGCATTCCAGATAGCATTCAGTATGTGTTTCTCGTTCGAATTTGAGCTCTGGATCCAAATTTGCAGTTCCTGGCTAAATTGAGTTCTTTCCTCAATTCTGATATATGCTTGGCTGTAACTTCTCAGGGAAATCTCAGATCAACCAATCGACTTGTTTTTCGGCTTCTTCATCCCAGGTAGCATTCAGTATGTGTTTCTCGTTCGAATTTGAGCTCAGGATCCAAATTTGCAGTTCCTGGCTAAATTGAGTTGTTTCCTCAATTCTGATATATGCTTGGCTGTAACTTCTCAGGGAAAGCTCAGATCAACCAATCGACTTGTTTTTTGGTCTCTGCATTCCAGATAGCATCCAATATGTGTTTCCCGTTCGAATATGAGCCCTTGGTTCAAATTTGCAGTTCCTGGCTTAATTGAGTTCTTTCCTCCATTCTGATATATGCTTGGCTGTAACTACTCAGGGAAATCTCAGATCAACCAATCGACTTGTTTTTTGGTTTCTGCATTCCAGATAGCATTCAGTATGTGTTTCTCGTTCGAATTTGAGCTCTGGATCCAAATTTGCAGTTCCTGGCTAAATTGAGTTCTTTCCTCAATTCTGATATATGCTTGGCTGTAACTTCTCAGGGAAAGCTCAGATCAACCAATCGACTTGTTTTTTGGTTTCTGCATTCCAGAGAGCATTCACTATGTGTTTCTCGTTCGAATTTGAGCTCTGGATCCAAATTTGCAGTTCCTGGCTAAATTGAGTTCTTTCCTCAATTCTGATATATGCTTGGCTGTAACTTCTCAGGGAAAGCTCAGATCAACCAATCGACTCGTTTTTTGGTTTCTGCATTCCAGAGAGCATTCACTATGTGTTTCTCGTTCGAATTTGAGCTCTGGATCCAAATTTGCAGTTCCTGGCTAAATTGAGTTCTTTCCTCAATTCTGATATATGCTTGGCTGTAACTTCTCAGGGAAATCTCAGATCAACCAATCGACTCGTTTTTCGGCTTCTGCATCCCAGGTAGCATTCAGTATGTGTTTCCCGTTCGAATTTGAGCCCTTGGTTCAAATTTGCAGTTCCTGGCTAAATTGAGTTCTTTCCTCAATTCTGATATATGCTTGGCTGTAACTTCTCAGGGAAATCTCAGATCAACCAATCGACTTGTTTTTCGGCTTCTGCATCCCAGGTAGCATTCAGTATGTGTTTCTCGTTCGAATTTGAGCTCAGGATCCAAATTTGCAGTTCCTGGCTAAATTGAGTTCTTTCCTCAATTCTGATATATGCTTGGCTGTAACTTCTCAGGGAAAGCTCAGATCAACCAATCGACTTGTTTTTTGGTTTCTGCCTTCCAGATAGCATTCACTATGTGTTTCTCGTTCGAATTTGAGCTCTGGATCCAAATTTGCAGTTCCTGGCTAAATTGAGTTCTTTCCTCAATTCTGATATATGCTTGGCTGTAACTTCTCAGGGAAAGCTCAGATCAACCAATCGACTTGTTTTTTGGTTTCTGCATTCCAGATAGCATTCACTATGTGTTTCTCGTTCGAATTTGAGCTCTGGATCCAAATTTGCAGTTCCTGGCTAAATTGAGTTTTTTCCTCAATTCTGATATATGCTTGGCTGTAACTTCTCAGGGAAATCTCAGATCAACCAATCGACTTGTTTTTTGGTTTCTGCATTCCAGATAGCATTCAGTATGTGTTTCTCGTTCGAATTTGAGCTCTGGATCCAAATTTGCAGTTCCTGGCTAAATTGAGTTCTTTCCTCAATTCTGATATATGCTTGGCTGTAACTTCTCAGGGAAATCTCAGATCAACCAATCGACTTGTTTTTCGGCTTCTTCATCCCAGGTAGCATTCAGTATGTGTTTCTCGTTCGAATTTGAGCTCAGGATCCAAATTTGCAGTTCCTGGCTAAATTGAGTTGTTTCCTCAATTCTGATATATGCTTGGCTGTAACTTCTCAGGGAAATCTCAGATCAACCAATCGACTTGTTTTTCGGCTTCTGCATCCCAGGTAGCATTCAGTATGTGTTTCTCGTTCGAATTTGAGCTCAGGATCCAAATTTGCAGTTCCTGGCTAAATTGAGTTCTTTCCTCAATTCTGATATATGCTTGGCTGTAACTTCTCAGGGAAAGCTCAGATCAACCAATCGACTTGTTTTTTGGTTTCTGCCTTCCAGATAGCATTCACTATGTGTTTCTCGTTCGAATTTGAGCTCTGGATCCAAATTTGCAGTTCCTGGCTAAATTGAGTTCTTTCCTCAATTCTGATATATGCTTGGCTGTAACTTCTCAGGGAAAGCTCAGATCAACCAATCGACTTGTTTTTTGGTTTCTGCATTCCAGATAGCATTCACTATGTGTTTCTCGTTCGAATTTGAGCTCTGGATCCAAATTTGCAGTTCCTGGCTAAATTGAGTTCTTTCCTCAATTCTGATATATGCTTGGCTGTAACTTCTCAGGGAAAGCTCAGATCAACCAATCGACTCGTTTTTCGGCTTCTGCATCCCAGGTAGCATTCAGTATGTGTTTCCCGTTCGAATTTGAGCCCTTGGTTCAAATTTGCAGTTCCTGGCTAAATTGAGTTCTTTCCTCAATTCTGATATATGCTTGGCTGTAACTTCTCAGGGAAATCTCAGATCAACCAATCGACTTGTTTTTCGGCTTCTGCATCCCAGGTAGCATTCAGTATGTGTTTCTCGTTCGAATTTGAGCTCAGGATCCAAATTTGCAGTTCCTGGCTAAATTGAGTTCTTTCCTCAATTCTGATATATGCTTGGCTGTAACTTCTCAGGGAAAGCTCAGATCAACCAATCGACTTTTTTTTTGGTTTCTGCCTTCCAGATAGCATTCACTATGTGTTTCTCGTTCGAATTTGAGCTCTGGATCCAAATTTGCAGTTCCTGGCTAAATTGAGTTCTTTCCTCAATTCTGATATATGCTTGGCTGTAACTTCTCAGGGAAAGCTCAGATCAACCAATCGACTTGTTTTTTGGTTTCTGCATTCCAGATAGCATTCACTATGTGTTTCTCGTTCGAATTTGAGCTCTGGATCCAAATTTGCAGTTCCTGGCTAAATTGAGTTTTTTCCTCAATTCTGATATATGCTTGGCTGTAACTTCTCAGGGAAATCTCAGATCAACCAATCGACTTGTTTTTTGGTTTCTGCATTCCAGATAGCATTCAGTATGTGTTTCTCGTTCGAATTTGAGCTCTGGATCCAAATTTGCAGTTCCTGGCTAAATTGAGTTCTTTCCTCAATTCTGATATATGCTTGGCTGTAACTTCTCAGGGAAATCTCAGATCAACCAATCGACTTGTTTTTCGGCTTCTTCATCCCAGGTAGCATTCAGTATGTGTTTCTTGTTCGAATTTGAGCTCAGGATCCAAATTTGCAGTTCCTGGCTAAATTGAGTTGTTTCCTCAATTCTGATATATGCTTGGCTGTAACTTCTCAGGGAAATCTCAGATCAACCAATCGACTTGTTTTTCGGCTTCTGCATCCCAGGTAGCATTCAGTATGTGTTTCTCGTTCGAATTTGAGCTCAGGATCCAAATTTGCAGTTCCTGGCTAAATTGAGTTGTTTCCTCAATTCTGATATATGCTTGGCTGTAACTTCTCAGGGAAATCTCAGATCAACCAATCGACTTGTTTTTCGGCTTCTGCATCCCAGGTAGCATTCAGTATGTGTTTCTCGTTCGAATTTGAGCTCAGGATCCAAATTTGCAGTTCCTGGCTAAATTGAGTTCTTTCCTCAATTCTGATATATGCTTGGCTGTAACTTCTCAGGGAAATCTCAGATCAACCAATCGACTTGTTTTTCGGCTTCTGCATCCCAGGTAGCATTCAGTATGTGTTTCTCATTCGAATTTGAGCTCAGGATCCAAATTTGCAGTTCCTGGCTAAATTGAGTTCTTTCCTCAATTCTGATATATGCTTGGCTGTAACTTCTCAGGGAAAGCTCAGATCAACCAATCGACTTGTTTTTTGGTTTCTGCCTTCCAGATAGCATTCACTATGTGTTTCTCGTTCGAATTTGAGCTCTGGATCCAAATTTGCAGTTCCTGGCTAAATTGAGTTCTTTCCTCAATTCTGATATATGCTTGGCTGTAACTTCTCAGGGAAAGCTCAGATCAACCAATCGACTTGTTTTTTGGTTTCTGCATTCCAGATAGCATTCACTATGTGTTTCTCGTTCGAATTTGAGCTCTGGATCCAAATTTGCAGTTCCTGGCTAAATTGAGTTCTTTCCTCAATTCTGATATATGCTTGGCTGTAACTTCTCAGGGAAATCTCAGATCAACCAATCGACTCGTTTTTCGGCTTCTGCATCCCAGGTAGCATTCAGTATGTGTTTCCCGTTCGAATTTGAGCCCTTGGTTCAAATTTGCAGTTCCTGGCTAAATTGAGTTCTTTCCTCAATTCTGATATATGCTTGGCTGTAACTTCTCAGGGAAATCTCAGATCAACCAATCGACTTGTTTTTCGGCTTCTGCATCCCAGGTAGCATTCAGTATGTGTTTCTCGTTCGAATTTGAGCTCAGGATCCAAATTTGCAGTTCCTGGCTAAATTGAGTTCTTTCCTCAATTCTGATATATGCTTGGCTGTAACTTCTCAGGGAAAGCTCAGATCAACCAATCGACTTTTTTTTTGGTTTCTGCCTTCCAGATAGCATTCACTATGTGTTTCTCGTTCGAATTTGAGCTCTGGATCCAAATTTGCAGTTCCTGGCTAAATTGAGTTCTTTCCTCAATTCTGATATATGCTTGGCTGTAACTTCTCAGGGAAAGCTCAGATCAACCAATCGACTTGTTTTTTGGTTTCTGCATTCCAGATAGCATTCACTATGTGTTTCTCGTTCGAATTTGAGCTCTGGATCCAAATTTGCAGTTCCTGGCTAAATTGAGTTTTTTCCTCAATTCTGATATATGCTTGGCTGTAACTTCTCAGGGAAATCTCAGATCAACCAATCGACTTGTTTTTTGGTTTCTGCATTCCAGATAGCATTCAGTATGTGTTTCTCGTTCGAATTTGAGCTCTGGATCCAAATTTGCAGTTCCTGGCTAAATTGAGTTCTTTCCTCAATTCTGATATATGCTTGGCTGTAACTTCTCAGGGAAATCTCAGATCAACCAATCGACTTGTTTTTCGGCTTCTTCATCCCAGGTAGCATTCAGTATGTGTTTCTCGTTCGAATTTGAGCTCAGGATCCAAATTTGCAGTTCCTGGCTAAATTGAGTTGTTTCCTCAATTCTGATATATGCTTGGCTGTAACTTCTCAGGGAAATCTCAGATCAACCAATCGACTTGTTTTTCGGCTTCTGCATCCCAGGTAGCATTCAGTATGTGTTTCTCGTTCGAATTTGAGCTCAGGATCCAAATTTGCAGTTCCTGGCTAAATTGAGTTCTTTCCTCAATTCTGATATATGCTTGGCTGTAACTTCTCAGGGAAAGCTCAGATCAACCAATCGACTTGTTTTTTGGTTTCTGCCTTCCAGATAGCATTCACTATGTGTTTCTCGTTCGAATTTGAGCTCTGGATCCAAATTTGCAGTTCCTGGCTAAATTGAGTTCTTTCCTCAATTCTGATATATGCTTGGCTGTAACTTCTCAGGGAAATCTCAGATCAACCAATCGACTTGTTTTTTGGTTTCTGCATTCCAGATAGCATTCAGTATGTGTTTCTCGTTCGAATTTGAGCTCTGGATCCAAATTTGCAGTTCCTGGCTAAATTGAGTTCTTTCCTCAATTCTGATATATGCTTGGCTGTAACTTCTCAGGGAAATCTCAGATCAACCAATCGACTTGTTTTTCGGCTTCTGCATCCCAGGTAGCATTCAGTATGTGTTTCTCGTTCGAATTTGAGCTCAGGATCCAAATTTGCAGTTCCTGGCTAAATTGAGTTGTTTCCTCAATTCTGATATATGCTTGGCTGTAACTTCTCAGGGAAAGCTCAGATCAACCAATCGACTTGTTTTTTGGTCTCTGCATTCCAGATAGCATCCAATATGTGTTTCCCGTTCGAATATGAGCCCTTGGTTCAAATTTGCAGTTCCTGGCTTAATTGAGTTCTTTCCTCAATTCTGATATATGCTTGGCTGTAACTTCTCAGGGAAAGCTCAGATCAACCAATCGACTTGTTTTTTGGTTTCTGCATTCCAGAGAGCATTCACTATGTGTTTCTCGTTCGAATTTGAGCTCTGGATCCAAATTTGCAGTTCCTGGCTAAATTGAGTTCTTTCCTCAATTCTGATATATGCTTGGCTGTAACTTCTCAGGGAAATCTCAGATCAACCAATCGACTCGTTTTTCGGCTTCTGCATCCCAGGTAGCATTCAGTATGTGTTTCCCGTTCGAATTTGAGCCCTTGGTTCAAATTTGCAGTTCCTGGCTAAATTGAGTTCTTTCCTCAATTCTGATATATGCTTGGCTGTAACTTCTCAGGGAAATCTCAGATCAACCAATCGACTTGTTTTTCGGCTTCTTCATCCCAGGTAGCATTCAGTATGTGTTTCTCGTTCGAATTTGAGCTCAGGATCCAAATTTGCAGTTCCTGGCTAAATTGAGTTGTTTCCTCAATTCTGATATATGCTTGGCTGTAACTTCTCAGGGAAAGCTCAGATCAACCAATCGACTTGTTTTTTGGTCTCTGCATTCCAGATAGCATCCAATATGTGTTTCCCGTTCGAATATGAGCCCTTGGTTCAAATTTGCAGTTCCTGGCTTAATTGAGTTCTTTCCTCCATTCTGATATATGCTTGGCTGTAACTACTCAGGGAAATCTCAGATCAACCAATCGACTTGTTTTTTGGTTTCTGCATTCCAGATAGCATTCAGTATGTGTTTCTCGTTCGAATTTGAGCTCTGGATCCAAATTTGCAGTTCCTGGCTAAATTGAGTTCTTTCCTCAATTCTGATATATGCTTGGCTGTAACTTCTCAGGGAAAGCTCAGATCAACCAATCGACTTGTTTTTTGGTTTCTGCATTCCAGAGAGCATTCACTATGTGTTTCTCGTTCGAATTTGAGCTCTGGATCCAAATTTGCAGTTCCTGGCTAAATTGAGTTCTTTCCTCAATTCTGATATATGCTTGGCTGTAACTTCTCAGGGAAATCTCAGATCAACCAATCGACTCGTTTTTCGGCTTCTGCATCCCAGGTAGCATTCAGTATGTGTTTCCCGTTCGAATTTGAGCCCTTGGTTCAAATTTGCAGTTCCTGGCTAAATTGAGTTGTTTCCTCAATTCTGATATATGCTTGGCTGTAACTTCTCAGGGAAAGCTCAGATCAACCAATCGACTTGTTTTTTGGTCTCTGCATTCCAGATAGCATCCAATATGTGTTTCCCGTTCGAATATGAGCCCTTGGTTCAAATTTGCAGTTCCTGGCTAAATTGAGTTCTTTCCTCAATTATGATATATGCTTGGCTGTAACTTCTCAGGGAAAGCTCAGATCAACCAATCGACTTGTTTTTTGGTTTCTGCATTCCAGATAGCATTCACTATGTGTTTCTCGTTCGAATTTGAGCTGTGGATCCAAATTTGCAGTTCCTGGCTAAATTGAGTTCTTTCCTCAATTCTGATATATGCTTGGCTGTAACTTCTCAGGGAAATCTCAGATCAACCAATCGACTTGTTTTTCGGCTTCTGCATCCCAGGTAGCATTCAGTATGTGTTTCTCGTTCGAATTTGAGCTCAGGATCCAAATTTGCAGTTCCTGGCTAAATTGAGTTGTTTCCTCAATTCTGATATATGCTTGGCTGTAACTTCTCAGGGAAAGCTCAGATCAACCAATCGACTTGTGTTTTGGTCTCTGCATTCTAGATAGCATCCAATATGTGTTTCAAGTTCGAATTTAAGCCCTTGGTTCAAATTTGCAGTTCCTGGCTAAATTGAGTTCTTTCCTCAATTCTGATATATGCTTGGCTGTAACTTCTCAGGGAAAGCTCAGATCAACCAATAGACGTGTTTTTTGGTTTTTGCATTCCAGATAGCATCCAATATGTGTTTCCCGTTCGAATATGAGCCCTTGGTTCAAATTTGCAGTTCCTGGCTAAATTGAGTTCTTTCCTCAATTCTGATATATGCTTGGCTGTAACTTCTCAGGGAAAGCTCAGATCAACCAATCGACTTGTTTTTTGGTTTCTGCATTCCAGATAGCATTCACTATGTGTTTCTCGTTCGAATTTGAGCTCTGGATCCAAATTTGCAGTTCCTGGCTAAATTGAGTTTTTTCCTCAATTCTGATATATGCTTGGCTGTAACTTCTCAGGGAAATCTCAGATCAACCAATCGACTTGTTTTTTGGTTTCTGCATTCCAGATAGCATTCAGTATGTGTTTCTCGTTCGAATTTGAGCTCTGGATCCAAATTTGCAGTTCCTGGCTAAATTGAGTTCTTTCCTCAATTCTGATATATGCTTGGCTGTAACTTCTCAGGGAAATCTCAGATCAACCAATCGACTTGTTTTTCGGCTTCTTCATCCCAGGTAGCATTCAGTATGTGTTTCTCGTTCGAATTTGAGCTCAGGATCCAAATTTGCAGTTCCTGGCTAAATTGAGTTGTTTCCTCAATTCTGATATATGCTTGGCTGTAACTTCTCAGGGAAAGCTCAGATCAACCAATCGACTTGTTTTTTGGTCTCTGCATTCCAGATAGCATCCAATATGTGTTTCCCGTTCGAATATGAGCCCTTGGTTCAAATTTGCAGTTCCTGGCTTAATTGAGTTCTTTCCTCCATTCTGATATATGCTTGGCTGTAACTACTCAGGGAAATCTCAGATCAACCAATCGACTTGTTTTTTGGTTTCTGCATTCCAGATAGCATTCAGTATGTGTTTCTCGTTCGAATTTGAGCTCTGGATCCAAATTTGCAGTTCCTGGCTAAATTGAGTTCTTTCCTCAATTCTGATATATGCTTGGCTGTAACTTCTCAGGGAAAGCTCAGATCAACCAATCGACTTGTTTTTTGGTTTCTGCATTCCAGAGAGCATTCACTATGTGTTTCTCGTTCGAATTTGAGCTCTGGATCCAAATTTGCAGTTCCTGGCTAAATTGAGTTCTTTCCTCAATTCTGATATATGCTTGGCTGTAACTTCTCAGGGAAAGCTCAGATCAACCAATCGACTCGTTTTTTGGTTTCTGCATTCCAGAGAGCATTCACTATGTGTTTCTCGTTCGAATTTGAGCTCTGGATCCAAATTTGCAGTTCCTGGCTAAATTGAGTTCTTTCCTCAATTCTGATATATGCTTGGCTGTAACTTCTCAGGGAAATCTCAGATCAACCAATCGACTCGTTTTTCGGCTTCTGCATCCCAGGTAGCATTCAGTATGTGTTTCCCGTTCGAATTTGAGCCCTTGGTTCAAATTTGCAGTTCCTGGCTAAATTGAGTTCTTTCCTCAATTCTGATATATGCTTGGCTGTAACTTCTCAGGGAAATCTCAGATCAACCAATCGACTTGTTTTTCGGCTTCTGCATCCCAGGTAGCATTCAGTATGTGTTTCTCGTTCGAATTTGAGCTCAGGATCCAAATTTGCAGTTCCTGGCTAAATTGAGTTCTTTCCTCAATTCTGATATATGCTTGGCTGTAACTTCTCAGGGAAAGCTCAGATCAACCAATCGACTTGTTTTTTGGTTTCTGCCTTCCAGATAGCATTCACTATGTGTTTCTCGTTCGAATTTGAGCTCTGGATCCAAATTTGCAGTTCCTGGCTAAATTGAGTTCTTTCCTCAATTCTGATATATGCTTGGCTGTAACTTCTCAGGGAAAGCTCAGATCAACCAATCGACTTGTTTTTTGGTTTCTGCATTCCAGATAGCATTCACTATGTGTTTCTCGTTCGAATTTGAGCTCTGGATCCAAATTTGCAGTTCCTGGCTAAATTGAGTTTTTTCCTCAATTCTGATATATGCTTGGCTGTAACTTCTCAGGGAAATCTCAGATCAACCAATCGACTTGTTTTTTGGTTTCTGCATTCCAGATAGCATTCAGTATGTGTTTCTCGTTCGAATTTGAGCTCTGGATCCAAATTTGCAGTTCCTGGCTAAATTGAGTTCTTTCCTCAATTCTGATATATGCTTGGCTGTAACTTCTCAGGGAAATCTCAGATCAACCAATCGACTTGTTTTTCGGCTTCTTCATCCCAGGTAGCATTCAGTATGTGTTTCTCGTTCGAATTTGAGCTCAGGATCCAAATTTGCAGTTCCTGGCTAAATTGAGTTGTTTCCTCAATTCTGATATATGCTTGGCTGTAACTTCTCAGGGAAATCTCAGATCAACCAATCGACTTGTTTTTCGGCTTCTGCATCCCAGGTAGCATTCAGTATGTGTTTCTCGTTCGAATTTGAGCTCAGGATCCAAATTTGCAGTTCCTGGCTAAATTGAGTTCTTTCCTCAATTCTGATATATGCTTGGCTGTAACTTCTCAGGGAAAGCTCAGATCAACCAATCGACTTGTTTTTTGGTTTCTGCCTTCCAGATAGCATTCACTATGTGTTTCTCGTTCGAATTTGAGCTCTGGATCCAAATTTGCAGTTCCTGGCTAAATTGAGTTCTTTCCTCAATTCTGATATATGCTTGGCTGTAACTTCTCAGGGAAAGCTCAGATCAACCAATCGACTTGTTTTTTGGTTTCTGCATTCCAGATAGCATTCACTATGTGTTTCTCGTTCGAATTTGAGCTCTGGATCCAAATTTGCAGTTCCTGGCTAAATTGAGTTCTTTCCTCAATTCTGATATATGCTTGGCTGTAACTTCTCAGGGAAATCTCAGATCAACCAATCGACTCGTTTTTCGGCTTCTGCATCCCAGGTAGCATTCAGTATGTGTTTCCCGTTCGAATTTGAGCCCTTGGTTCAAATTTGCAGTTCCTGGCTAAATTGAGTTCTTTCCTCAATTCTGATATATGCTTGGCTGTAACTTCTCAGGGAAATCTCAGATCAACCAATCGACTTGTTTTTCGGCTTCTGCATCCCAGGTAGCATTCAGTATGTGTTTCTCGTTCGAATTTGAGCTCAGGATCCAAATTTGCAGTTCCTGGCTAAATTGAGTTCTTTCCTCAATTCTGATATATGCTTGGCTGTAACTTCTCAGGGAAAGCTCAGATCAACCAATCGACTTGTTTTTTGGTTTCTGCATTCCAGATAGCATTCACTATGTGTTTCTCGTTCGAATTTGACCTCTGGATCCAAATTTGCAGTTCCTGGCTAAATTGAGTTTTTTCCTCAATTCTGATATATGCTTGGCTGTAACTTCTCAGGGAAATCTCAGATCAACCAATCGACTTGTTTTTTGGTTTCTGCATTCCAGATAGCATTCAGTATGTGTTTCTCGTTCGAATTTGAGCTCTGGATCCAAATTTGCAGTTCCTGGCTAAATTGAGTTCTTTCCTCAATTCTGATATATGCTTGGCTGTAACTTCTCAGGGAAATCTCAGATCAACCAATCGACTTGTTTTTCGGCTTCTTCATCCCAGGTAGCATTCAGTATGTGTTTCTCGTTCGAATTTGAGCTCAGGATCCAAATTTGCAGTTCCTGGCTAAATTGAGTTGTTTCCTCAATTCTGATATATGCTTGGCTGTAACTTCTCAGGGAAATCTCAGATCAACCAATCGACTTGTTTTTCGGCTTCTGCATCCCAGGTAGCATTCAGTATGTGTTTCTCGTTCGAATTTGAGCTCAGGATCCAAATTTGCAGTTCCTGGCTAAATTGAGTTGTTTCCTCAATTCTGATATATGCTTGGCTGTAACTTCTCAGGGAAATCTCAGATCAACCAATCGACTTGTTTTTCGGCTTCTGCATCCCAGGTAGCATTCAGTATGTGTTTCTCGTTCGAATTTGAGCTCAGGATCCAAATTTGCAGTTCCTGGCTAAATTGAGTTCTTTCCTCAATTCTGATATATGCTTGGCTGTAACTTCTCAGGGAAAGCTCAGATCAACCAATCGACTTGTTTTTTGGTTTCTGCCTTCCAGATAGCATTCACTATGTGTTTCTCGTTCGAATTTGAGCTCTGGATCCAAATTTGCAGTTCCTGGCTAAATTGAGTTCTTTCCTCAATTCTGATATATGCTTGGCTGTAACTTCTCAGGGAAAGCTCAGATCAACCAATCGACTTGTTTTTTGGTTTCTGCATTCCAGATAGCATTCACTATGTGTTTCTCGTTCGAATTTGAGCTCTGGATCCAAATTTGCAGTTCCTGGCTAAATTGAGTTCTTTCCTCAATTCTGATATATGCTTGGCTGTAACTTCTCAGGGAAATCTCAGATCAACCAATCGACTCGTTTTTCGGCTTCTGCATCCCAGGTAGCATTCAGTATGTGTTTCCCGTTCGAATTTGAGCCCTTGGTTCAAATTTGCAGTTCCTGGCTAAATTGAGTTCTTTCCTCAATTCTGATATATGCTTGGCTGTAACTTCTCAGGGAAATCTCAGATCAACCAATCGACTTGTTTTTCGGCTTCTGCATCCCAGGTAGCATTCAGTATGTGTTTCTCGTTCGAATTTGAGCTCAGGATCCAAATTTGCAGTTCCTGGCTAAATTGAGTTCTTTCCTCAATTCTGATATATGCTTGGCTGTAACTTCTCAGGGAAAGCCCAGATCAACCAATCGACTTTTTTTTTGGTTTCTGCCTTCCAGATAGCATTCACTATGTGTTTCTCGTTCGAATTTGAGCTCTGGATCCAAATTTGCAGTTCCTGGCTAAATTGAGTTCTTTCCTCAATTCTGATATATGCTTGGCTGTAACTTCTCAGGGAAAGCTCAGATCAACCAATCGACTTGTTTTTTGGTTTCTGCATTCCAGATAGCATTCACTATGTGTTTCTCGTTCGAATTTGAGCTCTGGATCCAAATTTGCAGTTCCTGGCTAAATTGAGTTTTTTCCTCAATTCTGATATATGCTTGGCTGTAACTTCTCAGGGAAATCTCAGATCAACCAATCGACTTGTTTTTTGGTTTCTGCATTCCAGATAGCATTCAGTATGTGTTTCTCGTTCGAATTTGAGCTCTGGATCCAAATTTGCAGTTCCTGGCTAAATTGAGTTCTTTCCTCAATTCTGATATATGCTTGGCTGTAACTTCTCAGGGAAATCTCAGATCAACCAATCGACTTGTTTTTCGGCTTCTTCATCCCAGGTAGCATTCAGTATGTGTTTCTCGTTCGAATTTGAGCTCAGGATCCAAATTTGCAGTTCCTGGCTAAATTGAGTTGTTTCCTCAATTCTGATATATGCTTGGCTGTAACTTCTCAGGGAAATCTCAGATCAACCAATCGACTTGTTTTTCGGCTTCTGCATCCCAGGTAGCATTCAGTATGTGTTTCTCGTTCGAATTTGAGCTCAGGATCCAAATTTGCAGTTCCTGGCTAAATTGAGTTCTTTCCTCAATTCTGATATATGCTTGGCTGTAACTTCTCAGGGAAAGCTCAGATCAACCAATCGACTTGTTTTTTGGTTTCTGCCTTCCAGATAGCATTCACTATGTGTTTCTCGTTCGAATTTGAGCTCTGGATCCAAATTTGCAGTTCCTGGCTAAATTGAGTTCTTTCCTCAATTCTGATATATGCTTGGCTGTAACTTCTCAGGGAAAGCTCAGATCAACCAATCGACTTGTTTTTTGGTTTCTGCATTCCAGATAGCATTCACTATGTGTTTCTCGTTCGAATTTGAGCTCTGGATCCAAATTTGCAGTTCCTGGCTAAATTGAGTTTTTTCCTCAATTCTGATATATGCTTGGCTGTAACTTCTCAGGGAAATCTCAGATCAACCAATCGACTTGTTTTTTGGTTTCTGCATTCCAGATAGCATTCAGTATGTGTTTCTCGTTCGAATTTGAGCTCTGGATCCAAATTTGCAGTTCCTGGCTAAATTGAGTTCTTTCCTCAATTCTGATATATGCTTGGCTGTAACTTCTCAGGGAAATCTCAGATCAACCAATCGACTTGTTTTTCGGCTTCTTCATCCCAGGTAGCATTCAGTATGTGTTTCTCGTTCGAATTTGAGCTCAGGATCCAAATTTGCAGTTCCTGGCTAAATTGAGTTGTTTCCTCAATTCTGATATATGCTTGGCTGTAACTTCTCAGGGAAAGCTCAGATCAACCAATCGACTTGTTTTTTGGTCTCTGCATTCCAGATAGCATCCAATATGTGTTTCCCGTTCGAATATGAGCCCTTGGTTCAAATTTGCAGTTCCTGGCTTAATTGAGTTCTTTCCTCCATTCTGATATATGCTTGGCTGTAACTACTCAGGGAAATCTCAGATCAACCAATCGACTTGTTTTTTGGTTTCTGCATTCCAGATAGCATTCAGTATGTGTTTCTCGTTCGAATTTGAGCTCTGGATCCAAATTTGCAGTTCCTGGCTAAATTGAGTTCTTTCCTCAATTCTGATATATGCTTGGCTGTAACTTCTCAGGGAAAGCTCAGATCAACCAATCGACTTGTTTTTTGGTTTCTGCATTCCAGAGAGCATTCACTATGTGTTTCTCGTTCGAATTTGAGCTCTGGATCCAAATTTGCAGTTCCTGGCTAAATTGAGTTCTTTCCTCAATTCTGATATATGCTTGGCTGTAACTTCTCAGGGAAATCTCAGATCAACCAATCGACTCGTTTTTCGGCTTCTGCATCCCAGGTAGCATTCAGTATGTGTTTCCCGTTCGAATTTGAGCCCTTGGTTCAAATTTGCAGTTCCTGGCTAAATTGAGTTCTTTCCTCAATTCTGATATATGCTTGGCTGTAACTTCTCAGGGAAATCTCAGATCAACCAATCGACTTGTTTTTCGGCTTCTTCATCCCAGGTAGCATTCAGTATGTGTTTCTCGTTCGAATTTGAGCTCAGGATCCAAATTTGCAGTTCCTGGCTAAATTGAGTTGTTTCCTCAATTCTGATATATGCTTGGCTGTAACTTCTCAGGGAAAGCTCAGATCAACCAATCGACTTGTTTTTTGGTCTCTGCATTCCAGATAGCATCCAATATGTGTTTCCCGTTCGAATATGAGCCCTTGGTTCAAATTTGCAGTTCCTGGCTTAATTGAGTTCTTTCCTCCATTCTGATATATGCTTGGCTGTAACTACTCAGGGAAATCTCAGATCAACCAATCGACTTGTTTTTTGGTTTCTGCATTCCAGATAGCATTCAGTATGTGTTTCTCGTTCGAATTTGAGCTCTGGATCCAAATTTGCAGTTCCTGGCTAAATTGAGTTCTTTCCTCAATTCTGATATATGCTTGGCTGTAACTTCTCAGGGAAAGCTCAGATCAACCAATCGACTTGTTTTTTGGTTTCTGCATTCCAGAGAGCATTCACTATGTGTTTCTCGTTCGAATTTGAGCTCTGGATCCAAATTTGCAGTTCCTGGCTAAATTGAGTTCTTTCCTCAATTCTGATATATGCTTGGCTGTAACTTCTCAGGGAAATCTCAGATCAACCAATCGACTCGTTTTTCGGCTTCTGCATCCCAGGTAGCATTCAGTATGTGTTTCCCGTTCGAATTTGAGCCCTTGGTTCAAATTTGCAGTTCCTGGCTAAATTGAGTTCTTTCCTCAATTCTGATATATGCTTGGCTGTAACTTCTCAGGGAAAGCTCAGATCAACCAATCGACTTGTTTTTCGACTTCTGCATTCCAGATAGCATTCAGTATGTGTTTCTCGTTCGAATTTGAGCTGTGGATCCAAATTTGTAGTTCCTGGCTAAATTGAGTTCTTACCTCAATTCTGATATATGCTTGGCTGTAACTTCTCAGGGAAAGCTCAGATCAACCAATCGACTTGTGTTTTGGTCTCTGCATTCCAGATAGCATCCAATATGTGTTTCCCGTTCGAATTTGAGCCCTTGGTTCAAATTTGCAGTTCCTGGCTAAATTGAGTTCTTTCCTCAATTCTGATGTATGCTTGGCTGTAACTTCTCAGGGAAAGCTCAGATCAACCAATCGACTTGATTTTCGACTTCTGCATTCCAGATAGCATTCAGTATGTGTTTCTCGTTCGAATTTGAGCTCTGGATCCAAATTTGCAGTTCCTGGCTAAATTGAGTTCTTTCCTCAATTCTGATATATGCTTGGCTGTAACTTCTCAGGGAAATCTCAGATCAACCAATCGACTTGTTTTTCGGCTTCTGCATCCCAGGTAGCATTCAGTATGTGTTTCTCGTTCGAATTTGAGCTCAGGATCCAAATTTGCAGTTCCTGGCTAAATTGAGTTGTTTCCTCAATTCTGATATATGCTTGGCTGTAACTTCTCAGGGAAAGCTCAGATCAACCAATCGACTTGTTTTTTGGTCTCTGCCTTCCAGATAGCATTCACTATGTGTTTCTCGTTCGAATTTGAGCTCTGGATCCAAATTTGCAGTTCCTGGCTAAATTGAGTTCTTTCCTCAATTCTGATATATGCTTGGCTGTAACTTCTCAGGGAAAGCTCAGATCAACCAATCGACTTGTTTTTTGGTTTCTGCATTCCAGATAGCATTCACTATGTGTTTCTCGTTCGAATTTGAGCTCTGGATCCAAATTTGCAGTTCCTGGCTAAATTGAGTTTTTTCCTCAATTCTGATATATGCTTGGCTGTAACTTCTCAGGGAAATCTCAGATCAACCAATCGACTTGTTTTTTGGTTTCTGCATTCCAGATAGCATTCACTATGTGTTTCTCGTTCGAATTTGAGCTCTGGATCCAAATTTGCAGTTCCTGGCTAAATTGAGTTTTTTCCTCAATTCTGATATATGCTTGGCTGTAACTTCTCAGGGAAATCTCAGATCAACCAATCGACTTGTTTTTTGGTTTCTGCATTCCAGATAGCATTCAGTATGTGTTTCTCGTTCGAATTTGAGCTCTGGATCCAAATTTGCAGTTCCTGGCTAAATTGAGTTCTTTCCTCAATTCTGATATATGCTTGGCTGTAACTTCTCAGGGAAATCTCAGATCAACCAATCGACTTGTTTTTCGGCTTCTTCATCCCAGGTAGCATTCAGTATGTGTTTCTCGTTCGAATTTGAGCTCAGGATCCAAATTTGCAGTTCCTGGCTAAATTGAGTTGTTTCCTCAATTCTGATATATGCTTGGCTGTAACTTCTCAGGGAAAGCTCAGATCAACCAATCGACTTGTTTTTTGGTCTCTGCATTCCAGATAGCATCCAATATGTGTTTCCCGTTCGAATATGAGGCCTTGGTTCAAATTTGCAGTTCCTGGCTTAATTGAGTTCTTTCCTCCATTCTGATATATGCTTGGCTGTAACTACTCAGGGAAATCTCAGATCAACCAATCGACTTGTTTTTTGGTTTCTGCATTCCAGATAGCATTCAGTATGTGTTTCTCGTTCGAATTTGAGCTCTGGATCCAAATTTGCAGTTCCTGGCTAAATTGAGTTCTTTCCTCAATTCTGATATATGCTTGGCTGTAACTTCTCAGGGAAAGCTCAGATCAACCAATCGACTTGTTTTTTGGTTTCTGCATTCCAGAGAGCATTCACTATGTGTTTCTCGTTCGAATTTGAGCTCTGGATCCAAATTTGCAGTTCCTGGCTAAATTGAGTTCTTTCCTCAATTCTGATATATGCTTGGCTGTAACTTCTCAGGGAAATCTCAGATCAACCAATCGACTCGTTTTTCGGCTTCTGCATCCCAGGTAGCATTCAGTATGTGTTTCCCGTTCGAATTTGAGCCCTTGGTTCAAATTTGCAGTTCCTGGCTAAATTGAGTTCTTTCCTCAATTCTGATATATGCTTGGCTGTAACTTCTCAGGGAAATCTCAGATCAACCAATCGACTTGTTTTTCGGCTTCTTCATCCCAGGTAGCATTCAGTATGTGTTTCTCGTTCGAATTTGAGCTCAGGATCCAAATTTGCAGTTCCTGGCTAAATTGAGTTGTTTCCTCAATTCTGATATATGCTTGGCTGTAACTTCTCAGGGAAAGCTCAGATCAACCAATCGACTTGTTTTTTGGTCTCTGCATTCCAGATAGCATCCAATATGTGTTTCCCGTTCGAATATGAGCCCTTGGTTCAAATTTGCAGTTCCTGGCTTAATTGAGTTCTTTCCTCCATTCTGATATATGCTTGGCTGTAACTACTCAGGGAAATCTCAGATCAACCAATCGACTTGTTTTTTGGTTTCTGCATTCCAGATAGCATTCAGTATGTGTTTCTCGTTCGAATTTGAGCTCTGGATCCAAATTTGCAGTTCCTGGCTAAATTGAGTTCTTTCCTCAATTCTGATATATGCTTGGCTGTAACTTCTCAGGGAAAGCTCAGATCAACCAATCGACTTGTTTTTTGGTTTCTGCATTCCAGAGAGCATTCACTATGTGTTTCTCGTTCGAATTTGAGCTCTGGATCCAAATTTGCAGTTCCTGGCTAAATTGAGTTCTTTCCTCAATTCTGATATATGCTTGGCTGTAACTTCTCAGGGAAATCTCAGATCAACCAATCGACTCGTTTTTCGGCTTCTGCATCCCAGGTAGCATTCAGTATGTGTTTCCCGTTCGAATTTGAGCCCTTGGTTCAAATTTGCAGTTCCTGGCTAAATTGAGTTCTTTCCTCAATTCTGATATATGCTTGGCTGTAACTTCTCAGGGAAAGCTCAGATCAACCAATCGACTTGTTTTTCGACTTCTGCATTCCAGATAGCATTCAGTATGTGTTTCTCGTTCGAATTTGAGCTGTGGATCCAAATTTGTAGTTCCTGGCTAAATTGAGTTCTTACCTCAATTCTGATATATGCTTGGCTGTAACTTCTCAGGGAAAGCTCAGATCAACCAATCGACTTGTGTTTTGGTCTCTGCATTCCAGATAGCATCCAATATGTGTTTCCCGTTCGAATTTGAGCCCTTGGTTCAAATTTGCAGTTCCTGGCTAAATTGAGTTCTTTCCTCAATTCTGATGTATGCTTGGCTGTAACTTCTCAGGGAAAGCTCAGATCAACCAATCGACTTGATTTTCGACTTCTGCATTCCAGATAGCATTCAGTATGTGTTTCTCGTTCGAATTTGAGCTCTGGATCCAAATTTGCAGTTCCTGGCTAAATTGAGTTCTTTCCTCAATTCTGATATATGCTTGGCTGTAACTTCTCAGGGAAATCTCAGATCAACCAATCGACTTGTTTTTCGGCTTCTGCATCCCAGGTAGCATTCAGTATGTGTTTCTCGTTCGAATTTGAGCTCAGGATCCAAATTTGCAGTTCCTGGCTAAATTGAGTTGTTTCCTCAATTCTGATATATGCTTGGCTGTAACTTCTCAGGGAAAGCTCAGATCAACCAATCGACTTGTTTTTTGGTCTCTGCATTCCAGATAGCATCCAATATGTGTTTCCCGTTCGAATATGAGCCCTTGGTTCAAATTTGCAGTTCCTGGCTAAATTGAGTTCTTTCCTCCATTCTGATATATGCTTGACTGTAACTACTCAGGGAAATCTCAGATCAACCAATCGACTTATTTTTTGGTTTCTGCATTCCAGATAGCATTCAGTATGTGTTTCTCGTTCGAATTTGAGCTCTGGATCCAAATTTGCAGTTCCTGGCTAAATTGAGTTCTTTCCTCAATTATGATATATGCTTGGCTGTAACTTCTCAGGGAAAGCTCAGATCAACCAATCGACTTGATTTTCGACTTCTGCATTCCAGATAGCATTCACTATGTGTTTCTCGTTCGAATTTGAGCTGTGGATCCAAATTTGCAGTTCCTGGCTAAATTGAGTTCTTTCCTCAATTCTGATATATGCTTGGCTGTAACTTCTCAGGGAAATCTCAGATCAACCAATCGACTTGTTTTTCGGCTTCTGCATCCCAGGTAGCATTCAGTATGTGTTTCTCGTTCGAATTTGAGCTCAGGATCCAAATTTGCAGTTCCTGGCTAAATTGAGTTGTTTCCTCAATTCTGATATATGCTTGGCTGTAACTTCTCAGGGAAAGCTCAGATCAACCAATCGACGTGTTTTGGTCTCTGCATTCTAGATAGCATCCAATATGTGTTTCCCGTTCGAATTTAAGCCCTTGGTTCAAATTTGCAGTTCCTGGCTAAATTGAGTTCTTTCCTCAATTCTGATATATGCTTGGCTGTAACTTCTCACGGAAAGCTCAGATCAACCAATCGACTTGTTTTTCGACTTCTGCATTCCAGATAGCATTCAGATGTGTTTCTCGTTCGAATTTGAGCTGTGGATCCAAATTTGCAGTTCCTGGCTAAATTGAGTTCTTACCTCAATTCTGATATATGCTTGGCTGTAACTTCTCAGGGAAAGCTCAGATCAACCAATCGACTTGTGTTTTGGTCTCTGCATTCCAGATAGCATCCAATATGTGTTTCCCGTTCAAATTTGAGCCCTTGGTTCAAATTTGCAGTTCCTGGCTAAATTGAGTTCTTTCCTCAATTCTGATGTATGCTTGGCTGTAACTTCTCAGGGAAAGCTCAGATCAACCAATCGACTTGATTTTCGACTTCTGCATCCCAGGTAGCATTCAGTATGTGTTTCTCGTTCGAATTTGAGCTCAGGATCCAAATTTGCAGTTCCTGGCTAAATTGAGTTGTTTCCTCAATTCTGATATATGCTTGGCTGTAACTTCTCAGGGAAAGCTCAGATCAACCAATCGACTTGTGTTTTGGTCTCTGCATTCCAGATAGCATCCAATATGTGTTTCCCGTTCAAATTTGAGCCCTTGGTTCAAATTTGCAGTTCCTGGCTAAATTGAGTTCTTCCTCAATTCTGATGTATGCTTGGCTGTAACTTCTCAGGGAAAGCTCAGATCAACCAATCGACTTGATTTTCGACTTCTGCATTCCAGATAGCATTCAGTATGTGTTTCTCGTTCGAATTTGAGCTCTGGATCCAAATTTGCAGTTCCTGGCTAAATTGAGTTCTTTCCTCAATTCTGATATATGCTTGGCTGTAACTTCTCAGGGAAATCTCAGATCAACCAATCGACTTGTTTTTCGGCTTCTGCATCCCAGGTAGCATTCAGTATGTGTTTCTCGTTCGAATTTGAGCTCAGGATCCAAATTTGCAGTTCCTGGCTAAATTGAGTTGTTTCCTCAATTCTGATATATGCTTGGCTGTAACTTCTCAGGGAAAGCTCAGATCAACCAATCGACTTGTTTTTTGGTCTCTGCATTCCAGATAGCATCCAATATGTGTTTCCCGTTCGAATATGAGCCCTTGGTTCAAATTTGCAGTTCCTGGCTAAATTGAGTTCTTTCCTCCATTCTGATATATGCTTGGCTGTAACTACTCAGGGAAATCTCAGATCAACCAATCGACTTGTTTTTTGGTTTCTGCATTCCAGATAGCATTCAGTATGTGTTTCTCGTTCGAATTTGAGCTCTGGATCCAAATTTGCAGTTCCTGGCTAAATTGAGTTCTTTCCTCAATTATGATATATGCTTGGCTGTAACTTCTCAGGGAAAGCTCAGATCAACCAATCGACTTGTTTTTTGGTTTCTGCATTCCAGATAGCATTCACTATGTGTTTCTCGTTCGAATTTGAGCTGTGGATCCAAATTTGCAGTTCCTGGCTAAATTGAGTTCTTTCCTCAATTCTGATATATGCTTGGCTGTAACTTCTCAGGGAAATCTCAGATCAACCAATCGACTTGTTTTTCGGCTTCTGCATCCCAGGTAGCATTCAGTATGTGTTTCTCGTTCGAATTTGAGCTCAGGATCCAAATTTGCAGTTCCTGGCTAAATTGAGTTGTTTCCTCAATTCTGATATATGCTTGGCTGTAACTTCTCAGGGAAAGCTCAGATCAACCAATCGACTTGTGTTTTGGTCTCTGCATTCTAGATAGCATCCAATATGTGTTTCCCGTTCGAATTTAAGCCCTTGGTTCAAATTTGCAGTTCCTGGCTAAATTGAGTTCTTTCCTCAATTCTGATATATGCTTGGCTGTAACTTCTCAGGGAAAGCTCAGATCAACCAATAGACGTGTTTTTTGGTTTTTGCATTCCAGATAGCATCCAATATGTGTTTCCCGTTCGAATATGAGCCCTTGGTTCAAATTTGCAGTTCCTGGCTAAATTGAGTTCTTTCCTCAATTCTGATATATGCTTGGCTGTAACTACTCAGGGAAATCTCAGATCAACCAATCGACTTGTTTTTTGGTTTCTGCATTCCAGATAGCATTCAGTATGTGTTTCTCGTTCGAATTTGAGCTCTGGATCCAAATTTGCAGTTCCTGGCTAAATTGAGTTCTTTCCTCAATTCTGATATATGCTTGGCTGTAACTTCTCAGGGAAAGCTCAGATCAACCAATCGACTTGTTTTTCGACTTCTGCATTCCAGATAGCATTCAGTATGTGTTTCTCGTTCGAATTTGAGCTGTGGATCCAAATTTGCAGTTCCTGGCTAAATTGAGTTCTTACCTCAATTCTGATATATGCTTGGCTGTAACTTCTCAGGGAAAGCTCAGATCAACCAATCGACTTGTGTTTTGGTCTCTGCATTCCAGATAGCATCCAATATGTGTTTCCCGTTCGAATTTGAGCCCTTGGTTCAAATTTGCAGTTCCTGGCTAAATTGAGTTCTTTCCTCAATTCTGATGTATGCTTGGCTGTAACTTCTCAGGGAAAGCTCAGATCAACCAATCGACTTGATTTTCGACTTCTGCATCCCAGGTAGCATTCAGTATGTGTTTCTCGTTCGAATTTGAGCTCAGGATCCAAATTTGCAGTTCCTGGCTAAATTGAGTTGTTTCCTCAATTCTGATATATGCTTGGCTGTAACTTCTCAGGGAAAGCTCAGATCAACCAATCGACTTGTGTTTTGGTCTCTGCATTCCAGATAGCATCCAATATGTGTTTCCCGTTCAAATTTGAGCCCTTGGTTCAAATTTGCAGTTCCTGGCTAAATTGAGTTCTTTCCTCAATTCTGATGTATGCTTGGCTGTAACTTCTCAGGGAAAGCTCAGATCAACCAATCGACTTGATTTTCGACTTCTGCATCCCAGGTAGCATTCAGTATGTGTTTCTCGTTCGAATTTGAGCTCAGGATCCAAATTTGCAGTTCCTGGCTAAATTGAGTTGTTTCCTCAATTCTGATATATGCTTGGCTGTAACTTCTCAGGGAAAGCTCAGATCAACCAATCGACTTGTGTTTTGGTCTCTGCATTCCAGATAGCATCCAATATGTGTTTCCCGTTCGAATTTGAGCCCTTGGTTCAAATTTGCAGTTCCTGGCTAAATTGAGTTCTTCCTCAATTCTGATGTATGCTTGGCTGTAACTTCTCAGGGAAAGCTCAGATCAACCAATCGACTTGATTTTCGACTTCTGCATTCCAGATAGCATTCAGTATGTGTTTCTCGTTCGAATTTGAGCTCTGGATCCAAATTTGCAGTTCCTGGCTAAATTGAGTTCTTTCCTCAATTCTGATATATGCTTGGCTGTAACTTCTCAGGGAAATCTCAGATCAACCAATCGACTTGTGTTTTGGTCTCTGCATTCCAGATAGCATCCAATATGTGTTTCCCGTTCGAATTTGAGCCCTTGGTTCAAATTTGCAGTTCCTGGCTAAATTGAGTTCTTCCTCAATTCTGATGTATGCTTGGCTGTAACTTCTCAGGGAAAGCTCAGATCAACCAATCGACTTGTTTTTCGACTTCTGCATTCCAGATAGCATTCAGTATGTGTTTCTCGTTCGAATTTGAGCTGTGGATCCAAATTTGCAGTTCCTGGCTAAATTGAGTTCTTACCTCAATTCTGATATATGCTTGGCTGTAACTTCTCAGGGAAAGCTCAGATCAACCAATCGACTTGTGTTTTGGTCTCTGCATTCCAGATAGCATCCAATATGTGTTTCCCGTTCGAATTTGAGCCCTTGGTTCAAATTTGCAGTTCCTGGCTAAATTGAGTTCTTTCCTCAATTCTGATGTATGCTTGGCTGTAACTTCTCAGGGAAAGCTCAGATCAACCAATCGACTTGATTTTCGACTTCTGCATCCCAGGTAGCATTCAGTATGTGTTTCTCGTTCGAATTTGAGCTCAGGATCCAAATTTGCAGTTCCTGGCTAAATTGAGTTGTTTCCTCAATTCTGATATATGCTTGGCTGTAACTTCTCAGGGAAAGCTCAGATCAACCAATCGACTTGTGTTTTGGTCTCTGCATTCCAGATAGCATCCAATATGTGTTTCCCGTTCAAATTTGAGCCCTTGGTTCAAATTTGCAGTTCCTGGCTAAATTGAGTTCTTTCCTCAATTCTGATGTATGCTTGGCTGTAACTTCTCAGGGAAAGCTCAGATCAACCAATCGACTTGATTTTCGACTTCTGCATCCCAGGTAGCATTCAGTATGTGTTTCTCGTTCGAATTTGAGCTCAGGATCCAAATTTGCAGTTCCTGGCTAAATTGAGTTGTTTCCTCAATTCTGATATATGCTTGGCTGTAACTTCTCAGGGAAAGCTCAGATCAACCAATCGACTTGTGTTTTGGTCTCTGCATTCCAGATAGCATCCAATATGTGTTTCCCGTTCGAATTTGAGCCCTTGGTTCAAATTTGCAGTTCCTGGCTAAATTGAGTTCTTCCTCAATTCTGATGTATGCTTGGCTGTAACTTCTCAGGGAAAGCTCAGATCAACCAATCGACTTGATTTTCGACTTCTGCATTCCAGATAGCATTCAGTATGTGTTTCTCGTTCGAATTTGAGCTCTGGATCCAAATTTGCAGTTCCTGGCTAAATTGAGTTCTTTCCTCAATTCTGATATATGCTTGGCTGTAACTTCTCAGGGAAATCTCAGATCAACCAATCGACTTGTTTTTCGGCTTCTGCATCCCAGGTAGCATTCAGTATGTGTTTCTCGTTCGAATTTGAGCTCAGGATCCAAATTTGCAGTTCCTGGCTAAATTGAGTTGTTTCCTCAATTCTGATATATGCTTGGCTGTAACTTCTCAGGGAAAGCTCAGATCAACGAATCGACTTGTTTTTTGGTCTCTGCATTCCAGATAGCATCCAATATGTGTTTCCCGTTCGAATATGAGCCCTTGGTTCAAATTTGCAGTTCCTGGCTAAATTGAGTTCTTTCCTCAATTCTGATGTATGCTTGGCTGTAACTTCTCAGGGAAAGCTCAGATCAACCAATTGACTTGATTTTCGACTTCTGCATCCCAGGTAGCATTCAGTATGTGTTTCTCGTTCGAATTTGAGCTCAGGATCCAAATTTGCAGTTCCTGGCTAAATTGAGTTGTTTCCTCAATTCTGATATATGCTTGGCTGTAACTTCTCAGGGAAAGCTCAGATCAACCAATCGACTTGTGTTTTGGTCTCTGCATTCCAGATAGCATCCAATATGTGTTTCCCGTTCGAATTTGAGCCCTTGGTTCAAATTTGCAGTTCCTGGCTAAATTGAGTTCTTCCTCAATTCTGATGTATGCTTGGCTGTAACTTCTCAGGGAAAGCTCAGATCAACCAATCGACTTGATTTTCGACTTCTGCATTCCAGATAGCATTCAGTATGTGTTTCTCGTTCGAATTTGAGCTCTGGATCCAAATTTGCAGTTCCTGGCTAAATTGAGTTCTTTCCTCAAT
Organism: Rhabdophis nuchalis; assembly: GCA_039707465.1. Classification (NCBI taxonomy): domain Eukaryota; kingdom Metazoa; phylum Chordata; class Lepidosauria; order Squamata; family Natricidae; genus Rhabdophis; species Rhabdophis nuchalis. The sequence goes on from CM077653.1 coordinate 17,696,337, forward strand.
TCTGATATATGCTTGGCTGTAACTTCTCAGGGAAAGCTCAGATCAACCAATCGACTTGTGTTTTGGTCTCTGCATTCCAGATAGCATCCAATATGTGTTTCCCGTTCAAATTTGAGCCCTTGGTTCAAATTTGCAGTTCCTGGCTAAATTGAGTTCTTTCCTCAATTCTGATGTATGCTTGGCTGTAACTTCTCAGGGAAAGCTCAGATCAACCAATCGACTTGATTTTCGACTTCTGCATCCCAGGTAGCATTCAGTATGTGTTTCTCGTTCGAATTTGAGCTCAGGATCCAAATTTGCAGTTCCTGGCTAAATTGAGTTGTTTCCTCAATTCTGATATATGCTTGGCTGTAACTTCTCAGGGAAAGCTCAGATCAACCAATCGACTTGTGTTTTGGTCTCTGCATTCCAGATAGCATCCAATATGTGTTTCCCGTTCGAATTTGAGCCCTTGGTTCAAATTTGCAGTTCCTGGCTAAATTGAGTTCTTCCTCAATTCTGATGTATGCTTGGCTGTAACTTCTCAGGGAAAGCTCAGATCAACCAATCGACTTGATTTTCGACTTCTGCATTCCAGATAGCATTCAGTATGTGTTTCTCGTTCGAATTTGAGCTCTGGATCCAAATTTGCAGTTCCTGGCTAAATTGAGTTCTTTCCTCAATTCTGATATATGCTTGGCTGTAACTTCTCAGGGAAATCTCAGATCAACCAATCGACTTGTTTTTCGGCTTCTGCATCCCAGGTAGCATTCAGTATGTGTTTCTCGTTCGAATTTGAGCTCAGGATCCAAATTTGCAGTTCCTGGCTAAATTGAGTTGTTTCCTCAATTCTGATATATGCTTGGCTGTAACTTCTCAGGGAAAGCTCAGATCAACCAATCGACTTGTTTTTTGGTCTCTGCATTCCAGATAGCATCCAATATGTGTTTCCCGTTCGAATATGAGCCCTTGGTTCAAATTTGCAGTTCCTGGCTAAATTGAGTTCTTTCCTCCATTCTGATATATGCTTGGCTGTAACTACTCAGGGAAATCTCAGATCAACCAATCGACTTGTTTTTTGGTTTCTGCATTCCAGATAGCATTCAGTATGTGTTTCTCGTTCGAATTTGAGCTCTGGATCCAAATTTGCAGTTCCTGGCTAAATTGAGTTCTTTCCTCAATTATGATATATGCTTGGCTGTAACTTCTCAGGGAAAGCTCAGATCAACCAATCGACTTGTTTTTTGGTTTCTGCATTCCAGATAGCATTCACTATGTGTTTCTCGTTCGAATTTGAGCTGTGGATCCAAATTTGCAGTTCCTGGCTAAATTGAGTTCTTTCCTCAATTCTGATATATGCTTGGCTGTAACTTCTCAGGGAAATCTCAGATCAACCAATCGACTTGTTTTTCGGCTTCTGCATCCCAGGTAGCATTCAGTATGTGTTTCTCGTTCGAATTTGAGCTCAGGATCCAAATTTGCAGTTCCTGGCTAAATTGAGTTGTTTCCTCAATTCTGATATATGCTTGGCTGTAACTTCTCAGGGAAAGCTCAGATCAACCAATCGACTTGTGTTTTGGTCTCTGCATTCTAGATAGCATCCAATATGTGTTTCCCGTTCGAATTTAAGCCCTTGGTTCAAATTTGCAGTTCCTGGCTAAATTGAGTTCTTTCCTCAATTCTGATATATGCTTGGCTGTAACTTCTCAGGGAAAGCTCAGATCAACCAATAGACGTGTTTTTTGGTTTTTGCATTCCAGATAGCATCCAATATGTGTTTCCCGTTCGAATATGAGCCCTTGGTTCAAATTTGCAGTTCCTGGCTAAATTGAGTTCTTTCCTCAATTCTGATATATGCTTGGCTGTAACTACTCAGGGAAATCTCAGATCAACCAATCGACTTGTTTTTTGGTTTCTGCATTCCAGATAGCATTCAGTATGTGTTTCTCGTTCGAATTTGAGCTCTGGATCCAAATTTGCAGTTCCTGGCTAAATTGAGTTCTTTCCTCAATTCTGATATATGCTTGGCTGTAACTTCTCAGGGAAAGCTCAGATCAACCAATCGACTTGTTTTTCGACTTCTGCATTCCAGATAGCATTCAGTATGTGTTTCTCGTTCGAATTTGAGCTGTGGATCCAAATTTGCAGTTCCTGGCTAAATTGAGTTCTTACCTCAATTCTGATATATGCTTGGCTGTAACTTCTCAGGGAAAGCTCAGATCAACCAATCGACTTGTGTTTTGGTCTCTGCATTCCAGATAGCATCCAATATGTGTTTCCCGTTCGAATTTGAGCCCTTGGTTCAAATTTGCAGTTCCTGGCTAAATTGAGTTCTTTCCTCAATTCTGATGTATGCTTGGCTGTAACTTCTCAGGGAAAGCTCAGATCAACCAATCGACTTGATTTTCGACTTCTGCATCCCAGGTAGCATTCAGTATGTGTTTCTCGTTCGAATTTGAGCTCAGGATCCAAATTTGCAGTTCCTGGCTAAATTGAGTTGTTTCCTCAATTCTGATATATGCTTGGCTGTAACTTCTCAGGGAAAGCTCAGATCAACCAATCGACTTGTGTTTTGGTCTCTGCATTCCAGATAGCATCCAATATGTGTTTCCCGTTCGAATTTGAGCCCTTGGTTCAAATTTGCAGTTCCTGGCTAAATTGAGTTCTTCCTCAATTCTGATGTATGCTTGGCTGTAACTTCTCAGGGAAAGCTCAGATCAACCAATCGACTTGTTTTTTGGTTTCTGCATTCCAGATAGCATTCACTATGTGTTTCTCGTTCGAATTTGAGCTCTGGATCCAAATTTGCAGTTCCTGGCTAAATTGAGTTCTTTCCTCAATTCTGATATATGCTTGGCTGTAACTTCTCAGGGAAATCTCAGATCAACCAATCGACTTGTTTTTCGGCTTCTTCATCCCAGGTAGCATTCAGTATGTGTTTCTCGTTCGAATTTGAGCTCAGGATCCAAATTAACAGTTCCTGGCTAAATTGAGTTGTTTCCTCAATTCTGATATATGCTTGGCTGTAACTTCTCAGGGAAAGCTCAGATCAACCAATCGACTTGTTTTTTGGTCTCTGCATTCCAGATAGCATCCAATATGTGTTTCCCGTTTGAATATGAGCCCTTGGTTCAAATTTGCAGTTCCTGGCTAAATTGAGTTCTTTCCTCAATTCTGATATATGCTTGGCTGTAACTTCTCAGGGAAATCTCAGATCAACCAATCGACTTGTTTTTCGGCTTCTTCATCCCAGGTAGCATTCAGTATGTGTTTCTCGTTCGAATTTGAGCTCAGGATCCAAATTTGCAGTTCCTGGCTAAATTGAGTTGTTTCCTCAATTCTGATATATGCTTGGCTGTAACTTCTCAGGGAAAGCTCAGATCAACCAATCGACTTGTTTTTTGGTCTCTGCATTCCAGATAGCATCCAATATGTGTTTCCCGTTTGAATATGAGCCCTTGGTTCAAATTTGCAGTTCCTGGCTAAATTGAGTTCTTTCCTCCATTCTGATATATGCTTGGCTGTAACTACTCAGGGAAATCTCAGATCAACCAATCGACTTGTTTTTTGGTTTCTGCATTCCAGATAGCATTCAGTATGTGTTTCTCGTTCGAATTTGAGCTCTGGATCCAAATTTGCAGTTCCTGGCTAAATTGAGTTCTTTCCTCAATTCTGATATATGCTTGGCTTTAACTTCTCAGGGAAATCTCAGATCAACCAATCGACTTGTTTTTTGGTTTCTGCATTCCAGGTAGCATTCAGTATGTGTTTCTCGTTCGAATTTGAGCTCAGGATCCAAATTTGCAGTTCCTGGCTAAATTGAGTTGTTTCCTCAATTCTGATATATGCTTGGCTGTAACTTCTCAGGGAAAGCTCAGATCAACCAATCGACTTGTTTTTTGGTCTCTGCATTCCAGATAGCATCCAATATGTGTTTCCCGTTTGAATATGAGCCCTTGGTTCAAATTTGCAGTTCCTGGCTAAATTGAGTTCTTTCCTCCATTCTGATATATGCTTGGCTGTAACTACTCAGGGAAATCTCAGATCAACCAATCGACTTGTTTTTTGGTTTCTGCATTCCAGATAGCATTCAGTATGTGTTTCTCGTTCGAATTTGAGCTCTGGATCCAAATTTGCAGTTCCTGGCTAAATTGAGTTCTTTCCTCAATTATGATATATGCTTGGCTGTAACTTCTCAGGGAAAGCTCAGATCAACCAATCGACTTGTTTTTTGGTTTCTGCATTCCAGATAGCATTCACTATGTGTTTCTCGTTCGAATTTGAGCTCTGGATCCAAATTTGCAGTTCCTGGCTAAATTGAGTTCTTTCCTCAATTCTGATATATGCTTGGCTGTAACTTCTCAGGGAAATCTCAGATCAACCAATCGACTTGTTTTTCGGCTTCTGCATCCCAGGTAGCATTCAGTATGTGTTTCTCGTTCGAATTTGAGCTCAGGATCCAAATTTGCAGTTCCTGGCTAAATTGAGTTCTTTCCTCAATTCTGATATATGCTTGGCTGTAACTTCTCAGGGAAAGCTCAGATCAACCAATCGACTTGTTTTCCGACTTCTGCATTCCAGATAGCATTCAGTATGTCTTTCTCGTTCGAATTTGAGCTCTGGATCCAAATTTGCAGTTCCTGGCTAAATTGAGTTCTTACCTCAATTCTGATATATGCTTGGCTGTAACTTCTCAGGGAAAGCTCAGATCAACCAATCGACTTGTGTTTTGGTCTCTGCATTCCAGATAGCATCCAATATGTGTTTCCCGTTCGAATTTGAGCCCTTGGTTCAAATTTGCAGTTCCTGGCTAAATTGAGTTCTTCCTCAATTCTGATGTATGCTTGGCTGTAACTTCTCAGGGAAAGCTCAGATCAACCAATCGACTTGTTTTTTGGTTTCTGCATTCCAGATAGCATTCACTATGTGTTTCTCGTTCGAATTTGAGCTCTGGATCCAAATTTGCAGTTCCTGGCTAAATTGAGTTCTTTCCTCAATTCTGATATATGCTTGGCTGTAACTTCTCAGGGAAATCTCAGATCAACCAATCGACTTGTTTTTCGGCTTCTTCATCCCAGGTAGCATTCAGTATGTGTTTCTCGTTCGAATTTGAGCTCAGGATCCAAATTTGCAGTTCCTGGCTAAATTGAGTTGTTTCCTCAATTCTGATATATGCTTGGCTGTAACTTCTCAGGGAAAGCTCAGATCAACCAATCGACTTGTTTTTTGGTCTCTGCATTCCAGATAGCATCCAATATGTGTTTCCCGTTTGAATATGAGCCCTTGGTTCAAATTTGCAGTTCCTGGCTAAATTGAGTTCTTTCCTCCATTCTGATATATGCTTGGCTGTAACTACTCAGGGAAATCTCAGATCAACCAATCGACTTGTTTTTTGGTTTCTGCATTCCAGATAGCATTCAGTATGTGTTTCTCGTTCGAATTTGAGCTCTGGATCCAAATTTGCAGTTCCTGGCTAAATTGAGTTCTTTCCTCAATTTATGATATATGCTTGGCTGTAACTTCTCAGGGAAAGCTCAGATCAACCAATCGACTTGTTTTTTGGTTTCTGCATTCCAGATAGCATTCACTATGTGTTTCTCGTTCGAATTTGAGCTCTGGATCCAAATTTGCAGTTCCTGGCTAAATTGAGTTCTTTCCTCAATTCTGATATATGCTTGGCTGTAACTTCTCAGGGAAATCTCAGATCAACCAATCGACTTGTTTTTCGGCTTCTGCATCCCAGGTAGCATTCAGTATGTGTTTCTCGTTCGAATTTGAGCTCAGGATCCAAATTTGCAGTTCCTGGCTAAATTGAGTTCTTTCCTCAATTCTGATATATGCTTGGCTGTAACTTCTCAGGGAAAGCTCAGATCAACCAATCGACTTGTTTTCCGACTTCTGCATTCCAGATAGCATTCAGTATGTCTTTCTCGTTCGAATTTGAGCTCTGGATCCAAATTTGCAGTTCCTGGCTAAATTGAGTTCTTACCTCAATTCTGATATATGCTTGGCTGTAACTTCTCAGGGAAAGCTCAGATCAACCAATCGACTTGTGTTTTGGTCTCTGCATTCCAGATAGCATCCAATATGTGTTTCCCGTTCGAATTTGAGCCCTTGGTTCAAATTTGCAGTTCCTGGCTAAATTGAGTTCTTTCCTCAATTCTGATGTATGCTTGGCTGTAACTTCTCAGGGAAAGCTCAGATCAACCAATCGACTTGATTTTCGACTTCTGCATTCCAGATAGCATTCAGTATGTGTTTCTCGTTCGAATTTGAGCTCTGGATCCAAATTTGCAGTTCCTGGCTAAATTGAGTTCTTTCCTCAATTCTGATATATGCTTGGCTGTAACTTCTCAGGGAAATCTCAGATCAACCAATCGACTTGTTTTTCGGCTTCTGCATCCCAGGTAGCATTCAGTATGTGTTTCTCGTTCGAATTTGAGCTCAGGATCCAAATTTGCAGTTCCTGGCTAAATTGAGTTGTTTCCTCAATTCTGATATATGCTTGGCTGTAACTTCTCAGGGAAAGCTCAGATCAACCAATCGACTTGTTTTTTGGTCTCTGCATTCCAGATAGCATCCAATATGTGTTTCCCGTTCGAATATGAGCCCTTGGTTCAAATTTGCAGTTCCTGGCTAAATTGAGTTCTTTCCTCCATTCTGATATATGCTTGACTGTAACTACTCAGGCAAATCTCAGATCAACCAATCGACTTATTTTTTGGTTTCTGCATTCCAGATAGCATTCAGTATGTGTTTCTCGTTCGAATTTGAGCTCTGGATCCAAATTTGCAGTTCCTGGCTAAATTGAGTTCTTTCCTCAATTATGATATATGCTTGGCTGTAACTTCTCAGGGAAAGCTCAGATCAACCAATCGACTTGATTTTCGACTTCTGCATTCCAGATAGCATTCACTATGTGTTTCTCGTTCGAATTTGAGCTGTGGATCCAAATTTGCAGTTCCTGGCTAAATTGAGTTCTTTCCTCAATTCTGATATATGCTTGGCTGTAACTTCTCAGGGAAATCTCAGATCAACCAATCGACTTGTTTTTCGGCTTCTGCATCCCAGGTAGCATTCAGTATGTGTTTCTCGTTCGAATTTGAGCTCAGGATCCAAATTTGCAGTTCCTGGCTAAATTGAGTTGTTTCCTCAATTCTGATATATGCTTGGCTGTAACTTCTCAGGGAAAGCTCAGATCAACCAATCGACGTGTTTTGGTCTCTGCATTCTAGATAGCATCCAATATGTGTTTCCCGTTCGAATTTAAGCCCTTGGTTCAAATTTGCAGTTCCTGGCTAAATTGAGTTCTTTCCTCAATTCTGATATATGCTTGGCTGTAACTTCTCAGGGAAAGCTCAGATCAACCAATAGACGTGTTTTTTGGTTTCTGCATTCCAGATAGCATCCAATATGTGTTTCCCGTTCGAATATGAGCCCTTGGTTCAAATTTGCAGTTCCTGGCTAAATTGAGTTCTTTCCTCAATTCTGATATATGCTTGGCTGTAACTACTCAGGGAAATCTCAGATCAACCAATCGACTTGTTTTTTGGTTTCTGCATTCCAGATAGCATTCAGTATGTGTTTCTCGTTCGAATTTGAGCTCTGGATCCAAATTTGCAGTTCCTGGCTAAATTGAGTTCTTTCCTCAATTCTGATATATGCTTGGCTGTAACTTCTCAGGGAAAGCTCAGATCAACCAATCGACTTGTTTTTCGACTTCTGCATTCCAGATAGCATTCAGATGTGTTTCTCGTTCGAATTTGAGCTGTGGATCCAAATTTGCAGTTCCTGGCTAAATTGAGTTCTTACCTCAATTCTGATATATGCTTGGCTGTAACTTCTCAGGGAAAGCTCAGATCAACCAATCGACTTGTGTTTTGGTCTCTGCATTCCAGATAGCATCCAATATGTGTTTCCCGTTCAAATTTGAGCCCTTGGTTCAAATTTGCAGTTCCTGGCTAAATTGAGTTCTTTCCTCAATTCTGATGTATGCTTGGCTGTAACTTCTCAGGGAAAGCTCAGATCAACCAATCGACTTGATTTTCGACTTCTGCATCCCAGGTAGCATTCAGTATGTGTTTCTCGTTCGAATTTGAGCTCAGGATCCAAATTTGCAGTTCCTGGCTAAATTGAGTTGTTTCCTCAATTCTGATATATGCTTGGCTGTAACTTCTCAGGGAAAGCTCAGATCAACCAATCGACTTGGGTTTTGGTCTCTGCATTCCAGATAGCATCCAATATGTGTTTCCCGTTCGAATTTGAGCCCTTGGTTCAAATTTGCAGTTCCTGGCTAAATTGAGTTCTTCCTCAATTCTGATGTATGCTTGGCTGTAACTTCTCAGGGAAAGCTCAGATCAACCAATCGACTTGATTTTCGACTTCTGCATTCCAGATAGCATTCAGTATGTGTTTCTCGTTCGAATTTGAGCTCTGGATCCAAATTTGCAGTTCCTGGCTAAATTGAGTTCTTTCCTCAATTCTGATATATGCTTGGCTGTAACTTCTCAGGGAAATCTCAGATCAACCAATCGACTTGTTTTTCGGCTTCTGCATCCCAGGTAGCATTCAGTATGTGTTTCTCGTTCGAATTTGAGCTCAGGATCCAAATTTGCAGTTCCTGGCTAAATTGAGTTGTTTCCTCAATTCTGATATATGCTTGGCTGTAACTTCTCAGGGAAAGCTCAGATCAACCAATCGACTTGTTTTTTGGTCTCTGCATTCCAGATAGCATCCAATATGTGTTTCCCGTTCGAATATGAGCCCTTGGTTCAAATTTGCAGTTCCTGGCTAAATTGAGTTCTTTCCTCCATTCTGATATATGCTTGGCTGTAACTACTCAGGGAAATCTCAGATCAACCAATCGACTTGTTTTTTGGTTTCTGCATTCCAGATAGCATTCAGTATGTGTTTCTCGTTCGAATTTGAGCTCTGGATCCAAATTTGCAGTTCCTGGCTAAATTGAGTTCTTTCCTCAATTATGATATATGCTTGGCTGTAACTTCTCAGGGAAAGCTCAGATCAACCAATCGACTTGTTTTTTGGTTTCTGCATTCCAGATAGCATTCACTATGTGTTTCTCGTTCGAATTTGAGCTGTGGATCCAAATTTGCAGTTCCTGGCTAAATTGAGTTCTTTCCTCAATTCTGATATATGCTTGGCTGTAACTTCTCAGGGAAATCTCAGATCAACCAATCGACTTGTTTTTCGGCTTCTGCATCCCAGGTAGCATTCAGTATGTGTTTCTCGTTCGAATTTGAGCTCAGGATCCAAATTTGCAGTTCCTGGCTAAATTGAGTTGTTTCCTCAATTCTGATATATGCTTGGCTGTAACTTCTCAGGGAAAGCTCAGATCAACCAATCGACTTGTGTTTTGGTCTCTGCATTCTAGATAGCATCCAATATGTGTTTCCCGTTCGAATTTAAGCCCTTGGTTCAAATTTGCAGTTCCTGGCTAAATTGAGTTCTTTCCTCAATTCTGATATATGCTTGGCTGTAACTTCTCAGGGAAAGCTCAGATCAACCAATAGACGTGTTTTTTGGTTTTTGCATTCCAGATAGCATCCAATATGTGTTTCCCGTTCGAATATGAGCCCTTGGTTCAAATTTGCAGTTCCTGGCTAAATTGAGTTCTTTCCTCAATTCTGATATATGCTTGGCTGTAACTACTCAGGGAAATCTCAGATCAACCAATCGACTTGTTTTTTGGTTTCTGCATTCCAGATAGCATTCAGTATGTGTTTATCGTTCGAATTTGAGCTCTGGATCCAAATTTGCAGTTCCTGGCTAAATTGAGTTCTTTCCTCAATTCTGATATATGCTTTGCTGTAACTTCTCAGGGAAAGCTCAGATCAACCAATCGACTTGTTTTTCGACTTCTGCATTCCAGATAGCATTCAGTATGTGTTTCTCGTTCGAATTTGAGCTGTGGATCCAAATTTGCAGTTCCTGGCTAAATTGAGTTCTTACCTCAATTCTGATATATGCTTGGCTGTAACTTCTCAGGGAAAGCTCAGATCAACCAATCGACTTGTGTTTTGGTCTCTGCATTCCAGATAGCATCCAATATGTGTTTCCCGTTCGAATTTGAGCCCTTGGTTCAAATTTGCAGTTCCTGGCTAAATTGAGTTCTTTCCTCAATTCTGATGTATGCTTGGCTGTAACTTCTCAGGGAAAGCTCAGATCAACCAATCGACTTGATTGTCGACTTCTGCATCCCAGGTAGCATTCAGTATGTGTTTCTCGTTCGAATTTGAGCTCAGGATCCAAATTTGCAGTTCCTGGCTAAATTGAGTTGTTTCCTCAATTCTGATATATGCTTGGCTGTAACTTCTCAGGGAAAGCTCAGATCAACCAATCGACTTGTGTTTTGGTCTCTGCATTCCAGATAGCATCCAATATGTGTTTCCCGTTCGAATTTGAGCCCTTGGTTCAAATTTGCAGTTCCTGGCTAAATTGAGTTCTTCCTCAATTCTGATGTATGCTTGGCTGTAACTTCTCAGGGAAAGCTCAGATCAACCAATCGACTTGATTTTCGACTTCTGCATTCCAGATAGCATTCAGTATGTGTTTCTTGTTCGAATTTGAGCTCTGGATCCAAATTTGCAGTTCCTGGCTAAATTGAGTTCTTTCCTCAATTCTGATATATGCATGGCTGTAACTTCTCAGGGAAATCTCAGATCAACCAATCGACTTGTTTTTCGGCTTCTGCATCCCAGGTAGCATTCAGTATGTGTTTCTCGTTCGAATTTGAGCTCAGGATCCAAATTTGCAGTTCCTGGCTAAATTGAGTTGTTTCCTCAATTCTGATATATGCTTGGCTGTAACTTCTCAGGGAAAGCTCAGATCAACCAATCGACTTGTTTTTTGGTCTCTGCATTCCAGATAGCATCCAATATGTGTTTCCCGTTCGAATATGAGCCCTTGGTTCAAATTTGCAGTTCCTGGCTAAATTGAGTTTTTTCCTCCATTCTGATATATGCTTGGCTGTAACTACTCAGGGAAATCTCAGATCAACCAATCGACTTGTTTTTTGGTTTCTGCATTCCAGATAGCATTCAGTATGAGTTTCTCGTTCGAATTTGAGCTCTGGATCCAAATTTGCAGTTCCTGGCTAAATTGAGTTCTTTCCTCAATTATGATATATGCTTGGCTGTAACTTCTCAGGGAAAGCTCAGATCAACCAATCGACTTGTTTTTTGGTTTCTGCATTCCAGATAGCATTCACTATGTGTTTCTCGTTCGAATTTGAGCTCTGGATCCAAATTTGCAGTTCCTGGCTAAATTGAGTTCTTTCCTCAATTCTGATATATGCTTGGCTGTAACTTCTCAGGGAAATCTCAGATCAACCAATCGACTTGTTTTTCGGCTTCTTCATCCCAGGTAGCATTCAGTATGTGTTTCTCGTTCGAATTTGAGCTCAGGATCCAAATTTGCAGTTCCTGGCTAAATTGAGTTGTTTCCTCAATTCTGATATATGCTTGGCTGTAACTTCTCAGGGAAAGCTCAGATCAACCAATCGACTTGTTTTTTGGTCTCTGCATTCCAGATAGCATCCAATATGTGTTTCCCGTTTGAATATGAGCCCTTGGTTCAAATTTGCAGTTCCTGGCTAAATTGAGTTCTTTCCTCCATTCTGATATATGCTTGGCTGTAACTACTCAGGGAAATCTCAGATCAACCAATCGACTTGTTTTTTGGTTTCTGCATTCCAGATAGCATTCAGTATGTGTTTCTCGTTCGAATTTGAGCTCTGGATCCAAATTTGCAGTTCCTGGCTAAATTGAGTTCTTTCCTCAATTATGATATATGCTTGGCTGTAACTTCTCAGGGAAAGCTCAGATCAACCAATCGACTTGTTTTTTGGTTTCTGCATTCCAGATAGCATTCACTATGTGTTTCTCGTTCGAATTTGAGCTCTGGATCCAAATTTGCAGTTCCTGGCTAAATTGAGTTCTTTCCTCAATTCTGATATATGCTTGGTTGTAACTTCTCAGGGAAATCTCAGATCAACCAATCGACTTGTTTTTCGGCTTCTGCATCCCAGGTAGCATTCAGTATGTGTTTCTCGTTCGAATTTGAGCTCAGGATCCAAATTTGCAGTTCCTGGCTAAATTGAGTTCTTTCCTCAATTCTGATATATGCTTGGCTGTAACTTCTCAGGGAAAGCTCAGATCAACCAATCGACTTGTTTTTTGGTTTCTGCATTCCAGATAGCATTCACTATGTGTTTCTCGTTCGAATTTGAGCTCTGGATCCAAATTTGCAGTTCCTGGCTAAATTGAGTTCTTTCCTCAATTCTGATATATGCTTGGCTGTAACTACTCAGGGAAATCTCAGATCAACCAATCGACTTGTTTTTTGGTTTCTGCATTCCAGATAGCATTCAGTATGTGTTTCTCGTTCGAATTTGAGCTCTGGATCCAAATTTGCAGTTCCTGGCTAAATTGAGTTCTTTCCTCAATTCTGATATATGCTTGGCTGTAACTTCTCAGGGAAAGCTCAGATCAACCAATCGACTTGTTTTTCGACTTCTGCATTCCAGATAGCATTCAGATGTGTTTCTCGTTCGAATTTGAGCTGTGGATCCAAATTTGCAGTTCCTGGCTAAATTGAGTTCTTACCTCAATTCTGATATATGCTTGGCTGTAACTTCTCAGGGAAAGCTCAGATCAACCAATCGACTTGTGTTTTGGTCTCTGCATTCCAGATAGCATCCAATATGTGTTTCCCGTTCAAATTTGAGCCCTTGGTTCAAATTTGCAGTTCCTGGCTAAATTGAGTTCTTTCCTCAATTCTGATGTATGCTTGGCTGTAACTTCTCAGGGAAAGCTCAGATCAACCAATCGACTTGATTTTCGACTTCTGCATCCCAGGTAGCATTCAGTATGTGTTTCTCGTTCGAATTTGAGCTCAGGATCCAAATTTGCAGTTCCTGGCTAAATTGAGTTGTTTCCTCAATTCTGATATATGCTTGGCTGTAACTTCTCAGGGAAAGCTCAGATCAACCAATCGACTTGTGTTTTGGTCTCTGCATTCCAGATAGCATCCAATATGTGTTTCCCGTTCGAATTTGAGCCCTTGGTTCAAATTTGCAGTTCCTGGCTAAATTGAGTTCTTCCTCAATTCTGATGTATGCTTGGCTGTAACTTCTCAGGGAAAGCTCAGATCAACCAATCGACTTGATTTTCGACTTCTGCATTCCAGATAGCATTCAGTATGTGTTTCTCGTTCGAATTTGAGCTCTGGATCCAAATTTGCAGTTCCTGGCTAAATTGAGTTCTTTCCTCAATTATGATATATGCTTGGCTGTAACTTCTCAGGGAAAGCTCAGATCAACCAATCGACTTGTTTTTTGGTTTCTGCATTCCAGATAGCATTCACTATGTGTTTCTCGTTCGAATTTGAGCTCTGGATCCAAATTTGCAGTTCCTGGCTAAATTGAGTTCTTTCCTCAATTCTGATATATGCTTGGCTGTAACTTCTCAGGGAAATCTCAGATCAACCAATCGACTTGTTTTTCGGCTTCTTCATCCCAGGTAGCATTCAGTATGTGTTTCTCGTTCGAATTTGAGCTCAGGATCCAAATTTGCAGTTCCTGGCTAAATTGAGTTGTTTCCTCAATTCTGATATATGCTTGGCTGTAACTTCTCAGGGAAAGCTCAGATCAACCAATCGACTTGTTTTTTGGTCTCTGCATTCCAGATAGCATCCAATATGTGTTTCCCGTTTGAATATGAGCCCTTGGTTCAAATTTGCAGTTCCTGGCTAAATTGAGTTCTTTCCTCCATTCTGATATATGCTTGGCTGTAACTACTCAGGGAAATCTCAGATCAACCAATCGACTTGTTTTTTGGTTTCTGCATTCCAGATAGCATTCAGTATGTGTTTCTCGTTCGAATTTGAGCTCTGGATCCAAATTTGCAGTTCCTGGCTAAATTGAGTTCTTTCCTCAATTATGATATATGCTTGGCTGTAACTTCTCAGGGAAAGCTCAGATCAACCAATCGACTTGTTTTTTGGTTTCTGCATTCCAGATAGCATTCACTATGTGTTTCTCGTTCGAATTTGAGCTCTGGATCCAAATTTGCAGTTCCTGGCTAAATTGAGTTCTTTCCTCAATTCTGATATATGCTTGGCTGTAACTTCTCAGGGAAATCTCAGATCAACCAATCGACTTGTTTTTCGGCTTCTGCATCCCAGGTAGCATTCAGTATGTGTTTCTCGTTCGAATTTGAGCTCAGGATCCAAATTTGCAGTTCCTGGCTAAATTGAGTTCTTTCCTCAATTCTGATATATGCTTGGCTGTAACTTCTCAGGGAAAGCTCAGATCAACCAATCGACTTGTTTTTTGGTTTCTGCATTCCAGATAGCATTCACTATGTGTTTCTCGTTCGAATTTGAGCTCTGGATCCAAATTTGCAGTTCCTGGCTAAATTGAGTTCTTTCCTCAATTCTGATATATGCTTGGCTGTAACTACTCAGGGAAATCTCAGATCAACCAATCGACTTGTTTTTTGGTTTCTGCATTCCAGATAGCATTCAGTATGTGTTTCTCGTTCGAATTTGAGCTCTGGATCCAAATTTGCAGTTCCTGGCTAAATTGAGTTCTTTCCTCAATTCTGATATATGCTTGGCTGTAACTTCTCAGGGAAAGCTCAGATCAACCAATCGACTTGTTTTTCGACTTCTGCATTCCAGATAGCATTCAGATGTGTTTCTCGTTCGAATTTGAGCTGTGGATCCAAATTTGCAGTTCCTGGCTAAATTGAGTTCTTACCTCAATTCTGATATATGCTTGGCTGTAACTTCTCAGGGAAAGCTCAGATCAACCAATCGACTTGTGTTTTGGTCTCTGCATTCCAGATAGCATCCAATATGTGTTTCCCGTTCAAATTTGAGCCCTTGGTTCAAATTTGCAGTTCCTGGCTAAATTGAGTTCTTTCCTCAATTCTGATGTATGCTTGGCTGTAACTTCTCAGGGAAAGCTCAGATCAACCAATCGACTTGATTTTCGACTTCTGCATCCCAGGTAGCATTCAGTATGTGTTTCTCGTTCGAATTTGAGCTCAGGATCCAAATTTGCAGTTCCTGGCTAAATTGAGTTGTTTCCTCAATTCTGATATATGCTTGGCTGTAACTTCTCAGGGAAAGCTCAGATCAACCAATCGACTTGTGTTTTGGTCTCTGCATTCCAGATAGCATCCAATATGTGTTTCCCGTTCGAATTTGAGCCCTTGGTTCAAATTTGCAGTTCCTGGCTAAATTGAGTTCTTCCTCAATTCTGATGTATGCTTGGCTGTAACTTCTCAGGGAAAGCTCAGATCAACCAATCGACTTGATTTTCGACTTCTGCATTCCAGATAGCATTCAGTATGTGTTTCTCGTTCGAATTTGAGCTCTGGATCCAAATTTGCAGTTCCTGGCTAAATTGAGTTCTTTCCTCAATTCTGATATATGCTTGGCTGTAACTTCTCAGGGAAATCTCAGATCAACCAATCGACTTGTTTTTCGGCTTCTGCATCCCAGGTAGCATTCAGTATGTGTTTCTCGTTCGAATTTGAGCTCAGGATCCAAATTTGCAGTTCCTGGCTAAATTGAGTTGTTTCCTCAATTCTGATATATGCTTGGCTGTAACTTCTCAGGGAAAGCTCAGATCAACCAATCGACTTGTTTTTTGGTCTCTGCATTCCAGATAGCATCCAATATGGGTTTCCCGTTCGAATATGAGCCCTTGGTTCAAATTTGCAGTTCCTGGCTAAATTGAGTTCTTTCCTCCATTCTGATATATGCTTGGCTGTAACTACTCAGGGAAATCTCAGATCAACCAATCGACTTGTTTTTTGGTTTCTGCATTCCAGATAGCATTCAGTATGTGTTTCTCGTTCGAATTTGAGCTCTGGATCCAAATTTGCAGTTCCTGGCTAAATTGAGTTCTTTCCTCAATTATGATATATGCTTGGCTGTAACTTCTCAGGGAAATCTCAGATCAACCAATCGACTTGTTTTTTGGTTTCTGCATTCCAGATAGCATTCACTATGTGTTTCTCGTTCGAATTTGAGCTGTGGATCCAAATTTGCAGTTCCTGGCTAAATTGAGTTCTTTCCTCAATTCTGATATATGCTTGGCTGTAACTTCTCAGGGAAATCTCAGATCAACCAATCGACTTGTTTTTCGGCTTCTGCATCCCAGGTAGCATTCAGTATGTGTTTCTCGTTCGAATTTGAGCTCAGGATCCAAATTTGCAGTTCCTGGCTAAATTGAGTTGTTTCCTCAATTCTGATATATGCTTGGCTGTAACTTCTCAGGGAAAGCTCAGATCAACCAATCGACTTGTGTTTTGGTCTCTGCATTCTAGATAGCATCCAATATGTGTTTCCCGTTCGAATTTAAGCCCTTGGTTCAAATTTGCAGTTCCTGGCTAAATTGAGTTCTTTCCTCAATTCTGATATATGCTTGGCTGTAACTACTCAGGGAAATCTCAGATCAACCAATCGACTTGTTTTTTGGTTTCTGCATTCCAGATAGCATTCAGTATGTGTTTCTCGTTCGAATTTGAGCTCTGGATCCAAATTTGCAGTTCCTGGCTAAATTGAGTTCTTTCCTCAATTCTGATATATGCTTGGCTGTAACTTCTCAGGGAAAGCTCAGATCAACCAATCGACTTGTTTTTCGACTTCTGCATTCCAGATAGCATTCAGTATGTGTTTCTCGTTCGAATTTGAGCTGTGGATCCAAATTTGCAGTTCCTGGCTAAATTGAGTTCTTACCTCAATTCTGATATATGCTTGGCTGTAACTTCTCAGGGAAAGCTCAGATCAACCAATCGACTTGTGTTTTGGTCTCTGCATTCCAGATAGCATCCAATATGTGTTTCCCGTTCGAATTTGAGCCCTTGGTTCAAATTTGCAATTCCTGGCTAAATTGAGTTCTTTCCTCAATTCTGATGTATGCTTGGCTGTAACTTCTCAGGGAAAGCTCAGATCAACCAATCGACTTGATTTTCGACTTCTGCATCCCAGGTAGCATTCAGTATGTGTTTCTCGTTCGAATTTGAGCTCAGGATCCAAATTTGCAGTTCCTGGCTAAATTGAGTTGTTTCCTCAATTCTGATATATGCTTGGCTGTAACTTCTCAGGGAAAGCTCAGATCAACCAATCGACTTGTGTTTTGGTCTCTGCATTCCAGATAGCATCCAATATGTGTTTCCCGTTCGAATTTGAGCCCTTGGTTCAAATTTGCAGTTCCTGGCTAAATTGAGTTCTTCCTCAATTCTGATGTATGCTTGGCTGTAACTTCTCAGGGAAAGCTCAGATCAACCAATCGACTTGATTTTCGACTTCTGCATTCCAGATAGCATTCAGTATGTGTTTCTTGTTCGAATTTGAGCTCTGGATCCAAATTTGCAGTTCCTGGCTAAATTGAGTTCTTTCCTCAATTCTGATATATGCATGGCTGTAACTTCTCAGGGAAATCTCAGATCAACCAATCGACTTGTTTTTCGGCTTCTGCATCCCAGGTAGCATTCAGTATGTGTTTCTCGTTCGAATTTGAGCTCAGGATCCAAATTTGCAGTTCCTGGCTAAATTGAGTTGTTTCCTCAATTCTGATATATGCTTGGCTGTAACTTCTCAGGGAAAGCTCAGATCAACCAATCGACTTGTGTTTTGGTCTCTGCATTCTAGATAGCATCCAATATGTGTTTCCCGTTCGAATTTAAGTCCTTGGTTCAAATTTGCAGTTCCTGGCTAAATTGAGTTCTTTCCTCAATTCTGATATATGCTTGGCTGTAACTTCTCAGGGAAAGCTCAGATCAACCAATAGACGTGTTTTTTGGTTTCTGCATTCCAGATAGCATCCAATATGTGTTTCCCGTTCGAATATGAGCCCTTGGTTCAAATTTGCAGTTCCTGGCTAAATTGAGTTCTTTCCTCAATTCTGATATATGCTTGGCTGTAACTACTCAGGGAAATCTCAGATCAACCAATCGACTTGTTTTTTGGTTTCTGCATTCCAGATAGCATTCAGTATGTGTTTCTCGTTCGAATTTGAGCTCTGGATCCAAATTTGCAGTTCCTGGCTAAATTGAGTTCTTTCCTCAATTCTGATATATGCTTGGCTGTAACTTCTCAGGGAAAGCTCAGATCAACCAATCGACTTGTTTTTTGGTTTCTGCATTCCAGATAGCATTCACTATGTGTTTCTCGTTCGAATTTGAGCTCTGGATCCAAATTTGCAGTTCCTGGCTAAATTGAGTTCTTTCCTCAATTCTGATATATGCTTGGCTGTAACTTCTCAGGGAAATCTCAGATGAACCAATCGACTTGTTTTTCGGCTTCTTCATCCCAGGTAGCATTCAGTATGTGTTTCTCGTTCGAATTTGAGCTCAGGATCCAAATTTGCAGTTCCTGGCTAAATTGAGTTGTTTCCTCAATTCTGATATATGCTTGGCTGTAACTTCTCAGGGAAAGCTCAGATCAACCAATCGACTTGTTTTTTGGTCTCTGCATTCCAGATAGCATCCAATATGTGTTTCCCGTTCGAATATGAGCCCTTGGTTCAAATTTGCAGTTCCTGGCTAAATTGAGTTCTTTCCTCCATTCTGATATATGCTTGGCTGTAACTACTCAGGGAAATCTCAGATCAACCAATCGACTTGTTTTTTGGTTTCTGCATTCCAGATAGCATTCAGTATGTGTTTCTCGTTCGAATTTGAGCTCTGGATCCAAATTTGCAGTTCCTGGCTAAATTGAGTTCTTTCCTCAATTATGATATATGCTTGGCTGTAACTTCTCAGGGAAAGCTCAGATCAACCAATCGACTTGTTTTTTGGTTTCTGCATTCCAGATAGCATTCACTATGTGTTTCTCGTTCGAATTTGAGCTCTGGATCCAAATTTGCAGTTCCTGGCTAAATTGAGTTCTTTCCTCAATTCTGATATATGCTTGGCTGTAACTTCTCAGGGAAAGCTCAGATCAACCAATCGACTTGTGTTTTGGTCTCTGCATTCCAGATAGCATCCAATATGTGTTTCCCGTTCAAATTTGAGCCCTTGGTTCAAATTTGCAGTTCCTGGCTAAATTGAGTTCTTTCCTCAATTCTGATGTATGCTTGGCTGTAACTTCTCAGGGAAAGCTCAGATCAACCAATCGACTTGATTTTCGACTTCTGCATCCCAGGTAGCATTCAGTATGTGTTTCTCGTTCGAATTTGAGCTCAGGATCCAAATTTGCAGTTCCTGGCTAAATTGAGTTGTTTCCTCAATTCTGATATATGCTTGGCTGTAACTTCTCAGGGAAAGCTCAGATCAACCAATCGACTTGTGTTTTGGTCTATGCATTCCAGATAGCATCCAATATGTGTTTCCCGTTCGAATTTGAGCCCTTGGTTCAAATTTGCAGTTCCTGGCTAAATTGAGTTCTTCCTCAATTCTGATGTATGCTTGGCTGTAACTTCTCAGGGAAAGCTCAGATCAACCAATCGACTTGATTTTCGACTTCTGCATTCCAGATAGCATTCAGTATGTGTTTCTCGTTCGAATTTGAGCTCTGGATCCAAATTTGCAGTTCCTGGCTAAATTGAGTTCTTTCCTCAATTCTGATATATGCTTGGCTGTAACTTCTCAGGGAAATCTCAGATCAACCAATCGACTTGTTTTTCGGCTTCTGCATCCCAGGTAGCATTCAGTATGTGTTTCTCGTTCGAATTTGAGCTCAGGATCCAAATTTGCAGTTCCTGGCTAAATTGAGTTGTTTCCTCAATTCTGATATATGCTTGGCTGTAACTTCTCAGGGAAAGCTCAGATCAACCAATCGACTTGTTTTTTGGTCTCTGCATTCCAGATAGCATCCAATATGTGTTTCCCGTTCGAATATGAGCCCTTGGTTCAAATTTGCAGTTCCTGGCTAAATTGAGTTCTTTCCTCCATTCTTTTTATTTTTATTTTTTTATTTTATTAAATTTATATCCCGCCCTTCTCCTTGTTAGGACCCAGGGCGGCGCACAGGGATGTTAAAATACATACAAAATATAAAATATATGAAATTTAAAATACTTATTTTAATAAATAAACCCTGCGCTAAAACCAAATTAAAATCCCAAGTTTAAAAACTATCTAATGGTCAGTGTGGAGGTTACGCTAGGCCGGCTAGGTGAAATAGGTGTGTCTTCAGACACTTGCGGAAGAGGCGGAGGTCGGAGATGGTGCGGAGTTCAGGGGGTAAGTCGTTCCAGAGGACTGGGTCCGCCACAGAGAAGGCTCTCCCCCTGGGTGTCGCTAGTCGGCATTGTCCAGCCGACGGCACCCTGAGGAGGCCCTCTCTGTGGGAGCGTATCGGTCTAAGAGATGTATGGGGCAGGAGGCGGTCTCGCATATAACTAGGCCCCGAGCCATGGAGCGCTTTAAAGATGGTCGTTAAAACCTTGAAGCGCACCCGAAAGACCACAGGAAGCCAGTGCAGCTCGCGCAGGATAGGTGTTATGTGGGAGTGTCTAGGCGCTCCCGTAATCACCCGCGCGGCTGCGTTCTGGACTAGCTGCAGCTTTCGGGTGCACCTCAAGGGAAGCCCCATGTAGAGAGCATTACAGTAGTCGAGTCGAGAGGTGACGAGTGCTTGAGTGACTGTGCGTAAGGCCCCCCGGTCCAGTAAGGGGCGCAATTGGCGCATCAGGCGAACCTGATGAAACGCCCCCCTGGCCACGGCTGCCACATGATCTTCCATAGACAGCCGGGAATCCAGGAGGACACCCAAATTGCGCGCCCTCTCCACGGGGGCCGGTGTTTCGCCCCCAATGGCCAGAGTTGGAATAATCTGGCTGAACCGAGGCGCCGGAAGCCACAGCCACTCAGTCTTGGACGGGTTGAGCCTGAGTTTGTTACCACCCATCCAGATCCGTACGGCTTCCAAGCACCGGGACATAACCTCGACGGCATCGTTGGGGTGGTCTGGGGTGGATAAGTACAACTGAGTATCATCAGCGTACAGATGATATCCCACCCCAAAACCACGGATGATCTCACCCAGCGGCTTCATATATGTGTTGAATAGGAGGGGCGAGAGGACCGACCCCTGAGGAACCCCACATATGAGGGGTCTCGAGGCCGACCTCTGTCCCCCTGTCAACACATATTGCGACCGACCAGAGAGGTAGGATGAGAACCACCGCAGAACGGTGCCTCCCAACCCCAACCCCCCCAGTCGGCGCAATAGGATACCATGGTCGATGGTATCAAAAGCCGCTGAGAGGTCTAATAGGACTAGGATAGAGGAATATCCTCTATCCCGCGCCCTCCAGAGATCATCAACCAACGCGACCAATGCCGTCTCGGTGCTGTGCCCGGGTCGGAAGCCGGACTGGCGCGGATCTAGATAATCAACTTCCTCCAAGTGTCGCGGAAACTGTTGAGCCACCACACTCTCAACAACCTTCACTAAAAAGTGGAGGTTGGAGACGGGACGATAGTTCTCTAATAATGCTGGATCCAGGGACGGCTTCTTGAGGAGGGGCCTTACTACCGCCTCTTTCAAGACGGCAGGCAAGGACCCCTCACTCAAAGATGCGTTGACAATGCCCTGGAGCCAGCCTTGTGTCGTCTCCCAGGATGCCAGTACAAGCCAGGAGGGACACGGGTCCAATAAACATGTGGTAGCCCTAAGTCTCTTTGACAACTTGTCCATATCCTCGGTGGTAACAAAATCAAACTCCTCCCAAGATGGTGTCACAAGAACAGCCTCGGCCCGCTCGACTGGGCCACTGTCGATGGAGGGTAACTCGTTCCGAATCCGAGTGATTTTCTCCTGCAGATAAATCCCAAATTCCTCTGCTCGACCCTGTAAAGGGGCTTCCCGCGGCCTCTGTTGAAGGAGGGAGCGGGTCACCCCAAACAGGGCGGCAGGGCGGTTATCTGCGGATGCAATAAGAGTGGCACAATACTCACGTTTGGCCACTCTTATCGCCACTAAGTAAGTCCTAATATGGTCTCTCACTAGTGTTCGGTCGGCTTCGGAGCGAGAAGATCTCCATCTGCTCTCTAGGCGTCTCTTGTGGCGCTTCATCCCCCTAAGCCCCTCGGTAAACCAAGGAGCCCAGGTGGTTCGTCGCCGCAAGAGAGGCCGCAAGGGCGCGACTCGGTCCAAGGCCCCCATGGCCGCACTTAACCATGCGGCCACTAGGTCCTCAGTCGAGTCGCGGGGCAAGTCCACAGGAATTGGCCCAAGCTCCCTTTGGAACCTTATCGGGTCCATCAGGAGCCTGGGGCGGAACCATATAGGAATATCCGGTTCCGCCTCCCCGCGGTGAGGTGCGGCGATCGGAAAGTCGAGCCGAAGGAGAGCGTGATCTGTCCATGACAGGGGTGTGATGACTAGATCCCCTATTCCCAGATCACTACTCCACTGTCCCGAGACGAAGATTAGATCCAGGGTGTGTCCGCCCTCGTGGGTAGGGCCTACAACTACTTGGGTCAGGTCCATGGCTGTCATGGAAGCCATGAACTCCCGAGCTGCACCAGAGGTTTCGCCTGCTGACGGCAGATTAAAGTCCCCCATGACTAACAGTCTGGGGGTCTCCACTGCCGCCTCAGCTATCACCTCTAGGAGCTCGGGCAGGGCTGTTGTTGTATAGCGAGGAGCCAGGTATACAACTAACACGCCCAACTGCCTCCCTAGGCCCCACTTCACAAGGAGGGACTCGCACCCGGTCGTCTGAGGGATCGTGGTCTCCTTTGGCTCAAGACCTTCCCTAACCATAATCGCCACCCCCCCACCCCTCCCTAGGGCCCTAGGCTGATGAAAGGCTCGGTATCCTGGTGGGCACATTTCTACGAGGGGATGTCCTCCCTCGTGGCCCAACCAGGTTTCCGTAATACCTACCAGGTCCGGGTCCCCCTCTGACACAAGGTCATGGATGAGGGGGGCTTTTTGTACCACGGACCTGGCGTTGCATAGCATCAGCCTAGGGCCCCGGGTCTGTGGTTCTTGCCCTCCTAGTCTGCGATGGGAGCATGGGAGGTCGGAGTGCGTGACCGCCTGTAGCCAGCGGCCACGGTCCTCCAACCGATGTCCATCCCATCTCCCACCGCCCCTGCCCCTCCCCAAGACCGAATTGATGGAGAATACCTCCGTGGCAACGACCCCCCCTTCCCCCTCCTCCGTTTCTCTACTTCCGCCGGCCGGCCTTATAATTTGGCGTCCCCCCACCTGACTATCCCCTCCCTCCTCCCTGAAACCCCCTAAAATCCGAATTAAAAAATTACAAAGAAACCCCCTGAGCTTGCGCTTCGCCCACCTCTCAGGAGCAATAACTCCATCTTCGAGGTGGGCCCGAGTTAAACTAGGGGGCCAAGCCTGCGAGAGGGCAGAATCTCGCAGGCAAAGGAGGTCACGCCTCGAATACATTTCTAGGGGAACATGGAGGCTGCATAAACCAGGGGAACGTAATTGCAAGTTAATGTTTAGTTAGTTAATTAGTTAGTTAGAAAGAGTCCAGATAAAGTGCAGGTGTAAAGTGGCAGTGTACAGTGCAAATAATAGGAGATGGTAAGTCCATAGAGGTAAATCCATAGGGGTAGGAGGGGTAAAGTCAGATAGTCCAAAAGATAGTCCAAAGAAAGTCCGGCAGATGGGAAAGATCGCAGTTCAGCCCCTTTAAAGGGCCCCATCCATCTGCCCTCTTCAGCCACACAGGCCTCAGTCTGCATTTAGTGCCGTGCAGCTAGATGGTCCACTGCACGGCCTGATGGTAAATGCTGCCATGTGCAGGCTTGGCTTACCTCCTCCAGTCCCATGCACTCACTCCCAGTCCTCCTCGGCCAAAGTTCCACCACTCCACGATCCGGCTGCTTGGCTGCTTGGCCTCCTCTCCTTCCATTCGCTCCTTCACTCCTTCCTTCCGTTTCTATTTCCGTTCCATTCCTTCTTTCTCCTTCTCCTTTCTCTTTCCAATCTCTCCTCTCCTTCTTTCCTTCTTCCTCCTTCCTCCTTTCCATCCCTTCTCCACACGTTTCCTCTCTTCCAATCTCTCCTCTCACATCCTCTCTCCTTCCTCTCACCTCCTCTCTCCGTTCCAGCTTCTCCATCTGCAGCCGTTGTTCGCAGCCGCTCCAGCCCCGGATCAGGTAGGGAACACTCGGGTCGGGGTCGGATGTAGGCTGCACGATCTCCCATCCACTCGTGCAGCCCGATGGAAAATCCTCCCTTCCGCCCGGCCGTTCGCTTGCCTCCAGCGTCACGGCTTCACAGGCCTGCCTCCTCCTACTTCCTGGAAAGCCGGGGACGCGCTAGGCCGAACAGGCCGATTCGGGCCTTCTCCTCGCTCTTCGCCTCGCCGTCACACACTCGGCTCACCCTCCGTCTCCAAAACGGCCCGGTGTGACGACTGGCATGTAGCCTTGCTGGGCCAGCCCTCAGAGATGGTCAGTGAGGGCTGGCGACATTCCCCTGGGGCAAAACAGCCCCCGGCCCCCGCCCTGCCTTCAGAATCGGACCTCCATTCCGCGCATGCGCAAACTATTCTGATATATGCTTGGCTGTAACTACTCAGGGAAATCTCAGATCAACCAATCGACTTGTTTTTTGGTTTCTGCATTCCAGATAGCATTCAGTATGTGTTTCTCGTTCGAATTTGAGCTCTGGATCCAAATTTGCAGTTCCTGGCTAAATTGAGTTCTTTCCTCAATTATGATATATGCTTGGCTGTAACTTCTCAGGGAAAGCTCAGATCAACCAATCGACTTGTTTTTTGGTTTCTGCATTCCAGATAGCATTCACTATGTGTTTCTCGTTCGAATTTGAGCTGTGGATCCAAATTTGCAGTTCCTGGCTAAATTGAGTTCTTTCCTCAATTCTGATATATGCTTGGCTGTAACTTCTCAGGGAAATCTCAGATCAACCAATCGACTTGTTTTTCGGCTTCTGCATCCCAGGTAGCATTCAGTATGTGTTTCTCGTTCGAATTTGAGCTCAGGATCCAAATTTGCAGTTCCTGGCTAAATTGAGTTGTTTCCTCAATTCTGATATATGCTTGGCTGTAACTTCTCAGGGAAAGCTCAGATCAACCAATCGACTTGTGTTTTGGTCTCTGCATTCTAGATAGCATCCAATATGTGTTTCCCGTTCGAATTTAAGCCCTTGGTTCAAATTTGCAGTTCCTGGCTAAATTGAGTTCTTTCCTCAATTCTGATATATGCTTGGCTGTAACTTCTCAGGGAAAGCTCAGATCAACCAATAGACGTGTTTTTTGGTTTTTGCATTCTAGATAGCATCCAATATGTGTTTCCCGTTCGAATATGAGCCCTTGGTTCAAATTTGCAGTTCCTGGCTAAATTGAGTTCTTTCCTCAATTCTGATATATGCTTGGCTGTAACTACTCAGGGAAATCTCAGATCAACCAATCGACTTGTTTTTTGGTTTCTGCATTCCAGATAGCATTCAGTATGTGTTTCTCGTTCGAATTTGAGCTCTGGATCCAAATTTGCAGTTCCTGGCTAAATTGAGTTCTTTCCTCAATTCTGATATATGCTTGGCTGTAACTTCTCAGGGAAAGCTCAGATCAACCAATCGACTTGTTTTTCGACTTCTGCATTCCAGATAGCATTCAGTATGTGTTTCTCGTTCGAATTTGAGCTGTGGATCCAAATTTGCAGTTCCTGGCTAAATTGAGTTCTTACCTCAATTCTGATATATGCTTGGCTGTAACTTCTCAGGGAAAGCTCAGATCAACCAATCGACTTGATTTTCGACTTCTGCATCCCAGGTAGCATTCAGTATGTGTTTCTCGTTCGAATTTGAGCTCAGGATCCAAATTTGCAGTTCCTGGCTAAATTGAGTTGTTTCCTCAATTCTGATATATGCTTGGCTGTAACTTCTCAGGGAAAGCTCAGATCAACCAATCGACTTGTGTTTTGGTCTCTGCATTCCAGATAGCATCCAATATGTGTTTCCCGTTCGAATTTGAGCCCTTGGTTCAAATTTGCAGTTCCTGGCTAAATTGAGTTCTTCCTCAATTCTGATGTATGCTTGGCTGTAACTTCTCAGGGAAAGCTCAGATCAACCAATCGACTTGATTTTCGACTTCTGCATTCCAGATAGCATTCAGTATGTGTTTCTCGTTCGAATTTGAGCTCAGGATCCAAATTTGCAGTTCCTGGCTAAATTGAGTTGTTTCCTCAATTCTGATATATGCTTGGCTGTAACTTCTCAGGGAAAGCTCAGATCAACCAATCGACTTGTGTTTTGGTCTCTGCATTCCAGATAGCATCCAATATGTGTTTCCCGTTCGAATTTGAGCCCTTGGTTCAAATTTGCAGTTCCTGGCTAAATTGAGTTCTTCCTCAATTCTGATGTATGCTTGGCTGTAACTTCTCAGGGAAAGCTCAGATCAACCAATCGACTTGATTTTCGACTTCTGCATTCCAGATAGCATTCAGTATGTGTTTCTTGTTCGAATTTGAGCTCTGGATCCAAATTTGCAGTTCCTGGCTAAATTGAGTTCTTTCCTCAATTCTGATATATGCATGGCTGTAACTTCTCAGGGAAATCTCAGATCAACCAATCGACTTGTTTTTCGGCTTCTGCATCCCAGGTAGCATTCAGTATGTGTTTCTCGTTCGAATTTGAGCTCAGGATCCAAATTTGCAGTTCCTGGCTAAATTGAGTTGTTTCCTCAATTCTGATATATGCTTGGCTGTAACTTCTCAGGGAAAGCTCAGATCAACCAATCGACTTGTTTTTTGGTCTCTGCATTCCAGATAGCATCCAATATGTGTTTCCCGTTCGAATATGAGCCCTTGGTTCAAATTTGCAGTTCCTGGCTAAATTGAGTTCTTTCCTCCATTCTGATATATGCTTGGCTGTAACTACTCAGGGAAATCTCAGATCAACCAATCGACTTGTTTTTTGGTTTCTGCATTCCAGATAGCATTCAGTATGAGTTTCTCGTTCGAATTTGAGCTCTGGATCCAAATTTGCAGTTCCTGGCTAAATTGAGTTCTTTCCTCAATTATGATATATGCTTGGCTGTAACTTCTCAGGGAAAGCTCAGATCAACCAATCGACTTATTTTTTGGTTTCTGCATTCCAGATAGCATTCACTATGTGTTTCTCGTTCGAATTTGAGCTGTGGATCCAAATTTGCAGTTCCTGGCTAAATTGAGTTCTTTCCTCAATTCTGATATATGCTTGGCTGTAACTTCTCAGGGAAATCTCAGATCAACCAATCGACTTGTTTTTCGGCTTCTGCATCCCAGGTAGCATTCAGTATGTGTTTCTCGTTCGAATTTGAGCTCAGGATCCAAATTTGCAGTTCCTGGCTAAATTGAGTTGTTTCCTCAATTCTGATATATGCTTGGCTGTAACTTCTCAGGGAAAGCTCAGATCAACCAATCGACTTGTGTTTTGGTCTCTGCATTCTAGATAGCATCCAATATGTGTTTCCCGTTCGAATTTAAGCCCTTGGTTCAAATTTGCAGTTCCTGGCTAAATTGAGTTCTTTCCTCAATTCTGATATATGCTTGGCTGTAACTTCTCAGGGAAAGCTCAGATCAACCAATAGACGTGTTTTTTGGTTTCTGCATTCCAGATAGCATCCAATATGTGTTTCCCGTTCGAATATGAGCCCTTGGTTCAAATTTGCAGTTCCTGGCTAAATTGAGTTCTTTCCTCAATTCTGATATATGCTTGGCTGTAACTACTCAGGGAAAGCTCAGATCAACCAATCGACTTGTTTTTTGGTTTCTGCATTCCAGATAGCATTCACTATGTGTTTCTCGTTCGAATTTGAGCTCTGGATCCAAATTTGCAGTTCCTGGCTAAATTGAGTTCTTTCCTCAATTCTGATATATGCTTGGCTGTAACTTCTCAGGGAAATCTCAGATCAACCAATCGACTTGTTTTTCGGCTTCTTCATCCCAGGTAGCATTCAGTATGTGTTTCTCGTTCGAATTTGAGCTCAGGATCCAAATTTGCAGTTCCTGGCTAAATTGAGTTGTTTCCTCAATTCTGATATATGCTTGGCTGTAACTTCTCAGGGAAAGCTCAGATCAACCAATCGACTTGTTTTTTGGTCTCTGCATTCCAGATAGCATCCAATATGTGTTTCCCGTTCGAATATGAGCCCTTGGTTCAAATTTGCAGTTCCTGGCTAAATTGAGTTCTTTCCTCCATTCTGATATATGCTTGGCTGTAAGTACTCAGGGAAATCTCAGATCAACCAATCGACTTGTTTTTTGGTTTCTGCATTCCAGATAGCATTCAGTATGTGTTTCTCGTTCGAATTTGAGCTCTGGATCCAAATTTGCAGTTCCTGGCTAAATTGAGTTCTTTCCTCAATTATGATATATGCTTGGCTGTAACTTCTCAGGGAAAGCTCAGATCAACCAATCGACTTGTTTTTTGGTTTCTGCATTCCAGATAGCATTCACTATGTGTTTCTCGTTCGAATTTGAGCTCTGGATCCAAATTTGCAGTTCCTGGCTAAATTGAGTTCTTTCCTCAATTCTGATATATGCTTGGCTGTAACTTCTCAGGGAAATCTCAGATCAACCAATCGACTTGTTTTTCGGCTTCTGCATCCCAGGTAGCATTCAGTATGTGTTTCTCGTTCGAATTTGAGCTGTGGATCCAAATTTGCAGTTCCTGGCTAAATTGAGTTCTTACCTCAATTCTGATATATGCTTGGCTGTAACTTCTCAGGGAAAGCTCAGATCAACCAATCGACTTGTGTTTTGGTTTCTGCATTCCAGATAGCATTCACTATGTGTTTCTCGTTCGAATTTGAGCTCTGGATCCAAATTTGCAGTTCCTGTCTAAATTGAGTTCTTTCCTCAATTCTGATATATGCTTGGCTGTAACTTCTCAGGGAAATCTCAGATCAACCAATCGACTTGTTTTTCGGCTTCTGCATCCCAGGTAGCATTCAGTATGTGTTTCTCGTTCGAATTTGAGCTGTGGATCCAAATTTGCAGTTCCTGGCTAAATTGAGTTCTTACCTCAATTCTGATATATGCTTGGCTGTAACTTCTCAGGGAAAGCTCAGATCAACCAATCGACTTGTGTTTTGGTCTCTGCATTCCAGATAGCATCCAATATGTGTTTCCCGTTCGAATTTGACCCCTTGGTTCAAATTTGCAGTTCCTGGCTAAATTGAGTTCTTTCCTCAATTCTGATGTATGCTTGGCTGTAACTTCTCAGGGAAAGCTCAGATCAACCAATCGACTTGATTTTCGACTTCTGCATCCCAGGTAGCATTCAGTATGTGTTTCTCGTTCGAATTTGAGCTCAGGATCCAAATTTGCAGTTCCTGGCTAAATTGAGTTGTTTCCTCAATTCTGATATATGCTTGGCTGTAACTTCTCAGGGAAAGCTCAGATCAACCAATCGACTTGTGTTTTGGTCTCTGCATTCCAGATAGCATCCAATATGTGTTTCCCGTTCGAATTTGAGCCCTTGGTTCAAATTTGCAGTTCCTGGCTAAATTGAGTTCTTTCCTCAATTCTGATGTATGCTTGGCTGTAACTTCTCAGGGAAAGCTCAGATCAACCAATCGACTTGATTTTCGACTTCTGCATTCCAGATAGCATTCAGTATGTGTTTCTCGTTCGAATTTGAGCTCTGGATCCAAATTTGCAGTTCCTGGCTAAATTGAGTTGTTTCCTCAATTCTGATATATGCTTGGCTGTAACTTCTCAGGGAAAGCTCAGATCAACCAATAGACGTGTTTTTTGGTTTTTGCATTCCAGATAGCATCCAATATGTGTTTCCCGTTCGAATATGAGCCCTTGGTTCAAATTTGCAGTTCCTGGCTAAATTGAGTTCTTTCCTCAATTCTGATATATGCTTGGCTGTAACTACTCAGGGAAATCTCAGATCAACCAATCGACTTGTTTTTTGGTTTCTGCATTCCAGATAGCATTCAGTATGTGTTTCTCGTTCGAATTTGAGCTCTGGATCCAAATTTGCAGTTCCTGGCTAAATTGAGTTCTTTCCTCAATTCTGATATATGCTTGGCTGTAACTTCTCAGGGAAAGCTCAGATCAACCAATCGACTTGTTTTTCGACTTCTGCATTCCAGATAGCATTCAGTATGTGTTTCTCGTTCGAATTTGAGCTGTGGATCCAAATTTGCAGTTCCTGGCTAAATTGAGTTCTTACCTCAATTCTGATATATGCTTGGCTGTAACTTCTCAGGGAAAGCTCAGATCAACCAATCGACTTGATTTTCGACTTCTGCATCCCAGGTAGCATTCAGTATGTGTTTCTCGTTCGAATTTGAGCTCAGGATCCAAATTTGCAGTTCCTGGCTAAATTGAGTTGTTTCCTCAATTCTGATATATGCTTGGCTGTAACTTCTCAGGGAAAGCTCAGATCAACCAATCGACTTGTGTTTTGGTCTCTGCATTCCAGATAGCATCCAATATGTGTTTCCCGTTCGAATTTGAGCCCTTGGTTCAAATTTGCAGTTCCTGGCTAAATTGAGTTGTTCCTCAATTCTGATGTATGCTTGGCTGTAACTTCTCAGGGAAAGCTCAGATCAACCAATCGACTTGATTTTCGACTTCTGCATTCCAGATAGCATTCAGTATGTGTTTCTCATTCGAATTTGAGCTCTGGATCCAAATTTGCAGTTCCTGGCTAAATTGAGTTCTTTCCTCAATTCTGATATATGCTTGGCTGTAACTTCTCAGGGAAATCTCAGATCAACCAATCGACTTGTTTTTCGGCTTCTGCATCCCAGGTAGCATTCAGTATGTGTTTCTCGTTCGAATTTGAGCTCAGGATCCAAATTTGCAGTTCCTGGCTAAATTGAGTTGTTTCCTCAATTCTGATATATGCTTGGCTGTAACTTCTCAGGGAAAGCTCAGATCAACCAATCGACTTGTGTTTTGGTCTCTGCATTCTAGATAGCATCCAATATGTGTTTCCCGTTCGAATTTAAGCCCTTGGTTCAAATTTGCAGTTCCTGGCTAAATTGAGTTCTTTCCTCAATTCTGATATATGCTTGGCTGTAACTTCTCAGGGAAAGCTCAGATCAACCAATAGACGTGTTTTTTGGTTTCTGCATTCCAGATAGCATCCAATATGTGTTTCCCGTTCGAATATGAGCCCTTGGTTCAAATTTGCAGTTCCTGGCTAAATTGAGTTCTTTCCTCAATTCTGATATATGCTTGGCTGTAACTACTCAGGGAAATCTCAGATCAACCAATCGACTTGTTTTTTGGTTTCTGCATTCCAGATAGCATTCAGTATGTGTTTCTCGTTCGAATTTGAGCTCTGGATCCAAATTTGCAGTTCCTGGCTAAATTGAGTTCTTTCCTCAATTCTGATATATGCTTGGCTGTAACTTCTCAGGGAAAGCTCAGATCAACCAATCGACTTGTTTTTTGGTTTCTGCATTCCAGATAGCATTCACTATGTGTTTCTCGTTCGAATTTGAGCTCTGGATCCAAATTTGCAGTTCCTGGCTAAATTGAGTTCTTTCCTCAATTCTGATATATGCTTGGCTGTAACTTCTCAGGGAAATCTCAGATCAACCAATCGACTTGTTTTTCGGCTTCTTCATCCCAGGTAGCATTCAGTATGTGTTTCTCGTTCGAATTTGAGCTCAGGATCCAAATTTGCAGTTCCTGGCTAAATTGAGTTGTTTCCTCAATTCTGATATATGCTTGGCTGTAACTTCTCAGGGAAAGCTCAGATCAACCAATCGACTTGTGTTTTGGTCTCTGCATTCTAGATAGCATCCAATATGTGTTTCCCGTTCGAATTTAAGCCCTTGGTTCAAATTTGCAGTTCCTGGCTAAATTGAGTTCTTTCCTCAATTCTGATATATGCTTGGCTGTAACTTCTCAGGGAAAGCTCAGATCAACCAATAGACGTGTTTTTTGGTTTCTGCATTCCAGATAGCATCCAATATGTGTTTCCCGTTCGAATATGAGCCCTTGGTTCAAATTTGCAGTTCCTGGCTAAATTGAGTTCTTTCCTCAATTCTGATATATGCTTGGCTGTAACTTCTCAGGGAAAGCTCAGATCAACCAATAGACGTGTTTTTTGGTTTCTGCATTCCAGATAGCATCCAATATGTGTTTCCCGTTCGAATATGAGCCCTTGGTTCAAATTTGCAGTTCCTGGCTAAATTGAGTTCTTTCCTCAATTCTGATATATGCTTGGCTGTAACTACTCAGGGAAATCTCAGATCAACCAATCGACTTGTTTTTTGGTTTCTGCATTCCAGATAGCATTCAGTATGTGTTTCTCGTTCGAATTTGAGCTCTGGATCCAAATTTGCAGTTCCTGGCTAAATTGAGTTCTTTCCTCAATTCTGATATATGCTTGGCCTTAACTTCTCAGGGAAAGCTCAGATCAACCAATCGACTTGTTTTTTGGTTTCTGCATTCCAGATAGCATTCACTATGTGTTTCTCGTTCGAATTTGAGCTCTGGATCCAAATTTGCAGTTCCTGGCTAAATTGAGTTCTTTCCTCAATTCTGATATATGCTTGGCTGTAACTTCTCAGGGAAATCTCAGATCAACCAATCGACTTGTTTTTCGGCTTCTTCATCCCAGGTAGCATTCAGTATGTGTTTCTCGTTCGAATTTGAGCTCAGGATCCAAATTTGCAGTTCCTGGCTAAATTGAGTTGTTTCCTCAATTCTGATATATGCTTGGCTGTAACTTCTCAGGGAAAGCTCAGATCAACCAATCGACTTGTGTTTTGGTCTCTGCATTCTAGATAGCATCCAATATGTGTTTCCCGTTCGAATTTAAGCCCTTGGTTCAAATTTGCAGTTCCTGGCTAAATTGAGTTCTTTCCTCAATTCTGATATATGCTTGGCTGTAACTTCTCAGGGAAAGCTCAGATCAACCAATAGACGTGTTTTTTGGTTTCTGCATTCCAGATAGCATCCAATATGTGTTTCCCGTTCGAATATGAGCCCTTGGTTCAAATTTGCAGTTCCTGGCTAAATTGAGTTCTTTCCTCAATTCTGATATATGCTTGGCTGTAACTACTCAGGGAAATCTCAGATCAACCAATCGACTTGTTTTTTGGTTTCTGCATTCCAGATAGCATTCAGTATGTGTTTCTCGTTCGAATTTGAGCTCTGGATCCAAATTTGCAATTCCTGGCTAAATTGAGTTCTTTCCTCAATTCTGATATATGCTTGGCTGTAACTTCTCAGGGAAAGCTCAGATCAACCAATCGACTTGTTTTTTGGTTTCTGCATTCCAGATAGCATTCAGTATGTGTTTCTCGTTCGAATTTGAGCTCTGGATCCAAATTTGCAGTTCCTGGCTAAATTGAGTTCTTTCCTCAATTCTGATATATGCTTTGCTGTAACTTCTCAGGGAAATCTCAGATCAACCAATCGACTTGTTTTTCGGCTTCTTCATCCCAGGTAGCATTCAGTATGTGTTTCTCGTTCGAATTTGAGCTCAGGATCCAAATTTGCAGTTCCTGGCTAAATTGAGTTGTTTCCTCAATTCTGATATATGCTTGGCTGTCACTTCTCAGGGAAAGCTCAGATCAACCAATCGACTTGTTTTTTGGTCTCTGCATTCCAGATAGCATCCAATATGTGTTTCCCGTTCGAATATGAGCCCTTGGTTCAAATTTGCAGTTCCTGGCTAAATTGAGTTCTTTCCTCCATTCTGATATATGCTTGGCTGTAACTACTCAGGGAAATCTCAGATCAACCAATCGACTTGTTTTTTGGTTTCTGCATTCCAGATAGCATTCAGTATGTGTTTCTCGTTCGAATTTGAGCTCTGGATCCAAATTTGCAGTTCCTGGCTAAATTGAGTTCTTTCCTCAATTATGATATATGCTTGGCTGTAACTTCTCAGGGAAAGCTCAGATCAACCAATCGACTTGTTTTTTGGTTTCTGCATTCCAGATAGCATTCACTATGTGTTTCTCGTTCGAATTTGAGCTCTGGATCCAAATTTGCAGTTCCTGGCTAAATTGAGTTCTTTCCTCAATTCTGATATATGCTTGGCTGTAACTTCTCAGGGAAATCTCAGATCAACCAATCGACTTGTTTTTCGGCTTCTGCATCCCAGGTAGCATTCAGTATGTGTTTCTCGTTCGAATTTGAGCTGTGGATCCAAATTTGCAGTTCCTGGCTAAATTGAGTTCTTACCTCAATTCTGATATATGCTTGGCTGTAACTTCTCAGGGAAAGCTCAGATCAACCAATCGACTTGTGTTTTGGTCTCTGCATTCCAGATAGCATCCAATATGTGTTTCCCGTTCGAATTTGAGCCCTTGGTTCAAATTTGCAGTTCCTGGCTAAATTGAGTTCTTTCCTCAATTCTGATGTATGCTTGGCTGTAACTTCTCAGGGAAAGCTCAGATCAACCAATCGACTTGATTTTCGACTTCTGCATCCCAGGTAGCATTCAGTATGTGTTTCTCGTTCGAATTTGAGCTCAGGATCCAAATTTGCAGTTCCTGGCTAAATTGAGTTGTTTCCTCAATTCTGATATATGCTTGGCTGTAACTTCTCAGGGAAAGCTCAGATCAACCAATCGACTTGTGTTTTGGTCTCTGCATTCCAGATAGCATCCAATATGTGTTTCCCGTTCGAATTTGAGCCCTTGGTTCAAATTTGCAGTTCCTGGCTAAATTGAGTTCTTTCCTCAATTCTGATGTATGCTTGGCTGTAACTTCTCAGGGAAAGCTCAGATCAACCAATCGACTTGATTTTCGACTTCTGCATTCCAGATAGCATTCAGTATGTGTTTCTCGTTCGAATTTGAGCTCTGGATCCAAATTTGCAGTTCCTGGCTAAATTGAGTTGTTTCCTCAATTCTGATATATGCTTGGCTGTAACTACTCAGGGAAAGCTCAGATCAACCAATAGACGTGTTTTTTGGTTTTTGCATTCCAGATAGCATCCAATATGTGTTTCCCGTTCGAATATGAGCCCTTGGTTCAAATTTGCAGTTCCTGGCTAAATTGAGTTCTTTCCTCAATTCTGATATATGCTTGGCTGTAACTACTCAGGGAAATCTCAGATCAACCAATCGACTTGTTTTTTGGTTTCTGCATTCCAGATAGCATTCAGTATGTGTTTCTCGTTCGAATTTGAGCTCTGGATCCAAATTTGCAGTTCCTGGCTAAATTGAGTTCTTTCCTCAATTCTGATATATGCTTGGCTGTAACTTCTCAGGGAAAGCTCAGATCAACCAATCGACTTGTTTTTCGACTTCTGCATTCCAGATAGCATTCAGTATGTGTTTCTCGTTCGAATTTGAGCTGTGGATCCAAATTTGCAGTTCCTGGCTAAATTGAGTTCTTACCTCAATTCTGATATATGCTTGGCTGTAACTTCTCAGGGAAAGCTCAGATCAACCAATCGACTTGATTTTCGACTTCTGCATCCCAGGTAGCATTCAGTATGTGTTTCTCGTTCGAATTTGAGCTCAGGATCCAAATTTGCAGTTCCTGGCTAAATTGAGTTGTTTCCTCAATTCTGATATATGCTTGGCTGTAACTTCTCAGGGAAAGCTCAGATCAACCAATCGACTTGTGTTTTGGTCTCTGCATTCCAGATAGCATCCAATATGTGTTTCCCGTTCGAATTTGAGCCCTTGGTTCAAATTTGCAGTTCCTGGCTAAATTGAGTTGTTCCTCAATTCTGATGTATGCTTGGCTGTAACTTCTCAGGGAAAGCTCAGATCAACCAATCGACTTGATTTTCGACTTCTGCATTCCAGATAGCATTCAGTATGTGTTTCTCATTCGAATTTGAGCTCTGGATCCAAATTTGCAGTTCCTGGCTAAATTGAGTTCTTTCCTCAATTCTGATATATGCTTGGCTGTAACTTCTCAGGGAAATCTCAGATCAACCAATCGACTTGTTTTTCGGCTTCTGCATCCCAGGTAGCATTCAGTATGTGTTTCTCGTTCGAATTTGAGCTCAGGATCCAAATTTGCAGTTCCTGGCTAAATTGAGTTGTTTCCTCAATTCTGATATATGCTTGGCTGTAACTTCTCAGGGAAAGCTCAGATCAACCAATCGACTTGTGTTTTGGTCTCTGCATTTTAGATAGCATCCAATATGTGTTTCCCGTTCGAATTTAAGCCCTTGGTTCAAATTTGCAGTTCCTGGCTAAATTGAGTTCTTTCCTCAATTCTGATATATGCTTGGCTGTAACTTCTCAGGGAAAGCTCAGATCAACCAATAGACGTGTTTTTTGGTTTCTGCATTCCAGATAGCATCCAATATGTGTTTCCCGTTCGAATATGAGCCCTTGGTTCAAATTTGCAGTTCCTGGCTAAATTGAGTTCTTTCCTCAATTCTGATATATGCTTGGCTGTAACTACTCAGGGAAATCTCAGATCAACCAATCGACTTGTTTTTTGGTTTCTGCATTCCAGATAGCATTCAGTATGTGTTTCTCGTTCGAATTTGAGCTCTGGATCCAAATTTGCAGTTCCTGGCTAAATTGAGTTCTTTCCTCAATTCTGATATATGCTTGGCTGTAACTTCTCAGGGAAAGCTCAGATCAACCAATCGACTTGTTTTTTGGTTTCTGCATTCCAGATAGCATTCACTATGTGTTTCTCGTTCGAATTTGAGCTCTGGATCCAAATTTGCAGTTCCTGGCTAAATTGAGTTCTTTCCTCAATTCTGATATATGCTTGGCTGTAACTTCTCAGGGAAATCTCAGATCAACCAATCGACTTGTTTTTCGGCTTCTTCATCCCAGGTAGCATTCAGTATGTGTTTCTCGTTCGAATTTGAGCTCAGGATCCAAATTTGCAGTTCCTGGCTAAATTGAGTTGTTTCCTCAATTCTGATAT
The DNA here is from genome assembly GCA_039707465.1 of Rhabdophis nuchalis. Classification (NCBI taxonomy): domain Eukaryota; kingdom Metazoa; phylum Chordata; class Lepidosauria; order Squamata; family Natricidae; genus Rhabdophis; species Rhabdophis nuchalis. The sequence continues at coordinate 17,733,115 of CM077653.1, forward strand.
ATGCTTGGCTGTAACTTCTCAGGGAAAGCTCAGATCAACCAATCGACTTGTGTTTTGGTCTCTGCATTCTAGATAGCATCCAATATGTGTTTCCCGTTCGAATTTAAGCCCTTGGTTCAAATTTGCAGTTCCTGGCTAAATTGAGTTCTTTCCTCAATTCTGATATATGCTTGGCTGTAACTTCTCAGGGAAAGCTCAGATCAACCAATAGACGTGTTTTTTGGTTTCTGCATTCCAGATAGCATCCAATATGTGTTTCCCGTTCGAATATGAGCCCTTGGTTCAAATTTGCAGTTCCTGGCTAAATTGAGTTCTTTCCTCAATTCTGATATATGCTTGGCTGTAACTTCTCAGGGAAAGCTCAGATCAACCAATAGACGTGTTTTTTGGTTTCTGCATTCCAGATAGCATCCAATATGTGTTTCCCGTTCGAATATGAGCCCTTGGTTCAAATTTGCAGTTCCTGGCTAAATTGAGTTCTTTCCTCAATTCTGATATATGCTTGGCTGTAACTACTCAGGGAAATCTCAGATCAACCAATCGACTTGTTTTTTGGTTTCTGCATTCCAGATAGCATTCAGTATGTGTTTCTTGTTCGAATTTGAGCTCTGGATCCAAATTTGCAGTTCCTGGCTAAATTGAGTTCTTTCCTCAATTCTGATATATGCTTGGCTGTAACTTCTCAGGGAAAGCTCAGATCAACCAATCGACTTGTTTTTTGGTTTCTGCATTCCAGATAGCATTCACTATGTGTTTCTCGTTCGAATTTGAGCTCTGGATCCAAATTTGCAGTTCCTGGCTAAATTGAGTTCTTTCCTCAATTCTGATATATGCTTGGCTGTAACTTCTCAGGGAAATCTCAGATCAACCAATCGACTTGTTTTTCGGCTTCTTCATCCCAGGTAGCATTCAGTATGTGTTTCTCGTTCGAATTTGAGCTCAGGATCCAAATTTGCAGTTCCTGGCTAAATTGAGTTGTTTCCTCAATTCTGATATATGCTTGGCTGTAACTTCTCAGGGAAAGCTCAGATCAACCAATCGACTTGTGTTTTGGTCTCTGCATTCTAGATAGCATCCAATATGTGTTTCCCGTTCGAATTTAAGCCCTTGGTTCAAATTTGCAGTTCCTGGCTAAATTGAGTTCTTTCCTCAATTCTGATATATGCTTGGCTGTAACTTCTCAGGGAAAGCTCAGATCAACCAATAGACGTGTTTTTTGGTTTCTGCATTCCAGATAGCATCCAATATGTGTTTCCCGTTCGAATATGAGCCCTTGGTTCAAATTTGCAGTTCCTGGCTAAATTGAGTTCTTTCCTCAATTCTGATATATGCTTGGCTGTAACTACTCAGGGAAATCTCAGATCAACCAATCGACTTGTTTTTTGGTTTCTGCATTCCAGATAGCATTCAGTATGTGTTTCTCGTTCGAATTTGAGCTCTGGATCCAAATTTGCAATTCCTGGCTAAATTGAGTTCTTTCCTCAATTCTGATATATGCTTGGCTGTAACTTCTCAGGGAAAGCTCAGATCAACCAATCGACTTGTTTTTTGGTTTCTGCATTCCAGATAGCATTCAGTATGTGTTTCTCGTTCGAATTTGAGCTCTGGATCCAAATTTGCAGTTCCTGGCTAAATTGAGTTCTTTCCTCAATTCTGATATATGCTTTGCTGTAACTTCTCAGGGAAATCTCAGATCAACCAATCGACTTGTTTTTCGGCTTCTTCATCCCAGGTAGCATTCAGTATGTGTTTCTCGTTCGAATTTGAGCTCAGGATCCAAATTTGCAGTTCCTGGCTAAATTGAGTTGTTTCCTCAATTCTGATATATGCTTGGCTGTCACTTCTCAGGGAAAGCTCAGATCAACCAATCGACTTGTTTTTTGGTCTCTGCATTCCAGATAGCATCCAATATGTGTTTCCCGTTCGAATATGAGCCCTTGGTTCAAATTTGCAGTTCCTGGCTAAATTGAGTTCTTTCCTCCATTCTGATATATGCTTGGCTGTAACTACTCAGGGAAATCTCAGATCAACCAATCGACTTGTTTTTTGGTTTCTGCATTCCAGATAGCATTCAGTATGTGTTTCTCGTTCGAATTTGAGCTCTGGATCCAAATTTGCAGTTCCTGGCTAAATTGAGTTCTTTCCTCAATTATGATATATGCTTGGCTGTAACTTCTCAGGGAAAGCTCAGATCAACCAATCGACTTGTTTTTTGGTTTCTGCATTCCAGATAGCATTCACTATGTGTTTCTCGTTCGAATTTGAGCTCTGGATCCAAATTTGCAGTTCCTGGCTAAATTGAGTTCTTTCCTCAATTCTGATATATGCTTGGCTGTAACTTCTCAGGGAAATCTCAGATCAACCAATCGACTTGTTTTTCGGCTTCTGCATCCCAGGTAGCATTCAGTATGTGTTTCTCGTTCGAATTTGAGCTGTGGATCCAAATTTGCAGTTCCTGGCTAAATTGAGTTCTTACCTCAATTCTGATATATGCTTGGCTGTAACTTCTCAGGGAAAGCTCAGATCAACCAATAGACGTGTTTTTTGGTTTCTGCATTCCAGATAGCATCCAATATGTGTTTCCCGTTCGAATATGAGCCCTTGGTTCAAATTTGCAGTTCCTGGCTAAATTGAGTTCTTTCCTCAATTCTGATATATGCTTGGCTGTAACTACTCAGGGAAATCTCAGATCAACCAATCGACTTGTTTTTTGGTTTCTGCATTCCAGATAGCATTCAGTATGTGTTTCTCGTTCGAATTTGAGCTCTGGATCCAAATTTGCAGTTCCTGGCTAAATTGAGTTCTTTCCTCAATTCTGATATATGCTTGGCTGTAACTTCTCAGGGAAAGCTCAGATCAACCAATCGACTTGTTTTTTGGTTTCTGCATTCCAGATAGCATTCACTATGTGTTTCTCGTTCGAATTTGAGCTCTGGATCCAAATTTGCAGTTCCTGGCTAAATTGAGTTCTTTCCTCAATTCTGATATATGCTTGGCTGTAACTTCTCAGGGAAATCTCAGATCAACCAATCGACTTGTTTTTCGGCTTCTTCATCCCAGGTAGCATTCAGTATGTGTTTCTCGTTCAAATTTGAGCTCAGGATCCAAATTTGCAGTTCCTGGCTAAATTGAGTTGTTTCCTCAATTCTGATATATGCTTGGCTGTAACTTCTCAGGGAAAGCTCAGATCAACCAATCGACTTGTGTTTTGGTCTCTGCATTCTAGATAGCATCCAATATGTGTTTCCCGTTCGAATTTAAGCCCTTGGTTCAAATTTGCAGTTCCTGGCTAAATTGAGTTCTTTCCTCAATTCTGATATATGCTTGGCTGTAACTTCTCAGGGAAAGCTCAGATCAACCAATCGACTTGTGTTTTGGTCTCTGCATTCTAGATAGCATCCAATATGTGTTTCCCGTTCGAATTTAAGCCCTTGGTTCAAATTTGCAGTTCCTGGCTAAATTGAGTTCTTTCCTCAATTCTGATATATGCTTGGCTGTAACTTCTCAGGGAAAGCTCAGATCAACCAATAGACGTGTTTTTTGGTTTCTGCATTCCAGATAGCATCCAATATGTGTTTCCCGTTCGAATATGAGCCCTTGGTTCAAATTTGCAGTTCCTGGCTAAATTGAGTTCTTTCCTCAATTCTGATATATGCTTGGCTGTAACTACTCAGGGAAATCTCAGATCAACCAATCGACTTGTTTTTTGGTTTCTGCATTCCAGATAGCATTCAGTATGTGTTTCTCGTTCGAATTTGAGCTCTGGATCCAAATTTGCAATTCCTGGCTAAATTGAGTTCTTTCCTCAATTCTGATATATGCTTGGCTGTAACTTCTCAGGGAAAGCTCAGATCAACCAATCGACTTGTTTTTTGGTTTCTGCATTCCAGATAGCATTCACTATGTGTTTCTCGTTCGAATTTGAGCTCTGGATCCAAATTTGCAGTTCCTGGCTAAATTGAGTTCTTTCCTCAATTCTGATATATGCTTGGCTGTAACTTCTCAGGGAAATCTCAGATCAACCAATCGACTTGTTTTTCGGCTTCTTCATCCCAGGTAGCATTCAGTATGTGTTTCTCGTTCGAATTTGAGCTCAGGATCCAAATTTGCAGTTCCTGGCTAAATTGAGTTGTTTCCTCAATTCTGATATATGCTTGGCTGTCACTTCTCAGGGAAAGCTCAGATCAACCAATCGACTTGTTTTTTGGTCTCTGCATTCCAGATAGCATCCAATATGTGTTTCCCGTTCGAATATGAGCCCTTGGTTCAAATTTGCAGTTCCTGGCTAAATTGAGTTCTTTCCTCCATTCTGATATATGCTTGGCTGTAACTACTCAGGGAAATCTCAGATCAACCAATCGACTTGTTTTTTGGTTTCTGCATTCCAGATAGCATTCAGTATGTGTTTCTCGTTCGAATTTGAGCTCTGGATCCAAATTTGCAGTTCCTGGCTAAATTGAGTTCTTTCCTCAATTATGATATATGCTTGGCTGTAACTTCTCAGGGAAAGCTCAGATCAACCAATCGACTTGTTTTTTGGTTTCTGCATTCCAGATAGCATTCACTATGTGTTTCTCGTTCGAATTTGAGCTCTGGATCCAAATTTGCAGTTCCTGGCTAAATTGAGTTCTTTCCTCAATTCTGATATATGCTTGGCTGTAACTTCTCAGGGAAATCTCAGATCAACCAATCGACTTGTTTTTCGGCTTCTGCATCCAAGGTAGCATTCAGTATGTGTTTCTCGTTCGAATTTGAGCTGTGGATCCAAATTTGCAGTTCCTGGCTAAATTGAGTTCTTACCTCAATTCTGATATATGCTTGGCTGTAACTTCTCAGGGAAAGCTCAGATCAACCAATAGACGTGTTTTTTGGTTTCTGCATTCCAGATAGCATCCAATATGTGTTTCCCGTTCGAATATGAGCCCTTGGTTCAAATTTGCAGTTCCTGGCTAAATTGAGTTCTTTCCTCAATTCTGATATATGCTTGGCTGTAACTACTCAGGGAAATCTCAGATCAACCAATCGACTTGTTTTTTGGTTTCTGCATTCCAGATAGCATTCAGTATGTGTTTCTCGTTCGAATTTGAGCTCTGGATCCAAATTTGCAGTTCCTGGCTAAATTGAGTTCTTTCCTCAATTCTGATATATGCTTGGCTGTAACTTCTCAGGGAAAGCTCAGATCAACCAATCGACTTGTTTTTTGGTTTCTGCATTCCAGATAGCATTCACTATGTGTTTCTCGTTCGAATTTGAGCTCTGGATCCAAATTTGCAGTTCCTGGCTAAATTGAGTTCTTTCCTCAATTCTGATATATGCTTGGCTGTAACTTCTCAGGGAAATCTCAGATCAACCAATCGACTTGTTTTTCGGCTTCTTCATCCCAGGTAGCATTCAGTATGTGTTTCTCGTTCGAATTTGAGCTCAGGATCCAAATTTTAGTTCCTGGCTAAATTGAGTTGTTTCCTCAATTCTGATATATGCTTGGCTGTAACTTCTCAGGGAAAGCTCAGATCAACCAATCGACTTGTGTTTTGGTCTCTGCATTCTAGATAGCATCCAATATGTGTTTCCCGTTCGAATTTAAGCCCTTGGTTCAAATTTGCAGTTCCTGGCTAAATTGAGTTCTTTCCTCAATTCTGATATATGCTTGGCTGTAACTTCTCAGGGAAAGCTCAGATCAACCAATAGACGTGTTTTTTGGTTTCTGCATTCCAGATAGCATCCAATATGTGTTTCCCGTTCGAATATGAGCCCTTGGTTCAAATTTGCAGTTCCTGGCTAAATTGAGTTCTTTCCTCAATTCTGATATATGCTTGGCTGTAACTACTCAGGGAAATCTCAGATCAACCAATCGACTTGTTTTTTGGTTTCTGCATTCCAGATAGCATTCAGTATGTGTTTCTCGTTCGAATTATCGCTCTGGATCCAAATTTGCAATTCCTGGCTAAATTGAGTTCTTTCCTCAATTCTGATATATGCTTGGCTGTAACTTCTCAGGGAAAGCTCAGATCAACCAATCGACTTGTTTTTTGGTTTCTGCATTCCAGATAGCATTCACTATGTGTTTCTCGTTCGAATTTGAGCTCTGGATCCAAATTTGCAGTTCCTGGCTAAATTGAGTTCTTTCCTCAATTCTGATATATGCTTGGCTGTAACTTCTCAGGGAAATCTCAGATCAACCAATCGACTTGTTTTTCGGCTTCTGCATCCCAGGTAGCATTCAGTATGTGTTTCTCGTTCGAATTTGAGCTGTGGATCCAAATTTGCAGTTCCTGGCTAAATTGAGTTCTTACCTCAATTCTGATATATGCTTGGCTGTAACTTCTCAGGGAAAGCTCAGATCAACCAATAGACGTGTTTTTTGGTTTCTGCATTCCAGATAGCATCCAATATGTGTTTCCCGTTCGAATATGAGCCCTTGGTTCAAATTTGCAGTTCCTGGCTAAATTGAGTTCTTTCCTCAATTCTGATATATGCTTGGCTGTAACTACTCAGGGAAATCTCAGATCAACCAATCGACTTGTTTTTTGGTTTCTGCATTCCAGATAGCATTCAGTATGTGTTTCTCGTTCGAATTTGAGCTCTGGATCCAAATTTGCAGTTCCTGGCTAAATTGAGTTCTTTCCTCAATTCTGATATATGCTTGGCTGTAACTTCTCAGGGAAAGCTCAGATCAACCAATCGACTTGTTTTTTGGTTTCTGCATTCCAGATAGCATTCACTATGTGTTTCTCGTTCGAATTTGAGCTCTGGATCCAAATTTGCAGTTCCTGGCTAAATTGAGTTCTTTCCTCAATTCTGATATATGCTTGGCTGTAACTTCTCAGGGAAATCTCAGATCAACCAATCGACTTGTTTTTCGGCTTCTTCATCCCAGGTAGCATTCAGTATGTGTTTCTCGTTCAAATTTGAGCTCAGGATCCAAATTTGCAGTTCCTGGCTAAATTGAGTTGTTTCCTCAATTCTGATATATGCTTGGCTGTAACTTCTCAGGGAAAGCTCAGATCAACCAATCGACTTGTGTTTTGGTCTCTGCATTCTAGATAGCATCCAATATGTGTTTCCCGTTCGAATTTAAGCCCTTGGTTCAAATTTGCAGTTCCTGGCTAAATTGAGTTCTTTCCACAATTCTGATATATGCTTGGCTGTAACTTCTCAGGGAAAGCTCAGATCAACCAATCGACTTGTGTTTTGGTCTCTGCATTCTAGATAGCATCCAATATGTGTTTCCCGTTCGAATTTAAGCCCTTGGTTCAAATTTGCAGTTCCTGGCTAAATTGAGTTCTTTCCTCAATTCTGATATATGCTTGGCTGTAACTTCTCAGGGAAAGCTCAGATCAACCAATAGACGTGTTTTTTGGTTTCTGCATTCCAGATAGCATCCAATATGTGTTTCCCGTTCGAATATGAGCCCTTGGTTCAAATTTGCAGTTCCTGGCTAAATTGAGTTCTTTCCTCAATTCTGATATATGCTTGGCTGTAACTACTCAGGGAAATCTCAGATCAACCAATCGACTTGTTTTTTGGTTTCTGCATTCCAGATAGCATTCAGTATGTGTTTCTCGTTCGAATTTGAGCTCTGGATCCAAATTTGCAATTCCTGGCTAAATTGAGTTCTTTCCTCAATTCTGATATATGCTTGGCTGTAACTTCTCAGGGAAAGCTCAGATCAACCAATCGACTTGTTTTTTGGTTTCTGCATTCCAGATAGCATTCACTATGTGTTTCTCGTTCGAATTTGAGCTCTGGATCCAAATTTGCAGTTCCTGGCTAAATTGAGTTCTTTCCTCAATTCTGATATATGCTTGGCTGTAACTTCTCAGGGAAATCTCAGATCAACCAATCGACTTGTTTTTCGGCTTCTTCATCCCAGGTAGCATTCAGTATGTGTTTCTCGTTCGAATTTGAGCTCAGGATCCAAATTTGCAGTTCCTGGCTAAATTGAGTTGTTTCCTCAATTCTGATATATGCTTGGCTGTCACTTCTCAGGGAAAGCTCAGATCAACCAATCGACTTGTTTTTTGGTCTCTGCATTCCAGATAGCATCCAATATGTGTTTCCCGTTCGAATATGAGCCCTTGGTTCAAATTTGCAGTTCCTGGCTAAATTGAGTTCTTTCCTCCATTCTGATATATGCTTGGCTGTAACTACTCAGGGAAATCTCAGATCAACCAATCGACTTGTTTTTTGGTTTCTGCATTCCAGATAGCATTCAGTATGTGTTTCTCGTTCGAATTTGAGCTCTGGATCCAAATTTGCAGTTCCTGGCTAAATTGAGTTCTTTCCTCAATTATGATATATGCTTGGCTGTAACTTCTCAGGGAAAGCTCAGATCAACCAATCGACTTGTTTTTTGGTTTCTGCATTCCAGATAGCATTCACTATGTGTTTCTCGTTCGAATTTGAGCTCTGGATCCAAATTTGCAGTTCCTGGCTAAATTGAGTTCTTTCCTCAATTCTGATATATGCTTGGCTGTAACTTCTCAGGGAAATCTCAGATCAACCAATCGACTTGTTTTTCGGCTTCTGCATCCAAGGTAGCATTCAGTATGTGTTTCTCGTTCGAATTTGAGCTGTGGATCCAAATTTGCAGTTCCTGGCTAAATTGAGTTCTTACCTCAATTCTGATATATGCTTGGCTGTAACTTCTCAGGGAAAGCTCAGATCAACCAATAGACGTGTTTTTTGGTTTCTGCATTCCAGATAGCATCCAATATGTGTTTCCCGTTCGAATATGAGCCCTTGGTTCAAATTTGCAGTTCCTGGCTAAATTGAGTTCTTTCCTCAATTCTGATATATGCTTGGCTGTAACTACTCAGGGAAATCTCAGATCAACCAATCGACTTGTTTTTTGGTTTCTGCATTCCAGATAGCATTCAGTATGTGTTTCTCGTTCGAATTTGAGCTCTGGATCCAAATTTGCAGTTCCTGGCTAAATTGAGTTCTTTCCTCAATTCTGATATATGCTTGGCTGTAACTTCTCAGGGAAAGCTCAGATCAACCAATCGACTTGTTTTTTGGTTTCTGCATTCCAGATAGCATTCACTATGTGTTTCTCGTTCGAATTTGAGCTCTGGATCCAAATTTGCAGTTCCTGGCTAAATTGAGTTCTTTCCTCAATTCTGATATATGCTTGGCTGTAACTTCTCAGGGAAATCTCAGATCAACCAATCGACTTGTTTTTCGGCTTCTTCATCCCAGGTAGCATTCAGTATGTGTTTCTCGTTCGAATTTGAGCTCAGGATCCAAATTTTAGTTCCTGGCTAAATTGAGTTGTTTCCTCAATTCTGATATATGCTTGGCTGTAACTTCTCAGGGAAAGCTCAGATCAACCAATCGACTTGTGTTTTGGTCTCTGCATTCTAGATAGCATCCAATATGTGTTTCCCGTTCGAATTTAAGCCCTTGGTTCAAATTTGCAGTTCCTGGCTAAATTGAGTTCTTTCCTCAATTCTGATATATGCTTGGCTGTAACTTCTCAGGGAAAGCTCAGATCAACCAATAGACGTGTTTTTTGGTTTCTGCATTCCAGATAGCATCCAATATGTGTTTCCCGTTCGAATATGAGCCCTTGGTTCAAATTTGCAGTTCCTGGCTAAATTGAGTTCTTTCCTCAATTCTGATATATGCTTGGCTGTAACTACTCAGGGAAATCTCAGATCAACCAATCGACTTGTTTTTTGGTTTCTGCATTCCAGATAGCATTCAGTATGTGTTTCTCGTTCGAATTATCGCTCTGGATCCAAATTTGCAATTCCTGGCTAAATTGAGTTCTTTCCTCAATTCTGATATATGCTTGGCTGTAACTTCTCAGGGAAAGCTCAGATCAACCAATCGACTTGTTTTTTGGTTTCTGCATTCCAGATAGCATTCACTATGTGTTTCTCGTTCGAATTTGAGCTCTGGATCCAAATTTGCAGTTCCTGGCTAAATTGAGTTCTTTCCTCAATTCTGATATATGCTTGGCTGTAACTTCTCAGGGAAATCTCAGATCAACCAATCGACTTGTTTTTCGGCTTCTTCATCCCAGGTAGCATTCAGTATGTGTTTCTCGTTCGAATTTGAGCTCAGGATCCAAATTTGCAGTTCCTGGCTAAATTGAGTTGTTTCCTCAATTCTGATATATGCTTGGCTGTCACTTCTCAGGGAAAGCTCAGATCAACCAATCGACTTGTTTTTTGGTCTCTGCATTCCAGATAGCATCCAATATGTGTTTCCCGTTCGAATATGAGCCCTTGGTTCAAATTTGCAGTTCCTGGCTAAATTGAGTTCTTTCCTCCATTCTGATATATGCTTGGCTGTAACTACTCAGGGAAATCTCAGATCAACCAATCGACTTGTTTTTTGGTTTCTGCATTCCAGATAGCATTCAGTATGTGTTTCCCGTTCGAATTTGAGCTCTGGATCCAAATTTGCAGTTCCTGGCTAAATTGAGTTCTTTCCTCAATTATGATATATGCTTGGCTGTAACTTCTCAGGGAAAGCTCAGATCAACCAATCGACTTGTTTTTTGGTTTCTGCATTCCAGATAGCATTCACTATGTGTTTCTCTTTCGAATTTGAGCTCTGGATCCAAATTTGCAGTTCCTGGCTAAATTGAGTTCTTTCCTCAATTCTGATATATGCTTGGCTGTAACTTCTCAGGGAAATCTCAGATCAACCAATCGACTTGTTTTTCGGCTTCTGCATCCCAGGTAGCATTCAGTATGTGTTTCTCGTTCGAATTTGAGCTGTGGATCCAAATTTGCAGTTCCTGGCTAAATTGAGTTCTTACCTCAATTCTGATATATGCTTGGCTGTAACTTCTCAGGGAAAGCTCAGATCAACCAATCGACTTGTGTTTTGGTTTCTGCATTCCAGATAGCATTCACTATGTGTTTCTCGTTCGAATTTGAGCTCTGGATCCAAATTTGCAGTTCCTGGCTAAATTGAGTTCTTTCCTCAATTCTGATATATGCTTGGCTGTAACTTCTCAGGGAAATCTCAGATCAACCAATCGACTTGTTTTTCGGCTTCTGCATCCCAGGTAGCATTCAGTATGTGTTTCTCGTTCGAATTTGAGCTGTGGATCCAAATTTGCAGTTCCTGGCTAAATTGAGTTCTTACCTCAATTCTGATATATGCTTGGCTGTAACTTCTCAGGGAAAGCTCAGATCAACCAATCGACTTGTGTTTTGGTCTCTGCATTCCAGATAGCATCCAATATGTGTTTCCCGTTCGAATTTGAGCCCTTGGTTCAAATTTGCAGTTCCTGGCTAAATTGAGTTCTTTCCTCAATTCTGATGTATGCTTGGCTGTAACTTCTCAGGGAAAGCTCAGATCAACCAATCGACTTGATTTTCGACTTCTGCATCCCAGGTAGCATTCAGTATGTGTTTCTCGTTCGAATTTGAGCTCAGGATCCAAATTTGCAGTTCCTGGCTAAATTGAGTTGTTTCCTCAATTCTGATATATGCTTGGCTGTAACTTCTCAGGGAAAGCTCAGATCAACCAATCGACTTGTGTTTTGGTCTCTGCATTCCAGATAGCATCCAATATGTGTTTCCCGTTCGAATTTGAGCCCTTGGTTCAAATTTGCAGTTCCTGGCTAAATTGAGTTCTTTCCTCAATTCTGATGTATGCTTGGCTGTAACTTCTCAGGGAAAGCTCAGATCAACCAATCGACTTGATTTTCGACTTCTGCATTCCAGATAGCATTCAGTATGTGTTTCTCGTTCGAATTTGAGCTCTGGATCCAAATTTGCAGTTCCTGGCTAAATTGAGTTGTTTCCTCAATTCTGATATATGCTTGGCTGTAACTTCTCAGGGAAAGCTCTGATCAACCAATCGACTTGTTTTTTGGTCTCTGCATTCCAGATAGCATCCAATATGTGTTTCCCATTCGAATATGAGCCCTTGGTTCAAATTTGCAGTTCCTGGCTAAATTGAGTTCTTTCCTCCATTCTGATATATGCTTGGCTGTAACTACTCAGGGAAATCTCAGATCAACCAATCGACTTGTTTTTTGGTTTCTGCATTCCAGATAGCATTTAGTATGTGTTTCTCGTTCGAATTTGAGCTCTGGATCCAAATTTGCAGTTCCTGGCTAAATTGAGTTCTTTCCTCAATTATGATATATGCTTGGCTGTAACTTCTCAGGGAAAGCTCAGATCAACCAATCGACTTGTTTTTTGGTTTCTGCATTCCAGATAGCATTCACTATGTGTTTCTCGTTCGAATTTGAGCTCTGGATCCAAATTTGCAGTTCCTGGCTAAATTGAGTTCTTTCCTCAATTCTGATATATGCTTGGCTGTAACTTCTCAGGGAAATCTCAGATCAACCAATCGACTTGTTTTTCGGCTTCTGCATCCCAGGTAGCATTCAGTATGTGTTTCTCGTTCGAATTTGAGCTCAGGATCCAAATTTGCAGTTCCTGGCTAAATTGAGTTGTTTCCTCAATTCTGATATATGCTTGGCTGTAACTTCTCAGGGAAAGCTCAGATCAACCAATCGACTTGTGTTTTGGTCTCTGCATTCTAGATAGCATCCAATATGTGTTTCCCGTTCGAATTTAAGCCCTTGGTTCAAATTTGCAGTTCCTGGCTAAATTGAGTTCTTTCCTCAATTCTGATATATGCTTGGCTGTAACTTCTCAGGGAAAGCTCAGATCAACCAATAGACGTGTTTTTTGGTTTTTGCATTCCAGATAGCATCCAATATGTGTTTCCCGTTCGAATATGAGCCCTTGGTTCAAATTTGCAGTTCCTGGCTAAATTGAGTTCTTTCCTCAATTCTGATATATGCTTGGCTGTAACTACTCAGGGAAATCTCAGATCAACCAATCGACTTGTTTTTTGGTTTCTGCATTCCAGATAGCATTCAGTATGTGTTTCTCGTTCGAATTTGTGCTCTGGATCCAAATTTGCAGTTCCTGGCTAAATTGAGTTCTTTCCTCCATTCTGATATGCTTGGCTGTAACTACTCAGGGAAATCTCAGATCAACCAATCGACTTGTTTTTTGGTTTCTGCATTCCAGATAGCATTCAGTATGTGTTTCTCGTTCGAATTTGAGCTCTGGATCCAAATTTGCAGTTCCTGGCTAAATTGAGTTCTTTCCTCCATTCTGATATGCTTGGCTGTAACTACTCAGGGAAATCTCAGATCAACCAATCGACTTGTTTTTTGGTTTCTGCATTCCAGATAGCATTCAGTATGTGTTTCTCGTTCGAATTTGAGCTCTGGATCCAAATTTGCAGTTCCTGGCTAAATTGAGTTCTTTCCTCAATTATGATATATGCTTGGCTGTAACTTCTCAGGGAAAGCTCAGATCAACCAATCGACTTGTTTTTTGGTTTCTGCATTCCAGATAGCATTCACTATGTGTTTCTCGTTCGAATTTGAGCTCTGGATCCAAATTTGCAGTTCCTGGCTAAATTGAGTTCTTTCCTCAATTCTGATATATGCTTGGCTGTAACTTCTCAGGGAAATCTCAGATCAACCAATCGACTTGTTTTTCGGCTTCTGCATCCCAGGTAGCATTCAGTATGTGTTTCTCGTTCGAATTTGAGCTGTGGATCCAAATTTGCAGTTCCTGGCTAAATTGAGTTCTTACCTCAATTCTGATATATGCTTGGCTGTAACTTCTCAGGGAAAGCTCAGATCAACCAATCGACTTGTGTTTTGGTTTCTGCATTCCAGATAGCATTCACTATGTGTTTCTCGTTCGAATTTGAGCTCTGGATCCAAATTTGCAGTTCCTGGCTAAATTGAGTTCTTTCCTCAATTCTGATATATGCTTGGCTGTAACTTCTCAGGGAAATCTCAGATCAACCAATCGACTTGTTTTTCGGCTTCTGCATCCCAGGTAGCATTCAGTATGTGTTTCTCGTTCGAATTTGAGCTGTGGATCCAAATTTGCAGTTCCTGGCTAAATTGAGTTCTTACCTCAATTCTGATATATGCTTGGCTGTAACTTCTCAGGGAAAGCTCAGATCAACCAATCGACTTGTGTTTTGGTCTCTGCATTCCAGATAGCATTCACTATGTGTTTCTCGTTCGAATTTGAGCTCTGGATCCAAATTTGCAGTTCCTGGCTAAATTGAGTTCTTTCCTCAATTCTGATATATGCTTGGCTGTAACTTCTCAGGGAAATCTCAGATCAACCAATCGACTTGTTTTTCGGCTTCTGCATCCCAGGTAGCATTCAGTATGTGTTTCTCGTTCGAATTTGAGCTGTGGATCCAAATTTGCAGTTCCTGGCTAAATTGAGTTCTTACCTCAATTCTGATATATGCTTGGCTGTAACTTCTCAGGGAAAGCTCAGATCAACCAATCGACTTGTGTTTTGGTCTCTGCATTCCAGATAGCATCCAATATGTGTTTCCCGTTCGAATTTGAGCCCTTGGTTCAAATTTGCAGTTCCTGGCTAAATTGAGTTCTTTCCTCAATTCTGATGTATGCTTGGCTGTAACTTCTCAGGGAAAGCTCAGATCAACCAATCGACTTGATTTTCGACTTCTGCATCCCAGGTAGCATTCAGTATGTGTTTCTCGTTCGAATTTGAGCTCAGGATCCAAATTTGCAGTTCCTGGCTAAATTGAGTTGTTTCCTCAATTCTGATATATGCTTGGCTGTAACTTCTCAGGGAAAGCTCAGATCAACCAATCGACTTGTGTTTTGGTCTCTGCATTCCAGATAGCATCCAATATGTGTTTCCCGTTCGAATTTGAGCCCTTGGTTCAAATTTGCAGTTCCTGGCTAAATTGAGTTCTTTCCTCAATTCTGATGTATGCTTGGCTGTAACTTCTCAGGGAAAGCTCAGATCAACCAATCGACTTGATTTTCGACTTCTGCATTCCAGATAGCATTCAGTATGTGTTTCTCGTTCGAATTTGAGCTCTGGATCCAAATTTGCAGTTCCTGGCTAAATTGAGTTGTTTCCTCAATTCTGATATATGCTTGGCTGTAACTTCTCAGGGAAAGCTCTGATCAACCAATCGACTTGTTTTTTGGTCTCTGCATTCCAGATAGCATCCAATATGTGTTTCCCATTCGAATATGAGCCCTTGGTTCAAATTTGCAGTTCCTGGCTAAATTGAGTTCTTACCTCAATTCTGATATATGCTTGGCTGTAACTTCTCAGGGAAAGCTCAGATCAACCAATCGACTTGTGTTTTGGTTTCTGCATTCCAGATAGCATTCACTATGTGTTTCTCGTTCGAATTTGAGCTCTGGATCCAAATTTGCAGTTCCTGGCTAAATTGAGTTCTTTCCTCAATTCTGATATATGCTTGGCTGTAACTTCTCAGGGAAATCTCAGATCAACCAATCGACTTGTTTTTCGGCTTCTGCATCCCAGGTAGCATTCAGTATGTGTTTCTCGTTCGAATTTGAGCTGTGGATCCAAATTTGCAGTTCCTGGCTAAATTGAGTTCTTACCTCAATTCTGATATATGCTTGGCTGTAACTTCTCAGGGAAAGCTCAGATCAACCAATCGACTTGTGTTTTGGTCTCTGCATTCCAGATAGCATTCACTATGTGTTTCTCGTTCGAATTTGAGCTCTGGATCCAAATTTGCAGTTCCTGGCTAAATTGAGTTCTTTCCTCAATTCTGATATATGCTTGGCTGTAACTTCTCAGGGAAATCTCAGATCAACCAATCGACTTGTTTTTCGGCTTCTGCATCCCAGGTAGCATTCAGTATGTGTTTCTCGTTCGAATTTGAGCTGTGGATCCAAATTTGCAGTTCCTGGCTAAATTGAGTTCTTACCTCAATTCTGATATATGCTTGGCTGTAACTTCTCAGGGAAAGCTCAGATCAACCAATCGACTTGTGTTTTGGTCTCTGCATTCCAGATAGCATCCAATATGTGTTTCCCGTTCGAATTTGAGCCCTTGGTTCAAATTTGCAGTTCCTGGCTAAATTGAGTTCTTTCCTCAATTCTGATGTATGCTTGGCTGTAACTTCTCAGGGAAAGCTCAGATCAACCAATCGACTTGATTTTCGACTTCTGCATCCCAGGTAGCATTCAGTATGTGTTTCTCGTTCGAATTTGAGCTCAGGATCCAAATTTGCAGTTCCTGGCTAAATTGAGTTGTTTCCTCAATTCTGATATATGCTTGGCTGTAACTTCTCAGGGAAAGCTCAGATCAACCAATCGACTTGTGTTTTGGTCTCTGCATTCCAGATAGCATCCAATATGTGTTTCCCGTTCGAATTTGAGCCCTTGGTTCAAATTTGCAGTTCCTGGCTAAATTGAGTTCTTTCCTCAATTCTGATGTATGCTTGGCTGTAACTTCTCAGGGAAAGCTCAGATCAACCAATCGACTTGATTTTCGACTTCTGCATTCCAGATAGCATTCAGTATGTGTTTCTCGTTCGAATTTGAGCTCTGGATCCAAATTTGCAGTTCCTGGCTAAATTGAGTTGTTTCCTCAATTCTGATATATGCTTGGCTGTAACTTCTCAGGGAAAGCTCTGATCAACCAATCGACTTGTTTTTTGGTCTCTGCATTCCAGATAGCATCCAATATGTGTTTCCCATTCGAATATGAGCCCTTGGTTCAAATTTGCAGTTCCTGGCTAAATTGAGTTCTTTCCTCCATTCTGATATATGCTTGGCTGTAACTACTCAGGGAAATCTCAGATCAACCAATCGACTTGTTTTTTGGTTTCTGCATTCCAGATAGCATTTAGTATGTGTTTCTCGTTCGAATTTGAGCTCTGGATCCAAATTTGCAGTTCCTGGCTAAATTGAGTTCTTTCCTCAATTATGATATATGCTTGGCTGTAACTTCTCAGGGAAAGCTCAGATCAACCAATCGACTTGTTTTTTGGTTTCTGCATTCCAGATAGCATTCACTATGTGTTTCTCGTTCGAATTTGAGCTCTGGATCCAAATTTGCAGTTCCTGGCTAAATTGAGTTCTTTCCTCAATTCTGATATATGCTTGGCTGTAACTTCTCAGGGAAATCTCAGATCAACCAATCGACTTGTTTTTCGGCTTCTGCATCCCAGGTAGCATTCAGTATGTGTTTCTCGTTCGAATTTGAGCTGTGGATCCAAATTTGCAGTTCCTGGCTAAATTGAGTTCTTACCTCAATTCTGATATATGCTTGGCTGTAACTTCTCAGGGAAAGCTCAGATCAACCAATCGACTTGTGTTTTGGTCTCTGCATTCCAGATAGCATTCACTATGTGTTTCTCGTTCGAATTTGAGCTCTGGATCCAAATTTGCAGTTCCTGGCTAAATTGAGTTCTTTCCTCAATTCTGATATATGCTTGGCTGTAACTTCTCAGGGAAATCTCAGATCAACCAATCGACTTGTTTTTCGGCTTCTGCATCCCAGGTAGCATTCAGTATGTGTTTCTCGTTCGAATTTGAGCTGTGGATCCAAATTTGCAGTTCCTGGCTAAATTGAGTTCTTACCTCAATTCTGATATATGCTTGGCTGTAACTTCTCAGGGAAAGCTCAGATCAACCAATCGACTTGTGTTTTGGTTTCTGCATTCCAGATAGCATTCACTATGTGTTTCTCGTTCGAATTTGAGCTCTGGATCCAAATTTGCAGTTCCTGGCTAAATTGAGTTCTTTCCTCAATTCTGATATATGCTTGGCTGTAACTTCTCAGGGAAATCTCAGATCAACCAATCGACTTGTTTTTCGGCTTCTGCATCCCAGGTAGCATTCAGTATGTGTTTCTCGTTCGAATTTGAGCTGTGGATCCAAATTTGCAGTTCCTGGCTAAATTGAGTTCTTACCTCAATTCTGATATATGCTTGGCTGTAACTTCTCAGGGAAAGCTCAGATCAACCAATCGACTTGTGTTTTGGTCTCTGCATTCCAGATAGCATCCAATATGTGTTTCCCGTTCGAATTTGACCCCTTGGTTCAAATTTGCAGTTCCTGGCTAAATTGAGTTCTTTCCTCAATTCTGATGTATGCTTGGCTGTAACTTCTCAGGGAAAGCTCAGATCAACCAATCGACTTGATTTTCGACTTCTGCATCCCAGGTAGCATTCAGTATGTGTTTCTCGTTCGAATTTGAGCTCAGGATCCAAATTTGCAGTTCCTGGCTAAATTGAGTTGTTTCCTCAATTCTGATATATGCTTGGCTGTAACTTCTCAGGGAAAGCTCAGATCAACCAATCGACTTGTGTTTTGGTCTCTGCATTCCAGATAGCATCCAATATGTGTTTCCCGTTCGAATTTGAGCCCTTGGTTCAAATTTGCAGTTCCTGGCTAAATTGAGTTCTTTCCTCAATTCTGATGTATGCTTGGCTGTAACTTCTCAGGGAAAGCTCAGATCAACCAATCGACTTGATTTTCGACTTCTGCATTCCAGATAGCATTCAGTATGTGTTTCTCGTTCGAATTTGAGCTCTGGATCCAAATTTGCAGTTCCTGGCTAAATTGAGTTGTTTCCTCAATTCTGATATATGCTTGGCTGTAACTTCTCAGGGAAAGCTCTGATCAACCAATCGACTTGTTTTTTGGTCTCTGCATTCCAGATAGCATCCAATATGTGTTTCCCATTCGAATATGAGCCCTTGGTTCAAATTTGCAGTTCCTGGCTAAATTGAGTTCTTTCCTCCATTCTGATATATGCTTGGCTGTAACTACTCAGGGAAATCTCAGATCAACCAATCGACTTGTTTTTTGGTTTCTGCATTCCAGATAGCATTTAGTATGTGTTTCTCGTTCGAATTTGAGCTCTGGATCCAAATTTGCAGTTCCTGGCTAAATTGAGTTCTTTCCTCAATTATGATATATGCTTGGCTGTAACTTCTCAGGGAAAGCTCAGATCAACCAATCGACTTGTTTTTTGGTTTCTGCATTCCAGATAGCATTCACTATGTGTTTCTCGTTCGAATTTGAGCTCTGGATCCAAATTTGCAGTTCCTGGCTAAATTGAGTTCTTTCCTCAATTCTGATATATGCTTGGCTGTAACTTCTCAGGGAAATCTCAGATCAACCAATCGACTTGTTTTTCGGCTTCTGCATCCCAGGTAGCATTCAGTATGTGTTTCTCGTTCGAATTTGAGCTCAGGATCCAAATTTGCAGTTCCTGGCTAAATTGAGTTCTTTCCTCAATTCTGATATATGCTTGGCTGTAACTTCTCAGGGAAAGCTCAGATCAACCAATAGACGTGTTTTTTGGTTTTTGCATTCCAGATAGCATCCAATATGTGTTTCCCGTTCGAATATGAGCCCTTGGTTCAAATTTGCAGTTCCTGGCTAAATTGAGTTCTTTCCTCAATTCTGATATATGCTTGGCTGTAACTACTCAGGGAAATCTCAGATCAACCAATCGACTTGTTTTTTGGTTTCTGCATTCCAGATAGCATTCAGTATGTGTTTCTCGTTCGAATTTGAGCTCTGGATCCAAATTTGCAGTTCCTGGCTAAATTGAGTTCTTTCCTCCATTCTGATATCCTTGGCTGTAACTACTCAGGGAAATCTCAGATCAACCAATCGACTTGTTTTTTGGTTTCTGCATTCCAGATAGCATTCAGTATGTGTTTCTCGTTCGAATTTGAGCTCTGGATCCAAATTTGCAGTTCCTGGCTAAATTGAGTTCTTTCCTCAATTATGATATATGCTTGGCTGTAACTTCTCAGGGAAAGCTCAGATCAACCAATCGACTTGTTTTTTGGTTTCTGCATTCCAGATAGCATTCACTATGTGTTTCTCGTTCGAATTTGAGCTCTGGATCCAAATTTGCAGTTCCTGGCTAAATTGAGTTCTTTCCTCAATTCTGATATATGCTTGGCTGTAACTTCTCAGGGAAATCTCAGATCAACCAATCGACTTGTTTTTCGGCTTCTGCATCCCAGGTAGCATTCAGTATGTGTTTCTCGTTCGAATTTGAGCTGTGGATCCAAATTTGCAGTTCCTGGCTAAATTGAGTTCTTACCTCAATTCTGATATATGCTTGGCTGTAACTTCTCAGGGAAAGCTCAGATCAACCAATCGACTTGTGTTTTGGTTTCTGCATTCCAGATAGCATTCACTATGTGTTTCTCGTTCGAATTTGAGCTCTGGATCCAAATTTGCAGTTCCTGGCTAAATTGAGTTCTTTCCTCAATTCTGATATATGCTTGGCTGTAACTTCTCAGGGAAATCTCAGATCAACCAATCGACTTGTTTTTCGGCTTCTGCATCCCAGGTAGCATTCAGTATGTGTTTCTCGTTCGAATTTGAGCTGTGGATCCAAATTTGCAGTTCCTGGCTAAATTGAGTTCTTACCTCAATTCTGATATATGCTTGGCTGTAACTTCTCAGGGAAAGCTCAGATCAACCAATCGACTTGTGTTTTGGTCTCTGCATTCCAGATAGCATCCAATATGTGTTTCCCGTTCGAATTTGAGCCCTTGGTTCAAATTTGCAGTTCCTGGCTAAATTGAGTTCTTTCCTCAATTCTGATGTATGCTTGGCTGTAACTTCTCAGGGAAAGCTCAGATCAACCAATCGACTTGATTTTCGACTTCTGCATCCCAGGTAGCATTCAGTATGTGTTTCTCGTTCGAATTTGAGCTCTGGATCCAAATTTGCAGTTCCTGGCTAAATTGAGTTCTTTCCTCCATTCTGAAATGCTTGGCTGTAACTACTCAGGGAAATCTCAGATCAACCAATCGACTTGTTTTTTGGTTTCTGCATTCCAGATAGCATTCAGTATGTGTTTCTCGTTCGAATTTGAGCTCTGGATCCAAATTTGCAGTTCCTGGCTAAATTGAGTTCTTTCCTCAATTATGATATATGCTTGGCTGTAACTTCTCAGGGAAAGCTCAGATCAACCAATCGACTTGTTTTTTGGTTTCTGCATTCCAGATAGCATTCACTATGTGTTTCTCGTTCGAATTTGAGCTCTGGATCCAAATTTGCAGTTCCTGGCTAAATTGAGTTCTTTCCTCAATTCTGATATATGCTTGGCTGTAACTTCTCAGGGAAATCTCAGATCAACCAATCGACTTGTTTTTCGGCTTCTGCATCCCAGGTAGCATTCAGTATGTGTTTCTCGTTCGAATTTGAGCTGTGGATCCAAATTTGCAGTTCCTGGCTAAATTGAGTTCTTACCTCAATTCTGATATATGCTTGGGTGTAACTTCTCAGGGAAAGCTCAGATCAACCAATCGACTTGTGTTTTGGTCTCTGCATTCCAGATAGCATCCAATATGTGTTTCCCGTTCGAATTTGAGCCCTTGGTTCAAATTTGCAGTTCCTGGCTAAATTGAGTTCTTTCCTCAATTCTGATGTATGCTTGGCTGTAACTTCTCAGGGAAAGCTCAGATCAACCAATCGACTTGATTTTCGACTTCTGCATCCCAGGTAGCATTCAGTATGTGTTTCTCGTTCGAATTTGAGCTCAGGATCCAAATTTGCAGTTCCTGGCTAAATTGAGTTGTTTCCTCAATTCTGATATATGCTTGGCTGTAACTTCTCAGGGAAAGCTCAGATCAACCAATCGACTTGTGTTTTGGTCTCTGCATTCCAGATAGCATCCAATATGTGTTTCCCGTTCGAATTTGAGCCCTTGGTTCAAATTTGCAGTTCCTGGCTAAATTGAGTTCTTTCCTCAATTCTGATGTATGCTTGGCTGTAACTTCTCAGGGAAAGCTCAGATCAACCAATCGACTTGATTTTCGACTTCTGCATTCCAGATAGCATTCAGTATGTGTTTCTCGTTCGAATTTGAGCTCTGGATCCAAATTTGCAGTTCCTGGCTAAATTGAGTTGTTTCCTCAATTCTGATATATGCTTGGCTGTAACTTCTCAGGGAAAGCTCTGATCAACCAATCGACTTGTTTTTTGGTCTCTGCATTCCAGATAGCATCCAATATGTGTTTCCCATTTGAATATGAGCCCTTGGTTCAAATTTGCAGTTCCTGGCTAAATTGAGTTCTTTCCTCCATTCTGATATATGCTTGGCTGTAACTACTCAGGGAAATCTCAGATCAACCAATCGACTTGTTTTTTGGTTTCTGCATTCCAGATAGCATTTAGTATGTGTTTCTCGTTCGAATTTGAGCTCTGGATCCAAATTTGCAGTTCCTGGCTAAATTGAGTTCTTTCCTCAATTATGATATATGCTTGGCTGTAACTTCTCAGGGAAAGCTCAGATCAACCAATCGACTTGTTTTTTGGTTTCTGCATTCCAGATAGCATTCACTATGTGTTTCTCATTCGAATTTGAGCTCTGGATCCAAATTTGCAGTTCCTGGCTAAATTGAGTTCTTTCCTCAATTCTGATATATGCTTGGCTGTAACTTCTCAGGGAAATCTCAGATCAACCAATCGACTTGTTTTTCGGCTTCTGCATCCCAGGTAGCATTCAGTATGTGTTTCTCGTTCGAATTTGAGCTCAGGATCCAAATTTGCAGTTCCTGGCTAAATTGAGTTGTTTCCTCAATTCTGATATATGCTTGGCTGTAACTTCTCAGGGAAAGCTCAGATCAACCAATCGACTTGTGTTTTGGTCTCTGCATTCTAGATAGCATCCAATATGTGTTTCCCGTTCGAATTTAAGCCCTTGGTTCAAATTTGCAGTTCCTGGCTAAATTGAGTTCTTTCCTCAATTCTGATATATGCTTGGCTGTAACTTCTCAGGGAAAGCTCAGATCAACCAATAGACGTGTTTTTTGGTTTTTGCATTCCAGATAGCATCCAATATGTGTTTCCCGTTCGAATATGAGCCCTTGGTTCAAATTTGCAGTTCCTGGCTAAATTGAGTTCTTTCCTCAATTCTGATATATGCTTGGCTGTAACTACTCAGGGATATCTCAGATCAACCAATCGACTTGTTTTTTGGTTTCTGCATTCCAGATAGCATTCAGTATGTGTTTCTCGTTCGAATTTGAGCTCTGGATCCAAATTTGCAGTTCCTGGCTAAATTGAGTTCTTTCCTCCATTCTGATATGCTTGGCTGTAACTACTCAGGGAAATCTCAGATCAACCAATCGACTTGTTTTTTGGTTTCTGCATTCCAGATAGCATTCAGTATGTGTTTCTCGTTCGAATTTGAGCTCTGGATCCAAATTTGCAGTTCCTGGCTAAATTGAGTTCTTTCCTCAATTATGATATATGCTTGGCTGTAACTTCTCAGGGAAAGCTCAGATCAACCAATCGACTTGTTTTTTGGTTTCTGCATTCCAGATAGCATTCACTATGTGTTTCTCGTTCGAATTTGAGCTCTGGATCCAAATTTGCAGTTCCTGGCTAAATTGAGTTCTTTCCTCAATTCTGATATATGCTTGGCTGTAACTTCTCAGGGAAATCTCAGATCAACCAATCGACTTGTTTTTCGGCTTCTGCATCCCAGGTAGCATTCAGTATGTGTTTCTCGTTCGAATTTGAGCTGTGGATCCAAATTTGCAGTTCCTGGCTAAATTGAGTTCTTACCTCAATTCTGATATATGCTTGGCTGTAACTTCTCAGGGAAAGCTCAGATCAACCAATCGACTTGTGTTTTGGTTTCTGCATTCCAGATAGCATTCACTATGTGTTTCTCGTTCGAATTTGAGCTCTGGATCCAAATTTGCAGTTCCTGGCTAAATTGAGTTCTTTCCTCAATTCTAATATATGCTTGGCTGTAACTTCTCAGGGAAATCTCAGATCAACCAATCGACTTGTTTTTCGGCTTCTGCATCCCAGGTAGCATTCAGTATGTGTTTCTCGTTCGAATTTGAGCTGTGGATCCAAATTTGCAGTTCCTGGCTAAATTGAGTTCTTACCTCAATTCTGATATATGCTTGGCTGTAACTTCTCAGGGAAAGCTCAGATCAACCAATCGACTTGTGTTTTGGTCTCTGCATTCCAGATAGCATCCAATATGTGTTTCCCGTTCGAATTTGAGCCCTTGGTTCAAATTTGCAGTTCCTGGCTAAATTGAGTTCTTTCCTCAATTCTGATGTATGCTTGGCTGTAACTTCTCAGGGAAAGCTCAGATCAACCAATCGACTTGATTTTCGACTTCTGCATCCCAGGTAGCATTCAGTATGTGTTTCTCGTTCGAATTTGAGCTCAGGATCCAAATTTGCAGTTCCTGGCTAAATTGAGTTGTTTCCTCAATTCTGATATATGCTTGGCTGTAACTTCTCAGGGAAAGCTCAGATCAACCAATCGACTTGTGTTTTGGTCTCTGCATTCCAGATAGCATCCAATATTTGTTTCCCGTTCGAATTTGAGCTCTGGATCCAAATTTGCAGTTCCTGGCTAAATTGAGTTCTTTCCTCAATTATGATATATGCTTGGCTGTAACTACTCAGGGAAATCTCAGATCAACCAATCGACTTGTTTTTTGGTTTCTGCATTCCAGATAGCATTCAGTATGTGTTTCTCGTTCGAATTTGAGCTCTGGATCCAAATTTGCAGTTCCTGGCTAAATTGAGTTCTTTCCTCAATTATGATATATGCTTGGCTGTAACTTCTCAGGGAAAGCTCAGATCAACCAACTGACTTCTTTTTCGGATTCTGCATCCCAGATAGCATTCAGTATGTATTTCTGGTTCGAATTTGAGCTCTGGATCCAAATTTGCAGTTCCTGGCTATATTGCGTTCTTTCCTCAATTCTGATGTATGCTTGGCTGTAACTTCTCAGGGAAAGCTCAGATCAACCAATCGACTTGATTTTCGACTTCTGTATTCCAGATAGCATTCAGTATGTGTTTCTCGTTCGAATTTGAGCTCTGGATCCAAATTTGCAGTTCCTGGCTAAATTGAGTTGTTTCCTCAATTCTGATATATGCTTGGCTGTAACTTCTCAGGGAAAGCTCTGATCAACCAATCGACTTGTTTTTTGGTCTCTGCATTCCAGATAGCATCCAATATGTGTTTCCCATTCGAATATGAGCCCTTGGTTCAAATTTGCAGTTTCTGGCTAAATTGAGTTCTTTCCTCCATTCTGATATATGCTTGGCTGTAACTACTCAGGGAAATCTCAGATCAACCAATCGACTTGTTTTTTGGTTTCTGCATTCCAGATAGCATTTAGTATGTGTTTCTCGTTCGAATTTGAGCTCTGGATCCAAATATGCAGTTCCTGGCTAAATTGAGTTCTTTCCTCAATTATGATATATGCTTGGCTGTAACTTCTCAGGGAAAGCTCAGATCAACCAATCGACTTGTTTTTTGGTTTCTGCATTCCAGATAGCATTCACTATGTGTTTCTCGTTCGAATTTGAGCTCTGGATCCAAATTTGCAGTTCCTGGCTAAATTGAGTTCTTTCCTCAATTCTGATATATGCTTGGCTGTAACTTCTCAGGGAAATCTCAGATCAACCAATCGACTTGTTTTTCGGCTTCTGCATCCCAGGTAGCATTCAGTATGTGTTTCTCGTTCGAATTTGAGCTGTGGATCCAAATTTGCAGTTCCTGGCTAAATTGAGTTCTTACCTCAATTCTGATATATGCTTGGCTGTAACTTCTCAGGGAAAGCTCAGATCAACCAATCGACTTGTGTTTTGGTTTCTGCATTCCAGATAGCATTCACTATGTGTTTCTCGTTCGAATTTGAGCTCTGGATCCAAATTTGCAGTTCCTGGCTAAATTGAGTTCTTTCCTCAATTCTGATATATGCTTGGCTGTAACTTCTCAGGGAAATCTCAGATCAACCAATCGACTTGTTTTTCGGCTTCTGCATCCCAGGTAGCATTCAGTATGTGTTTCTCGTTCGAATTTGAGCTGTGGATCCAAATTTGCAGTTCCTGGCTAAATTGAGTTCTTACCTCAATTCTGATATATGCTTGGCTGTAACTTCTCAGGGAAAGCTCAGATCAACCAATCGACTTGTGTTTTGGTCTCTGCATTCCAGATAGCATCCAATATGTGTTTCCCGTTCGAATTTGAGCCCTTGGTTCAAATTTGCAGTTCCTGGCTAAATTGAGTTCTTTCCTCAATTCTGATGTATGCTTGGCTGTAACTTCTCAGGGAAAGCTCAGATCAACCAATCGACTTGATTTTCGACTTCTGCATCCCAGGTAGCATTCAGTATGTGTTTCTCGTTCGAATTTGAGCTCAGGATCCAAATTTGCAGTTCCTGGCTAAATTGAGTTGTTTCCTCAATTCTGATATATGCTTGGCTGTAACTTCTCAGGGAAAGCTCAGATCAACCAATCGACTTGTGTTTTGGTCTCTGCATTCCAGATAGCATCCAATATTTGTTTCCCGTTCGAATTTGAGCTCTGGATCCAAATTTGCAGTTCCTGGCTAAATTGAGTTCTTTCCTCAATTATGATATATGCTTGGCTGTAACTACTCAGGGAAATCTCAGATCAACCAATCGACTTGTTTTTTGGTTTCTGCATTCCAGATAGCATTCAGTATGTGTTTCTCGTTCGAATTTGAGCTCTGGATCCAAATTTGCAGTTCCTGGCTAAATTGAGTTCTTTCCTCAATTATGATATATGCTTGGCTGTAACTTCTCAGGGAAAGCTCAGATCAACCAACTGACTTCTTTTTCGGATTCTGCATCCCAGATAGCATTCAGTATGTATTTCTGGTTCGAATTTGAGCTCTGGATCCAAATTTGCAGTTCCTGGCTATATTGCGTTCTTTCCTCAATTCTGATGTATGCTTGGCTGTAACTTCTCAGGGAAAGCTCAGATCAACCAATCGACTTGATTTTCGACTTCTGTATTCCAGATAGCATTCAGTATGTGTTTCTCGTTCGAATTTGAGCTCTGGATCCAAATTTGCAGTTCCTGGCTAAATTGAGTTGTTTCCTCAATTCTGATATATGCTTGGCTGTAACTTCTCAGGGAAAGCTCTGATCAACCAATCGACTTGTTTTTTGGTCTCTGCATTCCAGATAGCATCCAATATGTGTTTCCCATTCGAATATGAGCCCTTGGTTCAAATTTGCAGTTTCTGGCTAAATTGAGTTCTTTCCTCCATTCTGATATATGCTTGGCTGTAACTACTCAGGGAAATCTCAGATCAACCAATCGACTTGTTTTTTGGTTTCTGCATTCCAGATAGCATTTAGTATGTGTTTCTCGTTCGAATTTGAGCTCTGGATCCAAATATGCAGTTCCTGGCTAAATTGAGTTCTTTCCTCAATTATGATATATGCTTGGCTGTAACTTCTCAGGGAAAGCTCAGATCAACCAATCGACTTGTTTTTTGGTTTCTGCATTCCAGATAGCATTCACTATGTGTTTCTCGTTCGAATTTGAGCTCTGGATCCAAATTTGCAGTTCCTGGCTAAATTGAGTTCTTTCCTCAATTCTGATATATGCTTGGCTGTAACTTCTCAGGGAAATCTCAGATCAACCAATCGACTTGTTTTTCGGCTTCTGCATCCCAGGTAGCATTCAGTATGTGTTTCTCGTTCGAATTTGAGCTCAGGATCCAAATTTGCAGTTCCTGGCTAAATTGAGTTGTTTCCTCAATTCTGATATATGCTTGGCTTTAACTTCTCAGGGAAAGCTCAGATCAACCAATCGACTTGTGTTTTGGTCTCTGCATTCTAGATAGCATCCAATATGTGTTTCCCGTTCGAATTTAAGCCCTTGGTTCAAATTTGCAGTTCCTGGCTAAATTGAGTTCTTTCCTCAATTCTGATATATGCTTGGCTGTAACTTCTCAGGGAAAGCTCAGATCAACCAATCGACTTGTTTTTTGGTTTCTGCATTCCAGATAGCATTCACTATGTGTTTCTCGTTCGAATTTGAGCTCTGGATCCAAATTTGCAGTTCCTGGCTAAATTGAGTTCTTTCCTCAATTCTGATATATGCTTGGCTGTAACTTCTCAGGGAAATCTCAGATCAACCAATCGACTTGTTTTTCGGCTTCTGCATCCCAGGTAGCATTCAGTATGTGTTTCTCGTTCGAATTTGAGCTGTGGATCCAAATTTGCAGTTCCTGGCTAAATTGAGTTCTTACCTCAATTCTGATATATGCTTGGCTGTAACTTCTCAGGGAAAGCTCAGATCAACCAATCGACTTGTGTTTTGGTCTCTGCATTCCAGATAGCATCCAATATGTGTTTCCCGTTCGAATTTGAGCCCTTGGTTCAAATTTGCAGTTCCTGGCTAAATTGAGTTCTTTCCTCAATTCTGATGTATGCTTGGCTGTAACTTCTCAGGGAAAGCTCAGATCAACCAATCGACTTGATTTTCGACTTCTGCATCCCAGGTAGCATTCAGTATGTGTTTCTCGTTCGAATTTGAGCTCAGGATCCAAATTTGCAGTTCCTGGCTAAATTGAGTTGTTTCCTCAATTCTGATATATGCTTGGCTGTAACTTCTCAGGGAAAGCTCAGATCAACCAATCGACTTGTGTTTTGGTCTCTGCATTCCAGATAGCATCCAATATGTGTTTCCCGTTCGAATTTGAGCCCTTGGTTCAAATTTGCAGTTCCTGGCTAAATTGAGTTCTTTCCTCAATTCTGATGTATGCTTGGCTGTAACTTTTCAGGGAAAGCTCAGATCAACCAATCGACTTGATTTTCGACTTCTGCATTCCAGATAGCATTCAGTATGTGTTTCTCGTTCGAATTTGAGCTCTGGATCCAAATTTGCAGTTCCTGGCTAAATTGAGTTGTTTCCTCAATTCTGATATATGCTTGGCTGTAACTTCTCAGGGAAAGCTCTGATCAACCAATCGACTTGTTTTTTGGTCTCTGCATTCCAGATAGCATCCAATATGTGTTTCCC
Source organism: Rhabdophis nuchalis (assembly GCA_039707465.1). Taxonomy (NCBI): domain Eukaryota; kingdom Metazoa; phylum Chordata; class Lepidosauria; order Squamata; family Natricidae; genus Rhabdophis; species Rhabdophis nuchalis. Next base: position 17,761,750 of record CM077653.1, read on the forward strand.
ATTCGAATATGAGCCCTTGGTTCAAATTTGCAGTTTCTGGCTAAATTGAGTTCTTTCCTCCATTCTGATATATGCTTGGCTGTAACTTCTCAGGGAAAGCTCAGATCAACCAATCGACTTGTTTTTTGGTTTCTGCATTCCAGATAGCATTTAGTATGTGTTTCTCGTTCGAATTTGAGCTCTGGATCCAAATTTGCAGTTCCTGGCTAAATTGAGTTCTTTCCTCAATTATGATATATGCTTGGCTGTAACTTCTCAGGGAAAGCTCAGATCAACCAATCGACTTGTTTTTTGGTTTCTGCATTCCAGATAGCATTCACTATGTGTTTCTCGTTCGAATTTGAGCTCTGGATCCAAATTTGCAGTTCCTGGCTAAATTGAGTTCTTTCCTCAATTCTGATATATGCTTGGCTGTAACTTCTCAGGGAAATCTCAGATCAACCAATCGACTTGTTTTTCGGCTTCTGCATCCCAGGTAGCATTCAGTATGTGTTTCTCGTTCGAATTTGAGCTCAGGATCCAAATTTGCAGTTCCTGGCTAAATTGAGTTGTTTCCTCAATTCTGATATATGCTTGGCTGTAACTTCTCAGGGAAAGCTCAGATCAACCAATCGACTTGTGTTTTGGTCTCTGCATTCTAGATAGCATCCAATATGTGTTTCCCGTTCGAATTTAAGCCCTTGGTTCAAATTTGCAGTTCCTGGCTAAATTGAGTTCTTTCCTCAATTCTGATATATGCTTGGCTGTAACTTCTCAGGGAAAGCTCAGATCAACCAATAGACGTGTTTTTTGGTTTTTGCATTCCAGATAGCATCCAATATGTGTTTCCCGTTCGAATATGAGCCCTTGGTTCAAATTTGCAGTTCCTGGCTAAATTGAGTTCTTTCCTCAATTCTGATATATGCTTGGCTGTAACTACTCAGGGAAATCTCAGATCAACCAATCGACTTGTTTTTTGGTTTCTGCATTCCAGATAGCATTCAGTATGTGTTTCTCGTTCGAATTTGAGCTCTGGATCCAAATTTGCAGTTCCTGGCTAAATTGAGTTCTTTCCTCAATTCTGATATATGCTTGGCTGTAACTTCTCAGGGAAAGCTCAGATCAACCAATCGACTTGTTTTTTGGTTTCTGCATCCCAGGTAGCATTCAGTATGTGTTTCCCGTTCGAATTTGAGCCCTTGGTTCAAATTTGCAGTTCCTGGCTAAATTGAGTTCTTTCCTCAATTCTGATATATGCTTGGCTGTAACTTCTCAGGGAAAGCTCAGATCAACCAATCGACTTGGTTTTCGACTTCTGCATTCCAGATAGCATTCAGTATGTGTTTCTCGTTCGAATTTGAGCTGTGGATCCAAATTTGCAGTTCCTGGCTAAATTGAGTTCTTACCTCAATTCTGATATATGCTTGGCTGTAACTTCTCAGGGAAAGCTCAGATCAACCAATCGACTTGTGTTTTGGTCTCTGCATTCCAGATAGCATCCAATATGTGTTTCCCGTTCGAATTTGAGCCCTTGGTTCAAATTTGCAGTTCCTGGCTAAATTGAGTTCTTTCCTCAATTCTGATGTATGCTTGGCTGTAACTTCTCAGGGAAAGCTCAGATCAACCAATCGACTTGATTTTCGACTTCTGCATCCCAGGTAGCATTCAGTATGTGTTTCTCGTTCGAATTTGAGCTCAGGATCCAAATTTGCAGTTCCTGGCTAAATTGAGTTGTTTCCTCAATTCTGATATATGCTTGGCTGTAACTTCTCAGGGAAAGCTCAGATCAACCAATCGACTTGTGTTTTGGTCTCTGCATTCCAGATAGCATCCAATATGTGTTTCCCGTTCGAATTTGAGCCCTTGGTTCAAATTTGCAGTTCCTGGCTAAATTGAGTTCTTCCTCAATTCTGATGTATGCTTGGCTGTAACTTCTCAGGGAAAGCTCAGATCAACCAATCGACTTGATTTTCGACTTCTGCATTCCAGATAGCATTCAGTATGTGTTTCTCGTTCGAATTTGAGCTCTGGATCCAAATTTGCAGTTCCTGGCTAAATTGAGTTCTTTCCTCAATTCTGATATATGCTTGGCTGTAACTTCTCAGGGAAATCTCAGATCAACCAATCGACTTGTTTTTCGGCTTCTGCATCCCAGGTAGCATTCAGTATGTGTTTCTCGTTCGAATTTGAGCTCTGGATCCAAATTTGCAGTTCCTGGCTAAATTGAGTTCTTTCCTCAATTCTGATATATGCTTGGCTGTAACTTCTCAGGGAAATCTCAGATCAACCAATCGACTTGTTTTTCGGCTTCTGCATCCCAGGTAGCATTCAGTATGTGTTTCTCGTTCGAATTTGAGCTCAGGATCCAAATTTGCAGTTCCTGGCTAAATTGAGTTGTTTCCTCAATTCTGATATATGCTTGGCTGTAACTTCTCAGGGAAAGCTCAGATCAACCAATCGACTTGTTTTTTGGCCTCTGCATTCCAGATAGCATCCAATATGTGTTTCCCGTTCGAATATGAGCCCTTGGTTCAAATTTGCAGTTCCTGGCTAAATTGAGTTCTTTCCTCCATTCTGATATATGCTTGGCTGTAACTACTCAGGGAAATCTCAGATCAACCAATCGACTTGTTTTTTGGTTTCTGCATTCCAGATAGCATTCACTATGTGTTTCTCGTTCGAATTTGAGCTGTGGATCCAAATTTGCAGTTCCTGGCTAAATTGAGTTCTTACCTCAATTCTGATATATGCTTGGCTGTAACTTCTCAGGGAAAGCTCAGATCAACCAATCGACTTGATTTTCGACTTCTGCATCCCAGGTAGCATTCAGTATGTGTTTCTCGTTCGAATTTGAGCTCAGGATCCAAATTTGCAGTTCCTGGCTAAATTGAGTTGTTTCCTCAATTCTGATATATGCTTGGCTGTAACTTCTCAGGGAAAGCTCAGATCAACCAAACGACTTGTGTTTTGGTCTCTGCATTCCAGATAGCATCCAATATGTGTTTCCCGTTCGAATTTGAGCCCTTGGTTCAAATTTGCAGTTCCTGGCTAAATTGAGTTCTTTCCTCAATTCTGATGTATGCTTGGCTGTAACTTCTCAGGGAAAGCTCAGATCAACCAATAGACGTGTTTTTTGGTTTTTGCATTCCAGATAGCATCCAATATGTGTTTCCCGTTCGAATATGAGCCCTTGGTTCAAATTTGCAGTTCCTGGCTAAATTGAGTTCTTTCCTCAATTCTGATATATGCTTGGCTGTAACTACTCAGGGAAATCTCAGATCAACCAATCGACTTGTTTTTTGGTTTCTGCATTCCAGATAGCATTCAGTATGTGTTTCTCGTTCGAATTTGAGCTCTGGATCCAAATTTGCAGTTCCTGGCTAAATTGAGTTCTTTCCTCAATTCTGATATATGCTTGGCTGTAACTTCTCAGGGAAAGCTCAGATCAACCAATCGACTTGTTTTTTGGTTTCTGCATTCCAGATAGCATTCACTATGTGTTTCTCGTTCGAATTTGAGCTCTGGATCCAAATTTGCAGTTCCTGGCTAAATTGAGTTCTTTCCTCAATTCTGATATATGCTTGGCTGTAACTTCTCAGGGAAAGCTCAGATCAACCAATCGACTTGTTTTTTGGTTTCTGCATCCCAGGTAGCATTCAGTATGTGTTTCCCGTTCGAATTTGAGCCCTTGGTTCAAATTTGCAGTTCCTGGCTAAATTGAGTTCTTTCCTCAATTCTGATATATGCTTGGCTGTAACTTCTCAGGGAAAGCTCAGATCAACCAATCGACTTGGTTTTCGACTTCTGCATTCCAGATAGCATTCAGTATGTGTTTCTCGTTCGAATTTGAGCTGTGGATCCAAATTTGCAGTTCCTGGCTAAATTGAGTTCTTACCTCAATTCTGATATATGCTTGGCTGTAACTTCTCAGGGAAAGCTCAGATCAACCAATCGACTTGTGTTTTGGTCTCTGCATTCCAGATAGCATCCAATATGTGTTTCCCGTTCGAATTTGAGCCCTTGGTTCAAATTTGCAGTTCCTGGCTAAATTGAGTTCTTTCCTCAATTCTGATGTATGCTTGGCTGTAACTTCTCAGGGAAAGCTCAGATCAACCAATCGACTTGATTTTCGACTTCTGCATCCCAGGTAGCATTCAGTATGTGTTTCTCGTTCGAATTTGAGCTCAGGATCCAAATTTGCAGTTCCTGGCTAAATTGAGTTGTTTCCTCAATTCTGATATATGCTTGGCTGTAACTTCTCAGGGAAAGCTCAGATCAACCAATCGACTTGTGTTTTGGTCTCTGCATTCCAGATAGCATCCAATATGTGTTTCCCGTTCGAATTTGAGCCCTTGGTTCAAATTTGCAGTTCCTGGCTAAATTGAGTTCTTCCTCAATTCTGATGTATGCTTGGCTGTAACTTCTCAGGGAAAGCTCAGATCAACCAATCGACTTGATTTTCGACTTCTGCATTCCAGATAGCATTCAGTATGTGTTTCTCGTTCGAATTTGAGCTCTGGATCCAAATTTGCAGTTCCTGGCTAAATTGAGTTCTTTCCTCAATTCTGATATATGCTTGGCTGTAACTTCTCAGGGAAATCTCAGATCAACCAATCGACTTGTTTTTCGGCTTCTGCATCCCAGGTAGCATTCAGTATGTGTTTCTCGTTCGAATTTGAGCTCTGGATCCAAATTTGCAGTTCCTGGCTAAATTGAGTTCTTTCCTCAATTCTGATATATGCTTGGCTGTAACTTCTCAGGGAAATCTCAGATCAACCAATCGACTTGTTTTTCGGCTTCTGCATCCCAGGTAGCATTCAGTATGTGTTTCTCGTTCGAATTTGAGCTCAGGATCCAAATTTGCAGTTCCTGGCTAAATTGAGTTGTTTCCTCAATTCTGATATATGCTTGGCTGTAACTTCTCAGGGAAAGCTCAGATCAACCAATCGACTTGTTTTTTGGTCTCTGCATTCCAGATAGCATCCAATATGTGTTTCCCGTTCGAATATGAGCCCTTGGTTCAAATTTGCAGTTCCTGGCTAAATTGAGTTCTTTCCTCCATTCTGATATATGCTTGGCTGTAACTACTCAGGGAAATCTCAGATCAACCAATCGACTTGTTTTTTGGTTTCTGCATTCCAGATAGCATTCAGTATGAGTTTCTCGTTCGAATTTGAGCTCTGGATCCAAATTTGCAGTTCCTGGCTAAATTGAGTTCTTTCCTCAATTATGATATATGCTTGGCTGTAACTTCTCAGGGAAAGCTCAGATCAACCAATCGACTTGTTTTTTGGTTTCTGCATTCCAGATAGCATTCACTATGTGTTTCTCGTTCGAATTTGAGCTGTGGATCCAAATTTGCAGTTCCTGGCTAAATTGAGTTCTTACCTCAATTCTGATATATGCTTGGCTGTAACTTCTCAGGGAAAGCTCAGATCAACCAATCGACTTGATTTTCGACTTCTGCATCCCAGGTAGCATTCAGTATGTGTTTCTCGTTCGAATTTGAGCTCAGGATCCAAATTTGCAGTTCCTGGCTAAATTGAGTTGTTTCCTCAATTCTGATATATGCTTGGCTGTAACTTCTCAGGGAAAGCTCAGATCAACCAAACGACTTGTGTTTTGGTCTCTGCATTCCAGATAGCATCCAATATGTGTTTCCCGTTCGAATTTGAGCCCTTGGTTCAAATTTGCAGTTCCTGGCTAAATTGAGTTCTTCCTCAATTCTGATGTATGCTTGGCTGTAACTTCTCAGGGAAAGCTCAGATCAACCAATCGACTTGATTTTCGACTTCTGCATTCCAGATAGCATTCAGTATGTGTTTCTCGTTCGAATTTGAGCTCTGGATCCAAATTTGCAGTTCCTGTCTAAATTGAGTTCTTTCGTCAATTCTGATATATGCTTGGCTGTAACTTCTCAGGGAAATCTCAGATCAACCAATCGACTTGTTTTTTGGCTTCTGCATCCCAGGTAGCATTCAGTATGTGTTTCTCGTTCGAATTTGAGCTCAGGATCCAAATTTGCAGTTCCTGGCTAAATTGAGTTGTTTCCTCAATTCTGATATATGCTTGGCTGTAACTTCTCAGGGAAAGCTCAGATCAACAGATCGACTTGTGTTTTGGTCTCTGCATTCTAGATAGCATCCAATATGTGTTTCCCGTTCGAATTTAAGCCCTTGGTTCAAATTTGCAGTTCCTGGCTAAATTGAGTTCTTTCCTCAATTCTGATATATGCTTGGCTGTAACTTCTCAGGGAAAGCTCAGATCAACCAATAGACGTGTTTTTTGGTTTCTGCATTCCAGATAGCATCCAATATGTGTTTCCCGTTCGAATATGAGCCCTTGGTTCAAATTTGCAGTTCCTGGCTAAATTGAGTTCTTTCCTCAATTCTGATATATGCTTGGCTGTAACTACTCAGGGAAATCTCAGATCAACCAATCGACTTGTTTTTTGGTTTCTGCATTCCAGATAGCATTCAGTATGTGTTTCTCGTTCGAATTTGAGCTCTGGATCCAAATTTGCAGTTCCTGGCTAAATTGAGTTCTTTCCTCAATTCTGATATATGCTTGGCTGTAACTTCTCAGGGAAAGCTCAGATCAACCAATCGACTTGTTTTTTGGTTTCTGCATTCCAGATAGCATTCACTATGTGTTTCTCGTTCGAATTTGAGCTCTGGATCCAAATTTGCAGTTCCTGGCTAAATTGAGTTCTTTCCTCAATTCTGATATATGATTGGCTGTAACTTCTCAGGGAAATCTCAGATCAACCAATCGACTTGTTTTTCGGCTTCTTCATCCCAGGTAGCATTCAGTATGTGTTTCTCGTTCGAATTTGAGCTCAGGATCCAAATTTGCAGTTCCTGGCTAAATTGAGTTGTTTCCTCAATTCTGATATATGCTTGGCTGTAACTTCTCAGGGAAAGCTCAGATCAACCAATCGACTTGTGTTTTGGTCTCTGCATTCTAGATAGCATCCAATATGTGTTTCCCGTTCGAATTTAAGCCCTTGGTTCAAATTTGCAGTTCCTGGCTAAATTGAGTTCTTTCCTCAATTCTGATATATGCTTGGCTGTAACTTCTCAGGGAAAGCTCAGATCAACCAATAGACGTGTTTTTTGGTTTCTGCATTCCAGATAGCATCCAATATGTGTTTCCCGTTCGAATATGAGCCCTTGGTTCAAATTTGCAGTTCCTGGCTAAATTGAGTTCTTTCCTCCATTCTGATATATGCTTGGCTGTAACTACTCAGGGAAATCTCAGATCAACCAATCGACTTGTTTTTTGGTTTCTGCATTCCAGATAGCATTCAGTATGTGTTTCTCGTTCGAATTTGAGCTCTGGATCCAAATTTGCAGTTCCTGGCTAAATTGAGTTCTTTCCTCAATTATGATATATGCTTGGCTGTAACTTCTCAGGGAAAGCTCAGATCAACCAATCGACTTGTTTTTCGGCTTCTGCATCCCAGGTAGCATTCAGTATGTGTTTCTCGTTCGAATTTGAGCTCTGGATCCAAATTTGCAGTTCCTGGCTAAATTGAGTTCTTACCTCAATTCTGATATATGCTTGGCTGTAACTTCTCAGGGAAAGCTCAGATCAACCAATCGACTTGTGTTTTGGTTTCTGCATTCCAGATAGCATTCACTATGTGTTTCTCGTTCGAATTTGAGCTCTGGATCCAAATTTGCAGTTCCTGGCTAAATTGAGTTCTTTCCTCAATTCTGATATATGCTTGGCTGTAACTTCTCAGGGAAATCTCAGATCAACCAATCGACTTGTTTTTCGGCTTCTGCATCCCAGGTAGCATTCAGTATGTGTTTCTCGTTCGAATTTGAGCTGTGGATCCAAATTTGCAGTTCCTGGCTAAATTGAGTTCTTACCTAAATTCTGATATATGCTTGGCTGTAACTTCTCAGGGAAAGCTCAGATCAACCAATCGACTTGTGTTTTGGTCTCTGCATTCCAGATAGCATCCAATATGTGTTTCCCGTTCGAATTTGAGCCCTTGGTTCAAATTTGCAGTTCCTGGCTAAATTGAGTTCTTTCCTCAATTCTGATGTATGCTTGGCTGTAACTTCTCAGGGAAAGCTCAGATCAACCAATCGACTTGATTTTCGACTTCTGCATCCCAGGTAGCATTCAGTATGTGTTTCTCGTTCGAATTTGAGCTCAGGATCCAAATTTGCAGTTCCTGGCTAAATTGAGTTGTTTCCTCAATTCTGATATATGCTTGGCTGTAACTTCTCAGGGAAAGCTCAGATCAACCAATCGACTTGTGTTTTGGTCTCTGCATTCCAGATAGCATCCAATATGTGTTTCCCGTTCGAATTTGAGCCCTTGGTTCAAATTTGCAGTTCCTGGCTAAATTGAGTTCTTTCCTCAATTCTGATGTATGCTTGGCTGTAACTTCTCAGGGAAAGCTCAGATCAACCAATCGACTTGATTTTCGACTTCTGCATTCCAGATAGCATTCAGTATGTGTTTCTCGTTCGAATTTGAGCTCTGGATCCAAATTTGCAGTTCCTGGCTAAATTGAGTTGTTTCCTCAATTCTGATATATGCTTGGCTGTAACTTCTCAGGGAAAGCTCTGATCAACCAATCGACTTGTTTTTTGGTCTCTGCATTCCAGATAGCATCCAATATGTGTTTCCCATTCGAATATGAGCCCTTGGTTCAAATTTGCAGTTCCTGGCTAAATTGAGTTCTTTCCTCCATTCTGATATATGCTTGGCTGTAACTACTCAGGGAAATCTCAGATCAACCAATCGACTTGTTTTTTGGTTTCTGCATTCCAGATAGCATTTAGTATGTGTTTCTCGTTCGAATTTGAGCTCTGGATCCAAATTTGCAGTTCCTGGCTAAATTGAGTTCTTTCCTCAATTATGATATATGGTTGGCTGTAACTTCTCAGGGAAAGCTCAGATCAACCAATCGACTTGTTTTTTGGTTTCTGCATTCCAGATAGCATTCACTATGTGTTTCTCGTTCGAATTTGAGCTCTGGATCCAAATTTGCAGTTCCTGGCTAAATTGAGTTCTTTCCTCAATTCTGATATATGCTTGGCTGTAACTTCTCAGGGAAATCTCAGATCAACCAATCGACTTGTTTTTCGGCTTCTGCATCCCAGGTAGCATTCAGTATGTGTTTCTCGTTCGAATTTGAGCTCAGGATCCAAATTTGCAGTTCCTGGCTAAATTGAGTTGTTTCCTCAATTCTGATATATGCTTGGCTGTAACTTCTCAGGGAAAGCTCAGATCAACCAATAGACGTGTTTTTTGGTTTTTGCATTCCAGATAGCATCCAATATGTGTTTCCCGTTCGAATATGAGCCCTTGGTTCAAATTTGCAGTTCCTGGCTAAATTGAGTTCTTTCCTCAATTCTGATATATGCTTGGCTGTAACTACTCAGGGAAATCTCAGATCAACCAATCGACTTGTTTTTTGGTTTCTGCATTCCAGATAGCATTCAGTATGTGTTTCTCGTTCGAATTTGAGCTCTGGATCCAAATTTGCAGTTCCTGGCTAAATTGAGTTCTTTCCTCCATTCTGATATATGCTTGGCTGTAACTACTCAGGGAAATCTCAGATCAACCAATCGACTTGTTTTTTGGTTTCTGCATTCCAGATAGCATTCAGTATGTGTTTCTCGTTCGAATTTGAGCTCTGGATCCAAATTTGCAGTTCCTGGCTAAATTGAGTTCTTTCCTCAATTATGATATATGCTTGGCTGTAACTTCTCAGGGAAAGCTCAGATCAACCAATCGACTTGTTTTTTGGTTTCTGCATTCCAGATAGCATTCACTATGTGTTTCTCGTTCGAATTTGAGCTCTGGATCCAAATTTGCAGTTCCTGGCTAAATTGAGTTCTTTCCTCAATTCTGATGTATGCTTGGCTGTAACTTCTCAGGGAAAGCTCAGATCAACCAATCGACTTGATTTTCGACTTCTGCATTCCAGATAGCATTCAGTATGTGTTTCTCGTTCGAATTTGAGCTCTGGATCCAAATTTGCAGTTCCTGGCTAAATTGAGTTGTTTCCTCAATTCTGATATATGCTTGGCTGTAACTTCTCAGGGAAAGCTCTGATCAACCAATCGACTTGTTTTTTGGTCTCTGCATTCCAGATAGCATCCAATATGTGTTTCCCATTCGAATATGAGCCCTTGGTTCAAATTTGCAGTTTCTGGCTAAATTGAGTTCTTTCCTCCATTCTGATATATGCTTGGCTGTAACTACTCAGGGAAATCTCAGATCAACCAATCGACTTGTTTTTTGGTTTCTGCATTCCAGATAGCATTTAGTATGTGTTTCTCGTTCGAATTTGAGCTCTGGATCCAAATTTGCAGTTCCTGGCTAAATTGAGTTCTTTCCTCAATTCTGATGTATGCTTGGCTGTAACTTCTCAGGGAAAGCTCAGATCAACCAATCGACTTGATTTTCGACTTCTGCATCCCAGGTAGCATTCAGTATGTGTTTCTCGTTCGAATTTGAGCTCAGGATCCAAATTTGCAGTTCCTGGCTAAATTGAGTTGTTTCCTCAATTCTGATATATGCTTGGCTGTAACTTCTCAGGGAAAGCTCAGATCAACCAATCGACTTGTGTTTTGGTCTCTGCATTCCAGATAGCATCCAATATGTGTTTCCCGTTCGAATTTGAGCCCTTGGTTCAAATTTGCAGTTCCTGGCTAAATTGAGTTCTTTCCTCAATTCTGATGTATGCTTGGCTGTAACTTCTCAGGGAAAGCTCAGATCAACCAATCGACTTGATTTTCGACTTCTGCATTCCAGATAGCATTCAGTATGTGTTTCTCGTTCGAATTTGAGCTCTGGATCCAAATTTGCAGTTCCTGGCTAAATTGAGTTGTTTCCTCAATTCTGATATATGCTTGGCTGTAACTTCTCAGGGAAAGCTCTGATCAACCAATCGACTTGTTTTTTGGTCTCTGCATTCCAGATAGCATCCAATATGTGTTTCCCATTCGAATATGAGCCCTTGGTTCAAATTTGCAGTTCCTGGCTAAATTGAGTTCTTTCCTCCATTCTGATATATGCTTGGCTGTAACTACTCAGGGAAATCTCAGATCAACCAATCGACTTGTTTTTTGGTTTCTGCATTCCAGATAGCATTTAGTATGTGTTTCTCGTTCGAATTTGAGCTCTGGATCCAAATTTGCAGTTCCTGGCTAAATTGAGTTCTTTCCTCAATTATGATATATGGTTGGCTGTAACTTCTCAGGGAAAGCTCAGATCAACCAATCGACTTGTTTTTTGGTTTCTGCATTCCAGATAGCATTCACTATGTGTTTCTCGTTCGAATTTGAGCTCTGGATCCAAATTTGCAGTTCCTGGCTAAATTGAGTTCTTTCCTCAATTCTGATATATGCTTGGCTGTAACTTCTCAGGGAAATCTCAGATCAACCAATCGACTTGTTTTTCGGCTTCTGCATCCCAGGTAGCATTCAGTATGTGTTTCTCGTTCGAATTTGAGCTCAGGATCCAAATTTGCAGTTCCTGGCTAAATTGAGTTGTTTCCTCAATTCTGATATATGCTTGGCTGTAACTTCTCAGGGAAAGCTCAGATCAACCAATAGACGTGTTTTTTGGTTTTTGCATTCCAGATAGCATCCAATATGTGTTTCCCGTTCGAATATGAGCCCTTGGTTCAAATTTGCAGTTCCTGGCTAAATTGAGTTCTTTCCTCAATTCTGATATATGCTTGGCTGTAACTACTCAGGGAAATCTCAGATCAACCAATCGACTTGTTTTTTGGTTTCTGCATTCCAGATAGCATTCAGTATGTGTTTCTCGTTCGAATTTGAGCTCTGGATCCAAATTTGCAGTTCCTGGCTAAATTGAGTTCTTTCCTCCATTCTGATATATGCTTGGCTGTAACTACTCAGGGAAATCTCAGATCAACCAATCGACTTGTTTTTTGGTTTCTGCATTCCAGATAGCATTCAGTATGTGTTTCTCGTTCGAATTTGAGCTCTGGATCCAAATTTGCAGTTCCTGGCTAAATTGAGTTCTTTCCTCAATTATGATATATGCTTGGCTGTAACTTCTCAGGGAAAGCTCAGATCAACCAATCGACTTGTTTTTTGGTTTCTGCATTCCAGATAGCATTCACTATGTGTTTCTCGTTCGAATTTGAGCTCTGGATCCAAATTTGCAGTTCCTGGCTAAATTGAGTTCTTTCCTCAATTCTGATATATGCTTGGCTGTAACTTCTCAGGGAAATCTCAGATCAACCAATCGACTTGTTTTTCGGCTTCTGCATCCCAGGTAGCATTCAGTATGTGTTTCTCGTTCGAATTTGAGCTGTGGATCCAAATTTGCAGTTCCTGGCTAAATTGAGTTCTTACCTCAATTCTGATATATGCTTGGCTGTAACTTCTCAGGGAAAGCTCAGATCAACCAATCGACTTGTGTTTTGGTTTCTGCATTCCAGATAGCATTCACTATGTGTTTCTCGTTCGAATTTGAGCTCTGGATCCAAATTTGCAGTTCCTGGCTAGAGTTCTTTCCTCAATTCTGATATATGCTTGGCTGTAACTTCTCAGGGAAATCTCAGATCAACCAATCGACTTGTTTTTCGGCTTCTGCATCCCAGGTAGCATTCAGTATGTGTTTCTCGTTCGAATTTGAGCTGTGGATCCAAATTTGCAGTTCCTGGCTAAATTGAGTTCTTACCTCAATTCTGATATATGCTTGGCTGTAACTTCTCAGGGAAAGCTCAGATCAACCAATCGACTTGTGTTTTGGTCTCTGCATTCCAGATAGCATCCCATATGTGTTTCCCGTTCGAATTTGAGCCCTTGGTTCAAATTTGCAGTTCCTGGCTAAATTGAGTTCTTTCCTCAATTCTGATGTATGCTTGGCTGTAACTTCTCAGGGAAAGCTCAGATCAACCAATCGACTTGATTTTCGACTTCTGCATTCCAGATAGCATTCAGTATGTGTTTCTCGTTCGAATTTGAGCTCTGGATCCAAATTTGCAGTTCCTGGCTAAATTGAGTTGTTTCCTCAATTCTGATATATGCTTGGCTGTAACTTCTCAGGGAAAGCTCTGATCAACCAATCGACTTGTTTTTTGGTCTCTGCATTCCAGATAGCATCCAATATGTGTTTCCCATTCGAATATGAGCCCTTGGTTCAAATTTGCAGTTTCTGGCTAAATTGAGTTCTTTCCTCCATTCTGATATATGCTTGGCTGTAACTACTCAGGGAAATCTCAGATCAACCAATCGACTTGTTTTTTGGTTTCTGCATTCCAGATAGCATTTAGTATGTGTTTCTCGTTCGAATTTGAGCTCTGGATCCAAATTTGCAGTTCCTGGCTAAATTGAGTTCTTTCCTCAATTATGATATATGCTTGGCTGTAACTTCTCAGGGAAAGCTCAGATCAACCAATCGACTTGTTTTTTGGTTTCTGCATTCCAGATAGCATTCACTATGTGTTTCTCGTTCGAATTTGAGCTCTGGATCCAAATTTGCAGTTCCTGGCTAAATTGAGTTCTTTCCTCAATTCTGATATATGCTTGGCTGTAACTTCTCAGGGAAATCTCAGATCAACCAATCGACTTGTTTTTCGGCTTCTGCATCCCAGGTAGCATTCAGTATGTGTTTCTCGTTCGAATTTGAGCTCAGGATCCAAATTTGCAGTTCCTGGCTAAATTGAGTTGTTTCCTCAATTCTGATATATGCTTGGCTGTAACTTCTCAGGGAAAGCTCAGATCAACCAATCGACTTGTGTTTTGGTCTCTGCATTCTAGATAGCATCCAATATGTGTTTCCCGTTCGAATTTAAGCCCTTGGTTCAAATTTGCAGTTCCTGGCTAAATTGAGTTCTTTCCTCAATTCTGATATATGCTTGGCTGTAACTTCTCAGGGAAAGCTCAGATCAACCAATAGACGTGTTTTTTGGTTTTTGCATTCCAGATAGCATCCAATATGTGTTTCCCGTTCGAATATGAGCCCTTGGTTCAAATTTGCAGTTCCTGGCTAAATTGAGTTCTTTCCTCAATTCTGATATATGCTTGGCTGTAACTTCTCAGGGAAAGCTCAGATCAACCAATCGACTTGTTTTTTGGTTTCTGCATTCCAGATAGCATTCAGTATGTGTTTCTCGTTCGAATTTGAGCTCTGGATCCAAATTTGCAGTTCCTGGCTAAATTGAGTTCTTTCCTCAATTCTGATATATGCTTGGCTGTAACTTCTCAGGGAAAGCTCAGATCAACCAATCGACTTGTTTTTTGGTTTCTGCATTCCAGATAGCATTCACTATGTGTTTCTCGTTCGAATTTGAGCTCTGGATCCAAATTTGCAGTTCCTGGCTAAATTGAGTTCTTTCCTCAATTCTGATATATGCTTGGCTGTAACTTCTCAGGGAAAGCTCAGATCAACCAATCGACTTGTTTTTTGGTTTCTGCATCCCAGGTAGCATTCAGTATGTGTTTCCCGTTCGAATTTGAGCCCTTGGTTCAAATTTGCAGTTCCTGGCTAGAGTTCTTTCCTCAATTCTGATATATGCTTGGCTGTAACTTCTCAGGGAAATCTCAGATCAACCAATCGACTTGTTTTTCGGCTTCTGCATCCCAGGTAGCATTCAGTATGTGTTTCTCGTTCGAATTTGAGCTGTGGATCCAAATTTGCAGTTCCTGGCTAAATTGAGTTCTTACCTCAATTCTGATATATGCTTGGCTGTAACTTCTCAGGGAAAGCTCAGATCAACCAATCGACTTGTGTTTTGGTCTCTGCATTCCAGATAGCATCCCATATGTGTTTCCCGTTCGAATTTGAGCCCTTGGTTCAAATTTGCAGTTCCTGGCTAAATTGAGTTCTTTCCTCAATTCTGATGTATGCTTGGCTGTAACTTCTCAGGGAAAGCTCAGATCAACCAATCGACTTGATTTTCGACTTCTGCATTCCAGATAGCATTCAGTATGTGTTTCTCGTTCGAATTTGAGCTCTGGATCCAAATTTGCAGTTCCTGGCTAAATTGAGTTGTTTCCTCAATTCTGATATATGCTTGGCTGTAACTTCTCAGGGAAAGCTCTGATCAACCAATCGACTTGTTTTTTGGTCTCTGCATTCCAGATAGCATCCAATATGTGTTTCCCATTCGAATATGAGCCCTTGGTTCAAATTTGCAGTTTCTGGCTAAATTGAGTTCTTTCCTCCATTCTGATATATGCTTGGCTGTAACTACTCAGGGAAATCTCAGATCAACCAATCGACTTGTTTTTTGGTTTCTGCATTCCAGATAGCATTTAGTATGTGTTTCTCGTTCGAATTTGAGCTCTGGATCCAAATTTGCAGTTCCTGGCTAAATTGAGTTCTTTCCTCAATTATGATATATGCTTGGCTGTAACTTCTCAGGGAAAGCTCAGATCAACCAATCGACTTGTTTTTTGGTTTCTGCATTCCAGATAGCATTCACTATGTGTTTCTCGTTCGAATTTGAGCTCTGGATCCAAATTTGCAGTTCCTGGCTAAATTGAGTTCTTTCCTCAATTCTGATATATGCTTGGCTGTAACTTCTCAGGGAAATCTCAGATCAACCAATCGACTTGTTTTTCGGCTTCTGCATCCCAGGTAGCATTCAGTATGTGTTTCTCGTTCGAATTTGAGCTCAGGATCCAAATTTGCAGTTCCTGGCTAAATTGAGTTGTTTCCTCAATTCTGATATATGCTTGGCTGTAACTTCTCAGGGAAAGCTCAGATCAACCAATCGACTTGTGTTTTGGTCTCTGCATTCTAGATAGCATCCAATATGTGTTTCCCGTTCGAATTTAAGCCCTTGGTTCAAATTTGCAGTTCCTGGCTAAATTGAGTTCTTTCCTCAATTCTGATATATGCTTGGCTGTAACTTCTCAGGGAAAGCTCAGATCAACCAATAGACGTGTTTTTTGGTTTTTGCATTCCAGATAGCATCCAATATGTGTTTCCCGTTCGAATATGAGCCCTTGGTTCAAATTTGCAGTTCCTGGCTAAATTGAGTTCTTTCCTCAATTCTGATATATGCTTGGCTGTAACTTCTCAGGGAAAGCTCAGATCAACCAATCGACTTGTTTTTTGGTTTCTGCATTCCAGATAGCATTCACTATGTGTTTCTCGTTCGAATTTGAGCTCTGGATCCAAATTTGCAGTTCCTGGCTAAATTGAGTTCTTTCCTCAATTCTGATATATGCTTGGCTGTAACTTCTCAGGGAAATCTCAGATCAACCAATCGACTTGTTTTTCGGCTTCTGCATCCCAGGTAGCATTCAGTATGTGTTTCTCGTTCGAATTTGAGCTGTGGATCCAAATTTGCAGTTCCTGGCTAAATTGAGTTCTTACCTCAATTCTGATATATGCTTGGCTGTAACTTCTCAGGGAAAGCTCAGATCAACCAATCGACTTGTGTTTTGGTCTCTGCATTCCAGATAGCATCCAATATGTGTTTCCCGTTCGAATTTGAGCCCTTGGTTCAAATTTGCAGTTCCTGGCTAAATTGAGTTCTTTCCTCAATTCTGATGTATGCTTGGCTGTAACTTCTCAGGGAAAGCTCAGATCAACCAATCGACTTGATTTTCGACTTCTGCATCCCAGGTAGCATTCAGTATGTGTTTCTCGTTCGAATTTGAGCTCAGGATCCAAATTTGCAGTTCCTGGCTAAATTGAGTTGTTTCCTCAATTCTGATATATGCTTGGCTGTAACTTCTCAGGGAAAGCTCAGATCAACCAATCGACTTGTGTTTTGGTCTCTGCATTCCAGATAGCATCCAATATGTGTTTCCCGTTCGAATTTGAGCCCTTGGTTCAAATTTGCAGTTCCTGGCTAAATTGAGTTCTTTCCTCAATTCTGATGTATGCTTGGCTGTAACTTCTCAGGGAAAGCTCAGATCAACCAATCGACTTGATTTTCGACTTCTGCATTCCAGATAGCATTCAGTATGTGTTTCTCGTTCGAATTTGAGCTCTGGATCCAAATTTGCAGTTCCTGGCTAAATTGAGTTGTTTCCTCAATTCTGATATATGCTTGGCTGTAACTTCTCAGGGAAAGCTCTGATCAACCAATCGACTTGTTTTTTGGTCTCTGCATTCCAGATAGCATCCAATATGTGTTTCCCATTCGAATATGAGCCCTTGGTTCAAATTTGCAGTTTCTGGCTAAATTGAGTTCTTTCCTCCATTCTGATATATGCTTGGCTGTAACTACTCAGGGAAATCTCAGATCAACCAATCGACTTGTTTTTTGGTTTCTGCATTCCAGATAGCATTTAGTATGTGTTTCTCGTTCGAATTTGAGCTCTGGATCCAAATTTGCAGTTCCTGGCTAAATTGAGTTCTTTCCTCAATTATGATATATGCTTGGCTGTAACTTCTCAGGGAAAGCTCAGATCAACCAATCGACTTGTTTTTTGGTTTCTGCATTCCAGATAGCATTCACTATGTGTTTCTCGTTCGAATTTGAGCTCTGGATCCAAATTTGCAGTTCCTGGCTAAATTGAGTTCTTTCCTCAATTCTGATATATGCTTGGCTGTAACTTCTCAGGGAAATCTCAGATCAACCAATCGACTTGTTTTTCGGCTTCTGCATCCCAGGTAGCATTCAGTATGTGTTTCTCGTTCGAATTTGAGCTCAGGATCCAAATTTGCAGTTCCTGGCTAAATTGAGTTGTTTCCTCAATTCTGATATATGCTTGGCTGTAACTTCTCAGGGAAAGCTCAGATCAACCAATCGACTTGTGTTTTGGTCTCTGCATTCTAGATAGCATCCAATATGTGTTTCCCGTTCGAATTTAAGCCCTTGGTTCAAATTTGCAGTTCCTGGCTAAATTGAGTTCTTTCCTCAATTCTGATATATGCTTGGCTGTAACTTCTCAGGGAAAGCTCAGATCAACCAATAGACGTGTTTTTTGGTTTTTGCATTCCAGATAGCATCCAATATGTGTTTCCCGTTCGAATATGAGCCCTTGGTTCAAATTTGCAGTTCCTGGCTAAATTGAGTTCTTTCCTCAATTCTGATATATGCTTGGCTGTAACTTCTCAGGGAAAGCTCAGATCAACCAATCGACTTGTTTTTTGGTTTCTGCATTCCAGATAGCATTCACTATGTGTTTCTCGTTCGAATTTGAGCTCTGGATCCAAATTTGCAGTTCCTGGCTAAATTGAGTTCTTTCCTCAATTCTGATATATGCTTGGCTGTAACTTCTCAGGGAAATCTCAGATCAACCAATCGACTTGTTTTTCGGCTTCTGCATCCCAGGTAGCATTCAGTATGTGTTTCTCGTTCGAATTTGAGCTGTGGATCCAAATTTGCAGTTCCTGGCTAAATTGAGTTCTTACCTCAATTCTGATATATGCTTGGCTGTAACTTCTCAGGGAAAGCTC
The DNA here is from genome assembly GCA_039707465.1 of Rhabdophis nuchalis. Classification (NCBI taxonomy): domain Eukaryota; kingdom Metazoa; phylum Chordata; class Lepidosauria; order Squamata; family Natricidae; genus Rhabdophis; species Rhabdophis nuchalis. Next base: position 17,780,101 of record CM077653.1, read on the forward strand.
AGATCAACCAATCGACTTGTGTTTTGGTCTCTGCATTCCAGATAGCATCCAATATGTGTTTCCCGTTCGAATTTGAGCCCTTGGTTCAAATTTGCAGTTCCTGGCTAAATTGAGTTCTTTCCTCAATTCTGATGTATGCTTGGCTGTAACTTCTCAGGGAAAGCTCAGATCAACCAATCGACTTGATTTTCGACTTCTGCATCCCAGGTAGCATTCAGTATGTGTTTCTCGTTCGAATTTGAGCTCAGGATCCAAATTTGCAGTTCCTGGCTAAATTGAGTTGTTTCCTCAATTCTGATATATGCTTGGCTGTAACTTCTCAGGGAAAGCTCAGATCAACCAATCGACTTGTGTTTTGGTCTCTGCATTCCAGATAGCATCCAATATGTGTTTCCCGTTCGAATTTGAGCCCTTGGTTCAAATTTGCAGTTCCTGGCTAAATTGAGTTCTTTCCTCAATTCTGATGTATGCTTGGCTGTAACTTCTCAGGGAAAGCTCAGATCAACCAATCGACTTGATTTTCGACTTCTGCATTCCAGATAGCATTCAGTATGTGTTTCTCGTTCGAATTTGAGCTCTGGATCCAAATTTGCAGTTCCTGGCTAAATTGAGTTGTTTCCTCAATTCTGATATATGCTTGGCTGTAACTTCTCAGGGAAAGCTCTGATCAACCAATCGACTTGTTTTTTGGTCTCTGCATTCCAGATAGCATCCAATATGTGTTTCCCATTCGAATATGAGCCCTTGGTTCAAATTTGCAGTTTCTGGCTAAATTGAGTTCTTTCCTCCATTCTGATATATGCTTGGCTGTAACTACTCAGGGAAATCTCAGATCAACCAATCGACTTGTTTTTTGGTTTCTGCATTCCAGATAGCATTTAGTATGTGTTTCTCGTTCGAATTTGAGCTCTGGATCCAAATTTGCAGTTCCTGGCTAAATTGAGTTCTTTCCTCAATTATGATATATGCTTGGCTGTAACTTCTCAGGGAAAGCTCAGATCAACCAATCGACTTGTTTTTTGGTTTCTGCATTCCAGATAGCATTCACTATGTGTTTCTCGTTCGAATTTGAGCTCTGGATCCAAATTTGCAGTTCCTGGCTAAATTGAGTTCTTTCCTCAATTCTGATATATGCTTGGCTGTAACTTCTCAGGGAAATCTCAGATCAACCAATCGACTTGTTTTTCGGCTTCTGCATCCCAGGTAGCATTCAGTATGTGTTTCTCGTTCGAATTTGAGCTCAGGATCCAAATTTGCAGTTCCTGGCTAAATTGAGTTGTTTCCTCAATTCTGATATATGCTTGGCTGTAACTTCTCAGGGAAAGCTCAGATCAACCAATCGACTTGTGTTTTGGTCTCTGCATTCTAGATAGCATCCAATATGTGTTTCCCGTTCGAATTTAAGCCCTTGGTTCAAATTTGCAGTTCCTGGCTAAATTGAGTTCTTTCCTCAATTCTGATATATGCTTGGCTGTAACTTCTCAGGGAAAGCTCAGATCAACCAATAGACGTGTTTTTTGGTTTTTGCATTCCAGATAGCATCCAATATGTGTTTCTCGTTCGAATATGAGCCCTTGGTTCAAATTTGCAGTTCCTGGCTAAATTGAGTTCTTTCCTCAATTCTGATATATGCTTGGCTGTAACTACTCAGGGAAATCTCAGATCAACCAATCGACTTTTTTTTTGGTTTCTGCATTCCAGATAGCATTCAGTATGTGTTTCTCGTTCGAATTTGAGCTCTGGATCCAAATTTGCAGTTCCTGGCTAAATTGAGTTCTTTCCTCAATTCTGATATATGCTTGGCTGTAACTTCTCAGGGAAAGCTCAGATCAACCAATCGACTTGTTTTTTGGTTTCTGCATTCCAGATAGCATTCACTATGTGTTTCTCGTTCGAATTTGAGCTCTGGATCCAAATTTGCAGTTCCTGGCTAAATTGAGTTCTTTCCTCAATTCTGATATATGCTTGGCTGTAACTTCTCAGGGAAAGCTCAGATCAACCAATCGACTTGTTTTTTGGTTTCTGCATCCCAGGTAGCATTCAGTATGTGTTTCCCGTTCGAATTTGAGCCCTTGGTTCAAATTTGCAGTTCCTGGCTAAATTGAGTTCTTTCCTCAATTCTGATATATGCTTGGCTGTAACTTCTCAGGGAAAGCTCAGATCAACCAATCGACTTGTTTTTCGACTTCTGCATTCCAGATAGCATTCAGTATGTGTTTCTCGTTCGAATTTGAGCTGTGGATCCAAATTTGCAGTTCCTGGCTAAATTGAGTTCTTACCTCAATTCTGATATATGCTTGGCTGTAACTTCTCAGGGAAAGCTCAGATCAACCAATCGACTTGTGTTTTGGTCTCTGCATTCCAGATAGCATCCAATATGTGTTTCCCGTTCGAATTTGAGCCCTTGGTTCAAATTTGCAGTTCCTGGCTAAATTGAGTTCTTTCCTCAATTCTGATGTATGCTTGGCTGTAACTTCTCAGGGAAAGCTCAGATCAACCAATCGACTTGATTTTCGACTTCTGCATCCCAGGTAGCATTCAGTATGTGTTTCTCGTTCGAATTTGAGCTCAGGATCCAAATTTGCAGTTCCTGGCTAAATTGAGTTGTTTCCTCAATTCTGATATATGCTTGGCTGTAACTTCTCAGGGAAAGCTCAGATCAACCAATCGACTTGTGTTTTGGTCTCTGCATTCCAGATAGCATCCAATATGTGTTTCCCGTTCGAATTTGAGCCCTTGGTTCAAATTTGCCATTCCTGGCTAAATTGAGTTCTTTCCTCAATTCTGATGTATGCTTGGCTGTAACTTCTCAGGGAAAGCTCAGATCAACCAATCGACTTGATTTTCGACTTCTGCATTCCAGATAGCATTCAGTATGTGTTTCTCGTTCGAATTTGAGCTCTGGATCCAAATTTGCAGTTCCTGGCTAAATTGAGTTGTTTCCTCAATTCTGATATATGCTTGGCTGTAACTTCTCAGGGAAAGCTCTGATCAACCAATCGACTTGTTTTTTGGTCTCTGCATTCCAGATAGCATCCAATATGTGTTTCCCATTCGAATATGAGCCCTTGGTTCAAATTTGCAGTTTCTGGCTAAATTGAGTTCTTTCCTCCATTCTGATATATGCTTGGCTGTAACTACTCAGGGAAATCTCAGATCAACCAATCGACTTGTTTTTTGGTTTCTGCATTCCAGATAGCATTTAGTATGTGTTTCTCGTTCGAATTTGAGCTCTGGATCCAAATTTGCAGTTCCTGGCTAAATTGAGTTCTTTCCTCAATTATGATATATGCTTGGCTGTAACTTCTCAGGGAAAGCTCAGATCAACCAATCGACTTGTTTTTTGGTTTCTGCATTCCAGATAGCATTCACTATGTGTTTCTCGTTCGAATTTGAGCTCTGGATCCAAATTTGCAGTTCCTGGCTAAATTGAGTTCTTTCCTCAATTCTGATATATGCTTGGCTGTAACTTCTCAGGGAAATCTCAGATCAACCAATCGACTTGTTTTTCGGCTTCTGCATCCCAGGTAGCATTCAGTATGTGTTTCTCGTTCGAATTTGAGCTCAGGATCCAAATTTGCAGTTCCTGGCTAAATTGAGTTGTTTCCTCAATTCTGATATATGCTTGGCTGTAACTTCTCAGGGAAAGCTCAGATCAACCAATCGACTTGTGTTTTGGTCTCTGCATTCTAGATAGCATCCAATATGTGTTTCCCGTTCGAATTTAAGCCCTTGGTTCAAATTTGCAGTTCCTGGCTAAATTGAGTTCTTTCCTCAATTCTGATATATGCTTGGCTGTAACTTCTCAGGGAAAGCTCAGATCAACCAATAGACGTGTTTTTTGGTTTTTGCATTCCAGATAGCATCCAATATGTGTTTCTCGTTCGAATATGAGCCCTTGGTTCAAATTTGCAGTTCCTGGCTAAATTGAGTTCTTTCCTCAATTCTGATATATGCTTGGCTGTAACTACTCAGGGAAATCTCAGATCAACCAATCGACTTTTTTTTTGGTTTCTGCATTCCAGATAGCATTCAGTATGTGTTTCTCGTTCGAATTTGAGCTCTGGATCCAAATTTGCAGTTCCTGGCTAAATTGAGTTCTTTCCTCAATTCTGATATATGCTTGGCTGTAACTTCTCAGGGAAAGCTCAGATCAACCAATCGACTTGTTTTTTGGTTTCTGCATTCCAGATAGCATTCACTATGTGTTTCTCGTTCGAATTTGAGCTCTGGATCCAAATTTGCAGTTCCTGGCTAAATTGAGTTCTTTCCTCAATTCTGATATATGCTTGGCTGTAACTTCTCAGGGAAAGCTCAGATCAACCAATCGACTTGTTTTTTGGTTTCTGCATCCCAGGTAGCATTCAGTATGTGTTTCCCGTTCGAATTTGAGCCCTTGGTTCAAATTTGCAGTTCCTGGCTAAATTGAGTTCTTTCCTCAATTCTGATATATGCTTGGCTGTAACTTCTCAGGGAAAGCTCAGATCAACCAATCGACTTGTTTTTCGACTTCTGCATTCCAGATAGCATTCAGTATGTGTTTCTCGTTCGAATTTGAGCTGTGGATCCAAATTTGCAGTTCTTGGCTAAATTGAGTTCTTACCTCAATTCTGATATATGCTTGGCTGTAACTTCTCAGGGAAAGCTCAGATCAACCAATCGACTTGTGTTTTGGTCTCTGCATTCCAGATAGCATCCAATATGTGTTTCCCGTTCGAATTTGAGCCCTTGGTTCAAATTTGCAGTTCCTGGCTAAATTGAGTTCTTTCCTCAATTCTGAGGTATGCTTGGCTGTAACTTCTCAGGGAAAGCTCAGATCAACCAATCGACTTGATTTTCGACTTCTGCATTCCAGATAGCATTCAGTATGTGTTTCTCGTTCGAATTTGAGCTCTGGATCCAAATTTGCAGTTCCTGGCTAAATTGAGTTCTTTCCTCAATTCTGATATATGCTTGGCTGTAACTTCTCAGGGAAAGCTCAGATCAACCAATCGACTTGTTTTTTGGTTTCTGCATTCCAGATAGCATTCACTATGTGTTTCTCGTTCGAATTTGAGCTCTGGATCCAAATTTGCAGTTCCTGGCTAAATTGAGTTCTTTCCTCAATTCTGATATATGCTTGGCTGTAACTTCTCAGGGAAATCTCAGATCAACCAATCGACTTGTTTTTTGGTTTTTGCATTCCAGATAGCATCCAATATGTGTTTCTCGTTCGAATATGAGCCCTTGGTTCAAATTTGCAGTTCCTGGCTAAATTGAGTTCTTTCCTCAATTCTGATATATGCTTGGCTGTAACTACTCAGGGAAATCTCAGATCAACCAATCGACTTTTTTTTTGGTTTCTGCATTCCAGATAGCATTCAGTATGTGTTTCTCGTTCGAATTTGAGCTCTGGATCCAAATTTGCAGTTCCTGGCTAAATTGAGTTCTTTCCTCAATTCTGATATATGCTTGGCTGTAACTTCTCAGGGAAAGCTCAGATCAACCAATCGACTTGTTTTTTGGTTTCTGCATTCCAGATAGCATTCACTATGTGTTTCTCGTTCGAATTTGAGCTCTGGATCCAAATTTGCAGTTCCTGGCTAAATTGAGTTCTTTCCTCAATTCTGATATATGCTTGGCTGTAACTTCTCAGGGAAAGCTCAGATCAACCAATCGACTTGTTTTTTGGTTTCTGCATCCCAGGTAGCATTCAGTATGTGTTTCCCGTTCGAATTTGAGCCCTTGGTTCAAATTTGCAGTTCCTGGCTAAATTGAGTTCTTTCCTCAATTCTGATATATGCTTGGCTGTAACTTCTCAGGGAAAGCTCAGATCAACCAATCGACTTGTTTTTCGACTTCTGCATTCCAGATAGCATTCAGTATGTGTTTCTCGTTCGAATTTGAGCTGTGGATCCAAATTTGCAGTTCTTGGCTAAATTGAGTTCTTACCTCAATTCTGATATATGCTTGGCTGTAACTTCTCAGGGAAAGCTCAGATCAACCAATCGACTTGTGTTTTGGTCTCTGCATTCCAGATAGCATCCAATATGTGTTTCCCGTTCGAATTTGAGCCCTTGGTTCAAATTTGCAGTTCCTGGCTAAATTGAGTTCTTTCCTCAATTCTGAGGTATGCTTGGCTGTAACTTCTCAGGGAAAGCTCAGATCAACCAATCGACTTGATTTTCGACTTCTGCATTCCAGATAGCATTCAGTATGTGTTTCTCGTTCGAATTTGAGCTCTGGATCCAAATTTGCAGTTCCTGGCTAAATTGAGTTCTTTCCTCAATTCTGATATATGCTTGGCTGTAACTTCTCAGGGAAAGCTCAGATCAACCAATCGACTTGTTTTTTGGTTTCTGCATTCCAGATAGCATTCACTATGTGTTTCTCGTTCGAATTTGAGCTCTGGATCCAAATTTGCAGTTCCTGGCTAAATTGAGTTCTTTCCTCAATTCTGATATATGCTTGGCTGTAACTTCTCAGGGAAATCTCAGATCAACCAATCGACTTGTTTTTCGGCTTCTGCATCCCAGGTAGCATTCAGTATGTGTTTCTCGTTCGAATTTGAGCTCTGGATCCAAATTTGCAGTTCCTGGCTAAATTGAGTTCTTTCCTCAATTCTGATATATGCTTGGCTGTAACTTCTCAGGGAAAGCTCAGATCAACCAATCGACTTGTGTTTTGGTCTCTGCATTCCAGATAGCATCCAATATGTGTTTCCCGTTCGAATTTGAGCCCTTGGTTCAAATTTGCAGTTCCTGGCTAAATTGAGTTCTTTCCTCAATTCTGATGTATGCTTGGCTGTAACTTCTCAGGGAAAGCTCAGATCAACCAATCGACTTGATTTTCGACTTCTGCATCCCAGGTAGCATTCAGTATGTGTTTCTCGTTCGAATTTGAGCTCAGGATCCAAATTTGCAGTTCCTGGCTAAATTGAGTTGTTTCCTCAATTCTGATATATGCTTGGCTGTAACTTCTCAGGGAAAGCTCAGATCAACCAATCGACTTGTGTTTTGGTCTCTGCATTCCAGATAGCATCCAATATGTGTTTCCCGTTCGAATTTGAGCCCTTGGTTCAAATTTGCAGTTCCTGGCTAAATTGAGTTCTTTCCTCAATTCTGATGTATGCTTGGCTGTAACTTCTCAGGGAAAGCTCAGATCAACCAATCGACTTGATTTTCGACTTCTGCATTCCAGATAGCATTCAGTATGTGTTTCTCGTTCGAATTTGAGCTCTGGATCCAAATTTGCAGTTCCTGGCTAAATTGAGTTGTTTCCTCAATTCTGATATATGCTTGGCTGTAACTTCTCAGGGAAAGCTCTGATCAACCAATCGACTTGTTTTTTGGTCTCTGCATTCCAGATAGCATCCAATATGTGTTTCCCATTCGAATATGAGCCCTTGGTTCAAATTTGCAGTTTCTGGCTAAATTGAGTTCTTTCCTCCATTCTGATATATGCTTGGCTGTAACTACTCAGGGAAATCTCAGATCAACCAATCGACTTGTTTTTTGGTTTCTGCATTCCAGATAGCATTTAGTATGTGTTTCTCGTTCGAATTTGAGCTCTGGATCCAAATTTGCAGTTCCTGGCTAAATTGAGTTCTTTCCTCAATTATGATATATGCTTGGCTGTAACTTCTCAGGGAAAGCTCAGATCAACCAATCGACTTGTTTTTTGGTTTCTGCATTCCAGATAGCATTCACTATGTGTTTCTCGTTCGAATTTGAGCTCTGGATCCAAATTTGCAGTTCCTGGCTAAATTGAGTTCTTTCCTCAATTCTGATATATGCTTGGCTGTAACTTCTCAGGGAAATCTCAGATCAACCAATCGACTTGTTTTTCGGCTTCTGCATCCCAGGTAGCATTCAGTATGTGTTTCTCGTTCGAATTTGAGCTCAGGATCCAAATTTGCAGTTCCTGGCTAAATTGAGTTGTTTCCTCAATTCTGATATATGCTTGGCTGTAACTTCTCAGGGAAAGCTCAGATCAACCAATCGACTTGTGTTTTGGTCTCTGCATTCTAGATAGCATCCAATATGTGTTTCCCGTTCGAATTTAAGCCCTTGGTTCAAATTTGCAGTTCCTGGCTAAATTGAGTTCTTTCCTCAATTCTGATATATGCTTGGCTGTAACTTCTCAGGGAAAGCTCAGATCAACCAATAGACGTGTTTTTTGGTTTTTGCATTCCAGATAGCATCCAATATGTGTTTCTCGTTCGAATATGAGCCCTTGGTTCAAATTTGCAGTTCCTGGCTAAATTGAGTTCTTTCCTCAATTCTGATATATGCTTGGCTGTAACTACTCAGGGAAATCTCAGATCAACCAATCGACTTTTTTTTTGGTTTCTGCATTCCAGATAGCATTCAGTATGTGTTTCTCGTTCGAATTTGAGCTCTGGATCCAAATTTGCAGTTCCTGGCTAAATTGAGTTCTTTCCTCAATTCTGATATATGCTTGGCTGTAACTTCTCAGGGAAAGCTCAGATCAACCAATCGACTTGTTTTTTGGTTTCTGCATTCCAGATAGCATTCACTATGTGTTTCTCGTTCGAATTTGAGCTCTGGATCCAAATTTGCAGTTCCTGGCTAAATTGAGTTCTTTCCTCAATTCTGATATATGCTTGGCTGTAACTTCTCAGGGAAAGCTCAGATCAACCAATCGACTTGTTTTTTGGTTTCTGCATCCCAGGTAGCATTCAGTATGTGTTTCCCGTTCGAATTTGAGCCCTTGGTTCAAATTTGCAGTTCCTGGCTAAATTGAGTTCTTTCCTCAATTCTGATATATGCTTGGCTGTAACTTCTCAGGGAAAGCTCAGATCAACCAATCGACTTGTTTTTCGACTTCTGCATTCCAGATAGCATTCAGTATGTGTTTCTCGTTCGAATTTGAGCTGTGGATCCAAATTTGCAGTTCTTGGCTAAATTGAGTTCTTACCTCAATTCTGATATATGCTTGGCTGTAACTTCTCAGGGAAAGCTCAGATCAACCAATCGACTTGTGTTTTGGTCTCTGCATTCCAGATAGCATCCAATATGTGTTTCCCGTTCGAATTTGAGCCCTTGGTTCAAATTTGCAGTTCCTGGCTAAATTGAGTTCTTTCCTCAATTCTGAGGTATGCTTGGCTGTAACTTCTCAGGGAAAGCTCAGATCAACCAATCGACTTGATTTTCGACTTCTGCATTCCAGATAGCATTCAGTATGTGTTTCTCGTTCGAATTTGAGCTCTGGATCCAAATTTGCAGTTCCTGGCTAAATTGAGTTCTTTCCTCAATTCTGATATATGCTTGGCTGTAACTTCTCAGGGAAAGCTCAGATCAACCAATCGACTTGTTTTTTGGTTTCTGCATTCCAGATAGCATTCACTATGTGTTTCTCGTTCGAATTTGAGCTCTGGATCCAAATTTGCAGTTCCTGGCTAAATTGAGTTCTTTCCTCAATTCTGATATATGCTTGGCTGTAACTTCTCAGGGAAATCTCAGATCAACCAATCGACTTGTTTTTCGGCTTCTGCATCCCAGGTAGCATTCAGTATGTGTTTCTCGTTCGAATTTGAGCTCAGGATCCAAATTTGCAGTTCCTGGCTAAATTGAGTTGTTTCCTCAATTCTGATATATGCTTGGCTGTAACTTCTCAGGGAAAGCTCAGATCAACCAATCGACTTGTGTTTTGGTCTCTGCATTCTAGATAGCATCCAATATGTGTTTCCCGTTCGAATTTAAGCCCTTGGTTCAAATTTGCAGTTCCTGGCTAAATTGAGTTCTTTCCTCAATTCTGATATATGCTTGGCTGTAACTTCTCAGGGAAAGCTCAGATCAACCAATAGACGTGTTTTTTGGTTTTTGCATTCCAGATAGCATCCAATATGTGTTTCTCGTTCGAATATGAGCCCTTGGTTCAAATTTGCAGTTCCTGGCTAAATTGAGTTCTTTCCTCAATTCTGATATATGCTTGGCTGTAACTACTCAGGGAAATCTCAGATCAACCAATCGACTTTTTTTTTGGTTTCTGCATTCCAGATAGCATTCAGTATGTGTTTCTCGTTCGAATTTGAGCTCTGGATCCAAATTTGCAGTTCATGGCTAAATTGAGTTCTTTCCTCAATTCTGATATATGCTTGGCTGTAACTTCTCAGGGAAAGCTCAGATCAACCAATCGACTTGTTTTTTGGTTTCTGCATTCCAGATAGCATTCACTATGTGTTTCTCGTTCGAATTTGAGCTCTGGATCCAAATTTGCAGTTCCTGGCTAAATTGAGTTCTTTCCTCAATTCTGATATATGCTTGGCTGTAACTTCTCAGGGAAAGCTCAGATCAACCAATCGACTTGTTTTTTGGTTTCTGCATCCCAGGTAGCATTCAGTATGTGTTTCCCGTTCGAATTTGAGCCCTTGGTTCAAATTTGCAGTTCCTGGCTAAATTGAGTTCTTTCCTCAATTCTGATATATGCTTGGCTGTAACTTCTCAGGGAAAGCTCAGATCAACCAATCGACTTGTTTTTCGACTTCTGCATTCCAGATAGCATTCAGTATGTGTTTCTCGTTCGAATTTGAGCTGTGGATCCAAATTTGCAGTTCCTGGCTAAATTGAGTTCTTACCTCAATTCTGATATATGCTTGGCTGTAACTTCTCAGGGAAAGCTCAGATCAACCAATCGACTTGTGTTTTGGTCTCTGCATTCCAGATAGCATCCAATATGTGTTTCCCGTTCGAATTTGAGCCCTTGGTTCAAATTTGCAGTTCCTGGCTAAATTGAGTTCTTTCCTCAATTCTGATGTATGCTTGGCTGTAACTTCTCAGGGAAAGCTCAGATCAACCAATCGACTTGATTTTCGACTTCTGCATTCCAGATAGCATTCAGTATGTGTTTCTCGTTCGAATTTGAGCTCTGGATCCAAATTTGCAGTTCCTGGCTAAATTGAGTTCTTTCCTCAATTCTGATATATGCTTGGCTGTAACTTCTCAGGGAAAGCTCAGATCAACCAATCGACTTGTTTTTCGGCTTCTGCATCCCAGGTAGCATTCAGTATGTGTTTCTCGTTCGAATTTGAGCTCTGGATCCAAATTTGCAGTTCCTGGCTAAATTGAGTTCTTTCCTCAATTCTGATATATGCTTGGCTGTAACTTCTCAGGGAAATCTCAGATCAACCAATCGACTTGTTTTTCGGCTTCTGCATCCCAGGTAGCATTCAGTATGTGTTTCTCGTTCGAATTTGAGCTCAGGATCCAAATTTGCAGTTCCTGGCTAAATTGAGTTGTTTCCTCAATTCTGATATATGCTTGGCTGTAACTTCTCAGGGAAAGCTCAGATCAACCAATCGACTTGTTTTTTGGTCTCTGCATTCCAGATAGCATCCAATATGTGTTTCCCGTTCGAATATGAGCCCTTGGTTCAAATTTGCAGTTCCTGGCTAAATTGAGTTCTTTCCTCCATTCTGATATATGCTTGGCTGTAACTACTCAGGGAAATCTCAGATCAACCAATCGACTTGTTTTTTGGTTTCTGCATTCCAGATAGCATTCAGTATGAGTTTCTCGTTCGAATTTGAGCTCTGGATCCAAATTTGCAGTTCCTGGCTAAATTGAGTTCTTTCCTCAATTATGATATATGCTTGGCTGTAACTTCTCAGGGAAAGCTCAGATCAACCAATCGACTTGTTTTTTGGTTTCTGCATTCCAGATAGCATTCACTATGTGTTTCTCGTTCGAATTTGAGCTGTGGATCCAAATTTGCAGTTCCTGGCTAAATTGAGTTCTTTCCTCAATTCTGATATATGCTTGGCTGTAACTTCTCAGGGAAATCTCAGATCAACCAATCGACTTGTTTTTCGGCTTCTGCATCCCAGGTAGCATTCAGTATGTGTTTCTCGTTCGAATTTGAGCTCAGGATCCAAATTTGCAGTTCCTGGCTAAATTGAGTTGTTTCCTCAATTCTGATATATGCTTGGCTGTAACTTCTCAGGGAAAGCTCAGATCAACCAATCGACTTGTGTTTTGGTCTCTGCATTCCAGATAGCATCCAATATGTGTTTCCCATTCGAATATGAGCCCTTGGTTCAAATTTGCAGTTTCTGGCTAAATTGAGTTCTTTCCTCCATTCTGATATATGCTTGGCTGTAACTACTCAGGGAAATCTCAGATCAACCAATCGACTTGTTTTTTGGTTTCTGCATTCCAGATAGCATTTAGTATGTGTTTCTCGTTCGAATTTGAGCTCTGGATCCAAATTTGCAGTTCCTGGCTAAATTGAGTTCTTTCCTCAATTATGATATATGCTTGGCTGTAACTTCTCAGGGAAAGCTCAGATCAACCAATCGACTTGTTTTTTGGTTTCTGCATTCCAGATAGCATTCACTATGTGTTTCTCGTTCGAATTTGAGCTCTGGATCCAAATTTGCAGTTCCTGGCTAAATTGAGTTCTTTCCTCAATTCTGATATATGCTTGGCTGTAACTTCTCAGGGAAATCTCAGATCAACCAATCGACTTGTTTTTCGGCTTCTGCATCCCAGGTAGCATTCAGTATGTGTTTCTCGTTCGAATTTGAGCTCAGGATCCAAATTTGCAGTTCCTGGCTAAATTGAGTTGTTTCCTCAATTCTGATATATGCTTGGCTGTAACTTCTCAGGGAAAGCTCAGATCAACCAATCGACTTGTGTTTTGGTCTCTGCATTCTAGATAGCATCCAATATGTGTTTCCCGTTCGAATTTAAGCCCTTGGTTCAAATTTGCAGTTCCTGGCTAAATTGAGTTCTTTCCTCAATTCTGATATATGCTTGGCTGTAACTTCTCAGGGAAAGCTCAGATCAACCAATAGACGTGTTTTTTGGTTTTTGCATTCCAGATAGCATCCAATATGTGTTTCCCGTTCGAATATGAGCCCTTGGTTCAAATTTGCAGTTCCTGGCTAAATTGAGTTCTTTCCTCAATTCTGATATATGCTTGGCTGTAACTTCTCAGGGAAAGCTCAGATCAACCAATCGACTTGTTTTTTGGTCTCTGCATTCCAGATAGCATCCAATATGTGTTTCCCGTTCGAATTTGAGCCCTTGGTTCAAATTTGCAGTTCCTGGCTAAATTGAGTTCTTTCCTCAATTCTGAGGTATGCTTGGCTGTAACTTCTCAGGGAAAGCTCAGATCAACCAATCGACTTGATTTTCGACTTCTGCATTCCAGATAGCATTCAGTATGTGTTTCTCGTTCGAATTTGAGCTGTGGATCCAAATTTGCAGTTCCTGGCTAAATTGAGTTCTTTCCTCAATTCTGATATATGCTTGGCTGTAACTTCTCAGGGAAATCTCAGATCAACCAATCGACTTGTTTTTCGGCTTCTGCATCCCAGGTAGCATTCAGTATGTGTTTCTCGTTCGAATTTGAGCTCAGGATCCAAATTTGCAGTTCCTGGCTAAATTGAGTTGTTTCCTCAATTCTGATATATGCTTGGCTGTAACTTCTCAGGGAAAGCTCAGATCAACCAATCGACTTGTGTTTTGGTCTCTGCATTCCAGATAGCATCCAATATGTGTTTCCCATTCGAATATGAGCCCTTGGTTCAAATTTGCAGTTTCTGGCTAAATTGAGTTCTTTCCTCCATTCTGATATATGCTTGGCTGTAACTACTCAGGGAAATCTCAGATCAACCAATCGACTTGTTTTTTGGTTTCTGCATTCCAGATAGCATTTAGTATGTGTTTCTCGTTCGAATTTGAGCTCTGGATCCAAATTTGCAGTTCCTGGCTAAATTGAGTTCTTTCCTCAATTATGATATATGCTTGGCTGTAACTTCTCAGGGAAAGCTCAGATCAACCAATCGACTTGTTTTTTGGTTTCTGCATTCCAGATAGCATTCACTATGTGTTTCTCGTTCGAATTTGAGCTCTGGATCCAAATTTGCAGTTCCTGGCTAAATTGAGTTCTTTCCTCAATTCTGATATATGCTTGGCTGTAACTTCTCAGGGAAATCTCAGATCAACCAATCGACTTGTTTTTCGGCTTCTGCATCCCAGGTAGCATTCAGTATGTGTTTCTCGTTCGAATTTGAGCTCAGGATCCAAATTTGCAGTTCCTGGCTAAATTGAGTTGTTTCCTCAATTCTGATATATGCTTGGCTGTAACTTCTCAGGGAAAGCTCAGATCAACCAATCGACTTGTGTTTTGGTCTCTGCATTCTAGATAGCATCCAATATGTGTTTCCCGTTCGAATTTAAGCCCTTGGTTCAAATTTGCAGTTCCTGGCTAAATTGAGTTCTTTCCTCAATTCTGATATATGCTTGGCTGTAACTTCTCAGGGAAAGCTCAGATCAACCAATAGACGTGTTTTTTGGTTTTTGCATTCCAGATAGCATCCAATATGTGTTTCCCGTTCGAATATGAGCCCTTGGTTCAAATTTGCAGTTCCTGGCTAAATTGAGTTCTTTCCTCAATTCTGATATATGCTTGGCTGTAACTTCTCAGGGAAAGCTCAGATCAACCAATCGACTTGTTTTTTGGTCTCTGCATTCCAGATAGCATCCAATATGTGTTTCCCGTTCGAATTTGAGCCCTTGGTTCAAATTTGCAGTTCCTGGCTAAATTGAGTTCTTTCCTCAATTCTGAGGTATGCTTGGCTGTAACTTCTCAGGGAAAGCTCAGATCAACCAATCGACTTGATTTTCGACTTCTGCATTCCAGATAGCATTCAGTATGTGTTTCTCGTTCGAATTTGAGCTCTGGATCCAAATTTGCAGTTCCTGGCTAAATTGAGTTCTTTCCTCAATTCTGATATATGCTTGGCTGTAACTTCTCAGGGAAAGCTCAGATCAACCAATCGACTTGTTTTTTGGTTTCTGCATTCCAGATAGCATTCACTATGTGTTTCTCGTTCGAATTTGAGCTCTGGATCCAAATTTGCAGTTCCTGGCTAAATTGAGTTCTTTCCTCAATTCTGATATATGCTTGGCTGTAACTTCTCAGGGAAATCTCAGATCAACCAATCGACTTGTTTTTCGGCTTCTGCATCCCAGGTAGCATTCAGTATGTGTTTCTCGTTCGAATTTGAGCTCAGGATCCAAATTTGCAGTTCCTGGCTAAATTGAGTTGTTTCCTCAATTCTGATATATGCTTGGCTGTAACTTCTCAGGGAAAGCTCAGATCAACCAATCGACTTGTGTTTTGGTCTCTGCATTCTAGATAGCATCCAATATGTGTTTCCCGTTCGAATTTAAGCCCTTGGTTCAAATTTGCAGTTCCTGGCTAAATTGAGTTCTTTCCTCAATTCTGATATATGCTTGGCTGTAACTTCTCAGGGAAAGCTCAGATCAACCAATAGACGTGTTTTTTGGTTTTTGCATTCCAGATAGCATCCAATATGTGTTTCTCGTTCGAATATGAGCCCTTGGTTCAAATTTGCAGTTCCTGGCTAAATTGAGTTCTTTCCTCAATTCTGATATATGCTTGGCTGTAACTACTCAGGGAAATCTCAGATCAACCAATCGACTTTTTTTTTGGTTTCTGCATTCCAGATAGCATTCAGTATGTGTTTCTCGTTCGAATTTGAGCTCTGGATCCAAATTTGCAGTTCCTGGCTAAATTGAGTTCTTTCCTCAATTCTGATATATGCTTGGCTGTAACTTCTCAGGGAAAGCTCAGATCAACCAATCGACTTGTTTTTTGGTTTCTGCATTCCAGATAGCATTCACTATGTGTTTCTCGTTCGAATTTGAGCTCTGGATCCAAATTTGCAGTTCCTGGCTAAATTGAGTTCTTTCCTCAATTCTGATATATGCTTGGCTGTAACTTCTCAGGGAAAGCTCAGATCAACCAATCGACTTGTTTTTTGGTTTCTGCATCCCAGGTAGCATTCAGTATGTGTTTCCCGTTCGAATTTGAGCCCTTGGTTCAAATTTGCAGTTCCTGGCTAAATTGAGTTCTTTCCTCAATTCTGATATATGCTTGGCTGTAACTTCTCAGGGAAAGCTCAGATCAACCAATCGACTTGTTTTTCGACTTCTGCATTCCAGATAGCATTCAGTATGTGTTTCTCGTTCGAATTTGAGCTGTGGATCCAAATTTGCAGTTCCTGGCTAAATTGAGTTCTTACCTCAATTCTGATATATGCTTGGCTGTAACTTCTCAGGGAAAGCTCAGATCAACCAATCGACTTGTGTTTTGGTCTCTGCATTCCAGATAGCATCCAATATGTGTTTCCCGTTCGAATTTGAGCCCTTGGTTCAAATTTGCAGTTCCTGGCTAAATTGAGTTCTTTCCTCAATTCTGATGTATGCTTGGCTGTAACTTCTCAGGGAAAGCTCAGATCAACCAATCGACTTGATTTTCGACTTCTGCATTCCAGATAGCATTCAGTATGTGTTTCTCGTTCGAATTTGAGCTCTGGATCCAAATTTGCAGTTCCTGGCTAAATTGAGTTCTTTCCTCAATTCTGATATATGCTTGGCTGTAACTTCTCAGGGAAAGCTCAGATCAACCAATCGACTTGTTTTTCGGCTTCTGCATCCCAGGTAGCATTCAGTATGTGTTTCTCGTTCGAATTTGAGCTCTGGATCCAAATTTGCAGTTCCTGGCTAAATTGAGTTCTTTCCTCAATTCTGATATATGCTTGGCTGTAACTTCTCAGGGAAATCTCAGATCAACCAATCGACTTGTTTTTCGGCTTCTGCATCCCAGGTAGCATTCAGTATGTGTTTCTCGTTCGAATTTGAGCTCAGGATCCAAATTTGCAGTTCCTGGCTAAATTGAGTTGTTTCCTCAATTCTGATATATGCTTGGCTGTAACTTCTCAGGGAAAGCTCAGATCAACCAATCGACTTGTTTTTTGGTCTCTGCATTCCAGATAGCATCCAATATGTGTTTCCCGTTCGAATATGAGCCCTTGGTTCAAATTTGCAGTTCCTGGCTAAATTGAGTTCTTTCCTCCATTCTGATATATGCTTGGCTGTAACTACTCAGGGAAATCTCAGATCAACCAATCGACTTGTTTTTTGGTTTCTGCATTCCAGATAGCATTCAGTATGAGTTTCTCGTTCGAATTTGAGCTCTGGATCCAAATTTGCAGTTCCTGGCTAAATTGAGTTCTTTCCTCAATTATGATATATGCTTGGCTGTAACTTCTCAGGGAAAGCTCAGATCAACCAATCGACTTGTTTTTTGGTTTCTGCATTCCAGATAGCATTCACTATGTGTTTCTCGTTCGAATTTGAGCTGTGGATCCAAATTTGCAGTTCCTGGCTAAATTGAGTTCTTTCCTCAATTCTGATATATGCTTGGCTGTAACTTCTCAGGGAAATCTCAGATCAACCAATCGACTTGTTTTTCGGCTTCTGCATCCCAGGTAGCATTCAGTATGTGTTTCTCGTTCGAATTTGAGCTCAGGATCCAAATTTGCAGTTCCTGGCTAAATTGAGTTGTTTCCTCAATTCTGATATATGCTTGGCTGTAACTTCTCAGGGAAAGCTCAGATCAACCAATCGACTTGTGTTTTGGTCTCTGCATTCCAGATAGCATCCAATATGTGTTTCCCATTCGAATATGAGCCCTTGGTTCAAATTTGCAGTTTCTGGCTAAATTGAGTTCTTTCCTCCATTCTGATATATGCTTGGCTGTAACTACTCAGGGAAATCTCAGATCAACCAATCGACTTGTTTTTTGGTTTCTGCATTCCAGATAGCATTTAGTATGTGTTTCTCGTTCGAATTTGAGCTCTGGATCCAAATTTGCAGTTCCTGGCTAAATTGAGTTCTTTCCTCAATTATGATATATGCTTGGCTGTAACTTCTCAGGGAAAGCTCAGATCAACCAATCGACTTGTTTTTTGGTTTCTGCATTCCAGATAGCATTCACTATGTGTTTCTCGTTCGAATTTGAGCTCTGGATCCAAATTTGCAGTTCCTGGCTAAATTGAGTTCTTTCCTCAATTCTGATATATGCTTGGCTGTAACTTCTCAGGGAAATCTCAGATCAACCAATCGACTTGTTTTTCGGCTTCTGCATCCCAGGTAGCATTCAGTATGTGTTTCTCGTTCGAATTTGAGCTCAGGATCCAAATTTGCAGTTCCTGGCTAAATTGAGTTGTTTCCTCAATTCTGATATATGCTTGGCTGTAACTTCTCAGGGAAAGCTCAGATCAACCAATCGACTTGTGTTTTGGTCTCTGCATTCTAGATAGCATCCAATATGTGTTTCCCGTTCGAATTTAAGCCCTTGGTTCAAATTTGCAGTTCCTGGCTAAATTGAGTTCTTTCCTCAATTCTGATATATGCTTGGCTGTAACTTCTCAGGGAAAGCTCAGATCAACCAATAGACGTGTTTTTTGGTTTTTGCATTCCAGATAGCATCCAATATGTGTTTCCCGTTCGAATATGAGCCCTTGGTTCAAATTTGCAGTTCCTGGCTAAATTGAGTTCTTTCCTCAATTCTGATATATGCTTGGCTGTAACTTCTCAGGGAAAGCTCAGATCAACCAATCGACTTGTTTTTTGGTCTCTGCATTCCAGATAGCATCCAATATGTGTTTCCCGTTCGAATTTGAGCCCTTGGTTCAAATTTGCAGTTCCTGGCTAAATTGAGTTCTTTCCTCAATTCTGAGGTATGCTTGGCTGTAACTTCTCAGGGAAAGCTCAGATCAACCAATCGACTTGATTTTCGACTTCTGCATTCCAGATAGCATTCAGTATGTGTTTCTCGTTCGAATTTGAGCTGTGGATCCAAATTTGCAGTTCCTGGCTAAATTGAGTTCTTTCCTCAATTCTGATATATGCTTGGCTGTAACTTCTCAGGGAAATCTCAGATCAACCAATCGACTTGTTTTTCGGCTTCTGCATCCCAGGTAGCATTCAGTATGTGTTTCTCGTTCGAATTTGAGCTCAGGATCCAAATTTGCAGTTCCTGGCTAAATTGAGTTGTTTCCTCAATTCTGATATATGCTTGGCTGTAACTTCTCAGGGAAAGCTCAGATCAACCAATCGACTTGTGTTTTGGTCTCTGCATTCCAGATAGCATCCAATATGTGTTTCCCATTCGAATATGAGCCCTTGGTTCAAATTTGCAGTTTCTGGCTAAATTGAGTTCTTTCCTCCATTCTGATATATGCTTGGCTGTAACTACTCAGGGAAATCTCAGATCAACCAATCGACTTGTTTTTTGGTTTCTGCATTCCAGATAGCATTTAGTATGTGTTTCTCGTTCGAATTTGAGCTCTGGATCCAAATTTGCAGTTCCTGGCTAAATTGAGTTCTTTCCTCAATTATGATATATGCTTGGCTGTAACTTCTCAGGGAAAGCTCAGATCAACCAATCGACTTGTTTTTTGGTTTCTGCATTCCAGATAGCATTCACTATGTGTTTCTCGTTCGAATTTGAGCTCTGGATCCAAATTTGCAGTTCCTGGCTAAATTGAGTTCTTTCCTCAATTCTGATATATGCTTGGCTGTAACTTCTCAGGGAAATCTCAGATCAACCAATCGACTTGTTTTTCGGCTTCTGCATCCCAGGTAGCATTCAGTATGTGTTTCTCGTTCGAATTTGAGCTCAGGATCCAAATTTGCAGTTCCTGGCTAAATTGAGTTGTTTCCTCAATTCTGATATATGCTTGGCTGTAACTTCTCAGGGAAAGCTCAGATCAACCAATCGACTTGTGTTTTGGTCTCTGCATTCTAGATAGCATCCAATATGTGTTTCCCGTTCGAATTTAAGCCCTTGGTTCAAATTTGCAGTTCCTGGCTAAATTGAGTTCTTTCCTCAATTCTGATATATGCTTGGCTGTAACTTCTCAGGGAAAGCTCAGATCAACCAATAGACGTGTTTTTTGGTTTTTGCATTCCAGATAGCATCCAATATGTGTTTCCCGTTCGAATATGAGCCCTTGGTTCAAATTTGCAGTTCCTGGCTAAATTGAGTTCTTTCCTCAATTCTGATATATGCTTGGCTGTAACTTCTCAGGGAAAGCTCAGATCAACCAATCGACTTGTTTTTTGGTCTCTGCATTCCAGATAGCATCCAATATGTGTTTCCCGTTCGAATTTGAGCCCTTGGTTCAAATTTGCAGTTCCTGGCTAAATTGAGTTCTTTCCTCAATTCTGAGGTATGCTTGGCTGTAACTTCTCAGGGAAAGCTCAGATCAACCAATCGACTTGATTTTCGACTTCTGCATTCCAGATAGCATTCAGTATGTGTTTCTCGTTCGAATTTGAGCTCTGGATCCAAATTTGCAGTTCCTGGCTAAATTGAGTTCTTTCCTCAATTCTGATATATGCTTGGCTGTAACTTCTCAGGGAAAGCTCAGATCAACCAATCGACTTGTTTTTTGGTTTCTGCATTCCAGATAGCATTCACTATGTGTTTCTCGTTCGAATTTGAGCTCTGGATCCAAATTTGCAGTTCCTGGCTAAATTGAGTTCTTTCCTCAATTCTGATATATGCTTGGCTGTAACTTCTCAGGGAAATCTCAGATCAACCAATCGACTTGTTTTTCGGCTTCTGCATCCCAGGTAGCATTCAGTATGTGTTTCTCGTTCGAATTTGAGCTCAGGATCCAAATTTGCAGTTCCTGGCTAAATTGAGTTGTTTCCTCAATTCTGATATATGCTTGGCTGTAACTTCTCAGGGAAAGCTCAGATCAACCAATCGACTTGTGTTTTGGTCTCTGCATTCTAGATAGCATCCAATATGTGTTTCCCGTTCGAATTTAAGCCCTTGGTTCAAATTTGCAGTTCCTGGCTAAATTGAGTTCTTTCCTCAATTCTGATATATGCTTGGCTGTAACTTCTCAGGGAAAGCTCAGATCAACCAATAGACGTGTTTTTTGGTTTTTGCATTCCAGATAGCATCCAATATGTGTTTCTCGTTCGAATATGAGCCCTTGGTTCAAATTTGCAGTTCCTGGCTAAATTGAGTTCTTTCCTCAATTCTGATATATGCTTGGCTGTAACTACTCAGGGAAATCTCAGATCAACCAATCGACTTTTTTTTTGGTTTCTGCATTCCAGATAGCATTCAGTATGTGTTTCTCGTTCGAATTTGAGCTCTGGATCCAAATTTGCAGTTCCTGGCTAAATTGAGTTCTTTCCTCAATTCTGATATATGCTTGGCTGTAACTTCTCAGGGAAAGCTCAGATCAACCAATCGACTTGTTTTTTGGTTTCTGCATTCCAGATAGCATTCACTATGTGTTTCTCGTTCGAATTTGAGCTCTGGATCCAAATTTGCAGTTCCTGGCTAAATTGAGTTCTTTCCTCAATTCTGATATATGCTTGGCTGTAACTTCTCAGGGAAAGCTCAGATCAACCAATCGACTTGTTTTTTGGTTTCTGCATCCCAGGTAGCATTCAGTATGTGTTTCCCGTTCGAATTTGAGCCCTTGGTTCAAATTTGCAGTTCCTGGCTAAATTGAGTTCTTTCCTCAATTCTGATATATGCTTGGCTGTAACTTCTCAGGGAAAGCTCAGATCAACCAATCGACTTGTTTTTCGACTTCTGCATTCCAGATAGCATTCAGTATGTGTTTCTCGTTCGAATTTGAGCTGTGGATCCAAATTTGCAGTTCCTGGCTAAATTGAGTTCTTACCTCAATTCTGATATATGCTTGGCTGTAACTTCTCAGGGAAAGCTCAGATCAACCAATCGACTTGTGTTTTGGTCTCTGCATTCCAGATAGCATCCAATATGTGTTTCCCGTTCGAATTTGAGCCCTTGGTTCAAATTTGCAGTTCCTGGCTAAATTGAGTTCTTTCCTCAATTCTGATGTATGCTTGGCTGTAACTTCTCAGGGAAAGCTCAGATCAACCAATCGACTTGATTTTCGACTTCTGCATTCCAGATAGCATTCAGTATGTGTTTCTCGTTCGAATTTGAGCTCTGGATCCAAATTTGCAGTTCCTGGCTAAATTGAGTTCTTTCCTCAATTCTGATATATGCTTGGCTGTAACTTCTCAGGGAAAGCTCAGATCAACCAATCGACTTGTTTTTCGGCTTCTGCATCCCAGGTAGCATTCAGTATGTGTTTCTCGTTCGAATTTGAGCTCTGGATCCAAATTTGCAGTTCCTGGCTAAATTGAGTTCTTTCCTCAATTCTGATATATGCTTGGCTGTAACTTCTCAGGGAAATCTCAGATCAACCAATCGACTTGTTTTTCGGCTTCTGCATCCCAGGTAGCATTCAGTATGAGTTTCTCGTTCGAATTTGAGCTCTGGATCCAAATTTGCAGTTCCTGGCTAAATTGAGTTCTTTCCTCAATTATGATATATGCTTGGCTGTAACTTCTCAGGGAAAGCTCAGATCAACCAATCGACTTGTTTTTTGGTTTCTGCATTCCAGATAGCATTCACTATGTGTTTCTCGTTCGAATTTGAGCTGTGGATCCAAATTTGCAGTTCCTGGCTAAATTGAGTTCTTTCCTCAATTCTGATATATGCTTGGCTGTAACTTCTCAGGGAAATCTCAGATCAACCAATCGACTTGTTTTTCGGCTTCTGCATCCCAGGTAGCATTCAGTATGTGTTTCTCGTTCGAATTTGAGCTCAGGATCCAAATTTGCAGTTCCTGGCTAAATTGAGTTGTTTCCTCAATTCTGATATATGCTTGGCTGTAACTTCTCAGGGAAAGCTCAGATCAACCAATCGACTTGTGTTTTGGTCTCTGCATTCCAGATAGCATCCAATATGTGTTTCCCATTCGAATATGAGCCCTTGGTTCAAATTTGCAGTTTCTGGCTAAATTGAGTTCTTTCCTCCATTCTGATATATGCTTGGCTGTAACTACTCAGGGAAATCTCAGATCAACCAATCGACTTGTTTTTTGGTTTCTGCATTCCAGATAGCATTTAGTATGTGTTTCTCGTTCGAATTTGAGCTCTGGATCCAAATTTGCAGTTCCTGGCTAAATTGAGTTCTTTCCTCAATTATGATATATGCTTGGCTGTAACTTCTCAGGGAAAGCTCAGATCAACCAATCGACTTGTTTTTTGGTTTCTGCATTCCAGATAGCATTCACTATGTGTTTCTCGTTCGAATTTGAGCTCTGGATCCAAATTTGCAGTTCCTGGCTAAATTGAGTTCTTTCCTCAATTCTGATATATGCTTGGCTGTAACTTCTCAGGGAAATCTCAGATCAACCAATCGACTTGTTTTTCGGCTTCTGCATCCCAGGTAGCATTCAGTATGTGTTTCTCGTTCGAATTTGAGCTCAGGATCCAAATTTGCAGTTCCTGGCTAAATTGAGTTGTTTCCTCAATTCTGATATATGCTTGGCTGTAACTTCTCAGGGAAAGCTCAGATCAACCAATCGACTTGTGTTTTGGTCTCTGCATTCTAGATAGCATCCAATATGTGTTTCCCGTTCGAATTTAAGCCCTTGGTTCAAATTTGCAGTTCCTGGCTAAATTGAGTTCTTTCCTCAATTCTGATATATGCTTGGCTGTAACTACTCAGGGAAATCTCAGATCAACCAATCGACTTTTTTTTTGGTTTCTGCATTCCAGATAGCATTCAGTATGTGTTTCTCGTTCGAATTTGAGCTCTGGATCCAAATTTGCAGTTCCTGGCTAAATTGAGTTCTTTCCTCAATTCTGATATATGCTTGGCTGTAACTTCTCAGGGAAAGCTCAGATCAACCAATCGACTTGTTTTTTGGTTTCTGCATTCCAGATAGCATTCACTATGTGTTTCTCGTTCGAATTTGAGCTCTGGATCCAAATTTGCAGTTCCTGGCTAAATTGAGTTCTTTCCTCAATTCTGATATATGCTTGGCTGTAACTTCTCAGGGAAAGCTCAGATCAACCAATCGACTTGTTTTTTGGTTTCTGCATCCCAGGTAGCATTCAGTATGTGTTTCCCGTTCGAATTTGAGCCCTTGGTTCAAATTTGCAGTTCCTGGCTAAATTGAGTTCTTTCCTCAATTCTGATATATGCTTGGCTGTAACTTCTCAGGGAAAGCTCAGATCAACCAATCGACTTGTTTTTCGACTTCTGCATTCCAGATAGCATTCAGTATGTGTTTCTCGTTCGAATTTGAGCTGTGGATCCAAATTTGCAGTTCCTGGCTAAATTGAGTTCTTACCTCAATTCTGATATATGCTTGGCTGTAACTTCTCAGGGAAAGCTCAGATCAACCAATCGACTTGTGTTTTGGTCTCTGCATTCCAGATAGCATCCAATATGTGTTTCCCGTTCGAATTTGAGCCCTTGGTTCAAATTTGCAGTTCCTGGCTAAATTGAGTTCTTTCCTCAATTCTGATGTATGCTTGGCTGTAACTTCTCAGGGAAAGCTCAGATCAACCAATCGACTTGATTTTCGACTTCTGCATTCCAGATAGCATTCAGTATGTGTTTCTCGTTCGAATTTGAGCTCTGGATCCAAATTTGCAGTTCCTGGCTAAATTGAGTTCTTTCCTCAATTCTGATATATGCTTGGCTGTAACTTCTCAGGGAAAGCTCAGATCAACCAATCGACTTGTTTTTCGGCTTCTGCATCCCAGGTAGCATTCAGTATGTGTTTCTCGTTCGAATTTGAGCTCTGGATCCAAATTTGCAGTTCCTGGCTAAATTGAGTTCTTTCCTCAATTCTGATATATGCTTGGCTGTAACTTCTCAGGGAAATCTCAGATCAACCAATCGACTTGTTTTTCGGCTTCTGCATCCCAGGTAGCATTCAGTATGTGTTTCTCGTTCGAATTTGAGCTCAGGATCCAAATTTGCAGTTCCTGGCTAAATTGAGTTGTTTCCTCAATTCTGATATATGCTTGGCTGTAACTTCTCAGGGAAAGCTCAGATCAACCAATCGACTTGTTTTTTGGTCTCTGCATTCCAGATAGCATCCAATATGTGTTTCCCGTTCGAATATGAGCCCTTGGTTCAAATTTGCAGTTCCTGGCTAAATTGAGTTCTTTCCTCCATTCTGATATATGCTTGGCTGTAACTACTCAGGGAAATCTCAGATCAACCAATCGACTTGTTTTTTGGTTTCTGCATTCCAGATAGCATTCAGTATGAGTTTCTCGTTCGAATTTGAGCTCTGGATCCAAATTTGCAGTTCCTGGCTAAATTGAGTTCTTTCCTCAATTATGATATATGCTTGGCTGTAACTTCTCAGGGAAAGCTCAGATCAACCAATCGACTTGTTTTTTGGTTTCTGCATTCCAGATAGCATTCACTATGTGTTTCTCGTTCGAATTTGAGCTGTGGATCCAAATTTGCAGTTCCTGGCTAAATTGAGTTCTTTCCTCAATTCTGATATATGCTTGGCTGTAACTTCTCAGGGAAATCTCAGATCAACCAATCGACTTGTTTTTCGGCTTCTGCATCCCAGGTAGCATTCAGTATGTGTTTCTCGTTCGAATTTGAGCTCAGGATCCAAATTTGCAGTTCCTGGCTAAATTGAGTTGTTTCCTCAATTCTGATATATGCTTGGCTGTAACTTCTCAGGGAAAGCTCAGATCAACCAATCGACTTGTGTTTTGGTCTCTGCATTCCAGATAGCATCCAATATGTGTTTCCCATTCGAATATGAGCCCTTGGTTCAAATTTGCAGTTTCTGGCTAAATTGAGTTCTTTCCTCCATTCTGATATATGCTTGGCTGTAACTACTCAGGGAAATCTCAGATCAACCAATCGACTTGTTTTTTGGTTTCTGCATTCCAGATAGCATTTAGTATGTGTTTCTCGTTCGAATTTGAGCTCTGGATCCAAATTTGCAGTTCCTGGCTAAATTGAGTTCTTTCCTCAATTATGATATATGCTTGGCTGTAACTTCTCAGGGAAAGCTCAGATCAACCAATCGACTTGTTTTTTGGTTTCTGCATTCCAGATAGCATTCACTATGTGTTTCTCGTTCGAATTTGAGCTCTGGATCCAAATTTGCAGTTCCTGGCTAAATTGAGTTCTTTCCTCAATTCTGATATATGCTTGGCTGTAACTTCTCAGGGAAATCTCAGATCAACCAATCGACTTGTTTTTCGGCTTCTGCATCCCAGGTAGCATTCAGTATGTGTTTCTCGTTCGAATTTGAGCTCAGGATCCAAATTTGCAGTTCCTGGCTAAATTGAGTTGTTTCCTCAATTCTGATATATGCTTGGCTGTAACTTCTCAGGGAAAGCTCAGATCAACCAATCGACTTGTGTTTTGGTCTCTGCATTCTAGATAGCATCCAATATGTGTTTCCCGTTCGAATTTAAGCCCTTGGTTCAAATTTGCAGTTCCTGGCTAAATTGAGTTCTTTCCTCAATTCTGATATATGCTTGGCTGTAACTTCTCAGGGAAAGCTCAGATCAACCAATAGACGTGTTTTTTGGTTTTTGCATTCCAGATAGCATCCAATATGTGTTTCTCGTTCGAATATGAGCCCTTGGTTCAAATTTGCAGTTCCTGGCTAAATTGAGTTCTTTCCTCAATTCTGATATATGCTTGGCTGTAACTACTCAGGGAAATCTCAGATCAACTAATCGACTTTTTTTTTGGTTTCTGCATTCCAGATAGCATTCAGTATGTGTTTCTCGTTCGAATTTGAGCTCTGGATCCAAATTTGCAGTTCCTGGCTAAATTGAGTTCTTTCCTCAATTATGATATATGCTTGGCTGTAACTTCTCAGGGAAAGCTCAGATCAACCAATCGACTTGTTTTTTGGTTTCTGCATTCCAGATAGCATTCACTATGTGTTTCTCGTTCGAATTTGAGCTCTGGATCCAAATTTGCAGTTCCTGGCTAAATTGAGTTCTTTCCTCAATTCTGATATATGCTTGGCTGTAACTTCTCAGGGAAATCTCAGATCAACCAATCGACTTGTTTTTCGGCTTCTGCATCCCAGGTAGCATTCAGTATGTGTTTCTCGTTCGAATTTGAGCTCAGGATCCAAATTTGCAGTTCCTGGCTAAATTGAGTTGTTTCCTCAATTCTGATATATGCTTGGCTGTAACTTCTCAGGGAAAGCTCAGATCAACCAATCGACTTGTGTTTTGGTCTCTGCATTCTAGATAGCATCCAATATGTGTTTCCCGTTCGAATTTAAGCCCTTGGTTCAAATTTGCAGTTCCTGGCTAAATTGAGTTCTTTCCTCAATTCTGATATATGCTTGGCTGTAACTTCTCAGGGAAAGCTCAGATCAACCAATAGACGTGTTTTTTGGTTTTTGCATTCCAGATAGCATCCAATATGTGTTTCTCGTTCGAATATGAGCCCTTGGTTCAAATTTGCAGTTCCTGGCTAAATTGAGTTCTTTCCTCAATTCTGATATATGCTTGGCTGTAACTACTCAGGGAAATCTCAGATCAACTAATCGACTTTTTTTTTGGTTTCTGCATTCCAGATAGCATTCAGTATGTGTTTCCCGTTCGAATTTGAGCCCTTGGTTCAAATTTGCAGTTCCTGGCTAAATTGAGTTCTTTCCTCAATTCTGATATATGCTTGGCTGTAACTTCTCAGGGAAAGCTCAGATCAACCAATCGACTTGTTTTTCGACTTCTGCATTCCAGATAGCATTCAGTATGTGTTTCTCGTTCGAATTTGAGCTGTGGATCCAAATTTGCAGTTCCTGGCTAAATTGAGTTCTTACCTCAATTCTGATATATGCTTGGCTGTAACTTCTCAGGGAAAGCTCAGATCAACCAATCGACTTGTGTTTTGGTCTCTGCATTCCAGATAGCATCCAATATGTGTTTCCCGTTCGAATTTGAGCCCTTGGTTCAAATTTGCAGTTCCTGGCTAAATTGAGTTCTTTCCTCAATTCTGATGTATGCTTGGCTGTAACTTCTCAGGGAAAGCTCAGATCAACCAATCGACTTGATTTTCGACTTCTGCATTCCAGATAGCATTCAGTATGTGTTTCTCGTTCGAATTTGAGCTCTGGATCCAAATTTGCAGTTCCTGGCTAAATTGAGTTCTTTCCTCAATTCTGATATATGCTTGGCTGTAACTTCTCAGGGAAAGCTCAGATCAACCAATCGACTTGTTTTTCGGCTTCTGCATCCCAGGTAGCATTCAGTATGTGTTTCTCGTTCGAATTTGAGCTGTGGATCCAAATTTGCAGTTCCTGGCTAAATTGAGTTCTTTCCTCAATTCTGATATATGCTTGGCTGTAACTTCTCAGGGAAATCTCAGATCAACCAATCGACTTGTTTTTCGGCTTCTGCATCCCAGGTAGCATTCAGTATGTGTTTCTCGTTCGAATTTGAGCTCAGGATCCAAATTTGCAGTTCCTGGCTAAATTGAGTTGTTTCCTCAATTCTGATATATGCTTGGCTGTAACTTCTCAGGGAAAGCTCAGATCAACCAATCGACTTGTTTTTTGGTCTCTGCATTCCAGATAGCATCCAATATGTGTTTCCCGTTCGAATATGAGCCCTTGGTTCAAATTTGCAGTTCCTGGCTAAATTGAGTTCTTTCCTCCATTCTGATATATGCTTGGCTGTAACTACTCAGGGAAATCTCAGATCAACCAATCGACTTGTTTTTTGGTTTCTGCATTCCAGATAGCATTCAGTATGAGTTTCTCGTTCGAATTTGAGCTCTGGATCCAAATTTGCAGTTCCTGGCTAAATTGAGTTCTTTCCTCAATTATGATATATGCTTGGCTGTAACTTCTCAGGGAAAGCTCAGATCAACCAATCGACTTGTTTTTTGGTTTCTGCATTCCAGATAGCATTCACTATGTGTTTCTCGTTCGAATTTGAGCTGTGGATCCAAATTTGCAGTTCCTGGCTAAATTGAGTTCTTTCCTCAATTCTGATATATGCTTGGCTGTAACTTCTCAGGGAAATCTCAGATCAACCAATCGACTTGTTTTTCGGCTTCTGCATCCCAGGTAGCATTCAGTATGTGTTTCTCGTTCGAATTTGAGCTCAGGATCCAAATTTGCAGTTCCTGGCTAAATTGAGTTGTTTCCTCAATTCTGATATATGCTTGGCTGTAACTTCTCAGGGAAAGCTCAGATCAACCAATCGACTTGTGTTTTGGTCTCTGCATTCTAGATAGCATCCAATATGTGTTTCCCGTTCGAATTTAAGCCCTTGGTTCAAATTTGCAGTTCCTGGCTAAATTGAGTTCTTTCCTCAATTCTGATATATGCTTGGCTGTAACTTCTCAGGGAAAGCTCAGATCAACCAATAGACGTGTTTTTTGGTTTCTGCATTCCAGATAGCATCCAATATGTGTTTCCCGTTCGAATATGAGCCCTTGGTTCAAATTTGCAGTTCCTGGCTAAATTGAGTTCTTTCCTCAATTCTGATATATGCTTGGCTGTAACTACTCAGGGAAATCTCAGATCAACCAATCGACTTGTTTTTTGGTTTCTGCATTCCAGATAGCATTCAGTATGTGTTTCTCGTTCGAATTTGAGCTCTGGATCCAAATTTTCAGTTCTTGGCTAAATTGAGTTCTTTCCTCAATTCTGATATATGCTTGGCTGTAACTTCTCAGGGAAAGCTCAGATCAACCAATCGACTTGTTTTTTGGTTTCTGCATTCCAGATAGCATTCACTATGTGTTTCTCGTTCGAATTTGAGCTCTGGATCCAAATTTGCAGTTCCTGGCTAAATTGAGTTCTTTCCTCAATTCTGATATATGCTTGGCTGTAACTTCTCAGGGAAATCTCAGATCAACCAATCGACTTGTTTTTCGGCTTCTTCATCCCAGGTAGCATTCACTATGTGTTTCTCGTTCGAATTTGAGCTGTGGATCCAAATTTGCAGTTCCTGGCTAAATTGAGTTCTTTCCTCAATTCTGATATATGCTTGGCTGTAACTTCTCAGGGAAATCTCAGATCAACCAATCGACTTGTTTTTCGGCTTCTGCATCCCAGGTAGCATTCAGTATGTGTTTCTCGTTCAAATTTGAGCTCAGGATCCAAATTTGCAGTTCCTGGCTAAATTGAGTTGTTTCCTCAATTCTGATATATGCTTGGCTGTAACTTCTCAGGGAAAGCTCAGATCAACCAATCGACTTGTGTTTTGGTCTCTGCATTCCAGATAGCATCCAATATGTGTTTCCCATTCGAATATGAGCCCTTGGTTCAAATTTGCAGTTTCTGGCTAAATTGAGTTCTTTCCTCCATTCTGATATATGCTTGGCTGTAACTACTCAGGGAAATCTCAGATCAACCAATCGACTTGTTTTTTGGTTTCTGCATTCCAGATAGCATTTAGTATGTGTTTCTCGTTCGAATTTGAGCTCTGGATCCAAATTTGCAGTTCCTGGCTAAATTGAGTTCTTTCCTCAATTATGATATATGCTTGGCTGTAACTTCTCAGGGAAAGCTCAGATCAACCAATCGACTTGTTTTTTGGTTTCTGCATTCCAGATAGCATTCACTATGTGTTTCTCGTTCGAATTTGAGCTCTGGATCCAAATTTGCAGTTCCTGGCTAAATTGAGTTCTTTCCTCAATTCTGATATATGCTTGGCTGTAACTTCTCAGGGAAATCTCAGATCAACCAATCGACTTGTTTTTCGGCTTCTGCATCCCAGGTAGCATTCAGTATGTGTTTCTCGTTCGAATTTGAGCTCAGGATCCAAATTTGCAGTTCCTGGCTAAATTGAGTTGTTTCCTCAATTCTGATATATGCTTGGCTGTAACTTCTCAGGGAAAGCTCAGATCAACCAATCGACTTGTGTTTTGGTCTCTGCATTCTAGATAGCATCCAATATGTGTTTCCCGTTCGAATTTAAGCCCTTGGTTCAAATTTGCAGTTCCTGGCTAAATTGAGTTCTTTCCTCAATTCTGATATATGCTTGGCTGTAACTTCTCAGGGAAAGCTCAGATCAACCAATAGACGTGTTTTTTGGTTTTTGCATTCCAGATAGCATCCAATATGTGTTTCTCGTTCGAATATGAGCCCTTGGTTCAAATTTGCAGTTCCTGGCTAAATTGAGTTCTTTCCTCAATTCTGATATATGCTTGGCTGTAACTACTCAGGGAAATCTCAGATCAACTAATCGACTTTTTTTTTGGTTTCTGCATTCCAGATAGCATTCAGTATGTGTTTCTCGTTCGAATTTGAGCTCTGGATCCAAATTTGCAGTTCCTGGCTAAATTGAGTTCTTTCCTCAATTATGATATATGCTTGGCTGTAACTTCTCAGGGAAAGCTCAGATCAACCAATCGACTTGTTTTTTGGTTTCTGCATTCCAGATAGCATTCACTATGTGTTTCTCGTTCGAATTTGAGCTCTGGATCCAAATTTGCAGTTCCTGGCTAAATTGAGTTCTTTCCTCAATTCTGATATATGCTTGGCTGTAACTTCTCAGGGAAATCTCAGATCAACCAATCGACTTGTTTTTCGGCTTCTGCATCCCAGGTAGCATTCAGTATGTGTTTCTCGTTCGAATTTGAGCTCAGGATCCAAATTTGCAGTTCCTGGCTAAATTGAGTTGTTTCCTCAATTCTGATATATGCTTGGCTGTAACTTCTCAGGGAAAGCTCAGATCAACCAATCGACTTGTGTTTTGGTCTCTGCATTCTAGATAGCATCCAATATGTGTTTCCCGTTCGAATTTAAGCCCTTGGTTCAAATTTGCAGTTCCTGGCTAAATTGAGTTCTTTCCTCAATTCTGATATATGCTTGGCTGTAACTTCTCAGGGAAAGCTCAGATCAACCAATAGACGTGTTTTTTGGTTTTTGCATTCCAGATAGCATCCAATATGTGTTTCTCGTTCGAATATGAGCCCTTGGTTCAAATTTGCAGTTCCTGGCTAAATTGAGTTCTTTCCTCAATTCTGATATATGCTTGGCTGTAACTACTCAGGGAAATCTCAGATCAACTAATCGACTTTTTTTTTGGTTTCTGCATTCCAGATAGCATTCAGTATGTGTTTCCCGTTCGAATTTGAGCCCTTGGTTCAAATTTGCAGTTCCTGGCTAAATTGAGTTCTTTCCTCAATTCTGATATATGCTTGGCTGTAACTTCTCAGGGAAAGCTCAGATCAACCAATCGACTTGTTTTTCGACTTCTGCATTCCAGATAGCATTCAGTATGTGTTTCTCGTTCGAATTTGAGCTGTGGATCCAAATTTGCAGTTCCTGGCTAAATTGAGTTCTTACCTCAATTCTGATATATGCTTGGCTGTAACTTCTCAGGGAAAGCTCAGATCAACCAATCGACTTGTGTTTTGGTCTCTGCATTCCAGATAGCATCCAATATGTGTTTCCCGTTCGAATTTGAGCCCTTGGTTCAAATTTGCAGTTCCTGGCTAAATTGAGTTCTTTCCTCAATTCTGATGTATGCTTGGCTGTAACTTCTCAGGGAAAGCTCAGATCAACCAATCGACTTGATTTTCGACTTCTGCATTCCAGATAGCATTCAGTATGTGTTTCTCGTTCGAATTTGAGCTCTGGATCCAAATTTGCAGTTCCTGGCTAAATTGAGTTCTTTCCTCAATTCTGATATATGCTTGGCTGTAACTTCTCAGGGAAAGCTCAGATCAACCAATCGACTTGTTTTTCGGCTTCTGCATCCCAGGTAGCATTCAGTATGTGTTTCTCGTTCGAATTTGAGCTGTGGATCCAAATTTGCAGTTCCTGGCTAAATTGAGTTCTTTCCTCAATTCTGATATATGCTTGGCTGTAACTTCTCAGGGAAATCTCAGATCAACCAATCGACTTGTTTTTCGGCTTCTGCATCCCAGGTAGCATTCAGTATGTGTTTCTCGTTCGAATTTGAGCTCAGGATCCAAATTTGCAGTTCCTGGCTAAATTGAGTTGTTTCCTCAATTCTGATATATGCTTGGCTGTAACTTCTCAGGGAAAGCTCAGATCAACCAATCGACTTGTTTTTTGGTCTCTGCATTCCAGATAGCATCCAATATGTGTTTCCCGTTCGAATATGAGCCCTTGGTTCAAATTTGCAGTTCCTGGCTAAATTGAGTTCTTTCCTCCATTCTGATATATGCTTGGCTGTAACTACTCAGGGAAATCTCAGATCAACCAATCGACTTGTTTTTTGGTTTCTGCATTCCAGATAGCATTCAGTATGAGTTTCTCGTTCGAATTTGAGCTCTGGATCCAAATTTGCAGTTCCTGGCTAAATTGAGTTCTTTCCTCAATTATGATATATGCTTGGCTGTAACTTCTCAGGGAAAGCTCAGATCAACCAATCGACTTGTTTTTTGGTTTCTGCATTCCAGATAGCATTCACTATGTGTTTCTCGTTCGAATTTGAGCTGTGGATCCAAATTTGCAGTTCCTGGCTAAATTGAGTTCTTTCCTCAATTCTGATATATGCTTGGCTGTAACTTCTCAGGGAAATCTCAGATCAACCAATCGACTTGTTTTTCGACTTCTGCATTCCAGATAGCATTCAGTATGTGTTTCTCGTTCGAATTTGAGCTGTGGATCCAAATTTGCAGTTCCTGGCTAAATTGAGTTCTTACCTCAATTCTGATATATGCTTGGCTGTAACTTCTCAGGGAAAGCTCAGATCAACCAATCGACTTGTGTTTTGGTCTCTGCATTCCAGATAGCATCCAATATGTGTTTCCCGTTCGAATTTGAGCCCTTGGTTCAAATTTGCAGTTCCTGGCTAAATTGAGTTCTTTCCTCAATTCTGATGTATGCTTGGCTGTAACTTCTCAGGGAAAGCTCAGA
The DNA here is from genome assembly GCA_039707465.1 of Rhabdophis nuchalis. Classification (NCBI taxonomy): domain Eukaryota; kingdom Metazoa; phylum Chordata; class Lepidosauria; order Squamata; family Natricidae; genus Rhabdophis; species Rhabdophis nuchalis. Next base: position 17,813,636 of record CM077653.1, read on the forward strand.
TCAACCAATCGACTTGATTTTCGACTTCTGCATTCCAGATAGCATTCAGTATGTGTTTCTCGTTCGAATTTGAGCTCTGGATCCAAATTTGCAGTTCCTGGCTAAATTGAGTTCTTTCCTCAATTCTGATATATGCTTGGCTGTAACTTCTCAGGGAAAGCTCAGATCAACCAATCGACTTGTTTTTCGGCTTCTGCATCCCAGGTAGCATTCAGTATGTGTTTCTCGTTCGAATTTGAGCTGTGGATCCAAATTTGCAGTTCCTGGCTAAATTGAGTTCTTTCCTCAATTCTGATATATGCTTGGCTGTAACTTCTCAGGGAAATCTCAGATCAACCAATCGACTTGTTTTTCGGCTTCTGCATCCCAGGTAGCATTCAGTATGTGTTTCTCGTTCGAATTTGAGCTCAGGATCCAAATTTGCAGTTCCTGGCTAAATTGAGTTGTTTCCTCAATTCTGATATATGCTTGGCTGTAACTTCTCAGGGAAAGCTCAGATCAACCAATCGACTTGTTTTTTGGTCTCTGCATTCCAGATAGCATCCAATATGTGTTTCCCGTTCGAATATGAGCCCTTGGTTCAAATTTGCAGTTCCTGGCTAAATTGAGTTCTTTCCTCCATTCTGATATATGCTTGGCTGTAACTACTCAGGGAAATCTCAGATCAACCAATCGACTTGTTTTTTGGTTTCTGCATTCCAGATAGCATTCAGTATGAGTTTCTCGTTCGAATTTGAGCTCTGGATCCAAATTTGCAGTTCCTGGCTAAATTGAGTTCTTTCCTCAATTATGATATATGCTTGGCTGTAACTTCTCAGGGAAAGCTCAGATCAACCAATCGACTTGTTTTTTGGTTTCTGCATTCCAGATAGCATTCACTATGTGTTTCTCGTTCGAATTTGAGCTGTGGATCCAAATTTGCAGTTCCTGGCTAAATTGAGTTCTTTCCTCAATTCTGATATATGCTTGGCTGTAACTTCTCAGGGAAATCTCAGATCAACCAATCGACTTGTTTTTCGGCTTCTGCATCCCAGGTAGCATTCAGTATGTGTTTCTCGTTCGAATTTGAGCTCAGGATCCAAATTTGCAGTTCCTGGCTAAATTGAGTTGTTTCCTCAATTCTGATATATGCTTGGCTGTAACTTCTCAGGGAAAGCTCAGATCAACCAATCGACTTGTGTTTTGGTCTCTGCATTCTAGATAGCATCCAATATGTGTTTCCCGTTCGAATTTAAGCCCTTGGTTCAAATTTGCAGTTCCTGGCTAAATTGAGTTCTTTCCTCAATTCTGATATATGCTTGGCTGTAACTTCTCAGGGAAAGCTCAGATCAACCAATAGACGTGTTTTTTGGTTTCTGCATTCCAGATAGCATCCAATATGTGTTTCCCGTTCGAATATGAGCCCTTGGTTCAAATTTGCAGTTCCTGGCTAAATTGAGTTCTTTCCTCAATTCTGATATATGCTTGGCTGTAACTACTCAGGGAAATCTCAGATCAACCAATCGACTTGTTTTTTGGTTTCTGCATTCCAGATAGCATTCAGTATGTGTTTCTCGTTCGAATTTGAGCTCTGGATCCAAATTTTCAGTTCTTGGCTAAATTGAGTTCTTTCCTCAATTCTGATATATGCTTGGCTGTAACTTCTCAGGGAAAGCTCAGATCAACCAATCGACTTGTTTTTTGGTTTCTGCATTCCAGATAGCATTCACTATGTGTTTCTCGTTCGAATTTGAGCTCTGGATCCAAATTTGCAGTTCCTGGCTAAATTGAGTTCTTTCCTCAATTCTGATATATGCTTGGCTGTAACTTCTCAGGGAAATCTCAGATCAACCAATCGACTTGTTTTTCGGCTTCTTCATCCCAGGTAGCATTCAGTATGTGTTTCTCGTTCGAATTTGAGCTCAGGATCCAAATTTGCAGTTCCTGGCTAAATTGAGTTGTTTCCTCAATTCTGATATATGCTTGGCTGTAACTTCTCAGGGAAAGCTCAGATCAACCAATCGACTTGTTTTTTGGTCTCTGCATTCCAGATAGCATCCAATATGTGTTTCCCGTTCGTATATGAGCCCTTGGTTCAAATTTGCAGTTCCTGGCTAAATTGAGTTCTTTCCTCCATTCTGATATATGCTTGGCTGTAACTACTCAGGGAAATCTCAGATCAACCAATCGACTTGTTTTTTGGTTTCTGCATTCCAGATAGCATTCAGTATGTGTTTCTCGTTCGAATTTGAGCTCTGGATCCAAATTTGCAGTTCCTGGCTAAATTGAGTTCTTTCCTCAATTATGATATATGCTTGGCTGTAACTTCTCAGGGAAAGCTCAGATCAACCAATCGACTTGTTTTTTGGTTTCTGCATTCCAGATAGCATTCACTATGTGTTTCTCGTTCGAATTTGAGCTCTGGATCCAAATTTGCAGTTCCTGGCTAAATTGAGTTCTTTCCTCAATTCTGATATATGCTTGGCTGTAACTTCTCAGGGAAATCTCAGATCAACCAATCGACTTGTTTTTTGGTTTCTGCATTCCAGATAGCATTCAGTATGTGTTTCTCGTTCGAATTTGAGCTCTGGATCCAAATTTGCAGTTCCTGGCTAAATTGAGTTCTTTCCTCAATTATGATATATGCTTGGCTGTAACTTCTCAGGGAAAGCTCAGATCAACCAATCGACTTGTTTTTTGGTTTCTGCATTCCAGATAGCATTCACTATGTGTTTCTCGTTCGAATTTGAGCTCTGGATCCAAATTTGCAGTTCCTGGCTAAATTGAGTTCTTTCCTCAATTCTGATATATGCTTGGCTGTAACTTCTCAGGGAAATCTCAGATCAACCAATCGACTTGTTTTTCGGCTTCTGCATCCCAGGTAGCATTCAGTATGTGTTTCTCGTTCGAATTTGAGCTGTGGATCCAAATTTGCAGTTCCTGGCTAAATTGAGTTCTTACCTCAATTCTGATATATGCTTGGCTGTAACTTCTCAGGGAAAGCTCAGATCAACCAATCGACTTGTGTTTTGGTTTCTGCATTCCAGATAGCATTCACTATGTGTTTCTCGTTCGAATTTGAGCTCTGGATCCAAATTTGCAGTTCCTGGCTAAATTGAGTTCTTTCCTCAATTCTGATATATGCTTGGCTGTAACTTCTCAGGGAAATCTCAGATCAACCAATCGACTTGTTTTTCGGCTTCTGCATCCCAGGTAGCATTCAGTATGTGTTTCTCGTTCGAATTTGAGCTGTGGATCCAAATTTGCAGTTCCTGGCTAAATTGAGTTCTTACCTCAATTCTGATATATGCTTGGCTGTAACTTCTCAGGGAAAGCTCAGATCAACCAATCGACTTGTGTTTTGGTCTCTGCATTCCAGATAGCATCCAATATGTGTTTCCCGTTCGAATTTGAGCCCTTGGTTCAAATTTGCAGTTCCTGGCTAAATTGAGTTCTTTCCTCAATTCTGATGTATGCTTGGCTGTAACTTCTCAGGGAAAGCTCAGATCAACCAATCGACTTGATTTTCGACTTCTGCATCCCAGGTAGCATTCAGTATGTGTTTCTCGTTCGAATTTGAGCTCAGGATCCAAATTTGCAGTTCCTGGCTAAATTGAGTTGTTTCCTCAATTCTGATATATGCTTGGCTGTAACTTCTCAGGGAAAGCTCAGATCAACCAATCGACTTGTGTTTTGGTCTCTGCATTCCAGATAGCATCCAATATGTGTTTCCCGTTCGAATTTGAGCCCTTGGTTCAAATTTGCAGTTCCTGGCTAAATTGAGTTCTTTCCTCAATTCTGATGTATGCTTGGCTGTAACTTCTCAGGGAAAGCTCAGATCAACCAATCGACTTGATTTTCGACTTCTGCATTCCAGATAGCATTCAGTATGTGTTTCTCGTTCGAATTTGAGCTCTGGATCCAAATTTGCAGTTCCTGGCTAAATTGAGTTGTTTCCTCAATTCTGATATATGCTTGGCTGTAACTTCTCAGGGAAAGCTCTGATCAACCAATCGACTTGTTTTTTGGTCTCTGCATTCCAGATAGCATCCAATATGTGTTTCCCATTCGAATATGAGCCCTTGGTTCAAATTTGCAGTTCCTGGCTAAATTGAGTTCTTTCCTCCATTCTGATATATGCTTGGCTGTAACTACTCAGGGAAATCTCAGATCAACCAATCGACTTGTTTTTTGGTTTCTGCATTCCAGATAGCATTTAGTATGTGTTTCTCGTTCGAATTTGAGCTCTGGATCCAAATTTGCAGTTCCTGGCTAAATTGAGTTCTTTCCTCAATTATGATATATGCTTGGCTGTAACTTCTCAGGGAAAGCTCAGATCAACCAATCGACTTGTTTTTTGGTTTCTGCATTCCAGATAGCATTCACTATGTGTTTCTCGTTCGAATTTGAGCTCTGGATCCAAATTTGCAGTTCCTGGCTAAATTGAGTTCTTTCCTCAATTCTGATATATGCTTGGCTGTAACTTCTCAGGGAAATCTCAGATCAACCAATCGACTTGTTTTTCGGCTTCTGCATCCCAGGTAGCATTCAGTATGTGTTTCTCGTTCGAATTTGAGCTCAGGATCCAAATTTGCAGTTCCTGGCTAAATTGAGTTGTTTCCTCAATTCTGATATATGCTTGGCTGTAACTTCTCAGGGAAAGCTCAGATCAACCAATCGACTTGTGTTTTGGTCTCTGCATTCTAGATAGCATCCAATATGTGTTTCCCATTCGAATTTAAGCCCTTGGTTCAAATTTGCAGTTCCTGGCTAAATTGAGTTCTTTCCTCAATTCTGATATATGCTTGGCTGTAACTTCTCAGGGAAAGCTCAGATCAACCAATAGACGTGTTTTTTGGTTTTTGCATTCCAGATAGCATCCAATATGTGTTTCCCGTTCGAATATGAGCCCTTGGTTCAAATTTGCAGTTCCTGGCTAAATTGAGGTCTTTCCTCAATTCTGATATATGCTTGGCTGTAACTACTCAGGGAAAGCTCAGATCAACCAATCGACTTGTGTTTTGGTCTCTGCATTCTAGATAGCATCCAATATGTGTTTCCCGTTCGAATTTAAGCCCTTGGTTCAAATTTGCAGTTCCTGGCTAAATTGAGTTCTTTCCTCAATTCTGATATATGCTTGGCTGTAACTTCTCAGGGAAAGCTCAGATCAACCAATAGACGTGTTTTTTGGTTTTTGCATTCCAGATAGCATCCAATATGTGTTTCCCGTTCGAATATGAGCCCTTGGTTCAAATTTGCAGTTCCTGGCTAAATTGAGTTCTTTCCTCAATTCTGATATATGCTTGGCTGTAACTACTCAGGGAAATCTCAGATCAACCAATCGACTTGTTTTTTGGTTTCTGCATTCCAGATAGCATTCAGTATGTGTTTCTCGTTCGAATTTGAGCTCTGGATCCAAATTTGCAGTTCCTGGCTAAATTGAGTTCTTTCCTCAATTCTGATATATGCTTGGCTGTAACTTCTCAGGGAAAGCTCAGATCAACCAATCGACTTGTTTTTTGGTTTCTGCATTCCAGATAGCATTCACTATGTGTTTCTCGTTCGAATTTGAGCTCTGGATCCAAATTTGCAGTTCCTGGCTAAATTGAGTTCTTTCCTCAATTCTGATATATGCTTGGCTGTAACTTCTCAGGGAAAGCTCAGATCAACCAATCGACTTGTTTTTTGGTTTCTGCATCCCAGGTAGCATTCAGTATGTGTTTCCCGTTCGAATTTGAGCCCTTGGTTCAAATTTGCAGTTCCTGGCTAAATTGAGTTCTTTCCTCAATTCTGATATATGCTTGGCTGTAACTTCTCAGGGAAAGCTCAGATCAACCAATCGACTTGTTTTTCGACTTCTGCATTCCAGATAGCATTCAGTATGTGTTTCTCGTTCGAATTTGAGCTGTGGATCCAAATTTGCAGTTCCTGGCTAAATTGAGTTCTTACCTCAATTCTGATATATGCTTGGCTGTAACTTCTCAGGGAAAGCTCAGATCAACCAATCGACTTGTGTTTTGGTCTCTGCATTCCAGATAGCATCCAATATGTGTTTCCCGTTCGAATTTGAGCCCTTGGTTCAAATTTGCAGTTCCTGGCTAAATTGAGTTCTTTCCTCAATTCTGATGTATGCTTGGCTGTAACTTCTCAGGGAAAGCTCAGATCAACCAATCGACTTGATTTTCGACTTCTGCATCCCAGGTAGCATTCAGTATGTGTTTCTCGTTCGAATTTGAGCTCAGGATCCAAATTTGCCGTTCCTGGCTAAATTGAGTTGTTTCCTCAATTCTGATATATGCTTGGCTGTAACTTCTCAGGGAAAGCTCAGATCAACCAATCGACTTGTGTTTTGGTCTCTGCATTCCAGATAGCATCCAATATGTGTTTCCCGTTCGAATTTGAGCCCTTGGTTCAAATTTGCAGTTCCTGGCTAAATTGAGTTCTTCCTCAATTCTGATGTATGCTTGGCTGTAACTTCTCAGGGAAAGCTCAGATCAACCAATCGACTTGATTTTCGACTTCTGCATTCCAGATAGCATTCAGTATGTGTTTCTCGTTCGAATTTGAGCTCTGGATCCAAATTTGCAGTTCCTGGCTAAATTGAGTTCTTTCCTCAATTCTGATATATGCTTGGCTGTAACTTCTCAGGGAAAGCTCAGATCAACCAATCGACTTGTTTTTTGGTTTCTGCATTCCAGATAGCATTCACTATGTGTTTCTCGTTCGAATTTGAGCTCTGGATCCAAATTTGCAGTTCCTGGCTAAATTGAGTTCTTTCCTCAATTCTGATATATGCTTGGCTGTAACTTCTCAGGGAAATCTCAGATCAACCAATCGACTTGTTTTTCGGCTTCTTCATCCCAGGTAGCATTCAGTATGTGTTTCTCGTTCGAATTTGAGCTCAGGATCCAAATTTGCAGTTCCTGGCTAAATTGAGTTGTTTCCTCAATTCTGATATATGCTTGGCTGTAACTTCTCAGGGAAAGCTCAGATCAACCAATCGACTTGTTTTTTGGTCTCTGCATTCCAGATAGCATCCAATATGTGTTTCCCGTTCGTATATGAGCCCTTGGTTCAAATTTGCAGTTCCTGGCTAAATTGAGTTCTTTCCTCCATTCTGATATATGCTTGGCTGTAACTACTCAGGGAAATCTCAGATCAACCAATCGACTTGTTTTTTGGTTTCTGCATTCCAGATAGCATTCAGTATGTGTTTCTCGTTCGAATTTGAGCTCTGGATCCAAATTTGCAGTTCCTGGCTAAATTGAGTTCTTTCCTCAATTATGATATATGCTTGGCTGTAACTTCTCAGGGAAAGCTCAGATCAACCAATCGACTTGTTTTTTGGTTTCTGCATTCCAGATAGCATTCACTATGTGTTTCTCGTTCGAATTTGAGCTCTGGATCCAAATTTGCAGTTCCTGGCTAAATTGAGTTCTTTCCTCAATTCTGATATATGCTTGGCTGTAACTTCTCAGGGAAATCTCAGATCAACCAATCGACTTGTTTTTCGGCTTCTGCATCCCAGGTAGCATTCAGTATGTGTTTCTCGTTCGAATTTGAGCTGTGGATCCAAATTTGCAGTTCCTGGCTAAATTGAGTTCTTACCTCAATTCTGATATATGCTTGGCTGTAACTTCTCAGGGAAAGCTCAGATCAACCAATCGACTTGTGTTTTGGTTTCTGCATTCCAGATAGCATTCACTATGTGTTTCTCGTTCGAATTTGAGCTCTGGATCCAAATTTGCAGTTCCTGGCTAAATTGAGTTCTTTCCTCAATTCTGATATATGCTTGGCTGTAACTTCTCAGGGAAATCTCAGATCAACCAATCGACTTGTTTTTCGGCTTCTGCATCCCAGGTAGCATTCAGTATGTGTTTCTCGTTCGAATTTGAGCTGTGGATCCAAATTTGCAGTTCCTGGCTAAATTGAGTTCTTACCTCAATTCTGATATATGCTTGGCTGTAACTTCTCAGGGAAAGCTCAGATCAACCAATCGACTTGTGTTTTGGTCTCTGCATTCCAGATAGCATCCAATATGTGTTTCCCGTTCGAATTTGAGCCCTTGGTTCAAATTTGCAGTTCCTGGCTAAATTGAGTTCTTTCCTCAATTCTGATGTATGCTTGGCTGTAACTTCTCAGGGAAAGCTCAGATCAACCAATCGACTTGATTTTCGACTTCTGCATCCCAGGTAGCATTCAGTATGTGTTTCTCGTTCGAATTTGAGCTCAGGATCCAAATTTGCAGTTCCTGGCTAAATTGAGTTGTTTCCTCAATTCTGATATATGCTTGGCTGTAACTTCTCAGGGAAAGCTCAGATCAACCAATCGACTTGTGTTTTGGTCTCTGCATTCCAGATAGCATCCAATATGTGTTTCCCGTTCGAATTTGAGCCCTTGGTTCAAATTTGCAGTTCCTGGCTAAATTGAGTTCTTTCCTCAATTCTGATGTATGCTTGGCTGTAACTTCTCAGGGAAAGCTCAGATCAACCAATCGACTTGATTTTCGACTTCTGCATTCCAGATAGCATTCAGTATGTGTTTCTCGTTCGAATTTGAGCTCTGGATCCAAATTTGCAGTTCCTGGCTAAATTGAGTTGTTTCCTCAATTCTGATATATGCTTGGCTGTAACTTCTCAGGGAAAGCTCTGATCAACCAATCGACTTGTTTTTTGGTCTCTGCATTCCAGATAGCATCCAATATGTGTTTCCCATTCGAATATGAGCCCTTGGTTCAAATTTGCAGTTCCTGGCTAAATTGAGTTCTTTCCTCCATTCTGATATATGCTTGGCTGTAACTACTCAGGGAAATCTCAGATCAACCAATCGACTTGTTTTTTGGTTTCTGCATTCCAGATAGCATTTAGTATGTGTTTCTCGTTCGAATTTGAGCTCTGGATCCAAATTTGCAGTTCCTGGCTAAATTGAGTTCTTTCCTCAATTATGATATATGCTTGGCTGTAACTTCTCAGGGAAAGCTCAGATCAACCAATCGACTTGTTTTTTGGTTTCTGCATTCCAGATAGCATTCACTATGTGTTTCTCGTTCGAATTTGAGCTCTGGATCCAAATTTGCAGTTCCTGGCTAAATTGAGTTCTTTCCTCAATTCTGATATATGCTTGGCTGTAACTTCTCAGGGAAATCTCAGATCAACCAATCGACTTGTTTTTCGGCTTCTGCATCCCAGGTAGCATTCAGTATGTGTTTCTCGTTCGAATTTGAGCTCAGGATCCAAATTTGCAGTTCCTGGCTAAATTGAGTTGTTTCCTCAATTCTGATATATGCTTGGCTGTAACTTCTCAGGGAAAGCTCAGATCAACCAATCGACTTGTGTTTTGGTCTCTGCATTCTAGATAGCATCCAATATGTGTTTCCCATTCGAATTTAAGCCCTTGGTTCAAATTTGCAGTTCCTGGCTAAATTGAGTTCTTTCCTCAATTCTGATATATGCTTGGCTGTAACTTCTCAGGGAAAGCTCAGATCAACCAATAGACGTGTTTTTTGGTTTTTGCATTCCAGATAGCATCCAATATGTGTTTCCCGTTCGAATATGAGCCCTTGGTTCAAATTTGCAGTTCCTGGCTAAATTGAGGTCTTTCCTCAATTCTGATATATGCTTGGCTGTAACTACTCAGGGAAAGCTCAGATCAACCAATCGACTTGTGTTTTGGTCTCTGCATTCTAGATAGCATCCAATATGTGTTTCCCGTTCGAATTTAAGCCCTTGGTTCAAATTTGCAGTTCCTGGCTAAATTGAGTTCTTTCCTCAATTCTGATATATGCTTGGCTGTAACTTCTCAGGGAAAGCTCAGATCAACCAATAGACGTGTTTTTTGGTTTTTGCATTCCAGATAGCATCCAATATGTGTTTCCCGTTCGAATATGAGCCCTTGGTTCAAATTTGCAGTTCCTGGCTAAATTGAGTTCTTTCCTCAATTCTGATATATGCTTGGCTGTAACTACTCAGGGAAATCTCAGATCAACCAATCGACTTGTTTTTTGGTTTCTGCATTCCAGATAGCATTCAGTATGTGTTTCTCGTTCGAATTTGAGCTCTGGATCCAAATTTGCAGTTCCTGGCTAAATTGAGTTCTTTCCTCAATTCTGATATATGCTTGGCTGTAACTTCTCAGGGAAAGCTCAGATCAACCAATCGACTTGTTTTTTGGTTTCTGCATTCCAGATAGCATTCACTATGTGTTTCTCGTTCGAATTTGAGCTCTGGATCCAAATTTGCAGTTCCTGGCTAAATTGAGTTCTTACCTCAATTCTGATATATGCTTGGCTGTAACTTCTCAGGGAAAGCTCAGATCAACCAATCGACTTGTGTTTTGGTCTCTGCATTCCAGATAGCATCCAATATGTGTTTCCCGTTCGAATTTGAGCCCTTGGTTCAAATTTGCAGTTCCTGGCTAAATTGAGTTCTTTCCTCAATTCTGATGTATGCTTGGCTGTAACTTCTCAGGGAAAGCTCAGATCAACCAATCGACTTGATTTTCGACTTCTGCATCCCAGGTAGCATTCAGTATGTGTTTCTCGTTCGAATTTGAGCTCAGGATCCAAATTTGCCGTTCCTGGCTAAATTGAGTTGTTTCCTCAATTCTGATATATGCTTGGCTGTAACTTCTCAGGGAAAGCTCAGATCAACCAATCGACTTGTGTTTTGGTCTCTGCATTCCAGATAGCATCCAATATGTGTTTCCCGTTCGAATTTGAGCCCTTGGTTCAAATTTGCAGTTCCTGGCTAAATTGAGTTCTTCCTCAATTCTGATGTATGCTTGGCTGTAACTTCTCAGGGAAAGCTCAGATCAACCAATCGACTTGATTTTCGACTTCTGCATTCCAGATAGCATTCAGTATGTGTTTCTCGTTCGAATTTGAGCTCTGGATCCAAATTTGCAGTTCCTGGCTAAATTGAGTTCTTTCCTCAATTCTGATATATGCTTGGCTGTAACTTCTCAGGGAAAGCTCAGATCAACCAATCGACTTGTTTTTTGGTTTCTGCATTCCAGATAGCATTCACTATGTGTTTCTCGTTCGAATTTGAGCTCTGGATCCAAATTTGCAGTTCCTGGCTAAATTGAGTTCTTTCCTCAATTCTGATATATGCTTGGCTGTAACTTCTCAGGGAAATCTCAGATCAACCAATCGACTTGTTTTTCGGCTTCTTCATCCCAGGTAGCATTCAGTATGTGTTTCTCGTTCGAATTTGAGCTCAGGATCCAAATTTGCAGTTCCTGGCTAAATTGAGTTGTTTCCTCAATTCTGATATATGCTTGGCTGTAACTTCTCAGGGAAAGCTCAGATCAACCAATCGACTTGTGTTTTGGTCTCTGCATTCCAGATAGCATCCAATATGTGTTTCCCGTTCGAATATGAGCCCTTGGTTCAAATTTGCAGTTCCTGGCTAAATTGAGTTCTTTCCTCCATTCTGATATATGCTTGGCTGTAACTACTCAGGGAAATCTCAGATCAACCAATCGACTTGTTTTTTGGTTTCTGCATTCCAGATAGCATTCAGTATGTGTTTCTCGTTCGAATTTGAGCTCTGGATCCAAATTTGCAGTTCCTGGCTAAATTGAGTTCTTTCCTCAATTATGATATATGCTTGGCTGTAACTTCTCAGGGAAAGCTCAGATCAACCAATCGACTTGTTTTTTGGTTTCTGCATTCCAGATAGCATTCACTATGTGTTTCTCGTTCGAATTTGAGCTCTGGATCCAAATTTGCAGTTCCTGGCTAAATTGAGTTCTTTCCTCAATTGTGATATATGCTTGGCTGTAACTTCTCAGGGAAATCTCAGATCAACCAATCGACTTGTTTTTCGGCTTCTGCATCCCAGGTAGCATTCAGTATGTGTTTCTCGTTCGAATTTGAGCTGTGGATCCAAATTTGCAGTTCCTGGCTAAATTGAGTTCTTACCTCAATTCTGATATATGCTTGGCTGTAACTTCTCAGGGAAAGCTCAGATCAACCAATCGACTTGTGTTTTGGTTTCTGCATTCCAGATAGCATTCACTATGTGTTTCTCGTTCGAATTTGAGCTCTGGATCCAAATTTGCAGTTCCTGGCTAAATTGAGTTCTTTCCTCAATTGTGATATATGCTTGGCTGTAACTTCTCAGGGAAATCTCAGATCAACCAATCGACTTGTTTTTCGGCTTCTGCATCCCAGGTAGCATTCAGTATGTGTTTCTCGTTCGAATTTGAGCTGTGGATCCAAATTTGCAGTTCCTGGCTAAATTGAGTTCTTACCTCAATTCTGATATATGCTTGGCTGTAACTTCTCAGGGAAAGCTCAGATCAACCAATCGACTTGTGTTTTGGTCTCTGCATTCCAGATAGCATCCAATATGTGTTTCCCGTTCGAATTTGAGCCCTTGGTTCAAATTTGCAGTTCCTGGCTAAATTGAGTTCTTTCCTCAATTCTGATGTATGCTTGGCTGTAACTTCTCAGGGAAAGCTCAGATCAACCAATCGACTTGATTTTCGACTTCTGCATCCCAGGTAGCATTCAGTATGTGTTTCTCGTTCGAATTTGAGCTCAGGTTCCAAATTTGCAGTTCCTGGCTAAATTGAGTTGTTTCCTCAATTCTGATATATGCTTGGCTGTAACTTCTCAGGGAAAGCTCAGATCAACCAATCGACTTGTGTTTTGGTCTCTGCATTCCAGATAGCATCCAATATGTGTTTCCCGTTCGAATTTGAGCCCTTGGTTCAAATTTGCAGTTCCTGGCTAAATTGAGTTCTTTCCTCAATTCTGATGTATGCTTGGCTGTAACTTCTCAGGGAAAGCTCAGATCAACCAATCGACTTGATTTTCGACTTCTGCATTCCAGATAGCATTCAGTATGTGTTTCTCGTTTGAATTTGAGCTCTGGATCCAAATTTGCAGTTCCTGGCTAAATTGAGTTGTTTCCTCAATTCTGATATATGCTTGGCTGTAACTTCTCAGGGAAAGCTCTGATCAACCAATCGACTTGTTTTTTGGTCTCTGCATTCCAGATAGCATCCAATATGTGTTTCCCATTCGAATATGAGCCCTTGGTTCAAATTTGCAGTTCCTGGCTAAATTGAGTTCTTTCCTCCATTCTGATATATGCTTGGCTGTAACTACTCAGGGAAATCTCAGATCAACCAATCGACTTGTTTTTTGGTTTCTGCATTCCAGATAGCATTTAGTATGTGTTTCTCGTTCGAATTTGAGCTCTGGATCCAAATTTGCAGTTCCTGGCTAAATTGAGTTCTTTCCTCAATTATGATATATGCTTGGCTGTAACTTCTCAGGGAAAGCTCAGATCAACCAATCGACTTGTTTTTTGGTTTCTGCATTCCAGATAGCATTCACTATGTGTTTCTCGTTCGAATTTGAGCTCTGGATCCAAATTTGCAGTTCCTGGCTAAATTGAGTTCTTTCCTCAATTCTGATATATGCTTGGCTGTAACTTCTCAGGGAAATCTCAGATCAACCAATCGACTTGTTTTTCGGCTTCTGCATCCCAGGTAGCATTCAGTATGTGTTTCTCGTTCGAATTTGAGCTCAGGATCCAAATTTGCAGTTCCTGGCTAAATTGAGTTGTTTCCTCAATTCTGATATATGCTTGGCTGTAACTTCTCAGGGAAAGCTCAGATCAACCAATTGACTTGTGTTTTGGTCTCTGCATTCTAGATAGCATCCAATATGTGTTTCCCATTCGAATTTAAGCCCTTGGTTCAAATTTGCAGTTCCTGGCTAAATTGAGTTCTTTCCTCAATTCTGATATATGCTTGGCTGTAACTTCTCAGGGAAAGCTCAGATCAACCAATAGACGTGTTTTTTGGTTTTTGCATTCCAGATAGCATCCAATATGTGTTTCCCGTTCGAATATGAGCCCTTGGTTCAAATTTGCAGTTCCTGGCTAAATTGAGTTCTTTCCTCAATTCTGATATATGCTTGGCTGTAACTACTCAGGGAAATCTCAGATCAACCAATCGACTTGTTTTTTGGTTTCTGCATTCCAGATAGCATTCAGTATGTGTTTCTCGTTCGAATTTGAGCTCTGGATCCAAATTTGCAGTTCCTGGCTAAATTGAGTTCTTTCCTCAATTCTGATATATGCTTGGCTGTAACTTCTCAGGGAAAGCTCAGATCAACCAATCGACTTGTTTTTTGGTTTCTGCATTCCAGATAGCATTCACTATGTGTTTCTCATTCGAATTTGAGCTCTGGATCCAAATTTGCAGTTCCTGGCTAAATTGAGTTCTTTCCTCAATTCTGATATATGCTTGGCTGTAACTTCTCAGGGAAAGCTCAGATCAACCAATCGACTTGTTTTTTGGTTTCTGCATCCCAGGTAGCATTCAGTATGTGTTTCCCGTTCGAATTTGAGCCCTTGGTTCAAATTTGCAGTTCCTGGCTAAATTGAGTTCTTTCCTCAATTCTGATATATGCTTGGCTGTAACTTCTCAGGGAAAGCTCAGATCAACCAATCGACTTGTTTTTCGACTTCTGCATTCCAGATAGCATTCAGTATGTGTTTCTCGTTCGAATTTGAGCTGTGGATCCAAATTTGCAGTTCCTGGCTAAATTGAGTTCTTACCTCAATTCTGATATATGCTTGGCTGTAACTTCTCAGGGAAAGCTCAGATCAACCAATCGACTTGTGTTTTGGTCTATGCATTCCAGATAGCATCCAATATGTGTTTCCCGTTCGAATTTGAGCCCTTGGTTCAAATTTGCAGTTCCTGGCTAAATTGAGTTCTTTCCTCAATTCTGATGTATGCTTGGCTGTAACTTCTCAGGGAAAGCTCAGATCAACCAATCGACTTGATTTTCGACTTCTGCATCCCAGGTAGCATTCAGTATGTGTTTCTCGTTCGAATTTGAGCTCAGGATCCAAATTTGCAGTTCCTGGCTAAATTGAGTTGTTTCCTCAATTCTGATATATGCTTGGCTGTAACTTCTCAGGGAAAGCTCAGATCAACCAATCGACTTGTGTTTTGGTCTCTGCATTCCAGATAGCATCCAATATGTGTTTCCCGTTCGAATTTGAGCCCTTGGTTCAAATTTGCAGTTCCTGGCTAAATTGAGTTCTTTCCTCAATTCTGATGTATGCTTGGCTGTAACTTCTCAGGGAAAGCTCAGATCAACCAATCGACTTGATTTTCGACTTCTGCATTCCAGATAGCATTCAGTATGTGTTTCTCGTTCGAATTTGAGCTCTGGATCCAAATTTGCAGTTCCTGGCTAAATTGAGTTCTTTCCTCAATTCTGATATATGCTTGGCTGTAACTTCTCAGGGAAATCTCAGATCAACCAATCGACTTGTTTTTCGGCTTCTGCATCCCAGGTAGCATTCAGTATGTGTTTCTCGTTCGAATTTGAGCTCAGGATCCAAATTTGCAGTTCCTGGCTAAATTGAGTTGTTTCCTCAATTCTGATATATGCTTGGCTGTAACTTCTCAGGGAAAGCTCAGATCAACCAATCGACTTGTGTTTTGGTCTCTGCATTCTAGATAGCATCCAATATGTGTTTCCCATTCGAATTTAAGCCCTTGGTTCAAATTTGCAGTTCCTGGCTAAATTGAGTTCTTTCCTCAATTCTGATATATGCTTGGCTGTAACTTCTCAGGGAAAGCTCAGATCAACCAATAGACGTGTTTTTTGGTTTTTGCATTCCAGATAGCATCCAATATGTGTTTCCCGTTCGAATATGAGCCCTTGGTTCAAATTTGCAGTTCCTGGCTAAATTGAGTTCTTTCCTCAATTCTGATATATGCTTGGCTGTAACTTCTCAGGGAAATCTCAGATCAACCAATCGACTTGTTTTTCGGCTTCTGCATCCCAGGTAGCATTCAGTATGTGTTTCTCGTTCGAATTTGAGCTCAGGATCCAAATTTGCAGTTCCTGGCTAAATTGAGTTGTTTCCTCAATTCTGATATATGCTTGGCTGTAACTTCTCAGGGAAAGCTCAGATCAACCAATCGACTTGTGTTTTGGTCTCTGCATTCTAGATAGCATCCAATATGTGTTTCCCATTCGAATTTAAGCCCTTGGTTCAAATTTGCAGTTCCTGGCTAAATTGAGTTCTTTCCTCAATTCTGATATATGCTTGGCTGTAACTTCTCAGGGAAAGCTCAGATCAACCAATAGACGTGTTTTTTGGTTTTTGCATTCCAGATAGCATCCAATATGTGTTTCCCGTTCGAATATGAGCCCTTGGTTCAAATTTGCAGTTCCTGGCTAAATTGAGGTCTTTCCTCAATTCTGATATATGCTTGGCTGTAACTACTCAGGGAAAGCTCAGATCAACCAATCGACTTGTGTTTTGGTCTCTGCATTCTAGATAGCATCCAATATGTGTTTCCCGTTCGAATTTAAGCCCTTGGTTCAAATTTGCAGTTCCTGGCTAAATTGAGTTCTTTCCTCAATTCTGATATATGCTTGGCTGTAACTTCTCAGGGAAAGCTCAGATCAACCAATAGACGTGTTTTTTGGTTTTTGCATTCCAGATAGCATCCAATATGTGTTTCCCGTTTGAATATGAGCCCTTGGTTCAAATTTGCAGTTCCTGGCTAAATTGAGTTCTTTCCTCAATTCTGATATATGCTTGGCTGTAACTACTCAGGGAAATCTCAGATCAACCAATCGACTTGTTTTTTGGTTTCTGCATTCCAGATAGCATTCAGTATGTGTTTCTCGTTCGAATTTGAGCTCTGGATCCAAATTTGCAGTTCCTGGCTAAATTGAGTTCTTTCCTCAATTCTGATATATGCTTGGCTGTAACTTCTCAGGGAAAGCTCAGATCAACCAATCGACTTGTTTTTTGGTTTCTGCATTCCAGATAGCATTCACTATGTGTTTCTCGTTCGAATTTGAGCTCTGGATCCAAATTTGCAGTTCCTGGCTAAATTGAGTTCTTTCCTCAATTCTGATATATGCTTGGCTGTAACTTCTCAGGGAAAGCTCAGATCAACCAATCGACTTGTTTTTTGGTTTCTGCATCCCAGGTAGCATTCAGTATGTGTTTCCCGTTCGAATTTGAGCCCTTGGTTCAAATTTGCAGTTCCTGGCTAAATTGAGTTCTTTCCTCAATTCTGATATATGCTTGGCTGTAACTTCTCAGGGAAAGCTCAGATCAACCAATCGATTTGTTTTTCGACTTCTGCATTCCAGATAGCATTCAGTATGTGTTTCTCGTTCGAATTTGAGCTGTGGATCCAAATTTGCAGTTCCTGGCTAAATTGAGTTCTTACCTCAATTCTGATATATGCTTGGCTGTAACTTCTCAGGGAAAGCTCAGATCAACCAATCGACTTGTGTTTTGGTCTCTGCATTCCAGATAGCATCCAATATGTGTTTCCCGTTCGAATTTGAGCCCTTGGTTCAAATTTGCAGTTCCTGGCTAAATTGAGTTCTTTCCTCAATTCTGATGTATGCTTGGCTGTAACTTCTCAGGGAAAGCTCAGATCAACCAATCGACTTGATTTTCGACTTCTGCATCCCAGGTAGCATTCAGTATGTGTTTCTCGTTCGAATTTGAGCTCAGGATCCAAATTTGCAGTTCCTGGCTAAATTGAGTTGTTTCCTCAATTCTGATATATGCTTGGCTGTAACTTCTCAGGGAAAGCTCAGATCAACCAATCGACTTGTGTTTTGGTCTCTGCATTCCAGATAGCATCCAATATGTGTTTCCCGTTCGAATTTGAGCCCTTGGTTCAAATTTGCAGTTCCTGGCTAAATTGAGTTCTTTCCTCAATTCTGATGTATGCTTGGCTGTAACTTCTCAGGGAAAGCTCAGATCAACCAATCGACTTGTGTTTTGGTCTCTGCATTCCAGATAGCATCCAATATGTGTTTCCCGTTCGAATATGAGCCCTTGGTTCAAATTTGCAGTTCCTGGCTAAATTGAGTTCTTTCCTCCATTCTGATATATGCTTGGCTGTAACTACTCAGGGAAATCTCAGATCAACCAATCGACTTGTTTTTTGGTTTCTGCATTCCAGATAGCATTTAGTATGTGTTTCTCGTTCGAATTTGAGCTCTGGATCCAAATTTGCAGTTCCTGGCTAAATTGAGTTCTTTCCTCAATTATGATATATGCTTGGCTGTAACTTCTCAGGGAAAGCTCAGATCAACCAATCGACTTGTTTTTTGGTTTCTGCATTCCAGATAGCATTCACTATGTGTTTCTCGTTCGAATTTGAGCTCTGGATCCAAATTTGCAGTTCCTGGCTAAATTGAGTTCTTTCCTCAATTCTGATATATGCTTGGCTGTAACTTCTCAGGGAAATCTCAGATCAACCAATCGACTTGTTTTTCGGCTTCTGCATCCCAGGTAGCATTCAGTATGTGTTTCTCGTTCGAATTTGAGCTCAGGATCCAAATTTGCAGTTCCTGGCTAAATTGAGTTGTTTCCTCAATTCTGATATATGCTTGGCTGTAACTTCTCAGGGAAAGCTCAGATCAACCAATCGACTTGTGTTTTGGTCTCTGCATTCTAGATAGCATCCAATATGTGTTTCCCGTTCGAATTTAAGCCCTTGGTTCAAATTTGCAGTTCCTGGCTAAATTGAGTTCTTTCCTCAATTCTGATATATGCTTGGCTGTAACTTCTCAGGGAAAGCTCAGATCAACCAATCGACTTGTTTTTTGGTTTCTGCATCCCAGGTAGCATTCAGTATGTGTTTCCCGTTCGAATTTGAGCCCTTGGTTCAAATTTGCAGTTCCTGGCTAAATTGAGTTCTTTCCTCAATTCTGATATATGCTTGGCTGTAACTTCTCAGGGAAAGCTCAGATCAACCAATCGACTTGTTTTTCGACTTCTGCATTCCAGATAGCATTCAGTATGTGTTTCTCGTTCGAATTTGAGCTGTGGATCCAAATTTGCAGTTCCTGGCTAAATTGAGTTCTTACCTCAATTCTGATATATGCTTGGCTGTAACTTCTCAGAGAAAGCTCAGATCAACCAATCGACTTGTGTTTTGGTCTCTGCATTCCAGATAGCATCCAATATGTGTTTCCCGTTCGAATTTGAGCCCTTGGTTCAAATTTGCAGTTCCTGGCTAAATTGAGTTCTTTCCTCAATTCTGATGTATGCTTGGCTGTAACTTCTCAGGGAAAGCTCAGATCAACCAATCGACTTGATTTTCGACTTCTGCATCCCAGGTAGCATTCAGTATGTGTTTCTCGTTCGAATTTGAGCTCAGGATCCAAATTTGCAGTTCCTGGCTAAATTGAGTTGTTTCCTCAATTCTGATATATGCTTGGCTGTAACTTCTCAGGGAAAGCTCAGATCAACCAATCGACTTGTGTTTTGGTCTCTGCATTCCAGATAGCATCCAATATGTGTTTCCCGTTCGAATTTGAGCCCTTGGTTCAAATTTGCAGTTCCTGGCTAAATTGAGTTCTTCCTCAATTCTGATGTATGCTTGGCTGTAACTTCTCAGGGAAAGCTCAGATCAACCAATCGACTTGATTTTCGACTTCTGCATTCCAGATAGCATTCAGTATGTGTTTCTCGTTCGAATTTGAGCTCTGGATCCAAATTTGCAGTTCCTGGCTAAATTGAGTTCTTTCCTCAATTCTGATATATGCTTGGCTGTAACTTCTCAGGGAAATCTCAGATCAACCAATCGACTTGTTTTTCGGCTTCTGCATCCCAGGTAGCATTCAGTATGTGTTTCTCGTTCGAATTTGAGCTCAGGATCCAAATTTGCAGTTCCTGGCTAAATTGAGTTCTTTCCTCCATTCTGATATATGCTTGGCTGTAACTACTCAGGGAAATCTCAGATCAACCAATCGACTTGTTTTTTGGTTTCTGCATTCCAGATAGCATTCAGTATGTGTTTCTCGTTCGAATTTGAGCTCTGGATCCAAATTTGCAGTTCCTGGCTAAATTGAGTTCTTTCCTCAATTATGATATATGCTTGGCTGTAACTTCTCAGGGAAAGCTCAGATCAACCAATCGACTTGTTTTTTGGTTTCTGCATTCCAGATAGCATTCACTATGTGTTTCTCGTTCGAATTTGAGCTGTGGATCCAAATTTGCAGTTCCTGGCTAAATTGAGTTCTTTCCTCAATTCTGATATATGCTTGGCTGTAACTTCTCAGGGAAATCTCAGATCAACCAATCGACTTGTTTTTCGGCTTCTGCATCCCAGGTAGCATTCAGTATGTGTTTCTCGTTCGAATTTGAGCTCTGGATCCAAATTTGCAGTTCCTGGCTAAATTGAGTTGTTTCCTCAATTCTGATATATGCTTGGCTGTAACTTCTCAGGGAAAGCTCAGATCAACCAATCGACTTGTGTTTTGGTCTCTGCATTCTAGATAGCATCCAATATGTGTTTCCCGTTCGAATTTAAGCCCTTGGTTCAAATTTGCAGTTCCTGGCTAAATTGAGTTGTTTCCTCAATTCTGATATATGCTTGGCTGTAACTTCTCAGGGAAAGCTCAGATCAACCAATAGACGTGTTTTTTGGTTTCTGCATTCCAGATAGCATCCAATATGTGTTTCCCGTTCGAATATGAGCCCTTGGTTCAAATTTGCAGTTCCTGGCTAAATTGAGTTCTTTCCTCAATTCTGATATATGCTTGGCTGTAACTACTCAGGGAAATCTCAGATCAACCAATCGACTTGTTTTTTGGTTTCTGCATTCCAGATAGCATTCAGTATGTGTTTCTCGTTCGAATTTGAGCTCTGGATCCAAATTTGCAGTTCCTGGCTAAATTGAGTTCTTTCCTCAATTCTGATATATGCTTGGCTGTAACTTCTCAGGGAAAGCTCAGATCAACCAATCGACTTGTTTTTTGGTTTCTGCATTCCAGATAGCATTCACTATGTGTTTCTCGTTCGAATTTGAGCTCTGGATCCAAATTTGCAGTTCCTGGCTAAATTGAGTTCTTTCCTCAATTCTGATATATGCTTGGCTGTAACTTCTCAGGGAAAGCTCAGATCAACCAATCGACTTGTTTTTTGGTTTCTGCATCCCAGGTAGCATTCAGTATGTGTTTCCGGTTCGAATTTGAGCCCTTGGTTCAAATTTGCAGTTCCTGGCTAAATTGAGTTCTTTCCTCAATTCTGATATATGCTTGGCTGTAACTTCTCAGGGAAAGCTCAGATCAACCAATCGACTTGTTTTTCGACTTCTGCATTCCAGATAGCATTCAGTATGTGTTTCTCGTTCGAATTTGAGCTCTGGATCCAAATTTGCAGTTCCTGGCTAAATTGAGTTGTTTCCTCAATTCTGATATATGCTTGGCTGTAACTTCTCAGGGAAAGCTCTGATCAACCAATCGACTTGTTTTTTGGTCTCTGCATTCCAGATAGCATCCAATATGTGTTTCCCATTCGAATATGAGCCCTTGGTTCAAATTTGCAGTTCCTGGCTAAATTGAGTTCTTTCCTCCATTCTGATATATGCTTGGCTGTAACTACTCAGGGAAATCTCAGATCAACCAATCGACTTGTTTTTTGGTTTCTGCATTCCAGATAGCATTTAGTATGTGTTTCTCGTTCGAATTTGAGCTCTGGATCCAAATTTGCAGTTCCTGGCTAAATTGAGTTCTTTCCTCAATTCTGATATATGCTTGGCTGTAACTTCTCAGGGAAAGCTCAGATCAACCAATCGACTTGTTTTTTGGTTTCTGCATTCCAGATAGCATTCACTATGTGTTTCTCGTTCGAATTTGAGCTCTGGATCCAAATTTGCAGTTCCTGGCTAAATTGAGTTCTTTCCTCAATTCTGATATATGCTTGGCTGTAACTTCTCAGGGAAATCTCAGATCAACCAATCGACTTGTTTTTCGGCTTCTGCATCCCAGGTAGCATTCAGTATGTGTTTCTCGTTCGAATTTGAGCTCAGGATCCAAATTTGCAGTTCCTGGCTAAATTGAGTTGTTTCCTCAATTCTGATATATGCTTGGCTGTAACTTCTCAGGGAAAGCTCAGATCAACCAATCGACTTGTGTTTTGGTCTCTGCATTCTAGATAGCATCCAATATGTGTTTCCCATTCGAATTTAAGCCCTTGGTTCAAATTTGCAGTTCCTGGCTAAATTGAGTTCTTTCCTCAATTCTGATATATTGTTGGCTGTAACTACTCAGGGAAATCTCAGATCAACCAATCGACTTGTTTTTTGGTTTCTGCATTCCAGATAGCATTCAGTATGTTTTTCTCGTTCGAATTTGAGCTCTGGATCCAAATTTGCAGTTCCTGGCTAAATTGAGTTCTTTCCTCAATTCTGATATATGCTTGGCTGTAACTTCTCAGGGAAAGCTCAGATCAACCAATCGACTTGTTTTTTGGTTTCTGCATTCCAGATAGCATTCACTATGTGTTTCTCGTTCGAATTTGAGCTCTGGATCCAAATTTGCAGTTCCTGGCTAAATTGAGTTCTTTCCTCAATTCTGATATATGCTTGGCTGTAACTTCTCAGGGAAAGCTCAGATCAACCAATCGACTTGTTTTTTGGTTTCTGCATCCCAGGTAGCATTCAGTATGTGTTTCCCGTTCGAATTTGAGCCCTTGGTTCAAATTTGCAGTTCCTGGCTAAATTGAGTTCTTTCCTCAATTCTGATATATGCTTGGCTGTAACTTCTCAGGGAAAGCTCAGATCAACCAATCGACTTGTTTTTCGACTTCTGCATTCCAGATAGCATTCAGTATGTGTTTCTCGTTCGAATTTGAGCTGTGGATCCAAATTTGCAGTTCCTGGCTAAATTGAGTTCTTACCTCAATTCTGATATATGCTTGGCTGTAACTTCTCAGGGAAAGCTCAGATCAACCAATCGACTTGTGTTTTGGTCTCTGCATTCCAGATAGCATCCAATATGTGTTTCCCGTTCGAATTTGAGCCCTTGGTTCAAATTTGCAGTTCCTGGCTAAATTGAGTTCTTTCCTCAATTCTGATGTATGCTTGGCTGTAACTTCTCAGGGAAAGCTCAGATCAACCAATCGACTTGATTTTCGACTTCTGCATCCCAGGTAGCATTCAGTATGTGTTTCTCGTTCGAATTTGAGCTCAGGATCCAAATTTGCAGTTCCTGGCTAAATTGAGTTGTTTCCTCAATTCTGATATATGCTTGGCTGTAACTTCTCAGGGAAAGCTCAGATCAACCAATCGACTTGTGTTTTGGTCTCTGCATTCCAGATAGCATCCAATATGTGTTTCCCGTTCGAATTTGAGCCCTTGGTTCAAATTTGCAGTTCCTGGCTAAATTGAGTTCTTCCTCAATTCTGATGTATGCTTGGCTGTAACTTCTCAGGGAAAGCTCAGATCAACCAATCGACTTGATTTTCGACTTCTGCATTCCAGATAGCATTCAGTATGTGTTTCTCGTTCGAATTTGAGCTCTGGATCCAAATTTGCAGTTCCTGGCTAAATTGAGTTCTTTCCTCAATTCTGATATATGCTTGGCTGTAACTTCTCAGGGAAATCTCAGATCAACCAATCGACTTGTTTTTCGGCTTCTGCATCCCAGGTAGCATTCAGTATGTGTTTCTCGTTCGAATTTGAGCTCAGGATCCAAATTTGCAGTTCCTGGCTAAATTGAGTTGTTTCCTCAATTCTGATATATGCTTGGCTGTAACTTCTCAGGGAAAGCTCAGATCAACCAATCGACTTGTTTTTTGGTCTCTGCATTCCAGATAGCATCCAATATGTGTTTCCCGTTCGAATATGAGCCCTTGGTTCAAATTTGCAGTTCCTGGCTAAATTGAGTTCTTTCCTCCATTCTGATATATGCTTGGCTGTAACTACTCAGGGAAATCTCAGATCAACCAATCGACTTGTTTTTTGGTTTCTGCATTCCAGATAGCATTCAGTATGTGTTTCTCGTTCGAATTTGAGCTCTGGATCCAAATTTGCAGTTCCTGGCTAAATTGAGTTCTTTCCTCAATTATGATATATGCTTGGCTGTAACTTCTCAGGGAAATCTCAGATCAACCAATCGACTTGTTTTTCGGCTTCTGCATCCCAGGTAGCATTCAGTATGTGTTTCTCGTTCGAATTTGAGCTCAGGATCCAAATTTGCAGTTCCTGGCTAAATTGAGTTGTTTCCTCAATTCTGATATATGCTTGGCTGTAACTTCTCAGGGAAAGCTCAGATCAACCAATCGACTTGTGTTTTGGTCTCTGCATTCTAGATAGCATCCAATATGTGTTTCCCGTTCGAATTTAAGCCCTTGGTTCAAATTTGCAGTTCCTGGCTAAATTGAGTTCTTTCCTCAATTCTGATATATGCTTGGCTGTAACTTCTCAGGGAAAGCTCAGATCAACCAATCGACTTGTTTTTTGGTTTCTGCATCCCAGGTAGCATTCAGTATGTGTTTCCCGTTCGAATTTGAGCCCTTGGTTCAAATTTGCAGTTCCTGGCTAAATTGAGTTCTTTCCTCAATTCTGATATATGCTTGGCTGTAACTTCTCAGGGAAATCTCAGATCAACCAATCGACTTGTTTTTCGGCTTCTGCATCCCAGGTAGCATTCAGTATGTGTTTCTCGTTCGAATTTGAGCTCAGGATCCAAATTTGCAGTTCCTGGCTAAATTGAGTTGTTTCCTCAATTCTGATATATGCTTGGCTGTAACTTCTCAGGGAAAGCTCAGATCAACCAATCGACTTGTTTTTTGGTCTCTGCATTCCAGATAGCATCCAATATGTGTTTCCCGTTCGAATATGAGCCCTTGGTTCAAATTTGCAGTTCCTGGCTAAATTGAGTTCTTTCCTCCATTCTGATATATGCTTGGCTGTAACTACTCAGGGAAATCTCAGATCAACCAATCGACTTGTTTTTTGGTTTCTGCATTCCAGATAGCATTCAGTATGTGTTTCTCGTTCGAATTTGAGCTCTGGATCCAAATTTGCAGTTCCTGGCTAAATTGAGTTCTTTCCTCAATTCTGATGTATGCTTGGCTGTAACTTCTCAGGGAAAGCTCAGATCAACCAATCGACTTGATTTTCGACTTCTGCATCCCAGGTAGCATTCAGTATGTGTTTCTCGTTCGAATTTGAGCTCAGGATCCAAATTTGCAGTTCCTGGCTAAATTGAGTTGTTTCCTCAATTCTGATATATGCTTGGCTGTAACTTCTCAGGGAAAGCTCAGATCAACCAATCGACTTGTGTTTTGGTCTCTGCATTCCAGATAGCATCCAATATGTGTTTCCCGTTCGAATTTGAGCCCTTGGTTCAAATTTGCAGTTCCTGGCTAAATTGAGTTCTTCCTCAATTCTGATGTATGCTTGGCTGTAACTTCTCAGGGAAAGCTCAGATCAACCAATCGACTTGATTTTCGACTTCTGCATTCCAGATAGCATTCAGTATGTGTTTCTCGTTCGAATTTGAGCTCTGGATCCAAATTTGCAGTTCCTGGCTAAATTGAGTTCTTTCCTCAATTCTGATATATGCTTGGCTGTAACTTCTCAGGGAAATCTCAGATCAACCAATCGACTTGTTTTTCGGCTTCTGCATCCCAGGTAGCATTCAGTATGTGTTTCTCGTTCGAATTTGAGCTCAGGATCCAAATTTGCAGTTCCTGGCTAAATTGAGTTCTTTCCTCAATTCTGATGTATGCTTGGCTGTAACTTCTCAGGGAAAGCTCAGATCAACCAATCGACTTGTTTTTTGGTCTCTGCATTCCAGATAGCATCCAATATGTGTTTCCCGTTCGAATATGAGCCCTTGGTTCAAATTTGCAGTTCCTGGCTAAATTGAGTTCTTTCCTCCATTCTGATATATGCTTGGCTGTAACTACTCAGGGAAATCTCAGATCAACCAATCGACTTGTTTTTTGGTTTCTGCATTCCAGATAGCATTCAGTATGTGTTTCTCGTTCGAATTTGAGCTCTGGATCCAAATTTGCAGTTCCTGGCTAAATTGAGTTCTTTCCTCAATTCTGATGTATGCTTGGCTGTAACTTCTCAGGGAAAGCTCAGATCAACCAATCGACTTGATTTTCGACTTCTGCATCCCAGGTAGCATTCAGTATGTGTTTCTCGTTCGAATTTGAGCTCAGGATCCAAATTTGCAGTTCCTGGCTAAATTGAGTTGTTTCCTCAATTCTGATATATGCTTGGCTGTAACTTCTCAGGGAAAGCTCAGATCAACCAATCGACTTGTTTTTTGGTCTCTGCATTCCAGATAGCATCCAATATGTGTTTCCCGTTCGAATATGAGCCCTTGGTTCAAATTTGCAGTTCCTGGCTAAATTGAGTTCTTTCCTCCATTCTGATATATGCTTGGCTGTAACTACTCAGGGAAATCTCAGATCAACCAATCGACTTGTTTTTTGGTTTCTGCATTCCAGATAGCATTCAGTATGTGTTTCTCGTTCGAATTTGAGCTCTGGATCCAAATTTGCAGTTCCTGGCTAAATTGAGTTCTTTCCTCAATTATGATATATGCTTGGCTGTAACTTCTCAGGGAAATCTCAGATCAACCAATCGACTTGTTTTTCGGCTTCTGCATCCCAGGTAGCATTCAGTATGTGTTTCTCGTTCGAATTTGAGCTCAGGATCCAAATTTGCAGTTCCTGGCTAAATTGAGTTGTTTCCTCAATTCTGATATATGCTTGGCTGTAACTTCTCAGGGAAATCTCAGATCAACCAATCGACTTGTTTTTCGGCTTCTGCATCCCAGGTAGCATTCAGTATGTGTTTCTCGTTCGAATTTGAGCTCAGGATCCAAATTTGCAGTTCCTGGCTAAATTGAGTTGTTTCCTCAATTCTGATATATGCTTGGCTGTAACTTCTCAGGGAAAGCTCAGATCAACCAATCGACTTGTTTTTTGGTCTCTGCATTCCAGATAGCATCCAATATGTGTTTCCCGTTCGAATATGAGCCCTTGGTTCAAATTTGCAGTTCCTGGCTAAATTGAGTTCTTTCCTCCATTCTGATATATGCTTGGCTGTAACTACTCAGGGAAATCTCAGATCAACCAATCGACTTGTTTTTTGGTTTCTGCATTCCAGATAGCATTCAGTATGTGTTTCTCGTTCGAATTTGAGCTCTGGATCCAAATTTGCAGTTCCTGGCTAAATTGAGTTCTTTCCTCAATTATGATATATGCTTGGCTGTAACTTCTCAGGGAAATCTCAGATCAACCAATCGACTTGTTTTTCGGCTTCTGCATCCCAGGTAGCATTCAGTATGTGTTTCTCGTTCGAATTTGAGCTCAGGATCCAAATTTGCAGTTCCTGGCTAAATTGAGTTGTTTCCTCAATTCTGATATATGCTTGGCTGTAACTTCTCAGGGAAAGCTCAGATCAACCAATCGACTTGTTTTTTGGTCTCTGCATTCCAGATAGCATCCAATATGTGTTTCCCGTTCGAATATGAGCCCTTGGTTCAAATTTGCAGTTCCTGGCTAAATTGAGTTCTTTCCTCCATTCTGATATATGCTTGGCTGTAACTACTCAGGGAAATCTCAGATCAACCAATCGACTTGTTTTTTGGTTTCTGCATTCCAGATAGCATTCAGTATGTGTTTCTCGTTCGAATTTGAGCTCTGGATCCAAATTTGCAGTTCCTGGCTAAATTGAGTTCTTTCCTCAATTCTGATGTATGCTTGGCTGTAACTTCTCAGGGAAAGCTCAGATCAACCAATCGACTTGATTTTCGACTTCTGCATCCCAGGTAGCATTCAGTATGTGTTTCTCGTTCGAATTTGAGCTCAGGATCCAAATTTGCAGTTCCTGGCTAAATTGAGTTGTTTCCTCAATTCTGATATATGCTTGGCTGTAACTTCTCAGGGAAAGCTCAGATCAACCAATCGACTTGTGTTTTGGTCTCTGCATTCCAGATAGCATCCAATATGTGTTTCCCGTTCGAATTTGAGCCCTTGGTTCAAATTTGCAGTTCCTGGCTAAATTGAGTTCTTCCTCAATTCTGATGTATGCTTGGCTGTAACTTCTCAGGGAAAGCTCAGATCAACCAATCGACTTGATTTTCGACTTCTGCATTCCAGATAGCATTCAGTATGTGTTTCTCGTTCGAATTTGAGCTCTGGATCCAAATTTGCAGTTCCTGGCTAAATTGAGTTCTTTCCTCAATTCTGATATATGCTTGGCTGTAACTTCTCAGGGAAATCTCAGATCAACCAATCGACTTGTTTTTCGGCTTCTGCATCCCAGGTAGCATTCAGTATGTGTTTCTCGTTCGAATTTGAGCTCAGGATCCAAATTTGCAGTTCCTGGCTAAATTGAGTTCTTTCCTCAATTCTGATATATGCTTGGCTGTAACTTCTCAGGGAAAGCTCAGATCAACCAATCGACTTGTTTTTTGGTCTCTGCATTCCAGATAGCATCCAATATGTGTTTCCCGTTCGAATATGAGCCCTTGGTTCAAATTTGCAGTTCCTGGCTAAATTGAGTTCTTTCCTCCATTCTGATATATGCTTGGCTGTAACTACTCAGGGAAATCTCAGATCAACCAATCGACTTGTTTTTTGGTTTCTGCATTCCAGATAGCATTCAGTATGTGTTTCTCGTTCGAATTTGAGCTCTGGATCCAAATTTGCAGTTCCTGGCTAAATTGAGTTCTTTCCTCAATTATGATATATGCTTGGCTGTAACTTCTCAGGGAAATCTCAGATCAACCAATCGACTTGTTTTTCGGCTTCTGCATCCCAGGTAGCATTCAGTATGTGTTTCTCGTTCGAATTTGAGCTCAGGATCCAAATTTGCAGTTCCTGGCTAAATTGAGTTGTTTCCTCAATTCTGATATATGCTTGGCTGTAACTTCTCAGGGAAAGCTCAGATCAACCAATCGACTTGTGTTTTGGTCTCTGCATTCTAGATAGCATCCAATATGTGTTTCCCGTTCGAATTTAAGCCCTTGGTTCAAATTTGCAGTTCCTGGCTAAATTGAGTTCTTTCCTCAATTCTGATATATGCTTGGCTGTAACTTCTCAGGGAAAGCTCAGATCAACCAATCGACTTGTTTTTTGGTTTCTGCATCCCAGGTAGCATTCAGTATGTGTTTCCCGTTCGAATTTGAGCCCTTGGTTCAAATTTGCAGTTCCTGGCTAAATTGAGTTCTTTCCTCAATTCTGATATATGCTTGGCTGTAACTTCTCAGGGAAATCTCAGATCAACCAATCGACTTGTTTTTCGGCTTCTGCATCCCAGGTAGCATTCAGTATGTGTTTCTCGTTCGAATTTGAGCTCAGGATCCAAATTTGCAGTTCCTGGCTAAATTGAGTTGTTTCCTCAATTCTGATATATGCTTGGCTGTAACTTCTCAGGGAAAGCTCAGATCAACCAATCGACTTGTTTTTTGGTCTCTGCATTCCAGATAGCATCCAATATGTGTTTCCCGTTCGAATATGAGCCCTTGGTTCAAATTTGCAGTTCCTGGCTAAATTGAGTTCTTTCCTCAATTATGATATATGCTTGGCTGTAACTTCTCAGGGAAATCTCAGATCAACCAATCGACTTGTTTTTCGGCTTCTGCATCCCAGGTAGCATTCAGTATGTGTTTCTCGTTCGAATTTGAGCTCAGGACCCAAATTTGCAGTTCCTGGCTAAATTGAGTTGTTTCCTCAATTCTGATATATGCTTGGCTGTAACTTCTCAGGGAAAGCTCAGATCAACCAATCGACTTGTGTTTTGGTCTCTGCATTCTAGATAGCATCCAATATGTGTTTCCCGTTCGAATTTAAGCCCTTGGTTCAAATTTGCAGTTCCTGGCTAAATTGAGTTCTTTCCTCAATTCTGATATATGCTTGGCTGTAACTTCTCAGGGAAAGCTCAGATCAACCAATCGACTTGTTTTTTGGTTTCTGCATCCCAGGTAGCATTCAGTATGTGTTTCCCGTTCGAATTTGAGCCCTTGGTTCAAATTTGCAGTTCCTGGCTAAATTGAGTTCTTTCCTCAATTCTGATATATGCTTGGCTGTAACTTCTCAGGGAAAGCTCAGATCAACCAATCGACTTGTTTTTCGACTTCTGCATTCCAGATAGCATTCAGTATGTGTTTCTCGTTCGAATTTGAGCTGTGGATCCAAATTTGCAGTTCCTGGCTAAATTGAGTTCTTACCTCAATTCTGATATATGCTTGGCTGTAACTTCTCAGAGAAAGCTCAGATCAACCAATCGACTTGTGTTTTGGTCTCTGCATTCCAGATAGCATCCAATATGTGTTTCCCGTTCGAATTTGAGCCCTTGGTTCAAATTTGCAGTTCCTGGCTAAATTGAGTTCTTTCCTCAATTCTGATGTATGCTTGGCTGTAACTTCTCAGGGAAAGCTCAGATCAACCAATCGACTTGATTTTCGACTTCTGCATCCCAGGTAGCATTCAGTATGTGTTTCTCGTTCGAATTTGAGCTCAGGATCCAAATTTGCAGTTCCTGGCTAAATTGAGTTGTTTCCTCAATTCTGATATATGCTTGGCTGTAACTTCTCAGGGAAAGCTCAGATCAACCAATCGACTTGTGTTTTGGTCTCTGCATTCCAGATAGCATCCAATATGTGTTTCCCGTTCGAATTTGAGCCCTTGGTTCAAATTTGCAGTTCCTGGCTAAATTGAGTTCTTCCTCAATTCTGATGTATGCTTGGCTGTAACTTCTCAGGGAAAGCTCAGATCAACCAATAGACGTGTTTTTTGGTTTCTGCATTCCAGATAGCATCCAATATGTGTTTCCCGTTCGAATATGAGCCCTTGGTTCAAATTTGCAGTTCCTGGCTAAATTGAGTTCTTTCCTCAATTCTGATATATGCTTGGCTGTAACTACTCAGGGAAATCTCAGATCAACCAATCGACTTGTTTTTTGGTTTCTGCATTCCAGATAGCATTCAGAATGTGTTTCTCGTTCGAATTTGAGCTCTGGATCCAAATTTGCAGTTCCTGGCTAAATTGAGTTCTTTCCTCAATTCTGATATATGCTTGGCTGTAACTTCTCAGGGAAAGCTCAGATCAACCAATCGACTTGTTTTTTGGTTTCTGCATTCCAGATAGCATTCACTATGTGTTTCTCGTTCGAATTTGAGCTCTGGATCCAAATTTGCAGTTCCTGGCTAAATTGAGTTCTTTCCTCAATTCTGATATATGCTTGGCTGTAACTTCTCAGGGAAAGCTCAGATCAACCAATCGACTTGTTTTTTGGTTTCTGCATCCCAGGTAGCATTCAGTATGTGTTTCCGGTTCGAATTTGAGCCCTTGGTTCAAATTTGCAGTTCCTGGCTAAATTGAGTTCTTTCCTCAATTCTGATATATGCTTGGCTGTAACTTCTCAGGGAAAGCTCAGATCAACCAATCGACTTGTTTTTCGACTTCTGCATTCCAGATAGCATTCAGTATGTGTTTCTCGTTCGAATTTGAGCTGTGGATCCAAATTTGCAGTTCCTGGCTAAATTGAGTTCTTACCTCAATTCTGATATATGCTTGGCTGTAACTTCTCAGGGAAAGCTCAGATCAACCAATCGACTTGTGTTTTGGTCTCTGCATTCCAGATAGCATCCAATATGTGTTTCCCGTTCGAATTTGAGCCCTTGGTTCAAATTTGCAGTTCCTGGCTAAATTGAGTTCTTTCCTCAATTCTGATGTATGCTTGGCTGTAACTTCTCAGGGAAAGCTCAGATCAACCAATCGACTTGATTTTCGACTTCTGCATCCCAGGTAGCATTCAGTATGTGTTTCTCGTTCGAATTTGAGCTCAGGATCCAAATTTGCAGTTCCTGGCTAAATTGAGTTGTTTCCTCAATTCTGATATATGCTTGGCTGTAACTTCTCAGGGAAAGCTCAGATCAACCAATCGACTTGTGTTTTGGTCTCTGCATTCCAGATAGCATCCAATATGTGTTTCCCGTTCGAATTTGAGCCCTTGGTTCAAATTTGCAGTTCCTGGCTAAATTGAGTTCTTCCTCAATTCTGATGTATGCTTGGCTGTAACTTCTCAGGGAAAGCTCAGATCAACCAATCGACTTGATTTTCGACTTCTGGATTCCAGATAGCATTCAGTATGTGTTTCTCGTTCGAATTTGAGCTCTGGATCCAAATTTGCAGTTCCTGGCTAAATTGAGTTCTTTCCTCAATTCTGATATATGCTTGGCTGTAACTTCTCAGGGAAATCTCAGATCAACCAATCGACTTGTTTTTCGGCTTCTGCATCCCAGGTAGCATTCAGTATGTGTTTCTCGTTCGAATTTGAGCTCAGGATCCAAATTTGCAGTTCCTGGCTAAATTGAGTTGTTTCCTCAATTCTGATATATGCTTGGCTGTAACTTCTCAGGGAAAGCTCAGATCAACCAATAGACGTGTTTTTTGGTTTCTGCATTCCAGATAGCATCCAATATGTGTTTCCCGTTCGAATATGAGCCCTTGGTTCAAATTTGCAGTTCCTGGCTAAATTGAGTTCTTTCCTCCATTCTGATATATGCTTGGCTGTAACTACTCAGGGAAATCTCAGATCAACCAATCGACTTGTTTTTTGGTTTCTGCATTCCAGATAGCATTCAGTATGTGTTTCTCGTTCGAATTTGAGCTCTGGATCCAAATTTGCAGTTCCTGGCTAAATTGAGTTCTTTCCTCAATTATGATATATGCTTGGCTGTAACTTCTCTGGGAAAGCTCAGATCAACCAATCGACTTGTGTTTTGGTCTCTGCATTCCAGATAGCATCCAATATGTGTTTCCCGTTCGAATTTGAGCCCTTGGTTCAAATTTGCAGTTCCTGGCTAAATTGAGTTCTTCCTCAATTCTGATGTATGCTTGGCTGTAACTTCTCAGGGAAAGCTCAGATCAACCAATCGACTTGATTTTCGACTTCTGCATTCCAGATAGCATTCAGTATGTGTTTCTCGTTCGAATTTGAGCTCTGGATCCAAATTTGCAGTTCCTGGCTAAATTGAGTTCTTTCCTCAATTCTGATATATGCTTGGCTGTAACTTCTCAGGGAAATCTCAGATCAACCAATCGACTTGTTTTTCGGCTTCTGCATCCCAGGTAGCATTCAGTATGTGTTTCTCGTTCGAATTTGAGCTCAGGATCCAAATTTGCAGTTCCTGGCTAAATTGAGTTGTTTCCTCAATTCTGATATATGCTTGGCTGTAACTTCTCAGGGAAAGCTCAGATCAACCAATAGACGTGTTTTTTGGTTTCTGCATTCCAGATAGCATCCAATATGTGTTTCCCGTTCGAATATGAGCCCTTGGTTCAAATTTGCAGTTCCTGGCTAAATTGAGTTCTTTCCTCCATTCTGATATATGCTTGGCTGTAACTACTCAGGGAAATCTCAGATCAACCAATCGACTTGTTTTTTGGTTTCTGCATTCCAGATAGCATTCAGTATGTGTTTCTCGTTCGAATTTGAGCTCTGGATCCAAATTTGCAGTTCCTGGCTAAATTGAGTTCTTTCCTCAATTATGATATATGCTTGGCTGTAACTTCTCAGGGAAAGCTCAGATCAACCAATCGACTTGTTTTTTGGTTTCTGCATTCCAGATAGCATTCACTATGTGTTTCTCGTTCGAATTTGAGCTGTGGATCCAAATTTGCAGTTCCTGGCTAAATTGAGTTCTTTCCTCAATTCTGATATATGCTTGGCTGTAAATTCTCAGGGAAATCTCAGATCAACCAAGCGACTTGTTTTTCGGCTTCTTCATCCCAGGTAGCATTCAGTATGTGTTTCTCGTTCGAATTTGAGCTCAGGATCCAAATTTGCAGTTCCTGGCTAAATTGAGTTGTTTCCTCAATTCTGATATATGCTTGGCTGTAACTTCTCAGGGAAAGCTCAGATCAACCAATCGACTTGTGTTTTGGTCTCTGCATTCTAGATAGCATCCAATATGTGTTTCCCGTTCGAATTTAAGCCCTTGGTTCAAATTTGCAGTTCCTGGCTAAATTGAGTTCTTTCCTCAATTCTGATATATGCTTGGCTGTAACTTCTCAGGGAAAGCTCAGATCAACCAATAGACGTGTTTTTTGGTTTCTGCATTCCAGATAGCATCCAATATGTGTTTCCCGTTCGAATATGAGCCCTTGGTTCAAATTTGCAGTTCCTGGCTAAATTGAGTTCTTTCCTCAATTCTGATATATGCTTGGCTGTAACTACTCAGGGAAATCTCAGATCAACCAATCGACTTGTTTTTTGGTTTCTACATTCCAGATAGCATTCAGTATGTGTTTCTCGTTCGAATTTGAGCTCTGGATCCAAATTTGCAGTTCCTGGCTAAATTGAGTTCTTTCCTCAATTCTGATATATGCTTGGCTGTAACTTCTCAGGGAAAGCTCAGATCAACCAATCGACTTGTTTTTTGGTTTCTGCATTCCAGATAGCATTCACTATGTGTTTCTCGTTCGAATTTGAGCTCTGGATCCAAATTTGCAGTTCCTGGCTAAATTGAGTTCTTTCCTCAATTCTGATATATGCTTGGCTGTAACTTCTCAGGGAAATCTCAGATCAACCAATCGACTTGTTTTTCGGCTTCTTCATCCCAGGTAGCATTCAGTATGTGTTTCTCGTTCGAATTTGAGCTCAGGATCCAAATTTGCAGTTCCTGGCTAAATTGAGTTGTTTCCTCAATTCTAATATATGCTTGGCTGTAACTTCTCAGGGAAAGCTCAGATCAACCAATCGACTTGTGTTTTGGTCTCTGCATTCTAGATAGCATCCAATATGTGTTTCCCGTTCGAATTTAAGCCCTTGGTTCAAATTTGCAGTTCCTGGCTAAATTGAGTTCTTTCTTCAATTCTGATATATGCTTGGCTGTAACTTCTCAGGGAAAGCTCAGATCAACCAATAGACGTGTTTTTTGGTTTCTGCATTCCAGATAGCATCCAATATGTGTTTCCCGTTCGAATATGAGCCCTTGGTTCAAATTTGCAGTTCCTGGCTAAATTGAGTTCTTTCCTCAATTCTGATATATGCTTGGCTGTAACTACTCAGGGAAATCTCAGATCAACCAATCGACTTGTTTTTTGGTTTCTGCATTCCAGATAGCATTCAGTATGTGTTTCTCGTTCGAATTTGAGCTCTGGATCCAAATTTGCAGTTCCTGGCTAAATTGAGTTCTTTCCTCAATTCTGATATATGCTTGGCTGTAACTTCTCAGGGAAAGCTCAGATCAACCAATCGACTTGTTTTTTGGTTTCTGCATTCCAGATAGCATTCACTATGTGTTTCTCGTTCGAATTTGAGCTCTGGATCCAAATTTGCAGTTCCTGGCTAAATTGAGTTCTTTCCTCAATTCTGATATATGCTTGGCTGTAACTTCTCAGGGAAATCTCAGATCAACCAATCGACTTGTTTTTCGGCTTCTTCATCCCAGGTAGCATTCAGTATGTGTTTCTCGTTCGAATTTGAGCTCAGGATCCAAATTTGCAGTTCCTGGCTAAATTGAGTTGTTTCCTCAATTCTGATATATGCTTGGCTGTAACTTCTCAGGGAAAGCTCAGATCAACCAATCGACTTGTTTTTTGGTCTCTGCATTCCAGATAGCATCCAATATGTGTTTCCCGTTCGAATATGAGCCCTTGGTTCAAATTTGCAGTTCCTGGCTAAATTGAGTTCTTTCCTCCATTCTGATATATGCTTGGCTGTAACTACTCAGGGAAATCTCAGATCAACCAATCGACTTGTTTTTTGGTTTCTGCATTCCAGATAGCATTCAGTATGTGTTTCTCGTTCGAATTTGAGCTCTGGATCCAAATTTGCAGTTCCTGGCTAAATTGAGTTCTTTCCTCAATTATGATATATGCTTGGCTGTAACTTCTCAGGGAAAGCTCAGATCAACCAATCGACTTGTTTTTTGGTTTCTGCATTCCAGATAGCATTCAGTATGTGTTTCTCGTTCGAATTTGAGCTCTGGATCCAAATTTGCAGTTCCTGGCTAAATTGAGTTCTTTCCTCAATTATGATATATGCTTGGCTGTAACTTCTCAGGGAAATCTCAGATCAACCAATCGACTTGTTTTTCGGCTTCTGCATCCCAGGTAGCATTCAGTATGTGTTTCTCGTTCGAATTTGAGCTCTGGATCCAAATTTGCAGTTCCTGGCTAAATTGAGTTCTTTCCTCAATTCTGATATATGCTTGGCTGTAACTTCTCAGGGAAAGCTCAGATCAACCAATCGACTTGTTTTTTGGTTTCTGCATCCCAGGTAGCATTCAGTATGTGTTTCCCGTTCGAATTTGAGCCCTTGGTTCAAATTTGCAGTTCCTGGCTAAATTGAGTTCTTTCCTCAATTCTGATATATGCTTGGCTGTAACTTCTCAGGGAAAGCTCAGATCAACCAATCGACTTGTTTTTCGACTTCTGCATTCCAGATAGCATTCAGTATGTGTTTCTCGTTCGAATTTGAGCTGTGGATCCAAATTTGCAGTTCCTGGCTAAATTGAGTTCTTACCTCAATTCTGATATATGCTTGGCTGTAACTTCTCAGGGAAAGCTCAGATCAACCAATCGACTTGTGTTTTGGTCTCTGCATTCCAGATAGCATCCAATATGTGTTTCCCGTTCGAATTTGAGCCCTTGGTTCAAATTTGCAGTTCCTGGCTAAATTGAGTTCTTTCCTCAATTCTGATGTATGCTTGGCTGTAACTTCTCAGGGAAAGCTCAGATCAACCAATCGACTTGATTTTCGACTTCTGCATCCCAGGTAGCATTCAGTATGTGTTTCTCGTTCGAATTTGAGCTCAGGATCCAAATTTGCAGTTCCTGGCTAAATTGAGTTGTTTCCTCAATTCTGATATATGCTTGGCTGTAACTTCTCAGGGAAAGCTCAGATCAACCAATCGACTTGTGTTTTGGTCTCTGCATTCCAGATAGCATCCAATATGTGTTTCCCGTTCGAATTTGAGCCCTTGGTTCAAATTTGCAGTTCCTGGCTAAATTGAGTTCTTCCTCAATTCTGATGTATGCTTGGCTGTAACTTCTCAGGGAAAGCTCAGATCAACCAATCGACTTGATTTTCGACTTCTGCATTCCAGATAGCATTCAGTATGTGTTTCTCGTTCGAATTTGAGCTCTGGATCCAAATTTGCAGTTCCTGGCTAAATTGAGTTCTTTCCTCAATTCTGATATATGCTTGGCTGTAACTTCTCAGGGAAATCTCAGATCAACCAATCGACTTGTTTTTCGGCTTCTGCATCCCAGGTAGCATTCAGTATGTGTTTCTCGTTCGAATTTGAGCTCAGGATCCAAATTTGCAGTTCCTGGCTAAATTGAGTTGTTTCCTCAATTCTGATATATGCTTGGCTGTAACTTCTCAGGGAAAGCTCAGATCAACCAATAGACGTGTTTTTTGGTTTCTGCATTCCAGATAGCATCCAATATGTGTTTCCCGTTCGAATATGAGCCCTTGGTTCAAATTTGCAGTTCCTGGCTAAATTGAGTTCTTTCCTCCATTCTGATATATGCTTGGCTGTAACTACTCAGGGAAATCTCAGATCAACCAATCGACTTGTTTTTTGGTTTCTGCATTCCAGATAGCATTCAGTATGTGTTTCTCGTTCGAATTTGAGCTCTGGATCCAAATTTGCAGTTCCTGGCTAAATTGAGTTCTTTCCTCAATTATGATATATGCTTGGCTGTAACTTCTCAGGGAAAGCTCAGATCAACCAATCGACTTGTGTTTTGGTCTCTGCATTCCAGATAGCATCCAATATGTGTTTCCCGTTCGAATTTGAGCCCTTGGTTCAAATTTGCAGTTCCTGGCTAAATTGAGTTCTTCCTCAATTCTGATGTATGCTTGGCTGTAACTTCTCAGGGAAAGCTCAGATCAACCAATCGACTTGATTTTCGACTTCTGCATTCCAGATAGCATTCAGTATGTGTTTCTCGTTCGAATTTGAGCTCTGGATCCAAATTTGCAGTTCCTGGCTAAATTGAGTTCTTTCCTCAATTCTGATATATGCTTGGCTGTAACTTCTCAGGGAAATCTCAGATCAACCAATCGACTTGTTTTTCGGCTTCTGCATCCCAGGTAGCATTCAGTATGTGTTTCTCGTTCGAATTTGAGCTCAGGATCCAAATTTGCAGTTCCTGGCTAAATTGAGTTGTTTCCTCAATTCTGATATATGCTTGGCTGTAACTTCTCAGGGAAAGCTCAGATCAACCAATAGACGTGTTTTTTGGTTTCTGCATTCCAGATAGCATCCAATATGTGTTTCCCGTTCGAATATGAGCCCTTGGTTCAAATATGCAGTTCCTGGCTAAATTGAGTTCTTTCCTCCATTCTGATATATGCTTGGCTGTAACTACTCAGGGAAATCTCAGATCAACCAATCGACTTGTTTTTTGGTTTCTGCATTCCAGATAGCATTCAGTATGTGTTTCTCGTTCGAATTTGAGCTCTGGATCCAAATTTGCAGTTCCTGGCTAAATTGAGTTCTTTCCTCAATTATGATATATGCTTGGCTGTAACTTCTCAGGGAAAGCTCAGATCAACCAATCGACTTGTTTTTTGGTTTCTGCATTCCAGATAGCATTCACTATGTGTTTCTCGTTCGAATTTGAGCTGTGGATCCAAATTTGCAGTTCCTGGCTAAATTGAGTTCTTTCCTCAATTCTGATATATGCTTGGCTGTAAATTCTCAGGGAAATCTCAGATCAACCAATCGACTTGTTTTTCGGCTTCTGCATCCCAGGTAGCATTCAGTATGTGTTTCTCGTTCGAATTTGAGCTCAGGATCCAAATTTGCAGTTCCTGGCTAAATTGAGTTGTTTCCTCAATTCTGATATATGCTTGGCTGTAACTTCTCAGGGAAAGCTCAGATCAACCAATCGACTTGTGTTTTGGTCTCTGCATTCTAGATAGCATCCAATATGTGTTTCCTGTTCGAATTTAAGCCCTTGGTTCAAATTTGCAGTTCCTGGCTAAATTGAGTTCTTTCCTCAATTCTGATATATGCTTGGCTGTAACTTCTCAGGGAAAGCTCAGATCAACCAATAGACGTGTTTTTTGGTTTCTGCATTCCAGATAGCATCCAATATGTGTTTCCCGTTCGAATATGAGCCCTTGGTTCAAATTTGCAGTTCCTGGCTAAATTGAGTTCTTTCGTCAATTCTGATATATGCTTGGCTGTAACTACTCAGGGAAATCTCAGATCAACCAATCGACTTGTTTTTTGGTTTCTGCATTCCAGATAGCATTCAGTATGTGTTTCTCGTTCGAATTTGAGCTCTGGATCCAAATTTGCAGTTCCTGGCTAAATTGAGTTCTTTCCTCAATTCTGATATATGCTTGGCTGTAACTTCTCAGGGAAAGCTCAGATCAACCAATCGACTTGTTTTTTGGTTTCTGCATTCCAGATAGCATTCACTATGTGTTTCTCGTTCGAATTTGAGCTCTGGATCCAAATTTGCAGTTCCTGGCTAAATTGAGTTCTTTCCTCAATTCTGATATATGCTTGGCTGTAACTTCTCAGGGAAATCTCAGATCAACCAATCGACTTGTTTTTCGGCTTCTTCATCCCAGGTAGCATTCAGTATGTGTTTCTCGTTCGAATTTGAGCTCAGGATCCAAATTTGCAGTTCCTGGCTAAATTGAGTTGTTTCCTCAATTCTAATATATGCTTGGCTGTAACTTCTCAGGGAAAGCTCAGATCAACCAATCGACTTGTTTTTTGGTCTCTGCATTCCAGATAGCATCCAATATGTGTTTCCCGTTCGAATATGAGCCCTTGGTTCAAATTTGCAGTTCCTGGCTAAATTGAGTTCTTTCCTCCATTCTGATATATGCTTGGCTGTAACTACTCAGGGAAATCTCAGATCAACCAATCGACTTGTTTTTTGGTTTCTGCATTCCAGATAGCATTCAGTATGTGTTTCTCGTTCGAATTTGAGCTCTGGATCCAAATTTGCAGTTCCTGGCTAAATTGAGTTCTTTCCTCAATTATGATATATGCTTGGCTGTAACTTCTCAGGGAAAGCTCAGATCAACCAATCGACTTGTTTTTTGGTTTCTGCATTCCAGATAGCATTCACTATGTGTTTCTCGTTCGAATTTGAGCTCTGGATCCAAATTTGCAGTTCCTGGCTAAATTGAGTTCTTTCCTCAATTCTGATATATGCTTGGCTGTAACTTCTCAGGGAAATCTCAGATCAACCAATCGACTTGTTTTTCGGCTTCTGCATCCCAGGTAGCATTCAGTATGTGTTTCTCGTTCGAATTTGAGCTGTGGATCCAAATTTGCAGTTCCTGGCTAAATTGAGTTCTTACCTCAATTCTGATATATGCTTGGCTGTAACTTCTCAGGGAAAGCTCAGATCAAAAAATCGACTTGTGTTTTGGTTTCTGCATTCCAGATAGCATTCACTATGTGTTTCTCGTTCGAATTTGAGCTCTGGATCCAAATTTGCAGTTCCTGGCTAAATTGAGTTCTTTCCTCAATTCTGATATATGCTTGGCTGTAACTTCTCAGGGAAATCTCAGATCAACCAATCGACTTGTTTTTCGGCTTCTGCATCCCAGGTAGCATTCAGTATGTGTTTCTCGTTCGAATTTGAGCTGTGGATCCAAATTTGCAGTTCCTGGCTAAATTGAGTTCTTACCTCAATTCTGATATATGCTTGGCTGTAACTTCTCAGGGAAAGCTCAGATCAACCAATCGACTTGTGTTTTGGTCTCTGCATTCCAGATAGCATCCAATATGTGTTTCCCGTTCGAATTTGAGCCCTTGGTTCAAATTTGCAGTTCCTGGCTAAATTGAGTTCTTTCCTCAATTCTGATGTATGCTTGGCTGTAACTTCTCAGGGAAAGCTCAGATCAACCAATCGACTTGATTTTCGACTTCTGCATCCCAGGTAGCATTCAGTATGTGTTTCTCGTTCGAATTTGAGCTCAGGATCCAAATTTGCAGTTCCTGGCTAAATTGAGTTGTTTCCTCAATTCTGATATATGCTTGGCTGTAACTTCTCAGGGAAAGCTCAGATCAACCAATCGACTTGTGTTTTGGTCTCTGCATTCCAGATAGCATCCAATATGTGTTTCCCGTTCGAATTTGAGCCCTTGGTTCAAATTTGCAGTTCCTGGCTAAATTGAGTTCTTTCCTCAATTCTGATGTATGCTTGGCTGTAACTTCTCAGGGAAAGCTCAGATCAACCAATCGACTTGATTTTCGACTTCTGCATTCCAGATAGCATTCAGTATGTGTTTCTCGTTCGAATTTGAGCTCTGGATCCAAATTTGCAGTTCCTGTCTAAATTGAGTTGTTTCCTCAATTCTGATATATGCTTGGCTGTAACTTCTCAGGGAAAGCTCTGATCAACCAATCGACTTGTTTTTTGGTCTCTGCATTCCAGATAGCATCCAATATGTGTTTCCCATTCGAATATGAGCCCTTGGTTCAAATTTGCAGTTCCTGGCTAAATTGAGTTCTTTCCTCCATTCTGATATATGCTTGGCTGTAACTACTCAGGGAAATCTCAGATCAACCAATCGACTTGTTTTTTGGTTTCTGCATTCCAGATAGCATTCAGTATGTGTTTCTCGTTCGAATTTGAGCTCTGGATCCAAATTTGCAGTTCCTGGCTAAATTGAGTTCTTTCCTCAATTATGATATATGCTTGGCTGTAACTTCTCAGGGAAAGCTCAGATCAACCAATCGACTTGTTTTTTGGTTTCTGCATTCCAGATAGCATTCACTATGTGTTTCTCGTTCGAATTTGAGCTCTGGATCCAAATTTGCAGTTCCTGGCTAAATTGAGTTCTTTCCTCAATTTTGATATATGCTTGGCTGTAACTTCTCAGGGAAATCTCAGATCAACCAATCGACTTGTTTTTCGGCTTCTGCATCCCAGGTAGCATTCAGTATGTGTTTCTCGTTCGAATTTGAGCTCAGGATCCAAATTTGCAGTTCCTGGCTAAATTGAGTTCTTTCCTCAATTCTGATATATGCTTGGCTGTAACTTCTCAGGGAAAGCTCAGATCAACCAATCGACTTTTTTTTGGTTTCTGCATTCCAGATAGCATTCACTATGTGTTTCTCGTTCGAATTTGAGCTCTGGATCCAAATTTGCAGTTCCTGGCTAAATTGAGTTCTTTCCTCAATTCTGATATATGCTTGGCTGTAACTTCTCAGGGAAATCTCAGATCAACCAATCGACTTGTTTTTCGGCTTCTTCATCCCAGG
The DNA here is from genome assembly GCA_039707465.1 of Rhabdophis nuchalis. Taxonomy (NCBI): domain Eukaryota; kingdom Metazoa; phylum Chordata; class Lepidosauria; order Squamata; family Natricidae; genus Rhabdophis; species Rhabdophis nuchalis. The sequence continues at coordinate 17,855,661 of CM077653.1, forward strand.
TAGCATTCAGTATGTGTTTCTCGTTCGAATTTGAGCTCAGGATCCAAATTTGCAGTTCCTGGCTAAATTGAGTTCTTTCCTCAATTCTGATATATGCTTGGCTGTAACTTCTCAGGGAAAGCTCAGATCAACCAATCGACTTGTTTTTTGGTTTCTGCATTCCAGATAGCATTCACTATGTGTTTCTCGTTCGAATTTGAGCTCTGGATCCAAATTTGCAGTTCCTGGCTAAATTGAGTTGTTTCCTCAATTCTGATATATGCTTGGCTGTAACTTCTCAGGGAAAGCTCAGATCAACCAATCGACTTGTTTTTTGGTCTCTGCATTCCAGATAGCATCCAATATGTGTTTCCCGTTCGAATATGAGCCCTTGGTTCAAATTTGCAGTTCCTGGCTTAATTGAGTTCTTTCCTCCATTCTGATATATGCTTGGCTGTAACTACTCAGGGAAATCTCAGATCAACCAATCGACTTGTTTTTTGGTTTCTGCATTCCAGATAGCATTCAGTATGTGTTTCTCGTTCGAATTTGAGCTCTGGATCCAAATTTGCAGTTCCTGGCTAAATTGAGTTCTTTCCTCAATTCTGATATATGCTTGGCTGTAACTTCTCAGGGAAAGCTCAGATCAACCAATCGACTTGTTTTTTGGTTTCTGCATTCCAGAGAGCATTCACTATGTGTTTCTCGTTCGAATTTGAGCTCTGGATCCAAATTTGCAGTTCCTGGCTAAATTGAGTTCTTTCCTCAATTCTGATATATGCTTGGCTGTAACTTCTCAGGGAAATCTCAGATCAACCAATCGACTTGTTTTTCGGCTTCTGCATCCCAGGTAGCATTCAGTATGTGTTTCCCGTTCGAATTTGAGCCCTTGGTTCAAATTTGCAGTTCCTGGCTAAATTGAGTTCTTTCCTCAATTCTGATATATGCTTGGCTGTAACTTCTCAGGGAAAGCTCAGATCAACCAATCGACTTGTTTTTCGACTTCTGCATTCCAGATAGCATTCAGTATGTGTTTCTCGTTCGAATTTGAGCTGTGGATCCAAATTTGCAGTTCCTGGCTAAATTGAGTTCTTACCTCAATTCTGATATATGCTTGGCTGTAACTTCTCAGGGAAAGCTCAGATCAACCAATCGACTTGTGTTTTGGTCTCTGCATTCCAGATAGCATCCAATATGTGTTTCCCGTTCGAATATGAGCCCTTGGTTCAAATTTGCAGTTCCTGGCTTAATTGAGTTCTTTCCTCCATTCTGATATATGCTTGGCTGTAACTACTCAGGGAAATCTCAGATCAACCAATCGACTTGTTTTTTGGTTTCTGCATTCCAGATAGCATTCAGTATGTGTTTCTCGTTCGAATTTGAGCTCTGGATCCAAATTTGCAGTTCCTGGCTAAATTGAGTTCTTTCCTCAATTCTGATATATGCTTGGCTGTAACTTCTCAGGGAAATCTCAGATCAACCAATCGACTTGTTTTTCGGCTTCTGCATCCCAGGTAGCATTCAGTATGTGTTTCTCGTTCGAATTTGAGCTCAGGATCCAAATTTGCAGTTCCTGGCTAAATTGAATTGTTTCCTCAATTCTGATATATGCTTGGCTGTAACTTCTCAGGGAAATCTCAGATCAACCAATCGACTTGTTTTTTGGTCTCTGCATTCCAGATAGCATCCAATATGTGTTTCCCGTTCGAATATGAGCCCTTGGTTCAAATTTGCAGTTCCTGGCTAAATTGAGTTCTTTCCTCCATTCTGATATATGCTTGGCTGTAACTAGTCAGGGAAATCTCAGATCAACCAATCGACTTGTTTTTTGGTTTCTGCATTCCAGATAGCATTCAGTATGTGTTTCTCGTTCGAATTTGAGCTCTGGATCAAAATTTGCAGTTCCTGGCTAAATTGAGTTCTTTCCTCAATTATGATATATGCTTGGCTGTAACTTCTCAGGGAAATCTCAGATCAACCAATCGACTTGTTTTTTGGTTTCTGCATTCCAGATAGCATTCACTATGTGTTTCTCGTTCGAATTTGAGCTCTGGATCCAAATTTGCAGTTCCTGGCTAAATTGAGTTCTTTCCTCAATTCTGATATATGCTTGGCTGTAACTTCTCAGGGAAAGCTCAGATCAACCAATAGACGTGTTTTTTGGTTTCTGCATTCCAGATAGCATCCAATATGTGTTTCCCGTTCGAATATGAGCCCTTGGTTCAAATTTGCAGTTCCTGGCTAAATTGAGTTCTTTCCTCCATTCTGATATATGCTTGGCTGTAACTACTCAGGGAAATCTCAGATCAACCAATCGACTTGTTTTTTGGTTTCTGCATTCCAGATAGCATTCAGTATGTGTTTCTCGTTCGAATTTGAGCTCTGGATCCAAATTTGCAGTTCCTGGCTAAATTGAGTTCTTTCCTCAATTATGATATATGCTTGGCTGTAACTTCTCAGGGAAAGCTCAGATCAACCAATCGACTTGTGTTTTGGTCTCTGCATTCCAGATAGCATCCAATATGTGTTTCCCGTTCGAATTTGAGCCCTTGGTTCAAATTTGCAGTTCCTGGCTAAATTGAGTTCTTCCTCAATTCTGATGTATGCTTGGCTGTAACTTCTCAGGGAAAGCTCAGATCAACCAATCGACTTGATTTTCGACTTCTGCATTCCAGATAGCATTCAGTATGTGTTTCTCGTTCGAATTTGAGCTCTGGATCCAAATTTGCAGTTCCTGGCTAAATTGAGTTCTTTCCTCAATTCTGATATATGCTTGGCTGTAACTTCTCAGGGAAATCTCAGATCAACCAATCGACTTGTTTTTCGGCTTCTGCATCCCAGGTAGCATTCAGTATGTGTTTCTCGTTCGAATTTGAGCTCAGGATCCAAATTTGCAGTTCCTGGCTAAATTGAGTTGTTTCCTCAATTCTGATATATGCTTGGCTGTAACTTCTCAGGGAAAGCTCAGATCAACCAATAGACGTGTTTTTTGGTTTCTGCATTCCAGATAGCATCCAATATGTGTTTCCCGTTCGAATATGAGCCCTTGGTTCAAATATGCAGTTCCTGGCTAAATTGAGTTCTTTCCTCCATTCTGATATATGCTTGGCTGTAACTACTCAGGGAAATCTCAGATCAACCAATCGACTTGTTTTTTGGTTTCTGCATTCCAGATAGCATTCAGTATGTGTTTCTCGTTCGAATTTGAGCTCTGGATCCAAATTTGCAGTTCCTGGCTAAATCGAGTTCTTTCCTCAATTATGATATATGCTTGGCTGTAACTTCTCAGGGAAAGCTCAGATCAACCAATCGACTTGTTTTTCGGCTTCTGCATCCCAGGTAGCATTCACTATGTGTTTCTCGTTCGAATTTGAGCTGTGGATCCAAATTTGCAGTTCCTGGCTAAATTGAGTTCTTTCCTCAATTCTGATATATGCTTGGCTGTAAATTCTCAGGGAAATCTCAGATCAACCAATCGACTTGTTTTTCGGCTTCTGCATCCCAGGTAGCATTCAGTATGTGTTTCTCGTTCGAATTTGAGCTCAGGATCCAAATTTGCAGTTCCTGGCTAAATTGAGTTGTTTCCTCAATTCTGATATATGCTTGGCTGTAACTTCTCAGGGAAAGCTCAGATCAACCAATAGACGTGTTTTTTGGTTTCTGCATTCCAGATAGCATCCAATATGTGTTTCCCGTTCGAATATGAGCCCTTGGTTCAAATATGCAGTTCCTGGCTAAATTGAGTTCTTTCCTCCATTCTGATATATGCTTGGCTGTAACTACTCAGGGAAATCTCAGATCAACCAATCGACTTGTTTTTTGGTTTCTGCATTCCAGATAGCATTCAGTATGTGTTTCTCGTTCGAATTTGAGCTCTGGATCCAAATTTGCAGTTCCTGGCTAAATTGAGTTCTTTCCTCAATTATGATATATGCTTGGCTGTAACTTCTCAGGGAAAGCTCAGATCAACCAATCGACTTGTTTTTTGGTTTCTGCATTCCAGATAGCATTCACTATGTGTTTCTCGTTCGAATTTGAGCTGTGGATCCAAATTTGCAGTTCCTGGCTAAATTGAGTTCTTTCCTCAATTCTGATATATGCTTGGCTGTAAATTCTCAGGGAAATCTCAGATCAACCAATCGACTTGTTTTTCGGCTTCTGCATCCCAGGTAGCATTCAGTATGTGTTTCTCGTTCGAATTTGAGCTCAGGATCCAAATTTGCAGTTCCTGGCTAAATTGAGTTGTTTCCTCAATTCTGATATATGCTTGGCTGTAACTTCTCAGGGAAAGCTCAGATCAACCAATCGACTTGTGTTTTGGTCTCTGCATTCTAGATAGCATCCAATATGTGTTTCCCGTTCGAATTTAAGCCCTTGGTTCAAATTTGCAGTTCCTGGCTAAATTGAGTTCTTTCCTCAATTCTGATATATGCTTGGCTGTAACTTCTCAGGGAAAGCTCAGATCAACCAATAGACGTGTTTTTTGGTTTCTGCATTCCAGATAGCATCCAATATGTGTTTCCCGTTCGAATATGAGCCCTTGGTTCAAATTTGCAGTTCCTGGCTAAATTGAGTTCTTTCCTCAATTCTGATATATGCTTGGCTGTAACTACTCAGGGAAATCTCAGATCAACCAATCGACTTGTTTTTTGGTTTCTGCATTCCAGATAGCATTCAGTATGTGTTTCTCGTTCGAATTTGAGCTCTGGATCCAAATTTGCAGTTCCTGGCTAAATTGAGTTCTTTCCTCAATTCTGATATATGCTTGGCTGTAACTTCTCAGGGAAAGCTCAGATCAACCAATCGACTTGTTTTTTGGTTTCTGCATTCCAGATAGCATTCACTATGTGTTTCTCGTTCGAATTTGAGCTCTGGATCCAAATTTGCAGTTCCTGGCTAAATTGAGTTCTTTCCTCAATTCTGATATATGCTTGGCTGTAACTTCTCAGGGAAATCTCAGATCAACCAATCGACTTGTTTTTCGGCTTCTTCATCCCAGGTAGCATTCAGTATGTGTTTCTCGTTCGAATTTGAGCTCAGGATCCAAATTTGCAGTTCCTGGCTAAATTGAGTTGTTTCCTCAATTCTGATATATGCTTGGCTGTAACTTCTCAGGGAAAGCTCAGATCAACCAATCGACTTGTTTTTTGGTCTCTGCATTCCAGATAGCATCCAATATGTGTTTCCCGTTCGAATATGAGCCCTTGGTTCAAATTTGCAGTTCCTGGCTAAATTGAGTTCTTTCCTCCATTCTGATATATGCTTGGCTGTAACTACTCAGGGAAATCTCAGATCAACCAATCGACTTGTTTTTTGGTTTCTGCATTCCAGATAGCATTCAGTATGTGTTTCTCGTTCGAATTTGAGCTCTGGATCCAAATTTGCAGTTCCTGGCTAAATTGAGTTCTTTCCTCAATTATGATATATGCTTGGCTGTAACTTCTCAGGGAAAGCTCAGATCAACCAATCGACTTGTTTTTTGGTTTCTGCATTCCAGATAGCATTCACTATGTGTTTCTCGTTCGAATTTGAGCTCTGGATCCAAATTTGCAGTTCCTGGCTAAATTGAGTTCTTTCCTCAATTCTGATATATGCTTGGCTGTAACTTCTCAGGGAAATCTCAGATCAACCAATCGACTTGTTTTTCGGCTTCTGCATCCCAGGTAGCATTCAGTATGTGTTTCTCGTTCGAATTTGAGCTGTGGATCCAAATTTGCAGTTCCTGGCTAAATTGAGTTCTTACCTCAATTCTGATATATGCTTGGCTGTAACTTCTCAGGGAAAGCTCAGATCAAAAAATCGACTTGTGTTTTGGTTTCTGCATTCCAGATAGCATTCACTATGTGTTTCTCGTTCGAATTTGAGCTCTGGATCCAAATTTGCAGTTCCTGGCTAAATTGAGTTCTTTCCTCAATTCTGATATATGCTTGGCTGTAACTTCTCAGGGAAATCTCAGATCAACCAATCGACTTGTTTTTCGGCTTCTGCATCCCAGGTAGCATTCAGTATGTGTTTCTCGTTCGAATTTGAGCTGTGGATCCAAATTTGCAGTTCCTGGCTAAATTGAGTTCTTACCTCAATTCTGATATATGCTTGGCTGTAACTTCTCAGGGAAAGCTCAGATCAACCAATCGACTTGTGTTTTGGTCTCTGCATTCCAGATAGCATCCAATATGTGTTTCCCGTTCGAATTTGAGCCCTTGGTTCAAATTTGCAGTTCCTGGCTAAATTGAGTTCTTTCCTCAATTCTGATGTATGCTTGGCTGTAACTTCTCAGGGAAAGCTCAGATCAACCAATCGACTTGATTTTCGACTTCTGCATCCCAGGTAGCATTCAGTATGTGTTTCTCGTTCGAATTTGAGCTCAGGATCCAAATTTGCAGTTCCTGGCTAAATTGAGTTGTTTCCTCAATTCTGATATATGCTTGGCTGTAACTTCTCAGGGAAAGCTCAGATCAACCAATCGACTTGTGTTTTGGTCTCTGCATTCCAGATAGCATCCAATATGTGTTTCCCGTTCGAATTTGAGCCCTTGGTTCAAATTTGCAGTTCCTGGCTAAATTGAGTTCTTTCCTCAATTCTGATGTATGCTTGGCTGTAACTTCTCAGGGAAAGCTCAGATCAACCAATCGACTTGATTTTCGACTTCTGCATTCCAGATAGCATTCAGTATGTGTTTCTCGTTCGAATTTGAGCTCTGGATCCAAATTTGCAGTTCCTGTCTAAATTGAGTTGTTTCCTCAATTCTGATATATGCTTGGCTGTAACTTCTCAGGGAAAGCTCTGATCAACCAATCGACTTGTTTTTTGGTCTCTGCATTCCAGATAGCATCCAATATGTGTTTCCCGTTCGAATATGAGCCCTTGGTTCAAATTTGCAGTTCCTGGCTAAATTGAGTTCTTTCCTCCATTCTGATATATGCTTGGCTGTAACTACTCAGGGAAATCTCAGATCAACCAATCGACTTGTTTTTTGGTTTCTGCATTCCAGATAGCATTCAGTATGTGTTTCTCGTTCGAATTTGAGCTCTGGATCCAAATTTGCAGTTCCTGGCTAAATTGAGTTCTTTCCTCAATTATGATATATGCTTGGCTGTAACTTCTCAGGGAAAGCTCAGATCAACCAATCGACTTGTTTTTTGGTTTCTGCATTCCAGATAGCATTCACTATGTGTTTCTCGTTCGAATTTGAGCTCTGGATCCAAATTTGCAGTTCCTGGCTAAATTGAGTTCTTTCCTCAATTTTGATATATGCTTGGCTGTAACTTCTCAGGGAAATCTCAGATCAACCAATCGACTTGTTTTTCGGCTTCTGCATCCCAGGTAGCATTCAGTATGTGTTTCTCGTTCGAATTTGAGCTCAGGATCCAAATTTGCAGTTCCTGGCTAAATTGAGTTCTTTCCTCAATTCTGATATATGCTTGGCTGTAACTTCTCAGGGAAAGCTCAGATCAACCAATCGACTTGTTTTTTGGTTTCTGCATTCCAGATAGCATTCACTATGTGTTTCTCGTTCGAATTTGAGCTCTGGATCCAAATTTGCAGTTCCTGGCTAAATTGAGTTCTTTCCTCAATTCTGATATATGCTTGGCTGTAACTTCTCAGGGAAATCTCAGATCAACCAATCGACTTGTTTTTCGGCTTCTTCATCCCAGGTAGCATTCAGTATGTGTTTCTCGTTCGAATTTGAGCTGTGGATCCAAATTTGCAGTTCCTGGCTAAATTGAGTTCTTACCTCAATTCTGATATATGCTTGGCTGTAACTTCTCAGGGAAAGCTCAGATCAACCAATCGACTTGTGTTTTGGTCTCTGCATTCCAGATAGCATCCAATATGTGTTTCCCGTTCGAATTTGAGCCCTTGGTTCAAATTTGCAGTTCCTGGCTAAATTGAGTTCTTTCCTCAATTCTGATGTATGCTTGGCTGTAACTTCTCAGGGAAAGCTCAGATCAACCAATCGACTTGATTTTCGACTTCTGCATCCCAGGTAGCATTCAGTATGTGTTTCTCGTTCGAATTTGAGCTCAGGATCCAAATTTGCAGTTCCTGGCTAAATTGAGTTGTTTCCTCAATTCTGATATATGCTTGGCTGTAACTTCTCAGGGAAAGCTCAGATCAACCAATCGACTTGTTTTTTGGTTTCTGCATTCCAGATAGCATTCACTATGTGTTTCTCGTTCGAATTTGAGCTCTGGATCCAAATTTGCAGTTCCTGGCTAAATTGAGTTCTTTCCTCAATTCTGATATATGCTTGGCTGTAACTTCTCAGGGAAATCTCAGATCAACCAATCGACTTGTTTTCGGCTTCTTCATCCCAGGTAGCATTCAGTATGTGTTTCTCGTTCGAATTTGAGCTGTGGATCCAAATTTGCAGTTCCTGGCTAAATTGAGTTCTTACCTCAATTCTGATATATGCTTGGCTGTAACTTCTCAGGGAAAGCTCAGATCAACCAATCGACTTGTGTTTTGGTCTCTGCATTCCAGATAGCATCCAATATGTGTTTCCCGTTCGAATTTGAGCCCTTGGTTCAAATTTGCAGTTCCTGGCTAAATTGAGTTCTTTCCTCAATTCTGATGTATGCTTGGCTGTAACTTCTCAGGGAAAGCTCAGATCAACCAATCGACTTGATTTTCGACTTCTGCATCCCAGGTAGCATTCAGTATGTGTTTCTCGTTCGAATTTGAGCTCAGGATCCAAATTTGCAGTTCCTGGCTAAATTGAGTTGTTTCCTCAATTCTGATATATGCTTGGCTGTAACTTCTCAGGGAAAGCTCAGATCAACCAATCGACTTGTGTTTTGGTCTCTGCATTCCAGATAGCATCCAATATGTGTTTCCCGTTCGAATTTGAGCCCTTGGTTCAAATTTGCAGTTCCTGGCTAAATTGAGTTCTTTCCTCAATTCTGATGTATGCTTGGCTGTAACTTCTCAGGGAAAGCTCAGATCAACCAATCGACTTGATTTTCGACTTCTGCATTCCAGATAGCATTCAGTATGTGTTTCTCGTTCGAATTTGAGCTCTGGATCCAAATTTGCAGTTCCTGTCTAAATTGAGTTGTTTCCTCAATTCTGATATATGCTTGGCTGTAACTTCTCAGGGAAAGCTCTGATCAACCAATCGACTTGTTTTTTGGTCTCTGCATTCCAGATAGCATCCAATATGTGTTTCCCGTTCGAATATGAGCCCTTGGTTCAAATTTGCAGTTCCTGGCTAAATTGAGTTCTTTCCTCCATTCTGATATATGCTTGGCTGTAACTACTCAGGGAAATCTCAGATCAACCAATCGACTTGTTTTTTGGTTTCTGCATTCCAGATAGCATTCAGTATGTGTTTCTCGTTCGAATTTGAGCTCTGGATCCAAATTTGCAGTTCCTGGCTAAATTGAGTTCTTTCCTCAATTATGATATATGCTTGGCTGTAACTTCTCAGGGAAAGCTCAGATCAACCAATCGACTTGTTTTTTGGTTTCTGCATTCCAGATAGCATTCACTATGTGTTTCTCGTTCGAATTTGAGCTCTGGATCCAAATTTGCAGTTCCTGGCTAAATTGAGTTCTTTCCTCAATTTTGATATATGCTTGGCTGTAACTTCTCAGGGAAATCTCAGATCAACCAATCGACTTGTTTTTCGGCTTCTGCATCCCAGGTAGCATTCAGTATGTGTTTCTCGTTCGAATTTGAGCTCAGGATCCAAATTTGCAGTTCCTGGCTAAATTGAGTTCTTTCCTCAATTCTGATATATGCTTGGCTGTAACTTCTCAGGGAAAGCTCAGATCAACCAATCGACTTGTTTTTTGGTTTCTGCATTCCAGATAGCATTCACTATGTGTTTCTCGTTCGAATTTGAGCTCTGGATCCAAATTTGCAGTTCCTGGCTAAATTGAGTTCTTTCCTCAATTCTGATATATGCTTGGCTGTAACTTCTCAGGGAAATCTCAGATCAACCAATCGACTTGTTTTTCGGCTTCTTCATCCCAGGTAGCATTCAGTATGTGTTTCTCGTTCGAATTTGAGCTGTGGATCCAAATTTGCAGTTCCTGGCTAAATTGAGTTCTTACCTCAATTCTGATATATGCTTGGCTGTAACTTCTCAGGGAAAGCTCAGATCAACCAATCGACTTGTGTTTTGGTCTCTGCATTCCAGATAGCATCCAATATGTGTTTCCCGTTCGAATTTGAGCCCTTGGTTCAAATTTGCAGTTCCTGGCTAAATTGAGTTCTTTCCTCAATTCTGATGTATGCTTGGCTGTAACTTCTCAGGGAAAGCTCAGATCAACCAATCGACTTGATTTTCGACTTCTGCATCCCAGGTAGCATTCAGTATGTGTTTCTCGTTCGAATTTGAGCTCAGGATCCAAATTTGCAGTTCCTGGCTAAATTGAGTTGTTTCCTCAATTCTGATATATGCTTGGCTGTAACTTCTCAGGGAAAGCTCAGATCAACCAATCGACTTGTGTTTTGGTCTCTGCATTCCAGATAGCATCCAATATGTGTTTCCCGTTCGAATTTGAGCCCTTGGTTCAAATTTGCAGTTCCTGGCTAAATTGAGTTCTTTCCTCAATTCTGATGTATGCTTGGCTGTAACTTCTCAGGGAAAGCTCAGATCAACCAATCGACTTGATTTTCGACTTCTGCATTCCAGATAGCATTCAGTATGTGTTTCTCGTTCGAATTTGAGCTCTGGATCCAAATTTGCAGTTCCTGTCTAAATTGAGTTGTTTCCTCAATTCTGATATATGCTTGGCTGTAACTTCTCAGGGAAAGCTCTGATCAACCAATCGACTTGTTTTTTGGTCTCTGCATTCCAGATAGCATCCAATATGTGTTTCCCGTTCGAATATGAGCCCTTGGTTCAAATTTGCAGTTCCTGGCTAAATTGAGTTCTTTCCTCCATTCTGATATATGCTTGGCTGTAACTACTCAGGGAAATCTCAGATCAACCAATCGACTTGTTTTTTGGTTTCTGCATTCCAGATAGCATTCAGTATGTGTTTCTCGTTCGAATTTGAGCTCTGGATCCAAATTTGCAGTTCCTGGCTAAATTGAGTTCTTTCCTCAATTATGATATATGCTTGGCTGTAACTTCTCAGGGAAAGCTCAGATCAACCAATCGACTTGTTTTTTGGTTTCTGCATTCCAGATAGCATTCACTATGTGTTTCTCGTTCGAATTTGAGCTCTGGATCCAAATTTGCAGTTCCTGGCTAAATTGAGTTCTTTCCTCAATTTTGATATATGCTTGGCTGTAACTTCTCAGGGAAATCTCAGATCAACCAATCGACTTGTTTTTCGGCTTCTGCATCCCAGGTAGCATTCAGTATGTGTTTCTCGTTCGAATTTGAGCTCAGGATCCAAATTTGCAGTTCCTGGCTAAATTGAGTTCTTTCCTCAATTCTGATATATGCTTGGCTGTAACTTCTCAGGGAAAGCTCAGATCAACCAATCGACTTGTGTTTTGGTCTCTGCATTCTAGATAGCATCCAATATGTGTTTCCCGTTCGAATTTAAGCCCTTGGTTCAAATTTGCAGTTCCTGGCTAAATTGAGTTCTTTCCTCAATTCTGATATATGCTTGGCTGTAACTTCTCAGGGAAAGCTCAGATCAACCAATAGACGTGTTTTTTGGTTTCTGCATTCCAGATAGCATCCAATATGTGTTTCCCGTTCGAATATGAGCCCTTGGTTCAAATTTGCAGTTCCTGGCTAAATTGAGTTCTTTCCTCAATTCTGATATATGCTTGGCTGTAACTACTCAGGGAAATCTCAGATCAACCAATCGACTTGTTTTTTGGTTTCTGCATTCCAGATAGCATTCAGTATGTGTTTCTCGTTCGAATTTGAGCTCTGGATCCAAATTTGCAGTTCCTGGCTAAATTGAGTTCTTTCCTCAATTCTGATATATGCTTGGCTGTAACTTCTCAGGGAAAGCTCAGATCAACCAATCGACTTGTTTTTTGGTTTCTGCATTCCAGATAGCATTCACTATGTGTTTCTCGTTCGAATTTGAGCTCTGGATCCAAATTTGCAGTTCCTGGCTAAATTGAGTTCTTTCCTCAATTCTGATATATGCTTGGCTGTAACTTCTCAGGGAAATCTCAGATCAACCAATCGACTTGTTTTTCGGCTTCTTCATCCCAGGTAGCATTCAGTATGTGTTTCTCGTTCGAATTTGAGCTCAGGATCCAAATTTGCAGTTCCTGGCTAAATTGAGTTGTTTCCTCAATTCTGATATATGCTTGGCTGTAACTTCTCAGGGAAAGCTCAGATCAACCAATCGACTTGTTTTTTGGTCTCTGCATTCCAGATAGCATCCAATATGTGTTTCCCGTTCGAATATGAGCCCTTGGTTCAAATTTGCAGTTCCTGGCTAAATTGAGTTCTTTCCTCCATTCTGATATATGCTTGGCTGTAACTACTCAGGGAAATCTCAGATCAACCAATCGACTTGTTTTTTGGTTTCTGCATTCCAGATAGCATTCAGTATGTGTTTCTCGTTCGAATTTGAGCTCTGGATCCAAATTTGCAGTTCCTGGCTAAATTGAGTTCTTTCCTCAATTATGATATATGCTTGGCTGTAACTTCTCAGGGAAAGCTCAGATCAACCAATCGACTTGTTTTTTGGTTTCTGCATTCCAGATAGCATTCACTATGTGTTTCTCGTTCGAATTTGAGCTCTGGATCCAAATTTGCAGTTCCTGGCTAAATTGAGTTCTTTCCTCAATTCTGATATATGCTTGGCTGTAACTTCTCAGGGAAATCTCAGATCAACCAATCGACTTGTTTTTCGGCTTCTGCATCCCAGGTAGCATTCAGTATGTGTTTCTCGTTCGAATTTGAGCTGTGGATCCAAATTTGCAGTTCCTGGCTAAATTGAGTTCTTACCTCAATTCTGATATATGCTTGGCTGTAACTTCTCAGGGAAAGCTCAGATCAAAAAATCGACTTGTGTTTTGGTTTCTGCATTCCAGATAGCATTCACTATGTGTTTCTCGTTCGAATTTGAGCTCTGGATCCAAATTTGCAGTTCCTGGCTAAATTGAGTTCTTTCCTCAATTCTGATATATGCTTGGCTGTAACTTCTCAGGGAAATCTCAGATCAACCAATCGACTTGTTTTTCGGCTTCTGCATCCCAGGTAGCATTCAGTATGTGTTTCTCGTTCGAATTTGAGCTGTGGATCCAAATTTGCAGTTCCTGGCTAAATTGAGTTCTTACCTCAATTCTGATATATGCTTGGCTGTAACTTCTCAGGGAAAGCTCAGATCAACCAATCGACTTGTGTTTTGGTCTCTGCATTCCAGATAGCATCCAATATGTGTTTCCCGTTCGAATTTGAGCCCTTGGTTCAAATTTGCAGTTCCTGGCTAAATTGAGTTCTTTCCTCAATTCTGATGTATGCTTGGCTGTAACTTCTCAGGGAAAGCTCAGATCAACCAATCGACTTGATTTTCGACTTCTGCATCCCAGGTAGCATTCAGTATGTGTTTCTCGTTCGAATTTGAGCTCAGGATCCAAATTTGCAGTTCCTGGCTAAATTGAGTTGTTTCCTCAATTCTGATATATGCTTGGCTGTAACTTCTCAGGGAAAGCTCAGATCAACCAATCGACTTGTGTTTTGGTCTCTGCATTCCAGATAGCATCCAATATGTGTTTCCCGTTCGAATTTGAGCCCTTGGTTCAAATTTGCAGTTCCTGGCTAAATTGAGTTCTTTCCTCAATTCTGATGTATGCTTGGCTGTAACTTCTCAGGGAAAGCTCAGATCAACCAATCGACTTGATTTTCGACTTCTGCATTCCAGATAGCATTCAGTATGTGTTTCTCGTTCGAATTTGAGCTCTGGATCCAAATTTGCAGTTCCTGTCTAAATTGAGTTGTTTCCTCAATTCTGATATATGCTTGGCTGTAACTTCTCAGGGAAAGCTCTGATCAACCAATCGACTTGTTTTTTGGTCTCTGCATTCCAGATAGCATCCAATATGTGTTTCCCGTTCGAATATGAGCCCTTGGTTCAAATTTGCAGTTCCTGGCTAAATTGAGTTCTTTCCTCCATTCTGATATATGCTTGGCTGTAACTACTCAGGGAAATCTCAGATCAACCAATCGACTTGTTTTTTGGTTTCTGCATTCCAGATAGCATTCAGTATGTGTTTCTCGTTCGAATTTGAGCTCTGGATCCAAATTTGCAGTTCCTGGCTAAATTGAGTTCTTTCCTCAATTATGATATATGCTTGGCTGTAACTTCTCAGGGAAAGCTCAGATCAACCAATCGACTTGTTTTTTGGTTTCTGCATTCCAGATAGCATTCACTATGTGTTTCTCGTTCGAATTTGAGCTCTGGATCCAAATTTGCAGTTCCTGGCTAAATTGAGTTCTTTCCTCAATTTTGATATATGCTTGGCTGTAACTTCTCAGGGAAATCTCAGATCAACCAATCGACTTGTTTTTCGGCTTCTGCATCCCAGGTAGCATTCAGTATGTGTTTCTCGTTCGAATTTGAGCTCAGGATCCAAATTTGCAGTTCCTGGCTAAATTGAGTTCTTTCCTCAATTCTGATATATGCTTGGCTGTAACTTCTCAGGGAAAGCTCAGATCAACCAATCGACTTGTTTTTTGGTTTCTGCATTCCAGATAGCATTCACTATGTGTTTCTCGTTCGAATTTGAGCTCTGGATCCAAATTTGCAGTTCCTGGCTAAATTGAGTTCTTTCCTCAATTCTGATATATGCTTGGCTGTAACTTCTCAGGGAAATCTCAGATCAACCAATCGACTTGTTTTTCGGCTTCTTCATCCCAGGTAGCATTCAGTATGTGTTTCTCGTTCGAATTTGAGCTGTGGATCCAAATTTGCAGTTCCTGGCTAAATTGAGTTCTTACCTCAATTCTGATATATGCTTGGCTGTAACTTCTCAGGGAAAGCTCAGATCAACCAATCGACTTGTGTTTTGGTCTCTGCATTCCAGATAGCATCCAATATGTGTTTCCCGTTCGAATTTGAGCCCTTGGTTCAAATTTGCAGTTCCTGGCTAAATTGAGTTCTTTCCTCAATTCTGATGTATGCTTGGCTGTAACTTCTCAGGGAAAGCTCAGATCAACCAATCGACTTGATTTTCGACTTCTGCATCCCAGGTAGCATTCAGTATGTGTTTCTCGTTCGAATTTGAGCTCAGGATCCAAATTTGCAGTTCCTGGCTAAATTGAGTTGTTTCCTCAATTCTGATATATGCTTGGCTGTAACTTCTCAGGGAAAGCTCAGATCAACCAATCGACTTGTTTTTTGGTTTCTGCATTCCAGATAGCATTCACTATGTGTTTCTCGTTCGAATTTGAGCTCTGGATCCAAATTTGCAGTTCCTGGCTAAATTGAGTTCTTTCCTCAATTCTGATATATGCTTGGCTGTAACTTCTCAGGGAAATCTCAGATCAACCAATCGACTTGTTTTCGGCTTCTTCATCCCAGGTAGCATTCAGTATGTGTTTCTCGTTCGAATTTGAGCTGTGGATCCAAATTTGCAGTTCCTGGCTAAATTGAGTTCTTACCTCAATTCTGATATATGCTTGGCTGTAACTTCTCAGGGAAAGCTCAGATCAACCAATCGACTTGTGTTTTGGTCTCTGCATTCCAGATAGCATCCAATATGTGTTTCCCGTTCGAATTTGAGCCCTTGGTTCAAATTTGCAGTTCCTGGCTAAATTGAGTTCTTTCCTCAATTCTGATGTATGCTTGGCTGTAACTTCTCAGGGAAAGCTCAGATCAACCAATCGACTTGATTTTCGACTTCTGCATCCCAGGTAGCATTCAGTATGTGTTTCTCGTTCGAATTTGAGCTCAGGATCCAAATTTGCAGTTCCTGGCTAAATTGAGTTGTTTCCTCAATTCTGATATATGCTTGGCTGTAACTTCTCAGGGAAAGCTCAGATCAACCAATCGACTTGTGTTTTGGTCTCTGCATTCCAGATAGCATCCAATATGTGTTTCCCGTTCGAATTTGAGCCCTTGGTTCAAATTTGCAGTTCCTGGCTAAATTGAGTTCTTTCCTCAATTCTGATGTATGCTTGGCTGTAACTTCTCAGGGAAAGCTCAGATCAACCAATCGACTTGATTTTCGACTTCTGCATTCCAGATAGCATTCAGTATGTGTTTCTCGTTCGAATTTGAGCTCTGGATCCAAATTTGCAGTTCCTGTCTAAATTGAGTTGTTTCCTCAATTCTGATATATGCTTGGCTGTAACTTCTCAGGGAAAGCTCTGATCAACCAATCGACTTGTTTTTTGGTCTCTGCATTCCAGATAGCATCCAATATGTGTTTCCCGTTCGAATATGAGCCCTTGGTTCAAATTTGCAGTTCCTGGCTAAATTGAGTTCTTTCCTCCATTCTGATATATGCTTGGCTGTAACTACTCAGGGAAATCTCAGATCAACCAATCGACTTGTTTTTTGGTTTCTGCATTCCAGATAGCATTCAGTATGTGTTTCTCGTTCGAATTTGAGCTCTGGATCCAAATTTGCAGTTCCTGGCTAAATTGAGTTCTTTCCTCAATTATGATATATGCTTGGCTGTAACTTCTCAGGGAAAGCTCAGATCAACCAATCGACTTGTTTTTTGGTTTCTGCATTCCAGATAGCATTCACTATGTGTTTCTCGTTCGAATTTGAGCTCTGGATCCAAATTTGCAGTTCCTGGCTAAATTGAGTTCTTTCCTCAATTTTGATATATGCTTGGCTGTAACTTCTCAGGGAAATCTCAGATCAACCAATCGACTTGTTTTTCGGCTTCTGCATCCCAGGTAGCATTCAGTATGTGTTTCTCGTTCGAATTTGAGCTCAGGATCCAAATTTGCAGTTCCTGGCTAAATTGAGTTCTTTCCTCAATTCTGATATATGCTTGGCTGTAACTTCTCAGGGAAAGCTCAGAT
Organism: Rhabdophis nuchalis; assembly: GCA_039707465.1. NCBI lineage: Eukaryota > Metazoa > Chordata > Lepidosauria > Squamata > Natricidae > Rhabdophis > Rhabdophis nuchalis. Next base: position 17,872,552 of record CM077653.1, read on the forward strand.
CAACCAATCGACTTGTTTTTTGGTTTCTGCATTCCAGATAGCATTCACTATGTGTTTCTCGTTCGAATTTGAGCTCTGGATCCAAATTTGCAGTTCCTGGCTAAATTGAGTTCTTTCCTCAATTCTGATATATGCTTGGCTGTAACTTCTCAGGGAAATCTCAGATCAACCAATCGACTTGTTTTTCGGCTTCTTCATCCCAGGTAGCATTCAGTATGTGTTTCTCGTTCGAATTTGAGCTGTGGATCCAAATTTGCAGTTCCTGGCTAAATTGAGTTCTTACCTCAATTCTGATATATGCTTGGCTGTAACTTCTCAGGGAAAGCTCAGATCAACCAATCGACTTGTGTTTTGGTCTCTGCATTCCAGATAGCATCCAATATGTGTTTCCCGTTCGAATTTGAGCCCTTGGTTCAAATTTGCAGTTCCTGGCTAAATTGAGTTCTTTCCTCAATTCTGATGTATGCTTGGCTGTAACTTCTCAGGGAAAGCTCAGATCAACCAATCGACTTGATTTTCGACTTCTGCATCCCAGGTAGCATTCAGTATGTGTTTCTCGTTCGAATTTGAGCTCAGGATCCAAATTTGCAGTTCCTGGCTAAATTGAGTTGTTTCCTCAATTCTGATATATGCTTGGCTGTAACTTCTCAGGGAAAGCTCAGATCAACCAATCGACTTGTGTTTTGGTCTCTGCATTCCAGATAGCATCCAATATGTGTTTCCCGTTCGAATTTGAGCCCTTGGTTCAAATTTGCAGTTCCTGGCTAAATTGAGTTCTTTCCTCAATTCTGATGTATGCTTGGCTGTAACTTCTCAGGGAAAGCTCAGATCAACCAATCGACTTGATTTTCGACTTCTGCATTCCAGATAGCATTCAGTATGTGTTTCTCGTTCGAATTTGAGCTCTGGATCCAAATTTGCAGTTCCTGTCTAAATTGAGTTGTTTCCTCAATTCTGATATATGCTTGGCTGTAACTTCTCAGGGAAAGCTCTGATCAACCAATCGACTTGTTTTTTGGTCTCTGCATTCCAGATAGCATCCAATATGTGTTTCCCGTTCGAATATGAGCCCTTGGTTCAAATTTGCAGTTCCTGGCTAAATTGAGTTCTTTCCTCCATTCTGATATATGCTTGGCTGTAACTACTCAGGGAAATCTCAGATCAACCAATCGACTTGTTTTTTGGTTTCTGCATTCCAGATAGCATTCAGTATGTGTTTCTCGTTCGAATTTGAGCTCTGGATCCAAATTTGCAGTTCCTGGCTAAATTGAGTTCTTTCCTCAATTATGATATATGCTTGGCTGTAACTTCTCAGGGAAAGCTCAGATCAACCAATCGACTTGTTTTTTGGTTTCTGCATTCCAGATAGCATTCACTATGTGTTTCTCGTTCGAATTTGAGCTCTGGATCCAAATTTGCAGTTCCTGGCTAAATTGAGTTCTTTCCTCAATTTTGATATATGCTTGGCTGTAACTTCTCAGGGAAATCTCAGATCAACCAATCGACTTGTTTTTCGGCTTCTGCATCCCAGGTAGCATTCAGTATGTGTTTCTCGTTCGAATTTGAGCTCAGGATCCAAATTTGCAGTTCCTGGCTAAATTGAGTTCTTTCCTCAATTCTGATATATGCTTGGCTGTAACTTCTCAGGGAAAGCTCAGATCAACCAATCGACTTGTTTTTTGGTTTCTGCATTCCAGATAGCATTCACTATGTGTTTCTCGTTCGAATTTGAGCTCTGGATCCAAATTTGCAGTTCCTGGCTAAATTGAGTTCTTTCCTCAATTCTGATATATGCTTGGCTGTAACTTCTCAGGGAAATCTCAGATCAACCAATCGACTTGTTTTTCGGCTTCTTCATCCCAGGTAGCATTCAGTATGTGTTTCTCGTTCGAATTTGAGCTCAGGATCCAAATTTGCAGTTCCTGGCTAAATTGAGTTCTTTCCTCAATTCTGATATATGCTTGGCTGTAACTTCTCAGGGAAAGCTCAGATCAACCAATCGACTTGTTTTTTGGTTTCTGCATTCCAGATAGCATTCACTATGTGTTTCTCGTTCGAATTTGAGCTCTGGATCCAAATTTGCAGTTCCTGGCTAAATTGAGTTGTTTCCTCAATTCTGATATATGCTTGGCTGTAACTTCTCAGGGAAAGCTCAGATCAACCAATCGACTTGTTTTTTGGTCTCTGCATTCCAGATAGCATCCAATATGTGTTTCCCGTTCGAATATGAGCCCTTGGTTCAAATTTGCAGTTCCTGGCTTAATTGAGTTCTTTCCTCCATTCTGATATATGCTTGGCTGTAACTACTCAGGGAAATCTCAGATCAACCAATCGACTTGTTTTTTGGTTTCTGCATTCCAGATAGCATTCAGTATGTGTTTCTCGTTCGAATTTGAGCTCTGGATCCAAATTTGCAGTTCCTGGCTAAATTGAGTTCTTTCCTCAATTCTGATATATGCTTGGCTGTAACTTCTCAGGGAAAGCTCAGATCAACCAATCGACTTGTTTTTTGGTTTCTGCATTCCAGAGAGCATTCACTATGTGTTTCTCGTTCGAATTTGAGCTCTGGATCCAAATTTGCAGTTCCTGGCTAAATTGAGTTCTTTCCTCAATTCTGATATATGCTTGGCTGTAACTTCTCAGGGAAATCTCAGATCAACCAATCGACTTGTTTTTCGGCTTCTGCATCCCAGGTAGCATTCAGTATGTGTTTCCCGTTCGAATTTGAGCCCTTGGTTCAAATTTGCAGTTCCTGGCTAAATTGAGTTCTTTCCTCAATTCTGATATATGCTTGGCTGTAACTTCTCAGGGAAAGCTCAGATCAACCAATCGACTTGTTTTTCGACCTGCATTCCAGATAGCATTCAGTATGTGTTTCTCGTTCGAATTTGAGCTGTGGATCCAAATTTGCAGTTCCTGGCTAAATTGAGTTCTTACCTCAATTCTGATATATGCTTGGCTGTAACTTCTCAGGGAAAGCTCAGATCAACCAATCGACTTGTGTTTTGGTCTCTGCATTCCAGATAGCATCCAATATGTGTTTCTCGTTCGAATATGAGCCCTTGGTTCAAATTTGCAGTTCCTGGCTTAATTGAGTTCTTTCCTCCATTCTGATATATGCTTGGCTGTAACTACTCAGGGAAATCTCAGATCAACCAATCGACTTGTTTTTTGGTTTCTGCATTCCAGATAGCATTCAGTATGTGTTTCTCGTTCGAATTTGAGCTCTGGATCCAAATTTGCAGTTCCTGGCTAAATTGAGTTCTTTCCTCAATTCTGATATATGCTTGGCTGTAACTTCTCAGGGAAATCTCAGATCAACCAATCGACTTGTTTTTCGGCTTCTGCATCCCAGGTAGCATTCAGTATGTGTTTCTCGTTCGAATTTGAGCTCAGGATCCAAATTTGCAGTTCCTGGCTAAATTGAATTGTTTCCTCAATTCTGATATATGCTTGGCTGTAACTTCTCAGGGAAAGCTCAGATCAACCAATCGACTTGTTTTTTGGTCTCTGCATTCCAGATAGCATCCAATATGTGTTTCCCGTTCGAATATGAGCCCTTGGTTCAAATTTGCAGTTCCTGGCTAAATTGAGTTCTTTCCTCCATTCTGATATATGCTTGGCTGTAACTAGTCAGGGAAATCTCAGATCAACCAATCGACTTGTTTTTTGGTTTCTGCATTCCAGATAGCATTCAGTATGTGTTTCTCGTTCGAATTTGAGCTCTGGATCAAAATTTGCAGTTCCTGGCTAAATTGAGTTCTTTCCTCAATTATGATATATGCTTGGCTGTAACTTCTCAGGGAAATCTCAGATCAACCAATCGACTTGTTTTTTGGTTTCTGCATTCCAGAGAGCATTCACTATGTGTTTCTCGTTCGAATTTGAGCTCTGGATCCAAATTTGCAGTTCCTGGCTAAATTGAGTTCTTTCCTCAATTCTGATATATGCTTGGCTGTAACTTCTCAGGGAAATCTCAGATCAACCAATCGACTTGTTTTTCGGCTTCTGCATCCCAGGTAGCATTCAGTATGTGTTTCCCGTTCGAATTTGAGCCCTTGGTTCAAATTTGCAGTTCCTGGCTAAATTGAGTTGTTTCCTCAATTCTGATATATGCTTGGCTGTAACTTCTCAGGGAAAGCTCAGATCAACCAATCGACTTGTTTTTCGACTTCTGCATTCCAGATAGCATTCAGTATGTGTTTCTCGTTCGAATTTGAGCTGTGGATCCAAATTTGCAGTTCCTGGCTAAATTGAGTTCTTACCTCAATTCTGATATATGCTTGGCTGTAACTTCTCAGGGAAAGCTCAGATCAACCAATCGACTTGTGTTTTGGTCTCTGCATTCCAGATAGCATCCAATATGTGTTTCCTGTTCGAATTTGAGCCCTTGGTTCAAATTTGCAGTTCCTGGCTAAATTGAGTTCTTTCCTCAATTCTGATGTATGCTTGGCTGTAACTTCTCAGGGAAAGCTCAGATCAACCAATCGACTTGTTTTTTGGTCTCTGCATTCCAGATAGCATCCAATATGTGTTTCCCGTTTGAATATGAGCCCTTGGTTCAAATTTGCAGTTCCTGGCTTAATTGAGTTCTTTCCTCCATTCTGATATATGCTTGGCTGTAACTACTCAGGGAAATCTCAGATCAACCAATCGACTTGTTTTTTGGTTTCTGCATTCCAGATAGCATTCAGTATGTGTTTCTCGTTCGAATTTGAGCTCTGGATCCAAATTTGCAGTTCCTGGCTAAATTGAGTTCTTTCCTCAATTCTGATATATGCTTGGCTGTAACTTCTCAGGGAAAGCTCAGATCAACCAATCGACTTGTTTTTTGGTTTCTGCATTCCAGAGAGCATTCACTATGTGTTTCTCGTTCGAATTTGAGCTCTGGATCCAAATTTGCAGTTCCTGGCTAAATTGAGTTCTTTCCTCAATTCTGATATATGCTTGGCTGTAACTTCTCAGGGAAATCTCAGATCAACCAATCGACTTGTTTTTCGGCTTCTGCATCCCAGGTAGCATTCAGTATGTGTTTCCCGTTCGAATTTGAGCCCTTGGTTCAAATTTGCAGTTCCTGGCTAAATTGAGTTCTTTCCTCAATTCTGATATATGCTTGGCTGTAACTTCTCAGGGAAAGCTCAGATCAACCAATCGACTTGTTTTTCGACTTCTGCATTCCAGATAGCATTCAGTATGTGTTTCTCGTTCGAATTTGAGCTGTGGATCCAAATTTGCAGTTCCTGACTAAATTGAGTTCTTACCTCAATTCTGATATATGCTTGGCTGTAACTTCTCAGGGAAAGCTCAGATCAACCAATCGACTTGTGTTTTGGTCTCTGCATTCCAGATAGCATCCAATATGTGTTTCCCGTTCGAATTTGAGCCCTTGGTTCAAATTTGCAGTTCCTGGCTAAATTGAGTTATTTCCTCAATTCTGATGTATGCTTGGCTGTAACTTCTCAGGGAAAGCTCAGATCAACCAATCGACTTGATTTTCGACTTCTGCATCCCAGGTAGCATTCAGTATGTGTTTCTCGTTCGAATTTGAGCTCAGGATCCAAATTTGCAGTTCCTGGCTAAATTGAGTTGTTTCCTCAATTCTGATATATGCTTGGCTGTAACTTCTCAGGGAAAGCTCAGATCAACCAATCGACTTGTGTTTTGGTCTCTGCATTCCAGATAGCATCCAATATGTGTTTCCCATTCGAATTTGAGCCCTTGGTTCAAATTTGCAGTTCCTGGCTAAATTGAGTTCTTTCCTCAATTCTGATGTATGCTTGGCTGTAACTTCTCAGGGAAATCTCAGATCAACCAATCGACTTGTTTTTTGGTTTCTGCATTCCAGATAGCATTCAGTATGTGTTTCTCGTTCGAATTTGAGCTCTGGATCCAAATTTGCAGTTCCTGGCTAAATTGAGTTCTTTCCTCAATTCTGATATATGCTTGGCTGTAACTTCTCAGGGAAAGCTCAGATCAACCAATCGACTTGTTTTTTGGTTTCTGCATTCCAGAGAGCATTCACTATGTGTTTCTCGTTCGAATTTGAGCTCTGGATCCAAATTTGCAGTTCCTGGCTAAATTGAGTTCTTTCCTCAATTCTGATATATGCTTGGCTGTAACTTCTCAGGGAAATCTCAGATCAACCAATCGACTTGTTTTTCGGCTTCTGCATCCCAGGGAGAATTCAGTATGTGTTTCCCGTTCGAATTTTAGCCCTTGGTATAAATTTGCAGTTCCTGGCTAAATTGAGTTCTTTCCTCAATTCTGATATATGCTTGGCTGTAACTTCTCAGGGAAAGCTCAGATCAACCAATCGACTTGTTTTTCGACTTCTGCATTCCAGATAGCATTCAGTATGTGTTTCTCGTTCGAATTTGAGCTGTGGATCCAAATTTGCGGTTCCTGGCTAAATTGAGTTCTTACCTCAATTCTGATATATGCTTGGCTGTAACTTCTCAGGGAAAGCTCAGATCAACCAATCGACTTGTATTTTGGTCTCTGCATTCCAGATAGCATCCAATATGTGTTTCCCGTTCGAATTTGAGCCCTTGGTTCAAATTTGCAGTTCCTGGCTAAATTGAGTTCTTTCCTCAATTCTGATGTATGCTTGGCTGTAACTTCGCAGGGAAAGCTCAGATCAACCAATCGACTTGATTTTCGACTTCTGCATCCCAGGTAGCATTCAGTATGTGTTTCTCGTTCGAATTTGAGCTCAGGATCCAAATTTGCAGTTCCTGGCTAAATTGAGTTGTTTCCTCAATTCTGATATATGCTTGGCTGTAACTTCTCAGGGAAAGCTCAGATCAACCAATCGACTTGTGTTTTGGTCTCTGCATTCCAGATAGCATCCAATATGTGTTTCCCGTTCGAATTTGAGCCCTTGGTTCAAATTTGCAGTTCCTGGCTAAATTGAGTTCTTTCCTCAATTCTGATGTATGCTTGGCTGTAACTTCGCAGGGAAAGCTCAGATCAACCAATCGACTTGATTTTCGACTTCTGCATCCCAGGTAGCATTCAGTATGTGTTTCTCGTTCGAATTTGAGCTCAGGATCCAAATTTGCAGTTCCTGGCTAAATTGAGTTGTTTCCTCAATTCTGATATATGCTTGGCTGTAACTTCTCAGGGAAAGCTCAGATCAACCAATCGACTTGTGTTTTGGTCTCTGCATTCCAGATAGCATCCAATATGTGTTTCCCGTTCGAATTTGAGCCCTTGGTTCAAATTTGCAGTTCCTGGCTAAATTGAGTTCTTTCCTCAATTCTGATGTATGCTTGGCTGTAACTTCTCAGGGAAAGCTCAGATCAACCAATCGACTTGATTTTCGACTTCTGCATTCCAGATAGCATTCAGTATGTGTTTCTCGTTCGAATTTGAGCTCTGGATCCAAATTTGCAGTTCCTGGCTAAATTGAGTTGTTTCCTCAATTCTGATATATGCTTGGCTGTAACTTCTCAGGGAAATCTCAGATCAACCAATCGACTTGTTTTTCGGCTTCTGCATCCCAGGTAGCATTCAGTATGTGTTTCTCGTTCGAATTTGAGCTCAGGATCCAAATTTGCAGTTCCTGGCTAAATTGAGTTGTTTCCTCAATTCTGATATATGCTTGGCTGTAACTTCTCAGGGAAATCTCAGATCAACCAATCGACTTGTTTTTCGGCTTCTGCATCCCAGGTAGCATTCAGTATGTGTTTCTCGTTCGAATTTGAGCTCAGGATCCAAATTTGCAGTTCCTGGCTAAATTGAGTTCTTTCCTCAATTATGATATATGCTTGGCTGTAACTTCTCAGGGAAAGCTCAGATCAACCAATCGACTTGTTTTTTGGTTTCTGCATTCCAGATAGCATTCACTATGTGTTTCCCATTCGAATATGAGCCCTTGGTTCAAATTTGCAGTTCCTGGCTAAATTGAGTTCTTTCCTCCATTCTGATATATGCTTGGCTGTAACTACTCAGGGAAATCTCAGATCAACCAATCGACTTGTTTTTTGGTTTCTGCATTCCAGATAGCATTCAGTATGTGTTTCTCGTTCGAATTTGAGCTCTGGATCCAAATTTGCAGTTCCTGGCTAAATTGAGTTCTTTCCTCAATTATGATATATGCTTGGCTGTAACTTCTCAGGGAAAGCTCAGATCAACCAATCGACTTGTTTTTTGGTTTCTGCATTCCAGATAGCATTCACTATGTGTTTCTCGTTCGAATTTGAGCTCTGGATCCAAATTTGCAGTTCCTGGCTAAATTGAGTTCTTTCCTCAATTTTGATATATGCTTGGCTGTAACTTCTCAGGGAAATCTCAGATCAACCAATCGACTTGTTTTTCGGCTTCTGCATCCCAGGTAGCATTCAGTATGTGTTTCTCGTTCGAATTTGAGCTCAGGATCCAAATTTGCAGTTCCTGGCTAAATTGAGTTCTTTCCTCAATTCTGATATATGCTTGGCTGTAACTTCTCAGGGAAAGCTCAGATCAACCAATCGACTTGTTTTTTGGTTTCTGCATTCCAGATAGCATTCACTATGTGTTTCTCGTTCGAATTTGAGCTCTGGATCCAAATTTGCAGTTCCTGGCTAAATTGAGTTCTTTCCTCAATTCTGATATATGCTTGGCTGTAACTTCTCAGGGAAATCTCAGATCAACCAATCGACTTGTTTTTCGGCTTCTGCATCCCAGGTAGCATTCAGTATGTGTTTCCCGTTCGAATTTGAGCCCTTGGTTCAAATTTGCAGTTCCTGGCTAAATTGAGTTCTTTCCTCAATTCTGATATATGCTTGGCTGTAACTTCTCAGGGAAAGCTCAGATCAACCAATCGACTTGTTTTTCGACTTCTGCATTCCAGATAGCATTCAGTATGTGTTTCTCGTTCGAATTTGAGCTGTGGATCCAAATTTGCAGTTCCTGGCTAAATTGAGTTCTTACCTCAATTCTGATATATGCTTGGCTGTAACTTCTCAGGGAAAGCTCAGATCAACCAATCGACTTGTGTTTTGGTCTCTGCATTCCAGATAGCATCCAATATGTGTTTCCCGTTCGAATTTGAGCCCTTGGTTCAAATTTGCAGTTCCTGGCTAAATTGAGTTCTTTCCTCAATTCTGATGTATGCTTGGCTGTAACTTCTCAGGGAAAGCTCAGATCAACCAATCGACTTGATTTTCGACTTCTGCATCCCAGGTAGCATTCAGTATGTGTTTCTCGTTCGAATTTGAGCTCTGGATCCAAATGTGCAGTTCCTGGCTAAATTGAGTTCTTTCCTCAATTCTGATATATGCTTTGCTGTAACTTCTCAGGGAAATCTCAGATCAACCAATCGACTTGTTTTTCGGCTTCTTCATCCCAGGTAGCATTCAGTATGTGTTTCTCGTTCGAATTTGAGCTCAGGATCCAAATTTGCAGTTCCTGGCTAAATTGAGTTGTTTCCTCAATTCTGATATATGCTTGGCTGTAACTTCTCAGGGAAAGCTCAGATCAACCAATTGACTTGTTTTTTGGTCTCTGCATTCCAGATAGCATCCAATATGTGTTTCCCGTTTGAATATGAGCCCTTGGTTCAAATTTGCAGTTCCTGGCTTAATTGAGTTCTTTCCTCCATTCTGATATATGCTTGGCTGTAACTACTCAGGGAAATCTCAGATCAACCAATCGACTTGTTTTTTGGTTTCTGCATTCCAGATAGCATTCAGTATGTGTTTCTCGTTCGAATTTGAGCTCTGGATCCAAATTTGCAGTTCCTGGCTAAATTGAGTTCTTTCCTCAATTCTGATATATGCTTGGCTGTAACTTCTCAGGGAAAGCTCAGATCAACCAATCGACTTGTTTTTTGGTTTCTGCATTCCAGAGAGCATTCACTATGTGTTTCTCGTTCGAATTTGAGCTCTGGATCCAAATTTGCAGTTCCTGGCTAAATTGAGTTCTTTCCTCAATTCTGATATATGCTTGGCTGTAACTTCTCAGGGAAATCTCAGATCAACCAATCGACTTGTTTTTCGGCTTCTGCATCCCAGGTAGCATTCAGTATGTGTTTCCCGTTCGAATTTGAGCCCTTGGTTCAAATTTGCAGTTCCTGGCTAAATTGAGTTCTTTCCTCAATTCTGATATATGCTTGGCTGTAACTTCTCAGGGAAAGCTCAGATCAACCAATCGACTTGTTTTTCGACTTCTGCATTCCAGATAGCATTCAGTATGTGTTTCTCGTTCGAATTTGAGCTGTGGATCCAAATTTGCAGTTCCTGACTAAATTGAGTTCTTACCTCAATTCTGATATATGCTTGGCTGTAACTTCTCAGGGAAAGCTCAGATCAACCAATCGACTTGTGTTTTGGTCTCTGCATTCCAGATAGCATCCAATATGTGTTTCCCGTTCGAATTTGAGCCCTTGGTTCAAATTTGCAGTTCCTGGCTAAATTGAGTTATTTCCTCAATTCTGATGTATGCTTGGCTGTAACTTCTCAGGGAAAGCTCAGATCAACCAATCGACTTGATTTTCGACTTCTGCATCCCAGGTAGCATTCAGTATGTGTTTCTCGTTCGAATTTGAGCTCAGGATCCAAATTTGCAGTTCCTGGCTAAATTGAGTTGTTTCCTCAATTCTGATATATGCTTGGCTGTAACTTCTCAGGGAAAGCTCAGATCAACCAATCGACTTGTGTTTTGGTCTCTGCATTCCAGATAGCATCCAATATGTGTTTCCCATTCGAATTTGAGCCCTTGGTTCAAATTTGCAGTTCCTGGCTAAATTGAGTTCTTTCCTCAATTCTGATGTATGCTTGGCTGTAACTTCTCAGGGAAATCTCAGATCAACCAATCGACTTGTTTTTTGGTTTCTGCATTCCAGATAGCATTCAGTATGTGTTTCTCGTTCGAATTTGAGCTCTGGATCCAAATTTGCAGTTCCTGGCTAAATTGAGTTCTTTCCTCAATTCTGATATATGCTTGGCTGTAACTTCTCAGGGAAAGCTCAGATCAACCAATCGACTTGTTTTTTGGTTTCTGCATTCCAGAGAGCATTCACTATGTGTTTCTCGTTCGAATTTGAGCTCTGGATCCAAATTTGCAGTTCCTGGCTAAATTGAGTTCTTTCCTCAATTCTGATATATGCTTGGCTGTAACTTCTCAGGGAAATCTCAGATCAACCAATCGACTTGTTTTTCGGCTTCTGCATCCCAGGTAGCATTCAGTATGTGTTTCCCGTTCGAATTTGAGCCCTTGGTATAAATTTGCAGTTCCTGGCTAAATTGAGTTCTTTCCTCAATTCTGATATATGCTTGGCTGTAACTTCTCAGGGAAAGCTCAGATCAACCAATCGACTTGTTTTTCGACTTCTGCATTCCAGAAAGCATTCAGTATGTGTTTCTCGTTCGAATTTGAGCTGTGGATCCAAATTTGCAGTTCCTGGCTAAATTGAGTTCTTACCTCAATTCTGATATATGCTTGGCTGTAACTTCTCAGGGAAAGCTCAGATCAACCAATCGACTTGTATTTTGGTCTCTGCATTCCAGATAGCATCCAATATGTGTTTCCCGTTCGAATTTGAGCCCTTGGTTCAAATTTGCAGTTCCTGGCTAAATTGAGTTCTTTCCTCAATTCTAATGTATGCTTGGCTGTAACTTCGCAGGGAAAGCTCAGATCAACCAATCGACTTGATTTTCGACTTCTGCATCCCAGGTAGCATTCAGTATGTGTTTCTCGTTCGAATTTGAGCTCAGGATCCAAATTTGCAGTTCCTGGCTAAATTGAGTTGTTTCCTCAATTCTGATATATGCTTGGCTGTAACTTCTCAGGGAAAGCTCAGATCAACCAATCGACTTGTGTTTTGGTCTCTGCATTCCAGATAGCATCCAATATGTGTTTCCCGTTCGAATTTGAGCCCTTGGTTCAAATTTGCAGTTCCTGGCTAAATTGAGTTCTTTCCTCAATTCTGATGTATGCTTGGCTGTAACTTCGCAGGGAAAGCTCAGATCAACCAATCGACTTGATTTTCGACTTCTGCATCCCAGGTAGCATTCAGTATGTGTTTCTCGTTCGAATTTGAGCTCAGGATCCAAATTTGCAGTTCCTGGCTAAATTGAGTTGTTTCCTCAATTCTGATATATGCTTGGCTGTAACTTCTCAGGGAAAGCTCAGATCAACCAATCGACTTGTGTTTTGGTCTCTGCATTCCAGATAGCATCCAATATGTGTTTCCCGTTCGAATTTGAGCCCTTGGTTCAAATTTGCAGTTCCTGGCTAAATTGAGTTCTTTCCTCCATTCTGATATATGCTTGGCTGTAACTACTCAGGGAAATCTCAGATCAACCAATCGACTTGTTTTTTGGTTTCTGCATTCCAGATAGCATTCAGTATGTGTTTCTCGTTCGAATTTGAGCTCTGGATCCAAATTTGCAGTTCCTGGCTAAATTGAGTTCTTTCCTCAATTATGATATATGCTTGGCTGTAACTTCTCAGGGAAAGCTCAGATCAACCAATCGACTTGTTTTTTGGTTTCTGCATTCCAGATAGCATTCACTATGTGTTTCTCGTTCGAATTTGAGCTCTGGATCCAAATTTGCAGTTCCTGGCTAAATTGAGTTCTTTCCTCAATTTTGATATATGCTTGGCTGTAACTTCTCAGGGAAATCTCAGATCAACCAATCGACTTGTTTTTCGGCTTCTGCATCCCAGGTAGCATTCAGTATGTGTTTCTCGTTCGAATTTGAGCTCAGGATCCAAATTTGCAGTTCCTGGCTAAATTGAGTTCTTTCCTCAATTCTGATATATGCTTGGCTGTAACTTCTCAGGGAAAGCTCAGATCAACCAATCGACTTGTTTTTTGGTTTCTGCATTCCAGATAGCATTCACTATGTGTTTCTCGTTCGAATTTGAGCTCTGGATCCAAATTTGCAGTTCCTGGCTAAATTGAGTTCTTTCCTCAATTCTGATATATGCTTGGCTGTAACTTCTCAGGGAAATCTCAGATCAACCAATCGACTTGTTTTTCGGCTTCTTCATCCCAGGTAGCATTCAGTATGTGTTTCTCGTTCGAATTTGAGCTCAGGATCCAAATTTGCAGTTCCTGGCTAAATTGAGTTCTTTCCTCAATTCTGATATATGCTTGGCTGTAACTTCTCAGGGAAAGCTCAGATCAACCAATCGACTTGTTTTTTGGTTTCTGCATTCCAGATAGCATTCACTATGTGTTTCTCGTTCGAATTTGAGCTCTGGATCCAAATTTGCAGTTCCTGGCTAAATTGAGTTGTTTCCTCAATTCTGATATATGCTTGGCTGTAACTTCTCAGGGAAAGCTCAGATCAACCAATCGACTTGTTTTTTGGTCTCTGCATTCCAGATAGCATCCAATATGTGTTTCCCGTTCGAATATGAGCCCTTGGTTCAAATTTGCAGTTCCTGGCTTAATTGAGTTCTTTCCTCCATTCTGATATATGCTTGGCTGTAACTACTCAGGGAAATCTCAGATCAACCAATCGACTTGTTTTTTGGTTTCTGCATTCCAGATAGCATTCAGTATGTGTTTCTCGTTCGAATTTGAGCTCTGGATCCAAATTTGCAGTTCCTGGCTAAATTGAGTTCTTTCCTCAATTCTGATATATGCTTGGCTGTAACTTCTCAGGGAAAGCTCAGATCAACCAATCGACTTGTTTTTTGGTTTCTGCATTCCAGAGAGCATTCAGTATGTGTTTCCCGTTCGAATTTGAGCCCTTGGTTCAAATTTGCAGTTCCTGGCTAAATTGAGTTCTTTCCTCAATTCTGATATATGCTTGGCTGTAACTTCTCAGGGAAATCTCAGATCAACCAATCGACTTGTTTTTCGGCTTCTGCATCCCAGGTAGCATTCAGTATGTGTTTCCCGTTCGAATTTGAGCCCTTGGTTCAAATTTGCAGTTCCTGGCTAAATTGAGTTCTTTCCTCAATTCTGATATATGCTTGGCTGTAACTTCTCAGGGAAAGCTCAGATCAACCAATCGACTTGTTTTTCGACTTCTGCATTCCAGATAGCATTCAGTATGTGTTTCTCGTTCGAATTTGAGCTGTGGATCCAAATTTGCAGTTCCTGGCTAAATTGAGTTCTTACCTCAATTCTGATATATGCTTGGCTGTAACTTCTCAGGGAAAGCTCAGATCAACCAATCGACTTGTGTTTTGGTCTCTGCATTCCAGATAGCATCCAATATGTGTTTCCCGTTCGAATATGAGCCCTTGGTTCAAATTTGCAGTTCCTGGCTTAATTGAGTTCTTTCCTCCATTCTGATATATGCTTGGCTGTAACTACTCAGGGAAATCTCAGATCAACCAATCGACTTGTTTTTTGGTTTCTGCATTCCAGATAGCATTCAGTATGTGTTTCTCGTTCGAATTTGAGCTCTGGATCCAAATTTGCAGTTCCTGGCTAAATTGAGTTCTTTCCTCAATTCTGATATATGCTTGGCTGTAACTTCTCAGGGAAATCTCAGATCAACCAATCGACTTGTTTTTCGGCTTCTGCATCCCAGGTAGCATTCAGTATGTGTTTCTCGTTCGAATTTGAGCTCAGGATCCAAATTTGCAGTTCCTGGCTAAATTGAATTGTTTCCTCAATTCTGATATATGCTTGGCTGTAACTTCTCAGGGAAAGCTCAGATCAACCAATCGACTTGTTTTTTGGTCTCTGCATTCCAGATAGCATCCAATATGTGTTTCCCGTTCGAATATGAGCCCTTGGTTCAAATTTGCAGTTCCTGGCTAAATTGAGTTCTTTCCTCCATTCTGATATATGCTTGGCTGTAACTAGTCAGGGAAATCTCAGATCAACCAATCGACTTGTTTTTTGGTTTCTGCATTCCAGATAGCATTCAGTATGTGTTTCTCGTTCGAATTTGAGCTCTGGATCAAAATTTGCAGTTCCTGGCTAAATTGAGTTCTTTCCTCAATTATGATATATGCTTGGCTGTAACTTCTCAGGGAAATCTCAGATCAACCAATCGACTTGTTTTTTGGTTTCTGCATTCCAGATAGCATTCACTATGTGTTTCTCGTTCGAATTTGAGCTCTGGATCCAAATTTGCAGTTCCTGGCTAAATTGAGTTCTTTCCTCAATTCTGATATATGCTTGGCTGTAACTTCTCAGGGAAATCTCAGATCAACCAATCGACTTGTTTTTTGGTTTCTGCATTCCAGAGAGCATTCACTATGTGTTTCTCGTTCGAATTTGAGCTGTGGATCCAAATTTGCAGTTCCTGGCTAAATTGAGTTCTTACCTCAATTCTGATATATGCTTGGCTGTAACTTCTCAGGGAAAGCTCAGATCAACCAATCGACTTGTGTTTTGGTCTCTGCATTCCAGATAGCATCCAATATGTGTTTCCCGTTCGAATTTGAGCCCTTGGTTCAAATTTGCAGTTCCTGGCTAAATTGAGTTCTTTCCTCAATTCTGATGTATGCTTGGCTGTAACTTCTCAGGGAAAGCTCAGATCAACCAATCGACTTGTTTTTTGGTTTCTGCATTCCAGATAGCATTCAGTATGTGTTTCTCGTTCGAATTTGAGCTCTGGATCCAAATTTGCAGTTCCTGGCTAAATTGAGTTCTTTCCTCAATTCTGATATATGCTTGGCTGTAACTTCTCAGGGAAAGCTCAGATCAACCAATCGACTTGTTTTTTGGTCTCTGCATTCCAGATAGCATCCAATATGTGTTTCCCGTTCGAATATGAGCCCTTGGTTCAAATTTGCAGTTCCTGGCTAAATTGAGTTCTTTCCTCCATTCTGATATATGCTTGGCTGTAACTAGTCAGGGAAATCTCAGATCAACCAATCGACTTGTTTTTTGGTTTCTGCATTCCAGATAGCATTCAGTATGTGTTTCTCGTTCGAATTTGAGCTCTGGATCAAAATTTGCAGTTCCTGGCTAAATTGAGTTCTTTCCTCAATTATGATATATGCTTGGCTGTAACTTCTCAGGGAAATCTCAGATCAACCAATCGACTTGTTTTTTGGTTTCTGCATTCCAGATAGCATTCACTATGTGTTTCTCGTTCGAATTTGAGCTCTGGATCCAAATTTGCAGTTCCTGGCTAAATTGAGTTCTTTCCTCAATTCTGATATATGCTTGGCTGTAACTTCTCAGGGAAATCTCAGATCAACCAATCGACTTGTTTTTTGGTTTCTGCATTCCAGAGAGCATTCACTATGTGTTTCTCGTTCGAATTTGAGCTCTGGATCCAAATTTGCAGTTCCTGGCTAAATTGAGTTCTTTCCTCAATTCTGATATATGCTTGGCTGTAACTTCTCAGGGAAATCTCAGATCAACCAATCGACTTGTTTTTCGGCTTCTGCATCCCAGGTAGCATTCAGTATGTGTTTCCCGTTCGAATTTGAGCCCTTGGTTCAAATTTGCAGTTCCTGGCTAAATTGAGTTCTTTCCTCAATTCTGATATATGCTTGGCTGTAACTTCTCAGGGAAAGCTCAGATCAACCAATCGACTTGTTTTTCGACTTCTGCATTCCAGATAGCATTCAGTATGTGTTTCTCGTTCGAATTTGAGCTGTGGATCCAAATTTGCAGTTCCTGGCTAAATTGAGTTCTTACCTCAATTCTGATATATGCTTGGCTGTAACTTCTCAGGGAAAGCTCAGATCAACCAATCGACTTGTGTTTTGGTCTCTGCATTCCAGATAGCATCCAATATGTGTTTCCCGTTCGAATTTGAGCCCTTGGTTCAAATTTGCAGTTCCTGGCTAAATTGAGTTCTTTCCTCAATTCTGATGTATGCTTGGCTGTAACTTCTCAGGGAAAGCTCAGATCAACCAATCGACTTGATTTTCGACTTCTGCATCCCAGGTAGCATTCAGTATGTGTTTCTCGTTCGAATTTGAGCTCTGGATCCAAATGTGCAGTTCCTGGCTAAATTGAGTTCTTTCCTCAATTCTGATATATGCTTTGCTGTAACTTCTCAGGGAAATCTCAGATCAACCAATCGACTTGTTTTTCGGCTTCTTCATCCCAGGTAGCATTCAGTATGTGTTTCTCGTTCGAATTTGAGCTCAGGATCCAAATTTGCAGTTCCTGGCTAAATTGAGTTGTTTCCTCAATTCTGATATATGCTTGGCTGTAACTTCTCAGGGAAAGCTCAGATCAACCAATCGACTTGTTTTTTGGTCTCTGCATTCCAGATAGCATCCAATATGTGTTTCCCGTTCGAATATGAGCCCTTGGTTCAAATTTGCAGTTCCTGGCTTAATTGAGTTCTTTCCTCCATTCTGATATATGCTTGGCTGTAACTACTCAGGGAAATCTCAGATCAACCAATCGACTTGTTTTTTGGTTTCTGCATTCCAGATAGCATTCAGTATGTGTTTCTCGTTCGAATTTGAGCTCTGGATCCAAATTTGCAGTTCCTGGCTAAATTGAGTTCTTTCCTCAATTCTGATATATGCTTGGCTGTAACTTCTCAGGGAAAGCTCAGATCAACCAATCGACTTGTTTTTTGGTTTCTGCATTCCAGAGAGCATTCACTATGTGTTTCTCGTTCGAATTTGAGCTCTGGATCCAAATTTGCAGTTCCTGGCTAAATTGAGTTCTTTCCTCAATTCTGATATATGCTTGGCTGTAACTTCTCAGGGAAATCTCAGATCAACCAATCGACTTGTTTTTCGGCTTCTGCATCCCAGGTAGCATTCAGTATGTGTTTCCCGTTCGAATTTGAGCCCTTGGTTCAAATTTGCAGTTCCTGGCTAAATTGAGTTCTTTCCTCAATTCTGATATATGCTTGGCTGTAACTTCTCAGGGAAAGCTCAGATCAACCAATCGACTTGTTTTTCGACTTCTGCATTCCAGATAGCATTCAGTATGTGTTTCTCGTTCGAATTTGAGCTGTGGATCCAAATTTGCAGTTCCTGACTAAATTGAGTTCTTACCTCAATTCTGATATATGCTTGGCTGTAACTTCTCAGGGAAAGCTCAGATCAACCAATCGACTTGTGTTTTGGTCTCTGCATTCCAGATAGCATCCAATATGTGTTTCCCGTTCGAATTTGAGCCCTTGGTTCAAATTTGCAGTTCCTGGCTAAATTGAGTTATTTCCTCAATTCTGATGTATGCTTGGCTGTAACTTCTCAGGGAAAGCTCAGATCAACCAATCGACTTGATTTTCGACTTCTGCATCCCAGGTAGCATTCAGTATGTGTTTCTCGTTCGAATTTGAGCTCAGGATCCAAATTTGCAGTTCCTGGCTAAATTGAGTTGTTTCCTCAATTCTGATATATGCTTGGCTGTAACTTCTCAGGGAAAGCTCAGATCAACCAATCGACTTGTGTTTTGGTCTCTGCATTCCAGATAGCATCCAATATGTGTTTCCCATTCGAATTTGAGCCCTTGGTTCAAATTTGCAGTTCCTGGCTAAATTGAGTTCTTTCCTCAATTCTGATGTATGCTTGGCTGTAACTTCTCAGGGAAATCTCAGATCAACCAATCGACTTGTTTTTTGGTTTCTGCATTCCAGATAGCATTCAGTATGTGTTTCTCGTTCGAATTTGAGCTCTGGATCCAAATTTGCAGTTCCTGGCTAAATTGAGTTCTTTCCTCAATTCTGATATATGCTTGGCTGTAACTTCTCAGGGAAAGCTCAGATCAACCAATCGACTTGTGTTTTGGTCTCTGCATTCCAGATAGCATCCAATATGTGTTTCCCATTCGAATTTGAGCCCTTGGTTCAAATTTGCAGTTCCTGGCTAAATTGAGTTCTTTCCTCAATTCTGATGTATGCTTGGCTGTAACTTCTCAGGGAAATCTCAGATCAACCAATCGACTTGTTTTTTGGTTTCTGCATTCCAGATAGCATTCAGTATGTGTTTCTCGTTCGAATTTGAGCTCTGGATCCAAATTTGCAGTTCCTGGCTAAATTGAGTTCTTTCCTCAATTCTGATATATGCTTGGCTGTAACTTCTCAGGGAAAGCTCAGATCAACCAATCGACTTGTTTTTTGGTTTCTGCATTCCAGAGAGCATTCACTATGTGTTTCTCGTTCGAATTTGAGCTCTGGATCCAAATTTGCAGTTCCTGGCTAAATTGAGTTGTTTCCTCAATTCTGATATATGCTTGGCTGTAACTTCTCAGGGAAATCTCAGATCAACCAATCGACTTGTTTTTCGGCTTCTGCATCCCAGGTAGCATTCAGTATGTGTTTCCCGTTCGAATTTGAGCCCTTGGTATAAATTTGCAGTTCCTGGCTAAATTGAGTTCTTTCCTCAATTCTGATATATGCTTGGCTGTAACTTCTCAGGGAAAGCTCAGATCAACCAATCGACTTGTTTTTCGACTTCTGCATTCCAGATAGCATTCAGTATGTGTTTCTCGTTCGAATTTGAGCTGTGGATCCAAATTTGCAGTTCCTGGCTAAATTGAGTTCTTACCTCAATTCTGATATATGCTTGGCTGTAACTTCTCAGGGAAAGCTCAGATCAACCAATCGACTTGTATTTTGGTCTCTGCATTCCAGATAGCATCCAATATGTGTTTCCCGTTCGAATTTGAGCCCTTGGTTCAAATTTGCAGTTCCTGGCTAAATTGAGTTCTTTCCTCAATTCTGATGTATGCTTGGCTGTAACTACTCAGGGAAATCTCAGATCAACCAATTGACTTGTTTTTTTGTTTCTGCATTCCAGATAGCATTCAGTATGTGTTTCTCGTTCGAATTTGAGCTCAGGATCCAAATTTGCAGTTCCTGGCTAAATTGAGTTGTTTCCTCAATTCTGATATATGCTTGGCTGTAACTTCTCAGGGAAAGCTCAGATCAACCAATCGACTTGTGTTTTGGTCTCTGCATTCCAGATAGCATCCAATATGTGTTTCCCATTCGAATTTGAGCCCTTGGTTCAAATTTGCAGTTCCTGGCTAAATTGAGTTGTTTCCTCAATTCTGATATATGCTTGGCTGTAACTTCTCAGGGAAAGCTCAGATCAACCAATCGACTTGTGTTTTGGTCTCTGCATTCCAGAGAGCATTCACTATGTGTTTCTCGTTCGAATTTGAGCTCTGGATCCAAATTTGCAGTTCCTGGCTAAATTGAGTTGTTTCCTCAATTCTGATATATGCTTGGCTGTAACTTCTCAGGGAAATCTCAGATCAACCAATCGACTTGTTTTTCGGCTTCTGCATCCCAGGTAGCATTCAGTATGTGTTTCCCGTTCGAATTTGAGCCCTTGGTATAAATTTGCAGTTCCTGGCTAAATTGAGTTCTTTCCTCAATTCTGATATATGCTTGGCTGTAACTTCTCAGGGAAAGCTCAGATCAACCAATCGACTTGTTTTTCGACTTCTGCATTCCAGATAGCATTCAGTATGTGTTTCTCGTTCGAATTTGAGCTGTGGATCCAAATTTGCAGTTCCTGGCTAAATTGAGTTCTTACCTCAATTCTGATATATGCTTGGCTGTAACTTCTCAGGGAAAGCTCAGATCAACCAATCGACTTGTATTTTGGTCTCTGCATTCCAGATAGCATCCAATATGTGTTTCCCGTTCGAATTTGAGCCCTTGGTTCAAATTTGCAGTTCCTGGCTAAATTGAGTTCTTTCCTCAATTCTGATGTATGCTTGGCTGTAACTTCGCAGGGAAAGCTCAGATCAACCAATCGACTTGATTTTCGACTTCTGCATCCCAGGTAGCATTCAGTATGTGTTTCTCGTTCGAATTTGAGCTCAGGATCCAAATTTGCAGTTCCTGGCTAAATTGAGTTGTTTCCTCAATTCTGATATATGCTTGGCTGTAACTTCTCAGGGAAAGCTCAGATCAACCAATCGACTTGTGTTTTGGTCTCTGCATTCCAGATAGCATCCAATATGTGTTTCCCGTTCGAATTTGAGCCCTTGGTTCAAATTTGCAGTTCCTGGCTAAATTGAGTTCTTTCCTCAATTCTGATGTATGCTTGGCTGTAACTTCGCAGGGAAAGCTCAGATCAACCAATCGACTTGATTTTCGACTTCTGCATCCCAGGTAGCATTCAGTATGTGTTTCTCGTTCGAATTTGAGCTCAGGATCCAAATTTGCAGTTCCTGGCTAAATTGAGTTGTTTCCTCAATTCTGATATATGCTTGGCTGTAACTTCTCAGGGAAAGCTCAGATCAACCAATCGACTTGTGTTTTGGTCTCTGCATTCCAGATAGCATCCAATATGTGTTTCCCGTTCGAATTTGAGCCCTTGGTTCAAATTTGCAGTTCCTGGCTAAATTGAGTTCTTTCCTCAATTCTGATGTATGCTTGGCTGTAACTTCTCAGGGAAAGCTCAGATCAACCAATCGACTTGATTTTCGACTTCTGCATCCCAGGTAGCATTCAGTATGTGTTTCTCGTTCGAATTTGAGCTCTGGATCCAAATGTGCAGTTCCTGGCTAAATTGAGTTCTTTCCTCAATTCTGATATATGCTTTGCTGTAACTTCTCAGGGAAATCTCAGATCAACCAATCGACTTGTTTTTCGGCTTCTTCATCCCAGGTAGCATTCAGTATGTGTTTCTCGTTCGAATTTGAGCTCAGGATCCAAATTTGCAGTTCCTGGCTAAATTGAGTTGTTTCCTCAATTCTGATATATGCTTGGCTGTAACTTCTCAGGGAAAGCTCAGATCAACCAATCGACTTGTTTTTTGGTCTCTGCATTCCAGATAGCATCCAATATGTGTTTCCCGTTCGAATATGAGCCCTTGGTTCAAATTTGCAGTTCCTGGCTTAATTGAGTTCTTTCCTCCATTCTGATATATGCTTGGCTGTAACTACTCAGGGAAATCTCAGATCAACCAATCGACTTGTTTTTTGGTTTCTGCATTCCAGATAGCATTCAGTATGTGTTTCTCGTTCGAATTTGAGCTCTGGATCCAAATTTGCAGTTCCTGGCTAAATTGAGTTCTTTCCTCAATTCTGATATATGCTTGGCTGTAACTTCTCAGGGAAAGCTCAGATCAACCAATCGACTTGTTTTTTGGTTTCTGCATTCCAGAGAGCATTCACTATGTGTTTCTCGTTCGAATTTGAGCTCTGGATCCAAATTTGCAGTTCCTGGCTAAATTGAGTTCTTTCCTCAATTCTGATATATGCTTGGCTGTAACTTCTCAGGGAAATCTCAGATCAACCAATCGACTTGTTTTTCGGCTTCTGCATCCCAGGTAGCATTCAGTATGTGTTTCCCGTTCGAATTTGAGCCCTTGGTTCAAATTTGCAGTTCCTGGCTAAATTGAGTTCTTTCCTCAATTCTGATATATGCTTGGCTGTAACTTCTCAGGGAAAGCTCAGATCAACCAATCGACTTGTTTTTCGACTTCTGCATTCCAGATAGCATTCAGTATGTGTTTCTCGTTCGAATTTGAGCTGTGGATCCAAATTTGCAGTTCCTGACTAAATTGAGTTCTTACCTCAATTCTGATATATGCTTGGCTGTAACTTCTCAGGGAAAGCTCAGATCAACCAATCGACTTGTGTTTTGGTCTCTGCATTCCAGATAGCATCCAATATGTGTTTCCCGTTCGAATTTGAGCCCTTGGTTCAAATTTGCAGTTCCTGGCTAAATTGAGTTATTTCCTCAATTCTGATGTATGCTTGGCTGTAACTACTCAGGGAAAGCTCAGATCAACCAATCGACTTGATTTTCGACTTCTGCATCCCAGGTAGCATTCAGTATGTGTTTCTCGTTCGAATTTGAGCTCAGGATCCAAATTTGCAGTTCCTGGCTAAATTGAGTTGTTTCCTCAATTCTGATATATGCTTGGCTGTAACTTCTCAGGGAAAGCTCAGATCAACCAATCGACTTGTGTTTTGGTCTCTGCATTCCAGATAGCATCCAATATGTGTTTCCCATTCGAATTTGAGCCCTTGGTTCAAATTTGCAGTTCCTGGCTAAATTGAGTTCTTTCCTCAATTCTGATGTATGCTTGGCTGTAACTTCTCAGGGAAATCTCAGATCAACCAATCGACTTGTTTTTTGGTTTCTGCATTCCAGATAGCATTCAGTATGTGTTTCTCGTTCGAATTTGAGCTCTGGATCCAAATTTGCAGTTCCTGGCTAAATTGAGTTCTTTCCTCAATTCTGATATATGCTTGGCTGTAACTTCTCAGGGAAAGCTCAGATCAACCAATCGACTTGTTTTTTGGTTTCTGCATTCCAGAGAGCATTCACTATGTGTTTCTCGTTCGAATTTGAGCTCTGGATCCAAATTTGCAGTTCCTGGCTAAATTGAGTTCTTTCCTCAATTCTGATATATGCTTGGCTGTAACTTCTCAGGGAAATCTCAGATCAACCAATCGACTTGTTTTTCGGCTTCTGCATCCCAGGTAGCATTCAGTATGTGTTTCCCGTTCGAATTTGAGCCCTTGGTATAAATTTGCAGTTCCTGGCTAAATTGAGTTCTTTCCTCAATTCTGATATATGCTTGGCTGTAACTTCTCAGGGAAAGCTCAGATCAACCAATCGACTTGTTTTTCGACTTCTGCATTCCAGATAGCATTCAGTATGTGTTTCTCGTTCGAATTTGAGCTGTGGATCCAAATTTGCAGTTCCTGGCTAAATTGAGTTCTTACCTCAATTCTGATATATGCTTGGCTGTAACTTCTCAGGGAAAGCTCAGATCAACCAATCGACTTGTATTTTGGTCTCTGCATTCCAGATAGCATCCAATATGTGTTTCCCGTTCGAATTTGAGCCCTTGGTTCAAATTTGCAGTTCCTGGCTAAATTGAGTTCTTTCCTCAATTCTGATGTATGCTTGGCTGTAACTTCGCAGGGAAAGCTCAGATCAACCAATCGACTTGATTTTCGACTTCTGCATCCCAGGTAGCATTCAGTATGTGTTTCTCGTTCGAATTTGAGCTCAGGATCCAAATTTGCAGTTCCTGGCTAAATTGAGTTGTTTCCTCAATTCTGATATATGCTTGGCTGTAACTTCTCAGGGAAAGCTCAGATCAACCAATCGACTTGTGTTTTGGTCTCTGCATTCCAGATAGCATCCAATATGTGTTTCCCGTTCGAATTTGAGCCCTTGGTTCAAATTTGCAGTTCCTGGCTAAATTGAGTTCTTTCCTCAATTCTGATGTATGCTTGGCTGTAACTTCGCAGGGAAAGCTCAGATCAACCAATCGACTTGATTTTCGACTTCTGCATCCCAGGTAGCATTCAGTATGTGTTTCTCGTTCGAATTTGAGCTCAGGATCCAAATTTGCAGTTCCTGGCTAAATTGAGTTGTTTCCTCAATTCTGATATATGCTTGGCTGTAACTTCTCAGGGAAAGCTCAGATCAACCAATCGACTTGTGTTTTGGTCTCTGCATTCCAGATAGCATCCAATATGTGTTTCCCGTTCGAATTTGAGCCCTTGGTTCAAATTTGCAGTTCCTGGCTAAATTGAGTTCTTTCCTCAATTCTGATGTATGCTTGGCTGTAACTTCTCAGGGAAAGCTCAGATCAACCAATCGACTTGATTTTCGACTTCTGCATTACAGATAGCATTCAGTATGTGTTTCTCGTTCGAATTTGAGCTCTGGATCCAAATTTGCAGTTCCTGGCTAAATTGAGTTGTTTCCTCAATTCTGATATATGCTTGGCTGTAACTTCTCAGGGAAATCTCAGATCAACCAATCGACTTGTTTTTCGGCTTCTGCATCCCAGGTAGCATTCAGTATGTGTTTCTCGTTCGAATTTGAGCTCAGGATCCAAATTTGCAGTTCCTGGCTAAATTGAGTTGTTTCCTCAATTCTGATATATGCTTGGCTGTAACTTCTCAGGGAAATCTCAGATCAACCAATCGACTTGTTTTTCGGCTTCTGCATCCCAGGTAGCATTCAGTATGTGTTTCTCGTTCGAATTTGAGCTCAGGATCCAAATTTGCAGTTCCTGGCTAAATTGAGTTCTTTCCTCAATTATGATATATGCTTGGCTGTAACTTCTCAGGGAAAGCTCAGATCAACCAATCGACTTGTTTTTTGGTTTCTGCATTCCAGATAGCATTCACTATGTGTTTCTCGTTCGAATTTGAGCTCTGGATCCAAATTTGCAGTTCCTGGCTAAATTGAGTTCTTTCCTCAATTCTGATATATGCTTGGCTGTAACTTCTCAGGGAAATCTCAGATCAACCAATCGACTTGTTTTTTGGTTTCTGCATTCCAGATAGCATTCACTATGTGTTTCTCGTTCGAATTTGAGCTCTGGATCCAAATTTGCAGTTCCTGGCTAAATTGAGTTCTTTCCTCAATTCTGATATATGCTTGGCTGTAACTTCTCAGGGAAATCTCAGATCAACCAATCGACTTGTTTTTCGGCTTCTTCATCCCAGGTAGCATTCAGTATGTGTTTCTCGTTCGAATTTGAGCTCAGGATCCAAATTTGCAGTTCCTGGCTAAATTGAGTTGTTTCCTCAATTCTGATATATGCTTGGCTGTAACTTCTCAGGGAAAGCTCAGATCAACCAATCGACTTGTTTTTTGGTCTCTGCATTCCAGATAGCATCCAATATGTGTTTCCCGTTCGAATATGAGCCCTTGGTTCAAATTTGCAGTTCCTGGCTTAATTGAGTTCTTTCCTCCATTCTGATATATGCTTGGCTGTAACTACTCAGGGAAATCTCAGATCAACCAATCGACTTGTTTTTTGGTTTCTGCATTCCAGATAGCATTCAGTATGTGTTTCTCGTTCGAATTTGAGCTCTGGATCCAAATTTGCAGTTCCTGGCTAAATTGAGTTCTTTCCTCAATTCTGATATATGCTTGGCTGTAACTTCTCAGGGAAAGCTCAGATCAACCAATCGACTTGTTTTTTGGTTTCTGCATTCCAGAGAGCATTCACTATGTGTTTCTCGTTCGAATTTGAGCTCTGGATCCAAATTTGCAGTTCCTGGCTAAATTGAGTTCTTTCCTCAATTCTGATATATGCTTGGATGTAACTTCTCAGGGAAATCTCAGATCAACCAATCGACTTGTTTTTCGGCTTCTGCACCCCAGGTAGCATTCAGTATGTGTTTCCCGTTCGAATTTGAGCCCTTGGTTCAAATTTGCAGTTCCTGGCTAAATTGAGTTCTTTCCTCAATTCTGATATATGCTTGGCTGTAACTTCTCAGGGAAAGCTCAGATCAACCAATCGACTTGTTTTTCGACTTCTGCATTCCAGATAGCATTCAGTATGTGTTTCTCGTTCGAATTTGAGCTGTGGATCCAAATTTGCAGTTCCTGGCTAAATTGAGTTCTTACCTCAATTCTGATATATGCTTGGCTGTAACTTCTCAGGGAAAGCTCAGATCAACCAATCGACTTGTGTTTTGGTCTCTGCATTCCAGATAGCATTCAATATGTGTTTCCCGTTCGAATTTGAGCCCTTGGTTCAAATTTGCAGTTCCTGGCTAAATTGAGTTCTTTCCTCAATTCTGATGTATGCTTGGCTGTAACTTCTCAGGGAAAGCTCAGATCAACCAATCGATTTGATTTTCGACTTCTGCATCCCAGGTAGCATTCAGTATGTGTTTCTCGTTCGAATTTGAGCTCAGGATCCAAATTTGCAGTTCCTGGCTAAATTGAGTTGTTTCCTCAATTCTGATATATGCTTGGCTGTAACTTCTCAGGGAAAGCTCAGATCAACCAATCGACTTGTGTTTTGGTCTCTGCATTCCAGATAGCATCCAATATGTGTTTCCCGTTCGAATTTGAGCCCTTGGTTCAAATTTGCAGTTCCTGGCTAAATTGAGTTCTTTCCTCAATTCTGATATATGCTTGGCTGTAACTTCTCAGGGAAATCTCAGATCAACCAATCGACTTGTTTTTCGGCTTCTGCATCCCAGGTAGCATTCAGTATGTGTTTCTCGTTCGAATTTGAGCTCAGGATCCAAATTTGCAGTTCCTGGCTAAATTGAGTTGTTTCCTCAATTCTGATATATGCTTGGCTGTAACTTCTCAGGGAAAGCTCAGATCAACCAATCGACTTGTTTTTTGGTCTCTGCATTCCAGATAGCATCCAATATGTGTTTCCCGTTCGAATATGAGCCCTTGGTTCAAATTTGCAGTTCCTGGCTAAATTGAGTTCTTTCCTCCATTCTGATATATGCTTGGCTGTAACTACTCAGGGAAATCTCAGATCAACCAATTGACTTGTTTTTTTGTTTCTGCATTCCAGATAGCATTCAGTATGTGTTTCTCGTTCGAATTTGAGCTCAGGATCCAAATTTGCAGTTCCTGGCTAAATTGAGTTGTTTCCTCAATTCTGATATATGCTTGGCTGTAACTTCTCAGGGAAAGCTCAGATCAACCAATCGACTTGTGTTTTGGTCTCTGCATTCCAGATAGCATCCAATATGTGTTTCCCATTCGAATTTGAGCCCTTGGTTCAAATTTGCAGTTCCTGGCTAAATTGAGTTCTTTCCTCAATTCTGATGTATGCTTGGCTGTAACTTCTCAGGGAAAGCTCAGATCAACCAATCGACTTGATTTTCGACTTCTGCATTCCAGATAGCATTCAGTATGTGTTTCTCATTCGAATTTGAGCTCTGGATCCAAATTTGCAGTTCCTGGCTAAATTGAGTTGTTTCCTCAATTCTGATATATGCTTGGCTGTAACTTCTCAGGGAAATCTCAGATCAACCAATCGACTTGTTTTTCGGCTTCTGCATCCCAGGTAGCATTCAGTATGTGTTTCTCGTTCGAATTTGAGCTCAGGATCCAAATTTGCAGTTCCTGGCTAAATTGAGTTGTTTCCTCAATTCTGATATATGCTTGGCTGTAACTTCTCAGGGAAAGCTCTGATCAACCAATCGACTTGTTTTTTGGTCTCTGCATTCCAGATAGCATCCAATATGTGTTTCCCGTTCGAATATGAGCCCTTGGTTCAAATTTGCAGTTCCTGGCTAAATTGAGTTCTTTCCTCCATTCTGATATATGCTTGGCTGTAACTACTCAGGGAAATCTCAGATCAACCAATCGACTTGTTTTTTGGTTTCTGCATTCCAGATAGCATTCAGTATGTGTTTCTCGTTCGAATTTGAGCTCTGGATCCAAATTTGCAGTTCCTGGCTAAATTGAGTTCTTTCCTCAATTCTGATATATGCTTGGCTGTAACTTCTCAGGGAAAGCTCAGATCAACCAATCGACTTGTTTTTTGGTTTCTGCATTCCAGAGAGCATTCACTATGTGTTTCTCGTTCGAATTTGAGCTCTGGATCCAAATTTGCAGTTCCTGGCTAAATTGAGTTCTTTCCTCAATTCTGATATATGCTTGGCTGTAACTTCTCAGGGAAATCTCAGATCAACCAATCGACTTGTTTTTCGGCTTCTGCATCCCAGGTAGCATTCAGTATGTGTTTCCCGTTCGAATTTGAGCCCTTGGTTCAAATTTGCAGTTCCTGGCTAAATTGAGTTCTTTCCTCAATTCTGATATATGCTTGGCTGTAACTTCTCAGGGAAAGCTCAGATCAACCAATCGACTTGTTTTTCGACTTCTGCATTCCAGATAGCATTCAGTATGTGTTTCTCGTTCGAATTTGAGCTGTGGATCCAAATTTGCAGTTCCTGGCTAAATTGAGTTCTTACCTCAATTCTGATATATGCTTGGCTGTAACTTCTCAGGGAAAGCTCAGATCAACCAATCGACTTGTATTTTGGTCTCTGCATTCCAGATAGCATCCAATATGTGTTTCCCGTTCGAATTTGAGCCCTTGGTTCAAATTTGCAGTTCCTGGCTAAATTGAGTTCTTTCCTCAATTCTGATGTATGCTTGGCTGTAACTTCGCAGGGAAAGCTCAGATCAACCAATTGACTTGTTTTTTTGTTTCTGCATTCCAGATAGCATTCAGTATGTGTTTCTCGTTCGAATTTGAGCTCAGGATCCAAATTTGCAGTTCCTGGCTAAATTGAGTTGTTTCCTCAATTCTGATATATGCTTGGCTGTAACTTCTCAGGGAAAGCTCAGATCAACCAATCGACTTGTGTTTTGGTCTCTGCATTCCAGATAGCATCCAATATGTGTTTCCCATTCGAATTTGAGCCCTTGGTTCAAATTTGCAGTTCCTGGCTAAATTGAGTTCTTTCCTCAATTCTGATGTATGCTTGGCTGTAACTTCTCAGGGAAAGCTCAGATCAACCAATCGACTTGATTTTCGACTTCTGCATTCCAGATAGCATTCAGTATGTGTTTCTCATTCGAATTTGAGCTCTGGATCCAAATTTGCAGTTCCTGGCTAAATTGAGTTGTTTCCTCAATTCTGATATATGCTTGGCTGTAACTTCTCAGGGAAATCTCAGATCAACCAATCGACTTGTTTTTCGGCTTCTGCATCCCAGGTAGCATTCAGTATGTGTTTCTCGTTCGAATTTGAGCTCAGGATCCAAATTTGCAGTTCCTGGCTAAATTGAGTTGTTTCCTCAATTCTGATATATGCTTGGCTGTAACTTCTCAGGGAAAGCTCTGATCAACCAATCGACTTGTTTTTTGGTCTCTGCATTCCAGATAGCATCCAATATGTGTTTCCCGTTCGAATATGAGCCCTTGGTTCAAATTTGCAGTTCCTGGCTAAATTGAGTTCTTTCCTCCATTCTGATATATGCTTGGCTGTAACTACTCAGGGAAATCTCAGATCAACCAATCGACTTGTTTTTTGGTTTCTGCATTCCAGATAGCATTCAGTATGTGTTTCTCGTTCGAATTTGAGCTCTGGATCCAAATTTGCAGTTCCTGGCTAAATTGAGTTCTTTCCTCAATTCTGATATATGCTTGGCTGTAACTTCTCAGGGAAAGCTCAGATCAACCAATCGACTTGTTTTTTGGTTTCTGCATTCCAGAGAGCATTCACTATGTGTTTCTCGTTCGAATTTGAGCTCTGGATCCAAATTTGCAGTTCCTGGCTAAATTGAGTTCTTTCCTCAATTCTGATATATGCTTGGCTGTAACTTCTCAGGGAAATCTCAGATCAACCAATCGACTTGTTTTTCGGCTTCTGCATCCCAGGTAGCATTCAGTATGTGTTTCCCGTTCGAATTTGAGCCCTTGGTTCAAATTTGCAGTTCCTGGCTAAATTGAGTTCTTTCCTCAATTCTGATATATGCTTGGCTGTAACTTCTCAGGGAAAGCTCAGATCAACCAATCGACTTGTTTTTCGACTTCTGCATTCCAGATAGCATTCAGTATGTGTTTCTCGTTCGAATTTGAGCTGTGGATCCAAATTTGCAGTTCCTGGCTAAATTGAGTTCTTACCTCAATTCTGATATATGCTTGGCTGTAACTTCTCAGGGAAAGCTCAGATCAACCAATCGACTTGTATTTTGGTCTCTGCATTCCAGATAGCATCCAATATGTGTTTCCCGTTCGAATTTGAGCCCTTGGTTCAAATTTGCAGTTCCTGGCTAAATTGAGTTCTTTCCTCAATTCTGATGTATGCTTGGCTGTAACTTCGCAGGGAAAGCTCAGATCAACCAATCGACTTGATTTTCGACTTCTGCATCCCAGGTAGCATTCAGTATGTGTTTCTCGTTCGAATTTGAGCTCAGGATCCAAATTTGCAGTTCCTGGCTAAATTGAGTTGTTTCCTCAATTCTGATATATGCTTGGCTGTAACTTCTCAGGGAAATCTCAGATCAACCAATCGACTTGTTTTTCGGCTTCTGCATCCCAGGTAGCATTCAGTATGTGTTTCTCGTTCGAATTTGAGCTCAGGATCCAAATTTGCAGTTCCTGGCTAAATTGAGTTCTTTCCTCAATTATGATATATGCTTGGCTGTAACTTCTCAGGGAAAGCTCAGATCAACCAATCGACTTGTTTTTTGGTTTCTGCATTCCAGATAGCATTCACTATGTGTTTCTCGTTCGAATTTGAGCTCTGGATCCAAATTTGCAGTTCCTGGCTAAATTGAGTTCTTTCCTCAATTCTGATATATGCTTGGCTGTAACTTCTCAGGGAAATCTCAGATCAACCAATCGACTTGTTTTTTGGTTTCTGCATTCCAGATAGCATTCACTATGTGTTTCTCGTTCGAATTTGAGCCCTTGGTTCAAATTTGCAGTTCCTGGCTAAATTGAGTTCTTTCCTCAATTCTGATGTATGCTTGGCTGTAACTTCGCAGGGAAAGCTCAGATCAACCAATCGACTTGATTTTCGACTTCTGCATCCCAGGTAGCATTCAGTATGTGTTTCTCGTTCGAATTTGAGCTCAGGATCCAAATTTGCAGTTCCTGGCTAAATTGAGTTGTTTCCTCAATTCTGATATATGCTTGGCTGTAACTTCTCAGGGAAAGCTCAGATCAACCAATCGACTTGTGTTTTGGTCTCTGCATTCCAGATAGCATCCAATATGTGTTTCCCGTTCGAATTTGAGCCCTTGGTTCAAATTTGCAGTTCCTGGCTAAATTGAGGTCTTTCCTCAATTCTGATGTATGCTTGGCTGTAACTTCTCAGGGAAAGCTCAGATCAACCAATCGACATGATTTTCGACTTCTGCATTCCAGATAGCATTCAGTATGTGTTTCTCGTTCGAATTTGAGCTCTGGATCCAAATTTGCAGTTCCTGGCTAAATTGAGTTGTTTCCTCAATTCTGATATATGCTTGGCTGTAACTTCTCAGGGAAATCTCAGATCAACCAATCGACTTGTTTTTCGGCTTCTGCATCCCAGGTAGCATTCAGTATGTGTTTCTCGTTCGAATTTGAGCTCAGGATCCAAATTTGCAGTTCCTGGCTAAATTGAGTTGTTTCCTCAATTCTGATATATGCTTGGCTGTAACTTCTCAGGGAAATCTCAGATCAACCAATCGACTTGTTTTTCGGCTTCTGCATCCCAGGTAGCATTCAGTATGTGTTTCTCGTTCGAATTTGAGCTCAGGATCCAAATTTGCAGTTCCTGGCTAAATTGAGTTCTTTCCTCAATTATGATATATGCTTGGCTGTAACTTCTCAGGGAAAGCTCAGATCAACCAATCGACTTGTTTTTTGGTTTCTGCATTCCAGATAGCATTCACTATGTGTTTCTCGTTCGAATTTGAGCTCTGGATCCAAATTTGCAGTTCCTGGCTAAATTGAGTTCTTTCCTCAATTCTGATATATGCTTGGCTGTAACTTCTCAGGGAAATCTCAGATCAACCAATCGACTTGTTTTTTGGTTTCTGCATTCCAGATAGCATTCACTATGTGTTTCTCGTTCGAATTTGAGCTCTGGATCCAAATTTGCAGTTCCTGGCTAAATTGAGTTCTTTCCTCAATTCTGATATATGCTTGGCTGTAACTTCTCAGGGAAATCTCAGATCAACCAATCGACTTGTTTTTCGGCTTCTTCATCCCAGGTAGCATTCAGTATGTGTTTCTCGTTCGAATTTGAGCTCAGGATCCAAATTTGCAGTTCCTGGCTAAATTGAGTTGTTTCCTCAATTCTGATATATGCTTGGCTGTAACTTCTCAGGGAAAGCTCAGATCAACCAATCGACTTGTTTTTTGGTCTCTGCATTCCAGATAGCATCCAATATGTGTTTCCCGTTCGAATATGAGCCCTTGGTTCAAATTTGCAGTTCCTGGCTTAATTGAGTTCTTTCCTCCATTCTGATATATGCTTGGCTGCAACTACTCAGGGAAATCTCAGATCAACCAATCGACTTGTTTTTTGGTTTCTGCATTCCAGATAGCATTCAGTATGTGTTTCTCGTTCGAATTTGAGCTCTGGATCCAAATTTGCAGTTCCTGGCTAAATTGAGTTCTTTCCTCAATTCTGATATATGCTTGGCTGTAACTTCTCAGGGAAAGCTCAGATCAACCAATCGACTTGTTTTTTGGTTTCTGCATTCCAGAGAGCATTCACTATGTGTTTCTCGTTCGAATTTGAGCTCTGGATCCAAATTTGCAGTTCCTGGCTAAATTGAGTTCTTTCCTCAATTCTGATATATGCTTGGCTGTAACTTCTCAGGGAAATCTCAGATCAACCAATCGACTTGTTTTTCGGCTTCTGCACCCCAGGTAGCATTCAGTATGTGTTTCCCGTTCGAATTTGAGCCCTTGGTTCAAATTTGCAGTTCCTGGCTAAATTGAGTTCTTTCCTCAATTCTGATATATGCTTGGCTGTAACTTCTCAGGGAAAGCTCAGATCAACCAATCGACTTGTTTTTCGACTTCTGCATTCCAGATAGCATTCAGTATGTGTTTCTCGTTCGAATTTGAGCTGTGGATCCAAATTTGCAGTTCCTGGCTAAATTGAGTTCTTACCTCAATTCTGATATATGCTTGGCTGTAACTTCTCAGGGAAAGCTCAGATCAACCAATCGACTTGTGTTTTGGTCTCTGCATTCCAGATAGCATCCAATATGTGTTTCCCGTTCGAATTTGAGCCCTTGGTTCAAATTTGCAGTTCCTGGCTAAATTGAGTTCTTTCCTCAATTCTGATGTATGCTTGGCTGTAACTTCTCAGGGAAAGCTCAGATCAACCAATCGATTTGATTTTCGACTTCTGCATCCCAGGTAGCATTCAGTATGTGTTTCTCGTTCGAATTTGAGCTCAGGATCCAAATTTGCAGTTCCTGGCTAAATTGAGTTGTTTCCTCAATTCTGATATATGCTTGGCTGTAACTTCTCAGGGAAAGCTCAGATCAACCAATCGACTTGTTTTTTGGTCTCTGCATTCCAGATAGCATCCAATATGTGTTTCCCGTTCGAATATGAGCCCTTGGTTCAAATTTGCAGTTCCTGGCTAAATTGAGTTCTTTCCTCCATTCTGATATATGCTTGGCTGTAACTACTCAGGGAAATCTCAGATCAACCAATTGACTTGTTTTTTGGTTTCTGCATTCCAGATAGCATTCAGTATGTGTTTCTCGTTCGAATTTGAGCTCTGGATCCAAATTTGCAGTTCCTGGCTAAATTGAGTTCTTTCCTCAATTCTGATATATGCTTGGCTGTAACTTCTCAGGGAAATCTCAGATCAACCAATCGACTTGTTTTTCGGCTTCTGCATCCCAGGTAGCATTCAGTATGTGTTTCTCGTTCGAATTTGAGCTGTGGATCCAAATTTGCAGTTCCTGGCTAAATTGAGTTCTTACCTCAATTCTGATATATGCTTGGCTGTAACTTTTCAGGGAAAGCTCAGATCAACCAATCGACTTGTGTTTTGGTCTCTGCATTCCAGATAGCATCCAATATGTGTTTCCCGTTCGAATTTGAGCCCTTGGTTCAAATTTGCAGTTCCTGGCTAAATTGAGTTCTTTCCTCAATTCTGATGTATGCTTGGCTGTAACTTCTCAGGGAAAGCTCAGATCAACCAATCGACTTGATTTTCGACTTCTGCATTCCAGATAGCATTCAGTATGTGTTTCTCGTTCGAATTTGAGCTCAGGATCCAAATTTGCAGTTCCTGGCTAAATTGAGTTGTTTCCTCAATTCTGATATATGCTTGGCTGTAACTTCTCAGGGAAAGCTCAGATCAACCAATCGACTTGTTTTTTGGTCTCTGCATTCCAGATAGCATCCAATATGTGTTTCCCGTTCGAATATGAGCCCTTGGTTCAAATTTGCAGTTCCTGGCTAAATTGAGTTCTTTCCTCCATTCTGATATATGCTTGGCTGTAACTACTCAGGGAAATCTCAGATCAACCAATTGACTTGTTTTTTGGTTTCTGCATTCCAGATAGCATTCAGTATGTGTTTCTCGTTCGAATTTGAGCTGTGGATCCAAATTTGCAGTTCCTGGCTAAATTGAGTTCTTACCTCAATTCTGATATATGCTTGGCTGTAACTTCTCAGGGAAAGCTCAGATCAACCAATCGACTTGTGTTTTGGTCTCTGCATTCCAGATAGCATCCAATATGTGTTTCCCGTTCGAATTTGAGCCCTTGGTTCAAATTTGCAGTTCCTGGCTAAATTGAGTTCTTTCCTCAATTCTGATGTATGCTTGGCTGTAACTTCTCAGGGAAAGCTCAGATCAACCAATCGACTTGATTTTCGACTTCTGCATCCCAGGTAGCATTCAGTATGTGTTTCTCGTTCGAATTTGAGCTCAGAATCCAAATTTGCAGTTCCTGGCTAAATTGAGTTGTTTCCTCAATTCTGATATATGCTTGGCTGTAACTTCTCAGGGAAAGCTCAGATCAACCAATCGACTTGTGTTTTGGTCTCTGCATTCCAGATAGCATCCAATATGTGTTTCCCGTTCGAATTTGAGCCCTTGGTTCAAATTTGCAGTTCCTGGCTAAATTGAGTTCTTTCCTCAATTCTGATGTATGCTTGGCTGTAACTTCTCAGGGAAAGCTCAGATCAACCAATCGACTTGATTTTCGACTTCTGCATTCCAGATAGCATTCAGTATGTGTTTCTCGTTCGAATTTGAGCTCGGGATCCAAATTTGCAGTTCCTGGCTAAATTGAGTTGTTTCCTCAATTCTGATATATGCTTGGCTGTAACTTCTCAGGGAAAGCTCTGATCAACCAATCGACTTGTTTTTTGGTCTCTGCATTCCAGATAGCATCCAATATGTGTTTCCCATTCGAATATGAGCCCTTGGTTCAAATTTGCAGTTCCTGGCTAAATTGAGTTCTTTCCTCCATTCTGATATATGCTTGGCTGTAACTACTCAGGGAAATCTCAGATCAACCAATCGACTTGTTTTTTGGTTTCTGCATTCCAGATAGCATTCAGTATGTGTTTCTCGTTCGAATTTGAGCTCTGGATCCAAATTTGCAGTTCCTGGCTAAATTGAGTTCTTTCCTCAATTATGATATATGCTTGGCTGTAACTTCTCAGGGAAAGCTCAGATCAACCAATCGACTTGTTTTTTGGTTTCTGCATTCCAGATAGCATTCACTATGTGTTTCTCGTTCGAATTTGAGCTCTGGATCCAAATTTGCAGTTCCTGGCTAAATTGAGTTCTTTCCTCAATTCTGATATATGCTTGGCTGTAACTTCTCAGGGAAATCTCAGATCAACCAATCGACTTGTTTTTCGGCTTCTGCATCCCAGGTAGCATTCAGTATGTGTTTCTCGTTCGAATTTGAGCTCAGGATCCAAATTTGCAGTTCCTGGCTAAATTGAGTTCTTTCCTCAATTCTGATATATGCTTGGCTGTAACTTCTCAGGGAAAGCTCAGATCAACCAATCGACTTGTTTTTTGGTTTCTGCATTCCAGATAGCATTCACTATGTGTTTCTCGTTCGAATTTGAGCTCTGGATCCAAATTTGCAGTTCCTGGCTAAATTGAGTTCTTTCCTCAATTCTGATATATGCTTGGCTGTAACTTCTCAGGGAAATCTCAGATCAACCAATCGACTTGTTTTTCGGCTTCTTCATCCCAGGTAGCATTCAGTATGTGTTTCTCGTTCGAATTTGACCTCAGGATCCAAATTTGCAGTTCCTGGCTAAATTGAGTTCTTTCCTCAATTCTGATATATGCTTGGCTGTAACTTCTCAGGGAAAGCTCAGATCAACCAATCGACTTGTTTTTTGGTTTCTGCATTCCAGATAGCATTCACTATGTGTTTCTCGTTCGAATTTGAGCTCTGGATCCAAATTTGCAGTTCCTGGCTAAATTGAGTTGTTTCCTCAATTCTGATATATGCTTGGCTGTAACTTCTCAGGGAAAGCTCAGATCAACCAATCGACTTGTTTTTTGGTCTCTGCATTCCAGATAGCATCCAATATGTGTTTCCCGTTCGAATATGAGCCCTTGGTTCAAATTTGCAGTTCCTGGCTTAATTGAGTTCTTTCCTCCATTCTGATATATGCTTGGCTGTAACTACTCAGGGAAATCTCAGATCAACCAATCGACTTGTTTTTTGGTTTCTGCATTCCAGATAGCATTCAGTATGTGTTTCTCGTTCGAATTTGAGCTCTGGATCCAAATTTGCAGTTCCTGGCTAAATTGAGTTCTTTCCTCAATTCTGATATATGCTTGGCTGTAACTTCTCAGGGAAAGCTCAGATCAACCAATCGACTTGTTTTTTGGTTTTTGCATTCCAGAGAGCATTCACTATGTGTTTCTCGTTCGAATTTGAGCTCTGGATCCAAATTTGCAGTTCCTGGCTAAATTGAGTTCTTTCCTCAATTCTGATATATGCTTGGCTGTAACTTCTCAGGGAAATCTCAGATCAACCAATCGACTTGTTTTTCGGCTTCTGCATCCCAGGTAGCATTCAGTATGTGTTTCCCGTTCGAATTTGAGCCCTTGGTTCAAATTTGCAGTTCCTGGCTAAATTGAGTTCTTTCCTCAATTCTGATATATGCTTGGCTGTAACTTCTCAGGGAAAGCTCAGATCAACCAATCGACTTGTTTTTCGACTTCTGCATTCCAGATAGCATTCAGTATGTGTTTCTCGTTCGAATTTGAGCTGTGGATCCAAATTTGCAGTTCCTGGCTAAATTGAGTTCTTACCTCAATTCTGATATATGCTTGGCTGTAACTTCTCAGGGAAAGCTCAGATCAACCAATCGACTTGTGTTTTGGTCTCTGCATTCCAGATAGCATCCAATATGTGTTTCCCGTTCGAATATGAGCCCTTGGTTCAAATTTGCAGTTCCTGGCTTAATTGAGTTCTTTCCTCCATTCTGATATATGCTTGGCTGTAACTACTCAGGGAAATCTCAGATCAACCAATCGACTTGTTTTTTGGTTTCTGCATTCCAGATAGCATTCAGTATGTGTTTCTCGTTCGAATTTGAGCTCTGGATCCAAATTTGCAGTTCCTGGCTAAATTGAGTTCTTTCCTCAATTCTGATATATGCTTGGCTGTAACTTCTCAGGGAAATCTCAGATCAACCAATCGACTTGTTTTTCGGCTTCTGCATCCCAGGTAGCATTCAGTATGTGTTTCTCGTTCGAATTTGAGCTCAGGATCCAAATTTGCAGTTCCTGGCTAAATTGAATTGTTTCCTCAATTCTGATATATGCTTGGCTGTAACTTCTCAGGGAAAGCTCAGATCAACCAATCGACTTGTTTTTTGGTCTCTGCATTCCAGATAGCATCCAATATGTGTTTCCCGTTCGAATATGAGCCCTTGGTTCAAATTTGCAGTTCCTGGCTAAATTGAGTTCTTTCCTCCATTCTGATATATGCTTGGCTGTAACTAGTCAGGGAAATCTCAGATCAACCAATCGACTTGTTTTTTGGTTTCTGCATTCCAGATAGCATCCAATATGTGTTTCCCGTTCGAATTTGAGCTCTGGATCCAAATTTGCAGTTCCTGGCTAAATTGAGTTCTTTCCTCAATTCTGATATATGCTTGGCTGTAACTAGTCAGGGAAATCTCAGATCAACCAATCGACTTGTTTTTTGGTTTCTGCATTCCAGATAGCATTCAGTATGTGTTTCTCGTTCGAATTTGAGCTCTGGATCCAAATTTGCAGTTCCTGGCTAAATTGAGTTCTTTCCTCAATTCTGATATATGCTTGGCTGTAACTTCTCAGGGAAAGCTCAGATCAACCAATCGACTTGTTTTTTGGTTTCTGCATTCCAGAGAGCATTCACTATGTGTTTCTCGTTCGAATTTGAGCTCTGGATCCAAATTTGCAGTTCCTGGCTAAATTGAGTTCTTTCCTCAATTCTGATATATGCTTGGCTGTAACTTCTCAGGGAAATCTCAGATCAACCAATCGACTTGTTTTTCGGCTTCTGCATCCCAGGTAGCATTCAGTATGTGTTTCCCGTTCGAATTTGAGCCCTTGGTTCAAATTTGCAGTTCCTGGCTAAATTGAGTTCTTTCCTCAATTCTGATATATGCTTGGCTGTAACTTCTCAGGGAAAGCTCAGATCAACCAATCGACTTGTTTTTCGACTTCTGCATTCCAGGTAGCATTCAGTATGTGTTTCTCGTTCGAATTTGACCTCAGGATCCAAATTTGCAGTTCCTGGCTAAATTGAGTTCTTTCCTCAATTCTGATATATGCTTGGCTGTAACTTCTCAGGGAAAGCTCAGATCAACCAATCGACTTGTTTTTTGGTTTCTGCATTCCAGATAGCATTCACTATGTGTTTCTCGTTCGAATTTGAGCTCTGGATCCAAATTTGCAGTTCCTGGCTAAATTGAGTTGTTTCCTCAATTCTGATATATGCTTGGCTGTAACTTCTCAGGGAAAGCTCAGATCAACCAATCGACTTGTTTTTTGGTCTCTGCATTCCAGATAGCATCCAATATGTGTTTCCCGTTCGAATATGAGCCCTTGGTTCAAATTTGCAGTTCCTGGCTTAATTGAGTTCTTTCCTCCATTCTGATATATGCTTGGCTGTAACTACTCAGGGAAATCTCAGATCAACCAATCGACTTGTTTTTTGGTTTCTGCATTCCAGATAGCATTCAGTATGTGTTTCTCGTTCGAATTTGAGCTCTGGATCCAAATTTGCAGTTCCTGGCTAAATTGAGTTCTTTCCTCAATTCTGATATATGCTTGGCTGTAACTTCTCAGGGAAAGCTCAGATCAACCAATCGACTTGTTTTTTGGTTTCTGCATTCCAGAGAGCATTCACTATGTGTTTCTCGTTCGAATTTGAGCTCTGGATCCAAATTTGCAGTTCCTGGCTAAATTGAGTTCTTTCCTCAATTCTGATATATGCTTGGCTGTAACTTCTCAGGGAAATCTCAGATCAACCAATCGACTTGTTTTTCGGCTTCTGCATCCCAGGTAGCATTCAGTATGTGTTTCCCGTTCGAATTTGAGCCCTTGGTTCAAATTTGCAGTTCCTGGCTAAATTGAGTTCTTTCCTCAATTCTGATATATGCTTGGCTGTAACTTCTCAGGGAAAGCTCAGATCAACCAATCGACTTGTTTTTCGACTTCTGCATTCCAGATAGCATTCAGTATGTGTTTCTCGTTCGAATTTGAGCTGTGGATCCAAATTTGCAGTTCCTGGCTAAATTGAGTTCTTACCTCAATTCTGATATATGCTTGGCTGTAACTTCTCAGGGAAAGCTCAGATCAACCAATCGACTTGTGTTTTGGTCTCTGCATTCCAGATAGCATCCAATATGTGTTTCCCGTTCGAATATGAGCCCTTGGTTCAAATTTGCAGTTCCTGGCTTAATTGAGTTCTTTCCTCCATTCTGATATATGCTTGGCTGTAACTACTCAGGGAAATCTCAGATCAACCAATCGACTTGTTTTTTGGTTTCTGCATTCCAGATAGCATTCAGTATGTGTTTCTCGTTCGAATTTGAGCTCTGGATCCAAATTTGCAGTTCCTGGCTAAATTGAGTTCTTTCCTCAATTCTGATATATGCTTGGCTGTAACTTCTCAGGGAAATCTCAGATCAACCAATCGACTTGTTTTTCGGCTTCTGCATCCCAGGTAGCATTCAGTATGTGTTTCTCGTTCGAATTTGAGCTCAGGATCCAAATTTGCAGTTCCTGGCTAAATTGAATTGTTTCCTCAATTCTGATATATGCTTGGCTGTAACTTCTCAGGGAAAGCTCAGATCAACCAATCGACTTGTTTTTTGGTCTCTGCATTCCAGATAGCATCCAATATGTGTTTCCCGTTCGAATATGAGCCCTTGGTTCAAATTTGCAGTTCCTGGCTAAATTGAGTTCTTTCCTCCATTCTGATATATGCTTGGCTGTAACTAGTCAGGGAAATCTCAGATCAACCAATCGACTTGTTTTTTGGTTTCTGCATTCCAGATAGCATCCAATATGTGTTTCCCGTTCGAATTTGAGCTCTGGATCCAAATTTGCAGTTCCTGGCTAAATTGAGTTGTTTCCTCAATTCTGATATATGCTTGGCTGTAACTTCTCAGGGAAAGCTCAGATCAACCAATCGACTTGTTTTTTGGTCTCTGCATTCCAGATAGCATCCAATATGTGTTTCCCGTTCGAATATGAGCCCTTGGTTCAAATTTGCAGTTCCTGGCTTAATTGAGTTCTTTCCTCCATTCTGATATATGCTTGGCTGTAACTACTCAGGGAAATCTCAGATCAACCAATCGACTTGTTTTTTGGTTTCTGCATTCCAGATAGCATTCAGTATGTGTTTCTCGTTCGAATTTGAGCTCTGGATCCAAATTTGCAGTTCCTGGCTAAATTGAGTTCTTTCCTCAATTCTGATATATGCTTGGCTGTAACTTCTCAGGGAAAGCTCAGATCAACCAATCGACTTGTTTTTTGGTTTCTGCATTCCAGAGAGCATTCACTATGTGTTTCTCGTTCGAATTTGAGCTCTGGATCCAAATTTGCAGTTCCTGGCTAAATTGAGTTCTTTCCTCAATTCTGATATATGCTTGGCTGTAACTTCTCAGGGAAATCTCAGATCAACCAATCGACTTGTTTTTCGGCTTCTGCATCCCAGGTAGCATTCAGTATGTGTTTCCCGTTCGAATTTGAGCCCTTGGTTCAAATTTGCAGTTCCTGGCTAAATTGAGTTCTTTCCTCAATTCTGATATATGCTTGGCTGTAACTTCTCAGGGAAAGCTCAGATCAACCAATCGACTTGTTTTTCGACTTCTGCATTCCAGATAGCATTCAGTATGTGTTTCTCGTTCGAATTTGAGCTGTGGATCCAAATTTGCAGTTCCTGGCTAAATTGAGTTCTTACCTCAATTCTGATATATGCTTGGCTGTAACTTCTCAGGGAAAGCTCAGATCAACCAATCGACTTGTGTTTTGGTCTCTGCATTCCAGATAGCATCCAATATGTGTTTCCCGTTCGAATATGAGCCCTTGGTTCAAATTTGCAGTTCCTGGCTTAATTGAGTTCTTTCCTCCATTCTGATATATGCTTGGCTGTAACTACTCAGGGAAATCTCAGATCAACCAATCGACTTGTTTTTTGGTTTCTGCATTCCAGATAGCATTCAGTATGTGTTTCTCGTTCGAATTTGAGCTCTGGATCCAAATTTGCAGTTCCTGGCTAAATTGAGTTCTTTCCTCAATTCTGATATATGCTTGGCTGTAACTTCTCAGGGAAATCTCAGATCAACCAATCGACTTGTTTTTCGGCTTCTGCATCCCAGGTAGCATTCAGTATGTGTTTCTCGTTCGAATTTGAGCTCAGGATCCAAATTTGCAGTTCCTGGCTAAATTGAATTGTTTCCTCAATTCTGATATATGCTTGGCTGTAACTTCTCAGGGAAAGCTCAGATCAACCAATCGACTTGTTTTTTGGTCTCTGCATTCCAGATAGCATCCAATATGTGTTTCCCGTTCGAATATGAGCCCTTGGTTCAAATTTGCAGTTCCTGGCTAAATTGAGTTCTTTCCTCCATTCTGATATATGCTTGGCTGTAACTAGTCAGGGAAATCTCAGATCAACCAATCGACTTGTTTTTTGGTTTCTGCATTCCAGATAGCATCCAATATGTGTTTCCCGTTCGAATTTGAGCTCTGGATCCAAATTTGCAGTTCCTGGCTAAATTGAGTTCTTTCCTCAATTCTGATGTATGCTTGGCTGTAACTTCTCAGGGAAAGCTCAGATCAACCAATCGACTTGATTTTCGACTTCTGCATCCCAGGTAGCATTCAGTATGTGTTTCTCGTTCGAATTTGAGCTCTGGATCCAAATGTGCAGTTCCTGGCTAAATTGAGTTCTTTCCTCAATTCTGATATATGCTTGGCTGTAACTTCTCAGGGAAATCTCAGATCAACCAATCGACTTGTTTTTCGGCTTCTTCATCCCAGGTAGCATTCAGTATGTGTTTCTCGTTCGAATTTGAGCTCAGGATCCAAATTTGCAGTTCCTGGCTAAATTGAGTTGTTTCCTCAATTCTGATATATGCTTGGCTGTAACTTCTCAGGGAAAGCTCAGATCAACCAATCGACTTGTTTTTTGGTCTCTGCATTCCAGATAGCATCCAATATGTGTTTCCCGTTCGAATATGAGCCCTTGGTTCAAATTTGCAGTTCCTGGCTTAATTGAGTTCTTTCCTCCATTCTGATATATGCTTGGCTGTAACTACTCAGGGAAATCTCAGATCAACCAATCGACTTGTTTTTTGGTTTCTGCATTCCAGATAGCATTCAGTATGTGTTTCTCGTTCGAATTTGAGCTCTGGATCCAAATTTGCAGTTCCTGGCTAAATTGAGTTCTTTCCTCAATTCTGATATATGCTTGGCTGTAACTTCTCAGGGAAAGCTCAGATCAACCAATCGACTTGTTTTTTGGTTTCTGCATTCCAGAGAGCATTCACTATGTGTTTCTCGTTCGAATTTGAGCTCTGGATCCAAATTTGCAGTTCCTGGCTAAATTGAGTTCTTTCCTCAATTCTGATATATGCTTGGCTGTAACTTCTCAGGGAAATCTCAGATCAACCAATCGACTTGTTTTTCGGCTTCTGCATCCCAGGTAGCATTCAGTATGTGTTTCCCGTTCGAATTTGAGCCCTTGGTTCAAATTTGCAGTTCCTGGCTAAATTGAGTTCTTTCCTCAATTCTGATATATGCTTGGCTGTAACTTCTCAGGGAAAGCTCAGATCAACCAATCGACTTGTTTTTCGACTTCTGCATTCCAGATAGCATTCAGTATGTGTTTCTCGTTCGAATTTGAGCTGTGGATCCAAATTTGCAGTTCCTGGCTAAATTGAGTTCTTACCTCAATTCTGATATATGCTTGGCTGTAACTTCTCAGGGAAAGCTCAGATCAACCAATCGACTTGTGTTTTGGTCTCTGCATTCCAGATAGCATCCAATATGTGTTTCCCGTTCGAATTTGAGCCCTTGGTTCAAATTTGCAGTTCCTGGCTAAATTGAGTTCTTTCCTCAATTCTGATGTATGCTTGGCTGTAACTTCTCAGGGAAAGCTCAGATCAACCAATCGACTTGATTTTCGACTTCTGCATCCCAGGTAGCATTCAGTATGTGTTTCTCGTTCGAATTTGAGCTCAGGATCCAAATTTGCAGTTCCTGGCTAAATTGAGTTGTTTCCTCAATTCTGATATATGCTTGGCTGTAACTTCTCAGGGAAAGCTCAGATCAACCAATCGACTTGTGTTTTGGTCTCTGCATTCCAGATAGCATCCAATATGTGTTTCCCATTCGAATTTGAGCCCTTGGTTCAAATTTGCAGTTCCTGGCTAAATTGAGTTCTTTCCTCAATTCTGATGTATGCTTGGCTGTAACTTCTCAGGGAAAGCTCAGATCAACCAATCGACTTGATTTTCGACTTCTGCATCCCAGGTAGCATTCAGTATGTGTTTCTCGTTCGAATTTGAGCTCAGGATCCAAATTTGCAGTTCCTGGCTAAATTGAGTTGTTTCCTCAATTCTGATATATGCTTGGCTGTAACTTCTCAGGGAAAGCTCTGATCAACCAATCGACTTGTTTTTTGGTCTCTGCATTCCAGATAGCATCCAATATGTGTTTCCCGTTCGAATATGAGCCCTTGGTTCAAATTTGCAGTTCCTGGCTAAATTGAGTTCTTTCCTCCATTCTGATATATGCTTGGCTGTAACTACTCAGGGAAATCTCAGATCAACCAATCGACTTGTTTTTTGGTTTCTGCATTCCAGATAGCATTCAGTATGTGTTTCTCGTTCGAATTTGAGCTCTGGATCCAAATTTGCAGTTCCTGGCTAAATTGAGTTCTTTCCTCAATTCTGATATATGCTTGGCTGTAACTTCTCAGGGAAATCTCAGATCAACCAATCGACTTGTTTTTCGGCTTCTGCATCCCAGGTAGCATTCAGTATGTGTTTCCCGTTCGAATTTGAGCCCTTGGTTCAAATTTGCAGTTCCTGGCTAAATTGAGTTCTTTCCTCAATTCTGATATATGCTTGGCTGTAACTTCTCAGGGAACGCTCAGATCAACCAATCGACTTGTTTTTCGACTTCTGCATTCCAGATAGCATTCAGTATGTGTTTCTCGTTCGAATTTGAGCTGTGGATCCAAATTTGCAGTTCCTGGCTAAATTGAGTTCTTACCTCAATTCTGATATATGCTTGGCTGTAACTTCTCAGGGAAATCTCAGATCAACCAATCGACTTGTTTTTTGGTTTCTGCATTCCAGATAGCATTCAGTATGTGTTTCTCGTTCGAATTTGAGCTCTGGAT
The DNA here is from genome assembly GCA_039707465.1 of Rhabdophis nuchalis. Taxonomy (NCBI): domain Eukaryota; kingdom Metazoa; phylum Chordata; class Lepidosauria; order Squamata; family Natricidae; genus Rhabdophis; species Rhabdophis nuchalis. Next base: position 17,917,451 of record CM077653.1, read on the forward strand.
CCAAATTTGCAGTTCCTGGCTAAATTGAGTTCTTTCCTCAATTCTGATATATGCTTGGCTGTAACTTCTCAGGGAAATCTCAGATCAACCAATCGACTTGTTTTTCGGCTTCTGCATCCCAGGTAGCATTCAGTATGTGTTTCTCGTTCGAATTTGAGCTCAGGATCCAAATTTGCAGTTCCTGGCTAAATTGAATTGTTTCCTCAATTCTGATATATGCTTGGCTGTAACTTCTCAGGGAAAGCTCAGATCAACCAATCGACTTGTTTTTTGGTCTCTGCATTCCAGATAGCATCCAATATGTGTTTCCCGTTCGAATATGAGCCCTTGGTTCAAATTTGCAGTTCCTGGCTAAATTGAGTTCTTTCCTCCATTCTGATATATGCTTGGCTGTAACTAGTCAGGAAAATCTCAGATCAACCAATCGACTTGTTTTTTGGTTTCTGCATTCCAGATAGCATCCAATATGTGTTTCCCGTTCGAATTTGAGCTCTGGATCCAAATTTGCAGTTCCTGGCTAAATTGAGTTGTTTCCTCAATTCTGATATATGCTTGGCTGTAACTTCTCAGGGAAAGCTCAGATCAACCAATCGACTTGTTTTTTGGTCTCTGCATTCCAGATAGCATCCAATATGTGTTTCCCGTTCGAATATGAGCCCTTGGTTCAAATTTGCAGTTCCTGGCTTAATTGAGTTCTTTCCTCCATTCTGATATATGCTTGGCTGTAACTACTCAGGGAAATCTCAGATCAACCAATCGACTTGTTTTTTGGTTTCTGCATTCCAGATAGCATTCAGTATGTGTTTCTCGTTCGAATTTGAGCTCTGGATCCAAATTTGCAGTTCCTGGCTAAATTGAGTTCTTTCCTCAATTCTGATATATGCTTGGCTGTAACTTCTCAGGGAAAGCTCAGATCAACCAATCGACTTGTTTTTTGGTTTCTGCATTCCAGAGAGCATTCACTATGTGTTTCTCGTTCGAATTTGAGCTCTGGATCCAAATTTGCAGTTCCTGGCTAAATTGAGTTCTTTCCTCAATTCTGATATATGCTTGGCTGTAACTTCTCAGGGAAATCTCAGATCAACCAATCGACTTGTTTTTCGGCTTCTGCATCCCAGGTAGCATTCAGTATGTGTTTCCCGTTCGAATTTGAGCCCTTGGTTCAAATTTGCAGTTCCTGGCTAAATTGAGTTCTTTCCTCAATTCTGATATATGCTTGGCTGTAACTTCTCAGGGAAAGCTCAGATCAACCAATCGACTTGTTTTTCGACTTCTGCATTCCAGATAGCATTCAGTATGTGTTTCTCGTTCGAATTTGAGCTGTGGATCCAAATTTGCAGTTCCTGGCTAAATTGAGTTCTTACCTCAATTCTGATATATGCTTGGCTGTAACTTCTCAGGGAAAGCTCAGATCAACCAATCGACTTGTGTTTTGGTCTCTGCATTCCAGATAGCATCCAATATGTGTTTCCCGTTCGAATATGAGCCCTTGGTTCAAATTTGCAGTTCCTGGCTTAATTGAGTTCTTTCCTCCATTCTGATATATGCTTGGCTGTAACTACTCAGGGAAATCTCAGATCAACCAATCGACTTGTTTTTTGGTTTCTGCATTCCAGATAGCATTCAGTATGTGTTTCTCGTTCGAATTTGAGCTCTGGATCCAAATTTGCAGTTCCTGGCTAAATTGAGTTCTTTCCTCAATTCTGATATATGCTTGGCTGTAACTTCTCAGGGAAATCTCAGATCAACCAATCGACTTGTTTTTCGGCTTCTGCATCCCAGGTAGCATTCAGTATGTGTTTCTCGTTCGAATTTGAGCTCAGGATCCAAATTTGCAGTTCCTGGCTAAATTGAATTGTTTCCTCAATTCTGATATATGCTTGGCTGTAACTTCTCAGGGAAAGCTCAGATCAACCAATCGACTTGTTTTTTGGTCTCTGCATTCCAGATAGCATCCAATATGTGTTTCCCGTTCGAATATGAGCCCTTGGTTCAAATTTGCAGTTCCTGGCTAAATTGAGTTCTTTCCTCCATTCTGATATATGCTTGGCTGTAACTAGTCAGGGAAATCTCAGATCAACCAATCGACTTGTTTTTTGGTTTCTGCATTCCAGATAGCATCCAATATGTGTTTCCCGTTCGAATTTGAGCTCTGGATCCAAATTTGCAGTTCCTGGCTAAATTGAGTTCTTTCCTCAATTCTGATGTATGCTTGGCTGTAACTTCTCAGGGAAAGCTCAGATCAACCAATCGACTTGATTTTCGACTTCTGCATCCCAGGTAGCATTCAGTATGTGTTTCTCGTTCGAATTTGAGCTCTGGATCCAAATGTGCAGTTCCTGGCTAAATTGAGTTCTTTCCTCAATTCTGATATATGCTTGGCTGTAACTTCTCAGGGAAATCTCAGATCAACCAATCGACTTGTTTTTCGGCTTCTTCATCCCAGGTAGCATTCAGTATGTGTTTCTCGTTCGAATTTGAGCTCAGGATCCAAATTTGCAGTTCCTGGCTAAATTGAGTTGTTTCCTCAATTCTGATATATGCTTGGCTGTAACTTCTCAGGGAAAGCTCAGATCAACCAATCGACTTGTTTTTTGGTCTCTGCATTCCAGATAGCATCCAATATGTGTTTCCCGTTCGAATATGAGCCCTTGGTTCAAATTTGCAGTTCCTGGCTTAATTGAGTTCTTTCCTCCATTCTGATATATGCTTGGCTGTAACTACTCAGGGAAATCTCAGATCAACCAATCGACTTGTTTTTTGGTTTCTGCATTCCAGATAGCATTCAGTATGTTTTTCTCGTTCGAATTTGAGCTCTGGATCCAAATTTGCAGTTCCTGGCTAAATTGAGTTCTTTCCTCAATTCTGATATATGCTTGGCTGTAACTTCTCAGGGAAAGCTCAGATCAACCAATCGACTTGTTTTTTGGTTTCTGCATTCCAGAGAGCATTCACTATGTGTTTCTCGTTCGAATTTGAGCTCTGGATCCAAATTTGCAGTTCCTGGCTAAATTGAGTTCTTTCCTCAATTCTGATATATGCTTGGCTGTAACTTCTCAGGGAAATCTCAGATCAACCAATCGACTTGTTTTTCGGCTTCTGCATCCCAGGTAGCATTCAGTATGTGTTTCCCGTTCGAATTTGAGCCCTTGGTTCAAATTTGCAGTTCCTGGCTAAATTGAGTTCTTTCCTCAATTCTGATATATGCTTGGCTGTAACTTCTCAGGGAAAGCTCAGATCAACCAATCGACTTGTTTTTCGACTTCTGCATTCCAGATAGCATTCAGTATGTGTTTCTCGTTCGAATTTGAGCTGTGGATCCAAATTTGCAGTTCCTGGCTAAATTGAGTTCTTACCTCAATTCTGATATATGCTTGGCTGTAACTTCTCAGGGAAAGCTCAGATCAACCAATCGACTTGTGTTTTGGTCTCTGCATTCCAGATAGCATCCAATATGTGTTTCCCGTTCGAATTTGAGCCCTTGGTTCAAATTTGCAGTTCCTGGCTAAATTGAGTTCTTTCCTCAATTCTGATGTATGCTTGGCTGTAACTTCTCAGGGAAAGCTCAGATCAACCAATCGACTTGATTTTCGACTTCTGCATCCCAGGTAGCATTCAGTATGTGTTTCTCGTTCGAATTTGAGCTCAGGATCCAAATTTGCAGTTCCTGGCTAAATTGAGTTGTTTCCTCAATTCTGATATATGCTTGGCTGTAACTTCTCAGGGAAAGCTCAGATCAACCAATCGACTTGTGTTTTGGTCTCTGCATTCCAGATAGCATCCAATATGTGTTTCCCATTCGAATTTGAGCCCTTGGTTCAAATTTGCAGTTCCTGGCTAAATTGAGTTCTTTCCTCAATTCTGATGTATGCTTGGCTGTAACTTCTCAGGGAAAGCTCAGATCAACCAATCGACTTGATTTTCGACTTCTGCATCCCAGGTAGCATTCAGTATGTGTTTCTCGTTCGAATTTGAGCTCAGGATCCAAATTTGCAGTTCCTGGCTAAATTGAGTTGTTTCCTCAATTCTGATATATGCTTGGCTGTAACTTCTCAGGGAAAGCTCTGATCAACCAATCGACTTGTTTTTTGGTCTCTGCATTCCAGATAGCATCCAATATGTGTTTCCCGTTCGAATATGAGCCCTTGGTTCAAATTTGCAGTTCCTGGCTAAATTGAGTTCTTTCCTCCATTCTGATATATGCTTGGCTGTAACTACTCAGGGAAATCTCAGATCAACCAATCGACTTGTTTTTTGGTTTCTGCATTCCAGATAGCATTCAGTATGTGTTTCTCGTTCGAATTTGAGCTCTGGATCCAAATTTGCAGTTCCTGGCTAAATTGAGTTCTTTCCTCAATTCTGATATATGCTTGGCTGTAACTTCTCAGGGAAATCTCAGATCAACCAATCGACTTGTTTTTCGGCTTCTGCATCCCAGGTAGCATTCAGTATGTGTTTCCCGTTCGAATTTGAGCCCTTGGTTCAAATTTGCAGTTCCTGGCTAAATTGAGTTCTTTCCTCAATTCTGATATATGCTTGGCTGTAACTTCTCAGGGAACGCTCAGATCAACCAATCGACTTGTTTTTCGACTTCTGCATTCCAGATAGCATTCAGTATGTGTTTCTCGTTCGAATTTGAGCTGTGGATCCAAATTTGCAGTTCCTGGCTAAATTGAGTTCTTACCTCAATTCTGATATATGCTTGGCTGTAACTTCTCAGGGAAAGCTCAGATCAACCAATCGACTTGTGTTTTGGTCTCTGCATTCCAGATAGCATCCAATATGTGTTTCCCATTCGAATTTGAGCCCTTGGTTCAAATTTGCAGTTCCTGGCTAAATTGAGTTCTTTCCTCAATTCTGATGTATGCTTGGCTGTAACTTCGCAGGGAAAGCTCAGATCAACCAATCGACTTGATTTTCGACTTCTGCATCCCAGGTAGCATTCAGTATGTGTTTCTCGTTCGAATTTGAGCTCAGGATCCAAATTTGCAGTTCCTGGCTAAATTGAGTTGTTTCCTCAATTCTGATATATGCTTGGCTGTAACTTCTCAGGGAAAGCTCAGATCAACCAATCGACTTGTGTTTTGGTCTCTGCATTCCAGATAGCATCCAATATGTGTTTCCCGTTCGAATTTGAGCCCTTGGTTCAAATTTGCAGTTCCTGGCTAAATTGAGTTCTTTCCTCAATTCTGATGTATGCTTGGCTGTAACTTCGCAGGGAAAGCTCAGATCAACCAATCGACTTGATTTTCGACTTCTGCATCCCAGGTAGCATTCAGTATGTGTTTCTCGTTCGAATTTGAGCTCAGGATCCAAATTTGCAGTTCCTGGCTAAATTGAGTTGTTTCCTCAATTCTGATATATGCTTGGCTGTAACTTCTCAGGGAAAGCTCAGATCAACCAATCGACTTGTGTTTTGGTCTCTGCATTCCAGATAGCATCCAATATGTGTTTCCCGTTCGAATTTGAGCCCTTGGTTCAAATTTGCAGTTCCTGGCTAAATTGAGTTCTTTCCTCAATTCTGATGTATGCTTGGCTGTAACTTCTCAGGGAAAGCTCAGATCAACCAATCGACTTGATTTTCGACTTCTGCATCCCAGGTAGCATTCAGTATGTGTTTCTCGTTCGAATTTGAGCTCAGGATCCAAATTTGCAGTTCCTGGCTAAATTGAGTTGTTTCCTCAATTCTGATATATGCTTGGCTGTAACTTCTCAGGGAAAGCTCAGATCAACCAATCGACTTGTGTTTTGGTCTCTGCATTCCAGATAGCATCCAATATGTGTTTCCCGTTCGAATTTGAGCCCTTGGTTCAAATTTGCAGTTCCTGGCTAAATTGAGTTCTTTCCTCAATTCTGATGTATGCTTGGCTGTAACTTCTCAGGGAAAGCTCAGATCAACCAATCGACTTGATTTTCGACTTCTGCATTCCAGATAGCATTCAGTATTTGTTTCTCGTTCGAATTTGAGCTCTGGATCCAAATTTGCAGTTCCTGGCTAAATTGAGTTCTTTCCTCAATTCTGATATATGCTTGGCTGTAACTTCTCAGGGAAATCTCAGATCAACCAATCGACTTGTTTTTCGGCTTCTGCATCCCAGGTAGCATTCAGTATGTGTTTCTCGTTCGAATTTGAGCTCAGGATCCAAATTTGCAGTTCCTGGCTAAATTGAGTTGTTTCCTCAATTCTGATATATGCTTGGCTGTAACTTCTCAGGGAAATCTCAGATCAACCAATCGACTTGTGTTTTGGTCTCTGCATTCCAGATAGCATCCAATATGTGTTTCCCGTTCGAATTTGAGCCCTTGGTTCAAATTTGCAGTTCCTGGCTAAATTGAGTTCTTTCCTCAATTCTGATATATGCTTGGCTGTAACATCTCAGGGAAAGCTCAGATCAACCAATCGACTTGATTTTCGACTTCTGCATTCCAGATAGCATTCAGTATGTGTTTCTCGTTCGAATTTGAGCTCTGGATCCAAATTTGCAGTTCCTGGCTAAATTGAGTTCTTTCCTCAATTCTGATATATGCTTGGCTGTAACTTCTCAGGGAAATCTCAGATCAACCAATCGACTTGTTTTTCGGCTTCTGCATCCCAGGTAGCATTCAGTATGTGTTTCTCGTTCGAATTTGAGCTCAGGATCCAAATTTGCAGTTCCTGGCTAAATTGAGTTGTTTCCTCAATTCTGATATATGCTTGGCTGTAACTTCTCAGGGAAAGCTCAGATCAACCAATCGACTTGTGTTTTGGTCTCTGCATTCTAGATAGCATCCAATATGTGTTTCCCGTTCGAATTTAAGCCCTTGGTTCAAATTTGCAGTTCCTGGCTAAATTGAGTTCTTTCCTCAATTCTGATATATGCTTGGCTGTAACTTCTCAGGGAAAGCTCAGATCAACCAATAGACTTGTTTTTTGGTTTCTGCATTCCAGATAGCATTCACTATGTGTTTCTCGTTCGAATTTGAGCTCTGGATCCAAATTTGCAGTTCCTGGCTAAATTGAGTTGTTTCCTCAATTCTGATATATGCTTGGCTGTAACTTCTCAGGGAAAGCTCAGATCAACCAATCGACTTGTTTTTTGGTCTCTGCATTCCAGATAGCATCCAATATGTGTTTCCCGTTCGAATATGAGCCCTTGGTTCAAATTTGCAGTTCCTGGCTAAATTGAGTTCTTTCCTCCCTTCTGATATATGCTTGGCTGTAACTACTCAGGGAAATCTCAGATCAACCAATCGACTTGTTTTTTGGTTTCTGCATTCCAGATAGCATTCACTATGTGTTTCTCGTTCGAATTTGAGCTCTGGATCCAAATTTGCAGTTCTTGGCTAAATTGAGTTCTTTTGCCAATTCTGACATACACTTGGCTGTAACTTCTCAGGGAAAGCTCAGATCAACCAATAGACTTGTTTTTCGATTTCTGCATCCCAGATAGCATTCAGTATGTATTTCTCGTTCGAATTTGAGCTCTGGATCCAAATTTGCAGTTCCTGGCTAAATTGAGTTGTTTCCTCAATTCTGATATATGCTTGGCTGTAACTTCTCAGGGAAAGCTCAGATCAACCAATCGACTTGTTTTTTGGTTTCTGCATTCCAGATAGCATTCAATATGTGTTTCCCGTTCGAATTTGAGCCCTTGGTTCAAATTTGCAGTTCCTGGCTAAATTGAGTTCTTTCCTCAATTCTGATATATGCTTGGCTGTAACTTCTCAGGGAAAGCTCAGATCAACCAATCGACTTGTTTTTCGACTTCTGCATTCCAGATAGCATTCAGTATGTGTTTCTCGTTCGAATTTGAGCTCAGGATCCAAATTTGCAGTTCCTGGCTAAATTGAGTTCTTACCTCAATTCTGATATATGCTTGGCTGTAACTTCTCAGGGAAAGCTCAGATCAACCAATCGACTTGTGTTTTGGTCTCTGCATTCCAGATAGCATCCAATATGTGTTTCCCGTTCGAATTTGAGCCCTTGGTTCAAATTTGCAGTTCCTGGCTAAATTGAGTTCTTTCCTCAATTCTGATGTATGCTTGGCTGTAACTTCTCAGGGAAAGCTCAGATCAACCAATCGACTTGATTTTCGACTTCTGCATCCCAGGTAGCATTCAGTATGTGTTTCTCGTTCGAATTTGAGCTCAGGATCCAAATTTGCAGTTCCTGGCTAAATTGAGTTGTTTCCTCAATTCTGATATATGCTTGGCTGTAACTTCTCAGGGAAAGCTCAGATCAACCAATCGACTTGTGTTTTGGTCTCTGCATTCCAGATAGCATCCAATATGTGTTTCCCGTTCGAATTTGAGCCCTTGGTTCAAATTTGCAGTTCCTGGCTAAATTGAGTTCTTTCCTCAATTCTGATGTATGCTTGGCTGTAACTTCTCAGGGAAAGCTCAGATCAACCAATTGACTTGATTTTCGACTTCTGCTTCCCAGATAGCATCCAATATGTGTTTCCCGTTCGAATTCGAGCCCTTGGTTCAAATTTGCAGTTCCTGGCTAAATTGAGTTCTTTCCTCAATTCTGATATATGCTTGGCTGTAACTTCTCAGGGAAAGCTCAGATCGACCAATTTACTTGTTTTTCGGCTTCTGTATACCAGATAGCATTCAGTATGTGTTTCTCGTTCGAATTTGAGCTCTGAATCCAAATTTTCAGTTCCTGGCTAAATTGAGTACTTTCCTCAATTCTGATATATGCTTGGCTGTAACTTCTCAGGGAAAGCTCAGATCGACCAATTGACTTCTATTTCGGCTTCTGCATCCCAGATAGCATTCAGTATGTGGTTCTGGTTCGAATTTGAGCTCTGGATCCAAATTTGCAGTTCCTGGCTATATTGAGTTCTTTCCTCAATTCTGATATATGCTTGGCTGTAACTTCTCAGGGAAAGCTCAGATCAACCAATCGACTTGTTTTTTGGTTTCTGCATTCCAGATAACATCCAATATGTGTTTCCCGTTCGAATTCGAGCCCTTGGTTCAAATTTGCAGTTCCTGGCTAAATTGAGTTGTTTTGCCAATTCTGACATACGCTTGGCTGTAACTTCTCAGGGAAAGCTCAGATCAACCTATTGACTTGTCTTTCGGCTTCTGCATTCTAGATAGCATTCAGTATGTGTTTCCCGTTCGAATTCGAGCCCTTGGTTCAAATTTGCAGTTCCTGGCTAAATTGAGTTCTTTTGCCAATTCTGACATACGCTTGGCTGTAACTTCTCAGGGAAAGCTCAGATCAACCAATTGACTTCTTTTTCGGCTTCTGCATCCCAGATAGCATTCAGTATGTGTTTCTCGTTCGAATCTGAGCTCTGGATCCAAATTCGCAGTTCCTGGCTATATTGAGTTCTTTCCTCAATTCTGACATATGCTTGGCTGTAACTTCTCAGGGAAAGCTCAGATCAACCAATCAACTTGTTTTTTCACTTCTGCATCCCAGATAGCATCCAATATGTGTTTCCCGTTCGAATTCGAGCCCTTGGTTCAAATTTGCAGTTCCTGGCTAAATTGAGTTCTTTTGCCAATTCTGATATACGCTTGGCTGTAACTTCTCAGGGAAAGCTCAGATCAACCTATTGACTTGTCTTTCGGCTTCTGCATTCTAGATAGCATTCAGTATGTGTTTCCCGTTCGAATTCGAGCCCTTGGTTCAAATTTGCAGTTCCTGGCTAAATTGAGTTGTTTTGCCAATTCTGACATACGCTTGGCTGTAACTTCTCAGGGAAAGCTCAGATCAACCAATTGACTTCTTTTTCGGCTTCTGCATCCCAGATATCATTCAGTATGTGTTTCTCGTTCAAATCTGAGCCCTGGATCCAAATTTGCAGTTCCTGGCTATATTGAGTTCTTTCCTCAATTCTGACATATGCTTGGCTGTAACTTCTCAGGGAAAGCTCAGATCAACCAATAGACTTGTTTTTTCCCTTCTGCATCCCAGATAGCATTCAATATGTGTTTCCCGTTCGAATTCGAGCCCTTGGTTCAAATTTGCAGTTCCTGGCTAAATTGAGTTCTTTTGCCAATTCTGACATACGCTTGGCTGTAACTTCTCAGGGAAAGCTCAGATCAACCAATTGACTTCTTTTTCGGCTTCTGCATCCCAGATAGCATTCAGTATGTGTTTCTCGTTCGAATCTGAGCTCTGGATCCAAATTTGCAGTTCCTGGCTATATTGAGTTCTTTCCTCAATTCTGACATATGCTTGGCTGTAATTTCTCAGGGAAAGCTCAGATCAACCAATCAACTTGTTTTTTCGCTTCTGCATCCCAGATAGCATCCAATATGTGTTTCCCGTTCGAATTCGAGCCCTTGGTTCAAATTTGCAGTTCCTGGCTAAATTGAGTTCTTTTGCCAATTCTGATATACGCTTGGCTGTAAATTCTCAGGGAAAGCTCAGATCAACCTATTGACTTGTCTTTCGGCTTCTGCATTCTAGATAGCATTCAGTATGTGTTTCCCGTTCGAATTCGAGCCCTTGGTTCAAATTTGCAGTTCCTGGCTAAATTGAGTTGTTTTGCCAATTCTGACATACGCTTGGCTGTAACTTCTCAGGGAAAGCTCAGATCAACCAATTGACTTCTTTTTCGGCTTCTGCATTCCAGATATCATTCAGTATGTGTTTCTCGTTCAAATCTGAGCCCTGGATCCAAATTTGCAGTTCCTGGCTATATTGAGTTCTTTCCTCAATTCTGACATATGCTTGGCTGTAACTTCTCAGGGAAAGCTCAGATCAACCAATAGACTTGTTTTTTCCCTTCTGCATCCCAGATAGCATTCAATATGTGTTTCCCGTTCGAATTCGAGCCCTTAGTTCAAATTTGCAGTTCCTGGCTAAATTGAGTTCTTTTGCCAATTCTGATATACGCTTGGCTGTAACTTCTCAGGGAAAGCTCAGATCAACCTATTGACTTGTCTTTCGGCTTCTGCATTCCAGATAGCATTCAGTATGTGTAACTCGTTCGAATTTGAGCTCTGGATCCAAATTTGCAGTTCCTGGCTAAATTGAGTTCTTTCCTCAATTCTGATATACGCTTGGCTGTAACTTCTCAGGGAAAGCTCAGATCGACCAATCGACTTGTTTTTTGGTTTCTGCATTCCAGATAGCATCCAATATGTGTTTCCCGTTAGAATTTGAGCGCTTGGTTCAAAGTTGCAGTTCCTGGCTAAATTGAGTTCTTTTGCCAATTCTGACATACGCTTGGCTGTAACTTCTCAGGGAAAGCTCAGATCGACCAATTGACTTGTTTTTCGGTTTCTGCATCCCAGATAGCATTCAGTATGTGTTTCTCATTCAAATTTGAGCTCTGGATCCAAATTTGCAGTTCCTGGCTAAATTGAGTTCTTTCCTCAATTCTGATGTATGCTTGGCTGTAACTTCTCAGGGAAAGCTCAGATCAACCAATCGACTTGATTTTCGACTTCTGCATCCCAGGTAGCATTCAGTATGTGTTTCTCGTTCGAATTTGAGCTCAGGATCCAAATTTGCAGTTCCTGGCTAAATTGAGTTGTTTCCTCAATTCTGATATATGCTTGGCTGTAACTTCTCAGGGAAAGCTCAGATCAACCAATCGACTTGTGTTTTGGTCTCTGCATTCCAGATAGCATCCAATATGTGTTTCCCGTTCGAATTTGAGCCCTTGGTTCAAATTTGCAGTTCCTGGCTAAATTGAGTTCTTTCCTCAATTCTGATGTATGCTTGGCTGTAACTTCTCAGGGAAAGCTCAGATCAACCAATCGACTTGATTTTCGACTTCTGCTTCCCAGATAGCATCCAATATGTGTTTCCCGTTCGAATTCGAGCCCTTGGTTCAAATTTGCAGTTCCTGGCTAAATTGAGTTCTTTCCTCAATTCTGATATATGCTTGGCTGTAACTTCTCAGGGAAAGCTCAGATCGACCAATTTACTTGTTTTTCGGTTTCTGCATCCCAGATAGCATTCAGTATGTGTTTCTCGTTCAAATTTGAGCTCTGGATCCAAATTTGCAGTTCCTGGCTAAATTGAGTTCTTTCCTCAATTCTGACATACGCTTGGCTGTAACTTCTCAGGGAAAGTTCAGATCAACCAATCGACTTGTTTTTTGGTTTCTGCATTCCAGATAACATCCAATATGTGTTTCCCGTTCGAATTTGAGCCCTTGGTTCAAATTTGCAGTTCCTGGCTAAATTGAGTTGTTTTGCCAATTCTGACATACGCTTGGCTGTAACTTCTCAGGGAAAGCTCAGATCAACCTATTGACTTGTCTTTCGGCTTCTGCATTCTAGATAGCATTCAGTATGTGTTTCCCGTTCGAATTCGATCCCTTGGTTCAAATTTGCAGTTCCTGGCTAAATTGAGTTCTTTTGCCAATTCTGAAATACGCTTGGCTGTAACTTCTCAGGGAAAGCTCAGATCAACCAATCGACTTGTTTTTTGGTTTCTGCATTCCAGATAGCATCCAATATGTGTTCTCCGTTCGAATTTGAGCCCATGATTCAAATTTGCAGTTCCTGGCTAAATTGAGTTCTTTCCTCAATTCTGATATACGCTTGGCTGTAACTTCTCAGGGAAAGCTCAGATCGACCAATCGACTTGTTTTTCGGCTTCTGCATCACAGATACCATTCAGTATGCGTTTCTCGTTCGAATTTGAGCTCTGGATCCAAATTTGCAGTTCCTGGCTAAATTGAGTTCTTTCCTCAATTCTGATATATGCTTGGCAGTAACTTCTCAGGGAAAGCTCAGATCAACCAATCGACTTGTTTTTTCGCTTCTGCTTCCCAGATAGCATCCAATATGTGTTTCCCGTTCGAATTCGAGCCCTTGGTTCAAATTTGCAGTTCCTGGCTAAATTGAGTTCTTTTGCCAATTCTGACATACGCTTGGCTGTAACTTCTCAGGGAAAGCTCAGATCAACCAATCGACTTGTTTTTCGGCTTATGCATCCCAGGTAGCATTCAGTATGTGTTTCTCTTTCGAATTTGAGCTCTGGATCCAAATTTGCAGTTCCTGGCTAAATTGAGTTCTTTCCTCAATTCTTACATACGCTTGGCTGTAACTTCTCAGGGAAAGCTCAGATCGACCAATTGACTTGTTTTTTGGTTTCTGCATTCCAGATAGCATCCAATATGTGTTTCCCATTCGAATTCGAGCCCTTGGTTCAAATTTGCAGTTCCTGGCTAAATTGAGTTCTTTTGCCAATTCTGACATACGCTTGGCTGTAACATCTCAGGGAAAGCTCAGATCAACCAACTGACTTCTTTTTCGGATTCTGCATCCCAGATAGCATTCAGTATGTGTTTCTCGTTCGAATTTGAACTCTGAATCCAAATTTGCAGTTCCTGGCTAAATTGAGTTCTTTCCTCAATTCTGATATATGCTTGGCTGTAACTTCTCAGGGAAAGCTCAGATCAACCAATTGACTTCTATTTCGGCTTCTGCATCCCAGATAGCATTCAGTATGTGTTTCTGGTTCGAATTTGAGCTCTGGATCCAAATTTGCAGTTCCTGGCTATATTGCGTTCTTTCCTCAATTCTGATATACGCTTGGCTGTAACTTCTCAGGGAAAGCTCAGATCGACCAATTGACTTGTTTTTCGGCTTCTGCATCCCAGATAGCATTCAGTATGTGTTTCTCGTTTGAATTTGAGCTCTGGATCCAAATTTGCAGTTCCTGGCTAAATTGAGTTCTTTCCTCAATTCTGATATATGCTTGGCTGTAACTTCTCAGGGAAAGCTCAGATCAACCAATCGACTTGTTTTTTGGTTTCTGCATTCCAGATACCATCCAACATGTGTTTCCCATTCGAATTCGAGCCCTTGGTTCAAATTTGCAGTTCCTGGCTAAATTGAGTTCTTTTGCCAATTCTGATATACGCTTGGCTGTAAATTCTCAGCGAAAGCTCAGATCAACCAATCGACTTGTTTTTTGGTTTCTGCATTCCAGATAGCATCCAATATGTGTTTCCCGTTAGAATTTGAGCCCTTGGTTCAAAGTTGCAGTTCCTGGCTAAATTGAGTTCTTTTGCCAATTCTGACATACGCTTGGCTGTAACTTCTCAGGGAAAGCTCAGATCGACCAATTGACTTGTTTTTCGGTTTCTGCATCCCAGATAGCATTCAGTATGTGTTTCTCATTCAAACTTGAGCTCTGGGTCCAAATTTGCAGTTCCTGGCTAAATTGAGTTCTTTTGCCAATTCTGATATACGCTTGGCTGTAACTTCTCAGGGAAAGTTCAGATCAACCAATCGACTTGTTTTTTGGTTTCTGCATTCCAGATAACATCCAATATGTGTTTCCCGTTCGAATTTGAGCCCTTGGTTCAAATTTGCAGTTCCTGGCTAAATTGAGTTGTTTTGCCAATTCTGACATACGCTTGGCTGTAACTTCTCAGGGAAAGCTCAGATCAACCTATTGACTTGTCTTTCGGCTTCTGCATTCTAGATAGCATTCAGTATGTGTTTCCCGTTCGAATTCGATCCCTTGGTTCAAATTTGCAGTTCCTGGCTAAATTGAGTTCTTTTGCCAATTCTGACATATGCTTGGCTGTAACTTCTCAGGGAAAGCTCAGATCAACCAATCGACTTGTTTTTTGGTTTCTGCATTCCAGATACCATCCAACATGTGTTTCCCATTCGAATTCGAGCCCTTGGTTCAAATTTGCAGTTCCTGGCTAAATTGAGTTCTTTTGCCAATTCTGATATACGCTTGGCTGTAACTTCTCAGCGAAAGCTCAGATCGACCAATCGACTTGTTTTTTGGTTTCTGCATTCCAGATAGCATCCAATATGTGTTTCCCGTTAGAATTTGAGCCCTTGGTTCAAAGTTGCAGTTCCTGGCTAAATTGAGTTCTTTTGCCAATTCTGACATACGCTTGGCTGTAACTTCTCAGGGAAAGCTCAGATCGACCAATTGACTTGTTTTTCGGTTTCTGCATCCCAGATAGCATTCAGTATGTGTTTCTCATTCAAACTTGAGCTCTGGGTCCAAATTTGCAGTTCCTGGCTAAATTGAGTTCTTTTGCCAATTCTGATATACGCTTGGCTGTAACTTCTCAGGGAAAGTTCAGATCAACCAATCGACTTGTTTTTTGGTTTCTGCATTCCAGATAACATCCAATATGTGTTTCCCGTTCGAATTTGAGCCCTTGGTTCAAATTTGCAGTTCCTGGCTAAATTGAGTTGTTTTGCCAATTCTGACATACGCTTGGCTGTAACTTCTCAGGGAAAGCTCAGATCAACCTATTGACTTGTCTTTCGGCTTCTGCATTCTAGATAGCATTCAGTATGTGTTTCCCGTTCGAATTTGATCCCTTGGTTCAAATTTGCAGTTCCTGGCTAAATTGAGTTCTTTTGCCAATTCTGACATATGCTTGGCTGTAACTTCTCAGGGAAAGCTCAGATCAACCAATCGACTTGTTTTTCGGCTTATGCATCCCAGGTAGCATTCAGTATGTGTTTCTCTTTCGAATTTGAGCTCTGGATCCAAATTTGCAGTTCCTGGCTAAATTGAGTTCTTTCCTCAATTCTTACATACGCTTGGCTGTAACTTCTCAGGGTAAGCTCAGATCGACCAATTGACTTGTTTTTTGGTTTCTGCATTCCAGATAGCATCCAATATGTGTTTCCCGTTCGAATTCGAGCCCTTGGTTCAAATTTGCAGTTCCTGGCTAAATTGAGTTCTTTTGCCAATTCTGACATACGCTTGGCTGTAACATCTCAGGGAAAGCTCAGATCAACCAACTGACTTCTTTTTCGGATTCTGCATCCCAGATAGCATTCAGTATGTATTTCTGGTTCGAATTTGAGCTCTGGATCCAAATTTGCAGTTCCTGGCTATATTGCGTTCTTTCCTCAATTCTGATATACGCTTGGCTGTAACTTCTCAGGGAAAGCTCAGATCGACCAATTGACTTGTTTTTCGGCTTCTGCATCCCAGATAGCATTCAGTATGTGTTTCTCGTTTGAATTTGAGCTCTGGATCCAAATTTGCAGTTCCTGGCTAAATTGAGTTCTTTCCTCAATTCTGATATATGCTTGGCTGTAACTTCTCAGGGAAAGCTCAGATCAACCAATCGACTTGTTTCTTGGTTTCTGCATTCCAGATAGCATCCAACATGTGTTTCCCGTTCGAATTCGAGCCCTTGGTTCAAATTTGCAGTTCCTGGCTAAATTGAGTTCTTTTGCCAATTCTGATATACGCTTGGCTGTAACTTCTCAGGGAAAGCTCAGATCAGCCTATTGACTTGTCTTTCGGCTTCTGCATTCTAGATAGCATTCAGTATGTGTTTCCCGTTCGAATTCGATCCCTTGGTTCAAATTTGCAGTTCCTGGCTAAATTGAGTTCTTTTGCCAATTCTGACATACGCTTGGCTGTAACTTCTCAGGGAAAGCTCAGATCAACCAATTGACTTCTTTTTCGGCTTCTGCATCCCAGATAGCATTCAGTATGTGTTTCTCGTTCGAATCTGAGCTCTGGATCCAAATTTGCAGTTCCTGGCTATATTGAGTTCTTTCCTCAATTCTGACATATGCTTGGCTGTAACTTCTCAGGGAAAGCTCAGATCAACCAATCGACTTGTTTTTTCGCTTCTGCATCCCAGATAGCATCCAATATGTGTTTCCCGTTCGAATTCGAGCCCTTGGTTCAAATTTGCAGTTCCTGGCTAAATTGAGTTCTTTTGCCAATTCTGACATACGCTTGGCTGTAACTTCTCAGGGAAAGCTCAGATCAACCAACTGACTTCTTTTTCGGATTCTGCATCCCAGATAGCATTCAGTATGTATTTCTGGTTCGAATTTGAGCTCTGGATCCAAATTTGCAGTTCCTGGCTATATTGCGTTCTTTCCTCAATTCTGATATACGCTTGGCTGTAACTTCTCAGGGAAAGCTCAGATCGACCAATTGACTTGTTTTTCGGCTTCTGCATCCCAGATAGCATTCAGTATGTGTTTCTCGTTTGAATTTGAGCTCTGGATCCAAATTTGCAGTTCCTGGCTAAATTGAGTTCTTTCCTCAATTCTGATATATGCTTGGCTGTAACTTCTCAGGGAAAGCTCAGATCAACCAATCGACTTGTTTCTTGGTTTCTGCATTCCAGATAGCATCCAACATGTGTTTCCCGTTCGAATTCGAGCCCTTGGTTCAAATTTGCAGTTCCTGGCTAAATTGAGTTCTTTTGCCAATTCTGATATACGCTTGGCTGTAACTTCTCAGGGAAAGCTCAGATCAGCCTATTGACTTGTCTTTCGGCTTCTGCATTCTAGATAGCATTCAGTATGTGTTTCCCGTTCGAATTCGATCCCTTGGTTCAAATTTGCAGTTCCTGGCTAAATTGAGTTCTTTTGCCAATTCTGACATACGCTTGGCTGTAACTTCTCAGGGAAAGCTCAGATCAACCAATTGACTTCTTTTTCGGCTTCTGCATCCCAGATAGCATTCAGTATGTGTTTCTCGTTCGAATCTGAGCTCTGGATCCAAATTTGCAGTTCCTGGCTATATTGAGTTCTTTCCTCAATTCTGACATATGCTTGGCTGTAACTTCTCAGGGAAAGCTCAGATCAACCAATCGACTTGTTTTTTCGCTTCTGCATCCCAGATAGCATCCAATATGTGTTTCCCGTTCGAATTCGAGCCCTTGGTTCAAATTTGCAGTTCCTGGCTAAATTGAGTTCTTTTGCCAATTCTGACATACGCTTGGCTGTAACTTCTCAGGGAAAGCTCAGATCGACCAATTGACTTGTTTTTCGGTTTCTGCATCCCAGATAGCATTCAGTATGTGTTTCTCATTCAAACTTGAGCTCTGGGTCCAAATTTGCAGTTCCTGGCTAAATTGAGTTCTTTTGCCAATTCTGATATACGCTTGGCTGTAACTTCTCAGGGAAAGTTCAGATCAACCAATCGACTTGTGTTTTGGTTTCTGCATTCCAGATAACATCCATATATGTGTTTCCCGTTCGAATTTGAGCCCTTGGTCCAAATTTGCAGTTCCTGGCTAAATTGAGTTCTTTTGCCAATTCTGATATACGCTTGGCTGTAACTTCTCAGGGAAAGTTCAGATCAACCAATCGACTTGTTTTTTGGTTTCTGCATTCCAGATAACATCCAATATGTGTTTCCCGTTCGAATTTGAGCCCTTGGTTCAAATTTGCAGTTCCTGGCTAAATTGAGTTCTTTTGCCAATTCTGACATACGCTTGGCTGTAACTTCTCAGGGAAAGCTCAGATCAACCAATTGACTTCTTTTTCGGCTTCTGCATCCCAGATAGCATTCAGTATGTGTTTCTCGTTCGAATCTGAGCTCTGGATCCAAATTTGCAGTTCCTGGCTATATTGAGTTCTTTCCTCAATTCTGATATACGCTTGGCTGTAACTTCTCAGGGAAAGTTCAGATCAACCAATCGACTTGTTTTTTGGTTTCTGCATTCCAGATAACATCCAATATGTGTTTCCCGTTCGAATTTGAGCCCTTGGTTCAAATTTGCAGTTCCTGGCTAAATTGAGTTGTTTTGCCAATTCTGACATACGCTTGGCTGTAACTTCTCAGGGAAAGCTCAGATCAACCTATTGACTTGTCTTTCGGCTTCTGCATTCTAGATAGCATTCAGTATGTGTTTCCCGTTCGAATTCGATCCCTTGGTTCAAATTTGCAGTTCCTGGCTAAATTGAGTTCTTTTGCCAATTCTGACATATGCTTGGCTGTAACTTCTCAGGGAAAGCTCAGATCAACCAATCGACTTGTTTTTCGGCTTATGCATCCCAGGTAGCATTCAGTATGTGTTTCTCTTTCGAATTTGAGCTCTGGATCCAAATTTGCAGTTCCTGGCTAAATTGAGTTCTTTCCTCAATTCTTACATACGCTTGGCTGTAACTTCTCAGGGTAAGCTCAGATCAACCTATTGACTTGTTTTTTGGTTTCTGCATTCCAGATAGCATCCAATATGTGTTTCCCGTTCGAATTCGAGCCCTTGGTTCAAATTTGCAGTTCCTGGCTAAATTGAGTTCTTTTGCCAATTCTGAAATACGCTTGGCTGTAACTTCTCAGGGAAAGCTCAGATCAACCAATCGACTTGTTTTTTGGTTTCTGCATTCCAGATAGCATCCAATATGTGTTCTCCGTTCGAATTTGAGCCCATGATTCAAATTTGCAGTTCCTGGCTAAATTGAGTTCTTTCCTCAATTCTGATATACGCTTGGCTGTAACTTCTCAGGGAAAGCTCAGATCGACCAATCGACTTGTTTTTCGGCTTCTGCATCACAGATACCATTCAGTATGCGTTTCTCGTTCGAATTTGAGCTCTGGATCCAAATTTGCAGTTCCTGGCTAAATTGAGTTCTTTCCTCAATTCTGATATATGCTTGGCTGTAACGTCTCAGGGAAAGCTCACATCAACCAATCGACTTGCTTTTCGGCTTCTGCATCCCAGATAGCATCCAATATGTGTTTCCCGTTCGAATTTGAGCCCTTGGTTCAAATTTGCAGTTCCTGGCTAAATTGAGTTCTTTTGCCAATTCTGACATACGCTTGGCTGTAACTTCTCAGGGAAAGCTCAGATCAACCAATTGACTTGTTTTTCGGCTTCTGCATCCCAGATAGCATTCAGTATGTGTTTCTCGTTCGAATTTGAGCTCTGGATCCAAATTTGCAGTTCCTGGCTAAATTGAGTTCTTTCCTCAATTCTGATATATGCTTGGCAGTAACTTCTCAGGGAAAGCTCAGATCAACCAATCGACTTGTTTTTTCGCTTCTGCTTCCCAGATAGCATCCAATATGTGTTTCCCGTTCGAATTCGAGCCCTTGGTTCAAATTTGCAGTTCCTGGCTAAATTGAGTTCTTTTGCCAATTCTGACATACGCTTGGCTGTAACTTCTCAGGGAAAGCTCAGATCAACCAATCGACTTGTTTTTCGGCTTATGCATCCCAGGTAGCATTCAGTATGTGTTTCTCTTTCGAATTTGAGCTCTGGATCCAAATTTGCAGTTCCTGGCTAAATTGAGTTCTTTCCTCAATTCTTACATACGCTTGGCTGTAACTTCTCAGGGAAAGCTCAGATCGACCAATTGACTTGTTTTTTGGTTTCTGCATTCCAGATAGCATCCAATATGTGTTTCCCATTCGAATTCGAGCCCTTGGTTCAAATTTGCAGTTCCTGGCTAAATTGAGTTCTTTTGCCAATTCTGACATACGCTTGGCTGTAACATCTCAGGGAAAGCTCAGATCAACCAACTGACTTCTTTTTCGGATTCTGCATCCCAGATAGCATTCAGTATGTGTTTCTCGTTCGAATTTGAACTCTGAATCCAAATTTGCAGTTCCTGGCTAAATTGAGTTCTTTCCTCAATTCTGATATATGCTTGGCTGTAACTTCTCAGGGAAAGCTCAGATCAACCAATTGACTTCTATTTCGGCTTCTGCATCCCAGATAGCATTCAGTATGTGTTTCTGGTTCGAATTTGAGCTCTGGATCCAAATTTGCAGTTCCTGGCTATATTGCGTTCTTTCCTCAATTCTGATATACGCTTGGCTGTAACTTCTCAGGGAAAGCTCAGATCGACCAATTGACTTGTTTTTCGGCTTCTGCATCCCAGATAGCATTCAGTATGTGTTTCTCGTTTGAATTTGAGCTCTGGATCCAAATTTGCAGTTCCTGGCTAAATTGAGTTCTTTCCTCAATTCTGATATATGCTTGGCTGTAACTTCTCAGGGAAAGCTCAGATCAACCAATCGACTTGTTTTTTGGTTTCTGCATTCCAGATACCATCCAACATGTGTTTCCCATTCGAATTCGAGCCCTTGGTTCAAATTTGCAGTTCCTGGCTAAATTGAGTTCTTTTGCCAATTCTGATATACGCTTGGCTGTAAATTCTCAGCGAAAGCTCAGATCAACCAATCGACTTGTTTTTTGGTTTCTGCATTCCAGATAGCATCCAATATGTGTTTCCCGTTAGAATTTGAGCCCTTGGTTCAAAGTTGCAGTTCCTGGCTAAATTGAGTTCTTTTGCCAATTCTGACATACGCTTGGCTGTAACTTCTCAGGGAAAGCTCAGATCGACCAATTGACTTGTTTTTCGGTTTCTGCATCCCAGATAGCATTCAGTATGTGTTTCTCATTCAAACTTGAGCTCTGGGTCCAAATTTGCAGTTCCTGGCTAAATTGAGTTCTTTTGCCAATTCTGATATACGCTTGGCTGTAACTTCTCAGGGAAAGTTCAGATCAACCAATCGACTTGTTTTTTGGTTTCTGCATTCCAGATAACATCCAATATGTGTTTCCCGTTCGAATTTGAGCCCTTGGTTCAAATTTGCAGTTCCTGGCTAAATTGAGTTGTTTTGCCAATTCTGACATACGCTTGGCTGTAACTTCTCAGGGAAAGCTCAGATCAACCTATTGACTTGTCTTTCGGCTTCTGCATTCTAGATAGCATTCAGTATGTGTTTCCCGTTCGAATTCGATCCCTTGGTTCAAATTTGCAGTTCCTGGCTAAATTGAGTTCTTTTGCCAATTCTGACATATGCTTGGCTGTAACTTCTCAGGGAAAGCTCAGATCAACCAATCGACTTGTTTTTTGGTTTCTGCATTCCAGATACCATCCAACATGTGTTTCCCATTCGAATTCGAGCCCTTGGTTCAAATTTGCAGTTCCTGGCTAAATTGAGTTCTTTTGCCAATTCTGATATACGCTTGGCTGTAACTTCTCAGCGAAAGCTCAGATCGACCAATCGACTTGTTTTTTGGTTTCTGCATTCCAGATAGCATCCAATATGTGTTTCCCGTTAGAATTTGAGCCCTTGGTTCAAAGTTGCAGTTCCTGGCTAAATTGAGTTCTTTTGCCAATTCTGACATACGCTTGGCTGTAACTTCTCAGGGAAAGCTCAGATCGACCAATTGACTTGTTTTTCGGTTTCTGCATCCCAGATAGCATTCAGTATGTGTTTCTCATTCAAACTTGAGCTCTGGGTCCAAATTTGCAGTTCCTGGCTAAATTGAGTTCTTTTGCCAATTCTGATATACGCTTGGCTGTAACTTCTCAGGGAAAGTTCAGATCAACCAATCGACTTGTTTTTTGGTTTCTGCATTCCAGATAACATCCAATATGTGTTTCCCGTTCGAATTTGAGCCCTTGGTTCAAATTTGCAGTTCCTGGCTAAATTGAGTTGTTTTGCCAATTCTGACATACGCTTGGCTGTAACTTCTCAGGGAAAGCTCAGATCAACCTATTGACTTGTCTTTCGGCTTCTGCATTCTAGATAGCATTCAGTATGTGTTTCCCGTTCGAATTCGATCCCTTGGTTCAAATTTGCAGTTCCTGGCTAAATTGAGTTCTTTTGCCAATTCTGACATATGCTTGGCTGTAACTTCTCAGGGAAAGCTCAGATCAACCAATCGACTTGTTTTTCGGCTTATGCATCCCAGGTAGCATTCAGTATGTGTTTCTCTTTCGAATTTGAGCTCTGGATCCAAATTTGCAGTTCCTGGCTAAATTGAGTTCTTTCCTCAATTCTTACATACTCTTGGCTGTAACTTCTCAGGGAAAGCTCAGATCGACCAATTGACTTGTTTTTTGGTTTCTGCATTCCAGATAGCATCCAATATGTGTTTCCCGTTCGAATTCGAGCCCTTGGTTCAAATTTGCAGTTCCTGGTTAAATTGAGTTATTTTGCCAATTCTGACATACGCTTGGCTGTAACATCTCAGGGAAAGCTCAGATCAACCAACTGACTTCTTTTTCGGATTCTGCATCCCAGATAGCATTCAGTATGTATTTCTGGTTCGAATTTGAGCTCTGGATCCAAATTTGCAGTTCCTGGCTATATTGCGTTCTTTCCTCAATTCTGATATACGCTTGGCTGTAACTTCTCAGGGAAAGCTCAGATCGACCAATTGACTTGTTTTTCGGCTTCTGCATCCCAGATAGCATTCAGTATGTGTTTCTCGTTTGAATTTGAGCTCTGGATCCAAATTTGCAGTTCCTGGCTAAATTGAGTTCTTTCCTCAATTCTGATATATGCTTGGCTGTAACTTCTCAGGGAAAGCTCAGATCAACCAATCGACTTGTTTCTTGGTTTCTGCATTCCAGATAGCATCCAACATGTGTTTCCCGTTCGAATTCGAGCCCTTGGTTCAAATTTGCAGTTCCTGGCTAAATTGAGTTCTTTTGCCAATTCTGATATACGCTTGGCTGTAACTTCTCAGGGAAAGCTCAGATCAGCCTATTGACTTGTCTTTCGGCTTCTGCATTCTAGATAGCATTCAGTATGTGTTTCCCGTTCGAATTCGATCCCTTGGTTCAAATTTGCAGTTCCTGGCTAAATTGAGTTCTTTTGCCAATTCTGACATACGCTTGGCTGTAACTTCTCAGGGAAAGCTCAGATCAACCAATTGACTTCTTTTTCGGCTTCTGCATCCCAGATAGCATTCAGTATGTGTTTCTCGTTCGAATCTGAGCTCTGGATCCAAATTTGCAGTTCCTGGCTATATTGAGTTCTTTCCTCAATTCTGACATATGCTTGGCTGTAACTTCTCAGGGAAAGCTCAGATCAACCAATCGACTTGTTTTTTCGCTTCTGCATCCCAGATAGCATCCAATATGTGTTTCCCGTTCGAATTCGAGCCCTTGGTTCAAATTTGCAGTTCCTGGCTAAATTGAGTTCTTTTGCCAATTCTGACATACGCTTGGCTGTAACTTCTCAGGGAAAGCTCAGATCGACCAATTGACTTGTTTTTCGGTTTCTGCATCCCAGATAGCATTCAGTATGTGTTTCTCATTCAAACTTGAGCTCTGGGTCCAAATTTGCAGTTCCTGGCTAAATTGAGTTCTTTTGCCAATTCTGATATACGCTTGGCTGTAACTTCTCAGGGAAAGTTCAGATCAACCAATCGACTTGTGTTTTGGTTTCTGCATTCCAGATAACATCCATATATGTGTTTCCCGTTCGAATTTGAGCCCTTGGTCCAAATTTGCAGTTCCTGGCTAAATTGAGTTCTTTTGCCAATTCTGATATACGCTTGGCTGTAACTTCTCAGGGAAAGTTCAGATCAACCAATCGACTTGTTTTTTGGTTTCTGCATTCCAGATAACATCCAATATGTGTTTCCCGTTCGAATTTGAGCCCTTGGTTCAAATTTGCAGTTCCTGGCTAAATTGAGTTCTTTTGCCAATTCTGACATACGCTTGGCTGTAACTTCTCAGGGAAAGCTCAGATCAACCAATTGACTTCTTTTTCGGCTTCTGCATCCCAGATAGCATTCAGTATGTGTTTCTCGTTCGAATCTGAGCTCTGGATCCAAATTTGCAGTTCCTGGCTATATTGAGTTCTTTCCTCAATTCTGATATACGCTTGGCTGTAACTTCTCAGGGAAAGTTCAGATCAACCAATCGACTTGTTTTTTGGTTTCTGCATTCCAGATAACATCCAATATGTGTTTCCCGTTCGAATTTGAGCCCTTGGTTCAAATTTGCAGTTCCTGGCTAAATTGAGTTGTTTTGCCAATTCTGACATACGCTTGGCTGTAACTTCTCAGGGAAAGCTCAGATCAACCTATTGACTTGTCTTTCGGCTTCTGCATTCTAGATAGCATTCAGTATGTGTTTCCCGTTCGAATTCGATCCCTTGGTTCAAATTTGCAGTTCCTGGCTAAATTGAGTTCTTTTGCCAATTCTGACATATGCTTGGCTGTAACTTCTCAGGGAAAGCTCAGATCAACCAATCGACTTGTTTTTCGGCTTATGCATCCCAGGTAGCATTCAGTATGTGTTTCTCTTTCGAATTTGAGCTCTGGATCCAAATTTGCAGTTCCTGGCTAAATTGAGTTCTTTCCTCAATTCTTACATACGCTTGGCTGTAACTTCTCAGGGTAAGCTCAGATCAACCTATTGACTTGTTTTTTGGTTTCTGCATTCCAGATAGCATCCAATATGTGTTTCCCGTTCGAATTCGAGCCCTTGGTTCAAATTTGCAGTTCCTGGCTAAATTGAGTTCTTTTGCCAATTCTGAAATACGCTTGGCTGTAACTTCTCAGGGAAAGCTCAGATCAACCAATCGACTTGTTTTTTGGTTTCTGCATTCCAGATAGCATCCAATATGTGTTCTCCGTTCGAATTTGAGCCCATGATTCAAATTTGCAGTTCCTGGCTAAATTGAGTTCTTTCCTCAATTCTGATATACGCTTGGCTGTAACTTCTCAGGGAAAGCTCAGATCGACCAATCGACTTGTTTTTCGGCTTCTGCATCACAGATACCATTCAGTATGCGTTTCTCGTTCGAATTTGAGCTCTGGATCCAAATTTGCAGTTCCTGGCTAAATTGAGTTCTTTCCTCAATTCTGATATATGCTTGGCTGTAACCTCTCAGGGAAAGCTCACATCAACCAATCGACTTGCTTTTCGGCTTCTGCATCCCAGATAGCATCCAATATGTGTTTCCCGTTCGAATTTGAGCCCTTGGTTCAAATTTGCAGTTCCTGGCTAAATTGAGTTCTTTTGCCAATTCTGACATACGCTTGGCTGTAACTTCTCAGGGAAAGCTCAGATCAACCAATTGACTTGTTTTTCGGCTTCTGCATCCCAGATAGCATTCAGTATGTGTTTCTCGTTCGAATTTGAGCTCTGGATCCAAATTTGCAGTTCCTGGCTAAATTGAGTTCTTTCCTCAATTCTGATATATGCTTGGCAGTAACTTCTCAGGGAAAGCTCAGATCAACCAATCGACTTGTTTTTTCGCTTCTGCTTCCCAGATAGCATCCAATATGTGTTTCCCGTTCGAATTCGAGCCCTTGGTTCAAATTTGCAGTTCCTGGCTAAATTGAGTTCTTTTGCCAATTCTGACATACGCTTGGCTGTAACTTCTCAGGGAAAGCTCAGATCAACCAATCGACTTGTTTTTCGGCTTATGCATCCCAGGTAGCATTCAGTATGTGTTTCTCTTTCGAATTTGAGCTCTGGATCCAAATTTGCAGTTCCTGGCTAAATTGAGTTCTTTCCTCAATTCTTACATACGCTTGGCTGTAACTTCTCAGGGAAAGCTCAGATCGACCAATTGACTTGTTTTTTGGTTTCTGCATTCCAGATAGCATCCAATATGTGTTTCCCATTCGAATTCGAGCCCTTGGTTCAAATTTGCAGTTCCTGGCTAAATTGAGTTCTTTTGCCAATTCTGACATACGCTTGGCTGTAACATCTCAGGGAAAGCTCAGATCAACCAACTGACTTCTTTTTCGGATTCTGCATCCCAGATAGCATTCAGTATGTGTTTCTCGTTCGAATTTGAACTCTGAATCCAAATTTGCAGTTCCTGGCTAAATTGAGTTCTTTCCTCAATTCTGATATATGCTTGGCTGTAACTTCTCAGGGAAAGCTCAGATCAACCAATTGACTTCTATTTCGGCTTCTGCATCCCAGATAGCATTCAGTATGTGTTTCTGGTTCGAATTTGAGCTCTGGATCCAAATTTGCAGTTCCTGGCTATATTGCGTTCTTTCCTCAATTCTGATATACGCTTGGCTGTAACTTCTCAGGGAAAGCTCAGATCGACCAATTGACTTGTTTTTCGGCTTCTGCATCCCAGATAGCATTCAGTATGTGTTTCTCGTTTGAATTTGAGCTCTGGATCCAAATTTGCAGTTCCTGGCTAAATTGAGTTCTTTCCTCAATTCTGATATATGCTTGGCTGTAACTTCTCAGGGAAAGCTCAGATCAACCAATCGACTTGTTTTTTGGTTTCTGCATTCCAGATACCATCCAACATGTGTTTCCCATTCGAATTCGAGCCCTTGGTTCAAATTTGCAGTTCCTGGCTAAATTGAGTTCTTTTGCCAATTCTGATATACGCTTGGCTGTAAATTCTCAGCGAAAGCTCAGATCAACCAATCGACTTGTTTTTTGGTTTCTGCATTCCAGATAGCATCCAATATGTGTTTCCCGTTAGAATTTGAGCCCTTGGTTCAAAGTTGCAGTTCCTGGCTAAATTGAGTTCTTTTGCCAATTCTGACATACGCTTGGCTGTAACTTCTCAGGGAAAGCTCAGATCGACCAATTGACTTGTTTTTCGGTTTCTGCATCCCAGATAGCATTCAGTATGTGTTTCTCATTCAAACTTGAGCTCTGGGTCCAAATTTGCAGTTCCTGGCTAAATTGAGTTCTTTTGCCAATTCTGATATACGCTTGGCTGTAACTTCTCAGGGAAAGTTCAGATCAACCAATCGACTTGTTTTTTGGTTTCTGCATTCCAGATAACATCCAATATGTGTTTCCCGTTCGAATTTGAGCCCTTGGTTCAAATTTGCAGTTCCTGGCTAAATTGAGTTGTTTTGCCAATTCTGACATACGCTTGGCTGTAACTTCTCAGGGAAAGCTCAGATCAACCTATTGACTTGTCTTTCGGCTTCTGCATTCTAGATAGCATTCAGTATGTGTTTCCCGTTCGAATTCGATCCCTTGGTTCAAATTTGCAGTTCCTGGCTAAATTGAGTTCTTTTGCCAATTCTGACATATGCTTGGCTGTAACTTCTCAGGGAAAGCTCAGATCAACCAATCGACTTGTTTTTTGGTTTCTGCATTCCAGATACCATCCAACATGTGTTTCCCATTCGAATTCGAGCCCTTGGTTCAAATTTGCAGTTCCTGGCTAAATTGAGTTCTTTTGCCAATTCTGATATACGCTTGGCTGTAACTTCTCAGCGAAAGCTCAGATCGACCAATCGACTTGTTTTTTGGTTTCTGCATTCCAGATAGCATCCAATATGTGTTTCCCGTTAGAATTTGAGCCCTTGGTTCAAAGTTGCAGTTCCTGGCTAAATTGAGTTCTTTTGCCAATTCTGACATACGCTTGGCTGTAACTTCTCAGGGAAAGCTCAGATCGACCAATTGACTTGTTTTTCGGTTTCTGCATCCCAGATAGCATTCAGTATGTGTTTCTCATTCAAACTTGAGCTCTGGGTCCAAATTTGCAGTTCCTGGCTAAATTGAGTTCTTTTGCCAATTCTGATATACGCTTGGCTGTAACTTCTCAGGGAAAGTTCAGATCAACCAATCGACTTGTTTTTTGGTTTCTGCATTCCAGATAACATCCAATATGTGTTTCCCGTTCGAATTTGAGCCCTTGGTTCAAATTTGCAGTTCCTGGCTAAATTGAGTTGTTTTGCCAATTCTGACATACGCTTGGCTGTAACTTCTCAGGGAAAGCTCAGATCAACCTATTGACTTGTCTTTCGGCTTCTGCATTCTAGATAGCATTCAGTATGTGTTTCCCGTTCGAATTCGATCCCTTGGTTCAAATTTGCAGTTCCTGGCTAAATTGAGTTCTTTTGCCAATTCTGACATATGCTTGGCTGTAACTTCTCAGGGAAAGCTCAGATCAACCAATCGACTTGTTTTTCGGCTTATGCATCCCAGGTAGCATTCAGTATGTGTTTCTCTTTCGAATTTGAGCTCTGGATCCAAATTTGCAGTTCCTGGCTAAATTGAGTTCTTTCCTCAATTCTTACATACGCTTGGCTGTAACTTCTCAGGGTAAGCTCAGATCGACCAATTGACTTGTTTTTTGGTTTCTGCATTCCAGATAGCATCCAATATGTGTTTCCCGTTCGAATTCGAGCCCTTGGTTCAAATTTGCAGTTCCTGGCTAAATTGAGTTCTTTTGCCAATTCTGACATACGCTTGGCTGTAACATCTCAGGGAAAGCTCAGATCAACCAACTGACTTCTTTTTCGGATTCTGCATCCCAGATAGCATTCAGTATGTATTTCTGGTTCGAATTTGAGCTCTGGATCCAAATTTGCAGTTCCTGGCTATATTGCGTTCTTTCCTCAATTCTGATATACGCTTGGCTGTAACTTCTCAGGGAAAGCTCAGATCGACCAATTGACTTGTTTTTCGGCTTCTGCATCCCAGATAGCATTCAGTATGTGTTTCTCGTTTGAATTTGAGCTCTGGATCCAAATTTGCAGTTCCTGGCTAAATTGAGTTCTTTCCTCAATTCTGATATATGCTTGGCTGTAACTTCTCAGGGAAAGCTCAGATCAACCAATCGACTTGTTTCTTGGTTTCTGCATTCCAGATAGCATCCAACATGTGTTTCCCGTTCGAATTCGAGCCCTTGGTTCAAATTTGCAGTTCCTGGCTAAATTGAGTTCTTTTGCCAATTCTGATATACGCTTGGCTGTAACTTCTCAGGGAAAGCTCAGATCAGCCTATTGACTTGTCTTTCGGCTTCTGCATTCTAGATAGCATTCAGTATGTGTTTCCCGTTCGAATTCGATCCCTTGGTTCAAATTTGCAGTTCCTGGCTAAATTGAGTTCTTTTGCCAATTCTGACATACGCTTGGCTGTAACTTCTCAGGGAAAGCTCAGATCAACCAATTGACTTCTTTTTCGGCTTCTGCATCCCAGATAGCATTCAGTATGTGTTTCTCGTTCGAATCTGAGCTCTGGATCCAAATTTGCAGTTCCTGGCTATATTGAGTTCTTTCCTCAATTCTGACATATGCTTGGCTGTAACTTCTCAGGGAAAGCTCAGATCAACCAATCGACTTGTTTTTTCGCTTCTGCATCCCAGATAGCATCCAATATGTGTTTCCCGTTCGAATTCGAGCCCTTGGTTCAAATTTGCAGTTCCTGGCTAAATTGAGTTCTTTTGCCAATTCTGACATACGCTTGGCTGTAACTTCTCAGGGAAAGCTCAGATCGACCAATTGACTTGTTTTTCGGTTTCTGCATCCCAGATAGCATTCAGTATGTGTTTCTCATTCAAACTTGAGCTCTGGGTCCAAATTTGCAGTTCCTGGCTAAATTGAGTTCTTTTGCCAATTCTGATATACGCTTGGCTGTAACTTCTCAGGGAAAGTTCAGATCAACCAATCGACTTGTGTTTTGGTTTCTGCATTCCAGATAACATCCAATATGTGTTTCCCGTTCGAATTTGAGCCCTTGGTCCAAATTTGCAGTTCCTGGCTAAATTGAGTTCTTTTGCCAATTCTGATATACGCTTGGCTGTAACTTCTCAGGGAAAGTTCAGATCAACCAATCGACTTGTTTTTTGGTTTCTGCATTCCAGATAACATCCAATATGTGTTTCCCGTTCGAATTTGAGCCCTTGGTTCAAATTTGCAGTTCCTGGCTAAATTGAGTTCTTTTGCCAATTCTGACATACGCTTGGCTGTAACTTCTCAGGGAAAGCTCAGATCAACCAATTGACTTCTTTTTCGGCTTCTGCATCCCAGATAGCATTCAGTATGTGTTTCTCGTTCGAATCTGAGCTCTGGATCCAAATTTGCAGTTCCTGGCTATATTGAGTTCTTTCCTCAATTCTGATATACGCTTGGCTGTAACTTCTCAGGGAAAGTTCAGATCAACCAATCGACTTGTTTTTTGGTTTCTGCATTCCAGATAACATCCAATATGTGTTTCCCGTTCGAATTTGAGCCCTTGGTTCAAATTTGCAGTTCCTGGCTAAATTGAGTTGTTTTGCCAATTCTGACATACGCTTGGCTGTAACTTCTCAGGGAAAGCTCAGATCAACCTATTGACTTGTCTTTCGGCTTCTGCATTCTAGATAGCATTCAGTATGTGTTTCCCGTTCGAATTCGATCCCTTGGTTCAAATTTGCAGTTCCTGGCTAAATTGAGTTCTTTTGCCAATTCTGACATATGCTTGGCTGTAACTTCTCAGGGAAAGCTCAGATCAACCAATCGACTTGTTTTTCGGCTTATGCATCCCAGGTAGCATTCAGTATGTGTTTCTCTTTCGAATTTGAGCTCTGGATCCAAATTTGCAGTTCCTGGCTAAATTGAGTTCTTTCCTCAATTCTTACATACGCTTGGCTGTAACTTCTCAGGGTAAGCTCAGATCGACCAATTGACTTGTTTTTTGGTTTCTGCATTCCAGATAGCATCCAATATGTGTTTCCCGTTCGAATTCGAGCCCTTGGTTCAAATTTGCAGTTCCTGGCTAAATTGAGTTCTTTTGCCAATTCTGACATACGCTTGGCTGTAACATCTCAGGGAAAGCTCAGATCAACCAACTGACTTCTTTTTCGGATTCTGCATCCCAGATAGCATTCAGTATGTATTTCTGGTTCGAATTTGAGCTCTGGATCCAAATTTGCAGTTCCTGGCTATATTGCGTTCTTTCCTCAATTCTGATATACGCTTGGCTGTAACTTCTCAGGGAAAGCTCAGATCGACCAATTGACTTGTTTTTCGGCTTCTGCATCCCAGATAGCATTCAGTATGTGTTTCTCGTTTGAATTTGAGCTCTGGATCCAAATTTGCAGTTCCTGGCTAAATTGAGTTCTTTCCTCAATTCTGATATATGCTTGGCTGTAACTTCTCAGGGAAAGCTCAGATCAACCAATCGACTTGTTTCTTGGTTTCTGCATTCCAGATAGCATCCAACATGTGTTTCCCGTTCGAATTCGAGCCCTTGGTTCAAATTTGCAGTTCCTGGCTAAATTGAGTTCTTTTGCCAATTCTGATATACGCTTGGCTGTAACTTCTCAGGGAAAGCTCAGATCAGCCTATTGACTTGTCTTTCGGCTTCTGCATTCTAGATAGCATTCAGTATGTGTTTCCCGTTCGAATTCGATCCCTTGGTTCAAATTTGCAGTTCCTGGCTAAATTGAGTTCTTTTGCCAATTCTGACATACGCTTGGCTGTAACTTCTCAGGGAAAGCTCAGATCAACCAATTGACTTCTTTTTCGGCTTCTGCATCCCAGATAGCATTCAGTATGTGTTTCTCGTTCGAATCTGAGCTCTGGATCCAAATTTGCAGTTCCTGGCTATATTGAGTTCTTTCCTCAATTCTGACATATGCTTGGCTGTAACTTCTCAGGGAAAGCTCAGATCAACCAATCGACTTGTTTTTTCGCTTCTGCATCCCAGATAGCATCCAATATGTGTTTCCCGTTCGAATTCGAGCCCTTGGTTCAAATTTGCAGTTCCTGGCTAAATTGAGTTCTTTTGCCAATTCTGATATACGCTTGGCTGTAACTTCTCAGGGAAAGCTCAGATCAGCCTATTGACTTGTCTTTCGGCTTCTGCATTCTAGATAGCATTCAGTATGTGTTTCCCGTTCGAATTCGAGCCCTTGGTTCAAATTTGCAGTTCCTGGCTAAATTGAGTTGTTTTGCCAATTCTGACATACGCTTGGCTGTAACTTCTCAGGGAAAGCTCAGATCAACCAATTGACTTCTTTTTCGGCTTCTGCATCCCAGATATCATTCAGTATGTGTTTCTCGTTCAAATCTGAGCCCTGGATCCAAATTTGCAGTTCCTGGCTATATTGAGTTCTTTCCTCAATTCTGACATATGCTTGGCTGTAACTTCTCAGGGAAAGCTCAGATCAACCAATGGACTTGTTTTTTCCCTTCTGCATCCCAGATAGCATCCAATATGTGTTTCCCGTTCGAATTTGAGCCCTTAGTTCAAATTTGCAGTTCCTGGCTAAATTGAGTTATTTTGCCAATTCTGATATACGCTTGGCTGTAACTTCTCAGGGAAAGCTCAGATCAACCTATTGACTTGTCTTTCGGCTTCTGCATTCCAGATAGCATTCAGTATGTGTTTCTTGTTCGAATTTGAGCTCTGGATCCAAATTTGCAGTTCCTGGCTAAATTGAATTCTTTCCTCAATTCTGATATACGCTTGGCTGTAACTTCTCAGGGAAAGCTCAGATCGACTAATCGACTTGTTTTTTGGTTTCTGAATCCCAGATAGCATCCAATATGTGTTCCCCGTTCGAATTTGAGCCCATGATTCAAATTTGCAGTTCCTGGCTAAATTGAGTTCTTTTGCTAATTCTGACATACGCTTGGCTGTAACTTCTCAGGGAAAACTCAGATCAACAAATCGAATTGTTTTTTCGCTTCTGCATCCCAGATAACATTCAGTATGTGTTTCTCATTTGAATTTGAGCTCTGGATCCAAATTTGCAGTTCCTGGCTAAATTGAGTTCTTTCCTCAATTCTGATATACGCTTGGCTGTAACTTCTCAGGGAAAGCTCAGATCGACCAATCGACTTGTTTTTCGGATTCTGCATCCCAGATAGCATCCAATATGTGTTTCCCGTTCGAATTTGAGCCCTTGGTTCAAATTTGCAGTTCCTGGCTAAATTGAGTTCTTTTGCCAATTCTGACATACGCTTGGCTGTACCTTCTCAGGGAAAGCTCAGATCAACAAATCGAATTGTTTTTTCGCTTCTGCATCCCAGATAGCATTCAGTATGTGTTTCTCATTTGAATTTGAGCTCTGGATCCAAATTTGCAGTTCCTGGCTAAATTGAGTTCTTTCCTCAATTCTGATATACGCTTGGCTGTAACTTCTCAGGGAAAGCTCAGATCGACCAATCGACTTGTTTTTCGGCTACTGCATCACAGATAGCATTCAGTATGTGTTTCTCGTTCGAATTTGAGCTCTGGATCCAAATTTGCAGTTCCTGGCTAAATTGAGTTCTTTCCTCAATTCTGATATATGCTTGGCTGTAACCTCTCAGGGAAAGCTCAGATCAACCAATCGACTTGCTTTTCGGCTTCTGCATCCCAGATAGCATCCAATATGTGTTTCCCGTTCGAATTTGAGCCCTTGGTTCAAATTTGCAGTTCCTGGCTAAATTGAGTTCTTTTGCCAATTCTGACATACGCTTGGCTGTAACTTCTCAGGGAAAGCTCAGATCAACCAATTGACTTCTTTTTCGGCTTCTGCATCCCAGATATCATTCAGTATGTGTTTCTCGTTCAAATCTGAGCCCTGGATCCAAATTTGCAGTTCCTGGCTAAATTGAGTTGTTTCCTCAATTCTGACATATGCTTGGCTGTAACATCTCAGGGAAAGTTCAGATCAACCAATCGACTTGTTTTTTGGTTTCTGCATTCCAGATACCATCCAATATGTGTTCTCCATTCGAATTTGAGCCCATGATTCAAATTTGCAGTTCCTGGCTAAATTGAGTTCTTTTGCCAATTCTGACATACGCTTGGCTGTAACTTCTCAGGGAAAGCTCAGATCGACCAATCGACTTGTTTTTCGGCTTCTGCATCACAGATAGCATTCAGTATGCGTTTCTCGTTTGAATTTGAGCTCTGGATCCAAATTTGCAGTTCCTGGCTAAATTGAGTTCTTTCCTCAATTCTGATATATGCTTGGCTGTAACCTCTCAGGGAAAGCTCAGATCAACCAATCGACTTGCTTTTCGGCTTCTGCATCCCAGATAGCATCCAATATGTGTTTCGTGTTCGAATTTGAGCCCTTGGTTCAAATTTGCAGTTCCTGGCTAAATTGAGTTCTTTTGCCAATTCTGACATACGCTTGGCTGTAACTTCTCAGGGAAAGCTCAGATCAACCAATTGACTTGTTTTTCGGCTTCTGCATCCCAGATAGCATTCAGTATGTGTTTCTCGTTCGAATTTGAGCTCTGGATCCAAATTTGCAGTTCCTGGCTAAATTGAGTTCTTTCCTCAATTCTGATATATGCTTGGCAGTAACTTCTCAGGGAAAGCTCAGATCAACCAATCGACTTGTTTTTCGGCTTATGCATCCCAGGTAGCATTCAGTATGTGTTTCTCTTTCGAATTTGAGCTCTGGATCCAAATTTGCAGTTCCTGGCTAAATTGAGTTCTTTCCTCAATTCTTACATACTCTTGGCTGTAACTTCTCAGGGAAAGCTCAGATCGACCAATTGACTTGTTTTTTGGTTTCTGCATTCCAGATAGCATCCAATATGTGTTTCCCGTTCGAATTCGAGCCCTTGGTTCAAATTTGCAGTTCCTGGCTAAATTGAGTTCTTTTGCCAATTCTGACATACGCTTGGCTGTAACATCTCAGGGAAAGCTCAGATCAACCAACTGACTTCTTTTTCGGATTCTGCATCCCAGATAGCATTCAGTATGTATTTCTGGTTCGAATTTGAGCTCTGGATCCAAATTTGCAGTTCCTGGCTATATTGCGTTCTTTCCTCAATTCTGATATACGCTTGGCTGTAACTTCTCAGGGAAAGCTCAGATCGACCAATTGACTTGTTTTTCGGCTTCTGCATCCCAGATAGCATTCAGTATGTGTTTCTCGTTTGAATTTGAGCTCTGGATCCAAATTTGCAGTTCCTGGCTAAATTGAGTTCTTTCCTCAATTCTGATATATGCTTGGCTGTAACTTCTCAGGGAAAGCTCAGATCAACCAATCGACTTGTTTCTTGGTTTCTGCATTCCAGATAGCATCCAACATGTGTTTCCCGTTCGAATTCGATCCCTTGGTTCAAATTTGCAGTTCCTGGCTAAATTGAGTTCTTTTGCCAATTCTGACATACGCTTGGCTGTAACTTCTCAGGGAAAGCTCAGATCAACCAATTGACTTCTTTTTCGGCTTCTGCATACCAGATAGCATTCAGTATGTGTTTCTCGTTCGAATCTGAGCTCTGGATCCAAATTTGCAGTTCCTGGCTATATTGAGTTCTTTCCTCAATTCTGACATATGCTTGGCTGTAACTTCTCAGGGAAAGCTCAGATCAACCAATCGACTTGTTTTTTCGCTTCTGCATCCCAGATAGCATCCAATATGTGTTTCCCGTTCGAATTTGAGCCCTTAGTTCAAATTTGCAGTTCCTGGCTAAATTGAGTTCTTTTGCCAATTCTGATATACGCTTGGCTGTAACTTCTCAGGGAAAGCTCAGATCAGCCTATTGACTTGTCTTTCGGCTTCTGCATCCCAGATATCATTCAGTATGTGTTTCTCGTTCAAATCTGAGCCCTGGATCCAAATTTGCAGTTCCTGGCTATATTGAGTTCTTTCCTCAATTCTGACATATGCTTGGCTGTAACTTCTCAGGGAAAGCTCAGATCAACCAATAGACTTGTTTTTTCCCTTCTGCATCCCAGATAGCATCCAATATGTGTTTCCCGTTCGAATTCGAGCCCTTGGTTCAAATTTGCAGTTCCTGGCTAAATTGAGTTCTTTTGCCAATTCTGATATACGCTTGGCTGTAACTTCTCAGCGAAAGCTCAGATCGACCAATCGACTTGTTTTTTGGTTTCTGCATTCCAGATAGCATCCAATATGTGTTTCCCGTTCGAATTTGAGCCCTTGGTTCAAATTTGCAGTTCCTGGCTAAATTGAGTTCTTTTGCCAATTCTGACATACGCTTGGCTGTACCTTCTCCGGGAAAGCTCAGATCAACAAATCGAATTGTTTTTTCGCTTCTGCATCCCAGATAGCATTCAGTATATGTTTCTCATTTGAATTTGAGCTCTGGATCCAAATATGCAGTTCCTGGCTAAATTGAGTTCTTTCCTCAATTCTGATATACGCTTGGCTGTAACTTCTCAGGGAAAGCTCAGATCGACCAATCGACTTGTTTTTCGGCTACTGCATCACAGATAGCATTCAGTATGTGTTTCTCGTTCGAATTTGAGCTCTGGATCCAAATTTGCAGTTCCTGGCTAAATTGAGTTCTTTCCTCAATTCTGATATATGCTTGGCTGTAACCTCTCAGGGAAAGTTCAGATCAACCAATCGACTTGCTTTTCGGCTTCTGCATCCCAGATAGCATCCAATATGTGTTTCCCGTTCGAATTTGAGCCCTTGGTTCAAATTTGCAGTTCCTGGCTAAATTGAGTTCTTTTGCCAATTCTGACATACGCTTGGCTGTAACTTCTCAGGGAAAGCTCAGATCAACCAATTGACTTCTTTTTCGGCTTCTGCATCCCAGATATCATTCAGTATGTGTTTCTCGTTCAAATCTGAGCCCTGGATCCAAATTTGCAGTTCCTGGCTAAATTGAGTTGTTTCCTCAATTCTGACATATGCTTGGCTGTAACATCTCAGGGAAAGTTCAGATCAACCAATCGACTTGTTTTTTGGTTTCTGCATTCCAGATAGCATCCAATATGTGTTCTCCATTCGAATTTGAGCCCATGATTCAAATTTGCAGTTCCTGGCTAAATTGAGTTCTTTTGCCAATTCTGACATACGCTTGGCTGTAACTTCTCAGGGAAAGCTCAGATCGACCAATCGACTTGTTTTTCGGCTTCTGCATCACAGATAGCATTCAGTATGCGTTTCTCGTTTGAATTTGAGCTCTGGATCCAAATTTGCAGTTCCTGGCTAAATTGAGTTCTTTCCTCAATTCTGATATATGCTTGGCTGTAACCTCTCAGGGAAAGCTCAGATCAACCAATCGACTTGCTTTTCGGCTTCTGCATCCCAGATAGCATCCAATATGTGTTTCGCGTTCGAATTTGAGCCCTTGGTTCAAATTTGCAGTTCCTGGCTAAATTGAGTTCTTTTGCCAATTCTGACATACGCTTGGCTGTAACTTCTCAGGGAAAGCTCAGATCAACCAATTGACTTGTTTTTCGGCTTCTGCATCCCAGATAGCATTCAGTATGTGTTTCTCGTTCGAATTTGAGCTCTGGATCCAAATTTGCAGTTCCTGGCTAAATTGAGTTCTTTCCTCAATTCTGATATATGCTTGGCAGTAACTTCTCAGGGAAAGCTCAGATCAACCAATCGACTTGTTTTTCGGCTTATGCATCCCAGGTAGCATTCAGTATGTGTTTCTCTTTCGAATTTGAGCTCTGGATCCAAATTTGCAGTTCCTGGCTAAATTGAGTTCTTTCCTCAATTCTTACATACTCTTGGCTGTAACTTCTCAGGGAAAGCTCAGATCGACCAATTGACTTGTTTTTTGGTTTCTGCATTCCAGATAGCATCCAATATGTGTTTCCCGTTCGAATTCGAGCCCTTGGTTCAAATTTGCAGTTCCTGGCTAAATTGAGTTCTTTTGCCAATTCTGACATACGCTTGGCTGTAACATCTCAGGGAAAGCTCAGATCAACCAACTGACTTCTTTTTCGGATTCTGCATCCCAGATAGCATTCAGTATGTATTTCTGGTTCGAATTTGAGCTCTGGATCCAAATTTGCAGTTCCTGGCTATATTGCGTTCTTTCCTCAATTCTGATATACGCTTGGCTGTAACTTCTCAGGGAAAGCTCAGATCGACCAATTGACTTGTTTTTCGGCTTCTGCATCCCAGATAGCATTCAGTATGTGTTTCTCGTTTGAATTTGAGCTCTGGATCCAAATTTGCAGTTCCTGGCTAAATTGAGTTCTTTCCTCAATTCTGATATATGCTTGGCTGTAACTTCTCAGGGAAAGCTCAGATCAACCAATCGACTTGTTTCTTGGTTTCTGCATTCCAGATAGCATCCAACATGTGTTTCCCGTTCGAATTCGAGCCCTTGGTTCAAATTTGCAGTTCCTGGCTAAATTGAGTTCTTTTGCCAATTCTGATATACGCTTGGCTGTAACTTCTCAGGGAAAGCTCAGATCAGCCTATTGACTTGTCTTTCGGCTTCTGCATTCTAGATAGCATTCAGTATGTGTTTCCCGTTCGAATTCGATCCCTTGGTTCAAATTTGCAGTTCCTGGCTAAATTGAGTTCTTTTGCCAATTCTGACATACGCTTGGCTGTAACTTCTCAGGGAAAGCTCAGATCAACCAATTGACTTCTTTTTCGGCTTCTGCATCCCAGATAGCATTCAGTATGTGTTTCTCGTTCAAATCTGAGCCCTGGATCCAAATTTGCAGTTCCTGGCTATATTGAGTTCTTTCCTCAATTCTGACATATGCTTGGCTGTAACTTCTCAGGGAAAGCTCAGATCAACCAATAGACTTGTTTTTTCCCTTCTGCATCCCAGATAGCATCCAATATGTGTTTCCCGTTCGAATTTGAGCCCTTAGTTCAAATTTGCAGTTCCTGGCTAAATTGAGTTATTTTGCCAATTCTGATATACGCTTGGCTGTAACTTCTCAGGGAAAGCTCAGATCAACCTATTGACTTGTCTTTCGGCTTCTGCATTCCAGATAGCATTCAGTATGTGTTTCTTGTTCGAATTTGAGCTCTGGATCCAAATTTGCAGTTCCTGGCTAAATTGAGTTCTTTTGCTAATTCTGACATACGCTTGGCTGTAACTTCTCAGGGAAAACTCAGATCGACTAATCGACTTGTTTTTTGGTTTCTGCATCCCAGATAGCATCCAATATGTGTTCCCCGTTCGAATTTGAGCCCATGATTCAAATTTGCAGTTCCTGGCTAAATTGAGTTCTTTTGCTAATTCTGACATACGCTTGGCTGTAACTTCTCAGGGAAAACTCAGATCAACAAATCGAATTGTTTTTTCGCTTCTGCATCCCAGATAACATTCAGTATGTGTTTCTCATTTGAATTTGAGCTCTGGATCCAAATTTGCAGTTCCTGGCTAAATTGAGTTCTTTCCTCAATTCTGATATACGCTTGGCTGTAACTTCTCAGGGAAAGCTCAGATCGACCAATCGACTTGTTTTTCGGATTCTGCATCCCAGATAGCATCCAATATGTGTTTCCCGTTCGAATTTGAGCCCTTGGTTCAAATTTGCAGTTCCTGGCTAAATTGAGTTCTTTTGCCAATTCTGACATACGCTTGGCTGTACCTTCTCAGGGAAAGCTCAGATCAACAAATCGAATTGTTTTTTCGCTTCTGCATCCCAGATAGCATTCAGTATGTGTTTCTCATTTGAATCTGAGCCCTGGATCCAAATTTGCAGTTCCTGGCTATATTGAGTTCTTTCCTCAATTCTGACATATGCTTGGCTGTAACTTCTCAGGGAAAGCTCAGATCAACCAATAGACTTGTTTTTTCCCTTCTGCATCCCAGATAGCATCCAATATGTGTTTCCCGTTCGAATTTGAGCCCTTAGTTCAAATTTGCAGTTCCTGGCTAAATTGAGTTATTTTGCCAATTCTGATGTACGCTTGGCTGTAACTTCTCAGGGAAAGCTCAGATCAACCTATTGACTTGTCTTTCGGCTTCTGCATTGCAGATAGCATTCAGTATGTGTTTCTTGTTCGAATTTGAGCTCTGGATCCAAATTTGCAGTTCCTGGCTAAATTGAGTTCTTTTGCTAATTCTGACATACGCTTGGCTGTAACTTCTCAGGGAAAGCTCAGATCGACTAATCGACTTGTTTTTTGGTTTCTGCATCCCAGATAGCATCCAATATGTGTTCCCCGTTCGAATTTGAGCCCATGATTCAAATTTGCAGTTCCTGGCTAAATTGAGTTCTTTTGCTAATTCTGACATACGCTTGGCTGTAACTTCTCAGGGAAAACTCAGATCAACAAATCGAATTGTTTTTTCGCTTCTGCATCCCAGATAACATTCAGTATGTGTTTCTCATTTGAATTTGAGCTCTGGATCCAAATTTGCAGTTCCTGGCTAAATTGAGTTCTTTCCTCAATTCTGATATACGCTTGGCTGTAACTTCTCAGGGAAAGCTCAGATCGACCAATCGACTTGTTTTTCGGATTCTGCATCCCAGATAGCATCCAATATGTGTTTCCCGTTCGAATTTGAGCCCTTGGTTCAAATTTGCAGTTCCTGGCTAAATTGAGTTCTTTTGCCAATTCTGACATACGCTTGGCTGTACCTTCTCAGGGAAAGCTCAGATCAACAAATCGAATTGTTTTTTCGCTTCTGCATCCCAGATAGCATTCAGTATGTGTTTCTCATTTGAATTTGAGCTCTGGATCCAAATTTGCAGTTCCTGGCTAAATTGAGTTCTTTCCTCAATTCTGATATACGCTTGGCTGTAACTTCTCAGGGAAAGCTCAGATCGACCAATCGACTTGTTTTTCGGCTACTGCATCACAGATAGCATTCAGTATGTGTTTCTCGTTCGAATTTGAGCTCTGGATCCAAATTTGCAGTTCCTGGCTAAATTGAGTTCTTTCCTCAATTCTGATATATGCTTGGCTGTAACCTCTCAGGGAAAGCTCAGATCAACCAATCGACTTGCTTTTCGGCTTCTGCATCCCAGATAGCATCCAATATGTGTTTCCCGTTCGAATTTGAGCCCTTGGTTCAAATTTGCAGTTCCTGGCTAAATTGAGTTCTTTTGCCAATTCTGACATACGCTTGGCTGTAACTTCTCAGGGAAAGCTCAGATCAACCAATTGACTTCTTTTTCGGCTTCTGCATCCCAGATATCATTCAGTATGTGTTTCTCGTTCAAATCTGAGCCCTGGATCCAAATTTGCAGTTCCTGGCTAAATTGAGTTGTTTCCTCAATTCTGACATATGCTTGGCTGTAACATCTCAGGGAAAGTTCAGATCAACCAATCGACTTGTTTTTTGGTTTCTGCATTCCAGATAGCATCCAATATGTGTTCTCCATTCGAATTTGAGCCAATGATTCAAATTTGCAGTTCCTGGCTAAATTGAGTTCTTTTGCCAATTCTGACATACGCTTGGCTGTAACTTCTCAGGGAAAGCTCAGATCGACCAATCGACTTGTTTTTCGGCTTCTGCATCACAGATAGCATTCAGTATGCGTTTCTCGTTTGAATTTGAGCTCTGGATCCAAATTTGCAGTTCCTGGCTAAATTGAGTTCTTTCCTCAATTCTGATATATGCTTGGCTGTAACCTCTCAGGGAAAGCTCAGATCAACCAATCGACTTGCTTTTCGGCTTCTGCATCCCAGATAGCATCCAATATGTGTTTCGCTTTCGAATTTGAGCCCTTGGTTCAAATTTGCAGTTCCTGGCTAAATTGAGTTCTTTTGCCAATTCTGACATACGCTTGGCTGTAACTTCTCAGGGAAAGCTCAGATCAACCAATTGACTTGTTTTTCGGCTTCTGCATCCCAGATAGCATTCAGTATGTGTTTCTCGTTCGAATTTGAGCTCTGGATCCAAATTTGCAGTTCCTGGCTAAATTGAGTTCTTTCCTCAATTCTGATATATGCTTGGCAGTAACTTCTCAGGGAAAGCTCAGATCAACCAATCGACTTGCTTTTTCGCTTCTGCTTCCCAGATAGCATCCAACATGTGTTTCCCATTCGAATTCGAGCCCTTGGTTCAAATTTGCAGTTCCTGGCTAAATTGAGTTCTTTTGCCAATTCTGATATACGCTTGGCTGTAACTTCTCAGCGAAAGCTCAGATCGACCAATCGACTTGTTTTTTGGTTTCTGCATTCCAGATAGCATCCAATATGTGTTTCCCGTTAGAATTTGAGCCCTTGGTTCAAAGTTGCAGTTCCTGGCTAAATTGAGTTCTTTTGCCAATTCTGACATACGTTTGGCTGTAACTTCTCAGGGAAAGCTCAGATCGACCAATTGACTTGTTTTTCGGTTTCTGCATCCCAGATAGCATTCAGTATGTGTTTCTCATTCAAACTTGAGCTCTGGATCCAAATTTGCAGTTCCTGGCTAAATTGAGTTCTTTTGCCAATTCTGAAAAACGCTTGGCTGTAACTTCTCAGGGAAAGTTCAGATCAACCAATCGACTTGTTTTTTGGTTTCTGCATTCCAGATAACATCCAATATGTGTTTCCCGTTCGAATTTGAGGCCTTGGTTCAAATTTGCAGTTCCTGGCTAAATTGAGTTGTTTTGCCAATTCTGACATACGCTTGGCTGTAACTTCTCAGGGAAAGTTCAGATCAACCAATCGACTTGTTTTTTGGTTTCTGCATTCCAGATAGCATCCAATATGTGTTTCCCGTTCGAATTCGAGCCCTTGGTTCAAATTTGCAGTTCCTGGCTAAATTGAGTTCTTTTGCCAATTCTGACATACGCTTGGCTGTAACATCTCAGGGAAAGCTCAGATCAACCAACTGACTTCTTTTTCGGATTCTGCATCCCAGATAGCATTCAGTATGTATTTCTGGTTCGAATTTGAGCTCTGGATCCAAATTTGCAGTTCCTGGCTATATTGCATTCTTTCCTCAATTCTGATATACGCTGGCTAAATTGAGTTCTTTTGCCAATTCTGATATACGCTTGGCTGTAACTTCTCAGGGAAAGCTCAGATCAGCCTATTGACTTGTCTTTCGGCTTCTGCATTCTAGATAGCATTCAGTATGTGTTTCCCGTTCGAATTCGATCCCTTGGTTCAAATTTGCAGTTCCTGGCTAAATTGAGTTCTTTTGCCAATTCTGACATACGCTTGGCTGTAACTTCTCAGGGAAAGCTCAGATCAACCAATTGATTTCTTTTTCGGCTTCTGCATCCCAGATAGCATTCAGTATGTGTTTCTCGTTCGAATCTGAGCTCTGGATCCAAATTTGCAGTTCCTGGCTATATTGAGTTCTTTCCTCAATTCTGACATATGCTTGGCTGTAACTTCTCAGGGAAAGCTCAGATCAACCAATCGACTTGTTTTTTCGCTTCTGCATCCCAGATAGCATCCAATATGTGTTTCCCGTTCGAATTCGAGCCCTTGGTTCAAATTTGCAGTTCCTGGCTAAATTGAGTTCTTTTGCCAATTCTGATATACGCTTGGCTGTAACTTCTCAGGGAAAGCTCAGATCAGCCTATTGACTTGTCTTTCGGCTTCTGCATTCTAGATAGCATTCAGTATGTGTTTCCCGTTCGAATTCGAGCCCTTGGTTCAAATTTGCAGTTCCTGGCTAAATTGAGTTGTTTTGCCAATTCTGACATACGCTTGGCTGTAACTTCTCAGGGAAAGCTCAGATCAACCAATTGACTTCTTTTTCGGCTTCTGCATCCCAGATATCATTCAGTATGTGTTTCTCGTTCAAATCTGAGCCCTGGACCCAAATTTGCAGTTCCTGGCTATATTGAGTTCTTTCCTCAATTCTGACATATGCTTGGCTGTAACATCTCAGGGAAAGTTCAGATCAACCAATCGACTTGTTTTTTGGTTTCTGCATTCCAGATAGCATCCAATATGTTTTCTCCGTTCGAATTTGAGCCCATGATTCAAATTTGCAGTTCCTGGCTAAATTGAGTTCTTTTGCCAATTCTGACATACGCTTGGCTGTAACTTCTCAGGGAAAGCTCAGATCGACCAATCGACTTGTTTTTCGGCTTCTGCATCACAGATAGCATTCAGTATGCGTTTCTCGTTTGAATTTGAGCTCTGGATCCAAATTTGCAGTTCCTGGCTAAATTGAGTTCTTTCCTCAATTCTGATATATGCTTGGCTGTAACCTCTCAGGGAAAGCTCAGATCAACCAATCGACTTGCTTTTCGGCTTCTGCATCCCAGATAGCATCCAATATGTGTTTCGCGTTCGAATTTGAGCCCTTGGTTCAAATTTGCAGTTCCTGGCTAAATTGAGTTCTTTTGCCAATTCTGACATACGCTTGGCTGTAACTTCTCAGGGAAAGCTCAGATCAACCAATCGACTTGTTTTTCGGCTTATGCATCCCAGGTAGCATTCAGTATGTGTTTCTCTTTCGAATTTGAGCTCTGGATCCAAATTTGCAGTTCCTGGCTAAATTGAGTTCTTTCCTCAATTCTTACATACGCTTGGCTGTAACTTCTCAGGGAAAGCTCAGATCGACCAATTGACTTGTTTTTTGGTTTCTGCATTCCAGATAGCATCCAATATGTGTTTCCCGTTCGAATTCGAGCCCTTGGTTCAAATTTGCAGTTCCTGGCTAAATTGAGTTCTTTTGCCAATTCTGACATACGCTTGGCTGTAACATCTCAGGGAAAGCTCAGATCAACCAACTGACTTCTTTTTCGGATTCTGCATCCCAGATAGCATTCAGTATGTATTTCTGGTTCGAATTTGAGCTCTGGATCCAAATTTGCAGTTCCTGGCTATATTGCGTTCTTTCCTCAATTCTGATATACGCTTGGCTGTAACTTCTCAGGGAAAGCTCAGATCGACCAATTGACTTGTTTTTCGGCTTCTGCATCCCA
Organism: Rhabdophis nuchalis; assembly: GCA_039707465.1. Lineage (NCBI taxonomy): Eukaryota > Metazoa > Chordata > Lepidosauria > Squamata > Natricidae > Rhabdophis > Rhabdophis nuchalis. The sequence continues at coordinate 17,962,100 of CM077653.1, forward strand.
GATAGCATTCAGTATGTGTTTCTCGTTTGAATTTGAGCTCTGGATCCAAATTTGCAGTTCCTGGCTAAATTGAGTTCTTTCCTCAATTCTGATATATGCTTGGCTGTAACTTCTCAGGGAAAGCTCAGATCAACCAATCGACTTGTTTCTTGGTTTCTGCATTCCAGATAGCATCCAACATGTGTTTCCCGTTCGAATTCGAGCCCTTGGTTCAAATTTGCAGTTCCTGGCTAAATTGAGTTCTTTTGCCAATTCTGATATACGCTTGGCTGTAACTTCTCAGGGAAAGCTCAGATCAGCCTATTGACTTGTCTTTCGGCTTCTGCATTCTAGATAGCATTCAGTATGTGTTTCCCGTTCGAATTCGATCCCTTGGTTCAAATTTGCAGTTCCTGGCTAAATTGAGTTCTTTTGCCAATTCTGACATACGCTTGGCTGTAACTTCTCAGGGAAAGCTCAGATCAACCAATTGACTTCTTTTTCGGCTTCTGCATCCCAGATAGCATTCAGTATGTGTTTCTCGTTCGAATCTGAGCTCTGGATCCAAATTTGCAGTTCCTGGCTATATTGAGTTCTTTCCTCAATTCTGACATATGCTTGGCTGTAACTTCTCAGGGAAAGCTCAGATCAACCAATCGACTTGTTTTTTCGCTTCTGCATCCCAGATAGCATCCAATATGTGTTTCCCGTTCGAATTCGAGCCCTTGGTTCAAATTTGCAGTTCCTGGCTAAATTGAGTTCTTTTGCCAATTCTGATATACGCTTGGCTATAACTTCTCAGGGAAAGCTCAGATCAGCCTATTGACTTGTCTTTCGGCTTCTGCATTCCAGATAGCATTCAGTATGTGTTTCTTGTTCGAATTTGAGCTCTGGATCCAAATTTGCAGTTCCTGGCTAAATTGAATTCTTTCCTCAATTCTGATATACGCTTGGCTGTAACTTCTCAGGGAAAGCTCAGATCGACTAATCGACTTGTTTTTTGGTTTCTGCATCCCAGATAGCATCCAATATGTGTTCCCTGTTCGAATTTGAGCCCATGATTCAAATTTGCAGTTCCTGGCTAAATTGAGTTCTTTTGCTAATTCTGACATACGCTTGGCTGTAACTTCTCAGGGAAAACTCAGATCAACAAATCGAATTGTTTTTTCGCTTCTGCATCCCAGATAACATTCAGTATGTGTTTCTCATTTGAATTTGAGCTCTGGATCCAAATTTGCAGTTCCTGGCTAAATTGAGTTCTTTCCTCAATTCTGATATACGCTTGGCTGTAACTTCTCAGGGAAAGCTCAGATCGACCAATCGACTTGTTTTTCGGATTCTGCATCCCAGATAGCATCCAATATGTGTTTCCCGTTCGAATTTGAGCCCTTGGTTCAAATTTGCAGTTCCTGGCTAAATTGAGTTCTTTTGCCAATTCTGACATACGCTTGGCTGTACCTTCTCAGGGAAAGCTCAGATCAACAAATCGAATTGTTTTTTCGCTTCTGCATCCCAGATAGCATTCAGTATGTGTTTCTCATTTGAATTTGAGCTCTGGATCCAAATTTGCAGTTCCTGGCTAAATTGAGTTCTTTCCTCAATTCTGATATACGCTTGGCTGTAACTTCTCAGGGAAAGCTCAGATCGACCAATCGACTTGTTTTTCGGCTACTGCATCACAGATAGCATTCAGTATGTGTTTCTCGTTCGAATTTGAGCTCTGGATCCAAATTTGCAGTTCCTGGCTAAATTGAGTTCTTTCCTCAATTCTGATATATGCTTGGCTGTAACCTCTCAGGGAAAGCTCAGATCAACCAATCGACTTGCTTTTCGGCTTCTGCATCCCAGATAGCATCCAATATGTGTTTCCCGTTCGAATTTGAGCCCTTGGTTCAAATTTGCAGTTCCTGGCTAAATTGAGTTCTTTTGCCAATTCTGACATACGCTTGGCTGTAACTTCTCAGGGAAAGCTCAGATCAACCAATTGACTTCTTTTTCGGCTTCTGCATCCCAGATATCATTCAGTATGTGTTTCTCGTTCAAATCTGAGCCCTGGATCCAAATTTGCAGTTCCTGGCTAAATTGAGTTGTTTCCTCAATTCTGACATACGCTTGGCTGTAACTTCTCAGGGAAAGCTCAGATCAACCTATTGACTTGTCTTTCGGCTTCTGCATTCTAGATAGCATTCAGTATGTGTTTCCCGTTCGAATTCGATCCCTTGGTTCAAATTTGCAGTTCCTGGCTAAATTGAGTTCTTTTGCCAATTCTGATATACGCTTGGCTGTAACTTCTCAGGGAAAGCTCAGATCGACCAATCGACTTGTTTTTCGGCTTCTGCATCACAGATACCATTCAGTATGCGTTTCTCGTTCGAATTTGAGCTCTGGATCCAAATTTGCAGTTCCTGGCTAAATTGAGTTCTTTCCTCAATTCTGATATATGCTTGGCTGTAACCTCTCAGGGAAAGCTCACATCAACCAATCGACTTGCTTTTCGGCTTCTGCATCCCAGATAGCATCCAATATGTGTTTCCCGTTCGAATTTGAGCCCTTGGTTCAAATTTGCAGTTCCTGGCTAAATTGAGTTCTTTTGCCAATTCTGACATACGCTTGGCTGTAACTTCTCAGGGAAAGCTCAGATCAACCAATTGACTTGTTTTTCGGCTTCTGCATCCCAGATAGCATTCAGTATGTGTTTCTCGTTCGAATTTGAGCTCTGGATCCAAATTTGCAGTTCCTGGCTAAATTGAGTTCTTTCCTCAATTCTGATATATGCTTGGCAGTAACTTCTCAGGGAAAGCTCAGATCAACCAATCGACTTGTTTTTTCGCTTCTGCTTCCCAGATAGCATCCAATATGTGTTTCCCGTTCGAATTCGAGCCCTTGGTTCAAATTTGCAGTTCCTGGCTAAATTGAGTTCTTTTGCCAATTCTGACATACGCTTGGCTGTAACTTCTCAGGGAAAGCTCAGATCGATCAATTGACTTGTTTTTCGGTTTCTGCATCCCAGATAGCATTCAGTATGTGTTTCTCATTCAAACTTGAGCTCTGGATCCAAATTTGCAGTTCCTGGCTAAATTGAGTTCTTTTGCCAATTCTGATATACGCTTGGCTGTAACTTCTCAGGGAAAGTTCAGATCAACCAATCGACTTGTTTTTTGGTTTCTGCATTCCAGATAACATCCAATATGTGTTTCCCGTTCGAATTTGAGCCCTTGGTTCAAATTTGCAGTTCCTGGCTAAATTGAGTTGTTTTGCCAATTCTGACATACGCTTGGCTGTAACTTCTCAGGGAAAGCTCAGATCAACCTATTGACTTGTCTTTCGGCTTCTGCATTCTAGATAGCATTCAGTATGTGTTTCCCGTTCGAATTCGAACCCTTGGTTCAAATTTGCAGTTCCTGGCTAAATTGAGTTCTTTTGCCAATTCTGACATACGCTTGGCTGTAACTTCTCAGGGAAAGCTCAGATCAACCAATTGACTTCTTGTTCGGCTTCTGCATCCCAGATATCATTCAGTATGTGTTTCTCGTTCAAATCTGAGCCCTGGACCCAAATTTGCAGTTCCTGGCTATATTGAGTTCTTTCCTCAATTCTGACATATGCTTGGCTGTAACATCTCAGGGAAAGTTCAGATCAACCAATCGACTTGTTTTTTGGTTTCTGCATTCCAGATAGCATCCAATATGTGTTCTCCGTTCGAATTTGAGCCCATGATTCAAATTTGCAGTTCCTGGCTAAATTGAGTTCTTTTGCCAATTCTGACATACGCTTGGCTGTAACTTCTCAGGGAAAGCTCAGATCGACCAATCGACTTGTTTTTCGGCTTCTGCATCACAGATAGCATTCAGTATGCGTTTCTCGTTTGAATTTGAGCTCTGGATCCAAATTTGCAGTTCCTGGCTAAATTGAGTTCTTTCCTCAATTCTGATATATGCTTGGCTGTAACCTCTCAGGGAAAGCTCAGATCAACCAATCGACTTGCTTTTCGGCTTCTGCATCCCAGATAGCATCCAATATGTGTTTCGCGTTCGAATTTGAGCCCTTGGTTCAAATTTGCAGTTCCTGGCTAAATTGAGTTCTTTTGCCAATTCTGACATACGCTTGGCTGTAACTTCTCAGGGAAAGCTCAGATCGACCAATTGACTTGTTTTTTGGTTTCTGCATTCCAGATAGCATCCAATATGTGTTTCCCGTTCGAATTCGAGCCCTTGGTTCAAATTTGCAGTTCCTGGCTAAATTGAGTTCTTTTGCCAATTCTGACATACGCTTGGCTGTAACATCTCAGGGAAAGCTCAGATCAACCAACTGACTTCTTTTTCGGGTTCTGCATCCCAGATAGCATTCAGTATGTATTTCTGGTTCGAATTTGAGCTCTGGATCCAAATTTGCAGTTCCTGGCTATATTGCGTTCTTTCCTCAATTCTGATATACGCTTGGCTGTAACTTCTCAGGGAAAGCTCAGATCGACCAATTGACTTGTTTTTCGGCTTCTGCATCCCAGATAGCATTCAGTATGTGTTTCTCGTTTGAATTTGAGCTCTGGATCCAAATTTGCAGTTCCTGGCTAAATTGAGTTCTTTCCTCAATTCTGATATATGCTTGGCTGTAACTTCTCAGGGAAAGCTCAGATCAACCAATCGACTTGTTTCTTGGTTTCTGCATTCCAGATAGCATCCAACATGTGTTTCCCGTTCGAATTCGAGCCCTTGGTTCAAATTTGCAGTTCCTGGCTAAATTGAGTTCTTTTGCCAATTCTGATATACGCTTGGCTGTAACTTCTCAGGGAAAGCTCAGATCAGCCTATTGACTTGTCTTTCGGCTTCTGCATTCTAGATAGCATTCAGTATGTGTTTCCCGTTCGAATTCGATCCCTTGGTTCAAATTTGCAGTTCCTGGCTAAATTGAGTTCTTTTGCCAATTCTGACATACGCTTGGCTGTAACTTCTCAGGGAAAGCTCAGATCAACCAATTGACTTCTTTTTCGGCTTCTGCATCCCAGATAGCATTCAGTATGTGTTTCTCGTTCGAATCTGAGCTCTGGATCCAAATTTGCAGTTCCTGGCTATATTGAGTTCTTTCCTCAATTCTGACATATGCTTGGCTGTAACTTCTCAGGGAAAGCTCAGATCAACCAATCGACTTGTTTTTTCGCTTCTGCATCCCAGATAGCATCCAATATGTGTTTCCCGTTCGAATTCGAGCCCTTGGTTCAAATTTGCAGTTCCTGGCTAAATTGAGTTCTTTTGCCAATTCTGATATACGCTTGGCTGTAACTTCTCAGGGAAAGCTCAGATCAGCCTATTGACTTGTCTTTCGGCTTCTGCATTCTAGATAGCATTCAGTATGTGTTTCCCGTTCGAATTCGAGCCCTTGGTTCAAATTTGCAGTTCCTGGCTAAATTGAGTTGTTTTGCCAATTCTGACATACGCTTGGCTGTAACTTCTCAGGGAAAGCTCAGATCAACCAATTGACTTCTTTTTCGGCTTCTGCATCCCAGATATCATTCAGTATGTGTTTCTCGTTCAAATCTGAGCCCTGGATCCAAATTTTCAGTTCCTGGCTATATTGAGTTCTTTCCTCAATTCTGACATATGCTTGGCTGTAACTTCTCAGGGAAAGCTCAGATCAACCAATAGACTTGTTTTTTCCCTTCTGCATCCCAGATAGCATCCAATATGTGTTTCCCGTTCGAATTTGAGCCCTTAGTTCAAATTTGCAGTTCCTGGCTAAATTGAGTTATTTTGCCAATTCTGATATACGCTTGGCTGTAACTTCTCAGGGAAAGCTCAGATCAACCTATTGACTTGTCTTTCGGCTTCTGCATTCCAGATAGCATTCAGTATGTGTTTCTTGTTCGAATTTGAGCTCTGGATCCAAATTTGCAGTTCCTGGCTAAATTGAATTCTTTCCTCAATTCTGATATACGCTTGGCTGTAACTTCTCAGGGAAAGCTCAGATCGACTAATCGACTTGTTTTTTGGTTTCTGCATCCCAGATAGCATCCAATATGTGTTCCCCGTTCGAATTTGAGCCCATGATTCAAATTTGCAGTTCCTGGCTAAATTGAGTTCTTTTGCTAATTCTGACATACGCTTGGCTGTAACTTCTCAGGGAAAACTCAGATCAACAAATCGAATTGTTTTTTCGCTTCTGCATCCCAGATAACATTCAGTATGTGTTTCTCATTTGAATTTGAGCTCTGGATCCAAATTTGCAGTTCCTGGCTAAATTGAGTTCTTTCCTCAATTCTGATATACGCTTGGCTGTAACTTCTCAGGGAAAGCTCAGATCGACCAATCGACTTGTTTTTCGGATTCTGCATCCCAGATAGCATCCAATATGTGTTTCCCGTTCGAATTTGAGCCCTTGGTTCAAATTTGCAGTTCCTGGCTAAATTGAGTTCTTTTGCCAATTCTGACATACGCTTGGCTGTACCTTCTCAGGGAAAGCTCAGATCAACAAATCGAATTGTTTTTTCGCTTCTGCATCCCAGATAGCATTCAGTATGTGTTTCTCATTTGAATTTGAACTCTGGATCCAAATTTGCAGTTCCTGGCTAAATTGAGTTCTTTCCTCAATTCTGATATACGCTTGGCTGTAACTTCTCAGGGAAAGCTCAGATCGACCAATCGACTTGTTTTTCGGCTACTGCATCACAGATAGCATTCAGTATGTGTTTCTCGTTCGAATTTGAGCTCTGGATCCAAATTTGCAGTTCCTGGCTAAATTGAGTTCTTTCCTCAATTCTGATATATGCTTGGCTGTAACCTCTCAGGGAAAGCTCAGATCAACCAATCGACTTGCTTTTCGGCTTCTGCATCCCAGATAGCATCCAATATGTGTTTCCCGTTCGAATTTGAGCCCTTGGTTCAAATTTGCAGTTCCTGGCTAAATTGAGTTCTTTTGCCAATTCTGACATACGCTTGGCTGTAACTTCTCAGGGAAAGCTCAGATCAACCAATTGACTTCTTTTTCGGCTTCTGCATCCCAGATATCATTCAGTATGTGTTTCTCGTTCAAATCTGAGCCCTGGATCCAAATTTGCAGTTCCTGGCTAAATTGAGTTGTTTCCTCAATTCTGACATATGCTTGGCTGTAACATCTCAGGGAAAGTTCAGATCAACCAATCGACTTGTTTTTTGGTTTCTGCATTCCAGATAGCATCCAATATGTGTTCTCCATTCGAATTTGAGCCCATGATTCAAATTTGCAGTTCCTGGCTAAATTGAGTTCTTTTGCCAATTCTGACATACGCTTGGCTGTAACTTCTCAGGGAAAGCTCAGATCGACCAATCGACTTGTTTTTCGGCTTCTGCATCACAGATAGCATTCAGTATGCGTTTCTCGTTTGAATTTGAGCTCTGGATCCAAATTTGCAGTTCCTGGCTAAATTGAGTTCTTTCCTCAATTCTGATATATGCTTGGCTGTAACCTCTCAGGGAAAGCTCAGATCAACCAATCGACTTGCTTTTCGGCTTCTGCATCCCAGATAGCATCCAATATGTGTTTCGCGTTCGAATTTGAGCCCTTGGTTCAAATTTGCAGTTCCTGGCTAAATTGAGTTCTTTTGCCAATTCTGACATACGCTTGGCTGTAACTTCTCAGGGAAAGCTCAGATCAACCAATTGACTTGTTTTTCGGCTTCTGCATCCCAGATAGCATTCAGTATGTGTTTCTCGTTCGAATTTGAGCTCTGGATCCAAATTTGCAGTTCCTGGCTAAATTGAGTTCTTTCCTCAATTCTGATATATGCTTGGCAGTAACTTCTCAGGGAAAGCTCAGATCAACCAATCGACTTGCTTTTTCGCTTCTGCTTCCCAGATAGCATCCAACATGTGTTTCCCATTCGAATTCGAGCCCTTGGTTCAAATTTGCAGTTCCTGGCTAAATTGAGTTCTTTTGCCAATTCTGATATACGCTTGGCTGTAACTTCTCAGCGAAAGCTCAGATCAACCAATTGACTTCTTTTTCGGCTTCTGCATCCCAGATAGCATTCAGTATGTGTTTCTCGTTCGAATCTGAGCTCTGGATCCAAATTTGCAGTTCCTGGCTATATTGAGTTCTTTCCTCAATTCTGACATATGCTTGGCTGTAACTTCTCAGGGAAAGCTCAGATCAACCAATCGACTTGTTTTTTCGCTTCTGCATCCCAGATAGCATCCAATATGTGTTTCCCGTTCGAATTCGAGCCCTTGGTTCAAATTTGCAGTTCCTGGCTAAATTGAGTTCTTTTGCCAATTCTGATATACGCTTGGCTGTAACTTCTCAGGGAAAGCTCAGATCAGCCTATTGACTTGTCTTTCGGCTTCTGCATTCTAGATAGCATTCAGTATGTGTTTCCCGTTCGAATTCGAGCCCTTGGTTCAAATTTGCAGTTCCTGGCTAAATTGAGTTGTTTTGCCAATTCTGACATACGCTTGGCTGTAACTTCTCAGGGAAAGCTCAGATCAACCAATTGACTTCTTTTTCGGCTTCTGCATCCCAGATATCATTCAGTATGTGTTTCTCGTTCAAATCTGAGCCCTGGATCCAAATTTTCAGTTCCTGGCTATATTGAGTTCTTTCCTCAATTCTGACATATGCTTGGCTGTAACTTCTCAGGGAAAGCTCAGATCAACCAATAGACTTGTTTTTTCCCTTCTGCATCCCAGATAGCATCCAATATGTGTTTCCCGTTCGAATTTGAGCCCTTAGTTCAAATTTGCAGTTCCTGGCTAAATTGAGTTATTTTGCCAATTCTGATATACGCTTGGCTGTAACTTCTCAGGGAAAGCTCAGATCAACCTATTGACTTGTCTTTCGGCTTCTGCATTCCAGATAGCATTCAGTATGTGTTTCTTGTTCGAATTTGAGCTCTGGATCCAAATTTGCAGTTCCTGGCTAAATTGAATTCTTTCCTCAATTCTGATATACGCTTGGCTGTAACTTCTCAGGGAAAGCTCAGATCGACTAATCGACTTGTTTTTTGGTTTCTGCATCCCAGATAGCATCCAATATGTGTTCCCCGTTCGAATTTGAGCCCATGATTCAAATTTGCAGTTCCTGGCTAAATTGAGTTCTTTTGCTAATTCTGACATACGCTTGGCTGTAACTTCTCAGGGAAAACTCAGATCAACAAATCGAATTGTTTTTTCGCTTCTGCATCCCAGATAACATTCAGTATGTGTTTCTCATTTGAATTTGAGCTCTGGATCCAAATTTGCAGTTCCTGGCTAAATTGAGTTCTTTCCTCAATTCTGATATACGCTTGGCTGTAACTTCTCAGGGAAAGCTCAGATCGACCAATCGACTTGTTTTTCGGATTCTGCATCCCAGATAGCATCCAATATGTGTTTCCCGTTCGAATTTGAGCCCTTGGTTCAAATTTGCAGTTCCTGGCTAAATTGAGTTCTTTTGCCAATTCTGACATACGCTTGGCTGTAACATCTCAGGGAAAGCTCAGATCAACCAACTGACTTCTTTTTCGGCTTCTGCATCCCAGATAGCATCCAATATGTGTTTCCCGTTCGAATTTGAGCCCTTGGTTCAAATTTGCAGTTCCTGGCTAAATTGAGTTCTTTTGCCAATTCTGACATACGCTTGGCTGTAACTTCTCAGGGAAAGCTCAGATCAACCAATTGACTTCTTTTTCGGCTTCTGCATCCCAGATATCATTCAGTATGTGTTTCTCGTTCAAATCTGAGCCCTGGATCCAAATTTGCAGTTCCTGGCTAAATTGAGTTGTTTCCTCAATTCTGACATATGCTTGGCTGTAACATCTCAGGGAAAGTTCAGATCAACCAATCGACTTGTTTTTTGGTTTCTGCATTCCAGATAGCATCCAATATGTGTTCTCCATTCGAATTTGAGCCCATGATTCAAATTTGCAGTTCCTGGCTAAATTGAGTTCTTTTGCCAATTCTGACATACGCTTGGCTGTAACTTCTCAGGGAAAGCTCAGATCGACCAATCGACTTGTTTTTCGGCTTCTGCATCACAGATAGCATTCAGTATGCGTTTCTCGTTTGAATTTGAGCTCTGGATCCAAATTTGCAGTTCCTGGCTAAATTGAGTTCTTTCCTCAATTCTGATATATGCTTGGCTGTAACCTCTCAGGGAAAGCTCAGATCAACCAATCGACTTGCTTTTCGGCTTCTGCATCCCAGATAGCATCCAATATGTGTTTCGCGTTCGAATTTGAGCCCTTGGTTCAAATTTGCAGTTCCTGGCTAAATTGAGTTCTTTTGCCAATTCTGACATACGCTTGGCTGTAACTTCTCAGGGAAAGCTCAGATCAACCAATTGACTTGTTTTTCGGCTTCTGCATCCCAGATAGCATTCAGTATGTGTTTCTCGTTCGAATTTGAGCTCTGGATCCAAATTTGCAGTTCCTGGCTAAATTGAGTTCTTTCCTCAATTCTGATATATGCTTGGCAGTAACTTCTCAGGGAAAGCTCAGATCAACCAATCGACTTGCTTTTTCGCTTCTGCTTCCCAGATAGCATCCAACATGTGTTTCCCATTCGAATTCGAGCCCTTGGTTCAAATTTGCAGTTCCTGGCTAAATTGAGTTCTTTTGCCAATTCTGATATACGCTTGGCTGTAACTTCTCAGCGAAAGCTCAGATCGACCAATCGACTTGTTTTTTGGTTTCTGCATTCCAGATAGCATCCAATATGTGTTTCCCGTTAGAATTTGAGCCCTTGGTTCAAAGTTGCAGTTCCTGGCTAAATTGAGTTCTTTTGCCAATTCTGACATACGCTTGGCTGTAACTTCTCAGGGAAAGCTCAGATCGACCAATTGACTTGTTTTTCGGTTTCTGCATCCCAGATAGCATTCAGTATGTGTTTCTCATTCAAACTTGAGCTCTGGATCCAAATTTGCAGTTCCTGGCTAAATTGAGTTCTTTTGCCAATTCTGATATACGCTTGGCTGTAACTTCTCAGGGAAAGTTCAGATCAACCAATCGACTTGTTTTTTGGTTTCTGCATTCCAGATAACATCCAATATGTGTTTCCCGTTCGAATTTGAGCCCTTGGTTCAAATTTGCAGTTCCTGGCTAAATTGAGTTGTTTTGCCAATTCTGACATACGCTTGGCTGTAACTTCTCAGGGAAAGCTCAGATCAACCTATTGACTTGTCTTTCGGCTTCTGCATTCTAGATAGCATTCAGTATGTGTTTCCCGTTCGAATTCGATCCCTTGGTTCAAATTTGCAGTTCCTGGCTAAATTGAGTTCTTTTGCCAATTCTGACATACGCTTGGCTGTAACTTCTCAGGGAAAGCTCAGATCAACCAATTGACTTCTTTTTCGGCTTCTGCATCCCAGATATCATTCAGTATGTGTTTCTCGTTCAAATCTGAGCCCTGGACCCAAATTTGCAGTTCCTGGCTATATTGAGTTCTTTCCTCAATTCTGACATATGCTTGGCTGTAACATCTCAGGGAAAGTTCAGATCAACCAATCGACTTGTTTTTTGGTTTCTGCATTCCAGATAGCATCCAATATGTGTTCTCCGTTCGAATTTGAGCCCATGATTCAAATTTGCAGTTCCTGGCTAAATTGAGTTCTTTTGCCAATTCTGACATACGCTTGGCTGTAACTTCTCAGGGAAAGCTCAGATCGACCAATCGACTTGTTTTTCGGCTTCTGCATCACAGATAGCATTCAGTATGCGTTTCTCGTTTGAATTTGAGCTCTGGATCCAAATTTGCAGTTCCTGGCTAAATTGAGTTCTTTCCTCAATTCTGATATATGCTTGGCTGTAACCTCTCAGGGAAAGCTCAGATCAACCAATCGACTTGCTTTTCGGCTTCTGCATCCCAGATAGCATCCAATATGTGTTTCGCGTTCGAATTTGAGCCCTTGGTTCAAATTTGCAGTTCCTGGCTAAATTGAGTTCTTTTGCCAATTCTGACATACGCTTGGCTGTAACTTCTCAGGGAAAGCTCAGATCAACCAATCGACTTGTTTTTCGGCTTATGAATCCCAGGTAGCATTCAGTATGTGTTTCTCTTTCGAATTTGAGCTCTGGATCCAAATTTGCAGTTCCTGGCTAAATTGAGTTCTTTCCTCAATTCTTATATACGCTTGGCTGTAACTTCTCAGGGAAAGCTCAGATCGACCAATTGACTTGTTTTTTGGTTTCTGCATTCCAGATAGCATCCAATATGTGTTTCCCGTTCGAATTCGAGCCCTTGGTTCAAATTTGCAGTTCCTGGCTAAATTGAGTTCTTTTGCCAATTCTGACATACGCTTGGCTGTAACATCTCAGGGAAAGCTCAGATCAACCAACTGACTTCTTTTTCGGATTCTGCATCCCAGATAGCATTCAGTATGTATTTCTGGTTCGAATTTGAGCTCTGGATCCAAATTTGCAGTTCCTGGCTATATTGCGTTCTTTCCTCAATTCTGATATACGCTTGGCTGTAACTTCTCAGGGAAAGCTCAGATCGACCAATTGACTTGTTTTTCGGCTTCTGCATCCCAGATAGCATTCAGTATGTGTTTCTCGTTTGAATTTGAGCTCTGGATCCAAATTTGCAGTTCCTGGCTAAATTGAGTTCTTTCCTCAATTCTGATATATGCTTGGCTGTAACTTCTCAGGGAAAGCTCAGATCAACCAATCGACTTGTTTCTTGGTTTCTGCATTCCAGATAGCATCCAACATGTGTTTCCCGTTCGAATTCGAGCCCTTGGTTCAAATTTGCAGTTCCTGGCTAAATTGAGTTCTTTTGCCAATTCTGATATACGCTTGGCTGTAACTTCTCAGGGAAAGCTCAGATCAGCCTATTGACTTGTCTTTCGGCTTCTGCATTCTAGATAGCATTCAGTATGTGTTTCCCGTTCGAATTCGATCCCTTGGTTCAAATTTGCAGTTCCTGGCTAAATTGAGTTCTTTTGCCAATTCTGACATACGCTTGGCTGTAACTTCTCAGGGAAAGCTCAGATCAACCAATTGACTTCTTTTTCGGCTTCTGCATCCCAGATAGCATTCAGTATGTGTTTCTCGTTCGAATCTGAGCTCTGGATCCAAATTTGCAGTTCCTGGCTATATTGAGTTCTTTCCTCAATTCTGACATATGCTTGGCTGTAACTTCTCAGGGAAAGCTCAGATCAACCAATCGACTTGTTTTTTCGCTTCTGCATCCCAGATAGCATCCAATATGTGTTTCCCGTTCGAATTCGAGCCCTTGGTTCAAATTTGCAGTTCCTGGCTAAATTGAGTTCTTTTGCCAATTCTGATATACGCTTGGCTGTAACTTCTCAGGGAAAGCTCAGATCAACCTATTGACTTGTCTTTCGGCTTCTGCATTCCAGATAGCATTCAGTATGTGTTTCTTGTTCGAATTTGAGCTCTGGATCCAAATTTGCAGTTCCTGGCTAAATTGAATTCTTTCCTCAATTCTGATATACGCTTGGCTGTAACTTCTCAGGGAAAGCTCAGATCGACTAATCGACTTGTTTTTTGGTTTCTGCATCCCAGATAGCATCCAATATGTGTTCCCCGTTCGAATTTGAGCCCATGATTCAAATTTGCAGTTCCTGGCTAAATTGAGTTCTTTTGCTAATTCTGACATACGCTTGGCTGTAACTTCTCAGGGAAAACTCAGATCAACAAATCGAATTGTTTTTTCGCTTCTGCATCCCAGATAACATTCAGTATGTGTTTAAAAAAATTTGAATTTGAGCTCTGGATCCAAATTTGCAGTTCCTGGCTAAATTGAGTTCTTTCCTCAATTCTGATATACGCTTGGCTGTAACTTCTCAGGGAAAGCTCAGATCGACCAATCGACTTGTTTTTCGGATTCTGCATCCCAGATAGCATCCAATATGTGTTTCCCGTTCGAATTTGAGCCCTTGGTTCAAATTTGCAGTTCCTGGCTAAATTGAGTTCTTTTGCCAATTCTGACATACGCTTGGCTGTACCTTCTCAGGGAAAGCTCAGATCAACAAATCGAATTGTTTTTTCGCTTCTGCATCCCAGATAGCATTCAGTATGTGTTTCTCATTTGAATTTGAGCTCTGGATCCAAATTTGCAGTTCCTGGCTAAATTGAGTTCTTTCCTCAATTCTGATATACGCTTGGCTGTAACTTCTCAGGGAAAGCTCAGATCGACCAATCGACTTGTTTTTCGGCTACTGCATCACAGATAGCATTCAGTATGTGTTTCTCGTTCGAATTTGAGCTCTGGATCCAAATTTGCAGTTCCTGGCTAAATTGAGTTCTTTCCTCAATTCTGATATATGCTTGGCTGTAACCTCTCAGGGAAAGCTCAGATCAACCAATCGACTTGCTTTTCGGCTTCTGCATCCCAGATAGCATCCAATATGTTTTTCCCGTTCGAATTTGAGCCCTTGGTTCAAATTTGCAGTTCCTGGCTAAATTGAGTTCTTTTGCCAATTCTGACATACGCTTGGCTGTAACTTCTCAGGGAAAGCTCAGATCAACCAATTGACTTCTTTTTCGGCTTCTGCATCCCAGATATCATTCAGTATGTGTTTCTCGTTCAAATCTGAGCCCTGGATCCAAATTTGCAGTTCCTGGCTAAATTGAGTTGTTTCCTCAATTCTGACATATGCTTGGCTGTAACATCTCAGGGAAAGTTCAGATCAACCAATCGACTTGTTTTTTGGTTTCTGCATTCCAGATAGCATCCAATATGTGTTCTCCATTCGAATTTGAGCCCATGATTCAAATTTGCAGTTCCTGGCTAAATTGAGTTCTTTTGCCAATTCTGACATACGCTTGGCTGTAACTTCTCAGGGAAAGCTCAGATCGACCAATCGACTTGTTTTTCGGCTTCTGCATCACAGATAGCATTCAGTATGCGTTTCTCGTTTGAATTTGAGCTCTGGATCCAAATTTGCAGTTCCTGGCTAAATTGAGTTCTTTCCTCAATTCTGATATATGCTTGGCTGTAACCTCTCAGGGAAAGCTCAGATCAACCAATCGACTTGCTTTTCGGCTTCTGCATCCCAGATAGCATCCAATATGTGTTTCGCGTTCGAATTTGAGCCCTTGGTTCAAATTTGCAGTTCCTGGCTAAATTGAGTTCTTTTGCCAATTCTGACATACGCTTGGCTGTAACTTCTCAGGGAAAGCTCAGATCAACCAATTGACTTGTTTTTCGGCTTCTGCATCCCAGATAGCATTCAGTATGTGTTTCTCGTTCGAATTTGAGCTCTGGATCCAAATTTGCAGTTCCTGGCTAAATTGAGTTCTTTCCTCAATTCTGATATATGCTTGGCAGTAACTTCTCAGGGAAAGCTCAGATCAACAAATCGACTTGCTTTTTCGCTTCTGCTTCCCAGATAGCATCCAATATGTGTTTCCCGTTCGAATTCGAGCCCTTGGTTCAAATTTGCAGTTCCTGGCTAAATTGAGTTCTTTTGCCAATTCTGACATACGCTTGGCTGTAACTTCTCAGGGAAAGCTCAGATCAACCAATCGACTTGTTTTTCGGCTTATGCATCCCAGGTAGCATTCAGTATGTGTTTCTCTTTCGAATTTGAGCTCTGGATCCAAATTTGCAGTTCCTGGCTAAATTGAGTTCTTTCCTCAATTCTTACATACGCTTGGCTGTAACTTCTCAGGGAAAGCTCAGATCGACCAATTGACTTGTTTTTTGGTTTCTGCATTCCAGATAGCATCCAATATGTGTTTCCCGTTCGAATTCGAGCCCTTGGTTCAAATTTGCAGTTCCTGGCTAAATTGAGTTCTTTTGCCAATTCTGACATACGCTTGGCTGTAACATCTCAGGGAAAGCTCAGATCAACCAACTGACTTCTTTTTCGGATTCTGCATCCCAGATAGCATTCAGTATGTGTTTCTCGTTCGAATTTGAACTCTGAATCCAAATTTGCAGTTCCTGGCTAAATTGAGTTCTTTCCTCAATTCTGATATATGCTTGGCTGTAACTTCTCAGGGAAAGCTCAGATCAACCAATTGACTTCTATTTCGGCTTCTGCATCCCAGATAGCATTCAGTATGTGTTTCTGGTTCGAATTTGAGCTCTGGATCCAAATTTGCAGTTCCTGGCTAAATTGAATTCTTTCCTCAATTCTGATATACGCTTGGCTGTAACTTCTCAGGGAAAGCTCAGATCGACCAATCGACTTGTTTTTCGGATTCTGCATCCCAGATAGCATCCAATATATGTTTCCCGTTCGAATTTGAGCCCTTGGTTCAAATTTGCAGTTCCTGGCTAAATTGAGTTCTTTTGCCAATTCTGACATACGCTTGGCTGTACCTTCTCAGGGAAAGCTCAGATCAGCCTATTGACTTGTTTTTTCGCTTCTGCATCCCAGATAGCATTCAGTATGTGTTTCTCATTTGAATTTGAGCTCTGGATCCAAATTTGCAGTTCCTGGCTAAATTGAGTTCTTTCCTCAATTCTGATATACGCTTGGCTGTAACTTCTCAGGGAAAGCTCAGATCGACCAATCGACTTGTTTTTCGGCTTCTGCATCACAGATAGCATTCAGTATGTGTTTCCCGTTCGAATTTGAGCTCTGGATCCAAATTTGCAGTTCCTGGCTAAATTGAGTTCTTTCCTCAATTCTGATATATGCTTGGCTGTAACCTCTCAGGGAAAGCTCAGATCAACCAATCGACTTGCTTTTCGGCTTCTGCATCCCAGATAGCATCCAATATGTGTTTCCCGTTCGAATTTGAGCCCTTGGTTCAAATTTGCAGTTCCTGGCTAAATTGAGTTCTTTTGCCAATTCTGACATACGCTTGGCTGTAACTTCTCAGGGAAAGCTCAGATCAGCCTATTGACTTGTCTTTCGGCTTCTGCATTCTACATAGCATTCAGTATGTGTTTCCCGTTCGAATTCGAGCCCTTGGTTCAAATTTGCAGTTCCTGGCTAAATTGAGTTGTTTTGCCAATTCTGACATACGCTTGGCTGTAACTTCTCAGGGAAAGCTCAGATCAACCAATTGACTTCTTTTTCGGCTTCTGCATCCCAGATATCATTCAGTATGTGTTTCTCGTTCAAATCTGAGCCCTGGATCCAAATTTGCAGTTCCTGGCTATATTGAGTTCTTTCCTCAATTCTGACATATGCTTGGCTGTAACTTCTCAGGGAAAGCTCAGATCAACCAATAGACTTGTTTTTTCCCTTCTGCATCCCAGATAGCATCCAATATGTGTTTCCCGTTCGAATTTGAGCCCTTAGTTCAATTTTGCAGTTCCTGGCTAAATTGAGTTATTTTGCCAATTCTGATATACGCTTGGCTGTAACTTCTCAGGGAAAGCTCAGATCAACCTATTGACTTGTCTTTCGGCTTCTGCATTCCAGATAGCATTCAGTATGTGTTTCTTGTTCGAATTTGAGCTCTGGATCCAAATTTGCAGTTCCTGGCTAAATTGAATTCTTTCCTCAATTCTGATATACGCTTGGCTGTAACTTCTCAGGGAAAGCTCAGATCGACTAATCGACTTGTTTTTTGGTTTCTGCATCCCAGATAGCATCCAATATGTGTTCCCCGTTCGAATTTGAGCCCATGATTCAAATTTGCAGTTCCTGGCTAAATTGAGTTCTTTTGCTAATTCTGACATACGCTTGGCTGTAACTTCTCAGGGAAAACTCAGATCAACAAATCGAATTGTTTTTTCGCTTCTGCATCCCAGATAACATTCAGTATGTGTTTCTCATTTGAATTTGAGCTCTGGATCCAAATTTGCAGTTCCTGGCTAAATTGAGTTCTTTCCTCAATTCTGATATACGCTTGGCTGTAACTTCTCAGGGAAAGCTCAGATCGACCAATCGACTTGTTTTTCGGATTCTGCATCCCAGATAGCATCCAATATGTGTTTCCCGTTCGAATTTGAGCCCTTGGTTCAAATTTGCAGTTCCTGGCTAAATTGAGTTATTTTGCCAATTCTGATATACGCTTGGCTGTAACTTCTCAGGGAAAGCTCAGATCAACAAATCGAATTCTTTCCTCAATTCTGATATACGCTTGGCTGTAACTTCTCAGGGAAAGCTCAGATCGACTAATCGACTTGTTTTTTGGTTTCTGCATCCCAGATAGCATCCAATATGTGTTCCCCGTTCGAATTTGAGCCCATGATTCAAATTTGCAGTTCCTGGCTAAATTGAGTTCTTTTGCTAATTCTGACATACGCTTGGCTGTAACTTCTCAGGGAAAACTCAGATCAACAAATCGAATTGTTTTTTCGCTTCTGCATCCCAGATAACATTCAGTATGTGTTTCTCATTTGAATTTGAGCTCTGGATCCAAATTTGCAGTTCCTGGCTAAATTGAGTTCTTTCCTCAATTCTGATATACGCTTGGCTGTAACTTCTCAGCGAAAGCTCAGATCAACCAATAGACTTGTTTTTTCCCTTCTGCATCCCAGATAGCATCCAATATGTGTTTCCCGTTCGAATTTGAGCCCTTAGTTCAAATTTGCAGTTCCTGGCTAAATTGAGTTATTTTGCCAATTCTGATATACGCTTGGCTGTAACTTCTCAGGGAAAGCTCAGATAAACCTATTGACTTGTCTTTCGGCTTCTGCATTCCAGATAGCATTCAGTATGTGTTTCTTGTTCGAATTTGAGCTCTGGATCCAAATTTGCAGTTCCTGGCTAAATTGAATTCTTTCCTCAATTCTGATATACGCTTGGCTGTAACTTCTCAGGGAAAGCTCAGATCGACTAATCGACTTGTTTTTTGGTTTCTGCATCCCAGATAGCATCCAATATGTGTTCCCCGTTCGAATTTGAGCCCATGATTCAAATTTGCAGTTCCTGGCTAAATTGAGTTCTTTTGCTAATTCTGACATACGCTTGGCTGTAACTTCTCAGGGAAAACTCAGATCAACAAATCGAATTGTTTTTTCGCTTCTGCATCCCAGATAACATTCAGTATGTGTTTCTCATTTGAATTTGAGCTCTGGATCCAAATTTGCAGTTCCTGGCTAAATTGAGTTCTTTCCTCAATTCTGATATACGCTTGGCTGTAACTTCTCAGGGAAAGCTCAGATCGACCAATCGACTTGTTTTTCGGATTCTGCATCCCAGATAGCATCCAATATGTGTTTCCCGTTCGAATTTGAGCCCTTGGTTCAAATTTGCAGTTCCTGGCTAAATTGAGTTCTTTTGCCAATTCTGACATACGCTTGGCTGTACCTTCTCAGGGAAAGCTCAGATCAACAAATCGAATTGTTTTTTCGCTTCTGCATCCCAGATAGCATTCAGTATGTGTTTCTCATTTGAATTTGAGCTCTGGATCCAAATTTGCAGTTCCTGGCTAAATTGAGTTCTTTCCTCAATTCTGATATACGCTTGGCTGTAACTTCTCAGGGAAAGCTCAGATCGACCAATCGACTTGTTTTTCGGCTACTGCATCACAGATAGCATTCAGTATGTGTTTCTCGTTCGAATTTGAGCTCTGGATCCAAATTTGCAGTTCCTGGCTAAATTGAGTTCTTTCCTCAATTCTGATATATGCTTGGCTGTAACCTCTCAGGGAAAGCTCAGATCAACCAATCGACTTGCTTTTCGGCTTCTGCATCCCAGATAGCATCCAATATGTGTTTCCCGTTCGAATTTGAGCCCTTGGTTCAAATTTGCAGTTCCTGGCTAAATTGAGTTCTTTTGCCAATTCTGACATACGCTTGGCTGTAACTTCTCAGGGAAAGCTCAGATCAACCAATTGACTTCTTTTTCGGCTTCTGCATCCCAGATATCATTCAGTATGTGTTTCTCGTTCAAATCTGAGCCCTGGATCCAAATTTGCAGTTCCTGGCTAAATTGAGTTGTTTCCTCAATTCTGACATATGCTTGGCTGTAACATCTCAGGGAAAGTTCAGATCAACCAATCGACTTGTTTTTTGGTTTCTGCATTCCAGATAGCATCCAATATGTGTTCTCCATTCGAATTTGAGCCCATGATTCAAATTTGCAGTTCCTGGCTAAATTGAGTTCTTTTGCCAATTCTGACATACGCTTGGCTGTAACTTCTCAGGGAAAGCTCAGATCGACCAATCGACTTGTTTTTCGGCTTCTGCATCACAGATAGCATTCAGTATGCGTTTCTCGTTTGAATTTGAGCTCTGGATCCAAATTTGCAGTTCCTGGCTAAATTGAGTTCTTTCCTCAATTCTGATATATGCTTGGCTGTAACCTCTCAGGGAAAGCTCAGATCAACCAATCGACTTGCTTTTCGGCTTCTGCATCCCAGATAGCATCCAATATGTGTTTCGCGTTCGAATTTGAGCCCTTGGTTCAAATTTGCAGTTCCTGGCTAAATTGAGTTCTTTTGCCAATTCTGACATACGCTTGGCTGTAACTTCTCAGGGAAAGCTCAGATCAACCAATTGACTTGTTTTTCGGCTTCTGCATCCCAGATAGCATTCAGTATGTGTTTCTTGTTCGAATTTGAGCTCTGGATCCAAATTTGCAGTTCCTGGCTAAATTGAGTTCTTTTGCTAATTCTGACATACGCTTGGCTGTAACTTCTCAGGGAAAGCTCAGATCGACTAATCGACTTGTTTTTTGGTTTCTGCATCCCAGATAGCATCCAATATGTGTTCCCCGTTCGAATTTGAGCCCATGATTCAAATTTGCAGTTCCTGGCTAAATTGAGTTCTTTTGCTAATTCTGACATACGCTTGGCTGTAACTTCTCAGGGAAAACTCAGATCAACAAATCGAATTGTTTTTTCGCTTCTGCATCCCAGATAACATTCAGTATGTGTTTCTCATTTGAATTTGAGCTCTGGATCCAAATTTGCAGTTCCTGGCTAAATTGAGTTCTTTCCTCAATTCTGATATACGCTTGGCTGTAACTTCTCAGGGAAAGCTCAGATCAACCAATAGACTTGTTTTTTCCCTTCTGCATCCCAGATAGCATCCAATATGTGTTTCCCGTTCGAATTTGAGCCCTTAGTTCAAATTTGCAGTTCCTGGCTAAATTGAGTTATTTTGCCAATTCTGATATACGCTTGGCTGTAACTTCTCAGGGAAAGCTCAGATCAACCTATTGACTTGTCTTTCGGCTTCTGCATTCCAGATAGCATTCAGTATGTGTTTCTTGTTCGAATTTGAGCTCTGGATCCAAATTTGCAGTTCCTGGCTAAATTGAATTCTTTCCTCAATTCTGATATACGCTTGGCTGTAACTTCTCAGGGAAAGCTCAGATCGACTAATCGACTTGTTTTTTGGTTTCTGCATCCCAGATAGCATCCAATATGTGTTCCCCGTTCGAATTTGAGCCCATGATTCAAATTTGCAGTTCCTGGCTAAATTGAGTTCTTTTGCTAATTCTGACATACGCTTGGCTGTAACTTCTCAGGGAAAACTCAGATCAACAAATCGAATTGTTTTTTCGCTTCTGCATCCCAGATAACATTCAGTATGTGTTTCTCATTTGAATTTGAGCTCTGGATCCAAATTTGCAGTTCCTGGCTAAATTGAGTTCTTTCCTCAATTCTGATATACGCTTGGCTGTAACTTCTCAGGGAAAGCTCAGATCGACCAATCGACTTGTTTTTCGGATTCTGCATCCCAGATAGCATCCAATATGTGTTTCCCGTTCGAATTTGAGCCCTTGGTTCAAATTTGCAGTTCCTGGCTAAATTGAGTTCTTTTGCCAATTCTGACATACGCTTGGCTGTACCTTCTCAGGGAAAGCTCAGATCAACAAATCGAATTGTTTTTTCGCTTCTGCATCCCAGATAGCATTCAGTATGTGTTTCTCATTTGAATTTGAGCTCTGGATCCAAATTTGCAGTTCCTGGCTAAATTGAGTTCTTTCCTCAATTCTGATATACGCTTGGCTGTAACTTCTCAGGGAAAGCTCAGATCGACCAATCGACTTGTTTTTCGGCTACTGCATCACAGATAGCATTCAGTATGTGTTTCTCGTTCGAATTTGAGCTCTGGATCCAAATTTGCAGTTCCTGGCTAAATTGAGTTCTTTCCTCAATTCTGATATATGCTTGGCTGTAACCTCTCAGGGAAAGCTCAGATCAACCAATCGACTTGCTTTTCGGCTTCTGCATCCCAGATAGCATCCAATATGTGTTTCCCGTTCGAATTTGAGCCCTTGGTTCAAATTTGCAGTTCCTGGCTAAATTGAGTTCTTTTGCCAATTCTGACATACGCTTGGCTGTAATTTTCAGGGAAAGCTCAGATCAACCAATTGACTTCTTTTTCGGCTTCTGCATCCCAGATATCATTCAGTATGTGTTTCTCGTTCAAATCTGAGCCCTGGATCCAAATTTGCAGTTCCTGGCTAAATTGAGTTCTTTCCTCAATTCTGATATATGCTTGGCAGTAACTTCTCAGGGAAAGCTCAGATCAACAAATCGACTTGCTTTTTCGCTTCTGCTTCCCAGATAGCATCCAATATGTGTTTCCCGTTCGAATTCGAGCCCTTGGTTCAAATTTGCAGTTCCTGGCTAAATTGAGTTCTTTTGCCAATTCTGACATACGCTTGGCTGTAACTTCTCAGGGAAAGCTCAGATCAACCAATCGACTTGTTTTTCGGCTTATGCATCCCAGGTAGCATTCAGTATGTGTTTCTCTTTCGAATTTGAGCTCTGGATCCAAATTTGCAGTTCCTGGCTAAATTGAGTTCTTTCCTCAATTCTTACATACGCTTGGCTGTAACTTCTCAGGGAAAGCTCAGATCGACCAATTGACTTGTTTTTTGGTTTCTGCATTCCAGATAGCATCCAATATGTGTTTCCCGTTCGAATTCGAGCCCTTGGTTCAAATTTGCAGTTCCTGGCTAAATTGAGTTCTTTTGCCAATTCTGACATACGCTTGGCTGTACCTTCTCAGGGAAAGCTCAGATCAACAAATCGAATTGTTTTTTCGCTTCTGCATCCCAGATAGCATTCAGTATGTGTTTCTCATTTGAATTTGAGCTCTGGATCCAAATTTGCAGTTCCTGGCTAAATTGAGTTCTTTCCTCAATTCTGATATACGCTTGGCTGTAACTTCTCAGGGAAAGCTCAGATCGACCAATCGACTTGTTTTTCGGCTACTGCATCACAGATAGCATTCAGTATGTGTTTCTCGTTCGAATTTGAGCTCTGGATCCAAATTTGCAGTTCCTGGCTAAATTGAGTTCTTTCCTCAATTCTGATATATGCTTGGCTGTAACCTCTCAGGGAAAGCTCAGATCAACCAATCGACTTGCTTTTCGGCTTCTGCATCCCAGATAGCATCCAATATGTGTTTCCCGTTCGAATTTGAGCCCTTGGTTCAAATTTGCAGTTCCTGGCTAAATTGAGTTCTTTTGCCAATTCTGACATACGCTTGGCTGTAACTTCTCAGGGAAAGCTCAGATCAACCAATTGACTTCTTTTTCGGCTTCTGCATCCCAGATATCATTCAGTATGTGTTTCTCGTTCAAATCTGAGCCCTGGATCCAAATTTGCAGTTCCTGGCTAAATTGAGTTGTTTCCTCAATTCTGACATATGCTTGGCTGTAACATCTCAGGGAAAGTTCAGATCAACCAATCGACTTGTTTTTTGGTTTCTGCATTCCAGATAGCATCCAATATGTGTTCTCCATTCGAATTTGAGCCCATGATTCAAATTTGCAGTTCCTGGCTAAATTGAGTTCTTTTGCCAATTCTGACATACGCTTGGCTGTAACTTCTCAGGGAAAGCTCAGATCGACCAATCGACTTGTTTTTCGGCTTCTGCATCACAGATAGCATTCAGTATGCGTTTCTCGTTTGAATTTGAGCTCTGGATCCAAATTTGCAGTTCCTGGCTAAATTGAGTTCTTTCCTCAATTCTGATATATGCTTGGCTGTAACCTCTCAGGGAAAGCTCAGATCAACCAATCGACTTGCTTTTCGGCTTCTGCATCCCAGATAGCATCCAATATGTGTTTCGCGTTCGAATTTGAGCCCTTGGTTCAAATTTGCAGTTCCTGGCTAAATTGAGTTCTTTTGCCAATTCTGACATACGCTTGGCTGTAACTTCTCAGGGAAAGCTCAGATCAACCAATTGACTTGTTTTTCGGCTTCTGCATCCCAGATAGCATTCAGTATGTGTTTCTTGTTCGAATTTGAGCTCTGGATCCAAATTTGCAGTTCCTGGCTAAATTGAGTTCTTTTGCTAATTCTGACATACGCTTGGCTGTAACTTCTCAGGGAAAGCTCAGATCGACTAATCGACTTGTTTTTTGGTTTCTGCATCCCAGATAGCATCCAATATGTGTTCCCCGTTCGAATTTGAGCCCATGATTCAAATTTGCAGTTCCTGGCTAAATTGAGTTCTTTTGCTAATTCTGACATACGCTTGGCTGTAACTTCTCAGGGAAAACTCAGATCAACAAATCGAATTGTTTTTTCGCTTCTGCATCCCAGATAACATTCAGTATGTGTTTCTCATTTGAATTTGAGCTCTGGATCCAAATTTGCAGTTCCTGGCTAAATTGAGTTCTTTCCTCAATTCTGATATACGCTTGGCTGTAACTTCTCAGGGAAAGCTCAGATCAACCAATAGACTTGTTTTTTCCCTTCTGCATCCCAGATAGCATCCAATATGTGTTTCCCGTTCGAATTTGAGCCCTTAGTTCAAATTTGCAGTTCCTGGCTAAATTGAGTTATTTTGCCAATTCTGATATACGCTTGGCTGTAACTTCTCAGGGAAAGCTCAGATCAACCTATTGACTTGTCTTTCGGCTTCTGCATTCCAGATAGCATTCAGTATGTGTTTCTTGTTCGAATTTGAGCTCTGGATCCAAATTTGCAGTTCCTGGCTAAATTGAATTCTTTCCTCAATTCTGATATACGCTTGGCTGTAACTTCTCAGGGAAAGCTCAGATCGACTAATCGACTTGTTTTTTGGTTTCTGCATCCCAGATAGCATCCAATATGTGTTCCCCGTTCGAATTTGAGCCCATGATTCAAATTTGCAGTTCCTGGCTAAATTGAGTTCTTTTGCTAATTCTGACATACGCTTGGCTGTAACTTCTCAGGGAAAACTCAGATCAACAAATCGAATTGTTTTTTCGCTTCTGCATCCCAGATAACATTCAGTATGTGTTTCTCATTTGAATTTGAGCTCTGGATCCAAATTTGCAGTTCCTGGCTAAATTGAGTTCTTTCCTCAATTCTGATATACGCTTGGCTGTAACTTCTCAGGGAAAGCTCAGATCGACCAATCGACTTGTTTTTCGGATTCTGCATCCCAGATAGCATCCAATATGTGTTTCCCGTTCGAATTTGAGCCCTTGGTTCAAATTTGCAGTTCCTGGCTAAATTGAGTTCTTTTGCCAATTCTGACATACGCTTGGCTGTACCTTCTCAGGGAAAGCTCAGATCAACAAATCGAATTGTTTTTTCGCTTCTGCATCCCAGATAGCATTCAGTATGTGTTTCTCATTTGAATTTGAGCTCTGGATCCAAATTTGCAGTTCCTGGCTAAATTGAGTTCTTTCCTCAATTCTGATATACGCTTGGCTGTAACTTCTCAGGGAAAGCTCAGATCGACCAATCGACTTGTTTTTCGGCTACTGCATCACAGATAGCATTCAGTATGTGTTTCTCGTTCGAATTTGAGCTCTGGATCCAAATTTGCAGTTCCTGGCTAAATTGAGTTCTTTCCTCAATTCTGATATATGCTTGGCTGTAACCTCTCAGGGAAAGCTCAGATCAACCAATCGACTTGCTTTTCGGCTTCTGCATCCCAGATAGCATCCAATATGTGTTTCCCGTTCGAATTTGAGCCCTTGGTTCAAATTTGCAGTTCCTGGCTAAATTGAGTTCTTTTGCCAATTCTGACATACGCTTGGCTGTAACTTCTCAGGGAAAGCTCAGATCAACCAATTGACTTCTTTTTCGGCTTCTGCATCCCAGATATCATTCAGTATGTGTTTCTCGTTCAAATCTGAGCCCTGGATCCAAATTTGCAGTTCCTGGCTAAATTGAGTTGTTTCCTCAATTCTGACATATGCTTGGCTGTAACATCTCAGGGAAAGTTCAGATCAACCAATCGACTTGTTTTTTGGTTTCTGCATTCCAGATAGCATCCAATATGTGTTCTCCATTCGAATTTGAGCCCATGATTCAAATTTGCAGTTCCTGGCTAAATTGAGTTCTTTTGCCAATTCTGACATACGCTTGGCTGTAACTTCTCAGGGAAAGCTCAGATCGACCAATCGACTTGTTTTTCGGCTTCTGCATCACAGATAGCATTCAGTATGCGTTTCTCGTTTGAATTTGAGCTCTGGATCCAAATTTGCAGTTCCTGGCTAAATTGAGTTCTTTCCTCAATTCTGATATATGCTTGGCTGTAACCTCTCAGGGAAAGCTCAGATCAACCAATCGACTTGCTTTTCGGCTTCTGCATCCCAGATAGCATCCAATATGTGTTTCGCGTTCGAATTTGAGCCCTTGGTTCAAATTTGCAGTTCCTGGCTAAATTGAGTTCTTTTGCCAATTCTGACATACGCTTGGCTGTAACTTCTCAGGGAAAGCTCAGATCAACCAATTGACTTGTTTTTCGGCTTCTGCATCCCAGATAGCATTCAGTATGTGTTTCTCGTTCGAATTTGAGCTCTGGATCCAAATTTGCAGTTCCTGGCTAAATTGAGTTCTTTCCTCAATTCTGATATATGCTTGGCAGTAACTTCTCAGGGAAAGCTCAGATCAACAAATCGACTTGCTTTTTCGCTTCTGCTTCCCAGATAGCATCCAATATGTGTTTCCCGTTCGAATTCGAGCCCTTGGTTCAAATTTGCAGTTCCTGGCTAAATTGAGTTCTTTTGCCAATTCTGACATACGCTTGGCTGTAACTTCTCAGGGAAAGCTCAGATCAACCAATCGACTTGTTTTTCGGCTTATGCATCCCAGGTAGCATTCAGTATGTGTTTCTCTTTCGAATTTGAGCTCTGGATCCAAATTTGCAGTTCCTGGCTAAATTGAGTTCTTTCCTCAATTCTTACATACGCTTGGCTGTAACTTCTCAGGGAAAGCTCAGATCGACCAATTGACTTGTTTTTTGGTTTCTGCATTCCAGATAGCATCCAATATGTGTTTCCCGTTCGAATTCGAGCCCTTGGTTCAAATTTGCAGTTCCTGGCTAAATTGAGTTCTTTTGCCAATTCTGACATACGCTTGGCTGTAACATCTCAGGGAAAGCTCAGATCAACCAACTGACTTCTTTTTCGGATTCTGCATCCCAGATAGCATTCAGTATGTGTTTCTCGTTCGAATTTGAACTCTGAATCCAAATTTGCAGTTCCTGGCTAAATTGAGTTCTTTCCTCAATTCTGATATATGCTTGGCTGTAACTTCTCAGGGAAAGCTCAGATCAACCAATTGACTTCTATTTCGGCTTCTGCATCCCAGATAGCATTCAGTATGTGTTTCTCGTTCGAATTTGAGCTCTGGATCCAAATTTGCAGTTCCTGGCTAAATTGAGTTCTTTCCTCAATTCTGATATATGCTTGGCTGTAACCTCTCAGGGAAAGCTCAGATCAACCAATCGACTTGCTTTTCGGCTTCTGCATCCCAGATAGCATCCAATATGTGTTTCCCGTTCGAATTTGAGCCCTTGGTTCAAATTTGCAGTTCCTGGCTAAATTGAGTTCTTTTGCCAATTCTGACATACGCTTGGCTGTAACTTCTCAGGGAAAGCTCAGATCAACCAATTGACTTCTTTTTCGGCTTCTGCATCCCAGATAGCATTCAGTATGTGTTTCTCGTTCGAATTTGAACTCTGAATCCAAATTTGCAGTTCCTGGCTAAATTGAGTTCTTTCCTCAATTCTGATATATGCTTGGCTGTAACTTCTCAGGGAAAGCTCAGATCAACCAATTGACTTCTATTTCGGCTTCTGCATCCCAGATAGCATTCAGTATGTGTTTCTCGTTCGAATTTGAGCTCTGGATCCAAATTTGCAGTTCCTGGCTAAATTGAGTTCTTTCCTCAATTCTGATATATGCTTGGCTGTAACCTCTCAGGGAAAGCTCAGATCGACCAATCGACTTGTTTTTTGGTTTCTGCATCCCAGATAGCATCCAATATGTGTTCCCCGTTCGAATTTGAGCCCATGATTCAAATTTGCAGTTCCTGGCTAAATTGAGTTCTTTTGCTAATTCTGACATACGCTTGGCTGTAACTTCTCAGGGAAAACTCAGATCAACAAATCGAATTGTTTTTTCGCTTCTGCATCCCAGATAACATTCAGTATGTGTTTCTCATTTGAATTTGAGCTCTGGATCCAAATTTGCAGTTCCTGGCTAAATTGAGTTCTTTCCTCAATTCTGATATACGCTTGGCTGTAACTTCTCAGGGAAAGCTCAGATCAACCAATAGACTTGTTTTTTCCCTTCTGCATCCCAGATAGCATCCAATATGTGTTTCCCGTTCGAATTTGAGCCCTTAGTTCAAATTTGCAGTTCCTGGCTAAATTGAGTTATTTTGCCAATTCTGATATACGCTTGGCTGTAACTTCTCAGGGAAAGCTCAGATCAACCTATTGACTTGTCTTTCGGCTTCTGCATTCCAGATAGCATTCAGTATGTGTTTCTTGTTCGAATTTGAGCTCTGGATCCAAATTTGCAGTTCCTGGCTAAATTGAATTCTTTCCTCAATTCTGATATACGCTTGGCTGTAACTTCTCAGGGAAAGCTCAGATCGACTAATCGACTTGTTTTTTGGTTTCTGCATCCCAGATAGCATCCAATATGTGTTCCCCGTTCGAATTTGAGCCCATGATTCAAATTTGCAGTTCCTGGCTAAATTGAGTTCTTTTGCTAATTCTGACATACGCTTGGCTGTAACTTCTCAGGGAAAACTCAGATCAACAAATCGAATTGTTTTTTCGCTTCTGCATCCCAGATAACATTCAGTATGTGTTTCTCATTTGAATTTGAGCTCTGGATCCAAATTTGCAGTTCCTGGCTAAATTGAGTTCTTTCCTCAATTCTGATATACGCTTGGCTGTAACTTCTCAGGGAAAGCTCAGATCGACCAATCGACTTGTTTTTCGGATTCTGCATCCCAGATAGCATCCAATATGTGTTTCCCGTTCGAATTTGAGCCCTTGGTTCAAATTTGCAGTTCCTGGCTAAATTGAGTTCTTTTGCCAATTCTGACATACGCTTGGCTGTACCTTCTCAGGGAAAGCTCAGATCAACAAATCGAATTGTTTTTTCGCTTCTGCATCCCAGATAGCATTCAGTATGTGTTTCTCATTTGAATTTGAGCTCTGGATCCAAATTTGCAGTTCCTGGCTAAATTGAGTTCTTTCCTCAATTCTGATATACGCTTGGCTGTAACTTCTCAGGGAAAGCTCAGATCGACCAATCGACTTGTTTTTCGGCTACTGCATCACAGATAGCATTCAGTATGTGTTTCTCGTTCGAATTTGAGCTCTGGATCCAAATTTGCAGTTCCTGGCTAAATTGAGTTCTTTCCTCAATTCTGATATATGCTTGGCTGTAACCTCTCAGGGAAAGCTCAGATCAACCAATCGACTTGCTTTTCGGCTTCTGCATCCCAGATAGCATCCAATATGTGTTTCCCGTTCGAATTTGAGCCCTTGGTTCAAATTTGCAGTTCCTGGCTAAATTGAGTTCTTTTGCCAATTCTGACATACGCTTGGCTGTAACTTCTCAGGGAAAGCTCAGATCAACCAATTGACTTCTTTTTCGGCTTCTGCATCCCAGATATCATTCAGTATGTGTTTCTCGTTCAAATCTGAGCCCTGGATCCAAATTTGCAGTTCCTGGCTAAATTGAGTTGTTTCCTCAATTCTGACATATGCTTGGCTGTAACATCTCAGGGAAAGTTCAGATCAACCAATCGACTTGTTTTTTGGTTTCTGCATTCCAGATAGCATCCAATATGTGTTCTCCATTCGAATTTGAGCCCATGATTCAAATTTGCAGTTCCTGGCTAAATTGAGTTCTTTTGCCAATTCTGACATACGCTTGGCTGTAACTTCTCAGGGAAAGCTCAGATCGACCAATCGACTTGTTTTTCGGCTTCTGCATCACAGATAGCATTCAGTATGCGTTTCTCGTTTGAATTTGAGCTCTGGATCCAAATTTGCAGTTCCTGGCTAAATTGAGTTCTTTCCTCAATTCTGATATATGCTTGGCTGTAACCTCTCAGGGAAAGCTCAGATCAACCAATCGACTTGCTTTTCGGCTTCTGCATCCCAGATAGCATCCAATATGTGTTTCGCGTTCGAATTTGAGCCCTTGGTTCAAATTTGCAGTTCCTGGCTAAATTGAGTTCTTTTGCCAATTCTGACATACGCTTGGCTGTAACTTCTCAGGGAAAGCTCAGATCAACCAATTGACTTGTTTTTCGGCTTCTGCATCCCAGATAGCATTCAGTATGTGTTTCTCGTTCGAATTTGAGCTCTGGATCCAAATTTGCAGTTCCTGGCTAAATTGAGTTCTTTCCTCAATTCTGATATATGCTTGGCAGTAACTTCTCAGGGAAAGCTCAGATCAACAAATCGACTTGCTTTTTCGCTTCTGCTTCCCAGATAGCATCCAATATGTGTTTCCCGTTCGAATTCGAGCCCTTGGTTCAAATTTGCAGTTCCTGGCTAAATTGAGTTCTTTTGCCAATTCTGACATACGCTTGGCTGTAACTTCTCAGGGAAAGCTCAGATCAACCAATCGACTTGTTTTTCGGCTTATGCATCCCAGGTAGCATTCAGTATGTGTTTCTCTTTCGAATTTGAGCTCTGGATCCAAATTTGCAGTTCCTGGCTAAATTGAGTTCTTTCCTCAATTCTTACATACGCTTGGCTGTAACTTCTCAGGGAAAGCTCAGATCGACCAATTGACTTGTTTTTTGGTTTCTGCATTCCAGATAGCATCCAATATGTGTTTCCCGTTCGAATTCGAGCCCTTGGTTCAAATTTGCAGTTCCTGGCTAAATTGAGTTCTTTTGCCAATTCTGACATACGCTTGGCTGTAACATCTCAGGGAAAGCTCAGATCAACCAACTGACTTCTTTTTCGGATTCTGCATCCCAGATAGCATTCAGTATGTGTTTCTCGTTCGAATTTGAACTCTGAATCCAAATTTGCAGTTCCTGGCTAAATTGAGTTCTTTCCTCAATTCTGATATATGCTTGGCTGTAACTTCTCAGGGAAAGCTCAGATCAACCAATTGACTTCTATTTCGGCTTCTGCATCCCAGATAGCATTCAGTATGTGTTTCTCGTTCGAATTTGAGCTCTGGATCCAAATTTGCAGTTCCTGGCTAAATTGAGTTCTTTCCTCAATTCTGATATATGCTTGGCTGTAACCTCTCAGGGAAAGCTCAGATCAACCAATCGACTTGCTTTTCGGCTTCTGCATCCCAGATAGCATCCAATATGTGTTTCCCGTTCGAATTTGAGCCCTTGGTTCAAATTTGCAGTTCCTGGCTAAATTGAGTTCTTTTGCCAATTCTGACATACGCTTGGCTGTAACTTCTCAGGGAAAGCTCAGATCAACCAATTGACTTCTTTTTCGGCTTCTGCATCCCAGATAGCATTCAGTATGTGTTTCTCGTTCGAATTTGAACTCTGAATCCAAATTTGCAGTTCCTGGCTAAATTGAGTTCTTTCCTCAATTCTGATATATGCTTGGCTGTAACTTCTCAGGGAAAGCTCAGATCAACCAATTGACTTCTATTTCGGCTTCTGCATCCCAGATAGCATTCAGTATGTGTTTCTCGTTCGAATTTGAGCTCTGGATCCAAATTTGCAGTTCCTGGCTAAATTGAGTTCTTTCCTCAATTCTGATATATGCTTGGCTGTAACCTCTCAGGGAAAGCTCAGATCGACCAATCGACTTGTTTTTTGGTTTCTGCATCCCAGATAGCATCCAATATGTGTTCCCCGTTCGAATTTGAGCCCATGATTCAAATTTGCAGTTCCTGGCTAAATTGAGTTCTTTTGCTAATTCTGACATACGCTTGGCTGTAACTTCTCAGGGAAAACTCAGATCAACAAATCGAATTGTTTTTTCGCTTCTGCATCCCAGATAACATTCAGTATGTGTTTCTCATTTGAATTTGAGCTCTGGATCCAAATTTGCAGTTCCTGGCTAAATTGAGTTCTTTCCTCAATTCTGATATACGCTTGGCTGTAACTTCTCAGGGAAAGCTCAGATCGACCAATCGACTTGTTTTTCGGATTCTGCATCCCAGATAGCATCCAATATGTGTTTCCCGTTCGAATTTGAGCCCTTGGTTCAAATTTGCAGTTCCTGGCTAAATTGAGTTCTTTTGCCAATTCTGACATACGCTTGGCTGTACCTTCTCAGGGAAAGCTCAGATCAACAAATCGAATTGTTTTTTCGCTTCTGCATCCCAGATAGCATTCAGTATGTGTTTCTCATTTGAATTTGAGCTCTGGATCCAAATTTGCAGTTCCTGGCTAAATTGAGTTCTTTCCTCAATTCTGATATACGCTTGGCTGTAACTTCTCAGGGAAAGCTCAGATCGACCAATCGACTTGTTTTTCGGCTACTGCATCACAGATAGCATTCAGTATGTGTTTCTCGTTCGAATTTGAGCTCTGGATCCAAATTTGCAGTTCCTGGCTAAATTGAGTTCTTTCCTCAATTCTGATATATGCTTGGCTGTAACCTCTCAGGGAAAGCTCAGATCAACCAATCGACTTGCTTTTCGGCTTCTGCATCCCAGATAGCATCCAATATGTGTTTCCCGTTCGAATTTGAGCCCTTGGTTCAAATTTGCAGTTCCTGGCTAAATTGAGTTCTTTTGCCAATTCTGACATACGCTTGGCTGTAACTTCTCAGGGAAAGCTCAGATCAACCAATTGACTTCTTTTTCGGCTTCTGCATCCCAGATATCATTCAGTATGTGTTTCTCGTTCAAATCTGAGCCCTGGATCCAAATTTGCAGTTCCTGGCTAAATTGAGTTGTTTCCTCAATTCTGACATATGCTTGGCTGTAACATCTCAGGGAAAGTTCAGATCAACCAATCGACTTGTTTTTTGGTTTCTGCATTCCAGATAGCATCCAATATGTGTTCTCCATTCGAATTTGAGCCCATGATTCAAATTTGCAGTTCCTGGCTAAATTGAGTTCTTTTGCCAATTCTGACATACGCTTGGCTGTAACTTCTCAGGGAAAGCTCAGATCGACCAATCGACTTGTTTTTCGGCTTCTGCATCACAGATAGCATTCAGTATGCGTTTCTCGTTTGAATTTGAGCTCTGGATCCAAATTTGCAGTTCCTGGCTAAATTGAGTTCTTTCCTCAATTCTGATATATGCTTGGCTGTAACCTCTCAGGGAAAGCTCAGATCAACCAATCGACTTGCTTTTCGGCTTCTGCATCCCAGATAGCATCCAATATGTGTTTCGCGTTCGAATTTGAGCCCTTGGTTCAAATTTGCAGTTCCTGGCTAAATTGAGTTCTTTTGCCAATTCTGACATACGCTTGGCTGTAACTTCTCAGGGAAAGCTCAGATCAACCAATTGACTTGTTTTTCGGCTTCTGCATCCCAGATAGCATTCAGTATGTGTTTCTCGTTCGAATTTGAGCTCTGGATCCAAATTTGCAGTTCCTGGCTAAATTGAGTTCTTTCCTCAATTCTGATATATGCTTGGCAGTAACTTCTCAGGGAAAGCTCAGATCAACAAATCGACTTGCTTTTTCGCTTCTGCTTCCCAGATAGCATCCAATATGTGTTTCCCGTTCGAATTCGAGCCCTTGGTTCAAATTTGCAGTTCCTGGCTAAATTGAGTTCTTTTGCCAATTCTGACATACGCTTGGCTGTAACTTCTCAGGGAAAGCTCAGATCAACCAATCGACTTGTTTTTCGGCTTATGCATCCCAGGTAGCATTCAGTATGTGTTTCTCTTTCGAATTTGAGCTCTGGATCCAAATTTGCAGTTCCTGGCTAAATTGAGTTCTTTCCTCAATTCTTACATACGCTTGGCTGTAACTTCTCAGGGAAAGCTCAGATCGACCAATTGACTTGTTTTTTGGTTTCTGCATTCCAGATAGCATCCAATATGTGTTTCCCGTTCGAATTCGAGCCCTTGGTTCAAATTTGCAGTTCCTGGCTAAATTGAGTTCTTTTGCCAATTCTGACATACGCTTGGCTGTAACTTCTCAGGGAAAGCTCAGATCAACCAATCGACTTGTTTTTTCGGCTTATGCATCCCAGGTAGCATTCAGTATGTGTTTCTCTTTCGAATTTGAGCTCTGGATCCAAATTTGCAGTTCCTGGCTAAATTGAGTTCTTTCCTCAATTCTTACATACGCTTGGCTGTAACTTCTCAGGGAAAGCTCAGATCGACCAATTGACTTGTTTTTTGGTTTCTGCATTCCAGATAGCATCCAATATGTGTTTCCCGTTCGAATTCGAGCCCTTGGTTCAAATTTGCAGTTCCTGGCTAAATTGAGTTCTTTTGCCAATTCTGACATACGCTTGGCTGTACCTTCTCAGGGAAAGCTCAGATCAACAAATCGAATTGTTTTTTCGCTTCTGCATCCCAGATAGCATTCAGTATGTGTTTCTCATTTGAATTTGAGCTCTGGATCCAAATTTGCAGTTCCTGGCTAAATTGAGTTCTTTTGCCAATTCTGACATACGCTTGGCTGTACCTTCTCAGGGAAAGCTCAGATCAACAAATCGAATTGTTTTTTCGCTTCTGCATCCCAGATAGCATTCAGTATGTGTTTCTCATTTGAATTTGAGCTCTGGATCCAAATTTGCAGTTCCTGGCTAAATTGAGTTCTTTCCTCAATTCTGATATACGCTTGGCTGTAACTTCTCAGGGAAAGCTCAGATCGACCAATCGACTTGTTTTTCGGCTACTGCATCACAGATAGCATTCAGTATGTGTTTCTCGTTCGAATTTGAGCTCTGGATCCAAATTTGCAGTTCCTGGCTAAATTGAGTTCTTTCCTCAATTCTGATATATGCTTGGCTGTAACCTCTCAGGGAAAGCTCAGATCAACCAATCGACTTGCTTTTCGGCTTCTGCATCCCAGATAGCATCCAATATGTGTTTCCCGTTCGAATTTGAGCCCTTGGTTCAAATTTGCAGTTCCTGGCTAAATTGAGTTCTTTTGCCAATTCTGACATACGCTTGGCTGTAACTTCTCAGGGAAAGCTCAGATCAACCAATTGACTTCTTTTTCGGCTTCTGCATCCCAGATATCATTCAGTATGTGTTTCTCGTTCAAATCTGAGCCCTGGATCCAAATTTGCAGTTCCTGGCTAAATTGAGTTGTTTCCTCAATTCTGACATATGCTTGGCTGTAACATCTCAGGGAAAGTTCAGATCAACCAATCGACTTGTTTTTTGGTTTCTGCATTCCAGATAGCATCCAATATGTGTTCTCCATTCGAATTTGAGCCCATGATTCAAATTTGCAGTTCCTGGCTAAATTGAGTTCTTTTGCCAATTCTGACATACGCTTGGCTGTAACTTCTCAGGGAAAGCTCAGATCGACCAATCGACTTGTTTTTCGGCTTCTGCATCACAGATAGCATTCAGTATGCGTTTCTCGTTTGAATTTGAGCTCTGGATCCAAATTTGCAGTTCCTGGCTAAATTGAGTTCTTTCCTCAATTCTGATATATGCTTGGCTGTAACCTCTCAGGGAAAGCTCAGATCAACCAATCGACTTGCTTTTCGGCTTCTGCATCCCAGATAGCATCCAATATGTGTTTCGCGTTCGAATTTGAGCCCTTGGTTCAAATTTGCAGTTCCTGGCTAAATTGAGTTCTTTTGCCAATTCTGACATACGCTTGGCTGTAACTTCTCAGGGAAAGCTCAGATCAACCAATTGACTTGTTTTTCGGCTTCTGCATCCCAGATAGCATTCAGTATGTGTTTCTCGTTCGAATTTGAGCTCTGGATCCAAATTTGCAGTTCCTGGCTAAATTGAGTTCTTTCCTCAATTCTGATATATGCTTGGCAGTAACTTCTCAGGGAAAGCTCAGATCAACAAATCGACTTGCTTTTTCGCTTCTGCTTCCCAGATAGCATCCAATATGTGTTTCCCGTTCGAATTCGAGCCCTTGGTTCAAATTTGCAGTTCCTGGCTAAATTGAGTTCTTTTGCCAATTCTGACATACGCTTGGCTGTAACTTCTCAGGGAAAGCTCAGATCAACCAATCGACTTGTTTTTTCGGCTTATGCATCCCAGGTAGCATTCAGTATGTGTTTCTCATTTGAATTTGAGCTCTGGATCCAAATTTGCAGTTCCTGGCTAAATTGAGTTCTTTCCTCAATTCTGATATACGCTTGGCTGTAACTTCTCAGGGAAAGCTCAGATCGACCAATCGACTTGTTTTTCGGCTTCTGCATCACAGATAGCATTCAGTATGTGTTTCCCGTTCGAATTTGAGCTCTGGATCCAAATTTGCAGTTCCTGGCTAAATTGAGTTCTTTCCTCAATTCTGATATATGCTTGGCTGTAACTTCTCAGGGAAAGCTCAGATCGACCAATCGACTTGTTTTTCGGATTCTGCATCCCAGATAGCATCCAATATGTGTTTCCCGTTCGAATTTGAGCCCTTGGTTCAAATTTGCAGTTCCTGGCTAAATTGAGTTCTTTTGCCAATTCTGACATACGCTTGGCTGTACCTTCTCAGGGAAAGCTCAGATCAACAAATCGAATTGTTTTTTCGCTTCTGCATCCCAGATAGCATTCAGTATGTGTTTCTCATTTGAATTTGAGCTCTGGATCCAAATTTGCAGTTCCTGGCTAAATTGAGTTCTTTCCTCAATTCTGATATACGCTTGGCTGTAACTTCTCAGGGAAAGCTCAGATCGACCAATCGACTTGTTTTTCGGCTACTGCATCACAGATAGCATTCAGTATGTGTTTCTCGTTCGAATTTGAGCTCTGGATCCAAATTTGCAGTTCCTGGCTAAATTGAGTTCTTTCCTCAATTCTGATATATGCTTGGCTGTAACCTCTCAGGGAAAGCTCAGATCAACCAATCGACTTGCTTTTCGGCTTCTGCATCCCAGATAGCATCCAATATGTGTTTCCCGTTCGAATTTGAGCCCTTGGTTCAAATTTGCAGTTCCTGGCTAAATTGATTTCTTTTGCCAATTCTGACATACGCTTGGCTGTAACTTCTCAGGGAAAGCTCAGATCAACCAATTGACTTCTTTTTCGGCTTCTGCATCCCAGATATCATTCAGTATGTGTTTCTCGTTCAAATCTGAGCTCTGGATCCAAATTTGCAGTTCCTGGCTAAATTGAGTTCTTTCCTCAATTCTGACATATGCTTGGCTGTAACATCTCAGGGAAAGTTCAGATCAACCAACTGACTTCTTTTTCGGATTCTGCATCCCAGATAGCATTCAGTATTTGTTTCTCGTTCGAATTTGAACTCTGAATCCAAATTTGCAGTTCCTGGCTAAATTGAGTTCTTTCCTCAATTCTGATATATGCTTGGCTGTAACTTCTCAGGGAAAGCTCAGATCAACCAATTGACTTCTATTTCGGCTTCTGCATCCCAGATAGCATTCAGTATGTGTTTCTGGTTCGAATTTGAGCTCTGGATCCAAATTTGCAGTTCCTGGCTATATTGCGTTCTTTCCTCAATTCTGATATACGCTTGGCTGTAACTTCTCAGGGAAAGCTCAGATCGACCAATTGACTTGTTTTTCGGCTTCTGCATCCCAGATAGCATTCAGTATGTGTTTCTCGTTTGAATTTGAGCTCTGGATCCAAATTTGCGGTTCCTGGCTAAATTGAGTTCTTTCCTCAATTCAGATATATGCTTGGCTGTAACTTCTCAGGGAAAGCTCAGATCAACCAATCGACTTGTTTTTTGGTTTCTGCATTCCAGATTGCATCCAACATGTGTTTCCCGTTCGAATTCGAGCCCTTGGTTCAAATTTGCAGTTCCTGGCTAAATTGAGTTCTTTTGCCAATTCTGATATACGCTTGGCTGTAACTTCTCAGCGAAAGCTCAAATCAACCTATTGACTTGTCTTTCGGCTTCTGCATTCTAGATAGCATTCAGTATGTGTTTCCCGTTCGAATTCGATCCCTTGGTTCAAATTTGCAGTTCCTGGCTAAATTGAGTTCTTTTGCCAATTCTGACATACGCCTGGCTGTAACTTCTTAGGGAAAGCTCAGATCAACCAATTGACTTCTTTTTCGGCTTCTGCATCCCAGATGTCATTCAGTATGTGTTTCTCGTTCAAATCTGAGCCCTGGATCCAAATTTGCAGTTCCTGGCTATATTGAGTTCTTTCCTCAATTCTGACATATGCTTGGCTGTAACTTCTCAGGGAAAGCTCAGATCAACCAATAGACTTGTTTTTTCCCTTCTGCATCCCAGATAGCATCCAATATGTGTTTCCCGTTCGAATTCGAGCCCTTAGTTCAAATTTGCAGTTCCTGGCTAAATTGAGTTATTTTGCCAATTCTGATATACGCTTGGCTGTAACTTCTCAGGGAAAGCTCAGATCAACCTATTGACTTTTCTTTCGGCTTCTGCATTCCAGATAGCATTCAGTATGTGTTTCTTGTTCGAATTTGAGCTCTGGATCCAAATTTGCAGTTCCTGGCTAAATTGAGTTCTTTCCTCAATTCTGATATACGCTTGGCTGTAACTTCTCAGGGAAAGCTCAGATCGACCAATCGACTTGTTTTTTGGTTTCTGCATCCCAGATAGCATCCAATATGTGTTCCCCGTTCGAATTTGAGCCCATGATTCAAATTTGCAGTTCCTGGCTAAATTGAGTTATTTTGCTAATTCTGACATACGCTTGGCTGTAACTTCTCAGGGAAAACTCAGATCAACCTATTGACTTGTCTTTCGGCTTCTGCATTCCAGATAGCATTCAGTATGTGTTTCTTGTTCGAATTTGAGCTCTGGATCCAAATTTGCAGTTCCTGGCTAAATTGAGTTCTTTCCTCAATTCTGATATACGCTTGGCTGTAACTTCTCAGGGAAAGCTCAGATCAACCAATTGACTTCTTTTTCGGCTTCTGCATCCCAGATATCATTCAGTATGTGTTTCTCGTTCAAATCTGAGCCCTGGATCCAAATTTGCAGTTCCTGGCTATATTGAGTTCTTTCCTCAATTCTGACATATGCTTGGCTGTAACTTCTCAGGGAAAGCTCAGATCAACCAATAGACTTGTTTTTTCCCTTCTGCATCCCAGATAGCATCCAATATGTGTTTCCCGTTCGAATTCGAGCCCTTAGTTCAAATTTGCAGTTCCTGGCTAAATTGAGTTATTTTGCCAATTCTGATATACGCTTGGCTGTAACTTCTCAGGGAAAGCTCAGATCAACCTATTGACTTGTCTTTCGGCTTCTGCATTCCAGATAGCATTCAGTATGTGTTTCTTGTTCGAATTTGAGCTCTGGATCCAAATTTGCAGTTCCTGGCTAAATTGAATTCTTTCCTCAATTCTGATATACGCTTGGCTGTAACTTCTCAGGGAAAGCTCAGATCGACCAATCGACTTGTTTTTTGGTTTCTGCATCCCAGATAGCATCCAATATGTGTTTCGCGTTCGAATTTGAGCCCTTGGTTCAAATTTGCAGTTCCTGGCTAAATTGAGTTCTTTTGCCAATTCTGACATACGCTTGGCTGTAACTTCTCAGGGAAAGCTCAGATCAACCAATTGACTTGTTTTTCGGCTTCTGCATCCCAGATAGCATTCAGTATGTGTTTCTCGTTCGAATTTGAGCTCTGGATCCAAATTTGCAGTTCCTGGCTAAATTGAGTTCTTTCCTCAATTCTGATATATGCTTGGCAGTAACTTCTCAGGGAAAGCTCAGATCAACAAATCGACTTGCTTTTTCGCTTCTGCTTCCCAGATAGCATCCAATATGTGTTTCCCGTTCGAATTCGAGCCCTTGGTTCAAATTTGCAGTTCCTGGCTAAATTGAGTTCTTTTGCCAATTCTGACATACGCTTGGCTGTAACTTCTCAGGGAAAGCTCAGATCAACCAATCGACTTGTTTTTTCGGCTTATGCATCCCAGGTAGCATTCAGTATGTGTTTCTCATTTGAATTTGAGCTCTGGATCCAAATTTGCAGTTCCTGGCTAAATTGAGTTCTTTCCTCAATTCTGATATACGCTTGGCTGTAACTTCTCAGGGAAAGCTCAGATCGACCAATCGACTTGTTTTTCGGCTTCTGCATCACAGATAGCATTCAGTATGTGTTTCCCGTTCGAATTTGAGCTCTGGATCCAAATTTGCAGTTCCTGGCTAAATTGAGTTCTTTCCTCAATTCTGATATATGCTTGGCTGTAACTTCTCAGGGAAAGCTCAGATCGACCAATCGACTTGTTTTTCGGATTCTGCATCCCAGATAGCATCCAATATGTGTTTCCCGTTCGAATTTGAGCCCTTGGTTCAAATTTGCAGTTCCTGGCTAAATTGAGTTCTTTTGCCAATTCTGACATACGCTTGGCTGTACCTTCTCAGGGAAAGCTCAGATCAACAAATCGAATTGTTTTTTCGCTTCTGCATCCCAGATAGCATTCAGTATGTGTTTCTCATTTGAATTTGAGCTCTGGATCCAAATTTGCAGTTCCTGGCTAAATTGAGTTCTTTCCTCAATTCTGATATACGCTTGGCTGTAACTTCTCAGGGAAAGCTCAGATCGACCAATCGACTTGTTTTTCGGCTACTGCATCACAGATAGCATTCAGTATGTGTTTCTCGTTCGAATTTGAGCTCTGGATCCAAATTTGCAGTTCCTGGCTAAATTGAGTTCTTTCCTCAATTCTGATATATGCTTGGCTGTAACCTCTCAGGGAAAGCTCAGATCAACCAATCGACTTGCTTTTCGGCTTCTGCATCCCAGATAGCATCCAATATGTGTTTCCCGTTCGAATTTGAGCCCTTGGTTCAAATTTGCAGTTCCTGGCTA
The DNA here is from genome assembly GCA_039707465.1 of Rhabdophis nuchalis. Classification (NCBI taxonomy): domain Eukaryota; kingdom Metazoa; phylum Chordata; class Lepidosauria; order Squamata; family Natricidae; genus Rhabdophis; species Rhabdophis nuchalis. Next base: position 18,002,910 of record CM077653.1, read on the forward strand.
AATTGATTTCTTTTGCCAATTCTGACATACGCTTGGCTGTAACTTCTCAGGGAAAGCTCAGATCAACCAATTGACTTCTTTTTCGGCTTCTGCATCCCAGATATCATTCAGTATGTGTTTCTCGTTCAAATCTGAGCTCTGGATCCAAATTTGCAGTTCCTGGCTAAATTGAGTTCTTTCCTCAATTCTGACATATGCTTGGCTGTAACATCTCAGGGAAAGTTCAGATCAACCAACTGACTTCTTTTTCGGATTCTGCATCCCAGATAGCATTCAGTATTTGTTTCTCGTTCGAATTTGAACTCTGAATCCAAATTTGCAGTTCCTGGCTAAATTGAGTTCTTTCCTCAATTCTGATATATGCTTGGCTGTAACTTCTCAGGGAAAGCTCAGATCAACCAATTGACTTCTATTTCGGCTTCTGCATCCCAGATAGCATTCAGTATGTGTTTCTGGTTCGAATTTGAGCTCTGGATCCAAATTTGCAGTTCCTGGCTATATTGCGTTCTTTCCTCAATTCTGATATACGCTTGGCTGTAACTTCTCAGGGAAAGCTCAGATCGACCAATTGACTTGTTTTTCGGCTTCTGCATCCCAGATAGCATTCAGTATGTGTTTCTCGTTTGAATTTGAGCTCTGGATCCAAATTTGCGGTTCCTGGCTAAATTGAGTTCTTTCCTCAATTCAGATATATGCTTGGCTGTAACTTCTCAGGGAAAGCTCAGATCAACCAATCGACTTGTTTTTTGGTTTCTGCATTCCAGATTGCATCCAACATGTGTTTCCCGTTCGAATTCGAGCCCTTGGTTCAAATTTGCAGTTCCTGGCTAAATTGAGTTCTTTTGCCAATTCTGATATACGCTTGGCTGTAACTTCTCAGCGAAAGCTCAAATCAACCTATTGACTTGTCTTTCGGCTTCTGCATTCTAGATAGCATTCAGTATGTGTTTCCCGTTCGAATTCGATCCCTTGGTTCAAATTTGCAGTTCCTGGCTAAATTGAGTTCTTTTGCCAATTCTGACATACGCCTGGCTGTAACTTCTTAGGGAAAGCTCAGATCAACCAATTGACTTCTTTTTCGGCTTCTGCATCCCAGATGTCATTCAGTATGTGTTTCTCGTTCAAATCTGAGCCCTGGATCCAAATTTGCAGTTCCTGGCTATATTGAGTTCTTTCCTCAATTCTGACATATGCTTGGCTGTAACTTCTCAGGGAAAGCTCAGATCAACCAATAGACTTGTTTTTTCCCTTCTGCATCCCAGATAGCATCCAATATGTGTTTCCCGTTCGAATTCGAGCCCTTAGTTCAAATTTGCAGTTCCTGGCTAAATTGAGTTATTTTGCCAATTCTGATATACGCTTGGCTGTAACTTCTCAGGGAAAGCTCAGATCAACCTATTGACTTTTCTTTCGGCTTCTGCATTCCAGATAGCATTCAGTATGTGTTTCTTGTTCGAATTTGAGCTCTGGATCCAAATTTGCAGTTCCTGGCTAAATTGAGTTCTTTCCTCAATTCTGATATACGCTTGGCTGTAACTTCTCAGGGAAAGCTCAGATCGACCAATCGACTTGTTTTTTGGTTTCTGCATCCCAGATAGCATCCAATATGTGTTCCCCGTTCGAATTTGAGCCCATGATTCAAATTTGCAGTTCCTGGCTAAATTGAGTTATTTTGCTAATTCTGACATACGCTTGGCTGTAACTTCTCAGGGAAAACTCAGATCAACCTATTGACTTGTCTTTCGGCTTCTGCATTCCAGATAGCATTCAGTATGTGTTTCTTGTTCGAATTTGAGCTCTGGATCCAAATTTGCAGTTCCTGGCTAAATTGAGTTCTTTCCTCAATTCTGATATACGCTTGGCTGTAACTTCTCAGGGAAAGCTCAGATCAACCAATTGACTTCTTTTTCGGCTTCTGCATCCCAGATATCATTCAGTATGTGTTTCTCGTTCAAATCTGAGCCCTGGATCCAAATTTGCAGTTCCTGGCTATATTGAGTTCTTTCCTCAATTCTGACATATGCTTGGCTGTAACTTCTCAGGGAAAGCTCAGATCAACCAATAGACTTGTTTTTTCCCTTCTGCATCCCAGATAGCATCCAATATGTGTTTCCCGTTCGAATTCGAGCCCTTAGTTCAAATTTGCAGTTCCTGGCTAAATTGAGTTATTTTGCCAATTCTGATATACGCTTGGCTGTAACTTCTCAGGGAAAGCTCAGATCAACCTATTGACTTGTCTTTCGGCTTCTGCATTCCAGATAGCATTCAGTATGTGTTTCTTGTTCGAATTTGAGCTCTGGATCCAAATTTGCAGTTCCTGGCTAAATTGAATTCTTTCCTCAATTCTGATATACGCTTGGCTGTAACTTCTCAGGGAAAGCTCAGATCGACCAATCGACTTGTTTTTTGGTTTCTGCATCCCAGATAGCATCCAATATGTGTTCCCCGTTCGAATTTGAGCCCATGATTCAAATTTGCAGTTCCTGGCTAAATTGAGTTCTTTTGCTAATTCTGACATACGCTTGGCTGTAACTTCTCAGGGAAAACTCAGATCAACAAATCGAATTGTTTTTTCGCTTCTGCATCCCAGATAACATTCAGTATGTGTTTCTCATTTGAATTTGAGCTCTGGATCCAAATTTGCAGTTCCTGGCTAAATTGAGTTCTTTCCTCAATTCTGATATACGCTTGGCTGTAACTTCTCAGGGAAAGCTCAGATCGACCAATCGACTTGTTTTTCGGCTTCTGCATCACAGATAGCATTCAGTCTGTGTTTCTCGTTCGAATTTGAGCTCTGGATCCAAATTTGCAGTTCCTGGCTAAATTGAGTTCTTTCCTCAATTCTGATATACGCTTGGCTGTAACTTCTCAGGGAAAGCTCAGATCGACCAATCGACTTGTTTTTCGGCTTGTGCATCACAGATAGCATTCAGTATGTGTTTCTCGTTCGAATTTGAGCTCTGGATCCAAATTTGCAGTTCCTGGCTAAATTGAGTTCTTTCCTCAATTCTGATATATGCTTGGCTGTAACCTCTCAGGGAAAGCTCAGATCAACCAATCGACTTGCTTTTCGGCTTCTGCATCCCAGATAGCATCCAATATGTGTTTCCCATTCGAATTTGAGCCCTTGGTTCAAATTTGCAGTTCCTGGCTAAATTGAGTTCTTTTGCCAATTCTGACATACGCTTGGCTGTAACTTCTCAGGGAAAGCTCAGATCAACCAATTGACTTGTTTTTCGGCTTCTGCATCCCAGATAGCATTCAGTATGTGTTTCTCGTTCGAATTTGAGCTAGAAATCTAAATTTGCAGTTCCTGGCTAAATTGAGTTCTTTCCTCAATTCTGATATATGCTTGGCTGTAACTTCTCAGGGAAAGCTCAGATCACCAATCGACTTGTTTTTTCGCTTCTGCATCCCAGATAGCATTCAGTATGTGTTTCTCGTTCGAATTTGAGCTCTGGATCCAAATTTGCAGTTCCTGGCTAAATTGAGTTCTTTCCTCAATTCTGATATATCCTTGGCTGTAACCTCTCAGGGAAAGCTCAGATCAACCAATCGACTTGCTTTTCGGCTTCTGCATCCCAGATAGCATCCAATATGTGTTTCCCGTTCGAATTTGAGCCCTTGGTTCAAATTTGCAGTTCCTGGCTAAATTGAGTTCTTTTGCCAATTCTGACATACGCTTGGCTGTAACTTCTCAGGGAAAGGTCAGATCAACCAATTGACTTGTTTTTCGGCTTCTGCATCCCAGATAGCATTCAGTATGTGTTTCTCGTTCGAATTTGAGCTCTGGATCCAAATTTGCAGTTCCTGGCTAAATTGAGTTCTTTCCTCAATTCTTACATACGCTTGGCTGTAACTTCTCAGGGAAAGCTCAGATCAACCAACTGACTTCTTTTTCGGATTCTGCATCCCAGATAGCATTCAGTATTTGTTTCTCGTTCGAATTTGAACTCTGAATCCAAATTTGCAGTTCCTGGCTAAATTGAGTTCTTTCCTCAATTCTGATATATGCTTGGCTGTAACTTCTCAGGGAAAGCTCAGATCAACCAATTGACTTCTATATCGGCTTCTGCATCCCAGATAGCATTCAGTATGTGTTTCTGGTTCGAATTTGAGCTCTGGATCCAAATTTGCAGTTCCTGGCTATATTGCGTTCTTTCCTCAATTCTGATATACGCTTGGCTGTAACTTCTCAGGGAAAGCTCAGATCGACCAATTGACTTGTTTTTCGGCTTCTGCATCCCAGATAGCATTCAGTATGTGTTTCTCGTTTGAATTTGAGCTCTGGATCCAAATTTGCGGTTCCTGGCTAAATTGAGTTCTTTCCTCAATTCAGATATATGCTTGGCTGTAACTTCTCAGGGAAAGCTCAGATCAACCAATCGACTTGTTTTTTGGTTTCTGCATTCCAGATTGCATCCAACATGTGTTTCCCGTTCGAATTCGAGCCCTTGGTTCAAATTTGCAGTTCCTGGCTAAATTGAGTTCTTTTGCCAATTCTGATATACGCTTGGCTGTAACTTCTCAGCGAAAGCTCAAATCAACCTATTGACTTGTCTTTCGGCTTCTGCATTCTAGATAGCATTCAGTATGTGTTTCCCGTTCGAATTCGATCCCTTGGTTCAAATTTGCAGTTCCTGGCTAAATTGAGTTCTTTTGCCAATTCTGACATACGCCTGGCTGTAACTTCTTAGGGAAAGCTCAGATCAACCAATTGACTTCTTTTTCGGCTTCTGCATCCCAGATGTCATTCAGTATGTGTTTCTCGTTCAAATCTGAGCCCTGGATCCAAATTTGCAGTTCCTGGCTATATTGAGTTCTTTCCTCAATTCTGACATATGCTTGGCTGTAACTTCTCAGGGAAAGCTCAGATCAACCAATAGACTTGTTTTTTCCCTTCTGCATCCCAGATAGCATCCAATATGTGTTTCCCGTTCGAATTCGAGCCCTTAGTTCAAATTTGCAGTTCCTGGCTAAATTGAGTTATTTTGCCAATTCTGATATACGCTTGGCTGTAACTTCTCAGGGAAAGCTCAGATCAACCTATTGACTTTTCTTTCGGCTTCTGCATTCCAGATAGCATTCAGTATGTGTTTCTTGTTCGAATTTGAGCTCTGGATCCAAATTTGCAGTTCCTGGCTAAATTGAGTTCTTTCCTCAATTCTGATATACGCTTGGCTGTAACTTCTCAGGGAAAGCTCAGATCGACCAATCGACTTGTTTTTTGGTTTCTGCATCCCAGATAGCATCCAATATGTGTTCCCCGTTCGAATTTGAGCCCATGATTCAAATTTGCAGTTCCTGGCTAAATTGAGTTCTTTTGCTAATTCTGACATACGCTTGGCTGTAACTTCTCAGGGAAAACTCAGATCAACCTATTGACTTGTCTTTCGGCTTCTGCATTCCAGATAGCATTCAGTATGTGTTTCTTGTTCGAATTTGAGCTCTGGATCCAAATTTGCAGTTCCTGGCTAAATTGAGTTCTTTCCTCAATTCTGATATACGCTTGGCTGTAACTTCTCAGGGAAAGCTCAGATCAACCAATTGACTTCTTTTTCGGCTTCTGCATCCCAGATATCATTCAGTATGTGTTTCTCGTTCGAATTTGAGCCCATGATTCAAATTTGCAGTTCCTGGCTATATTGAGTTCTTTCCTCAATTCTGACATATGCTTGGCTGTAACTTCTCAGGGAAAGCTCAGATCAACCAATAGACTTGTTTTTTCCCTTCTGCATCCCAGATAGCATCCAATATGTGTTTCCCGTTCGAATTCGAGCCCTTAGTTCAAATTTGCAGTTCCTGGCTAAATTGAGTTATTTTGCCAATTCTGATATACGCTTGGCTGTAACTTCTCAGGGAAAGCTCAGATCAACCTATTGACTTGTCTTTCGGCTTCTGCATTCCAGATAGCATTCAGTATGTGTTTCTTGTTCGAATTTGAGCTCTGGATCCAAATTTGCAGTTCCTGGCTAAATTGAATTCTTTCCTCAATTCTGATATACGCTTGGCTGTAACTTCTCAGGGAAAGCTCAGATCGACCAATCGACTTGTTTTTTGGTTTCTGCATCCCAGATAGCATCCAATATGTGTTCCCCGTTCGAATTTGAGCCCATGATTCAAATTTGCAGTTCCTGGCTAAATTGAGTTCTTTTGCTAATTCTGACATACGCTTGGCTGTAACTTCTCAGGGAAAACTCAGATCAACAAATCGAATTGTTTTTTCGCTTCTGCATCCCAGATAACATTCAGTATGTGTTTCTCATTTGAATTTGAGCTCTGGATCCAAATTTGCAGTTCCTGGCTAAATTGAGTTCTTTCCTCAATTCTGATATACGCTTGGCTGTAACTTCTCAGGGAAAGCTCAGATCGACCAATCGACTTGTTTTTCGGCTTCTGCATCACAGATAGCATTCAGTATGTGTTTCTCGTTCGAATTTGAGCTCTGGATCCAAATTTGCAGTTCCTGGCTAAATTGAGTTCTTTCCTCAATTCTGATATACGCTTGGCTGTAACTTCTCAGGGAAAGCTCAGATCGACCAATCGACTTGTTTTTCGGCTTGTGCATCACAGATAGCATTCAGTATGTGTTTCTCGTTCGAATTTGAGCTCTGGATCCAAATTTGCAGTTCCTGGCTAAATTGAGTTCTTTCCTCAATTCTGATATATGCTTGGCTGTAACCTCTCAGGGAAAGCTCAGATCAACCAATCGACTTGCTTTTCGGCTTCTGCATCCCAGATAGCATCCAATATGTGTTTCCCGTTCGAATTTGAGCCCTTGGTTCAAATTTGCAGTTCCTGGCTAAATTGAGTTCTTTTGCCAATTCTGACATACGCTTGGCTGTAACTTCTCAGGGAAAGCTCAGATCAACCAATTGACTTGTTTTTCGGCTTCTGCATCCCAGATAGCATTCAGTATGTGTTTCTCGTTCGAATTTGAGCTAGAAATCTAAATTTGCAGTTCCTGGCTAAATTGAGTTCTTTCCTCAATTCTGATATATCCTTGGCTGTAACTTCTCAGGGAAAGCTCAGATCAACCAATCGACTTGTTTTTTCACTTCTGCATCCCAGATAGCATCCAATATGTGTTTCCCGTTCGAATTCGAGCCCTCGGTTCAAATGTACAGTTCCTGGCTAAATTGAGTTCTTTTGCCAATTCTGACATACGCTTGGCTGTAACTTCTCAGGGAAAGCTCAGATCAACCAATCGACTTGTTTTTCGGCTTATGCATCCCAGGTAGCATTCAGTATGTGTTTCTCGTTCGAATTTGAGCTCTGGATCCAAATTTGCAGTTCCTGGCTAAATTGAGTTCTTTCCACAATTCTTACATACTCTTGGCTGTAACTTCTCAGGGAAAGCTCAGATCGACCAATTGACTTGTTTTTTGGTTTCTGCATTCCAGATAGCATCCAATATGTGTTTCCCGTTCGAATTCGAGCCCTTGGTTCAAATTTGCAGTTCCTGGTTAAATTGAGTTATTTTGCCAATTCTGACATACGCTTGGCTGTAACATCTTAGGGAAAGCTCAGATCAACCAATTGACTTCTTTTTCGGCTTCTGCATCCCAGATAGCATTCAGTATGTGTTTCTCGTTCGAATTTGAACTCTGAATCCAAATTTGCAGTTCCTGGCTATATTGAGTTCTTTCCTCAATTCTGACATATGCTTGGCTGTAACTTCTCAGGGAAAGCTCAGATCAACCAATCGACTTGTTTTTTCGCTTCTGCATCCCAGATAGCATCCAATATGTGTTTCCCGTTCAAATTCGAGCCCTTGGTTCAAATTTGCAGTTCCTGGCTAAATTGAGTTCTTTTGCCAATTCTGATATATGCTTGGCTGTAACTTCTCAGGGAAAGATCAGATCAACCAATTGACTTCTATTTCGGCTTCTGCATCCCAGATAGCATTCAGTATGTGTTTCTCGTTCGAATTTGAGCTCTGGATCCAAAATTGCAGTTCCTGGCTATATTGAGTTCTTTCCTCAATTCTGATATATGCTTGGTTGTAACTTCTCAGGGAAAGCTCAGATCAACCAATCGACTTGTTTTTTGGTTTCTGCATTCCAGATAACATCCACTATGTGTTTCCCGTTCGAATTTGAGCCCTTGGTTCAAATTTGCAGTTCCTGGCTATATTGAGTTCTTTCCTCAATTCTGACATATGCTTGGCTGTAACTTCTCAGGGAAAGCTCAGATCAACCAATCGACTTGTTTTTTCGCTTCTGCATCCCAGATAGCATCCAATATGTGTTTCCCGTTCGAATTCGAGCCCTTGGTTCAAATTTGCAGTTCCTGGCTAAATTGAGTTCTTTTGCCAATTCTGATATACGCTTGGCTGTAACTTCTCAGGGAAAGCTCAGATCAACCTATTGACTTGCTTTTCGGCTTCTGCATCCCAGATAGCATCCAATATGTGTTTCCCGTTCGAATTTGAGCCCTTGGTTCAAATTTGCAGTTCCTGGCTAAATTGAGTTCTTTTGCCAATTCTGACATACGCTTGGCTGTAACTTCTCAGGGAAAGCTCAGATCAACCAATTGACTTGTTTTTCGGCTTCTGCATCCCAGATAGCATTCAGTATGTGTTTCTCGTTCGAATTTGAGCTAGAAATCTAAATTTGCAGTTCCTGGCTAAATTGAGTTCTTTCCTCAATTCTGATATATCCTTGGCTGTAACTTCTCAGGGAAAGCTCAGATCAACCAATCGACTTGTTTTTTCACTTCTGCATCCCAGATAGCATCCAATATGTGTTTCCCGTTCGAATTCGAGCCCTCGGTTCAAATGTACAGTTCCTGGCTAAATTGAGTTCTTTTGCCAATTCTGACATACGCTTGGCTGTAACTTCTCAGGGAAAGCTCAGATCAACCAATCGACTTGTTTTTCGGCTTATGCATCCCAGGTAGCATTCAGTATGTGTTTCTCGTTCGAATTTGAGCTCTGGATCCAAATTTGCAGTTCCTGGCTAAATTGAGTTCTTTCCACAATTCTTACATACTCTTGGCTGTAACTTCTCAGGGAAAGCTCAGATCGACCAATTGACTTGTTTTTTGGTTTCTGCATTCCAGATAGCATCCAATATGTGTTTCCCGTTCGAATTCGAGCCCTTGGTTCAAATTTGCAGTTCCTGGTTAAATTGAGTTATTTTGCCAATTCTGACATACGCTTGGCTGTAACATCTTAGGGAAAGCTCAGATCAACCAATTGACTTCTTTTTCGGCTTCTGCATCCCAGATAGCATTCAGTATGTGTTTCTCGTTCGAATTTGAACTCTGAATCCAAATTTGCAGTTCCTGGCTATATTGAGTTCTTTCCTCAATTCTGACATATGCTTGGCTGTAACTTCTCAGGGAAAGCTCAGATCAACCAATCGACTTGTTTTTTCGCTTCTGCATCCCAGATAGCATCCAATATGTGTTTCCCGTTCAAATTCGAGCCCTTGGTTCAAATTTGCAGTTCCTGGCTAAATTGAGTTCTTTTGCCAATTCTGATATACGCTTGGCTGTAACTTCTCAGGGAAAGATCAGATCAACCAATTGACTTCTATTTCGGCTTCTGCATCCCAGATAGCATTCAGTATGTGTTTCTCGTTCGAATTTGAGCTCTGGATCCAAAATTGCAGTTCCTGGCTATATTGAGTTCTTTCCTCAATTCTGATATATGCTTGGTTGTAACTTCTCAGGGAAAGCTCAGATCAACCAATCGACTTGTTTTTTGGTTTCTGCATTCCAGATAACATCCACTATGTGTTTCCCGTTCGAATTTGAGCCCTTGGTTCAAATTTGCAGTTCCTGGCTATATTGAGTTCTTTCCTCAATTCTGACATATGCTTGGCTGTAACTTCTCAGGGAAAGCTCAGATCAACCAATCGACTTGTTTTTTCGCTTCTGCATCCCAGATAGCATCCAATATGTGTTTCCCGTTCGAATTCGAGCCCTTGGTTCAAATTTGCAGTTCCTGGCTAAATTGAGTTCTTTTGCCAATTCTGATATACGCTTGGCTGTAACTTCTCAGGGAAAGCTCAGATCAACCTATTGACTTGTCTTTTGGCTTCTGCATTCTAGATAGCATTCAGTATGTGTTTCCCGTTCGAATTCGAGCCCTTGGTTCAAATTTGCAGTTCCTGGCTAAATTGAGTTCTTTTGCCAATTCTGACATACGCTTGGCTGTAACTTCTCAGGGAAAGCTCAGATCAACCAATCGACTTGTTTTTTCGCTTCTGCATCCCAGATAGCATCCAATATGTGTTTCCTGTTCGAATTCGAGCCCTTGGTTCAAATTTGCAGTTCCTGGCTAAATTGAGTTCTTTTGCCAATTCTGACATACGCTTGGCTGTAACTTCTCAGGGAAAGCTCAGATCGACCAATTGACTTGTTTTTTGTTTCTCGTTCGAATTTGAGCTCTGGATCCAAATTTGCAGTTCCTGGCTAAATTGAGTTCTTATCTCAATTCTGATATATGCTTGGCTGTAACTTCTCAGGGAAAGCTCAGATCGACCAATTGACTTGTTTTTCGGCTTCTGTATCCCAGATAGCATTCAGTATGTGTTTCTCGTTCGAATTTGAGCTCTGAATCCAAATTTGCACTTCCTGGCTAAATTGAGTACTTTCCTCAATTCTGATATATGCTTGGCTGTAACTTCTCAGGGAAAGCTCAGATCAACCAATCGACTTGTTTTTTGGTTTCTGCATCCCAGATAGCATCCAATATGTGTTTCCCGTTAGAATTTGAGCTCTGGATCCAAATTTGCAGTTCCTGGCTAAATTGAGTTCTTTCCTCAATTCTGATATACGCTTGGCTGTAACTTCTCAGGGAAAGCTCAGATCGACCAATCGACTTGTTTTTCGGCTTCTGCATCACAGATAGCATTCAGTATGCGTTTCTCGTTCGAATTTGAGCTCTGGATCCAAATTTGCAGTTCCTGGCTAAATTGAGTTCTTTCCTCAATTCTGATATATGCTTGGCTGTAACTTCTCAGGGAAAGCTCAGATCAACCAATTGACTTCTATTTCGGCTTCTGCATCCCAGATAGCATTCAGTATGTGTTTCTGGTTCGAATTTGAGCTCTGGATCCAAATTTGCAGTTCCTGGCTATATTGCGTTCTTTCCTCTATTCTAATATACGCTTGGCTGTAACTTCTCAGGGAAAGCTCAGATCGACCAATTGACTTCTTTTTCGGCTTCTGCATCCCAGATATCATTCAGTATGTGTTTCCCGTTCGAATTCGAGCCCTTAGTTCAAATTTGCAGTTCCTGGCTAAATTGAGTTATTTTGCCAATTCTGATATACGCTTGGCTGTAACTTCTCAGGGAAAGCTCAGATCAACCTATTGACTTGTCTTTCGGCTTCTGCATTCCAGATAGCATTCAGTATGTGTTTCTTGTTCGAATTTGAGCTCTGGATCCAAATTTGCAGTTCCTGGCTAAATTGAGTTCTTTCCTCAATTCTGATATACGCTTGGCTGTAACTTCTCAGGGAAAGCTCAGATCGACCAATTGACTTGTTTTTTGGTTTCTGCATCCCAGATAGCATCCAATATGTGTTCCCCGTTCGAATTTGAGCCCATGATTCAAATTTGCAGTTCCTGGATAAATTGAGTTCTTTTGCTAATTCTGACATACGCTTGGCTGTAACTTCTCAGGGAAAACTCAGATCGACCAATTGACTTGTTTTTTGTTTCTCGTTCGAATTTGAGCTCTGGATCCAAATTTGCAGTTCCTGGCTAAATTGAGTTCTTATCTCAATTCTGATATATGCTTGGCTGTAACTTCTCAGGGAAAGCTCAGATCGACCAATTGCCTTGTTTTTCGGCTTCTGCATCCCAGATAGCATTCAGTATGTGTTTCTCGTTCGAATTTGAGCTCTGGATCCAAATTTGCAGTTCCTGGCTAAATTGAGTTCTTTCCTCAATTCTTACATACGCTTGGCTGTAACTTCTCAGGGAAAGCTCAGATCAACCAACTGACTTCTTTTTCGGATTCTGCATCCCAGATAGCATTCAGTATTTGTTTCTCGTTCGAATTTGAACTCTGAATCCAAATTTGCAGTTCCTGGCTAAATTGAGTTCTTTCCTCAATTCTGATATATGCTTGGCTGTAACTTCTCAGGGAAAGCTCAGATCAACCAATTGACTTCTATTTCGGCTTCTGCATCCCAGATAGCATTCAGTATGTGTTTCTGGTTCGAATTTGAGCTCTGGATCCAAATTTGCAGTTCCTGGCTATATTGCGTTCTTTCCTCAATTCTGATATACGCTTGGCTGTAACTTCTCAGGGAAAGCTCAGATCGACCAATTGACTTGTTTTTCGGCTTCTGCATCCCAGATAGCATTCAGTATGTGTTTCTCGTTTGAATTTGAGCTCTGGATCCAAATTTGCGGTTCCTGGCTAAATTGAGTTCTTTCCTCAATTCAGATATATGCTTGGCTGTAACTTCTCAGGGAAAGCTCAGATCAACCAATCGACTTGTTTTTTGGTTTCTGCATTCCAGATTGCATCCAACATGTGTTTCCCGTTCGAATTCGAGCCCTTGGTTCAAATTTGCAGTTCCTGGCTAAATTGAGTTCTTTTGCCAATTCTGATATACGCTTGGCTGTAACTTCTCAGCGAAAGCTCAAATCAACCTATTGACTTGTCTTTCGGCTTCTGCATTCTAGATAGCATTCAGTATGTGTTTCCCGTTCGAATTCGATCCCTTGGTTCAAATTTGCAGTTCCTGGCTAAATTGAGTTCTTTTGCCAATTCTGACATACGCCTGGCTGTAACTTCTTAGGGAAAGCTCAGATCAACCAATTGACTTCTTTTTCGGCTTCTGCATCCCAGATATCATTCAGTATGTGTTTCTCGTTCAAATCTGAGCCCTGGATCCAAATTTGCAGTTCCTGGCTATATTGAGTTCTTTCCTCAATTCTGACATATGCTTGGCTGTAACTTCTCAGGGAAAGCTCAGATCAACCAATAGACTTGTTTTTTCCCTTCTGCATCCCAGATAGCATCCAATATGTGTTTCCCGTTCGAATTCGAGCCCTTAGTTCAAATTTGCAGTTCCTGGCTAAATTGAGTTATTTTGCCAATTCTGATATACGCTTGGCTGTAACTTCTCAGGGAAAGCTCAGATCAACCTATTGACTTTTCTTTCGGCTTCTGCATTCCAGATAGCATTCAGTATGTGTTTCTTGTTCGAATTTGAGCTCTGGATCCAAATTTGCAGTTCCTGGCTAAATTGAGTTCTTTCCTCAATTCTGATATACGCTTGGCTGTAACTTCTCAGGGAAAGCTCAGATCGACCAATCGACTTGTTTTTTGGTTTCTGCATCCCAGATAGCATCCAATATGTGTTCCCCGTTCGAATTTGAGCCCATGATTCAAATTTGCAGTTCCTGGCTAAATTGAGTTCTTTTGCTAATTCTGACATACGCTTGGCTGTAACTTCTCAGGGAAAACTCAGATCAACCTATTGACTTGTCTTTCGGCTTCTGCATTCCAGATAGCATTCAGTATGTGTTTCTTGTTCGAATTTGAGCTCTGGATCCAAATTTGCAGTTCCTGGCTAAATTGAGTTCTTTCCTCAATTCTGATATACGCTTGGCTGTAACTTCTCAGGGAAAGCTCAGATCAACCAATTGACTTCTTTTTCGGCTTCTGCATCCCAGATATCATTCAGTATGTGTTTCTCGTTCAAATCTGAGCCCTGGATCCAAATTTGCAGTTCCTGGCTATATTGAGTTCTTTCCTCAATTCTGACATATGCTTGGCTGTAACTTCTCAGGGAAAGCTCAGATCAACCAATAGACTTGTTTTTTCCCTTCTGCATCCCAGATAGCATCCAATATGTGTTTCCCGTTCGAATTCGAGCCCTTAGTTCAAATTTGCAGTTCCTGGCTAAATTGAGTTATTTTGCCAATTCTGATATACGCTTGGCTGTAACTTCTCAGGGAAAGCTCAGATCAACCTATTGACTTGTCTTTCGGCTTCTGCATTCCAGATAGCATTCAGTATGTGTTTCTTGTTCGAATTTGAGCTCTGGATCCAAATTTGCAGTTCCTGGCTAAATTGAATTCTTTCCTCAATTCTGATATACGCTTGGCTGTAACTTCTCAGGGAAAGTTCAGATCGACCAATCGACTTGTTTTTTGGTTTCTGCATCCCAGATAGCATCCAATATGTGTTCCCCGTTCGAATTTGAGCCCATGATTCAAATTTGCAGTTCCTGGCTAAATTGAGTTCTTTTGCTAATTCTGACATACGCTTGGCTGTAACTTCTCAGGGAAAACTCAGATCAACAAATCGAATTGTTTTTTCGCTTCTGCATCCCAGATAACATTCAGTATGTGTTTCTCATTTGAATTTGAGCTCTGGATCCAAATTTGCAGTTCCTGGCTAAATTGAGTTCTTTCCTCAATTCTGATATACGCTTGGCTGTAACTTCTCAGGGAAAGCTCAGATCGACCAATCGACTTGTTTTTCGGCTTCTGCATCACAGATAGCATTCAGTATGTGTTTCTCGTTCGAATTTGAGCTCTGGATCCAAATTTGCAGTTCCTGGCTAAATTGAGTTCTTTCCTCAATTCTGATATACGCTTGGCTGTAACTTCTCAGGGAAAGCTCAGATCGACCAATCGACTTGTTTTTCGGCTTGTGCATCACAGATAGCATTCAGTATGTGTTTCTCGTTCGAATTTGAGCTCTGGATCCAAATTTGCAGTTCCTGGCTAAATTGAGTTCTTTCCTCAATTCTGATATATGCTTGGCTGTAACCTCTCAGGGAAAGCTCAGATCAACCAATCGACTTGCTTTTCGGCTTCTGCATCCCAGATAGCATCCAATATGTGTTTCCCGTTCGAATTTGAGCCCTTGGTTCAAATTTGCAGTTCCTGGCTAAATTGAGTTCTTTTGCCAATTCTGACATACGCTTGGCTGTAACTTCTCAGGGAAAGCTCAGATCAACCAATTGACTTGTTTTTCGGCTTCTGCATCCCAGATAGCATTCAGTATGTGTTTCTCGTTCGAATTTGAGCTAGAAATCTAAATTTGCAGTTCCTGGCTAAATTGAGTTCTTTCCTCAATTCTGATATATGCTTGGCTGTAACTTCTCAGGGAAAGCTCAGATCACCAATCGACTTGTTTTTTCGCTTCTGCATCCCAGATAGCATTCAGTATGTGTTTCTCGTTCGAATTTGAGCTCTGGATCCAAATTTGCAGTTCCTGGCTAAATTGAGTTCTTTCCTCAATTCTGATATATCCTTGGCTGTAACTTCTCAGGGAAAGCTCAGATCAACCAATCGACTTGTTTTTTCACCTGCATCCCAGATAGCATCCAATATGTGTTTCCCGTTCGAATTCGAGCCCTCGGTTCAAATGTACAGTTCCTGGCTAAATTGAGTTCTTTTGCCAATTCTGACATACGCTTGGCTGTAACTTCTCAGGGAAAGCTCAGATCAACCAATCGACTTGTTTTTCGGCTTATGCATCCCAGGTAGCATTCAGTATGTGTTTCTCGTTCGAATTTGAGCTCTGGATCCAAATTTGCAGTTCCTGGCTAAATTGAGTTCTTTCCACAATTCTTACATACTCTTGGCTGTAACTTCTCAGGGAAAGCTCAGATCGACCAATTGACTTGTTTTTTGGTTTCTGCATTCCAGATAGCATCCAATATGTGTTTCCCGTTCGAATTCGAGCCCTTGGTTCAAATTTGCAGTTCCTGGTTAAATTGAGTTATTTTGCCAATTCTGACATACGCTTGGCTGTAACATCTTAGGGAAAGCTCAGATCAACCAATTGACTTCTTTTTCGGCTTCTGCATCCCAGATAGCATTCAGTATGTGTTTCTCGTTCGAATTTGAACTCTGAATCCAAATTTGCAGTTCCTGGCTATATTGAGTTCTTTCCTCAATTCTGACATATGCTTGGCTGTAACTTCTCAGGGAAAGCTCAGATCAACCAATCGACTTGTTTTTTCGCTTCTGCATCCCAGATAGCATCCAATATGTGTTTCCCGTTCAAATTCGAGCCCTTGGTTCAAATTTGCAGTTCCTGGCTAAATTGAGTTCTTTTGCCAATTCTGATATACGCTTGGCTGTAACTTCTCAGGGAAAGATCAGATCAACCAATTGACTTCTATTTCGGCTTCTGCATCCCAGATAGCATTCAGTATGTGTTTCTCGTTCGAATTTGAGCTCTGGATCCAAAATTGCAGTTCCTGGCTATATTGAGTTCTTTCCTCAATTCTGATATATGCTTGGTTGTAACTTCTCAGGGAAAGCTCAGATCAACCAATCGACTTGTTTTTTGGTTTCTGCATTCCAGATAACATCCACTATGTGTTTCCCGTTCGAATTTGAGCCCTTGGTTCAAATTTGCAGTTCCTGGCTATATTGAGTTCTTTCCTCAATTCTGACATATGCTTGGCTGTAACTTCTCAGGGAAAGCTCAGATCAACCAATCGACTTGTTTTTTCGCTTCTGCATCCCAGATAGCATCCAATATGTGTTTCCCGTTCGAATTCGAGCCCTTGGTTCAAATTTGCAGTTCCTGGCTAAATTGAGTTCTTTTGCCAATTCTGATATACGCTTGGCTGTAACTTCTCAGGGAAAGCTCAGATCAACCTATTGACTTGTCTTTTGGCTTCTGCATTCTAGATAGCATTCAGTATGTGTTTCCCGTTCGAATTCGAGCCCTTGGTTCAAATTTGCAGTTCCTGGCTAAATTGAGTTCTTTTGCCAATTCTGACATACGCTTGGCTGTAACTTCTCAGGGAAAGCTCAGATCAACCAATCGACTTGTTTTTTCGCTTCTGCATCCCAGATAGCATCCAATATGTGTTTCCTGTTCGAATTCGAGCCCTTGGTTCAAATTTGCAGTTCCTGGCTAAATTGAGTTCTTTTGCCAATTCTGACATACGCTTGGCTGTAACTTCTCAGGGAAAGCTCAGATCGACCAATTGACTTGTTTTTTGTTTCTCGTTCGAATTTGAGCTCTGGATCCAAATTTGCAGTTCCTGGCTAAATTGAGTTCTTATCTCAATTCTGATATATGCTTGGCTGTAACTTCTCAGGGAAAGCTCAGATCGACCAATTGACTTGTTTTTCGGCTTCTGTATCCCAGATAGCATTCAGTATGTGTTTCTCGTTCGAATTTGAGCTCTGAATCCAAATTTGCACTTCCTGGCTAAATTGAGTACTTTCCTCAATTCTGATATATGCTTGGCTGTAACTTCTCAGGGAAAGCTCAGATCAACCAATCGACTTGTTTTTTGGTTTCTGCATCCCAGATAGCATCCAATATGTGTTTCCCGTTAGAATTTGAGCCCTTGGTTCAAAGTTGCAGTTCCTGGCTAAATTGAGTTCTTTTGCCAATTCTGACATACGCTTGGCTGTAACTTCTCAGGGAAAGCTCAGATCGACCAATTGACTTGTTTTTCGGCTTCTGTATCCCAGATAGCATTCAGTATGTGTTTCTCGTTCGAATCTGAGCTCTGGATCCAAATGTGCAGTTCCTGGCTATATTGAGTTCTTTCCCCAATTCTGATATACGCTTGGCTGTAACTTCTCAGGGAAAGCTCAGATCAACCAATCGAATTGTTTTTTCGCTTCTGCATCCCAGATAGCATTCAGTATGTGTTTCTCATTTGAATTTGAGCTCTGGATCCAAATTTGCAGTTCCTGGCTAAATTGAGTTCTTTCCTCAATTCTGATATACGCTTGGCTGTAACTTCTCAGGGAAAGCTCAGATCGACCAATCGACTTGTTTTTCGGCTTCTGCATCCCAGATAGCATCCAATATGTGTTTCCCGTTCGAATTTGAGCCCTTGGTTCAAATTTGCAGTTCCTGGCTAAATTGAGTTCTTTTGCCAATTCTGACATACGCTTGGCTGTAACTTCTCAGGGAAAGCTCAGATCAACCAATTGACTTGTTTTTCGGCTTCTGCATCCCAGATAGCATTCAGTATGTGTTTCTCGTTCGAATTTGAGCTAGAAATCTAAATTTGCAGTTCCTGGCTAAATTGAGTTCTTTCCTCAATTCTGATATATGCTTGGCTGTAACTTCTCAGGGAAAGCTCAGATCACCAATCGACTTGTTTTTTCGCTTCTGCATCCCAGATAGCATTCAGTATGTGTTTCTCGTTCGAATTTGAGCTCTGGATCCAAATTTGCAGTTCCTGGCTAAATTGAGTTCTTTCCTCAATTCTGATATATCCTTGGCTGTAACTTCTCAGGGAAAGCTCAGATCAACCAATCGACTTGTTTTTTCACTTCTGCATCCCAGATAGCATCCAATATGTGTTTCCCGTTCGAATTCGAGCCCTCGGTTCAAATGTACAGTTCCTGGCTAAATTGAGTTCTTTTGCCAATTCTGACATACGCTTGGCTGTAACTTCTCAGGGAAAGCTCAGATCAACCAATCGACTTGTTTTTCGGCTTATGCATCCCAGGTAGCATTCAGTATGTGTTTCTCGTTCGAATTTGAGCTCTGGATCCAAATTTGCAGTTCCTGGCTAAATTGAGTTCTTTCCACAATTCTTACATACTCTTGGCTGTAACTTCTCAGGGAAAGCTCAGATCGACCAATTGACTTGTTTTTTGGTTTCTGCATTCCAGATAGCATCCAATATGTGTTTCCCGTTCGAATTCGAGCCCTTGGTTCAAATTTGCAGTTCCTGGTTAAATTGAGTTATTTTGCCAATTCTGACATACGCTTGGCTGTAACATCTTAGGGAAAGCTCAGATCAACCAATTGACTTCTTTTTCGGCTTCTGCATCCCAGATAGCATTCAGTATGTGTTTCTCGTTCGAATTTGAACTCTGAATCCAAATTTGCAGTTCCTGGCTATATTGAGTTCTTTCCTCAATTCTGACATATGCTTGGCTGTAACTTCTCAGGGAAAGCTCAGATCAACCAATCGACTTGTTTTTTCGCTTCTGCATCCCAGATAGCATCCAATATGTGTTTCCCGTTCAAATTCGAGCCCTTGGTTCAAATTTGCAGTTCCTGGCTAAATTGAGTTCTTTTGCCAATTCTGATATACGCTTGGCTGTAACTTCTCAGGGAAAGATCAGATCAACCAATTGACTTCTATTTCGGCTTCTGCATCCCAGATAGCATTCAGTATGTGTTTCTCGTTCGAATTTGAGCTCTGGATCCAAAATTGCAGTTCCTGGCTATATT
Organism: Rhabdophis nuchalis; assembly: GCA_039707465.1. Lineage (NCBI taxonomy): Eukaryota > Metazoa > Chordata > Lepidosauria > Squamata > Natricidae > Rhabdophis > Rhabdophis nuchalis. Next base: position 18,022,069 of record CM077653.1, read on the forward strand.
GAGTTCTTTCCTCAATTCTGATATATGCTTGGTTGTAACTTCTCAGGGAAAGCTCAGATCAACCAATCGACTTGTTTTTTGGTTTCTGCATTCCAGATAACATCCACTATGTGTTTCCCGTTCGAATTTGAGCCCTTGGTTCAAATTTGCAGTTCCTGGCTATATTGAGTTCTTTCCTCAATTCTGACATATGCTTGGCTGTAACTTCTCAGGGAAAGCTCAGATCAACCAATCGACTTGTTTTTTCGCTTCTGCATCCCAGATAGCATCCAATATGTGTTTCCCGTTCGAATTCGAGCCCTTGGTTCAAATTTGCAGTTCCTGGCTAAATTGAGTTCTTTTGCCAATTCTGATATACGCTTGGCTGTAACTTCTCAGGGAAAGCTCAGATCAACCTATTGACTTGTCTTTTGGCTTCTGCATTCTAGATAGCATTCAGTATGTGTTTCCCGTTCGAATTCGAGCCCTTGGTTCAAATTTGCAGTTCCTGGCTAAATTGAGTTCTTTTGCCAATTCTGACATACGCTTGGCTGTAACTTCTCAGGGAAAGCTCAGATCAACCAATCGACTTGTTTTTTCGCTTCTGCATCCCAGATAGCATCCAATATGTGTTTCCTGTTCGAATTCGAGCCCTTGGTTCAAATTTGCAGTTCCTGGCTAAATTGAGTTCTTTTGCCAATTCTGACATACGCTTGGCTGTAACTTCTCAGGGAAAGCTCAGATCGACCAATTGACTTGTTTTTTGTTTCTCGTTCGAATGTGAGCTCTGGATCCAAATTTGCAGTTCCTGGCTAAATTGAGTTCTTATCTCAATTCTGATATATGCTTGGCTGTAACTTCTCAGGGAAAGCTCAGATCGACCAATTGACTTGTTTTTCGGCTTCTGTATCCCAGATAGCATTCAGTATGTGTTTCTCGTTCGAATTTGAGCTCTGAATCCAAATTTGCACTTCCTGGCTAAATTGAGTACTTTCCTCAATTCTGATATATGCTTGGCTGTAACTTCTCAGGGAAAGCTCAGATCAACCAATCGACTTGTTTTTTGGTTTCTGCATCCCAGATAGCATCCAATATGTGTTTCCCGTTAGAATTTGAGCCCTTGGTTCAAAGTTGCAGTTCCTGGCTAAATTGAGTTCTTTTGCCAATTCTGACATACGCTTGGCTGTAACTTCTCAGGGAAAGCTCAGATCGACCAATTGACTTGTTTTTCGGCTTCTGTATCCCAGATAGCATTCAGTATGTGTTTCTCGTTCGAATCTGAGCTCTGGATCCAAATGTGCAGTTCCTGGCTATATTGAGTTCTTTCCCCAATTCTGATATACGCTTGGCTGTAACTTCTCAGGGAAAGCTCAGATCAACCAATCGAATTGTTTTTTCGCTTCTGCATCCCAGATAGCATTCAGTATGTGTTTCTCATTTGAATTTGAGCTCTGGATCCAAATTTGCAGTTCCTGGCTAAATTGAGTTCTTTCCTCAATTCTGATATACGCTTGGCTGTAACTTCTCAGGGAAAGCTCAGATCGACCAATCGACTTGTTTTTCGGCTTCTGCATCACAGATAGCATTCAGTATGCGTTTCTCGTTCGAATTTGAGCTCTGGATCCAAATTTGCAGTTCCTGGCTAAATTGAGTTCTTTCCTCAATTCTGATATATGCTTGGCTGTAACTTCTCAGGGAAAGCTCAGATCAACCAATTGACTTCTATTTCGGCTTCTGCATCCCAGATAGCATTCAGTATGTGTTTCTGGTTCGAATTTGAGCTCTGGATCCAAATTTGCAGTTCCTGGCTATATTGCGTTCTTTCCTCTATTCTAATATACGCTTGGCTGTAACTTCTCAGGGAAAGCTCAGATCGACCAATTGACTTCTTTTTCGGCTTCTGCATCCCAGATATCATTCAGTATGTGTTTCCCGTTCGAATTCGAGCCCTTAGTTCAAATTTGCAGTTCCTGGCTAAATTGAGTTATTTTGCCAATTCTGATATACGCTTGGCTGTAACTTCTCAGGGAAAGCTCAGATCAACCTATTGACTTGTCTTTCGGCTTCTGCATTCCAGATAGCATTCAGTATGTGTTTCTTGTTCGAATTTGAGCTCTGGATCCAAATTTGCAGTTCCTGGCTAAATTGAGTTCTTATCTCAATTCTGATATATGCTTGGCTGTAACTTCTCAGGGAAAGCTCAGATCGACCAATTGACTTGTTTTTCGGCTTCTGTATCCCAGATAAGCATTCAGTATGTGTTTCTCGTTCGAATTTGAGCTCTGAATCCAAATTTGCACTTCCTGGCTAAATTGAGTTCTTTTGCCAATTCTGATATACGCTTGGCTGTAACTTCTCAGCGAAAGCTCAGATCAACCTATTGACTTGTCTTTCGGCTTCTGCATTCTAGATAGCATTCAGTATGTGTTTCCCGTTCGAATTCGATCCCTTGGTTCAAATTTGCAGTTCCTGGCTAAATTGAGTTCTTTTGCCAATTCTGACATACGCTTGGCTGTAACTTCTCAGGGAAAGCTCAGATCAACCAATTGACTTCTTTTTCGGCTTCTGCATCCCAGATAGCATTCAGTATGTGTTTCTCGTTCGAATCTGAGCTCTGGATCCAAATTTGCAGTTCCTGGCTATATTGAGTTCTTTCCTCAATTCTGACATATGCTTGGCTGTAACTTCTCAGGGAAAGCTCAGATCAACCAATCGACTTGTTTTTTCGCTTCTGCATCCCAGACAGCATCCAATATGTGTTTCCCGTTCGAATTCGAGCCCTTGGTTCAAATTTGCAGTTCCTGGCTAAATTGAGTTCTTTTGCGAATTCTGATATACGCTTGGCTGTAACTTCTCAGGGAAAGCTCAGATCAGCCTATTGACTTGTCTTTCGGCTTCTGCATTCTAGATAGCATTCAGTATGTGTTTCCCGTTCGAATTCGAGCCCTTGGTTCAAATTTGCAGTTCCTGGCTAAATTGAGTTCTTTTGCCAATTCTGACATACGCTTGGCTGTAACTTCTCAGGGAAAGCTCAGATCAACCAATTGACTTCTTTTTCGGCTTCTGCATCCCAGATATCATTCAGTATGTGTTTCTCGTTCATATCTGAGCCCTGGATCCAAATTTGCAGTTCCTGGCTATATTGAGTTCTTTCCTCAATTCTGACATATGCTTGGCTGTAACTTCTCAGGGAAAGCTCAGATCAACCAATAGACTTGTTTTTTCCCTTCTGCATCCCAGATAGCATCCAATATGTGTTTCCCGTTCGAATTCGAGCCCTTAGTTCAAATTTGCAGTTCCTGGCTAAATTGAGTTATTTTGCCAATTCTGATATACGCTTGGCTGTAACTTCTCAGGGAAAGCTCAGATCAACCTATTGACTTGTCTTTCGGCTTCTGCATTCCAGATAGCATTCAGTATGTGTTTCTTGTTCGAATTTGAGCTCTGGATCCAAATTTGCAGTTCCTGGCTAAATTGAGTTCTTTCCTCAATTCTGATATACGCTTGGCTGTAACTTCTCAGGGAAAGCTCAGATCGACCAATCGACTTGTTTTTTGGTTTCTGCATCCCAGATAGCATCCAATATGTGTTCCCCGTTCGAATTTGAGCCCATGATTCAAATTTGCAGTTCCTGGATAAATTGAGTTCTTTTGCTAATTCTGACATACGCTTGGCTGTAACTTCTCAGGGAAAACTCAGATCAACAAATCGAATTGTTTTTTCGCTTCTGCATCCCAGATAACATTCAGTATGTGTTTCTCATTTGAATTTGAGCTCTGGATCCAAATTTGCAGTTCCTGGCTAAATTGAGTTCTTTCCTCAATTCTGATATACGCTTGGCTGTAACTTCTCAGGGAAAGCTCAGATCGACAAATCGACTTGTTTTTCGGCTTCTGCATCACAGATAGCATTCAGTATGTGTTTCTCGTTCGAATTTGAGCTCTGGATCCAAATTTGCAGTTCCTGGCTAAATTGAGTTCTTTCCTCAATTCTGATATACGCTTGGCTGTAACTTCTCAGGGAAAGCTCAGATCGACCAATCGACTTGTTTTTCGGCTTCTACATCACAGATAGCATTCAGTATGTGTTTCTCGTTCGAATTTGAGCTCTGTATCCAAATTTGCAGTTCCTGGCTAAATTGAGTTCTTTCCTCAATTCTGATATATGCTTGGCTGTAACCTCTCAGGGAAAGCTCAGATCAACCAATCGACTTGCTTTTCGGCTTCTGCATCCCAGATAGCATCCAATATTTGCAGTTCCTGGCTAAATTGAGTTCTTTTGCCAATTCTGACATACGCTTGGCTGTACCTTCTCAGGGAAAGCTCAGATCAACAAATCGAATTGTTTTTTCGCTTCTGCATCCCAGATAGCATTCAGTATGTGTTTCTCGTTCGAATTTGAGCTCTGGATCCAAATTTGCAGTTCCTGGCTAAATTGAGTTCTTTCCTCAATTCTGATATATGCTTGGCTGTAACCTCTCAGGGAAAGCTCAGATCAACCAATCGACTTGTTTTTTCGCTTCTGCATCCCAGATAGCATCCAATATGTGTTTCCCGTTCGAATTCGAGCCCTTGGTTCAAATTTGCAGTTCCTGGCTAAATTGAGTTCTTTTGCCAATTCTGATATACGCTTGGCTGTAACTTCTCAGGGAAAGCTCAGATCAGCCTATTGACTTGTCTTTCGGCTTCTGCATTCTAGATAGCATTCAGTATGTGTTTCCCGTTCGAATTCGAGCCCTTGGTTCAAATTTGCAGTTCCTGGCTAAATTGAGTTCTTTTGCCAATTCTGACATACGCCTGGCTGCAACTTCTCAGGGAAAGCTCAGATCAACCAATTGACTTCTTTTTCGGCTTCTGCATCCCAGATATCATTCAGTATGTGTTTCTCGTTCAAATCTGAGCCCTGGATCCAAATTTGCAGTTCCTGGCTATATTGAGTTCTTTCCTCAATTCTGACATATGCTTGGCTGTAACTTCTCAGGGAAAGCTCAGATCAACCAATAGACTTGTTTTTTCCCTTCTGCATCCCAGATAGCATCCAATATGTGTTTCCCGTTCGAATTCGAGCCCTTAGTTCAAATTTGCAGTTCCTGGCTAAATTGAGTTATTTTGCCAATTCTGATATACGCTTGGCTGTAACTTCTCAGGGAAAGCTCAGATCAACCTATTGACTTGTCTTTCGGCTTCTGCATTCCAGATAGCATTCAGTATGTGTTTCTTGTTCGAATTTGAGCTCTGGATCCAAATTTGCAGTTCCTGGCTAAATTGAGTTCTTTCCTCAATTCTGATATACGCTTGGCTGTAACTTCTCAGGGAAAGCTCAGATCGACCAATCGACTTGTTTTTTGGTTTCTGCATCCCAGATAGCATCCAATATGTGTCCCCGTTCCAATTTGAGCCCATGATTCAAATTTGCAGTTCCTGGCTAAAGTGAGTTCTTTTGCTAATTCTGACATACGCTTGGCTGTAACTTCTCAGGGAAAACTCAGATCAACCTATTGACTTGTCTTTCGGCTTCTGCATTCCAGATAGCATTCAGTATGTGTTTCTTGTTCGAATTTGAGCTCTGGATCCAAATTTGCAGTTCCTGGCTAAATTGAGTTCTTTCCTCAATTCTGATATACGCTTGGCTGTAACTTCTCAGGGAAAGCTCAGATCAACCAATTGACTTCTTTTTCGGCTTCTGCATCCCAGATATCATTCAGTATGTGTTTCTCGTTCAAATCTGAGCCCTGGATCCAAATTTGCAGTTCCTGGCTATATTGAGTTCTTTCCTCAATTCTGACATATGCTTGGCTGTAACTTCTCAGGGAAAGCTCAGATCAACCAATAGACTTGTTTTTTCCCTTCTGCATCCCAGATAGCATCCAATATGTGTTTCCCGTTCGAATTCGAGCCCTTAGTTCAAATTTGCAGTTTCTGGCTAAATTGAGTTATTTTGCCAATTCTGATATACGCTTGGCTGTAACTTCTCAGGGAAAGCTCAGATCAACCTATTGACTTGTCTTTCGGCTTCTGCATTCCAGATAGCATTCAGTATGTGTTTCTTGTTCGAATTTGAGCTCTGGATCCAAATTTGCAGTTCCTGGCTAAATTGAGTTCTTTCCTCAATTCTGATATACGCTTGGCTGTAACTTCTCAGGGAAAGCTCAGATCGACCAATCGACTTGTTTTTCGGCTTCTGGATCACAGATAGCATTCAGTATGTGTTTCTCGTTCGAATTTGAGCTCTGGATCCAAATTTGCAGTTCCTGGCTAAATTGAGTTCTTTCCTCAATTCTGATATACGCTTGGCTGTAACTTCTCAGGGAAAGCTCAGATCGACCAATCGACTTGTTTTTCGGCTTGTGCATCACAGATAGCATTCAGTATGTGTTTCTCGTTCGAATTTGAGCTCTGGATCCAAATTTGCAGTTCCTGGCTAAATTGAGTTCTTTCCTCAATTCTGATATATGCTTGGCAGTAACTTCTCAGGGAAAGCTCAGATCAACAAATCGACTTGCTTTTTCGCTTCTGGTTCCCAGATAGCATCCAATATGTGTTTCCCGTTCGAATTCGAGCCCTTGGTTCAAATTTGCAGTTCCTGGCTAAATTGAGTTCTTTTGCCAATTCTGACATACGCTTGGCTGTAACTTCTCAGGGAAAGCTCAGATCAACCAATCGACTTGTTTTTTGGTTTCTGCATTCCAGATAGCATCCAATATGTGTTTCCCGTTCGAATTCGAGCCCTTGGTTCAAATTTGCAGTTCCTGGCTAAATTGAGTTCTTTTGCCAATTCTGACATACGCTTGGCTGTAACATCTCAGGGAAAGCTCAGATCAACCAACTGACTTCTTTTTCGGATTCTGCATCCCAGATAGCATTCAGTATGTGTTTCTCGTTCGAATTTGAACTCTGAATCCAAATTTGCAGTTCCTGGCTAAATTGAGTTATTTTGCTAATTCTGACATACGCTTGGCTGTAACTTCTCAGGGAAAGCTCAGATCAACAAATCGACTTGCTTTTTCGCTTCTGGTTCCCAGATAGCATCCAATATGTGTTTCCCGTTCGAATTCGAGCCCTTGGTTCAAATTTGCAGTTCCTGGCTAAATTGAGTTCTTTTGCCAATTCTGACATACGCTTGGCTGTAACTTCTCAGGGAAAGCTCAGATCAACCAATCGACTTGTTTTTCGGATTCTGCATCCCAGATAGCATCCAATATGTGTTTCCCGTTCGAATTTGAGCCCTTGGTTCAAATTTGCAGTTCCTGGCTAAATTGAGTTCTTTTGCCAATTCTGACATACGCTTGGCTGTACCTTCTCAGGGAAAGCTCAGATCAACAAATCGAATTGTTTTTTCGCTTCTGCATCCCAGATAGCATTCAGTATGTGTTTCTCATTTGAATTTGAGCTCTGGATCCAAATTTGCAGTTCCTGGCTAAATTGAGTTCTTTCCTCAATTCTGATATACGCTTGGCTGTAACTTCTCAGGGAAAGCTCAGATCGACCAATCGACTTGTTTTTCGGCTTCTGCATCACAGATAGCATTCAGTATGTGTTTCTCGTTCGAATTTGAGCTCTGGATCCAAATTTGCAGTTCCTGGCTAAATTGAGTTCTTTCCTCAATTCTGATATATGCTTGGCTGTAACCTCTCAGGGAAAGCTCAGATCAACCAATCGACTTGCTTTTCGGCTTCTGCATCCCAGATAGCATCCAATATGTGTTTCCCGTTCGAATTTGAGCCCTTGGTTCAAATTTGCAGTTCCTGGCTAAATTGAGTTCTTTTGCCAATTCTGACATACGCTTGGCTGTAACTTCTCAGGGAAAGCTCAGATCAACCAATTGACTTCTTTTTCGGCTTCTGCATCCCAGATATCATTCAGTATGTGTTTCTCGTTCAAATCTGAGCCCTGGATCCAAATTTGCAGTTCCTGGCTAAATTGAGTTGTTTCCTCAATTCTGATATACGCTTGGCTGTAACTTCTCAGGGAAAGCTCAGATCGACCAATCGACTTGTTTTTTGGTTTCTGCATTCCAGATAGCATCCAATATGTGTTCTCCGTTCGAATTTGAGCCCATGATTCAAATTTGCAGTTCCTGGCTAAATTGAGTTCTTTTGCCAATTCTGACATACGCTTGGCTGTAACTTCTCAGGGAAAGCTCAGATCGACCAATCGACTTGTTTTTCGGCTTCTGCATCACAGATAGCATTCAGTATGCGTTTCTCGTTTGAATTTGAGCTCTGGATCCAAATTTGCAGTTCCTGGCTAAATTGAGTTCTTTCCTCAATTCTGATATATGCTTGGCTGTAACTTCTCAGGGAAAGCTCAGATCGACCAATCGACTTGCTTTTCGGCTTCTGCATCCCAGATAGCATCCAATATGTGTTTCTCGTTCGAATTTGAGCTCTGGATCCAAATTTGCAGTTCCTGGCTAAATTGAGTTGTTTCCTCAATTCTGATATACGCTTGGCTGTAACTTCTCAGGGAAAGCTCAGATCGACCAATCGACTTGTTTTTCGGATTCTGCATCCCAGATAGCATCCAATATGTGTTTCCCGTTCGAATTTGAGCCCTTGGTTCAAATTTGCAGTTCCTGGCTAAATTGAGTTCTTTTGCCAATTCTGACATACGCTTGGCTGTACCTTCTCAGGGAAAGCTCAGATCAACCAATTGACTTCTTTTTCGGCTTCTGCATCCCAGATAGCATTCAGTATGTGTTTCTCCTTCGAATCTGAGCTCTGGATCCAAATTTGCAGTTCCTGGCTATATTGAGTTCTTTCCTCAATTCTGACATATGCTTGGCTGTAACTTCTCAGGGAAAGCTCAGATCAACCAATCGACTTGTTTTTTCGCTTCTGCATCCCAGATAGCATCCAATATGTGTTTCCCGTTCGAATTCGAGCCCTTGGTTCAAATTTGCAGTTCCTGGCTAAATTGAGTTCTTTTGCCAATTCTGATATACGCTTGGCTGTAACTTCTCAGGGAAAGCTCAGATCAGCCTATTGACTTGTCTTTCGGCTTCTGCATTCTAGATAGCATTCAGTATGTGTTTCCCGTTCGAATTCGAGCCCTTGGTTCAAATTTGCAGTTCCTGGCTAAATTGAGTTCTTTTGCCAATTCTGACATACGCTTGGCTGTACCTTCTCAGGGAAAGCTCAGATCAACCAATTGACTTCTTTTTCGGCTTCTGCATCCCAGATATCATTCAGTATGTGTTTCTCGTTCAAATCTGAGCCCTGGATCCAAATTTGCAGTTCCTGGCTATATTGAGTTCTTTCCTCAATTCTGACATATGCTTGGCTGTAACTTCTCAGGGAAAGCTCAGATCAACCAATAGACTTGTTTTTTCCCTTCTGCATCCCAGATAGCATCCAATATGTGTTTCCCGTTCGAATTCGAGCCCTTAGTTCAAATTTGCAGTTCCTGGCTAAATTGAGTTATTTTGCCAATTCTGATATACGCTTGGCTGTAACTTCTCAGGGAAAGCTCAGATCAACCTATTGACTTGTCTTTCGGCTTCTGCATTCCAGATAGCATTTAGTATGTGTTTCTTGTTCGAATTTGAGCTCTGGATCCAAATTTGCAGTTCCTGGCTAAATTGAGTTCTTTCCTCAATTCTGATATACGCTTGGCTGTAACTTCTCAGGGAAAGCTCAGATCGACCAATCGACTTGTTTTTTGGTTTCTGCATCCCAGATAGCATCCAATATGTGTTCCCCGTTCGAATTTGAGCCCATGATTCAAATTTGCAGTTCCTGGCTAAATTGAGTTCTTTTGCTAATTCTGACATACGCTTGGCTGTAACTTCTCAGGGAAAGCTCAGATCGACCAATCGACTTGTTTTTTGGTTTCTGCATTCCAGATAGCATCCAATATGTGTTTCCCGTTCGAATTCGAGCCCTTGGTTCAAATTTGCAGTTCCTGGCTAAATTGAGTTCTTTTGCCAATTCTGACATACGCTTGGCTGTAACATCTCAGGGAAAGCTCAGATCAACCAACTGACTTCTTTTTCGGATTCTGCATCCCAGATAGCATTCAGTATGTGTTTCTGGTTCGAATTTGAGCTCTGGATCCAAATTTGCAGTTACTGGCTATATTGCGTTCTTTCCTCAATTCTGATATACGCTTGGCTGTAACTTCTCAGGGAAAGCTCAGATCGACCAATTGACTTGTTTTTCGGCTTCTGCATCCCAGATAGCATTCAGTATGTGTTTCTCGTTTGAATTTGAGCTCTGGATCCAAATTTGCAGTTCCTGGCTAAATTGAGTTCTTTCCTCAATTCTGATATATGCTTGGCTGTAACTTCTCAGGGAAAGCTCAGATCAACCAATCGACTTGTTTTTTGGTTTCTGCATTCCAGATAGCATCCAACATGTGTTTCCCGTTCGAATTCGAGCCCTTGGTTCAAATTTGCAGTTCCTGGCTAAATTGAGTTCTTTTGCCAATTCTGATATACGCTTGGCTGTAACTTCTCAGCGAAAGCTCAGATCAACCTATTGACTTGTCTTTCGGCTTCTGCATTCTAGATAGCATTCAGTATGTGTTTCCCGTTCGAATTCGATCCCTTGGTTCAAATTTGCAGTTCCTGGCTAAATTGAGTTCTTTTGCCAATTCTGACATACGCTTGGCTGTAACTTCTCAGGGAAAGCTCAGATCAACCAATTGACTTCTTTTTCGGCTTCTGCATCCCAGATAGCATTCAGTATGTGTTTCTCGTTCGAATCTGAGCTCTGGATCCAAATTTGCAGTTCCTGGCTATATTGAGTTCTTTCCTCAATTCTGACATATGCTTGGCTGTAACTTCTCAGGGAAAGCTCAGATCAACCAATCGACTTGTTTTTTCGCTTCTGCATCCCAGATAGCATCCAATATGTGTTTCCCGTTCGAATTCGAGCCCTTGGTTCAAATTTGCAGTTCCTGGCTAAATTGAGTTCTTTTGCCAATTCTGATATACGCTTGGCTGTAACTTCTCAGGGAAAGCTCAGATCAGCCTATTGACTTGTCTTTCGGCTTCTGCATTCTAGATAGTATTCAGTATGTGTTTCCCGTTCGAATTCGAGCCCTTGGTTCAAATTTGCAGTTCCTGGCTAAATTGAGTTGTTTTGCCAATTCTGACATACGCTTGGCTGTAACTTCTCAGGGAAAGCTCAGATCAACCAATTGACTTCTTTTTCGGCTTCTGCATCCCAGATATCATTCAGTATGTGTTTCTCGTTCAAATCTGAGCCCTGGATCCAAATTTGCAGTTCCTGGCTATATTGAGTTCTTTCCTCAATTCTGACATATGCTTGGCTGTAACTTCTCAGGGAAAGCTCAGATCAACCAATAGACTTGTTTTTTCCCTTCTGCATCCCAGATAGCATCCAATATGTGTTTCCCGTTCGAATTCGAGCCCTTAGTTCAAATTTGCAGTTCCTGGCTAAATTGAGTTATTTTGCCAATTCTGATATACGCTTGGCTGTAACTTCTCAGGGAAAGCTCAGATCAACCTATTGACTTGTCTTTCGGCTTCTGCATTCCAGATAGCATTCAGTATGTGTTTCTTGTTCGAATTTGAGCTCTGGATCCAAATTTGCAGTTCCTGGCTAAATTGAGTTCTTTCCTCAATTCTGATATACGCTTGGCTGTAACTTCTCAGGGAAAGCTCAGATCGACCAATCGACTTGTTTTTCGGCTTCTGCATCACAGATAGCATTCAGTATGTGTTTCTCGTTCGAATTTGAGCTCTGGATCCAAATTTGCAGTTCCTGGCTAAATTGAGTTCTTTCCTCAATTCTGATATACGCTTAGCTGTAACTTCTCAGGGAAAGCTCAGATCGACCAATCGACTTGTTTTTCGGATTCTGCATCCCAGATAGCATCCAATATGTGTTTCCCGTTCGAATTTGAGCCCTTGGTTCAAATTTGCAGTTCCTGGCTAAATTGAGTTCTTTTGCCAATTCTGACATACGCTTGGCTGTACCTTCTCAGGGAAAGCTCAGATCAACAAATCGAATTGTTTTTTCGCTTCTGCATCCCAGATAGCATTCAGTATGTGTTTCTCATTTGAATTTGAGCTCTGGATCCAAATTTGCAGTTCCTGGCTAAATTGAGTTCTTTCCTCAATTCTGATATACGCTTGGCTGTAACTTCTCAGGGAAAGCTCAGATCGACCAATCGACTTGTTTTTCGGCTTCTGCATCACAGATAGCATTCAGTATGTGTTTCTCGTTCGAATTTGAGCTCTGGATCCAAATTTGCAGTTCCTGGCTAAATTGAGTTCTTTCCTCAATTCTGATATATGCTTGGCACTAACTTCTCAGGGAAAGCTCAGATCAACCAATCGACTTGTTTTTTCGCTTCTGCTTCCCAGATAGCATCCAATATGTGTTTCCCGTTCGAATTCGAGCCCTTGGTTCAAATTTGCAGTTCCTGGCTAAATTGAGTTCTTTTGCCAATTCTGACATACGCTTGGCTGTAACTTCTCAGGGAAAGCTCAGATCAACCAATCGACTTGTTTTTTGTTTTCTGCATTCCAGATAGCATCCAACATGTGTTTCCCGTTCGAATTCGAGCCCTTGGTTCAAATTTGCAGTTCCTGGCTAAATTGAGTTCTTTTGCCAATTCTGATATACGCTTGGCTGTAACTTCTCAGCGAAAGCTCAGATCAACCTATTGACTTGTCTTTCGGCTTCTGCATTCTAGATAGCATTCAGTATGTGTTTCCCGTTCGAATTCGATCCCTTGGTTCAAATTTGCAGTTCCTGGCTAAATTGAGTTCTTTTGCCAATTCTGACATACGCTTGGCTGTAACTTCTCAGGGAAAGCTCAGATCAACCAATTGACTTCTTTTTCGGCTTCTGCATCCCAGATAGCATTCAGTATGTGTTTCTCGTTCGAATCTGAGCTCTGGATCCAAATTTGCAGTTCCTGGCTATATTGAGTTCTTTCCTCAATTCTGACATATGCTTGGCTGTAACTTCTCAGGGAAAGCTCAGATCAACCAATCGACTTGTTTTTTCGCTTCTGCATCCCAGATAGCATCCAATATGTGTTTCCCGTTCGAATTCGAGCCCTTGGTTCAAATTTGCAGTTCCTGGCTATATTGAGTTCTTTCCTCAATTCTGACATATGCTTGGCTGTAACTTCTCAGGGAAAGCTCAGATCAACCAATAGACTTGTTTTTTCCCTTCTGCATCCCAGATAGCATCCAATATGTGTTTCCCGTTCGAATTTGAGCCCTTAGTTCAAATTTGCAGTTCCTGGCTAAATTGAGTTATTTTGCCAATTCTGATATACGCTTGGCTGTAACTTCTCAGGGAAAGCTCAGATCAACCTATTGACTTGTCTTTCGGCTTCTGCATTCCAGATAGCATTCAGTATGTGTTTCTTGTTCGAATTTGAGCTCTGGATCCAAATTTGCAGTTCCTGGCTAAATTGAATTCTTTCCTCAATTCTGATATACGCTTGGCTGTAACTTCTCAGGGAAAGCTCAGATCGACCAATCGACTTGTTTTTTGGTTTCTGCATCCCAGATAGCATCCAATATGTGTTCCCCGTTCGAATTTGAGCCCATGATTCAAATTTGCAGTTCCTGGCTAAATTGAGTTCTTTTGCTAATTCTGACATACGCTTGGCTGTAACTTCTCAGGGAAAACTCAGATCAACAAATCGAATTGTTTTTTCGCTTCTGCATCCCAGATAACATTCAGTATGTGTTTCTCATTTGAATTTGAGCTCTGGATCCAAATTTGCAGTTCCTGGCTAAATTGAGTTCTTTCCTCAATTCTGATATACGCTTGGCTGTAACTTCTCAGGGAAAGCTCAGATCGACCAATCGACTTGTTTTTCGGCTTCTGCATCACAGATAGCATTCAGTATGTGTTTCTCGTTCGAATTTGAGCTCTGGATCCAAATTTGCAGTTCCTGGCTAAATTGAGTTCTTTCCTCAATTCTGATATACGCTTGGCTGTAACTTCTCAGGGAAAGCTCAGATCGACCAATCGACTTGTTTTTCGGATTCTGCATCCCAGATAGCATCCAATATGTGTTTCCCATTCGAATTTGAGCCCTTGGTTCAAATTTGCAGTTCCTGGCTAAATTGAGTTCTTTTGCCAATTCTGACATACGCTTGGCTGTACCTTCTCAGGGAAAGCTCAGATCAACAAATCGAATTGTTTTTTCGCTTCTGCATCCCAGATAGCATTCAGTATGTGTTTCTCATTTGAATTTGAGCTCTGGATCCAAATTTGCAGTTCCTGGCTAAATTGAGTTCTTTTGCTAATTCTGACATACGCTTGGCTGTAACTTCTCAGGGAAAGCTCATATCGACCAATCGACTTGTTTTTCGGCTTCTGCATCACAGATAGCATTCAGTATGTGTTTCTCGTTCGAATTTGAGCTCTGGATCGAAATTTGCAGTTCCTGGCTAAATTGAGTTCTTTCCTCAATTCTGATATATGCTTGGCTGTAACCTCTCAGGGAAAGCTCAGATCAACCAATCGACTTGCTTTTCGGCTTCTGCATCCCAGATAGCATCCAATATGTGTTTCCCGTTCGAATTTGAGCCCTTGGTTCAAATTTGCAGTTCCTGGCTAAATTGAGTTCTTTTGCCAATTCTGACATACGCTTGGCTGTAACTTCTCAGGGAAAGCTCAGATCAACCAATTGACTTCTTTTTCGGCTTCTGCATCCCAGATATCATTCAGTATGTGTTTCTCGTTCAAATCTGAGCCCTGGATCCAAATTTGCAGTTCCTGGCTAAATTGAGTTGTTTCCTCAATTCTGACATATGCTTGGCTGTAACATCTCAGGGAAAGTTCAGATCAACCAATCGACTTGTTTTTTGGTTTCTGCATTCCAGATAGAATCCAATATGTGTTCTCCGTTCGAATTTGAGCCCATGATTCAAATTTGCAGTTCCTGGCTAAATTGAGTTCTTTTGCCAATTCTGACATACGCTTGGCTGTAACTTCTCAGGGAAAGCTCAGATCGACCAATCGACTTGTTTTTCGGCTTCTGCATCACAGATAGCATTCAGTATGCGTTTCTCGTTTGAATTTGAGCTCTGGATCCAAATTTGCAGTTCCTGGCTAAATTGAGTTCTTTCCTCAATTCTGATATATGCTTGGCTGTAACTTCTCAGGGAAAGCTCAGATCGACCAATCGACTTGCTTTTCGGCTTCTGCATCCCAGATAGCATCCAATATGTGTTTCTCGTTCGAATTTGAGCTCTGGATCCAAATTTGCAGTTCCTGGCTAAATTGAGTTGTTTCCTCAATTCTGATATACGCTTGGCTGTAACTTCTCAGGGAAAGCTCAGATCGACCAATCGACTTGTTTTTCGGATTCTGCATCCCAGATAGCATCCAATATGTGTTTCCCGTTCGAATTTGAGCCCTTGGTTCAAATTTGCAGTTCCTGGCTAAATTGAGTTCTTTTGCCAATTCTGACATACGCTTGGCTGTACCTTCTCAGGGAAAGCTCAGATCAACAAATCGAATTGTTTTTTCGCTTCTGCATCCCAGATAGCATTCAGTATGTGTTTCTCATTTGAATTTGAGCTCTGGATCCAAATTTGCAGTTCCTGGCTAAATTGAGTTCTTTCCTCAATTCTGATATACGCTTGGCTGTAACTTCTCAGGGAAAGCTCAGATCGACCAATCGACTTGTTTTTCGGCTTCTGCATCACAGATAGCATTCAGTATGTGTTTCTCGTTCGAATTTGAGCTCTGGATCCAAATTTGCAGTTCCTGGCTAAATTGAGTTCTTTCCTCAATTCTGATATATGCTTGGCTGTAACCTCTCAGGGAAAGCTCAGATCAACCAATCGACTTGCTTTTCGGCTTCTGCATCCCAGATATCATCCAATATGTGTTTCCCGTTCGAATTTGAGCCCTTGGTTCAAATTTGCAGTTCCTGGCTAAATTGAGTTCTTTTGCCAATTCTGACATACGCTTGGCGGTAACTTCTCAGGGAAAGCTCAGATCAACCAATTGACTTGTTTTTCGGCTTCTGCATCCCAGATAGCATTCAGTATGTGTTTCTCGTTCGAATTTGAGCTCTGGATCCAAATTTGCAGTTCCTGGCTAAATTGAGTTCTTTCCTCAATTCTGATATATGCTTGGCAGTAACTTCTCAGGGAAAGCTCAGATCAACCAATCGACTTGTTTTTTGGTTTCTGCATTCCAGATAGAATCCAATATGTGTTCTCCGTTCGAATTTGAGCCCATGATTCAAATTTGCAGTTCCTGGCTAAATTGAGTTCTTTTGCCAATTCTGACATACGCTTGGCTGTAACTTCTCAGGGAAAGCTCAGATCGACCAATCGACTTGTTTTTCGGCTTCTGCATCACAGATAGCATTCAGTATGCGTTTCTCGTTTGAATTTGAGCTCTGGATCCAAATTTGCAGTTCCTGGCTAAATTGAGTTCTTTCCTCAATTCTGATATATGCTTGGCTGTAACTTCTCAGGGAAAGCTCAGATCGACCAATCGACTTGCTTTTCGGCTTCTGCATCCCAGATAGCATCCAATATGTGTTTCTTGTTCGAATTTGAGCTCTGGATCCAAATTTGCAGTTCCTGGCTAAATTGAGTTGTTTCCTCAATTCTGATATACGCTTGGCTGTAACTTCTCAGGGAAAGCTCAGATCGACCAATCGACTTGTTTTTCGGATTCTGCATCCCAGATAGCATCCAATATGTGTTTCCCGTTCGAATTTGAGCCCTTGGTTCAAATTTGCAGTTCCTGGCTAAATTGAGTTCTTTTGCCAATTCTGACATACGCTTGGCTGTACCTTCTCAGGGAAAGCTCAGATCAACAAATCGAATTGTTTTTTCGCTTCTGCATCCCAGATAGCATTCAGTATGTGTTTCTCATTTGAATTTGAGCTCTGGATCCAAATTTGCAGTTCCTGGCTAAATTGAGTTCTTTCCTCAATTCTGATATACGCTTGGCTGTAACTTCTCAGGGAAAGCTCAGATCGACCAATCGACTTGTTTTTCGGCTTCTGCATCACAGATAGCATTCAGTATGTGTTTCTCGTTCGAATTTGAGCTCTGGATCCAAATTTGCAGTTCCTGGCTAAATTGAGTTCTTTCCTCAATTCTGATATATGCTTGGCTGTAACCTCTCAGGGAAAGCTCAGATCAACCAATCGACTTGCTTTTCGGCTTCTGCATCCCAGATAGCATCCAATATGTGTTTCCCGTTCGAATTTGAGCCCTTGGTTCAAATTTGCAGTTCCTGGCTAAATTGAGTTCTTTTGCCAATTCTGACATACGCTTGGCGGTAACTTCTCAGGGAAAGCTCAGATCAACCAATTGACTTGTTTTTCGGCTTCTGCATCCCAGATAGCATTCAGTATGTGTTTCTCGTTCGAATTTGAGCTCTGGATCCAAATTTGCAGTTCCTGGCTAAATTGAGTTCTTTCCTCAATTCTGATATATGCTTGGCAGTAACTTCTCAGGGAAAGCTCAGATCAACCAATCGACTTGTTTTTTCGCTTCTGCTTCCCAGATAGCATCCAATATGTGTTTCCCGTTCGAATTCGAGCCCTTGGTTCAAATTTGCAGTTCCTGGCTAAATTGAGTTCTTTTGCCAATTCTGACATACGCTTGGCTGTAACTTCTCAGGGAAAGCTCAGATCAACCAATCGACTTGTTTTTCGGCTTATGCATCCCAGGTAGCATTCAGTATGTGTTTCTCGTTCGAATTTGAGCTCTGGATCCAAATTTGCAGTTCCTGGCTAAATTGAGTTCTTTCCTCAATTCTTACATACGCTTGGCTGTAACTTCTCAGGGAAAGCTCAGATCAACCAACTGACTTCTTTTTCGGATTCTGCATCCCAGATAGCATTCAGTATTTGTTTCTCGTTCGAATTTGAACTCTGAATCCAAATTTGCAGTTCCTGGCTAAATTGAGTTCTTTCCTCAATTCTGATATATGCTTGGCTGTAACTTCTCAGGGAAAGCTCAGATCAACCAATTGACTTCTATTTCGGCTTCTGCATCCCAGATAGCATTCAGTATGTGTTTCTGGTTCGAATTTGAGCTCTGGATCCAAATTTGCAGTTCCTGGCTATATTGCGTTCTTTCCTCAATTCTGATATACGCTTGGCTGTAACTTCTCAGGGAAAGCTCAGATCGACCAATTGACTTGTTTTTCGGCTTCTGCATCCCAGATAGCATTCAGTATGTGTTTCTCGTTTGAATTTGAGCTCTGGATCCAAATTTGCGGTTCCTGGCTAAATTGAGTTCTTTCCTCAATTCAGATATATGCTTGGCTGTAACTTCTCAGGGAAAGCTCAGATCAACCAATCGACTTGTTTTTTGGTTTCTGCATTCCAGATAGCATCCAACATGTGTTTCCCGTTCGAATTCGAGCCCTTGGTTCAAATTTGCAGTTCCTGGCTAAATTGAGTTCTTTTGCCAATTCTGATATACGCTTGGCTGTAACTTCTCAGCGAAAGCTCAAATCAACCTATTGACTTGTCTTTCGGCTTCTGCATTCTAGATAGCATTCAGTATGTGTTTCCCGTTCGAATTCGATCCCTTGGTTCAAATTTGCAGTTCCTGGCTAAATTGAGTTCTTTTGCC
Organism: Rhabdophis nuchalis; assembly: GCA_039707465.1. Lineage (NCBI taxonomy): Eukaryota > Metazoa > Chordata > Lepidosauria > Squamata > Natricidae > Rhabdophis > Rhabdophis nuchalis. Next base: position 18,040,606 of record CM077653.1, read on the forward strand.
AATTCTGACATACGCTTGGCTGTAACTTCTCAGGGAAAGCTCAGATCAGCCTATTGACTTGTCTTTCGGCTTCTGCATTCTAGATAGCATTCAGTATGTGTTTCCCGTTCGAATTCGAGCCCTTGGTTCAAATTTGCAGTTCCTGGCTAAATTGAGTTCTTTTGCCAATTCTGACATACGCCTGGCTGTAACTTCTCAGGGAAAGCTCAGATCAACCAATTGACTTCTTTTTCGGCTTCTGCATCCCAGATATCATTCAGTATGTGTTTCTCGTTCACATCTGAGCCCTGGATCCAAATTTGCAGTTCCTGGCTATATTGAGTTCTTTCCTCAATTCTGACATATGCTTGGCTGTAACTTCTCAGGGAAAGCTCAGATCAACCAATAGACTTGTTTTTTCCCTTCTGCATCCCAGATAGCATCCAATATGTGTTTCCCGTTCGAATTCGAGCCCTTAGTTCAAATTTGCAGTTCCTGGCTAAATTGAGTTATTTTGCCAATTCTGATATACGCTTGGCTGTAACTTCTCAGGGAAAGCTCAGATCAACCTATTGACTTGTCTTTCGGCTTCTGCATTCCAGATAGCATTCAGTATGTGTTTCTTGTTCGAATTTGAGCTCTGAATCCAAATTTGCAGTTCCTGGCTAAATTGAGTTCTTTCCTCAATTCTGATATACGCTTGGCTGTAACTTCTCAGGGAAAGCTCAGATCGACCAATCGACTTGTTTTTTGGTTTCTGCATCCCAGATAGCATCCAATATGTGTTCCCCGTTCGAATTTGAGCCCATGATTCAAATTTGCAGTTCCTGGCTAAATTGAGTTCTTTTGCTAATTCTGACATACGCTTGGCTGTAACTTCTCAGGGAAAACTCAGATCAACCTATTGACTTGTCTTTCGGCTTCTGCATTCCAGATAGCATTCAGTATGTGTTTCTTGTTCGAATTTGAGCTCTGGATCCAAATTTGCAGTTCCTGGCTAAATTGAGTTCTTTCCTCAATTCTGATATACGCTTGGCTGTAACTTCTCAGGGAAAGCTCAGATCGACCAATCGACTTGTTTTTCGGCTTGTGCATCACAGATAGCATTCAGTATGTGTTTCTCGTTCGAATTTGAGCTCTGGATCCAAATTTGCAGTTCCTGGCTAAATTGAGTTCTTTCCTCAATTCTGATATATGCTTGGCTGTAACCTCTCAGGGAAAGCTCAGATCAACCAATCGACTTGTTTTTTCACTTCTGCATCCCAGATAGCATCCAATATGTGTTTCCCGTTCGAATTCGAGCCCTCGGTTCAAATGTACAGTTCCTGGCTAAATTGAGTTCTTTTGCCAATTCTGACATACGCTTGGCTGTAACTTCTCAGGGAAAGCTCAGATCAACCAATCGACTTGTTTTTCGGCTTATGCATCCCAGGTAGCATTCAGTATGTGTTTCTCGTTCGAATTTGAGCTCTGGATCCAAATTTGCAGTTCCTGGCTAAATTGAGTTCTTTCCTCAATTCTTACATACTCTTGGCTGTAACTTCTCAGGGAAAGCTCAGATCGACCAATTGACTTGTTTTTTGGTTTCTGCATTCCAGATAGCATCCAATATGTGTTTCCCGTTCGAATTCGAGCCCTTGGTTCAAATTTGCAGTTCCTGGTTAAATTGAGTTATTTTGCCAATTCTGACATACGCTTGGCTGTAACATCTTAGGGAAAGCTCAGATCAACCAATTGACTTCTTTTTCGGCTTCTGCATCCCAGATAGCATTCAGTATGTGTTTCTCGTTCGAATTTGAACTCTGAATCCAAATTTGCAGTTCCTGGCTAAATTGAGTTCTTTCCTAAATTCTGATATATGCTTGGCTGTAACATCTCAGGGAAAGCTCAGATCGACCAATTGACTTGTTTTTCGGCTTCTGTATCCCAGATAGCATTCAGTATGTGTTTCTCGTTCGAATTTGAGCTCTGAATCCAAATTTGCAGTTCCTGGCTAAATTGAGTACTTTCCTCAATTCTGATATATGCTTGGCTGTAACTTCTCAGGGAAAGATCAGATCAACCAATTGACTTCTATTTCGGCTTCTGCATCCCAGATAGCATTCAGTATGTGTTTCTCGTTCGAATTTGAGCTCTGGATCCAAAATTGCAGTTCCTGGCTATATTGAGTTCTTTCCTCAATTCTGATATATGCTTGGCTGTAACTTCTCAGGGAAAGCTCAGATCAACCAATCGACTTGTTTTTTCGCTTCTGCATTCCAGATAACATCCACTATGTGTTTCCCGTTCGAATTTGAGCCCTTGGTTCAAATTTGCAGTTCCTGGCTAAATTGAGTAGTTTTGCCAATTCTGACATACGCTTGCCTGTAACTTCTCAGGGAAAGCTCAGATCAACCAATTGACTTCTTTTTCGGCTTCTGCATCCCAGATAGCATTCAGTATGTGTTTCTCGTTCGAATCTGAGCTCTGGATCCAAATTTGCAGTTCCTGGCTATATTGAGTTCTTTCCTCAATTCTGACATATGCTTGGCTGTAACTTCTCAGGGAAAGCTCAGATCAAACAATCGACTTGTTTTTTCGCTTCTGCATCCCAGATAGCATCCAATATGTGTTTCCCGTTCGAATTCGAGCCCTTGGTTCAAATTTGCAGTTCCTGGCTAAATTGAGTTCTTTTGCCAATTCTGATATACGCTTGGCTGTAACTTCTCAGGGAAAGCTCAGATCAACCTATTGACTTGTCTTTTGGCTTCTGCATTCTAGATAGCATTCAGTATGTGTTTCCCGTTCGAATTCGAGCCCTTGGTTCAAATTTGCAGTTCCTGGCTAAATTGAGTTCTTTTGCCAATTCTGACATACGCTTGGCTGTAACTTCTCAGGGAAAGCTCAGATCAACCAATCGACTTGTTTTTTCGCTTCTGCATCCCAGATAACATTCAGTATGTGTTTCTCATTTGAATTTGAGCTCTGGATCCAAATTTGCAGTTCCTGGCTAAATTGAGTTCTTTCCTCAATTCTGATATACGCTTGGCTGTAACTTCTCAGGGAAAGCTCAGATCGACCAATCGACTTGTTTTTCGGCTTCTGCATCACAGATAGCATTCAGTATGTGTTTCTCGTTCGAATTTGAGCTCTGGATCCAAATTTGCAGTTCCTGGCTAAATTGAGTTCTTTCCTCAATTCTGATATACGCTTGGCTGTAACTTCTCAGGGAAAGCTCAGATCGACCAATCGACTTGTTTTTCGGATTCTGCATCCCAGATAGCATCCAATATGTGTTTCCCGTTCGAATTTGAGCCCTTGGTTCAAATTTGCAGTTCCTGGCTAAATTGAGTTCTTTTGCCAATTCTGACATAAGCTTGGCTGTACCTTCTCAGGGAAAGCTCAGATCAACAAATCGAATTGTTTTTTCGCTTCTGCATCCCAGATAGCATTCAGTATGTGTTTCTCATTTGAATTTGAGCTCTGGATCCAAATTTGCAGTTCCTGGCTAAATTGAGTTCTTTCCTCAATTCTGATATACACTTGGCTGTAACTTCTCAGGGAAAGCTCAGATCGACCAATCGACTTGTTTTTCGGCTTCTGCATCACAGATAGCATTCAGTATGTGTTTCTCGTTCGAATTTGAGCTCTGGATCCAAATTTGCAGTTCCTGGCTAAATTGAGTTCTTTCCTCAATTCTGATATATGCTTGGCTGTAACCTCTCAGGGAAAGCTCAGATCAACCAATCGACTTGTTTTTTCGCTTCTGCTTCCCAGATAGCATCCAATGTGTGTTTCCCGTTCGAATTCGAGCCCTTGGTTCAAATTTGCAGTTCCTGGCTAAATTGAGTTCTTTTGCCAATTCTGACATACGCTTGGCTGTAACTTCTCAGGGAAAGCTCAGATCAACCAATCGACTTGTTTTTTGTTTTCTGCATTCCAGATAGCATCCAACATGTGTTTCCCGTTCGAATTCGAGCCCTTGGTTCAAATTTGCAGTTCCTGGCTAAATTGAGTTCTTTTGCCAATTCTGATATACGCTTGGCTGTAACTTCTCAGCGAAAGCTCAGATCAACCTATTGACTTGTCTTTCGGCTTCTGCATTCTAGATAGCATTCAGTATGTGTTTCCCGTTCGAATTCGATCCCTTGGTTCAAATTTGCAGTTTCTGGCTAAATTGAGTTCTTTTGCCAATTCTGACATACGCTTGGCTGTAACTTCTCAGGGAAAGCTCAGATCAACCAATTGACTTCTTTTTCGGCTTCTGCCTCCCAGATAGCATTCAGTATGTGTTTCTCGTTCGAATCTGAGCTCTGGATCCAAATTTGCAGTTCCTGGCTATATTGAGTTCTTTCCTCAATTCTGACATATGCTTGGCTGTAACTTCTCAGGGAAAGCTCAGATCAACCAATCGACTTGTTTTTTCGCTTCTGCATCCCAGATAGCATCCAATATGTGTTTCCCGTTCGAATTCGAGCCCTTGGTTCAAATTTGCAGTTCCTGGCTAAATTGAGTTCTTTTGCCAATTCTGATATACGCTTGGCTGTAACTTCTCAGCGAAAGCTCAAATCAACCTATTGACTTGTCTTTCGGCTTCTGCATTCTAGATAGCATTCAGTATGTGTTTCCCGTTCGAATTCGATCCCTTGGTTCAAATTTGCAGTTCCTGGCTAAATTGAGTTCTTTTGCCAATTCTGACATACGCTTGGCTGTAACTTCTCAGGGAAAGCTCAGATCAGCCTATTGACTTGTCTTTCGGCTTCTGCATTCTAGATAGCATTCAGTATGTGTTTCCCGTTCGAATTCGAGCCCTTGGTTCAAATTTGCAGTTCCTGGCTAAATTGAGTTCTTTTGCCAATTCTGATATACGCTTGGCTGTAACTTCTCAGCGAAAGCTCAAATCAACCTATTGACTTGTCTTTCGGCTTCTGCATTCTAGATAGCATTCAGTATGTGTTTCCCGTTCGAATTCGATCCCTTGGTTCAAATTTGCAGTTCCTGGCTAAATTGAGTTCTTTTGCCAATTCTGACATACGCTTGGCTGTAACTTCTCAGGGAAAGCTCAGATCAGCCTATTGACTTGTCTTTCGGCTTCTGCATTCTAGATAGCATTCAGTATGTGTTTCCCGTTCGAATTCGAGCCCTTGGTTCAAATTTGCAGTTCCTGGCTAAATTGAGTTCTTTTGCCAATTCTGACATACGCCTGGCTGTAACTTCTCAGGGAAAGCTCAGATCAACCAATTGACTTCTTTTTCGGCTTCTGCATCCCAGATATCATTCAGTATGTGTTTCTCGTTCAAATCTGAGCCCTGGATCCAAATTTGCAGTTCCTGGCTATATTGAGTTCTTTCCTCAATTCTGACATATGCTTGGCTGTAACTTCTCAGGGAAAGCTCAGATCAACCAATAGACTTGTTTTTTCCCTTCTGCATCCCAGATAGCATCCAATATGTGTTTCCCGTTCGAATTCGAGCCCTTAGTTCAAATTTGCAGTTCCTGGCTAAATTGAGTTATTTTGCCAATTCTGATATACGCTTGGCTGTAACTTCTCAGGGAAAGCTCAGATCAACCTATTGACTTGTCTTTCGGCTTCTGCATTCCAGATAGCATTCAGTATGTGTTTCTTGTTCGAATTTGAGCTCTGGATCCAAATATGCAGTTCGTGGCTAAATTGAGTTCTTTCCTCAATTCTGATATACGCTTGGCTGTAACTTCTCAGGGAAAGCTCAGATCGACCAATCGATTTGTTTTTTGGTTTCTGCATCCCAGATAGCATCCAATATGTGTTCCCCGTTCGAATTTGAGCCCATGATTCAAATTTGCAGTTCCTGGCTAAATTGAGTTCTTTTGCTAATTCTGACATACGCTTGGCTGTAACTTCTCAGGGAAAACTCAGATCAACCTATTGACTTGTCTTTCGGCTTCTGCATTCCAGATAGCATTCAGTATGTGTTTCTTGTTCGAATTTGAGCTCTGGATCCAAATTTGCAGTTCCTGGCTAAATTGAGTTCTTTCCTCAATTCTGATATACGCTTGGCTGTAACTTCTCAGGGAAAGCTCAGATCAACCAATTGACTTCTTTTTCGGCTTCTGCATCCCAGATATCATTCAGTATGTGTTTCTCGTTCAAATCTGAGCCCTGGATCCAAATTTGCAGTTCCTGGTTATATTGAGTTCTTTCCTCAATTCTGACATATGCTTGGCTGTAACTTCTCAGGGAAAGCTCAGATCAACCAATAGACTTGTTTTTTCCCTTCTGCATCCCAGATAGCATCCAATATGTGTTTCCCGTTCGAATTCGAGCCCTTAGTTCAAATTTGCAGTTCCTGGCTAAATTGAGTTATTTTGCCAATTCTGATATACGCTTGGCTGTAACTTCTCAGGGAAAGCTCAGATCAACCTATTGACTTGTCTTTCGGCTTCTGCATTCCAGATAGCATTCAGTATGTGTTTCTTGTTCGAATTTGAGCTCTGGATCCAAATTTGCAGTTCCTGGCTAAATTGAATTCTTTCCTCAATTCTGATATACGCTTGGCTGTAACTTCTCAGGGAAAGCTCAGATCGACCAATCGACTTGTTTTTTGGTTTCTGCATTCCAGATAGCATCCAATATGTGTTCCCCGTTCGAATTTGAGCCCATGATTCAAATTTGCAGTTCCTGGCTAAATTGAGTTCTTTTGCTAATTCTGACATACGCTTGGCTGTAACTTCTCAGGGAAAACTCAGATCAACAAATCGAATTGTTTTTTCGCTTCTGCATCCCAGATAACATTCAGTATGTGTTTCTCATTTGAATTTGAGCTCTGGATCCAAATTTGCAGTTCCTGGCTAAATTGAGTTCTTTCCTCAATTCTGATATACGCTTGGCTATAACTTCTCAGGGAAAGCTCAGATCGACCAATCGACTTGTTTTTCGGCTTGTGCATCACAGATAGCATTCAGTATGTGTTTCTCGTTCGAATTTGAGCTCTGGATCCAAATTTGCAGTTCCTGGCTAAATTGAGTTCTTTCCTCAATTCTGATATATGCTTGGCTGTAACCTCTCAGGGAAAGCTCAGATCAACCAATCGACTTGCTTTTCGGCTTCTGCATCCCAGATAGCATCCAATATGTGTTTCCCGTTCGAATTTGAGCCCTTGGTTCAAATTTGCAGTTCCTGGCTAAATTGAGTTCTTTTGCCAATTCTGACATACGCTTGGCTGTAACTTCTCAGGGAAAGCTCAGATCAACCAATTGACTTGTTTTTCGGCTTCTGCATCCCAGATAGCATTCAGTATGTGTTTCTCGTTCGAATTTGAGCTCTGGATCCAAATTTGCAGTTCCTGGCTAAATTGAGTTCTTTCCTCAATTCTGATATATCCTTGGCTGTAACTTCTCAGGGAAAGGTCAGATCGACCAATCGACTTGTTTTTTCACTTCTGCATCCCAGATAGCATCCAATATGTGTTTCCCGTTCGAATTCGAGCCCTCGGTTCAAATGTACAGTTCCTGGCTAAATTGAGTTCTTTTGCCAATTCTGACATACGCTTGGCTGTAACTTCTCAGGGAAAGCTCAGATCAACCAATCGACTTGTTTTTCGGCTTATGCATCCCAGGTAGCATTCAGTATGTGTTTCTCGTTCGAATTTGAGCTCTGGATCCAAATTTGCAGTTCCTGGCTAAATTGAGTTCTTTCCTCAATTCTTACATACTCTTGGCTGTAACTTCTCAGGGAAAGCTCAGATCGACCAATTGACTTGTTTTTTGGTTTCTGCATTCCAGATAGCATCCAATATGTGTTTCCCGTTCGAATTCGAGCCCTTGGTTCAAATTTGCAGTTCCTGGCTAAATTGAGTTCTTTTGCCAATTCTGACATACGCTTGGCTGTAACTTCTCAGGGAAAGCTCAGATCAACCAATTGACTTGTTTTTCGGCTTCTGCATCCCAGATAGCATTCAGTATGTGTTTCTCGTTCGAATTTGAGCTAGAAATCTAAATTTGCAGTTCCTGGCTAAATTGAGTTCTTTCCTCAATTCTGATATATGCTTGGCTGTAACTTCTCAGGGAAAGCTCAGATCACCAATCGACTTGTTTTTTCGCTTCTGCATCCCAGATAGCATTCAGTATGTGTTTCTCGTTCGAATTTGAGCTCTGGATCCAAATTTGCAGTTCCTGGCTAAATTGAGTTCTTTCCTCAATTCTGATATATCCTTGGCTGTAACTTCTCAGGGAAAGCTCAGATCAACCAATCGACTTGTTTTTTCACTTCTGCATCCCAGATAGCATCCAATATGTGTTTCCCGTTCGAATTCGAGCCCTCGGTTCAAATGTACAGTTCCTGGCTAAATTGAGTTCTTTTGCCAATTCTGACATACGCTTGGCTGTAACTTCTCAGGGAAAGCTCAGATCAACCAATCGACTTGTTTTTCGGCTTATGCATCCCAGGTAGCATTCAGTATGTGTTTCTCGTTCGAATTTGAGCTCTGGATCCAAATTTGCAGTTCCTGGCTAAATTGAGTTCTTTCCTCAATTCTTACATACGCTTGGCTGTAACTTCTCAGCGAAAGCTCAGATCAACCTATTGACTTGTCTTTCGGCTTCTGCATTCTAGATAGCATTCAGTATGTGTTTCCCGTTCGAATTCGATCCCTTGGTTCAAATTTGCAGTTCCTGGCTAAATTGAGTTCTTTTGCCAATTCTGACATACGCTTGGCTGTAACTTCTCAGGGAAAGCTCAGATCAACCAATTGACTTCTTTTTCGGCTTCTGCATCCCAGATAGCATTCAGTATGTGTTTCTCGTTCGAATCTGAGCTCTGGATCCAAATTTGCAGTTCCTGGCTATATTGAGTTCTTTCCTCAATTCTGACATATGCTTGGCTGTAACTTCTCAGGGAAAGCTCAGATCAACCAATCGACTTGTTTTTTCGCTTCTGCATCCCAGATAGCATCCAATATGTGTTTCCCGTTCGAATTCGAGCCCTTGGTTCAAATTTGCAGTTCCTGGCTAAATTGAGTTCTTTTGCCAATTCTGATATACGCTTGGCTGTAACTTCTCAGGGAAAGCTCAGATCAGCCTATTGACTTGTCTTTCGGCTTCTGCATTCTAGATAGCATTCAGTATGTGTTTCCCGTTCGAATTCGAGCCCTTGGTTCAAATTTGCAGTTCCTGGCTAAATTGAGTTGTTTTGCCAATTCTGACATACGCCTGGCTGTAACTTCTCAGGGAAAGCTCAGATCAACCAATTGACTTCTTTTTCGGCTTCTGCATCCCAGATATCATTCAGTATGTGTTTCTCGTTCAAATCTGAGCCCTGGATCCAAATTTGCAGTTCCTGGCTATATTGAGTTCTTTCCTCAATTCTGACATATGCTTGGCTGTAACTTCTCAGGGAAAGCTCAGATCAACCAATCGACTTGTTTTTTGGTTTCTGCATTCCAGATAGCATCCAACATGTGTTTCCCGTTCGAATTCGAGCCCTTGGTTCAAATTTGCAGTTCCTGGCTAAATTGAGTTATTTTGCCAATTCTGATATACGCTTGGCTGTAACTTCTCAGGGAAAGCTCAGATCAACCTATTGACTTGTCTTTCGGCTTCTGCATTCCAGATAGCATTCAGTATGTGTTTCTTGTTCGAATTTGAGCTCTGGATCCAAATTTGCAGTTCCTGGCTAAATTGAATTCTTTCCTCAATTCTGATATACGCTTGGCTGTAACTTCTCAGGGAAAGCTCAGATCGACCAATCGACTTGTTTTTTGGTTTCTGCATCCCAGATAGCATCCAATATGTGTTCCCCGTTCGAATTTGAGCCCATGATTCAAATTTGCAGTTCCTGGCTAAATTGAGTTCTTTTGCTAATTCTGACATACGCTTGGCTGTAACTTCTCAGGGAAAACTCAGATCAACAAATCGAATTGTTTTTTCGCTTCTGCATCCCAGATAACATTCAGTATATGTTTCTCATTTGAATTTGAGCTCTGGATCCAAATTTGCAGTTCCTGGCTAAATTGAGTTCTTTCCTCAATTCTGATATACGCTTGGCTGTAACTTCTCAGGGAAAGCTCAGATCGACCAATCGACTTGTTTTTCGGCTTCTGCATCACAGATAGCATTCAGTATGTGTTTCTCGTTCGAATTTGAGCTCTGGATCCAAATTTGCAGTTCCTGGCTAAATTGAGTTCTTTCCTCAATTCTGATATACGCTTGGCTGTAACTTCTCAGGGAAAGCTCAGATCGACCAATCGACTTGTTTTTCGGCTTGTGCATCACAGATAGCATTCAGTATGTGTTTCTCGTTCGAATTTGAGCTCTGGATCCAAATTTGCAGTTCCTGGCTAAATTGAGTTCTTTCCTCAATTCTGATATATGCTTGGCTGTAACCTCTCAGGGAAAGCTCAGATCAAACAATCGACTTGCTTTTCGGCTTCTGCATCCCAGATAGCATCCAATATGTGTTTCCCGTTCGAATTTGAGCCCTTGGTTCAAATTTGCAGTTCCTGGCTAAATTGAGTTCTTTTGCCAATTCTGACATACGCTTGGCTGTAACTTCTCAGGGAAAGCTCAGATCAGCCTATTGACTTGTCTTTCGGCTTCTGCATTCTAGATAGCATTCAGTATGTGTTTCCCGTTCGAATTCGAGCCCTTGGTTCAAATTTGCAGTTCCTGGCTAAATTGAGTTCTTTTGCCAATTCTGATATACGCTTGGCTGTAACTTCTCAGCGAAAGCTCAAATCAACCTATTGACTTGTCTTTCGGCTTCTGCATTCTAGATAGCATTCAGTATGTGTTTCCCGTTCGAATTCGATCCCTTGGTTCAAATTTGCAGTTCCTGGCTAAATTGAGTTCTTTTGCCAATTCTGACATACGCTTGGCTGTAACTTCTCAGGGAAAGCTCAGATCAGCCTATTGACTTGTCTTTCGGCTTCTGCATTCTAGATAGCATTCAGTATGTGTTTCCCGTTCGAATTCGAGCCCTTGGTTCAAATTTGCAGTTCCTGGCTAAATTGAGTTCTTTTGCCAATTCTGACATACGCCTGGCTGTAACTTCTCAGGGAAAGCTCAGATCAACCAATTGACTTCTTTTTCGGCTTCTGCATCCCAGATATCATTCAGTATGTGTTTCTCGTTCAAATCTGAGCCCTGGATCCAAATTTGCAGTTCCTGGCTATATTGAGTTCTTTCCTCAATTCTGACATATGCTTGGCTGTAACTTCTCAGGGAAAGCTCAGATCAACCAATAGACTTGTTTTTTCCCTTCTGCATCCCAGATAGCATCCAATATGTGTTTCCCGTTCGAATTCGAGCCCTTAGTTCAAATTTGCAGTTCCTGGCTAAATTGAGTTATTTTGCCAATTCTGATATACGCTTGGCTGTAACTTCTCAGGGAAAGCTCAGATCAACCTATTGACTTGTCTTTCGGCTTCTGCATTCCAGATAGCATTCAGTATGTGTTTCTTGTTCGAATTTGAGCTCTGGATCCAAATATGCAGTTCGTGGCTAAATTGAGTTCTTTCCTCAATTCTGATATACGCTTGGCTGTAACTTCTCAGGGAAAGCTCAGATCGACCAATCGATTTGTTTTTTGGTTTCTGCATCCCAGATAGCATCCAATATGTGTTCCCCGTTCGAATTTGAGCCCATGATTCAAATTTGCAGTTCCTGGCTAAATTGAGTTCTTTTGCTAATTCTGACATACGCTTGGCTGTAACTTCTCAGGGAAAACTCAGATCAACCTATTGACTTGTCTTTCGGCTTCTGCATTCCAGATAGCATTCAGTATGTGTTTCTTGTTCGAATTTGAGCTCTGGATCCAAATTTGCAGTTCCTGGCTAAATTGAGTTCTTTCCTCAATTCTGATATACGCTTGGCTGTAACTTCTCAGGGAAAGCTCAGATCAACCAATTGACTTCTTTTTCGGCTTCTGCATCCCAGATATCATTCAGTATGTGTTTCTCGTTCAAATCTGAGCCCTGGATCCAAATTTGCAGTTCCTGGTTATATTGAGTTCTTTCCTCAATTCTGACATATGCTTGGCTGTAACTTCTCAGGGAAAGCTCAGATCAACCAATAGACTTGTTTTTTCCCTTCTGCATCCCAGATAGCATCCAATATGTGTTTCCCGTTCGAATTCGAGCCCTTAGTTCAAATTTGCAGTTCCTGGCTAAATTGAGTTATTTTGCCAATTCTGATATACGCTTGGCTGTAACTTCTCAGGGAAAGCTCAGATCAACCTATTGACTTGTCTTTCGGCTTCTGCATTCCAGATAGCATTCAGTATGTGTTTCTTGTTCGAATTTGAGCTCTGGATCCAAATTTGCAGTTCCTGGCTAAATTGAATTCTTTCCTCAATTCTGATATACGCTTGGCTGTAACTTCTCAGGGAAAGCTCAGATCGACCAATCGACTTGTTTTTTGGTTTCTGCATTCCAGATAGCATCCAATATGTGTTCCCCGTTCGAATTTGAGCCCATGATTCAAATTTGCAGTTCCTGGCTAAATTGAGTTCTTTTGCTAATTCTGACATACGCTTGGCTGTAACTTCTCAGGGAAAACTCAGATCAACAAATCGAATTGTTTTTTCGCTTCTGCATCCCAGATAACATTCAGTATGTGTTTCTCATTTGAATTTGAGCTCTGGATCCAAATTTGCAGTTCCTGGCTAAATTGAGTTCTTTCCTCAATTCTGATATACGCTTGGCTATAACTTCTCAGGGAAAGCTCAGATCGACCAATCGACTTGTTTTTCGGCTTGTGCATCACAGATAGCATTCAGTATGTGTTTCTCGTTCGAATTTGAGCTCTGGATCCAAATTTGCAGTTCCTGGCTAAATTGAGTTCTTTCCTCAATTCTGATATATGCTTGGCTGTAACCTCTCAGGGAAAGCTCAGATCAACCAATCGACTTGCTTTTCGGCTTCTGCATCCCAGATAGCATCCAATATGTGTTTCCCGTTCGAATTTGAGCCCTTGGTTCAAATTTGCAGTTCCTGGCTAAATTGAGTTCTTTTGCCAATTCTGACATACGCTTGGCTGTAACTTCTCAGGGAAAGCTCAGATCAACCAATTGACTTGTTTTTCGGCTTCTGCATCCCAGATAGCATTCAGTATGTGTTTCTCGTTCGAATTTGAGCTCTGGATCCAAATTTGCAGTTCCTGGCTAAATTGAGTTCTTTCCTCAATTCTGATATATCCTTGGCTGTAACTTCTCAGGGAAAGGTCAGATCGACCAATCGACTTGTTTTTTCACTTCTGCATCCCAGATAGCATCCAATATGTGTTTCCCGTTCGAATTCAAGCCCTCGGTTCAAATGTACAGTTCCTGGCTAAATTGAGTTCTTTTGCCAATTCTGACATACGCTTGGCTGTAACTTCTCAGGGAAAGCTCAGATCAACCAATCGACTTGTTTTTCGGCTTATGCATCCCAGGTAGCATTCAGTATGTGTTTCTCGTTCGAATTTGAGCTCTGGATCCAAATTTGCAGTTCCTGGCTAAATTGAGTTCTTTCCTCAATTCTTACATACTCTTGGCTGTAACTTCTCAGGGAAAGCTCAGATCGACCAATTGACTTGTTTTTTGGTTTCTGCATTCCAGATAGCATCCAATATGTGTTTCCCGTTCGAATTCGAGCCCTTGGTTCAAATTTGCAGTTCCTGGCTAAATTGAGTTCTTTTGCCAATTCTGACATACGCTTGGCTGTAACTTCTCAGGGAAAGCTCAGATCAACCAATTGACTTGTTTTTCGGCTTCTGCATCCCAGATAGCATTCAGTATGTGTTTCTCGTTCGAATTTGAGCTAGAAATCTAAATTTGCAGTTCCTGGCTAAATTGAGTTCTTTCCTCAATTCTGATATATGCTTGGCTGTAACTTCTCAGGGAAAGCTCAGATCACCAATCGACTTGTTTTTTCGCTTCTGCATCCCAGATAGCATTCAGTATGTGTTTCTCGTTCGAATTTGAGCTCTGGATCCAAATTTGCAGTTCCTGGCTAAATTGAGTTCTTTCCTCAATTCTGATATATCCTTGGCTGTAACTTCTCAGGGAAAGCTCAGATCAACCAATCGACTTGTTTTTTCACTTCTGCATCCCAGATAGCATCCAATATGTGTTTCCCGTTCGAATTCGAGCCCTCGGTTCAAATGTACAGTTCCTGGCTAAATTGAGTTCTTTTGCCAATTCTGACATACGCTTGGCTGTAACTTCTCAGGGAAAGCTCAGATCAACCAATCGACTTGTTTTTCGGCTTATGCATCCCAGGTAGCATTCAGTATGTGTTTCTCGTTCGAATTTGAGCTCTGGATCCAAATTTGCAGTTCCTGGCTAAATTGAGTTCTTTCCTCAATTCTTACATACGCTTGGCTGTAACTTCTCAGCGAAAGCTCAGATCAACCTATTGACTTGTCTTTCGGCTTCTGCATTCTAGATAGCATTCAGTATGTGTTTCCCGTTCGAATTCGATCCCTTGGTTCAAATTTGCAGTTCCTGGCTAAATTGAGTTCTTTTGCCAATTCTGACATACGCTTGGCTGTAACTTCTCAGGGAAAGCTCAGATCAACCAATTGACTTCTTTTTCGGCTTCTGCATCCCAGATAGCATTCAGTATGTGTTTCTCGTTCGAATCTGAGCTCTGGATCCAAATTTGCAGTTCCTGGCTATATTGAGTTCTTTCCTCAATTCTGACATATGCTTGGCTGTAACTTCTCAGGGAAAGCTCAGATCAACCAATCGACTTGTTTTTTCGCTTCTGCATCCCAGATAGCATCCAATATGTGTTTCCCGTTCGAATTCGAGCCCTTGGTTCAAATTTGCAGTTCCTGGCTAAATTGAGTTCTTTTGCCAATTCTGATATACGCTTGGCTGTAACTTCTCAGGGAAAGCTCAGATCAGCCTATTGACTTGTCTTTCGGCTTCTGCATTCTAGATAGCATTCAGTATGTGTTTCCCGTTCGAATTCGAGCCCTTGGTTCAAATTTGCAGTTCCTGGCTAAATTGAGTTGTTTTGCCAATTCTGACATACGCCTGGCTGTAACTTCTCAGGGAAAGCTCAGATCAACCAATTGACTTCTTTTTCGGCTTCTGCATCCCAGATATCATTCAGTATGTGTTTCTCGTTCAAATCTGAGCCCTGGATCCAAATTTGCAGTTCCTGGCTATATTGAGTTCTTTCCTCAATTCTGACATATGCTTGGCTGTAACTTCTCAGGGAAAGCTCAGATCAACCAATCGACTTGTTTTTTGGTTTCTGCATTCCAGATAGCATCCAACATGTGTTTCCCGTTCGAATTCGAGCCCTTGGTTCAAATTTGCAGTTCCTGGCTAAATTGAGTTATTTTGCCAATTCTGATATACGCTTGGCTGTAACTTCTCAGGGAAAGCTCAGATCAACCTATTGACTTGTCTTTCGGCTTCTGCATTCCAGATAGCATTCAGTATGTGTTTCTTGTTCGAATTTGAGCTCTGGATCCAAATTTGCAGTTCCTGGCTAAATTGAATTCTTTCCTCAATTCTGATATACGCTTGGCTGTAACTTCTCAGGGAAAGCTCAGATCGACCAATCGACTTGTTTTTTGGTTTCTGCATCCCAGATAGCATCCAATATGTGTTCCCCGTTCGAATTTGAGCCCATGATTCAAATTTGCAGTTCCTGGCTAAATTGAGTTCTTTTGCTAATTCTGACATACGCTTGGCTGTAACTTCTCAGGGAAAACTCAGATCAACAAATCGAATTGTTTTTTCGCTTCTGCATCCCAGATAACATTCAGTATGTGTTTCTCATTTGAATTTGAGCTCTGGATCCAAATTTGCAGTTCCTGGCTAAATTGAGTTCTTTCCTCAATTCTGATATACGCTTGGCTGTAACTTCTCAGGGAAAGCTCAGATCGACCAATCGACTTGTTTTTCGGCTTCTGCATCACAGATAGCATTCAGTATGTGTTTCTCGTTCGAATTTGAGCTCTGGATCCAAATTTGCAGTTCCTGGCTAAATTGAGTTCTTTCCTCAATTCTGATATACGCTTGGCTGTAACTTCTCAGGGAAAGCTCAGATCGACCAATCGACTTGTTTTTCGGCTTGTGCATCACAGATAGCATTCAGTATGTGTTTCTCGTTCGAATTTGAGCTCTGGATCCAAATTTGCAGTTCCTGGCTAAATTGAGTTCTTTCCTCAATTCTGATATATGCTTGGCTGTAACCTCTCAGGGAAAGCTCAGATCAAACAATCGACTTGCTTTTCGGCTTCTGCATCCCAGATAGCATCCAATATGTGTTTCCCGTTCGAATTTGAGCCCTTGGTTCAAATTTGCAGTTCCTGGCTAAATTGAGTTCTTTTGCCAATTCTGACATACGCTTGGCTGTAACTTCTCAGGGAAAGCTCAGATCAACCAATTGACTTGTTTTTCGGCTTCTGCATCCCAGATAGCATTCAGTATGTGTTTCTCGTTCGAATTTGAGCTAGAAATCTAAATTTGCAGTTCCTGGCTAAATTGAGTTCTTTCCTCAATTCTGATATATGCTTGGCTGTAACTTCTCAGGGAAAGCTCAGATCACCAATCGACTTGTTTTTTCGCTTCTGCATCCCAGATAGCATTCAGTATGTGTTTCTCGTTCGAATTTGAGCTCTGGATCCAAATTTGCAGTTCCTGGCTAAATTGAGTTCTTTCCTCAATTCTGATATATCCTTGGCTGTAACTTCTCAGGGAAAGCTCAGATCAACCAATCGACTTGTTTTTTCACTTCTGCATCCCAGATAGCATCCAATATGTGTTTCCCGTTCGAATTCGAGCCCTCGGTTCAAATGTACAGTTCCTGGCTAAATTGAGTTCTTTTGCCAATTCTGACATACGCTTGGCTGTAACTTCTCAGGGAAAGCTCAGATCAACCAATCGACTTGTTTTTCGGCTTATGCATCCCAGGTAGCATTCAGTATGTGTTTCTCGTTCGAATTTGAGCTCTGGATCCAAATTTGCAGTTCCTGGCTAAATTGAGTTCTTTCCTCAATTCTTACATACGCTTGGCTGTAACTTCTCAGCGAAAGCTCAGATCAACCTATTGACTTGTCTTTCGGCTTCTGCATTCTAGATAGCATTCAGTATGTGTTTCCCGTTCGAATTCGATCCCTTGGTTCAAATTTGCAGTTCCTGGCTAAATTGAGTTCTTTTGCCAATTCTGACATACGCTTGGCTGTAACTTCTCAGGGAAAGCTCAGATCAACCAATTGACTTCTTTTTCGGCTTCTGCATCCCAGATAGCATTCAGTATGTGTTTCTCGTTCGAATCTGAGCTCTGGATCCAAATTTGCAGTTCCTGGCTATATTGAGTTCTTTCCTCAATTCTGACATATGCTTGGCTGTAACTTCTCAGGGAAAGCTCAGATCAACCAATCGACTTGTTTTTTGGTTTCTGCATTCCAGATAGCATCCAACATGTGTTTCCCGTTCGAATTCGAGCCCTTGGTTCAAATTTGCAGTTCCTGGCTAAATTGAGTTCTTTTGCCAATTCTGACATACGCTTGGCTGTAACTTCTCAGGGAAAGCTCAGATCAGCCTATTGACTTGTCTTTCGGCTTCTGCATTCTAGATAGCATTCAGTATGTGTTTCCCGTTCGAATTCGAGCCCTTGGTTCAAATTTGCAGTTCCTGGCTAAATTGAGTTCTTTTGCCAATTCTGATATACGCTTGGCTGTAACTTCTCAGCGAAAGGTCAAATCAACCTATTGACTTGTCTTTCGGCTTCTGCATTCTAGATAGCATTCAGTATGTGTTTCCCGTTCGAATTCGATCCCTTGGTTCAAATTTGCAGTTCCTGGCTAAATTGAGTTCTTTTGCCAATTCTGACATACGCTTGGCTGTAACTTCTCAGGGAAAGCTCAGATCAACCTATTGACTTGTCTTTCGGCTTCTGCATTCCAGATAGCATTCAGTATGTGTTCCCCGTTCGAATTTGAGCCCATGATTCAAATTTGCAGTTCCTGGCTGAATTGAGTTCTTTTGCTAATTCTGACATACGCTTGGCTGTAACTTCTCAGGGAAAACTCAGATCAACCAATAGACTTGTTTTTTCCCTTCTGCATCCCAGATAGCATCCAATATGTGTTTCCCGTTCGAATTCGAGCCCTTAGTTCAAATTTGCAGTTCCTGGCTAAATTGAGTTATTTTGCAAATTCTGATATACGCTTGGCTGTAACTTCTCAGGGAAAGCTCAGATCAACCTATTGACTTGTCTTTCGGCTTCTGCATTCCAGATAGCATTCAGTATGTGTTTCTCGTTCGAATCTGAGCTCTGGATCCAAATTTGCAGTTCCTGGCTATATTGAGTTCTTTCCTCAATTCTGACATATGCTTGGCTGTAACTTCTCAGGGAAAGCTCAGATCAACCAATCGACTTGTTTTTTCGCTTCTGCATCCCAGATAGCATCCAATATGTGTTTCCCGTTCGAATTCGAGCCCTTGGTTCAAATTTGCAGTTCCTGGCTAAATTGAGTTCTTTTGCCAATTCTGATATACGCTTGGCTGTAACTTCTCAGGGAAAGCTCAGATCAGCCTATTGACTTGTCTTTCGGCTTCTGCATTCTAGATAGCATTCAGTATGTGTTTCCCGTTCGAATTCGAGCCCTTGGTTCAAATTTGCAGTTCCTGGCTAAATTGAGTTGTTTTGCCAATTCTGACATACGCCTGGCTGTAACTTCTCAGGGAAAGCTCAGATCAACCAATTGACTTCTTTTTCGGCTTCTGCATCCCAGATATCATTCAGTATGTGTTTCTCGTTCAAATCTGAGCCCTGGATCCAAATTTGCAGTTCCTGGCTATATTGAGTTCTTTCCTCAATTCTGACATATGCTTGGCTGTAACTTCTCAGGGAAAGCTCAGATCAACCAATCGACTTGTTTTTTGGTTTCTGCATTCCAGATAGCATCCAACATGTGTTTCCCGTTCGAATTCGAGCCCTTGGTTCAAATTTGCAGTTCCTGGCTAAATTGAGTTCTTTTGCCAATTCTGATATACGCTTGGCTGTAACTTCTCAGCGAAAGCTCAAATCAACCTATTGACTTGTCTTTCGGCTTCTGCATTCTAGATAGCATTCAGTATGTGTTTCCCGTTCGAATTCGATCCCTTGGTTCAAATTTGCAGTTCCTGGCTAAATTGAGTTCTTTTGCCAATTCTGACATACGCTTGGCTGTAACTTCTCAGGGAAAGCTCAGATCAGCCTATTGACTTGTCTTTCGGCTTCTGCATTCTAGATAGCATTCAGTATGTGTTTCCCGTTCGAATTCGAGCCCTTGGTTCAAATTTGCAGTTCCTGGCTAAATTGAGTTCTTTTGCCAATTCTGATATACGCTTGGCTGTAACTTCTCAGCGAAAGCTCAAATCAACCTATTGACTTGTCTTTCGGCTTCTGCATTCTAGATAGCATTCAGTATGTGTTTCCCGTTCGAATTCGATCCCTTGGTTCAAATTTGCAGTTCCTGGCTAAATTGAGTTCTTTTGCCAATTCTGACATACGCTTGGCTGTAACTTCTCAGGGAAAGCTCAGATCAACCTATTGACTTGTCTTTCGGCTTCTGCATTCCAGATAGCATTCAGTATGTGTTCCCCGTTCGAATTTGAGCCCATGATTCAAATTTGCAGTTCCTGGCTAAATTGAGTTCTTTTGCTAATTCTGACATACGCTTGGCTGTAACTTCTCAGGGAAAACTCAGATCAACCAATAGACTTGTTTTTTCCCTTCTGCATCCCAGATAGCATCCAATATGTGTTTCCCGTTCGAATTCGAGCCCTTAGTTCAAATTTGCAGTTCCTGGCTAAATTGAGTTATTTTGCCAATTCTGATATACGCTTGGCTGTAACTTCTCAGGGAAAGCTCAGATCAACCTATTGACTTGTCTTTCGGCTTCTGCATTCCAGATAGCATTCAGTATGTGTTTCTTGTTCGAATTTGAGCTCTGGATCCAAATTTGCAGTTCCTGGCTAAATTGAATTCTTTCCTCAATTCTGATATACGCTTGGCTGTAACTTCTCAGGGAAAGCTCAGATCGACCAATCGACTTGTTTTTTGGTTTCTGCATCCCAGATAGCATCCAATATGTGTTCCCCGTTCGAATTTGAGCCCATGATTCAAATTTGCAGTTCCTGGCTAAATTGAGTTCTTTTGCTAATTCTGACATACGCTTGGCTGTAACTTCTCAGGGAAAACTCAGATCAACAAATCGAATTGTTTTTTCGCTTCTGCATCCCAGATAACATTCAGTATGTGTTTCTCATTTGAATTTGAGCTCTGGATCCAAATTTGCAGTTCCTGGCTAAATTGAGTTCTTTCCTCAATTCTGATATACGCTTGGCTGTAACTTCTCAGGGAAAGCTCAGATCGACCAATCGACTTGTTTTTCGGCTTCTGCATCACAGATAGCATTCAGTATGTGTTTCTCGTTCGAATTTGAGCTCTGGATCCAAATTTGCAGTTCCTGGCTAAATTGAGTTCTTTCCTCAATTCTGATATACGCTTGGCTGTAACTTCTCAGGGAAAGCTCAGATCGACCAATCGACTTGTTTTTCGGCTTGTGCATCACAGATAGCATTCAGTATGTGTTTCTCGTTCGAATTTGAGCTCTGGATCCAAATTTGCAGTTCCTGGCTAAATTGAGTTCTTTCCTCAATTCTGATATATGCTTGGCTGTAACCTCTCAGGGAAAGCTCAGATCAACCAATCGACTTGCTTTTCGGCTTCTGCATCCCAGATAGCATCCAATATGTGTTTCCCGTTCGAATTTGAGCCCTTGGTTCAAATTTGCAGTTCCTGGCTAAATTGAGTTCTTTTGCCAATTCTGACATACGCTTGGCTGTAACTTCTCAGGGAAAGCTCAGATCAACCAATTGACTTGTTTTTCGGCTTCTGCATCCCAGATAGCATTCAGTATGTGTTTCTCGTTCGAATTTGAACTCTGAATCCAAATTTGCAGTTCCTGGCTATATTGAGTTCTTTCCTCAATTCTGACATATGCTTGGCTGTAACTTCTCAGGGAAAGCTCAGATCAACCAATCGACTTGTTTTTTCGCTTCTGCATCCCAGATAGCATCCAATATGTGTTTCCCGTTCAAATTCGAGCCCTTGGTTCAAATTTGCAGTTCCTGGCTAAATTGAGTTCTTTTGCCAATTCTGATATACGCTTGGCTGTAACTTCTCAGGGAAAGATCAGATCAACCAATTGACTTCTATTTCGGCTTCTGCATCCCAGATAGCATTCAGTATGTGTTTCTCGTTCGAATTTGAGCTCTGGATCCAAAATTGCAGTTCCTGGCTATATTGAGTTCTTTCCTCAATTCTGATATATGCTTGGCTGTAACTTCTCAGGGAAAGCTCAGATCAACCAATCGACTTGTTTTTTGGTTTCTGCATTCCAGATAGCATCCAATATGTGTTTCCCGTTCGAATTTGAGCCCTTGGTTCAAAGTTGCAGTTCCTGGCTAAATTGAGTTCTTTTGCCAATTCTGACATACGCTTGGCTGTAACTTCTCAGGGAAAGCTCAGATCGACCAATCGACTTGTTTTTCGGCTTCTGCATCACAGATAGCATTCAGTATGTGTTTCTCGTTCGAATTTGAGCTCTGGATCCAAATTTGCAGTTCCTGGCTAAATTGAGTTCTTTCCTCAATTCTGATATACGCTTGGCTGTAACTTCTCAGGGAAAGCTCAGATCGACCAATCGACTTGTTTTTCGGCTTGTGCATCACAGATAGCATTCAGTATGTGTTTCTCGTTCGAATTTGAGCTCTGGATCCAAATTTGCAGTTCCTGGCTAAATTGAGTTCTTTCCTCAATTCTGATATATGCTTGGCTGTAACCTCTCAGGGAAAGCTCAGATCAAACAATCGACTTGCTTTTCGGCTTCTGCATCCCAGATAGCATCCAATATGTGTTTCCCGTTCGAATTTGAGCCCTTGGTTCAAATTTGCAGTTCCTGGCTAAATTGAGTTCTTTTGCCAATTCTGACATACGCTTGGCTGTAACTTCTCAGGGAAAGCTCAGATCAACCAATTGACTTGTCTTTCGGCTTCTGCATTCTAGATAGCATTCAGTATGTGTTTCCCGTTCGAATTCGATCCCTTGGTTCAAATTTGCAGTTCCTGGCTAAATTGAGTTCTTTTGCCAATTCTGACATACGCTTGGCTGTAACTTCTCAGGGAAAGCTCAGATCAACCAATTGACTTCTTTTTCGGCTTCTGCATCCCAGATAGCATTCAGTATGTGTTTCTCGTTCGAATCTGAGCTCTGGATCCAAATTTGCAGTTCCTGGCTATATTGAGTTCTTTCCTCAATTCTGACATATGCTTGGCTGTAACTTCTCAGGGAAAGCTCAGATCAACCAATCGACTTGTTTTTTCGCTTCTGCATCCCAGATAGCATCCAATATGTGTTTCCCGTTCGAATTCGAGCCCTTGGTTCAAATTTGCAGTTCCTGGCTAAATTGAGTTCTTTTGCCAATTCTGATATACGCTTGGCTGTAACTTCTCAGGGAAAGCTCAGATCAACCAATTGACTTCTTTTTCGGCTTCTGCATCCCAGATATCATTCAGTATGTGTTTCTCGTTCAAATCTGAGCCCTGGATCCAAATTTGCAGTTCCTGGCTATATTGAGTTCTTTCCTCAATTCTGACATATGCTTGGCTGTAACTTCTCAGGGAAAGCTCAGATCAGCCTATTGACTTGTCTTTCGGCTTCTGCATTCTAGATAGCATTCAGTATGTGTTTCCCGTTCGAATTCGAGCCCTTGGTTCAAATTTGCAGTTCCTGGCTAAATTGAGTTGTTTTGCCAATTCTGACATACGCCTGGCTGTAACTTCTCAGGGAAAGCTCAGATCAACCAATTGACTTCTTTTTCGGCTTCTGCATCCCAGATATCATTCAGTATGTGTTTCTCGTTCAAATCTGAGCCCTGGATCCAAATTTGCAGTTCCTGGCTATATTGAGTTCTTTCCTCAATTCTGACATATGCTTGGCTGTAACTTCTCAGGGAAAGCTCAGATCAACCAATCGACTTGTTTTTTGGTTTCTGCATTCCAGATAGCATCCAACATGTGTTTCCCGTTCGAATTCGAGCCCTTGGTTCAAATTTGCAGTTCCTGGCTAAATTGAGTTCTTTTGCCAATTCTGATATACGCTTGGCTGTAACTTCTCAGCGAAAGCTCAAATCAACCTATTGACTTGTCTTTCGGCTTCTGCATTCTAGATAGCATTCAGTATGTGTTTCCCGTTCGAATTCGATCCCTTGGTTCAAATTTGCAGTTCCTGGCTAAATTGAGTTCTTTTGCCAATTCTGACATACGCTTGGCTGTAACTTCTCAGGGAAAGCTCAGATCAGCCTATTGACTTGTCTTTCGGCTTCTGCATTCTAGATAGCATTCAGTATGTGTTTCCCGTTCGAATTCGAGCCCTTGGTTCAAATTTGCAGTTCCTGGCTAAATTGAGTTCTTTTGCCAATTCTGATATACGCTTGGCTGTAACTTCTCAGCGAAAGCTCAAATCAACCTATTGACTTGTCTTTCGGCTTCTGCATTCTAGATAGCATTCAGTATGTGTTTCCCGTTCGAATTCGATCCCTTGGTTCAAATTTGCAGTTCCTGGCTAAATTGAGTTCTTTTGCCAATTCTGACATACGCTTGGCTGTAACTTCTCAGGGAAAGCTCAGATCAACCTATTGACTTGTCTTTCGGCTTCTGCATTCCAGATAGCATTCAGTATGTGTTCCCCGTTCGAATTTGAGCCCATGATTCAAATTTGCAGTTCCTGGCTAAATTGAGTTCTTTTGCTAATTCTGACATACGCTTGGCTGTAACTTCTCAGGGAAAACTCAGATCAACCAATAGACTTGTTTTTTCCCTTCTGCATCCCAGATAGCATCCAATATGTGTTTCCCGTTCGAATTCGAGCCCTTAGTTCAAATTTGCAGTTCCTGGCTAAATTGAGTTATTTTGCCAATTCTGATATACGCTTGGCTGTAACTTCTCAGGGAAAGCTCAGATCAACCTATTGACTTGTCTTTCGGCTTCTGCATTCCAGATAGCATTCAGTATGTGTTTCTTGTTCGAATTTGAGCTCTGGATCCAAATTTGCAGTTCCTGGCTAAATTGAATTCTTTCCTCAATTCTGATATACGCTTGGCTGTAACTTCTCAGGGAAAGCTCAGATCGACCAATCGACTTGTTTTTTGGTTTCTGCATCCCAGATAGCATCCAATATGTGTTCCCCGTTCGAATTTGAGCCCATGATTCAAATTTGCAGTTCCTGGCTAAATTGAGTTCTTTTGCTAATTCTGACATACGCTTGGCTGTAACTTCTCAGGGAAAACTCAGATCAACAAATCGAATTGTTTTTTCGCTTCTGCATCCCAGATAACATTCAGTATGTGTTTCTCATTTGAATTTGAGCTCTGGATCCAAATTTGCAGTTCCTGGCTAAATTGAGTTCTTTCCTCAATTCTGATATACGCTTGGCTGTAACTTCTCAGGGAAAGCTCAGATCGACCAATCGACTTGTTTTTCGGCTTCTGCATCACAGATAGCATTCAGTATGTGTTTCTCGTTCGAATTTGAGCTCTGGATCCAAATTTGCAGTTCCTGGCTAAATTGAGTTCTTTCCTCAATTCTGATATACGCTTGGCTGTAACTTCTCAGGGAAAGCTCAGATCGACCAATCGACTTGTTTTTCGGCTTGTGCATCACAGATAGCATTCAGTATGTGTTTCTCGTTCGAATTTGAGCTCTGGATCCAAATTTGCAGTTCCTGGCTAAATTGAGTTCTTTCCTCAATTCTGATATATGCTTGGCTGTAACCTCTCAGGGAAAGCTCAGATCAACCAATCGACTTGCTTTTCGGCTTCTGCATCCCAGATAGCATCCAATATGTGTTTCCCGTTCGAATTTGAGCCCTTGGTTCAAATTTGCAGTTCCTGGCTAAATTGAGTTCTTTTGCCAATTCTGACATACGCTTGGCTGTAACTTCTCAGGGAAAGCTCAGATCAACCAATTGACTTGTTTTTCGGCTTCTGCATCCCAGATAGCATTCAGTATGTGTTTCTCGTTCGAATTTGAGCTCTGGATCCAAATTTGCAGTTCCTGGCTAAATTGAGTTCTTTCTTCAATTCTGATATATCCTTGGCTGTAACTTCTCAGGGAAAGCTCAGATCAACCAATCGACTTGTTTTTTCACTTCTGCATCCCAGATAGCATCCAATATGTGTTTCCCG
Source organism: Rhabdophis nuchalis (assembly GCA_039707465.1). Lineage (NCBI taxonomy): Eukaryota > Metazoa > Chordata > Lepidosauria > Squamata > Natricidae > Rhabdophis > Rhabdophis nuchalis. Next base: position 18,065,776 of record CM077653.1, read on the forward strand.
TTCGAATTCGAGCCCTCGGTTCAAATGTACAGTTCCTGGCTAAATTGAGTTCTTTTGCCAATTCTGACATACGCTTGGCTGTAACTTCTCAGGGAAAGCTCAGATCAACCAATCGACTTGTTTTTCGGCTTATGCATCCCAGGTAGCATTCAGTATGTGTTTCTCGTTTGAATTTGAGCTCTGGATCCAAATTTGCAGTTCCTGGCTAAATTGAGTTCTTTCCTCAATTCTTACATACTCTTGGCTGTAACTTCTCAGGGAAAGCTCAGATCGACCAATTGACTTGTTTTTTGGTTTCTGCATTCCAGATAGCATCCAATATGTGTTTCCCGTTCGAATTCGAGCCCTTGGTTCAAATTTGCAGTTCCTGGTTAAATTGAGTTATTTTGCCAATTCTGACATACGCTTGGCTGTAACATCTTAGGGAAAGCTCAGATCAACCAATTGACTTCTTTTTCGGCTTCTGCATCCCAGATAGCATTCAGTATGTGTTTCTCGTTCGAATTTGAACTCTGAATCCAAATTTGCAGTTCCTGGCTAAATTGAGTTCTTTCCTAAATTCTGATATATGCTTGGCTGTAACATCTCAGGGAAAGCTCAGATCGACCAATTGACTTGTTTTTCGGCTTCTGTATCCCAGATAGCATTCAGTATGTGTTTCTCGTTCGAATCTGAGCTCTGAATCCAAATTTGCAGTTCCTGGCTAAATTGAGTACTTTCCTCAATTCTGATATATGCTTGGCTGTAACTTCTCAGGGAAAGCTCAGATCAACCAATAGACTTGTTTTTTCCCTTCTGCATCCCAGATAGCATCCAATATGTGTTTCCCGTTCGAATTCGAGCCCTTAGTTCAAATTTGCAGTTCCTGGCTAAATTGAGTTATTTTGCCAATTCTGATATACGCTTGGCTGTAACTTCTCAGGGAAAGCTCAGATCAACCTATTGACTTGTCTTTCGGCTTCTGCATTCCAGATAGCATTCAGTATGTGTTTCTTGTTCGAATTTGAGCTCTGGATCCAAATTTGCAGTTCCTGGCTAAATTGAATTCTTTCCTCAATTCTGATATACGCTTGGCTGTAACTTCTCAGGGAAAGCTCAGATCGACCAATCGACTTGTTTTTTGGTTTCTGCATCCCAGATAGCATCCAATATGTGTTCCCCGTTCGAATTTGAGCCCATGATTCAAATTTGCAGTTCCTGGCTAAATTGAGTTCTTTTGCTAATTCTGACATACGCTTGGTTGTAACTTCTCAGGGAAAACTCAGATCAACAAATCGAATTGTTTTTTCGCTTCTGCATCCCAGATAGCATTCAGTATGTGTTTCTCGTTCGAATTTGAACTCTGAATCCAAATTTGCAGTTCCTGGCTAAATTGAGTTCTTTCCTAAATTCTGATATATGCTTGGCTGTAACATCTCAGGGAAAGCTCAGATCGACCAATTGACTTGTTTTTCGGCTTCTGTATCCCAGATAGCATTCAGTATGTGTTTCTCGTTCGAATCTGAGCTCTGAATCCAAATTTGCAGTTCCTGGCTAAATTGAGTACTTTCCTCAATTCTGATATATGCTTGGCTGTAACTTCTCAGGGAAAGCTCAGATCAACCAATAGACTTGTTTTTTCCCTTCTGCATCCCAGATAGCATCCAATATGTGTTTCCCGTTCGAATTCGAGCCCTTAGTTCAAATTTGCAGTTCCTGGCTAAATTGAGTTATTTTGCCAATTCTGATATACGCTTGGCTGTAACTTCTCAGGGAAAGCTCAGATCAACCTATTGACTTGTCTTTCGGCTTCTGCATTCCAGATAGCATTCAGTATGTGTTTCTTGTTCGAATTTGAGCTCTGGATCCAAATTTGCAGTTCCTGGCTAAATTGAATTCTTTCCTCAATTCTGATATACGCTTGGCTGTAACTTCTCAGGGAAAGCTCAGATCGACCAATCGACTTGTTTTTTGGTTTCTGCATCCCAGATAGCATCCAATATGTGTTCCCCGTTCGAATTTGAGCCCATGATTCAAATTTGCAGTTCCTGGCTAAATTGAGTTCTTTTGCTAATTCTGACATACGCTTGGTTGTAACTTCTCAGGGAAAACTCAGATCAACAAATCGAATTGTTTTTTCGCTTCTGCATCCCAGATAACATTCAGTATGTGTTTCTCATTTGAATTTGAGCTCTGGATCCAAATTTGCAGTTCCTGGCTAAATTGAGTTCTTTCCTCAATTCTGATATACGCTTGGCTGTAACTTCTCAGGGAAAGCTCAGATCGACCAATCGACTTGTTTTTCGGCTTCTGCATCACAGATAGCATTCAGTATGTGTTTCTCGTTCGAATTTGAGCTCTGGATCCAAATTTGCAGTTCCTGGCTAAATTGAGTTCTTTCCTCAATTCTGATATACGCTTGGCTGTAACTTCTCAGGGAAAGCTCAGATCGACCAATCGACTTGTTTTTCGGCTTGTGCATCACAGATAGCATTCAGTATGTGTTTCTCGTTCGAATTTGAGCTCTGGATCCAAATTTGCAGTTCCTGGCTAAATTGAGTTCTTTCCTCAATTCTGATATATGCTTGGCTGTAACCTCTCAGGGAAAGCTCAGATCAACCAATCGACTTGCTTTTCGGCTTCTGCATCCCAGATAGCATCCAATATGTGTTTCCCGTTCGAATTTGAGCCCTTGGTTCAAATTTGCAGTTCCTGGCTAAATTGAGTTCTTTTGCCAATTCTGACATACGCTTGGCTGTAACTTCTCAGGGAAAGCTCAGATCAACCAATTGACTTGTTTTTCGGCTTCTGCATCCCAGATAGCATTCAGTATGTGTTTCTCGTTCGAATTTGAGCTAGAAATCTAAATTTGCAGTTCCTGGCTAAATTGAGTTCTTTCCTCAATTCTGATATATGCTTGGCTGTAACTTCTCAGGGAAAGCTCAGATCACCAATCGACTTGTTTTTTCGCTTCTGCATCCCAGATAGCATTCAGTATGTGTTTCTCGTTCGAATTTGAGCTCTGGATCCAAATTTGCAGTTCCTGGCTAAATTGAGTTCTTTCCTCAATTCTGATATATCCTTGGCTGTAACTTCTCAGGGAAAGCTCAGATCAACCAATCGACTTGTTTTTTCACTTCTGCATCCCAGATAGCATCCAATATGTGTTTCCCGTTCGAATTCGAGCCCTCGGTTCAAATGTACAGTTCCTGGCTAAATTGAGTTCTTTTGCCAATTCTGACATACGCTTGGCTGTAACTTCTCAGGGAAAGCTCAGATCAACCAATCGACTTGTTTTTCGGCTTATGCATCCCAGGTAGCATTCAGTATGTGTTTCTCGTTCGAATTTGAGCTCTGGATCCAAATTTGCAGTTCCTGGCTAAATTGAGTTCTTTCCTCAATTCTTACATACTCTTGGCTGTAACTTCTCAGGGAAAGCTCAGATCGACCAATTGACTTGTTTTTTGGTTTCTGCATTCCAGATAGCATCCAATATGTGTTTCCCGTTCGAATTCGAGCCCTTGGTTCAAATTTGCAGTTCCTGGTTAAATTGAGTTATTTTGCCAATTCTGACATACGCTTGGCTGTAACATCTTAGGGAAAGCTCAGATCAACCAATTGACTTCTTTTTCGGCTTCTGCATCCCAGATAGCATTCAGTATGTGTTTCTCGTTCGAATTTGAACTCTGAATCCAAATTTGCAGTTCCTGGCTAAATTGAGTTCTTTCCTAAATTCTGATATATGCTTGGCTGTAACATCTCAGGGAAAGCTCAGATCGACCAATTGACTTGTTTTTCGGCTTCTGTATCCCAGATAGCATTCAGTATGTGTTTCTCGTTCGAATTTGAGCTCTGAATCCAAATTTGCAGTTCCTGGCTAAATTGAGTACTTTCCTCAATTCTGATATATGCTTGGCTGTAACTTCTCAGGGAAAGATCAGATCAACCAATTGACTTCTATTTCGGCTTCTGCATCCCAGATAGCATTCAGTATGTGTTTCTCGTTCGAATTTGAGCTCTGGATCCAAAATTGCAGTTCCTGGCTATATTGAGTTCTTTCCTCAATTCTGATATATGCTTGGTTGTAACTTCTCAGGGAAAGCTCAGATCAACCAATCGACTTGTTTTTTGGTTTCTGCATTCCAGATAACATCCAATATGTGTTTCCCGTTCGAATTTGAGCCCTTGGTTCAAATTTGCAGTTCCTGGCTAAATTGAGTAGTTTTGCCAATTCTGACATACGCTTGGCTGTAACTTCTCAGGGAAAGCTCAGATCAACCAATTGACTTCTTTTTCGGCTTCTGCATCCCAGATAGCATTCAGTATGTGTTTCTCGTTCGAATCTGAGCTCTGGATCCAAATTTGCAGTTCCTGGCTATATTGAGTTCTTTCCTCAATTCTGACATATGCTTGGCTGTAACTTCTCAGGGAAAGCTCAGATCAACCAATCGACTTGTTTTTTCGCTTCTGCATCCCAGATAGCATCCAATATGTGTTTCCCGTTCAAATTCGAGCCCTTGGTTCAAATTTACAGTTCCTGGCTAAATTGAGTTCTTTTGCCAATTCTGATATACGCTTGGCTGTAACTTCTCAGGGAAAGATCAGATCAACCAATTGACTTCTATTTCGGCTTCTGCATCCCAGATAGCATTCAGTATGTGTTTCTCGTTCGAATTTGAGCTCTGGATCCAAAATTGCAGTTCCTGGCTATATTGAGTTCTTTCCTCAATTCTGATATATGCTTGGTTGTAACTTCTCAGGGAAAGCTCAGATCAACCAATCGACTTGTTTTTTGGTTTCTGCATTCCAGATAACATCCACTATGTGTTTCCCGTTCGAATTTGAGCCCTTGGTTCAAATTTGCAGTTCCTGGCTAAATTGAGTAGTTTTGCCAATTCTGACATACGCTTGGCTGTAACTTCTCAGGGAAAGCTCAGATCAACCAATTGACTTCTTTTTCGGCTTCTGCATCCCAGATAGCATTCAGTATGTGTTTCTCGTTCGAATCTGAGCTCTGGATCCAAATTTGCAGTTCCTGGCTATATTGAGTTCTTTCCTCAATTCTGACATATGCTTGGCTGTAACTTCTCAGGGAAAGCTCAGATCAACCAATCGACTTGTTTTTTCGCTTCTGCATCCCAGATAGCATCCAATATGTGTTTCCCGTTCGAATTCGAGCCCTTGGTTCAAATTTGCAGTTCCTGGCTAAATTGAGTTCTTTTGCCAATTCTGATATACGCTTGGCTGTAACTTCTCAGGGAAAGCTCAGATCAACCTATTGACTTGTCTTTTGGCTTCTGCATTCTAGATAGCATTCAGTATGTGTTTCCCGTTCGAATTCGAGCCCTTGGTTCAAATTTGCAGTTCCTGGCTAAATTGAGTTCTTTTGCCAATTCTGACATACGCTTGGCTGTAACTTCTCAGGGAAAGCTCAGATCAACCAATCGACTTGTTTTTTCGCTTCTGCGTCCCAGATAACATTCAGTATGTGTTTCTCATTTGAATTTGAGCTCTGGATCCAAATTTGCAGTTCCTGGCTAAATTGAGTTCTTTCCTCAATTCTGATATACGCTTGGCTGTAACTTCTCAGGGAAAGCTCAGATCGACCAATCGACTTGTTTTTCGGCTTCTGCATCACAGATAGCATTCAGTATGTGTTTCCCGTTCGAATTTGAGCCCTTGGTTCAAATTTGCAGTTCCTGGCTAAATTGAGTTCTTTTGCCAATTCTGACATACGCTTGGCTGTACCTTCTCAGGGAAAGCTCAGATCAACAAATCGAATTGTTTTTTCGCTTCTGCATCCCAGATAGCATTCAGTATGTGTTTCTCATTTGAATTTGAGCTCTGGATCCAAATTTGCAGTTCCTGGCTAAATTGAGTTCTTTCCTCAATTCTGATATACGCTTGGCTGTAACTTCTCAGGGAAAGCTCAGATCGACCAATCGACTTGTTTTTCGGCTTCTGCATCACAGATAGCATTCAGTATGTGTTTCTCGTTCGAATTTGAGCTCTGGATCCAAATTTGCAGTTCCTGGCTAAATTGAGTTCTTTCCTCAATTCTGATATATGCTTGGCTGTAACCTCTCAGGGAAAGCTCAGATCAACCAATCGACTTGTTTTTTCGCTTCTGCTTCCCAGATAGCATCCAATATGTGTTTCCCGTTCGAATTCGAGCCCTTGGTTCAAATTTGCAGTTCCTGGCTAAATTGAGTTCTTTTGCCAATTCTGACATACGCTTGGCTGTAACTTCTCAGGGAAAGCTCAGATCAACCAATCGACTTGTTTTTTGTTTTCTGCATTCCAGATAGCATCCAACATGTGTTTCCCGTTCGAATTCGAGCCCTTGGTTCAAATTTGCAGTTCCTGGCTAAATTGAGTTCTTTTGCCAATTCTGATATACGCTTGGCTGTAACTTCTCAGCGAAAGCTCAGATCAACCTATTGACTTGTCTTTCGGCTTCTGCATTCTAGATAGCATTCAGTATGTGTTTCCCGTTCGAATTCGATCCCTTGGTTCAAATTTGCAGTTCCTGGCTAAATTGAGTTCTTTTGCCAATTCTGACATACGCTTGGCTGTAACTTCTCAGGGAAAGCTCAGATCAACCAATTGACTTCTTTTTCGGCTTCTGCATCCCAGATAGCATTCAGTATGTGTTTCTCGTTCGAATCTGAGCTCTGGATCCAAATTTGCAGTTCCTGGCTATATTGAGTTCTTTCCTCAATTCTGACATATGCTTGGCTGTAACTTCTCAGGGAAAGCTCAGATCAACCAATCGACTTGTTTTTTCGCTTCTGCATCCCAGATAGCATCCAATATGTGTTTCCCGTTCGAATTCGAGCCCTTGGTTCAAATTTGCAGTTCCTGGCTAAATTGAGTTCTTTTGCCAATTCTGATATACGCTTGGCTGTAACTTCTCAGGGAAAGCTCAGATCAGCCTATTGACTTGTCTTTCGGCTTCTGCATTCTAGATAGCATTCAGTATGTGTTTCCCGTTCGAATTCGAGCCCTTGGTTCAAATTTGCAGTTCCTGGCTAAATTGAGTTGTTTTGCCAATTCTGACATACGCCTGGCTGTAACTTCTCAGGGAAAGCTCAGATCAACCAATTGACTTCTTTTTCGGCTTCTGCATCCCAGATATCATTCATATGTGTTTCTCGTTCAAATCTGAGCCCTGGATCCAAATTTGCAGTTCCTGGCTATATTGAGTTCTTTCCTCAATTCTGACATATGCTTGGCTGTAACTTCTCAGGGAAAGCTCAGATCAACCAATCGACTTGTTTTTTGGTTTCTGCATTCCAGATAGCATCCAACATGTGTTTCCCGTTCGAATTCGAGCCCTTGGTTCAAATTTGCAGTTCCTGGCTAAATTGAGTTCTTTTGCCAATTCTGATATACGCTTGGCTGTAACTTCTCAGCGAAAGCTCAAATCAACCTATTGACTTGTCTTTCGGCTTCTGCATTCTAGATAGCATTCAGTATGTGTTTCCCGTTCGAATTCGATCCCTTGGTTCAAATTTGCAGTTCCTGGCTAAATTGAGTTCTTTTGCCAATTCTGACATACGCTTGGCTGTAACTTCTCAGGGAAAGCTCAGATCAGCCTATTGACTTGTCTTTCGGCTTCTGCATTCTAGATAGCATTCAGTATGTGTTTCCCGTTCGAATTCGAGCCCTTGGTTCAAATTTGCAGTTCCTGGCTAAATTGAGTTCTTTTGCCAATTCTGATATACGCTTGGCTGTAACTTCTCAGCGAAAGCTCAAATCAACCTATTGACTTGTCTTTCGGCTTCTGCATTCTAGATAGCATTCAGTATGTGTTTCCCGTTCGAATTCGATCCCTTGGTTCAAATTTGCAGTTCCTGGCTAAATTGAGTTATTTTGCCAATTCTGACATACGCTTGGCTGTAACTTCTCAGGGAAAGCTCAGATCAACCAATAGACTTGTTTTTTCCCTTCTGCATCCCAGATAGCATCCAATATGTGTTTCCCGTTCGAATTCGAGCCCTTAGTTCAAATTTGCAGTTCCTGGCTAAATTGAGTTATTTTGCCAATTCTGATATACGCTTGGCTGTAACTTCTCAGGGAAAGCTCAGATCAACCTATTGACTTGTCTTTCGGCTTCTGCATTCCAGATAGCATTCAGTATGTGTTCCCCGTTCGAATTTGAGCCCATGATTCAAATTTGCAGTTCCTGGCTAAATTGAGTTCTTTTGCTAATTCTGACATACGCTTGGCTGTAACTTCTCAGGGAAAACTCAGATCAACCAATAGACTTGTTTTTTCCCTTCTGCATCCCAGATAGCATCCAATATGTGTTTCCCGTTCGAATTCGAGCCCTTAGTTCAAATTTGCAGTTCCTGGCTAAATTGAGTTATTTTGCCAATTCTGATATACGCTTGGCTGTAACTTCTCAGGGAAAGCTCAGATCAACCTATTGACTTGTCTTTCGGCTTCTGCATTCCAGATAGCATTCAGTATGTGTTTCTTGTTCGAATTTGAGCTCTGGATCCAAATTTGCAGTTCCTGGCTAAATTGAATTCTTTCCTCAATTCTGATATACGCTTGGCTGTAACTTCTCAGGGAAAGCTCAGATCGACCAATCGACTTGTTTTTTGGTTTCTGCATCCCAGATAGCATCCAATATGTGTTCCCCGTTCGAATTTGAGCCCATGATTCAAATTTGCAGTTCCTGGCTAAATTGAGTTCTTTTGCTAATTCTGACATACGCTTGGCTGTAACTTCTCAGGGAAAGCTCAGATCAACCAATTGACTTCTTTTTCGGCTTCTGCATCCCAGATATCATTCAGTATGTGTTTCTCGTTCAAATCTGAGCCCTGGATCCAAATTTGCAGTTCCTGGCTATATTGAGTTCTTTCCTCAATTCTGACATATGCTTGGCTGTAACTTCTCAGGGAAAGCTCAGATCAACCAATCGACTTGTTTTTTGGTTTCTGCATTCCAGATAGCATCCAACATGTGTTTCCCGTTCGAATTCGAGCCCTTGGTTCAAATTTGCAGTTCCTGGCTAAATTGAGTTCTTTTGCCAATTCTGATATACGCTTGGCTGTAACTTCTCAGCGAAAGCTCAAATCAACCTATTGACTTGTCTTTCGGCTTCTGCATTCTAGATAGCATTCAGTATGTGTTTCCCGTTCGAATTCGATCCCTTGGTTCAAATTTGCAGTTCCTGGCTAAATTGAGTTCTTTTGCCAATTCTGACATACGCTTGGCTGTAACTTCTCAGGGAAAGCTCAGATCAGCCTATTGACTTGTCTTTCGGCTTCTGCATTCTAGATAGCATTCAGTATGTGTTTCCCGTTCGAATTCGAGCCCTTGGTTCAAATTTGCAGTTCCTGGCTAAATTGAGTTCTTTTGCCAATTCTGATATACGCTTGGCTGTAACTTCTCAGCGAAAGCTCAAATCAACCTATTGACTTGTCTTTCGGCTTCTGCATTCTAGATAGCATTCAGTATGTGTTTCCCGTTCGAATTCGATCCCTTGGTTCAAATTTGCAGTTCCTGGCTAAATTGAGTTCTTTTGCCAATTCTGACATACGCTTGGCTGTAACTTCTCAGGGAAAGCTCAGATCAACCTATTGACTTGTCTTTCGGCTTCTGCATTCCAGATAGCATTCAGTATGTGTTCCCCGTTCGAATTTGAGCCCATGATTCAAATTTGCAGTTCCTGGCTAAATTGAGTTCTTTTGCTAATTCTGACATACGCTTGGCTGTAACTTCTCAGGGAAAACTCAGATCAACCAATAGACTTGTTTTTTCCCTTCTGCATCCCAGATAGCATCCAATATGTGTTTCCCGTTCGAATTCGAGCCCTTAGTTCAAATTTGCAGTTCCTGGCTAAATTGAGTTATTTTGCCAATTCTGATATACGCTTGGCTGTAACTTCTCAGGGAAAGCTCAGATCAACCTATTGACTTGTCTTTCGGCTTCTGCATTCCAGATAGCATTCAGTATGTGTTTCTTGTTCGAATTTGAGCTCTGGATCCAAATTTGCAGTTCCTGGCTAAATTGAATTCTTTCCTCAATTCTGATATACGCTTGGCTGTAACTTCTCAGGGAAAGCTCAGATCGACCAATCGACTTGTTTTTTGGTTTCTGCATCCCAGATAGCATCCAATATGTGTTCCCCGTTCGAATTTGAGCCCATGATTCAAATTTGCAGTTCCTGGCTAAATTGAGTTCTTTTGCTAATTCTGACATACGCTTGGCTGTAACTTCTCAGGGAAAACTCAGATCAACAAATCGAATTGTTTTTTCGCTTCTGCATCCCAGATAACATTCAGTATGTGTTTCTCATTTGAATTTGAGCTCTGGATCCAAATTTGCAGTTCCTGGCTAAATTGAGTTCTTTCCTCAATTCTGATATACGCTTGGCTGTAACTTCTCAGGGAAAGCTCAGATCGACCAATCGACTTGTTTTTCGGCTTCTGCATCACAGATAGCATTCAGTATGTGTTTCTCGTTCGAATTTGAGCTCTGGATCCAAATTTGCAGTTCCTGGCTAAATTGAGTTCTTTCCTCAATTCTGATATACGCTTGGCTGTAACTTCTCAGGGAAAGCTCAGATCGACCAATCGACTTGTTTTTCGGCTTGTGCATCACAGATAGCATTCAGTATGTGTTTCTCGTTCGAATTTGAGCTCTGGATCCAAATTTGCAGTTCCTGGCTAAATTGAGTTCTTTCCTCAATTCTGATATATGCTTGGCTGTAACCTCTCAGGGAAAGCTCAGATCAACCAATCGACTTGCTTTTCGGCTTCTGCATCCCAGATAGCATCCAATATGTGTTTCCCGTTCGAATTTGAGCCCTTGGTTCAAATTTGCAGTTCCTGGCTAAATTGAGTTCTTTTGCCAATTCTGATATACGCTTGGCTGTAACTTCTCAGCGAAAGCTCAAATCAACCTATTGACTTGTCTTTCGGCTTCTGCATTCTAGATAGCATTCAGTATGTGTTTCCCGTTCGAATTCGATCCCTTGGTTCAAATTTGCAGTTCCTGGCTAAATTGAGTTCTTTTGCCAATTCTGACATACGCTTGGCTGTAACTTCTCAGGGAAAGCTCAGATCAGCCTATTGACTTGTCTTTCGGCTTCTGCATTCTAGATAGCATTCAGTATGTGTTTCCCGTTCGAATTCGAGCCCTTGGTTCAAATTTGCAGTTCCTGGCTAAATTGAGTTCTTTTGCCAATTCTGATATACGCTTGGCTGTAACTTCTCAGCGAAAGCTCAAATCAACCTATTGACTTGTCTTTCGGCTTCTGCATTCTAGATAGCATTCAGTATGTGTTTCCCGTTCGAATTCGATCCCTTGGTTCAAATTTGCAGTTCCTGGCTAAATTGAGTTCTTTTGCCAATTCTGACATACGCTTGGCTGTAACTTCTCAGGGAAAGCTCAGATCAACCTATTGACTTGTCTTTCGGCTTCTGCATTCCAGATAGCATTCAGTATGTGTTCCCCGTTCGAATTTGAGCCCATGATTCAAATTTGCAGTTCCTGGCTAAATTGAGTTCTTTTGCTAATTCTGACATACGCTTGGCTGTAACTTCTCAGGGAAAACTCAGATCAACCAATAGACTTGTTTTTTCCCTTCTGCATCCCAGATAGCATCCAATATGTGTTTCCCGTTCGAATTCGAGCCCTTAGTTCAAATTTGCAGTTCCTGGCTAAATTGAGTTATTTTGCCAATTCTGATATACGCTTGGCTGTAACTTCTCAGGGAAAGCTCAGATCAACCTATTGACTTGTCTTTCGGCTTCTGCATTCCAGATAGCATTCAGTATGTGTTTCTTGTTCGAATTTGAGCTCTGGATCCAAATTTGCAGTTCCTGGCTAAATTGAATTCTTTCCTCAATTCTGATATACGCTTGGCTGTAACTTCTCAGGGAAAGCTCAGATCGACCAATCGACTTGTTTTTTGGTTTCTGCATCCCAGATAGCATCCAATATGTGTTCCCCGTTCGAATTTGAGCCCATGATTCAAATTTGCAGTTCCTGGCTAAATTGAGTTCTTTTGCTAATTCTGACATACGCTTGGCTGTAACTTCTCAGGGAAAACTCAGATCAACAAATCGAATTGTTTTTTCGCTTCTGCATCCCAGATAACATTCAGTATGTGTTTCTCATTTGAATTTGAGCTCTGGATCCAAATTTGCAGTTCCTGGCTAAATTGAGTTCTTTCCTCAATTCTGATATACGCTTGGCTGTAACTTCTCAGGGAAAGCTCAGATCGACCAATCGACTTGTTTTTCGGCTTCTGCATCACAGATAGCATTCAGTATGTGTTTCTCGTTCGAATTTGAGCTCTGGATCCAAATTTGCAGTTCCTGGCTAAATTGAGTTCTTTCCTCAATTCTGATATACGCTTGGCTGTAACTTCTCAGGGAAAGCTCAGATCGACCAATCGACTTGTTTTTCGGCTTGTGCATCACAGATAGCATTCAGTATGTGTTTCTCGTTCGAATTTGAGCTCTGGATCCAAATTTGCAGTTCCTGGCTAAATTGAGTTCTTTCCTCAATTCTGATATATGCTTGGCTGTAACCTCTCAGGGAAAGCTCAGATCAACCAATCGACTTGCTTTTCGGCTTCTGCATCCCAGATAGCATCCAATATGTGTTTCCCGTTCGAATTTGAGCCCTTGGTTCAAATTTGCAGTTCCTGGCTAAATTGAGTTCTTTTGCCAATTCTGACATACGCTTGGCTGTAACTTCTCAGGGAAAGCTCAGATCAACCAATTGACTTGTTTTTCGGCTTCTGCATCCCAGATAGCATTCAGTATGTGTTTCTCGTTCGAATTTGAGCTCTGGATCCAAATTTGCAGTTCCTGGCTAAATTGAGTTCTTTCTTCAATTCTGATATATCCTTGGCTGTAACTTCTCAGGGAAAGCTCAGATCAACCAATCGACTTGTTTTTTCACTTCTGCATCCCAGATAGCATCCAATATGTGTTTCCCGTTCGAATTCGAGCCCTCGGTTCAAATGTACAGTTCCTGGCTAAATTGAGTTCTTTTGCCAATTCTGACATACGCTTGGCTGTAACTTCTCAGGGAAAGCTCAGATCAACCAATCGACTTGTTTTTCGGCTTATGCATCCCAGGTAGCATTCAGTATGTGTTTCTCGTTTGAATTTGAGCTCTGGATCCAAATTTGCAGTTCCTGGCTAAATTGAGTTCTTTCCTCAATTCTTACATACTCTTGGCTGTAACTTCTCAGGGAAAGCTCAGATCGACCAATTGACTTGTTTTTTGGTTTCTGCATTCCAGATAGCATCCAATATGTGTTTCCCGTTCGAATTCGAGCCCTTGGTTCAAATTTGCAGTTCCTGGTTAAATTGAGTTATTTTGCCAATTCTGACATACGCTTGGCTGTAACATCTTAGGGAAAGCTCAGATCAACCAATTGACTTCTTTTTCGGCTTCTGCATCCCAGATAGCATTCAGTATGTGTTTCTCGTTCGAATTTGAACTCTGAATCCAAATTTGCAGTTCCTGGCTAAATTGAGTTCTTTCCTAAATTCTGATATATGCTTGGCTGTAACATCTCAGGGAAAGCTCAGATCGACCAATTGACTTGTTTTTCGGCTTCTGTATCCCAGATAGCATTCAGTATGTGTTTCTCGTTCGAATCTGAGCTCTGAATCCAAATTTGCAGTTCCTGGCTAAATTGAGTACTTTCCTCAATTCTGATATATGCTTGGCTGTAACTTCTCAGGGAAAGCTCAGATCAACCAATAGACTTGTTTTTTCCCTTCTGCATCCCAGATAGCATCCAATATGTGTTTCCCGTTCGAATTCGAGCCCTTAGTTCAAATTTGCAGTTCCTGGCTAAATTGAGTTATTTTGCCAATTCTGATATACGCTTGGCTGTAACTTCTCAGGGAAAGCTCAGATCAACCTATTGACTTGTCTTTCGGCTTCTGCATTCCAGATAGCATTCAGTATGTGTTTCTTGTTCGAATTTGAGCTCTGGATCCAAATTTGCAGTTCCTGGCTAAATTGAATTCTTTCCTCAATTCTGATATACGCTTGGCTGTAACTTCTCAGGGAAAGCTCAGATCGACCAATCGACTTGTTTTTTGGTTTCTGCATCCCAGATAGCATCCAATATGTGTTCCCCGTTCGAATTTGAGCCCATGATTCAAATTTGCAGTTCCTGGCTAAATTGAGTTCTTTTGCTAATTCTGACATACGCTTGGTTGTAACTTCTCAGGGAAAACTCAGATCAACAAATCGAATTGTTTTTTCGCTTCTGCATCCCAGATAGCATTCAGTATGTGTTTCTCGTTCGAATTTGAACTCTGAATCCAAATTTGCAGTTCCTGGCTAAATTGAGTTCTTTCCTAAATTCTGATATATGCTTGGCTGTAACATCTCAGGGAAAGCTCAGATCGACCAATTGACTTGTTTTTCGGCTTCTGTATCCCAGATAGCATTCAGTATGTGTTTCTCGTTCGAATCTGAGCTCTGAATCCAAATTTGCAGTTCCTGGCTAAATTGAGTACTTTCCTCAATTCTGATATATGCTTGGCTGTAACTTCTCAGGGAAAGCTCAGATCAACCAATAGACTTGTTTTTTCCCTTCTGCATCCCAGATAGCATCCAATATGTGTTTCCCGTTCGAATTCGAGCCCTTAGTTCAAATTTGCAGTTCCTGGCTAAATTGAGTTATTTTGCCAATTCTGATATACGCTTGGCTGTAACTTCTCAGGGAAAGCTCAGATCAACCTATTGACTTGTCTTTCGGCTTCTGCATTCCAGATAGCATTCAGTATGTGTTTCTTGTTCGAATTTGAGCTCTGGATCCAAATTTGCAGTTCCTGGCTAAATTGAATTCTTTCCTCAATTCTGATATACGCTTGGCTGTAACTTCTCAGGGAAAGCTCAGATCGACCAATCGACTTGTTTTTTGGTTTCTGCATCCCAGATAGCATCCAATATGTGTTCCCCGTTCGAATTTGAGCCCATGATTCAAATTTGCAGTTCCTGGCTAAATTGAGTTCTTTTGCTAATTCTGACATACGCTTGGTTGTAACTTCTCAGGGAAAACTCAGATCAACAAATCGAATTGTTTTTTCGCTTCTGCATCCCAGATAACATTCAGTATGTGTTTCTCATTTGAATTTGAGCTCTGGATCCAAATTTGCAGTTCCTGGCTAAATTGAGTTCTTTCCTCAATTCTGATATACGCTTGGCTGTAACTTCTCAGGGAAAGCTCAGATCGACCAATCGACTTGTTTTTCGGCTTCTGCATCACAGATAGCATTCAGTATGTGTTTCTCGTTCGAATTTGAGCTCTGGATCCAAATTTGCAGTTCCTGGCTAAATTGAGTTCTTTCCTCAATTCTGATATACGCTTGGCTGTAACTTCTCAGGGAAAGCTCAGATCGACCAATCGACTTGTTTTTCGGCTTGTGCATCACAGATAGCATTCAGTATGTGTTTCTCGTTCGAATTTGAGCTCTGGATCCAAATTTGCAGTTCCTGGCTAAATTGAGTTCTTTCCTCAATTCTGATATATGCTTGGCTGTAACCTCTCAGGGAAAGCTCAGATCAACCAATCGACTTGCTTTTCGGCTTCTGCATCCCAGATAGCATCCAATATGTGTTTCCCGTTCGAATTTGAGCCCTTGGTTCAAATTTGCAGTTCCTGGCTAAATTGAGTTCTTTTGCCAATTCTGACATACGCTTGGCTGTAACTTCTCAGGGAAAGCTCAGATCAACCAATTGACTTGTTTTTCGGCTTCTGCATCCCAGATAGCATTCAGTATGTGTTTCTCGTTCGAATTTGAGCTAGAAATCTAAATTTGCAGTTCCTGGCTAAATTGAGTTCTTTCCTCAATTCTGATATATGCTTGGCTGTAACTTCTCAGGGAAAGCTCAGATCACCAATCGACTTGTTTTTTCGCTTCTGCATCCCAGATAGCATTCAGTATGTGTTTCTCGTTCGAATTTGAGCTCTGGATCCAAATTTGCAGTTCCTGGCTAAATTGAGTTCTTTCCTCAATTCTGATATATCCTTGGCTGTAACTTCTCAGGGAAAGCTCAGATCAACCAATCGACTTGTTTTTTCACTTCTGCATCCCAGATAGCATCCAATATGTGTTTCCCGTTCGAATTCGAGCCCTCGGTTCAAATGTACAGTTCCTGGCTAAATTGAGTTCTTTTGCCAATTCTGACATACGCTTGGCTGTAACTTCTCAGGGAAAGCTCAGATCAACCAATCGACTTGTTTTTCGGCTTATGCATCCCAGGTAGCATTCAGTATGTGTTTCTCGTTCGAATTTGAGCTCTGGATCCAAATTTGCAGTTCCTGGCTAAATTGAGTTCTTTCCTCAATTCTTACATACTCTTGGCTGTAACTTCTCAGGGAAAGCTCAGATCGACCAATTGACTTGTTTTTTGGTTTCTGCATTCCAGATAGCATCCAATATGTGTTTCCCGTTCGAATTCGAGCCCTTGGTTCAAATTTGCAGTTCCTGGTTAAATTGAGTTATTTTGCCAATTCTGACATACGCTTGGCTGTAACATCTTAGGGAAAGCTCAGATCAACCAATTGACTTCTTTTTCGGCTTCTGCATCCCAGATAGCATTCAGTATGTGTTTCTCGTTCGAATTTGAACTCTGAATCCAAATTTGCAGTTCCTGGCTAAATTGAGTTCTTTCCTAAATTCTGATATATGCTTGGCTGTAACATCTCAGGGAAAGCTCAGATCGACCAATTGACTTGTTTTTCGGCTTCTGTATCCCAGATAGCATTCAGTATGTGTTTCTCGTTCGAATTTGAGCTCTGAATCCAAATTTGCAGTTCCTGGCTAAATTGAGTACTTTCCTCAATTCTGATATATGCTTGGCTGTAACTTCTCAGGGAAAGATCAGATCAACCAATTGACTTCTATTTCGGCTTCTGCATCCCAGATAGCATTCAGTATGTGTTTCTCGTTCGAATTTGAGCTCTGGATCCAAAATTGCAGTTCCTGGCTATATTGAGTTCTTTCCTCAATTCTGATATATGCTTGGTTGTAACTTCTCAGGGAAAGCTCAGATCAACCAATCGACTTGTTTTTTGGTTTCTGCATTCCAGATAACATCCAATATGTGTTTCCCGTTCGAATTTGAGCCCTTGGTTCAAATTTGCAGTTCCTGGCTAAATTGAGTAGTTTTGCCAATTCTGACATACGCTTGGCTGTAACTTCTCAGGGAAAGCTCAGATCAACCAATTGACTTCTTTTTCGGCTTCTGCATCCCAGATAGCATTCAGTATGTGTTTCTCGTTCGAATCTGAGCTCTGGATCCAAATTTGCAGTTCCTGGCTATATTGAGTTCTTTCCTCAATTCTGACATATGCTTGGCTGTAACTTCTCAGGGAAAGCTCAGATCAACCAATCGACTTGTTTTTTCGCTTCTGCATCCCAGATAGCATCCAATATGTGTTTCCCGTTCAAATTCGAGCCCTTGGTTCAAATTTACAGTTCCTGGCTAAATTGAGTTCTTTTGCCAATTCTGATATACGCTTGGCTGTAACTTCTCAGGGAAAGATCAGATCAACCAATTGACTTCTATTTCGGCTTCTGCATCCCAGATAGCATTCAGTATGTGTTTCTCGTTCGAATTTGAGCTCTGGATCCAAAATTGCAGTTCCTGGCTATATTGAGTTCTTTCCTCAATTCTGATATATGCTTGGTTGTAACTTCTCAGGGAAAGCTCAGATCAACCAATCGACTTGTTTTTTGGTTTCTGCATTCCAGATAACATCCACTATGTGTTTCCCGTTCGAATTTGAGCCCTTGGTTCAAATTTGCAGTTCCTGGCTAAATTGAGTAGTTTTGCCAATTCTGACATACGCTTGGCTGTAACTTCTCAGGGAAAGCTCAGATCAACCAATTGACTTCTTTTTCGGCTTCTGCATCCCAGATAGCATTCAGTATGTGTTTCTCGTTCGAATCTGAGCTCTGGATCCAAATTTGCAGTTCCTGGCTATATTGAGTTCTTTCCTCAATTCTGACATATGCTTGGCTGTAACTTCTCAGGGAAAGCTCAGATCAACCAATCGACTTGTTTTTTCGCTTCTGCATCCCAGATAGCATCCAATATGTGTTTCCCGTTCGAATTCGAGCCCTTGGTTCAAATTTGCAGTTCCTGGCTAAATTGAGTTCTTTTGCCAATTCTGATATACGCTTGGCTGTAACTTCTCAGGGAAAGCTCAGATCAACCTATTGACTTGTCTTTTGGCTTCTGCATTCTAGATAGCATTCAGTATGTGTTTCCCGTTCGAATTCGAGCCCTTGGTTCAAATTTGCAGTTCCTGGCTAAATTGAGTTCTTTTGCCAATTCTGACATACGCTTGGCTGTAACTTCTCAGGGAAAGCTCAGATCAACCAATCGACTTGTTTTTTCGCTTCTGCGTCCCAGATAACATTCAGTATGTGTTTCTCATTTGAATTTGAGCTCTGGATCCAAATTTGCAGTTCCTGGCTAAATTGAGTTCTTTCCTCAATTCTGATATACGCTTGGCTGTAACTTCTCAGGGAAAGCTCAGATCGACCAATCGACTTGTTTTTCGGCTTCTGCATCACAGATAGCATTCAGTATGTGTTTCCCGTTCGAATTTGAGCCCTTGGTTCAAATTTGCAGTTCCTGGCTAAATTGAGTTCTTTTGCCAATTCTGACATACGCTTGGCTGTACCTTCTCAGGGAAAGCTCAGATCAACAAATCGAATTGTTTTTTCGCTTCTGCATCCCAGATAGCATTCAGTATGTGTTTCTCATTTGAATTTGAGCTCTGGATCCAAATTTGCAGTTCCTGGCTAAATTGAGTTCTTTCCTCAATTCTGATATACGCTTGGCTGTAACTTCTCAGGGAAAGCTCAGATCGACCAATCGACTTGTTTTTCGGCTTCTGCATCACAGATAGCATTCAGTATGTGTTTCTCGTTCGAATTTGAGCTCTGGATCCAAATTTGCAGTTCCTGGCTAAATTGAGTTCTTTCCTCAATTCTGATATATGCTTGGCTGTAACCTCTCAGGGAAAGCTCAGATCAACCAATCGACTTGTTTTTTCGCTTCTGCTTCCCAGATAGCATCCAATATGTGTTTCCCGTTCGAATTCGAGCCCTTGGTTCAAATTTGCAGTTCCTGGCTAAATTGAGTTCTTTTGCCAATTCTGACATACGCTTGGCTGTAACTTCTCAGGGAAAGCTCAGATCAACCAATCGACTTGTTTTTTGTTTTCTGCATTCCAGATAGCATCCAACATGTGTTTCCCGTTCGAATTCGAGCCCTTGGTTCAAATTTGCAGTTCCTGGCTAAATTGAGTTCTTTTGCCAATTCTGATATACGCTTGGCTGTAACTTCTCAGCGAAAGCTCAGATCAACCTATTGACTTGTCTTTCGGCTTCTGCATTCTAGATAGCATTCAGTATGTGTTTCCCGTTCGAATTCGATCCCTTGGTTCAAATTTGCAGTTCCTGGCTAAATTGAGTTCTTTTGCCAATTCTGACATACGCTTGGCTGTAACTTCTCAGGGAAAGCTCAGATCAACCAATTGACTTCTTTTTCGGCTTCTGCATCCCAGATAGCATTCAGTATGTGTTTCTCGTTCGAATCTGAGCTCTGGATCCAAATTTGCAGTTCCTGGCTATATTGAGTTCTTTCCTCAATTCTGACATATGCTTGGCTGTAACTTCTCAGGGAAAGCTCAGATCAACCAATCGACTTGTTTTTTCGCTTCTGCATCCCAGATAGCATCCAATATGTGTTTCCCGTTCGAATTCGAGCCCTTGGTTCAAATTTGCAGTTCCTGGCTAAATTGAGTTCTTTTGCCAATTCTGATATACGCTTGGCTGTAACTTCTCAGGGAAAGCTCAGATCAGCCTATTGACTTGTCTTTCGGCTTCTGCATTCTAGATAGCATTCAGTATGTGTTTCCCGTTCGAATTCGAGCCCTTGGTTCAAATTTGCAGTTCCTGGCTAAATTGAGTTGTTTTGCCAATTCTGACATACGCCTGGCTGTAACTTCTCAGGGAAAGCTCAGATCAACCAATTGACTTCTTTTTCGGCTTCTGCATCCCAGATATCATTCATATGTGTTTCTCGTTCAAATCTGAGCCCTGGATCCAAATTTGCAGTTCCTGGCTATATTGAGTTCTTTCCTCAATTCTGACATATGCTTGGCTGTAACTTCTCAGGGAAAGCTCAGATCAACCAATCGACTTGTTTTTTGGTTTCTGCATTCCAGATAGCATCCAACATGTGTTTCCCGTTCGAATTCGAGCCCTTGGTTCAAATTTGCAGTTCCTGGCTAAATTGAGTTCTTTTGCCAATTCTGATATACGCTTGGCTGTAACTTCTCAGCGAAAGCTCAAATCAACCTATTGACTTGTCTTTCGGCTTCTGCATTCTAGATAGCATTCAGTATGTGTTTCCCGTTCGAATTCGATCCCTTGGTTCAAATTTGCAGTTCCTGGCTAAATTGAGTTCTTTTGCCAATTCTGACATACGCTTGGCTGTAACTTCTCAGGGAAAGCTCAGATCAGCCTATTGACTTGTCTTTCGGCTTCTGCATTCTAGATAGCATTCAGTATGTGTTTCCCGTTCGAATTCGAGCCCTTGGTTCAAATTTGCAGTTCCTGGCTAAATTGAGTTCTTTTGCCAATTCTGATATACGCTTGGCTGTAACTTCTCAGCGAAAGCTCAAATCAACCTATTGACTTGTCTTTCGGCTTCTGCATTCTAGATAGCATTCAGTATGTGTTTCCCGTTCGAATTCGATCCCTTGGTTCAAATTTGCAGTTCCTGGCTAAATTGAGTTATTTTGCCAATTCTGACATACGCTTGGCTGTAACTTCTCAGGGAAAGCTCAGATCAACCAATAGACTTGTTTTTTCCCTTCTGCATCCCAGATAGCATCCAATATGTGTTTCCCGTTCGAATTCGAGCCCTTAGTTCAAATTTGCAGTTCCTGGCTAAATTGAGTTATTTTGCCAATTCTGATATACGCTTGGCTGTAACTTCTCAGGGAAAGCTCAGATCAACCTATTGACTTGTCTTTCGGCTTCTGCATTCCAGATAGCATTCAGTATGTGTTTCTTGTTCGAATTTGAGCTCTGGATCCAAATTTGCAGTTCCTGGCTAAATTGAGTTCTTTCCTCAATTCTGATATACGCTTGGCTGTAACTTCTCAGGGAAAGCTCAGATCAACCAATTGACTTCTTTTTCGGCTTCTGCATCCCAGATATCATTCAGTATGTGTTTCTCGTTCAAATCTGAGCCCTGGATCCAAATTTGCAGTTCCTGGCTATATTGAGTTCTTTCCTCAATTCTGACATATGCTTGGCTGTAACTTCTCAGGGAAAGCTCAGATCAACCAATAGACTTGTTTTTTCCCTTCTGCATCCCAGATAGCATCCAATATGTGTTTCCCGTTCGAATTTGAACCCATGATTCAAATTTGCAGTTCCTGGCTAAATTGAGTTCTTTTGCTAATTCTGACATACGCTTGGCTGTAACTTCTCAGGGAAAACTCAGATCAACAAATCGAATTGTTTTTTCGCTTCTGCATCCCAGATAACATTCAGTATGTGTTTCTCATTTGAATTTGAGCTCTGGATCCAAATTTGCAGTTCCTGGCTAAATTGAGTTCTTTCCTCAATTCTGATATACGCTTGGCTGTAACTTCTCAGGGAAAGCTCAGATCGACCAATCGACTTGTTTTTCGGCTTCTGCATCACAGATAGCATTCAGTATGTGTTTCTCGTTCGAATTCGAGCTCTGGATCCAAATTTGCAGTTCCTGGCTAAATTGAGTTCTTTCCTCAATTCTGATATACGCTTGGCTGTAACTTCTCAGGGAAAGCTCAGATCGACCAATCGACTTGTTTTTCGGCTTGTGCATCACAGATAGCATTCAGTATGTGTTTCTCGTTCGAATTTGAGCTCTGGATCCAAATTTGCAGTTCCTGGCTAAATTGAGTTCTTTCCTCAATTCTGATATATGCTTGGCTGTAACCTCTCAGGGAAAGCTCAGATCAACCAATCGACTTGCTTTTCGGCTTCTGCATCCCAGATAGCATCCAATATGTGTTTCCCGTTCGAATTTGAGCCCTTGGTTCAAATTTGCAGTTCCTGGCTAAATTGAGTTCTTTTGCCAATTCTGACATACGCTTGGCTGTAACTTCTCAGGGAAAGCTCAGATCAACCAATTGACTTGTTTTTCGGCTTCTGCAACCCAGATAGCATTCAGTATGTGTTTCTCGTTCGAATTTGAGCTAGAAATCTAAATTTGCAGTTCCTGGCTAAATTGAGTTCTTTCCTCAATTCTGATATATCCTTGGCTGTAACTTCTCAGGGAAAGCTCAGATCAACCAATCGACTTGTTTTTTCACTTCTGCATCCCAGATAGCATCCAATATGTGTTTCCCGTTCGAATTCGAGCCCTCGGTTCAAATGTACAGTTCCTGGCTAAATTGAGTTCTTTTGCCAATTCTGACATACGCTTGGCTGTAACTTCTCAGGGAAAGCTCAGATCAACCAATCGACTTGTTTTTCGGCTTATGCATCCCAGGTAGCATTCAGTATGTGTTTCTCGTTCGAATTTGAGCTCTGGATCCAAATTTGCAGTTCCTGGCTAAATTGAGTTCTTTCCTCAATTCTTACATACTCTTGGCTGTAACTTCTCAGGGAAAGCTCAGATCGACCAATTGACTTGTTTTTTGGTTTCTGCATTCCAGATAGCATCCAATATGTGTTTCCCGTTCGAATTCGAGCCCTTGGTTCAAATTTGCAGTTCCTGGTTAAATTGAGTTATTTTGCCAATTCTGACATACGCTTGGCTGTAACATCTTAGGGAAAGCTCAGATCAACCAATTGACTTCTTTTTTGGCTTCTGCATCCCAGATAGCATTCAGTATGTGTTTCTCGTTCGAATTTGAACTCTGAATCCAAATTTGCAGTTCCTGGCTAAATTGAGTTCTTTCCTAAATTCTGATATATGCTTGGCTGTAACATCTCAGGGAAAGCTCAGATCGACCAATTGACTTGTTTTTCGGCTTCTGTATCCCAGATAGCATTCAGTATGTGTTTCTCGTTCGAATTTGAGCTCTGAATCCAAATTTGCAGTTCCTGGCTAAATTGAGTACTTTCCTCAATTCTGATATATGCTTGGCTGTAACTTCTCAGGGAAAGATCAGATCAACCAATTGACTTCTATTTCGGCTTCTGCATCCCAGATAGCATTCAGTATGTGTTTCTCGTTCGAATTTGAGCTCTGGATCCAAAATTGCAGTTCCTGGCTATATTGAGTTCTTTCCTCAATTCTGATATATGCTTGGTTGTAACTTCTCAGGGAAAGCTCAGATCAACCAATCGACTTGTTTTTTGGTTTCTGCATTCCAGATAACATCCAATATGTGTTTCCCGTTCGAATTTGAGCCCTTGGTTCAAATTTGCAGTTCCTGGCTAAATTGAGTAGTTTTGCCAATTCTGACATACGCTTGGCTGTGACTTCTCAGGGAAAGCTCAGATCAACCAATTGACTTCTTTTTCGGCTTCTGCATCCCAGATAGCATTCAGTATGTGTTTCTCGTTCGAATCTGAGCTCTGGATCCAAATTTGCAGTTCCTGGCTATATTGAGTTCTTTCCTCAATTCTGACATATGCATGGCTGTAACTTCTCAGGGAAAGCTCAGATCAATCAATCGACTTGTTTTTTCGCTTCTGCATCCCAGATAGCATCCAATATGTGTTTCCCGTTCAAATTCGAGCCCTTGGTTCAAATTTGCAGTTCCTGGCTAAATTGAGTTCTTTTGCCAATTCTGATATACGCTTGGCTGTAACTTCTCAGGGAAAGATCAGATCAACCAATTGACTTCTATTTCGGCTTCTGCATCCCAGATAGCATTCAGTATGTGTTTCTCGTTCGAATTTGAGCTCTGGATCCAAAATTGCAGTTCCTGGCTATATTGAGTTCTTTCCTCAATTCTGATATATGCTTGGTTGTAACTTCTCAGGGAAAGCTCAGATCAACCAATCGACTTGTTTTTTGGTTTCTGCATTCCAGATAACATCCACTATGTGTTTCCCGTTCGAATTTGAGCCCTTGGTTCAAATTTGCAGTTCCTGGCTAAATTGAGTAGTTTTGCCAATTCTGACATACGCTTGGCTGTAACTTCTCAGGGAAAGCTCAGATCAACCAATTGACTTCTTTTTCGGCTTCTGCATCCCAGATAGCATTCAGTATGTGTTTCTCGTTCGAATTTGAACTCTGAATCCAAATTTGCAGTTCCTGGCTAAATTGAGTTCTTTCCTAAATTCTGATATATGCTTGGCTGTAACATCTCAGGGAAAGCTCAGATCGACCAATTGACTTGTTTTTCGGCTTCTGTATCCCAGATAGCATTCAGTATGTGTTTCTCGTTCGAATTTGAGCTCTGAATCCAAATTTGCAGTTCCTGGCTAAATTGAGTACTTTCCTCAATTCTGATATATGCTTGGCTGTAACTTCTCAGGGAAAGCTCAGATCAACCAATAGACTTGTTTTTTCCCTTCTGCATCCCAGATAGCATCCAATATGTGTTTCCCGTTCGAATTCGAGCCCTTAGTTCAAATTTGCAGTTCCTGGCTAAATTGAGTTATTTTGCCAATTCTGATATACGCTTGGCTGTAACTTCTCAGGGAAAGCTCAGATCAACCTATTGACTTGTCTTTCGGCTTCTGCATTCCAGATAGCATTCAGTATGTGTTTCTTGTTCGAATTTGAGCTCTGGATCCAAATTTGCAGTTCCTGGCTAAATTGAGTTCTTTCCTCAATTCTGATATACGCTTGGCTGTAACTTCTCAGGGAAAGCTCAGATCGACCAATCGACTTGTTTTTTGGTTTCTGCATCCCAGATAGCATCCAATATGTGTTCCCCGTTCGAATTTGAGCCCATGATTCAAATTTGCAGTTCCTGGCTAAATTGAGTTCTTTTGCTAATTCTGACATACGCTTGGCTGTAACTTCTCAGGGAAAACTCAGATCAACCTATTGACTTGTCTTTCGGCTTCTGCATTCCAGATAGCATTCAGTATGTGTTTCTTGTTCGAATTTGAGCTCTGGATCCAAATTTGCAGTTCCTGGCTAAATTGAGTTCTTTCCTCAATTCTGATATACGCTTGGCTGTAACTTCTCAGGGAAAGCTCAGATCAACCAATTGACTTCTTTTTCGGCTTCTGCATCCCAGATATCATTCAGTATGTGTTTCTCGTTCAAATCTGAGCCCTGGATCCAAATTTGCAGTTCCTGGCTATATTGAGTTCTTTCCTCAATTCTGACATATGCTTGGCTGTAACTTCTCAGGGAAAGCTCAGATCAACCAATAGACTTGTTTTTTCCCTTCTGCATCCCAGATAGCATCCAATATGTGTTTCCCGTTCGAATTCGAGCCCTTAGTTCAAATTTGCAGTTCCTGGCTAAATTGAGTTCTTTTGCCAATTCTGATATACGCTTGGCTGTAACTTCTCAGGGAAAGCTCAGATCAACCTATTGACTTGTCTTTCGGCTTCTGCATTCCAGATAGCATTCAGTATGTGTTTCTTGTTCGAATTTGAGCTCTGGATCCAAATTTGCAGTTCCTGGCTAAATTGAATTCTTTCCTCAATTCTGATATACGCTTGGCTGTAACTTCTCAGGGAAAGCTCAGATCGACCAATCGACTTGTTTTTTGGTTTCTGCATCCCAGATAGCATCCAATATGTGTTCCCCGTTCGAATTTGAGCCCATGATTCAAATTTGCAGTTCCTGGCTAAATTGAGTTCTTTTGCTAATTCTGACATACGCTTGGCTGTAACTTCTCAGGGAAAACTCAGATCAACAAATCGAATTGTTTTTTCGCTTCTGCATCCCAGATAACATTCAGTATGTGTTTCTCATTTGAATTTGAGCTCTGGATCCAAATTTGCAGTTCCTGGCTAAATTGAGTTCTTTCCTCAATTCTGATATACGCTTGGCTGTAACTTCTCAGGGAAAGCTCAGATCGACCAATCGACTTGTTTTTCGGCTTCTGCATCACAGATAGCATTCAGTATGTGTTTCTCGTTCGAATTCGAGCTCTGGATCCAAATTTGCAGTTCCTGGCTAAATTGAGTTCTTTCCTCAATTCTGATATACGCTTGGCTGTAACTTCTCAGGGAAAGCTCAGATCGACCAATCGACTTGTTTTTCGGCTTGTGCATCACAGATAGCATTCAGTATGTGTTTCTCGTTCGAATTTGAGCTCTGGATCCAAATTTGCAGTTCCTGGCTAAATTGAGTTCTTTCCTCAATTCTGATATATGCTTGGCTGTAACCTCTCAGGGAAAGCTCAGATCAACCAATCGACTTGCTTTTCGGCTTCTGCATCCCAGATAGCATCCAATATGTGTTTCCCGTTCGAATTTGAGCCCTTGGTTCAAATTTGCAGTTCCTGGCTAAATTGAGTTCTTTTGCCAATTCTGACATACGCTTGGCTGTAACTTCTCAGGGAAAGCTCAGATCAACCAATTGACTTGTTTTTCGGCTTCTGCAATCCAGATAGCATTCAGTATGTGTTTCTCGTTCGAATTTGAGCTAGAAATCTAAATTTGCAGTTCCTGGCTAAATTGAGTTCTTTCCTCAATTCTGATATATGCTTGGCTGTAACTTCTCAGGGAAAGCTCAGATCACCAATCGACTTGTTTTTTCGCTTCTGCATCCCAGATAGCATTCAGTATGTGTTTCTCGTTCGAATTTGAGCTCTGGATCCAAATTTGCAGTTCCTGGCTAAATTGAGTTCTTTCCTCAATTCTGATATATCCTTGGCTGTAACTTCTCAGGGAAAGCTCAGATCAACCAATCGACTTGTTTTTTCACTTCTGCATCCCAGATAGCATCCAATATGTGTTTCCCGTTCGAATTCGAGCCCTCGGTTCAAATGTACAGTTCCTGGCTAAATTGAGTTCTTTTGCCAATTCTGACATACGCTTGGCTGTAACTTCTCAGGGAAAGCTCAGATCAACCAATCGACTTGTTTTTCGGCTTATGCATCCCAGGTAGCATTCAGTATGTGTTTCTCGTTCGAATTTGAGCTCTGGATCCAAATTTGCAGTTCCTGGCTAAATTGAGTTCTTTCCTCAATTCTTACATACTCTTGGCTGTAACTTCTCAGGGAAAGCTCAGATCGACCAATTGACTTGTTTTTTGGTTTCTGCATTCCAGATAGCATCCAATATGTGTTTCCCGTTCGAATTCGAGCCCTTGGTTCAAATTTGCAGTTCCTGGTTAAATTGAGTTATTTTGCCAATTCTGACATACGCTTGGCTGTAACATCTTAGGGAAAGCTCAGATCAACCAATTGACTTCTTTTTCGGCTTCTGCATCCCAGATAGCATTCAGTATGTGTTTCTCGTTCGAATTTGAACTCTGAATCCAAATTTGCAGTTCCTGGCTAAATTGAGTTCTTTCCTAAATTCTGATATATGCTTGGCTGTAACATCTCAGGGAAAGCTCAGATCGACCAATTGACTTGTTTTTCGGCTTCTGTATCCCAGATAGCATTCAGTATGTGTTTCTCGTTCGAATTTGAGCTCTGAATCCAAATTTGCAGTTCCTGGCTAAATTGAGTACTTTCCTCAATTCTGATATATGCTTGGCTGTAACTTCTCAGGGAAAGATCAGATCAACCAATTGACTTCTATTTCGGCTTCTGCATCCCAGATAGCATTCAGTATGTGTTTCTCGTTCGAATTTGAGCTCTGGATCCAAAATTGCAGTTCCTGGCTATATTGAGTTCTTTCCTCAATTCTGATATATGCTTGGTTGTAACTTCTCAGGGAAAGCTCAGATCAACCAATCGACTTGTTTTTTGGTTTCTGCATTCCAGATAACATCCAATATGTGTTTCCCGTTCGAATTTGAGCCCTTGGTTCAAATTTGCAGTTCCTGGCTAAATTGAGTAGTTTTGCCAATTCTGACATACGCTTGGCTGTAACTTCTCAGGGAAAGCTCAGATCAACCAATTGACTTCTTTTTCGGCTTCTGCATCCCAGATAGCATTCAGTATGTGTTTCTCGTTCGAATCTGAGCTCTGGATCCAAATTTGCAGTTCCTGGCTATATTGAGTTCTTTCCTCAATTCTGACATATGCATGGCTGTAACTTCTCAGGGAAAGCTCAGATCAACCAATCGACTTGTTTTTTCGCTTCTGCATCCCAGATAGCATCCAATATGTGTTTCCCGTTCAAATTCGAGCCCTTGGTTCAAATTTGCAGTTCCTGGCTAAATTGAGTTCTTTTGCCAATTCTGATATACGCTTGGCTGTAACTTCTCAGGGAAAGATCAGATCAACCAATTGACTTCTATTTCGGCTTCTGCATCCCAGATAGCATTCAGTATGTGTTTCTCGTTCGAATTTGAGCTCTGGATCCAAAATTGCAGTTCCTGGCTATATTGAGTTCTTTCCTCAATTCTATAATAATAATAATAATAATAACTTTGCATTTATTAACCGCTCCCTCTCCCCACAGGGACCCGGGGCGGTGCACAGGAGAAACTAAAAACAATATAAACAATCAATACAAAATATACAGTTTAAAACACCATTAAACTATGTTATCCCGTGCTAAAAAATTAAAACCCATTAAAAATACATTTAAAAATCTATAGACAGAGAGACTATCCAAGGCCGGCCAGTCGAAAGAAATGGGTCTTTAGTTTCATACGGAAGGAGCGGAGGTCCGTGGTCGTTCTGATATCGGGGGGAAGGTCGTTCCAGAGGGCCGGGCCCGCCACAGAGAGAGCCCTTCCCCTGGGCGTCGCCCGCTGACAAAGTCTGGTGGACGGCACCCGGAGAAGTCCCTCTCTGTGGGAGCGAATCGGTCGTGAGGATGTATGGGGCAGGATCCGATCCCGCAGATAGCTAGGTCCCGAGCCATGGAGCGCCTTAAAGATGATAGTTAGCACCTTGAAGCGCACCCGGAAGACGACAGGCAGCCAGTGCAGCTCGCGCAGGAGTGGTGTAACGTGGGCGAACCTGGTGGTCCCCATAATTGCCCGCGCGGCTGCATTCTGAACTAACTGAAGCCTCCAGGTGCACCTCAAGGGAAGCCCCATGTAGAGAGAGTTACAATAGTCCAGTCGGGATGTCACGAGGGCATGAGTGACTGTGCGAAGGGCGTCCCGATCCAATAGGGGGCGCAATTGGCGAACCAGGCGAACCTGGTAAAACGCCCTCCTGGCCACGGCTGTCACTTGGTCTTCCATAGACAGCCGGGTATCCAGGAGGACACCCAAATTGCGCGCCCCATCCACAGGGGCAAGATGTTCGCCCCCTATGGCCAGCGTTGGAGAAAGCTGGTTGAATCGGGCAGCCGGAAACCACAGCCACTCGGTCTTGGTCGGGTTGAGCCTGAGTCCGTTACTTCCCATCCAGATCCGCACGGCTTCCAGGCACTGGCACATCACCGCTACGGCATCGTTGGGGTGGTTTGGGGTAGATATGTACAGCTGGGTGTCATCAGCGTACAGGTGGTAATCTACCCCAAAACCACGGATGATCTCACCCAGCGGCTTCATATATGCGTTAAACAGGAGAGGCGAGAGGACCGACCCCTGAGGCACCCCGCATGTGAGTGGTCTCGGGGTCGACCTCTGCTCTCCTGCCCGCACAAATTGCGATCGGCCAGAGAGGTAGGAGGAGAACCACCGTAAAACGGTGCCTCCAACCCCCAACCCCCCCAGCCGATGCAATAGGATACCATGGTCGATGGTATCGAAAGCCGCCGAGAGGTCTAATAGGACCAGGATGGAGGAACATCCCCCATCTCTGGCCCTCCAGAGATCATCTACCAACGCGACCAATGCCGTCTCGGTGCTATGCCCGGGCCGAAAGCCGGACTGGCGCGGATCTAGATACTCAATTTCCTCCAGGTGACGGGGAAACTGTTGTGCCACCACACTCTCAACAACCTTCGCCAAAAAGGGAAGGTTGGAGACTGGACGATAGTTGTTTAAAAGAGCTGGGTCCAAAGAGGGCTTCTTGAGGAGGGGCCTCACCATGGCCTCTTTTAGGGAAGCAGGCAAGGAGCCCTCACTCAAGGATGCGTTGACAACCTCTTGGAGCCAGCCTCGTGTCACCTCCCAGGATGCCAGTACAAGCCAGGAGGGGCACGGGTCCAATAAACATGTGGTGGCTCGCAGTCGCCCACGTAACCTGTCCATATCTTCGGAAGTAACGGAGTCAAACTCCTCCCAAACAAGATCTCTCTCGTGGCATCCCACTGGGCCATGAATGGGGGCTAGCTCACTCTGTATCTGAGCGGTTTTCTCCTGCAGAAAAGACACAAATTCCTCTGCTCTACCCTGTAGTGGGGCTTCCCGCTCCCTCTGTTGGAGGAGGGAGCGGGTCACCCTAAACAGGGCGGCAGGGCGGTTTTCTGCGGATGCTATGAGAGTGGCACAATGATGACGTTTGGCCACTCTCAGCGCCACAATGTAAGTCCGTAAATGGGCTCTTACCTGTGTCCGGTCAGATTCAGAACGGCTAGACCTCCATCTTCCCTCTAGGCATCTCTTGCGGCGTTTCATCACCCGCAGCTCCTCAGTAAACCATGGAGCCAGGGTGGTTCGCCGCCGCAAGAGAGGCCGCAAGGGCGCGACCCGATCCAAGGCTCCCACGGCCGCAATGTTCCATGCGGCCGTGAGGTCCTCGATCGGGGCGCGGGTCAGGGAAACAGGAAATGGCCCAAGCGCTGTCTGGAACCCATCCGGGTCCATCAGGCGCCTGGGGCGGTACCAGATTGGTGACTCTGGTTCCGCCTCCCCGCGGAGGGGAGCAGCGGTCGGAAAGTCGAGCCGGAGAAGTGAGTGGTCTGACCATGACAAGGGCGTGATGACTATGTCCCCTATACCCAGATCACTCTTCCATTGGTCTGAGACAAAGATGAGATCCGGCGTATGTCCACCCTCGTGAGTGGGGCCCTGAATTACTTGGGTCAGGTCCATGGCCGTCATGGAAGCCATGAACTCCTGAGCTACCACGGATGATTCGCCCACCGATGGCAGATTAAAGTCCCCCATGACTAAAAGTCTGGGGGTCTCAACTGCCACCGTAGCGATCACCTCTAGGAGCTCTAGGAATTCTGATATATGCTTGGTTGTAACTTCTCAGGGAAAGCTCAGATCAACCAATCGACTTGTTTTTTGGTTTCTGCATTCCAGATAACATCCACTATGTGTTTCCCGTTCGAATTTGAGCCCTTGGTTCAAATTTGCAGTTCCTGGCTAAATTGAGTAGTTTTGCCAATTCTGACATACGCTTGGCTGTAACTTCTCAGGGAAAGCTCAGATCAACCAATTGACTTCTTTTTCGGCTTCTGCATCCCAGATAGCATTCAGTATGTGTTTCTCGTTCGAATTTGAACTCTGAATCCAAATTTGCAGTTCCTGGCTAAATTGAGTTCTTTCCTAAATTCTGATATATGCTTGGCTGTAACATCTCAGGGAAAGCTCAGATCGACCAATTGACTTGTTTTTCGGCTTCTGTATCCCAGATAGCATTCAGTATGTGTTTCTCGTTCGAATTTGAGCTCTGAATCCAAATTTGCAGTTCCTGGCTAAATTGAGTACTTTCCTCAATTCTGATATATGCTTGGCTGTAACTTCTCAGGGAAAGATCAGATCAACCAATTGACTTCTATTTCGGCTTCTGCATCCCAGATAGCATTCAGTATGTGTTTCTCATTCGAATTTGAGCTCTGGATCCAAAATTGCAGTTCCTGGCTATATTGAGTTCTTTCCTCAATTCTGATATATGCTTGGTTGTAACTTCTCAGGGAAAGCTCAGATCAACCAATCGACTTGTTTTTTGGTTTCTGCATTCCAGATAACATCCAATATGTGTTTCCCGTTCGAATTTGAGCCCTTGGTTCAAATTTGCAGTTCCTGGCTAAATTGAGTAGTTTTGCCAATTCTGACATACGCTTGGCTGTAACTTCTCAGGGAAAGCTCAGATCAACCAATTGACTTCTTTTTCGGCTTCTGCATCCCAGATAGCATTCAGTATGTGTTTCTCGTTCGAATCTGAGCTCTGGATCCAAATTTGCAGTTCCTGGCTATATTGAGTTCTTTCCTCAATTCTGACATATGCTTGGCTGTAACTTCTCAGGGAAAGCTCAGATCAACCAATCGACTTGTTTTTTCGCTTCTGCATCCCAGATAGCATCCAATATGTGTTTCCCGTTCAAATTCGAGCCCTTGGTTCAAATGTGCAGTTCCTGGCTAAATTGAGTTCTTTTGCCAATTCTGATATACGCTTGGCTGTAACTTCTCAGGGAAAGATCAGATCAACCAATTGACTTCTATTTCGGCTTCTGCATCCCAGATAGCATTCAGTATGTGTTTCTCGTTCGAATTTGAGCTCTGGATCCAAAATTGCAGTTCCTGGCTATATTGAGTTCTTTCCTCAATTCTGATATATGCTTGGTTGTAACTTCTCAGGGAAAGCTCAGATCAACCAATCGACTTGTTTTTTGGTTTCTGCATTCCAGATAACATCCACTATGTGTTTCCCGTTCGAATTTGAGCCCTTGGTTCAAATTTGCAGTTCCTGGCTAAATTGAGTAGTTTTGCCAATTCTGACATACGCTTGGCTGTAACTTCTCAGGGAAAGCTCAGATCAACCAATTGACTTCTTTTTCGGCTTCTGCATCCCAGATAGCATTCAGTATGTGTTTCTCGTTCGAATCTGAGCTCTGGATCCAAATTTGCAGTTCCTGGCTATATTGAGTTCTTTCCTCAATTCTGACATATGCTTGGCTGTAACTTCTCAGGGAAAGCTCAGATCAACCAATCGACTTGTTTTTTCGCTTCTGCATCCCAGATAGCATCCAATATGTGTTTCCCATTCGAATTCGAGCCCTTGGTTCAAATTTGCAGTTCCTGGCTAAATTGAGTTCTTTTGCCAATTCTGATATACGCTTGGCTGTAACTTCTCAGGGAAAGCTCAGATCAACCTATTGACTTGTCTTTTGGCTTCTGCATTCTAGATAGCATTCAGTATGTGTTTCCCGTTCGAATTCGAGCCCTTGGTTCAAATTTGCAGTTCCTGGCTAAATTGAGTTCTTTTGCCAATTCTGACATACGCTTGGCTGTAACTTCTCAGGGAAAGCTCAGATCAACCAATCGACTTGTTTTTTCGCTTCTGCATCCCAGATAACATTCAGTATGTGTTTCTCATTTGAATTTGAGCTCTGGATCCAAATTTGCAGTTCCTGGCTAAATTGAGTTCTTTTGCCAATTCTGATATACGATTGGCTGTAACTTCTCAGCGAAAGCTCAGATCAACCTATTGACTTGTCTTTCGGCTTCTGCATTCTAGATAGCATTCAGTATGTGTTTCCCGTTCGAATTCGATCCCTTGGTTCAAATTTGCAGTTCCTGGCTAAATTGAGTTCTTTTGCCAATTCTGACATACGCTTGGCTGTAACTTCTCAGGGAAAGCTCAGATCGACCAATCGACTTGTTTTTCGGATTCTGCATCCCAGATAGCATCCAATATGTGTTTCCCGTTCGAATTTGAGCCCTTGGTTCAAATTTGCAGTTCCTGGCTAAATTGAGTTCTTTTGCCAATTCTGACATACGCTTGGCTGTACCTTCTCAGGGAAAGCTCAGATCAACAAATCGAATTGTTTTTTCGCTTCTGCATCCCAGATAGCATTCAGTATGTGTTTCTCATTTGAATTTGAGCTCTGGATCCAAATTTGCAGTTCCTGGCTAAATTGAGTTCTTTCCTCAATTCTGATATACGCTTGGCTGTAACTTCTCAGGGAAAGCTCAGATCGACCAATCGACTTGTTTTTCGGCTTCTGCATCACAGATAGCATTCAGTATGTGTTTCTCGTTCGAATTTGAGCTCTGGATCCAAATTTGCAGTTCCTGGCTAAATTGAGTTCTTTCCTCAATTCTGATATATGCTTGGCTGTAACCTCTCAGGGAAAGCTCAGATCAACCAATCGACTTGCTTTTCGGCTTCTGCATCCCAGATAGCATCCAATATGTGTTTCCCGTTCGAATTTGAGCCCTTGGTTCAAATTTGCAGTTCCTGGCTAAATTGAGTTCTTTTGCCAATTCTGACATACGCTTGGCTGTAACTTCTCAGGGAAAGCTCAGATCAACCAATTGACTTGTTTTTCGGCTTCTGCATCCCAGATAGCATTCAGTATGTGTTTCTCGTTCGAATTTGAGCTCTGGATCCAAATTTGCAGTTCCTGGCTAAATTGAGTTCTTTCCTCAATTCTGATATATGCTTGGCACTAACTTCTCAGGGAAAGCTCAGATCAACCAATCGACTTGTTTTTTCGCTTCTGCTTCCCAGATAGCATCCAATATGTGTTTCCCGTTCGAATTCGAGCCCTTGGTTCAAATTTGCAGTTCCTGGCTAAATTGAGTTCTTTTGCCAATTCTGACATACGCTTGGCTGTAACTTCTCAGGGAAAGCTCAGATCAACCAATCGACTTGTTTTTTGTTTTCTGCATTCCAGATAGCATCCAACATATGTTTCCCGTTCGAATTCGAGCCCATGGTTCAAATTTGCAGTTCCTGGCTAAATTGAGTTCTTTTGCCAATTCTGATATACGATTGGCTGTAACTTCTCAGCGAAAGCTCAGATCAACCTATTGACTTGTCTTTCGGCTTCTGCATTCTAGATAGCATTCAGTATGTGTTTCCCGTTCGAATTCGATCCCTTGGTTCAAATTTGCAGTTCCTGGCTAAATTGAGTTCTTTTGCCAATTCTGACATACGCTTGGCTGTAACTTCTCAGGGAAAGCTCAGGTCAACCAATTGACTTCTTTTTCGGCTTCTGCATCCCAGATAGCATTCAGTATGTGTTTCTCGTTCGAATCTGAGCTCTGGATCCAAATTTGCAGTTCCTGGCTATATTGAGTTCTTTCCTCAATTCTGACATATGCTTGGCTGTAACTTCTCAGGGAAAGCTCAGATCAACCAATCGACTTGTTTTTTCGCTTCTGCATCCCAGATAGCATCCAATATGTGTTTCCCGTTCGAATTCGAGCCCTTGGTTCAAATTTGCAGTTCCTGGCTAAATTGAGTTCTTTTGCCAATTCTGATATACGCTTGGCTGTAACTTCTCAGGGAAAGCTCAGATCAGCCTATTGACTTGTCTTTCGGCTTCTGCATTCTAGATAGCATTCAGTATGTGTTTCCCGTTCGAATTCGAGCCCTTGGTTCAAATTTGCAGTTCCTGGCTAAATTGAGTTGTTTTGCCAATTCTGACATACGCTTGGCTGTAACTTCTCAGGGAAAGCTCAGATCAACCAATTGACTTCTTTTTCGGCTTCTGCATCCCAGATATCATTCAGTATGTGTTTCTCGTTCAAATCTGAGCCCTGGATCCAAATTTGCAGTTCCTGGCTATATTGAGTTCTTTCCTCAATTCTGACATATGCTTGGCTGCAACTTCTCAGGGAAAGCTCAGATCAACCAATAGACTTGTTTTTTCCCTTCTGCATCCCAGATAGCATCCAATATGTGTTTCCCGTTCGAATTTGAGCCCTTAGTTCAAATTTGCAGTTCCTGGCTAAATTGAGTTATTTTGCCAATTCTGATATACGCTTGGCTGTAACTTCTCAGGGAAAGCTCAGATCAACCTATTGACTTGTCTTTCGGCTTCTGCATTCCAGATAGCATTCAGTATGTGTTTCTTGTTCGAATTTGAGCTCTGGATCCAAATTTGCAGTTCCTGGCTAAATTGAATTCTTTCCTCAATTCTGATATACGCTTGGCTGTAACTTCTCAGGGAAAGCTCAGATCGACCAATCGACTTGTTTTTTGGTTTCTGCATCCCAGATAGCATCCAATATGTGTTCCCCGTTCGAATTTGAGCCCATGATTCAAATTTGCAGTTCCTGGCTAAATTGAGTTCTTTTGCTAATTCTGACATACGCTTGGCTGTAACTTCTCAGGGAAAACTCAGATCAACAAATCGAATTGTTTTTTCGCTTCTGCATCCCAGATAACATTCAGTATGTGTTTCTCATTTGAATTTGAGCTCTGGATCCAAATTTGCAGTTCCTGGCTAAATTGAGTTCTTTCCTCAATTCTGATATACGCTTGGCTGTAACTTCTCAGGGAAAGCTCAGATCGACCAATCGACTTGTTTTTCGGCTTCTGCATCACAGATAGCATTCAGTATGTGTTTCTCGTTCGAATTTGAGCTCTGGATCCAAATTTGCAGTTCCTGGCTAAATTGAGTTCTTTCCTCAATTCTGATATACGCTTGGCTGTAACTTCTCAGGGAAAGCTCAGATCGACCAATCGACTTGTTTTTCGGCTTGTGCATCACAGATAGCATTCAGTATGTGTTTCTCGTTCGAATTTGAGCTCTGGATCCAAATTTGCAGTTCCTGGCTAAATTGAGTTCTTTCCTCAATTCTGATATATGCTTGGCTGTAACCTCTCAGGGAAAGCTCAGATCAACCAATCGACTTGCTTTTCGGCTTCTGCATCCCAGATAGCATCCAATATGTGTTTCCCGTTCGAATTTGAGCCCTTGGTTCAAATTTGCAGTTCCTGGCTAAATTGAGTTCTTTTGCCAATTCTGACATACGCTTGGCTGTAACTTCTCAGGGAAAGCTCAGATCAACCAATTGACTTGTTTTTTGGCTTCTGCATCCCAGATAGCATTCAGTATGTGTTTCTCGTTCGAATTTGAGCTAGAAATCTAAATTTGCAGTTCCTGGCTAAATTGAGTTCTTTCCTCAATTCTGATATATGCTTGGCTGTAACTTCTCAGGGAAAGCTCAGATCACCAATCGACTTGTTTTTTCGCTTCTGCATCCCAGATAGCATTCAGTATGTGTTTCTCGTTCGAATTTGAGCTCTGGATCCAAATTTGCAGTTCCTGGCTAAATTGAGTTCTTTCCTCAATTCTGATATATCCTTGGCTGTAACTTCTCAGGGAAAGCTCAGATCAACCAATCGACTTGTTTTTTCACTTCTGCATCCCAGATAGCATCCAATATGTGTTTCCCGTTCGAATTCGAGCCCTCGGTTCAAATGTACAGTTCCTGGCTAAATTGAGTTCTTTTGCCAATTCTGACATACGCTTGGCTGTAACTTCTCAGGGAAAGCTCAGATCAACCAATCGACTTGTTTTTCGGCTTATGCATCCCAGGTAGCATTCAGTATGTGTTTCTCGTTCGAATTTGAGCTCTGAATCCAAATTTGCAGTTCCTGGCTAAATTGAGTTCTTTCCTCAATTCTTACATACTCTTGGCTGTAACTTCTCAGGGAAAGCTCAGATCGACCAATTGACTTGTTTTTTGGTTTCTGCATTCCAGATAGCATCCAATATGTGTTTCCCGTTCGAATTCGAGCCCGTGGTTCAAATTTGCAGTTCCTGGTTAAATTGAGTTATTTTGCCAATTCTGACATACGCTTGGCTGTAACATCTTAGGGAAAGCTCAGATCAACCAATTGACTTCTTTTTCGGCTTCTGCATCCCAGATAGCATTCAGTATGTGTTTCTCGTTCGAATTTGAACTCTGAATCCAAATTTGCAGTTCCTGGCTAAATTGAGTTCTTTCCTAAATTCTGATATATGCTTGGCTGTAACATCTCAGGGAAAGCTCAGATCGACCAATTGACTTGTTTTTCGGCTTCTGTATCCCAGATAGCATTCAGTATGTGTTTCTCGTTCGAATTTGAGCTCTGAATCCAAATTTGCAGTTCCTGGCTAAATTGAGTACTTTCCTCAATTCTGATATATGCTTGGCTGTAACTTCTCAGGGAAAGATCAGATCAACCAATTGACTTCTATTTCGGCTTCTGCATCCCAGATAGCATTCAGTATGTGTTTCTCGTTCGAATTTGAGCTCTGGATCCAAAATTGCAGTTCCTGGCTATATTGAGTTCTTTCCTCAATTCTGATATATGCTTGGTTGTAACTTCTCAGGGAAAGCTCAGATCAACCAATCGACTTGTTTTTTGGTTTCTGCATTCCAGATAACATCCAATATGTGTTTCCCGTTCGAATTTGAGCCCTTGGTTCAAATTTGCAGTTCCTGGCTAAATTGAGTAGTTTTGCCAATTCTGACATACGCTTGGCTGTAACTTCTCAGGGAAAGCTCAGATCAACCAATTGACTTCTTTTTCGGCTTCTGCATCCCAGATAGCATTCAGTATGTGTTTCTCGTTCGAATCTGAGCTCTGGATCCAAATTTGCAGTTCCTGGCTATATTGAGTTCTTTCCTCAATTCTGACATATGCTTGGCTGTAACTTCTCAGGGAAAGCTCAGATCAACCAATCGACTTGTTTTTTCGCTTCTGCATCCCAGATAGCATCCAATATGTGTTTCCCGTTCAAATTCGAGCCCTTGGTTCAAATTTGCAGTTCCTGGCTAAATTGAGTTCTTTTGCCAATTCTGACATACGCTTGGCTGTACCTTCTCAGGGAAAGCTCAGATCAACAAATCGAATTGTTTTTTCGCTTCTGCATCCCAGATAGCATTCAGTATGTGTTTCTCATTTGAATTTGAGCTCTGGATCCAAATTTGCAGTTCCTGGCTAAATTGAGTTCTTTCCTCAATTCTGATATACGCTTGGCTGTAACTTCTCAGGGAAAGCTCAGATCGACCAATCGACTTGTTTTTCGGCTTCTGCATCACAGATAGCATTCAGTATGTGTTTCTCGTTCGAATTTGAGCTCTGGATCCAAATTTGCAGTTCCTGGCTAAATTGAGTTCTTTCCTCAATTCTGATATATGCTTGGCTGTAACCTCTCAGGGAAAGCTCAGATCAACCAATCGACTTTGCTTTTCGGCTTCTGCATCCCAGATAGCATCCAATATGTGTTTCCCGTTCGAATTTGAGCCCTTGGTTCAAATTTGCAGTTCCTGGCTAAATTGAGTTCTTTTGCCAATTCTGACATACGCTTGGCTGTAACTTCTCAGGGAAAGCTCAGATCAACCAATTGACTTGTTTTTCGGCTTCTGCATCCCAGATAGCATTCAGTATGTGTTTCTCGTTCGAATTTGAGCTCTGGATCCAAATTTGCAGTTCCTGGCTAAATTGAGTTCTTTCCTCAATTCTGATATATGCTTGGCACTAACTTCTCAGGGAAAGCTCAGATCAACCAATCGACTTGTTTTTTCGCTTCTGCTTCCCAGATAGCATCCAATATGTGTTTCCCGTTCGAATTCGAGCCCTTGGTTCAAATTTGCAGTTCCTGGCTAAATTGAGTTCTTTTGCCAATTCTGACATACGCTTGGCTGTAACTTCTCAGGGAAAGCTCAGATCAACCAATCGACTTGTTTTTTGTTTTCTGCATTCCAGATAGCATCCAACATGTGTTTCCCGTTCGAATTCGAGCCCTTGGTTCAAATTTACAGTTCCTGGCTAAATTGAGTTCTTTTGCCAATTCTGATATACGCTTGGCTGTAACTTCTCAGCGAAAGCTCAGATCAACCAATTGACTTCTTTTTCGGCTTCTGCATCCCAGATAGCATTCAGTATGTGTTTCTCGTTCGAATCTGAGCTCTGGATCCAAATTTGCAGTTCCTGGCTATATTGAGTTCTTTCCTCAATTCTGACATATGCTTGGCTGTAACTTCTCAGGGAAAGCTCAGATCAACCAATCGACTTGTTTTTTCGCTTCTGCATCCCAGATAGCATCCAATATGTGTTTCCCGTTCGAATTCGAGCCCTTGGTTCAAATTTGCAGTTCCTGGCTAAATTGAGTTCTTTTGCCAATTCTGATATACGCTTGGCTGTAACTTCTCAGGGAAAGCTCAGATCAGCCTATTGACTTGTCTTTCGGCTTCTGCATTCTAGATAGCATTCAGTATGTGTTTCCCGTTCGAATTCGAGCCCTTGGTTCAAATTTGCAGTTCCTGGCTAAATTGAGTTGTTTTGCCAATTCTGACATACGCTTGGCTGTAACTTCTCAGGGAAAGCTCAGATCAACCAATTGACTTCTTTTTCGGCTTCTGCATCCCAGATATCATTCAGTATGTGTTTCTCGTTCAAATCTGAGCCCTGGATCCAAATTTGCAGTTCCTGGCTATATTGAGTTCTTTCCTCAATTCTGACATATGCTTGGCTGTAACTTCTCAGGGAAAGCTCAGATCAACCAATAGACTTGTTTTTTCCCTTCTGCATCCCAGATAGCATCCAATATGTGTTTCCCGTTCGAATTTGAGCCCTTAGTTCAAATTTGCAGTTCCTGGCTAAATTGAGTTATTTTGCCAATTCTGATATACGCTTGGCTGTAACTTCTCAGGGAAAGCTCAGATCAACCTATTGACTTGTCTTTCGGCTTCTGCATTCCAGATAGCATTCAGTATGTGTTTCTTGTTCGAATTTGAGCTCTGGATCCAAATTTGCAGTTCCTGGCTAAATTGAATTCTTTCCTCAATTCTGATATACGCTTGGCTGTAACTTCTCAGGGAAAGCTCAGATCGACCAATCGACTTGTTTTTTGGTTTCTGCATCCCAGATAGCATCCAATATGTGTTCCCCGTTCGAATTTGAGCCCATGATTCAAATTTGCAGTTCCTGGCTAAATTGAGTTCTTTTGCTAATTCTGACATACGCTTGGCTGTAACTTCTCAGGGAAAACTCAGATCAACAAATCGAATTGTTTTTTCGCTTCTGCATCCCAGATAACATTCAGTATGTGTTTCTCATTTGAATTTGAGCTCTGGATCCAAATTTGCAGTTCCTGGCTAAATTGAGTTCTTTCCTCAATTCTGATATACGCTTGGCTGTAACTTCTCAGGGAAAGCTCAGATCGACCAATCGACTTGTTTTTCGGCTTCTGCATCACAGATAGCATTCAGTATGTGTTTCTCGTTCGAATTTGAGCTCTGGATCCAAATTTGCAGTTCCTGGCTAAATTGAGTTCTTTCCTCAATTCTGATATACGCTTGGCTGTAACTTCTCAGGGAAAGCTCAGATCAACCAATAGACTTGTTTTTTCCCTTCTGCATCCCAGATAGCATCCAATATGTGTTTCCCGTTCGAATTTGAGCCCTTAGTTCAAATTTGCAGTTCCTGGCTAAATTGAGTTATTTTGCCAATTCTGATATACGCTTGGCTGTAACTTCTCAGGGAAAGCTCAGATCAACCTATTGACTTGTCTTTCGGCTTCTGCATTCCAGATAGCATTCAGTATGTGTTTCTTGTTCGAATTTGAGCTCTGGATCCAAATTTGCAGTTCCTGGCTAAATTGAATTCTTTCCTCAATTCTGATATACGCTTGGCTGTAACTTCTCAGGGAAAGCTCAGATCGACCAATCGACTTGTTTTTTGGTTTCTGCATCCCAGATAGCATCCAATATGTGTTCCCCGTTCGAATTTGAGCCCATGATTCAAATTTGCAGTTCCTGGCTAAATTGAGTTCTTTTGCTAATTCTGACATACGCTTGGCTGTAACTTCTCAGGGAAAACTCAGATCAACAAATCGAATTGTTTTTTCGCTTCTGCATCCCAGATAACATTCAGTATGTGTTTCTCATTTGAATTTGAGCTCTGGATCCAAATTTGCAGTTCCTGGCTAAATTGAGTTCTTTCCTCAATTCTGATATACGCTTGGCTGTAACTTCTCAGGGAAAGCTCAGATCGACCAATCGACTTGTTTTTCGGCTTCTGCATCACAGATAGCATTCAGTATGTGTTTCTCGTTCGAATTTGAGCTCTGGATCCAAATTTGCAGTTCCTGGCTAAATTGAGTTCTTTCCTCAATTCTGATATACGCTTGGCTGTAACTTCTCAGGGAAAGCTCAGATCGACCAATCGACTTGTTTTTCGGCTTGTGCATCACAGATAGCATTCAGTATGTGTTTCTCGTTCGAATTTGAGCTCTGGATCCAAATTTGCAGTTCCTGGCTAAATTGAGTTCTTTCCTCAATTCTGATATATGCTTGGCTGTAACCTCTCAGGGAAAGCTCAGATCAACCAATCGACTTGCTTTTCGGCTTCTGCATCCCAGATAGCATCCAATATGTGTTTCCCATTCGAATTTGAGCCCTTGGTTCAAATTTGCAGTTCCTGGCTAAATTGAGTTCTTTTGCCAATTCTGACATACGCTTGGCTGTAAATTCTCAGGGAAAGCTCAGATCAACCAATTGACTTGTTTTTCGGCTTCTGCATCCCAGATAGCATTCAGTATGTGTTTCTCGTTCGAATTTGAGCTAGAAATCTAAATTTGCAGTTCCTGGCTAAATTGAGTTCTTTCCTCAATTCTGATATATGCTTGGCTGTAACTTCTCAGGGAAAGCTCAGATCACCAATCGACTTGTTTTTTCGCTTCTGCATCCCAGATAGCATTCAGTATGTGTTTCTCGTTCGAATTTGAGCTCTGGATCCAAATTTGCAGTTCCTGGCTAAATTGAGTTCTTTCCTCAATTCTGATATATCCTTGGCTGTAACTTCTCAGGGAAAGCTCAGATCAACCAATCGACTTGTTTTTTCACTTCTGCATCCCAGATAGCATCCAATATGTGTTTCCCGTTCGAATTCGAGCCCTCGGTTCAAATGTACAGTTCCTGGCTAAATTGAGTTCTTTTGCCAATTCTGACATACGCTTGGCTGTAACTTCTCAGGGAAAGCTCAGATCAACCAATCGACTTGTTTTTCGGCTTATGCATCCCAGGTAGCATTCAGTATGTGTTTCTCGTTCGAATTTGAGCTCTGAATCCAAATTTGCAGTTCCTGGCTAAATTGAGTTCTTTCCTCAATTCTGATATATGCTTGGCACTAACTTCTCAGGGAAAGCTCAGATCAACCAATCGACTTGTTTTTTCGCTTCTGCTTCCCAGATAGCATCCAATATGTGTTTCCCGTTCGAATTCGAGCCCTTGGTTCAAATTTGCAGTTCCTGGCTAAATTGAGTTCTTTTGCCAATTCTGACATACGCTTGGCTGTAACTTCTCAGGGAAAGCTCAGATCAACCAATCGACTTGTTTTTTGTTTTCTGCATTCCAGATAGCATCCAACATGTGTTTCCCGTTCGAATTCGAGCCCTTGGTTCAAATTTACAGTTCCTGGCTAAATTGAGTTCTTTTGCCAATTCTGATATACGCTTGGCTGTAACTTCTCAGCGAAAGCTCAGATCAACCAATTGACTTCTTTTTCGGCTTCTGCATCCCAGATAGCATTCAGTATGTGTTTCTCGTTCGAATCTGAGCTCTGGATCCAAATTTGCAGTTCCTGGCTATATTGAGTTCTTTCCTCAATTCTGACATATGCTTGGCTGTAACTTCTCAGGGAAAGCTCAGATCAACCAATCGACTTGTTTTTTCGCTTCTGCATCCCAGATAGCATCCAATATGTGTTTCCCGTTCGAATTCGAGCCCTTGGTTCAAATTTGCAGTTCCTGGCTAAATTGAGTTCTTTTGCCAATTCTGATATACGCTTGGCTGTAACTTCTCAGGGAAAGCTCAGATCAGCCTATTGACTTGTCTTTCGGCTTCTGCATTCTAGATAGCATTCAGTATGTGTTTCCCGTTCGAATTCGAGCCCTTGGTTCAAATTTGCAGTTCCTGGCTAAATTGAGTTGTTTTGCCAATTCTGACATACGCTTGGCTGTAACTTCTCAGGGAAAGCTCAGATCAACCAATTGACTTCTTTTTCGGCTTCTGCATCCCAGATATCATTCAGTATGTGTTTCTCGTTCAAATCTGAGCCCTGGATCCAAATTTGCAGTTCCTGGCTATATTGAGTTCTTTCCTCAATTCTGACATATGCTTGGCTGTAACTTCTCAGGGAAAGCTCAGATCAACCAATAGACTTGTTTTTTCCCTTCTGCATCCCAGATAGCATCCAATATGTGTTTCCCGTTCGAATTTGAGCCCTTAGTTCAAATTTGCAGTTCCTGGCTAAATTGAGTTATTTTGCCAATTCTGATATACGCTTGGCTGTAACTTCTCAGGGAAAGCTCAGATCAACCTATTGACTTGTCTTTCGGCTTCTGCATTCCAGATAGCATTCAGTATGTGTTTCTTGTTCGAATTTGAGCTCTGGATCCAAATTTGCAGTTCCTGGCTAAATTGAATTCTTTCCTCAATT
This sequence comes from Rhabdophis nuchalis, assembly GCA_039707465.1. Taxonomy (NCBI): domain Eukaryota; kingdom Metazoa; phylum Chordata; class Lepidosauria; order Squamata; family Natricidae; genus Rhabdophis; species Rhabdophis nuchalis. The sequence goes on from CM077653.1 coordinate 18,109,838, forward strand.
CTGATATACGCTTGGCTGTAACTTCTCAGGGAAAGCTCAGATCGACCAATCGACTTGTTTTTTGGTTTCTGCATCCCAGATAGCATCCAATATGTGTTCCCCGTTCGAATTTGAGCCCATGATTCAAATTTGCAGTTCCTGGCTAAATTGAGTTCTTTTGCTAATTCTGACATACGCTTGGCTGTAACTTCTCAGGGAAAACTCAGATCAACAAATCGAATTGTTTTTTCGCTTCTGCATCCCAGATAACATTCAGTATGTGTTTCTCATTTGAATTTGAGCTCTGGATCCAAATTTGCAGTTCCTGGCTAAATTGAGTTCTTTCCTCAATTCTGATATACGCTTGGCTGTAACTTCTCAGGGAAAGCTCAGATCGACCAATCGACTTGTTTTTCGGCTTCTGCATCACAGATAGCATTCAGTATGTGTTTCTCGTTCGAATTTGAGCTCTGGATCCAAATTTGCAGTTCCTGGCTAAATTGAGTTCTTTCCTCAATTCTGATATACGCTTGGCTGTAACTTCTCAGGGAAAGCTCAGATCAACCAATAGACTTGTTTTTTCCCTTCTGCATCCCAGATAGCATCCAATATGTGTTTCCCGTTCGAATTTGAGCCCTTAGTTCAAATTTGCAGTTCCTGGCTAAATTGAGTTATTTTGCCAATTCTGATATACGCTTGGCTGTAACTTCTCAGGGAAAGCTCAGATCAACCTATTGACTTGTCTTTCGGCTTCTGCATTCCAGATAGCATTCAGTATGTGTTTCTTGTTCGAATTTGAGCTCTGGATCCAAATTTGCAGTTCCTGGCTAAATTGAATTCTTTCCTCAATTCTGATATACGCTTGGCTGTAACTTCTCAGGGAAAGCTCAGATCGACCAATCGACTTGTTTTTTGGTTTCTGCATCCCAGATAGCATCCAATATGTGTTCCCCGTTCGAATTTGAGCCCATGATTCAAATTTGCAGTTCCTGGCTAAATTGAGTTCTTTTGCTAATTCTGACATACGCTTGGCTGTAACTTCTCAGGGAAAACTCAGATCAACAAATCGAATTGTTTTTTCGCTTCTGCATCCCAGATAACATTCAGTATGTGTTTCTCATTTGAATTTGAGCTCTGGATCCAAATTTGCAGTTCCTGGCTAAATTGAGTTCTTTCCTCAATTCTGATATACGCTTGGCTGTAACTTCTCAGGGAAAGCTCAGATCGACCAATCGACTTGTTTTTCGGCTTCTGCATCACAGATAGCATTCAGTCTGTGTTTCTCGTTCGAATTTGAGCTCTGGATCCAAATTTGCAGTTCCTGGCTAAATTGAGTTCTTTCCTCAATTCTGATATACGCTTGGCTGTAACTTCTCAGGGAAAGCTCAGATCGACCAATCGACTTGTTTTTCGGCTTGTGCATCACAGATAGCATTCAGTATGTGTTTCTCGTTCGAATTTGAGCTCTGGATCCAAATTTGCAGTTCCTGGCTAAATTGAGTTCTTTCCTCAATTCTGATATATGCTTGGCTGTAACCTCTCAGGGAAAGCTCAGATCAACCAATCGACTTGCTTTTCGGCTTCTGCATCCCAGATAGCATCCAATATGTGTTTCCCATTCGAATTTGAGCCCTTGGTTCAAATTTGCAGTTCCTGGCTAAATTGAGTTCTTTTGCCAATTCTGACATACGCTTGGCTGTAACTTCTCAGGGAAAGCTCAGATCAACCAATTGACTTGTTTTTCGGCTTCTGCATCCCAGATAGCATTCAGTATGTGTTTCTCGTTCGAATTTGAGCTAGAAATCTAAATTTGCAGTTCCTGGCTAAATTGAGTTCTTTCCTCAATTCTGATATATGCTTGGCTGTAACTTCTCAGGGAAAGCTCAGATCACCAATCGACTTGTTTTTTCGCTTCTGCATCCCAGATAGCATTCAGTATGTGTTTCTCGTTCGAATTTGAGCTCTGGATCCAAATTTGCAGTTCCTGGCTAAATTGAGTTCTTTCCTCAATTCTGATATATCCTTGGCTGTAACTTCTCAGGGAAAGCTCAGATCAACCAATCGACTTGTTTTTTCACTTCTGCATCCCAGATAGCATCCAATATGTGTTTCCCGTTCGAATTCGAGCCCTCGGTTCAAATGTACAGTTCCTGGCTAAATTGAGTTCTTTTGCCAATTCTGACATACGCTTGGCTGTAACTTCTCAGGGAAAGCTCAGATCAACCAATCGACTTGTTTTTCGGCTTATGCATCCCAGGTAGCATTCAGTATGTGTTTCTCGTTCGAATTTGAGCTCTGGATCCAAATTTGCAGTTCCTGGCTAAATTGAGTTCTTTCCTCAATTCTTACATACTCTTGGCTGTAACTTCTCAGGGAAAGCTCAGATCGACCAATTGACTTGTTTTTTGGTTTCTGCATTCCAGATAGCATCCAATATGTGTTTCCCGTTCGAATTCGAGCCCGTGGTTCAAATTTGCAGTTCCTGGTTAAATTGAGTTATTTTGCCAATTCTGACATACGCTTGGCTGTAACATCTTAGGGAAAGCTCAGATCAACCAATTGACTTCTTTTTCGGCTTCTGCATCCCAGATAGCATTCAGTATGTGTTTCTCGTTCGAATTTGAACTCTGAATCCAAATTTGCAGTTCCTGGCTAAATTGAGTTCTTTCCTAAATTCTGATATATGCTTGGCTGTAACATCTCAGGGAAAGCTCAGATCGACCAATTGACTTGTTTTTTCGGCTTCTGTATGCCAGATAGCATTCAGTATGTGTTTCTCGTTCGAATTTGAGCTCTGAATCCAAATTTGCAGTTAATGGCTAAATTGAGTACTTTCCTCAATTCTGATATATGCTTGGCTGTAACTTCTCAGGGAAAGATCAGATCAACCAATTGACTTCTATTTCGGCTTCTGCATCCCAGATAGCATTCAGTATGTGTTTCTCGTTCGAATTTGAGCTCTGGATCCAAATTTGCAGTTCCTGGCTATATTGAGTTCTTTCCTCAATTCTGATATATGCTTGGTTGTAACTTCTCAGGGAAAGCTCAGATCAACCAATCGACTTGTTTTTTGGTTTCTGCATTCCAGATAACATCCAATATGTGTTTCCCGTTCGAATTTGAGCCCTTGGTTCAAATTTGCAGTTCCTGGCTAAATTGAGTAGTTTTGCCAATTCTGACATACGCTTGGCTGTAACTTATCAGGGAAAGCTCAGATCAACCAATTGACTTCTTTTTCGGCTTCTGCATCCCAGATAGCATTCAGTATGTGTTTCTCGTTCGAATCTGAGCTCTGGATCCAAATTTGCAGTTCCTGGCTATATTGAGTTCTTTCCTCAATTCTGACATATGCTTGGCTGTAACTTCTCAGGGAAAGCTCAGATCAACCAATCAACTTGTTTTTTCGCTTCTGCATCCCAGATAGCATCCAATATGTGTTTCCCGTTCAAATTCGAGCCCTTGGTTCAAATTTGGAGTTCCTGGCTAAATTGAGTTCTTTTGCCAATTCTGATATACGCTTGGCTGTAACTTCTCAGGGAAAGATCAGATCAACCAATTGACTTCTATTTCGGCTTCTGCATCCCAGATAGCATTCAGTATGTGTTTCTCGTTCGAATTTGAGCTCTGGATCCAAAATTGCAGTTCCTGGCTATATTGAGTTCTTTCCTCAATTCTGATATATGCTTGGTTGTAACTTCTCAGGGAAAGCTCAGATCAACCAATCGACTTGTTTTTTGGTTTCTGCATTCCAGATAACATCCACTATGTGTTTCCCGTTCGAATTTGAGCCCTTGGTTCAAATTTGCAGTTCCTGGCTAAATTGAGTTGTTTTGCCAATTCTGACATACGCTTGGCTGTAACTTCTCAGGGAAAGCTCAGATCAACCAATTGACTTCTTTTTCGGCTTCTGCATCCCAGATATCATTCAGTATGTGTTTCTCGTTCAAATCTGAGCCCTGGATCCAAATTTGCAGTTCCTGGCTATATTGAGTTCTTTCCTCAATTCTGACATATGCTTGGCTGTAACTTCTCAGGGAAAGCTCAGATCAACCAATAGACTTGTTTTTTCCCTTCTGCATCCCAGATAGCATCCAATATGTGTTTCCCGTTCGAATTTGAGCCCTTAGTTCAAATTTGCAGTTCCTGGCTAAATTGAGTTATTTTGCCAATTCTGATATACGCTTGGCTGTAACTTCTCAGGGAAAGCTCAGATCAACCTATTGACTTGTCTTTCGGCTTCTGCATTCCAGATAGCATTCAGTATGTGTTTCTTGTTCGAATTTGAGCTCTGGATCCAAATTTGCAGTTCCTGGCTAAATTGAATTCTTTCCTCAATTCTGATATACGCTTGGCTGTAACTTCTCAGGGAAAGCTCAGATCGACCAATCGACTTGTTTTTTGGTTTCTGCATCCCAGATAGCATCCAATATGTGTTCCCCGTTCGAATTTGAGCCCATGATTCAAATTTGCAGTTCCTGGCTAAATTGAGTTCTTTTGCTAATTCTGACATACGCTTGGCTGTAACTTCTCAGGGAAAACTCAGATCAACAAATCGAATTGTTTTTTCGCTTCTGCATCCCAGATAACATTCAGTATGTGTTTCTCATTTGAATTTGAGCTCTGGATCCAAATTTGCAGTTCCTGGCTAAATTGAGTTCTTTCCTCAATTCTGATATACGCTTGGCTGTAACTTCTCAGGGAAAGCTCAGATCGACCAATCGACTTGTTTTTCGGCTTCTGCATCACAGATAGCATTCAGTATGTGTTTCTCGTTCGAATTTGAGCTCTGGATCCAAATTTGCAGTTCCTGGCTAAATTGAGTTCTTTCCTCAATTCTGATATACGCTTGGCTGTAACTTCTCAGGGAAAGCTCAGATCAACCAATAGACTTGTTTTTTCCCTTCTGCATCCCAGATAGCATCCAATATGTGTTTCCCGTTCGAATTTGAGCCCTTAGTTCAAATTTGCAGTTCCTGGCTAAATTGAGTTATTTTGCCAATTCTGATATACGCTTGGCTGTAACTTCTCAGGGAAAGCTCAGATCAACCTATTGACTTGTCTTTCGGCTTCTGCATTCCAGATAGCATTCAGTATGTGTTTCTTGTTCGAATTTGAGCTCTGGATCCAAATTTGCAGTTCCTGGCTAAATTGAATTCTTTCCTCAATTCTGATATACGCTTGGCTGTAACTTCTCAGGGAAAGCTCAGATCGACCAATCGACTTGTTTTTTGGTTTCTGCATCCCAGATAGCATCCAATATGTGTTCCCCGTTCGAATTTGAGCCCATGATTCAAATTTGCAGTTCCTGGCTAAATTGAGTTCTTTTGCTAATTCTGACATACGCTTGGCTGTAACTTCTCAGGGAAAACTCAGATCAACAAATCGAATTGTTTTTTCGCTTCTGCATCCCAGATAACATTCAGTATGTGTTTCTCATTTGAATTTGAGCTCTGGATCCAAATTTGCAGTTCCTGGCTAAATTGAGTTCTTTCCTCAATTCTGATATACGCTTGGCTGTAACTTCTCAGGGAAAGCTCAGATCGACCAATCGACTTGTTTTTCGGCTTCTGCATCACAGATAGCATTCAGTCTGTGTTTCTCGTTCGAATTTGAGCTCTGGATCCAAATTTGCAGTTCCTGGCTAAATTGAGTTCTTTCCTCAATTCTGATATACGCTTGGCTGTAACTTCTCAGGGAAAGCTCAGATCGACCAATCGACTTGTTTTTCGGCTTGTGCATCACAGATAGCATTCAGTATGTGTTTCTCGTTCGAATTTGAGCTCTGGATCCAAATTTGCAGTTCTTGGCTAAATTGAGTTCTTTCCTCAATTCTGATATATGCTTGGCTGTAACCTCTCAGGGAAAGCTCAGATCAACCAATCGACTTGCTTTTCGGCTTCTGCATCCCAGATAGCATCCAATATGTGTTTCCCATTCGAATTTGAGCCCTTGGTTCAAATTTGCAGTTCCTGGCTAAATTGAGTTCTTTTGCCAATTCTGACATACGCTTGGCTGTAACTTCTCAGGGAAAGCTCAGATCAACCAATTGACTTGTTTTTCGGCTTCTGCATCCCAGATAGCATTCAGTATGTGTTTCTCGTTCGAATTTGAGCTAGAAATCTAAATTTGCAGTTCCTGGCTAAATTGAGTTCTTTCCTCAATTCTGATATATGCTTGGCTGTAACTTCTCAGGGAAAGCTCAGATCACCAATCGACTTGTTTTTTCGCTTCTGCATCCCAGATAGCATTCAGTATGTGTTTCTCGTTCGAATTTGAGCTCTGGATCCAAATTTGCAGTTCCTGGCTAAATTGAGTTCTTTCCTCAATTCTGATATATCCTTGGCTGTAACTTCTCAGGGAAAGCTCAGATCAACCAATCGACTTGTTTTTTCACTTCTGCATCCCAGATAGCATCCAATATGTGTTTCCCGTTCGAATTCGAGCCCTCGGTTCAAATGTACAGTTCCTGGCTAAATTGAGTTCTTTTGCCAATTCTGACATACGCTTGGCTGTAACTTCTCAGGGAAAGCTCAGATCAACCAATCGACTTGTTTTTCGGCTTATGCATCCCAGGTAGCATTCAGTATGTGTTTCTCGTTCGAATTTGAGCTCTGGATCCAAATTTGCAGTTCCTGGCTAAATTGAGTTCTTTCCTCAATTCTTACATACTCTTGGCTGTAACTTCTCAGGGAAAGCTCAGATCGACCAATTGACTTGTTTTTTGGTTTCTGCATTCCAGATAGCATCCAATATGTGTTTCCCGTTCGAATTCGAGCCCGTGGTTCAAATTTGCAGTTCCTGGTTAAATTGAGTTATTTTGCCAATTCTGACATACGCTTGGCTGTAACATCTTAGGGAAAGCTCAGATCAACCAATTGACTTCTTTTTCGGCTTCTGCATCCCAGATAGCATTCAGTATGTGTTTCTCGTTCGAATTTGAACTCTGAATCCAAATTTGCAGTTCCTGGCTAAATTGAGTTCTTTCCTAAATTCTGATATATGCTTGGCTGTAACATCTCAGGGAAAGCTCAGATCGACCAATTGACTTGTTTTTTCGGCTTCTGTATCCCAGATAGCATTCAGTATGTGTTTCTCGTTCGAATTTGAGCTCTGAATCCAAATTTGCAGTTCCTGGCTAAATTGAGTACTTTCCTCAATTCTGATATATGCTTGGCTGTAACTTCTCAGGGAAAGATCAGATCAACCAATTGACTTCTATTTCGGCTTCTGCATCCCAGATAGCATTCAGTATGTGTTTCTCGTTCGAATTTGAGCTCTGGATCCAAAATTGCAGTTCCTGGCTATATTGAGTTCTTTCCTCAATTCTGATATATGCTTGGTTGTAACTTCTCAGGGAAAGCTCAGATCAACCAATCGACTTGTTTTTTGGTTTCTGCATTCCAGATAACATCCAATATGTGTTTCCCGTTCGAATTTGAGCCCTTGGTTCAAATTTGCAGTTCCTGGCTAAATTGAGTAGTTTTGCCAATTCTGACATACGCTTGGCTGTAACTTATCAGGGAAAGCTCAGATCAACCAATTGACTTCTTTTTCGGCTTCTGCATCCCAGATAGCATTCAGTATGTGTTTCTCGTTCGAATCTGAGCTCTGGATCCAAATTTGCAGTTCCTGGCTATATTGAGTTCTTTCCTCAATTCTGACATATGCTTGGCTGTAACTTCTCAGGGAAAGCTCAGATCAACCAATCAACTTGTTTTTTCGCTTCTGCATCCCAGATAGCATCCAATATGTGTTTCCCGTTCAAATTCGAGCCCTTGGTTCAAATTTGGAGTTCCTGGCTAAATTGAGTTCTTTTGCCAATTCTGATATACGCTTGGCTGTAACTTCTCAGGGAAAGATCAGATCAACCAATTGACTTCTATTTCGGCTTCTGCATCCCAGATAGCATTCAGTATGTGTTTCTCGTTCGAATTTGAGCTCTGGATCCAAAATTGCAGTTCCTGGCTATATTGAGTTCTTTCCTCAATTCTGATATATGCTTGGTTGTAACTTCTCAGGGAAAGCTCAGATCAACCAATCGACTTGTTTTTTGGTTTCTGCATTCCAGATAACATCCACTATGTGTTTCCCGTTCGAATTTGAGCCCTTGGTTCAAATTTGCAGTTCCTGGCTAAATTGAGTAGTTTTGCCAATTCTGACATACGCTTGGCTGTAACTTCTCAGGGAAAGCTCAGATCAACCAATTGACTTCTTTTTCGGCTTCTGCATCCCAGATAGCATTCAGTATGTGTTTCTCGTTCGAATCTGAGCTCTGGATCCAAATTTGCAGTTCCTGGCTATATTGAGTTCTTTCCTCAATTCTGACATATGCTTGGCTGTAACTTCTCAGGGAAAGCTCAGATCAACCAATCGACTTGTTTTTTCGCTTCTGCATCCCAGATAGCATCCAATATGTGTTTCCCGTTCGAATTCGAGCCCTTGGTTCAAATTTGCAGTTCCTGGCTAAATTGAGTTCTTTTGCCAATTCTGATATACGCTTGGCTGTAACTTCTCAGGGAAAGCTCAGATCAACCAATTGACTTCTTTTTCGGCTTCTGCATCCCAGATAGCATTCAGTATGTGTTTCTCGTTCGAATTTGAACTCTGAATCCAAATTTGCAGTTCCTGGCTAAATTGAGTTCTTTCCTAAATTCTGATATATGCTTGGCTGTAACATCTCAGGGAAAGCTCAGATCGACCAATTGACTTGTTTTTTCGGCTTCTGTATCCCAGATAGCATTCAGTATGTGTTTCTCGTTCGAATTTGAGCTCTGAATCCAAATTTGCAGTTCCTGGCTAAATTGAGTACTTTCCTCAATTCTGATATATGCTTGGCTGTAACTTCTCAGGGAAAGATCAGATCAACCAATTGACTTCTATTTCGGCTTCTGCATCCCAGATAGCATTCAGTATGTGTTTCTCGTTCGAATTTGAGCTCTGGATCCAAAATTGCAGTTCCTGGCTATATTGAGTTCTTTCCTCAATTCTGATATATGCTTGGTTGTAACTTCTCAGGGAAAGCTCAGATCAACCAATCGACTTGTTTTTTGGTTTCTGCATTCCAGATAACATCCAATATGTGTTTCCCGTTCGAATTTGAGCCCTTGGTTCAAATTTGCAGTTCCTGGCTAAATTGAGTAGTTTTGCCAATTCTGACATACGCTTGGCTGTAACTTATCAGGGAAAGCTCAGATCAACCAATTGACTTCTTTTTCGGCTTCTGCATCCCAGATAGCATTCAGTATGTGTTTCTCGTTCGAATCTGAGCTCTGGATCCAAATTTGCAGTTCCTGGCTATATTGAGTTCTTTCCTCAATTCTGACATATGCTTGGCTGTAACTTCTCAGGGAAAGCTCAGATCAACCAATCGACTTGTTTTTTCGCTTCTGCATCCCAGATAGCATCCAATATGTGTTTCCCGTTCAAATTCGAGCCCTTGGTTCAAATTTGGAGTTCCTGGCTAAATTGAGTTCTTTTGCCAATTCTGATATACGCTTGGCTGTAACTTCTCAGGGAAAGATCAGATCAACCAATTGACTTCTATTTCGGCTTCTGCATCCCAGATAGCATTCAGTATGTGTTTCTCGTTCGAATTTGAGCTCTGGATCCAAAATTGCAGTTCCTGGCTATATTGAGTTCTTTCCTCAATTCTGATATATGCTTGGTTGTAACTTCTCAGGGAAAGCTCAGATCAACCAATCGACTTGTTTTTTGGTTTCTGCATTCCAGATAACATCCACTATGTGTTTCCCGTTCGAATTTGAGCCCTTGGTTCAAATTTGCAGTTCCTGGCTAAATTGAGTAGTTTTGCCAATTCTGACATACGCTTGGCTGTAACTTCTCAGGGAAAGCTCAGATCAACCAATTGACTTCTTTTTCGGCTTCTGCATCCCAGATAGCATTCAGTATGTGTTTCTCGTTCGAATCTGAGCTCTGGATCCAAATTTGCAGTTCCTGGCTATATTGAGTTCTTTCCTCAATTCTGACATATGCTTGGCTGTAACTTCTCAGGGAAAGCTCAGATCAACCAATCGACTTGTTTTTTCGCTTCTGCATCCCAGATAGCATCCAATATGTGTTTCCCGTTCGAATTCGAGCCCTTGGTTCAAATTTGCAGTTCCTGGCTAAATTGAGTTCTTTTGCCAATTCTGACATACGCTTGGCTGTAACTTCTCAGGGAAAGCTCAGATGAACCAATCGACTTGTTTTTTCGCTTCTGCATCCCAGATAACATCCAATATGTGTTTCCCGTTCGAATTTGAGCCCTTGGTTCAAATTTGCAGTTCCTGGCTAAATTGAGTTCTTTTGCCAATTCTGACATACGCTTGGCTGTAACTTCTCAGGGAAAGCTCAGATCAACCAATTGACTTGTTTTTCGGCTTCTGCATCCCAGATAGCATTCAGTATGTGTTTCTCGTTCGAATTTGAGCTCTGGATCCAAATTTGCAGTTCCTGGCTAAATTGAGTTCTTTCCTCAATTCTGATATATGCTTGGCACTAACTTCTCAGGGAAAGCTCAGATCAACCAATCGACTTGTTTTTTCGCTTCTGCTTCCCAGATAGCATCCAATATGTGTTTCCCGTTCGAATTCGAGCCCTTGGTTCAAATTTGCAGTTCCTGGCTAAATTGAGTTCTTTTGCCAATTCTGACATACGCTTGGCTGTAACTTCTCAGGGAAAGCTCAGATCAACCAATCGACTTGTTTTTTGTTTTCTGCATTCCAGATAGCATCCAACATGTGTTTCCCGTTCGAATTCGAGCCCTTGGTTCAAATTTGCAGTTCCTGGCTAAATTGAGCTCTTTTGCCAATTCTGATATACGCTTGGCTGTAACTTCTCAGCGAAAGCTCAGATCAACCTATTGACTTGTCTTTCGGCTTCTGCATTCTAGATAGCATTCAGTATGTGTTTCCCGTTCGAATTCGATCCCTTGGTTCAAATTTGCAGTTCCTGGCTAAATTGAGTTCTTTTGCCAATTCTGACATACGCTTGGCTGTAACTTCTCAGGGAAAGCTCAGATCAACCAATTGACTTCTTTTTCGGCTTCTGCATCCCAGATAGCATTCAGTATGTGTTTCTCGTTCGAATCTGAGCTCTGGATCCAAATTTGCAGTTCCTGGCTATATTGAGTTCTTTCCTCAATTCTGACATATGCTTGGCTGTAACTTCTCAGGGAAAGCTCAGATCAACCAATCGACTTGTTTTTTCGCTTCTGCATCCCAGATAGCATCCAATATGTGTTTCCCGTTCGAATTCGAGCCCTTGGTTCAAATTTGCAGTTCCTGGCTAAATTGAGTTATTTTGCCAATTCTGATATACGCTTGGCTGTAACTTCTCAGGGAAAGCTCAGATCAGCCTATTGACTTGTCTTTCGGCTTCTGCATTCTAGATAGCATTCAGTATGTGTTTCCCGTTCGAATTCGAGCCCTTGGTTCAAATTTGCAGTTCCTGGCTAAATTGAGTTGTTTTGCCAATTCTGACATACGCTTGGCTGTAACTTCTCAGGGAAAGCTCAGATCAACCAATTGACTTCTTTTTCGGCTTCTGCATCCCAGATATCATTCAGTATGTGTTTCTCGTTCAAATCTGAGCCCTGGATCCAAATTTGCAGTTCCTGGCTATATTGAGTTCTTTCCTCAATTCTGACATATGCTTGGCTGTAACTTCTCAGGGAAAGCTCAGATCAACCAATAGACTTGTTTTTTCCCTTCTGCATCCCAGATAGCATCCAATATGTGTTTCCCGTTCGAATTTGAGCCCTTAGTTCAAATTTGCAGTTCCTGGCTAAATTGAGTTATTTTGCCAATTCTGATATACGCTTGGCTGTAACTTCTCAGGGAAAGCTCAGATCAACCTATTGACTTGTCTTTCGGCTTCTGCATTCCAGATAGCATTCAGTATGTGTTTCTTGTTCGAATTTGAGCTCTGGATCCAAATTTGCAGTTCCTGGCTAAATTGAATTCTTTCCTCAATTCTGATATACGCTTGGCTGTAACTTCTCAGGGAAAGCTCAGATCGACCAATCGACTTGTTTTTTGGTTTCTGCATCCCAGATAGCATCCAATATGTGTTCCCCGTTCGAATTTGAGCCCATGATTCAAATTTGCAGTTCCTGGCTAAATTGAGTTCTTTTGCTAATTCTGACATACGCTTGGCTGTAACTTCTCAGGGAAAACTCAGATCAACAAATCGAATTGTTTTTTCGCTTCTGCATCCCAGATAACATTCAGTATGTGTTTCTCATTTGAATTTGAGCTCTGGATCCAAATTTGCAGTTCCTGGCTAAATTGAGTTCTTTCCTCAATTCTGATATACGCTTGGCTGTAACTTCTCAGGGAAAGCTCAGATCGACCAATCGACTTGTTTTTCGGCTTCTGCATCACAGATAGCATTCAGTATGTGTTTCTCGTTCGAATTTGAGCTCTGGATCCAAATTTGCAGTTCCTGGCTAAATTGAGTTCTTTCCTCAATTCTGATATACGCTTGGCTGTAACTTCTCAGGGAAAGCTCAGATCGACCAATCGACTTGTTTTTCGGATTCTGCATCCCAGATAGCATCCAATATGTGTTTCCCGTTCGAATTTGAGCCCTTGGTTCAAATTTGCAGTTCCTGGCTAAATTGAGTTCTTTTGCCAATTCTGACATACGCTTCGCTGTACCTTCTCAGGGAAAGCTCAGATCAACAAATCGAATTGTTTTTTCACTTCTGCATCCCAGATAGCATTCAGTATGTGTTTCTCATTTGAATTTGAGCTCTGGATCCAAATTTGCAGTTCCTGGCTAAATTGAGTTCTTTCCTCAATTCTGATATACGCTTGGCTGTAACTTCTCAGGGAAAGCTCAGATCGACCAATCGACTTGTTTTTCGGCTTCTGCATCACAGATAGCATTCAGTATGTGTTTCTCGTTCGAATTTGAGCTCTGGATCCAAATTTGCAGTTCCTGGCTAAATTGAGTTCTTTCCTCAATTCTGATATATGCTTGGCTGTAACCTCTCAGGGAAAGCTCAGATCAACCAATCGACTTGCTTTTCGGCTTCTGCATCCCAGATAGCATCCAATATGTGTTTCCCGTTCGAATTTGAGCCCTTGGTTCAAATTTGCAGTTCCTGGCTAAATTGAGTTCTTTTGCCAATTCTGACATACGCTTGGCTGTAACTTCTCAGGGAAAGCTCAGATCAACCAATTGACTTCTTTTTCGGCTTCTGCATCCCAGATATCATTCAGTATGTGTTTCTCGTTCAAATCTGAGCCCTGGATCCAAATTTGCAGTTCCTGGCTAAATTGAGTTGTTTCCTCAATTCTGACATATGCTTGGCTGTAACATCTCATGGAAAGTTCAGATCAACCAATCGACTTGTTTTTTGGTTTCTGCATTCCAGATAGCATCCAATATGTTTTCTCCGTTCGAATTTGAGCCCATGATTCAAATTTGCAGTTCCTGGCTAAATTGAGTTCTTTTGCCAATTCTGACATACGCTTGGCTGTAACTTCTCAGGGAAAGCTCAGATCGACCAATCGACTTGTTTTTCGGCTTCTGCATCACAGATAGCATTCAGTATGCGTTTCTCGTTTGAATTTGAGCTCTGGATCCAAATTTGCAGTTCCTGGCTAAATTGAGTTCTTTCCTCAATTCTGATATATGCTTGGCTGTAACCTCTCAGGGAAAGCTCAGATCAACCAATCGACTTGCTTTTCGGCTTCTGCATCCCAGATAGCATCCAATATGTGTTTCGTGTTCGAATTTGAGCCCTTGGTTCAAATTTGCAGTTCCTGGCTAAATTGAGTTCTTTTGCCAATTCTGACATACGCTTGGCTGTAACTTCTCAGGGAAAGCTCAGATCAACCAATTGACTTGTTTTTCGGCTTCTGCATCCCAGATAGCATTCAGTATGTGTTTCTCGTTCGAATTTGAGCTCTGGATCCAAATTTGCAGTTCCTGGCTAAATTGAGTTCTTTCCTCAATTCTGATATATGCTTGGCAGTAACTTCTCAGGGAAAGCTCAGATCAACAAATCGACTTGCTTTTTCGCTTCTGCTTCCCAGATAGCATCCAATATGTGTTTCCCGTTCGAATTCGAGCCCTTGGTTCAAATTTGCAGTTCCTGGCTAAATTGAGTTCTTTTGCCAATTCTGACATACGCTTGGCTGTAACTTCTCAGGGAAAGCTCAGATCAACCAATTGACTTCTATTTCGGCTTCTGCATCCCAGATAGCATTCAGTATGTGTTTCTCTTTCGAATTTGAGCTCTGGATCCAAATTTGCAGTTCCTGGCTATATTGCGTTCTTTCCTCAATTCTGATATACGCTTGGCTGTAACTTCTCAGGGAAAGCTCAGATCGACCAATTGACTTGTTTTTCGGCTTCTGCATCCCAGATAGCATTCAGTATGTGTTTCTCGTTTGAATTTGAGCTCTGGATCCAAATTTGCGGTTCCTGGCTAAATTGAGTTCTTTCCTCAATTCAGATATATGCTTGGCTGTAACTTCTCAGGGAAAGCTCAGATCAACCAATCGACTTGTTTTTTGGTTTCTGCATTCCAGATAGCATCCAACATGTGTTTCCCGTTCGAATTCGAGCCCTTGGTTCAAATTTGCAGTTCCTGGCTAAATTGAGTTCTTTTGCCAATTCTGATATACGCTTGGCTGTAACTTCTCAGCGAAATCTCAAATCAACCTATTGACTTGTCTTTCGGCTTCTGCATTCTAGATAGCATTCAGTATGTGTTTCCCGTTCGAATTCGATCCCTTGGTTCAAATTTGCAGTTCCTGGCTAAATTGAGTTCTTTTGCCAATTCTGACATACGCTTGGCTGTAACTTCTCAGGGAAAGCTCAGATCAGCCTATTGACTTGTCTTTCGGCTTCTGCATTCTAGATAGCATTCAGTATGTGTTTCCCGTTCGAATTCGAGCCCTTGGTTCAAATTTGCAGTTCCTGGCTAAATTGAGTTCTTTTGCCAATTCTGACATACGCCTGGCTGTAACTTCTCAGGGAAAGCTCAGATCAACCAATTGACTTCTTTTTCGGCTTCTGCATCCCAGATATCATTCAGTATGTGTTTCTCGTTCAAATCTGAGCCCTGGATCCAAATTTGCAGTTCCTGGCTATATTGAGTTCTTTCCTCAATTCTGACATATGCTTGGCTGTAACTTCTCAGGGAAAGCTCAGATCAACCAATAGACTTGTTTTTTCCCTTCTGCATCCCAGATAGCATCCAATATGTGTTTCCCGTTCGAATTCGAGCCCTTAGTTCAAATTTGCAGTTCCTGGCTAAATTGAGTTATTTTGCCAATTCTGATATACGCTTGGCTGTAACTTCTCAGGGAAAGCTCAGATCAACCTATTGACTTGTCTTTCGGCTTCTGCATTCCAGATAGCATTCAGTATGTGTTTCTTGTTCGAATTTGAGCTCTGGATCCAAATTTGCAGTTCCTGGCTAAATTGAGTTCTTTCCTCAATTCTGATATACGCTTGGCTGTAACTTCTCAGGGAAAGCTCAGATCGACCAATCGACTTGTTTTTTGGTTTCTGCATCCCAGATAGCATCCAATATGTGTTCCCCGTTCGAATTTGAGCCCATGATTCAAATTTGCAGTTCCTGGCTAAATTGAGTTCTTTTGCCAATTCTGACATACGCTTGGCTGTAACTTCTCAGGGAAAGCTCAGATCAACCAATTGACTTGTTTTTCGGCTTCTGCATCCCAGATAGCATTCAGTATGTGTTTCTCGTTCGAATTTGAGCTCTGGATCCAAATTTGCAGTTCCTGGCTAAATTGAGTTCTTTCCTCAATTCTGATATATGCTTGGCAGTAACTTCTCAGGGAAAGCTCAGATCAACAAATCGACTTGCTTTTTCGCTTCTGCTTCCCAGATAGCATCCAATATGTGTTTCCCGTTCGAATTCGAGCCCTTGGTTCAAATTTGCAGTTCCTGGCTAAATTGAGTTCTTTTGCCAATTCTGACATACGCTTGGCTGTAACTTCTCAGGGAAAGCTCAGATCAACCAATTGACTTCTATTTCGGCTTCTGCATCCCAGATAGCATTCAGTATGTGTTTCTCTTTCGAATTTGAGCTCTGGATCCAAATTTGCAGTTCCTGGCTATATTGCGTTCTTTCCTCAATTCTGATATACGCTTGGCTGTAACTTCTCAGGGAAAGCTCAGATCGACCAATTGACTTGTTTTTCGGCTTCTGCATCCCAGATAGCATTCAGTATGTGTTTCTCGTTTGAATTTGAGCTCTGGATCCAAATTTGCGGTTCCTGGCTAAATTGAGTTCTTTCCTCAATTCAGATATATGCTTGGCTGTAACTTCTCAGGGAAAGCTCAGATCAACCAATCGACTTGTTTTTTGGTTTCTGCATTCCAGATAGCATCCAACATGTGTTTCCCGTTCGAATTCGAGCCCTTGGTTCAAATTTGCAGTTCCTGGCTAAATTGAGTTCTTTTGCCAATTCTGATATACGCTTGGCTGTAACTTCTCAGCGAAAGCTCAAATCAACCTATTGACTTGTCTTTCGGCTTCTGCATTCTAGATAGCATTCAGTATGTGTTTCCCGTTCGAATTCGATCCCTTGGTTCAAATTTGCAGTTCCTGGCTAAATTGAGTTCTTTTGCCAATTCTGACATACGCTTGGCTGTAACTTCTCAGGGAAAGCTCAGATCAGCCTATTGACTTGTCTTTCGGCTTCTGCATTCTAGATAGCATTCAGTATGTGTTTCCCGTTCGAATTCGAGCCCTTGGTTCAAATTTGCAGTTCCTGGCTAAATTGAGTTCTTTTGCCAATTCTGACATACGCCTGGCTGTAACTTCTCAGGGAAAGCTCAGATCAACCAATTGACTTCTTTTTCGGCTTCTGCATCCCAGATATCATTCAGTATGTGTTTCTCGTTCAAATCTGAGCCCTGGATCCAAATTTGCAGTTCCTGGCTATATTGAGTTCTTTCCTCAATTCTGACATATGCTTGGCTGTAACTTCTCAGGGAAAGCTCAGATCAACCAATAGACTTGTTTTTTCCCTTCTGCATCCCAGATAGCATCCAATATGTGTTTCCCGTTCGAATTCGAGCCCTTAGTTCAAATTTGCAGTTCCTGGCTAAATTGAGTTATTTTGCCAATTCTGTTATACGCTTGGCTGTAACTTCTCAGGGAAAGCTCAGATCAACCTATTGACTTGTCTTTCGGCTTCTGCACTCCAGATAGCATTCAGTATGTGTTTCTTGTTCGAATTTGAGCTCTGGATCCAAATTTGCAGTTCCTGGCTAAATTGAGTTCTTTCCTCAATTCTGATATACGCTTGGCTGTAACTTCTCAGGGAAAGCTCAGATCGACCAATCGACTTGTTTTTTGGTTTCTGCATCCCAGATAGCATCCAATATGTGTTCCCCGTTCGAATTTGAGCCCATGATTCAAATTTGCAGTTCCTGGCTAAATTGAGTTCTTTTGCTAATTCTGACATACGCTTGGCTGTAACTTCTCAGGGAAAACTCAGATCAACCTATTGACTTGTCTTTCGGCTTCTGCATTCCAGATAGCATTCAGTATGTGTTTCTTGTTCGAATTTGAGCTCTGGATCCAAATTTGCAGTTCCTGGCTAAATTGAGTTCTTTCCTCAATTCTGATATACGCTTGGCTGTAACTTCTCAGGGAAAGCTCAGATCAACCAATTGACTTCTTTTTCGGCTTCTGCATCCCAGATATCATTCAGTATGTGTTTCTCGTTCAAATCTGAGCCCTGGATCCAAATTTGCAGTTCCTGGCTATATTGAGTTCTTTCCTCAATTCTGACATATGCTTGGCTGTAACTTCTCAGGGAAAGCTCAGATCAACCAATAGACTTGTTTTTTCCCTTCTGCATCCCAGATAGCATCCAATATGTGTTTCCCGTTCGAATTCGAGCCCTTAGTTCAAATTTGCAGTTCCTGGCTAAATTGAGTTATTTTGCCAATTCTGATATACGCTTGGCTGTAACTTCTCAGGGAAAGCTCAGATCAACCTATTGACTTGTCTTTCGGCTTCTGCATTCCAGATAGCATTCAGTATGTGTTTCTTGTTCGAATTTGAGCTCTGGATCCAAATTTGCAGTTCCTGGCTAAATTGAATTCTTTCCTCAATTCTGATATACGCTTGGCTGTAACTTCTCAGGGAAAGCTCAGATCGACCAATCAACTTGTTTTTTGGTTTCTGCATCCCAGATAGCATCCAATATGTGTTCCCCGTTCGAATTTGAGCCCATGATTCAAATTTGCAGTTCCTGGCTAAATTGAGTTCTTTTGCTAATTCTGACATACGCTTGGCTGTAACTTCTCAGGGAAAACTCAGATCAACAAATCGAATTGTTTTTTCGCTTCTGCATCCCAGATAACATTCAGTATGTGTTTCTCATTTGAATTTGAGCTCTGGATCCAAATTTGCAGTTCCTGGCTAAATTGAGTTCTTTCCTCAATTCTGATATACGCTTGGCTGTAACTTCTCAGGGAAAGCTCAGATCGACCAATCGACTTGTTTTTCGGCTTCTGCATCACAGATAGCATTCAGTATGTGTTTCTCGTTCGAATTTGAGCTCTGGATCCAAATTTGCAGTTCCTGGCTAAATTGAGTTCTTTCCTCAATTCTGATATATGCTTGGCTGTAACCTCTCAGGGAAAGCTCAGATCAACCAATCGACTTGCTTTTCGGCTTCTGCATCCCAGATAGCATCCAATATGTGTTTCCCGTTCGAATTTGAGCCCTTGGTTCAAATTTGCAGTTCCTGGCTAAATTGAGTTCTTTTGCCAATTCTGACATACGCTTGGCTGTAACTTCTCAGGGAAAGCTCAGATCAACCAATTGACTTGTTTTTCAGCTTCTGCTTCCCAGATAGCATTCAGTATGTGTTTCTCGTTCGAATTTGAGCTAGAAATCTAAATTTGCAGTTCCTGGCTAAATTGAGTTCTTTCCTCAATTCTGATATATGCTTGGCTGTAACTTCTCAGGGAAAGCTCAGATCACCAATCGACTTGTTTTTTCGCTTCTGCATCCCAGATAGCATTCAGTATGTGTTTCTCGTTCGAATTTGAGCTCTGGATCCAAATTTGCAGTTCCTGGCTAAATTGAGTTCTTTCCTCAATTCTGATATATCCTTGGCTGTAACTTCTCAGGGAAAGCTCAGATCAACCAATCGACTTGTTTTTTCACTTCTGCATCCCAGATAGCATCCAATATGTGTTTCCCGTTCAAATTCGAGCCCTCGGTTCAAATGTACAGTTCCTGGCTAAATTGAGTTCTTTTGCCAATTCTGACATACGCTTGGCTGTAACTTCTCAGGGAAAGCTCAGATCAACCAATCGACTTGTTTTTCGGCTTATGCATCCCAGGTAGCATTCAGTATGTGTTTCTCGTTCGAATTTGAGCTCTGGATCCAAATTTGCAGTTCCTGGCTAAATTGAGTTCTTTCCTCAATTCTTACATACTCTGGGCTGTAACTTCTCAGGGAAAGCTCAGATCGACCAATCGACTTGTTTTTCGGCTTCTGCATCACAGATAGCATTCAGTATGTGTTTCTCGTTCGAATTTGAGCTCTGGATCCAAATTTGCAGTTCCTGGCTAAATTGAGTTCTTTCCTCAATTCTGATATATGCTTGGCTGTAACCTCTCAGGGAAAGCTCAGATCAACCAATCGACTTGCTTTTCGGCTTCTGCATCCCAGATAGCATCCAATATGTGTTTCCCGTTCGAATTTGAGCCCTTGGTTCAAATTTGCAGTTCCTGGCTAAATTGAGTTCTTTTGCCAATTCTGACATACGCTTGGCTGTAACTTCTCAGGGAAAGCTCAGATCAACCAATTGACTTGTTTTTCAGCTTCTGCATCCCAGATAGCATTCAGTATGTGTTTCTCGTTCGAATTTGAGCTAGAAATCTAAATTTGCAGTTCCTGGCTAAATTGAGTTCTTTCCTCAATTCTGATATATGCTTGGCTGTAACTTCTCAGGGAAAGCTCAGATCACCCAATCGACTTGTTTTTTCGCTTCTGCATCCCAGATAGCATTCAGTATGTGTTTCTCGTTCGAATTTGAGCTCTGGATCCAAATTTGCAGTTCCTGGCTAAATTGAGTTCTTTCCTCAATTCTGATATATCCTTGGCTGTAACTTCTCAGGGAAAGCTCAGATCAACCAATCGACTTGTTTTTTCACTTCTGCATCCCAGATAGCATCCAATATGTGTTTCCCGTTCAAATTCGAGCCCTCGGTTCAAATGTACAGTTCCTGGCTAAATTGAGTTCTTTTGCCAATTCTGACATACGCTTGGCTGTAACTTCTCAGGGAAAGCTCAGATCAACCAATCGACTTGTTTTTCGGCTTATGCATCCCAGGTAGCATTCAGTATGTGTTTCTCGTTCGAATTTGAGCTCTGGATCCAAATTTGCAGTTCCTGGCTAAATTGAGTTCTTTCCTCAATTCTTACATACTCTGGGCTGTAACTTCTCAGGGAAAGCTCAGATCGACCAATTGACTTGTTTTTTGGTTTCTGCATTCCAGATAGCATCCAATATGTGTTTCCCGTTCGAATTCGAGCCCTTGGTTCAAATTTGCAGTTCCTGGTTAAATTGAGTTATTTTGCCAATTCTGACATACGCTTGGCTGTAACATCTTAGGGAAAGCTCAGATCAACCAATTGACTTCTTTTTCGGCTTCTGCATCCCAGATAGCATTCAGTATGTGTTTCTCGTTCAAATTTGAACTCTGAATCCAAATTTGCAGTTCCTGGCTAAATTGAGTTCTTTCCTAAATTCTGATATATGCTTGGCTGTAACATCTCAGGGAAAGCTCAGATCGACCAATTGACTTGTTTTTCGGCTTCTGTATCCCAGATAGCATTCAGTATGTGTTTCTCGTTCGAATTTGAGCTCTGAATCCAAATTTGCAGTTCCTGGCTAAATTGAGTACTTTCCTCAATTCTGATATATGCTTGGCTGTAACTTCTCAGGGAAAGATCAGACAAACCAATTGACTTCTATTTCGGCTTCTGCATCCCAGATAGCATTCAGTATGTGTTTCTCGTTCGAATTTGAGCTCTGGATCCAAAATTGCAGTTCCTGGCTATATTGAGTTCTTTCCTCAATTCTGATATATGCTTGGTTGTAACTTCTCAGGGAAAGCTCAGATCAACCAATCGACTTGTTTTTTGGTTTCTGCATTCCAGATAACATCCAATATGTGTTTCCCATTCGAATTTGAGCCCTTGGTTCAAATTTGCAGTTCCTGGCTAAATTGAGTAGTTTTGCCAATTCTGACATACGCTTGGCTGTAACTTCTCAGGGAAAGCTCAGATCAACCAATTGACTTCTTTTTCGGCTTCTGCATCCCAGATAGCATTCAGTATGTGTTTCTCGTTCGAATCTGAGCTCTGGATCCAAATTTGCAGTTCCTGGCTAAATTGAGTTATTTTGCCAATTCTGATATACGCTTGGCTGTAACTTCTCAGGGAAAGCTCAGATCAACCTATTGACTTGTCTTTCGGCTTCTGCACTCCAGATAGCATTCAGTATGTGTTTCTTGTTCGAATTTGAGCTCTGGATCCAAATTTGCAGTTCCTGGCTAAATTGAGTTCTTTCCTCAATTCTGATATACGCTTGGCTGTAACTTCTCAGGGAAAGCTCAGATCGACCAATCGACTTGTTTTTTGGTTTCTGCATCCCAGATAGCATCCAATATGTGTTCCCCGTTCGAATTTGAGCCCATGATTCAAATTTGCAGTTCCTGGCTAAATTGAGTTCTTTTGCTAATTCTGACATACACTTGGCTGTAACTTCTCAGGGAAAACTCAGATCAACCTATTGACTTGTCTTTCGGCTTCTGCATTCCAGATAGCATTCAGTATGTGTTTCTTGTTCGAATTTGAGCTCTGGATCCAAATTTGCAGTTCCTGGCTAAATTGAGTTCTTTCCTCAATTCTGATATACGCTTGGCTGTAACTTCTCAGGGAAAGCTCAGATCAACCAATTGACTTCTTTTTCGGCTTCTGCATCCCAGATATCATTCAGTATGTGTTTCTCGTTCAAATCTGAGCCCTGGATCCAAATTTGCAGTTCCTGGCTATATTGAGTTCTTTCCTCAATTCTGACATATGCTTGGCTGTAACTTCTCAGGGAAAGCTCAGATCAACCAATAGACTTGTTTTTTCCCTTCTGCATCCCAGATAGCATCCAATATGTGTTTCCCGTTCGAATTCGAGCCCTTAGTTCAAATTTGCAGTTCCTGGCTAAATTGAGTTATTTTGCCAATTCTGATATACGCTTGGCTGTAACTTCTCAGGGAAAGCTCAGATCAACCTATTGACTTGTCTTTCGGCTTCTGCATTCCAGATAGCATTCAGTATGTGTTTCTTGTTCGAATTTGAGCTCTGGATCCAAATTTGCAGTTCCTGGCTAAATTGAATTCTTTCCTCAATTCTGATATACGCTTGGCTGTAACTTCTCAGGGAAAGCTCAGATCGACCAATCAACTTGTTTTTTGGTTTCTGCATCCCAGATAGCATCCAATATGTGTTCCCCGTTCGAATTTGAGCCCATGATTCAAATTTGCAGTTCCTGGCTAAATTGAGTTCTTTTGCTAATTCTGACATACGCTTGGCTGTAACTTCTCAGGGAAAACTCAGATCAACAAATCGAATTGTTTTTTCGCTTCTGCATCCCAGATAACATTCAGTATGTGTTTCTCATTTGAATTTGAGCTCTGGATCCAAATTTGCAGTTCCTGGCTAAATTGAGTTCTTTCCTCAATTCTGATATACGCTTGGCTGTAACTTCTCAGGGAAAGCTCAGATCGACCAATCGACTTGTTTTTTCGCTTCTGCATCCCAGATAGCATTCAGTATGTGTTTCTCGTTCGAATTTGAGCTAGAAATCTAAATTTGCAGTTCCTGGCTAAATTGAGTTCTTTCCTCAATTCTGATATATGCTTGGCTGTAACTTCTCAGGGAAAGCTCAGATCACCAATCGACTTGTTTTTTCGCTTCTGCATCCCAGATAGCATTCAGTATGTGTTTCTCGTTCGAATTTGAGCTCTGGATCCAAATTTGCAGTTCCTGGCTAAATTGAGTTCTTTCCTCAATTCTGATATATCCTTGGCTGTAACTTCTCAGGGAAAGCTCAGATCAACCAATCGACTTGTTTTTTCACTTCTGCATCCCAGATAGCATCCAATATGTGTTTCCCGTTCGAATTCGAGCCCTCGGTTCAAATGTACAGTTCCTGGCTAAATTGAGTTCTTTTGCCAATTCTGACATACGCTTGGCTGTAACTTCTCAGGGAAAGCTCAGATCAACCAATCGACTTGTTTTTCGGCTTATGCATCCCAGGTAGCATTCAGTATGTGTTTCTCGTTCGAATTTGAGCTCTGGATCCAAATTTGCAGTTCCTGGCTAAATTGAGTTCTTTCCTCAATTCTTACATACTCTTGGCTGTAACTTCTCAGGGAAAGCTCAGATCGACCAATTGACTTGTTTTTTGGTTTCTGCATTCCAGATAGCATCCAATATGTGTTTCCCGTTCGAATTCGAGCCCTTGGTTCAAATTTGCAGTTCCTGGTTAAATTGAGTTATTTTGCCAATTCTGACATACGCTTGGCTGTAACATCTTAGGGAAAGCTGAGATCAACCAATTGACTTCTTTTTCGGCTTCTGCATCCCAGATAGCATTCAGTATGTGTTTCTCGTTCGAATTTGAACTCTGAATCCAAATTTGCAGTTCCTGGCTAAATTGAGTTCTTTCCTAAATTCTGATATATGCTTGGCTGTAACATCTCAGGGAAAGCTCAGATCGACCAATTGACTTGTTTTTCGGCTTCTGTATCCCAGATAGCATTCAGTATGTGTTTCTTGTTCGAATTTGAGCTCTGAATCCAAATTTGCAGTTCCTGGCTAAATTGAGTACTTTCCTCAATTCTGATATATGCTTGGCTGTAACTTCTCAGGGAAAGATCAGATCAACCAATTGACTTCTATTTCGGCTTCTGCATCCCAGATAGCATTCAGTATGTGTTTCTCGTTCGAATTTGAGCTCTGGATCCAAAATTGCAGTTCCTGGCTATATTGAGTTCTTTCCTCAATTCTGATATATGCTTGGTTGTAACTTCTCAGGGAAAGCTCAGATCAACCAATCGACTTGTTTTTTGGTTTCTGCATTCCAGATAACATCCAATATGTGTTTCCCATTCGAATTTGAGCCCTTGGTTCAAATTTGCAGTTCCTGGCTAAATTGAGTAGTTTTGCCAATTCTGACATACGGTTGGCTGTAACTTCTCAGGGAAAGCTCAGATCAACCAATTGACTTCTTTTTCGGCTTCTGCATCCCAGATAGCATTCAGTATGTGTTTCTCGTTCGAATCTGAGCTCTGGATCCAAATTTGCAGTTCCTGGCTATATTGAGTTCTTTCCTCAATTCTGACATATGCTTGGCTGTAACTTCTCAGGGAAAGCTCAGATCAACCAATCGACTTGTTTTTTCGCTTCTGCATCCCAGATAGCATCCAATATGTGTTTCCCGTTCAAATTCGAGCCCTTGGTTCAAATTTGCAGTTCCTGGCTAAATTGAGTTCTTTTGCCAATTCTGATATACGCTTGGCTGTAACCTCTCAGGGAAAGCTCAGATCAACCAATCGACTTGCTTTTCGGCTTCTGCATCCCAGATAGCATCCAATATGTGTTTCCCGTTCGAATTTGAGCCCTTGGTTCAAATTTGCAGTTCCTGGCTAAATTGAGTTCTTTTGCCAATTCTGACATACGCTTGGCTGTACCTTCTCAGGGAAAGCTCAGATCAACAAATCGAATTGTTTTTTCGCTTCTGCATCCCAGATAGCATTCAGTATGTGTTTCTCGTTCGAATTTGAGCTCTGGATCCAAATTTGCAGTTCCTGGCTAAATTGAGTTCTTTCCTCAATTCTGATATATGCTTGGCTTTAACCTCTCAGGGAAAGCTCAGATCAACCAATCGACTTGTTTTTTCGCTTCTGCATCCCAGATAGCATCCAATATGTGTTTCCCGTTCGAATTCGAGCCCTTGGTTCAAATTTGCAGTTCCTGGCTAAATTGAGTTCTTTTGCCAATTCTGATATACGCTTGGCTGTAACTTCTCAGGGAAAGCTCAGATCAGCCTATTGACTTGTCTTTCGGCTTCTGCATTCTAGATAGCATTCAGTATGTGTTTCCCGTTCGAATTCGAGCCCTTGGTTCAAATTTGCAGTTCCTGGCTAAATTGAGTTCTTTTGCCAATTCTGACATACGCTTGGCTGTAACTTCTCAGGGAAAGCTCAGATCAACCAATTGACTTCTTTTTCGGCTTCTGCATCCCAGATATCATTCAGTATGTGTTTCTCGTTCATATCTGAGCCCTGGATCCAAATTTGCAGTTCCTGGCTATATTGAGTTCTTTCCTCAATTCTGACATATGCTTGGCTGTAACTTCTCAGGGAAAGCTCAGATCAACCAATAGACTTGTTTTTTCCCTTCTGCATCCCAGATAGCATCCAATATGTGTTTCCCGTTCGAATTCGAGCCCTTAGTTCAAATTTGCAGTTCCTGGCTAAATTGAGTTATTTTGCCAATTCTGATATACGCTTGGCTGTAACTTCTCAGGGAAAGCTCAGATCAACCTATTGACTTGTCTTTTGGCTTCTGCATTCCAGATAGCATTCAGTATGTGTTTCCCGTTCGAATTCGAGCCCTTGGTTCAAATTTGCAGTTCCTGGCTAAATTGAGTTCTTTTGCCAATTCTGACATACGCTTGGCTGTAACTTCTCAGGGAAAGCTCAGATCAACCAATCGACTTGTTTTTTCGCTTCTGCATCCCAGATAGCATCCAATATGTGTTTCCTGTTCGAATTCGAGCCCTTGGTTCAAATTTGCAGTTCCTGGCTAAATTGAGTTCTTTTGCCAATTCTGACATACGCTTGGCTGTAACTTCTCAGGGAAAGCTCAGATCAACCAATTGACTTCTTTTTCGGCTTCTGCATCCCAGATATCATTCAGTATGTGTTTCTCTTTCATATCTGAGCCCTGGATCCAAATTTGCAGTTCCTGGCTATATTGAGTTCTTTCCTCAATTCTGACATATGCTTGGCTGTAACTTCTCAGGGAAAGCTCAGATCAACCAATAGACTTGTTTTTTCCCTTCTGCATCCCAGATAGCATCCAATATGTGTTTCCCGTTCGAATTCGAGCCCTTAGTTCAAATTTGCAGTTCCTGGCTAAATTGAGTTATTTTGCCAATTCTGATATACGCTTGGCTGTAACTTCTCAGGGAAAGCTCAGATCAACCTATTGACTTGTCTTTTGGCTTCTGCATTCCAGATAGCATTCAGTATGTGTTTCCCGTTCGAATTCGAGCCCTTGGTTCAAATTTGCAGTTCCTGGCTAAATTGAGTTCTTTTGCCAATTCTGACATACGCTTGGCTGTAACTTCTCAGGGAAAGCTCAGATCAACCAATCGACTTGTTTTTTCGCTTCTGCATCCCAGATAGCATCCAATATGTGTTTCCTGTTCGAATTCGAGCCCTTGGTTCAAATTTGCAGTTCCTGGCTAAATTGAGTTCTTTTGCCAATTCTGACATACGCTTGGCTGTAACTTCTCAGGGAAAGCTCAGATCGACCAATTGACTTGTTTTTTGTTTCTCGTTCGAATTTGAGCTCTGGATCCAAATTTGCAGTTCCTGGCTACATTGAGTTCTTATCTCAATTCTGATATATGCTTGGCTGTAACTTCTCAGGGAAAGCTCAGATCGACCAATTGACTTGTTTTTCGGCTTCTGTATCCCAGATAGCATTCAGTATGTGTTTCTCGTTCGAATCTGAGCTCTGGATCCAAATGTGCAGTTCCTGGCTATATTGAGTTCTTTCCCCAATTCTGATATATGCTTGGCTGTAACTTCTCAGGGAAAGCTCAGATCAACCAATCGACTTGTTTTTTCGATTCTGCATCCCAGATAGCATCCAATATGTGTTTCCCGTTCGAATTCGAGCCCTTGGTTCAAATTTGCAGTTCCTGGCTAAATTGAGTTCTTTTGCCAATTCTGACATACGCTTGGCTGTAACTTCTCAGGGAAAGCTCAGATCAACCAATCGAATTGTTTTTTCGCTTCTGCATCCCAGATAGCATTCAGTATGTGTTTCTCATTTGAATTTGAGCTCTGGATCCAAATTTGCAGTTCCTGGCTAAATTGAGTTCTTTCCTCAATTCTGATATACGCTTGGCTGTAACTTCTCAGGGAAAGCTCAGATCGACCAATCGACTTGTTTTTCGGCTTCTGCATCACAGATAGCATTCAGTATGCGTTTCTCGTTCGAATTTGAGCTCTGGATCCAAATTTGCAGTTCCTGGCTAAATTGAGTTCTTTCCTCAATTCTGATATATGCTTGGCTGTAACTTCTCAGGGAAAGCTCAGATCAACCAATTGACTTCTATTTCGGCTTCTGCATCCCAGATAGAATTCAGTATGTGTTTCTGGTTCGAATTTGAGCTCTGGATCCAAATTTGCAGTTCCTGGCTATATTGCGTTCTTTCCTCTATTCTGATATACGCTTGGCTGTAACTTCTCAGGGAAAGCTCAGATCGACCAATTGACTTCTTTTTCGGCTTCTGCATCCCAGATATCATTCAGTATGTGTTTCCCGTTCGAATTCGAGCCCTTAGTTCAAATTTGCAGTTCCTGGCTAAATTGAGTTATTTTGCCAATTCTGATATACGCTTGGCTGTAACTTCTCAGGGAAAGCTCAGATCAACCTATTGACTTGTCTTTCGGCTTCTGCATTCCAGATAGCATTCAGTATGTGTTTCTTGTTCGAATTTGAGCTCTGGATCCAAATTTGCAGTTCCTGGCTAAATTGAGTTCTTTCCTCAATTCTGATATACGCTTGGCTGTAACTTCTCAGGGAAAGCTCAGATCGACCAATCGACTTGTTTTTTGGTTTCTGCATCCCAGATAGCATCCAATATGTGTTCCCCGTTCGAATTTGAGCCCATGATTCAAATTTCCAGTTCCTGGATAAATTGAGTTCTTTTGCTAATTCTGACATACGCTTGGCTGTAACTTCTCAGGGAAAACTCAGATCGACCAATTGACTTGTTTTTTGTTTCTCGTTCGAATTTGAGCTCTGGATCCAAATTTGCAGTTCCTGGCTAAATTGAGTTCTTATCTCAATTCTGATATATGCTTGGCTGTAACTTCTCAGGGAAAGCTCAGATCGACCAATTGACTTGTTTTTCGGCTTCTGTATCCCAGATAGCATTCAGTATGTGTTTCTCGTTCGAATTTGAGCTCTGAATCCAAATTTGCACTTCCTGGCTAAATTGAGTTCTTTTGCCAATTCTGATATACGCTTGGCTGTAACTTCTCAGCGAAAGCTCAGATCAACCTATTGACTTGTCTTTCGGCTTCTGCATTCTAGATAGCATTCAGTATGTGTTTCCCGTTCGAATTCGATCCCTTGGTTCAAATTTGCAGTTCCTGGCTAAATTGAGTTCTTTTGCCAATTCTGACATACGCTTGGCTGTAACTTCTCAGGGAAAGCTCAGATCAACCAATTGACTTCTTTTTCGGCTTCTGCATCCCAGATAGCATTCAGTATGTGTTTCTCGTTCGAATCTGAGCTCTGGATCCAAATTTGCAGTTCCTGGCTATATTGAGTTCTTTCCTCAATTCTGACATATGCTTGGCTGTAACTTCTCAGGGAAAGCTCAGATCAACCAATCGACTTGTTTTTTCGCTTCTGCATCCCAGACAGCATCCAATATGTGTTTCCCGTTCGAATTCGAGCCCTTGGTTCAAATGTGCAGTTCCTGGCTAAATTGAGTTCTTTTACGAATTCTGATATACGCTTGGCTGTAACTTCTCTGGGAAAGCTCAGATCAGCCTATTGACTTGTCTTTCGGCTTCTGCATTCTAGATAGCATTCAGTATGTGTTTCCCGTTCGAATTCGAGCCCTTGGTTCAAATTTGCAGTTCCTGGCTAAATTGAGTTCTTTTGCCAATTCTGACATACGCTTGGCTGTAACTTCTCAGGGAAAGCTCAGATCAACCAATTGACTTCTTTTTCGGCTTCTGCATCCCAGATATCATTCAGTATGTGTTTCTCGTTCATATCTGAGCCCTGGATCCAAATTTGCAGTTCCTGGCTATATTGAGTTCTTTCCTCAATTCTGACATATGCTTGGCTGTAACTTCTCAGGGAAAGCTCAGATCAACCAATAGACTTGTTTTTTCCCTTCTGCATCCCAGATAGCATCCAATATGTGTTTCCCGTTCGAATTCGAGCCCTTAGTTCAAATTTGCAGTTCCTGGCTAAATTGAGTTATTTTGCCAATTCTGATATACGCTTGGCTGTAACTTCTCAGGGAAAGCTCAGATCAACCTATTGACTTGTCTTTCGGCTTCTGCATTCCAGATAGCATTCAGTATGTGTTTCTTGTTCGAATTTGAGCTCTGGATCCAAATTTGCAGTTCCTGGCTAAATTGAGTTCTTATCTCAATTCTGATATACGCTTGGCTGTAACTTCTCAGGGAAAGCTCAGATCGACCAATTGACTAGTTTTTCGGCTTCTGTATCCCAGATAGCATTCAGTATGTGTTTCTCGTTCGAATTTGAGCTCTGAATCCAAATTTGCACTTCCTGGCTAAATTGAGTACTTTCCTCAATTCTGATATATGCTTGGCTGTAACTTCTCAGGGAAAGCTCAGATCAACCAATCGACTTGTTTTTTGGTTTCTGCATTCCAGATAGCATCCAATATGTGTTTCCCGTTAGAATTTGAGCCCTTGGTTCAAAGTTGCAGTTCCTGGCTAAATTGAGTTCTTTTGCCAATTCTGATATACGCTTGGCTGTAACTTCTCAGGGAAAGCTCAGATCAACCTATTGACTTGTCTTTCGGCTTCTGCATCCCAGATAGCATTCAGTATGTGTTTCTTGTTCGAATTTGAGCTCTGGATCCAAATTTGCAGTTCCTGGCTAAATTGAGTTCTTTCCTCAATTCTGATATACGCTTGGCTGTAACTTCTCAGGGAAAGCTCAGATCGACCAATCGACTTGTTTTTTGGTTTCTGCATCCCAGATAGCATCCAATATGTGTTCCCCGTTCGAATTTGAGCCCATGATTCAAATTTGCAGTTCCTGGATAAATTGAGTTCTTTTGCTAATTCTGACATACGCTTGGCTGTAACTTCTCAGGGAAAACTCAGATCGACCAATTGACTTGTTTTTTGTTTCTCGTTCGAATTTGAGCTCTGGATCCAAATTTGCAGTTCCTGGCTAAATTGAGTTCTTATCTCAATTCTGATATATGCTTGGCTGTAACTTCTCAGGGAAAGCTCAGATCGACCAATTGACTTGTTTTTCGGCTTCTGTATCCCAGATAGCATTCAGTATGTGTTTCTCGTTCGAATTTGAGCTCTGAATCCAAATTTGCACTTCCTGGCTAAATTGAGTTCTTTTGCCAATTCTGATATACGCTTGGCTGTAACTTCTCAGCGAAACCTCAGATCAACCTATTGACTTGTCTTTCGGCTTCTGCATTCTAGATAGCATTCAGTATGTGTTTCCCGTTCGAATTCGATCCCTTGGTTCAAATTTGCAGTTCCTGGCTAAATTGAGTTCTTTTGCCAATTCTGACATACGCTTGGCTGTAACTTCTCAGGGAAAGCTCAGATCAACCAATTGACTTCTTTTTCGGCTTCTGCATCCCAGATAGCATTCATTATGTGTTTCTCGTTCGAATCTGAGCTCTGGATCCAAATTTGCAGTTCCTGGCTATATTGAGTTCTTTCCTCAATTCTGACATATGCTTGGCTGTAACTTCTCAGGGAAAGCTCAGATCAACCAATCGACTTTTTTTTTCGCTTCTGCATCCCAGACAGCATCCAATATGTGTTTCCCGTTCGAATTCGAGCCCTTGGTTCAAATTTGCAGTTCCTGGCTAAATTGAGTTCTTTTGCGAATTCTGATATACGCTTGGCTGTAACTTCTCAGGGAAAGCTCAGATCAGCCTATTGACTTGTCTTTCGGCTTCTGCATTTTAGATAGCATTCAGTATGTGTTTCCCGTTCGAATTCGAGCCCTTGGTTCAAATTTGCAGTTCCTGGCTAAATTGAGTTCTTTTGCCAATTCTGACACACGCTTGGCTGTAACTTCTCAGGGAAAGCTCAGATCAACCAATTGACTTCTTTTTCGGCTTCTGCATCCCAGATATCATTCAGTATGTGTTTCTCGTTCATATCTGAGCCCTGGATCCAAATTTGCAGTTCCTGGCTATATTGAGTTCTTTCCTCAATTCTGACATATGCTTGGCTGTAACTTCTCAGGGAAAGCTCAGATCGACCAATCGACTTGTTTTTTGGTTTCTGCATCCCAGATAGCATCCAATATGTGTTCCCCGTTCGAATTTGAGCCCATGATTCAAATTTGCAGTTCCTGGATAAATTGAGTTCTTTTGCTAATTCTGACATACGCTTGGCTGTAACTTCTCAGGGAAAACTCAGATCGACCAATTGACTTGTTTTTTGTTTCTCGTTCGAATTTGAGCTCTGGATCCAAATTTGCAGTTCCTGGCTAAATTGAGTTCTTATCTCAATTCTGATATACGCTTGGCTGTAACTTCTCAGGGAAAGCTCAGATCGACCAATTGACTTGTTTTTCGGCTTCTGTATCCCAGATAGCATTCAGTATGTGTTTCTCGTTCGAATTTGAGCTCTGAATCCAAATTTGCACTTCCTGGCTAAATTGAGTACTTTCCTCAATTCTGATATATGCTTGGCTGTAACTTCTCAGGGAAAGCTCAGATCAACCAATCGACTTGTTTTTTGGTTTCTGCATTCCAGATAGCATCCAATATGTGTTTCCCGTTAGAATTTGAGCCCTTGGTTCAAAGTTGCAGTTCCTGGCTAAATTGAGTTCTTTTGCCAATTCTGACATACGCTTGGCTGTAACTTCTCAGGGAAAGCTCAGATCAACCAATCGAATTGTTTTTTCGCTTCTGCATCCCAGATAGCATTCAGTATGTGTTTCTCATTTGAATTTGAGCTCTGGATCCAAATTTGCAGTTCCTGGCTAAATTGAGTTCTTTCCTCAATTCTGATATACGCTTGGCTGTAACTTCTCAGGGAAAGCTCAGATCGACCAATCGACTTGTTTTTCGGCTTCTGCATCACAGATAGCATTCAGTATGCGTTTCTCGTTCGAATTTGAGCTCTGGATCCAAATTTGCAGTTCCTGGCTAAATTGAGTTCTTTCCTCAATTCTGATATATGCTTGGCTGTAACCTCTCAGGGAAAGCTCAGATCAACCAATCGACTTGCTTTTCGGCTTCTGCATCCCAGATAGCATCCAATATGTGTTTCCCGTTCGAATTTGAGCCCTTGGTTCAAATTTGCAGTTCCTGGCTAAATTGAGTTCTTTTGCCAATTCTGACATACGCTTGGCTGTACCTTCTCAGGGAAAGCTCAGATCAACAAATCGAATTGTTTTTTCGCTTCTGCATCCCAGATAGCATTCAGTATGTGTTTCTCGTTCGAATTTGAGCTCTGGATCCAAATTTGCAGTTCCTGGCTAAATTGAGTTCTTTCCTCAATTCTGATATATGCTTGGCTTTAACCTCTCAGGGAAAGCTCAGATCAACCAATCGACTTGTTTTTTCGCTTCTGCATCCCAGATAGCATCCAATATGTGTTTCCCGTTCGAATTCGAGCCCTTGGTTCAAATTTGCAGTTCCTGGCTAAATTGAGTTCTTTTGCCAATTCTGATATATGCTTGGCTGTAACTTCTCAGGGAAAGCTCAGATCAGCCTATTGACTTGTCTTTCGGCTTCTGCATTCTAGATAGCATTCAGTATGTGTTTCCCGTTCGAATTCGAGCCCTTGGTTCAAATTTGCAGTTCCTGGCTAAATTGAGTTCTTTTGCCAATTCTGACATACGCTTGGCTGTAACTTCTCAGGGAAAGCTCAGATCAACCAATTGACTTCTTTTTCGGCTTCTGCATCCCAGATATCATTCAGTATGTGTTTCTCGTTCATATCTGAGCCCTGGATCCAAATTTGCAGTTCCTGGCTATATTGAGTTCTTTCCTCAATTCTGACATATGCTTGGCTGTAACTTCTCAGGGAAAGCTCAGATCGACCAATCGACTTGTTTTTTGGTTTCTGCATCCCAGATAGCATCCAATATGTGTTCCCCGTTCGAATTTGAGCCCATGATTCAAATTTGCAGTTCCTGGATAAATTGAGTTCTTTTGCTAATTCTGACATACGCTTGGCTGTAACTTCTCAGGGAAAACTCAGATCGACCAATTGACTTGTTTTTTGTTTCTCGTTCGAATTTGAGCTCTGGATCCAAATTTGCAGTTCCTGGCTAAATTGAGTTCTTATCTCAATTCTGATATACGCTTGGCTGTAACTTCTCAGGGAAAGCTCAGATCGACCAATTGACTTGTTTTTCGGCTTCTGTATCCCAGATAGCATTCAGTATGTGTTTCTCGTTCGAATTTGAGCTCTGAATCCAAATTTGCACTTCCTGGCTAAATTGAGTACTTTCCTCAATTCTGATATATGCTTGGCTGTAACTTCTCAGGGAAAGCTCAGATCAACCAATCGACTTGTTTTTTGGTTTCTGCATTCCAGATAGCATCCAATATGTGTTTCCCATTAGAATTTGAGCCCTTGGTTCAAAGTTGCAGTTCCTGGCTAAATTGAGTTCTTTTGCCAATTCTGACATACGCTTGGCTGTAACTTCTCAGGGAAAGCTCAGATCAACCAATCGAATTGTTTTTTCGCTTCTGCATCCCAGATAGCATTCAGTATGTGTTTCTCATTTGAATTTGAGCTCTGGATCCAAATTTGCAGTTCCTGGCTAAATTGAGTTCTTTCCTCAATTCTGATATACGCTTGGCTGTAACTTCTCAGGGAAAGCTCAGATCGACCAATCGACTTGTTTTTCGGCTTCTGCATCACAGATAGCATTCAGTATGCGTTTCTCGTTCGAATTTGAGCTCTGGATCCAAATTTGCAGTTCCTGGCTAAATTGAGTTCTTTCCTCAATTCTGATATATGCTTGGCTGTAACCTCTCAGGGAAAGCTCAGATCAACCAATCGACTTGCTTTTCGGCTTCTGCATCCCAGATAGCATCCAATATGTGTTTCCCGTTCGAATTTGAGCCCTTGGTTCAAATTTGCAGTTCCTGGCTAAATTGAGTTCTTTTGCCAATTCTGACATACGCTTGGCTGTACCTTCTCAGGGAAAGCTCAGATCAACAAATCGAATTGTTTTTTCGCTTCTGCATCCCAGATAGCATTCAGTATGTGTTTCTCGTTCGAATTTGAGCTCTGGATCCAAATTTGCAGTTCCTGGCTAAATTGAGTTCTTTCCTCAATTCTGATATATGCTTGGCTTTAACCTCTCAGGGAAAGCTCAGATCAACCAATCGACTTGTTTTTTCGCTTCTGCATCCCAGATAGCATCCAATATGTGTTTCCCGTTCGAATTCGAGCCCTTGGTTCAAATTTGCAGTTCCTGGCTAAATTGAGTTCTTTTGCCAATTCTGATATACGCTTGGCTGTAACTTCTCAGGGAAAGCTCAGATCAGCCTATTGACTTGTCTTTCGGCTTCTGCATTCTAGATAGCATTCAGTATGTGTTTCCCGTTCGAATTCGAGCCCTTGGTTCAAATTTGCAGTTCCTGGCTAAATTGAGTTCTTTTGCCAATTCTGACATACGCTTGGCTGTAACTTCTCAGGGAAAGCTCAGATCAACCAATTGACTTCTTTTTCGGCTTCTGCATCCCAGATATCATTCAGTATGTGTTTCTCGTTCATATCTGAGCCCTGGATCCAAATTTGCAGTTCCTGGCTATATTGAGTTCTTTCCTCAATTCTGACATATGCTTGGCTGTAACTTCTCAGGGAAAGCTCAGATCAACCAATAGACTTGTTTTTTCCCTTCTGCATCCCAGATAGCATCCAATATGTGTTTCCCGTTCGAATTTGAGCTCTGGATCCAAATTTGCAGTTCCTGGCTAAATTGAGTTCTTTCCTCAATTCTGATATACGCTTGGCTGTAACTTCTCAGGGAAAGCTCAGATCGACCAATCGACTTGTTTTTTGGTTTCTGCATCCCAGATAGCATCCAATATGTGTTCCCCGTTCGAATTTGAGCCCATGATTCAAATTTGCAGTTCCTGGATAAATTGAGTTCTTTTGCTAATTCTGACATACGCTTGGCTGTAACTTCTCAGGGAAAACTCAGATCAACAAATCGAATTGTTTTTTCGCTTCTGCATCCCAGATAACATTCAGTATGTGTTTCTCATTTGAATTTGAGCTCTGGATCCAAATTTGCAGTTCCTGGCTAAATTGAGTTCTTTCCTCAATTCTGATATACGCTTGGCTGTAACTTCTCAGGGAAAGCTCAGATCGACCAATCGACTTGTTTTTCGGCTTCTGCATCACAGATAGCATTCAGTATGTGTTTCTCGTTCGAATTTGAGCTCTGGATCCAAATTTGCAGTTCCTGGCTAAATTGAGTTCTTTCCTCAATTCTGATATACGCTTGGCTGTAACTTCTCAGGGAAAGCTCAGATCGACCAATCGACTTGTTTTTCGGCTTCTACATCACAGATAGCATTCAGTATGTGTTTCTCGTTCGAATTTGAGCTCTGGATCCAAATTTGCAGTTCCTGGCTAAATTGAGTTCTTTCCTCAATTCTGATATATGCTTGGCTGTAACTTCTCAGGGAAAGCTCAGATCAACCAATTGACTTCTATTTCGGCTTCTGCATCCCAGATAGAATTCAGTATGTGTTTCTGGTTCGAATTTGAGCTCTGGATCCAAATTTGCAGTTCCTGGCTATATTGCGTTCTTTCCTCTATTCTGA
This sequence comes from Rhabdophis nuchalis, assembly GCA_039707465.1. NCBI lineage: Eukaryota > Metazoa > Chordata > Lepidosauria > Squamata > Natricidae > Rhabdophis > Rhabdophis nuchalis. The sequence continues at coordinate 18,145,703 of CM077653.1, forward strand.
TATACGCTTGGCTGTAACTTCTCAGGGAAAGCTCAGATCGACCAATTGACTTCTTTTTCGGCTTCTGCATCCCAGATATCATTCAGTATGTGTTTCCCGTTCGAATTCGAGCCCTTAGTTCAAATTTGCACTTCCTGGCTAAATTGAGTTATTTTGCCAATTCTGATATACGCTTGGCTGTAACTTCTCAGGGAAAGCTCAGATCAACCTATTGACTTGTCTTTCGGCTTCTGCATTCCAGATAGCATTCAGTATGTGTTTCTTGTTCGAATTTGAGCTCTGGATCCAAATTTGCAGTTCCTGGCTAAATTGAGTTCTTTCCTCAATTCTGATATACGCTTGGCTGTAACTTCTCAGGGAAAGCTCAGATCGACCAATCGACTTGTTTTTTGGTTTCTGCATCCCAGATAGCATCCAATATGTGTTCCCCATTCGAATTTGAGCCCATGATTCAAATTTGCAGTTCCTGGATAAATTGAGTTCTTTTGCTAATTCTGACATACGCTTGGCTGTAACTTCTCAGGGAAAACTCAGATCGACCAATTGACTTGTTTTTTGTTTCTCGTTCGAATTTGAGCTCTGGATCCAAATTTGCAGTTCCTGGCTAAATTGAGTTCTTATCTCAATTCTGATATATGCTTGGCTGTAACTTCTCAGGGAAAGCTCAGATCGACCAATTGACTTGTTTTTCGGCTTCTGTATCCCAGATAGCATTCAGTATGTGTTTCTCGTTCGAATTTGAGCTCTGAATCCAAATTTGCACTTCCTGGCTAAATTGAGTTCTTTTGCCAATTCTGATATACGCTTGGCTGTAACTTCTCAGCGAAACCTCAGATCAAACTATTGACTTGTCTTTCGGCTTCTGCGTTCTAGATAGCATTCAGTATGTGTTTCCCGTTCGAATTCGATCCCTTGGTTCAAATTTGCAGTTCCTGGCTAAATTGAGTTCTTTTGCCAATTCTGACATACGCTTGGCTGTAACTTCTCAGGGAAAGCTCAGATCAGCCTATTGACTTGTCTTTCGGCTTCTGCATTTTAGATAGCATTCAGTATGTGTTTCCCGTTCGAATTCGAGCCCTTGGTTCAAATTTGCAGTTCCTGGCTAAATTGAGTTCTTTTGCCAATTCTGACATACGCTTGGCTGTAACTTCTCAGGGAAAGCTCAGATCAACCAATTGACTTCTTTTTCGGCTTCTGCATCCCAGATATCATTCAGTATGTGTTTCTCGTTCATATCTGAGCCCTGGATCCAAATTTGCAGTTCCTGGCTATATTGAGTTCTTTCCTCAATTCTGACATATGCTTGGCTGTAACTTCTCAGGGAAAGCTCAGATCAACCAATAGACTTGTTTTTTCCCTTCTGCATCCCAGATAGCATCCAATATGTGTTTCCCGTTCGAATTCGAGCCCTTAGTTCAAATTTGCAGTTCCTGGCTAAATTGAGTTATTTTGCCAATTCTGATATACGCTTGGCTGTAACTTCTCAGGGAAAGCTCAGATCAACCTATTGACTTGTCTTTCGGCTTCTGCATTCCAGATAGCATTCAGTATGTGTTTCTTGTTCGAATTTGAGCTCTGGATCCAAATTTGCAGTTCCTGGCTAAATTGAGTTCTTTCCTCAATTCTGATATACGCTTGGCTGTAACTTCTCAGGGAAAGCTCAGATCGACCAATCGACTTGTTTTTTGGTTTCTGCATCCCAGATAGCATCCAATATGTGTTCCCCGTTCGAATTTGAGCCCATGATTCAAATTTGCATTTCCTGGATAAATTGAGTTCTTTTGCTAATTCTGACATACGCTTGGCTGTAACTTCTCAGGGAAAACTCAGATCAACAAATCGAATTGTTTTTTCGCTTCTGCATCCCAGATAACATTCAGTATGTGTTTCTCATTTGAATTTGAGCTCTGGATCCAAATTTGCAGTTCCTGGCTAAATTGAGTTCTTTCCTCAATTCTGATATACGCTTGGCTGTAACTTCTCAGGGAAAGCTCAGATCGACCAATCGACTTGTTTTTCGGCTTCTGCATCACAGATAGCATTCAGTATGTGTTTCTCGTTCGAATTTGAGCTCTGGATCCAAATTTGCAGTTCCTGGCTATATTGCGTTCTTTCCTCTATTCTGATATACGCTTGGCTGTAACTTCTCAGGGAAAGCTCAGATCGACCAATTGACTTCTTTTTCGGCTTCTGCATCCCAGATATCATTCAGTATGTGTTTCCCGTTCGAATTCGAGCCCTTAGTTCAAATTTGCACTTCCTGGCTAAATTGAGTTATTTTGCCAATTCTGATATACGCTTTGCTGTAACTTCTCAGGGAAAGCTCAGATCAACCTATTGACGTCTTTCGGCTTCTGCATTCCAGATAGCATTCAGTATGTGTTTCTTGTTCGAATTTGAGCTCTGGATCCAAATTTGCAGTTCCTGGCTAAATTGAGTTCTTTCCTCAATTCTGATATACGCTTGGCTGTAACTTCTCAGGGAAAGCTCAGATCGACCAATCGACTTGTTTTTTGGTTTCTGCATCCCAGATAGCATCCAATATGTGTTCCCCGTTCGAATTTGAGCCCATGATTCAAATTTGCAGTTCCTGGATAAATTGAGTTCTTTTGCTAATTCTGACATACGCTTGGCTGTAACTTCTCAGGGAAAACTCAGATCGACCAATTGACTTGTTTTTTGTTTCTCGTTCGAATTTGAGCTCTGGATCCAAATTTGCAGTTCCTGGCTAAATTGAGTTCTTATCTCAATTCTGATATATGCTTGGCTGTAACTTCTCAGGGAAAGCTCAGATCGACCAATTGACTTGTTTTTCGGCTTCTGTATCCCAGATAGCATTCAGTATGTGTTTCTCGTTCGAATTTGAGCTCTGAATCCAAATTTGCACTTCCTGGCTAAATTGAGTTCTTTTGCCAATTCTGATATACGCTTGGCTGTAACTTCTCAGCGAAACCTCAGATCAACCTATTGACTTGTCTTTCGGCTTCTGCGTTCTAGATAGCATTCAGTATGTGTTTCCCGTTCGAATTCGATCCCTTGGTTCAAATTTGCAGTTCCTGGCTAAATTGAGTTCTTTTGCCAATTCTGACATACGCTTGGCTGTAACTTCTCAGGGAAAGCTCAGATCAGCCTATTGACTTGTCTTTCGGCTTCTGCATTTTAGATAGCATTCAGTATGTGTTTCCCGTTCGAATTCGAGCCCTTGGTTCAAATTTGCAGTTCCTGGCTAAATTGAGTTCTTTTGCCAATTCTGACATACGCTTGGCTGTAACTTCTCAGGGAAAGCTCAGATCAACCAATTGACTTCTTTTTCGGCTTCTGCATCCCAGATATCATTCAGTATGTGTTTCTCGTTCATATCTGAGCCCTGGATCCAAATTTGCAGTTCCTGGCTATATTGAGTTCTTTCCTCAATTCTGACATATGCTTGGCTGTAACTTCTCAGGGAAAGCTCAGATCGACCAATCGACTTGTTTTTTGGTTTCTGCATCCCAGATAGCATCCAATATGTGTTTCCCGTTCGAATTTGAGCCCTTGGTTCAAATTTGCAGTTCCTGGCTAAATTGAGTTCTTTTGCCAATTCTGATATACGCTTGGCTGTAACTTCTCAGGGAAAGCTCAGATCAGCCTATTGACTTGTCTTTCGGCTTCTGCATTCTAGATAGCATTCAGTATGTGTTTCCCGTTCGAATTCGAGCCCTTGGTTCAAATTTGCAGTTCCTGGCTAAATTGAGTTCTTTTGCCAATTCTGACATACGCTTGGCTGTAACTTCTCAGGGAAAGCTCAGATCAACCAATTGACTTCTTTTTCGGCTTCTGCATCCCAGATATCATTCAGTATGTGTTTCTCGTTCATATCTGAGCCCTGGATCCAAATTTGCAGTTCCTGGCTATATTGAGTTCTTTCCTCAATTCTGACATATGCTTGGCTGTAACTTCTCAGGGAAAGCTCAGATCGACCAATCGACTTGTTTTTTGGTTTCTGCATCCCAGATAGCATCCAATATGTGTTCCCCGTTCGAATTTGAGCCCATGATTCAAATTTGCAGTTCCTGGATAAATTGAGTTCTTTTGCTAATTCTGACATACGCTTGGCTGTAACTTCTCAGGGAAAACTCAGATCGACCAATTGACTTGTTTTTTGTTTCTCGTTCGAATTTGAGCTCTGGATCCAAATTTGCAGTTCCTGGCTAAATTGAGTTCTTATCTCAATTCTGATATACGCTTGGCTGTAACTTCTCAGGGAAAGCTCAGATCGACCAATTGACTTGTTTTTCGGCTTCTGTATCCCAGATAGCATTCAGTATGTGTTTCTCGTTCGAATTTGAGCTCTGAATCCAAATTTGCACTTCCTGGCTAAATTGAGTACTTTCCTCAATTCTGATATATGCTTGGCTGTAACTTCTCAGGGAAAGCTCAGATCAACCAATCGACTTGTTTTTTGGTTTCTGCATTCCAGATAGCATCCAATATGTGTTTCCCGTTAGAATTTGAGCCCTTGGTTCAAAGTTGCAGTTCCTGGCTAAATTGAGTTCTTTTGCCAATTCTGACATACGCTTGGCTGTAACTTCTCAGGGAAAGCTCAGATCAACCAATCGAATTGTTTTTTCGCTTCTGCATCCCAGATAGCATTCAGTATGTGTTTCTCATTTGAATTTGAGCTCTGGATCCAAATTTGCAGTTCCTGGCTAAATTGAGTTCTTTCCTCAATTCTGATATACGCTTGGCTGTAACTTCTCAGGGAAAGCTCAGATCGACCAATCGACTTGTTTTTCGGCTTCTGCATCACAGATAGCATTCAGTATGCGTTTCTCGTTCGAATTTGAGCTCTGGATCCAAATTTGCAGTTCCTGGCTAAATTGAGTTCTTTCCTCAATTCTGATATATGCTTGGCTGTAACCTCTCAGGGAAAGCTCAGATCAACCAATCGACTTGCTTTTCGGCTTCTGCATCCCAGATAGCATCCAATATGTGTTTCCCGTTCGAATTTGAGCCCTTGGTTCAAATTTGCAGTTCCTGGCTAAATTGAGTTCTTTTGCCAATTCTGACATACGCTTGGCTGTACCTTCTCAGGGAAAGCTCAGATCAACAAATCGAATTGTTTTTTCGCTTCTGCATCCCAGATAGCATTCAGTATGTGTTTCTCGTTCGAATTTGAGCTCTGGATCCAAATTTGCAGTTCCTGGCTAAATTGAGTTCTTTCCTCAATTCTGATATATGCTTGGCTTTAACCTCTCAGGGAAAGCTCAGATCAACCAATCGACTTGTTTTTTCGCTTCTGCATCCCAGATAGCATCCAATATGTGTTTCCCGTTCGAATTCGAGCCCTTGGTTCAAATTTGCAGTTCCTGGCTAAATTGAGTTCTTTTGCCAATTCTGATATACGCTTGGCTGTAACTTCTCAGGGAAAGCTCAGATCAGCCTATTGACTTGTCTTTCGGCTTCTGCATTCTAGATAGCATTCAGTATGTGTTTCCCGTTCGAATTCGAGCCCTTGGTTCAAATTTGCAGTTCCTGGCTAAATTGAGTTCTTTTGCCAATTCTGACATACGCTTGGCTGTAACTTCTCAGGGAAAGCTCAGATCAACCAATTGACTTCTTTTTCGGCTTCTGCATCCCAGATATCATTCAGTATGTGTTTCTCGTTCATATCTGAGCCCTGGATCCAAATTTGCAGTTCCTGGCTATATTGAGTTCTTTCCTCAATTCTGACATATGCTTGGCTGTAACTTCTCAGGGAAAGCTCAGATCAACCAATAGACTTGTTTTTTCCCTTCTGCATCCCAGATAGCATCCAATATGTGTTTCCCGTTCGAATTTGAGCTCTGGATCCAAATTTGCAGTTCCTGGCTAAATTGAGTTCTTTCCTCAATTCTGATATACGCTTGGCTGTAACTTCTCAGGGAAAGCTCAGATCGACCAATCGACTTGTTTTTTGGTTTCTGCATCCCAGATAGCATCCAATATGTGTTCCCCGTTCGAATTTGAGCCCATGATTCAAATTTGCAGTTCCTGGATAAATTGAGTTCTTTTGCTAATTCTGACATACGCTTGGCTGTAACTTCTCAGGGAAAACTCAGATCAACAAATCGAATTGTTTTTTCGCTTCTGCATCCCAGATAACATTCAGTATGTGTTTCTCATTTGAATTTGAGCTCTGGATCCAAATTTGCAGTTCCTGGCTAAATTGAGTTCTTTCCTCAATTCTGATATACGCTTGGCTGTAACTTCTCAGGGAAAGCTCAGATCGACCAATCGACTTGTTTTTCGGCTTCTGCATCACAGATAGCATTCAGTATGTGTTTCTCGTTCGAATTTGAGCTCTGGATCCAAATTTGCAGTTCCTGGCTAAATTGAGTTCTTTCCTCAATTCTGATATACGCTTGGCTGTAACTTCTCAGGGAAAGCTCAGATCGACCAATCGACTTGTTTTTCGGCTTCTACATCACAGATAGCATTCAGTATGTGTTTCTCGTTCGAATTTGAGCTCTGGATCCAAATTTGCAGTTCCTGGCTAAATTGAGTTCTTTCCTCAATTCTGATATATGCTTGGCTGTAACTTCTCAGGGAAAGCTCAGATCAACCAATTGACTTCTATTTCGGCTTCTGCATCCCAGATAGAATTCAGTATGTGTTTCTGGTTCGAATTTGAGCTCTGGATCCAAATTTGCAGTTCCTGGCTATATTGCGTTCTTTCCTCTATTCTGATATACGCTTGGCTGTAACTTCTCAGGGAAAGCTCAGATCGACCAATTGACTTCTTTTTCGGCTTCTGCATCCCAGATATCATTCAGTATGTGTTTCCCGTTCGAATTCGAGCCCTTAGTTCAAATTTGCACTTCCTGGCTAAATTGAGTTATTTTGCCAATTCTGATATACGCTTGGCTGTAACTTCTCAGGGAAAGCTCAGATCAACCTATTGACTTGTCTTTCGGCTTCTGCATTCCAGATAGCATTCAGTATGTGTTTCTTGTTCGAATTTGAGCTCTGGATCCAAATTTGCAGTTCCTGGCTAAATTGAGTTCTTTCCTCAATTCTGATATACGCTTGGCTGTAACTTCTCAGGGAAAGCTCAGATCGACCAATCGACTTGTTTTTTGGTTTCTGCATCCCAGATAGCATCCAATATGTGTTCCCCATTCGAATTTGAGCCCATGATTCAAATTTGCAGTTCCTGGATAAATTGAGTTCTTTTGCTAATTCTGACATACGCTTGGCTGTAACTTCTCAGGGAAAACTCAGATCGACCAATTGACTTGTTTTTTGTTTCTCGTTCGAATTTGAGCTCTGGATCCAAATTTGCAGTTCCTGGCTAAATTGAGTTCTTATCTCAATTCTGATATATGCTTGGCTGTAACTTCTCAGGGAAAGCTCAGATCGACCAATTGACTTGTTTTTCGGCTTCTGTATCCCAGATAGCATTCAGTATGTGTTTCTCGTTCGAATTTGAGCTCTGAATCCAAATTTGCACTTCCTGGCTAAATTGAGTTCTTTTGCCAATTCTGATATACGCTTGGCTGTAACTTCTCAGCGAAACCTCAGATCAAACTATTGACTTGTCTTTCGGCTTCTGCGTTCTAGATAGCATTCAGTATGTGTTTCCCGTTCGAATTCGATCCCTTGGTTCAAATTTGCAGTTCCTGGCTAAATTGAGTTCTTTTGCCAATTCTGACATACGCTTGGCTGTAACTTCTCAGGGAAAGCTCAGATCAGCCTATTGACTTGTCTTTCGGCTTCTGCATTTTAGATAGCATTCAGTATGTGTTTCCCGTTCGAATTCGAGCCCTTGGTTCAAATTTGCAGTTCCTGGCTAAATTGAGTTCTTTTGCCAATTCTGACATACGCTTGGCTGTAACTTCTCAGGGAAAGCTCAGATCAACCAATTGACTTCTTTTTCGGCTTCTGCATCCCAGATATCATTCAGTATGTGTTTCTCGTTCATATCTGAGCCCTGGATCCAAATTTGCAGTTCCTGGCTATATTGAGTTCTTTCCTCAATTCTGACATATGCTTGGCTGTAACTTCTCAGGGAAAGCTCAGATCAACCAATAGACTTGTTTTTTCCCTTCTGCATCCCAGATAGCATCCAATATGTGTTTCCCGTTCGAATTCGAGCCCTTAGTTCAAATTTGCAGTTCCTGGCTAAATTGAGTTATTTTGCCAATTCTGATATACGCTTGGCTGTAACTTCTCAGGGAAAGCTCAGATCAACCTATTGACTTGTCTTTCGGCTTCTGCATTCCAGATAGCATTCAGTATGTGTTTCTTGTTCGAATTTGAGCTCTGGATCCAAATTTGCAGTTCCTGGCTAAATTGAGTTCTTTCCTCAATTCTGATATACGCTTGGCTGTAACTTCTCAGGGAAAGCTCAGATCGACCAATCGACTTGTTTTTTGGTTTCTGCATCCCAGATAGCATCCAATATGTGTTCCCCGTTCGAATTTGAGCCCATGATTCAAATTTGCATTTCCTGGATAAATTGAGTTCTTTTGCTAATTCTGACATACGCTTGGCTGTAACTTCTCAGGGAAAACTCAGATCAACAAATCGAATTGTTTTTTCGCTTCTGCATCCCAGATAACATTCAGTATGTGTTTCTCATTTGAATTTGAGCTCTGGATCCAAATTTGCAGTTCCTGGCTAAATTGAGTTCTTTCCTCAATTCTGATATACGCTTGGCTGTAACTTCTCAGGGAAAGCTCAGATCGACCAATCGACTTGTTTTTCGGCTTCTGCATCACAGATAGCATTCAGTATGTGTTTCTCGTTCGAATTTGAGCTCTGGATCCAAATTTGCAGTTCCTGGCTATATTGCGTTCTTTCCTCTATTCTGATATACGCTTGGCTGTAACTTCTCAGGGAAAGCTCAGATCGACCAATTGACTTCTTTTTCGGCTTCTGCATCCCAGATATCATTCAGTATGTGTTTCCCGTTCGAATTCGAGCCCTTAGTTCAAATTTGCACTTCCTGGCTAAATTGAGTTATTTTGCCAATTCTGATATACGCTTTGCTGTAACTTCTCAGGGAAAGCTCAGATCAACCTATTGACGTCTTTCGGCTTCTGCATTCCAGATAGCATTCAGTATGTGTTTCTTGTTCGAATTTGAGCTCTGGATCCAAATTTGCAGTTCCTGGCTAAATTGAGTTCTTTCCTCAATTCTGATATACGCTTGGCTGTAACTTCTCAGGGAAAGCTCAGATCGACCAATCGACTTGTTTTTTGGTTTCTGCATCCCAGATAGCATCCAATATGTGTTCCCCGTTCGAATTTGAGCCCATGATTCAAATTTGCAGTTCCTGGATAAATTGAGTTCTTTTGCTAATTCTGACATACGCTTGGCTGTAACTTCTCAGGGAAAACTCAGATCGACCAATTGACTTGTTTTTTGTTTCTCGTTCGAATTTGAGCTCTGGATCCAAATTTGCAGTTCCTGGCTAAATTGAGTTCTTATCTCAATTCTGATATATGCTTGGCTGTAACTTCTCAGGGAAAGCTCAGATCGACCAATTGACTTGTTTTTCGGCTTCTGTATCCCAGATAGCATTCAGTATGTGTTTCTCGTTCGAATTTGAGCTCTGAATCCAAATTTGCACTTCCTGGCTAAATTGAGTTCTTTTGCCAATTCTGATATACGCTTGGCTGTAACTTCTCAGCGAAACCTCAGATCAACCTATTGACTTGTCTTTCGGCTTCTGCGTTCTAGATAGCATTCAGTATGTGTTTCCCGTTCGAATTCGATCCCTTGGTTCAAATTTGCAGTTCCTGGCTAAATTGAGTTCTTTTGCCAATTCTGACATACGCTTGGCTGTAACTTCTCAGGGAAAGCTCAGATCAGCCTATTGACTTGTCTTTCGGCTTCTGCATTTTAGATAGCATTCAGTATGTGTTTCCCGTTCGAATTCGAGCCCTTGGTTCAAATTTGCAGTTCCTGGCTAAATTGAGTTCTTTTGCCAATTCTGACATACGCTTGGCTGTAACTTCTCAGGGAAAGCTCAGATCAACCAATTGACTTCTTTTTCGGCTTCTGCATCCCAGATATCATTCAGTATGTGTTTCTCGTTCATATCTGAGCCCTGGATCCAAATTTGCAGTTCCTGGCTATATTGAGTTCTTTCCTCAATTCTGACATATGCTTGGCTGTAACTTCTCAGGGAAAGCTCAGATCGACCAATCGACTTGTTTTTTGGTTTCTGCATCCCAGATAGCATCCAATATGTGTTTCCCGTTCGAATTTGAGCCCTTGGTTCAAATTTGCAGTTCCTGGCTAAATTGAGTTCTTTTGCCAATTCTGATATACGCTTGGCTGTAACTTCTCAGGGAAAGCTCAGATCAGCCTATTGACTTGTCTTTCGGCTTCTGCATTCTAGATAGCATTCAGTATGTGTTTCCCGTTCGAATTCGAGCCCTTGGTTCAAATTTGCAGTTCCTGGCTAAATTGAGTTCTTTTGCCAATTCTGACATACGCTTGGCTGTAACTTCTCAGGGAAAGCTCAGATCAACCAATTGACTTCTTTTTCGGCTTCTGCATCCCAGATATCATTCAGTGTGTGTTTCTCGTTCATATCTGAGCCCTGGATCCAAATTTGCAGTTCCTGGCTATATTGAGTTCTTTCCTCAATTCTGACATATGCTTGGCTGTAACTTCTCAGGGAAAGCTCAGATCGACCAATCGACTTGTTTTTTGGTTTCTGCATCCCAGATAGCATCCAATATGTGTTCCCCGTTCGAATTTGAGCCCATGATTCAAATTTGCAGTTCCTGGATAAATTGAGTTCTTTTGCTAATTCTGACATACGCTTGGCTGTAACTTCTCAGGGAAAACTCAGATCGACCAATTGACTTGTTTTTTGTTTCTCGTTCGAATTTGAGCTCTGGATCCAAATTTGCAGTTCCTGGCTAAATTGAGTTCTTATCTCAATTCTGATATACGCTTGGCTGTAACTTCTCAGGGAAAGCTCAGATCGACCAATTGACTTGTTTTTCGGCTTCTGTATCCCAGATAGCATTCAGTATGTGTTTCTCGTTCGAATTTGAGCTCTGAATCCAAATTTGCACTTCCTGGCTAAATTGAGTACTTTCCTCAATTCTGATATATGCTTGGCTGTAACTTCTCAGGGAAAGCTCAGATCAACCAATCGACTTGTTTTTTGGTTTCTGCATTCCAGATAGCATCCAATATGTGTTTCCCGTTAGAATTTGAGCCCTTGGTTCAAAGTTGCAGTTCCTGGCTAAATTGAGTTCTTTTGCCAATTCTGACATACGCTTGGCTGTAACTTCTCAGGGAAAGCTCAGATCAACCAATCGAATTGTTTTTTCGCTTCTGCATCCCAGATAGCATTCAGTATGTGTTTCTCATTTGAATTTGAGCTCTGGATCCAAATTTGCAGTTCCTGGCTAAATTGAGTTCTTTCCTCAATTCTGATATACGCTTGGCTGTAACTTCTCAGGGAAAGCTCAGATCGACCAATCGACTTGTTTTTCGGCTTCTGCATCACAGATAGCATTCAGTATGCGTTTCTCGTTCGAATTTGAGCTCTGGATCCAAATTTGCAGTTCCTGGCTAAATTGAGTTCTTTCCTCAATTCTGATATATGCTTGGCTGTAACCTCTCAGGGAAAGCTCAGATCAACCAATCGACTTGCTTTTCGGCTTCTGCATCCCAGATAGCATCCAATATGTGTTTCCCGTTCGAATTTGAGCCCTTGGTTCAAATTTGCAGTTCCTGGCTAAATTGAGTTCTTTTGCCAATTCTGACATACGCTTGGCTGTACCTTCTCAGGGAAAGCTCAGATCAACAAATCGAATTGTTTTTTCGCTTCTGCATCCCAGATAGCATTCAGTATGTGTTTCTCGTTCGAATTTGAGCTCTGGATCCAAATTTGCAGTTCCTGGCTAAATTGAGTTCTTTCCTCAATTCTGATATATGCTTGGCTTTAACCTCTCAGGGAAAGCTCAGATCAACCAATCGACTTGTTTTTTCGCTTCTGCATCCCAGATAGCATCCAATATGTGTTTCCCGTTCGAATTCGAGCCCTTGGTTCAAATTTGCAGTTCCTGGCTAAATTGAGTTCTTTTGCCAATTCTGATATACGCTTGGCTGTAACTTCTCAGGGAAAGCTCAGATCAGCCTATTGACTTGTCTTTCGGCTTCTGCATTCTAGATAGCATTCAGTATGTGTTTCCCGTTCGAATTCGAGCCCTTGGTTCAAATTTGCAGTTCCTGGCTAAATTGAGTTCTTTTGCCAATTCTGACATACGCTTGGCTGTAACTTCTCAGGGAAAGCTCAGATCAACCAATTGACTTCTTTTTCGGCTTCTGCATCCCAGATATCATTCAGTATGTGTTTCTCGTTCATATCTGAGCCCTGGATCCAAATTTGCAGTTCCTGGCTATATTGAGTTCTTTCCTCAATTCTGACATATGCTTGGCTGTAACTTCTCAGGGAAAGCTCAGATCAACCAATAGACTTGTTTTTTCCCTTCTGCATCCCAGATAGCATCCAATATGTGTTTCCCGTTCGAATTTGAGCTCTGGATCCAAATTTGCAGTTCCTGGCTAAATTGAGTTCTTTCCTCAATTCTGATATACGCTTGGCTGTAACTTCTCAGGGAAAGCTCAGATCGACCAATCGACTTGTTTTTTGGTTTCTGCATCCCAGATAGCATCCAATATGTGTTCCCCGTTCGAATTTGAGCCCATGATTCAAATTTGCAGTTCCTGGATAAATTGAGTTCTTTTGCTAATTCTGACATACGCTTGGCTGTAACTTCTCAGGGAAAACTCAGATCAACAAATCGAATTGTTTTTTCGCTTCTGCATCCCAGATAACATTCAGTATGTGTTTCTCATTTGAATTTGAGCTCTGGATCCAAATTTGCAGTTCCTGGCTAAATTGAGTTCTTTCCTCAATTCTGATATACGCTTGGCTGTAACTTCTCAGGGAAAGCTCAGATCGACCAATCGACTTGTTTTTCGGCTTCTGCATCACAGATAGCATTCAGTATGTGTTTCTCGTTCGAATTTGAGCTCTGGATCCAAATTTGCAGTTCCTGGCTAAATTGAGTTCTTTCCTCAATTCTGATATACGCTTGGCTGTAACTTCTCAGGGAAAGCTCAGATCGACCAATCGACTTGTTTTTCGGCTTCTACATCACAGATAGCATTCAGTATGTGTTTCTCGTTCGAATTTGAGCTCTGGATCCAAATTTGCAGTTCCTGGCTAAATTGAGTTCTTTCCTCAATTCTGATATATGCTTGGCTGTAACTTCTCAGGGAAAGCTCAGATCAACCAATTGACTTCTATTTCGGCTTCTGCATCCCAGATAGAATTCAGTATGTGTTTCTGGTTCGAATTTGAGCTCTGGATCCAAATTTGCAGTTCCTGGCTATATTGCGTTCTTTCCTCTATTCTGATATACGCTTGGCTGTAACTTCTCAGGGAAAGCTCAGATCGACCAATTGACTTCTTTTTCGGCTTCTGCATCCCAGATATCATTCAGTATGTGTTTCCCGTTCGAATTCGAGCCCTTAGTTCAAATTTGCACTTCCTGGCTAAATTGAGTTATTTTGCCAATTCTGATATACGCTTGGCTGTAACTTCTCAGGGAAAGCTCAGATCAACCTATTGACTTGTCTTTCGGCTTCTGCATTCCAGATAGCATTCAGTATGTGTTTCTTGTTCGAATTTGAGCTCTGGATCCAAATTTGCAGTTCCTGGCTAAATTGAGTTCTTTCCTCAATTCTGATATACGCTTGGCTGTAACTTCTCAGGGAAAGCTCAGATCGACCAATCGACTTGTTTTTTGGTTTCTGCATCCCAGATAGCATCCAATATGTGTTCCCCATTCGAATTTGAGCCCATGATTCAAATTTGCAGTTCCTGGATAAATTGAGTTCTTTTGCTAATTCTGACATACGCTTGGCTGTAACTTCTCAGGGAAAACTCAGATCGACCAATTGACTTGTTTTTTGTTTCTCGTTCGAATTTGAGCTCTGGATCCAAATTTGCAGTTCCTGGCTAAATTGAGTTCTTATCTCAATTCTGATATATGCTTGGCTGTAACTTCTCAGGGAAAGCTCAGATCGACCAATTGACTTGTTTTTCGGCTTCTGTATCCCAGATAGCATTCAGTATGTGTTTCTCGTTCGAATTTGAGCTCTGAATCCAAATTTGCACTTCCTGGCTAAATTGAGTTCTTTTGCCAATTCTGATATACGCTTGGCTGTAACTTCTCAGCGAAACCTCAGATCAAACTATTGACTTGTCTTTCGGCTTCTGCGTTCTAGATAGCATTCAGTATGTGTTTCCCGTTCGAATTCGATCCCTTGGTTCAAATTTGCAGTTCCTGGCTAAATTGAGTTCTTTTGCCAATTCTGACATACGCTTGGCTGTAACTTCTCAGGGAAAGCTCAGATCAGCCTATTGACTTGTCTTTCGGCTTCTGCATTTTAGATAGCATTCAGTATGTGTTTCCCGTTCGAATTCGAGCCCTTGGTTCAAATTTGCAGTTCCTGGCTAAATTGAGTTCTTTTGCCAATTCTGACATACGCTTGGCTGTAACTTCTCAGGGAAAGCTCAGATCAACCAATTGACTTCTTTTTCGGCTTCTGCATCCCAGATATCATTCAGTATGTGTTTCTCGTTCATATCTGAGCCCTGGATCCAAATTTGCAGTTCCTGGCTATATTGAGTTCTTTCCTCAATTCTGACATATGCTTGGCTGTAACTTCTCAGGGAAAGCTCAGATCAACCAATAGACTTGTTTTTTCCCTTCTGCATCCCAGATAGCATCCAATATGTGTTTCCCGTTCGAATTCGAGCCCTTAGTTCAAATTTGCAGTTCCTGGCTAAATTGAGTTATTTTGCCAATTCTGATATACGCTTGGCTGTAACTTCTCAGGGAAAGCTCAGATCAACCTATTGACTTGTCTTTCGGCTTCTGCATTCCAGATAGCATTCAGTATGTGTTTCTTGTTCGAATTTGAGCTCTGGATCCAAATTTGCAGTTCCTGGCTAAATTGAGTTCTTTCCTCAATTCTGATATACGCTTGGCTGTAACTTCTCAGGGAAAGCTCAGATCGACCAATCGACTTGTTTTTTGGTTTCTGCATCCCAGATAGCATCCAATATGTGTTCCCCGTTCGAATTTGAGCCCATGATTCAAATTTGCATTTCCTGGATAAATTGAGTTCTTTTGCTAATTCTGACATACGCTTGGCTGTAACTTCTCAGGGAAAACTCAGATCAACAAATCGAATTGTTTTTTCGCTTCTGCATCCCAGATAACATTCAGTATGTGTTTCTCATTTGAATTTGAGCTCTGGATCCAAATTTGCAGTTCCTGGCTAAATTGAGTTCTTTCCTCAATTCTGATATACGCTTGGCTGTAACTTCTCAGGGAAAGCTCAGATCGACCAATCGACTTGTTTTTCGGCTTCTGCATCACAGATAGCATTCAGTATGTGTTTCTCGTTCGAATTTGAGCTCTGGATCCAAATTTGCAGTTCCTGGCTATATTGCGTTCTTTCCTCTATTCTGATATACGCTTGGCTGTAACTTCTCAGGGAAAGCTCAGATCGACCAATTGACTTCTTTTTCGGCTTCTGCATCCCAGATATCATTCAGTATGTGTTTCCCGTTCGAATTCGAGCCCTTAGTTCAAATTTGCACTTCCTGGCTAAATTGAGTTATTTTGCCAATTCTGATATACGCTTGGCTGTAACTTCTCAGGGAAAGCTCAGATCAACCTATTGACGTCTTTCGGCTTCTGCATTCCAGATAGCATTCAGTATGTGTTTCTTGTTCGAATTTGAGCTCTGGATCCAAATTTGCAGTTCCTGGCTAAATTGAGTTCTTTCCTCAATTCTGATATACGCTTGGCTGTAACTTCTCAGGGAAAGCTCAGATCGACCAATCGACTTGTTTTTTGGTTTCTGCATCCCAGATAGCATCCAATATGTGTTCCCCGTTCGAATTTGAGCCCATGATTCAAATTTGCAGTTCCTGGATAAATTGAGTTCTTTTGCTAATTCTGACATACGCTTGGCTGTAACTTCTCAGGGAAAACTCAGATCGACCAATTGACTTGTTTTTTGTTTCTCGTTCGAATTTGAGCTCTGGATCCAAATTTGCAGTTCCTGGCTAAATTGAGTTCTTATCTCAATTCTGATATATGCTTGGCTGTAACTTCTCAGGGAAAGCTCAGATCGACCAATTGACTTGTTTTTCGGCTTCTGTATCCCAGATAGCATTCAGTATGTGTTTCTCGTTCGAATTTGAGCTCTGAATCCAAATTTGCACTTCCTGGCTAAATTGAGTTCTTTTGCCAATTCTGATATACGCTTGGCTGTAACTTCTCAGCGAAACCTCAGATCAACCTATTGACTTGTCTTTCGGCTTCTGCGTTCTAGATAGCATTCAGTATGTGTTTCCCGTTCGAATTCGATCCCTTGGTTCAAATTTGCAGTTCCTGGCTAAATTGAGTTCTTTTGCCAATTCTGACATACGCTTGGCTGTAACTTCTCAGGGAAAGCTCAGATCAGCCTATTGACTTGTCTTTCGGCTTCTGCATTTTAGATAGCATTCAGTATGTGTTTCCCGTTCGAATTCGAGCCCTTGGTTCAAATTTGCAGTTCCTGGCTAAATTGAGTTCTTTTGCCAATTCTGACATACGCTTGGCTGTAACTTCTCAGGGAAAGCTCAGATCAACCAATTGACTTCTTTTTCGGCTTCTGCATCCCAGATATCATTCAGTATGTGTTTCTCGTTCATATCTGAGCCCTGGATCCAAATTTGCAGTTCCTGGCTATATTGAGTTCTTTCCTCAATTCTGACATATGCTTGGCTGTAACTTCTCAGGGAAAGCTCAGATCAACCAATAGACTTGTTTTTTCCCTTCTGCATCCCAGATAGCATCCAATATGTGTTTCCCGTTCGAATTCGAGCCCTTAGTTCAAATTTGCAGTTCCTGGCTAAATTGAGTTATTTTGCCAATTCTGATATACGCTTGGCTGTAACTTCTCAGGGAAAGCTCAGATCAACCTATTGACTTGTCTTTCGGCTTCTGCATTCCAGATAGCATTCAGTATGTGTTTCTTGTTCGAATTTGAGCTCTGGATCCAAATTTGCAGTTCCTGGCTAAATTGAGTTCTTTCCTCAATTCTGATATACGCTTGGCTGTAACTTCTCAGGGAAAGCTCAGATCGACCAATCGACTTGTTTTTTGGTTTCTGCATCCCAGATAGCATCCAATATGTGTTCCCCGTTCGAATTTGAGCCCATGATTCAAATTTGCATTTCCTGGATAAATTGAGTTCTTTTGCTAATTCTGACATACGCTTGGGTGTAACTTCTCAGGGAAAACTCAGATCAACAAATCGAATTGTTTTTTCGCTTCTGCATCCCAGATAACATTCAGTATGTGTTTCTCATTTGAATTTGAGCTCTGGATCCAAATTTGCAGTTCCTGGCTAAATTGAGTTCTTTCCTCAATTCTGATATACGCTTGGCTGTAACTTCTCAGGGAAAGCTCAGATCGACCAATCGACTTGTTTTTCGGCTTCTGCATCACAGATAGCATTCAGTATGTGTTTCTCGTTCGAATTTGAGCTCTGGATCCAAATTTGCAGTTCCTGGCTAAATTGAGTTCTTTCCTCAATTCTGATATACGCTTGGCTGTAACTTCTCAGGGAAAGCTCAGATCGACCAATCAACTTGTTTTTCGGCTTCTACATCACAGATAGCATTCAGTATGTGTTTCTCGTTCGAATTTGAGCTCTGTATCCAAATTTGCAGTTCCTGGCTAAATTGAGTTCTTTCCTCAATTCTGATATATGCTTGGCTGTAACCTCTCAGGGAAAGCTCAGATCAACCAATCGACTTGCTTTTCGGCTTCTGCATCCCAGATAGCATCCAATATGTGTTTCCCGTTCGAATTTGAGCCCTTGGTTCAAATTTGCAGTTCCTGGCTAAATTGAGTTCTTTTGCCAATTCTGACATACGCTTGGCTGTACCTTCTCAGGGAAAGCTCAGATCAACAAATCGAATTGTTTTTTCGCTTCTGCATCCCAGATAGCATTCAGTATGTGTTTCTCGTTCGAATTTGAGCTCTGGATCCAAATTTGCAGTTCCTGGCTAAATTGAGTTCTTTCCTCAATTCTGATATATGCTTGGCTTTAACCTCTCAGGGAAAGCTCAGATCAACCAATCGACTTGTTTTTTCGCTTCTGCATCCCAGATAGCATCCAATATGTGTTTCCCGTTCGAATTCGAGCCCTTGGTTCAAATTTGCAGTTCCTGGCTAAATTGAGTTCTTTTGCCAATTCTGATATACGCTTGGCTGTAACTTCTCAGGGAAAGCTCAGATCAGCCTATTGACTTGTCTTTCGGCTTCTGCATTCTAGATAGCATTCAGTATGTGTTTCCCGTTCGAATTCGAGCCCTTGGTTCAAATTTGCAGTTCCTGGCTAAATTGAGTTCTTTTGCCAATTCTGACATACGCTTGGCTGTAACTTCTCAGGGAAAGCTCAGATCAACCAATTGACTTCTTTTTCAGCTTCTGCATCCCAGATATCATTCAGTATGTGTTTCTCGTTCATATCTGAGCCCTGGATCCAAATTTGCAGTTCCTGGCTATATTGAGTTCTTTCCTCAATTCTGACATATGCTTGGCTGTAACTTCTCAGGGAAAGCTCAGATCAACCAATAGACTTGTTTTTTCCCTTCTGCATCCCAGATAGCATCCAATATGTGTTTCCCGTTCGAATTCGAGCCCTTAGTTCAAATTTGCAGTTCCTGGCTAAATTGAGTTATTTTGCCAATTCTGATATACGCTTGGCTGTAACTTCTCAGGGAAAGCTCAGATCAACCTATTGACTTGTCTTTCGGCTTCTGCATTCCAGATAGCATTCAGTATGTGTTTCTTGTTCGAATTTGAGCTCTGGATCCAAATTTGCAGTTCCTGGCTAAATTGAGTTCTTTCCTCAATTCTGATATACGCTTGGCTGTAACTTCTCAGGGAAAGCTCAGATCGACCAATCGACTTGTTTTTTGGTTTCTGCATCCCAGATAGCATCCAATATGTGTTCCCCATTCGAATTTGAGCCCATGATTCAAATTTGCAGTTCCTGGATAAATTGAGTTCTTTTGCTAATTCTGACATACGCTTGGCTGTAACTTCTCAGGGAAAACTCAGATCAACAAATCGAATTGTTTTTTCGCTTCTGCATCCCAGATAACATTCAGTATGTGTTTCTCATTTGAATTTGAGCTCTGGATCCAAATTTGCAGTTCCTGGCTAAATTGAGTTCTTTCCTCAATTCTGATATACGCTTGGCTGTAACTTCTCAGGGAAAGCTCAGATCGACCAATCGACTTGTTTTTCGGCTTCTGCATCACAGATAGCATTCAGTATGTGTTTCTCGTTCGAATTTGAGCTCTGGATCCAAATTTGCAGTTCCTGGCTAAATTGAGTTCTTTCCTCAATTCTGATATACGCTTGGCTGTAACTTCTCAGGGAAAGCTCAGATCGACCAATCGACTTGTTTTTTGGTTTCTGCATCCCAGATAGCATCCAATATGTGTTCCCCGTTCGAATTTGAGCCCATGATTCAAATTTGCAGTTCCTGGATAAATTGAGTTCTTTTGCTAATTCTGACATACGCTTGGCTGTAACTTCTCAGGGAAAACTCAGATCGAACAATTGACTTGTTTTTTGTTTCTCGTTCGAATTTGAGCTCTGGATCCAAATTTGCAGTTCCTGGCTAAATTGAGTTCTTATCTCAATTCTGATATATGCTTGGCTGTAACTTCTCAGGGAAAGCTCAGATCGACCAATTGACTTGTTTTTCGGCTTCTGTATCCCAGATAGCATTCAGTATGTGTTTCTCGTTCGAATTTGAGCTCTGAATCCAAATTTGCACTTCCTGGCTAAATTGAGTTCTTTTGCCAATTCTGATATACGCTTGGCTGTAACTTCTCAGCGAAACCTCAGATCAACCTATTGACTTGTCTTTCGGCTTCTGCGTTCTAGATAGCATTCAGTATGTGTTTCCCGTTCGAATTCGATCCCTTGGTTCAAATTTGCAGTTCCTGGCTAAATTGAGTTCTTTTGCCAATTCTGACATACGCTTGGCTGTAACTTCTCAGGGAAAGCTCAGATCAGCCTATTGACTTGTCTTTCGGCTTCTGCATTTTAGATAGCATTCAGTATGTGTTTCCCGTTCGAATTCGAGCCCTTGGTTCAAATTTGCAGTTCCTGGCTAAATTGAGTTCTTTTGCCAATTCTGACATACGCTTGGCTGTAACTTCTCAGGGAAAGCTCAGATCAACCAATTGACTTCTTTTTCGGCTTCTGCATCCCAGATATCATTCAGTATGTGTTTCTCGTTCATATCTGAGCCCTGGATCCAAATTTGCAGTTCCTGGCTATATTGAGTTCTTTCCTCAATTCTGACATATGCTTGGCTGTAACTTCTCAGGGAAAGCTCAGATCAACCAATAGACTTGTTTTTTCCCTTCTGCATCCCAGATAGCATCCAATATGTGTTTCCCGTTCGAATTCGAGCCCTTAGTTCAAATTTGCAGTTCCTGGCTAAATTGAGTTATTTTGCCAATTCTGATATACGCTTGGCTGTAACTTCTCAGGGAAAGCTCAGATCAACCTATTGACTTGTCTTTCGGCTTCTGCATTCCAGATAGCATTCAGTATGTGTTTCTTGTTCGAATTTGAGCTCTGGATCCAAATTTGCAGTTCCTGGCTAAATTGAGTTCTTTCCTCAATTCTGATATACGCTTGGCTGTAACTTCTCAGGGAAAGCTCAGATCGACCAATCGACTTGTTTTTTGGTTTCTGCATCCCAGATAGCATCCAATATGTGTTCCCCGTTCGAATTTGAGCCCATGATTCAAATTTGCAGTTCCTGGATAAATTGAGTTCTTTTGCTAATTCTGACATACGCTTGGCTGTAACTTCTCAGGGAAAACTCAGATCAACAAATCGAATTGTTTTTTCGCTTCTGCATCCCAGATAACATTCAGTATGTGTTTCTCATTTGAATTTGAGCTCTGGATCCAAATTTGCAGTTCCTGGCTAAATTGAGTTCTTTCCTCAATTCTGATATACGCTTGGCTGTAACTTCTCAGGGAAAGCTCAGATCGACCAATCGACTTGTTTTTCGGCTTCTGCATCACAGATAGCATTCAGTATGTGTTTCTCGTTCGAATTTGAGCTCTGGATCCAAATTTGCAGTTCCTGGCTAAATTGAGTTCTTTCCTCAATTCTGATATACGCTTGGCTGTAACTTCTCAGGGAAAGCTCAGATCGACCAATCGACTTGTTTTTCGGCTTCTACATCACAGATAGCATTCAGTATGTGTTTCTCGTTCGAATTTGAGCTCTGTATCCAAATTTGCAGTTCCTGGCTAAATTGAGTTCTTTCCTCAATTCTGATATATGCTTGGCTGTAACCTCTCAGGGAAAGCTCAGATCAACCAATCGACTTGCTTTTCGGCTTCTGCATCCCAGATAGCATCCAATATGTGTTTCCCGTTCGAATTTGAGCCCTTGGTTCAAATTTGCAGTTCCTGGCTAAATTGAGTTCTTTTGCCAATTCTGACATACGCTTGGCTGTACCTTCTCAGGGAAAGCTCAGATCAACAAATCGAATTGTTTTTTCGCTTCTGCATCCCAGATAGCATTCAGTATGTGTTTCTCGTTCGAATTTGAGCTCTGGATCCAAATTTGCAGTTCCTGGCTAAATTGAGTTCTTTCCTCAATTCTGATATATGCTTGGCTTTAACCTCTCAGGGAAAGCTCAGATCAACCAATCGACTTGTTTTTTCGCTTCTGCATCCCAGATAGCATCCAATATGTGTTTCCCGTTCGAATTCGAGCCCTTGGTTCAAATTTGCAGTTCCTGGCTAAATTGAGTTCTTTTGCCAATTCTGATATACGCTTGGCTGTAACTTCTCAGGGAAAGCTCAGATCAGCCTATTGACTTGTCTTTCGGCTTCTGCATTCTAGATAGCATTCAGTATGTGTTTCCCGTTCGAATTCGAGCCCTTGGTTCAAATTTGCAGTTCCTGGCTAAATTGAGTTCTTTTGCCAATTCTGACATACGCTTGGCTTTAACTTCTCAGGGAAAGCTCAGATCAACCAATTGACTTCTTTTTCAGCTTCTGCATCCCAGATATCATTCAGTATGTGTTTCTCGTTCATATCTGAGCCCTGGATCCAAATTTGCAGTTCCTGGCTATATTGAGTTCTTTCCTCAATTCTGACATATGCTTGGCTGTAACTTCTCAGGGAAAGCTCAGATCAACCAATAGACTTGTTTTTTCCCTTCTGCATCCCAGATAGCATCCAATATGTGTTTCCCGTTCGAATTCGAGCCCTTAGTTCAAATTTGCAGTTCCTGGCTAAATTGAGTTATTTTGCCAATTCTGATATACGCTTGGCTGTAACTTCTCAGGGAAAGCTCAGATCAACCTATTGACTTGTCTTTCGGCTTCTGCATTCCAGATAGCATTCAGTATGTGTTTCTTGTTCGAATTTGAGCTCTGGATCCAAATTTGCAGTTCCTGGCTAAATTGAGTTCTTTCCTCAATTCTGATATACGCTTGGCTGTAACTTCTCAGGGAAAGCTCAGATCGACCAATCGACTTGTTTTTTGGTTTCTGCATCCCAGATAGCATCCAATATGTGTTCCCCATTCGAATTTGAGCCCATGATTCAAATTTGCAGTTCCTGGATAAATTGAGTTCTTTTGCTAATTCTGACATACGCTTGGCTGTAACTTCTCAGGGAAAACTCAGATCAACAAATCGAATTGTTTTTTCGCTTCTGCATCCCAGATAACATTCAGTATGTGTTTCTCATTTGAATTTGAGCTCTGGATCCAAATTTGCAGTTCCTGGCTAAATTGAGTTCTTTCCTCAATTCTGATATACGCTTGGCTGTAACTTCTCAGGGAAAGCTCAGATCGACCAATCGACTTGTTTTTCGGCTTCTGCATCACAGATAGCATTCAGTATGTGTTTCTCGTTCGAATTTGAGCTCTGGATCCAAATTTGCAGTTCCTGGCTAAATTGAGTTCTTTCCTCAATTCTGATATACGCTTGGCTGTAACTTCTTAGGGAAAGCTCAGATCGACCAATCGACTTGTTTTTCGGCTTCTACATCACAGATAGCATTCAGTATGTGTTTCTCGTTCGAATTTGAGCTCTGTATCCAAATTTGCAGTTCCTGGCTAAATTGAGTTCTTTCCTCAATTCTGATATATGCTTGGCTGTAACCTCTCAGGGAAAGCTCAGATCAACCAATCGACTTGCTTTTCGGCTTCTGCATCCCAGATAGCATCCAATATGTGTTTCCCGTTCGAATTTGAGCCCTTGGTTCAAATTTGCAGTTCCTGGCTAAATTGAGTTCTTTTGCCAATTCTGACATACGCTTGGCTGTACCTTCTCAGGGAAAGCTCAGATCAACAAATCGAATTGTTTTTTCGCTTCTGCATCCCAGATAGCATTCAGTATGTGTTTCTCGTTCGAATTTGAGCTCTGGATCCAAATTTGCAGTTCCTGGCTAAATTGAGTTCTTTCCTCAATTCTGATATATGCTTGGCTTTAACCTCTCAGGGAAAGCTCAGATCAACCAATCGACTTGTTTTTTCGCTTCTGCATCCCAGATAGCATCCAATATGTGTTTCCCGTTCGAATTCGAGCCCTTGGTTCAAATTTGCAGTTCCTGGCTAAATTGAGTTCTTTTGCCAATTCTGATATACGCTTGGCTGTAACTTCTCAGGGAAAGCTCAGATCAGCCTATTGACTTGTCTTTCGGCTTCTGCATTCTAGATAGCATTCAGTATGTGTTTCCCGTTCGAATTCGAGCCCTTGGTTCAAATTTGCAGTTCCTGGCTAAATTGAGTTCTTTTGCCAATTCTGACATACGCCTGGCTGTAACTTCTCAGGGAAAGCTCAGATCAACCAATTGACTTCTTTTTCGGCTTCTGCATCCCAGATATCATTCAGTATGTGTTTCTCGTTCAAATCTGAGCCCTGGATCCAAATTTGCAGTTCCTGGCTATATTGAGTTCTTTCCTCAATTCTGACATATGCTTGGCTGTAACTTCTCAGGGAAAGCTCAGATCAACCAATAGACTTGTTTTTTCCCTTCTGCATCCCAGATAGCATCCAATATGTGTTTCCCGTTCGAATTCGAGCCCTTAGTTCAAATTTGCAGTTCCTGGCTAAATTGAGTTATTTTGCCAATTCTGATATACGCTTGGCTGTAACTTCTCAGGGAAAGCTCAGATCAACCTATTGACTTGTCTTTCGGCTTCTGCATTCCAGATAGCATTCAGTATGTGTTTCTTGTTCGAATTTGAGCTCTGGATCCAAATTTGCAGTTCCTGGCTAAATTGAGTTCTTTCCTCAATTCTGATATACGCTTGGCTGTAACTTCTCAGGGAAAGCTCAGATCGACCAATCGACTTGTTTTTTGGTTTCTGCATCCCAGATAGCATCCAATATGTGTCCCCGTTCCAATTTGAGCCCATGATTCAAATTTGCAGTTCCTGGCTAAAGTGAGTTCTTTTGCTAATTCTGACATACGCTTGGCTGTAACTTCTCAGGGAAAACTCAGATCAACCTATTGACTTGTCTTTCGGCTTCTGCATTCCAGATAGCATTCAGTATGTGTTTGTTGTTCGAATTTGAGCTCTGGATCCAAATTTGCAGTTCCTGGCTAAATTGAGTTCTTTCCTCAATTCAGATATACGCTTGGCTGTAACTTCTCAGGGAAAGCTCAGATCAACCAATTGACTTCTTTTTCGGCTTCTGCATCCCAGATATCATTCAGTATGTGTTTCTCGTTCAAATCTGAGCCCTGGATCCAAATTTGCAGTTCCTGGCTATATTGAGTTCTTTCCTCAATTCTGACATATGCTTGGCTGTAACTTCTCAGGGAAAGCTCAGATCAACCAATAGACTTGTTTTTTCCCTTCTGCATCCCAGATAGCATCCAATATGTGTTTCCCGTTCGAATTCGAGCCCTTAGTTCAAATTTGCAGTTCCTGGCTAAATTGAGTTATTTTGCCAATTCTGATATACGCTTGGCTGTAACTTCTCAGGGAAAGCTCAGATCAACCTATTGACTTGTCTTTCGGCTTCTGCATTCCAGATAGCATTCAGTATGTGTTTCTTGTTCGAATTTGAGCTCTGGATCCAAATTTGCAGTTCCTGGCTAAATTGAGTTCTTTCCTCAATTCTGATATACGCTTGGCTGTAACTTCTCAGGGAAAGCTCAGATCGACCAATCGACTTGTTTTTCGGCTTCTGCATCACAGATAGCATTCAGTATGTGTTTCTCGTTCGAATTTGAGCTCTGGATCCAAATTTGCAGTTCCTGGCTAAATTGAGTTCTTTCCTCAATTCTGATATACGCTTGGCTGTAACTTCTAAGGGAAAGCTCAGATCGACCAATCGACTTGTTTTTCGGCTTGTGCATCACAGATAGCATTCAGTATGTGTTTCTCGTTCGAATTTGAGCTCTGGATCCAAATTTGCAGTTCCTGGCTAAATTGAGTTCTTTCCTCAATTCTGATATATGCTTGGCTGTAACCTCTCAGGGAAAGCTCAGATCAACCAATCGACTTGCTTTTCGGCTTCTGCATCCCAGATAGCATCCAATATGTGTTTCCCGTTCGAATTTGAGCCCTTGGTTCAAATTTGCAGTTCCTGGCTAAATTGAGTTCTTTTGCCAATTCTGACATAGGCTTGGCTGTAACTTCTCAGGGAAAGCTCAGATCAACCAATTGACTTGTTTTTCGGCTTCTGCATCCCAGATAGCATTCAGTATGTGTTTCTCGTTCGAATTTGAGCTAGAAATCCAAATTTGCAGTTCCTGGCTAAATTGAGTTCTTTCCTCAATTCTGATATATGCTTGGCTGTAACTTCTCAGGGAAAGCTCAGATCACCAATCGACTTGTTTTTTCGCTTCTGCATCCCAGATAGCATTCAGTATGTGTTTCTCGTTCGAATTTGAGCTCTGGATCCAAATTTGCAGTTCCTGGCTAAATTGAGTTCTTTACTCAATTCTGATATATGCTTGGCTGTAACTTCTCAGGGAAAGCTCAGATCAACCAATCGACTTGTTTTTTCACTTCTGCATCCCAGATAGCATCCAATATGTGTTTCCCGTTCGAATTCGAGCCCTCGGTTCAAATGTACAGTTCCTGGCTAAATTGAGTTCTTTTGCCAATTCTGACATACGCTTGGCTGTAACTTCTCAGGGAAAGCTCAGATCAACCAATCGACTTGTTTTTCGGCTTATGCATCCCAGGTAGCATTCAGTATGTGTTTCTCGTTCGAATTTGAGCTCTGGATCCAAATTTGCAGTTCCTGGCTAAATTGAGTTCTTTCCTCAATTCTTACATACTCTTGGCTGTAACTTCTCAGGGAAAGCTCAGATCGACCAATTGACTTGTTTTTTGGTTTCTGCATTCCAGATAGCATCCAATATGTGTTTCCCGTTCGAATTCGAGCCCTTGGTTCAAATTTGCAGTTCCTGGTTAAATTGAGTTATTTTGCCAATTCTGACATACGCTTGGCTGTAACATCTTAGGGAAAGCTCAGATCAACCAATTGACTTCTTTTTCGGCTTCTGCATCCCAGATAGCATTCAGTATGTGTTTCTCGTTCGAATTTGAACTCTGAATCCAAATTTGCAGTTCCTGGCTAAATTGAGTTCTTTCCTCAATTCTGATATATGCTTGGCTGTATCTTCTCAGGGAAAGCTCAGATCGACCAATTGACTTGTTTTTCGACTTCTGTATCCCAGATAGCATTCAGTATGTGTTTCTCGTTCGAATTTGAGCTCTGAATCCAAATTTGCAGTTCCTGGCTAAATTGAGTACTTTCCTCAATTCTGATATATGCTTGGCTGTAACTTCTCAGGGAAAGCTCAGATCAACCAATCGACTTGTTTTTTCGCTTCTGCATCCCAGATAGCATCCAATATGTGTTTCCCGTTCGAATTCGAGCCCTTGGTTCAAATTTGCAGTTCCTGGCTAAATTGAGTAGTTTTGCCAATTCTGACATACGCTTGGCTGTAACTTCTCAGGGAAAGCTCAGATCAACCAATTGACTTCTTTTTCGGCTTCTGCATCCCAGATAGCATTCAGTATGTGTTTCTCGTTCGAATCTGAGCTCTGGATCCAAATTTGCAGTTCCTGGCTATATTGAGTTCTTTCCTCAATTCTGACATATGCTTGGCTGTAACTTCTCAGGGAAAGCTCAGATCAACCAATCGACTTGTTTTTTCGCTTCTGCATCCCAGATAGCATCCAATATGTGTTTCCCGTTCGAATTCGAGCCCTTGGTTCAAATTTGCAGTTCCTGGCTAAATTGAGTTCTTTTGCTAATTCTGATATACGCTTGGCTGTAACTTCTCAGGGAAAGCTCAGATCAACCTATTGACTTGTCTTTCGGCTTCTGCATTCCAGATAGCATTCAGTATGTGTTTCTTGTTCGAATTTGAGCTCTGGATCCAAATTTGCAGTTCCTGGCTAAATTGAGTTCTTTCCTCAATTCTGATATACGCTTGGCTGTAACTTCTCAGGGAAAGCTCAGATCGACCAATCGACTTGTTTTTCGGCTTCTGCATCACAGATAGCATTCAGTATGTGTTTCTCGTTCGAATTTGAGCTCTGGATCCAAATTTGCAGTTCCTGGCTAAATTGAGTTCTTTCCTCAATTCTGATATACGCTTGGCTGTAACTTCTCAGGGAAAGCTCAGATCGACCAATCGACTTGTTTTTCGGCTTGTGCATCACAGATAGCATTCAGTATGTGTTTCTCGTTCGAATTTGAGCTCTGGATCCAAATTTGCAGTTCCTGGCTAAATTGAGTTCTTTCCTCAATTCTGATATATGCTTGGCTGTAACCTCTCAGGGAAAGCTCAGATCAACCAATCGACTTGCTTTTCGGCTTCTGCATCCCAGATAGCATCCAATATGTGTTTCCCGTTCGAATTTGAGCCCTTGGTTCAAATTTGCAGTTCCTGGCTAAATTGAGTTCTTTTGCCAATTCTGACATAGGCTTGGCTGTAACTTCTCAGGGAAAGCTCAGATCAACCAATTGACTTGTTTTTCGGCTTCTGCATCCCAGATAGCATTCAGTATGTGTTTCTCGTTCGAATTTGAGCTAGAAATCCAAATTTGCAGTTCCTGGCTAAATTGAGTTCTTTCCTCAATTCTGATATATGCTTGGCTGTAACTTCTCAGGGAAAGCTCAGATCACCAATCGACTTGTTTTTTCGCTTCTGCATCCCAGATAGCATTCAGTATGTGTTTCTCGTTCGAATTTGAGCTCTGGATCCAAATTTGCAGTTCCTGGCTAAATTGAGTTCTTTACTCAATTCTGATATATGCTTGGCTGTAACTTCTCAGGGAAAGCTCAGATCAACCAATCGACTTGTTTTTTCACTTCTGCATCCCAGATAGCATCCAATATGTGTTTCCCGTTCGAATTCGAGCCCTCGGTTCAAATGTACAGTTCCTGGCTAAATTGAGTTCTTTTGCCAATTCTGACATACGCTTGGCTGTAACTTCTCAGGGAAAGCTCAGATCAACCAATCGACTTGTTTTTCGGCTTATGCATCCCAGGTAGCATTCAGTATGTGTTTCTCGTTCGAATTTGAGCTCTGGATCCAAATTTGCAGTTCCTGGCTAAATTGAGTTCTTTCCTCAATTCTTACATACTCTTGGCTGTAACTTCTCAGGGAAAGCTCAGATCGACCAATTGACTTGTTTTTTGGTTTCTGCATTCCAGATAGCATCCAATATGTGTTTCCCGTTCGAATTCGAGCCCTTGGTTCAAATTTGCAGTTCCTGGTTAAATTGAGTTATTTTGCCAATTCTGACATACGCTTGGCTGTAACATCTTAGGGAAAGCTCAGATCAACCAATTGACTTCTTTTTCGGCTTCTGCATCCCAGATAGCATTCAGTATGTGTTTCTCGTTCGAATTTGAACTCTGAATCCAAATTTGCAGTTCCTGGCTAAATTGAGTTCTTTCCTCAATTCTGATATATGCTTGGCTGTAACTTCTCAGGGAAAGCTCAGATCGACCAATTGACTTGTTTTTCGACTTCTGTATCCCAGATAGCATTCAGTATGTGTTTCTCGTTCGAATTTGAGCTCTGAATCCAAATTTGCAGTTCCTGGCTAAATTGAGTACTTTCCTCAATTCTGATATATGCTTGGCTGTAACTTCTCAGGGAAAGCTCAGATCAACCAATCGACTTGTTTTTTCGCTTCTGCATCCCAGATAGCATCCAATATGTGTTTCCCGTTCGAATTCGAGCCCTTGGTTCAAATTTGCAGTTCCTGGCTAAATTGAGTAGTTTTGCCAATTCTGACATACGCTTGGCTGTAACTTCTCAGGGAAAGCTCAGATCAACCAATTGACTTCTTTTTCGGCTTCTGCATCCCAGATAGCATTCAGTATGTGTTTCTCGTTCGAATCTGAGCTCTGGATCCAAATTTGCAGTTCCTGGCTATATTGAGTTCTTTCCTCAATTCTGACATATGCTTGGCTGTAACTTCTCAGGGAAAGCTCAGATCAACCAATCGACTTGTTTTTTCGCTTCTGCATCCCAGATAGCATCCAATA
Organism: Rhabdophis nuchalis; assembly: GCA_039707465.1. Lineage (NCBI taxonomy): Eukaryota > Metazoa > Chordata > Lepidosauria > Squamata > Natricidae > Rhabdophis > Rhabdophis nuchalis. Next base: position 18,175,374 of record CM077653.1, read on the forward strand.
TGTGTTTCCCTTTCGAATTCGAGCCCTTGGTTCAAATTTGCAGTTCCTGGCTAAATTGAGTTCTTTTGCCAATTCTGATATACGCTTGGCTGTAACTTCTCAGGGAAAGCTCAGATCAACCTATTGACTTGTCTTTTGGCTTCTGCATTCTAGATAGCATTCAGTATGTGTTTCTCGTTCGAATTTGAGCTCTGGATCCAAAATTGCAGTTCCTGGCTATATTGAGTTCTTTCCTCAATTCTGATATATGCTTGGTTGTAACTTCTCAGGGAAAGCTCAGATCAACCAATCGACTTGTTTTTTGGTTTCTGCATTCCAGATAACATCCACTATGTGTTTCCCGTTCGAATTTGAGCCCTTGGTTCAAATTTGCAGTTCCTGGCTAAATTGAGTAGTTTTGCCAATTCTGACATACGCTTGGCTGTAACTTCTCAGGGAAAGCTCAGATCAACCAATTGACTTCTTTTTCGGCTTCTGCATCCCAGATAGCATTCAGTATGTGTTTCTCGTTCGAATCTGAGTTCTGGATCCAAATTTGCAGTTCCTGGCTATATTGAGTTCTTTCCTCAATTCTGACATATGCTTGGCTGTAACTTCTCAGGGAAAGCTCAGATCAACCAATCGACTTGTTTTTTCGCTTCTGCATCCCAGATAGCATCCAATATGTGTTTCCCGTTCGAATTCGAGCCCTTGGTTCAAATTTGCAGTTCCTGGCTAAATTGAGTTCTTTTGCTAATTCTGATATACGCTTGGCTGTAACTTCTCAGGGAAAGCTCAGATCAACCTATTGACTTGTCTTTTGGCTTCTGCATTCTAGATAGCATTCAGTATGTGTTTCCCGTTCGAATTCGAGCCCTTGGTTCAAATTTGCAGTTCCTGGCTAAATTGAGTTCTTTTGCCAATTCTGACATACGCTTGGCTGTAACTTCTCAGGGAAAGCTCAGATCAACCAATCGACTTGTTTTTTCGCTTCTGCATCCCAGATAGCATCCAATATGTGTTTCCTGTTCGAATTCGAGCCCTTGGTTCAAATTTGCAGTTCCTGGCTAAATTGAGTTCTTTTGCCAATTCTGACATACGCTTGGCTGTAACTTCTCAGGGAAAGCTCAGATCGACCAATTGACTTGTTTTTTGTTTCTCGTTCGAATTTGAACTCTGGATCCAAATTTGCAGTTCCTGGCTAAATTGAGTTCTTATCTCAATTCTGATATATGCTTGGCTGTAACTTCTCAGGGAAAGCTCAGATCGACCAATTGACTTGTTTTTCGGCTTCTGTATCCCAGATAGCATTCAGTATGTGTTTCTCGTTCGAATTTGAGCTCTGAATCCAAATTTGCACTTCCTGGCTAAATTGAGTACTTTCCTCAATTCTGATATATGCTTGGCTGTAACTTCTCAGGGAAAGCTCAGATCAACCAATCGACTTGTTTTTTGGTTTCTGCATTCCAGATAGCATTCAATATGTGTTTCCCGTTAGAATTTGAGCCCTTGGTTCAAAGTTGCAGTTCCTGGCTAAATTGAGTTCTTTTGCCAATTCTGACATACGCTTGGCTGTAACTTCTCAGGGAAAGCTCAGATCAACCTATTGACTTGTCTTTCGGCTTCTGCATCCCACATAGCATTCAGTATGTGTTTCTCGTTCGAATCTAAGCTCTGGATCCAAATGTGCAGTTCCTGGCTATATTGAGTTCTTTCCCCAATTCTGATATATGCTTGGCTGTAACTTCTCAGGGAAAGCTCAGATCAACCAATCGACTTGTTTTTTCGATTCTGCATCCCAGATAGCATCCAATATGTGTTTCCCGTTCGAATTCGAGCCCTTGGTTCAAATTTGCAGTTCCTGGCTAAATTGAGTTCTTTTGCCAATTCTGACATACGCTTGGCTGTAACTTCTCAGGGAAAGCTCAGATCAACCAATCGACTTGTTTTTCGGCTTCTGCATCCCAGGTAGCATTCAGTATGTGTTTCTCGTTCGAATTTGAGCTCTGGATCCAAATTTGCAGTTCCTGGCTAAATTCAGTTCTTTCCTCAATTCTTACATACGCTTGGCTGTAACTTCTCAGGGAAAGCTCAGATCGACCAATTGACTTGTTTTTTGGTTTCTGCATTCCAGATAGCATCCAATATGTGTTTCCCGTTCGAATTCGAGCCCTTGGTTCAAATTTGCAGTTCCTGGCTAAATTGAGTTCTTTTGCCAATTCTGACATACGCTTGGCTGTAACATCTCAGGGAAAGCTCAGATCAACCAATTGACTTCTTTTTCGGCTTCTGCATCCCAGATAGCATTCAGTATGTGTTTCTCATTCGAATTTGAACTCTGGATCCAAATTTGCAGTTCCTGGCTAAATTGAGTTCTTTCCTCAATTCTGATATATGCTTGGCTGTAACTTCTCAGGGAAAGCTCAGATCAACCAATTGACTTCTATTTCGGCTTCTGCATCCCAGATAGCATTCAGTATGTGTTTCTCGTTCGAATTTGAGCTCTGGATCCAAAATTGCAGTTCCTGGCTATATTGAGTTCTTTCCTCAATTCTGATATATGCTTGGTTGTAACTTCTCAGGGAAAGCTCAGATCAACCAATCGACTTGTTTTTTGGTTTCTGCATTCCAGATAACATCCAATATGTGTTTCCCGTTCGAATTTGAGCCCTTGGTTCAAATTTGCAGTTCCTGGCTAAATTGAGTAGTTTTGCCAATTCTGACATACGCTTGGCTGTAACTCCTCAGGGAAAGCTCAGATCAACCAATTGACTTCTTTTTCGGCTTCTGCATCCCAGATAGCATTCAGTATGTGTTTCTCGTTCGAATTTGAGCTCTGGATCCAAATTTGCAGTTCCTGGCTAAATTGCATTCTTTCCTCAATTCTGATATACGCTTGGCTGTAACTTCTCAGGGAAAGCTCAGATCAACCAATTGACTTCTTTTTCGGCTTCTGCATCCCAGATAGCATTCAGTATGCGTTTCTCGTTCGAATCTGAGCTCTGGATCCAAATTTGCAGTTCCTGGCTATATTGAGTTCTTTCCTCAATTCTGACATATGCTTGGCTGTAACTTCTCAGGGAAAGCTCAGATCAACCAATCGACTTGTTTTTTGGTTTCTGCATTCCAGATAGCATCCAATATGTGTTTCCCGTTCGAATTCGAGCCCTTAGTTCAAATTTGCAGTTCCTGGCTAAATTGAGTTCTTTCCTCAATTCTGATATACGCTTGGCTGTAACTTCTCAGGGAAAGCTCAGATCGACCAATCGACTTGTTTTTTGGTTTCTGCATCCCAGATAGCATCCAATATGTGTTTCCCGTTCGAATTTAAGCCCATGATTCAAATTTGCAGTTCCTGGCTAAATTGAGTTCTTTTGCCAATTCTGACATACGCTTGGCTGTAACTTCTCAGGGAAAGCTCAGATCAACCAATCGACTTGTTTTTTCGCTTCTGCATCCCAGATAGCATCCAATATGTGTTTCCTGTTCGAATTCGAGCCCTTGGTTCAAATTTGCAGTTCCTGGCTAAATTGAGTTCTTTTGCCAATTCTGACATACGCTTGGCTGTAACTTCTCAGGGAAAGCTCAGATCAACCAATTGACTTGTTTTTTGTTTCTCGTTCGAATTTGAGCTCTGGATCCAAATTTGCAGTTCCTGGCTAAATTGAGTTCTTATCTCAATTCTGATATATGCTTGGCTGTAACTTCTCAGGGAAAGCTCAGATCGACCAATTGACTTGTTTTTCGGCTTCTGTATCCCAGATAGCATTCAGTATGTCTTTTTCGTTCGAATTTGAGCTCTGAATCCAAATTTGCACTTCCTGGCTAAATTGAGTACTTTCCTCAATTCTGATATATGCTTGGCTGTAACTTCTCAGGGAAAGCTCAGATCAACCAATCGACTTGTTTTTTGGTTTCTGCATTCCAGATAGCATCCAATATGTGTTTCCCGTTAGAATTTGAGCCCTTGGTTCAAAGTTGCAGTTCCTGGCTAAATTGAGTTCTTTTGCCAATTCTGACATACGCTTGGCTGTAACTTCTCAGGGAAAGCTTAGATCAACCTATTGACTTGTCTTTCGGCTTCTGCATCCCAGATAGCATTCAGTATGTGTTTCTCGTTCGAATCTGAGCTCTGGATCCAAATGTGCCGTTCCTGGCTATATTGAGTTCTTTCCCCAATTCTGATATATGCTTGGCTGTAACATCTCAGGGAAAGCTCAGATCAACCAATCGACTTGTTTTTTCGATTCTGCATCCCAGATAGCATCCAATATGTGTTTCCCGTTCGAATTCGAGCCCTTGGTTCAAATTTGCAGTTCCTGGCTAAATTGAGTTCTTTTGCCAATTCTGACATACGCTTGGCTGTAACTTCTCAGGGAAATCTCAGATCAACCAATCGACTTGTTTTTCGGCTTCTGCATCCCAGGTAGCATTCAGTATGTGTTTCTCGTTCGAATTTGAGCTCTGGATCCAAATTTGCAGTTCCTGGCTAAATTGAGTTCTTTCCTCAATTCTTACATACGCTTGGCTGTAACTTCTCAGGGAAAGCTCAGATCGACCAATTGACTTGTTTTTTGGTTTCTGCATTCCAGATAGCATCCAATATGTGTTTCCCGTTCGAATTCGAGCCCTTGGTTCAAATTTGCAGTTCCTGGCTAAATTGAGTTCTTTTGCCAATTCTGACCTACGCTTGGCTGTAACATCTCAGGGAAAGCTCAGATCAACCAATTGACTTCTCTTTCGGCTTCTGCATCCCAGATAGCATTCAGTATGTTTTTCTCATTCGAATTTGAACTCTGGATCCAAATTTGCAGTTCCTGGCTAAATTGAGTTCTTTCCTCAATTCTGATATATGCTTGGCTGTAACTTCTCAGGGAAAGCTCAGATCGACCAATTGACTTGTTTTTCGGCTTCTGTATCCCAGATAGCATTCAGTATGTGTTTCTCGTTCGAATTTGAGCTCTGAATCCAAATTTGCAGTTCCTGGCTAAATTGAGTACTTTCCTCAATTCTGATATATGCTTGGCTGTAACTTCTCAGGGAAAGATCAGATCAACCAATTGACTTCTATTTCGGCTTCTGCATCCCAGATAGCATTCAGTATGTGTTTCTCGTTCGAATTTGAGCTCTGGATCCAAAATTGCAGTTCCTGGCTATATTGAGTTCTTTCCTCAATTCTGATATATGCTTGGTTGTAACTTCTCAGGGAAAGCTCAGATCAACCAATCGACTTGTTTTTTGGTTTCTGCATTCCAGATAACATCCAATATGTGTTTCCCGTTCGAATTTGAGCCCTTGGTTCAAATTTGCAGTTGCTGGCTAAATTGAGTAGTTTTGCCAATTCTGACATACGCTTGGCTGTAACTTCTCAGGGAAAGCTCAGATCAACCAATTGACTTGTTTTTCGGCTTCTGCATTCCAGATAGCATTCAGTATGTGTTTCTCGTTCGAATTTGAGCTCTGAATCCAAATTTGCAGTTCCTGGCTAAATTGAGTTCTTTCCTCAATTCTGATATATGCTTGGCTGTAACTTCTCAGGGAAAGCTCAGATCACCAATCGACTTGTTTTTTCGCTTCTGCATCCCAGATAGCATTCAGTATGTGTTTCTCGTTCGAATTTGAGCTCTGGATCCAAATTTGCAGTTCCTGGCTAAATTGAGTTCTTTCCTCAATTCTGATATATGCTTGGCTGTAACTTCTCAGGGAAAGCTCAGATCAACCAATCGACTTGTTTTTTCGCTTCTGCATCCCAGATAGCATCCAATATGTGTTTCCCGTTCGAATTCGAGCCCTTGGTTCAAATTTGCAGTTCCTGGCTAAATTGAGTTCTTTTGCCAATTCTGATATACGCTTGGCTGTAACTTCTCAGGGAAAGCTCAGATCAACCTATTGACTTGTCTTTCGGCTTCTGCATTCTAGATAGCATTCAGTATGTGTTTCCCGTTCGAATTCGAGCCCTTGGTTCAAATTTGCAGTTCCTGGCTAAATTGAGTTCTTTTGCCAATTCTGACATACGCTTGGCTGTAACTTCTCAGGGAAAGCTCAGATCAACCAATTGACTTCTTTTTCGGCTTCTGCATCCCAGATATCATTCAATATGTGTTTCTCGTTCGAATCTGAGCTCTGGATCCAAATTTGCAGTTCCTGGCTATATTGAGTTCTTTCCTCAATTCTGACATATGCTTGGCTGTAACTTCTCAGGGAAAGCTCAGATCATCCAATAGACTTGTTTTTTGGTTTCTGCATTCCAGATAGCATCCAATATGTGTTTCCCGTTCGAATTCGAGCCCTTAGTTCAAATTTGCAGTTCCTGGCTAAATTGAGTTCTTTCCTCAATTCTGATATACGCTTGGCTGTAACTTCTCAGGGAAAGCTCAGATCGACCAATCGACTTGTTTTTTGGTTTCTGCATCCCAGATAGCATCCAATATGTGTTTCCCGTTCGAATTTGAGCCCATGATTCAAATTTGCAGTTCCTGGCTAAATTGAGTTCTTTTGCCAATTCTGACATACGCTTGGCTGTAACTTCTCAGGGAAAGCTCAGATCAACCAATCATCTTGTTTTTTCGCTTCTGCATCCCAGATAGCATCCAATATGTGTTTCCTGTTCGAATTCGAGCCCTTGGTTCAAATTTGCAGTTCCTGGCTAAATTGAGTTCTTTTGCCAATTCTGACATACGCTTGGCTGTAACTTCTCAGGGAAAGCTCAGATCGACCAATTGACTTGTTTTTTGTTTCTCGTTCGAATTTGAGCTCTGGATCCAAATTTGCAGTTCCTGGCTAAATTGAGTTCTTATCTCAATTCTGATATATGCTTGGCTGTAACTTCTCAGGGAAAGCTCAGATCGACCAATTGACTTGTTTTTCGGCTTCTGTATCCCAGATAGCATTCAGTATGTGTTTCTCGTTCGAATTTGAGCTCTGAATCCAAATTTGCACTTCCTGGCTAAATTGAGTACTTTCCTCAATTCTGATATATGCTTGGCTGTAACTTCTCAGGGAAAGCTCAGATCAACCAATCGACTTGTTTTTTGGTTTCTGCATTCCAGATAGCATCCAATATGTGTTTCCCGTTAGAATTTGAGCCCTTGGTTCAAAGTTGCAGTTCCTGGCTAAATTGAGTTCTTTTGCCAATTCTGACATACGCTTGGCTGTAACTTCTCAGGGAAAGCTTAGATCAACCTATTGACTTGTCTTTCGGCTTCTGCATCCCAGATAGCATTCAGTATGTGTTTCTCGTTCGAATCTGAGCTCTGGATCCAAATGTGCAGTTCCTGGCTATATTGAGTTCTTTCCTCAATTCTGATATACGCTTGGCTGTAACTTCTCAGGGAAAGCTCAGATCGACCAATCGACTTGTTTTTTGGTTTCTGCATCCCAGATAGCATCCAATATGTGTTTCCCGTTCGAATTTAAGCCCATGATTCAAATTTGCAGTTCCTGGCTAAATTGAGTTCTTTTGCCAATTCTGACATACGCTTGGCTGTAACTTCTCAGGGAAAGCTCAGATCAACCAATCATCTTGTTTTTTCGCTTCTGCATCCCAGATAGCATCCAATATGTGTTTCCTGTTCGAATTCGAGCCCTTGGTTCAAATTTGCAGTTCCTGGCTAAATTGAGTTCTTTTGCCAATTCTGACATACGCTTGGCTGTAACTTCTCAGGGAAAGCTCAGATCGACCAATTGACTTGTTTTTTGTTTCTCGTTCGAATTTGAGCTCTGGATCCAAATTTGCAGTTCCTGGCTAAATTGAGTTCTTATCTCAATTCTGATATATGCTTGGCTGTAACTTCTCAGGGAAAGCTCAGATCGACCAATTGACTTGTTTTTCGGCTTCTGTATCCCAGATAGCATTCAGTATGTGTTTCTCGTTCGAATTTGAGCTCTGAATCCAAATTTGCACTTCCTGGCTAAATTGAGTACTTTCCTCAATTCTGATATATGCTTGGCTGTAACTTCTCAGGGAAAGCTCAGATCAACCAATCGACTTGTTTTTTGGTTTCTGCATTCCAGATAGCATCCAATATGTGTTTCCCGTTAGAATTTGAGCCCTTGGTTCAAAGTTGCAGTTCCTGGCTAAATTGAGTTCTTTTGCCAATTCTGACATACGCTTGGCTGTAACTTCTCAGGGAAAGCTTAGATCAACCTATTGACTTGTCTTTCGGCTTCTGCATCCCAGATAGCATTCAGTATGTGTTTCTCGTTCGAATCTGAGCTCTGGATCCAAATGTGCAGTTCCTGGCTAAATTGAGTTCTTTCCTCAATTCTGATATACGCTTGGCTGTAACTTCTCAGGGAAAGCTCAGATCGACCAATCGACTTGTTTTTTGGTTTCTGCATCCCAGATAGCATCCAATATGTGTTTCCCGTTCGAATTTAAGCCCATGATTCAAATTTGCAGTTCCTGGCTAAATTGAGTTCTTTTGCCAATTCTGACATACGCTTGGCTGTAACTTCTCAGGGAAAGCTCAGATCAACCAATCGACTTGTTTTTTCGCTTCTGCATCCCAGATAGCATCCAATATGTGTTTCCTGTTCGAATTCGAGCCCTTGGTTCAAATTTGCAGTTCCTGGCTAAATTGAGTTCTTTTGCCAATTCTGACATACGCTTGGCTGTAACTTCTCAGGGAAAGCTCAGATCAACCAATTGACTTGTTTTTTGTTTCTCGTTCGAATTTGAGCTCTGGATCCAAATTTGCAGTTCCTGGCTAAATTGAGTTCTTATCTCAATTCTGATATATGCTTGGCTGTAACTTCTCAGGGAAAGCTCAGATCGACCAATTGACTTGTTTTTCGGCTTCTGTATCCCAGATAGCATTCAGTATGTCTTTTTCGTTCGAATTTGAGCTCTGAATCCAAATTTGCACTTCCTGGCTAAATTGAGTACTTTCCTCAATTCTGATATATGCTTGGCTGTAACTTCTCAGGGAAAGCTCAGATCAACCAATCGACTTGTTTTTTGGTTTCTGCATTCCAGATAGCATCCAATATGTGTTTCCCGTTAGAATTTGAGCCCTTGGTTCAAAGTTGCAGTTCCTGGCTAAATTGAGTTCTTTTGCCAATTCTGACATACGCTTGGCTGTAACTTCTCAGGGAAAGCTTAGATCAACCTATTGACTTGTCTTTCGGCTTCTGCATCCCAGATAGCATTCAGTATGTGTTTCTCGTTCGAATCTGAGCTCTGGATCCAAATGTGCCGTTCCTGGCTATATTGAGTTCTTTCCCCAATTCTGATATATGCTTGGCTGTAACATCTCAGGGAAAGCTCAGATCAACCAATCGACTTGTTTTTTCGATTCTGCATCCCAGATAGCATCCAATATGTGTTTCCCGTTCGAATTCGAGCCCTTGGTTCAAATTTGCAGTTCCTGGCTAAATTGAGTTCTTTTGCCAATTCTGACATACGCTTGGCTGTAACTTCTCAGGGAAATCTCAGATCAACCAATCGACTTGTTTTTCGGCTTCTGCATCCCAGGTAGCATTCAGTATGTGTTTCTCGTTCGAATTTGAGCTCTGGATCCAAATTTGCAGTTCCTGGCTAAATTGAGTTCTTTCCTCAATTCTTACATACGCTTGGCTGTAACTTCTCAGGGAAAGCTCAGATCGACCAATTGACTTGTTTTTTGGTTTCTGCATTCCAGATAGCATCCAATATGTGTTTCCCGTTCGAATTCGAGCCCTTGGTTCAAATTTGCAGTTCCTGGCTAAATTGAGTTCTTTTGCCAATTCTGACCTACGCTTGGCTGTAACATCTCAGGGAAAGCTCAGATCAACCAATTGACTTCTCTTTCGGCTTCTGCATCCCAGATAGCATTCAGTATGTTTTTCTCATTCGAATTTGAACTCTGGATCCAAATTTGCAGTTCCTGGCTAAATTGAGTTCTTTCCTCAATTCTGATATATGCTTGGCTGTAACTTCTCAGGGAAAGCTCAGATCGACCAATTGACTTGTTTTTCGGCTTCTGTATCCCAGATAGCATTCAGTATGTGTTTCTCGTTCGAATTTGAGCTCTGAATCCAAATTTGCAGTTCCTGGCTAAATTGAGTACTTTCCTCAATTCTGATATATGCTTGGCTGTAACTTCTCAGGGAAAGATCAGATCAACCAATTGACTTCTATTTCGGCTTCTGCATCCCAGATAGCATTCAGTATGTGTTTCTCGTTCGAATTTGAGCTCTGGATCCAAAATTGCAGTTCCTGGCTATATTGAGTTCTTTCCTCAATTCTGATATATGCTTGGTTGTAACTTCTCAGGGAAAGCTCAGATCAACCAATCGACTTGTTTTTTGGTTTCTGCATTCCAGATAACATCCAATATGTGTTTCCCGTTCGAATTTGAGCCCTTGGTTCAAATTTGCAGTTGCTGGCTAAATTGAGTAGTTTTGCCAATTCTGACATACGCTTGGCTGTAACTTCTCAGGGAAAGCTCAGATCAACCAATTGACTTGTTTTTCGGCTTCTGCATTCCAGATAGCATTCAGTATGTGTTTCTCGTTCGAATTTGAGCTCTGAATCCAAATTTGCAGTTCCTGGCTAAATTGAGTTCTTTCCTCAATTCTGATATATGCTTGGCTGTAACTTCTCAGGGAAAGCTCAGATCACCAATCGACTTGTTTTTTCGCTTCTGCATCCCAGATAGCATTCAGTATGTGTTTCTCGTTCGAATTTGAGCTCTGGATCCAAATTTGCAGTTCCTGGCTAAATTGAGTTCTTTCCTCAATTCTGATATATGCTTGGCTGTAACTTCTCAGGGAAAGCTCAGATCAACCAATCGACTTGTTTTTTCGCTTCTGCATCCCAGATAGCATCCAATATGTGTTTCCCGTTCGAATTCGAGCCCTTGGTTCAAATTTGCAGTTCCTGGCTAAATTGAGTTCTTTTGCCAATTCTGATATACGCTTGGCTGTAACTTCTCAGGGAAAGCTCAGATCAACCTATTGACTTGTCTTTCGGCTTCTGCATTCTAGATAGCATTCAGTATGTGTTTCCCGTTCGAATTCGAGCCCTTGGTTCAAATTTGCAGTTCCTGGCTAAATTGAGTTCTTTTGCCAATTCTGACATACGCTTGGCTGTAACTTCTCAGGGAAAGCTCAGATCAACCAATTGACTTCTTTTTCGGCTTCTGCATCCCAGATATCATTCAATATGTGTTTCTCGTTCGAATCTGAGCTCTGGATCCAAATTTGCAGTTCCTGGCTATATTGAGTTCTTTCCTCAATTCTGACATATGCTTGGCTGTAACTTCTCAGGGAAAGCTCAGATCATCCAATAGACTTGTTTTTTGGTTTCTGCATTCCAGATAGCATCCAATATGTGTTTCCCGTTCGAATTCGAGCCCTTAGTTCAAATTTGCAGTTCCTGGCTAAATTGAGTTCTTTCCTCAATTCTGATATACGCTTGGCTGTAACTTCTCAGGGAAAGCTCAGATCGACCAATCGACTTGTTTTTTGGTTTCTGCATCCCAGATAGCATCCAATATGTGTTTCCCGTTCGAATTTGAGCCCATGATTCAAATTTGCAGTTCCTGGCTAAATTGAGTTCTTTTGCCAATTCTGACATACGCTTGGCTGTAACTTCTCAGGGAAAGCTCAGATCAACCAATCATCTTGTTTTTTCGCTTCTGCATCCCAGATAGCATCCAATATGTGTTTCCTGTTCGAATTCGAGCCCTTGGTTCAAATTTGCAGTTCCTGGCTAAATTGAGTTCTTTTGCCAATTCTGACATACGCTTGGCTGTAACTTCTCAGGGAAAGCTCAGATCGACCAATTGACTTGTTTTTTGTTTCTCGTTCGAATTTGAGCTCTGGATCCAAATTTGCAGTTCCTGGCTAAATTGAGTTCTTATCTCAATTCTGATATATGCTTGGCTGTAACTTCTCAGGGAAAGCTCAGATCGACCAATTGACTTGTTTTTCGGCTTCTGTATCCCAGATAGCATTCAGTATGTGTTTCTCGTTCGAATTTGAGCTCTGAATCCAAATTTGCACTTCCTGGCTAAATTGAGTACTTTCCTCAATTCTGATATATGCTTGGCTGTAACTTCTCAGGGAAAGCTCAGATCAACCAATCGACTTGTTTTTTGGTTTCTGCATTCCAGATAGCATCCAATATGTGTTTCCCGTTAGAATTTGAGCCCTTGGTTCAAAGTTGCAGTTCCTGGCTAAATTGAGTTCTTTTGCCAATTCTGACATACGCTTGGCTGTAACTTCTCAGGGAAAGCTTAGATCAACCTATTGACTTGTCTTTCGGCTTCTGCATCCCAGATAGCATTCAGTATGTGTTTCTCGTTCGAATCTGAGCTCTGGATCCAAATGTGCAGTTCCTGGCTATATTGAGTTCTTTCCCCAATTCTGATATATGCTTGGCTGTAACATCTCAGGGAAAGCTCAGATCAACCAATCGACTTGTTTTTTCGATTCTGCATCCCAGATAGCATCCAATATGTGTTTCCCGTTCGAATTCGAGCCCTTGGTTCAAATTTGCAGTTCCTGGCTAAATTGAGTTCTTTTGCCAATTCTGACATACGCTTGGCTGTAACTTCTCAGGGAAAGCTCAGATCGACCAATTGACTTGTTTTTCGGCTTCTGTATCCCAGATAGCATTCAGTATGTGTTTCTCGTTCGAATTTGAGCTCTGAATCCAAATTTGCAGTTCCTGGCTAAATTGAGTGCTTTCCTCAATTCTGATATATGCTTGGCTGTAACTTCTCAGGGAAAGATCAGATCAACCAATTGACTTCTATTTCGGCTTCTGCATCCCAGATAGCATTCAGTATGTGTTTCTCGTTCGAATTTGAGCTCTGGATCCAAAATTGCAGTTCCTGGCTATATTGAGTTCTTTCCTCAATTCTGATATATGCTTGGTTGTAACTTCTCAGGGAAAGCTCAGATCAACCAATCGACTTGTTTTTTGGTTTCTGCATTCCAGATAACATCCAATATGTGTTTCCCGTTCGAATTTGAGCCCTTGGTTCAAATTTGCAGTTGCTGGCTAAATTGAGTAGTTTTGCCAATTCTGACATACGCTTGGCTGTAACTTCTCAGGGAAAGCTCAGATCAACCAATTGACTTGTTTTTCGGCTTCTGCATTCCAGATAGCATTCAGTATGTGTTTCTCGTTCGAATTTGAGCTCTGAATCCAAATTTGCAGTTCCTGGCTAAATTGAGTTCTTTCCTCAATTCTGATATATGCTTGGCTGTAACTTCTCAGGGAAAGCTCAGATCACCAATCGACTTGTTTTTTCGCTTCTGCATCCCAGATAGCATTCAGTATGTGTTTCTCGTTCGAATTCGAGCCCTTGGTTCAAATTTGCAGTTCCTGGCTAAATTGAGTTCTTTTGCCAATTCTGATATACGCTTGGCTGTAACTTCTCAGGGAAAGCTCAGATCAACCTATTGACTTGTCTTTCGGCTTCTGCATTCTAGATAGCATTCAGTATGTGTTTCCCGTTCGAATTCGAGCCCTTGGTTCAAATTTGCAGTTCCTGGCTAAATTGAGTTCTTTTGCCAATTCTGACATACGCTTGGCTGTAACTTCTCAGGGAAAGCTCAGATCAACCAATTGACTTCTTTTTCGGCTTCTGCATCCCAGATATCATTCAATATGTGTTTCTCGTTCGAATCTGAGCTCTGGATCCAAATTTGCAGTTCCTGGCTATATTGAGTTCTTTCCTCAATTCTGACATATGCTTGGCTGTAACTTCTCAGGGAAAGCTCAGATCATCCAATAGACTTGTTTTTTGGTTTCTGCATTCCAGATAGCATCCAATATGTGTTTCCCGTTCGAATTCGAGCCCTTAGTTCAAATTTGCAGTTCCTGGCTAAATTGAGTTCTTTCCTCAATTCTGATATACGCTTGGCTGTAACTTCTCAGGGAAAGCTCAGATCGACCAATCGACTTGTTTTTTGGTTTCTGCATCCCAGATAGCATCCAATATGTGTTTCCCGTTCGAATTTGAGCCCATGATTCAAATTTGCAGTTCCTGGCTAAATTGAGTTCTTTTGCCAATTCTGACATACGCTTGGCTGTAACTTCTCAGGGAAAGCTCAGATCAACCAATCATCTTGGTTTTTCGCTTCTGCATCCCAGATAGCATCCAATATGTGTTTCCTGTTCGAATTCGAGCCCTTGGTTCAAATTTGCAGTTCCTGGCTAAATTGAGTTCTTTTGCCAATTCTGACATACGCTTGGCTGTAACTTCTCAGGGAAAGCTCAGATCGACCAATTGACTTGTTTTTTGTTTCTCGTTCGAATTTGAGCTCTGGATCCAAATTTGCAGTTCCTGGCTAAATTGAGTTCTTATCTCAATTCTGATATATGCTTGGCTGTAACTTCTCAGGGAAAGCTCAGATCGACCAATTGACTTGTTTTTCGGCTTCTGTATCCCAGATAGCATTCAGTATGTGTTTCTCGTTCGAATTTGAGCTCTGAATCCAAATTTGCAGTTCCTGGCTAAATTGAGTACTTTCCTCAATTCTGATATATGCTTGGCTGTAACTTCTCAGGGAAAGATCAGATCAACCAATTGACTTCTATTTCGGCTTCTGCATCCCAGATAGCATTCAGTATGTATTTCTCGTTCGAATTTGAGCTCTGGATCCAAAATTGCAGTTCCTGGCTATATTGAGTTCTTTCCTCAATTCTGATATATGCTTGGTTGTAACTTCTCAGGGAAAGCTCAGATCAACCAATCGACTTGTTTTTTGGTTTCTGCATTCCAGATAACATCCAATATGTGTTTCCCGTTCGAATTTGAGCCCTTGGTTCAAATTTGCAGTTCCTGGCTAAATTGAGTAGTTTTGCCAATTCTGACATACGCTTGGCTGTAACTTCTCAGGGAAAGCTCAGATCAACCAATTGACTTGTTTTTCGGCTTCTGCATTCCAGATAGCATTCAGTATGTGTTTCTCGTTCGAATTTGAGCTCTGAATCCAAATTTGCAGTTCCTGGCTAAATTGAGTTCTTTCCTCAATTCTGATATATGCTTGGCTGTAACTTCTCAGGGAAAGCTCAGATCACCAATCGACTTGTTTTTTCGCTTCTGCATCCCAGATAGCATTCAGTATGTGTTTCTCGTTCGAATTTGAGCTCTGGATCCAAATTTGCAGTTCCTGGCTAAATTGAGTTCTTTCCTCAATTCTGATATATGCTTGGCTGTAACTTCTCAGCGAAAGCTCAGATCAACCAATCGACTTGTTTTTTCGCTTCTGCATCCCAGATAGCATCCAATATGTGTTTCCCGTTCGAATTCGAGCCCTTGGTTCAAATTTGCAGTTCCTGGCTAAATTGAGTTCTTTTGCCAATTCTGATATACGCTTGGCTGTAACTTCTCAGGGAAAGCTCAGATCAACCTATTGACTTGTCTTTCGGCTTCTGCATTCTAGATAGCATTCAGTATGTGTTTCCCGTTCGAATTCGAGCCCTTGGTTCAAATTTGCAGTTCCTGGCTAAATTGAGTTCTTTTGCCAATTCTGACATACGCTTGGCTGTAACTTCTCAAAGAAAGCTCAGATCAACCAATTGACTTCTTTTTCGGCTTCTGCATCCCAGATATCATTCAGTATGTGTTTCTCGTTCGAATCTGAGCTCTGGATCCAAATTTGCAGTTCCTGGCTATATTGAGTTCTTTCCTCAATTCTGACATATGCTTGGCTGTAACTTCTCAGGGAAAGCTCAGATCAACCAATAGACTTGTTTTTTGGTTTCTGCATTCCAGATAGCATCCAATATGTGTTTCCCGTTCGAATTCGAGCCCTTAGTTCAAATTTGCAGTTAAGATAAGATAAGATAATTTATTATTTCTAGACCGCCCCCTCTCCCCTTGGGGACTCGGGGCGGTGCACAGGTAGCATAAAAGCAATATATAACAACAACAATAAATATAACAACAGAATTTAAAAACCAATTAAATAAACCCTGTGCTAAAATCCCAATTAAGCTAAAACCTATACTATAAAATCCCAAGGCAAGGAGGCTATCCCAGGCCGGCCAGATGGAAAAAGTAAGTTTTTAATTTAAGACGGAAGGAGCGGAGGTCCGTAGTTGTCCTAATGTCGGGGGGAAGGTCGTTCCAGAGGGCCGGGCCCGCCACAGAGAGCGCCCTTCCCCTGGGTGTCGCCCGTTGACACAGTCTAGTGGACGGCACCCGGAGAAGCCCCTCTCTGTGGGAGCGAATCGGCCGTGAGGACGTATGAGGCAGGATCCGATCCTGCAGATAGCTAGGTCCCGAGCCATGGAGCGCTTTAAAGATGATGATTAGCACCTTGAAGCGCACCCGGAAGACGACAGGCAGCCAGTGCAGCTCGCGCAAGAGCGGTGTTACATGGGTAGACCTTGCGGTCCCCATAATTGGTCACGCGGCTGCATTCTGGACTAGCTGAAGCCTCCGGGTGCACCTCAGGGGCAGCCCCATGTAGAGAGAGTTACAATAGTCCAGTCGGGATGTCACGAGAGCATGAGTGACTGTGCGAAGGGTGTCCCGATCCAATAGGGGGCGCAATTGGCGAACCAGGCGAACCTGGTAAAACGCCCTCCTGGCCACGGCTGTCACCTGATCTTCCATGGACAGCCGGGCATCCAGGAGGACACCCAAATTGCGCACCCCATCCACAGGGGCAAGATGTTCGCCCCCTATGGCCAGCGATGGAGTAAGCTGGTTGAATCGGGCAGCCGGAAACCACAGCCACTCGGTCTTGGTCGGGTTGAGCTTGAGTCCGTTACTTCCCATCCAGATCCGTACAGCTTCCAGGCACTGGCACATCACCGCTACGGCATCGTTGGGGTGGTTTGGGGTAGAAATGTACAGCTGGGTGTCATCAGCGTACAGATGGTATTCTACCCCAAAACCACAGATGATCTCACCCAGCGGCTTCATGTATGTGTTGAACAGGAGGGGCGAGAGGACCGACCCCTGAGGCACCCCACATGTGAGGGGTCTCGCGGTCGACCTCTGCCCCCCTGTCAACACAAATTGCAATCGGCCAGAGAGGTAGGAGGAGAACCACCGTAAAACGGTGCCTCCCACCCCCAACCCCCCCAGCCGATGCAATAGGATACCATGGTCGATGGTATCGAAAGCCGCCGAGAGGTCTAATAGGACCAGGATGGAGGAACAACCCCCATCTCTGGCCCTCCAGAGATCATCAACCAACGCGACCAATGCCGTCTCGGTGCTATGCCCGGGCCGGAAGCCGGACTGGCGCGGATCTAGATAGTCTACTTCCTCCAGGTGACGGGGAAACTGTTGTGCCACCACACTCTGGACAACCTTCGCCAAAAAGGGAAGGTTGGAGACGGGATGGTAGTTGTTCAAAGAAGCTGGATCCAAGGAGGGCTTCTTAAGGAGGGGCCTCACCATCGCTTCTTTTAGGGAAGCAGGCAAGGCACCCTCACTCAAGGAAGCGTTGACCACCTCCTGGAGCCAGCCTCGTGTCACCTCCCAGGATGCCAGTACAAGCCAGGAGGGACACGGGTCCAATAAACATGTGGTGGCTCGCAGTCGCCCACGTAACCTGTCCATATCCTCGGAAGTAACGGAGTCAAATTCCTCCCAAACAAGATCTCTCTCGTGGCATCCCACTGGGCCATGAATGGGGGCTAACTCGTTCTGTATCTGAGCGATTTTCTCCTGCAGAAAAGTCACAAATTCCTCTGCTCTACCCTGTAGCGGGGCTTCCCGCACCCTCTGTTGAAGGAGGGAGCGGGTCACCCTAAACAGGGCGGCAGGGCGGTTTTCTGCGGATGCTATGAGAGTACCGCAATCATGACGTTTGGCTACTCTCAGCGCCACAATGTAAGTCCGTAAATGGGCTCTTACCTGTGTCCGGTCAGATTCAGAACGAGAAGACCTCCATCTACTCTCTAGGCATCTCTTGCGGCGTTTCATCACCCCCAGCTCCTCGGTAAACCAAGGAGCCAGGGTGTTCCGCCGCCGCAAAAGAGGCCGCAAGGGCGCGACCCGATCCAAGGCTCCCGTGGTCGCACTATTCCATGCGGCCACGAGGTCCTCCATCGGGGCGCGGTTCTGGGGTACAGGAACTGGCCCAAGCGCCGTTTGTTCCTCGTGGAGTCAAGGACTTCCTCTTCCTCTCTCTCTCTCTCTGGACCTCCTGGTCATTTTGCCTCACCTGCGGGCACTCGGCTATTTGTGGGTCCGGGATCATCTCCCTCCCTTCCTCCATTGTCTCCCACCGCTCTGTCCCTCCCTTTGGGCGTCTTGCGGCTGGGACGGTACAGGGGTCGCGTTGGTACTTCGCCTTAGGCGCCGCCTTCGGGCGCTCCGGGCACTCCTTCGGGAGTGGTTGGGGAGCTTGCAGGCATGGCAATTTCTGTGGTCTTTCGGCGTTTGCCCCGATTGCGCTAAGGGATGGTCGTTTCCGCGGTCCCGACCTACAAGCGCCCATTGGTTTTTCGCTGGCAACGTTCGACATGGCCTATTTGTCAGCCCTCGTTATTCGACGGGGATGATCTTTCCGGGGCTGCCGTCGTGTTCCCGTGGCCGGGTTTCTTTCAGGACGACTTTGCGTAGCAGTATCCCCTCCGTAGGCCCTTCGCTGATAAGCGGGGGCCTTGGGGGGAGGGATCAGTTTGTGCCTTACAAACGGATGGACTCTCACTCCCAGGACCCTATGGTCTGCCTCTTTCGGCCTTGGACATCGCCCTTGTTTTCCGGACTGGCATAAGGTTCCCTGATGGAGGCCAGTCCTTGCCTTCTGTGGCCTTTGCCAGGCCGTACCTGTTTGTTCTGGCGCCAATCCTCTGGCCGGTCCCCACCTGGCAAGTGGTGTCCTTCGGGCCGATGGGTTGACCCGCCTCTCTCGGGGCCTCGGTCTTGGTAAGAGGGACAACCACAGGGGTTGTCTGGCACGGTTGGGATTGTCCCCTGGTTTCTCGCGGGGCCTTACGGGCCCCTCGGAGAGCCCTGACTTTTGTGGGTCTGGCGTCATCTTCTTGAGGGCCTTATTGGACGTGCAGCTTCTTTCCTCCGGTCTGTCATGGCCTTGGTCTCTCTTCAACCACTTTCCCTTGCTCTGGGGTTCCCCGTGGCGGCGTGAGTTCTTGGTTCCGGTGAGGGTGTCAGGAGACCCTATGCAGTCGGTCGGACAGACACTGCCAACGGCGGGTCTGCACTCGCGCACACGGCCACCGTTTCGATACGTCTTGAGATGGTTTCCCAGTCAGGGCTCGGCTTGGAGGTGGTGTGATCCTCACCTCCGTCATCCCCGTTGACGTGCACGGCGTCCAGTTGGTTTTTGGCGACTGCTGGATTGAGTGAAAGCGTCCGGCTTTCTGTCTACTTTGCACCTGGGTCTGCTGGTCTGTACTCGATCCCTCCCTGTGAGGCGCTAGGGCTTTGGTATGTCCCATACATGGATGCTATCTCCACTCTAATTGAGAAAGGGCGTTGGTACTTACCTGATACGCCTCTTTTAATAAGGGGGGAGATAGCATCTGGCCCGTCCCTTCTCTCGTCCTGACCAGCTTGGTGCTTTTGGTTTTGTTTTGTTTTGGTTTGGTTTTTTTGTGAGATGATACAGATGAGTCTGATTATACTTTCCTTTGTCGAAAACTGGGTGGAGTCTACTCCTGAGGGGGTTATATAGCACCCTTAATTAATGAAACGCCGCAAGAGATGCCTAGAGGGAAGCCTGGAAGCCGTGCGGATCTGGATGGGAAGTAACGGACTTAGGCTCAACCCGACCAAGACCGAGTGGCTGTGGTTTCCGGCTGCCCGATTCAACCAGCTCACTCCATCACTGGCCATAGGGGGCGAACATCTTGCCCTGTGGATGGGGCGCGCAATTTGGGTGTCCTCCTGGATTCCTGGCTGTCCATGGAAGATCAAGTGACAGCCGTGGCCAGGAGGGCGTTTTACCAGGTTCGCCTGGTTCGTCAATTGCGCCCCCTATTGGATCGGGACGCCCTGCGCACAGTCACTCATGCACTCGTGACATCCCGACTGGACTATTGTAACTCCCTCTACATGGGGCTCCCCTTGAGGTGCACCCGGAGACTTCAGCTAGTCCAGAACGCAGCCGCGCGAGCAATTATGGGAACCGCTAGGTTTACCCATGTAACATCGCTCTTGCGCGAGCTGCACTGGCTACCTGTTGTCTTTCGGGTGCGCTTCAAGGTGTTAATTATCATCTTTAAAGCGCTCCATGGCTCGGGACCTAGCTATCTGCGGGATTGGATCCTGCCTCATACATCCTCACGGCCGATTCGCTCCCATAGAGAGGGACTTCTCCGGGTGCCGTCCACTAGACATTGTCAGCGGGCGACACCCAGGGGAAGGGCTATCTCTGTGGCGGGCCCGACCCTCTGGAACGACCTTCCCCCCGATATCAGGACGACCACGGACCTCCGCTCCTTCCGTCTTAAATTAAAAACTCACTTTTTCTGTCTGGCCGGCCTAGGATAAGTCTCTCTGTCTTTGGGGTTTTTACTGGGAAATTAGGACTGTTTAGTTTTAATGGGGAATTTTAGCGCAGGTTATGTTTAATTTGTTTTTAGAATTGTTTGTATGTATTTATTGTTTTTATTCTACCTGTGCACCGCCCCGAGTCCCTGTGGGGAGAGGGTGCGGTTTTATAAATATTAAATATTATTATTATTATTATTATTATTATTATTATTAATTATTAATCTGACTCAGTCCAATCAGAGTGCGGATAGGTCATAACCCATACATGGGTGCTATCTCCCCCCTTATTAGAAGAGGCGTATCAGGTAAGTACCAACGCCCTTTCTCCGAGAGGACCCAGGGCGGCGCACAGGAATTTAAAACAATATACAAAATAGTACCAAATATAATTTAAAAAACCTATTAAATGACAGAAACATGCGCTAAAACCAAATTAAAATCCCCCATTTAAAACTGTCTAATATTTGTCCCAGCGGAGGCTATGTTAGGCCGGCTTGATGAAATAAGTGTGTTTTTAAACACCGGCGGAAGAGGCGGAGGTCCGTGATAGTGCGGAGTTCAGGGGGTAGGTCGTTCCAAAGGGCAGGGCCCGCCACAGAGAAGGCCCTTCCCCTGGGCATCGCCAGCCGGCACTGTCCGGCCGACGGCACCCTGAGAAGGCCCTCTCTGTGGGAGCGTATCGGTCTAAGGGATGTATGGGGCAGGAGACGGTCTCACATATAACTAGGCCCCGAGCCATGGAGCGCTTTGAAGATGGTCGTCAAGACCTTGAAACGCACCCGAAAGACTACAGGAAGCCAATGCAGCTCGCGCAGGATCGGTGTTATGTGGCAGCATCTGGGGGCTCCCGTAATCACCCGCGCGGCTGCATTCTGGACTAGCTGTAGCTTTTGAGTGCACCTCAAGGGAAGCCCCATGTAGAGAGCATTGCAGTAGTCCAGTTGGGATGTCACGAGGGCCTGAGTGACTGTGCGAAGGGCAGCCCGGTCCAGTAAGGGGCGCAATTGGCGCATCAGGCATACCTGATGAAACGCCCCCCTGGCCAAGGCCGCCACATGGTCCTCCATGGACAGCCGGGAATCCAGGAGGACACCCAAATTGCACGCCCTCTCCACGGGGGCCGGTGTTTCGCCCCCAATGGCCAGAGTTGGAGTAATCTGGCTGAACCGGGGTGCCAGAAACCACAGCCACTCAGTCTTGGATGGGTTGAGCTTGAGTTTGTTACTACCCATCCAGATCCGTACGGCCTCCAAGCACCGGGACATAACCTCGACGGCATCGTTGGGGTGGTCTGGGGTGGATATGTACAACTGAGTATCATCAGCGTACAGATGATATCCCACCCCAAAACCACGGATGATCTCACCCAGCGGCTTCATATATGTGTTGAACAGTAGGGACGAGAGGACTGACCCCTGAGGTACCCCACATATGAGGGGCCTCGAAGTCGACCTCTGCCTCCCTGCCAACACACATTGTGACCGACCAGAGAGGTAGGACGAGAACCACCGTAAAACGGTGCCTCCCAACCCCAACCCCCCCAGTCGGTACAATAGGATACCATGGTCGATGGTATCAAAAGCCGCTGAGAGGTCTAATAGGACTAGGATAGAGGAAAATCCTCTATCCCGCGCCCTCCAGAGATCATCAACCAACGTGACCGATGCCGTCTCGGTGCTGTGCCCGGGTTGGAAGCCGGACTGGCGCGGGTCTAGATAATCAACTTCCTTCAAGTGTCGCGGAAACTGTTGTGCCACCACACTCTCAACAACCTTCACTAAGAAGTGAAGGTTGGAGACGGGACGATAGTTCTCTAATAATGCTGGGTCCAGGGACGGCTTCTTGAGGAGGGGCCTTACCACCACCTCTTTCAAGACGGCAAGCAGGGACCCCTCACTCAGAGATGCGTTGACAATGCCCTGGAGCCAGCCTCGTGTCGTCTCCCAGGATGCCAGTACAAGCCAGGAGGGACATGGGTCCAATAAACATGTGGTGGCCCTAAGTCTCTTGGACAACTTGTCCATATCCTCGGTGGTAACAAAGCCAAACTCCTCCCAAGAAGGAACCTCAAGACCAACCTCGGACAATCTCGCTGGACCACTCTCGATGGAGGGTAACTCATTCCGAATCCGAGTGATTTTGTCCTGCAGATAAATCCCAAATTCCTCTGCTCGTCCTTGTAGAGGGGCTTCCCGCGGCCTCTGATGAAGGAGGGAGCGGGTCACCCCAAACAGGGCGGCAGGGCGGTTATCTTTGGATGCAATAAGGGTGGCGCAATACTCACGTTTGGCCACCCTAATCGCCACTATGTAAGTCCTAATATGGATTCTCACTAGTGTTCGGTCGGCTTCGGAGCGAGAGGATCTCCATCTGCTCTCTAGGCGTCGCTTGTGGCGTTTCATCTCTTTCAGCTCCTCAGTAAACCTAGGAGCATGGGTGACTCGTCGCCGCAAGAGAGGCCGCAAGGGCGCGACTCGGTCCAAGGCCCCCGTGGCCGCACTTAACCATGCGGCCACCAGGTCCTCAGTCGAATCACGGGGCAAGTCCACAGGCATTGGCCCAAGCTCCCTCTGGAACCTTACCGGGTCCATCAGGAGCCTGGGGCGGAACCATATAGGGATGTTCGGCTCCGCCTCCCCGCGGTGAGGTGCGGCGATTGGAAAGTCCAGCCGAAGGAGAGCGTGATCTGTCCATGACAGGGGTGTGATGGCTAAGTCCCCTATTCCCTGATCACGACTCCACTGTCCCGAGACGAAGATTAGATCCAGGGTGTGACCACCCTTGTGAGTAGGGCCTAAAACTACCTGGGTCAGGTCCATGGCTGTCATGGAAGCCATGAAGTCCCGAGCTACTCCAGAGGTCTCGCCCGCCGACGGCAGATTAAAGTCCCCCATGACCAAAAGTCTGGGGGTCTCAACCGCCACCTCGGCTATCACCTCTAGGAGCTCGGGCAGGGCTGTTGTTGCATAGCGAGGAGCCAGGTATACAACTAACACACCCATCTGCCTCCCTAGGCCCCACTTCACAAGGAGGGACTCGCACCTGGTCGTCTGAGGGATCGTGGTCTCCTTCGGCTCAAGACCTTCCCTAATCATAATCGCCACCCCCTCCCCCCTCCCCAGGGCCCTAGGCTGATGGAAGGCTCGGTAACCTGGCGGGCACATTTCCACGAGGTGTACACCCCCCTCGAGGCCCAACCAGGTCTCCGTAACCCCCACCAGGTCCGGGTCCCCCTCTGACACAAGGTCACGGATGAGGGGGGCTTTGTTCACCACGGACCTGGCATTGCATAACATCAGCCTAGGGCCCCGGCTCTGTGGTCCTTGCCCACCTAGTCTGCGATGGGAGTACGGGGAGTCGGAGCGCGTGACCACCTGTAACCAGCAGCCCCGCTCCTCCGCTCCTATCCGTCTCCCACCGCCCCTGCCCCTCCCCAGAACCGAAGTAATGGTCAAAACCTCAGTGGAAACGACCTCCCCCTCCCCTTCCTCATTGTATTCATTTGGCATTATTTATTCTCTAAATTTTTCATGTCAGTATTCTCAGTTATTTCCTTGAGATTAAATTCTACAGAAAAATCACATGATTTTGAGGACCTCCTCAAACAGCTGAAAAGCACAGAGCCAGCAAGTATTACAGCACACTTGATTCCCCCATCATGAGATTGTTGGATCCCCAAATTAAATGATACTTTAAAAATGGCTAGGATCATTTTAGATGACTGCATCTTGCAAGATTCTGATGTTGTCACATGAAATCTTGGGAGATTTTGGTGAGATCAAGATCTCTTGGGATTTCAAGTGGCTATTTTCAATTTTGTTTTGAAATGGACATTTCTAGATTTACATTCAACAGTATTCTAATTTCTCTAAACACTATGCCCCATATCTTTGTGCACTATCCAATCACATATGTTTATATGTTCCAGCCTCTTTCTTGTACCTCCAACAAATATTTGTATGTTTACCATCTATTTGATTTAATTTCCGTGGTGTTAGGTACCACCTCCATATCATTTTATATCCATTTTCCTTAACTCTAACTGACATATTCTTATATAATCTTCTATTCCAAATATTTTTCCAATCATTATTATTTATTTCTCCCAAATCTGATTCCCAAATTAATTTTAAACCTTTTGCCTGCTCTTCTAATTCAGTTAATATTCTATATATATTTTCCTATTCTTCCTTTCTCTATATATTCTTTGTTCATCCCACATTATTTTATAGTCATTTCAAATTTTGTTAACTGTTTATCTTTCTCCTTGAATCTTTCTTCAACTTTTATCCATTTCTCTAATTGTATTAAATTCAACCAATTTAATTTAATATATGCTAAAACATTTTAGTTGTGTTATATTCTTTATTTTGTTCTTTCAGTCTTCCCATTTATATATCTGATTTTCGTTTAGTTTACTAATCCATTCTTTCAATTCTATCTTAGGGGAAAATGTTTTTTAAACAATTATGCATTAGTGGCATTACAGCCAAAAACTCAAACAATCCCTGGATCATATTTTATTCTCCCTCACTAGATATATCCCTCTCTAGATATAATTATCTAGAAACTGCAGGCCAGTTCCTGTTACTCTTTAAAATTCACATTGGGAAAAATATGTGAAAGACATATGCCTATGGAGATTCTTAATCATTCATGATTATCCCAAAGGTGCTTTTCCAAAAGGCAACGTTTGCTTTTTCTTTGAAAACATTTTGCTTCTCATCCAAGAAACTTCTTCGGTTCTTCTGAGGCTTCCCATCTGAAGAAACTTCTTGGATGAGAAAGAAAATGTTTTCAAAGAAAAAACCAAGAAATTCCAGTTGCCTTTTGGAAAAGCATCTTTGGAACATGCGACAGATAGTTTTATTGATTGATTGATTATATGCCATCAAGTCATTTTCAACTCCTTGTTAGATAGATTTTTCTCCATGAGGATCTATCCCTAACCCATCTCTCAATGGTTCACTCATCACCATTGTAACCTAGTCCACCCACCTTGCTGTTGGCTCGCTGTTCTTCTCTTTCCCTTCCACTGTTCCAGCATTAGATTCTTTTCCAGGATACGGGGCTGGGTTAGGAAACAGAACTGTAGAACTTCTCTTTGGAGAAGATCCCATACTGGAGGCAATCTATTGTCTCCTTTCAAAAGGAAATCAACCTCGACTCTCCAAGATTCAACAGTTCCTGTGCTATGAATCCACTGCAAATATGTTTTGTTAAACACAGTTTATTTCCTACTAGCTGTACCCGCCACGTGTTGCTGTGGCGAAGTTTGGTTAAATGAAAATGTTTCCCCTCATAGACCCTCTCAGCGACCCCTTTCCTTCTCTGCCTCGGTTTCCTCTCCCGCCCTCTCCCTCCCCTCCCTCTCTTTACCTACCTATCTACCTACTGTATTTCTCCGCTCTCTCTCTCTATCCCTCTACCTACCTACCTACCTACCTACCTACCTACCTACCTACCTACCTACTGTATTTTCCCTCTCTCCCTCTACCTACCTACTTACCTACCTACTGTATTTCTCCCTCTCTCTCTATACCTCTACCTACCTACCTACCTACTGTATTTTCCCTCTACTTACCTACTTACCTACCTCCTGTATTTCTCCCTCTGTCTCTATCCCTCTACCTAACTACCTATCTACCTCCTGTATTTCTCCCCCCTCTCTCTACCCTATACCTATCTACCTACCTACTGTATTTTCCCCTCTCTCCCTGTACCTACCTACTTACCTACCTACTGTATTTTTCCTTCTCTCTCTCTCTCTATCCCTCTACCTACCTACAGTATTCCTCCCTCTCGTCTATCCCTCTACCTACCTCCCCTCCCCTTCCCAGTCAACCTCCTCCAGGCCCCCCTCCCTCCCAGCGACCATCAGGTCCTCCCTCCCCCCATGCTTCTCCAGCCCAAAAGAAAGGATGGGCCGACTTGAAAAGGCGCAAAAGCTCCTCTATGTGGGGGGAGGGGGGGGGCTGGCGAGGAGGGGAACAACAGAGCAGGAGGGGGAGCTGCTTCTTTGCCTTGCCATCATCTGAAGGAGGTCCAGTATCCCGAAGAAGCTTTGTGTGCTCCAGGTCAACTTGTTTTTGTAGTTCCCCTCCCCATCCTACCCCCCCATCCGGTGCAGAGGAGAGAGAGTGGGGTGTTGCTTGGCCGTCCTTGCAAGCAAAGTGGGCTTCAAGGCTCGGTTCCCCCATGGGAGACTCCAATCGAGAAACTGCGCTCACTCGCAACCCTCTGCTCTCGAATAAAGTTGCCTTGTGAGAGGTCCAACCGATGATATGGGAAGTACTTTCGTTAGAGTTTCTTCTCTTCCCCCCCCTTCCCCTCCGTTTTCACGCACGAATGCATCCGGCTTCTCCTGGGGGTGGGTGGGAAGTTTCCACCTCCAGGCCTCCTTGCTGCTGCTGCCATCATGCCTGCTGCTCCTGGCGCTTCTATTGTGGGTGCTGCTGTGGCAGCCCCGCCTTCCATCTCCTATAAGCTCTACAACCTCTCTGTGGTGGCAGCACCTGCGAGAAGAGATTGGTGGGCTGTTGCCAGTGCTGCTGCCATGGAGAGGTTGGAGGGCTGGTAGGAGGCGGAGGGCGAGGCTGGCGCAGTGGCGCTAGCGGTAGAAGCACCAGGAGAGGCAGGCACGACGGCAGCAGCAGCAAGGAGGCCTGGAGGTGGAAACTTCCCCCCCCCCAGGAGAAGCTGGACGTGGTGCCCCATGAAGCTGCCAGGTGGCTGCTGCCGTTGGCCTCGGCCAGGGAGGCGCATGCGCAAATTCCTGCATTGCCCTTGGCAACGCATCACCTCAAGGCCATTCAGTTTCAGCCGTTAGAAATGTGATGGGTGCGTGACGCAGCAGCCGGGTGGGAGGAGCTACAGGGAGGTGAAAACCTCACAAGTGGGTACATTTTACATTTGTGTAGCGTGCACATGACACATGTGTGCCAGTCACAAAAAAGGTATGTATTATATCATTTAAAGTCCTTCGGAACATTGTGTGAAAATTTAGTGCCGATCGGTCCAGTACTTTCTGAGATTAGCGGTTTTGCACAAACTATTTTACATTTTTATTTATATAGATGTTAGCTTTACCACACCAGCTTTTTCTTTGCTGTTGGTGTACATAGTGTGACCACTAGAGGCCGCTCTGATTATACAGAAATCTCATTTCTGTTTCAGCAGTTTAAAATAAAAATAAACAACTATGTCCAATAAGAGGAAACAAACAAAAGTCAAGGATTTTCCCCCCAGATATTTCTGTTTTCTATTCTCAAGGCATACCTGCTATGCACATCGCCGGAAAGATAGTTTTTGGAGAATCACTGTATTTATGGAGAAACTGTTATTCTGCCAGGAGCATTTTAAAGCCTCTGCCCTTTACCTAAAGTTCAGGAGGAATCCCAGTGGGAATATGTTGAGAAACAGTGGTGCTGCAGTGTCATAAAGTCAGATCTCTTGAAAGCAGCACAGCTTCTGCGGATGGTACAGTTTGGAGAACTCAGCAGTAAGGTGAGTAGCTAAAGGTCAACAATCACAGATGGTGTATTCCATGCTAAGCTAAATATTTCAATCAATGCTGATATGGGAGATGTTGTGCATTGAAAATCCTTAAACCTGCTTTTTTATTCATTGATTGATAGATGGGTTGGTTTGTTCTTCTCCTTTCCTAGTTTTGACGCTTCTGTTTTTCACTATGGAATTGGAAGAATCCAGGTATGTGTATTTGAGTAGAACTGCTCTTTTATGGGCTGGTGTTCAAGTTACTGTGATATAATTTTAGATTCATCCCACATTTCTTCAATTACGCATATAATCTAGAATGGCCTCCTTCAAGTTTTTCTCAAATTTCTATCAAACGCTAATTGCTCAACCTTGTTCAACTTCAAGAAAATGCTGCATCATGTATTCTTGAATAGTCTTAGATCTTTGTTAGATGATGAAGCTTACCAATCTCTTGTGATGTCTTCTTCTCACTCACATACATAATACTCTATCTTCTGCACAACCCTGCAAGTTACATTTATCCCAGTAGTAGGTTTCCAAAATTTTCAGTACCTGTTTGGTGGGCATGGCTAGGTGGGAGGGCATATGACTGAGTGAGCATGGCCAACTTGATGTCACTCATACCCACACCCACTCAGTCACATGACCCCCACCAAGCCATGCCCAAAAGAAAAGTTATTTTTTGAAGTTTTTCTTTACTGTGCAAGGGTTTTCCCTGCACACAATGGCTGACAGATGCTGGCGGTGGGATGCAATTTGGGGGTGGCAGGTGGGGCAGGGGATGGGGTGAGGTGGGGCGGGCTGTGAGATATGCACCTTACCAGAGACTGGCAGCTCCAGATCTTGGGGATTTTTCAGGGTTTTCTTTAAAAAAAAAAGCCTCTCCAGGTGAGCTTGAAAACTTCTGAGGTTGTTTTGGGAGGGGGAAGTTGGGCAGCATTCCCCCCTCCCTGCAGCCTCGGTGCCTCAGAGCCTGCAGCCTTGGAGCAACACCTGGCCCTTGCGCAGTAAAGAAACATTTCTCGCAAGTGCAAGGCAATTAACAACTTACTTGCTCAACCTAAAGCAGAGATGTCAAACTCAATTTTGTTGAGGGCTAGATCAGCATTGTGGCTGTCTCCGTGGGTGGGTGGGAGTGGTGTGGCTAGGGTAGTCATGACCAACTGGGTGTGATCCCCCCTGGCCTGCTTGATGTGCACGGGTGGGTGCCTATGGGTTTGGGTGGGTTTGGGGAGGGAATCCAGAGGTGTCCAGCAGGTGGGATGGTGGGCGGGAGGCTTGTCCTGCAGGAAGAGGTGAAGTGAGGCAGGGGGTGGTTCAGCTACAGCCAGAAGCCCATCGGCAACAGTGTGCTCTCCACCCTTTGTGTGCAGGGGGAATGGTTTCCAGCCATAGGCACAGCCTGCCATCCCCTCAGCTGGCACACGCTGTGGCTCTGGAGCCTGTTGGCAGCACTGGGCTGACTGTCCAAGCAGCAAGCCATGCAGGAAGTGGGGGAGGGTGTGGCATTTCCCCATCCACTACCAGACTCAGTACATGGAGCCTGGCTGGGCTTCCTTGAACTGTAATGGGGGAAGGGTAGAAAGTGGCAATCATCCCAAGGCTGGAAGAAGAGGGCCTTTGAGCCCCAGGCACTGATTTGGGCTATTCTATGCTTCGTATTTATGTGGTGGCTTCCTATTGACCGATTGGTGTGTTGATGATCAGTGATTGGTTGTTGTTTCCCTGTGCTGCCAAATCCTTGGCTTCCCTAATCAACTCCTTGTGGAACATATTGTATCTGAAAGGCTTGATGAAGAGCAAGGTAAGCACCAAGCTAAGAATATTCCTCCAGCAATTCTTGAAAGTTAGTTGTGAGCTTAAATAACTTCAAAGGTGAAAGTTTCCTAGCATTGCTCCCATGAGAGAAGCATTTCAAGCAACTACCGTATTTTTCGGAGTATAAGACACATCTTTTTACTCCAGAAAAGAGGGTGAAAATCTGGGTGTGTCTTATACTCCGAATGTAGCTGGCTGGGTGGTCTGAAAAAGGGACAGGTGAATCTGGCGCTGCAGAGATCGTGATGGCTGGAAAGGAGAGAGGATTCGCTTTCCGGACTCCCGCTTGGCTTGACTCCCAGGAGGGCTTACGGGGTGGTGACGGTGGCAGTGGCTCCTCACATTGCTGGGGAATGGAATTGTGGTCATTATCTCCCTTGAGCTGCTCACTGAATCTCTGAGGCACCTTTCGCTTGCAGGAGGAGGAGGAGGAGGAGGGCGAGGGTGGAGTATACCAAAGACTTTTGAGTAACTGGGAAAGAAAGCCGCGTTTGTAATCTGCTGGAAACTGGCACCCGAAAAGCATGCCTTTCTTTCCCAGTTATTCAGAGGCTTTGGTTTAAAGAGGCGCTAATTTAAGTTGCCCCCCTCCTCCTCCTGCTGCAAACGAAAGGTGCTCAGAGAGATGGTAGATTTCTCAGAATGCTAGTTTGAGAAGTTAAATACCTGAAACAGGGACAATCAAGCTTGATTCAAAGGGTTTTGGCTGCTGAGAATCTGGAGAGATGGGGGGGGGAAGAAGTCTAGTGTTCTGATAAAAGTCTTCGTAGATTGTTCCTCTTTCCTTCCCTTCCTCCCCCCCCCCGACTCCTCCCCAATCTGTCCCGGAGCTATTGTATCTCTTCACAACATGATAGATCCGGGTGGCTTCGGGGAGGGGGTGGAGGAAGGGAAAAGAAACAATATCCATTTCTTTGAATTTAGTAATACAAATTCTAGGTTATTAGCAAGGATGGTGAAAAATAAAAGTGAAAAGAGAGAAATTGGCTCTCTGATAGATGAAAAAGGTACAAGATGTTATAAGAGACTGGAGAAATGTGAAGTAGTTAGGAATTTTTTTCAAAAATTATATTCAAAGAAATCAATTGATTTGGAAAAATTGAAAAATCATCTTGGAAAATACGCTGTGAAAATAGATCAAACATATAAGGACTTGATGGAAGGAGATATAACACAAGATGAGATTAATGAAAGAATACAAGAGATAAAATTAGGGAAGACTCCAGGTGAAGATGGATTACCTGCTGA
Organism: Rhabdophis nuchalis; assembly: GCA_039707465.1. NCBI lineage: Eukaryota > Metazoa > Chordata > Lepidosauria > Squamata > Natricidae > Rhabdophis > Rhabdophis nuchalis. The sequence continues at coordinate 18,206,342 of CM077653.1, forward strand.
ATTTTATAAAGACTTTAAAGAAATAATAACACCAAAACTGCAAAAATTATTTAATGGAATTTTACATGGTGGAGAAGTCCCGATGTCATGGAATAGAACGGTAATATCCATAATTCCTAAACCAGATAAAGATCTGGAGAGGATCGAGTCCTATCGACCCATTTCTTTAATTAATCAAGATGCAAAAATATTTACTGCTATTATAAGTAATAGATTAAATAGATTTATAGACAAGTATATAAGCTATAATCAAGTAGGTTTTGTTAAAGGTAGATATATGAGTGACATAATTAGAAGAGTATTAAATATTATAGATGTAGCTGAGAGTAATGGTGATAAAATAGGTATAGTATCACTAGATATTTTTAAAGCTTTTGATTCTGTACAATGGGAAACTATCAAAGTCATTATTGAGGCATTAGGCTTCGGTAATAGATTTATACATGTTATTTCAAAATTGTATCAAAAAAGTAGTGCAAAAGTGAAGGTGAATGGAATAATGACGGGAGAGATTAAATTGGAAGCAGGCACGAGACAGGGATGTCCCTTGTCCCCAACATTATTTTTATTAGTTTTGACTAAACTGATAGAAAAAGATGAAGAACTGGAAGGGTACAAGGGATATGATAAATTTGTACGCGGATGATACCTTGATTATTCTGAAAGATATAGAGAAAGATTTGAAGAGGATAAATAAACATTTGAAAGAATTTGAAGAAATGACAGGTTTAAAGGTAAATTGGTCAAAATCCGAATTATTAATGAACAAAAATGGTAAGGAGTGGGAGAGTACGCAAGAACAATTTGGGATAAGAATTAAAAATACATTGAAATATTTGGGAATAACACTTTCACTTAAAGTTAGAGAATTGAAAAAAATTAATTATGATGTGATGTTGAATGAAGTAGAGAAGAAGATAGATAAATATAAAGAGATAAAGTTGTCTTGGTTTGGCAGAATTGCAATGTGTAAGATGATGTTGTTACCAAAGTTTCATTTTTTATTTGAGATGCTACCATTAAATTTGACAGAGAAAGATATGGAAGGATATCAGAAGAAATTAGATAAATTTTGCAATGGTGGGAAAAGACCTAGATTAATGAAGAAAATGTGGTATCAAAATCAAAAGGAAGATGGATTGGGAATTCCCAATCTACTTAATTATTATCGGGCCTATAATATTCGAACTGTGATAAAAATACTTAAAGGAGGAGATGGTCATTGGGGAGATCTAGAGTTAAAGGATATTAAGAGATTTGGTCCTACATGGTTTTTAGATAAAGTAAAAACAAAAAAGGCAATCAACAGTTATTGGTTAAAGGGATTGAGCAAAATTTGGAATAAATTTGTTAAAATATTGATTCCGGACATATCCTTCTTGGGGAAGACACTTGGGAGTTGGCCGATTAAAACCAACATAAGTCGAGATCAAGTAATTGAGGATGAAAATATAGGAAGCATAGTAAATTGGTTAAGAGCTTTAGAAACCGAGAGTAGAAAAAAAGAAATAATTGAAAAATTGGAGCTGAATTGGTTTGAAAAAATACAGGTAGAAAAATGGACTATGAAAGTAAGGGGAACATGTAAAATAAGTAGAAGTAAAACTGAATTTGAAAGCTTAGTATCTCAAATTATCAAGGATGAAATTGGGTTAAAGGGACTCGTTAGTAAGATATATAAGATTATAAACTTAGATGGAAATCCACAAATGGTAATGAAGACGAATTGGGAGGAAGAACTCAAGATCAAAATATTAGATTTGGACTGGAATGTGAATTGGAAGAGTCGAATTATGAGGATTTTGTCTATAAGGATTAAAGAGCACAACTTTAAGGTGGTTTGGAAATGGTATTGGACTCCATTAAGGTTATCATTGATGGATAAAAAAATTAGTAATAAATGTTGGAGATGTAACATGGAATTGGGAACTTATGAACATATGTGGTATAAATGTGAAAAAATTAAAAAGTTTTGGCAGCAATTGGAGAAAACGATGTTTGAAATGATGAAGAAAAGAATAACATTGAGATCAGAAAGTATATTATTATTGATAATTAAGGAATTAGAATTAACAAAATATGAGAAAGAATTGATTAGAATTATGATTATAATGGGTAGAATTATAATAGCAAGATACTGGAAAATAGAGGTAAATATTAAAATAGAAGAGTGGTATTGTGAAATGTGGAAATTAGCTTTAAATGATAAAATGACTTGTGATATTAAATTTAGAGAGGGGGTCTATAAAAAAGACATTTTTTGGAAGACTTGGAAGCTATTTGTGGACTATGCACTTGGAACTTTGGATGCCTCGATACCTGTACCTAGAGAACGTGGATTTTGGAGATCCTAAAGATAATTGAAGATATCCGAAGAACCAACTCTTCCTTTCGTTCTGTATAGCACTGGGTGGAATATTGTAAAATATTGTAAAATATAAAAAAATTAATTAAAAAAAAAAGAAACAATATCCATGAAGGCTTTTCTCAGGACCCTAGATCTCCACATTCTCTCCGGAAAAATGCTATTTGCATCATCAGGATTTTGGCTAATGAAACAAGCACGGGATGGAAAGGAAACTTTGGAATACAGGAGCACCATATTTCCAGAGCCTGGCAGCTGCCGCATTCCGAAGTTTCCTTTCCATCCAGCACTTCTTTCACCAGCCAAAATCCCAACGATGCCAATAGCTTTTTCTGGAGAGAAAGTGGAGATCTAGGGTCCTGAGAAAAATCTTCGTGCAGAGGAGATTTGTCCTCTTCCCTTGCTCGCCCCCCCCAAATCTCTCCGGATCTGTCATGCAGTGCTTATTGCTACTGCTGCTATTGAGTCCAGCTACCTATCTCTTTGCTGCATGACAGATCCAGGCGGTGTGAGAGAGAGACAAAGCAGCCTCATTTCCTTTATGCTTTATGCTTCCCTTTTGCCACTCAGGTGCCTCTGCGAGGAAACATTAATCCAAATGGAAAGGATCCCCACCCCTCCTCATCCAATGGGCCGTTCCCAGCCAAGCACAGCAGCAGCCATTCAGCAGCCCCTGCATGTCTTTCCCTTCTCACTGAAGAGAAAAGTGGATTTGAGATCGATAAAAGCCTTACTCTTTAAGAAGATCAAGCTCCCACACTTCACATTTTTGCCCTCCCTGGCCCCCAGGAGCACTTTGCAGGCCTCCCAAACTCTCTGCATGGGGGGTATGCAGATGGTTTGGGATGCCTGCAGAGTGCTCCTGGGGGCCAGAGAGGGCAAAAACTTTTTAAAAAAATTTACCTCTTCAAAATCATGGTGCGTCTTATACTCCGGTGCATCTTATACTCTGAAAAATACGGTATGTTTAAATATAGGACCCAGTGGAGGTGGGAAATCTCCTGCTGCTTCTGATTATAGAAAGGCAGGAAAGCCTATGCTTGAATAACTTATAAGGAGTAAAGGAGAGGCAGTTCAAGTATCTTTCATGAAACTGATGGTTGGGTTTTGGCTCTTGAATCTCCTTTTCTTGAAAATTCCTGGCAAAGTGGATATTTCTGGATTCCTGACAATAAAAATAAAATTCACGCCCATTGTTGTCTCCAGTTGTGGGATAAATAGGTTTTTAAGTCCATATTTTTAAATCCATTGGAGAAGTTCTTCCTAAGCCACCAAGTTTCTCTGGATGGAATCATTTATTTTGATCCAGATTTTGACCTTCGGTTAGAATGATAAAATTTATATTTCACCAGGGCCAGAACACAGAACATAGTAAATCATATAGCTAACAACAATAATTACTTCACATACATTTCCCACTTCTGACAGATGGAAAATGGTAACAGAGAGGGAAAACTGTCAGATGGTCATATGTTACACTTTGCTTGCTCACCCCTTATTTAAATGTTTCCCAATAGGTTGGAAGCCTAATTCTGTCACAACTTTGTAGTATTGTGTTAAGGTAATGAGGATTTAATAGCTGCCAGCTGATGTAAGGTTGTAAACTGTAAGCTGATGCAATGTAGTGTAAGACTGATGCAATGAGGCTGATTCATTACCTTTTAAGACTCGGATGGGAGGTCCACACGTTTATATATAGGTGGCCATTAGAGGGTGCTTCTCTCCTAGTGTTATCTCTCTCATTGTGTATTTCATTTTCTCTCCTTGTGTCCAAGCTGAGGGGTAAGGGTTTTTTATCTCCATGTATATGTTTGTATATATTTTGTATATAATTCACTTTTAATTGCTCTGTGTGCTGTGCTATTGCTCCTGGGGCTTATCTCATAATACTAGTTATGCTGCCAAAATTCTGACAGGTTATGGGCCCAATCCAGAGAGTGGGCCAGATTGACTAGAGAGCTTAGAGAGAGGAGTAACCCAGTGTAAACTTGCAAAAGAGTACGTGGTTTAAATCATGGTTAGCAGGCAGCATGGCCTCCATCAGCGTAATGAGAGGAGGTTTCCTAGTGTCTTGGCTGAATGAGACAAACACATCCTGGAATGTGAAGATGGAGATGTACCTACAAAGGGAGGAGCTGTGGACAATTGTTACTAATCCACCAGCAGTCACAGATAATAGTGATCAGAGGAGAAATGAAAAGCATTAGCCAGCATAATTCTTGCTTTAGGAAGCAATCAGCTGATACATGTGAGAGGTCTCCAGAGTGTGAAAGATTGCTGGGAGGCATTGGGATGTGTGTATGTGAGAGAGACTGCTTGCAATAAAGTGTTGCTGACTAAGAAACTAAGAAACAGCTGAAGCCAGGAGAGTGTATGTCCACAAACTTGCAGAATATAAGAAAGACATTCCTTGAGTTGGAAGAAAGGGGAATGACATTTAATGAAGCACACAAGTTGTATGTGGTGCCTTGGGCAGTTCATGGGATGTTCTTGTGACTAGTCTAGAGTCCATGCAAGAACAGGATTTAACCATGGCATATTTAACTGGTTGGTTGTTGGAGGAGGAGCAGAATGTCACAGTTCCAAATAGCATCCAAAAGTAAATCAGAGTCAGAGGCAAAAGATTCCTCAAAATTCCAATTTATTAAGAGAGCCATGTTGGCACATTTGGGAAAACCCGAATCTGAAAGCTTCCCATTTTCCCACCCAGTTGAAAGTTCAAGATCTTGCCCCCACACGCACAAGTCCAGGTTAAGAGACAAAGGATGACCTTGGCTTTCTAGAAAGAATTTTGTTTTGGCTACCTGTCACACAACTCCATATAATCCTCCCACCCATTTTCCCACAATAGAAAATGCATAGCAGAATAATAGAAAGTGTGGCAGGCCTGAGGTCCAAAAGAAAAGATGGCTTGCAGGCCTGACAGGTGGCTTCCCCTCAGAAGAAAAGTGTGTCCTGTAAATAGAATAATGTAGGAAGTTAACATAAGCACAACTAACCACCTCCCCCCCCCCGGGGGGGGGGACTCTTTGGCTTATCGTGAAATTTATAATGGAATTGTTTTACTAATTTGTCAGCTTTCACATTCCAATTTTTTACCCATGTAGTTTCAGACAAAGGGTATCCCTTCCAATGCACGAAATCTATACAACCTAGAGTCTAAAAAATTTTCCACTTCATAATGAGTTTCTCCCTGCATTACTACCGGAGGAGGGGTGGTTGGGACTGCGGTCTTAAATTATACCCAATCATAGGTTTCAGCAAGCTACAATGAAAAACTGGGTGCAGGCCTGACAGAGAAATGGCTAGAGAGGAGACCAGGAAAGGGAAGAGAAAGCGTTCAGCACAGACCAGCATCTGCAGCAGTCCAGGATGTCGGTCCAGCAGACCAATTGAAAGAATTAACTTTGCTACCTGTGTGGTTCTACTGAGCATCTACAGAGATGCTGTCCTGAGAGGAGGAACAGAGGAGCAGCAAGACAAGTACAGTGGTACCTCAGTTCATGAATGCCTCTGTTCACGAACAACTCGGTTCACGAACAGAAAAGTTCATGAAAATATGCTCCGGTTCACAAACTCCGCTTCTGTTCACGAACTCCGCCTCGGGTCACAACCAATTTGGTTCACGACCAGAGTCAGTTCAAGAATTAAAACCACAAGAAAGATCAGAACGGATTAACCAGATTTACATTAAACCCTATGGGAAACTGTGCCTCGGTTCACAACCAATTTGGTTTGCGACCAGAGTCAGTTCACGAAATAAGTTCGTGAACCGAGGTACCACTGTACATGAATGTAACCAGCGAACGTGGAACATTTCTCTAGCGTTGTTTTTCCTGGCAGCATCAACAACTGAACAAACCAGCAATATGTGGTTGTTGGACAGTGGGGTGAGCCCAGTGGTAGGTTTCAAATTTTTTTAGAACCTCTTCTGTAGGTGTGGCCTGCTTTGTGGGAGTGGCTTGCCAGCCGTGACTGGTGGGAGTGGCTTGCCAGCCATATGACTGGGTGGGAGTACCTTGGTAGTCATGTGACTGGGTGGGCATGGACAACTTGTAAAACTCACTTAACAATGCTCTTGCTTAGCAACCAAAATGTTGGCTCAGAAACTCTGGCATTTGAAGCACGCAAGTCTTAAAGCTGACAAGTTACAAGGCCCTTGCACACCTAACCCTTTAGAAAAAAAAACCTAGGGGTGTTCAAACTTGACAGCTTTAAGACTTGTGGACTTCAACTCCCAGAATTCCTCCTCTCGCTCTTCATCTTGATGATGTGCGGACGGGCAGGAGGAGGGAGCTGGAACCGGTTCTCAATGGCACTGTAGATTTGTGGAACCTCTTCTATAGGAGAGGTTAGAACTGGCAGGAACCCACCACTGGGCAAGCCAGTATATTGTTAACTATCCACATGTGTGTTCTGGTTTGAAACCAGCTGGCAAATGTGGGTTAGTCTGGCTGATGGACAGAGAGCTGCTATAAAAGAGGAAGGTAATGTGTATGTACCAGAAATAGATGCTACATTGTACAATGTGTTATATGTACCTGCTTTAGAGCTCAATTTGTTGAGTATATCCATGTTAGACAGGCAAGGTTATGAAATAGTATTTGCTGAGGGACTATATATCATTAAGAAAAATGGACAGGTATGTGCACAAAGAGTTAAAAAGGATGGTTTGCATGTTCTGGGAATGCATAAACATAATTGTGCATGTGTCTTTAAAAATACTCCTACACATGACAATTGTATATACCTATTACATAGAAGATTGGGGCATGCAAGTTTTAAAATATTGAAAAAGATGCCTGACATAGCTGAGGGACTGAAGTTGAAATGTAATATATGTTTGGATTGTACTATGTGAAGGAAGTAAAAACCGAAAGGTATCCTGTGAGTAAGAAAAGTGCAAGAACTACAAACAAGGTATTACAATTAGTACATGCTGATTTGGTTGGTCCTATAGCACCCTCTTTAGGATGAGTGAGATATGCCTTAGTCATAGTAGACAATTACAGATATGGATATTCTTCAGGAATATGGGTTAACACTTAGGGAAAAGGGCGTTGGTACTTACCTGATACGCCTCTTCTAATAAGGGGGGAGATAGCATCCATGTATGGGTTAAACCTATCCATGCTCTTATTGGACTGAGTCAGATTACTAATTAATTAGCTAGGGTATATAACCCCCCCTTGGAGTAGCCATACCCAGTTTACGACGAATGAAAGACACTGACTCACCAGTACAAACACCAACTCCTTTAGTAATCCAAAAACACAAAGAACAATAACGTAAGGAAAACGTGCAAACCCAAGTAGGCTGGACGAGCCAGGGATGGGCCGGATGCTATCTCCCCCCTTATTAGAAGAGGCGTATCAGGTAAGTACCAACGCCCTTTCTCAATAAGGGTGGAGATAGCATCCATGTATGGGACATACCAAAGCCCCTGCGCCACCCACGGGAGGGGCAAGATCAGGCCTGCGCTAACGAACGGGAAACAGCCGCCTGCAGCACCCGATGACCAAAATCCGCCTCTGCTGCTGCAAACCTGTCCAGTTTGTAGTGGCGCACGAACGGGGAAGGAGAGGACCAAGCAGCTGCCTTACAAATCTCCTCCAAGGATGCCTGCGTGGCCCAGGCCGAAGTAGTAGACGCGCTACGGGTCGAGTGGGCCGTTATCCCCTGAGGAGCGACTTCCTCGCCTACGACGTATGCCTTCTCGATGCAGAGACGCACCCAACGCCCGATCGAGGCGACAGAGACCTTCTTCCCCAAGGAGCCTGGTGAGAAGGAGACAAAAAGGGACTCCGTCCTGCGGATGGGGGCCGTGCGAGCAATGTAAACCTGCAGCGCCCGCCGAACATCCAGCAAGTGCCACCGCCCACCAGGATCCAGATCCTGGTCCCCCTGGAAAGCTGGAAGTACCACCTCCTGGGCGCGGTGGAACCAGGACCCCACTTTCGGGATGAAGGAAGGGTCCAGCCGGAGGACCACTCTGTCCTCATGGAATCTGCAGAGGTCCTCCCTGACGGACAACGCGTTCAGCTCCGAAATACGCCTGGCAGAGGTGATGGCAACCAGGAAAACCACCTTCAAAGTGAGAAGCTGCCAGGGTACCTCCTCCAAAGGCTCGAAGGGTGCCAGGGTGAGAACGTTTAACACCTTGGGCAGATCCCACGGGGGGTATCTGTGCATGGGGGGAGGTCTCAAGTTCGTCGCTCCTCTGAGGAAACGCCGAACCGTCGGATGTTGAGCTAGGGATGCTCCACTACCCCAAGTGAGCACCGACCCAATGGCCGCTACCTGTCTCTTAATAGTGTTAGGAGATAAGCCCCTCTCCAGCCCATCCTGGAGGAAGTCCAGCACCTGTGGTATAGTGGCCCCCTGGGGAGACAACTGACGCCCCGCACACCATCTGCAAAAAATGGCCCAAGTAGCATCGTAGATCCGCGTGGTGGACGCCCGTCTGGAGGCCTGGATCGTCCCGATGACCCTATCCGAGAAACGGCCACTCCTCAGAGCGAGCCGCTCAACCTCCAGACGGCTAGCTGGAGCCACCTGGCCTCTGGATGCTCCAGGGCCCCCTGGACCAGGATCTACCTGTCCGCTGGTATCCGCCAGGGGTCCCTCAAGGACAACATCCGTAGGTCCGCGAACCACGGGAGCCTCGGCCAGTACGGTGCCACTAGAATGACCTCTGCCCTCAGCTCAATCGTCCGCCGGATCAACTTAGGAATAAGAGGGGTAGGCGGAAAGGCATACATAAGGCCCTGGGGCCACGGCATGCGAAGGGCATCTACCCCTTCCGCCCCCGGCGTGGGGAACCTGGAAAAAAACCTCGGCAGCTGGGCATTCTCCGGGGAAGCGAAGAGGTCGACCAGGGGTCTCCCGAACCTCCGACAGGCCTCCTGAAAAATAGAAGGGTGTAAGCTCCATTCCGTTTGATCTACCTCCACCCTACTAAGTAGATCCGCCCAGGTGTTATCCACCCCGGAAATGTGGTCTGCGATCACAGACAGCAGATTGTGTTCTGCCCAGACCCCCAACAAGTCCGCCTCTGCCATGAGGTCCTGCGACTTCGTTCCGCCCTGACGGTTGACGTGTGCCTTGGCCATGATGTTATCCATCAACACCAGGACATGCCGTCCCGCCAGAGACTCGGCAAATACCAGTAGCCCCAGCCTGATGGCCCTCAGCTCTAACAAGTTGATGGGAAGGGCCGCCTCTTCCAGGAACCACCTGCCCTGGGGCCGCCCTGTCCCCCATATGGGTGCCCCATGCATGGAGGCTAGCGTCCGTGGTGACCGTGATCCTGTCCGCCACCCTGAAGTGAAAGCCTCGCCAAATTGCCTCAGATCTCCACCCCCCCAAAGATGCCCTAACCCCTTGGGGCAGGGAAACCCGAAGGTGGGAATGGGCCACTCGCCTCTTCTGGAATGGGAGCAGGAACCATTGGAGGTCCCTAGAGTGGAGTCTGGCCCAGGGCACGATGGAGATGGCGGAAACCATCATGCCCAGAAACCTGGACAGGGTGGCCAGAGAAGGTCTAAGGTCAGACTCGACCAATCTTACCACCTGGTCGATGTTGGCAACCCGCTCCTCGGAAAGGAATACCTGACCTGCCACGGAGTCGATCCAGGCCCCTAAGTGAAGTAACCTAGTGGAAGGGACGAACTGGCTCTTGGCCACGTTGATTGAGAACCCGTGGGACTCCAGGACCCCGATTGTGGTGGCCAGATCCGCTAGGGCCCCCTCGCGAGAAGATGATTGAAGCAAGATATCATCTAGGTAAAACTGGGCCCTGATGGGGATTGAGTGCAGGTGCGCCGCCAGAGCCGCCAACAATTTAGTGAACACGCGGGGAGCAGACGAAAGGCCAAACGGGAGCGAAGTATATTGGTAGTGAACAGAGGCATAACAAAAATGTAAATACGGTTGGTAATCAACGCAAACTGGAACATGTAAATACGCTTCGGTAAGGTCAATAGAGGTGAGGAAGTCCCCACAACGAATACCCTCCAAAATCGTGAACAGAGAATGCATTTTAAACCTCTTATAACGCACATAAACATTTAAACTTTTTAGATCCAAAATCGCCCGCCACCCTCCGGATGGCTTGGGGATCACGAACAGCCGGGAATAAAACCCCTGTCCCGCCTGGTCAGCCGGGACATGGCAAATGGCCCCTATCCCCAGGAGGTGAGAGATGGCTTGCTCCATCAGGATCTTAGACTCCGGGTTGCTGGGGATGGGGCAAGAAACAAAGGTCGGGGGTGGCAGGGCCTCAAAGTCCAGAGTCAGACCATCCCTGACAGTAGACAAGACCCAGGCATCTGATGTGGACCTCCCACTGCGAGGCGAACAGCCGCAGTCTGCCCCCAATGGGGGGAGAAACCAGAGGGGAATTAGTTTCTGCGGTAGGGATGGCTACCGCCCCCTCGAAAGGGCCGATTGGAACCCCCACCCCTCTGCTGCCTGTATTGCTGTTGTTGTGCCCGCGGGCGCTGGCCATAGCCCCCCTGGGGGCGAAACCCCTGGTATTGCGCCTCCGTGTGGAAACCTCCCCCAAACGATTGCCCCCTGGATTGCTGGCGTCGGGGGTATGGGCCCGGCCTGCCCGCCCCCCACCTGGGGTTGTTGGGCAAGGTCATCTTCTTGTCTTTACCCTCAACAAGGAGGGGCTTGAGGGAGTCCCCAAACAAACTGCCCCCGCGTAAGGCTCGGACGCCAGCTTCCATTTATGGTGGAGTTCAGTCTCGAATATCGAATATTTATTTGTATAACCGCGTCCTCTCCCCTAGGGGACTCGGAGCGGTGTACAGGGAGGAATAAAACAGCATAAAATATATGCATGAATACAATAAATACAATAAAAACAAATTAAATTTGACTATCCCTGCACTAAAATTCCCATTTAAAATTAACAATCCCTAATCCCTGGGCAGAGACTAACCTAGGCCGGCCAAGCAGAAAAAGTGAGTTTTTAATTTCTGACGGAAGGAGCGGAGGTCCATAGTTGTTCTAATGTCAGGGGGAAGGTCGTTCCAGAGGGCTGGGCCCGCCACAGAGAAGGCCCTTCCCCTGGGCGTCGCCTGCTGACAAAGTCTAGTGGACGGCACCCGGAGCAGTCCCTCTCTGTGGGAGCGAATTGGCCGGGAGGATGTATGGGGCAGAATCCGATCCCGCAGATAGCTAGGTCCCGAGCCATGGAGCGCTTTAAAGATGAGAACTAACACCTTGAAGCGCACCCGAAAGACGACAGGTAGCCAGTGCAGCTCGCGCAAGAGCGGTGTTACATGGGTATACCTTGCGGTACCCATTATTGCTCGCGCGGCTGCATTCTGGACCAGCTGAAGTCTTCGGGTGCACCTCAAGGGGAGCCCCATGTAGAGAGAGTTACAATAGTCCAGTCGGGATGTCACGAGAGCATGGGTGACTGTGCGAAGGGCGTCCCGATCCAATAGGGGGCGCAACTGGCGAACCAGGCGAACCTGGTAAAACGCCCTCCTGGCCACGGCTGTCACTTGATCTTCCATGGACAGCCGGGCATCCAGGAGGACACCCAAGTTGCGCGCCCCATCCACTGGGGCAAGATGTGCGCCCCCAATGGCCAGCGATGGAGTCAACTGGTTGAATCGGGCAGCCGGAAACCACAGCCACTCGGTCTTGGTCGGGTTGAGCTTGAGTCCGTTTCTTCCCATCCAGATCCGTACGGCTTCCAGGCACTGGCACATCACCGCTACGGCATCGTTGGGGTGGTTTGGGGTAGATATATACAGCTGAGTATCATCAGCGTAGAGATGGTACTCTACCCCAAAACCACGGATGATCTCACCCAGCGGCTTCATATATGTGTTAAACAGGAGAGGCGAGAGGACCGACCCCTGAGGCACCCCACATGTGAGGGGTCTCAGGGTCGACCTCTGCTCTCCTGTCAACACAAATTGCGATCGGCCAGAGAGGTAGGAGGAGAACCACCGTAAAACGGTGCCTCCCACCCCCAACACCCCCAGCCGATGCAATAGGATACCATGGTCGATGGTATCGAAAGCCGCCAAGAGGTCTAATAGGACCAGGATGGAGGAACAACCCCTATCTCTGGCCCTCCAGAGATCATCGACCAACGCGACCAATGCCGTCTCGGTGCTATGCCCGGGCCGAAAGCCGGACTGGCGCGGGTCTAGATAATCAACTTCCCCCAGTTGACGGGGAAACTGTTGTGCCACCACACTCTCAACAACCTTTGCCAAGAAGGGAAGGTTGGAGACTGGACGATAGTTGGTTAAAAGAGCTGGATCCAAAGAGGGCTTCTTAAGGAGGGGCCTCACCATAGCCTCTTTTAGGGAGGCAGGCAAGGAACCCTCACTTAAGGATGCGTTGACAACCTCTTGGAGCCAGCCTCGTGTCACCTCCCAGGATGCCAGTACAAGCCAGGAGGGACACGGGTCCAATAAACATGTGGTGGCTCGCAGTCGCCCACGTAACCTGTCCATATCCTCGGAAGTAACGGAGTCAAACTCCTCCCAAACAAGATCTGTCTCGTGGCATCCCACTGGGCCATCAATGGGGGCTAACTCGTTCTGTACCTGAGCGATTTTCTCCTGCAGAAAAGTCACAAATTCCTCTGCTCTACCCTGTAGCGGGGCTTCCCGCACCCTCTGTTGGAGGAGGGAGCGGGTCACCCTAAACAGGGCGGCAGGGCGGTTTTCTGCGGATGCTATGAGGGTGGCACAATGATGGCGTTTGGCCACTCTCAGCGCCACAACAGGCGTCTGGAAGTCACTGAGGAGGCCAAGGCGCGGGAGGCGAACCGGGCGGCGCTCAGGGTGGACGGACGCCACAATCTTATTAAGATCCTGGTGTGCCCTTGCGTCCGCCACTGGGATCCGTTCTTGGAGCTGCTGGAGCCAGGTGATGCTTGACCTGGTGAAAAATGAGGCCGCTGTCGAGGCCCTCACCACCCACGCAGCCGACTGATGTGCCTTGCGGAGAACCTGCTCGGCCCGCCTGTCCTCAGGCTTGAGAAGGTCCTCCTGACCCCTGGGAAGGGTTGTGGCCGAATACAGCGCGGCGATAGGGGTGTCGACCTGCGGCCACGCCAGGGCGTCCTCCAGAAGTGGCTCCACGTTGTAGAACCACCGTTCCAGGTTGGTGGCGCTCGGACCCGCACCCGGGGTCACCCAGGGTCGACGGATGGCGTCCACGAACATCAGGGGTGTGGGAATGGCCTCGGTCTCCACCGTGGGCTCGGAGAACCAGGAGCGGGAGGTTTGGGCCGGCGCTGACCCGGCCGGTTCCGGGTTAAAGCAGGTTGTGGCCTTGGCCTTCTCCAGGAGTGGTGTGAAGAGGGCCTGCGGGAAAAGGCCGGTGCTGACCGGCTTCTCAGGCCCCTGGTCCTCATCGCCCGACAAATTAGTCTGATGGCAGTCCTCCTCATCGGAGACGGGGGAGGAGTCATCCTCCTGACCCACGGGGAGAGGTACGGGCCCGGGGCCACAGCTTGGACAAGCGGTGCATGGGCCGGCCCAGGAGCCAAAAGGTAGCCCTAAGATCTCTCTTGCATGCCCGCTGCTATCCCCTGACGGATGGCGTCAGAAATAAAGTCCTGGATTGCAGAGGGGGCCGATGTAGGGGTCTGCCAGGGGGGAAGGGGCGGTGGGAGGGCTGAGGCCCAAGCCCCATCCTGGCGCAGCCCTGCGGCTGTGGGAGTGAAGGTGGCCTTTGCTGGCCTGCAGGGATACCTTGCGGCACCCTGGCCCCAGACTACTGATGTGTCAATAGGCCGGATCGGGCTGAGAGGCCCCTGGGGCAGGTCCAGGCGAAGCGGCCCCCCCAGGTGGAGTGGTGGCTGGCGTGGCCAAGGTCAGCTCAGGCTGAGGTCTGGGCCCGGGGGGTACTTCCCCAGCAGAAGGCGGTGGAGGTGCCTGGGGTGCCTGGGCCCTGGTCGATCCACCCTTGGAGGAGGAGGCAGATGAAGACTCCTTGGGGCGTGACTTGGATCTAGACCTCGTTTGGGAACGGCTCTTGTCAGCAGAGGGGGCAGGTGTGCTCACCGCTGGAGACAGGCCCTGGGCCTGATCGTGGTTGTCTCTGCTCGGCCCTGCACCAGACGTTTCTGCCATGGCTCACCGCTCAGAAGACTGCAGACAAAATGGCGGCCGGGAGAAAAGCGCGCAAATTTTCGAGCCCCGAAGCAGTCAAAATGGCCGCCGCCAACCTCCGATGGCCTCCGGAGCCAAAGGAGGCCTCCCAGGCCTCACCCAGCCTCAGCGGCGACTCCCGAACAGTCGCGCGGCCTCGCGAGTCGATCCGGCCGCCTCTCAGCTGATTTTCTGCCGACCGAGCTGGGGAGCAGAGCGCGCGCCTGCCGCAGCAGGGACAAGGCCTCACAGCCAAGCTGCGCATACGGCCCGCCTCCTAACAGCGCTTGACCTCACCCTCCAGAATTAAACAGCAGCAGCCGCAGCGAGAATCGCTTGAAACCCAGGTGGGGGAAGCTCAGGTAGGAGGCTAGTCTGAGGCCTTAAAGGCAGCCAAAGGCCGGGGCCGGTGGCTGAATGGAGACAGGGAAGCCTGAGCCCTGGGCTGCTACAGAAGGAGGGGGTCCCCTGTCTACTCACAGCGCTCAATGAGGTATTAGATTCAAATTCCAATGTTAAATTCAAACAGTCAAATAGGAGTTGGACACCGAACAGTCCCAGAGCTGGAACTGAGTCGGAAACTGGGTATGGCTACTCCAAGGGGGGGTTATATACCCTAGCTAATTAATTAGTAATCTGACTCAGTCCAATAAGAGCATGGATAGGTTTAACCCATACATGGATGCTATCTCCACCCTTATTGAGAATGGGTAATACTTACAGAACTACAGCATGGAAATAAAGTGTGCAAGTTGCAAACAGACAGGGGAACAGAGTTTATGTCTGGAAGGTTTCAAAGGTGGTTAAGCAGTCTTGGTATACGGCATAGAAAAACAAATCCATATTCGCCTTCTGAGAACAAGGGTGGCTGAAAGAAGAAATGGTGTACAGACAATGAAAGATGCATTGCTTGCTGATGCAGGCATGAATAAAGCATAAAGCACACATTTCACATAAAAATGTGAATTATATAGTTAATAGATTATGGAGTGAGGAAACACCATATTTCCTGATGCATGAAAGGAAACCATCTTTAGTTCATTTTAGAACATTTGGTAGTTATTCTATGTACATGTGTTGAAAGCTACTAGGAGAAAAGAAAAATTTCAATTTGTTGGGTATGAGCCAGGAACGAAGGAGTACAGATTTACAGATGGTACTGAGTAGTGATATCAAGATCTGCTAGCTTTGCAGAACAGAACAACTGGAATAGGATACATGCAAATAATGATGTGTTCATGCCTATAAGGTGTTCTAATCTGTCAGAAGATGAGACCAAGTCAGATAGAGATGTAGAAGAGGATAGAATTTTGATAAAATGTGAAAGCACAGATGACATAGATGTAAAAGAGGAGGAAACAGTGACACAGGAACACATAATACAAAGACAATCTGAGAGGAGTAACAAAGGTACTGTATACCTCCTGAACAGTTTACTGCAAGTGAGGTCAGGGTATACAGTGTTAGATATGAACCTCAAAATTACCAGGAAATGTTGGTAATACCCAAGGTATTATGTAAATGTGAAAGATGTAAATGTAAATGTTGATGTAATGTAAACATGTAGACATACTGTAACATGAGAAAAACTGTAAAGGAGAAACTGTCATATGAAATATGGTAACAAAATCTTCCCTTCAACTTCTTGAACTCATGAGATTTTTTTTACAAGGTACTTCCCTGGACAAAATGGTGAGGAACATGACAGAGCTGCAAGTCTCAGGTAGGAAGCGCTTTTAATGCCCAACATCTCCCACCCTGCCCCAATGCCAACAGAATCCTGGCTGCTTCCCTTCCCCACTGTCTCTTTAGTGAGAAGGGTGGCAGGTGGGGTGGGGTAGAAGTGAAAGGCATGGAGCGAGATGTGGCTCCTCTTGCCGTCTCTTCTCCCCTCCTTGCCAGCATGGCAGGCTTCCTCTGCCGCTTCCAAGTCTGGGCAGAGAGGTGGCAAAGGGCAAAACGCTTACCCCTGGTGATGAATCAGATGTTTCACTGGAGAAACCGCCCCACGCCAGCCCAGGCTTCCTAAATCTCTTGCTTCAATAAACTTGCTCTTTGCTCTTTGAGCAATCTCTTGTTCTTTGTCTGTGTCTCTGCAGGCAGCAGTGGCAGCAGCGTCTCCTCACAGGGCTCCTTCCTCCTGGTCTGATTCTCAAATATTTTCAAGCAAAACACTGTCAAGAGAAGGAAGTATATCTTCGCCCTTCCTCACCAAACTTTGCATGTAGGCGTGACGTTTTACAAAGCTCCTTAATCTGCAGCTGCTGGCTCCCTTGCTTTGTGTTTTTTATACACATACCGACATACCCACCCTACCTGGGGATGCCATTTCCCCCTCCCAAGATTCCATTTTCAAGGAAAGAAGAGCGCTGGGGTGGCACTGGACCTCCCCCCCCGCCCTGGCTCCTCTCAGCTTCAACTTTGCTCCTGAAACCCTGCGGGCCCCTTCTCTGCTTAAGCTCTGCTAGAGCTTGGTTCTGGGAGAGACCCTTGGGAAGCCGAAGGGGGAACTGAGGGCAAGGGGTGAGACAAAGCTGATAGCTTCCCCTTTGCCTTCTCTCCCAAAAGCACTCCTCAGGTGCAGCCATTTCAGACTTGCGCCGGCACTTGATGGAGGCAGCGGCCTGAGCAACTCCCGCAAATCAGCTGTTTTGTGAATGGTAGCCGGAGTGGCTCAGCCGATCTGATTAAGGGGCTGAGAAGTCCTGAGGTGACCAGGGAGGGGAAAGGCTTCTTTTTGGGCTGGCCATGCCATCCCTTCACTAGGGCTTATTTTGGGGGGAGGGCCCAAAATCTGGCCTGGCCTTATTAGCAGGACATGTCGTATTTTCAGGGAAACACGGTAATTAGCCATTTCTATAACAACAAATCTTTCTGATCAACAAAACCAAAGCCAAAGTTTCATTTTTTTCCCTCACAGGCACAAAATCCAGAAGTAATAGCCAAATGAATTTCCCCCCCCACTTTGAATAAAACAATCAATTTAACCATGCATTTCTAGTTGTACCTAATACTTGTGAACTGTCACCATTTTTATTAACAAAATTCATTTTATTCTTTCAGATTCTTTGACCTTACTGAAAACCCCCACTATTTTCACAGCCCTCTTTTTGACTCCTGCAGTATATTGCAGTCCTTAATGGAAGGCAGGTTGGTAGCAATTTTCCCTGCAGTTCTAATTATCCCTTGAAGTCTGTGTCTGTCTTGTTTGGTTGCAGAGCGAAACTAGACAGTTATAGAGGTGCTTATCATAGGTGGTATTCAGCAGGTTCAGTTCAGAGAACTGGTAAATACCACCTCTGACTGCCCCCCCATCTATTCTCTGCCTCCTGAATCCCAGCTGATCTGGGGCAAATGATGATTTTGTAGTAACCTTTCCCTGAAATGGGGAGGGAATGGCGATTTTACAATATCCTTCCCCTGCCAAGGAGGCAGAACAAGAAGAATGAAGAAGGAGAGAGAATGAACAGAATGAGAGGGCACAAGAACAAAGATACACAGAGAGACAAGGACTATGATAAAACTGAGAACTGTATATAAATAATGAAATGGAGGAGAAAATCATGATGCTTTCAATAAACATAAATGGATTAAACTCATCCGTGAAAAAAAAAGAAACTACAAAGACTGGATATGGACATTGTGTGCCTTCAAGAAGTACACATCAAGAAACAATACGGGACTTCCTGTTCCGGCTTCTGGTGGCGACGGACGAGTCCTAGGACTTGTCCACCGTTTTGTTCTTTTTTCTGCCCCAAACGGGGCGGGGTGCCCCTTTTTTGGGGGGGACCCTCTGTAGGACTGGCTTGCCTGGACCTGTTCAGCCTGGCGGTGGCCGGGGAAGCATCCTTGTCTTCGGTCTAGGTGGAAGAAGACATGCTGCGGGGGGCTTGGTTCCCTTCGCCAACGGAGGGCGGCAACAAATAATTGATTTGGAGAGAAGGGAGCGTTCGGGCCAGATGACTTTGCCAGGGCTTTTGAAGCGAGGTGGAGAGTAAGTGACTTTAACTTTTTTGCTGGCGGCTTTGAGTGAGAGAAACGTGGAGGGGGGTGTTTGTTAAACCCCCCTCGGATTTATAACAGCGGTGCGCAGAAATGGCTCCTCGAACGCGAGGGAGTGGATATTTCGCATCCGGACTTTTGCGGAACAAGTGAAAGTCTTTTGCGGCTTGCTTCTATACAATGTATCTAAGTCCGGCTTTATTGAAACAATTTCCTTTGCTACTTTCTCCGGCTGGCTGCCAGATTGGGCGGTGGAAGATGGCTGCCCTTTGTTCCTAAATGACTATTCTCTATGGAAAAATTACCAACATCTCTTTGTGACCTGGACTGCCTCTCTCTACTAAAGGAGGATTTTCTGGATTAATTGATTCCTTCCCTGGAGTGCCTTCTTTGTCTTAATAATTGATAGTGGAAAGTGTCTCTCTCTCTGGATATTATAACTTTTTACAACTTTTCTGAACTTTTTTTCCCTGGACTTGCTCCAGCGGCCGCACCCAAAAAACGCCATCTTAGTGGCACTGACTTTAACAGCTCACCATGGCTTCAAAAAAACAACCAGAAAATCCAGGATTGGAAGAAAAAATGACAGCTATGGAAGCAGTGTTACACTCCTTGGTGTTGGAAATTAAAGAATTGAGAAAAGATCATTGCAGCTCTAAACTTGAACTTTTGGAGACACAGAAAAAATTGATGCAGAATACACAGAAGACTGAGGAGTTGGAAGTGGGGCTGGCTGGGGCAAAGGGGGAACTTAAAAATATTAATACTGAAATTGGAGATTTGTCTGGTCATATGTCTAGGATGGATTTTGAGAGGATGTCATATTTTTTAAGATTTCAGAATATTACTGAGGAATCTGGTGAATGCTTTCCTGATCTCATGAGTACAATTTTAGCAGACTATTTACGCAAACCTAAAGATGAGATCAGGGGTGACATTGACCTAGTCTACAGAATAAATTCAGCATATGCCAGGATAAATGAAGTACCCAGAGAGATACATGTTAAATTTGTTAGAAGGTCGACTAGGGAGGGAATCTTGAAGGTGCAGAGAGAGGGTCCGTTAATTTATCAACAAAAGGAAATCGCTATCTTGAAGCAGATCCCAAAAAAGATTAGAGAGGTGAGGAGGAAGTATTCCTTCTTATCTGAAAAATTGTTTAAGCACGGGATTTGGTTCAAGTGGGCGATGCCAGAAGGGATGTTGGTGTTCTGGGAACGAGGAAGAGTAAGGATTAAAACAGTGGCTGAGGAGGAAGCCTTTCTTAAAAAACATTCCTCTACCCTGGGGGAAGAACCAGGAGGAGCAGAGGGGGCCACGGCCAGGCCCATTGGGGGCTAGGGAGGAGAACAAGAAGACACAATTGCCAAGAGACTTAGATCAAAAAAGTGACTTTTATCTTTATTAATATAGTATAATTTTTATCTGGATGTTTGTACATGACTGCCAGCATGGAACTTAGAATTTATGATGTATGCATTTATTTTCACCTTGTAGTATTATTGAAAAATGTATTCCCAATGCCTTATTAAGAAGCCCGGGAGTGGCCAACGATCTCGGCGTAAAAGTTCTCAAAATATTTCTGTATTTTACCTTACCCTACCCTACCTGAAAAAATTTGTAAAAACCAATAAAACTTTTGCAATAAAAAAAAAAAGAAACAATACGGTAAATTACTAGAAAATTGAAAAATAGGGAAACTTTATGTAGCGCTAACACAACAAAAAAAGAAGAATTGCAATATATATTAAAGAATGGTTAAAACCTAAACAAATATACACAGATGAGGAGGAAAGAATATTAATGATGGAGATAGAAACAGAGAAAAAACAAATGCTCCTCACATCAATATATACACCAAACAAAAACCAAAAATAATTTTACAGGATCTGATTTTAAATACTCTAGTCTATGACATTAAGCTATCTCAGAGCAAAAAGATTGAAAAAATTAGAAATCACAGCTAGTAGGAAACTATTCCTAGCTTTAAAGTCAGAGAACTTTGAAGCATATATACCAATTACATAAAGTTTTTCTAGTAGATGTCTATCAGGGAGAACTTTCCATAATTTGGCAATTTATATCCAAAGAAGTACTCCAACTTTGGAGTAAAGCAATTGTAATTTGTTAAGGGACCAAAAGTTAATATAATATTTAATACTTTCTAGTAGCTGCATTTGCTGTACAATAGAAGTCTTCTCTAATCTCTTTCCATTCTCTTTCTTATTTATGCTTTATTAGTTTTTTTTTTAATTGAAAAAGTTTTATTGAGTTTTACAATTTTCCAAGTAGGGTAAGGTAAGGTGTGAAAAAGAAATATTTTGAGAACTTTCACATCGAGATCGTAGGCCCCCTCTGGGGCTTCTTGACAAAACATAGATAATACATAGTTTCAATAGTACTACAAAGTGAAGAGAAGTGCATACATCATTGTAAATTCTGTGCTAGCAATCATATACAAACATCCAAACAAAAGTTATGCTATATTAAAAAAGTCATTTTTTAGATCTAAGTCTCTTAGCAATTGTATCTTCTTGTTCTCCTCCCTGGCCCCCAGTGGGCGAGGCCGCGGCCCCCTCTGCTCTTCCATTTTCATCCTCCAGGATAGAGGAATATTTTTAAAGAAAGGCTTCCGCCTCAGTAACTGTTTTAATCCTTACTCTCCCTCCTTCCCAGAACACCAACATCCCTTCTGGCATCACCCACTTGAACCAAATCCCCTGTTTAAACAATTTTTAGATAAGAAGGAGTATTTCCTCCTCACCTCTCTAATCTTTTTCGGGATCTGCTTCAAGATAGCGACTTCTTTTTGTTGGTAAATTAACGGACCCTCCCTCTGCGCCCTCAATATTCCCTCCCTAGTCGACCTTCTAACAAATTTAATATGTATCTCTCTGGGTACTTCATTTATCCTGGCATATGCTGAATTTATTCTATAAACAAGGTCAATGTCCCCCCCTGATCTCTTCCTTAGGTTTGTGTAAATAGTCTGCTAAAATTGTGCTCATAAGATCAGGAAGGCATTCACCAGATTCTTCAGGAATATTCTGAAATCTTAAAAAATATGACATCCTTTCAAAATCCATCCTAGACATATGACCAGTTAAATCTCCAATTTCAGTATTAACGTTTTTGAGCTCTCCCCTTGCCCCAGCCAGCCCCAATTCTAACTCTTCAGTCTTCTGTGAGTTCTGCATTAATTTCTTCTGTGTCTCCAAAAGTTCTAATTTGGAACTGCAGTGGTCTTTTCTAAGCTCTTTAATCTCCAATACCAAAGATTGTAATACTTCTTCCATGGCTGATAATCTTGCATCTGTGTCTGGTTTTTCTGGCTGCTTTTTTGAAGCCATGGTGAGTGGTTTAGGTCAGTGACAATAAAATGGCGTTTTTTGGGTGCGGCCGGTGAAGCAAGTCCAAAAACAAAGTCCAGTTCAAAGTTATAGAATCCAGAGAGAAAGGCAAATTTTCCACTCAATTATAAAGAGAAAGAAGGCACTCCAGGGAAGGAATCAATCAATTATCACAAATCATCCATTGATAGAGAGAGGCAGTCCAGGTCACATGGGAATGTCGGAAATTTTCCATGAAGAATAAGTCACTTAAGAACAAAGGGACACCATCTTCCCCCGCCCAATCTGGAAGCCAACGGGAGAGAGCAGCAAAGGAAATTGTTTCATTGTAGCAAGACTTCGATACTATGTATCTAGAAACAAACCACAAAGACTTTCACTTCTTTAGCAAGGTTCGGATGAGAAATATCCGCTTCCTCAAGTTTGAGGAGCCATTTCAAAACGCCGCTGCTGTTAAATCCGAGGTTTTTTTTAACAAACTCCCCCCTCCATCGTTTCTTAAAGTCAAAGCTGCTAGCAGAAAAAGACAAAGTCACTTACAATCCACATCGCAGCCAGAGTCCCGGAATTGCCATCCGACTCGAACGATCCAGCTCTCTCCAAATTAATTAGCTGCTCCTGTCCTCCGTTGGCAAAGGGAACCAAGCCCCCCGCAGCATGTCTTCTCACTCCTAGGTCGAAGACAAGGACCCCCCGACCGCCGCTGGGCTAGGAAAGGTCCAGGCAAGCCGACCTTATGGGGGGGTTCCTTAAAAGGCACACCCCGCCCCGTTTGGGGCCGCGAAAATGACAAAACGGCGGACGAGTCCCAGGACTCGACCGTCGCCGCCGGCAGACCAGAAGTTCTCCTTTATTAGTTATTATATGTATTAGTTATAAGGTTATTTTTTATTATTACAGGTAGGTGGGATTTTGCCATTTGCTAACTTTTGAGATCGCTCTCTCTCTCCCTCCCTCCCCACTCCCCCACCTTTATCTTCTGCTTGAAACTCTCCTGCTTGCAAGTTTGGCAGATGGGGGGGGAATCATTGTTTCCATTCGTTTTGATCTGGAATCAATTCCCCAGGTTCCACTTTAGAACTGTTGGGAAGCTTTGAAACTGAAAGATAAACGCAGAAAGGGTGTGTGTCTGTGTGTGATATTTGTGGCTGCAATGTTCTCTCCAAACATTCCTGAGTATTTATTTATTTATTTATTTATATGTATTTATTGGATTTCTAGACTGCCCCCTCTCCCCAAGGGGACTCGGGGTGGTGTACAGGAAAAAATTAAAACTACTAAAAACATGACAATACATACAAGATTAAAATCGAATTAAATAACCCTGTACAAATTTATAAACGTTAAAAACTGAACCCATTAAAACCAAATAAAACAATTTAAATTACAGATTGGGGTGAGAAGCATAAATTAGGCCAAGCCGGCTTGATGAAACAGATGAGTTTTAAGTTTCTGGATGAAGGAGCGGAGGTCCGTGGTAGTTCTGATATCAGGGGGTAGGTCGTTCCAAAGGGTCGTGTTGAATCCTCAACTTACGACCAAGCCTCCTAGTCTGGTAAACTTTACTTGACCTCGTTACTTGTTAACAGCCAGTCGCGTCTGATTGGTTAAGACGCGACTGGCCGGATTCCATTGTCTGCAATGCTGATTGCCTTCCTGTACTTGATACAATTGTAACAGCCAATTGTTTCCTTATTGCAAATGACTTTGGCGAGTTGTCACCCGCACGGAAGCTGAGTTTGTTCCTTGGGTGCGGTGGACCGGAGCTCTTTGCAATGGCGCGAACTATCGCTGCGCTTGCCCCCGTGCACGAAGTACCCTGGGACGACCTTCTAGGCTGCCTTCGTGCACACTATGCGCTGGTGCCCTCCTGGATTGCACATCGCTACGCTTTCCGGCAGTGCGTCCAGCAGCCGACGCACTCCATAGCTGAATTCCTCCAGGTGCTCTGTGCCACCGCGATTTCCTGCGAGTTTCCGGCCGCTTTCCTGGAGGAGTCTCTCCTGGAGCAGTTTGTCTGCGGCGTCCGATTTGTCCGCCTCAAACGCCGCCTGCTCGCTAAGACAACCCTGACTCTTGAACAGGCCATGGAGGAGGCCCGCACAGCTGAACTGTCGGAGATCTCGACCTCACTATTTTCAGCGGCGCGGGCTTAAAATTGAAGCACAGCAAATGCACATTTGCTGCGCCAAGGGTCGAATTCTTGGGCTTCATGATTGATGCCCCAGGAATTCACCCCACCCCGTCGAAGGTCGAGGCAATCAGGAACGCCCCCACACCTGCCTCTAAAGTGGAGCTGCAGGCATTCCTCGGCCTTCTGAACTTTTACGCGCCATTCATTTCTCACAAGGCATCGCTAGCCGAGCCGCTGCATCGGTTGCTCGACTGATCCACGGCCTGGCGCTGGGGCAGCCACGAAGCGCATGCGTTCGCTGCTGTCAAAGCTATGTTGGCGTCAGAGGCTGTCCTAGTCCAATATGATGGCAGGCTCCCTCTGACGCTAGCATGCGATGCCCCCCCTATGGCCTGGGGGCGGTCCTGAGCCATGGGTTCCCCAATGGCTCCGAGGCCCCCATTGCTTTTTATTCCCAGACAATGTCTCCAACAGAGTGTAACTACAGCCAGATAGACAAGGAGGCTCTGGCTGTAATGTCCACGATTAAAAAGTTTCACACCTACCTCTATGGGCGGACCTTTTCTGTTGTCACAGACCACAAGTCACTCCTTGGGCTGTTGGCTGGTGACCATCCGACCCCCCCATCCTCTCCCCCAGGATGACCCGGTGGACGGAATTCTTAACAGCGCATGATTATACGCTGCTTAACCGTCCTGGCAAGCAGATTGGGCATGCCCATGCCCTCAGCCGCTGCCCCCTCCCCGAGGTGGACCCAGCGCCGGCGCGGCCCTCTCTGTCTTGGCTGTGGCAGACTCTGGCCTGCCCTTGTCATCTTCTGACATGGCTGCCCAGACCCAGGCCGACCCCATCCTATCCCAGGTCTCCAGATGGGTGCTGCATGGGTGGCCTTCGGGCAGCGTGGCCGAAGAGCTTCGGCCCTACAAGACACGCCAGATGGAACTTTCGCTCCATTGTGGGTGTTTGTGCAGGGGGGACCGGGTCATTATCCCCCCTCCCTTGCGACACCAGGTGCTTCAGTCGCTCCATGCTAACCACCCAGGCATAGCTCGGATGAAGGCATTGGCCAGGAGCTATGTCTGGTGGCCAATGCATGGATGCAGAAGTCACCACATGGGTCGCTGCCTGTCCCAACTGTCAGTCCTCCCATCCCGCTCCATCTGTAGCAGCGCCAAGGGAATGGGACATTCCCAAGAGCCCATGGTCCAGGTTCACATAGATTTTGTGGGTCCCTTCCACAGTCAGTCCTTCCTGGTGGTGGTGGACGCAAACTCCCGCTGGGTGGAGGTGGTCCTTATGGCCTCCACCATGGCAGAGAGCACGGTCCGGGCCTTGCACTGCCTTTTCGCGACGCACGGGCTGCCGGACACCTTGGTGTCTGACAACGGGCCGCAGTTCCACTCCACCACCTTCCAGGAATTCCTGGCCTTGCAAGGGATCCGCCATGCGCCGGTAGCCCCCTATCACCCAGCCTCTAATGGCCGTGCGGAAAGGGCTGTCCGCTGGGCCAAGGAGGCTTTGGCCCGTTTTGATAGGGGAGACTGGCCAGCAAGGGTGACTGCTTACCTCTTGGGCCAGCACTCCACCCAGGGAAAAGCCCCGCTGAGCTCTTGATGGGTCGACGCCTGCGGACCACCTTGGACAAGCTGCACCCCGACTACGATGGGGTGCAGCAGAGCAACCTGGGGGTTCCTCCTCCCTACCTATTTAATGTAGGGGACCTGGTTTGGGCAATAAATTTTTATGGGGATCCGCGTTGGGTTCCCGCCTCCATCCTCGACTTAACCGGCCCCTGTTCCTACAGGGTCACCCTACTCGATGGAACTGAATGGCAGCACCACCTGGATCAATTGAAGCGCTGCTTGCCCGCTCCGGCCTTCGCCACACCAGGCCGAACCTACCCATTGGCCCCCATTGGGCCGCCTCAGACTCCTCAAACCAAGTTGCTGCAACTGTTTCCAGAAGCCTTCACAGACTCAGGCCTTCCCTCATCGCACACCCATTTCCGCCATTCACAAGGCAATCCAGCTCAACCCGACACGGATTCGCGGGTCTTGCCTGTTAAAGGCCCGTCCTACCAAGCCCCTGCCTTCCAGCAGCCACAACACGCCTCCATTCCGGACGGCACGTCCCCTCGCTGGGACTTACCAGTTCCGCAGACTCAGGCTCTGCCGACTCCACCTCTGAGGGCAGGCCACGATGACGCATCCTGGAGCTCCACTCCCCGTCTGGAGGAGCTTCAACAGGAGCTACTTACCTCGCCGAGCTCTCCGTCACAACTGAGGCGTTCTGGGCGGTCCCAACACCGCCCCGCCTACTTGGCCGACTACGCATGCGCAGCCATTTTGATTGACAATTGGCAACACGCATGCGCATTGACTGGGGGGAAAGGGGTGTTGAATCCTCGACCTACGACCAAGCCTCCTAGTCTGGTAAACTTTACTTGACCTCATTACTTGTTAACAGCCAGTCGCATCTGATTGGTTAAGACGCAACTGGCCGGATTCCGTTGTCTGCAATGCTGATTGCCTTCCTGTACTTGATACAATTGTAACAGCCAGTTGTGCCTGATTGGCTAAGACGCGACTGGCTGGAATGAAGTTATTTAGCCTTGTTAATTGCCTTCCGCCTGACAGGCAATATAAATAGCTGTCAGACGAGAGAGCATGGTTCTTCTTCTTGCCTACACTTATCTCTGTAAATAGTTGGTTGTTGGAACCGAATAAATCTCTTTACTATGACTGTGTCGGACTCCGTATCTCGAGAACCTAACAGGTCGGGCCCATCACAGAGAAGGCCCTTCCCCTGGGCATCGCCCACTGGCATTGCCTAGTGGACGGCACCCGGAGAAGTCCCTCTCTGTGGGAGCGAATCGGCCGCAGGGATGTATGGGGAAGGATACGATCCCGCAAATAACTAGGTCCTGTGCCAGGTAGGTGGGATTTTGCCTTTTGCTAACTCATTTGAGCTCTCCCTCCCTCCCTCCCCCCCACCTTTTTCTCCTGCTTGCAACAGCTGGGGCGTTTGGCAGAGGGAGGGGGGAGGAAAAGCGTTGTTTCTATTTGTTTTGACTGGAGTCAATTCCCCAGGTTTCACTTTAGAACTCTTGGGAAGCTTCCTTGGAAAGAGCCAAACTGAGAGTGTTTTTTTGTAGAATGTAGCTGGGCTGGGATTCTGCTTTTTATAAGTGATCTTGCCCTGGGTTTTTTCTTTTTGCTGGGGGCTGGCTAAAACTGAAAGATAAAAACGCAAGTGTTTTGTGTGTGTGTGTGTGTGTGTTTCCATTTATTTTGATCTGGAATCAATTTTGAAGGTTTAGAACTCTTGGGAAGCTTCATTGGAAAGCTGGGGTCCTGTTTTTTATATGAGATCTTGCCCTGGGTTTTTTTTCCCTTTTTCTTTTTGCTGGAGGCTGCTTGGAACTACAGCTTTTCCCTCCTCAGCATTGGAAACTGGTGAGTTTCTGATAGAAATAGCCACCTTATTCAACTGGCCTCTTGCAGGACATTTCCAGGCTGATATGCGTACTTAGGGCCATCTCCAAGACATCTTAATTATTACCCCCAAGAAGCAGAGGGGCTCAAGCCTTCTGAAGTGGTGGTCCTCCCCCAAAACACCTAGCTCTCCTTCTGGAACCTCGGTATTAGAACAAACTAAGGAGAGATCTGACTTACCTTGAAAGGCCTGTCCTGGTTTCAACTCTCCCAAGGTCATATGTGCATGTGCAGGGGGCACAGCTTTGGATGGGGGGGATTAAGTTATGAGGTGGGCACATGATCACGCGCGATAGCACGCATTCTCGTGCTTTTGGCACCCGAGGCGAAAAAGGTTCGCCATCACTGCTCTAACCCCTTCAGGACAAAATCCTCTGTGATTCTTCACTGGGCATGGATAGTAAGTAAATGGGAAATGCTTAGACACACCATTCTCTTGTGCAGTTCCCATTCATCACAGCAGGTATGGATGGAAAATCTTTGCAAAATATATCCTGTCTAAATAATAATAATAATAATAATAATAATAATAATAATAATAATAATAATAATAATAATAATAATAATAATAATAATAATAATAATAATAAAATTTATTTATAGACCGTGTCCTCTCCCCAAAGGGACTTGGAGCGGTGCACAGGGAAATTAAAAATACCAATAAATATACATAAATAAATTACATAAAAGACAGATTAAACAAAGATTATCCCTGCACTAAAATTCCCCAATTTTAAAATTAACTAAAATCCCCTAAACCCTATTAAAAGACGGAAGACTAACCTAGGCCGGCCAAGCAGAAAAAGTGTGTTTTAAGTTTTTGACGGAAGGAGCGGAGGTCCGTAGTTGTTCTAATTTCGGGGGGAAGATCATTCCAGAGGGCTGGGCCAGCCACAGAGAAGGCCCTTCCCCTGGGCGTCGCCCGCTGGCATAGCCTAGTGACCGGCACCCGGAGAAGTCCCTCTCTGTGGGAGCGAATCAGCCGCAGGGAAGTATGGGGCAGGATCCGATCCCGCAGATAACTAGGTCCCGTGCCATGGGGCGCTTTAAAGATGATAACTAGCACCTTGAAGCGCACCCAAAAGACGACAGGCAGCCAGTGCAGCTCGCGCAAGAGCGGTGTTATGTGGGTAAACCTTGAGGTTCCCATTATTGCTTGCGCGGCTGCATTCTGGACAAGCTGAAGTCTTCGGGTGCACCTCAAGGGGAGCCCCATGTAGAGAGAATTGCAGTAGTCCAGTCGGGATGTCACGAGGGCATGAGTGACTGTGCAAAGGGCATCCCGATCCAATAGGGGGCGCAACTGGCGTACCAGGCGAACTTGGTAAAACGCCCTCCTGGCCACGGCTGTCACTTGATCTTCCATGGACAGCCGGGTATCCAGGAGGACGCCCAAGTTGCGCGCCCCATCCACAGGGGTTAGATGTTCGTCCCCTATGGTCAGTGATCAACTGGTTGTACCGGGATGCCGGAAACCACAGCCACTCGGTCTTGGACGGGTTGAGTCTGAGTCTGTTACTTCCCATCCAGGCCCGCACGGCTTCAAGGCACTGGCACATCACCGCTACGGCATCGTTGGGGTGGTTTGGGGTAGATATATACAGCTGTGTATCATCAGCGTAGAGATGGTACTCTACCCCAAAACCATGGATGATCTCACCCAGCGGCTTCATATATGTTTTGAACAGGAGTTGCGAGAGGACTGACCCCTGAGGCACCCCACAAGTGAGGGGCCTAGAGGTCGACCTCTGCCCTACTGTCAACACAAATTGCGATCGACCGGAGAGGTAGGAGGAGAACCACCGCAACACTGTGCCTCTCACCCCCAACCCCTCCAGCCAATGCAATAGGATACCATGGTCGATGGTATCAAAAGCCGCTGAGAAGTCTAATAGGACCAGGATGGAGGAACAACCCCCATCTTTGGCCCTCCAGAGATCATCAACCAACGTGACTAATGCCGTCTCGGTGCTGTGCCCGGGCCGGAAGCCAGACTGGCACGGGTCCAGATAATCAACTTCCTCCAGATGACGGGGAAACTGTTGTGCCACCACACTCTCTACAACCTTCGCCAGAAAGCGAAGATTGGAGACCGGACGGTAGTTAACCAGTAATGCTGGGTCCAGAGAGGGCTTCTTCAGGAGGGGCCTCACCATAGCCTCTTTAAGGGAGGCGGGCAAGAAACCCTCGCTCAGAGAAGCGTTGACAACCTCCTGGTGCCAGCCTCGTGTCGCCTCCCAGGATGCCAGTACAAGCCAGGAGGGACACGGGTCCAATAAACATGTGGTAGCTCGTAGTCGCCCACGTAACCTGTCCATATAATCGGAAGTAACAGAGTCAAACTCTTCCCAGCAAACTGTCTCAAGACCTGCCTCGGGGATCCCACTGAGCTATCGATGGAGACTAACTCGCTCTGAATCTGAGCGATTTTATCCTGCAGTTAAATCCCAAATTCCTCTGCTCTACCCTGTAGTGGGGTTTCCCGCACCCTCTGTTGAAGGAGGGAGCGGGTCACCCTAAACAGGGTGGCAGGGCGGTTATCTGCGGATGCTATGAGAGTGGCACAATGATGACGTTTGGCCACTCTCAGCGCCACAAGGCAAGTCCGTAAATGGGCTCTCACCTGTGTTCGGTCAGATTCAGACCGAGTAGATCTCCATCTCCTCTCTAGGCATCTCTTGTGGTGTTTCACCACCCTTAGCTCCTCGGTGAACCAAGGAGCCAGGGTGGCTCGACGCCGCAAGAGAGGCTGCAAGGGCGCGACCCGATCCAAGGCTCCCGTTGCCGCAGTATTCCATGCGGCCACGAGGTCCTCCATTGGGGCGCGGGTCAGGGATACAGGAAATGGCCCAAGCGCTGCCTGGAACCCATCAGGGTCCATCAGGTGCCTGGGGCGGAACCAAACAGGTGACTCGGGTTCCACCTCCCCGCGGTGGGGAGTAGCGATTGGAAAGTCGAGCCGGAGAAGTGAGTGGTCTGACCATGACAAGGGTGTGATGATTATGTCCCCTATACCCAGATCACTCTTCCATTGACCAGAGACAAAGATCAGATCCGGTGTATGTCCACCCTCGTGGGTGGGGCCTTGAATTAATTGGGTCAGGTCCATAGCCATCATGGAAGCCATGAACTCCCGAGCTACCTCTGATGATTCGCTAAAAAGTGAAGGTTGGAGACCGGACGGTTGGGACCTCCGACGGCATCCTGTGCTCTTCAGAGCCGTCTCCGCTGCCGTCTCTGCTCCTTCGTCTCTGCTGCCTCCGCTGCTGCCAGCCTGGCCGTCCCAGCTCCAACCCACCACACCGCTCGGCCTCCGGCCTCCTCAAACTCCGCCTCTGTTCCGACTCCACGCCGCTCGGCCTCCGGCCTCCTCCAGCTCCGTTGCGGCATTTCTGGGCGTTTCTGGGGCCTCCATCCTGCGGCGTCCCTCCGGAGCCACCTATCCACCCCGGGAGACCCTCCTGGTCTCAAAAAATAGCCGGGGTGGTCCACACCATAAGCCCGGCCCTTACAGCTGTCCAACGGGCTGGGCAGCATTCTTCGAAGCCAATTTGAGCCCTGCAACCCTCAGATCTCTCGATGGCAGACCGCCATCTTCGCGCACGTGCAGTCTATTCTGCTGACTTCATTGCCCAAATCCTGTTAAACATTGCAAATAAGTATATGTTTGCTTTATTAAGCTTATCACATTTAACCCCCAAGACTCCCTTTTAGTGCCAGTGCCGTTTTATATCTTATTCAAGGTCAGTTCTCCTCTGCCTGCGAGAGTTGCCACTCTCGCAGGTATGGCCCCCATGTCTAACTGGGGCCCACCTCGAGGATGGATTGATTGATCCAGAGAGGTGGGCAAGTCGCAAGCTCAGGGGTTCCTTTCTAAATTTTTAATTCGGCTTTTAGGGGGTTCCAGGGTGGAGGGTGGGGTCAGTCAGTCGGGTGGGGGACAAGCGCTAGAGCTCACCAGCGGAAGTAGGATAACGGAGGAGGGGGAGGGGAGGTCGTTCCTTTGGAGGGATTTCCTATCAGATCGGTCCTGGGGAGGGGCAGGGGTGGTGGGAGACGGGATAGTTTGGAGGATCATGGCTGCTGACTTCAGGCAGTCACGTGCCCCAACCCCCCTAGCTCCCTTCACAGGCTAGGTAGTCAAGGAACACAGAGCCAGGGCCCTAGGCTGATGTTATGCAACACCAGGTCCGTGGTTCACAAAGCCCCCCTCATTAATTACGTTGTGTCAGAGGGGGACCCGGACCGGGTGGGTATAACGGAAACCTGGTTGGGCCACGAGGGAGGATTACCCCTCATAGAAATGTGCCCACCGGGTTACCGAGCCTTTCATCAGCCTAGGGCCCTAGGTAGGTGTGGCGGGTGGCGATTATGGTTAGGGAAGGTCTTGAGCCGAAGGAGACCACGATCCCTCAGACGACTGGGTGTGAGTCCCTTTTTGTGAAATGGGGCCTAGGGAGGCAGTTGGGCATGTTAGTTGTATACCTGGCTCCCTGCTATGTAACAACAGCCCTGCCCGAGCTCCTGGAGGTGATAGCCGAGGCGGCGGTGGAGACCCCCAGACTGTGGGTCATGGGGGATTTTAACCTGCAGTCAGTAGGCGAAGCCTCCGGTGTAGCTTGGGAGTTCATGGCCTCCATGGTGGCCATGGACCTGACCCAGGTAGTTTTAGGCCCCACTCACGAGGGAGGACACACGATGGACTTAATCTTTGTCTCAGGACAGTGGAGGAGTGAACTGGGAATAGGGGATTTAGTCATCTCACCCTTGTCATGGACAGATCACGCTCTCCTTCGGCTGGGCTTTCCAATCGCCACACCTCACCGTGGGGAGGCGGGGCCTGATATTCCTAGATGGTTCCACCCCAGGCTCCTGATGGACCCGGAGAGGTTCCAGAGGGAGCTTGGGCCAATACCTGTGGCCTTGCCCCGCAACTCGACTAAGGACCTAGTGGCCGCATGGTTTAGTGCGGCCACGGGGGCCTTGCACCGAGTCGCGCCCTTGCGGCCTCTCATGCGGCACCGAATCACCCAGGCTCGTTGGTTCACCGAGGAGCCGAGGGAGATAAAACGCCGCAAGAGACGCCTAGAGAGCAGATGGAGATCTTCTCGCTCCGAAGTCGACCGAACACTAGTGAGAGCCCATATTAGGACTTACTTAGTGGCGATAAGGGTGGCCAAACGTGAGTATTGTGCCACGCTTATTGCATCCGCAGATAACTGCCCTGCCACCCTGTTTGGGGTGACCCGCTCCCTACTTCACCAGAGGCCGCGGGAAGCCCCTTTGCAGGGTCGAGCAGAGGAATTTGGTATATATCTGCAAGATAAAATCACTCGGATTTGGAATGAGTTGCCCTCCATTGAGAGTGGTCCGGTCGGATTGTCCGAGGCTGTTCTTGAGACACCATCTTGGGAGGAGTTTGACTTGGTCACTACCGAGGATATGGACAGGTTGTCAAGGAGACCTAAGGCCACCACATGTTTATTGGACCCGTGTCCCTCCTGGCTTGTACTGGCATCTTGGGAGGTGACACGAGGCTGGCTCCAGGATATCGTGAACGCTTCTTTGAGTGAGAGGTACTTGCCTGCCGTCTTGAAAGAGGTGGTGGTGAGGCCCCTCCTCAAGAAGCCTTCTCTGGACCCAGCATTGTTGGAAAATTACCGTCCGGTCTCCAACCTTCACTTTTTAGCGAAGGTTGTAGAGAGTGTGGTGGCCCAACAGTTTCCGCGACACCTGGAGGAAATTGATTATCTAGACCCGCGCCAGTCCGGCTTCCGACCCGGTCACAGCACCGAGACAGCATTGGTCGCGTTGGTGGATGATCTCTGGAGGGTGCGGGATAGAGGATGTTCCTCTAACCTAGTCCTTTTAGACCTCTCAGCGGCCATGGTATCCTGTTGCACCGACTGGGGGGGTTGGGGCTGGGAGGCACTGTATTGCGGTGGCTCTCGTCCTACCTCTCTGGTCGGTCACAATGTGTGTTGGCAGGGGGGCAGAGGTCAGTCTCGAGACCCCTCTTATGTGGGGTTCCTCCGGGGTCGGTCCTCTCGCCCCTCCTGTTCAACACATATATGAAGCCACTGGGAGAGATCATCCGTGGTTTTGGG
Organism: Rhabdophis nuchalis; assembly: GCA_039707465.1. Classification (NCBI taxonomy): domain Eukaryota; kingdom Metazoa; phylum Chordata; class Lepidosauria; order Squamata; family Natricidae; genus Rhabdophis; species Rhabdophis nuchalis. Next base: position 18,239,931 of record CM077653.1, read on the forward strand.
GTGGGATATCATCTGTACGCTGATGACACTCAGTTGTACATATCCACCCCAGACCATCCCAACGATGCCGCCGAGGTGTTGTCCCGGTGTTTGGAGGCCGTATGGATCTGGATGCGTAGTAACAAACTCAAGCTCAACCCGTCCAAGACTGTGTGGCTGTGGTTTCCGGCACCCCGGTTCAGCCAGGTAACTCCAACTCTGGCCATTGGGGGCGAAACACTGGCCCCCGTGGAGAGGGCGCGCAATCTGGGTGTCCTCCTGGATTCCCGGCTGTCAATGGAGGACCATGTGACGGCCGTGGCCAGGGGGGCATTTGTCGCCCCCCTGGACGCCCATCTGTCACTCTGTGTGTCTGTCTGTCTGTCTGTCTGTCTCTCATTCACTCACTTAATCACTCATTCTGTGTCTCTGTCTATCTTTCCCTCCCTCCCTCCCTCCCTCCCTCCCTCCCTCCTTCTGTCTCTCCCTGTTTCTCTGTGTGTCTGTCACTCTCTCTGATTCCCTCCCTCCCTCCCTGTCTCTCTCTGTCTGTCTTTCCCTCCCTTCCCCTGTCTGTCTCCGATTCAATTCTTCCCTTTGTCATTCTCTCTCTGTGCCTCTCCCTCCCTCCCTCCCTTCCTCACCATCTCTGTCTCTCTCTCTGTACTCTGTGTGTCTGTAAGTCTCTCTCTGATTCCCCCCTCCCTCTGTCTCTCTCTGTCTCACCCTCCCTCCCTCTCTGTCTCTCCGTATGTCTGTCAGCCTCTCTCTGATTCCCTCCCTCCCTCTGTCTCTCTCTGTCTTTATGCCTCTCTCTGTCTGTCTGTGTCTCTTCTCCCCCCCACCCGCAGAGCCTCTTCAGCCCCTGGGAAGCAGCCGAGTGGCCGGCATGCCAGCTGGGGAGGCTACAGCTGCCTCATTGGCCTTTGGGCAGCTGCTGCACTACCCAGGGGCTGAAGAGGCTCCGTGGGGGGAGGGAGGGAACTGACGGCTGGTGGGTGAGCAAGCGGGCCGGGCGGACCGGCAGGTTTGTTTTTTTCAAAAGAATTTTATTGGTTTTACAAATTATAATAGGGAAAAGGGAATATAGGGTATCATTTATACATTTTAGAGCTTCCATGTCAGAAAAGGTGGTTACATCCGGGTCTTCATACATCATATTGTTAAGTAAATAGTGGCTAGAGATACATATATATCACATTTTAAAATTCATACATTCAATCTTTTTTGCAATAACATCCGTTACGGGAATTACAGTAATTCAAAATTAATTATTTTTGAGATCTGAGTCTCTTTGCCATTATATCTTCTTCCTCCCTCCCCCCAGTGTGCAGCGCCATGGCTCCTCCTGTTCCTTCTTTTTCATCTCCCAGGATTGAGGAATGTTTTTAAACAAAGGCCTCCACCTCTTCTGTTGTTTTAATTCTAATGTTACCTCTATCCCAGAATACCAACATTCCTTCAGGCATTAACCATTTGAACCAGATCCCATTTTTATATAATTTTTTTGACAAGAAGGAATATTTCCTTCTCGCTTCTCTGATTTTTTTTGGAATCTGCTTCAATATGAAAATGTCTTTTTGTTCATATTTCAAAGGCCTCTCTCGTTGCACCCTCAGTATCTCGTCCCTTGTGGACCTTCTTAAAAATTTAATATTAATCTCTCTGGGTACTTCATTTATTCTAGCATATGCTGAGTTAATTCTGTAAATTAAATCTATCTCCCTCCAAAGGTATTCTTTATTTTTTTTAATGTAATCTGCTAAAATCTCACTCATCAAATCTCTAAGATTTTCTCCTTGTCTCAGGGATGTTCTGAAACCTAAGGAAAAAAGACATTCTTTCAAATTCAAACTTAGACATATGTCCAGAAAATTCTGCTGATTCCTTTTGAAGTTCCTTTATCTCTCCTTTCATCTCAGCTGCCCCCTCCTTCAACTCTCCAATTTGTTGATCATGAGTTGTTATAGATCTTTATGTCCCCAGCAATTCTATTCTTATGTTCATAAGGTCTTTCCGCATTTCTTATATTTCTTTCATTATATCATGTAGCGTTGATTCTTGAATATCCTCTCCAGCAGCCTCTTTTTGCAACATTGTTGTGATTTTCCCTTGCTGTAAAACCGGGCTGGCTCTGGCAGACGATGGAGCAGAAAAGGATTTTGCAGCTGATGGCTTTTTTGGAGGCGTTTGTAATTTGTAGTTTTAAAGTTTTGCAATAAAAATGGCGTCAAGGAGCAAGCAGTCAGTGAAATCTGAGATATCGGAAATAAACTTAGTCAATTTTTAATCTTGTTCTTTTATAATATCCAGAGAGCTAATTGTCCTGTAAATCCGTAATAAAAAAAAGAAGAGTCCACATATTGGGAAGGACACCAAGGGTTTCTTGAGGAGGCTTAGAAATAAATTTTCCCTTGATTTTTAACAAGTTGGAGGAATGCAGTCATGGGTCAGTAAAAGTTTTCCACTAGGAACAAAGAAAACGCCATTTTGCCGCCTCAGCACAGGAAAGGAGAAGAAAGTAAAAGTTTCCATTTTTTAACGAGATTCACATACAATGTTGCTAGCTGTAAATTCACTAGTTGAAACAAAGTTTCATTCAGATGTTTAAGAACGGATGGTATTAATCCTCAGCCTCCAAAGTCTGGAGAACATTTTAAGCAGCCGCTTTTTACAAGGAGGGGTTTCTACAATTAAACTCCCCCCCTCTATTTTTCTTTCTGTAAAAGATTGAATGAAAATAGGCTCAAAACTCACAATCCACATTTTTTGAAAGGAAGTCCCCGGCGTAATCCTCCAAGTCTGGCATTTCAGCCCAGCTCTTTTATTTCTGCATTTTCCCAGCTGGCGTTGGGGATCCCCCCCCCACTTTCAACTCTTCGGCTCCTAGAGCAAACTGGGAAAAGGTACCCTGCCGATCGCCATCAATACGGGGGCCCCCACAGCTGCTCGTGCAGCAGAGAGTTAACACAAACTCTCTGAGCCCCCCGGGACGGGCTAGCCAAAGAAGCAAGCGGCAGATGCACCCGAAAATGCGTCTGTCGCTGTCGGAAGCCGGAAGTCAAGTCCGGGCCGGCAGGGTTGATGGGCGCTGCTGCAGCACCCTACCCACCCACCCCGCTGGCTCCCCCACCAGCCATCAGTTCCCTCCCCCTCCCCCCGCGGAGCCTCTTCAGCCCCTTGAAGCAGACGAGTAGCTGGCATGCCGGCTGGAGAGGCTACGGCTGCTCTTTGGGCAGCCGGAGCATGTCCCTGGAGTCCAAGGAGTCCCACCATCGATGAGGGTGGGGGAAGAAGGGCCAAAGAGCTGCTTGTGACTCACGAGCTGCGGTTTGCTGACCACTGTCCTAGAATATCTCAAAATAAGAGAATAAATGAGTTGGAAGGAAACTTGAAGGTGTTCTAATCCAACCCCCTGGTCAAGCAGGAAACATTATACTATAGGAGCCCTGGTGATGCAGTGGTTAGAATGCAGTACCAGTGGTGCCTCAGTATTTTAATGCTTCAAAACTCATAAAATTTGATACAACACATTTTGATGTGAAAATGTTGTCAAGGTACTTGTAGTTTCCTTGATATTCAGCGTGCTGCACATGGAAGAAGGGGTCGATTGTAGAGGGTGGACAAGAAGTCAGCCATGCTGGGAAGGTCAGAAAAAGGGTCATGTGGCAAATCACAAGTTTGTTTGGCACTCATAGTTTTTAGTACCCATTTTGCCTCCCAGAAGTAATTAACTTTGAGTACTGAGGTACCATTATATTTCAGACAAATTTATCCCACAGTCTGATGGTTGATCTTCACTGGCTCAAGGTTGATTCAGCGATCAGTAAAAGGAGAACCCAGATTGTTGGGGTCAATATGCTGACTTTGTAAACTGCTTAGCAAGTGCTGTAAAGCATTATAAGCAGTCTAAGTGCTATTACTATTGCTATTTCAGACAAATAATTGTCCAATCACTTCTTAAAAACCTCCAGTGTTGGAGCACCTACAACTTTGAGAAAGAAGTTCCACTAATCAATTATTCTAATTGCAAGGAAATTTTTCCTTAGTTCTAGGTTGGTCTCTCCTTGATTAGTTTCCATCTACTGCTTCTTATTCTCCCTTCAGGTGCTTTGGAGAATAGGCAAATCCTCTTTTTTTAGGATATACTTCTCAGGATATACTTAGTAAGTTAGAAGGTTATAGTTTTAGTTTGGCAAGATTCTGTCCATTAGGTGTAAGCAAATGAAGGATTGGATTGGATTTCACTCTATTATCTCTGGGCTTGGGCCTGACAAATATGAAGAGGCTGTACAAATGTCTGTGCATAGCTCACCTGTTCTGTATGGAAACTATGAGCAAACAGAATCTTTGTTCATGTGGATGAGGGCTATATCCTTTACACAGCAACCGAACATCTGGCTTGCAAGGACTTTGGCTATCAGTTGCATCAGTGATACCTGGAGCAGGGCTTGTAGAAGTGCATAAGGCAGGGAACTCCAAGTGGGAGGATTGCTTCCTGAAAACATTAAAAGCTGCCCTGCAACTGTAGTTCTTATGGTGATCAAGTAGGAAAGTGCTTGAGTATGGGAAGAAAAATGGCATGAAAAGAAAGATGCGACCAAATTAAAATATTCATTTCAGTTATTTGCTTTTCAGTCAAAAAGAATGAAAAACTACATTTAATTTATGATTGATTCAAGTAGACCTTTTGTAATATAATTCTGGAAAATCATCCAGAGGACTATTTTCCATTCCATCTTTCTTCTTAGTTTGATTTTTAAGCACTATGTAAAATAAATAATGAAGTTTTCTTTTCTAAAATGCATTTTTAAAACTCTCATTTTCTCTACCTGTGTTCCTTTTCTTACACAGTTTTTAAGAATAATCTCTTCATTCTGAGTTGATCTGCTATAAACCTAACTGTACTGCTAGAAGATAATATTTGTAGCTCAGGGTTGAAATGAGGATTTCTTGTTGCTCTTTAAGCTTGATTGTTTTCTTGCAGACATTTCATTACCAAACTAAGTAACATCATTAGTGCTAGAAGAGAGTGGGGGGGGGGTTGCTCTCATTTACCATATTTTTTTGAGTATAAGACACACCACAGTATAAGATGCACCCAGGTTTTGAAGAGGCAATTTTTTAAAAAAAGTAGGTAGGTAGATAGAGGAATAGAGAGGGACAGAAAGAGAGAGAAATACAGTAGATAGGGAAGGAGAGAGAGGAAGGGAGTCGTAGATAGGTAGGTAGATAAAGGGAGGAAGGGAGAGAGAGAGAGAGAAATACAGTAGGTATATAAGTAGGGAGAGAGTGTAGATAGGTAGGTAGGGGGATAGAGAGAGAAAAATAGAGACAGAAATACAGTAGATAAGTAGGGGGAGAGAAAGAGAGAAGGTAGGTAGCTATATAGGTAGATGGGGGGGGGAGAGAGAAATACGGTAGGTAGGGAGAGAGAGAGAGAGAAAGAGTAGGGTGGTTTTTTTTTGAACTTTTCCTGTGGCTGGAGCTAATTGGAGGTGCTTTTGGAGGGGGGATTTAAAGACACAAAAAGGAACAGTAAGTAGTGGCTTACCGTGCCGAACGGGGCCAGCCTGGAAGACTGCCATTCCAACCTTTTCTGTCTGAGCTGCTGCTGAGGAAAGCCAAACCAACAGGAACAAGTGAGCACTGAATACTGCAATCATTAAAATGGAGTCCGAGGGAGCAGCTGTAGTTATCTGCAACACTTGTACCATGTTTCTGATTTTGCCCAAGCGCATGGAGAACTACACCTGCAACAAGTGCAAGCTGATTGCACTGCTAGAAGAGAAGGTCCATCAGCTGGAGGCACGTACATCTAACCATCAGCAAATTAAGGAGCTTGAGCTGTTCTTGGACAGAGCAGAGCAGACTATCCTGGACAATGTAGAGACAGGGCACAGCTCTCAGGAAGAAGTCATTTCACTAACTCAAGAGGTAGATCCATGGAGGAATGTCACTCGAAGAAATAGAAGAGCAAGGGATCGCTCTGAGAGTCTGAATTTACAGAATCAACTTGAGGCTCCTTCCCCCAACACACCTGATAAGGAATGCACAGACAAACAACTGGTCCCACCTGAGGATCTCTCCTTCATCACACTTGACGAGATACAGGAAGAAGAACAGGAACAAACTGAAGACCTCTCCCTTAATAAAGTTGATGAGGTGAATGAAGATGAACAGACTGCAGGAGAGAAGCTCCTTGTACTAGGTGATTCAATTATTAGAAACACAGAGAAATGGATTTGTGATGCGCATGACAACCGTGTAGTGAGTTGCCTACCCGGTGCAAAGGTTGCAGACATCATGAGAAATCTAGATAGTTTGTTAGAGAGAACTGGGAAGGAGCCAGTGGTCTGGTACACATTGGTACCAATGATGTTGGGAAGGCAAAGCAATCAGTCCTGGAAGCCAAATTCAGGTTGCTAGGAAGAAGATTGAAGTCCCGGACTTCCAAGGTAACATTTTCAGAAGTGCTGCCTGTTCCTCGTGCACGACCTACCAGGCAGGCAGAGCTCAGAAGCCTCAATGCGTGGATGAGGCGATGGTGTCTGGAGGAGGGCTTTAGATTTGTCAGGAACTGGAGAACATTTTGGGACAAGCCAAACCTGTTCAGGGGGGATGGGTTGCACTTGAACCATGATGAGACAAGGTTGCTGGCACTCAACATCAAAAAGGCTGCAGAACAACTTTTAAACTGATAAGTGGGGGAAAGCCAACAGGAGCTGGCAGCATCTGGTTCGGGAAAGTGTTTATTTGAGTAGTGAGGAGGATGCAATAATTACTGAGCAGAGCGAGGAGCCAGTCACCAGCACTCTAGCAGAAGGATGCAACTGGAGTCAAAAGACTGCATCAGAAAAGTATATATAAATGCCTATATGCAAATGCCAGAAGCCTCCGGAACAAAATAGGGGAGCTGGAATACTTAGCAATAGACAAAAATATTGATATTATTGGTATCACTGAAACCTGGTGGACGGATGATAACCAATGGGATACAGTCATCCCAGGCTACAAACTGTACAGGAAGGACAGGAAGGGGCAAACGGGAGGTGGTGTAGCCTTGTATGTCAAAGAAGAGATAAAGTCATACGAATTGGCATATTGAGGTGATTTAGAGTCACCACTAGAAACTCTGTGGGTAAGATTATCAGGCCAAAAGAATGGTCTAACAGTAGGCATATGTTATCGGCCTCCGACCCAAGCCCCCGAGAGAGACTGGCAGTTGGAGAATGTTGTAAAGGAGGCATCAAAAAAGGGAAGCCTGGTTATAATGGGGGATTTCAATTACCCTCACATAGACTGGGTGAACTGTTATTCAGCACATGACAAAGAGATAAAGTTCCTAGATATGCTAAATGATTGTTCCCTGGAACAGATGGTTGAAGACCCAACTAGAGGTACAAGAATTCTTGACTTGGTTCTGAGCAATATACAGGGTCTGGTGCAAAATGTTAATGTGACTGATCCAATAGGGAACAGTGACCACAACACAATTCAGGTTGCTAGGAAGAAGATTGAAGTCCCGGACTTCCAAGGTAACATTTTCAGAAGTGCTGCCTGTTCCTCGCCCCCCTGTTCCTCGTTCCCTATTTTTAACTTAATCATAGACTGCAAATCACCGATAAAATCTAACACAGAGACCTTAAATTTTCATAAAGGAAATTTCCCGAAGATGAGGAAACTAGTAAAAAAGAAGCTGAAAGGGAGAATTGAGAAAGTCCAAACACTCCATGAGGCATGGAGACTGCTCACAAAAACAATAACAGAGGCCCAATTGGAATGTATACCTAAAAGGAAAAAGGGCACCATCAGGTTCAAGAGGACTCTGATGTGGCTTACAGGAGCTGTTCGGGAAGTGATCAAAAGCAAGAAAAGCTCATTTAAAAGATGGAAGGCTTCTCCAAATGAGGACAACAGGCAGAAACATAAATTCTGGCAGAACAAATGCAAGGCAACAATCAGGAAAGCAAAGCAAGACTTTGAGGAGTGTTTACCTAAAAACACTCAAAGAAATAACAAGGACTTCTTTAAGTACATTAGAAGTAAGAACCCAACTTGGAAGGCCATTGGACCATTAGATGACAATGGAAGGCAAGGGATTATTAAGGAGGAAACAGATTGCAGAGAGACTCAATGAATTCTTTGCTTCAGTATTCACTGAAGAAGACAGAGATCATATGCCTAAAACAGAGCCCATCTTTGTAGGGAGGGAAACTGAGGAACTAACCCAGATAGAAATAACCAAGGAGCAGGTCCTTGCATGTCTTGTTAAACTAAACACTAACAAATCACCAGGACCATATGGCATGCTTTGACGAGACCGCTTCCGCCTTCTGGAGGCGACGGTCGTGTTTTCCGACACGTCCGCCGCTAGTTTTCTCTAGTGGCCCTTTCAGGGGTACGGAGCTCTTGTAGAGAGCCCCAACTGTATGAGCGGCTTGCGGTGAAACCCGCCATCCTGACGGCAGTCTGGGGGAGGTCGTTCCCACTTCACTCCAGGCGCCGGAGAACAGAATGCGAGGGGAAGAGTTCCCCTCGCCGAAGGATCGCTGGAACCGCAGAAATTGAAGCAGCGGGCTTAAAAGCTGGAGTTAGTGGAAGTGCCGAGGCTCCGTTGCAACAGAGTGGCTTGTGAATTGGTTTTTGAATTTTTGAATGCTTTCAACTTTTTAAAAAGAAGAATAGAGGGGGGAGTTTGTTAAAAAAAACCTCTCGGAACAAGCTGTGATTTAAAATGCTCCCCGGGCGCGGGGAGAGGGAGAAAGTGACATCCGGTTATCCAACAAGTGAAAATGAAAGTTTTTGCTAAATGTGGATTCGCGGTTGATATTTTGTATCTGAATCTTGCTACAGCAGAAATGGACTTTCACTAATTCTTCTCAAACGCCAAAGAGGCGGAAAAATGGCGCTTCTTTGTTCCCAGTAAGAAACTTTTTTGTTTACTTTTTAAACGCTCCTTCATTTTTACAGCACTGCAAAACTTATACACATGCCATCTCAGTGACTCTCGGGATTTCTCCTATTGTGTGCCTTCTTTTTTCACTGGACTTGATTGTAAATTTTTTCTCTCTGGACTTTATGGAATTTATATTTTGAACTTAGACAAGACTTTTCCCTTTTCTTCGATCTCACAGATTGCCAGCTCTTCAGACGCCATCTTAATTACAAGAACATAAAACTTTTACCATGGCATAAAAAAAGCCTCCATATGGAAAAACTCTTTCCGCTCCAGCCTCATTAAGAGCCAGTCCGGACACACAGCAGCCTAAGATTAGTGCAATGTTGCAAAAAGAAACACTGGGAGAGGCTTCTCAACTATCAACAATAGCGAAACTACAAGATATAATGAAATAAATAAAAGAAATTCGGAAAGATATGATGAGTTCAAGATTGGAACTTTTGGAGACACAGAGAACATTAATGGAAAATCAAGAAAAAATTGATGGTCTGGAGGGTGGGGCAGTTGAGATGAGGGGGGAGATAAGGGATTCTAAAAAAGAAATAGCAGAACTTGCTGGTCATATGTCTAGAATGGATTTTGAAAGAATGTCTTATTTTTTAAGGTTTCAAAATGTTCCTGAATTAACTTCAGAAAATTTAAAAGATTTAATGTCTACAATTTTAGCAGATTATACTAAAAAGAGTAAGGAATATATTTGAGGGGACATTGACCTGATTTACAGAATTAATTCATCATATGCCAGAATAAATGACGTACCCAGAGAGATACATATCAAATTTGTAAGAAGGTCAACAAGGGATGAGATTCTGAGAGCACAGAGAGATGGCGCTCTGATATATATGCAGAATGAGATTGCTATTTTGAAACAGATCCCAAAAAAGATTCGAGAGATTTGGAGGAAGTATTCCTCCTTATCCAAAAAATTATATAAAAAGGGGGTGTGGTTCAAATGGTTAATGCCTGAAGGAATGTTGGTGTTCTGGGAGGGGGGGGAGAGTAAGAATTAAAACAATTGAAGAGGCGGAAGCCTTTCTTAAAAAACAATCCTCAACCCTGGAGGACGAAAATGGGGGAATGGGAGGGGCCATGGCTCCGCCCACTGGCAGGAAAGAAGAAGAAGACACAATAGCTAAAAGACTCAGATCACAAAAATGATTTTCTTTTACATAGTGTAATCCTTACGGATGTCAATAGAAACAAATGATTGAATGCATGTAATTTATGATATGATATATATATATATGTATTCCCTTCCACCTTATGCCGAAGAAAAAACCTTAATCTTTGTATGGAACCCCAGAGGCGACCACCACCTCCGACATGGAAGCCCTAAAATATCTTTCCTATATCCTACATACCTTTTTCCCTGTTATAAAATTTGTAAAAACCAATAAAAATTGTTATTAAAAAAAAAAGAAGGCCTTTGACAAGGTCCTGCACCAAAGGCTCTTAAATAAACTTGCCAGTCATGGAATAAAGGGACAGGCCTTGTCCTGGATTAGCGACCGGCTAAGGGACAGGAAACAGAGAGTAGCATTAAATGGACACTTCTCCAGGTGGAGGGAAGTAAAGAGTGGGGTCCCCCAAGGTTCAGTACTGGGACCCCTGCTCTTCAACCTTTTCATAAATGATCTAGAAGTAGGAGTAAACAGCAAGGTAGCCAAATTCACCGACAACACTAAATTATACAGGGTAGTGAAAACTGAGAGAGAGTGTGAGGAGCTCCAGAGGGATCTCTTGACACTGGGGGAGTGGGCAAATGAGCTTCAACATTAGTAAGTGCAGAGTGATGCACATTGGGGCAAAAAAACCCAACTACATCTACAAACTGATGGGGTCTGAACTCCTTGCAACTAACCAGGAAAGGGACCTTGGTGTCCTGGTGGACAGCTCAATGAAGGTGTCAACCCAGTGTGCCGCAGCAGTGAAAAAGCAAACTCATTGCTAGGGATCATTAGGAAGGGTATAGAAAATAAGTCAGCAAGTGTCATTTTGCCTCTTTATAAATCTATTGTAAGGCCCCATCTGGAGTATTGTGTACAGTTCTGGTCACCATACCTTCAAAAGGATATTATGGAAATGGAAAAGGTGCAGAGTAGGGCAACCAGAATGATTAGAGGGCTGGAACCCCTCTAATCATTACCATCAACCTTACCATCTGAGGCTGCAACGGCTGGGCCTCTTCATTCTAGAACGACGGCGCCTGAGAGGTGACCTGATTGAAGTCTATAAAATCATGCACGGTGTGGACAAAGTAGAAAAGGAAAAACTGTTTTCCCTATCGCACAACACTAGAACTAGGGGGCACTCCATGAAACTTTTGGAAGCTAGACCTCAAACAAATAAGAGGAAGTACTTTTTCACCCTGAGGATCACTGGTCTATGGAACTCCCTGCCAGAATTGGTGACAGCTGTCAGCCTCAACACCTTTAAGAAAGGATTAGATGAGTTCATGGAGAACAAGGGTATCAATGGCTATCATGATGGATGCCTAAGGACACCCTCCGGGTTGGAGAGATAGGCAGGATATTTTTCAATGCCATTTGCAGGGAATCATAAGCAGGTGAAGACATCTGCTTGGGAATACCCTGAAGCAAATGGTGAGCCACTGTGTGAGACAGAATGCTGGACCAGTTGGGCTGTGGCCTGTTCCGGCAAGGCTATTCTTATGTTCTTATGTTCTTAATACCTAAGATGTTTTATTAATTTTCAACAGGGTAACTGGGTTGATCTTTTACCTTTTGCAGAAGTGGCCTTCAATAACGTTGTGCACTGAACCACTGGTTTCACCCCTTTTAGAGTAGCAACAGGCTAGGATTTCAGCCCCATGCCTGAACTACTCACAGAAGAACCCAGTATCCCCTCACTTAAAGAAGAATGGATAGACAACCTATGAAACATATGGCCTGAAGTTAGTAGCAGGAAGCTAGAAAGGCTTTTAAAGTCCGAGCTGACAAAAAAAGAGTAGAACCCAAACCTTTCCATGTTGGAGATAGAGTTTACTTATCTACAAAATTCCTGAAGTCATTGCAGCCATCAAAGAAATGAGGACCAAATTTCATCGGACCTTTCCCTATCATGAGAGTTATCAACCCAGTAACAGTAGAATTACTCCTCCCAAAGACACTCAGGCAAGTCCATCCAGTGTTTCACATTAGTCTATTCAAATGAGAAGTAATCTCACAACTCAGACCACCTGCACCCACACCTCCTATTCCTATCATGATAGAAGGCGAACAACATTTTGAAATTAAGGAAATCCTGGACTCTAGAACCCACAGGGGAAAAACCCAATACTTAGTTGCTTGGAAGTATTTAACAATCCCAAAATGAATGGGTAGCAAAACACCATGTTAGGGCCCCTACCCTATTGAAAATATTTCACCCCCAACACCCTGACAAACCTTGTTAAAATACTATGAGGGAATTTCTGTTTCTATCTTTCCCCAAGTGGATCTCTCCTTTTTCTAAAGAACTGCAGCATGTCACATGCCTTACATTGAAGCAGCTGGAATAGTGACCCCCACAAGCTGGTACCCTTAAATATAGACATAACCATTCTAGCTTTATTTGTATGGTAGCTATAAACTTTGCCCTTGTTAAGGATTGCAAATATTACTGGAACATTGCTACATGATATTGTAAGGAAAGGAACAGATGTAAGGTAATGTGAGGGTGTAAGGTAAAGTTGTTCACGTAACCAGCCTGTGAAGCACATGCCTTTGCCTCATGTTAAGCTCATGATAGCTCCTTATATGGAACATAGGAAGCGCAAACTGAGGGGGTTTCTGTATAACTTTTTAATTCGGCTTTTAGCGGGTTCCAGGGAGGACGGGGGATAGTCCAGGGAGGGGGCGACAAAGGACAGGGCTGGCCGGCGGAAGTAAAGAAACAGAGGAAGGGCAGGGGGGGTCATTTCCACTGAGGTTTTTTCCATCGGTTTGGTTCTGGGGAGGGGCAGGGGTGGTGGGAGATGGACAGGGTATCATCTGTTTGAAGACCGTCGCTGCTGGTTACAGGCGGTCACGCGTTCCAACACTCCGTGCTCCCATCGCAGACTAGGTGGGCAAGGACCACAGAACCGGGGCCCTAGGCTGATGTTATGCAACGCCAGGTCCGTGGTACAAACCCCCCCCTCATTCATGACCTTGTGTCAGAGGGGGACCCAGACCTGGTGGGTATAACGGAAACCTGGTTGGGCTGCGAGGAGGGCTTACCCCTTGTAGAAATGTGCCCACCAGGCTACCGAGCCTTTCATCAGCCTAGGGCCCTAGGGAGGGGTAGGGGGGGTGGCGATTATGATTAGGGAAGGTCTTGAGCTGAAGGAGACCATGATCCCTCAGACGACCGGGTGTGAGTCCCTCCTCATGAAGTGGGGCCTAGGGAGGCAGTTGGGCGTGTTAGTTGTGTACCTGGCTCCTCGCTATGCAACAACAGCCCTGCCCGAGCTCCTAGAGGTGATAGCCGAGGCGGCGGTTGAGACCCCCAGACTTTTGGTCATGGGGGACTTCAACCTGCCATCAGTAGGCGAGACATCTGGAGCAGCTCGGGAGTTCATGGCCTCCATGATGGCCATGGACCTGACCCAGGTAGTTTTAGGCCCTACTCACAAGGGAGGATACACCCTGGACTTAATCTTCGTCTCGGGACAGTGGAGTAGTGATCTGGGAATAGGAGATCTAGCCATTACACTCCTGTAATGGTGAGATCACGTTCTCCTTCGGCTGGGCTTTCCAATCACCACACCTCACCGTGGGGAGGCGGAGCCTGATATTCCTGGATGGTTCCGCCCCAGGCTCCTGATGGACCCGGAGAGGTTCCAGAGGGAGCTTGGGCCAATTCCTGTGGCCTTGCCCCGCAACTCGACTGAGGACCTAGCGGCCGCATGGTTGAGTGCGGCCACGGGGGCCTTGGACCGAGTCGCGCCCTTGCGGCCTCTCTTGTGGTGACGAATCACCCAGGCTACTTGGTTTACCGAGGAGCTGAGGGAGATGAAACGCCACAAGAGACGCCTAGAGAGCAGATGGAGATCTTCTCGCTCCGAAGCCGACCGAACACTAGTGAGAACCTATATTAAGACTTACTTAGTGGCAATAAGGGTGGCCAAACATGAGTATTGTGCCACCCTTATTGCATCTGCAGATAACCGCCCTGCCACCCTGTTTGGGGTAACCCGCTCCCTCCTTCAGCAGAGGCCGCGGGAAGCCCCTCTGCAGGGACGAGCAGAGGAATTTGGGAGTTATCTGCAAGATAAAATCACTCGGATTCGGAATGAGTTACCCTCCATCGAGAGTGGTCCGGTCGGACTGTCCGAGGCTGTTCTTGGGGCACCATCCTGGGAGGAGTTTGACTTTGTTACTACCGAAGATATGGACAGGTTGTCAAAGAGACTTAAGGCTACGACATGTTTATTGGACCCGTGTCCCTCCTGGCTTGTACTGGCATCCTGGGAGAAGACACGAGGCTGGCTCCAGGGCATTGTCAACGCATCTTTGAGTGAGGGGTCCTTGCCTGCCGTCTTGAAAGAAGCGGTAGTAAGGCCCCTCCTCAAGAAGCCGTCCCAGGATCCAGCATTATTAGAGAACTATCGTCCGGTCTCCAACCTTCACTTTTTAGCGAAGGTTGTAGAGAGTGTGGTGGCCCAACAGTTTCCGCGACACCTGGAGGAAATTGATTATCTAGACCCGCGCCAGTCCGGCTTCCGACCCAGTCACAGCACCGAGATGGCATTGGTCACGTTGGTTGATGATCTCTGGAGGGCGCGGGATAGAGGACATTCCTCTATCCTAGTCCTATTAGACCTCTCAGTGGCTTTTGATACCATCGACCATGTTATCCTATTGCACCGACTGGTAGGGTTGGGGCTGGGAGGCACCGTTTTGCGGTGGCTCTCGTCCTACCTCTCTGGTCAGTCACAATATATGTTGGCAGGGGGGCAGAGGTCAGCCTCGAGACCCCTCCTATGTGGGGTTCCTCAGGGGTCGGTCCTCTTGCCCCTTCTATTCAACACATATATGAAGCCGCTGGGAGAGATCATCCGTGGTTTTCGGGTGGGATATCATCTGTACGCTGATGATACTCAGCTGTACATATCCACCCCAGACCACCACAACGATGCCGCCGAGGTGATGTCCCGGTGTTTGGAGGCCGTACGGATCTGGATGGGTAGTAACAAACTCAAGCTCAACCCGTCCAAGACTGAGTGGCTGTGGCTTCCGGCCCCCCAGTTCAGCCAGATTACTCCAACTCTGGCCATTGGGGGCGAAACACCGGCCCCCGTGGAGAGGGCGCACAATCTGGGTGTCCTCCTGGATTCCCGGCTGTCCATGGAGGACCATGTGGCGGTCGTGGCCAGGGGGGCGTTTCATCAGTACGCCTGATGTGCCAATTGCGCCCCTTACTGGACTGGGCTGCCCTTTGCACAGTCACTCAAGCACTCGTGACATCCCAACTCGACTCCTGCAATGCTCTCTACATGGGGCTTCCCTTGAGGTGCACTCGAAAGCTACAGTTAGTCCAGAATGCAGCCGCGCGGGTGATTACGGGAGCGCCTAGACACTCCCATATAACACCGATCCTGCGCGAGCTGCACTGGCTTCCTGTGGTCTATCGGGTGCGCTTCAAGGTTTTGATGACCATCTTTAAAGCGCTCCATGGCTCGGGATCTAATTACTTGCGAGACCGTCTCCTGCCCCATACATCCATTAGACCGATACCCTCCCACAGAGAGGGCCTTCTCAGAGTGCCATCGGCCGGACAATGCCGTCTGTCGACACCCAGGGGAAGGGCCTTCTCTGTGGCGGGACCTACCCTCTGGAACGACCTTCCCCCTGAACTTTTCACCATCTCCGACCTCCGCCTCTTCCGCCAGTGTCTAAAGACACATTTTTTTCATCTAGCCGGCCTAGCGTAACCTCTGCAATTGACTATTTTAGACAGTTTTAAATTTATGGGGATTTTAATTTGGTTTTAGCACAGGACAGTTATTAAATAAGTTTTTGAAATTTTTTATTGAATTTGTATGTATTTTAAAATTCCTGTGCGCCGCCCTGGGTCCGTTTGGAGAAGGGCGGGGTATAAATTTAATAAAATAAAAAAAAATAAAAAAATAAAACAAACTGTGTTTTAAATTGGTGGAAGACAACAAGAGCTGGTTGATTTTAACTATCCCCTTCCCTCTTTGGTATTATTGTTTAAAAAAGAACATATACATAGAAAATAACATAGATATCTCTTTGAAGGTTTCTATGGTAAAGTATTAAATACCTATTTGGGAAGAACTTGGAACATTTGTCTAGCTCTCACCTTTTATGTCCTTCCTCCCAGCACACGCAATCGCTGGGCATGCTGATTAAAAAATGCCAGGCTGCCACCATCAAGGCTTAATACCAGCCTGTAGGACATGCCAATAAACATGGGTGTATGTGTGAGGGGGAGGTAGGGGATACAGCAAAGCAGCAGCAACTGCATTTTTCTTTTTCTTTGGAGATGTACAAATTAGCCTGTTTTCAGTATATATAAATTTGCATGTGTTTATCTGCATGTTTATTCCATCCCCTTTCCTCAGCAGCCTATAATTTGTATACAGGGAATTAGCATTTAAATACATATTTAAAAATGCATTTTCTCTTTGTATATTTCTAAGTGTATGTGGCTGTATTTTTCCCCATCGACTTGTGTTAGGAACCTACAGCTCAAAAATCTGTTTTATCCAAAGCAGGGAAAGTTACTTACAATAACTCTCCTGTTTATTGCATTTTTCTATCTGAGAATATGACTCTACCCTCAGTGCGTGGTAATACATTTCCCATGATACTGCTTCTTCAAAAGATATCATCTACAGAACATGATACAGATCCATCAAATGAACTAAGTAGGACACTTCCTACTCTGATGAAACAGACTCCTCCCAGAATGTGGTGGAGGTGGTGATGAAGGAGGAACTAGTGCTCATCAGGGAGTAATCTGTACAGACCACTTGACCCAAATCTGAGATTATTCTGTTTTCTGGGTACACCTGAGCCTCCATCTTGGGGCTTGATGCCACCAGAGCAGATTGTAATGGACAGAAGATCTGGTAGGATCTTAGTGTTTTCTGTGGACAAAAATATAAGCTTTGTCCTATGAGAACTTTCTGATTTGCATAGAGGAGGAGCCAGAAGGAAGTCAGTGACCTGCAGGGTTTCAATTCAAACCAACCAAGCGGCTCTCTACATCCTTGGCTGAAAGGTGCTTTTTCAAAAGGCAACTGGACTTACTTTGCTTTTGCTTGAAGAAATTTCGCTTCTCAATGAAGAAGCTGCTTCAGTTCTGACTGATTGATGGAGAATGGGAGGATTTATATTCCTGCAATCATCTGGTCATTAGCACTGATTTGGAGAGTTGCTGAGGCCCCTTGGGGTTTATCCATGTCCTCAGGGTCACCTGAAATGGGTGTGGAACCTTCTTGGAACTATTAAAGTACTATGTTATAAACAGGATATAAGTGGTGTTGTATCCCTCCCCCTCTGTTGAGAGAGGGCTGTTCAGTCTTAATGTAGATGATCTCTTTGATTCCTATTTCAAACCAGTGGTCCTCTCTGTCCAGAGTGGGACTTCAAAATCTCCTTCAGCATTTCTTATTTGGTAGCTGGGAAGAATTAAACCTCTTCCTATAGCCGCATTTTCTTTTTTATTCTGGAACAAACTTCCTGAGCTCAATATTCCTACTGGTGTTCATCTATGTATAAATGCAAAAAACACTCATTTAGAATCATGAAACCTCCAGAACCGTAAAGCCTGCAAACTTGAAATTTTGCATATATGTTCCTCTTGGCTTCTAGGTGCTCACTAAGAAAGAATTTTTGGAAATGACCATCAGATCATTAGTATTTCTTATATTATTATTAGCACACTCTGATGCTAATTAGTTAGACATTCTACTCCCCCTTCCAACTTAAAAATAAATCTGGAGAGAATGGCATAGCATAGGAGAGGCTTCTGTGGGGCAAGCCTGAGGGAGAGAAGGGGATAGGATAGGGGAGCCTTCTGTGGGGCAAGGCTGAGGGAGGCAAGGGGATAGGATAGGAGACATTTCTGTGGGGCAATAGTGAGGGAGAGAATGGAATAGGAGAGGCCGATCATAACTGCTCATTAATTTTCAAGCTGTAAGTGTCACAGTTTTGTAGCGGACCATGGGTATTCAGCTAGTATATTCATATACAAGGACTAGTAATCTCAGGAGATGCTGGTCCAATTTATTTATCTGGAATAAAGGATGTATCTCAGTATCTCTCATTGCTTTGACTGTATAAAACAATCAACTTAGATTTGCAGGACCAATGATGATGGATGGTTCATTTCCCACCTATTTCCTACTTTACTGAGTTATTTATTTTCTCTGGGGAAACAGTAAGTAAAAGAGGAGCTAGATAGGGGAAATAGACCACTGTAGCTGCTCATTACACCACAGCCAATTTCTTTTGTATGGATAACCAAGTATGGTCTGAAAGGCAGCATGGAAGAAGGCTAATATATATATGTTAGATTTTTAAGGGCTGAAAATAAAGAGACCAGGATGGATCCATTTCTGGCTTATTAGCCTTCTTCAGCTGGCCATACTCCTTCTACTGGGATTTGAACCGGTGCTTTCCAGCATATGAGACAGGCTTCTCTATGCCTTGAGCTATCCGGTATCCCTGATACATCAGCCAATTTACAGGACTCTTAAATGAGAGAATATTATCACAGCTCCTGTTCAGGGGTCCCTTTAAGGGGAGGAGACTTAACGTCATCCCTCTCTGCCCTTCAACTCAACCTAGAGATCATCCAGACAGAGAACCAATTAGATTACTGCTGTGTGACATTTTTTAGATATGTGTTAGATTTTTAAGGGCTGAAAATAAAGAGACCAGGATGGATCCATTTCTGGCTTATTATCCTTCTTCAGCTGGCCATACTCCTTCTACTGGGATTTGAACCGGTGCTTTCCAGCATATGAGACAGGCTTCTCTATGCCTTGAGCTATCCGGTATCCCTGATACATCAGCCAATTTACAGGACTCTTAAATGAGAGAATATTATCACAGCTCCTGTTCAGGGGTCCCTTTAAGGGGAGGAGACTTAACCTCATCCCTCTCTGCCCTTCGACTCAACCTAGAGATCATCCAGACAGAGAACCAATTAGATTACTGCTGTGTGACATTTTTTAGATATGTGTTAGATTTTTAAGGGCTGAAAATAAAGAGACCAGGATGGATCCATTTCTGGCTTATTATCCTTCTTCAGCTGGCCATACTCCTTCTACTGGGATTTGAACCGGTGCTTTCCAGCATATGAGACAGGCTTCTCTATGCCTTGAGCTATCCGGTATCCCTGATACATCAGCCAATTTACAGGACTCTTAAATGAGAGAATATTATCACAGCTCCTGTTCAGGGGTCCCTTTAAGGGGAGGAGACTTAACCTCATCCCTCTCTGCCCTTCGACTCAACCTAGAGATCATCCAGACAGAGAACCAATTAGATTACTGCTGTGTGACATTTTTTAGATATGTGTTAGATTTTTAAGGGCTGAAAATAAAGAGACCAGGATGGATCCATTTCTGGCTTATTATCCTTCTTCAGCTGGCCATACTCCTTCTACTGGGATTTGAACCGGTGCTTTCCAGCATATGAGACAGGCTTCTCTATGCCTTGAGCTATCCGGTATCCCTGATACATCAGCCAATTTACAGGACTCTTAAATGAGAGAATATTATCACAGCTCCTGTTCAGGGGTCCCTTTAAGGGGAGGAGACTTAACGTCATCCCTCTCTGCCCTTCGACTCAACCTAGAGATCATCCAGACAGAGAACCAATTAGATTACTGTTGTGTGACATTTTTTAGATATGTGTTAGATTTTTAAGGGCTGAAAATAAAGAGACCAGGATGGATCCATTTCTGGCTTATTAGCCTTCTTCAGCTGGCCATACTCCTTCTACTGGGATTTGAACCGGTGCTTTCCAGCATATGAGACAGGCTTCTCTATGCTTTGAGCTATCCGGTATCCCTGATACATCAGCCAATTTACAGGACTCTTAAATGAGAGAATATTATCACAGCTCCTGTTCAGGGGTCCCTTTAAGGGGAGGAGACTTAACGTCATTCCTCTCTGCCCTTCGACTCAACCTAGAGATCATCCAGACAGAGAACCAATTAGATTACTGCTGTGTGACATTTTTTAGATATGTGTTAGATTTTTAAGGGCTGAAAATAAAGAGACCAGGATGGATCCATTTCTGGCTTATTATCCTTCTTCAGCTGGCCATACTCCTTCTACTGGGATTTGAACCGGTGCTTTCCAGCATATGAGACAGGCTTCTCTATGCCTTGAGCTATCCGGTATCCCTGATACATCAGCCAATTTACAGGACTCTTAAATGAGAGAATATTATCACAGCTCCTGTTCAGGGGTCCCTTTAAGGGGAGGAGACTTAACGTCATCCCTCTCTGCCCTTCGACTCAACCTAGAGATCATCCAGACAGAGAACCAATTAGATTACTGTTGTGTGACATTTTTTAGATATGTGTTAGATTTTTAAGGGCTGAAAATAAAGAGACCAGGATGGATCCATTTCTGGCTTATTAGCCTTCTTCAGCTGGCCATACTCCTTCTACTGGGATTTGAACCGGTGCTTTCCAGCATATGAGACAGGCTTCTCTATGCTTTGAGCTATCCGGTATCCCTGATACATCAGCCAATTTACAGGACTCTTAAATGAGAGAATATTATCACAGCTCCTGTTCAGGGGTCCCTTTAAGGGGAGGAGACTTAACGTCATTCCTCTCTGCCCTTCGACTCAACCTAGAGATCATCCAGACAGAGAACCAATTAGATTACTGCTGTGTGACATTTTTTAGATATGTGTTAGATTTTTAAGGGCTGAAAATAAAGAGACCAGGATGGATCCATTTCTGGCTTATTAGCCTTCTTCAGCTGGCCATACTCCTTCTACTGGGATTTGAACCAGTGCTTTCCAGCATATGAGACAGGCTTGTCTATGCCTTGAGCTATCCGGTATCCCTGATACATCAGCCAATTTACAGGACTCTTAAATGAGAGAATATTATCACAGCTCCTGTTCAGGGGTCCCTTTAAGGGGAGGAGACTTAATGTCATCCCTCTCTGCCCTTCGACTCAGCCTAGAGATCATCCAGACAGAGAACCAATTAGATTACTGCTGTGTGACATTTTTTAGATATGTGTTAGATTTTTAAGGGCTGAAAATAAAGAGACCAGGATGGATCCATTTCAGGCTTATTAGCCTTCTTCAGCTAGCCATACTCCTTCTACTGGGATTTGAACCGGTGCTTTCCAGCATATGAGACAGGCTTCTCTATGCCTTGAGCTATCCGGTATCCCTGATACATCAGCCAATTTACAGGACTCTTAAATGAGAGAATATTATCACAGCTCCTGTTCAGGGGTCCCTTTAAGGGGAGGAGACTTAACGTCATCCCTCTCTGCCCTTCAACTCAACCTAGAGATCATCCAGACAGAGAACCAATTAGATTACTGCTGTGTGACATTTTTTAGATATGTGTTAGATTTTTAAGGGCTGAAAATAAAGAGACCAGGATGGATCCATTTCAGGCTTATTAGCCTTCTTCAGCTGGCCATACTCCTTCTACTGGGATTTGAACCGGTGCTTTCCAGCATATGAGACAGGCTTCTCTATGCCTTGAGCTATCCGGTATCCCTGATAAATTAGCCAATTTACAGGACTCTTAAATGAGAGAATATTATCACAGCTCCTGTTCAGGGGTCCCTTTACGGGGAGGAGACTTAACGTCATCCTTCTCTGCCCTTCGACTCAACCTAGAGATCATCCAGACAGAGAACCAATTAGATTACTGCTGTGTGACATTTTTTAGATATGTGTTAGAGTTTTAAGGGCTGAAAATAAAGAGACCAGGATGGATCCATTTCAGGCTTATTAGCCTTCTTCAGCTGGCCATACTCCTTCTACTGGGATTTGAACCGGTGCTTTCCAGCATATGAGACAGGCTTCTCTATGCCTTGAGCTATCCGGTATCCCTGATAAATTAGCCAATTTACAGGACTCTTAAATGAGAGAATATTATCACAGCTCCTGTTCAGGGGTCCCTTTACGGGGAGGAGACTTAACGTCATCCTTCTCTGCCCTTCGACTCAACCTAGAGATCATCCAGACAGAGAACCAATTAGATTACTGCTGTGTGACATTTTTTAGATATGTGTTAGAGTTTTAAGGGCTGAAAATAAAGAGACCAGAATGGATCCATTTCAGGCTTATTAGCCTTCTTCAGCTGGCCATACTCCTTCTACTGGGATTTGAACCGGTGCTTTCCAGCATATGAGACAGGCTTCTCTATGCCTTGAGCTATCCGGTATCCCTGATAAATTAGCCAATTTACAGTACTCTTAAATGAGAGAATATTATCACAGCTCCTGTTCAGGGGTCCCTTTAAGGGGAGGAGACTTAACGTCATCCCTCTCTGCCCTTCGACTCAACCTAGAGATCATCCAGACAGAGAACCAATTAGATTACTACTGTGTGACATTTTTTAGATATGTGTTAGATTTTTAAGGGCTGAAAATAAAGAGACCAGGATGGATCCATTTCTGGCTTATTAGCCTTCTTCAGCTGGCCATACTCCTTCTACTGGGATTTGAACCGGTGCTTTCCAGCATATGAGACAGGCTTCTCTATGCCTTGAGCTATCCGGTATCCCTGATACATCAGCCAATTTACAGGACTCTTAAATGAGAGAATATTATCACAGCTTCTGTTCAGGGGTCCCTTTAAGGGGAGGAGATTTAACGTCATCCCTCTCTGCCCTTCGACTCAACCTAGAGATCATCCAGACAGAGAACCAATTAGATTACTGCTGTGTGACATTTTTTAGATATGTGTTAGATTTTTAAGGGCTGAAAATAAAGAGACCAGGATGGATCCATTTCTGGCTTATTAGCCTTCTTCAGCTGGCCATACTCCTTCTACTGGGATTTGAACCAGTGCTTTCCAGCATATGAGACAGGCTTCTCTATGCCTTGAGCTATCCGGTATCCCTGATACATCAGCCAATTTACAGGACTCTTAAATGAGAGAATATTATCACAGCTCCTGTTCAGGGGTCCCTTTAAGGGAAGGAGACTTAACGTCATCCCTCTCTGCCCTTCGACTCAACCTAGAGATCATCCAGACAGAGAACCAATTAGATTACTGCTGTGTGACATTTTTTAGATATGTGTTAGATTTTTAAGGGCTGAAAATAAAGAGACCAGGATGGATCCATTTCAGGCTTATTAGCCTCCTTCAGCTGGCCATACTCCTTCTACTGGGATTTGAACCGGTGCTTTCCAGCATATGAGACAGGCTTCTCTATGCCTTGAGCTATCCGGTATCCCTGATACATCAGCCAATTTACAGGACTCTTAAATGAGAGAATATTATCATAGCTCCTGTTCAGGGGTCCCTTTAAGGGGAGGAGACTTAACGTCATCCCTCTCTGCCCTTCGATTCAACCTAGAGATCATCCAGACAGAGAACCAATTAGATTACTGCTGTGTGACATTTTTTAGATATGTGTTAGATTTTTAAGGGCTGAAAATAAAGAGACCAGGATGGATCCATTTCAGGCTTATTAGCCTTCTTCATCTGGCCATACTCCTTCTACTGGGATTTGAACCGGTGCTTTCCAGCATATGAGACAGGCTTCTCTATGCCTTGAGCTATCCGGTATCCCTGATACATCAGCCAATTTACAGGACTCTTAAATGAGAGAATATTATCACAGCTCCTGTTCAGGGGTCCCTTTAAGGGGAGGAGACTTAACGTCATCCCTCTCTGCCCTTCGACTCAACCTAGAGATCATCCAGACAGAGAACCAATTAGATTACTGCTGTGTGACATTTTTTAGATATGTGTTAGATTTTTAAGGGCTGAAAATAAAGAGACCAGGATGGATCCATTTCAGGCTTATTAGCCTTCTTCAGCTGGCCATACTCCTTCTACTGGGATTTGAACCGGTGCTTTCCAGCATATGAGACAGGCTTCTCTATGCCTTGAGCTATCCGGTATCCCTGATAAATTAGCCAATTTACAGGACTCTTAAATGAGAGAATATTATCACAGCTCCTGTTCAGGGGTCCCTTTAAGGGGAGGAGACTTAACGTCATCCTTTTCTGCCCTTCGACTCAACCTAGAGATCATCCAGACAGAGAACCAATTAGATTACTGCTGTGTGACATTTTTTAGATATGTGTTAGATTTTTAAGGGCTGAAAATAAAGAGACCAGAATGGATCCATTTCAGGCTTATTAGCCTTCTTCAGCTGGCCATACTCCTTCTACTGGGATTTGAACCGGTGCTTTCCAGCATATGAGACAGGCTTCTCTATGCCTTGAGCTATCCGGTATCCCTGATAAATTAGCCAATTTACAGTACTCTTAAATGAGAGAATATTATCACAGCTCCTGTTCAGGGGTCCCTTTAAGGGGAGGAGACTTAACGTCATCCCTCTCTGCCCTTCGACTCAACCTAGAGATCATCCAGACAGAGAACCAATTAGATTACTGCTGTGTGACATTTTTTAGATATGTGTTAGATTTTTAAGGGCTGAAAATAAAGAGACCAGGATGGATCCATTTCAGGCTTATTAGCCTTCTTCAGCTGGCCATACTTCTTCTACTGGAATTTGAACCGGCCCTTTCCAGCATCTCTGGGTTTAGTCGAAAGGCAGAGAAGGAAGACAGCTTGTCTCCTCCCTTAAAAGGGCCTCTTAACAGGAGCTGTGAAAATATTCTCTCATATAAGATAGATAGATAGATAGATAGATAGATAGATAGATATAGATATAGATATAGATATAGATATAGATTTAGATTTAGATTTAGATTTAGATTTAGATTTAGATTTAGATTTAGATTTAGATTTAGATTTTATTTGATTTATATCCCGCCCTTCTCCAAAAGGGGGTGTGTGTTAGTTTTTTTTGTTTTTTTATGAGCTGATCACATATATCTAAAAATATTACACAACGTAACTAAAAAATTATTGGCTTGCTGTCTAGATGGTCTCTGGTGATGAGCCGACAGGCAGAGAGGGAAACAGCATGTCTCCTCCCTTAATGGGGCCCTTACATGAAGTTATGAAAAACAATTATCTATATATATATTGCTCCTGGAAGCACCAAGCTGGAAGCACCAGCCTGAAGAGGATGAATGAGACTTCATCAAAACGTCATGTACTTCCAATTCTACGCGGGAGAAAACCCCAACAACCAAAGACCTACATACAAACACCCGGGAAAACCTCAGAAATATATATATATATATATATATATATATATATATATATATATATATATATATATATATATATATATATATATATATATGAAGTGGATATATTGTTACAATAAAGTCCTGTAGAAAGGATGATGTAATCAGGGAAACTGGTTAGCTCAAGGCATAGAGAAGCCTGCTTCGAATGCTGGAGAGCACCAGTTCAAATCCCTGTAGGGAAGTATGGCCAGCTGACGAGGGCTAAGGAGCCCGAAATGGATCCATCCTGGTCTCTTAATTAATTATTATTAATCATCCTTAAAGAAATTTAACATATATATATATATATATATATATGTGTTAGTTTTATGAGCTGATCAATAAATTAAATTAGAGAGAGACCAGGATAGATCTATTTCGAGCTTATTAGCTCTCATCAGCTGGCCATACCCCTTACTGGGATTCGAACGGTATGGCCAGCTGATGAGAGCTAATAAGCTCGAAATAGATCTATCCTGGTCTCTCTCTAATTTAATTTATTGATCAGCTCATAAAACTAACACACATATCTAAAAAATCACTCAACGTAATTCTTGGCTTGCTGTCTAAATGATCTCTGGTGATGAGTCGAAAGGCAGGAAAGGAAACAGTATGTCTCCTCCCTTAATTGGGGCCTAATAACAGGTTGTTGAGAAACAATTACATATATATATATATATATATATATACACACACACGGGAAAAGACCCGAATAAACCACCAAAATCTACATATATATATTTGAACTTGTGCCATTATTTCCAACTGATAAACACTGCTACTCTGGCTTAAAGGCTTTTTACTAGATTAACCACAAATTCACAATGAAATCTTGTTTTCACTTTTCTCTGGTTAACATTATATTTCAAAAGAACATTTGTATAAACAATTCGTGCTCTTCTTCTTGTCACTCTCTATAAACAAGCTATAAGGCTTTGAAGTGCAAAGTGAAAATGATCAAAGAAAGAAATGAAAGTGCTTTGTTTCCAATACACAAACCTCCAGCCTCCGAGTGGCAGTGTTACAATCTTCTGCATCCTTTTGTATCTTTTTTATATTCCAAGTTTGAAGGAGAAAAAAAATCAAATTCTTGAGGAAAATAAGGTGCATGCCTCCCTGGACCAGCTGTGCCCTACATTCAATAGAAGACACGTTGATAAATTCAGTGGTTGAGAAAGTCTTTTATTCCATACCTTTTAGATGATTTTAAAATTGGCGCAATCAACTACAAAAGGCACATTATTAGTTCTGATAGTAACCTCTGCTCCTTACTTCATGCAGATTTTTGCAAACAGGAATATTAAACATCACCATCCAAGCTGTTTCTTTGCTATATAATTAGTCTTTCCCTTAAGCAACTAACACTACTTCTGCCACTCTAAGATTTGTGAGTGAGAAGTAGTGGGTTGTTACTCTTCTGGCCCACTTAATTACATTCCCATTTCTTTAGGAATGGAGCTGACATATAATTATTTTCATGCTCAACACACTTGCTCAACTAATTGTAATTATATCTTATATTCATAGTTATGATCATTTATTACTCACCCTGATCTTGTTTAGATGTTTTCTTTATAGGAGTTTCAAGAAGTTGTAGATCTAATAATCCACTTGAGTAACACAGTAGCAAACCTTTTGAAATTCCATCATACCCTTCACATTAATAATGGAGATATTAGTAAATATCAGTATAAAACGAATCTTCTGAAGCACAAAATGGAGAAAACATAGGAATTCGGAAATCTTTTTGTTTATCTGGTCCCATGATAGTAAATTATAAAAAATTGGATTTTCATAAGTCCCTAATTCCATATCACATCTCCAACATTTTTTACTAGTTTTTTTATCCATCAACGATAATCTTAATGGAGTCAAATACCATTTCCAAACAACCTTATAATTATGCTCTTTAATCCTTACAGATAAAATCCTCATAATTCTACTCTTCCAATTCACATTCCAATCTAAGTCTGATATTTTAATATTGAGTTCTTTTTCCCAATTCATCTTCATCACCATTTGTGGTTTTCCATCAAAATTTATAATCTTATAAATCTTACTAACGAGTCCCTTTAACCCAATTTCATCTTTCATAATTTGAGATACTAAATGTTCAAATTCAGTTTTATTTCTGGTTATCTCGCAATTTCCCCTTACTTTCTTAGTCCATTTTTCTATTTGTATTTTTTCAAGCCAGCCTAAACCCAATTTTTCAATAATTTCTTTTTTCCTTCTTTCATTTCCTAAAGTTTTTAGCCAATCTATTATAATTTCTATATTTTCATCTTCAATTACCTTGTCACGACTTATATTGGTTTTAATCGGCCAATTTCCAATTGTCTTCCCCCAAAAAATTATATCTGGAATTAAAGTTTTAACGAATTTATTCCAAATTTTACTCAATCCCTTTAACCAATAGCTATTAATTACCCTTTTTGATTTTGCTTTATCTAAAAACCATGTTGAGCCGAATCTCTTAATATCTTTTAACTCAAATCTCTCCAATGACTATCTTCACCTTTAAGTATTTTTACCACAGTTCGAATACCGTAGGCCCAATAATAATTGAGTAAGTTGGGGATTCCCAATCCACATTCCTTTTGATTTTGATACCACATTTTCTTCAGTAATCTGGGTCTTTTCCCACCATTACAAAATTTATCCAATTTCTTCTGATATCTTTCAATATCTTTCTCTGTCAAATTTAATGGTAGCATCTCAAATAAAAAATTAAACTTTGGTAACAACATCATCTTACACATTGCAATTCTACCAAACCAAGACAACTTTATCTTTTTATATTTGTCTATCTTTTTCTCAACTTCATTCATCACCACATCGTAATTAAGTTTTTTCATTTCTCTAACTTTGAGTGAAAGTGTTATACCCAAATATTTCAATGTATTTTTGATCCCAAATTGTTCTTGCATATTCTCCCGCTCATTACCATTATTATCCATTAATAATTCAGATTTTGACCAATTTACTTTCAAACCTGTCATTTCTTCAAATTCTTTCAAATGCTTGTGTATCTTCTTCAAATCTTTCTCTATATCTTTCAAAATAATCAAAGTATCATCCGCATACAAGTTTATCTTATATCCCTTATACCCTTCCAATTCTTCATCTTTTTCTATCATTTTAGTCAAAATTTCCATAACTAATAAAAATAATGTTGGAGACAAGGGACATCCTTGTCTCGTACCCGCTTCCAATTTGATCTCTTCTGTCATTATTCTGTTCACCTTCACTCTTGCACTACTTTTTTGATACAATTTTGAAATAACATGTATAAATTTATTACCAAAACCTAATACTTCAATAATTACTTTAATAGTTTCCCATTGTACGGAATCAAAAGCTTTAAAAATATCTAGTGATACTATACCTATTTTATCACCATTATGTTCAGCTACATCTATAATATTTAATACTCTTCTAACAATATCACTCATATATCTACCCTTTACAAAAACTACTTGATTATAACTTATATATCTATCTATAAATCTACTTAATCTATTACTTATAATGGCGGTAAATATCTTTGCATCTTGATTAATTAAAGAAATGGGTCGATAGGACTCAATTCTTTCCAAATCTTTATCTGATTTAGGGATTATAGATATTACCATTCTATTCCATGACATCGGAACTTCTCCACCATGTAAAATTCCATTAAATAATTTTTGCAATTTTGGTATTATTATTTCCTTAAATTCTTTATAAAACTCAGCAGGTAATCCGTCTTCACCTGGAGCTTTCCCTAATTTTATCTTTTGTATTATTTCATTAATCTCATCTTGTGTTATATCTCCTTCCATCAAGTCTTTATGTATTCGGTCAATTTTCACAACATATTTTTCTAAATGGCTTTTCAATTTTTCCGAGTCAATTGATTTTTTTGAGTATAATTTTTGAAAAAAATTCCTAATCACTTCACATTTCTCTAATTTTTTATAACATCTTATGCCTTTATCATCTATCAGGGGTCCAATTTCTCTCTTCTCCCTTTTATTTTTCGCCATCCTTGCCAATAACTTAGAGTTTTTATTACTAAATTCAAAAAAATTCCTATTTAAATATCTTATATTTTTTTTAACCAATTCTGTATCCTCTTCTATCAATTTATTTTTTTAGCAAATTCAGCTCCTCCCAAAAAAATTTTTCCTTAGTAAGTAAAAATTGATTCTCCAATGCCTTAATCTGACTTATATCCTGTTCAATTTTATTTTTATAATTTCTATATTTCCTGCTTGATAACTTAATACTTTCTCCTCTAAATACTGCTTTCATCGCATCCCAAACAATTTCAAATTTGACCTCTCCATTATCATTCAATCTCCAACTTTCTTCCCATTTTTTAAATATCCATATTTTATCCTCCTCATTTTTGTACAGTTTTTCATCATATCTCCAACATCTTCCTTTTTTCTCAAAATTAAAATCTATTTCCATCGTAACTTCTGCATGATCAGAGTCCTTAAAAATTCCCACATCTATTTTATCCACATTATTCAACAAGTCTTTAGAAACCAAAATATAATCGATTCTTGAATATGTATTATATATCTTGGAATAAAAAGTGTACACTCTTTCAGTACCTTTCACTTCTCTCCAAACATCCACCACGCCATTTCGGAGCATCCATTTATTTAATGTCTCCCCTTTATTTGCTCCTCCACAGCGAGTGGGATTAGTACTATCTATTTTATCTCTAATTAGATTAAAATCCCCAGCCACAATTACTTTCCCTACACTTTCAATTTCCAAGATTTTGGTTATTTTTTCAAGGAATTCTTTTTGTTTCTCATTCGGTAGATATAAATTAACAAGTGTCACTTTTTCCTCATTAATATTTCCCACAATTATTATATATCTTCCTTCATCATCCACAATTACTTGTTTTTTTTTCAAAATATACCCTATCTGATATCAATGTTGCAACTCCTCTAGCTTTTGTAGTTCCAAAAGATTTTTCATAAATTTGCATACCCTTTATATACATTCTATTTAAGTCTTCAGATTTTTGATGAGTTTCTTGCAAAAATAATATATCTGGTAGGTCCCTTTTAATTTTAAGTTCCAATCGTCTTCTTTTAATCTGATTCCCTGTTCCCCTCACGTTCCATGTCATTATTTTTATAAAACGCATTTAAACTGTAACTTTTTTAATCCTATCCCCTCCTCTTCCTTTCCGTGCCCAAATCCCAACACCAAACTCCCACATTTCAAATAATATTCAACATAAAAAAATAAAAATAAAAAAAACCAAGAAATTACGTAAGACACAACAAACAACAAATAACAAACAATCTTCATCCCCCACATCCTCAATTGGTTTCCGCCTCTACAAAAAGAGTGTGGGGGAGGGGACATGCCAATGGTCGGGTCACTTCTTTCGGGCTGTCTACTTAAATTCATCTCTCGAAAAAAGAAGACAGTGGTATCTTTTCCCCGCACTCAGCTTCCTGCGTTTTTCCAAGATCTTCCACCTTATCCGCTCCCTCTCCCCTTATATCGTCACGACTTTTCTTTTGTTCAGACATCACCAGTGAGATTTCCTTCCGCTTTAACCTTTTAGGATCTTGTCCTCCAACAGCCCCTTTTTCTTCTGGTGTTGGAGTTTTTACGTATGTTCCACCCATCTTAAGCATTTGATTTTTAATTTCTGTTATATCCTCATCTTTTTCAATCAGTCCAAGCTCATGTAAATATATTACTGCATCTATTTGCGGAGTAATTGTTTGCATTTTCCCTTTATAAAAGAATTTCAACTGTTGTGGTGGTCTCCAATTATATTTAATTCCATTGTCTCTCAAAACCTTTGTAATTGGCTTAAAAAAAAATCTCCATGCTCTTTCATCTCTTGATATATCCGGAAAGACTTGAATAATTTTCTCCTCAAATTTTGGAACTTCACCCATCTCTCTTACTTTCGCCATCACCTCCAGTTTATCACTAAGGTTTGCAAATCTCACAAATGCATTTCTGTTTGAACCATTTTGTCTTTTATATCCAACTCTAAAAACACTTACCAAATCTGTTACTGTGAATATAATTTTTGTATCGAGATCATTCAGCCATTTTAAGACTCTTTGTTTCAAGTTATCTACTTTTTCTTCTTGAATTCCTTGAATAACTACATTATATTTTCTTAATTCTTCTTCCAAAAGACAAATTCTTTTATCTTGTTCCTTTTTTAAAAAAATTCCTCCAATTTGGCGATCTATCTTTGCATCATGTACATGAATCTGTTCAATTTCATCTTTAATAATTGTCATTTCCGCTGTTTGCTTTGCAAAATTTTCATTCATTTCTTGCTTTGTTTTTTTAATTTCCAATGTCATATTGTCCATTCTATCTGACAATCCTGATAATTTTTCACCAATTCTATTTAAAGCCACAACAATTTGTTGCATTTCTGTAGACTGTTGAGTCGCCATATTTAGTAAATTTTTAGTTATCCACCTTTGCCAAGAGGGTCTTTAATGAAGATTAAGGGACAACAATCCCAATTGAAGCTGAGACAGCTTTTTATTGCACTCAAAAGAGCCAAATAATAGTTTATAACTCTCAGTTCGTTTGTATAATTTACTTAAGAAAGAAAAGCCAACCTCTATCAGCCGTTAGAAGGCGTTGCCCAGGGTTGTATTTTTGCTACTTCAGCTTAGGCACTTCACAAACAAAAGTTCAGCTTAAAAGCTTGAAATCCACATACCATCCGAAAGAAAAAATCTTTCCACTGTTTACAAATTCAGTCTTTGATGTCTGTGCCTTTGCCTTGCAGCAAAAAAAATATATGCAGATCGCGGTATTAATGAGAACAAAGAGCAGCTGTTTACCCAACTGCGCACTCACGGCTGCCTATCTGGTCAGCCCTCCTTCACTTTCCCATGGTAAACAAAACTTCAAAAATCAAGCAATTCAAGTTGACCTACCAATTCAAAAGTCAATCTACTGGGTCAACAGCTCTTCCGATGCAACTGTGAAAAATTTTGGCTTCTATCGGTGCATTTCAAACACTTTAATCCACATTTACCTTCCGTAAAATGCCCTGTGAAGTGGAGAGCACGTCCTCACACCACCACGGCCATAACCACGCCCCCCTGAATCAATAGGTTATATAGATTTAAAATCTTGGATTGTAAATTCAAGACCCTTGGTGCAGATTTTTTTTAAAAAATATGTTGTATTTGCAGATGGAAGATGAAAATTAATAGTAGATTTAACACTAGCCATTGGGTTTAAAATTTATATCTTAAAAAAAAAAACCTCCAGAATTAATGTGGGCCAGAAGATCGATATAGGAAATCTTGGAGCTCAAATCAAACAGAAAGGGCGTTGGTACTTACCTGATACACCTCTTCTAATAAGGGGAAGATAGCATCAACGAATGTGTTAACCTTGTCCGTACTCTGATTAGACTGAGTCTGATTTACATATTAATTAATTAATTATTCACCTATAAAAAACCCCTCCGGAGGTCCTATACCCAGTTTTACAACGAAGGAAAATAACACAGACTCCTTGGTATTATCCAGCAAACTTTTAGTGGAAACCAGAAAGGAACATCAACAGAATCCAAAAGACACCACAAATTCATACGGAAACAAGCCAGAAATATCTTACAAGGAAAACATAGGGACGGGACGGATGCTATCTTCCCCTTGTTAGAAGAGGCATATCAGGTAAGTACCAATGCCCTTTCTCAATAAGGGGAAGATAGCATTCACAAATGGGACATACGCAAGCAACTAACATCCCATGCCAGGGTGGGCCTGAACCTACTCCAACCTATCCTCCTTAGGACAAATCCTCTGAGGCAAATTTATCCAATTTGTAATGTCAGATAAACGGTGACGGGGATGCCCATGTGGCCGCCCTGCAAATCTCTTCAAGAGATGCTCTAGTAGCTCATGCCGTGGTTGTGGCAGCACTCTGCATGGAGTGAGCTGTAATGTCAGATGGCATGTCTTCCCCTCTGGATTCATAGGCGAGAGCGATGCAGCGCCTCACCCAACACCCAATACAGGCCACGGACACCTTGCGTCCCAGAGATGCCTTCCGTAGAGATACGAAGAGTGCTTCCATCTTACGAAACTTGGCCGTGCGCTGAATATATACCTGAAGGGCCCTGCGAACATCCAAATAATGGTATATACCCTCCTGATGGTCAGAAGTAGGAGAACAAAAATCAGGTAAAACTATGTCCTGTGACCTATGGAACCACGATCCCACCTTTGGGACAAAGGATGGATCCAGGCACAATACCACCCTGTCAGGAAGAAACCTACAGAGATCCACCCGGACTGAGAGTGCATACAGCTCGGATATGCATCTGGCTGAAGTGATTGCTACCAGAAAGGTTACCTTCCACATGAGTACATGAAGTGGAACATCAGACAGAGGCTCAAAGGGGGAACCTAGTAATGCCTCCAGAATCTTCTGAAGGTCCCACAAAGGGTAACGGTGAACCACTGTAGGCCATATATTAGAAGCCCCTTTAATGAACCTCTGCACTGCAGGATGGTGAGACAGAGTCTGACCCCAGCCCCAGGTAAGGATTGTGCCCAGCGCCGCTACCTGTCTCCTAAGAGTATTTGGGAACAAGCCCCTGTCTAATCTGTCCTGTAAGAACTCCAGGACTTGGAGAATTGAGGACTCCACTGGCTTTAGGCCCCTATCTCCACACCACGTGGCAAATATATGCCACATAGCGTTGTAGATGAGCTTCTCCTGGATGCCTGGATGGTGCGAATGACCCTATCGGAAAAGGCCCCATCCCTTAACTTGAGCCGTTCAATCGCCAAGCAGTCAACTGGAACCATTGGGCATCCGAGTGCTCCAGGGCCCCCTGGAAAAGAAGGGGCCTGTCCAATGGGAGTCACCATGGGTCTTCCGTGGACAGCATTTGAAGTGCTGCGAACCACAGTTGATGTGGCCAGTGCGGGGCTATGAGGAGTACTTCTGCACGTAAGCTGATGATCCTCTGAATCACCCTGGGTAGTAATGGAATTGGTGGAAATGCGTAAAGCAGGCCCTCTGTCCATGATGTCCTCAGAACATCCACCCCTTCCTCTCCCTGGGTCCGGAACCTGGAGAAGAACCTGGGGAGTTGCCTGTTGCTGGGGGTGGCGAACAAATCCACTACCGGAAGTCCGAAGCATCTCGTGATGTCCTGAAAAACAGAAGGGTTTAATTGCCATTCTGCCTGATCTATTTTGACCCTGCTGAGCCAGTCGGCTCTAGTGTTGGATACCCCAGAAAAGTGTTAGGGACAAAAGATTGTTCTCAGCCCAGTCACCCAGGAGTTTGGCCTCCTCCATAAGTTGCCCTAACCTGGTACCACCCTGCCTATTGAGGTGGGCCTTAGCCGTAATGTTATCTGTTAAGACCAATACGTGCTGACCCTGCAAACTTTGCTGGAAATGGACCAGAGCCAACCGGATGCAGTGGCGTAGCGTGGGTTGTCAGCACCCGGGGCAAGGCAAGTAATTTGCGCACCCTAACCCTCCCCCAGATAGTCCCTCGCTCCGCTTTCAAACCACAATAAAAGTGGGAAGAGACGGAAAAGTGCGTGCATCGGGGGCGGGGGGGGGAGCGGGAGGGGACGCCCTGCATGGGGAGGGGGCGCGGCGCTGGGGGGTCCCGGGGGAAAAGGGTGGGGGCAGAGGGGGATGAGGAGCGGAAGGGGGTGTCTGGCGGGGGGGCGTTCCTCCTCCCCCCTCCTCCTGCTCGGCCGGGGTGTCAATTTGCAGCGGGAGCTCCTCCTCCGCCTCCTCCTCCTTCCCGGCCCCTCGCTCGCATTCTCGACCCTCCCCGGGTGGGCTGAGCAAGGGACCCCTCCGGCCGCCGGAGCTAGCGACTTCCACCCGGGCTCTCTCTGCCGCCTCCGCCCAGGCTTCCCTGTTCGGCGCCGCCTGGCCTTTTCCCACCTCTCCGTGCTCCCTCGACGCCGCAGGAGGGGAAGCTCCGTGGCGCCTCCGCCTCCCTTCCCGCGAGTGTCAAAACTTTGTCGGGGCAGCGTCAGCGGCGGGAGGCCGGCCTGAGGCAGGCGGGGTGCGTGGTGCGAGCGCCCCCCCCAGATGTTGCGCCCGGTGCGGCCGGCCCCCCCTTCACCCCCCACGCTACGCCTCTGACCGGATGGCCTTGAGTTTTAAGTAATTGATACTGAGAGATGCCTCCTCCGCTGACCACTGGCTCTGAACTATCGCATCCACAGATAACTGCCCTGCCGCCCTGTTTAGAGTGACCCGCTCCCTTCTCCAACAGGGGCTGTGGGAAGCTCCTTTACAGGGTCGTGCAGAGGAGTTTGGACAATATCTGCAGGATAAAGTCGCTCAGATCCGGAGCGAGTTGGTCTCCAATGAGGTTGGTTTGGGCGGGCAATTGGAGGCAGGTCTTGAGACCGTTTTGTGGGAAGAATTTGACTTTGTGACTCCAGACCACATGGACAGGTTATTGGGACGACTGAATGCTACCACATGTTTATTGGACCCGTGTCCCTCCTGGTTAGTACTGGCCTCCCGGGAGGTCACACGAGGCTGGCTCCAGGAAATAGTGAACGCCTCTTTGAGTGAGGGGTCTCCTCCGGCCACCTTGAAAGAGGCGGTGGTGAGACCCCTCCTCAAGAAGCCTTCCCTGGACCCAGCATTGTTGGTTAATTACTGTCCAGTCTCCAACCTTAGCTTTCTTGCTAAGGTTGTAGAGAGTGTGGTAGCTCAATAGTTCTCCCGACACCTGGAGGAAACCGTCTATCTAGACCCGCGCCAGTCAGGCTTCCGTCCCGGGCACAGCACGGAGATGGCATTGGTCGCGTTGGTAGATGATCTCTGGAGGGCCCGGGACAGGGGTTGTTCCTCTGTCTTGGTCCTATTAGACCTCTCAGCGGCTTTTGATACCATCGACCATGGTATCCTATTGCACCGGCTGGAGGGGTTGGGATTGGGAGGCACTGTATTGCAGTGGTTCTCTTCCTACCTCTCTGACCGATCGCAGTGTGTGTTGACAGGAGGGCAGAGATCGACCTCGAGGCCCCTTGTATGCGGGGTACCTCAGGGGTCGGTCCTCTCACCCCTCCTGTTTAACATCTATATGAAGCCACTGGGTGAGATCATCCATGGCTTTGGGGTAGAATACCATCAGTACGCTGATGACACGCAGCTGTACATTTCTACCCCTGGCCATCCCAACGATGCCGTGGAAGTGCTGTCTCGGTGTCTGGAGGCCTTGCGGGTCTGGATGGGGAGGAACAAACTCAGACTCAACCCGTCCAAGACCGAGTGACTGTGGTTTCCGGCATCTCGATATAGCCAGTTAACTCCATCGCTGGCTATCGGGGGTGAGTCATTAGCCCCCGCGGAAAGTGCGCACAATTTGGGCATCCTCCTGGATTCGCGGCTGTCGTTGGACGACCATGTGATGGCCATGGCCAGGGGGGCCTTCTATCAGGTTCACCTGATACGCCAGTTGCGCGCCTTTCTAGATCGGGATGCCCTATGCACGGTCACTCAAGCCCTCGTTATTTCCCGCCTGGACTACTGTAACGCCCTCTACATGGGGCTCCCCTTGAGGTGCACCCGGAGACTCCAGCTAGTGCAGAATGCGGCCGCGCGGGGGATTTTGGGAGTCTCTCATTACTCCCATGTAACATCTCTCCTGCGCGAGCTGCACTGGCTGCCTGTGGTCTTCCGGGTGCGCTTCAAGGTGTTAGTCACCATCTTTAAAGCGCTCCATGGCACAGGTCCTGGTTACTTGAGAGACCGCCTCCTGCCACATACCTCCCTTCGACCTGTCCGCTCCCATAGAGTGGGCCTCCTCAGGGTACCGGCTGGGTCAATGCCGGCTGGCGACTCCCAGGGGAGGGGCCTTCTCTGTGGCAGGTCCGGCCCTCTGGAATGACCTGCCTCCCGATATCCATACCTTCAAGGTGTTAATTATCATCTTCAAAGCGCTCCATGGCTCGGGACCTAGCTACCTGCGGGATCGGATCCTGCCCCATACATCCTCACGGCCGATTCGCTCCCACAGAGAGGGACTTCTCCGGGTGCCGTCCACTAGACTTTGTCAGCAGGCGACGCCCAGGGGAAGGGCCTTCTCTGTGGCGGGCCCAGCCCTCTGGAACGACCTTCCCCCCGATATCAGGACAACCACGGACCTCCGCTCCTTCCGCTTAAAATTAAAGACACACTTTTTTCGCCTGGCCGGCCTTGGGTAGTCTCTTTTTAGGTTAGGGGTTTTAGGGGTAATTTTTAGTTTAGTTTATGGGTTTTAGCGCAGGATCAATTTAATTCATTTTTAATTTTGTATTTTGTCGGTGGTCTTATTTGTATTTTTATTTGCCTGTGCCCCGCCTCGAGTCCCCTTGGGGAGAGAGAGCGGGATATAAAATTAAATTATTATTATTATTATTATTATTATTATTATTATTATTATCAGGGACCTACGCCTCTTCCGTCGGATGTTAAAAGCACATTTCTTTCATCTAGCCAGATGTTAAAAGCACATTTCTTTCATCTAGCCGGCCTGACATAGACTAAGGGTATAATTTTAAATTTTGATATTTATTGGTTTTAATTTTTATATTATCCAAATTTTAGCACAGATTTAATAATTTAATTGTCTTTTATATTTTGTATGTGTTGTTGGGTTTTTATCTGAGTCCCCCCAGGGAAAATAGGGGGGTATATAAATCTAAATAAATAAATAAATAAATAAAAATACGTGTGGGCCCATGTGAGCCCCCCAATTTCAATTCAATTTTTAATTTATTAAATTTATAAACCGCCCCACTCTCCCCAAAGGGACTCAGGGCAGTGCACAGGAAGTTAAAATAGAATAAAAAGACACACATGACAATAAATAGTACCAAAAATAAATTAAACCCCAATACCCTGTGCTAAAAATCCTAAAACCATTAAAATCCTAAAAACTTTACCCTTAAAAACCGAATTAAAACAACTTAAACTTCAGTCTATAACTAATGGTGTGGATTAGGCCAGGCCGGCGAGATGGAAGAAATGCGTCTTCAGACCGGCAGAAGGAGCGGAGGTCCATGATAGTTCTAAGTTCGGGGGGTAGGTCATTCCAGAGGGTCAGGCCCGCAACAGAGAAGGCCCTTCCCCTGGGCATCACCCACTGGCACTGCCTAATGGATGGCACCCGGAGAAGTCCCTCTCTGTGGGAGCGAATCGGCCGAAGGGATGTGTGAGGTAGGATACGATCCCGCAGATAACTAGGTCCCGTGCCATGGAGTGCTTTAAAGATGGTAATCAATACCTTAAAGTGCACCCAAAAGGCACAGGCAGCCAGTGCAGCTCGCGGAGGAGCGGTATTATGTGGGAATGCCTTGAGGCATTCTGAACTAACTGTAGCCTTCGGGTGCACTTCAAGGGCAAACCCATGTAGAGAGCGTTACAGTAGTCTAAACGGGATGTCACGAGTGCGTGAGTGACTGTGCAGAAGGCATCCCGGTCCAAAAGGGGATGAAACTGGCGTACCAGGCGTACCTGGTAGAAAGCCCCCCTGGCCACGGCTGTCAGATGATCTTCCATAGACAGCCGGGAATCCAGGAGGACACCTAAGTTGCTAGATGTTCACCCCCAATGGCCAGTGATGGAGTAAACTGATTGTACTGGGACGCCGGAAACCACAGCCACTCGGTCTTGGATGGGTTGAGTTGGAGTTTGTTACTTCCCATCCAGACCCGTACAGCCTCCACACAGCAGGACATCACTTCAACGGCATCGTTGGGGTGGTTTGGGGTAGATATGTACAGCTGTGTATCATCAGCGTACAGGTGGTATTCCACCCGAAAACCACGGATGATCTCGCCCAGCGGCTTCATATATGTGTTGAACAGGAGTGGCGAGAGGACCGACCCCTGAGGCACCCCACATGTGAGGGGTCTCGAGGCCGACCTCTGCCCTCCTGCCAACACAAATTGCAATCGACCGGAGAGGTAGGAGGAGAACCACCATAAAACGGTGCCCCTCACCCCCAACCCCTCCAGTCGATGCAATAGGATACCATGGTCGATGGTATCGAAAGCCGATCGCAATTTGTGTTGGCAGGAGGGCAGAGGTCTACCTCGAGACCCCTCACTTGTGGGGTGCCTCAGGGGTCGGTCCTCTCGCCGCTCCTGTTCAACACATACATGAAGCCGCTGGGTGAGATCATCCGTGGTTTTGGGGTAGAGTATCATATCTACGCTGACGATACGCAGCTGTACTTTTCTACCCCAAACCACCCCAACGATGCCGATTCCCACAGCCTCTGTTGAAGGAGGGAGCGAGTCACCCCAAACAGGGCGGCAGGGCGGTTATCTGCAGATGCGATAAGAGTGGCACAGTAATGACGTTTGGCCACTCTTATCGCCACTAGGTATGTCCTCAAATGGGATCTAACCTGTGTTCGGTCAGATTCAGACCGTGTGGCCCTCCATCTCCTCTCTA
The DNA here is from genome assembly GCA_039707465.1 of Rhabdophis nuchalis. Classification (NCBI taxonomy): domain Eukaryota; kingdom Metazoa; phylum Chordata; class Lepidosauria; order Squamata; family Natricidae; genus Rhabdophis; species Rhabdophis nuchalis. Next base: position 18,279,658 of record CM077653.1, read on the forward strand.
GGCGTCTCTTGCGGCATTTCACTTTTTAAATTTAGATTTATACCCCGCACCTTCTCCTAAAAGGACCCAGGGCAGAAAACCAAGGAGCCTGGATGGCTCGACATCGCCCAGCAGGCTGGCATCCATGGTGATTGTGAGCCTGTCTTGGACTCTAAAATGACAACCCTTATGAATGGCCGGGGAACACCACCACCGGAAGGATTTACGAACCTCCAATGGCAAGTTCACCTTGATCAGCGAGTTACTGATCCTTCTCTTCTGGAATGGAAGGAGAAACCACTGCAATTCTCATAGGTGAAGCCTAGCCCAGGGTACTATGGAAATGGCCGACACCATCTTACCCAGTAATTTGGATAATGAGGGGAGAGAGGGCCTAGCTTCTCGCTCCACCTCCCTCACCAGCGATTGAATTTTATTTATTTATTTATTTATTTGTTGGATTTATATAATTGCACCCTCTCCCCAAAGGGACCCGGGGGGGGGGTGCACAGGAAATTAAAACACACAATATCACAAATATAAATAATTAATACCAAATTAAATAAATTATCCCTGTGCTAAAATTTAAAAATGTTAAAACATGACCCCATCTAAAACCCAATTAAAACAATTTATGGTACAGACTGTGGGGTAGGTAAATAGCTTAGGCCAAGCTGGCCTGATGGAACAGGAGTGTCTTTAATTTCTGGCAGAAGGTGCGGAGGTCCGTGGTTGTTCTAAGGTCGGGGGGTAGGTCATTCCATAGAGTTGGGCCCACCACAGAGAAGGCCCTTCCCTTGGGCGTCGCCCGCTGGCATTGCCTAGTAGACGGTACCCAGAGAAGTCCCTTTCTGTGGGAGCGGATCGGCCAAAGGGATGTATGGGGTAGAATGCGGTCTCGCAGGTAGCTAGGTCCCGTGCCATGGAGCGCTTTAAAGATGGTAATCAACACCTTGAAGCGCACCCAAAAGACCACAGGTAACCAGTGCAGCTCACACAGGAGTGGTATTACATGGCAATACCTGGACGTTCCCAAGATCGCCCGCGCGGCCGCATTCTGGACCAGCTGTAGTCCTCGGGTGCACCCCAAGGGGAGCCCCATGTAGAGAGCATTGCAGTAGTCTAGCCGGGATGTCACAAGCGCGTGAGTGACTGTGCGAAGGGCATCCCAATCCAATAAGGGACGCAACTGCCGCACCAGGCATACCTGGTGGAATGCCCCCCTGGCCACGGCCGTCACGTGATCTTGCATAGATAGCCAGGAGGACGCCTAAGTTGCATGCCCGATCCACGGGGGCCAGATGTTCGCCCCCTATGGCCAGTGATGGAATCAACTGGTTGTACCGGGACGCCGGAAACCACAGCCACTCGGTCTTGGATGGGTTGAGTTTGAGTCTGTTGCTTCCCATCCAGATCCGTACGGCTTCCAGACATCGGGAATCGGCATCGTTGGGGTGGTTTGGGGTAGAAAAGTACAGCTGCGTATCGTCAGCGTAGATATGATACTCTACCCCAAAACCATGGATGATCTCACCCAGCGGCTTCATGTATGTGTTGAACAGGAGCGGCGAGAGGACCGACCCCTGAGGCACCCCACAAGTGAGGGGTCTCGAGGTCAACCTCTGCCCTCCTGCCAACACAAATTGCGATCGGCCGGAGAGGTAGGAGGAAAACCACCGTAAAATGGTGCCCCTCACCCCCAACCCCTCCAGCCGGTGCAATAGGATACCATGGTATCAAAAGCCGCCGAGAGATCTAAAAGGACCAGGATGGAGGAACAACCCCCGTCTCTGGCCCTCCAGAGATCATCCACCAACGCGACCAATGCCATCTCAGTGCTGTACCCGGGCCGGAAGCCGGACTGGCACAGGTCCAGATAATCAATTTCCTCCAGGTGATGAGGAAACTGTTGTGCCACCACACTCTTGACAACCTTTGCTAGAAAGTGAAGGTTGGAGACTGGATGATAGTTTACCAACAATGCTGGGTCCAGGGAAGGCTTGTTGAGGAGGGGCCTCACCACCGCCTCTTTCAAGACGGCTGGCAAGTACCCCTCATTCAAAGAAGCATTTACTACTTCCTGGAGCCAACCTCGAGTAACCTCCCAGGATGCCAGGAGGTACACGGGTCCAATAAACATGTGGTGGCTCTCAGTAGCCCACGTAACCTGTCCATATCTTCGGAAGCAACAGAGTCAAACTCCTCCCATAATGGTATCTCAAGACCAGCTTCCGACAATCCCTCTAGACCACTCTCAGTGGAGATCAGCTCATTCCGAATCTGAGCGATTTTATCCTGCAGATAAACACCAAATTCCTCTGCTCGACCCTGCAGAGGGGCTTCCCGCGGCCTCTTTTGAAAGAGGGAGAGGGTCACCCCAAACAGGGCGGCAGGGCAGTTCTCTGTGGATGCGATAAGAGTGGCACAATAGTGACGCTTGGCCACTCTCATCGCCACAAAGTAAGTCCTTAAATGGGCTCTCACCTGTGTTCGGTCAGATTCAGACCGTGTGGATCTCCATCTACTCTCTAGGCATCTCTTGTGGCGTTTCATCTCCCTCAGCTCCTCAGTAAACCAAGGAGCCCGGGTGGCTCTCCGCCACAAGAGAGGCCGTAAGGGCGCGACCCGATCCAAGGCTCCAGTGGCCGCGGTGTTCCATGCAGCCACTAGGTCCTCGATCGGGGCGTGGGTCAGGGTCACAGGTAATGGCCCAAGCTCCGTCTGGAACCTCTCAGGGTCCATCAAGCACCTGGGGCGGAACCATCTTGGAATATCCGGTTCCGCCTCCCCACGGTGGGGTGTAGTGGTAAGAAAGTCGAGCCGGAGAAGTGAGTGATCTGACCATGACAGGGGTATGATGTCTAATTCCCCTACATCGAGATCACTTTTCCGCTGGCCTGTGACAAAGATCAAATCCAGCGTGTGTCCTCCCTCGTGTGTGGGACCCTCAATTACCTGGGTCAGGTCCATGGCCGTCATGGAGGCCATGAACTCCCGGGCTACCTCGGTTGATCCGCCGAGTGATGGCAGGTTGAAGTCCCCCAAGACTACAAGTCTGGGGGTCTCAACCGTCACCTTGGCTATCTCCTCAAGAAGCTTGGGCAGGGCTGCTGATACATAGCCAGGTACACAAGCAGCAAGCCCAGCTGCCTCCCAGGGCCCCATCTCATGTAGAGGGACTCACAGCCGGTGGTCTGTAGCACAGTGGTCTCTCTCGGCTCCAGACTTTCCCTAATAATAACCGCCACACCCCCACCCCTGCCTAGGGCCCGCGGTTGATGAAATGCATGGTAACCTGGTGGGCACATTTCCATGAGGGGTAAACCCCCCTCGTGGCCCAACCAGGTTTCCGTAATTCCCACCAGATCCGGCTCCCCCTCCAACACAAGGTCATTGATGAGGGGGGCTTTGTTAACCACGGATCTGGCGTTACATAACATCAACCTAAGGCCCTGGCTCTGTAAACCCTGGCCACCTAGCTTGTGGAGGGGCCCCCGGGGGTTGGGGCGAGCGACCACTTGAAGCCAGCGGCTGCGCCCCTTCTGCCGGTGATGGAATATCTGTCCCCCGCCACCTCTACCCCTCCCTATGACCGTACTGATCGAAGAACCCTCCATGGAATCGGCCCCTGCTCCCCCCACCTTGATGGACCTATCCACTTCCATATCTACTCCGCCAGCTAACTTGACACTCGCCCTAGCCTCAGGCTGACTAAACCCTCCCTCCACCCTGGAACCCCCTAAAAGCCAAATAACATAATTTTCTAAAAAAAAACCTGAGTCTGCGCTTCTTCCACTTCTCTTGACTGACTAGTCCCTCATTGAAGTGTGCCCTAGATAGCACAGCGGGCCACCCCTGCGAGAGGGGGGAATCTCGCAGTGAGATTAGGTCTGCCCTTGAGTACATGCAAGTTATAAATATTTTAGAGGCCCAGTGGGATACCAGTTATAAGATGTTAAATACCAGTTGTAAGATGTTAAGAATTGGTGCTAAAACAATAGATGTTTACAATAGTAAAAGATGGTTACAATAATAAGAGTCCAGTAGAACGATTAGGCATATAAAATCTGAATAAAACGAGGGCAATAAGTTAGTTCGTAAAAAGGTGCGAGTGATGAAAAAATATATAAATACAGCCAGATGTCCTTCAACCCGGCCGATAATGTCCCGGGTGACACCCTATGGGGCTCTTCAGGGGCTCAGGCCATGATCTAATATGGCCTAGCATCTCTTGGGCCTGGCCATCCCTCGGGCCTCGGGCCTCAGCCCGGCTCACCTTCCGCCTCCCAGCCTCAGTCTCCATCCATCCTCCAACGGCCTAGCTTCCGGCCTCCAGCCTGGGATTCGGCCTCCTCGCTCTTCCATTCGGCCTCTGCCCGGCCTCCATTTTGGCCTCTGTCCTTCTGATCCTCCATCCGGCCTCTGCTCTGCCTCTGCTTGCCCCCACACCTCTGCTCTGCCTCTGGGTCCGCCAGTCCAACCGGCCTCCATTCGACCTCTGTCTGGCAGCCACCTGGCAACTACCCGTCCACCATGCCATTCTTAGCCCTCGCCCGGCCTCCATTCAGCCTCCGCTCCTCCACTCCTCACCAGCTCGACCTCCGGCTGCCGGGCTCAGCTTTTGAGCCCGTTCCCCTTGGCCTCCGACTCTGGCTCCCGAGCCCGTTCCCCTCGCCTCACCTCCATTCCTCTGCTCCTCCACTCCTCCATTCTCTCCTCCGCTCTCCTCCACTCTTCGCCAGCTCGGCTTCAGCCTCCGCTCTCCTCTGCTCTTTGCCGGCTCGGCTTCCGGCTTCCGGCTTCGGCTTCAAAGCCCTTTTTTTGCCGAAAACTCACCCTGGCAGACCTCCAAGGTCTTAGTGGAGAGCCAGGGTGGTCATCTATTGGACCCGACCCCCAAAGGTGTATTACAGGGGCTGGGTAGCACCTCATTTCCTCCAACGGCCCCCGCAACCCGCACGGGGCTCAACGATGAACCGCCATCTTCGTGCATGTGCAGTACTAAACTCTGCTGGAGCTTAGTACTGCTGGAATGCTGGAGACACGTTCCTCGGATAGGAACACCTGCCCCCCCCCAAATCTATCCAGGCCCCGAGATGGAGGATTTGGGTCATGGGGGAAATATGGCTTTTTAGCTTTGTTAATAGAGAACCCGTGTGTCCTAAGGACCCGAATAGTGGTGTGTAGGTCATGTCTGGCAGTCGAAATAGACCTGGATTGTATAAGAATATCATCTAGGTACATTTGTACTCTGATCAGAATGGTGCGTAAGTGAGCTGCTAGGGCTGCCATGCTTTTGGTAAAAACCCTGGGTACACAGGAAAGGCCAAAGGGTAACGCTGTATATTGAAAATGCCTTGTACCATAGCAGAATCGTAGAAATTGTCTGAACTCCGGGGCCACAGGCACATGTAGATAAGCTTCAGTTAAATTGATAGACGAGAGTAAATCATCCACCCTGATCCCCTCCAAAATGAAGTGCAAGGAATGCATCTTGAAGCATTTGTAAATGACAAAACGGTTTAGTCTTTTGAGATCCAAAATGGCTCTCCACCCGCCAGATGCCTTCGGGATCACAAATAACAAGGAATAAAACCCCTGCTTAACTTGGGTTGGGGGAACCAATTCAATGGCCTCTATGGCCAGGAGGTGATGGATTGCAGAATCCATTAACTGTTTACTGTGGGGGTCCCTAGGGTTTGGGCAGGAAATGAACGAACTGGGGGGGGGGAAGAGTAATAAATTCCAGGGCCAGACCGCTCCTGACCGTGGACAAAACCCAAACATCGGAGGTAATCCTTTCCCACTGGTCTGCGAAATGTTGCAGTCTGCCCCCAATGGGAAGGGAGACCTCCAGGGAATCAATTTCTGCGGTAGAAGCGGTTACCACCTCCGCGAAAGGGCCGCTTGGATTGCCTGCCGTGTTGCTGACTGTACTGCTGCTGTCTCTGCAGTTGGTAGCTCTGCCCGAACCCACCCCCTTGCTGCCTAAATGGTGGCTGAGAGAAATCCTGCTGGTAAGACCTTTCCCCCCATAATCCTGGGAGCCGAATTGGGGGTGTCTGGGATAAGGAGAAGGCCGACTAAACCCCTTCTTGGGATTGGAAGGCCACATCTTCCTTTTGTCTTTACCCTCTACAAGAAGGGGAGTGAGAGCCGCCAACTTCCACTTATGCTTCATGTCGGATTGCTACTGGCGAAGCCACAACAGCCGACGTGAAGAGATGGCAGAAGCAGTAACCCTGGCCGCAAATCGTGCTGAGCTCAAGGTGGCGTCCGAAGAGAATGGGACAGCTGCTCTGATCTTATTAAGGTCTTGGTGAGACCTTGAATCCCCAGCCGGTATGCGGGCTTTCAACTGTTGCAGCCAGAAGAGACTGGACCATGAGAAGAATGATGCTGCTGTCGAGGCCCTAATGGCCGAGGCAGCTGCCTGGTGATTCCGGTGGAGGAGCTGATCTGCCCTACGGTCCTCTGGTTTCAAGAGGTCTTCCTGCCCCCCTGGCAAAGCCGTGCTGGAGTACAGTGCGGTAACTGGAGCATTCACTTCTGGCTAGGCCAGGCACTTCTCCAAGGATTCCACCACCGCAAAGAACCTGTGGTTGTTGGCCATGGGAGTTGGTCCGGATGTCGGCGCCGACCACTGCCTCTGGACTGTGTCCACAAACAGCTGAGGGCACTTCTCCAAGGATTCCACCACTGCAAAGAACCTGTGGTTGTTGGCCATGGGAGTTGGTCCAGATGTCGGCGCCGACCACTGCCTCTGGACTGTGTCCACAAACAGCTGAGGGGTGGGAATAACCTCGGCCTCAACCTTGCATTCTAGAAACAGGCCTTTTGACGATGGTTGCTGAGTTTAGGGCACAACTGGCAGAGGCATGGGTTCTCAATCGGAAGCAGCCTTTGCTTTGGTCAGGAGGGGCGTGAACAAGGCCAGTGGGAAAAGGCCTTTGTAGGCAGGTTTCTTAGCCATAGCCTCCTCATTGCCTGAAAGCTCGGCATCCCTGACCTCACCATCTTCCGAGCTGGGTAAAATATGGTCATGATCTGGCATGGGTAAGGTCATGGGTGGACCCTGCATGGCGGCAGGTGGAAAAGTCGCAGGTGTGGAGGCTGCATGCAGAGGCTGTGCCTTGCCTTGTAGGCCCACTGCAATCCCCTGTTTGATCGCTTCCGCGATGAAGGACTGCATATCCGGCATGGTAGGGGCCACCGCTGACATTGGTGGTAGAGGTGGTGGTAGGGTAACTTGAGGCTCATGCTGAACTCCGGCAGCCGTGGGCATGTAGATGGCCTCTGGCAATCTTGACCCTGACCTTGCTGCCGAGCCCCCCCAGACACCTGAAGTGTCTATGGGGAGCATGGGGCTAAATGGTCCCGTGGCACCCCCTAGGTTGAGGGGGGCCAGCTGTGCCTGTGCTGTGGGAGGAGGGGCCTCCTAGCTAGTACCAACCACCTCCTTGTCCCCCTGGGAGCTTGCCTTCTTGGCCTTCTTCAGCTTAGAGGCCTTCACACTGGACCCTGAACAGGCCCTGGGCTGATTGTCTGTCTGCTGCGAGTGGGCCGGCCGCTTGGCTGAAGATGCGGGCAAAATCATCAAAAGGCCCTGCGGAGGGTCTGAGGCCCCTGTGTCAATCTGCAGAGTTGCAGAGGCTTTGATAGCAGCATATACATTCTATCTGCCACTTTGATCAGTTAAGAATTAATGAATTACTCTGTGGAAGGAGCAGACAAGATTTGCTTATCTGTATATGTAGAAGACGTGGCTCTTTGATTTGACTTGCTCATGTCCACCATGTCCACTTTTATTTGGGCTCCTGGCTATAAAGCTGATTCCTACATTTTATATAAATGTAACGTTTTTGCTTTTTCTGTTCTTAAATCATGGATTGTATGACTTCTTTCTTTCCAAAATCTTGGTTTATCAGATAATTTTAAGCACCATCCTTCTTAGATCCCTGGTGGGAGCTACAGCCTCATTTTTAATGGTAAGCAATGCTTTCCACCTTATTTTTCCTCCATCTTAAATAAAATATTTTACTGCAACCAGCTTGGACCTTGGTGACCCTAAAGAAAATATATTTTCATTAGAATTATCATTTGATTTATTTCATTGCAGCCTGTTGGAAAGTGCATATTTTTCCTTTTATAGTCTTATGTATTGGGTTTGTTTTTAGAAATATGCATCTGCTTGACCATACATTATGTGGTGGTCTTAAATGTGCTTTGTCTAAGGATCTAAAAATGAAGAGTGAATTGGACATGTGTAGGTAGGACCATCACAGCTCAAATTATTACCAGTATCAAATTGTGACTCTTTGGAGATGTAGTGCTATAACTCTACATGTATGGGGATGTAGCTGTAACTTTAGGTCATACTCTATGGGAATTTAAACACTTCCAATAGGACAAACTAAAGTTGCAGAATCTCTCCGTCCATCCCTTACCCTCACTTGTCTTATTTCCCTCCATCACCTTCCTCCTATTTTGCCATTACAAAGAGCAAAAACTCTGATCTGCCACGAACTTACATGGATGATTTAGAGTCACACAAGTAGCTGGTATACTAAGAATTGTAATGTGTAATGCATATATTACTAGCATGGTGGTCATGTCTCCTCTTACTTGAATGAAATGAAAAAGCTGTTGAAGGCATGATCATCTTGAAAATGATCCATCCAAGTTTGGTTTAATGAAGAATAACTCTAAGAAGTGAGATGGAAGGAATGGAAGGATGGATTATTTGTTCTTCAACCACTAATCCCTGGTTGGCAAATTATTGCACACAAATTGTTTTTAAATGTTTGTAATTAATTCTAAATGTTCATCATGCTAGGTAATTACCATGGCACATTTATGAAGACTGATACTCCTTTATTTGTCCTTTTGTCTTGAAAATATGCAAATGACCATTCTCCCTTTGGTTGATTACAGTAAACTGCACTATAGCATATGTAGCATATGTAATCCAGAAGAAAATGGCCTTTAATTCCAGATCTTTGAAAAAAAACTATCCAGAAAAGGGTGTCTGCCTCCATTACTTCCATTATATCATGAATCTAAGATGACTGTTCCATTTTAAAGGCAAATAATTATGGGCAAATTTATTTTATTAATCTTCCTTTCAGTAAAAAAAAAGTCCTAAAAATAATTATCATATTTTTCAGAGTATAAGTCACAACTTTTACCACCACCCCAAAAAGAGGGTGAAAATTTGGGTGTGTCTTATACACCAAATGTAGCCCCCACCAGAGGTCAAAAAGGTGAGGCATGGAGGCAGCAATGGTCTATGGCAATCCCTGCAGCCTGGAACAGCTGATTGGGGGTATTCTGGAAGTCTTATATTCTGAAAAATACAGTCGTCTTCTAGGCTTATATGATGACACTTATTGGTAGAGATTCTCCAAGAAGATGCCAGAGATCTAAAAATAAAGATTCTCATGCACAATAGATGTCCTATCCCTGAGTTATGGATATTCTCATTTCATCTTAGTATAGTTTCCAGAATGAGAAAAAATACATTTTGGGGGTGCAGTTGTACATCCATCAATCTGATCCAGTAGTTCATAATTGGGAGCAACCTAATACTAATGTCTTTGATGAACATTTTTGGTTCTTGTGTCTTTCCTGACTCAATTTATTCTTCTCTCCAACATAGACAGGAAACCTCACATTGCTAATGTGAATTGTCTGTCATGGTAATAAATTAAAAATAGCATCTATAATAATCCATACAGACAAGCCGGTGATTCAGTTTAGGAGCTCTGTCATAGTCAGTTGGAAAAAACAGCAAATCCTCCTAGCCCATATTTCTTCCACTAATTGGCATAAGCCAGAGAACTTTTAAGTACATTAGATTGCTTTGTTGCTGCTTGAACAGGGCTGCTTTGTCTATCTTCATTTACAGAGCACAACCAAATAATTTTATTGGGATCTCTATTGAATGCACTCAAGAGCTGCACTCAAGAGCTTTCTTTCTTTCCTATTTCTTGTCCTGTTCCAGAAGAGAGGGCAGGAAACAATGGGATTAAATTAAAAGGAAGTATATTTTGATTGGCTATCTGGAAAAACAATCCCAGTTGTTTAACATTAGAATGGATCACTTTCCTTCACTTTAGATATCTAAACCAAGTTTAGATAGCTCTGGTTTATAGCAACAGCAACAGAAATATCACTTAGACGTATATACCACTTCACAATGCTTTTACAGTCCTGTCTTAGATGTTTACAGAGTCAGCATATTGTCCCCAACAATCTGGGCCCTCATTTTACTGACTTCAGAAGGATGGAAGGCTGAGTTAACCTCGAGTCAGTCAGCACGGAACTGCTGGCAGTCAGCAGAGTTTACCTGCAATACTGCATTCTAACCACTGCACCATCATGGCTCATTAATATAATAATAATATAATAATATATTTAATTTGTAGAACCGCTCCCACTCCCCACAGGGACTCGGGGCGGTGCACAGGACAAAATAAAACAATAAATATACAGACATAGCATAAAAACGAATTAAATCTAATACCTGTGCTAAAATCCCATTAAACACTAAAATACCCAATAATTTAAATAAAGACCCTATAGCAGAGAGACTACCCTAGGCCGGCCAAGCAGAAAAGATGTGTTTTTAGTTTCAGACGGAAGGAGCGGAGGTCCGTGGTTGTCCTAATATCGGGGGGAAGGTCGTTCCAGAGGGCAGGGCCCGCCACAGAGAGCGCCCTTCCCCTGGGCGTCGCCCGCTGACAGAGTCTAGTGGACGGCACCCGGAGAAGCCCCTCTCTGTGGGAGCGAATCGGCCGTGAGGATGTATGGGGCAGGATCCGATCCCGCAGATAGCTAGGTCCCGAGCCATGGAGCGCTTTAAAGATGATAACTAACACCTTGAAGCGCATCCGGAAGACAACAGGCAGCCAGTGCAGCTCGCGCAAGAGCGGTGTTACGTGGGTAGACCTAACGGTTACCCATAATTGCTCGCGCGGCTGCGTTCTGGACCAACTGAAGTCTCCAGGTGCAGGAGGTTCCTGCAGTGGACTAGATGATCTCCAAATTTCTTTCCAAACCTTTGCCATTTTTTGACATCTCAAATTTGTTAGCTCAAAAATATCCTCATCCTCCAATGGTTGACTTCCTATCCTTTGTTTCTTAAATATTCCACCTGGGAAATCTTTATGAGAGATACTAAATTTACTTTCAAACCTGACTTCAAGATTATTTTTTGCTATTCTATGTTGGGCATAATGTCTCTTAATGAAATAATGATTTTAACTGTGTATGCTGCTCTGAGTCACACATCAACTGGGAGAGCATATATATTGATCTAATAAATAAATAAAATGCAAAAGAAGGCGTATTATTACTTGGCACTCTTCTTTTCTCTTTGTTATGGATAAGCAAAATGGTACTTAAGGATATGCCACTTTTGTTTATTTCTTATTTTTAAGAGAAGAATACACTAAGATTTGTAGCTTGGTGAATACTTTCCAGTCTATGCAAATTTTTCTTTGCAGTTTTGCCTTATACACACAGATTTTGCAATATGTTTCATTAATATATTTTGTCAGATAAGTTAATAAAGATCTTTCCTATTATGCATTCATTTATTGGTGTGTTTCAAAATGTGAAGTACTAAAATTTCTAGAATAATTATATTGAACTAGCGGTACCTGGCCACACGTTGCTGTGGCCCAGTCTGGTTAAATGGTCAACCAAACTGTGTACACACAACTACCGTATAACCCCCAACCTACCTACCTACTGTATTTCTCCCTCCCTCTCTATCCCTCTACCTACCTACCTACCTACTGTATTTCTCCCTCCCTCTCTATCCCTCTACCTACCTACCTACCTACCTACCTACCTACCTACCTACTGTATATCTCCCTCTCTCTATCCCTCTACCTACCTACCTACCTACCTACCTACCTAATGTATTTCTCCCTCTCTCTATCCCTCTACCTACCTACCTACTGTATTTCTCCCTCTCTCTATCCCTCTACCTACCTACCTACTGTATTTCTCCCTATCTCTATTCCTCTACCTACCTTCCTACCTTCCTACCTACCTATCTACCTACCTACCTACCTAATGTATTTCCCCCCCTCTCTATCCCTCTACCTACTTATCTACCTACCTACTGTATTCTTCCATCTCTCCCTCTCCCTACCTATCTACGTATTGTATTTCTCTCTATACCTGTACCTATCTACCTATCTACCTGCTATATTCATCCCTCTCTCTCTATCCGTCTACCTACCTACCTACCTACTGTACCTACTGTATTTCCCCCCTCTACCTACCTACCTACCTACCTACCTACCTACCTACCTACCTACCTACCTAACTACTGTATTTCTCTCTCTCTCTGTATCCCCCTACCTACCTTCCGCATTTCTCCCTCTATGTCTTCCTCTGCCTACGTACCTAAAATGCCAGCTTCTATAATTATTATATGGGTTCAACTTCAAATGTTCCTAAAGTATAATGCACGTTATGAAAAATGATAGGCACCAGCACAGTAATGGGCTGAAAAGACACCAGACCAAAAAAAAAAAGAATGTCCAATATTAATTCCCTGGTGAAGAAACCTCAGATGAGACCAGGAAACTCATATTTATAGCTACTGCTTTTCCTGCAACTGTGCGTTTTTAAAGGCTCCAGAAACCTCACTTCCTAACACCACTTTATTATAAGGCTGAGCGGAAGCACGTTGTAAAGACTTCACTGGGAGGTTTAGTTTCGGGCTTCTCCAGAGCCTCAGGGCACATGGGGTGGCCATTCTAGGGAGGACACGCCACACTTTAAATGTTTACTCCTGGGTAACTGTCATTTTGAGCTCCCTGGCAAGCAAAACAGAGTAACTTTTTTTTTTTACTGTTCTTTTTTACAGTTTTTTTACCCCAAACCACCCCAACGATGCCGTTGACATGATGTCCTGGTGTCTGGAGGCCGTACGGGTCTGGATGGGGAGTAACAAACTCAAACTCAACCCATCCAAGACCGAGTGGCTGTGGTTTCCGGCATCCCGGTTCAGCCAGTTCACACAAACACTGGCCATCGGGGGTGAATTGTTAGCCCCTGTGGAGAGGGCCCACAATCTAGATGTCCTCCTGGATTCCTGGCTGTCCATGGACAACCATGTGACAGCTGTGGCCAGGGGGGCTTTTTACCAGGTTCGCCTGATCCGCCAGTTGTGCCTCTTACTGAACCGGGACGCACTTCACACAGTCACTCAAGCACTTGTGACATCCCGGCTGGACTACTGCAACGCTCTCTACATGGGGCTCCCCTTGAGGTGCACCCGAAGGTTGCAGCTGGTACAGAATGCGGCTGTGCGGGGGCTTATGGGAGCCTCATGGCATTCCCATGTAACACCGCTCCTGCACGAGCTGCTCTGGCTGCCTGGGCCTTTCAGGTGCGCTTCAAGGTGTTGATAACCATCTTTAAAGTGCTCCATAGCTCGGGACCTAGTTATGTGCGAGACCGTCTCCTGCCTCATACATCCCTTCGACCGGTTCTCTCCCATAGGGTGGGCCTTCTCTGGGTGCCGTCGGCCAGGCAATGCCGGTTGGTGACTCCCAGGGGAAGGGCCTACTCTGTGGCGGGCCCAACCCTCTGGAACGACCTTCCTCCCGAACTCCAGACCATCTCGGACCTCCGTCTCTTCCGCCAGCAGTTAAAGACACACCTTTTTCATCTAGCCGGCTTAGCCTAGCCTTTGGACCCATTGTATGCAGGCTGTGTTAAATTAGGTGAGGTTTTAATTAGGGGATTTTATTAAATTTTTAGCACAGGACCTATCAAATTTAATTAGTTTTTATTGTAATATATTCGGTATGGTTATGTATATGTATTTATATTTATAATTGTTTTAACTTCCTGTGCACCGCCCTGAGTCCCTTCGGGGAGATAGGCTGCGGTTTATAAGTCTAAATAAATTAAATTAAATTAAATTCATGGAATTTTGGGAGAAACGCTGCTCACTGTAGGCTTTTGGGCTCAGGTGACAGTTCACTGCCAGCCAATCAGAGGAAAGGAATGGAGAAAGAGAGAGAGGTGGAGGGAAAAAGTGTTCTGTGTGGATTTTCCTCTCATTCCTCTCTGGGACAGGGTTGTTACTTCTTTGCATCCCCCCCAATAACCCCAAAATAATACAAAACGCCCATAGGAAAGTTAAAATCCTGACTTTCTAACATAAATTCTAGCTTAGAGCAAGAGTTCAGATGCGACACAATCTTAGCCAAGAAGTAAATGGATTTTAGAATTTTAATGGGACTATTTTAGCACAGGTTCTAAGTTTAATTCTATTTTAGATTATTATTATTGTTGTATTTATTATTGTATTTATTGTTATTTATTGCTGATTTTTAATTCCCTGTGCACCGCCCTGAGTCCACCTCGATGGAGAAGGAGCGGTATATAAATCAAATAAAACATAAAACATAAAACATAAACAGATTCCTTTCTGGCAATGTTTATCTTTGGTTATTCCTGATTGGCCTATAAATATTTTGGGGTTATTAACTATTTCCCAATCTTTTGGGGTGGGGGAAATGCAAAGGATTTATTATCCCACCAATACTTTGGGGTTATTAGCTATTCCCCAATCTTTTGTGGTGGGGGAAATAAAAAAGATTTATTATCCCCCAATATTTTGGGGTTATTAGCTATTCCCCAATCTTTTGGGTGAGGGAAATAAAAAGGATTTATTATCCCCCCAATTTTTTGGAGTTATTAGCTATTCCATAATGGAAACTCAACACATCACTCCCTGGGGCATCTCTCACGCACACTCACATTCATACTACAATCAGACTTTCATGCTTGCTCATGCTTACCATTCATTTTTAGGTGTAGGTGTCTGTGTGTGTCTGTATGATTTTTGGACTATTAGAATAGAAGGCTACTAAAACAGTGGTTGCATTATGTAGGCAAAATATCTCAAAATCATTTCTTCTTATAGGTTTGTTAAACCTCAAAAATTTCCAAAAGAAAAATCAAAATTGTTTTCAGAGCAGGAAAAGAAATATAACTGATATGCAGATGAAAAAGATGAAAACAGTGAAAGGCAACACACAAGGTTAAAATGAGCAGACACTCACACTCCCCCCCTCCCCTCTTGCCTGCTTCCATGTAAATGAGTACATATGTTTCACTAGTTAGTGATGTTTCTTATCTAGTGCTGCAGATAATGCAACCACTGTTTTAGTAGCCTTTGATTCTAATGGTCCAAAAATGAGACACACACACACAAACAAACAAACAAACAAAGCTCTACACCTAAAAATGAATGGTTGGAGACCTGGGGCAAAATGGGTGTGGAGAAGGGGAGGAGGAGGATGTGAGTGAGCCAATCACTCTTTCTGAGCCCTCAGAAGAAGGCAATGGAAAACCACTTCTGAAAAACATTGCCAACAAAACCTCAGAAGCATGTCTAGAAATTAAGATTGACTCAAAGGTCTCCCAGGGGCATGTTGTAAATTGCAACCTTAGGTTAGCAATAGGTTTCTATTGGTTATATGTATGAGCCACTAAGCACATTACTGGCACTACAGAAGTAATAAACAAAATTACTGCATAAGCAAATAGATAAACAGCTTTATCTACATAAATAAAAAGTTAACTATGAGTTTGTTCAAAACCGCTAACCTCAGAAACTACTGCACCAATCGCCACCAAATTTTCACACACCGTTCCTTACAAGTGCAGCACCAATGATACATACAGATTGTGTGGATGGCACACCGGTGCCAGGTGCACGCCACAGAAATGTAAAACTGCAGCTCTTCTGTGTGTTTTCCTCACTCGCTCACTCACCTCCCCTCCTTCCGCCCCTCCCATGGCGGCAATGCTGCTGCCGCCATGGCCTCTGCCAACTCACCCCCTCCCCACAAGGCCGCTGCCGAGTCAGCCGCCTCTCTCTCCTCTCTCTCTAGGGAGGTAGGTAGGTAGAGGGATAGAAAGAGAGAGGGAGAAATACAGTAGGTAGGTAGGTAGGAAGATAGGTAGGTAGAGGGATAGAAAGAGGGAGAAATGCAGTAGGTAGGTAGGGGAATAGAGAGGGAGAGGGAGAAATGCAGTAGGTAGGTAGGTAGGGGATAGAGAGAGGGAGGGAGAAATACAGTAGGTAGGTAGATAGATAGGTAGGTAGGTAGGTAGGTAGGTAGGTAGGGGGATAGAGAGGGAGAGGGCGCTTTTGCACCCGCAAAAGGTGCACCGTCTATGCATGGGGACGGAATGGTAGGCCAAACCTAAGATCAAAGGTCAAGCATTTGACCATCCCGGTAACAATTGGAAAACGGTACCTATATGTTAAAAATATTGCAGCTGGGTCCATTCTGACCCTGCCCTGGGTCAAATATGTTGAGTGTGTTTGTCTACTGGCTCTTCATTTACATGCTTAATAGAATCATCAGGCTACAGGCAGTATTTGACCTTGCTGGTCAAAGGCTGGACAAATCTCTGAATATTTTGTCAGAAGCCATGGGGAAACTGAGGACTGTGGTCTATCAGAATGGACTAGCACTGGACTATATTTTGGGTAAAGGAAGGTGGGGTTTGTGGAAAATTTAATCTTTCTAACTGTTGTCTCCAGACCGATGAAACAGGAAAAGTCATTAAACAACTAACCATCGATGTGCGACAGCTTGGTTGGCCAGGATGCCTTTGGCTCCTGGTTCCCCAAATTGCCTGGCCTCCAGGCCATAGTCCAAACTCTAACATTTATGAAACTCCACAGTAATCTTTTGATTATGGTGGACTTCCAAAGGGGGGAATGAGGCAGCGGGAATAGTGACCCCCCAAGCTGGTACCCTTAAACACAGACATAACCCTTCTAGCTTTATTTGTATGGTAGCTATAAACTTTGCCCTTGTTAAGGATTACAAATATTGCTGGAACATTGCTACATGATATTGTAAGGAAGGGAACAGGAAGACATGTGAGGGTGTAAGGTAAAGTTGTTCACGTAACCAGCCTGTGAAGCACACGCCTTTGCCTCATGTTAAGCTCATGATAGCTCCTTATATGGAACATATGAAAATGTATTAACAATTTCTGTACCATTCCAGTATTAACTTATGCATTTTTGATTGACATAAGGGAAGCATAAAACTAAGTCCCTGGGTATTGCCAAGGCAGTTCAGCCTTTAGTGTGAGAGCACTCTGAACTCTTGATGCATCAATAAAACCTGCTTCTCTTTTACCTTCGTGGTCTCTCGCCCCATTTTTGTAATCAATTGTAGTTGGCACTGGTTTTTGCTGCTACACTTCCAGCTGGGATTCAATGATCAGCCCTTTGAAGAAATAATTGAATAACAAAGCAGAGCTACCTGAAAGAAGCTTTTCACGACAAGGAACCAAGATGAGTGACATTTAGCAAGGCTTCTTCCCTAGCTAAAAAGCTTGAGTTTCAAACGTGAGTTTACATACCCTTTCTGTTTTAAAAGAATTTATTGGTTTTTACAAAATAATATTAGGAAAGGAGTATAGGAAAAACGTTACATTTTAGTAGCTTCATGCCGGAGCCGGCGGTCCCCCCACAACTTCATCATAGTACAGGTTTTAGTAAAAAAAAAAAGACAAGCACAATAACAAATACATTGCATATTTTCTATGTTCATTCTTCTTGTTTTTCCTTACTATCAATCATGACAACATTCAAATAAAATTTTTAAATAATATCATTTTTGAGACCTAAGTCTTTTTGCTATTGATTCTTTCCCCCCGCCATCGGGAGGGGCCGCTGCCCCACTGTTCCTCCTTCATCGTCCCCTAAGAATATGGAATATTTTTGAGAAAAATCATTTGCCTCTTCTAAAGTTTTAATTCTAATTCTGCTCCCTTCCCAGAAAACCAACATCCCTTCTGGTAACAACCATTTGAACCAGATCCCTTTTTAAAATAGTTTCTTAGATAGGAAGGAATAATTCCTTTTCATGTCTCTAATTTTCTTTGGGATTTGCTTCAAAATGATTATCTCATTGTCTTGGTATTTCAAAGGCCCTCCCCGTTGGGCTCTCAGAATCTCCTCCCTCGTGGATTTCCTTAAAAATTTTACATGGACTTCTCTTGGGACATTATGTGTCCTTGCATATGCTGAATTGATTCTATATACCAGATCAATATCCCATCCAATTTGTTCTTTATTTTTTTGAAGATAATCTGCTAATATTGTAATCATGATATCTTTCAAATCTTCTGCATCTGACTTTGGTATGTTTTGAAATCTAAGAAAAAGTGACATTCTTTCAAACTCCAATTTTGAAATGTAATTCCCTAATTCTGAACTTTTTTTTGTATTCCCTTTACCTCATCCCCCATCCCAGCCACTCCTCCCTCCAACACCTCTATTCTTTGTTTGTTATCCTTTGTATTTTGTTGTATTTTTGATATTTCTAATTTTAAATTTATCAGTTCCTTTCGCATTTTCCATTATTTTTTCGTTGTTCTTCATCATTTCTTGAAACATCTCATTGACCGATAAGTCCTGTGTGCTCTCACCCGCAGCCTGTAATAGTGAAGTAATCTTTGGCTGTATGGCTGGGCTGGATTGGGTAGAGGACGGGGCAGAGTGCGCTTTCCCAGGTGGTGGCTTTTTGGAAGTCATTGTTCTTCACAAAGGAAAAGATGGCGTCAGAAGGGCGGGTAGCCGGTACGGTCCGAGGCAGTTCAAATGAAAGTTTAGTCTTAGAACAGATTAAGGGAGCCAAGAGCAATCTTTATTGCCAATCCAATTGTCCACTTAGTAGCGATCCCGAAGATTCCCAGGGGAGAAGCCTCAATGTAAATTTTGAAGTCTTATAGTTTAATCACAGAAGGGAAAATTCTTTAACAGTTAAAACTTTCCAGCGGAGGACAAGGGAGAGCCCATCCGCCCTTCCTTCTGGTGGGAAGAAAAGTGAAAGTTCCAATCCTCTCTTGTTAGAAGGTTGACTCACAAGTTGTTACAATTAAACACATAGATTCATATACTTTTCAATTGTTGTTTAGATGGTAAGTCATTCCCAAGGCTCTCTCCGTTTCTGGAGATAGCTTCTTTTTTAAACGCAGCTTTTCTTCCGAGAGGGGGTTCTATCAAGCAAACACCCCCCTCCATTTCCCGTTTAAGATCAAATGAACACCAAGATTTACATTCCTGCATGTCTGTCGTTTGGAGATAGAAAATTGAAAGCCATCCGCTGCCCCCAACATTCCAGCTAACTTTTTATTGTTGCAGTTTGTTCTGAGAATTCATCGACGAAAAGACCGAAGCCTCCCCGCATCGGCTTCCTGGCTCCTAGGGCGAAGCTGGGACCTCCCACACTGGTTGCCACCGAACTGGGGGGGTTGTCGGCCAGCCGCCCCTGCAGCAGGGAACTCCTACAAAGCTCCCTGTGCCCCCGGGGGGGGCCCACCAGGAGAGCAAGCGGCGGGCGGAGCGTGAACTCCGTCCGTCGCCTCTGAAGACCGGAAACGGAAGTCGAGTTTACATACCCTTTCTGACTTTTGGTCTAAAACTGATATTTTGTGAAGTTTAATTCTGTGCTTGATAATGTTTAATCATGTGTTTATTGATGGAATAATTTTCCCTATTCAGCTTTGTTTGGAAGGAAAATGTCTGTTCCTGAAAAGAAGCAGCTTCAGAACTCTGGCTAGTTCCTGTTTCTATTTGTTCTGGTAATTAGTTTAATGAGCAACAGCTGCTGTGTTTGATCCTTTGCTTCATTCTAACAATTGCTTTCTTTGTAGTTAGGCTTATCTCAATTGTTTACACTTGAGCTTGCCTGGGGTGTGACCTCTGGCAATGACTTGTGTTTTAGTTTTAAAAGGATTTAAACTTGTGATTTAATTATTTGTTTTGTGTTTGAATTTCTTTCCTGTCTCATGGTTTCTTTTTCTATCTGGGGAGGTGGTCCTCCTTCACTACTTTAGTCATTTTTGGCACTGTCCTTTTGGAGTGTACTTCCAAGAGGCAGGATGCAAACTTGGCATTGATTTTTTACTGCCTTTATGGGAGGCATGTGATATTTCCTTAAATTTGTATGATTCCTTTAAAATATCTTGTGAGGTGAGTGAGACCAGCTGGTATCTTTAAGTGGTGTAAATGGATCTAAGGATTGCTTCTTCTGAGTGTGCTCTTTCTGGAGAGTTTAAATGACCTCTCTGCTAAAGGGTTTCATTTTATGAGCAAGAATTGGCTGTTGATAATTATCATTGCATTTTAACTATTTTAATTCCTCAAGGTGCTCTGGCACCCTGCCTGCTTTGTAACTCAGTTTGCAGGTATTTCTAATCTAATGATTGGTATTTAGGGCAGCTTTTTGCAAGCAAGGAAGCTTTTTGTATTTTTGTACAGGTAATCCTTGACATACAACAGTTCAATTAGTGACCATTCAAAGTTACAATGGCACTGAAAAAAGTGACTTATGACTGTTTTTCACACTTATAACCCTTAAAGCATCCCCCATGGTCATGAGAGGCCAGGCTAGGTGAAGCACCCCTCAACATGAGTGACATCGAGTAGGCCACACCCATCTAGTCACATGACCACCCATCCATGGCCACCCATCCATGGCCACAGAACTGATAGTAAATTTTTTTGAATCCCACCACTATCTAAATGTCTCTGTTTTCAACATTGGTGTCTTACTGAATAAAAGTCAGAATAACAGAGTTGGAAGATGTTACATCCTTAACTTGTGACTGGCTTTAGGTCCTTGACTTATAACCAGCCACAAGTCCTTGACATACGACTGATAGCCCAGCAACCAAGGGCTTGCGCCTAATTGACTAAGATGCACTGGGCTGGAAGATGTTATTGGTTGCCCTGCTTGACAGCTCTCAAATAAATAGCTGTCAAGCAGGGCAGGGTGCTGAACTTGTATATAGTTGCTCTTGCTAGCGTTTCTGTTAATAAACAGCTGTTCTAGGACTTCCTTCCGATCTTCCGGAGGCGACTGCCGTTTTGTTGCTTCTACGGCCCCTCAGGGGCAGGGAGTTCTTCTAAAGGATTCCCGCTGTACGTGCGGCTTGCGGGGAATCCCCCCATCCCAACGGCGGTCAGGGGGGTCCCTGGCTTCGACCTAGGCATAGGAGAACAGGCTGCGGGGGGGGCATCGTCCCCTTTGCCGATGGAGGAGCGGAAATATCTAGCCGTTTTTACGAAGAGCTGAAGCGCCGGAGTTGGAGGCACCACCGAGGCTCTGGCTGCGAAGTGGATTGTGAGTGATATTATTTTAATGCTTGCAACTTTCAGCTTGAAAGAGGTTGGAGGGGGGAGTTTGTAATATCCCCCCTCGGAATAGAAAAGAAGCGGCATTTAAAAATGCTCCCCAGGCTTGGGGAAGCGGAGAAATCAACATCCGATTTTTTTTAAACTATAAGTGAAAGTCTTTCCTGTACTACCTTTGGATACTTAGTATCGAAGTCTGGCAACAATGAGACAATTTATTGCTTGTTAACTCCCGATGGCTTCCAGATGGGTGGGGGAAGATGGCGTTCCTTTGTTCTCTGCAGACACACTCTTCTTGGAAAATTACTGACATTCCCTTTTGTTCGGGACTGCCTTTCTCTTTTTATTAACGATTGCATATAATGGATTAATTGGACCTTTCCCTGAAGTGCCTTCCTTTTTTCTTTTTACCTGATTGTTTTTAAGAACTTGGTTTCTCTCTGGATTATAACTAAATGAAATTGTGACTTTGATCACCGGAATCTGCTCCCACCTTGTCTCATAGACTCCTCTCCAGCAGATGCCATTTTACTGACTAAAACTTACATCTTTCATTATGGCTTCAAAAAAGCAGACGCATCAACCTAAAATCACTTCGATGTTACCTGAAATATCAGATACGGACGCTAAATTAGCAGCAATGGACGAAACTCTTCAGAACATTATGAAAGAAATTAAAGAAATGCGGAAGGACCATGTCAATTCCAAATTAGAACTTTTGGAAACACAGAAGAAATTAATGGAAAATACACAAAAGATTGATGGTCTGGAGCTGGGGTTGGCTGGGACAAGGGAAGAGCTTAAAAGTGTTAATAATGAAATAGGGGATTTAACTGGTTATATGTCTAGGATGGATTTTGAAAGGATGTCTTACTTTTTAAGATTTCAGAATGTCACTGAGGCACCTGATGAAGATTTGACTGATTTAATGTGTACAATTTTAGCAGATTATATACAAAAGAGCAAAGAAGATTTTAGGGGGGACATTGATCTGATATACAGAATTAATTCAGCATATGCCAGGATAAATGAAGTACCCAGAGAGATCCATATTAAATTTGTAAGGAGGTCGACAAGGGAAAGGATCCTGAGAGCGCAAAGAGACAGTCCTTTAATGTACCAGCAAAATGAGGTTGCCATCTTGAAGCAGGTCCCGAAAAAGATTAGAGAGATAAGAAGGAAGTATTCCTTCTTGTCTAAAAGATTATTTAAAAAGGGGATTTGGTTCAAGTGGGTGATGCCAGAGGGGATGTTGGTGTTCTGGGAGGGAGGTAGGGTGAGAATTAAAACAATTGCAGAGGCGGAAGCCTTTCTTAAAAAACATTCCTCAATCCTGGAGGATGAAAATGGGAGAGCGGAGGGTGCCACGGCCCCGCCCACTGGAGGTCAGGGAGAGGAAGAAACAATTGCCAAAAAACTTAGATCTCAAAAGTGACTTTATTTTTGTATTATACAACTTTTATTCGGATGTTTATACATGATTGCTAGCATAGACTTTACAATGATATCTTTGTATTTCTTTCCACTTTGTAGCACAAATGAAAACTTACTGTATTAATTATATATTCTTTTATGAAGCCTTGGATGGGGCCATTGACTCTGACATGGAGGTTCCCACAATGTCTTTTTAAACCTTATTTACCTTGCCCTATTTGTATAAAAATTTGTAAAACTCAATAAAACTTTTTCAATTAAAAAACAAAAACATACAGCTGTTCTAGTTACCTCAGCCCTCTGATGCCTCATCTATCAGCCCAGACTTTTTCAGAAGTGACCATGGGGAGATCCTATTCTATTTCAGACAAATGGTTGTCCAATCTCTTCTTAAAAACACCCACAACTTCTGAATGCAAACCTTTCCACTAATTATTTGCCTGTTAAGCAATTTCTCTTTAGTTCTAGATTGATTCTCTCCTTGATTAGTTTCCATCCATTGCTTCTTTGTTCATCTTTCAGGTGCTTTGGAGAATAGAAGGACCTTCTCTTTTTTGTGGCAGTCCCTCAAATATTTGAACACTCTTATCTGGCTAATCCTTCTTTTCATTAAACTAGACATATCCAATTCCTTCAACCAAACATTGTTTTATCATGTTTTCAACATTATTTAGGAAAAGTTTTAAACATTTCTCTTTGTAAGATAGACATGGCAGGCTCCAGAAGTTCTTGATTCAAGAGGCAACATTATTTGATTTTCTTTGTTTATTGCTTTAGTTAGTCTTAGTATGCTAAACCATTAACCTGGAATAAGTTTTCTGTATTCACATAACTAATTATGCTCAACAGATGAACTATGTCTTGTCTTAAAGTGATAGACTGGTTCATACAACATGGTAAGATAATTGTTGTATAATTAATTCCCACACACAACCATAGGCAACTAAACCCCATTTTAGTCTAGCACCATGGATTCTGGAAATCAGTATTCTTCAACTTAATTTTAAAACCTCTATATTTACAGAAGAAAACTGTAAATATATAGGTACACTTACTAGTCTTCCTGATTTAATTCCTGCTCCTTCAGTATTTCTCCATTCTGTTGCTTCAGCATTCAAAATGTTAATTCCTTGACATCAATGTGAAAGCAATATTTGTCTACGTAATCTCACCACTTCTCTGGAGTACAAAGAATCTCTGGTAAATGAGATTGGAGTTGTGGAAAATACTAATTCTGTTTATATAGCTCTTATGACCCCACAGATCTGCTCTGCTGTCCAACCGCAATGTGATTTGATTGACATAGATCTAAAAGAACTTGACAGGAGAGCTATATGGACCTGCATCATAGCTTATTATTAGAACCTTGGGATGCAATTATAAATCTTGACTCCTTGGCTCTGTTAATTTTTCTCTCCCTATCATGACTTTTATATAGAACATTTTCTTGTTCCACATAAGGCATGTGTCAGTTTGTAAGGCATCTCCATAACTACTATCAAAATGCCATAGAGAGGAGAATTCTGTGCATACCTGTGGTCAGAATGGAATCTCAAGCTGGCCTGTGAATGTGCATAGACATAAACTACCATCTAGCATATACCATATGCTATCTCACTTGGCCTTGGGAAATGTCTTCACCAAATTAGACCTCAGAGAGGCATACCACCGAATACGGATCAGGGAAGGAGATGAGTGGAAAACAGTGTTCAACTGCCCTCTAGGGAGCTTCCAATTCAAAGTGATGCCTTTCGGACTACAGGGAGCCCCAGCAGTGTTCATGCAGTTAATAAATGAGGTGCTGCATGAGCACCTCTACAAGAGGGTCCTCGTCTACCTAGATGATATCCTTATCTACACTGAGACCATTGATGACCTCATACCCCTGGTCTGCCAAGTACTGGGAAAACCTCTGGCAGCCAACATGTATGTCAAGCTATCAAAATGTGAAATCCACCATGAGCAACTAGGGCTACCTAGGCTACCAAGTGTCAAATGAGGGAATCGAGATGGACCCAGCCAAAGTACAAGCCATTCTAAACTGGCAACTCCCTTGCACCCGCACACAGCTACAAAGCTTCCTAGGGTTTGTGAACTTCTACAGGCAATTCATCCCCTCCTTTGCGAAGATTGCCAAACCCCTGGCAGACCTCCTGAAGACAGGGAGCCCAGGAATGAAACCTCATCCGGTACAATCCCTACAGTGGGACCTAACCTGCCAAGAGGCGTTTGAAACACTAAACAGGCACACTTCATACCCTGTAGCAGACTACCCTCAGCTCACAAGCTGGCTAAACTGTTCGTGAAGCATATCTACCGAGTGCATGGAGTACCTCAAAGAATAATCTCAGACAGAGGGGTCCAGTTCATGGCTAAGTTCTGGAGGGAGTTTCTGCGGTCCATTGGGTCATCTCAGGGTCTTAGTTCAGCTTTTCATCTGAGCACTAATGGGGCAGCAGAGAGAATGAACGCCATGACAGAGCAGTACCTGAGGTGCTACGTGAACTATCAGCAGTCCAATTGGGCAGACCTTTTATCCTTTGCTGAGGTGGTGTACAATAATGCTGTGCAAAGGACTCATGCCATTCAAAGTAGTGAGTGGCATGGAATTTGTCCCAATGCCTGAGTATCAAAGGGACACTGCCTTCTCAGTCAGATTGACTGATTGGATGTCGATGCTGAAAGCAACTTGGGGAAATGTCAAGAAAACACTGGCTAAAGTGGCACAAACCTACAAGAAACAGGCAGATAAACACCAGGCTCTGAAACAGCCATTCTGGGTGGGAGAGAAGGTTTACCTCTCCACAAAATACTTGACATTAAAAGTGCCTAGCAAGAAACTGGGCCTGAAATTTGTGGGACCATTCCCCATAGTAAAGATCATCAACTCAGTCACAGTGCAATTGAAACTGCCTCGATTGCTGGGGAAAATACACCAATCATTTCATAGCAGCCTCTTGAAACCTGTGATTGGATCCACCCTGCGGCCGCTACCCCTGGTCATAGGGGGCCAAACTCATCATGAAGTTCAATGAATCCTTGATTCAAGGTGGCACAGGAGACAACTCCAATATCTAATCAAGTGGAAGGGTTACCCCTTATCAGAGGCATTGTGGGTGAAAAGTAGAAATATCCAGGCTGATCACCTTATAGCAAAATTCATGCAGAAAATCCAGGCAAGCCTGGGGGAGGAATGCGTCCCTAAGTTATACACCTGTACTCAAATTGTTTTGTTTCCCATAGGTTGCTTTCAGGTAGTGAGGGGAGATGGATGTCAGTTTGTAAGGCATCTCCATGACTACTATCAAACTGCCATAGAGAGGAGAATTCCGTGCATACCTTTGGTCAGAATGGAATCTCAAGCTGGCCTGTGAATACGCATATCTAAACTACCATATCTCATTTGTCATAATGTGATTTATGACAAAGGCTGAAGGGAGGACAGTAATGTTGGCAAAGTTCAGAAGCAGATAAAGGAAGCAAAAAAAATGGCTGCAAATAAGAAATGCCTAATTAGGAATTCCTAATTAAGCTCTTAATAAATCACTGCTTTTTCTATTATAATATCAGGTTGCTTATTATGAAGCAGGCATCGTTAGGGTACTTGACAGCATGTGTCCCAACTATTTTACAATTTCCTTGATTAGTTTCCATCCATTGCTCCTTGTTCTGCCCTATGATGCTTTGGAAAATAAATTGACCCCCTCATCTTTTTGGTGGCTTCTCCAATACTGATGTACTGCTATCCCTAGTCCTTCTTTTCTCTACACTAGCCAAACCCAAATCCTGCAACCGTTCTTCATATGTTTAGTTTCCAGGCCTTTAATCATCTTAGTTGCTCTTCCTTGTACTTTTTTCAAAGTTTCAACATTGTTTTTGTAATGTGGTGACTAAAAGTAGATGCAGTATTCTAGGTGTGGTCTTACTAAGGCTTTATAAAGCGATGCTACCGTGTTTCTGTGAAAGTAAGACATGTCTTATATTGTTTTTAAGCCACTAAATGTGGCCTTGGTCTTATAATTGGGGGGGGGGTTATTTGTTTGGGCTTGCCAGGTGGCTGCTCTCTTGCGAGCGGGCTCGGGGTTGATTGGCTGTGTTGCGCTGTCACAGCAGCAACACAGCAGCCATGAGGGGACCATGCTTGGGAGCAGCTGCCCAGCAACCCCCCTTTCCAGCCATGCAGAGGTATGGGCATTCCAAAGGTGCCAAGCCATGGAAGTGCCTGTTCACCGCCCTCTGGCTCCCGTGGCTCAGCACCTTCAGAATGCCCCTGATGTCAACATCCCGATGTTGCCATGGGATCTTATCTGTTGGCCTAACGAACTGAAAATTCTTGACATTCCTGTGGCAGGAAAGGATTCTCAAGACAGCCTGTGACTGCGCATGCATGCAATTATTTTAAATGTAATTGGGGAACGTGACTGATGACAAGCAGAGGGGAGGGGGCAGTAAGGGGGTAAAGGGCAGAAGCCATCCAATTATTGCCAATTCTGGCTACAAACGAGGCTCGCCAGGATGTTACATTCAATAAACGGACATTCCTTTGAACTTTTACGTGAGGCCGTGAATCATTTGAAGTTTCTCTTGGGAGCTTGACAGATAGCCAGAATTCCTTTTTTAAAAAGAAATCTATCAAGATTTCCGGGCAACCTGAGTCCCGTCTCCTCCAGGCATCACCTAATATCTGGAATGCCTGGAGGGATCAGGCCAGCATGGCAGAAGGTGGGCTATCCGAAGAAAGCCTCATGTCGGCTGGAGGCCAGCCAAACCCCGGAGCTTCAGACGTCCAGCCTGTAAAACCTTCCCCAGCAGCAGGAGCAAAGGAAGATAAGTACTGGTGGGGTCTCACTCCTAAAGCAGCTGAGCTTGAATTTCCTTACCCCAATTCCCAGAAAAAAGGGGGAATCTCCAGAGAACTAGCAAGGGTGGACTGGATGTGGGATTGGGAACAAGCCAGGCGCCTACGGCTCCAGATGGGACCCCTGGGGGGTGCAGTAGAGAAGCTGAGGGAGGATTTTGAACAAGCCACTCTTCAGGACGAGGGGCCAGCCTGCCGTCCGAAAGAGAGAGGAGGCATATCTGATCCTGCTGAACGGAGGAGACGCTGGAGGCTGGAGCGTAGCCCACCTCCCCCACTCAACCCAAGAGGAAGAAGCCCAAAACAGCAGCCAGCACCCCTCCCACGATGCAAGCGTGCTGCCAAGAGCAGACAACTCCCTCCCTCTCCCCCTCCTACAGCTGAAGAAGATGACTGGCCATATCAAGCACGAGCATATAGAGGCCGGGAGGAAGACAGAGGAGGCAGGGAATTAAACGATCCACCCCAATTCAGGGGAAAGTTTGATGGTGACTCAGACCAGCTAGCTCTATTCCTTGATTCAGCTGATATCCACTTAGAACGCTATGGGCACCTCTACCCATCCCACAGAGCCATGGTGAATGCCATTGCAGAGGGTTTTGAGGGGGAAGCAAAAGAATGGCTAGCCGCCCTCCATAAGCGAAGAGCTCCTCAACTGAGAGACATAGATGGCTTCCTGTATGTGCTAGAGGCCAGATTTGAAGAGGGGGAGGAGGACCCATATGCAGAGGAGGAACTCAGCAACCTAAAGCAAAGAGGCCGCCCCATCAAAGAGCACATCCGTGAATTCAGGAGGATAGTTGGAAGACTACCCCCCCTCCCAGAACGGTTGCTGGTGCATTTTTTCAGAATAAGCCTGGATAAACGTATTGCCCAAGTAACTGCATATCATGACATCCCAAACCAACTCTCTGAGTGGTTCCGAGTGGCAACAAAAGTCGACAGTGGACTACGTGCCAACGACACAAGGAAGGAACCAGACACAAAGGAGAGGGGTCAACCTAATCTGAAACCACCCCGCCAAAAGAAAGAAATGGCACCAGAGCGAGACCTGAGACCAGCCCTCCCTCGAAGTTCCGTGAGGTGTTACAGATGCGGAGGGATGGGCCACATGGTAGCTGCATGCCCATCCCCATCCCTGAAACCAAGGCCAGACCCAGGGCCCGACAAGAACGAGGGCCCCGACGGGCTATCAACACTTCCAGGAGGGCTCTTCAAGCTGCAGGGGTCTCCTCCCTCCCAGGCAAAAGTGGTGAAACCCCAGGCAATGATGACCAGTCAATCGAACCCTATGACAGCGAGGACGAGGGAGAAAACGACCCAATGGTGAGTGAATCAATTTACCCTTTCCTTTTCCCAATACGCCTCACAACCCCAAAAACGGGAAAACAGGGGGATTTTCAGGCCCTTGTAGACTCAGGCTGCACTAGGTGCTTGATCAACTTAACCACAATTCAGAAACTGGGGATCAGTTTTGTTTTTAGTAAATTCAATTCCTCCAAGCATTTTCTGTCCTTTGTAAGTAAAAATTGGTTCTCCAATACCTTAATCTGTCTTATATCCTGTTCCATTTTATTTCTATATTCTCTGTATTTCCTACTTGACAACTTAATACTTTCTCCTCTAAATACTGCTTTCATCGTGTCCCAAACCGTTTCAAATTTAACCTCTCCATTATCATTAAATCTCCAACTTTCCTCCCATTTTTTAAGAATCCATGTTTTATCTTCCTCCTTTTTAAACAATTTTCCATCATATCTCCAACCTCTTTCTTTTTTTCTAAAATTAAAATCTATATCCATCGTAACTTCTGCATGGTCGGAGTCCTTGAAAACTCCCACATCTATTCTATCTATATTATTCAACAGGTCTTTAGAGACAAAAATATAATCAATTCTTGAATATGTATTATATACCTTAGAGCAAAAAGTATACACCCTTTCAGTACCTTTCAACTCCCTCCAAACATCTACCACACTATTTCGAAACATCCATTTATTTAAAATTTCCCCTTTATTTGTTTCTCTAAAGCGGGTGGGGTTAGTGCTATCTATTTTATCTCTAATCATGTTAAAATCCCCCACCACAATCACTTTCCCTACACTTTCAGTTTCCAAAATCTTAGTTATTTTATCAAGGAATCCCTTTTGTTTTTCATTTGGTAGATATAAATTAACCAGTGTCACTTTTTGTTCGTTAATATTCTCTATAATTATTAAATATCTTCCTTCCTCGTCTCTAATTACTTGTTTTTTTTCAAAATATACCCTATTTGATATCAATGTTGCCACTCCTCTAGCTTTAGAGGTTCCGAAAGATTTTTCATAAACCTGCATACCCTTTATATTCATTCTATTGAAATCCTCAGATTTTTGATGAGTTTCCTGCAAAAATAATATATCTGGTAAGTCCCTTTTAATTTTAAGCTCCAATCTCCTCCTCTTTATTTGGCTACCTGTGCCCTTCACGTTCCATGTCATTATTTTTATAAACCGCATTTACGCGGTGACTTTTTTAATCCTAGCCCCTTCTCTTCCTTTACGTGCCCACCCAACACCAAACAAAAATAACATACAAAAAAAAAGACATAAGACACAACAAAGACAAACTTAAAACACAGAAACAACAAATAACGATTAATCTTCACCCCCCACATCCTCATCCGAGTTACGCCTCTATATAAAGAGTGTGGGGGGGGGGAACATGCCCATGGTCGGGTCATTTCTTTCGGGTTATTCTTGTATTCCACTTTCAAAAAAAGAAGATAACACTGGCTTGTCCCCGCACTCAGCTTCCTGCTTTCTTCTAAGATCCTCCTCCTTGGCTGACGCTCTCTTAGTTTCATCACGGATTTTCTTATGTTCAGACATTGCCGGAGAGATTTCTTTCCGTTTTAAACTTTTAGGATCTTGACCACCAACTGCTCCTTTTTCCTCCAATGTTGGAGATTCCACTTGTATTCCACCCATCTTAAGCATATGATCTTTAATTTCACTTAAATCCTCGTCTTTCTCAATCAGCCTGAGCTCCCGTATCAATCTTATGGCATCCGTTTCCGAAGTAATAGTTTGCATTCTCCCTTTGTAAAAAAATTTCAACTACTGTAATGGTCTCCAATTATACTTAATATCATTGTCTCTGAGGACTTTTGTAATTGGTTTTAAAAAAAAATCTCCATTCTCTTTCTT
The DNA here is from genome assembly GCA_039707465.1 of Rhabdophis nuchalis. Taxonomy (NCBI): domain Eukaryota; kingdom Metazoa; phylum Chordata; class Lepidosauria; order Squamata; family Natricidae; genus Rhabdophis; species Rhabdophis nuchalis. The sequence continues at coordinate 18,310,325 of CM077653.1, forward strand.
CTCTAGAAATATCTGGAAACACTTGAATTTCCTTCCCCTCAAATTTTGGGGGTTCTCCCAGTTCCCTTATTTTTCCCATAACTTCTAATTTATCTCCAAGGTTTGCAAATCTCACAAGAACATTTCTATTAGCTCCACTTTGTCTCTTGTAACCAATTCTAAAAACACTTACTAAGTCCGCTGCCGTGTATACAATTGATGCATCAAGTTCATTCAGCCATTTTAACATTCTTTGCTTCAAATTATCCACCCTATCCTCCGAAATTCCACGAATTACAATATTATATTTTCTTGCATCTTCTTCCAAAAGACTGATTCTCCTATCCTGTTGCTGATTTTTCAAAAAAATCCCTTCAAACTTACGATCAGACTGTTCCTCATGAACAAAAATCTGTTTAATATCATCCTTTATAAAATTAATTTCCACGTTTTGCTTTGCAAAATTAACATTCATGTCACTAATCTCTTCTTTGGTTTTTTGAATTTCCAATGTCAAATTATCCAAACGGTCAGTTACAACAGTTAGTTTTTCCCCAATTGTATTTAATGCCCCTATGATTCGTTCAAGTTCAGAAGGCTGTTGAGTCATCGTGTCGAATCAGTAATCTCTTTTTAAAAAAAATAAATAAACCTGCCAAGAGGGTCTTTATTGAAGAAAAAGAGCAAAAACCCCAATAAAATAAAGCTGAGACGGCTTTTAAAACACCAAAGAAGCCAGGACAGAAGTAAAAAGGCTATAATCCAAAGTTCATAAAATGCAGAATCTGTATTTTTATAGGCGTTGCCAGAAGCTCACTCGCTACATTCAGCATAAACAGTCCACTTAAAAAGTTCAAAAGTTCAAAAGCTTGCAATCCACATACCTCAGCTAATCTTCCGCTGTCTTAACTTTCAAGCCTGTGTTTATGCCTCGTAGCAAGTAAAAGAAACTTACAAATCACGGTGCTTGTCAGAACAAAGGCAAACTGCCATCTCCGCCGCTTCGATCAAACCTCTGCTCTCCACGAAGAAACGAAACTTTAAAATTCAAGCAGTCCGGTTTGATCTATCGGTGTAAAAATCAATCTACACAGTCCTCCGCCTTTCCAACCCCGTTGTAAACAATCTCGGCTTCTGACGGTGCATTTAATCACTTTTAATCCACATTTGTTAAGAAAAATAACCCTACGAAATGGAGGAACGTCCTCTCACTACTCAGCCATTAGCTATATTTTTAACCAATATAGAATTGGTTTAAAAAAATATAAGATATTTAAACAGGGATTTTTTTGAATTTAGTAATAAAAACTCTAGGTTATTAGCAAGGATGGCGAAAAATAAAAGTGAAAAGAGAGAAATCGGCTCCTTGATAGATGAAAAAGGTATAAGATGTTATAAGAGACTGGAGAAATGTGAAGTAGTTAGGAAGTTTTTTCAAAAATTATACTCAAAAAAATCAATTGATTTGGAAAAATTGAAAAATCATCTTGAAAAGTATGCTGTGAAAATAGATCAAACATATAAGGACTTGATGGAAGGAGATATTACACATGATGAGATTAATGAAATAATACAAGGGATAAAATTAGGGAAGACTCCAGGTGAAGATGGGTTACCTGCTGAATTTTATAAAGACTTTAAAGAAATAATAATACCAAAATTGCAAAAATTATTTAATGGAATTTTACATGGTGGAGAAGTCCCGATGTCATGGAATAGAACGGTAATAACTATAATTCCTAAACCTGATAAAGATTTGGAGAGGATCGAGTCCTATCGACCCATTTCTTTAATTAACCAGGATGCCAAAATATTTACTGCCATTATAAGTAATAGGTTAAATAGATTTATAGATAAGTATATAAGCTATAATCAGGTAGGTTTTGTTAAAGGTAGATATATGAGTGATATAATTAGAAGAGTATTAAATATTATAGATGTAGCTGAGAGTAATGGGGATAAAATAGGTATAGTATCACTAGACATTTTTAAAGCCTTTGATTCTGTACAATGGGAAACTATTAAGGTAATTATCGAGGCATTAGGCTTCGGTAATAGGTTTATACATGTTATTTCAAAATTGTATCAAAAAAGTAGTGCAAAAGTGAAGGTGAATGGAATAATGACGGGAGAGATTAAATTGGAAGCAGGTACGAGACAGGGATGTCCCTTGTCCCCAACATTATTTTTATTAATCATGGAAGTTTTGACTAAATTGATAGAAAAAGATGAAGAAGTGGAAGGATACAAGGGATATAAGATAAATTTGTATGCGGATGATACCTTGATTATTTTGAAAGATATAGAGAAAGATTTGAAGAGGATAAATAAACATTTGAAAGAATTTGAAGAAATGACGGGTTTAAAGGTAAATTGGTCAAAATCTGAATTATTAATGAACAAAAATGATAAAGAGTGGGAGAGTATCCAAGAACAATTTGGGATAAGAATTAAAAATACACTGAAATATTTGGGAATAACACTTTCACTTAAAGTTAGAGAATTGAAAAAAATTAATTATGATGTGATGTTGAATGAAATAGAGAAAAAGATAGATAAATATAAAGAGATAAAGTTGTCTTGGTTTGGCAGAATTGCAATGTGTAAGATGATGCTGTTACCAAAGTTTAATTTTTTATTTGAGATGCTACCATTAAATTTGACAGAGAAGGATATGGAAGGATATCAGAAGAAATTAGATAAATTCTGCAATGGTGGGAAAAGACCTAGATTAATGAAGAAAATGTGGTATCAAAATCAAAAGGAAGGTGGATTGGGAATTCCCAATCTACTTAATTATTATAGGGCCTATAATATTCGAACTGTAATAAAAATACTTAAAGGAGGAGACGGACATTGGGGAGATCTAGAGTTAAAGGATATTAAGAGATTTGGCCCTACATGGTTTTTAGATAAAATAAAAACAAAAAAGGCAATTAATAGTTATTGGTTAAAGGGATTGAGTAAAATTTGGAATAAATTTGTTAAAATATTGATTCCGGATATATCCTTCTTGGGGAAGACACTTGGAAGTTGGCCGATTAAAACAAATATAAGTCGAGATAAAGTAGTTGAGGATGAAAATATAGGAAGTATAGTAAATTGGTTAAGAGCATTAGAAATTGAGAGCAGAAAAAAAAAATTGAAAAATTGGAGCTGAATTGGTTTGAAAAAATACAGGTAGAAAAATGGTCTATGGAAGTAAGAGGAACATGTAAAATAGGCAGAAGTAAAACTGAATTTGAAAGTTTAGTATCTCAAATTATCAAGGATGAAATTGGGTTAAAGGGACTCGTTAGTAAGATATATAAGATTATAAACTTTGATGGAAATCCACAAATGGTAATGAAGACGAATTGGGAGGAAGAACTCAAGATTAAAATATTAGACTCGGATTGGAATGTGAATTGGAAAAGTCGAATTATGAGGATTATGTCTATAAGGATTAAAGAGCACAACTTTAAGGTTGTTTGGAAATGGTATTGGACTCCATTAAGGTTATCATTGATAGACAAAAAAATTAGTAATAAATGTTGGAGATGTAATATGGAAGTGGGAACTTATGAACATATGTGGTGTAAATGTGAAAAAATTAAAAAGTTTTGGCAACAATTGGAGGAAATGATGTTTGAAATGATGAAGAAAAGAATAACTTTGAGATCAGAAACTATACTATTACTGATAATTAAGGAATTAGAATTAACAAAATATGAGAAAGAACTGATTAGAATTATGATTATAATGGGTAGAATTATAATAGCAAGATACTGGAAAATAGAGGTAAATATTAAAATAGAAGAATGGTACTGTGAAATGTGGAAATTAGCCTTAAATGATAAAATGACTTGTGATATTAAATTCAGAGAGGGGGTCTATAAAAAAGACATTTTCTGGAAGACTTGGAACCCATTTGTGGACTATGCACTTGGAACTTTGGATGCCTCGACACCTGTACCCAGGGAACGCGGATTTTGGAGATCTTAAAGACAATTGAAGATATCCAAAGAACCAACTCTTCCTTTCGTTTTGTATAGCACCGGGTGGATTATTGTTAAAAAAAAAAAAAGTAAATTTTATGTGTAGATGTATAATTTGTGGAAAATTACAATAAAAAAAAAAGAAATAGTGAAAACGAATGTAATCTTAATCTTAATTTTAAAATAAAAAAAGGATTGAATTGAAAAAAAAAGAAAAAAAAAGAAACTGGGGATCAGAGCAAAAAGATTGGCCCACCCGATTCGATTTGAGCAGGTTGACGGATCCCTAATGGGCGGAGCCTATGCCACTCACCTAACTGAACCAGTGAGACTAGAATTGGCAGATCACTGGGAAATAATTCGATTTATAATAGCCCCCAAAATGACAGAGGCAGTTATACTTGGACTTTCCTGGTTAGACAAGTGGGGACCAACCATCTGGTGGCAAGGGGGCACCCGCAGACTTAGGATATCATCGGGTCCTCAACCCCTCCCTCATGAGCAAGCAGAAATACCACTCACATTGGGAGTCCCCCAAGAGAGCCCACGAGAACAACTGGCAACCACATCTGACAAACCCCCAGAGGCTGAACTGATTCCAGTGGAATACCAGGACCTCGCAGAAGTGTTCAGTGAGACAGAATGCGACATCCTGCCCCCCCACCGCGAAACAGATTGTGCCATTGAAATCATCCCTGGGGCAAAACTACCCAAACCCAAGCTATATGCCATGACGCCTCGAGAGATGCAAGAAATGCGTGAATACATAGATAAAAACCTAGCAAGAGGGTTCATCGAGCCAGCCAAGCCACGGATTGCGGCACCAGTCCTTTTCAAAGAGAAAAAAGATGGAACTATGCGCCTGGTCGTTGATTTTTGAGGGATAAATGGGGTGTGCGTACACAACCTATACCCGCTTCCCCTCATGAAATATATGCTGTCTCACTTGGCCAAGGGAAAAGTCTTTACCAAATTAGACCTCAGAGAAGCATACTACCGAATACGGATCAGAGAAGGAGATGAATGGAAAACAGCATTCAACTGCCCTTTAGGAAGCTTCCAATTCAAAGTGATGCCTTTTGGATTACAGGGAGCCCCAGCAGTGTTCATGCAGTTAATAAATGAGGTACTGCATGAGCACCTCTACAAGGGGGTCCTTGTTTTTCTAGATGACATCCTTATTTACACTTAGACCATCGATGACCACATACCCCTGGTTCGCCAAGTACTGGAAAAACTTTTGGCAGCCAACCTGTATGTCAAATTATCAAAATGTGAATTCCACCATGAGCGACTAGACTATCTAGGCTACAGAGTGTCAAATGAGGGAATAGAGATGGACCCAGCTAAAGTGCAAGCCGTCCTAAGCTGGCAACCCCCTCGTACTCGCAGACAGCTACAAAGTTTCCTAGGGTTCGCAAACTTCTACAGGCAGTTCATTCCCTCCTTTGCAAAGATTTCCAAACCCCTCACAGACCTCCTGAAGACAGGGAGCCCAGGAACGAAACCTCGTCCAGGACAATCCCTACAGTGGAGCCTAACCTGCCAGTAGGCATTCGAAACACTGAAAGAAATGTTTGCAAAGGAGCCGGTACTGAAGCATCCTGACTCTGAGCAACCTTTCGTGATACAGGCAGATGCCAGCGACATGGCCGTAGGAGCAGTACTACTTCAAAGAAACAACCAAGGAAATTTACAACCCTGTGCCTATACCTCCCGCAAACTCACAGACACGGAGAGACAATGGGCCACATGGGAAAAGGAGGCTTTTGCAGTGCGATGGGCACTACTGACCTGGAGACACCTGCTAGAAGGGAGCCAGAAACCGTTTGAAGTTTGGACCGACCACAAAAATCTGGAAGCTCTCAGAACCCCACAGAAACTATCACCCAAACAAGTCCGATGGGCTCAATACTTCAACCATTTCGATTTCGTACTAAAGCACATTCCAGGGCAGAGGAACTTTCTAGCTGATGCCCTCTCCTGCATGCCTCAGTACAAATGCGAACGGGAGCACGTAGTGGACGCCACTATTCCTTCTACTCAACGAGCTGCCCAAGTAACCACCAGGCGGCAACACCGTAACCGACGGGGTCAAACCACAAGCGATCTAACCACAAGACTCAAAACTGAGCTGCTAACGGATCCTTGGTTCCAAAACAACCAACACATCTTGACGAAGAGGGATGACCTCGCCTGGAAGGGGACGAAACTCTACGTTCCAGAATCTCTACGTATCCTAGTTCTCCAGAGGAACCACGATGCCAAATTGGCAGGCCATTTTGGGTTCCTAAAGACTTTACACCTAGCCCGGAGGCAATTCTGGTGGCCCGGAATGAAGAAAGATGTGGATAGCTATGTAAAAGGTTGCACAGTCTGTGCTACAATGAAAATACGACCAGGAAAACCCCCGGGACTACTGCAAACATTGGCAGAACCAACGAGGCCATGGGAAGAGATTGCAATGGACTTTATAGTAGAGTTGCCAAAAAGTGGGGGGAGGGGGACGCATCCCTAGGTCATATACCTGCATTTAGATTGTTTTGTTTCCCATAGGTTGCTTTCGAGAAGTAAGGGGAGCCGGATGTCAACATCCCGATGTTGCCATGGGATCTTATCTGTTGGCCTAACGAACTGAAAATTCTTGACATTCCTGTGGCAGGAAAGGATTCTCAAGACAGCCTGTGACTGCGCATGCATGCAATTATTTTAAATGTAATTGGGGAACGTGACTGATGACAAGCAGAGGGGAGAGGGCAGTAAGGGGGTAAAGAGCAGAAGCCATCCAATTATTGCCAATTCTGGCTACAAATGAGGCTCGCCATGATGTTACATTCAATAAACGGACATTCCTTTGAACTTTTATGTGAGGCCGTGAATCATTTGAAGTTTCTCTTGGGAGCTTGACACCTACCTCTGCTTGGCTGGAGAGAATGGAGGGTCATTGGTTGGGGACATCTGGGGGCTTTTCACATTCACCCTGATCCCTGCCGTGTGGATAGGCCACCCTGTCAGGCCAGGAAGGGAATGGGCTCGCTGGCACCAAGGGCTGCCCTCCTTGTCAAAAGGGCCATGCCACCTCTGCTGCGTGCTGCCCTGGGAATCTCACCGGCTCATCCTCTGCTAGGGGAGTCTGCAGGAGCAGTCTGAGGCCCAGCAGGCTCCCCAGGATGGTGTCCGCCACCACCGCCACCGTCCCCGCCATCTCTGGAGGCGGCCCAGAGCAGCAGATGCGGCACTAGCAGCAAGACCCAAGTGCGGCTGCTGGTCCCAGCTCCCCGCGCGTGGTACCCACTGGGCCACCCAGGATGGGTGGCCCAGGATGACGAGGAGGAGGAGACACCGCTGCCGCCTTCTCCTGCCGCCATCCTTAAACACTGAGAGGAGTGTTTAAATCCTCCACCAGCGTATTCAGGCCACGGCGTGAGGCTGGTGGAGGATTTAAACACTCCTCTCAGTGTTTAAGGATGGCAGTGGCAGCAGCTGAGGTGGCAGGAGAATACGGCAGCGGTGGCTTCTCCTCCTCCTCCTCCTGGGTTGCTTTCTGGGGCGGCCCGGCGGGTGCCGCACATGGGCCGGGGCCAGCAGCCACACATGGGTCTTGCCTCTGGCACCACAGCTGCTGCTCTGGGCTGTCTCTGAAGGTGGTGGGAACAGTGGCGGACACCACCTTGGAGAACCTGCTTGGTTGGAGCTGGCGGCGGCAGCTGCAGGAGAAGGTGGAAGTGGTGGCTCCTCCTTCTCTTGGGGCAGCCCAGCGGGTGCCGCATGTGGGGAGCCAGGGCCAGCAGCCGCACACGGGTCTTGCTGCTGGTCAGCAGTGAGGATGAGCTGGTGAGATTCCCGTGGCGGCGTGTGGCAGAGGAGGTGCAGCCCTTTTGACAAGGAGGACGGCCCTTGGCACCAATGAGCCCACTCCCTTCCCAGCCTGACAGGGTGGCCAGTCCATGCGGGAGAGAGAGGGCTTATTTTCAGGGGGGACTAATATTTCTTGCCCACCCGAAATATGCGGCATGGCCTTAGTTTCAGGCCATGTCATATTTTCAGGGAAGCGTGGTAATACTTCATGTGATTTTGATTCTATGTCTCTGTTTATACAAGCAAAGATTGTATTAGCTTTTTTGTCTGCTGCCGTACACTGCTGGCTCATGTTTAAGTGATTATCCACTAGGTCTACAAGGTTCCTCTCACAGGTACTGTTTTTGAGCCAATACATAACATATATTTGTGAAATGGAAGGTGAACAATATATGAATTTTCAAAAACTAAGTAGATGCCACAAATACTTAAACCTGGTTGAAGAGAAGGCCCATATGATGACTTTGGAAGAGGAGGAATGGAAATGAACACCCACCACTCCACTTTCAGATGCCCCTCCTTCAAGTGTTGAATATCCAGCTCCAGAAGGGGTTTCTTCTTTTGTCTGCTGGAATACAAGTCCTAACCTTCAATCAAATGGGAGGAACCCTCTCTCTGATGACCTTCTCAGTCTATCCCAAAAATCTAGAATTTCAGGATTGGGAGCCTGGGCCGGGTGCCTCTTTTTAGGGGGTGCAACAGCTTGTGTGTGCCAAGATGGTCTTCAGTTATTTGAGGGCTTCTAATGGCAATTAACAATGACCGAGTGTTCTCAGCATGTTAGTTTTCACTTTTTCTATCATTTGGAGCAGATTGCTCATGATCTAGTTTTCTAATATATTCACACAGTGATCTTATGGGTTTCCTTAAGAAGGACAGTCTGTTTTATTTTCTTCTTTTCACTTCAAGGTGAAGTTCCAGAGATATGTAAACTTCCCGCAGAAGTAGGATGGTGCAAAGCTTCATTTTGTTGTTTTTATTACAACACAGCAACTCAGGACTGTGAAGAAGTCACGTTGGTGGATGTGGAGGAAATAAAAACAACTTTGTAAATTGGTATCACTGCAAAGCTACCTGTCAAAATTCTAGTAAGGAAATTTTTTTAATCTTTTCCTTTGCACACCATTAAAACAAAGGGCATTTTAGTCTTGTCTGTCAATTGTTGATCTGAAAATTCTTCAGTCCTAAAGTTACCTTGATCTCAGTAATGCAATCCAGGCTCTGGACTAGTGACAGGATTTTATTAGGGAATGCAATCAGCAAAACCGGAAGATATTTTACAATGCTAAAATTGGTAAAAAATAAATTCCCAAGTAGTAAGCACCATAAAGGCAGCTTCCTTGTTTTTTCATGTAAAGAGTTACATGATGATTTCTGCACTCACTTGATAAAGGGGATTAAGAAAAATACTGGAAAATCAAAGGAAATTATACATTCCTCACATGAAATGTCAGTTCTAACATGTAATGTAATGCCTGGAGATGTTTATCCAGATTGCCTTGCAATGCTTCATGAAAGAAAATGTATTATATACTATTAAAGAATGAAAATGTTTTCTGCCAACACCCTGCCATTCTGCATTCAAGTGCCAATGAATTTTCTTGCAGTGTGGGAGTGAGACTTCCACCTCTGTGGACCTGATCATAGACTGGGACTCCCCACCCCTAGTTATTCACTTCTGAGAATTTGTCAGGCTCATTCTCTCTAATAGACCTGGCATTTTTTTACTATACTGGCAACTCTCTTTACTCATCCTATTTCCACCACCTCTGCTGTCACCCTTTGTTTGTGAAGGGTTCATAATTACTATTGAGTGCCCCCCTCCAAGTGCTGAATGCCCAGCTGCAGAAGGGGTTTCTCCTTCTGTCTGCTGGAGTACAAGCCCCAACTTTCAAGCAAATGTCCCTGATGATCTTCTCAGTCCATCCCAGCAGGCTAATCTCAGGAATGGGGAAGAGGGAGGGGAGAGAGAGAGGGGGGGGAGGGAGGGGAGAGAGGGGGGAGGGAGGGGAGAAGGAGGGAGGGAAATAGAGAGAGAGAGAAGAAAGTCAATGTATTTACATACAGTTCTCATCGTGGCCCACATTTTAGCTCGAAATTTTGGGCCGGGACAATCTGAAACTGTGATGCCTGCGATATGATCTAAGTATAGTACACAAAATTGTCTGTTACAATTTTGTAACAGTCAATGACTTATTCAGCTTCAACCACCAAGACTTTGGGGGAGAAAGAAGAGAAGAAGAGCTTCAACCAAGGAAACAGTCAGATAATTAGCCCAGAGAAGGCATGTGGATGGGGCAAGCATCTGAAAAAGGACTTTCCCTAGTTTCTTGAGCTGTAGAGGTGCAGAAATAGACTGTCAGATGTACCCGTCAATGGCTTCTTCAGCTTCAACCTCAATAATACAGGCAAACAATCGATACAAACTTGAGATAAACTGTTCCAAACTCGATTGTAAAAAACAGAGTGGTCAATGCCTGGAATGCTCTACCTGACTCGATTGTTACATCCTCTAACCCTCACAGCTTCAACCTTAAACTGTTTACTGTGGACCTCGCCTGATTCCTAAGATGTCCATAAAGGGGACATGCATAAGTGCACCAGCCTGCCTACCATTCCTGTCCTACTTTCCCCATTTATTTGTACTCATTTCCTTTCTTCATGTCCATGTTTATACTTATACCTGTTATCTTGTACACATTTGACAAACTAAATAAAATAATAAATGAATAAAATTATTCTGTTAGAAAAGCTATTGAATTCTTACCTTCCAATGCCACTGATCCAAGTACATGTGGATCATGCCTATGAAACGGCATTTCCACAGACAAAAGTTCTTTTATTTGATTAGTAATTCAGTCAGTCATCTGACAAGATCGCGACAGAATTTCTTTTCCTGCTTGAGTTGCCAAGATACAGATTGTGCAAGGTGTTCCTTGCATTTACAACCACAGCTATCTGTTCTTGGGGAAACCCTCTCTTATTGAAGAGGTTGCTTCCACCACAGTAAACTTGGTTGATGGTAGGCCTGCTCTATTAGTCTTGTATGCTCAGCCACATTATCGCATTAACTACCTTGTCTTTCTACCAGAACAGCTGAGCCAGTTCAGATATTTAAAGTGATATAACCCATCCAAAAGGGCGAAAGGCTGGGGAGGAATAAGGGCAATCTGCTGGATTTTCTGCTTGATACTTTTTCATTTTTTCATTTACAGCAGCATAGTGTCCTAAAATATTGTGTCCAGCATCAGTGCAAATAAAGAGGAAAGGGCAATGATGGGCTTTCAGGGTTTAGTGTCTATAGCCCAGACAACAGATTTCCTGATATTTGGTGAGCAACTGTGACAAGATAGGCTGCTATGTGGTCCACATGTAAGGTGACCAGATTGAAAATTTGTCAAGCGGGACACCATTGACAGGGGGCGGGGGCTCAGTGGTGTTTCCCAGCCCTGCAGTCACCGCTTCCCTCACTGGCCATACCTGAGGTTCCCTTGCTGGCTGGGGGGGGGCAGGTGGATGGTGGCCGCTCTGCACACGCTTAGCGGCACGGCCAGGAAGCGGCAGCCAGAGTGGGCGCACCGCAAAGTTCCAGGGTGTGTTTCGGCAGCCAGACCAGGAGAAGAAGCCGAGGCCAAAGCCAGAGGCGGAGGCGGAGGAGGCCGGAAGTCATGCCGTATGCTGGGCAGAGGCTGAGGCCGGAGCTGAGCCAGGTGCGGAGCTGAGAGCCGAGTCGAGAGCCAGCCGGGAGCCGAGCTGGGAGCGGAGTAGAGGCTAGTAATATCGGAGGATAGAGGATGGAGGCTGGAACCGGGAGGCCAAAAGTGAGCTGGGCCGACGTCTGAGGCCCGGGAGGGCGTCAGGCCATAGAAGACCTGGGCCTGAGCCCCCGAGGAGCCCCCAAGGAGCCCCGAGGAGCTCCCCCCCATGACACTAGCCATTTGGGCTGAAGTACATCGGATGCGGGGCCGGAGGAGAGAAAGATGCTGCTCCGGAGACCGGTCTGACTGCCAGGAAGAGCCGGCAGGTATTCGGGGGAGGGGCGGAGGCTCAGGAATGGGCCGAAGGCAAAGGCCTAAGAAGATCATAGGTTGGAACCAAATACGAACTCACCCCCATCCACTACCCAAATATTTATACCACCTACAGTATCTGTGTGAACTGTTTTTAGCACCCGGGTTTTTAAACGGACTTTCTAGACTTAGCCGAACTATTCTACTGAACTATTTATCTATTTATGTATTTTAACCATCTAATACTAATACGTATCAGCAGCCCTGCCCGAGCTCCTCGAGGTGATTGCTGAGGTGACAGTTGAGATCCCCAAGCTTGTAGTCGGCTGGTGAATCATCTGAGGTAGCTCGGGAGTTCATGGCCTCCATGACGGCCATGGACCTGACCCAGGTAATTCAGGGCCCCACACACAAGGGAGGACACACGCTGGATTTAATTTTTGTCTCTGGCCAGTGGAGAAGTGATCTTGGTATAGGGGATTTAGCCATCATACCCCCTGTCATGGTCGGATCACTCACTTCTCCGGCTCGACTTTCCAACTGCTACACCTCACCACAGGGAGGCAGAACCTGAAATTTATTTTATTTATTTTATTTTATTCAATTTATATCCCGCCCTTCTCCAACAGGACCCAGGGCGGTTCCTAGGTGGTTCCGCCCCAGGTGCCTGATGGACCCTGAAAGGTTCCAGACGGAGCTTGGGCCACTACCTGTGACCCTGACCCGCGCCCCGACGGATGACCTAATGGCCGCATGGAGTAGTGCGGCCACTGGGGCCTTGGATCGGGTCGCGCCCTTGCGGCCTCTCATGCGGCGGCCAGCCACCCAGGCTCCTTGGTTTACCGAGCAGTTGAGGGTGATGAAACGCTGCAAGAGATGCATAGAGAGGAGATGGAGAGCCACACGGTCTGAATCTGACCGAACACCGGTAAGAGCCCATTTGTGGACTTACCTGGTGGCGATAAGAGTGGCTAAACGTCAGCACTGTGCCACTCTTATCGCATCCGCAGATAACCGCCCTGCTGCCCTGTTTGGGGTGACCCGCTTCCTCCTGCAACAGAGGCCGCGGGAAGCCCCTCTGCAGGGCAGAGCAGAGGAATTTGGAGAGTATCTGCAGGATAAAATCACTCAGATTCGGAGTGAGCTGGTCTCCACCGAAAGTGGTCTGGAGGGATTGTTGGAGGCAGGTCTTGAGACAGCTTTGTGGGAGGAGTTTGACTCTGTCACTTCCGAAGATATGGACAGATTATGTAGGCGACTGAGAGCCACCACATGTTTATTGGACCTATGTCCCTCCTGGCTTGTACTGGCATCCTGGGAGGTCACACGAGGCTGGCTCCAGGAAGTAGGGAATGCTTCCTTGAGCAAGGGGTTCTTGCCGGCCTCCCTTAAAGAGGCGATGGTGAGACCCCTCCTCAAGAAGCCGTCTCTGGACCCAGCATTGTTAGTAAATTATCGTCTGGTCTCCAACCTTCACTTTTTGGCGAAGGTTGTAGAGAGTGTGGTGGCACAACAGTTTCCCCGTCACCTGGAGGAGATTGATTATCTGGACCTGCGCCAGTCCGGCTTCCAGCCCGGACACAGCACTGAGACAGCATTGGTCGCATTGGTGGATGATCTCTGGAGGGCCAGAGATGGGGGTTGCTCCTCCATCCTGGTCCTATTAGATCTCTCGGCGGCTTTTGATACCATCGACCATGGTATCCTATTGCATCGACTGGAGGGGTTGGGGGTGAGGGGCACCATTTTACAGTGGTTCTCCTCCTACCTCTCCGGTCGATCGCAATTTGTGTTGGCAGGAGGGCAGAGGTTGACCTCGAGACCCCTCACATGTGGGGTGCCTCAGGAGTCGGTCCTCTCGCCACTCCTGTTCAAAACATACATGAAGCCACTGGGCGAGATCATCTGTGGTTTTGGGGTAGAGTACCATCTGTATGCTGACGATACTCAGCTGTACATATCTACCCTAAACCACCTCAACGATGCCGTCGAAGTGATGTCCCGGTGTCTGGAAGCCATGCGGGTCTGGATGGGAAGGAACAGACTCAGAAAAGGGACAAGGCAAATAAATTTATAAATACCTTTAAAAATTTATTTATAAAGAGGAAATAAATTATAAATTTATTTATAAAGAGGAAATTTATTTATATTTATGAATCCCTCCCCCAAATCCATCATTTGCAATTGCATTATCATAAATTCCAATTTACATTATCAAAAGCTTTTTGTGTATCCAAAAATAACCATGCCATTTGTATCCCGGGGTGTGCTTCATAATATTCTAGTGCATTCAATATAATCCACATATTATTTCTAATCTGTCTCTTGGGTAAGAAACCATTTTGATCTGCGTGTATAAATTCACTTAACAGTCTTTAAAGTCTTTCTGACATTATCGATGTAAAGATTTTGTAATCCACATTTAATAAGGAAATTGGTCTGTATTTCTTTATTTGTTGCAAGTCTGCATCTTCTTTTGGAATAAGAGTTATATAGGCCTCAGACCAAGAGTCTGGTATATTTGCTTTCAATAACAACTCATTAAATACTTCTAGCATGATGTTTGTTAACACATATTGCAGTGTTTTGTAGAATTCCACTGGCAATCCATCTGGGCCTGGTGTCCCCCCACTTTTTTTTTGTCTTTTTATTGCTTCCATTACTTCCATCATTGTTATTCTCTCTTCCAATGCCTTTTTAAATTTTTCTGGAATCTTAGGTGTTTTCGCCTTCTCTAAATACTGTTTTATCTTTTCCTCTGCTATTGTCTCTTGCTGATATAGTTCCTTAGAATAATTTTCCACTATTTTTCCCTTTTCTTTCTTTTGGTAGCAAATATTCCCTTATTGGTTTCATAATTGATTTATATATTTTTTCTTTCTCTTTTTTCATCTTATATGCCAACCAACATCCTGGTTTGTTTGCATTTTCAAAGAAAAGTTCAGTTCTTTTTCCATATATTGCTGAAATTCTTTTTCATTTAATAAATTTTGATTTAATGTCCATCTTATTTTTGTTCTGACTTTTCCATGTCATTATTATTGGGTGGTTGTCTGCCCATATGCTCGTTTCTATATCAATATTTTGTGTTTTAGCATTTAAATCTATTGTCGTCCACATTATGTCTAGCTTGACTATGACATGTGTGTATTTGAGTAAAATGCATATTATTTTTCTCTCAAGTGTCTTCTTCTCCATACATCTTGTAGGCTTAGTTCATCCATCATTGTAAAAATGTTTTAGGCAGTGTTCTCAACTTCTTATTTGGCTTTGTAGTTTTATAATCCAACTCATTATTTACTCATTAAAGTCCCCTAGTATGCATATTTACTCATTAAAGTCCCCTAGTATGCATATTTCTTCATATTCATATTTCTTCATATTCATTATCTTTTATGTAATTTTCTATAGAATTCTTCTTGATTCTCATTTGGCATATTATATCTAATTTCAATTTCTCTAATTTGTTTAATGTCCTCTTCCTTTTTATGCTCGAATTTAGTCCATTTATGTTTAATGAGATTATTTTTATTTCTTTTCCATTTCTTAGTTAATTGTAGTTTTAGTTGATCTAGTCACTCTCATCTTCATTTGTTCTTTCGTCTCTTTTGCTCTTGCTCCTTTTCTTAATGCCCTTTCTTCTTGTTTCTTCTTTAGCTAGTTCTCGCAGTTGTTTTTCCTTCTCTTCGTGTAGTTTTGTACCTTCTTCCTCCCTCCATCTCTCTTCTTCTTGTGATCCAAAATATTGTTCATAAAATAACTGCCTTCTTTATTGTATCTTTGTGTCTTTGTTCCTGCCAAGTTACTACCTTCTGGTATTAACCATCTGAAATTGACTCTTTTTTTTAATTAGGCATTTGGTCAGGAATTGATGTTCTCTTTTTAGATTGCTCACCCTTCTTGGCACTTGTTTGAGGACTATTATTTCTTTAGATTTATATTTTATTATAGCATTCCTTGCAGCCTGTAAGATCTCTGTTCTCAATGTTTTCTTAGCAAGCCTTACACGCACCTCTCTGGATAATTTATTTCTTATAGCATATCTTGTATGGACCCTATAAATCTCATCAATCCCACTTAGCACCTTTTCCTTGCTTTCTTCCAGTCCATCTGCTAGAATGCCTGCAATTTTTTTTGCTAGGTTCTCTTCCTTTTCCTCTTCTTTTTTTTTTTATGCAAAAGAATCCCAGCTATCCTTTATCTATTTTTTATTTATTTTTTAAATATTTTACAATATTTCACCCAGTGCTATACAAAACAAAAGGAAGAGTTGGTTTCAAGTGTCTTCTGTTATCTTTAAGATCTCCAAAATCCACGTTCTCTCTCATTAGCCTTAAATGATAAAATGACGTGTGATATTAAATTCAGAGAGGGGGTTTATAAAAAAGATATCTTTTGGAAGACTTGGAAGCCATTTGTGGACTATGCACTTGGAACTTTGGATGCCTTGACGCCTGTACCTAGAGAACGTGGATCCTTTTCCTCTTCAATATTTTGAAATCTTAGAAAATAGTCAGCCTTGTCCAATTCCCAAGAGATATTTATCTTTTTTTTATTCTTATCTGTTTTTGTCAATTTATAGTCCATCTCCTTCACTTTCTTCTCTGTTGTTTCCACCTTTTCCTCCACTTCCTGCAATCTCTGCTCATTTGTTCCCATTATCTCTTTTATCTCTTTTAACTCCATACTGGCTTTGTCTTGGTACATTGTTGCATTTGATGCTTTTTGTGCTGTAGGACTGAAGGTTGTTGCTGTTGAGAAAGAATATGCTGTTATCTTCATCTTGTTGGTTTATTTTGTAATCCAAATGTCAAATAAACAAAAAAAAAAGACAGAAAAAAGGGGGGGGAATCCAAATTCAGAAGGTCGACTCTCCAAGTATCCAGCTATCCAAAATCCACCTATTTCAAATCTGGTGGAACAAGCGTCAGGGTCTTGTTACCCTAATCCAATTGTAATAAAAAGAAAAGAAAAGAAAAGAAAAAAACCAAACTCCAACAAAAAGAGCAAAAAAAATTTTTAAATAAAAAATTGACCAAATTATAAAAGAAAAAAATATTTAATCCCCCTTATTCACTTTAGCTCTAACCTGAAGAGAAAAAAGAAAAAAAGGATAAGCCCAATAAGTAGAGCATGTCAAAGAAAAACAAAAAAGGGAGTTGATTGTACAAATCCACCTTTAAAAAAATTTCCAGTCCTAATACAAGCAAAAGCTCCATAGTTCCAAAACAATTCGAAAGCTCCAAAGTTGCAGTCAAGAAAGCAAGAAAAAAAAAGCACAGAAAGTAAATTCATAGCTGGTGGTTTGTCTTATGAGGCTGTTTTTATCACTACTGTTTATCAAGTCACTATGTGTTATCTAAGGTCATTATTCCTAGCTTCTCTCTTTTTTCTTTCTAATATATTCTCTCTGTTTCCACTAGATGGCACTGTTGTTACTGGAAAAAAGTAAGAAAAAAAAAGAACCCAAAAGCAACCTCAGAGTTCTTTCAATATCAAAATGTAAAAGTTTCACTAGCAATCAACATTTGTCCAGTCTGCTTTCTAATTCTCCAAACCACCGCCACCTCAGCTATCACATTGAGAAGCTCAGGTAGGGCTGCTGATACATAGCGGGGAGCCAGGTACACAATCAGCAAGGCCAGCTGCCTCCCATGGCCCCACTTCACGCATAGGGACTCACAGCCGGCTGTCTGCGGCACAGCGGTCTTTCTCAGAACTAGACCCTCCTTTATGACAACCGCCACCCCCCACCCCGACCCTGGGCCCATGACCACAGCCGGCTGTCTGCAGCACAGTGGTCTCTCTCAGAACTAGACCCTCCTTTATGACAACCGCCACTCCCACCCCGACCCTGGGCCCATGGCTGATGGAATGCCCGGTAACCTGGTGGGCACATTTCAACGAGGGGCACTCCCCCCTCATGGCCCAACCAGGTCTCCGTGATACCCACCAGGTCCGGTTCCCCCTCCAACACCAAATCGTAGATGAGGGGGGCTTTGTTGACCATGGACCTGGCATTACATAACATCAGCCTAGGGCCCAGGCCCTGTGATCCCGGACCTCCTGGATTGCAAAAGGAGCTGTGGGGACCGGAGCATGCAACCGCTTGCACACAGCGGGTGCGCACTCCCATAACATGATATTCCCTGTACACCGCCCTGAGTCCTGCTGGGGAGAAGGTGCAGTATAAAAATTCAATAAAATTCAAATTCAAAAAATATGCACAAATTGCTAACCTGAGACACTATAAAAGGTAAGACTCAATTGTTGACAAAAATAGAGTCTCAGAGGAGGGAATGAGGCAGAACATAAAGAAAGATATAACATATTGCTTTTAGATATGTAGAAGAACAAGGTAGTGTGTCAGGCATGCCTCCTTCAATATCCAAGAAAGAAAAACTCAACTCCATTTGAATAGTGATAAAATACTTTTACTAGATATGAATTGAAAGGAGCAAAAAGGAAAGCAAGATCTGAGCCAAAAAGGCATGAATATGTAGATATCAAATGTTTATCAAGCACCCTCCCCCCCCCAATTCTCCAACCCAGTGTCCAATCTGCAACTCCCTAAGGTGTCATGTGGGGTGCATCTTCAAAAAGCCTCATCAAGTTGGTATGTGAGATGGTTGGCCTTGACCAAATCCAAACACAGGCCACCAGCATGTACAGAAGACGGTGAGAGTAAAACTCCTTTCTTCATACTCCTTCAGCACCAGTAATTTTCCCTCCCAAATATCTGAAGCCCCCTCCCTCCCCATTTCTATGGCAGCCGATAGCAAGCAAGGAAAGTAGAGGAAAATGCAAACCTCTAGTTCACAAGTTGACACATATGATTCTAGCGTAGAGTTAACCACAAATGAACTGCTGGAAACTTGGGTGCTTTTTGCAAGATACCTGTGACCTCGATCAACAAGAGAGGGGCAAGTTATTTAGCTTCTTTAGCATAGCAACAGGGGGTTATAAATCATGCAACCAATCAATGCTGACATGTTACATGTCTGTGGTTTACTGCTTTTGAAGAATATATAAGCACTGGCTTTTCCATAAGAGTGGGTTCAGATGTTCCTTTGGCTGTATATCTCTGAACCTTTGCGCAAATAAAAAGCAACTTCTTTTGATTCCAAGGTCTGAGTCTCATAATTTTCTGCAACACAGTGAGGCAAAACTCACTGAAGCCAGTGACCAATTGTTTTCCTTTGATTACTTTGGATCTCACTGGATAAGGCTCGTTAGGAGCAAAGAATTGTATAAATTAGCAGTGATTAGAATTTGGCATCAGAATCATGCCCCCCCCCCCTTCTGTTCACTTGTGTCTGACATTTGGAGACTGCCTGGACAAATCCCTCCAGTTTTCTTGGCAAGGTTTTTCAGAAGTGATTTACCACTATTTTCTTCCTAGGATTGAGAGAAAGGGACTGAACAAGCTATTGTGGACTGGTTCATGCATAATCATAACCATAAAATATATGCCACAAATATATTGCTCTAAGCCAGATTTAAATAGAGCAAAAATAGCATAATATTAATTTTTGTGATATTGTCAGCACACTACTTAGCTAGACTTGCATGTCACCTAATTAGTGTGTTATCTGAACCTTGCTCTTGCATTGCATGAGTCAAGCCAATTATGACTTATTTAATAAATCAAGGTTAAGCTAGCTGTGTCTTAACTATGATACATACTATATATTTCAAGGAAGCTGTGCTTATGCCTTTTGTTTTTTATGCTTCTTTTTGTAATACCTAACAGCTACCTTCATTTTTCTTAAACTAAATTTGCAAATGTGTAACAGAGTTACACAATAACTCTGTTATTCTATAACAATGTTATTATAACAACTCTGTTATTATGTAAACACAGTTGGAAAGGACTGCGGAAGTCTTCTAGTCCAACCACCTACTTGAGCAAGAGACCCTACACCATTTCAGACAAATGGCTGTCCAATCTCTTTTTAAAGACCTCCAGTGTTGGAGCACCCACAACTTCTTGAGGCAAGTTGTTCCACTGATTAATTATTCTAACTATCAGGAAATTTCTCCTTAATTCTAGGTCTCTTCTTTCCTTGATTAGTTTCTGTCTTCTTGCCCTGCCTTCAAGTGCTTTGAAAAATAGGAGCAGGTGTTTCTCTTGTTCTTTTCTTTTTTTAAAAAAAGTCTTACAGACTTTTATTTTTTATTTTTTGACATGAACACAAATAATACAAACTTCACAAAAACAAAAAAAAGCGACAGGAAAGCAGTCATAAATCTCAGCATAGTATAGAATTAGAAAAATTGAGATAAATTATGGGAAAGAAATTATAAATTTACGATGGCAAAATGTTTTATAGATGGCATTTGCCTCCAGTGAGATTGGCAAAAATGTACCCAAATTTATTCCCCAAATGTTGGAGATGCAGCCACAAGCCGAGAACATTCTACCACATGTGGTGGACATGCCCCATCACAAGGAGATACTGGTGTAAAATTTGGAAATGGCTGGAAGAAATTACTGAGAGAAAAATAGAACTTAAAGTGGAAGCATTTTTATTAGGACTGCTGGACCAAAAAATAGACAAAAAATCTCAATATATAATCATACACATACTCACTGTAGCAAGGATTTCTTTCACACAAAACTGGAAAAAATTAATACACCCTCAGATGAAACTATAATCAGGAAAATACTTGAATGTGCAGAAATGGACAAAATGACAATAGAACTAAAAGAAAGAGAAGAATAGGAGTTTTATAAAGTATGGAATAAAATGTACAAGTGGCTAGAAATCAGAAGCCAAAACGGAAAATAGAGAATGTGGTGATACAAATAATGAATATCATTATGTGTTAATATTGTGTTTGCTGCATTACAAGATAAGGATATAGTAATAGGAAGGCAATGCAGAAGGGATAATTACAAAAGCTGAGCAGGAAAGTCGGTATAGAAAGCTGTAAAATTATTGTATATTGTTTTATATGTTCTGTGTTTTGTTTTGCACTCTTGATTTTTTGTTTTGTTTTATTATTTAGACTTGTTATGTCTTCTGACTGTTTTTAAAGATTAAAACATTCAATAAAAATATTTTTTTTTAAAATAAACATTCCTCCAGAGGTGCTGGAACATCCATCCTTCCCATGACAGGAAACCAGTCATAAATCTCAGTTGTAGGTGCTGCTAGTAATTGAATGGCAGTATCACATAAGGGATCTGACATGCCGCCGTTCCTTAGGAGAAAAGAGAGATCCACCTGTTGAGAGATAGAAACAGAAATTCCCTCATAGTATTTTAACAAGGTTTGTCAAGGTATTGGGAATGAATTTTTTTCAATAGGGCAGGAGCCCTAACGTGGTGTTTTGCTACCCATTCATTTTGAGATGAAGGTTGCTTTCAAGCAACTAAGCATTGGGTTTTCCCCCTGTGGGTTCTAGACTCCAGGATTTCCTTAATTTCAAAATGTTGTTTGCCTTCTATCATGATAGTAACAGGACGCATGGGTGCAGGAGGTCTGAGTGAGGTTACTTCTCATTTGAGTAGACTAATGTGAAACACTGGATGGACTTGCCTGAGTGTCTTTGGGAGGAGTAATTCTACTATTACTGGATTGATAACTCTCGCAATAGGGAAAGGTCCGATGAAATTTGGCCCTAATTTCTTTGATGGCTGCAATGACTTCAGGAATTTTGTAGATAAGTAAACTCTATCTCCAACATGGAAAGGTTTGGGGTCTACTCTTATTTTGTCATCTTGAATTTTAAAAGCCTCTCTAGCTTCCTGCTAATCTAACTACAGGCCACGTGTTTCATAGGTTGTCTATCCATTGTTCTTTAAGTGAGGGGATAGTGGGTTCTTCTGTGGGTAGTTCAGGCATGGGGCTGAAATCCTGGCCTGTTGCACTCTAAAAGGGGTGAAACCAGTGCTTGAGTGCACAGCGTTATTGAAGGCCACTTCTGCAAAAGGTAAAAGATCAACCCAGTTATCCTGTTGACAATTAATAAAACATCTTAGGTATTGTTCTAAAACTATGATACGATTTTCAGATTGACCATCAGTCTGAGGGTGTTGACTGAAGCTCAGTCCTTGGGTGGTGTCAAGTAAGTTTAAAAATGCCCCCAAAATTTTTGAGGTGAACTGAACTACTCTATTGAAGAAAACAGACTTGTTTTCAAAACAGACACATTTTATACTGTGCCAAATGATCCCAAACTGCCAAAGGTTTAGCCAAACTATTCCTGACACACATTTATTGCCTTCATGGAGCCCCACAGAGGATCATCTCCGATAGAGTAGTTCAATTCACCTCAAAAAATTTGGGGGCATTTTTAAACTTACTTACTTAAACTTATTCCCTGCGCTTTCTGGTGGTTCAACAATAAAGTCCATAGCAATCTCCTTCCAGGGTGCTGAAGGCTCGGCTACCTTCTGTAACAGTCCTGGCATTTTGTCTTGGTGTCTTTTAGCTCAGGGGTCCCCAACCGTTTTTGCACCAGGGACCGGTTTCATTTTCAAGAAAGTTTTGCGGACAGGCTGAGTGGCTCAGCAGTCATGTGACTGGGTGGGCATGGCCAACTTGGAAAATGTGAAACTCACTTAACAATGGTCTTGGTTAACAACCAAACTTTTGGGCTCAATTGTGGTCATAAGTTCTTTCTTTCTTTCTTTCTTTCTTTCTTTCTTTCTTTCTTTCTTTCTTTCTTTCTCTTTCTTTCTTTCTTTCTTTCTCTGTCTCTTTCTTTCCCTCTTTCTCTCTCTCTCTTTCTTTCTTTCTTTCTTTCTTTCTTTCTTTCTTTCTTTCTTTCTTTCTTTCTCTTTCTTTCTTTCCCTTTCTTTCTTTCTCTCTTTCTTTCCCCCCTCTCTCTCTTTCTCTCTCTCTCTTTCTTTCCCTTTTTCTCTTTCTTTTTTTTCTTTCTCTTTCTTTCTCTTTCTTTCCTCTCTTTCTCTCTTTCTGTCTCTTTTTCTTTCCCTCTTTCTCTCTCTCTCTTTCTCTCTCTCTTTTCTTTCTCTCTCTCTCTTTTTCTCTTTCTTTCCTTTCTGTCTCTCTTTCTTTCTCTCTTTCTGTCTTTCTTTCTCTTTCTCTCTCTCTTTCTCTCCCACTTTTTTCTTTCTTTCTCTTTTTCTTTCTCTCTCTCTCTGTCTCTCTCTCCTTCGTCCGCCCATCTGTCACTCTATGTGTGTGTGTGTGTCTGTCTGTCTCGCATTCTTAATCACTCATTCTGTGTCTCTCTCTTTCTCTCCCTCCCTCTCTCTCTGTGTGTCTGTCACTCTCTGATTCCCCCCTCCCTCCCTGTCTCTCCCTGTGTCTGTGCCTCTCTCTGTCTGTCTGTCGTCATCCCCGCGCCTGCACCCCCCCGCGGAGCCTCCTCAGCCCGGCCCGCTGCGCTCACTCGCCTTAGCCTGCCCCGCCCGCCCGGCCACAGCGCTGGGTCGCTCGTTCGCTCGCTCAGGCTCCTTCCAGGAGCTGAGAAGCCTCCGTGTGTGGGGGGAAGGAACAGCAGCCCCTGGAAGATGACGAGTGGCCGGCATGCCGGCTGTGGAGGCTCCACAGGAGGAAGGGAATCGGCGGCCGGTAGGGAGGGCTGCTGTGGCGGCGCCCAGGAGTCCCACCGTCGACGAGGGTGGAGGAAGAGCCGCACTCCAATGGCGCGAACAGCCGCGCCTGCGCTCTCCCGCACGCTCTGCCCAGGGGGCTGCCCCCTCCTCCCTCCTCCTCCTCTCCAGCCCTGCGGCCCGGTTCCTACCAAGCCACGGACCGGCACCGGTCCACGGACCGGGGGTTGGGGACCCCTGTTTTAGCTGCTGCACAAACTGGACAGCTGGCTACATAACTGTCTATGTCCTTTTTTAGTGATGGCCATCAAAATTGCCTTTTAATTAGATGTAAAGTTTTTACATAACCAAAATGTCCTGCCAATCTGGAGTAGTGGCACCTTTCCATTAAGTACAGTCTTTGGCTAGTTGGAGCATACAACTTCCCTCCCACCCAAGCTAAGTTATCTTTCATCAGGCAGCTGTCTTTGTGGCTCAAAAGCCATTCATTGGTGGTTAAAGCTTGTTTAAAAGTTTGGGTGCTGTCATTGTCCTTCAAAGTGTCTTGTATTTCCTGGGATTTGATGGTTATTGTAGTTGCTAATTGACTGCTTTGTGTCATAGGTTTTATTACCTCTGCCTTTACACTGTTGTACTGTAGTTTTCTGGGAAATGCATCCACCAGAAATGCATAAGCCTCTTTCTCCCAAATGGCCCACCTTTGCTCATTTTTCTGAAGCAAGACCTCTCCTATCGCCACATTGCTAGCATCCCCTTGTATGCCAAACGGTTTCTCTCTGTCTGTGTGCTTTAGAATTGGCTCTGCTGAAAAGAGCCGCTTAAGTTTTTCAAATGCAGCTTGGCATTCCATTGTCCAGTTCAAAGGCTGCTTTGGTTTCGGGTTACCCTCCCCCTTCGTTTTTAAGAGCTTGGTGATGGGGAGAGCAATCTGGGCAAACGTGGGGATAAAATGGCGGTAAAAGTTGGCAAATCCAAAGAAACTTTATAACTGTTTACCTGTTCTGGGTGGGTTCCAGTCAAGTACTGCCTGAACCTTCAAAGGATCCATTTCTATGCCCTGGTGTGAAATGCGGTATCCTAAGTAATCAATTTTTTCTTTGTGGAATTCGCATTTGGAGAGTTTATCATAAAGTTTGGATGAGTGAAGTTTATTCAGAACTGCCCGGACTAGTTTTACATGTTCTGCCTTGGTCTCAGAATAAAGCAAGATGTCATCTATGTAAATTAGGCAGCTCTTATATAAATGTTCCTGGAACACTTTATTAATTACATAAACACTGCAGGGGCCCCTTGTACCCAAATGGTAGCACTTTGAATTGATAGCATTCCAGAGGAGTGTTATATGCCGTTTTCCATTCATCTCCCTCATTAATTCTGATATGGTAGTACGCCTTCCTTAAATCCAGTTTTTTTAAAAAAAATCCTTTTGTGAGGTGTGCTAGCATATCCTTCACGAGGGGGAGGAGATACATATTCTTCACACTAATTGAATTCAGATTTCTAAAATTGATGCATAAGCGTTTGGAGCCATCTTTTCTCTCTCTAAACAACACTGGGGCTGCAATTTTTGGCTGGGCAGGCTCAATGAAACACCTTGATAGGTTTTTCTCAATGAATGTTCTCAGTTCTTCCAGCTCCCTCAGAGTCATGCTATACATCTTGGGTTTAGGGAGTTTGGCCCCGGGCAGGATTTCTATCGCACAATCAGTGGAACAGTGAGGGGAATTTTTTTCGCAAAAATCCTCAGGTAAGTCCTTGTATTCTTTGGGTATGCTCTGGGTTGGCACATTGTAAGTGGGCATTACTGTTTCTTAGTGCCTTGACTCCTCAGTTTCTTGTTGTGGATTCGCAACAGAGGGTACATGCATCTGCACACTTATGATGTTTTGCTTCCAATTAATTTTGGGGTTCCATTTTTTCAGCCACGCAAGACCCAAAACTAGTGGCCATTCCATGCCCGGTGCCAATATAAATGTGATTTTTTTTTGGTGACTTCCGATGCTAATCTGTAGGGGCTTAGTGGCAAATGAAGCTGGTTCCTCCCCTGCTATTGACCCATCTAGTTGGCAAAATGTTATGGGGCTCTTCAGCTTCCTCATATTAATCCTCAACTCCCTTACCAGGGCTGGGCTGATCAAACAGCGCGTGCACCCCGAGTAAACCAAAGCGGGGATTTTTACCCCCTTCTCTCGGTTTTAGGAGGAGGGTAAGTGCTTTAATTAGTTTTCTTACCAGTGGTTCGTCCTCTGGATCACTCCTGGACGAGTATGGTTCCTCTTCCCAAAAAGCTGGGGTTACCTCCTCAAAGAGGTGGGGGGTGGAGATTCTCCGATCTCCCTGCTCTTCAGTGCCATTCCTTTCCACGTTGGCCCGGTTTCATAGGTTTCCCTCCCAAAGGACGCTCTGGTTTCCGAGGCAGTGTTTGAAAACGGCATACTGCAGCACAATGCCCCTCTTTGCCACACAGGCTGTGGATTTGACGTTTGCAGGATGAAAGGCTCTTGCTTCCATTGGGAGGGGGAGTTCTTCCACATTTGCCCCATTTGGTACTGGTTTCTGGCCATGTTGATCTCTGCCTCTTCGGCAGGGATATACCACTCATGTAGGCGGTTTGGTGCCCCTCAAGCCATGCAGGCATTGTAGAGATCATCATTCAGCATCTTTGAACCAGTTTACCAGGATATCTTCTGGCCAGTTCACACAACATGCCATGTCTTGGAATTCTTGGGTATACTCAGCCACAGGCTGCTGTCCCTGTTTCACAACTTTAATGCGGTCACGTGCTTTATGGTTTGTGAGGGGGTCTTTGAAATGTCATCACAAGGCCATCATGAAATGGTCAAAGTCCCGCAGTTCTGGCAGATCGGCATGTAGTGTCACCATCCATTGGGTGGCGTCTGCTTCCTGGGCTAGGGTAACTACTCTTACTCTGGATCCCTGGGTTTGAAAGTCATGCCTGTATTCTTGCATGTAGGTGAGCACGTGTGCCACAAAGAATCCCAATTTTTTTCAGGTTCCCATCAAACTTGACCCCAAGAGAAGGAGTCTTCCTTCCTAATTGCAGGTTTTGGGGTTGGTTGGAGGCACCCCCCAATCCATGTGCCAACTGGGAGGAAGGGTTTACTGGGTTCCTAGAATTTGCCGCTGTGCCATCTGCTTGATCAGTGGGACCCAGAGGGGGGTTAGCCCCTCTGGTATCACCCACGGTTGCCGCCCTTCCCCTGTCTCTCAGTTGCTGTTCTGATCCCCCTGGATGTTGAGATTTTCTAAAATCTCCATCACCAACTGTCTTACATGTCTCTTCAGGCAATTCTCTCTCAGTAGGGCTTCATTTGGCTCCGCCGGGTCGTTGGTGGATCATGGCCGAAGATGACCCAGGAACACCTCAAAGTGTGTGCTTTGGACTTGGGAGTAAACCGTGGCAGCACATGGCAGCACTTTACATCAGGCCGCACAAGGGACCATCTAGTTGTGCGGCACTAAGTGCGGACTGAGGCCGGTGTTGCCGAAGAAGACAGATGGATGGGGTGGTGTTAAGACTGAATTGTGATCCCCCCCCCACCCGAAAGAGCTAAGTCTGACTGTCTGAACTGTTTTACCCCTCTGCTCTTTTAGAACTGCGTCCATTTGCACAATTTTATCACTTGTCACTTTACTTGCCCTGGACTCTATTTGTGGACTCTATTTGTGAACTTGCTCTATGTCCCCTGGGTTGGATGACCTCTATGTTTTTAGCAGTGTATTCCAGGTGTGATCTCCTTTGCCTGCGGGAGGCTCCCCTCTCGCAGGCCTGGCCCCCCTATCTAACACGGGCCCACCTCGAGGATGGACTGATAGCTCCTGAGAGGTGGGCGAAGCGCAAATTAAGGGGTTTTTTATTTAAATCTTTAATTCGGATTTTAGGGGGTTCCAGGGTGGGGGGGGGGAATAGTCCTGGGAGAAAATGGCAAATGAGAGGGCCGGCCGGCGGAAGAGGAGTAACGGAGGGAGGGGAAGGGGGGGTCGTTTCCACTGAGGCATTTTCCATCGATCTGGTCTTAGGGAGGGGCAGGGGCGGTGGGAGGCGGAATAGGCGTCATCAGTTGGAAGACCGTGGCCGCTGGACACAGGCGGTCACGCGCTCCAACTCTCCGTCCTCCCATCGCAGACTAGGTGGGCAGGATTCACAGACCCGGGGCCCGAAGCTGATGTTATGCAACGCCAGGTCCGTGGTTCAGAAAGCCCCCCTCATCTGTGACCTTGTGTCAGAGGGGGACCCGGACCTGGTGGGTATAACGGAAACCTGGTTGGGCCATGAAGGGGGTATACCCCTCGTGGACATCTGCCCACCAGGTTACCGCGCCTTCCATCAGCCTAGGGCCCTAGGGAGGGGTGGGGGGGTGGCGCTTATCGTAAAGGAAGGTCTTGAGCCGAAGGAGACCACGGTCCCTCAGACAACCGGGTGTGAATCTCTCTGCGTGAGATGGGGCCTAGGGAGGCAGTTGGGCGTGTTAGTTGTATACCTGGCTCCTCGCTATGCAACAACAGCCCTGCCCGAGCTCCTAGAGGTGATAGCCGAGGCGGCGGTTGAGACCCCCAGACTGGTAGTCATGGGGGACTTTAACTTGCCGTCGGTGGGCGAAGCCTCTGGAGCAGCTCGGGAGTTCATGGCCTCCATGACGGCCATGGACCTGACCCAGGTAGTTTTAGGCCCCACTCACGAGGGGGGAAACACGCTGGATCTCATCTTTGTCTCGGGACAGTGGAGTCGCGATCTGGGAATAGGGGACTTAGTCATCACTCCTTTGTCATGGACAGATCACGCTCTCCTCCGGCTGGACTTTCCAATCGCTCCACCTCACCGCGGGGAGGCGGAACCGGACACTCCTAGATGGTTCCGCCCCAGGCTTCTAATGGACCCGGAAAGGTTCCAAAGGGAGCTTGGGCCAATTCCTGTGATCCTGCCCCGCGACTCGACTGAGGACCTAATGGCCGCATGGTTAAGTGCGGCCACGGGGGCCTTGGACCGAGTCGCGCCCTTGCGGCCTCTCTTGCGGCGACGAATCACCCAGGCTCCCTGGTTTACTGAGGAGCTTCGGGGGATGAAACGCCACAAGAGACGCCTAGAGAGCAGATGGAGATCCTCTCGCTCCGAAGCCGACCGAACACTAGTGAGAACCCATATTAGGGCTTACTTAGTGGCGATAAGGGTGGCCAAACGTGAGTATTGTGCCACCCTAATTGCATCCGCAGATAACCGCCCTGCCGCCCTGTTTGGGGTGACCCGCTCCCTCCTTCACCAGAGGCCGCGGGAAGCCCCTCTACAAGGGCGAGCAGAGGAATTTGGGATTTATCTGCAGGAGAAAATCACTCGGATTCGGAATGAGCTACCCTCCATCGACAGTGGTCCTGTGGGACTGTCCGAGGCTAGTCTTGAGGTTCCTGCTTGGGAGGAGTTTGACTTTGTTACCACCGAGGATATGGACAGGCTGTCAAGGAAACTTAGAGCAACCACATGTTTATTGGACCCGTGTCCCTCCTGGCTTGTACTGGCATCCTGGGAGACGACACGAGGCTGGCTCCAGGGCATTGTCAACGCACCTTTGAGTGAGGGGTCCTTGCCTGCCGTCTTGAAAGAGGCAGTAGTGAGGCCCCTCCTCAAGAAGCCGTCCCTGGACCCAGCTTTATTAGAGAACTATCGTCCAGTCTCCAACCTTCACTTTCTGGTGAAGGTTGTTGAGAGTGTGGTAGCCCAACAGTTTCCACAACACCTGGAGGAAGTTGATTATCTAGACCCGCGCCAGTCCGGCTTCCGACCCGGTCACAGTACCGAGACGGCATTGGTCGCGTTGGTTGATGATCTCTGGAGGGCGCGGGATAGAGGGTATTCCTCTATCCTAGTCCTATTAGACCTCTCGGCGGCTTTTGATACCATCGACCATGGTATCCTATTGCACCGACTGGGGGGGTTGGGGCTGGGAGGCACCGTTTTGCGGTGGTTCTCATCCTACCTCTCTGGTCGGTCGCAATATGTGTTGACGGGAGGGCAGAGGTCGACCTCGAGACCCCTCTTATGTGGGGTTCCTCAGGGGTCGGTCCTCTCGCCCCTCCTGTTTAACACATATATGAAGCCGCTGGGTGAGATCATCCGTGGTTTTGGGGTGGAGTACCATCTGTACGCTGACGACACCCAGCTGTACATATCCACCCCAGACCACCCCAATGATGCCGCCGAAGTGCTGTCCCGGTGTTTGGAAGCCGTACGGATCTGGATGGGTGGTAACAAACTCAAGCTCAACCCTGCCAAGACTGAGTGGCTGTGGTTTCCGGCACCCCGGTTCAGCCAGATTACTCCAACTCTGGCCATTGGGGGCGAAACACTGGCCCCCGTGGAGAGGGCGCGCAATTTGGGTGTCCTCCTGGATTCCCGGCTGTCCTTGGAGGACCATGTGACGGCCGTGGCCAGGGGGGCGTTTCATCAGGTACGCCTGATACGCCAATTGCGCCCCTTACTGGACCGGGCTGCCCTTTGCACAGTCACTCAAGCTCTCGTGACGTCCCGTCTCGACTACTGTAATGCTCTCTACATGGGGCTTCCCTTGAGGTGCACTCGAAAGCTACAGCTAGTCCAAAACGCAGCCGCGCGGGTAATTACGGGAGCCACCAGAAGCTCCCATATAACACCAATCCTGCGCGAGCTGCATTGGCTTCCTGTGGTCTTTCGGGTGCGCTTCAAGGTTCTGACGACCATCTTTAAAGCGCTCCATGGCTCGGGGCCTAGTTATATGCGAGACCGTCTCCTGCCCCATACATCCCTTAGACCGATCCGCTCCCACAGAGAGGGCCTTCTCAGGGTGCCGTCGGCCGGACAATGCCGACTGGCGACACCCAGGGGAAGAGCCTTCTCTGTGGCGGGCCCTGCCCTTTGGAACGACCTACCCCCTGAACTCCGGACCATCACCGACCTCCGCCTCTTCCGCAAATGTTTAAAGACATATTTTTTCCATCAAGCCGGCCTAGCCTAACCTCCCATGGGGACTTTTAGAAAAGTTTTAAATTGGGTTTTTAATAATTGGTTTTTAGCACAGGATTGGGGATTATTTAATATATATTTTAAATTATTTGTCTATCTTCTATTGTGTATGTTTTTTTAAATTTCCTGTGCGCCGCCCTGGGTCCTCTGTGGAGAAGGGCGGGATATAAATGTAATAAAATGAAAAAATGAAAAATGACTTGGTCAGAGGGGGCTTCTAGCTCTATTTTCCATCCTAAGTTTCGGCTCCCTCTGGTAAGAGTGAATCCCTTGGTTCTCCCATCCCAGCTGTCTTTTATCCCGATGCTGATTGACCAACAGAGTTTCTTAGGATCCTCCAGGCTCACCTCATCCTCACCAACAGGGTATATGGAGCAGATCTCTGGTTGGGAAGGGGTTGACGTCTCCCTCCAGCAATTAGCTTCTCCTTGTTTGCGGTTGCTCTCAGACATGGTTTGCAGAGTCCCCTTGGTAGAACAGATGTCATCTCTCCTGGTTGACCAATTTCCAGATACTGCTTTATGTAATGGCTCCTCTCTTAACTTAAGAAATTAAAGACTCTTGAAATGGATTATTTCAAAAGGATCCTTTAATTAAGCAGAATGGTAACCATTAGAGGCAAAGCAGCATTTCAAAGCCTTTAGGCTATGCAAGTGGGATTTAACTGATAATGACCCCTCCCCTCTGTCAGAATGCAGTTTCTGGCCAATACACAAGTGTGAAAATGTTTCCTTGACTCTTCTGCCCTAAGAGTCAAATAAACCCCACATTCCCATGACTATCTCTAGTTTGACATTAGAGTACGATATCCCACATGGCCATTAAAATCATTCCTCCAGAGCTGCTGGAACGTCCATCCTTCCGGTGACAGGAAACCAGTCAAGGTTTCAAGCAGTCCTCTTCATTGCCACAATCTGAAAGCATCAATTTTTCAGTGCTCAGACTTCCTTATGTTCCAACTCTCACAACCATAATTACTAGTGTCCCCTCTTCTCTGAGCAAAATTTAGACTGTGCATGTTTTTGCTTCTTCAAAATGCCTCACTAAAATCCTCCCAAATAATGAAAAAGTAACTTGGCTATTGAATGTAGGTGGCTTCCTCTATTTTCCCTCTCTCTCATTTTTCTTTTCCATTGTTTTCTTCTTCTTTTTCATTTATTTTATTTATTTCAAATTTATACCCCGCCCTTCTCCTTGTTAGGACCCAGGGCGGCGCACAGGCATTATTAAAACCACAATAAAAACAATATACATCATTAAAAAACATATAAATTATTAAACCCGTGCTAAAACCCATTTAAAACCCTGCCAAATTGCAATTTATACATAAAAAGTCAGAAACGGGGGGCTATGCTAGGCCGGCTTGTTGGAATAGATACGTCTTAAGACGTTGGCGGAAGAGGCGGAGGTCCGAGGTAGTGCGAAGGTTGGGGGGTAGGTCGTTCCAGAGGGCCGGGCCCGCCACAGAGAAGGCCCTTCCCCTGGGCATCACCAACCGGCATTGCCCAGCTGACGGCACCCGGAGAAGACCCTCTCTGTGGGAGCGGATCGGACGAAGGGATCTATGGGGCAGGAGGCGGTCTCGTATATAGCTGGGCCCCGAGCCATGGAGCGATTTAAAGATGGTCGTCAACACCTTGAAGCACACTCGAAAGGCCAAAGGCAGCCTGTGCAACTCGCGCAGGAGAGGTGTTATGTGGGCTTGCCTTGGGGCACCCATAATCACCCGCGCGGCCGCATTCTGTACTAACTGTAGCTTTCGAGTGCACCTCAAGGGGAGCCCCATGTAGAGAGCATTACAGTAATCCAGCCGGGATGTCACAAGTGCTTGAGTGACTGTGTGAAGGCCCCCCCCCCCCGGTCCAGTAAGGGGCGCAACTGGCGTATCAGGCATACCTGATAAAACGCCCCCCTGGCCACGGCCGCCACATAGTCCTCCATGGATAGCCGGGAATCCAGGAGGATGCCCAAGTTGCGCGCCCTCTCCACGGGGGCCAGTTGTTCGCCCCCAATGGCCAGTGTTGGACTTATCTGGCTGAACCGGGGTGCCGGAAACCACAGCCACTCGGTCTTGGATGGGTTGAGTTTGAGTTTGTTACTACCCATCCAGACCCGTACGGCTTCCAAACACCGGGACAGCACCTCGATGGAATCGTTGGGGTGGTTTGGGGTGGATATGTACAGCTGGGTGTCGTCAGCGTACAGATGGTATTCCACCCCAAAACCACGGATGATCTCGCCCAGCGGCTTCATGTAGGTGTTGAACAGAAGTGGCGAGAGGACTGACCCCTGAGGAACCCCACATATGGGAGCCTCGGGGATGACCTCTGCCCTCCTGCCAACACCCATTGCGACCGACCAGAGAGGTAGGACGAGAACCACCGCAAAACGGTACCTCTCAGCCCCAACCCCCCCCCCAATCGGTGCAATAAGATACCATGGTCGATGGTATCAAAAGCCGCTGAGAAGTCTAATAGGACTAGGATAGAGGAGCAACCTCTATCCCGTGCCCTCCAGAGATCATCAACCAACGCGACCAATGCCGTCTCAGTGCTGTGACTGGGTCGGAAGCCGGACTGACGTGGGTCTAGATAATCAACTTCCTCCAGGTGACGAGGAAACTGTTGAGCCACCACACTCTCTACAACCTTCGCAAGAAAGTGAAGGTTGGAGACCGGACGGTAAGTTACCAACAATGCTGGGTCCAGGGAAGGCTTTTTGAGGAGAGGTCTCACCACCGCCTCTTTCAAGGCGGTAGGTAAGAACCCCTCACTCAAAGACGCATTTACGAAATCCTGGAGCCAGCCTCGTGTCACCTCCCAGGATGCCAGTACAAGCCAGGAGGGGCACGGGTCCAATAAACATGTGGTGGCTCTAAGGTTCCTCCGCAACCTGTCCATATCCTCGGTAGTGACAAAGTCAAACTCCTCCCAAGGTGTTATCTCAAGACCAGCACTGGACACATCGACTGGATCACTTTCAGTGGAGGGCAGCTCGTTCCGTATCTGATTTTGCCCTGAAGAAACACTCCAAATTCCTCTGCTCGACCCTGCAAAGGGGGCTTCCCGCGACCTCAGATGAAGGAGGGAGTGGGTCACCCCAAACAGGGGGGCAGGGCGGTTTTCCGCGATAAGGGTGGCACAATACTCATGTTTGGCCATTCTTAGCGCCACTAAGTAAGTCCTAATATGGTCTCTCACTAGTGTTCGGTCAGCTTTGGATCGAGAAGATCTCCACCTACTCTCTAGGCGTCTCTTGCGGCGTTTCATCTCCCGAAGCTCCTCAGTAAACCAAGGGGCCTGGGTGACTCGGCACCACATGAGAGGCCGCAAGGGCGCGACTTGGTCCAAGGCCCCCGTGGCCGCACTATACCATGCGGCCACTAGATCCTCAGTCGAGTTGCGGGGCAGGGACACAGGTATTGGCCCAAGCTCCCTCTGGAACCTTTCCGGGTCCATCAGGCACCTGGGGCGGAACCAACTCGGTGTCTCCGGTTCCGCCTCCCCGTGGTGGGGTGTGACGGTTGGAAAGTCCATCCGAAGGAGAGAGTGATCTGTCTATGACAAGGGTAAGATGACTAAATCCCCTGTTCTGAGATCACTTCTCCACTGTCCAGAGACAAAAATCAGATCCAGCGTGTGTCCTCCCTCGTGAGTGGGGCCCTGAACTACTTGGGTCAGGTCCATGGCCATCATGGAAGCCATGAACTCCCGGGCTACCAGCTTGGGCAGGGTTGTTGTTACATAGCGGGGAGCCAGGTATACAATCAGCAAGCCCAACTGCCTCCCTAGGCCCCACTTCACGAAGAGGGACTCACAGCCAGTCGTCTGAGGCATAGTGGTCTCCCTCGGCTCCAGACTTTCCTTAACAATAACCGCCACCCCCCCACCCCTGCCTAGGGCCCTAGGCTGATGAAATGCACGGTAGCCTGGTGGGCACATTTCCACGAGGGGTAAACCCCCCTCGGGGCCCAACCAGGTCTCCGTGATTCCCACCAGGTCCGGGTCCCCCTCTGACACAAGGTCATTTATGAGGGGGGCTTTGTTCACCACGGACCTGGCGTTGCAGAACATCAGCCTGGGGCCCCGGCTCTGTAGTCCCTGACCACCTAGCCCATGAGCGGAGCACAGGGGGTTGGGGCAAGTGACCGCTCGTAACCAGCGACCAGGACTTACTTAATGGCGCTAAGAGTGGCCAAACTTGACTATTGTGCCACCCTTATTGCGTCCGTGGAAAACTGCCCTGCCGCCCTGTTTGGGGTGACCCACTCCCTCCTTCACCTGAGGCCGCGGGAAGCCCCTTTGCAGGGTTGAGCAGAGGAATTTGGAGTGTTTCTGCAGGACAAAATCACTCAGATTCGGAACGAACTGCCCTCCACTGAAAGTGATCCAGTCGATGTGTCCGGTGCTGGTCTTGAGATAACACCTTGGGAGGAGTTTGACTTTGTCACTACCGAGGATATGGACAGGGATCTGCAAATCCCCCCCCCCGGAATCTGGTACTACCTGCCTCTTGAGCATAAATGATGCCCTACTGGTGGCCTGTCTAAGATAAACATTTATATAGCTGACTTTATTATTAGTATTGTATAGAAGAGAATTCAAAGAATTAACATATATTTGGAAGATGAGTCAAAGGTTTCATGAACATGATGTGCAGGCAGGACACAGATGTAGTCCTATCTTGGAGAACATATAAATGATTACCAGAAATCTCTGTATTGCAGAAACACTTGGCATATTCTTCAAAAAAAAAGTTTTATTGGTTTTTACAAATTTTTTCAATAGGAAAAGGGTATAAGGTGTTAATAAGACATTTTGAGGACATTTGTGTCTGAGGTGTCGGCCCCCTCCAAGGCTTCATACAAAAAACAACAACAATACAATAATTTTACCATTTCTCTACAAAGTGGAGTGAGATACGTACATATATCATTTCCCAACTTCATGCAATCAATCATTTATTTCTATAAACATCCAGATAAGAGTTACTATATAATAGAAAGTCATTTGTGAGATCTGAGTCTTTTAGCTATTGTATCCTCTTCTCGCCCGGCTGCCACTGGGCGGAGTCATGGCCCCTCCCACTCCCCCATTTTCATCCTCCAGGATTGAGGAATGTTTTTTAAGAAAGGCTTCCGCCTCTGCAATTGTTTTAATTCTTACTCTCCCCCCCCTCCAGAACACTAACATTCCTTCGGGCATCGACCACCTGAACCACATCCCTTTTTTATATAATCTTTTTGATAAGAAGGAGTACTTCCTTCTTATGTCTCGAATCTTTTTCGGGATCTGTTTCAGAATGGCAACTTCACTCTGTTGATATATCAAGGGACCTTCTCTCTGTGCTCTCAGGATCTCATCCCTTGTCGACTTTCTTACAAATTTAATATGTACCGTATTTATTCGAGTATAACGCGCAAAATTTTCTACCAAAAAAAGAACTCAAAGTTTGGGTGCGCGTTATAAACGAGGGTGCGCGTTATAAACGATTTTTATCATGGCCGCACGTGTTCAACAACGCTTGTCACTTACAATGCTTGGTCTGAGCCAAGAAAAAGTGAAACAAAATTTTATACCGATTTTTAATCGAAAATTAGGGGGTGCGCGTTATACACGTGTGCGCATTATACTCGAATAAATACGGTATCTCTCTGGGTACTTCATTTATTCTGGCATATGCTGAATTAATTCTATAAATCAAATCAATGTCCCCCCAAATATCTTCTTTGCTCCTTTTAGTATAGTCTGCTAACATCGTACACATTAAATCTTTTAAAAACTCAGAGCTTACTTCAGGAACATTTTGAAACCTTAAAAAGTAAGACATTCTTTCAAAATCCATCCTTGACATATGACCAGTTAATTCCACTATTTCTTTTTGAGAATTACTTATCTCTCCCCTCATCTCAGCTGCCCCCCCTCCAGTCCATCCAATCTTTGTTTATTTTCCATTAGTGCTTTTTGTGTCTCCAGAAGTTCCAATTTTGAACTAACATTGTCTTTCCGGATTTCTTTTATCTCTTTCATAATGTTTTGAAGAGTTTCCTCTATTGCTGATAGCTGAGTAGCCTCCCCCACCATTTCTTTAGATAGCATTGAAGTGATCTTGGGCTGTTGTGGGTGCTTCTTTGAAGCCATGATGAAAGTGTTAAGTTTTTGCCACTAATATGGTGTCTTTTGGAGGGGTAGTCCGTGAGACGAGAAGAGAGCAAGAGTCAATGTCCAAATTCAAAATGCAATTTGCTTAAAGTCCAGAGACAGAACAATTTTTTAACAACAATCAAATAAGAAAAGAAATATGGCACATCTGGGAGAAATCCTAAGAGTCAATTGCCTTAGCTTGTGAGTAAAAAGTTTAGTCCCATAAAAATGAAGGAGTGTCAGCACATCACAAAGAAAAATATTTCTTACAGGGAACAAAGAAACGCCATCTTTCCCGCTCCCCTGGCAGTCATGGAGAACTAGTGAAAGTCCATTTAAGTTGTTGCAAGACAGAAATACAAAGTATCAGTAGCAGAGTTAAAATGAAAAACTTTCATTTTCATTGTTTAGAAGTCGGATGTAGTTCTTCCTCTTCCCCAAGCCTGGGGAACATTTTAAAGCGCCGCTTTTTTTTCCTTCCGAGGAGGGGTTTACAAACTCCCCCCTCCTTCTTCTTTAGAAACAAAAGTTGACAGCATTAATTATTAAAGCACTCACAATTCGCTCTGCAGCCAGGAGCCTCGGTGTTACTTGGCATATTCTTAATGGGAATAATCGTTGATCTAATAGAACTGTCTGTACAGCTCAGATCTTCCCCAGCTGTGCTGAAAATCTAGGTCTGTGGCATTGTGCCAGTTCCCCATTGACAAATGAACTGTTCAGGAGCTTTTAATTTGCATCCTTCATTATAGTTTATGTGTGCTGAAGTTTAATGTGCAATAAATGTAAATGGGTAATATATATTCCATGTTTTATTAGCTCTCGTTTATGTTTGGCATCCAGTGTGCTTTGCTTTGCATCAAAAAGCATTTCATCCTCTGTGTAATCTCATTCATAATTTCCTTTTCAGATGCAACTCTCTTAGTTAATTTTAAGAGGGAGATTGGCTTTTAAAACCTGGTATGATTTGATCCTTTGGAAAACAGCCTCTGTTTAAGGCTGTCCACGGGGAGGGTGTGCAATAATGGCTATGGCAGGCACAACCAAGTGAGCAAAAATCCCTGCTCTTTAAAAATGTGCATTCTGACACACATAAAAAGCAGGTGAGGCTATCACTTTGATTTTTTAACCCCTCTGCAGCCTCCACTTTCACATGAACATTAGAGATTCACTAGCTGGATTGGTAGTCAGATTCAGAAGTGAGATTTGGAAAACTAAATGTTGATAGCATGTGAAATCCAGACTCGGTAGTGGTTTTTGTTTTAATAGAATGGGATGAAATTTTCAAGCAAAACTGGCCCTTAGGGAACTGGAAGCTAAAAGAATGGTTGCTGGAATTAGATATGTCCAGTTATCTAAATATTCACTAACTATTTAGTGAAAAGAAGGACTAGGATGACTTTATAGCAGTGTTCCAATATCTAAGGGCCTGCCACAAAGAAGAAGGGGTCAATCTATTCTCCAAAACACTTGAAGGCAGGACAGATAGAAACTAATAATGAAGAAAAGTAATCTAGAATTTAGGAGAAATTTCTTTACAGAATAATTAATCAGTGGAATGATTTGCCTCCAGAAGTTGTGGATGCTCCAATATTAGAGGTTTTTAAGAAGAGATTGGTCTAAAATGGTGTAGGGTGTTCTGCTTGAGTAGAGGGTTGGATTAGGAGACCTCCAGGGTCTTTCCCAATTCTGTTATTCTGTTATTGGAAGAAAATTAATCCTGTCCGGTTTCAGAGAAATAAGAGCAATGATGCTGGACAAAGGCAATTCCTATCTTTTTTCTTTTTAAGTGAAATAATTCCGAAGTTTAAGAACAATTATTCTGAAATTCCAAGTCCAGTCTGCAACCATCCTGGATGTACTGACCTCTGCCAGGAGTGCATATTCCAGGCTTGATCCTGTGAGGAAGTAGTTTACTACAGGTAGCAAATACAATCAGCTACTTTGCCATCTACTTGAATTAAGCAATGGTTTTCTTTATGACCCCCTGCAACTTGCAACCATAATGTGGGCCAGAATTTTTGTTGATAAATAAGACAGTTGTTAAGTGAGGACAATTTTACGATGTTTTTGCCACAATTGTTAAGTGAATCACTGCAGTTGGTAAGTGAATCATGTAGTCTTTAAGTGAGTAGCATCTCACATTGATTTTGCTTGTTAAGAGCCAGTTGGGAAGGTCGCAAATGGCAATCACTTGACCCTGAGATGCTACGATGGTCATAAGCTTGATGACTGGTTGTAAGTTGCTTTTTTTCAGTGCTGTTGTAACTTAGAACAATCACTAAATAAAGGGTTTAAATCAAGAACTTCTCATACTCTCAGAGAACATTATTGGATGTTGCTGTTGTTATTTGCTTTTTAAAAAGATCTGCCACTTTCATTAAACCTTGCTTGTTGACTGACCTGTGTAAAAATGCCGTGTAATTATTGCTCAGAATAATGGCAGCAAAATAAAGCAAATGGATTCATGAGGATTACCTCTAATACTGCAGACTTGTGACCTGGTGGTAGTCCTTACTTACAACCACAATTGAGCCCAACATTTTTGTTGCTAAGCAGGAGAGGTATTAAGTGTCCCCCCCCCATTTTAGGACCTTTCTTGCCACAGTTGCTAAGAGAATGCCAGTTGCCAAGTGTCTGAATTTTGATCATGTGACCATGTGGATGCTGCAACGGTCATAAGTGCAAAAAGCAGTCATCAGTCACTTTTTCGGTGTTGTTGTAACTTTGAATGGTCACTAAACACATGACTGTTGAGAACTACATGTACTAACTTGGTAGGAAAACAAAAATGGGGAAAAAAGTGTTTGAAATGGAATGTTAGCTGGCTGAAAGGGAGAGAGGAGAGCAAATTAGACAGCAAGGCAGTAGCCTGGAGGTATGGCTGCTTGAAAACTATACTTGAAAACTGAGTGGAGAATGGCTTGCACATTTAAAAAATGATTACCAGGCGAAATGTGGAAAGAAAATTGGGATATGCATGTTCTATGTAGCTCAAGAGTCTGCAATTTTTTGACTTCCGATTCCGCCTTCCAGCGGCGAGGGACGAGTCTTGGGAATCGTCTGCCGCTTTGTTCTTTTTTCTGCCCCCCAACGGGGGCGAGGCACCCCCTTTTTGGGGGGCCTTCCGTAGGGCTGGCTTGCCTGGGTCTGTTTGCCCCTGTGGCGGCGGGAAAACGGCCCTTGTCTTCGGCCTAGGTGAGAGGAGACATGCTGCGGGGGTTTTTCCCTTCGCCAATGGAGGACGGCAACGAACGACGAATTTGAGAAGAGCTGAGTGTTCGGGTCGGAAGGCTTCCCGGGGCTTCGGCAGCGAGGTGAAGAGTGAGTGATTTTT
This sequence comes from Rhabdophis nuchalis, assembly GCA_039707465.1. NCBI lineage: Eukaryota > Metazoa > Chordata > Lepidosauria > Squamata > Natricidae > Rhabdophis > Rhabdophis nuchalis. Next base: position 18,350,168 of record CM077653.1, read on the forward strand.
AACATTATTTGTGCTGGCAGCCTGGACTGAAAGAACGTAGAGGGGGGTGTTTGTTTGTTAAACCCCCCCTCGGATTTAAAGCGGCGTTTAGAAATGGCTCCTCGTTGCGAGGAAGCGGATATTTTGCATCTGGACTGCTTTGAACCAAGTGAAAGTGATTTGCGGCTTGTTTCTTTACAATGTATCTAAGTCCGGCTGGCTTGAAACAATTTTTCCTTTGTTACTTTCTCCTGCTGGCTCTCAGACTGGGCGGTGGAGGATGGCTCCCTTGGTTCCTGAATGATTATTTTTATTTTTGGAAAATTACCAACATCTCTTTGTGATTTGGACTCTCTCTCTCTACTAATGAAGAAATTTCTGGATTAATTGATTCCACCCCTGGAGTGCCTTCTCTGCTATAATTATTGACTGTGAAAAGTGTTTCTCTTCTGGGTCTTGAACTTTTTACAACTTTCATTTGAACTGTTTTTCTCCTGACCTGCGTCAACGGCCCCACCCAAAAAACGCCATCTTAGTGGCACTGACTTTAACAGCTTACCATGGCATCAAAATCAGAATTGGCAGGATTGGAACAAAGAATGACATCTATGGAATCAGTGTTACAAGCTCTGGTGCAGGAAATTAAAGCTTTGAGAGAAGATAATAGCAGCTTCAAGAAGGATCTTCTGGAAACACGGAAGCAAGTGCTGGAGAACACACAGAAGACTGAGGAGCTGGAAGGGGGGCTGGTTGGGGCAAAGGGAGAACTTAAAAATGTCAACACTGAAATTGCAGATTTGTCTGGTCATATGTCTAGGATGGATTTTGAAAGGATGTCATATTTTTTAAGATTTCAGAATATTTCTGAAGAATCTGGTGAATGTCTTCCTGAACTCATGAGTACAATTTTAGCAGACTATTTACATAAACCTAAAGATGAGATCAGGGGGGACATTGACCTAGTCTACAGAATAAACTCGACATATGCCAGGATAAATGAAGTACCCAGAGAGATACATATTAAATTTGTCAGAAGGTCAACCAGAGAGGGGATTTTGAAGGCGCAGAGAAGGGGGCCGTTAATTTACCAACAAAAGGAAGTTGCCATCTTGAAGCAGATCCCAAAAAAGATTAGAGAGATGAGAAGGAGGTATTCCTTCTTATCTAAAAAATTGTTTGATCACGGGATTTGGTTTAAGTGGGCGATGCCGGAAGGGATGTTGGTGTTCTGGGATGAAGGAAGAGTAAGGATTAAAACAGTTGTTGAGGCGGAAGCCTTTCTTAAAAAACATTCCTCTGTCCTGGGGGACGATTCAGGGAGGGCAGGGGGGGCCACGGTCCCACCCGCTGGGGGCCAGGGAGGAGAAAAAGAAGATACAATTGCCAAGAGACTTAGATCGGAAAAATAACTTTGCTTTTTTTTAATTATTAATATTGTATAACCTTTATATCTGGATGTTTGCACACGACTGCCAGCATAGCAGTCCACCCTGGCCCCTTGGTTTACCGAGGAGCTGCGGGTGATGAAACGCCGCAAGAGATGCCTAGAGGGAAGATGGAGGTCTACCCGATCTGAATCTGACCAGACACAGGTAAGAGCCCATTTACGGACTTACATTGTGGCACTGAGAGTGGCCAAACGCCATCATTGTGCTACTCTCATAGCATCCGCAGAAAACCGCCCTGCCGCCCTGTTTAGGGTGACCCGCTCCCTACTTCAACAAAGGGTGCGGGAAGCCCCATTACAGGGTAGAGCAGAGGAATTTGTGACTTTTCTGCAGGAGAAAACCGCTCAGATACAGAACGGGCTACCCTCCATTGATGGCCCAGTGGGATGCCACGAGATAGATCTTGTTTGGGAGGAGTTTGACTCCGTTACTTCCGATGATATGGACAGGTTACGTGGGCGACTGCGAGCCACCACATGTTTATTGGACCCGTGCCCCTCCTGGCTTGTACTGGCATCCTGGGAGGTGACACGAGGCTGGCTCCAAGAGGTTGTCAACGCATCCTTAAGTGAGGGTTCCTTGCCTGCTTCCCTAAAAGAAACGATGGTGAGGCCCCTCCTTAAGAAGCCCTCTTTGGACCCAGCTCTTTTAAACAACTATCGTCCAGTCTCCAACCTTCCCTTTCTGGCGAAGGTTGTTGAGAGTGTGGTGGCACAACAGTTTCCCCGTCACCTGGAGGAAGTTGACTATCTAGATCCGTGCCAGTCCGGCTTTCGGCCCGGGCACAGCACCGAGACGGCATTGGTCGCGTTGGTTGATGATCTCTGGAGGGCCAGAGATGGGGGTTGTTCCTCCATCCTGGTCCTATTAGACCTCTCGGCGGCTTTCGATACCATCGACCATGGTATCCTATTGCATCGGCTGGGGGGTTGGGAGTGGGAGGCGCCGTTTTACGGTGGTTCTCCTCCTACCTCTCTGGCCGATCGCAATTTGTGTTGACAGGGGGGCAGAGGTCGACCTCGAGACCACTCACTTGTGGGGTGCCTCAGGGGTCGGTCCTCTCGCCTCTCCTGTTTAACACATACATGAAGCCGCTGGGTGACATCATCCGTGGTTTTGGGGTAGAATACCATCTATACGCTGATGATACTCAGTTGTATATATCTACCCCAAACCACCCCAACGATGCCGTAGCGGTGATGTGCCAGTGCCTGGAAGCCGTGCGGATCTGGATGGGAAGTAACGGACTTAGGCTCAACCCGACCAAGACTGAGTGGCTGTGGTTTCCGGCTGCCCGATTCAACCAGCTCACTCCATCGCTGGCCATAGGGAGCGAACATCTTGCCCCTGTGGATGGGGCACGCAATTTGGGTGTCCTCCTGGATTCCCGGCTGTCCATGGAAGATCAAGTGACAGCCGTGGCCAGGAGGGCGTTTTACCAGGTTCGCCTGGTTCGCCAATTGCGCCCCCTATTGGATCGGGACGCCCTGCGCACAGTCACTCATGCGCTCGTGACATCCCAACTGGACTATTGTAACTCTCTCTACATGGGGCTCCCCTTGAGGTGCACCCGGAGACTTCAGCTAGTCCAGAACGCAGCCGCGCGAGCAATTATGGGAACCGCTAGGTTTACCCATGTAACACCGCTCTTGCGCGAGCTGCACTGGCTACCTGTCGTCTTCCGGGTGTGCTTCAAGGTGTTAATTATCATCTTTAAAGCGCTCCATGGCTCGGGACCTAGCTATCTGCGGGATCGGATCTTGCCTCATACATCCTCACGGCCGATTCGCTCCCACAGAGAGGGACTTCTCCGGGTGCCGTCCACTAGACATTGTCAGCGGGCGACACCCAGGGGAAGGGCTATCTCTGTGGCGGGCCCGGCCCTCTGGAACGACCTTCCCCCCGATATCAGGACGACCACGGACCTCCGCTCCTTCCGTCTTAAATTAAAAACTCACTTTTTCTGTCTGGCCGGCCTAGGATAAGTCTCTCTGTCTTTGGGGTTTTTATTGGGAAACTAGGATTGTTTAGTTTTAATGGGGAATTTTAGCGCAGGTTATGTTTAATTTGTTTTTAGAATTGTTTGTATGTATGTATGTACTTATTGTTTTTATTCTACCTGTGCACCGCCCCGAGTCCCTGTGGGGAGAGGGTGCGGTTTTATAAATATTAAATATTATATTATTATTATTATAGAATTGAGAATTTAGGAAACATGTACTTATTTTCACCTTGTAGTATTTTTGGAAAAATGTTTTTTCAATGTTTTATTATGAAGCCCTGGAAGGGCCAATGATCCCGACGCGAAAGTTCTTAAAATGTTTCTGTATCCCTTACCCTACCCTTTTGGAAAATTGTAAAAGCCAATAAAACTTTTTCAATAAAAAAAAAAAAAGAGTCTGCAATTTTTTGCAAGGGCCTGTCAAATTGGGTAATTGCTTGCTCAGCATCAGAAAAAGAGGAAATATATTATCCAGGAACAGAACAAACAAGAGTGATTTGAAACATGGAATATGCAGAATCCAGATTTAACCTTACTTGTAATAATCAGGATGTTCTTAGGACATACTGTACATGATTAATTTACTCCTAGCTATCTGCAGGATCGGATCCTGCCTCATACATCCTCACGGCCGATTCGCTCCCACAGAGAGGGGCTTCTCCGGGTGCCGTCCACTAGACTGTGTCAGCGGGCGACACCCAGGGGAAGGGCGCTCTCTGTGGCGGGCCCGGCCCTCTGGAACGACCTTCCCCCCGACATCAGGACAACTACGGACCTCCGCTCCTTCCGTCTTAAATTAAAAACTTACTTTTTCCGTCTGGCCGGCCTGGGATAGCCTCCTTGCCTTGGGATTTTATAGAATAGGTTTTAGTTTAATTGGGATTTTAGCACAGGGTTTATTTAATTGGTTCTTAAATTTTGTTGGTATATTTATTGTTGTTTGTTATTTATTGCTTTTATGCTACCTGTGCACCGCCCCGAGTCCCCATGGGGAGAGGGGGCGGTCTAGAAATAATAAATTTCATTTCATTTCATTACTCAATTTTTGCATCCACTAGAATGGCAATGGGTTGGTTGAAAGGGAATAAATTATATGTTAAATATTGTCTCTCATCATAGCAAGGAAGAATGAAACCAGACACTGTGCAGTGCTATTCATACAAGGCTTCTCCTCCTCCTCCTGAGTATGTTAAAAGTTCATACCTCTGGCAGAAGAAGAAAGAGAAATTAAATAATGGTTTTTCCCAATCACGCTCCTTAAAATTTTCTTGGCTTACAACTGGTAAATTTTCACAGCAGACTTGCCCTGGGAGAACTGAAGGAATACAGACAAACACATGTGCACATGCACACAAAAGCTGGTGCCTCTAACTATACTGAAGGCCTCATGCATACTTTAGCTTTTGATGGGAAACATTAAACATTTTTAATTTAGCACATCAATTTGAAAATCTAATTTTTTATGCTTTGTAATGGTAGACACTTAAGAAGAGAGGAAATTAGATTTTGATTAAAATCACTCACACATACAATTTTAGGTAAACTAATTTAGCAATACTGACTATTGCTCCCCCCTCAGCTTCTATGTTCTTTTTATAACACTTAAGACCCTTTGTTGTGCAGCTCTTCTCAGCAACCTGATATGAAGTGAAAAGCTGCTAAACATCTCCCTTCATTCTTTATTCATTGCCTCATTGACAAAGGATGAATCACTTACTAGTTTGTCAATGAAAAGACACCTTTCCTTGGGGTGTAATCATTAGAGCCACGACAACATGTCTAAAAACCTCTTATTTTATTATAAGAATGCACAGCTTCTTTTATTCTCTGTTAAAGAAGGACACTTTTATAAATTTACTCTGAATACTTTTCAACATTTTTATCTTAGCTGCTCTCCTCCCTCTGAAAAGGTTTGTGTAGGAGCAGGTAAGAAATCCACCAAACACATTTGTTTTCATGAAGATGAGAATGCAAAGAAATTTGATCTGTGGATCGATAATAAATGGCATAGATTGCAAGATTTAATGGCCAGTGTGACAAAGATACAGTGCTCTAAAACTCTATTTCAGAGATTTAGAACTACCGGACTGATTCTAATATCTTGATTTAAACAGGATTGTTCTAAAGCAGCATTTTTCTACCTTAACAACTTTTGGACTAAAATAATAAATCACTTGGTGATCTTGAATGAAGACAAAGATATGTGTCAGATATGGCAGCATCTAATCTAAGTCGGTCACCAGGACCAGAGGTTTTGTCTTCCAAACTTTTGGACTTGTGCTGTAGCCCATCCTCAGGGAACTTTTCTCTCACTATAAAATATATGAACTATATGAAGTTCTCTCTCACTATATGAGAGAGATGTTCCCCGAGGATGCACTCCAGCATGAATTTGAAACCTTGGAAGCCTAAATCTCTGATCCCAGTGACCAACCCAGATTGGATCATAAAACATGAAACTCAGCCAACTGAACATTTTAAAATGCATATTACAAATACTATTGACTGGTGCTAATTGTTGATACAGTTTGCTGCCAGCATCCTAGGTATCAACCAAGTAGAATATAAGATGTGCCAAGTAGCGCCGTTTTTTGCAGTTCCGCTGGTGTTATTGCAGGAAGCTGCAATTTGCTGAGATATTTAGTAAAGTTCTTGGACATGGTGCCAAGTGCCCCGATGACAATGGGTGTCACTGTGACATGCTTCATCCATAGCCATGTGGTTTCGATGGCCAGGTCGCAATATTTCATGATTTTTTCTAGTTCTTTTTCTTCGACTGTGGCATCTCCAGGAACAGCGATATCAAAGAACTGTACACTTCGGCCCTCTACAACCGTGATATCTTGTGTGTTGTGCTCCAGATGATGGTCTGTTTGTATTCGAAAGTCCCACAAGATCTTCACCCTCTCATTCTCGATAACCTGTTCTACTTAATGTTCCCATGACTTTCTGGATACAGGCAAACTATATTTTTAACATAATGACCAGTGGATTAATTTAGCAACTTGGTCATGTCTAGCTTTGTAATCAGTTTGTGCAATTTTGCTGCATTCACATATTAAAGGTGAAACAGTTTCGACTTTGTTATTGCAAAGTCGGCAGTTTGGGTTGTCAGTGGATTTTTGAATCTTTGCTTGCATGGCATTAGTTTGTAGTGCTTGTTCTTGAGCGGCCAGTATTAAACCTTCCGTTTCTTTTTTGATAGTTCCCATCTTAAGCCATGTCCATGTCAAGTTTTCATCACATTTTCCTTCAATGTTTTTCAAGTGCTGTCCATGCAAAGCCTTGGTCTTCCATCTATTTAATCTGTCATCCAGCTGTTTTTTCTTATATTCTGCCTTTGTTTCTGTTGTTTTTATGGTGTTCTCCATTTTTACAGCCTGCAGCAATTTTTCTGTACTTTGGTTCACATAATCATTCAAACTTCATTTTTCTTCTCCTACAGTTTGATGGATTTGCAATAGCCCCCTGCCCCCTATTTTTCTTGGCAGGTACAACCTGTCAATGTCACTTCGTGGATGTAAAGCATGGTATATATTCAAAAGCTTGTGTGTTTTCCGGTCCAGGTTTTCCAGTTCAGCCAGAGTCCAGTTGATGATTCCAGCTGAATAGTGTATCACTGGAACTGCCCATGTATTAATGGCTTTAATTATGTTTCCGGCATTCAGCTTTGATTTTAATATTTTGTGGACCCTCCTGATGTATTCCTTTTGTGTTGACTCTTTGACTTTTTCATTCAAGATCTTATCTGATTCCAATATGCCTAGGTACTTGTAGCCATCATCCTTTGTTATTGCTTTCACTATATTTCCATTTCCCAGTTCTATTCCTTCTGTTTTTTCCATTTTTAAGTTCAGTGGGGCTTTTCACATAGATGTTTAAGCCATCAATGTATAGTAGATGGTTTATCTTGCCATGTTGTCTTGAGATTTGGTATCCCAGTTTTGTGTTCCGTAGGATTATTGTCAGGGGAACTAATGCAATATTGAACAGTAGTGGTGAAAGTGAATCTCCTTGGAAGATTCCTTTTCGGATGTTGACTTTACCAATGTTCTCCCCACTTGTTAGAACTGTTTTCCATTTTTGCACATTTGCTTTAAAAATGTACAGATATTTTTGCTAATTCCAAAGTTTTCCCGACGGGTGTTAATCCAGCTATGGGGTCATGAGTCAAATGCCTTCTTGTAATCAATCCAAGCCATGTTTAAATTTATTTTCCTTCGTTTTGCATTTTGTAGTACCATTTTGTCTATGAGCAGCTGATCTTTTGTTCATCTTGATTTTTTATAATTTCCTTTTTGTTCTGCTGGATACAAACTGTTTTCTATCAGGTGATTGAACATTGAATTTGCCAGTATCCTTGTAAAAAGTTTGAACGTTGTTGGCAGACAAGTAATTGGGCGATAGTTGTTTGGTTCTGTGCCTTTTTCTGGATCTTTCATTATCAAGTAAGTTCGTTCAGCTGTTAGCCATTCTTCGCTTGTTGTATTTTGAAGCATTTGATCAAATTGAGTGGCCATGCGATGATGTACGCTGGTCAGATGTTTTAGCCAGTATCCATGCAGTTCATCCAGGCCAGGTGCACTCTAGTTCTTGACCTTCTTTGCTTGTTACATTATTATTATTGTTGTTGTTGTTGCTGTTGTTATTGTTATTATTATATGAAAGTTTTTTTATTTTTAGACAGACATAGACAAACAAAACATAAAACATAAAACCATATTCAATTACATACATTATGTCGATTGGTTACAAGATTTTTGTGCATCCTTTCCATAATCCTCACTTACAATTTACATAAAATCACATGTTATCAATCAAATATATAAGTATACATCATTATCATTGTACATCATTTATTTGACTATAACTGTTATTCTTACATTTTGAAATGAGATATTCTAGATATTGGATTCATTTATAATATAGCAATTTATTAAATCCTCCTACATCCATCCAATAGTAGTACATCTTTGTATTCTGTATCGTTCCATTATTGTATTGCAAAATTAATTTATATTATGACGATTCATTACATTATCTTAAATCTATCCAATATGAATGTATCTTTATATTGTATTCTGTGTCATTCTATTATTCTTGTATTATAAAATTCTCTAGTGTCTTTCATTTCCATGTTATTTTATCTAAAATAAATCCCATATTTTATAAAATTGTTTATTTTCTTGTTCTCTAATTTCAAATGTCAATTTACTCATTTCTGCACATTCCATTATTTTCTGAATAACTTCCTCCCGCGTTGGTATTTTCTCATTTTTCGTATTTTTAGCAAATACACTTCTAGCTGCTGTTAACACATTTACAATCAAATATTTCAATTATCTACTGTATGTTTCCAGTAAAATTCCCAATTAAAAAATCTCTGGTTTAAAGTCTATATGTTTTTGTATCATTTTTTCCAACCATATGTGGATTTTAGTCCAAATTTCTTTTGCTTCTGTGCATGTCCACCACATATGGTAATATGAACCCAGTATCTGATGACATTTCCAACACTTTTCTGATTTATTCTTGAACATTCTTGCTATTCTCATTGGGGTAGGTGCCATCTGTAAAACATCTTATACAAATTTTCTTTATATGCAGTTGACATTGTCATTTTATAATTTTGAGACCACAATTTTTGCCATTTCTCTAAACCAATCCCATGTCCAAAATTTCCCCCCAAGCAATCATAGATTCTTTAACTTGTTCTTCTTCCAGCTTAACCAATAATAATAATAATAAGTTTGGATTTGAGTATAGCAAAAATCACTGAGAATATCAGGTTGAGAAAGTTTTAGAGAATGAGAAAGTTAAGATCTTGTGGGACTTCAGAATTCAGACTGACAGGCACTTGTCCTACAACACCAGGTTTCCGGTTGACCAAGATGGAGGAACTGAGCTGTGCTGTGCTAGGAGGGAGAGTGCCTGGCTTGCTTGTCCTGAGCAAGTTAGCAGTGAATGGCCTGAAATCTCAGCTACTAATCCCCAGTAACATCAGAGGGATCGAAGAACTGTAGGAGAACTGTAAGAATCTACCTGTGGTGCCGACTGGGAGAGCTGGCGGTCGGCCAACTGGAGGTTGGAGAGCTGGCTGTTGGCGTGTAGCGGTCGGCATGCTGGTTTCGGCTGGGGGAGCGGCCTGACATCGTGGCTTGTGCAGTCGCTACCACCGCAGCCGCCGCTCCCCTCTGGTCCTTCACTTCTAGCTTCGTTTTGTTTGTTTCATTCTTTGTGGCTGTTTTTCTCCTGTGTTCTCGTTGGCGGCAGGCACGCTGGCCTCAGCCGTGTCCCAGCTGTGATGGTTTCTGGCCAGGGAGCGGCCAGGGAGTGGCCTGGGAGTGGCCCAACATCGTAGTCTATGCTGCTGTTGCTGCTGCTCCGTTTTCCATCGTTTTCCACCATTTTCCATCGTTTTATATCCATCAGTGTTTTCACGTGCCTGCCCACCGCCCCTTCTTTGTTTTGTTTGGTTGCAGTCCCGGACGTTGGTTGTCTATGTAGCTTGTCTTCGATGGCCTCAGTTTATCGTTTTGCTTTACTTCATTGTCTTCACTTCGCTTCGTCTTGTCATTCCATTCTGTTTCGGCATCCTGTCATCCTGGCCAGCCGCCTGCACTGCCGTCTGCCGTCTGCCTCATCCTTCTGTCTCATCATCCTGCTGTTTGGTCCACTGGTCTGTCCACTGGTCCCCCTAGTCTCGACGCCCCGACGTCTGTCTCTCCATTTCTATCCTGCCACCTGTTGGTGCCTGTTTTTTGCCGCTCTGACCTCCTGTCCCAATTGCAGATTGTTGTGTGTTGTGCCCTGTGTGAGCTGGTTTGTCTGCTGCTGCTATTACCATCATTACCACCATGCCCGCTACCAGCGGCTGCCTCTCTATGGGCCATGATGACATCTACTACCAAGGTGACACTTTCTCTCCGATAATCTATCCTACAGTGGACCTACTCGCCCTGCGAGATTCCCCTCTCTCACAGATCTGGCCCTCAATGTTAACGAGGGCCCACCTCGATGACGGAATTCTAAATCCTGAGAGGTGGCATAAACAGAAACTATGGAATATTTTGGGGAATTTTTAATTTGTTTTTTAAGGGGCCCCAGGGTGGGGGGAGGGATACCTGGGACTAGGAGAGTGGGTGAGGGGATTGACCCATGGAATTTCATCTCCAGGTCGGCCCATGGTCCTGACGGGGAGGAAGAAAGATCCAATATTGGGGGGGGGGAGTAAAGGTCAATCTTACAGAGGGCTACACCATCAGGACAGTGTGTGGGAGAGGTAGGTATGGCATGAGCTGGGGACCATATCAGGTTATGGGAGGGCGCACCCGCTGTTTGCTAGTGGTTACGCCCTCCGGTCCCCAGGACTCCTCTCGCATTCCAGGGGGTTCAGGATCACAGGGCCTGGGCCCTAGGCTAATGCTATGTAATGCCAGGTCCATGGTCAACAAAGCCCCCCTCATCCATGATTTGGTATTGGAGGGGGAGCCGGACCTGGTGGGAATCACGGAGACCTGGTTGGGCCATGAGGGGGGATTACCCCTCGTGGAAATGTGCCTACCAGGTTACCGGGCATTCCATCAGCCACGGGCCCAGGGTCGGGGTGGAGGGGTGGCAGTTATTATAAGGGATAGTCTTGATCCGAGGGAACTAGTGCCGCAGACAGCTGGCTGTGAGTCCCTGTGTGTGAAGTGGGGTCCTGGGAGGCAGTTGATTCTGTACCTGGCTCACCGCTGCGTATCAGCAGCCCTGCCCGAGCTCCTCGATGTGATAGCTGAGGTGGCGGTTGATACCCCCAGGCTATTAGTCATGGGGGATTTCAACCTGCCATCGATAGGCGAAACATCTGAGGTGGCCCGGGAGTTCATGGCTTCCATGACAGCCATGGACCTGATCCAACTAATTCATGACCCCACTCACACTGGTGGACACATGCTGGACTTAGTTTTTGTCTCCGGCCAGTGGACGAATTATCTTGGATTAGGGGAATTAGTCATCACACCCCTGTCATGGACAGATCATTCTCTCCTCTGGCATGAAAGAGATGCCTAGAGAGCATTTGGAGGTCCACTCGATCTGAATCTGACTGAACATGGGTAAGGTCTCATTTGCGGACCTACCTTGTGGCGATAAGAGCGGCGAAACATAATTATCTCTCCGCTCTTATTGCATCTGCAGATAACCGCCCTGCCGCCCTGTTCAGAGTGAGCCACTCCCTCCTTCAACATAGGCTGCGGGAAGCTCCGTTACAGGGTCGTGCAGAGGAATTTGGATGTTATCTGCAGGATAAAATCGCTCAGATCCGGGACGAACTGGCCTCCAATGAGGTTAGTCTGGCGGCCGGGCAGACGCAGGTCCTGAGACTGTTTTGTGGGAAGAGTTCGACCTTGTGACTCCAGATGACATGGACAGGATGCTGGGGTGCCTGAATGCTACCACATGTTTATTGGCTAGTACTGGCCTCTTGGGAGGTTACACGAGGCTGGCTCCAGGAAATAGTGAACGCTTCCTTGAGTGAGGGGTTCCTACCGGCCATCTTGAAAGAGGTGGTGGTGAGACCCCTCCTCAAGAAGCCTTCCCTGGACCCAGCGGTGTTGGCTAATTATTGTCCGGTTTCCAACCTTCGTTTTCTTGCGAAGGTTGTTGAGAGTGTGGTGGCACGACAATTCCCCCAGCACCTGGAGGAAACTGTCTATCTAGACCAGCGCCAGTCCGGCTTCCGATCTGGGTACAACACAGAGACGGCATTGGTCGCGTTGGTAGATGATCTCTGGAGGTTACCTGCGGGACCGCCTCCTACCACATACCTCCCTTCGATCTGTCCGCTCCCACAGAGAGGGCCTCCTCAGGCTGCCGTCTGCCGGACAATGACGGCTGGTGACCCCCAGGGAGAGAGCCTTCTCTGTGGCAGGCCCTGCCCTCTGGAATGGCCTGCCCCCCGACCTTTGCACTATCATGGACCTACGCCTCTTCCGTCGGGCACTAAAAACACATCTATTCCATGTGGCTGGCCTGGCATAGTTTTTAATGACATAGTTTGAGTATAATAATTTTCATTGCTTTTAACTATAATTCTTAGCGCAGACCCACTATATTTAATCTATTTTTAATTTCCTTTTATATTGTTATTGTGTGTATTGCCTTTTTACTCTTTCTGTGCACCGCCCTGAGTCCCACTAGGGAGATAGGGCGGTATACAAATGCGATTAAAATAAAATAAAATAAATAAAAACACACACCTGATATAACAATAATTGAAAATAAAAATATGGTTCATTGACATTGCAATACCTGGTGATGCACGAATTAAAAATAAGCAGCAAGAAAAAAAATCACAAAATACTGGGACTTGCAAATTGAAGTTGAGCGACTGTGGAGGAGGAAGTCATGTGTTCTCCCGATTGTTATTGGAGCCCTTGGAGCAATACCTAGGGGGCTGCCTCACTATGTGGAGGTTCTAGGTTTGCCGGACTTGAGCATTCTGACTCTACAAAGGGTCACGCTGCTTGGAACATCTTATATCCTCTGACATTACCTTGACAGTTCCTAGGTCCTTGGTTAGGACTCGAGCTGTTGAGCTACCTCCAGCCCTAAAGACTGTGAATCTCACCAAAGATTAACCACATAATAATAACAACAACAACAACAACAACAACAACAACAACAAAAATCCACTGATAACCCAAACTGCCGATTTTGCAATAACAAAGTCGAAACTGTTTCACATTTAATATGTGAATGCAGCAAAATCGCACAAACTGATTATAAAGCTAGACATGACCAAGTTGCTAAATTAATCCACTGGTCATTATGTAAAAAATATGGTTTACCTGTATCCAGAAAGTCATGGGAACACAAAGTAGAAAAGGTTATCGAGAATGAGAGGGTGAAGATGTTGTGGGACTTTCGAATACAAACAGACCGTCATCTGGAGCACAACACATCAGATATCATGGTTGTAGAGGGCTGAAATGTACAGTTCATTGATATCACTGTTCCTGAAGATGCCAGAGTCGAAGAAAAAGAACTAGAAAAAATCATGAAATATTGCGACCTGGCCATCGAAACCACACGACTATGGATAAAGCATGTCACAGTGACACCCATTGTCATCGGGGCACTTGGCACCATGTCCAAGAATTTTACTAAATATCTCAGCAAATTGCAGCTTCCTGCAATAACACCAGCGGAACTGCAAAAAACGGCACTGCTTGGCACATCTTATATTCTACGAAGATACTTGGTTGATACTTAGGATGCTGGCAGCAAACTGTATCAACAGCACCAGTCAATAGTATGTGTAATATGCATTTTTAAATGTTCAGTTGGCTGAGTTTCATGTTTTATTAATAAAGTATATAATAATAATAATAATAATAATAATAATAATAATAATAATAATAATAATAATAATAATAATAATAAGCATTTTTAAATGTTAAGTTGGCTGAGTTTCATGTTTTATGAATAAAGTATACATAATAATAATCATCTTTATTGTCATTGTACTAAAATTACAATGAAATTGGTTGGTATCCATATAGTTTTTTAATCACCTTTTCATCAGTACCTGCCAAAATTTTATCTGTCAGTCATTTATCATAAAAACCTTCCATTTTAAGATCTTTATCATATCTCGAATTTTTTTATTTATTTATTTTATTAAATTTATACCCTGCCCTTACATACAAATTCAATTAAAAAAAATTAAAAAACATTTAATAATAATAATAATTTAAGAAAAATTATTAGATTTATAAACCGCTCCCTCTCCCCAAAGGGACTCGTGGCGGTGTAGAGAAATTTTTTTAAAAACCATATAAAACATACAATATATACAAAGTTAAAAACGAATTAAATTAAACCTGTACTAAAATTTAAGAACATTAAAATACAACCCACCTATGCTAAAATTCCCTAAAGTCTAATATCCATATACGTATTTGGCAGATGTTATATTAAGAGAGTCAAAACTGTTACGCAAGACCAGCTTGCTGAAAGAAATAGGTTTTAAGTGAGCGGCCAAAGAGGGGAAGGTCCGTGATAGTGCGAAGTTTGGGGGGTAGGTCGTTCCACAGGGCCGGCCCTGCCACAGAGAAGGCCCTACCCGTGGGCACTGCTAGCCGGCACTGACCGTCAGTTGGTACCCTCAGTAGGCCCTCTCTGTGGGAGCGTATTGGATGCAGGGAGGTATGTTGCAGGAGACGGTCCCGCAAGTAACTAGGCCCCGAGCCATGGAGCGATTTGAAGATGGTAACAAGCACCTTGAAGCGCACCCGGAAGGCCACCGGTAGCCAGTGCAGTTCACGCAGGAGAGGTGTTACGTGGGAGTAACGAGAAGCTCCCAGAATCCCCCGCGCGGCCACATTCTGAACCAACTGGAGCCTCCAGGTGCACCTCAAGGGGAGCCCTATGTAGAGAGCGTTACAATAGTCTAAGCGAGACGTCACGAGTGCCTGAGTGACAGTGCGGAGGGCATCTTGGTCCAGAAACTGGCGTACCAGGCGGACCTGGTAGAATGCCCCCCTGGTCACAGCCGTCACATGGTCTTCTAGGGACAGCCAGGAATCCAGGAGGACGCCCAAGTTGCGAGCCCTTTCCACGGGGGCCAATGACTCACCCCCGATAACCAGCGATGGAGTAAGCTGGCTATGCCGAGACACCGGAAACCACAGCCACTCGGTCTTGGACAGGTTGAGCCGAAGTTTGTTACTTCCCATCCAGAGCCGCACGGCTTCTAAACACCGGGACATCACTTCGACGGCATCGTTGGAGTGGTTGGGGGTAGATATGTACAGCTGGGTATCATCAGCGTACAGATGGTACTCTACCCTATAACCACGGATGATCTCACCCAGCGGCTTCATGTCGATGTTAAACAAGAGGGGTGAGAGGACCGACCCCTGAGGCACCCCATAAATGAGTGGTCTCGAGGTCGACCTCTGCCCTCCTGCCAATACAAATTGCGACTGACCAGAAAGGTAGGAGGATCCCAACCTCTCCAGTCAGTGCAATAGGATACTATGGTCGATAGTATCGAAAGCCGCTGAGAGATCTAATAGTACCAGGATAGAAGAAAAACCCCTATCTCTGGCCCTCCAGAGATCATCTAGACTTTGTCAGCGGGCGACGCCCAGGGGAAGGGCGCTCTCTGTGGCGGGCCCGGCCCTCTGGAACGACCTTCCCCCTGATATTAGAACGACCACCGACCTCCGCTCCTTCCGTGTAAAATTGAAGACCCATCTCTTTCGACTGGCCGGCCTTGAATAGTTCTCTCTGTCTTTTAACTACAAATTTTAATGGGTTTTTAATTTTATTTTTAGCACGGGTAATTTTATTTAATTCTATTTTAAGTAATGTTTGTATTATTGTATATTGTTTTTAATTATGCCTGTGCACCGCCCCGGGTCCCTGTGGGGAGAGGGTGCGGTTAATAAATCTCAATTTATTATTATTATTATTATTATCCACCAACGCGACCAATGCCATCTCGGTGCTGTGACCAGGTCGGAAGCCAGACTGGCGCGGGTCTAGATAAGCAGTTTCCTCCAGGTGCCGAGAGAACTGCTGTACCACCACACTCTCTACAACCTTCACCAAAAAGTGAAGGTTGGAGACCGGACGATAGTTAGTTAGCAATGCTGGGTCCAGGGAGGGCTTCTTGAGGAGGGGTCTCACCATCGCCTCTTTAAGGGAGGCCGGCAAGAACCCCTCACTAAGAGAAGCGTTCACAATTCCCTGGAGCCAGCCTCGTGTCACCTCCCAGGAGGCCAGTACCAGCCAGGAGGGACACGGGTCCAATAAACATGTGGTGGCATTCAGTCGCCTCGGCAACCTGTCCATTTAATAACCGTCCTGTGCTAAAACCAAATTAAAATCCCCAAAATTTAAAACTGTATTAAATAGTCAATTGCAGAGGATACGCTACGCCGGCTAGATGAAAAAAATGTGTCTTTAGACACTGGCGGAAGAGGCGGAGGTCGGAGATGGTGCGAAGTTCAGGGGGAAGGTCGTTCCAGAGGGTAGGGTCCGCCACAGAGAAGGCCCTTCCCCTGGGTGTCGCCAGATGGCATTGTCCAGCCGCCGGCACCCTGAGAAGGCCCTCTCTGTGGGAGCGTATCGGTCTAAGGGATGTATGGGGCAGGAGATGGTCTCGCAAGTAACTAGGTCCCGAGCCATGGAGTGCTTTAAAGATGGTCATCAAAACCTTGAAGTGCACCCGAAAGACCACAGGAAGCCAGTGCAGGATTGGTGTTATATGGGAGTGTCTAGGCGCTCCCGTAATCACCCGCACGGCTGCATTCTGGACTAACTGTAGCTTTCAAGTGCACCTCAAGGGAAGCCCCATGTAGAGAGCATTGCAGTAGTCGAGTCGGGATGTCACGAGTGCTTGAGTGAATGTGCGAAGGGCAGCCCGGTCCAGTAAGGGGCGCAATTGGCGCATCAGGCATACCTGATGAAATGCCCCCCTGGCCACGGCTGCCACATGGTCCTCCATGGACAGCCGGGAATCCAGGAGGACACCCAGATTGCCCGCCCTCTCCATGGGGGCCGGTGTTTCGCCCCCAATGGCCAGAGTTGGAGTAATCTGGCTGAACCGGGGTGCCTTTGACGGGTTGAGCTTGAGTTTGTTACTACCCATCCAGATCTGTACGGCCTCCAAACACCGGGACATCACCTCGGCAGCATCGGTGGGGTGGTCTGGGGTGGATATGTACAGCTGAGTATCATCAGCGTACAGATGATATCCCACCCCAAAACCACGGATGATCTCGCCCAGCGGCTTCATATATGTGTTGAATAGGAGGGGCGAGAGGACCGACCCCTGAGGAACCCCACATAGGAGGGGTCTCGAGGCTGACCTCTGCCCCCCTGTCAACACATATTGCGACCGACCAGAGAGGTAGGACGAGAACCACCACAAAACGGTGCCTCCCAGCCCAAACCCCACCAGTCGGTGCAATAAAATACCATGGTCAATGGTATCAAAAGCTGCTGAGAGGTCTAACAGGACTAGGATAGAGGAATGTCCTGTATCCCGTGACCTCCAGAGATCATCAACCAACGCGACCAATGCCATCTCGGTGCTGTGACCAGGTCGGAAGCCGGACTGGCACGGGTCTAGATAATCAATTTCCTGCAGGTGTCGCGGAAACTGTTGGGCCACCATGGCTTCTTGAGGAGGGGCCTTACTACCGCCTCTTTCAAGATGGCAGGCAAGGACCCCTCACTCAGAGATGCGTTGACAATGCCCTGGAGCCAGCCTCGTTTCGTCTCCCAGGATGCCAGTACAAGCCAGGAGGGACACGGGTCCAATAAACATGTGGTAGCCTTATGTCTCTTTGACAACCTGCCCATATCTTCGGTAGTAACAATGTCAAACTCCTCCCAGGATGGTACCCCAAGAACAGCCTCGGACAATCCGACTGGACCACTCTCGATGGAGGGTAGCTCATTCCGAATCCGAGTGATTTTCTCCTGCAGATAAATCCCAAATTCCTCTGCTCAACCCTGTAAAGGGGCTTCCCGCGGCCTCTGGTGAAGGAGGGAGCGGGTCACCCCAAACAGGGTGGCAGGGCGGTTATCTGCGGATGCAATAAGCGTGGCACAATACTCACGCTTGGCCACCCTTATCGCCACTAAGTAAGTCCTAATATAGGTTCTCACTAGTGTTTGGTCGGCTTCGGAGCGAGAAGATCTCCATATGCTCTCTAGGCGTCTCTTGTGGCGTTTCATCTCCCTAAGCTCCTCGGTAAACCAAGGAGCCTGGGTGGTTCGTCGCCGCAAGAGAGGCCGCAAGGGCGCGACTTGGTCCAAGGCCCCCGTGGCCGCACTTAACCATGCGGCAACTAGGTCCTCAGTTGAGTCGCGGGGCAAGTCCACAGGAATTGGCCCAAGCTCCCTCTGGAACCTTACCGGGTCCATCAGAAGCCTGGAGCGGAACCATATAGGAATATCAGGCTCCACCTCCCCGCCGTGAGGGGCGGCGATCGGAAAGTCTAGCCGAAGGAGAGCGTGATCTGTCCATGACAGGGGTGTAATGTCTAAATCCCCTATTCCCAGATCACTACTCCACTGTCCCGAGACGAAGATTAAGTCCAGGGTGTGTCCACCCTCGTGGGTAGGGCCTAAAACTACCTGGGTCAGGTCCATGGCTGTCATGGAAGCCATGAACTCCCGAGCTACACCAGAGGTTTCGCCTACGGACGGCAGGTTGAAGTCCCCCATGACCAAAAGTCTGGGGGTCTCAACCACTGCCTCGGCTATCACCTCTAGGAGCTTGGGCAGGGTTGTTGTTGCATAGCGAGGAGCCAGGTATACAACTAACATGCCCAACTGCCTCCCTAGGCCCCACTTCACGAGGAGGGACTCACACCCGGTCGTCTGAGGGATCGTGGTCTCCTTCGGTTCAAGACCTTCCCTAACCATAATCGCCACCCCCCACCCCTCCCTAGGGCCCTAGGCTGATGGAAGGCTCGGTATCCTGGTGGGCACATTTCTACGAGGGGTAGTCCTCCCTCGTGGCCCAACCAGGTTTCCGTAATACCCACCAGGTCCGGGTCCCCCTCTGACACAAGGTCATGGATGAGGGGGGCTTTTTGTACCACGGACCTGGCGTTGCATAACATCAGCCTAGGTTCTTGCCCACTTAGTCTGCGATGGGAGCATGGGGGGTTGGAGCGCGTGACCACCCGTAACCAGCGGCCACGGTCCTCCAACCGGTAATGTCCATCCCGTCTCCCACTGGCCCTGCGCCTCCCCAAGACCGAACTGATGGAAAATACCTCAGTGGAAATGACCCCCCCTTCCCCCTCCTCCGTTTCTCTATTTCTGCCGGCCGGCCTTATAATTTGGCGTCCCCCCGCCTGACTATCCCCTCCCTCCTCCCTGGAACCCCCTAAAAGCCGAATTAAAAAGTTAAAAAGGAACCCCCTGAGTTTGCGCTTCGCCCATTTGCATATATGAACACCAGTTCATCCATATACATTGTTCTTCCTGTTCTTGCATAGGTTCACCCTTTGCATTCAGTATTTCACCACATCTAACTGTTTGTTCCTTTTTATATGTTATTGGATATGAAAATGCTTCAATGGTTGATAACTAGTCTGGAATTTTTAAATAATGTTGCCTTTTAGTCTTATCCCAGTTTAATAACAAAGCCTCACGTATATAATGTCTTCTAAAATACTCCTGCATTTTACTTCCCTTTTACCATAGGAAAGCATGCCATCCCAACAACAAATCATATCCTTCTAAAGTCAATAATCTAGAATTTCTTAATGTTATCCATTCCTTAACCCACATCAAACATGTTGCCTGGTAGTATAACTCCCAGTTAGGTAGGCCAAATCTTCCTCTTGTTCTAGCATATTGTAACATTTTTAATTTTATTCTTGTTTTTTCCCCCTGCCAAATATACTTCAACATTGTTTTATTTAAATCATCAAAATAGTCTTTCTCTAATCTAATTGGAATTGTCTGGAACAAATACAAAATCCTAGGTAACATATTTGTCTTGATTGTTGACATTCTCCCTATTAGTGATTGTTGTAAATTTTCCCATTTTGCCAAATCTGTTGCAATCTGTTGTTTGAGTTTATGATAATTGTTCTCTTTAAGTGTGCTGCATCTTGCTGTCAAATATATCCCCAAATACTTGACCTTATTCGTGACCTGTCTTCAAAGCTTCCACCAATTTTTTCTTTTGTCTTAATAACATGTTCTTTTTAAAAATCTTCATTTTATCTTTATTTATTTTCAAATTTGTTTTTTAAGTGCTTCAGTTAACTCCAGCATCGTTATATTGCCTTCTAGCATCATTTCAGTTTCTTTAGGTATCTGGGGCAAATTTGCTTTCTGCAGGTATTGTTTAGATCTTCCCTCTTCTATAAAAACTTCTGTTTTTGGTTGCTAAGATGGAGGAGCTGTGAGCCATGAGCTGCGAGCTGAACGGAGCTGAAAAAGAGCGTGCCTGCTGAAACAATTCTGCTGGGGGGTGCCAGGTTCAGTTACCAGCCCCTGTGAATGCTTGGGGGAGCCTGTGAAGAGAGGAGAGTCGTGGAAGCTGGCTGCCGGCGCGTTGGTTGCTGGCGGGGTCTGGCGAGATGGGGGTGCAGCCTGTTACTGCGGTTGGCGCGGTGTTATGGCCGTTGCCAGCACATTCCTGCCGCCCCGTCCCTGCGGTTTCTTATCTTCATCCAGCCCCGTCCCTGCCGCTCCTGCTCCTTTGATCGCCCCCACCCCAGCCTCTATTGCCCTGCCACTCTATCGCTCGGCCGTTATACCATTCTCGTTGTGCTCTGCCATCTCGTTGTCCTGTTGTCTCTTCCCTGCTGCCTCCACCATCTACCGTCCTCGTCATCCGGCATCCAGTGCCCTCATCTTGTCATCCTGCTCTTCGTGGTCACGTCGTTTTACTTCTGCTCCTGTTTCCTGCTTTTGTGATCTTCGCTGTGGTCTTCACCGTCTTGTCGCTGCCGGTTTTCCATCCTGCGACGTCGTGCCGTTTGTTGTTTGGTGCTTGGTTCATGCCGTTCCTGCCTTTTCGTTGCCTGCTTCATCAGCTTCGGCGCCGGGTTCCTGTTTTTGCTGACTCTGCTTCTTGCCCCTGTTTCTCCAGTTGTCCTTGCCGCCTGTTCCTGCCGGTTTATTTCTGTGTTTGTCCGTTTTGTTTCATCTTGTCCTCTGGTGTTCTGCTGTCTTGCCCGACAGAGAGCGCCGGCCTGCCTTGCTACCGCCACCGCCATTTTCATCATTAGCGACGGCTGACATGACCTATGGGTAACACCTCGAGTATGGCCTTCAGTGACTATCTACCATGTACTAACCAATGGGATACAGTCATCCTAGGCTACAAACTGTACAGGAAGGACAGGAAGGGACAAATGGGAGGTGGTGTAGCCTTGTATGTCAAAGAAGAGATAAAGTCATACGAATTGGCAAATCGAGGTGATTTAGAGTCACCACTAGAAACTCTGTGGGTAAGACTATCAGGCCAAAAGAATGGTCTAACAGTAGGCATATGTTATCGGCCTCCGACCCAAGCCCCCAAGAGAGACTGGCAGTTGGAGAATGTTATAAAGGAGGCATCAAAAAAGGGAAGCCTGGTGGTAATGGGGGATTTCAATTACCCTCACATAGACTGGGCGAACTGTTATTCAGCACATGACAAAGAGATAAAGTTCCTAGATATGCTAAATGATTGTTCACTAGAACAGATGGTTGAAGACCCAACTAGAGGTACAAGAATCCTTGACTTGTTCAACATATGCCAGGTTAAATGAAGTACCCAGAGAGATACATATTAAATTTGTTAGAAGGTTGACCAGAGAGGGAATTCTGAAGGCGCAGAGAGACGGGCCTTTAATTTACCAACAAAAGGAAGTCGCCATCTTAAAGCAGATCCCAAAAAAGATTAGAGAGGTGAGGAGGAAGTATTCCTTCTTATCTAAAAAATTATTTAACCACGGGATTTCGTTTAAGTGGGTGATGCCAGAAGGGATGTTGGTGTTCTGGGAAGGAGGAAGAGTAAGGATTAAAACAGTTGCTGAGGCGGAAGCCTTTCTTAAAAAACATTCCTCTATCCTGGGGGAAGATTCAGGGGGGACGGAGGGGGTCATGGCCCCGCCCACTGGGGGCCAGGGAGGAGAACAAGAAGACACAATTGCCAAGAGACTTAGATCTAAAAATGACTTTGCTTTTTATTAACATAGTATCATTCTTTGTCTGGATGTTTGTACATGATTGCCAGCGTATAATTTAGAATGTATGATTTACACATTTATCTTCACCTTGTTGTATTAATGAACAATGTATTACCAATGTCTTACCAAGCAGCCCGGAGGGGCCAATGACTTCGACGTGAAAATTCTCAAAAAATGTTTTTGTATCACCTTACCCTACCCTATCCCAAAAATTTGTAAAACCAATAAAACTTTTGCAATATAAAAAGAATCCTTGACTTGGTTCTGAGCAATATACAGGATCTGGTGCAAAATGTTAATGTGACTGATCCAATAGGGAACAGTGACCACAACACAATTATTTTTAACTTAATCATAGACTGCAAATCACCGATAAACACAGAGACCTTAAATTTTCATAAAGGAAATTTCCCGAAGATGAGAAAACTAGTAAAAAAGAAGCTGAAAGGGAGAATTGAGAAAGTCCAAACACTCCATGAGGCATGGAGGCTGCTCACAAAAACAATAACAGAGGCCCAATTGGAATGTATACCTAAAAGGAAAAAGGGCACCGCCAGGTTCAAGAGGACTCCAATGTGGCTTACAGGAGCTGTTCGGGAAGTGATCAAAAGCAAGAAAAGCTCATTTAAAAGATGGAAGGCTTCTCCAAATGAGGACAACAGGCAGAAACATAAATTCTGGCAGAACAAATGCAAGGCAACAATCAGGAAAGCAAAGCAAGACTTTGAGGAGTGTTTACCTAAAAACACTCAAAGAAATAACAAGGACTTCTTTAAGTACATTAGAAGTAAGAACCCAACTGGGAAGGCCATTGGACCATTAGATGACAATGGAAGGCAAGGGATTATTAAGGAGGAAACAGAGATTGCAGAGAGACTCAATGAATTCTTTGCTTCAGTATTCATTGAAGAAGACAGAGATCACATGCCTAAAACAGAGCCTATCTTTGTAGGGAGGGAAACTGAGGAACTAACCCAGATAGAAATAACCAGGGAGGAGGTCCTTGCATGTCTTGTTAAACTAAACACTAACAAATCACCAGGACCAGATGGCATCCATCCACGAGTTCTCAAGGAACTTAAAGATGAAATTGCTGATATCCTTGCCAAAATATATAATCTTTCCCTCAAATCAGGCCTTGTGCCGGATGACTGGAAGGTAGCAATTATAACACCTATCTTCAAAAAAGGATCCAGAGGTGATCCAGGAAATTACCGACCGGTCAGCTTGACAAGTGTCCCAGGTAAAGTGATGGAAACCATCTTAAAAGATAAAATTAATAGGCACGTAGAAGAGAAGGCGCTTCTGAAGGAGAGCCAACATGGCTTTTACAAGGGCAAATCATGCCTCACTAATCTGCTGGAATTTTTTGAGAGTGTCAACAAGCACGTGGACAAGGGAGATCCAGTTGACATTGTTTATCTGGACTTTCAGAAGGCCTTTGACAAGGTCCCGCACCAAAGGCTCTTAAATAAATTTGCCAGTCATGGAATAAAGGGACAGGCCTTGTCCTGGATTAGCAACTGGCTAAGGGACAGGAAACAGAGAGTAGCATTAAATGGACACTTCTCCAGGTGGAGGGAGGTAAAGAGTGGGGTCCCCCAAGGTTCAGTACTGGGACCCCTGCTCTTCAACCTTTTCATAAATGATCTAGAAGTAGGAGTAAACAGCAAGGTAACCAAATTCGCTGACGACACTAAATTATACAGGGTAGTAAAAACTGAGAGAGAGTGTGAGGAGCTCCAGAGGGATCTCTTGACACTGGGGGAGTGGGCAAACCAGTGGCAAATGAGCTTCAACATTATTAAGTGCAGAGTGATGCACGTTGGGGCAAAAAATCCCAACTATATCTATAAACTGATGGGGTCAGAACTCCTTGCAACTAACCAGGAAAGGGACCTTGGTGTCCTGGTGGACAGCTCAATGAAGGTGTCAACCCAGTGTGCCGCAGCAGTGAAAAAAGCAAACTCATTGCTAGGGATCATTAGGAAGGGTATAGAAAATAAGTTAGCAAGTGTCATTTTGCCTCTTTATAAATCTATGGTGAGGGCCCCATCTGGAGTATTGTGTACAGTTCTGGTCACCATACCTTCAGAAGGATATTATGGAAATGGAAAAGGTGCAGAGGAGGGCAACCAGAATGATTAGAGGGCTGGAACACCTTCCTTACCATCTGAGGCTGCAACGGCTGGGCCTCTTCACTCTAGAACGACGGCGCCTGAGAGGTGACCTGATTGAAGTCTATAAAATCATGCACGGTATGGACAAAGTAGAAAAGGAAAAACGGTTTTCCCTATCGCATAACACTGGAACTAGGGGGCACTCCATGAAACTTTTGGAAGCTAGACCTCAAACAAATAAGAGGAAGTACTTTTTCACCCAGAGGATCACTGGTCTATGGAACTCCCTGCCAGAAGAAGTGGTGACAGCTGTCAGCCTCGACACCTTTAAGAAAGGATTAGACGAGTTCATGGAGAACAAGGGTATCCATGGCTATCATTATGGATGCCTAAGGACACCCTCCGGGTTGGAGAGATAGGCAGGATATTTCTCAATGCTATTTGCAGTGAATCATAAGCAGGTGAAGACATCTGCTTGGGAATACCCTGAAGTAAATGGGGAGCCACTGTGTGAGACAGAATGCTGGACCAGATGGGCTGTGGCCTGTTCCAGCAAGGCTATTCTTATGTTCTTATGTTCTTATGTACTCTGCAGCTGATCTCCACGCCCTGCGAGAATCCCCTCTCTCGCAGGTTTGGCCCTCTGCGTTAACAAGGGCCCACCTTAATGACGGATTTGTTAAATTCGAGAGGTGGCGGAAACTGAAATTAAGGGTTTTTTTTAGGGGGGGGGTTTACTTCGACTTTTAAGGGGTCCCAGGGAGGGGGGAGGGTTACTTGGGATAAGGGGTGTGGGTCAGGGAACTGACCCACTAAGTAACATTTCCAGGCCGGCCCATGGTCTCGACGGGGAGTCTGCATGGTCCGATATTGGGAGGGGGGCTAGGGTCTATTAATACAAAAATAAATAAATAAAATAAAGAATATTCTCTTCTTCATATAATTTTCCATAGTAATCTTATATATATATATATATTCTTCTCTCTATTTCCATGGCAAATTTGCCCTTGATCATCTATTATTTGCAATATTTTTCTTGATTCTCTGTCTTTTTTTAAAGTATACAATAACCATCTGCCAATTTTGTTTGCATCTTCAAAGTAATTCTTTTTTCACCTGTAATTTTTTGTGCTAATTCCTCCTTTTTCATTAGCCCCATTTTATGTTTAATTGTGTCCATTTTTATTTTAATGTCTTTTTTTGTGGAGATTTTTGAAACTCTTTTTCAAGTCTCTTTTAGTCATCGTCTAGTATTTTAAGAACTTGTCTTTTCCTTTTATCGTCTATTATGCTTATCTGGCATAAGTCTTCATTGTATCCCAAAGATTCTGCATTGATGTGTCCTCTTTTCTGTTTTCTTTATGTTGTTTGGTGGTGTTCAAGCTATTGTCACAGGGTGTAAGCTGTTCCCTTCTCAATAAGGGGGGAGATAGCATCCATGTATGGGTTCAACCTATCTGCATTCTGATTGGATTGAGTCAAATTAATAATTAATTAGCTAGGTATATAACCCTCTTACGGAGCTCCCATACCCAGTTTCCGACTCAGTCCAGCTCTGGGACTGTTCGGTAGCCAACTTTCCAGCCTTCTGAGGAGTCGCACTGCCGTATTGGGCCACCCTGAAGTGGATTGCAGCACTGCAGACCGCCTGGCGATTTCGGAACCCTTTGGCCTCGGCGCGCTCTTCGCCAGCCTCCAGGCCCTCCAGCTGAGGTGACAGCGCCTGCCATTTTGAGCAGCCCTAGGCCTGCCAAAACCTCGCGGCCACCATTTTGGGCTTCAGTCGACCGGGCCTTTAATCATTGCCTAGGCCTCGCAGCAGACAGTATGGCAGAGGGCAGGGCCTCCAGCAGATCGGGGGCATCCAGGGGAGGCACGGACACCCCATCCACCTCCGCCGACAGGGCCTCCAACCAGACAAGGTCCAGGTCCAGGCCTGCCTCCAAGGAGACTCCACAGGCCTCCTCTAAGGGGAGTAAAGCCAAGGCCCCATCCTCTTCTGCTCCCTTCTCCTCCAAGGCCCCCTCACGGGCCCAAGGGATGGATGGCCCTACAGCCACTAGGATGCAGACCGACCCTACTCCAGCTCCCTCCCCTCAGATGGCCACCCTGCTCCACATTGAGGTAGCCCCAGGCCTGTTCATCCTGATCATCCCGATCGATACCTTGGGCTTTTGGGGCTCTGCGGCTAACAGGGCCTCCGCTCGGCAGATGGAGGCAACATTCACCCCCACGACTGCTGGGCTCCATCAGGAGGGGTCCTGGGGCCCCAGCTTCCCTACCCCTCTTCCAGCATGGCCGGGCCCTCCCCCGGCTGTGGCTGCGGCTTTGTCTTTGTCCCTGGCCTCCATGCAGGACTTCATTGCTGCCGCTGTCCGCCAGGGGATTGAGGAGTGCGTCCAGAGGGCTCCACTGGGGACCATTCCCCTACTTACCCTACCACTGCAAGCTGCCCCACCACCCCACTTGTCTCTGGCCGAGGCTGACCCGAGCCCATCCCCGGACTTGGACGAGGGGGAGTTTTGTGACAATGAGCTCTCTGGTGATGAGGATCAGGGCCCTGAGAAGCCTGCCAGTACTGGCCTGTTCCCACAAGCCCTGTTCAAGCCTCTCCTGGTCAAAGCCAAGGCTGCTTCCAGCTTTGGTTCTGAGTCGCCCCTGGCGCCCGCCACCCTGGCCACTCCGGCACCAAGGTCCTGGTATTCGGAGCCCACAGTGGAGACCGAGGCCATCCCAATGCCACAGGTGTTCATCGATGCCATTCGATGCCAATGGGCCACACCTACTTCGGGGCCAGGGCCTTCTGGGGTCGAGAGATGTTTCTTAAACATTGAACCACTGCTCGACACTGCCCTGGCTTGGCCGGAGGTGGATACTCCCATTGCGGCCCTCTATTTGGCCACCACCCTTCCGGGGGGTCAGGAGGACCTCCTCAAGCCCGAGGACCGGAAGGCTGACCGAGTGCTCCACAAGACCCATCAGGCATCAGTCTGGTTTCTGAAGGCTTCCAGGGCTGCTTCCTTTTTTACTCGGTCGAGCCTGCATTGGCTGCAACAACTCCAGGAGAGGATCCTGGTGGCGGAAACCCGGGCGCACCAGGACTTGAATAAGGTCGTGGTGGTGGTGCAGTTCTCCGCAGACGCTACCCTGAGTGCCGCCCGCTTTGCCTCACGAGCCCTGGCTTCATCGGTGGCCTCCCGCCATCTCCTGTGGCTCCGCCAGTGGCAAGGTGAAGTAAAACATAAATGGAAGCTGGCTTCAGCCCCCTATGCTGGGGGGACGCTTTTCGGTGATGCCCTTAATCCCCTATTAGTCGAGGATAAGGACAAAAAGAAAACTCTACCCTCTAACCCAAGGCGCGCCGCTTCTTGGTCTGCGCCGTATCCTCGGCGTAACAGGGTTCCTTTCGCTCCGGCTACCAATCCCAGGGTTTTCGTTCCCAGGGCGGCGCTGGCCAGGGTTATCGCCCCCAGCAGCACCAATACGGGTAGCAGAGGGGTGGAGGTTCCAGGCGGCCCTTTCAGGGGGGCAAAGCCCATCCCTTCCGCAGGTCCTGAATTGGCTCACGGGGCTCCTCCTATTGGGGGCAGACTTCACCTGTTTGCTGCCCAGTGGGAGGCCACAACCTCCGATGCCTGGGTGATTGCCACGGTCAGGGATGGCCTGACCTTCGACTTTGTCACCCCTCCACCTCCCTCATTTGTCCCCTGACACATGCCAAGTGATCCTGACAGGAGGGGTTTGATGGTCACGGCCATCCAGCACCTCCTGGACATTGGGGCCATTTGCCCCATCCCTCCCGGCCAAGTTGGTCACGGTTTCTACTCCCGCCTGTTCGTTATCCCCAAACCCTCCGGAGGTTGGCGGGATATACTCGATCTCAAACGGTTGAATTTTTATGTTCGATATAAACGTTTCAAAATGCATTCCCTTTTTTCCATCCTGGAGGGGGTTCGTGTTGGGAACTTTCTCTGTTTGATTGACTTAACACAGGCATGTCCAAAGTCCGGCCCGCGGGCCATTTGCGGCCCGGGGGTCGGTTTAATACGGCCCTCCAATAGCCCTCCCTGCTCTGTATAAATGTGGCCCTCCCTTCCTCCCTCTGTCTCTGGGGCTGTGTGGCTGGGAGGGAGGTGGACGGAGATTACGGACGCCTCCTCCCGCAGCAGGCGAGGGAGCAGGCGGGGTGAGCACCCAAGGCTACTGCCATCTTAAGCACCACCGAGGCTGTCGCCCGGCAGGGGCGTCAGGCAGGGAAGCCGGTCGCGCCTCCATCGCTGCATGTTCTGGGGCTGCGAAGCTGGGAGGGAGGTGAACGCGCAGCCCCAGAACGTCTGCTTGGCGCGTTCACCTCCCTCCCAGCCACGCAGCCCCAGAACGTCCAGCTCCCATCGCACAAGGTCGCCCGGCAGGGGCATCAGGCAGGGAAGACAGACGCATGGCCTCAGAACGTAAGCCGTGGTGCCTGCCGGAGGGAGCCACGATGGAGACGCGACCGGCTTCCCTGCCTGACGCCCCTCCCGGGCGACAGCCTCGGTGGTGCTTAAGATGACGGTAGCCTTGGGTGCTCACCCTGCCTGCTCCCTCGCCCGCTGCGAGTGGCGAGGGAGTGACTGACAGACACAGAGAGAGACAGAAGGGGAGGGAGGGAAAGACAGAGAGACAGAGAGAAAGAGAGGGAGGGAGAGAGACGGAGAGAGACACAGATAGAGAATGAATCGGAATCGGATTGAATCGGAGACAGACGGGGAAAGAGGGAGAGACAGACATACAGAGAGAGGGAGGGAGGGAGAGAATCAGAGAGAGTGACACACACAGAGACAGGGAGAGACAGAGAGAGGGAGGGAGAGACAGATAGATAGAGACTGATTAAGTGAGTGAGAGACAGACAGACAGACAGACAGACAGACACACACAAACACAGAGTGACAGAGAGAAAGAGAAAGAGAGAAAGAAAGAGACAGAGAGACAGAAAGAAAGAGAAAAAGAGAGAGAGAAAGAGAGAGAGAGAAAAAGGGAAAGAAAGAAAGAGCGAAAGAGAGAGAGAGAGAAAGAAAGAGAGACAGAAAGAAAGAGAAAGAGAGAGAGAGAGAAAGAAAGAGAGAAAGAGAGAGAAATGGAGAGAGAGAGAGAGGAAGAAAGAGAGAGAGTGAGAGAGAGTGAGAGAGAAAGGGAGACAGAAAGGAAGAGAAAAAGAGAGAAAAAGAAAGAGAGAAAGAGCGAGAGAAATGGAGAGAGAGAGAGAGGAAGAAAGAGAGAGAGAGACAGAAAGAGAGACAGAAAGAAAGAGAAAAAGAGAGAGAGAAAGAAAGAGAGAAAGAGCGAGAGAAATGGAGAGAGAGAGAGGAAGAAAGAGAGAAAGAGGTAGGTAAGTTTTTTTAAAATTTATTTTCAATACATTGTGAAAACTCAACTGTCAGTTGATCTTAATGTTATGAAATGAAAAGTATGTCATTTGCAATTAACTTGGCATAAAATAATTTATTTGCATTTAATTGTAATGGTTCAAAGAATGTTCGGAAAAATGTTCGGCCCTCCACCATGTTCACTTCATCCAATCTGGCCCTCTTTGAAAAAAGTTTGGACACCACTGCCATAAACCAATATGTTGTAGAGATATCAAGGAATGCAGTAGCTCAGTGGCTAAGACGCTGAGCTTGTCGGTCAGAAAGGTCAACAGTTTGGTGATTCAAATCTCTAGCGCCACTTATCAGAGTGAGCTCTTATTACTTGTCCCAGCTTCTGCCAACCCAGCAGTTCGAAAACATGTAAAAATGCAAGTAGAAAAATAGGGGCCACTTTGGTGGGAAGGTAACAGCATTCCATGTGCCTTCCATCATGCCGACCACATAACTATGGAGACATCTTCGGACAGTGCTGGCTCTTTGGCTTTGAAACAGAGATGAGCACTGACCCCTAGAGTTGGGAGCAACTAGCACATATGTGCGGGGGAACCTTTACCATTTTACCTTTAGAGATATCAATAGTATTGCAGCCTATAGCCACTTTCAGGAGTCTATAAGAATGAGAGAAAATACATGTCTAAAGTTCATGCAAAAATCTGAAACTAAGTGATGTAATAGACAGCTGCTAGAATGCCTTAATCCTCAGCTAAGTTCTATACATATAAATCTGGCTTCATTTAGAGGAAGGAGATGCTATATGTTTAATTATATTCTGAACACCATCTGAAGTAATTTGAAAGGTGTAGTTGCAGAAAATTAATTTTTGTAAAATGTTATCTAGCAAATTAAAAGACATAATTGATTATACCAAGTCATCCTCAAAATCAAATGCTGTTAATTGCCACTGACAGTATTTATTTGGTGCTACATTTTACCAGTCAATGTAAGTTTATAAAGCTGACACAGGAGGACACTAAAGTTGCTAAATGATTGCTCTTCCCTATGGAATAATGAGAAGTGATATTTTGGATAGTGCCTCTTTTTCCTGGAATATTTTCCTGGAAACTGGAAAGCATTGTCCTTGGTTATCTTTCAGAGTAAGCTGTTGACCAGATGTTTTATTAATTGCATTTGTTTTTCATTTGGTGCTAAACTGTGTATTGTTTGTAGTTTTAATCTGTTTGTCTCTGAGATTATTTTACATAGGACAATGTAAAAAGTTTTGAATGAATGAGTGAATGAATGAATGAATATTAAAGAGAGTTAACATAATTTAGAATGTAAAGAGAATGAATGTATTACCGAGAATATTATATTTGTTTCAAACAATCCCCATAAAATTAGAAAAACATTTTTTTACCAAATTGAATAAGATTATATTAAAATTTATATGGCAAGGGAAGAAAGCCAGGATAAGGCTGAAAGCTTTACAGGATGACAGAAGCAGAGGTGGTATGGGACTCCCTGACTGGGAGCTTTATTACAAAGCAGCTACATTGGCATGGATTAGGGATTGGATAAATTTAAAAAATAAAAGAATACTAACATTAGAGGGCCACAACTTGCAGACGGGATGGCATTTTTTCCTATGGGAAGGGAGTAAAAAGAAACAAAAATACATTCACAGGCATTATATTAGAGATGCACTGATACAGGTCTAGAATAAAATCAGAGAAAAACATTATATGAAAATACCACTTTCCATAGCTTTCCACTATGGAAGCCATGACACATCCCAATACACTAGATCCATTGAAAATGGTTAGATATAGTGAAATTTTACACATCCAAGGAAACTTGAAAACAAATCAGGAGTTAAAGGAGCAAAATATAAATATAGGTTGGTGGCCAAATTTCCAACCAGAATCGAGATATAAAAAAGATGTAAAGAATATGGAATATACACAAAATTACAACAAATAGATAAAATTTTGATCGGCCCTGAAAATAAATTCATAACAAAAATTTACAAATATTTATCAGAAGTAACTTTAGAAGAAGAAAAAGTTAAAGGTTGCATGATAGCATGGGCCAAACATTTTGATTATAATATAGATCTAGTGGATTGGGAAAGAATTTGGAACACAAATTATAAGTTAACACAGTCAGTAACACTTAAAGAAAATATGTACAAAATGTTTTATCGTTGGCATTTACCACCAACGAGATTGGCTAAAATGTACCCAAATATGAACCCGACATGCTAGAAGTGTAAAAAAACACAAGGGACTTTTTATCACATATGGTGGACCTGTCCAGAAACACAAAAATATTGGATAAAAATTTGGAAATGGGTGCAAGAAATTACAGGAGTACAAATAGAATACAAACCCGGAATCTTTCTGCTGGGAATAATCAAAGGGAAATATGCAAAGAAAATCAAGTATATATTAATACATCTGCTAACTACAGCTAGAATAGCATTTGCACAATGCTGGAAACAAAATAATGCCCCTTGGATGAATTAGTGATACAAAAATATTTGGACTGTGCAGAGATGGACAAATTAACACTAAAATTAAAAGACAAAGAAGAGTTGGAATATTATGAAATTTGGAACATTTGGTATAACATTTGGTATATGTATTGCCTGATATGCAATATAGCCCCGGTTCGAATCCCAGTAAGGGTATGGCTAGCTGATGAGGGCTAAAAAGCTCGAAATAGATCTATACTAGTCTCTCTGATTTATTTATTGATCAGCTCATGAAACTAACACACACACACACACATATATATATGTATGTATGTATGTTAGGTTTTTTGAGCTGATTAATAAATAAATCAGGGAGACTAGGATAGATCTATTTTGAGCTTTTTAGCTCTCATCAGCTAGCCATACCCTTACTGGGATTTGAACCGGGGCTGTATTACATGTTAGGCAGAAGCCTTAGCCTCTAAGTCAACCGGTTCTCTTCCTGATCAGCTGAGACAGGAGGATAAGTATATACTTGTGTCACAACACCTTGTTAAGCCCCAATTAAGGGAGGAAGCAGTATGGATGGTCTCTGGTGATGAGCCAAAAGGCAGAAAAGGAAAGCAGTATGCTTCCTGCCTCAATTGGGGCTTAACAGGGTCTTGTCTCACACACACACACACACACACACACACACACACACACACTTGTGTCACTTATTTTGCTTGTGTCACTTATTTAAAGGCTTATGCCCTTAAGGGCTTGTGCCATTTATTTATCAGCTAAAAAAACCTAACATATATATACATACATACATACATACATACATACATACATACATACATACTTCACTGTGTATAAAAGTGTTAAATATAGGAGTGAAATTATATACATGTACAGGTATGATGACACAAAAACATTGATATAATGATTGTAATGTGTTGTAGAAGGAAAAAATAAAAAACAAAATGGAAAAAAAAGAATGTAAAGAGAGCCAGTTTGGTATAGTGGATAGGGCATCAGGCAAGAAAACCAGGAGACTGTGAGTTCTAGTTCCATGTTAGATATGAAAGCTATCTGTTGACTTTGGGCCATTAACTGGGCCATTTCTCGACCATTGAATAAGTATTGTCTAAAGACATTTCTGCAGTCATGTAGCCAATGTGATGTCACTGTTACTTTTTCCACTGAAGTGGTACCTATGAATCTACTCACTTTACATGCTTTCAAACTGATTGGTGGGCAGGAGCTGAAGTGAGGATGGGAGTTTACCCCATCACATGTTGTTTGGACTGGAATTTGGGCTTCTGGCTTTCCTCATCTTAACCACTGAGCCACCGCAAACTAAATGCAGTGTGACACTTCTAAAAGCAAGCTCCTTAAGTTTCAAATAAGCTCAAGGCAAAATTGCAAAATGGCAATTCCTCTTTAAATTCTGCCTTCTCCATATGTGGGATTCAAGTTTTCTTTGCCCCACTCTAACCCTCAGCTTCTCAAAAAGCAAGCAAGCAAACAAACCCCAAACTCTGTGTCAAGGTTCCAAATAGTATCCAAAAGTAAATCAGAGTCCAAGGCAAAGTATTGCTCAAAGTTCCAATTTATTAAGAGAGTCATGTTGGCACATCTGGAAAAACCCGAATCTGAAAGCTTCCCAGTTTTCCCCACCCAGTTGAAAGTTCAAGATCATGATTGGTAAGTGAATCTGGCTTGTCCATTGACCTTGCTTGTCAGAAGGTTACAAAAGGTGATTACATATCCCAGGGACACTGCAACAGCATAAATATGAGTCAGTTGCCAAATATCTGAATTTTGATCACGTGAGCATGGGGATGCTGCAACCATTGTAAGTGTGACAAATGATCATAAGTACTTTTTTCAGTGCCATTGTAATTTTGAATGGCACTAAATCCACTCTTGTAAGTGAAAGACTACCTTTATAGTGACTTTACAGACTTTATAGCCATGAGGTATATAGTCCTGAAAATGTCTTTGAACAAACAGAACACAATGACTTTTAATGGGTTTTCTTTGGTTAGTATCTGACATTTGTTATCTTAATAGATAGGTCATCATGCAGCTTCTGACCTTATCACAAATAGTTGCTAATGTTCAGCATTTGTCATTACCATGGAAGAAGACTCAATTGATGTCTAAACACTGCCCACCTTCCCTTGATATATTGTCTAAATGAAAGTATGGAGGAATATTGAATACTTTAATCATCGTGGAGATTTACTGGTTTGGTAAGCATGCTTTCTCTTCATTAGATTTAATAGATCTCTCATTATAGAAATCTGCCTTTATGACAATGTCTTGTTCATAAATCGGACTGGCCTTTTCCTTCCTGGCTTCCAAGAACTTTCACCAAACAAGACATAAAGGGAAACTGTATGACAGAAGGCCAGAAGGTCAGAACAGCCTGAACAGATATTAATTTCTGCTCATTAAACTCATTTTAATAGTTCATTTTAATAGCTTCTGTATAACAATTACGATTCCTTCCTATTATTGCCTCATCTGTGTTTTAATATACCAACCTTAATGGAAGGGCCAAATAGGATCCTTATTAAGCTCTTTTAAGGTTTGTAGACTATGCCACAGTCTATCTTCGCACTCATGATTACCCAGGCAAGCTGGCAGTCCCAAGCTTTTAATAATATTTTGTTAATGTCACAGAGGGCATTGAAACTGATTTGTAAAAGCTGACTTGAAAGCCAACAAAGCAGATTTTGTCTTGTGCAAGAAGAAGCAGTCAGATATAATTTGATGCATGAAAATATATTTTTCCACCTTTAAACTGATGCTGAGAGAAAATGGGATTAGAACTGATCTTTGGGACAATGTTGTCTAATAAAATGGATCTAAAACACATTTACCTACCTTATATTATTGAAACAACCACAGCAGGAAGAAACAGGAATAGCTTAAATTAGTATAATGGCCAAGACAGCAGTTACTGGATTAATTATTATTTTTTGCATAGGTCTTCTAAATGAACCTTAAAGTGAGGATACTTATTTGTTGAACAAATTTCTTTGCCCCACTCTAACCCTTTAGCTGCCCAACTCACACATAGATGACTCTATGTGACATTTTTTAAAAAATCCACCGTTTAATGAAACAAGTTTAATGAAACACTCCCCACTCCCCCATGGTAGCAACAACACAATCAAATGACCACATTCAGGTCCATTGATAAAGCTATGTTTTGGGGACCTTTCATAAAAACAGCATAATGGGGGCCAATCATATTTAGGGAAGAATGATGGTCCTTAAAGAAAGGGGCCACAACCAAGAATGCCCTTTTTATGGTCCCATCAGATGACAAATCTTAAACGATGGGATTCATAAAATGCCCTGCCTTCCCATCCTGATGGGCCCAGTCGATATAATAAGGGAGGAGCAGTCCTTCAAATAACCAGGTCTCAAGCCATGCAGGGCTTTAAAGGTGGTTATCAGCTCCTTGAATTGTACCCAGAAAACATTCATCTTTCTCTTTGCAACCAGAGGAGGAAAAGTACCTTCAACTTCAACGTAATGATGAACACAGCAGTTCAATGATACCACTCTAATGGCAGATAGTGAAGAGGAACTAAAGAGTTTCTTGATGTGAGTGAAGAAGGAGAGTGCAAAAGTTGGTTTGAAATTCAACATTAAGAAAATGAAGATCATGGCATCTGGCCATCCCAATTACTGGCAAATAGATGGGGGGGAAATGGAGGTAATGGCATATTTTATTTTCCTTGGCTCCAAGATCACCGCAGATGGGGACTGCAGCCAAGAAATTAAAAGATGCTTGCTCCTTCAGAGGATAGCTATGGCAAATGTAGACAGCATACTAAAAAGCAGAGACATAACCCTGCCAATAAAAGTGCGTATAGTCAAGGCTATGGTTTCCCCAGTTGCAATGTATGTCTGTGAAAGTTGGACCATAAGAAAGGCTGAGCGGCAAAGAATTGAGGCCTTTGAACTATGGTACTGGAGAAGATTCCAGTGAGTTCCTTGAACTGCAAGACAATCAAACCAGTCAGTCCTGGAGGAGATCAACCCTGACTGCTTTTTAGAAGGCCAGATCCTGAAGATGAAACTCAAATACTTTGGCCACCTAATGAGAAGGACAGACTCACTGGATGCTGGGAACGATTGAGGGCAAAAGAAGAAGGAGACGACAGAGAAGGAGGTGGCTGGATGGAATCACCAAAGCAGTAGGCCTGAGCTTAAATGGACTCCAGGGGATGGTAAAAGACAGGAAGGCCTGGAGGAACGTTGTCCATGGGCTTGGGACACGACTTCCCAACTAACAACAACAACTTTAATGCTGGACTCCCATAAAGGAAAACAGCAATACAATACAATACAATACAATAGCAGAGTTGGAAGGGACCTTGTAGGTCTTCTAGTCCAACCCCCTGCATGGGCAGGAACCTTATACCATTTCAGACAAATGGCTGTCTAACATCTTTTTAAAGACTTCCAGGGTTGGGGCATTCACAACTGCTGGAGGCAAGCTGTTCCAGAGGTTAATTGTTCTTACTGTTAGGAAATTTCTCCTTAGTTCTAAGTTGCTTCTCTCCTTGGTTAGTTTCCACCCATTGCTCCTTGTCCTGCCCCCAGGTGCCTTGGAGAAAAGTTTGACTCCCTCTTCTTTGTGGCACCCTCTGAGATATCGGAACACTGCTATCATGTCTCCCCTGGTCCTTCTCTTCATCAAACTAGACATACCCAGCTCCTGCAGCCGTTCTTCATATGTCTTAGTCTCCAGTCCTCTAATCATCTTGGTTGCTCTTCTTTGCACTCTTTCCAGAGTCTCCACGTCTTTTCTACATCGTGGCGACCAAAACTGTATGCAGTATTCCAAGTGTGGCCTTACCAAGGCACTATACAGTGGCATTAACACTTCACGCGATCTAGATTCTATCCCTCTGTTGATGCAGCCTAGAACTGTGTTGGCTTTTTTGGCAGCTGCTGCACACTGCTGGCTCATATTTAAATGGTTGTCCACTAGGATTCCGAGATCCCTCTCACAGTTGCTACTATTGAGCAAGGTACCACCTATACTGTACTTGTGCATTTGGTTTTTCTTGCCTATATGTAGGACCTTACTTTTTTCACAATTGAATTTCATTTTATTAGACAGTGCCCAATGTTCAAGTTTGTCTAGATCCTTCTGTATCTTAAGCCTATCTTCTGGAGTGTTGGCTATTCCTGCCAGCTTGGTGTCGTCTGCGAATTTGATGAGTTCCCCATTTATCCCCTCATCCAAATCGTTGATGAAGATGTTAAAGAGTACTGGGCCTAAAACAGAGCCTTGGGGGACTCCACTGCATACTTCCTTCCATGTAGATGCAGTTCCATTGAGGACTACACGTTGAGTGCGGTTGGTCAGCCAGTTACGAATCCATTTGGTGGTGCTGCTGTCTAACCCACAATTTTCTACTTTATCTAATAGTAGGTTATGGTCTACTTTATCAAATGCCTTACTGAAGTCCAGGTAAATTATATCAACAGCATTCCTCTGGTCAACTGATTTTGTTACTTTGTCAAAGAATGCAATTAGATTCGTCTGGCATGATCTGTTTTTGACAAACCCATGTTGGCTTTTGGCTATTACTTTGTTTGCTTCTAGGTGTTCACTTATTTGTTGTGGAAAAGATAATTAAACAACAAATAAGTGAACACCTAGAAGCAAACAAAGTAATAGCCAAAAGCCAACATGGGTTTGTCAAAAACAGATCATGCCAGACGAATCTAATTGCATTCTTTGACAAAGTAACAAAATCAGTGGACCAGAGGAATGCTGTTGATATAATTTACCTGGACTTCAGTAAGGCAATCTCCTTACATAAAAAAACAACATTTTCTTGGACAATGACTGTCACTTTACTTACCAAGGTTTTTCCTATAATGTTTGGGGAAAGATCTTGGCTGCTTGCTTGCTCACAACTCATTTATCTTTAGATTTGCTGCTTGGTTCCATCCATTTTCTTTCCTTCATTTTCTGCAGAACATGTTAGTTTCCCAAGAGGTCTATATGCTCAACTTTCCCAGCAAAAGTAATAAGCCTGACAAACCACTCTGTCTCCTGATCTGCTTCTCCTTTGTTATACAGTTAGCAATTAAGATGTAAGGATCTGGAAAAGCTTTCTCCTCCTGGGCAGTTTGCAGGTGAACACTCATTCTATAACTCTTCTCTGGGACATTTGGAAAGTTAACATATGGCCTTGTGATATATTATTTTTATCCTGTCTATCATCCCCATATAGAACAAAAGGATTACTGTGAGAAATTTTCACATATTTGTGAAGGAGGCAAACATTTCCAACCAATGCAAGAGATGAGGAGGAACAAATGCATCTATGGTGAATAAATGCTTCTGCATTGTACAAGCCAAGATTTTCCCCAAAGGGGATGATCCTTCCATGTCCTTCCAAAACACGTTTCTTTTTCTTTGCATTTTTCTTCCTCACTTAGTTGGTGTAACATCATTTTTGGAATCTCCTCTCCTCCCCAACACATCTGGTAAGATATCAGATTGGGGTGGTTGGTTTAATCCAATATTTTACCTAGTCTTATGGATGATTGTATACACAAAATGATAAGGAAACTAATTTCCTGTAGAACATGGATAGGATTGCAGCATAATGATGATTTGCCATGATTAATATTTGTGTTTCCTATAAAAATAGTTAGACCAATTAAGCAGCAGAATGGCTTGCCTCCAGTAGTTGCTCCAACCCTGAATGTTTTAAAAAAAGAGATTAGATAGCCATTTGTCTGAAATGATATAGGGTTTGTTGTTTGAGCCAGGGGGTTGGATTAGAAGACCTCCAAGGTTCCTTCCAATTCTGTTTTCTGTTCTTCTGTTATAGCAGCCACAGGACAGGCTTGGACTCATCATATTGCTGTGGATATTTTTTTTTAAAGACATGAAACCTTTATACCTGCCTCACAGCTTTTGTTTACTTTGGAATCCAGTATTGGCACAGATGGAAGTTGTCTTCCTGAGAAGAATGTAAACTTTTTTTTAAAATGTGCATTTATGTGTATATGAAAATTGCAATATGGATAAAAAAAGATAAAGCTTTATTGTGGGCAACTAGTGTGACTCTGAGAAACCACCATCCAGTTTCTACCCCACTCACCTACAAAGCTTATGCATTTAATATGACAGCTTGATGTGCAAAATATTGCATCTTATTGATTGCAGATGAAAACATATTTAATTCACCCAGATTGAGGACCCAGATTGTTGAAGGCCATATGCTGACTCTGTAAACTGCTTAGAGAGGGCTGTAAAGCACTATGAAGTGGTACATAAGTCTAAGTGCTGTTGCTATTGCTAGCAGCTAACATTAAGTTTAATGAAAGAGGATTTCATTTTTTTTCAAGGAAGAAGACTTGAGAAATTGCAAGACAGTTGGATAATTTCAGATATACCTTTTTTTTTCTCCTTTCTTTTTATTTCTTTGCTGGAGACCCAGCCGGCTAAATATTTCTGTCCCTTTGAAAGTTTCGATTCTTTGTCGGGATCTAATTACTCTGCCTGGACGGCATCATCTCCTACTGAGTTGACATTTGATGCGATTCTTCATATCAACTATTATGTTTTTTTCAAGATCACCAGCAACTTCTCCATCTGCTGATGTCACTCTCTGTCTGCGGTTCCAACTACCAGACTTTGTTTCTTTTTAAATGATGCTTTTCAGCACCGTCATTCAAATCCTCTCCCAATAAACTGTAATCAATTTACTTTCACAAAGGCCATAATTTCAGCTGTAGTCTCAGCTGAAATCCATTTAGGGCTGACTCCTCATAAAGTGCTATTTAGGCCTGAAGATACAATCACTGGCTTATTCTCATACAGTAGTAAGTTTGACAAGTAATAAATATAGTTCAAACTAAAAAGTGCTGATATATTTAGTTTTTATGACACCCCCCCTTTACCCCACATACAAACACTATCATAATAAACATAATAAACAGGCATTTAAAAAAAACTTTTCTACATACCTTTGTGTTTTAAAATGTCACTATAAAGCAGT
Source organism: Rhabdophis nuchalis (assembly GCA_039707465.1). Classification (NCBI taxonomy): domain Eukaryota; kingdom Metazoa; phylum Chordata; class Lepidosauria; order Squamata; family Natricidae; genus Rhabdophis; species Rhabdophis nuchalis. The sequence goes on from CM077653.1 coordinate 18,390,287, forward strand.
AATTTTGGTGCAAAGGAGAACATCCTAAAAATAATTTTGTCAAGTCGTCAATTTACAACCAGTCAGAAAGTCCTAAATTTACAACTAGCTGCAAGTTCTCAATTTACGACCAGGCAGCCAGCAACAGTTGGACAGCAATGATTGGCTAAGGTGCACCTGGCTAAAAGCGGGACTTTTGCAAGTTGCCTATTGGTTGCTCTGCTTGACAGCTCCTGTATAAATAGCTGTCAAGCAGAGTGTGGTGCTGAATTTGTTAATCTGTTCTTAGCATTGCTGTTACTCAATAAAAGTTGAGTGAGTTTTTGTGGTTACCTCACTAAGTCCTCACATCTGTTGACCAGCTCTCAATACTGGTGACGAGGGTGGGATGTGAGGAACCCTGAACAACGGTAAAGATGAAAGGAATTTTTTAACATCTTTCCTTCCTCACATAGCAGTCAACAGTATCTCCCTCAGACAAGTGAGCTCTGAGAATGGCGGCTATTCCTCAATTTGCTTCTTTTAACCTAACAACTGAGGCTTGGGAAGGATTTTTAGAGCATTTTTTTTTATATTGAAAAAGTTTTATTGGTTTTACATTTTTTAACAGGATAGGGTAATGGTTACAAAGAAATTTTGAGAGCATTCACGTCAGAGTCGTCGGACCTTCCGAGACCTCAAAATACACATTAAAAAAGTTAACATAGAAAACATTTTCCATACCACTACAAGATGAAAGCAAGTACATTTACCTAAATTCTCCCTTCCATGCTGTCAGACATTTACAAAAAGTCCGGATAGAAATATTATACAAAATTGTTCAAGAAAAATCAAGGCAAAGTTATTTTTTTGATCTAAGTCTTTTGGCTATTGTATCTTCTTTCTCTCCTCCCTGGCCCCCCGTGGGCGGGGCCGTGACCCCCTCCGTCCCCCCTGGATCTCCCCCAGATTTTTAGAGCATTTTGAGTGCTTCCTAATTGCCAATGAATTTAAGGAGTTGTCCTCCAACAGGCAACTGGGATTTTTCCTCAGCGCATGTGGCCTGGAGATGACAGCACGGGCGCTAGTGGTTCCCCTGCCTGTGCATGCACTATCATCCTGCTTCTGAAGCTGGGAACCATTACTTCCCAGTGCCTTCCCATTATGCCAGATGCCACGCTTTCTGGCAGTGCCTACAGAAGGAGGGAGAATCAGTAAGCCAGTACATGCAATACGTTGCAAATTTCATGATCTTGATGACTCTCTTCTTGAGCAATTTATCTGTGGCATTAGAGACATTCGCCTCCAGTGACAGCTGCTGGCATGTTCAGAACTCACTATGACATGCACCTTAGATGAAGCCAGGGCATCTGAAATGTCAGACAAATATACATCTGAAATTCAGAAGTGCCAGCAGTTCGCAATGCCTGCAGTTAAATAATTCCTAGTTGAGATGCAAGACCTGCCTGAGGCAACAGAGGACACCGAGGACGACGAGGTCAGCTGCCTCAAGACCACTCTGTTGAGGTGCACAAAACCTCCCCCCTACTTGCCCTTTTAAAATAACAACCTGCCGCCACTGCAGCAAGAAAGGGCATCTAGCCCACATTTGCCGGGCTAATGACTTTAGGAGAGAGAGAAGAAGAGAAGAAGAGTTTCAACCAAGGAAACAGTCAGATAAAAGGCAAATTAGCTCAGAGAAGGAATTTGGATGGGGCAAGCATCTAAAAAGGACCTTCCCTAGTTTCTTGGGCTGTAGAGGTGAAGGAGAAGAAATAGGCTGTCAGACTTATCTGTCAACGATTTCTTCAGCTTCAACTTCAATAATACACAAGCAAACAATTGATACAAACTCAAAGTAAACCATTCAAAACTCGATTGCAAAAAAATATGACTTCAGCAACATAGTGGCCAACACCTAGAATGCTTTACCTGACTTCGTTGTCACATCCTCTAACCCTCACAACTTCTACCTTGAACTGTCTAGTGTGGACCTCATCCCATTCCTAAGAGTTCTGTAAAGGATAAGCACCAGTGTGCCTACCGTCCCTGTCCTACTGTCCCCATTTACCATATTTTTCAGACTATAAGACATTATAAGAGTATAACACGCACCATGATTTTAAAGAGGTAAATTTTAAAAAAAGTGTTTGCACTCTGCATGCCTCCCAAACCCTCTGTACGCCTTGTTTTTTTGCACACACACAAAAAACCCCAACGGCATGCAGAGCTTTGGGAGGCTTGTACAGTGCTCTTGGAGCTGGGGGGGGGGGACCAAAAATGAACCAAAATGCCCCCTTTTTCACAAAATGGGCCATTTTTTGCAAGAAAAAGAGGGAAGGGAGAAGATTTGGGAGGCTTGTAGAGTGCTCCTGAGGGCTGGGGGGCAAAAATGAGCAAAAATGGCCAATTCTTTGCTCATTTTTGCCCTCCCCCATCCCAGGAGTACTTTGCAAGCCTCCCAAACCCTCTGCATGCCTATTTTTGCAAAGGGGCGTGATTTCAGTAGGCCAAAAATGCTGTATTCTGTATATACCAGATTATATTCTGTATATACCCAGATTTTTACCCTCTTTTTTGAGGCATACTCTGAAAAATACAGTGTTTGAATTCATTTCTTTTGTTCATATCCATGTTTATATTTATACCTACTATCTTGTACGTGTTTGACAAACTAATAAATACAAATACAAATATTTGCAAGATTCTGATAATTTAGTCTTACTATAAAATAGAATTCACTCAACTGGCTGTGCTTCCTGCCTCATAAGGCTGACACCAATCTTGCAATTTTGGAAGTACTTCCTCTCCCATCCATTTACAATTAAAGTGCTAGTTTTGCCCTACAAAGATCTTTCTGGATTGGAACCACTTACTCCAGCTAGATGTACCAACCTACCAGGTTGATTAGGAAGCAAATAGTCTTAGTTTTTTTTTCTAGGAAGTGAATAGAACTAAAGCAGTTTTTCAGGGCTAGCATTGATTTATTTAAACATAAACAGTGGTTTATTTATAAGAGGTCTGGTGGCATAATGGTTAGAATGCAATACTGCAGTCTAACATTGCCCATAGTCTGGAGATCAATCCTGACTGGCTCAAAGTTGACTCAGCCTTTCCTCCTTCTGAAGTAGATAAAATGAGGACCCAGATTGTTGGAGGCAATATGCTGACTCTGTAAATCACTTAGAGACTGCCATATCGAAGCACTATATAAGTCTAAGTGCCACTGCTATCTCCCAGTAAAAATTAGATTCTTCCTCTTCTTGATGGCATTTGGTAAGATGCTAAAACCTGAGCCATTCCAGACAGTTTCAAGTTAATCTTACAGTGAATCTTATCTATTTATTTGATTTTATTATTCTTGTTTATTTTATATTGTTTTATTTATTTCACTTGAAGACTTAACCATGGATGCTTTAAGGTTTTCTCTATCATCTTACATAAGCTGCTGAGAGCAGCCAGGTTGCATTGGGATACAAATTGAATAAATCAATATATGAATAATTAATGGTATTTTTCAGTAATGACCAGCAGAAACAGTTCTCTGGATTTTAGGTCAGCTCCGTGGCAGCCATCACTTCATGCTCAGAAGAATTCCCAAGAATTGAGGAATTTGTCTGCCCCAGCATATTGCGGGGCAGACAAATATTTTATTTATTCTGGTTCTCTTTTAATTTGATGACAATTTGCATTTGAAAATAATTATTTTTTTTCTCTGATAGGAGAAAAGAAATTTTGTGAAAGCCTCATGGGTAGAATATGGAGTTCTTGTGCTGATTTATTTATAAGATGCCTAAGGGATGTACTGTATGCTCATTCTTTTACTGTACTGCATCTCTCCCATATGAAAAAAAAATCCCAATGGAAGACATCACAAGAAAATTCCTTATTTGGTGGGCTTTTTTTTTTTAGTTCGGGTATCAGAAAAAAACCCACCCCCAAATCCAGGAAAAGTAGCAGCTTTCATCATTTCCAACAAAATTAGATCAAAATACAACCAAGATAAATGTGAAAATAAGGTAGAAAAATGAAAGCCTTTTTTTGCTGATGGTGAAAACAACTGAGACATGGCAAGTAGTGTATACTCAGTGATAAGCATTCATATCATCATGAGATGTAAAACTAAAAGTTGCTGAAGAAGGCGGAGCTACGCTGCACCGACACAACCGGAGGTCTCTAAGCTGCAGGGACCCCGGTTGAACTTTTGTCACCCCCTCGGTTCTATAAGAACCTAAACCGTCCTGGAGGGATGGCAACTAGGAAGCAAGCCTCACTGGTCGCAGGGGTCTCGCAAAACCCCTGTTTGACATGAAGGGAAAGATTCTGAAAGGCGACAAAAAGGCACCCCCCCTCTGCAGGCGGATAAGGCGACGGGAAAGCTTCGGAATGAAAGGAACTGCTTGAAGTGAAAGTGTAACACCGGGAAGATATTTTATCTTGCTTCTAAAACATTTTGCTAAGATACTTTTTTTTTTTTTACTAAAGCCTTGAATCTTGAAATAAGTGGCGGACTTAATTGAACTGAGAGATTTCTCCTGTTAATAGAATTTTTTGAAATGGCGGATTGAAGTGCAAGAACAAAGCCATTTCCGTTTGTGCTGAAAGAGATTGGATTATGTCTGTTTCTTTTACTTTCTTTTCCTTCTAATTTACTCTACTCAAAATTTTGAAATTTGGATTACTTTTACAATCTTAAGACTTATTTAATACAATAATACAATAGCAGAGTTGGAAGGGACCTTGTAGGTCTTCTAGTCCAACCCCCTGCATGGGCAGGAATCTTATACCATTTCAGACAAATGGCTGTCTAACATCTTTTTAAAGACTTCCAGGGTTGGGGCATTCACAACTGCTGGAGGCAAGCTGTTCCAGAGGTTAATTGTTCTTACTGTTAGGAAATTTCTCCTTAGTTCTAAGTTGCTTCTCTCCTTGGTTAGTTTCCACCCATTGCTCCTTGTCCTGCCCCCAGGTGTCTTGGAGAAAAGTTTGACTCCCTCTTCTTTGTGGCACCCTCTGAGATATCGGAACACTGCTATCATGTCTCCCCTGGTCCTTCTCTTCATCAAACTAGACATACCCAGTTCCTGCAGCCGTTCTTCATATGTCTTAGTCTCCAGTCCTCTAATCATCTTGGTTGCTCTTCTTTGCACTCTTTCCAGAGTCTCCACGTCTTTTCTACATCGTGGCGACCAAAACTGTATGCAGTATTCCAAGTGTGGCCTTACCAAGGCACTATACAGTGGCATTAACACTTCACGCGATCTAGATTCTATCCCTCTGTTGATGCAGCCTAGAACTGTGTTGGCTTTTTTGGCAGCTGCTGCACACTGCTGGCTCATATTTAAATGGTTGTCCACTAGGATTCCGAGATCCCTCTCACAGTTGCTACTATTGAGCAAGGTACCACCTATACTGTACTTGTGCATTTGGTTTTTCTTGCCTATATGTAGGACCTTACTTTTTTCACAATTGAATTTCATTTTATTAGACACAATTGAATTTCATTTTATTATTTGTGGAATTTTATTGCACATCTTTGTACTTAAACAAGGACTATACTTTTATTTTTCTTTGTTTCTGCTCCTCCTCTAACAAAGAAGATTGAAACATTCTTAAGTTACTTTGTCACATTGTATTGCCTCTGGAAATCATTGGTGGATTATTTATGGGCGGCTAAGCTCTCTGATGCATTGAAGAAAGAACAAGCCAATGAACAGGAAGGCAATTAGACCTATTTTCCTATCTCGTGGATTCGCCAACATGTCCACATACATAGATGTGCATACCACAGAACATCTGGAACTTTTGGCTGAAATTTTGAATGAAATAAAACAAAGTAATAAAAGAATAAATGACATACTCGACAGAATGTTATTTACCATATCAAGCGAAGACCAATTGAAGACTTTAGAAATTAAAGAAATTAAAGAAAAAGAGGAAAAAGATCAAGACAATGAACTTAATTTAACTGAAGAAGATGATGATGATGTAAACCCATTAAATGGTGGGAAAAATACAGAGGAGGGGATAACCCCAAAAGAATATAAGGAATTTGGATCCCAGCTTGACCGTCAAGGAGAAGAAAAGAGAAAAGAAAAAAAAGGAGAAATCTCTCCAGGAATAACCTTGACATTTAAAAACAAACAATATGTAAGGATAGGAGCTGGTCAATGTTATGATTTGATAGTCATACTGAATAATAAAGTGCCAAAAGAAGCTGATAAAGGACCTGGAAAAGGAAATAAAAAGAGATGGAGACCACAAACAATGGAAGAGACAAATTTAATCCACTACTGGAAAGACACTGGTTGATAAGGAAAATTAATGTCTCTTGATGATTAATAACCAGCCAGACTGTGTTTAAAATATCATCAAAGGATTATTAGCTAATTGACAGTCAATAACAATTATAGACACCTACAATAAGATTAATCTATAATAAATGTTTTAGTCAATGATATATATTCACTTAGCTATAGATGAAAAGTTACGAACACAAGATAGGATACAAATAAAATTAAGGTGGTATTAGATACTATTGAAGAACTATAAGAATAGAATTATGAGTCACACTAAGAGTAATGGAAAAATGATAGTTAATACTGGTTGATAATGGAAATTGCTATATTTAGATGATTAATAATTAATTAATTAATTAGATGGTTATAGAATATTGCTGGAAAATTACTAATTAGTTAATAACTACATATAAATCAAGATTGTTTTATATTATATTTTTATGGAATTTATATTGGTATGTTGGGATTAAATAAGGGATGTTAGTAGGTGATCAGGTTCTAAAGACACTCTTAAAGAAGAAATAGATTAATGTTAAAATATCTGATAAGAACTGTGGGATATTGATATTAAGGTACATGATAAATTTTTAGATCTAAAATTTATAAAATGAAATTACTTATTTCAGAGATGCACAGAATTTATGAATACCCGGTTAGAATGTCTTTTAAAGCAGGGGTCCCCAACCCCCGGTCCGCAGACCGATGCCGGTCCATGGCTTGATAGGAACCAGGCTGCAGGGCCGGAGAGGAGGAGGATGGAGGAGGGGGAAGCCCCCTGGGCAGAGTGTGCACCAGATGCATTCACGCTGTTGGAGGTCCTAGAGCAGTAGTCGGCAAACTGTGGCTTGCGAGCCACAAACGGCTCATTGGCTCCTCGAGTGCGGCTCTTCCTCCACCCAGCCATGGGCAGACTCCTTCTGTTTCATAGGCAGTTGCTGCTGTCCCCAAGCCCTGCGACACGCAGCTCCCACCGTCCGAGGTCACCCGGCAGGCGCGTCGGGAAGGATGGCCGAGGGCGCCTCCACCAGCTCCTTCCGACGACCACCGCAGCGCACTTTCCGGGGCTACCTGGAGGGGCTGGCATGTCAGCTGAGGAGGTTACGGCTGCCTCATCCCACAGCAAGCAGATGGGCGGCCGGGGGGAGGACCCGAGCTGCGGCTACCTTAAGCGCCACCAGGGCCATCCGGGCACCACACGCCCACCTCCCTTCCAGCCCCGTGTGGTGCCCGGACGGCCTTGGCAGCGCTTAAGGTAGCCGCAGCTCAGATCCTCCCCCCACCCACCCGCCCGCTCGCTGCGGGATGAGGGAGCCGTAACCTCCCCAGCCAACATGCTGGCCCCTCTTCTGCTTCCCAGGGGGGAGGGAGGGAGAGAATGACAGACACACAGGGAGACAGACATAGAGAGACAGAAATAGAGAGAGGGAGGGATAGAGGGAATCACACACACACACACACACACACACACACAGAGTGACAGAGATGGGTGGAGGGAGGAGAGAGAGACAGATACAGAGAGAGAGAGAGACAAAAAGAAAAATAGAGAAAGAGAAAGAAAGAAAAATAGAAAAAAAGATGAATGGAGGGTGGGAGGGAGGGAGTGAAGGAAAGAAGGGGGGTGGAGGAAGGGAGGGGTGAAAGAAGGAAGGAAAGGAAGGAAGGAAGGAAAGAAAGAAACAAAGAAAAAGAAAGAGGGATGGAGGGTAGGAGGGAGGGAAGGAAAGAAGGGAGGAAGGGGGAGGGAGGCAATGGAAGGAAGGAAAGGAAAGGAAGAAATCTATTTTCCTATTTCGTTCATCCTTTCTACCTCAAGCTACCTGTTTGGTTAACCAGTTAAAGATCTATTTTTCTTCCAGTGGTCATTTCAAAGGAATCAAATCCTCTGAGTCATTTCCTGGATTCAAACCAGCATTCCAAAGAGTCATGGGCTGCCTTTATATATAACAAGTGCCCATAAATCCATTTTTACCATCTTTAGAAGACCAAAGACCAGCCAGAAATGGAAGTAAGAAAGAAAGAAAGAAAGAAAGAAAGAAAGAAAGAAAGAAAGAAAGAAAGAAAGAAAGAAAGAAAGAACTTATGACCACAATTGAGCCCAAAATTGAGCCCACAAAACAGGCCACATCTTTTGGGTCTCAAAAGAAATTTCAGTAGTAGTACTGTTGATATTTGGCTCTATTGACTAATAAGTTTGCCCACCACTGCCTTAGAGGGCCAAGTGAGCCGACTCCCCCCTCCCCCGCGTGCACATGCGCCGCCTGTTCCCCCCTCCCCCTCCTCCTCTAGGTCAGCAGGTCCGCAGAATTTTCTTTAAAATGAAACAGTCCCTGGTGCAAAAAAGGTTGGGGACCCCTGTTTTAAAGGACATAATTTAGAGTGGACTTTTCCTTTTTAAATTTATCTTTTCTTTTTTCTCTTTGTTGGCTTTATAAATAGAATGCCATTACATAGTCATATTTTATATAAAAGGATGTTAAAATAACTAGTAAGATTAGGGTCAGATACAAGAATTGTAATAATTGATATGAAAAATAAGCGATAACATTTGAAGAAATTTGTGATAAATTGATACATTCTTAAAAATTGATAACCTGTAATGAAAGATGGCTTTTTGATGTTTTATTTTATTGTATTGTTTATGTTAAACAATTAAAAATTATTATTAATAATAATAATAAAAAAGTAAAATTAAAAGTTGGAACTACCTTGTCTAAACAATTGACTTTCTGAAAGTAATTTCTGTTTCAAATAACTTCTGGCTTCTAGTAAGGCACTATAGATTGAGCTATTAACAGAGCCTAACCTTAATTGAATTCTTGTTTTATTCACTGAAATGTGCAAAATATAAATATGTCAAGGAAACATGGTAAATAACCCACCAGGCTCTATTATAATTGCATTGACAATGAAAAATCAATAGCATGGCTGAGATATAGGAAATATTATATCACAAGGAAGGAAGTGATATTTCTGCACCAAGATTATAGATTGCCAGTGAATAATTACAATAAATTCATCACTAACACCACTGGAAAGGGGAACTGTCTCACAAAATATCAAGAACTGATAGATCATTAATAAATTTGTCTAATACTGTCATCTATCGATTACTGGGTACTGAATATAACCAAGAAGTAATAAATTCATGTAGCAATGTTATCTCACATATGAAAATTGTTATGTTTCAAAGCCCGCACCGTGCTCTCCGCTGTAGTAGAGGCCATGAGGACCACTTCCACCCAGCGGGAGTAGGCATCCACCACTACCAGGAGGGACTGGCAGTGGAGGGGACCCGCGAAGTCAATGTGGACTCGGGACCACGGGCACTTGGGGATGTCCCATTCCCTGGGGGAAGAGACCGGCAGGGCAGGACAAGATGACTGGCAGGTTGGACACGCAGCGACCCAGGTGGCTACCTCCACGTCCAAGCCGGGCCACCAAACATAGCTCCTGGCTAATGCCTTCATGCGAGCTATGCCTGGATGGGTAGCATGGAGGGATTCTAGGACCTGGAGTCGCAAAAGAGGAGGAATAATGACCCGGTCCCCCCAGCACAAGCAGCCACAATGGAGCGAAAGCTCCATCTGGCGTGTCTTGTATGGCCGAAAATCTTCGGCCACGCTGCCCGAAGGCCACCCACGCAGTACCCATCTGGCCACCTGGGACAGGACGGGGTCAGAATGGTTGTGGGCAGCGACGTCCGACAAGGACAAGAGAATGTCGGACTCAGCAACCGCCAGGATGGAAAGAGACGGAACTGGCGTGGGGTCCAGCAGCTAAGGGCAGCGGCGTGCCCTATCTGCTTTCCTGGACGGTTCAGCAGCGTATAATCATACGCTGCCAGGAACTCCGTCCACGGGGTCATCCTGGGAGAGAGGATGGGGGTGGGGTCGGACGGTCACCGGCCAATAGCCCAAGGAGAGGCTTGTGGTCAGTAACGACGGAAAAGGCCCGACCATAGAGATAGGTGTGAAACTTTTTAATCCCGGACACTACAGCCAGAGCCTCCTTGTCGATCTGATTGTAGTTTCTCTCCGTAGGAGACATCGTCCGGGAATAGAAAGCAATGGGGGCCTCTGAGCCATCGGGCAGGACATGACTCAGGACAGCCCCCAGGCCAAATGGGGAGGCATCTCATGCCAGAATCAGAGGAAGCCTGTCATCATACTGGACTAGAACCGCTTCCGATGTTAGCATAGCTTTAACAGCCGCAAATGCCTGGGCTTCACGGCTGCCCCAGCGCCAGGCCATGGATCGGTCTAGCAACCGATGTAGTGGCTCGGCTAACGATGCCTTGTGGGGAATAAAAGGTGTGTAAAAATTCAACAGGCCGAGGAATGCCTGCAACTCCGTTTTGGAGGCAGGAATGGGGGCGTTTTGGATTGCCTCGACCTTAGATGGTGTGGGGTGAATTCCCTGGGCATCAATCATGAAACCCAGGAATTCGACCCGCGGCGCAGCAAATGTGCACTTGCGGCACTTCAATTTTAAGCCCGCGCCCCTGAAAATCGAGAGGACCTTCCGTAATACTTTGGCGAGTTCTGATACGCTAGATGAAACTATCAAAATGTCGTCAAAATAAGGAACGATGCCGGGGAGCCCATGGAGCAGACGCTCCATGAGGCTCTGGAAGATCCCCGGGGCTACAGAAACGCCGAATTGTAAGCGGCGACAGCGAAAAGCCCCTTGGTGGGTGACGATGGTCTGTGCCTCAGCAGCCTCGTCATCCACTGGGAGCTGTTGATAGGCCTGCGCCATATCCAGCTTCGTGAATATGCAGCCCCTTCCTAATGAGTGGAGTAGGTCCTGCACAACTGGAACCGGATACGGGTTCGCCGAAGTCCTCGGTTTATGGTGGATTTGTCGGCACATATATGGATGGACCCATCGGGCTTAATGGGGACCACTATGGGGGTCTCCCATTTCGCCTGATCGACGAGTTCGAGCACGCCCTGTGCGACCAAATGGTCCAACTCCGCCTCCACCTTGGGCTTCAGCGCGAACGGCAACCTTCGGGCCTTCAGACGGATTGGAGCAACCTGAGGGTCTATGTTGAGCGATACTGGGGTGCCTTTGTAGGTGCCCAAACACCCATCGAACACATCGCTGAATTCATCCAGCACTTCCTTAATGGGATATTTGGCCGATACGCTACGCACCCCCTGGACAGACAAACACCAGGTCTTTGAACCAGTCCAGTCCGATGATGGCGGAGAGGGGATTTGCCATCACGAGAACGGGTAGGGACCCATGAAACGACCCATAGTCCACCCGCACAACCCATTTCCCCAGAGTGGGAATCGCGGAACCCTGGTAATCTTTAAGGATGGTCAGGGAGGGAGAGAGATCCTTTTTTCTCAAAGTAGGACGCAACCTTGAGAGCTGCGCCCAGGACAGAATCGAGCGGGAAGAACCAGAGTCCACTTCCATGGACACTCCCACCCCCTCTATACAAACCACTGTCTTGAGGCGCGTACTGTCTGTAGGTTCATAGCAGACGGCCGGGGAATTCTCTGAGAGGGCAAAGCAGTCGGAAGGTGGGTTCGCTCGGCGAGTTGGGCGCTTCGGCGGAGTGGCGTGTTGTTTGGGCGGAGGTCTGATGGCTGTGGACGCAGCAGACGGTGTGGCTGGATTCGTGGCTCTGCAGACAGCAGCCAGGTGGCCCTTGCGGTGGCAGCGGTGGCACACGGAGGATTTGAAGGGGCAGTCTGGCCTCAGATGATCCCCTCCGCACCCTAAACAGGGACTGGGGTGATTCGTGGAAGGCCAGCGAGCCTTTCATCCTGCAATTCGCATGCAGGTGGTCTGGTCTTCGTTGTCAGAGTCATCCAGCGGTGCGAGCTCGTCTACCATGCATGCCTTAGGAAACGGAAAGAGCGGGGGGCGAGCGCGACCCATGTCGGATGTGGAGATCTCCGACAACTCGGCTGCGCGAGCCTCTTCCACCGCTTGCTCCAGAGTAATTGTTGTTTTGGCAAGGAGCTGGCGTTTTAAGCGGACGTCCCTGACACCACAGACGAATTGTTCTAGCAAGGACTCTTCGAGGAACGCGGCAGGGAATTCGCAGGGAATCGTCGTCGCTCTCAGCACCTGTAGAAACTGTGCAATGGATTGGGTTGACTGCTGCACGCACTGTCAGAAAGCGTATCTGTGCGCGATCCTGGACGGTACCGGAGCATAGTGCGCACGGAGGCAGCTCGCCGAAGTCGTTAGCGATCAAAAAGCATTCAAAACGGGCCAGGAAGGAAGCCCATTGCTCTTTCGTAGCGTCGAATGGTGCGAAGGGCGGCATAGTCGTCATCTTGCCAGTCGTCCCTCACCGTCTAGCTGGAACAGCGTAAGGCTCCCTCCATGCGTCCAGAGGAAAGGCTAGGCCTGCTCCCAAACCCTCTCCACCAGTGTTATGTTTCGAGGCATTCAGTCCGAGTCAGGCTTAGTCACAAATAGGTTTATTACAAACAGCAGAACTATGTACAGGAACATCGTTAGATTATTGCAACTGGCACTTTACAACTACGATAGCCTTTTATAGGCTTCTCTAGTGTGGAAGAAACGAAACCTAGACAGGTAGTCTGGCCGGCCATTCGCGTCTCGGCCAATCAGACGCGACTGGCTGTTACAGAGTTTCTCCAACCTCCGGGTCAGCCCTGGTTCCCCAGACCGACTGTCTGTGCGTGGGCAGAGATTTCCCCAGACTGACTGTCTGTGCGTGGGCGGAGAACATAACAAAAATCTTTACTGTAATCAACTAGAACATATTTGGAAAGGTAAAAGGATGTACATTTGTATTGCTTTTGATTGCCTAAGAAGCAAAGAGTCAAACCTGCTTTTTTACAGTCAAGATGTAAGAAAATTTGAAACTATCATTGTTATAAAGAATGCATCTGATATGTACACCACAGTCCTAGTCCATATATTTCCAAAACAGTAGGTGGACACAACCTAAATATATAACTAATGGTACATAACTGTCCATGATGGCATTATGACTGTCTTCCAGTACTTGAGGGGTTTTCACAAAGAAGAGGGAAATGATTTATTTTCTAAAGCACCAGGACAGGAAGTACTGGGTGGAAGCTTGTTAAACAAGATCCAATCTAGAAGTAATGTGACATTTTCTGACATGAGAACAATTAGTTGTAGCTTGCCTCCTGGTGCTGTGTATGCTCAATCACCAGAGGTGATCAAAAATAGACTAGACAACCATTTAACTGGGATGGTATAAGGTCTGCTCCCTTGAGCAGGGGGTTAGACTAGAAGACCTCTGACATCCCTTCCAGTCTTATGATTCTATGTCATTTCACAGATTTTTACTCTTGGATTTTTAGTAAGTAAAAATGTTACAACTGGATGTAAAGAACACAGAGATGAAAAATAAACAACAAACAAAATTGTACTTAAGAAAACACACCTTTCTGATTGGTCACATCCACTTTATTGGTTTTGTTCAGAATGATGCTTTAATAAATTTTACAGAGTATCCCACCTCACCAAAAATTATCCTGAATAAACAAACTGGACTTTAATGCCATTAGTTCAAGTGCATATTTGCAGTGAAGTGTTAATGTTAAATCATTAACTAGTGAAGCATTAGTTTCCATTGCTCTCTGATAGAGAGAGCAAGCATCTTACACACAGTAGTATAGCTACATCTGTTTACCACTTTTGATGAAGTGAAAATCTCAAGTTTTTTTGGATCATGGCAACAGCATAGAAATATGGTTCTCAGAACTCAAATAAGAGATGATATGAAGATGTAAAGGATGGAAGCATGCTACTTAAAATTCAAAGAATTTTGCCCAATGATTTGGACATCATATGCAGTAATGGCTGGCTACCTATTTCTAATTAATAGAAAGAGCAATGATCCAAGAAAGGATATGATATTTTGTAAGTATATTGCAAGAATTTCACTTGCGTGGGTTAAACGAGCCATTGCTTTGGCAAGAAAGAAATACCTTAAGCAGAAATTCACATGTGTGATCTAACATAATCTTTGCCAGGAGACCTCTGTTCCAGATGTGTTAGAGTGGTTAAATATTAATTAAAATGGGATACAGAACATTTAAAAATAATATTAACTAATATTAAAAGTCAAAGGTTTGGTGTGGGAGAGTTGGGTCTCCTTTGCTTTTGGAAATGTTTCAAGTTCAAAATGTGCTCCTCTAACATCTGGTCAAATATCTAGCTCAGAAATGTGTTTTGAGTTCAGGATGGAAGAATTTCAAGGTGGACCAAATCCAAAACCATTGAATCAACTTGAGCTTCCAGCACTTCACATTTAAAATATCTCATATTTTTTTTAAAGTTGTCATAGACAAATCTGATTGCAATGACTTATTGGGACACTTAGAAAAATGACCACAATATAGCTTTCTACTCAAGATCTGTTTAGTGAAACAATCTCTCCATCCTTATTGTGATGTGGTGAGAAAAAAAGTTTTATCAGTAGCCTATGAAAAAAGACTCAAAGGCTTAGTCAGCCACATGCCCTGGAGACATCAAAACTCAGAGAAAGTAATATAGAAAAAGCTGATGGATCAGAGTGGCTTTTGAGAGTCTATATAAGGCTTCTTAACTAATTCTTAAACTTTATTTGGTCTTCTATCTAGAAGTGCATCTCAAAGTGACAGTAAACATATTTTTCAGCATACTGTTTTAAATTTTTTTAACTCTAATAAGAGGGTTGGTTAATAATTATAACTTATCTAAAGGATAGACAACTGTCTAAGGTTCTACTTAATAATTTTTGGAGAATTTGATAAAAAGTGCAACATAAAACCATGCAGGTTTTTCCATTCTTCCAGATTTTTGGAGTGTAGAAATATGATTATGATAGGTTTCTTTGCATTTTTAGCTGTGCATATTTTAGGGCTTACACTATGTTCTCTCTGGGTTTCATGGAGTCACCACAGTATGACTTTTCTGCAGTTAAGACTGCTGAAATCCAATGACGCAGCTGGCATTGGGGACATAGATTACCTAATTTTAATTTATATCTCCGCTGAATTCTAATCCTTATCCAGCCTAGCACTTTTCCAATGTTTTGGAACGCAGCACCCAGAATTCTAGAAGAATAATAGAATAAAGAGTTGGAGCTCTTCTAATTCAACCCCCTGCTCAAGCAGAAGACCTATACCCAGGGAAATGGAATCTTTTGATTTAATTGTACCAATGGGAAAATACCAAATTGGGCTTATTTGAATTAGAATATAAAGATTCTTGAGTCTCTCCTATCATGGCTATGTTGTAGCCTTTCAAAAGGGAAGTCCCATGCATAGACCCATGTCTTTTACACTTTGCTATTAGCTGGATGGCTCCATTTCCCATTTAAGGCTGATCTAGAGTTCCCCACAACTGCAAATAGCCATTGTCTCATACCTACACCTTTAAAGGATTGATTGGTAAGTGTAGGGTGCAAATGGGTTGAAGTGCGCACCTTCCAAATCTGAAAAGTGTGTTGTACAGAGGTGTGTGTCCTACATGCTGATTGGTTGAGCTAACTTCCTGTTCTATGCTTTGCTGATTAAGTGCCCCCTAGCCAGAACATTAAAATTTGCAGATATATGAATGCAAAGCTACACTATTCATAAACATACAAAGAATGGTTGTATGAATTGGGTACCTCTAGTCTAGTGAAAAGAAAGACTAAGGATGACATGATAGCAGTCTTCTAATATCTAAGGGGTTACCACAAAGAAGAGCAGGGCAACCTATTATCTAAAGCACCTGAAGACATGAAAAAAAACTAATGGATGGAAACTAATCAAGGAGAGAAGCAATCTAAAACTAAGGAGAAACAGTGAAAACAATCAACCACTGGAATGGCTTGCCTTCAGAAGTTGTGGATACCCCATCACTAGAAGCTTTCATAAATAGACTGGAGAGCCATTTGTCTAAAATGGTATAGACTCTCCTGCTTGAGCAAACGGTTGGACTAGATGACCTCCAAGGTCCTTTCCAATTCTGTTATTCTATGTTCTATCTTCTACGGACAACAGACACTTATGTTCCCTCATTTCCAGTGCCAGAGAAGTCTGCTCAACCCCTTAGGCAAGAAGACTAAAGACAACTAAGGCTGTTGTTTTTAACACATGTAATTGGCCTTCAGACATCACTGTGGCTGAAATGTTACCTTTATGGAGAGCCAGCCTCACTCACCTGAAACTCCACCTTGATTGATCTGTTTCTATATTTAGATTCCACCTTTATTAGATAACTGGAGGGCTATGGCTAACGGATCAATCATGCTTTGAGTGAAAAACAGTCTACTCCCAATACAAAGGTTAAAGCTCTGTTACAGCTTCCTAAAGAGATTTTGGCATTCACAGCAAAAAAACCTGATGTTCATAATATGGCGATTGCTAGACTTCATCAGCTTTTCAATCCAGAGCTGCTTTTATGTATTTCTAATCACCATTTTTTGCTGACAGATAGAGGAATGTTAAAGCAGAAGAATAATTAGACATAAGACCAGTGCCAAAATATCCCTGTTTAAGAGAACAAGCCAAATGGATGTAGAAAGAAGCATTTGAAACTCTAGCCAGAATGGTGTTTTGCTAAGTGACCCAGGTTCAATTTTTTTCTCAACCATGGATATTCAATCAGTATCAAGCTATACTTAGGATTATTGCTGAGGAAAGTAAGGAGAAGGAAATGCTCCTGTGAGGTCATAAAACTAATACACAAAGTATGTAAATAACAAATACCTTTAACAAATATATTTGCATGAGGAATTGCTTGGAAACAACTTGGTTGATTCATTAACAGCTGGAACTTTGGATTGATAAAAAATGGTTTAAAAACAATGCTGTTATTCAATTTGTTTACAAGAAACTAAGCTTAATATTTTTCTCTAAAGGAAAAATAATTGAAACTCACATAAATTGGGTCTGGTGTTTTAATTCTTATGTTGATGAACAGATAGATAAGGCTATGTCAAGATCCCCACTAATGAACCCAAGCAAATCAGAACTTGAGCCTAAGATCTTCCTCTAAGAACTTCTTTATTGAGTACACCATATTGGCACAATCAAATGAAAAACCCACTCTAAATGTTTCCCATGTTTTCAGTATAATTTAAATAGGAAATAACTCCCTTCCCAAATGCCAGAAATTATGTTGACCAATTAGGTTAATTGGCAGGCTCTCTATATACCACCCATAGAGATGACCTTGGTTCCCATGAGAAAGTTCTGTATTTTGTCTAGCAATACCTTTAATCCTCCTTCCCCGTCCCAACTCTGAGTGGCAACTGAGGAATGGAAAAATGGCTTCTGCCAGGTTTGATTTGAAGTTGACAGCTTATGTGTAATTGTGTTCAAATTCTTTGGCAGTCTCCAGCTTCCTTGGCTTTCTTTCTTTTTGTTTACATCTCAGGCAGAAATATTATGAAGGCTCATAATTTATGAAGGCTCATAATAAACTTCCCATAAGGGTTTAGGAACAATATGGACTGATAGAAAGAAAGAAAGAGAGAAAAAGAAAGAAAAGAAAAGAAAGAAGAGGAAAAAGGAAAAAAGAAAGGGAGGGAGGGAGGGAGGGAGGGAGGAAAGGAAAGAAGTGGAGGGAAGGAGGGAGGGAGAGAGAGAGAGAGAGAGAGAGAGAGAGAGATTCTATCAGCAACTTTGATTATCTCACAAAAAAAAAATCTCTTTCACAAAGTAATTGTAAAGAAATTCTTGCAGCACCTGGACAGCAAAATTGAAAAACCAAAGATCTCGTTTATGTAGAAAAAACATGTGTGGGGGGGAGGGGGGGGAAGAATCAGAAGGCAGATTTCATGATTTCAGGCAGCTTTGAATTCTTCTGCCCATGCATTTCCTAGCTGAGGTAACAATAAAGAAAATAGTCTTTAGGATAATATTCTTGAATTGTTGTGAATAAGTGATAGAAAACAATAACTGAGAAACAATGCATATAGTAATATATTTTTTTGGAAATTTTTTTTATTTATTTTGAAAAGAAAAAAATAAACACAAATAAGATAGATATATTCAAAAAGGAAAAACATAAAAACCCATCTTCCATTACAAATTACAAATAAAAGAAATATGTCAATTAGTCTTCAGGTAGTCCAGAACGCAGCCGCGCGAGCAATTATGGGAACCGCTAGGTTTACCCATGTAACACCGCTCTTGCGCGAGCTGCACTGGCTACCTGTCGTCTTTCGGGTGCGCTTCAAGGTGTTAATTATCATCTTTAAAGCGCTCCATGGCTCGGGACCTAGCTATCTGCGGGATCGGATCCTGCCTCATACATCCTCACGGCCGATTCGCTCCCACAGAGAGGGACTTCTCCGGGTGCCGTCCACTAGACATTGTCAGCGGGCGACACCCAGGGGAAGGGCTATCTCTGTGGCGGGCCCGGCCCTCTGGAACGACCTTCCCCCCGATATCAGGACGACCACGGACCTCCGCTCCTTCCATCTTAAATTAAAAACTCACTTTTTCTGTCTGGCCGGCCTAGGATAAGTCTCTCTGTCTTTGGGGTTTTTATTGGGAAATTAGTACTGCTTAGTTTTAATGGGAAATTTTAGCGCAGGTTATGTTTAATTTGTTTTTAGAATTGTTTGTATGTATGTATGTATTTATTGTTTTTATTCTACCTGTGCACCGCCCCAAGTCCCTGCGGGGAGAGGGTGCGGTTTTATAAATATTATTATTATTATTATTATTATTATTATTATTATTATTATTATTATTATTATTATTATTATTATTATTATTATTATTATTATTATTATTATTATTATTATTATCATTATCATTATCATTATCATTATCATTATCATTATCATTATCATTATCATTATCATTATCATTATCATTATCATTATCATTATCATTATTATTATTATTATTATTATTATTATTATTATTTTTGGAAAATGTTTTTTCAATGTTTTATTATGAAGCTCTGGAAGGGCCAATGATCCCGACGCGAAAGTTCTTAAAATGTTTCTGTATCCCTTACCCTACCCTTTTGGAAAATTGTAAAAACCAATAAAACTTTTTCAATTCATTTTAACCAAACAGTGACCTCTAGTGGCTTAAAAATGAATAAATAAATAAATAAATAAATAAATAAATAAATAAATAAATAAATAAATAAATAAATAAATAAATAAATAAATAAATGAATGAACGAACGAACGAACGAACGAACAA
Source organism: Rhabdophis nuchalis (assembly GCA_039707465.1). Taxonomy (NCBI): domain Eukaryota; kingdom Metazoa; phylum Chordata; class Lepidosauria; order Squamata; family Natricidae; genus Rhabdophis; species Rhabdophis nuchalis. Next base: position 18,409,713 of record CM077653.1, read on the forward strand.
ATAAATAAATAAATAAATAAATAAATAAATAAATAAATAAATAAATAAATAAATAAATAAATAAATAAATAAATAAATAAACAGCCTTAATTTTCCAATCAGCAGATTCCTTTGTGGGGGGGAAAAAGAGAATATAATTCTTATTCCGTTCTAAAACAAAAAAACGTTCTAAAAAACACCACAGTAGATCTTCAGAATTAGTTGTAGAGATAGTCCCAGCTTCAAAATTTTAAATATCAAAAATTAGAAAGAGTAAAAATGAAACCAGAAAGTCCGATCATTTCTAAAGGGAAAAAAAGCCTCAGTCCAACGTTCCAGTCCACAAGTTCGAAAAAATATATTTTAAAAAACCGGAAATCTCTCTGTTCAGAGCCTATAAATTATTTCTGCCGCTTACTTTCTAGTTAAGGGCTTTAGTTACAAAAAAAAAAAAGAAAAGGAAAAATTTTTAACCAAAATGTTTCAAAGTAAGGTTAGAATACTTCCCGGTCAGCACTTTCACTGCAGCTTTCTTCCTTCGTTCTACCGGAGCTTACACACACACTCTCTCTCTTTGTCCCTTTATCTACCTACCTACCTACTTTCTCTACCTACCTACTGTATTTCTCTTTCTTTCTCTCCCTCTCTTCCCCTCTATCTACCTACCTACTTTTTTCTGTAATTTGCCTCTTGGTGCGTCTTATACTCCCGTGTGTCTTATACTCCAAAAAATATGGTAGGTAGAATACAGACAATATTTCAGCTCTGCCATAAGGAAAGACCTGGGACTGGAACAACCTGGGGGAGTCAGGAAGTGATGGGCTTCAAATAATTTAACAACCAGTTCTCTGCCCTAATGACTGACTGGGTAGGCCTGGTCATGTGACTGAGTGGGCATGGCCAACTCATATTTATATATTTATTTTATTTATTTATTTATTTGTTTGTTTGTTTGTTTGTTTTTTATACCATCCTACTCCCGAAGAACTCAGGGCGGTGTACAGCCAAAGTAAAACAGATATATAAAAGTTAAAAACAGTTAAAAAAATTTGGCCTCTCATAAGATTAAAAAACCAACAACCCTGTTTAAAATTAATAAAAATTCATATTTAGAAATTCATATTTATGCCAGCCTGGCTTGTTGGAAAAGAAAGTGCGTAGGTCAGAGATAGTTCTTAACTCCGGGGGCAATTGTTCCAGAGGACAGGTGCTCCCAGGGAGAAGGCTCATCCCCTGGGTGTCACCAGTCGACATTGTTTAGCCGACGGCATCATGAGGAGACCTTCTCTATGGGAGTATACTGGCCGGTGGGAGGCTCTCAGTGGCAGAAGGTGAACTCGTAGGTACCCAGGTCCTAAGCCATGGAGCACTTTAAAGATAGTAACCAACACCTTGAATCGCACCCGGAAAACCACCGGAAGCCAGTGTAGCTCGTGCAGGAGGGGTGTTACATGGGAGCATCGTGTTGCTCCCATAATTACCTGCGCGGCCACATTCTGGACCAGTTGGAGCCTCTGGGTGCTCTTCAAGGGGAGCCCCATGTAGAGAGCATTACAGTAGTCCAGACGGGAAGAGACTAGGGCATGAGTGACTGTGCGCAGGTAACCCCGATGCAGGAAGATAGATCAGGCGAACCGGATAAAAATCTCCCCTGGCAACAGCCGTCATATGATCTTCCAAGGACAGCCATGCATCCAGGAGGACACCCAAGTTGCAAACCCTTCCTGGTCTCACCCCCCCTCCATAGCCAGCGATGGAACCAGCTGACTGTAATGGGATGCCAGGAACCACAGCCATTCGGCCTTGGAGGGGTTGAGACTGAGCCTGTTCCTCCTCATCCAGGTTCACATGGCCTCCAGGCACTGGGACATCATATCAAGGGCAACATTGGGGTGGTCTGGGGATGAAACATAGTGCTGCGTATCATCGGATGTGTACAGCTGCGGATGATATCTGGAGGGCCAGAGATGGGGGCTGTTCCTCCATCCTGGTCCTATTAGACCTCTCGGCAGCTTTTGATACCATCGACCATGGTATCCTATTGCATCGACTGGAGGGGTTGGGGATGAGGGGCACCGTCTTGCGGTGGTTCTCCTCCTACTGTCAGCCTTCGCTTCTGATCTCTTCTTATGCTGCTTGGCTGTCATGGAAACGGGGAGGGTGGGGCGCTGGGGTTTCAATTATGAAAGCTGCTGGAAGATTGGTGGAGGATGTTGCCGGCCGGTGTTATCTTTGGTCTAACGGTCTCACATTCCATGCTGGTGATGACCTGCCCACCTGATGTTGGAGAAGGAAGTACATTGGACACTGTTAGGGGGGGTTAGGGCTATTGGGGTGGGCTTAAGCTTTAATACTCATTGTTCGCGCCTAAACTAGTTACTTCCTGCTTCACTATGGTCTGTTAATCTTGGATATTCAGTAAAAGTAGCCTTATTCATTCCAAACAATGTTTAAGTGTGGTCTTTCTTGAGTACTTTAAGAAACGGGCCGTGACATTAAGCAGGAAGTCTTTAAAAACCACAACCTGATGTCGGAACTTGCCAAAGAGGAGCCTCCGGCTTCAGAGGATTTGCCAGCCCAAGCTATGGGTGAGACTGCATCCAATATACCTGTTCCAAAAGACGACCCGAGGTCAGTAATGGATTTTTTAGCCGGCCTAGATTTAAACCTGGCAGCCGAAGAATCAGCTAAACCTTATCGCTGGTCAGAAGGGGTGGGGATGATGGGAGACGTAGGCTCGGGGGTCAATACCACCAGATGCCGCTGCTCCTCTCCCCCGCCATCCATATCTGAGCTTTTGAAAGAGGAAAGGGAATTAAAGGAGATGGCTGATGAATTACTCCGCCAGGCCAGCAACAAGAGGGAAACCCTGGATAAACTCTGGGGGGAGGGGCATTATTTGGAAGGCGAACAGAGAAAAGAAACTGCCACGGCTGCTGCCCAGGAGATCAGACGAACTACCCCTCCCCCTCCTGCTCAAGCCGGCAGAGAATTACAGAGGGAAATTCGCCCCCCCCCCCGCCGACCTGCTAAACTCCCTCCCTTGGGCATTAAGTTTGACGGTGACCCAGAAAGTTTAGCATTTTTTCTACTTCACGTTAGTGATTTTATTAAGCACTACGCAGATGATTGTGAAGAGGATGTTAAAATTAGAATTGTCTCTTTGGCCTTGGAAAATAAAGCTGCCAAATGGCTGGTTTCTCTGCATAATACTCACTCACCCTTGTTGCGGGACTTTGAACGCTTTATGACTGCGCTTAGAAGACGTTTCGAAGACCCCCAAATTGAAAGAAAGGCTAGAATAAAGATGAGAGATTTGCGCCAGGGAGATATGTCTGTGCAAGAATACACCCAAATTTTTCAAGAACTTGCTGTTTTTATGATGGGCTATAGCGACAGGGCGTTGATGGATCTTTACACAGAGGGGCTAAATAAGGACATTTATCAAACGTCCGTGAACAGATACCGGCCCGATTCCCTAGATGATTGGATTCAATTAGCCGGAGATGTGGAGCTGGACCAGGCCCAGTCACAAGATCCAGCCCGTTTTGAGAAGAAGAAACTATTTGAAAGCCCCAGGCCCCGATCCCCTGATAAGGATTCCCACAAGCAGAGGGGCGGGCGCAGATCGACTCCAGCACGCCCAGGCTCTTGTTTTCGCTGTGGGAAGGAGGGGCACTGGGTGAACAACTGCAGATCAAAACAACCGCCACGCCCACATTCTTCTACTGAGGCTAGAAGGCCAACTAAAACTCCAAGCGTGCGCAGTAGGCCAGTGATGACTGGGGTGGAGCCACTTGACCTTTCCGCTGACCAACCTGAGGCCCAGCCCGATGACTGGGAAGGAGACTCCGCCTCCTCTGATGATAATTTGGTAAGTCGCCGATCCGGGCCTCTTTATATTCATTTAAAGCTTATAGCTCCATCTAGTGGCCGTAGCTGCAACACGCAAGCTCTCATTGATTCCGGTTGCTCCCGTTGTCTGATCAGTCAAGATCTTGTTTACGCCATGGGATTTCACTTAAAGAATTTAAAAGTACCTATTGCTTTTTGCCAAATGGATGGCTCTGTAGCGGGGGGGAATCCTGCAACTTTTGTTACTGAGCCCCTTCAAGTTTCTATTGGTTAGACACATAATGAAACTATTAATTTTATCGTGGCTCCCATAGCTGATAATACTGTCATTTTGGGAATCAACTGACTTCGTAAATGGAATCCTCTTATTAACTGGAAAGAGGGGTGGGTGCGAATACCTTTACTGCTGCCAGAACATGCTTTTTCACTTTCAAACCACAATCATGATTCTCCCCTTAATCTAACTCCTGTTAGAGAGCCTGCAAGCACCACATTAGCTCTTCCTCCCCCCGAAATCATTCCTGGGGAGGACAAGATTCCTGACGAATATTGGGACCTTAAAGACACTTTTAGCGAAAGGTCCTGTGATTCGCTTCCTCCTCACAGAGCTACTGATTGCTCGATCGATTTTCTCCCTGGAGTGCAACTACCTAAACCTCGCATTTACTCTATGACACCACGTGAAATGGAAGAACTACGCAAATTCATTGATAAGAATCTAAAACGGGGGTTCATTGAACCTGCTAGGCCACGCGTGGCCGCACCAGTGATGTTTAGGGAAAAGAAAGATGGCACTCTGCGCTTAGTTCAAGACTACTCTTACCTAAACACTATTTGTGAACACAATGTCTACCCACTTCCACTTATGAAGGACATGCTAGCTCACCTTGCTACGGGCAAAATCTTTACTAAACTGGATTTACGTGAAGCTTATTATAGAGTAAGGATAAAAGAGGGTGACGAATGGAAGACTGCTTTCAACTGTCCGCTGGGATGTTTCCAGTTTAAAGTTTTGCCTTTTGGTCTTCAGGGAGCTCCTTCTGTATTTATGCAACTAATCAATGAAGTTCTCCACGAACACCTGTACAAGGGAGTGATCGTTTATCTTGATGACATAGTCGTGTATTCGCAAACACGTGATGAACATGTTAAGCTTGTCCGTTCCGTTGTCCAAAAGCTCCGCTCCGCTGAGCTCTACGCTAAATTATCTAAATGTGAGTTTCACCAGGACAAGATTGATTATTTGGGTTATCGTATTTCCTCGGAAGGAATTGAAATGGATCCTGCTAAAGTGAAAGCTGTCACAGAATGGGCACCCCCACGCACTCGTAAACAACTACAAAGTTTTTTGGGTTTTGCTAACTTTTACCGTCAATTTATCCCTTCATTCGCTAGCATTGCGTTGCCCATTACTAATCTTCTCAAGACGAAGGGTGAGGGTAAACCTCGACCTGGTACCCCCCTGAACTGGACCATGGAATGCCAGGCTGCTTTCGAGAAACTAAAACGTTTATTTGCAGCTGAGCCCGTCCTTAAGCATCCCGATGTCAACTCCCCATTTGTAGTTCAGGCTGATGCCAGCGATGTCACTGTGGGAGCTGTTTTACTACAACTCAACCAACAAGGCCAACTACAACCATGTGCCTACACTTCTCATAAGTTATCCACTACTGAACGTGGATGGGCTATTTGGGAGAAGGAAGCATTTGCTGTCCGTTGGGCCCTCATGACTTGGCGTCATTTTCTTGAGGGTGCCCCTCATCCGTTTGAAGTTTGGATGGACCACAAAAACTTGGAAGCTCTCACTACGTCCCGCAAATTATCCCTGAGGCAACTACGTTGGGCGCATTACTTCCATTGATTCAACTTTCATCTCAAATATATTCCTGGAGGAAAAAATTTCATGGCTGATGCACTTTCTAGGCTACCCCAATATGATGTATCTAAACTTACAGTTGTGCAACCCATGATTCCACTTACTTTACCAGCTTCTCTGGTTTCGACCAGAAGTCAATCCACTGTACAAACTAGCCCTCCCGTTGAACTGATTGCTCGGATCAAGTCTGAACTACTTACTGATGAATGGTACTCCGCACACTCCGGTGATTGCACTATCAGGGATGATCTCCCTTGGATTGGTTCAAAGATTTATGTCCCTGCCACCATACGGCCTTTTGTGTTGCAACGGGCACACGACTCGCGATTAGCGGGTCACTTCGGATTTGTTAAGACTATACATCTAGTTAAACGCCAGTTTTGGTGGCCTTCCCTCAAAAAGGACGTTGAGTCATATATCGCCAGTTGTCCTGTTTGTACTGCTTCGAAACGTGCTCCTGGGAAGCCCCAAGGCCTCCTACAATCTGTGGCGAAGCCGGAAGCTCCTTGGAAGGAGATTTCGATGGACTTTATTGTTGACCTTCCGAGCAGCCAGGGCTATACCGTCATTTGGGTAGTTACGGATCTTTTCTCCAAGCAAGTTCACTTTGTACCTTGTTCCAAAATTCCGTCCTCCAAATCGCTAGCTAAGTTGTTCCTAAACCATATTTACCGTTTCCACGGTGTCCCTAAGCGTATCATCTCGGATAGAGGTACTCAATTTACGTTGCGCTTTTGGAAGGAATTCTTGAGATTGATAGGCTCCTCCCAGGGCCTAAACTCCTCCTACCACCCGCAGACGAACGGTGCTTGTGAGAGGGCCAATTCCGTTTTGGAACAGTACCTACGTTGCTTTATAAATTTTCAACAGGACGACTGGGCCGACCTTCTGATACACGCCGAAGTGGCTTATAATAACTCTGTTCATTCCAGTACAAATATGACCCCTTTTAAAATCATCTATGGTCAGGACTTTGTACCCATCCCTGAATTGCCTCACGATTCGCCTGCAGTTCCCTCCCTAGCTGATTGGTCCACTAAACTGTCTTCGGTGTGGCCTATCATTAGGAAGACTTTGGAAGAGGCACATCAGTCACATAAGTTCTTTGCTGATAAAAGGCGAGCGGTTCCTCCGGTTTACAAGGTTGGCGATAGAGTTTTCGTTTCTACTAAACATTTGGATAGCCCTCAAAAATGCAAGAAATTGGGCCCTAAATTTGTTGGCCCATTCACTATCACTAAGATGATCAGTTCAGTTTCCGTCCGTTTAGATCTCCCTAAAACCTACCGTCGTTTGTACCCAGTGTTCCATGTTCACTTGTTGAAGCCTGAACGCACTTCGGATCTCCGCAAACCCCATCCTGATACCCCTGTACCAACGATGGTGGACGGTCACCAGCACTATGAAGTTCGTGACATTTTGGACTCCAGAATCCGTAGGGATAAAACTCAGTTCTTAGTCATGTGGAAAGACTTTCCACCTTCTCACAACGAATGGGTGGATAGAGAGCATCTCAAGGCCCCGAAGCTTATACACCAGTTTTATGCCAAGTATCCGCACAAACCATAACCCCTTCCCTCTCTCTTCTATGTTGTTTTGTCTTTTATTGTCTCTTTTGCAGATCTAACATGCCTACTTCTCGAGGGCGTCCGGGGGTCCTGCCTGCTGCTGGAGGAGGTCCGGATGTCAGCCTTCGCTTCTGATCTCTTCTTATGCTGCTTGGCTGTCATGGAAACGGGGAGGGTGGGGCGCTGGGGTTTCAATTATGAAAGCTGCTGGAAGATTGGTGGAGGATGTTGCCGGCCGGTGTTACCTTTGGTCTAACGGTCTCACATTCCATGCTGGTGATGACCTGCCCACCTGATGTCGGAGAAGGAAGTACATTGGACACTGTTAGGGGGGGGGTTAGGGCTATTGGGGTGGGCTTAAGCTTTAATACTCATTGTTCGCGCCTAAACTAGTTACTTCCTGCTTCACTATGGTCTGTTAATCTTGGATATTCAGTAAAAGTAGCCTTATTCATTCCAAACAATGTTTAAGTGTGGTCTTTCTTGGGTACTTTAAGAAACGGGCCGTGATACCTACCTCTCCGGTCGAGCGCAATTTGTATTGGCAGGGGGGCAGAGGTCGACCTCGAGGCCTCTCACTTGTGGGGTGCCTCAGGGGTCGGTCCTCTCGCCTCTCCTGTTTAATGCATATATGAAGCCGCTGGGCGAGATCATACATGGGTTTAGGGTAGATTACCATCTCTACGCGGATGACACCCAGCTGTACATCTCTACCCCAAACCACCCCAATGATGCCGTCGAAGTGATGTCCCGGTGTCTGGAAGCTGTGCGGATCTGGATGGGAAGTAACAGACTCAAGCTCAACCCGTCAAAGACTGAGTGGCTGTGGCTACCAGCGCCTCGGTTCAACCAGTTGATTCCATCACTGGCCATTGGGGACGAACATCTGGCCCCCGTGGATCGGGCACGCAACTTGGGCATCCTCCTAGATGCCCGGCTGTCAATGGATGACCATGTGACAGCTGTGGCAAGGGGGGCGTTTCACCAGGTTCGCCTGGTGCGCCAGTTGCGTCCCCTATTGGACCGGGACGTCCTTCGCACAGTCACTCATGCACTTGTGACGTCCCGTCTAGACTACTGTAACACTCTCTACATGGGGCTCCCCGAAGGCTGCAGCTGGTCCAAAATGCGGCCGTGCGGGCAGTTTTGGGAGTCACTAGATACTCCCATGTAACACCGCTCCTGTGCGGGCTGCACTGGCTGCCTATGGCCTTTCGGGTGCGTTTCAAGGTATTGGTTATCATCTTTAAAGTGCTCCATGGCACAGGACCTAGTTATTTGCGGGATCGTATCCTGCCCCATACATCCCTTCGGCCGATTCGCTCTCACAGAGAGGGACTTCTCTGGGTGCTGTCCACTAGGCAATGCCAGCGGTTGACGCCCAGGGGAAGGGCCTTCTCTGTGATGGGCCCTACCCTTTGGAATGACCTTCCCCCTGACATTAGAACGACCACGGACCTTCGCTCCTTCCACCAGAAACTCAAAACCCACCTGTTTCATCTAGCCGGCCTGGCCTAATTCCATGATTCCCGCCTCAGTTTGTAATTTTAAATTATTTTATTCGGTTTTAAGGTTAAGTTTTTAATTTTTATAAATTTGTACAGAGGATTATTGAATTCGATTTTAGTTTATATGTATTGTTGATTGTGATAATTTTTAATTTTACCTGTACACCGCCCCGAATCCCTTCGGGGAGAGGGGGCGGTCTAGAAATCCAATAAATAAATAAATAAACAAACAAACAAACAAACAAACAAACAAACAAATAAATAAATAAATAAGCTGCGTACTTACCCCAAAACCCCGGATGATCTCGCCCAGCGGCTTCACATAAATGTTGAACAGAAGGGGCGAGAGGACCAACCCCTGGGGTACTCCACAAGTGAGGCACCATGAGGACGACCTCTGCCCCCCCACCAACACAAACTGTGAATGGTCAGAGAGGATGGAGGAGAACCACCGAATTACAGTGCCCCCCATCCTTAACCCTTCCAACCACTGCAGCATGATACCATGGTCAATGGTATCAAAAGCCACTGAGAGGTCTAATAGGACCAGGACAGAGGAACAACCCCTGTCCTGAGCCCTCCAGAGATCATCAACCAATGCGACCAATGCCGTTTCTGTGCTGTACCCAGGCCTGAAACCCGACTGCTTTGGATCAAGATAGACAGCTTCATCCAGGTACTTGGGAAGCTTTCGCGCCACCACACTCTCAACAACCTTCGCCACAAAGCAAAGGTTGGAGACTGGATGATAGTTTGCCAAAAGCAGGGAATGCTTCTTGAGGAGGGCCTCACCACTGCCTCTTTCAAAGCGGTGGGGAAGAAACCCTCTCTCAAAGAAGTGTTGATAATACCCTGGAGCAGGCCTCATGTAACCTCCCGGGTGGCCAGCACCAACCAGGAGGGACACGGGTCCAATAAACATGTGGCAGCGTTAAGCCTACCCAAAATCCTGTCTACATCCTTGGGAGTCACAGGGTCAAACTCCTCCCAGTTAACATTCTCCATCACCCCATCTAGCCCTACCCAGTCAGAGTCCAGCCCTTCCCAAATCTGAGAGATTTTGTCTTGCAGGTATTGTACAAAATCCTCAGCTTTACCTCTGCAAGGGGTCCTCCCGCGCTTCCATATGTAAGAGGGAGCGGGTCACCCTAAACAGGACGGCTGGGCGATTATCTGCAAGATAATATGAGTGGAAAAATAAATAGACTTTGCCACTTTTATCGTCACTAGGTAGGTCTTGATATAAGACCTCACCAGTGTCCGATCAGATTTGAAACAGCTGTCCCTCCAACTGCTCTCTAGGCATCTTTTCCGGCCTCTTTGAGGGGTGTTTAGCTTTGCCTGGCCTCTCGTGACCATGGGGATGGTGCAATGGTTGCAAATGTGAAAAACAGTCATGTCACTTTTTTCAGTTCATTTGTAACTTTGAATGGTCACTAAATGAACTGTTGTAAGTCAAAGATTGCATATACAAGAATACAAAAAGCTTCTTTGCTTGCAAAAAGCTGCCCTAAATATCAATCATTAGATTAGAAATGGGGGAATACGCACTGAAGATCAATGGGTCACAGCTGTCATGGGAAGCTAAACCATTCTGTCTGAATACCTTCCTTGTCCTCAGCAATACCTGCAACCCAGAATTACAAATCAGGCAGGGTGCCAGAGCACATTGAGGGATTAAAATAGTTAAGATGCAGCCTTTGTGAAATCCTTTAGCAGAGAGCTCATTTAAGCTCTTCAGAAAGTGGGTGGGCATATTTAGTCTACAAAATGCCTACATAGAAACAAATTGCTAAAGAGACAAATTAACAAATTAACATCTTGAGTCTGTCTTTGTTCAGACCTTGCTGCAGGGAATTTTTGCCTATGAATATGATGACGGACTTGTGAATCCTGAGAGGTGGAGGAAGCAGAAGCTCAGGGGGTTTTTAGGCAAATTTTTAGCTAGATTTTTAAGGGGTTCCAGGGAAGAGGGTGGGTTAACAAAAACCAGGGAAGTGGGTGGGGGGAATAACCCACGGGGTATCATGTCTAGGCTGACTTTATATTCCGACGGGGAAGATGTAGGGTCCATTTCCAGGGGGGGGACAGAGGTCAATTTAACAGAGGGCCATAAAATCAGGACAGTCCATGGGAGGGGTAGGTATGGCGGGAGCCGGAGACCGGAGCGCGTTGTGGGGGTACGCACCCGCTGTTTACAAGCTGTCGCGCGCTCTGGTCCCCAAGGCTCTTCTCACAATCCAGGAGGTCCAGGTTCTCAGGGCCTGGGCCCGAGGCTGATGTTATGCAACGCCAGGTCCATTATCAACAAGGGCCCCCTTATCCATGATTTGTTATTAGAGGGGGAGCCGGACCTGGTGGGCATCACGGAAACCTGGCTGGGCCATGAGGAGGGAGTGCCCCTTGTAGAAATGTGCCCGCCAGGCTACCGGGCATTTCATCAGCCACGAGCCCAAGGCCGGGGTGAGAGGGTGGCGGTTATTTTAAAGGAGGATCTAGTTCCGAGGGAGACCGCTGTGCCACAGATAGCCGGCTGTGAAGCCCTAGGTGTCAAGTTGGGCCCTGGGAGGCAGTTGGGTCTGCTGATTGTGTACCTGGCTCCCTGCTATGTCTCAGCAGCCCTGCCCGAGCTCCTCGAGGTGATAGCCGAGATGGCAGTTGAGACCTCCAGGCTATTAGTCACGGGGGACTTTAATCTGCCATCAGTAGGTGTCAGCGCCTGTTTCTTCGAGTACTTAAGAAAGAACACACTTAGACATTGTTTGAAATGAATAAGGCTACTTTTACTAAGTAACGAAAGTGAACAGACCAGGTAAAGCAGGAAGTGAATAGTTTAGCCGCGAACATTGAGTATTAAAGCTTAAGCCCATCCCAAGCCCTAACCCCCCCCCCCTTAGCATTGTCCAATATACTTTCTTCTCCGACATCAGGTGGGCAGGTCATCACCAGCATGGAATGTGAGACCGTTAGTTGAGAGATAACACCAACCGGCAACATCGTCCACCAATCATCCACCAGCAGAACAAATTGAATCCCAGCACCCCACCCTCCCCGTTTCCATGGCAGCTAAGCAGTTCAAGCGAAGGCTGACATCCGGACCTCCTCCAGGAACAGTGAGTGACCACGGACGTCCTTCAGAAAAGTGGTGCTAGACCTGTAAAACAGACAAGAACAGACAAAACAACATAAAGGAGAGAGGGAAAAGGTCAAGGCTTGTGGGGGTATTTGGCATAAAACTGGCGTACCAGCTTAGGAGCCTTGAGATGCTCTTTATCCACCCATTCGTTGTGAGAAGGGGGAAAATCTTTCCACATGACCAAAAACTGAGTTTTATTCCTCCGGACTCTGGAATCCAAAATGTCACAGACTTCATAGTGCTGGTGACCGGCCACCATTGTAGGCGTAGGGGTATCTGGAAAAGGTTTGCGGAGATGCGAAGTGCGTTCAGGCTTCAACAGGTGAACATGGAATACCGGATACAGGCGACGGTAGGTTTTTGGGAGATCTAAACGGACGGATACAGAGCTGATGATTTTTGTGATAGTGAATGGACCAACAAATTTGGGCCCCAGTTTTTTGCATTTCTGCGGGCTATCCAAATGTTTCGTAGAGACATATACCCTGTCGCCAACTTTGTAGGCAGGGGGGGTCGCCCGTTTCCTATCAGCATACAATTTATGTGATTGATGAGCATCGTTCAAAGTCTTACGTATGATTGGCCAAACTGAAGATAATCTGGTGGACCAATCGCCTAAAGAGGGAACTGTTGGCGAGTCGTGAGGCAATTCAGGGATAGGCACAAAATCCTGTCCATAGATGATTTTAAAAGGGGTCATATTTGTACTGGAGTGAACAGAGTTATTATAGGCCACTTCGGCATGTATTAGGAGATCAGCCGAATCATCCTGTTGAAAATTAATGAAACAACGTAGGTATTGTTCCAAAACGGAATTGGTCCTCTCACAAGAACCATTCGTCTGGGGATGGTAGGAGGAGCTTAGGCCTTGGGAGGAGCCAATTAACTTCAAAAATTCCTTCCAAAAGAGAGATGTAAACTGAGTGCCCCTATCAGAAATGATACGCTGGGGAACACCATGAAAACGGTAAATATGGGTAACGAATAGCCTAGCCAACGACTTGGAAGATGGAATCTTCGAACAGGGCACAAAATGAACTTGTTTGGAGAAAAGATCCGTAACAACCCAAATGACAGTATAGCCTTGGCTGGGTGGAAGGTCAACAATAAAGTCCATCGAAATTTCCTTCCAAGGTGCTTCTGGCTTCGCCACGGACTGGAGAAGGCCATGTGGCTTTCCAGGAGCACGTTTGGACGCAGCACAAACAGGGCAACTTGCAATATACGACTCAACATCTTTCTTAAGTGAGGGCCACCAGAATTGTCGTTTAACCAGGTGTACAGTCTTAACGAACCCGAAATGACCTGCTAGACGCGAGTCGTGAGCGCGTTGCAATACAAACGGTCGTATAGTAACAGGGACATAGATCTTGGAACCAATCCAAGGAAGATCGTCCCTAATAGTGCAATCACCCGAATGTGCGCTATACCATTCATCAGTAAGAAGTTCAGTTTTAATACGAGCAATGAGCTCAGCAGGTGGAGCAGTTTGGACTGCGGAATGGCTTCGAGTAGACACAGGAGAAGCTGGTAAAGTAAGCGGCATGATGGGCTGCACAATTGTAAGTTTAGAAACATCATATTGGGGTAGCCTGGAGAGGGCATCAGCCATGAAATTTTTTCCACCAGGAATATATTTAAGACGGAAATTGAAGCGATGGAAGTAATGTGCCCAGCGAAGTTTCTTGGGGACAGTTTACGAGAAGAGGTGAGAGCCTCCAAATTTTTGTGGTCCGTCCAGACTTCAAATGGATGGGGAGCACCTTCAAGGAAATGACGCCAAGTCATGAGGGCCCAACGAACAGCAAAAGCTTCTTTCTCCCAAATGGCCCAACCACGTTCGGTTGTGGAGAGCTTGCGAGAGGTGTAAGCACATGGTTGCAAGTGGCCATGGTGGTTGAGTTGTAGCAAGACTGCTCCCACAGCGACATCACTGGCATCTGCTTGAACCACAAAAGGGGAGCTAACATCGGGATGTTTAAGGACAGGTTCAGCCGCAAATAAACGCTTAAGTTTCTCGAAAGCGGCTTGGCATTCCATGGTCCATTTGAGGGGAGTTCCTGGTCGAGGTTTACCCTCACCCTTTGTTTTGAGAAGATTTGTAATGGGCAAGGCAATGCTAGCGAATGATGGAATAAATTGGCGGTAAAAGTTTGCAAAGCCCAAAAAACTTTGGAGCTGTTTACGAGTTCGGGGAGGAGCCCACTCCGTTACAGCCTTCACCTTTGCAGGATCCATCTCAATTCCTTCAGAAGAAATGCGGTAACCCAAATAATCAAATTTTTCTTGGTGAAACTCACATTTGGACAATTTGGCGTATAGCTCAGCGGAACGGAGTTTTTGAAGGACGGAACGCACTAGCTTAACATGTTCGTTGCGTGTTTGTGAGTAAACGACGATGTCATCAATATAAACTAAAACCCCCTTGTAAAGGTGCTCGTGGAGAACCTCATTGATTAGTTGCAAAACACAGAAGGAGCACCCTGAAGACCAAAGGGGAGAACCTTAAATTGAAAACATCCAAGGGGACAGTTAAAAGCAGTTTTCCATTCGTCTCCCTCTTTAATTCTGACCCTATAATAAGCTTCACGCAAGTCCAGTTTAGTAAACATCTTGCCAGTAGCCAGGTGAGCAAGCATGTCTTTCATAAGTGGGAGTGGGTAGACGTTGTGTTCGCAAATGGTGTTTAGATAAGAGTAATCTTGCACTAATCGGAGAGTGCCATCTTTCTTTTCTCTAAACATAACAGGTGCAGCTACTCGTGGCCTAGCCGGTTCAATGAAACCCCTTTGAAGATTTTTATCGATGAACTTACGTAACTCTTCCATTTCCCGTGGGGTCATAGAGTAAAGGCGAGGTTTAGGCAACTGCACACCAGGGAGAAAATCAATGGAACAATCAGTAGCCCTATGAGGAGGAAGTGAATCACAAGATCTTTCACTGAAAGCCTCCTTCAGGTCCCAATATTCCTTGGGAATCTTCTCCTCGCCGGGTATGAATTCAGGAGAAGGGAGAGCCAATAAGGGGGCTTATTGGCTCTCCCTTCAGTTACAGGGGCTAAGTTAAGGGGTGGAACATGATTGTCCTCTGAAGGTAGAGAGGTATGTTCTGGTAATAACAAAGGTATTCGCACCCATCCCTCTTTCCAATTAATCAGAGGATTCCATTTACGAAGCCAGTTGACCCCCAAAATGACAGCATTTTCAGAAATGGCGGTCACAATGAAATTGATGGTTTCAGTATGAGCTGTGCCAATAGAGACACAAAGTGGTTCGGTGATAAAAGATGCCGGGGTTCCCCCTGCTACAGAACCATCCATTTGGCAAAAAGCTATGGGAGTTTTCAAGTTTTTTAGATGAAAACCCATGGAATAGACCAGTTCTTGGCTTATGAGACAGCGTGAACAACCCGAATCAATGAGGGCTTGCACATCGCAAGTACGACCAGTAGATGGAGCCAAAAGCTTTAAATTAATATAAAGGGGCCCGGAGCGGTGACTCACCAAATTGTCGTCAGAAGAATTAGAAGACGCCTCCCAGTCGTCAGGGTGGGTGTTGGGCTGGTCAGTGGAGAGGTCCAAAGGCTCCACCCCACTCATCGCAGGTCTACTGCGCACGTTCGGAGTTTTTGGAGGCTTTCTTTCGGAAGAGGAATGTGGGCGTGGGGGTTGTCTTGATCTGCATTTGTCTGCCCAATGCCCCTCCTTTCCACAACGATAACAAGTGCCCGTGCGAGGTTGAGTTGATTTCCGCCCCCCCCTCTGCATGTGGGAATCTTTTTTTTTTTAATTGAAATTTTTATAGTATTTTACAATATTTCACCCAGTGCTGTACAAAACAAAAGGAAGAGTTGGTTTCAAGTATCTTCTATTATCTTTAAGATCTCCAAAATCCACGTTCTCTAGGTACAGGCGTCGAGGCATCCAAGGTTCCAAGTGCATAGTCCACAAATGGCTTCCAAGTCTTCCAAAAGATATCTTTTTTATAAACCCCCTCTCTAAATTTGATATCACACGTCATTTTATCATTTAAGGCTAATTTCCACATTTCACAGTACCACTCTTCTATTTTAATATTTACCTCTATTTTCCAATATCTTGCTATTACAATTCTACCCATTATAATCATAATTCTAATCAATTCTTTCTCATGTTTTGTTAACTCTGGTTCATTAATTATCAATAACAATATAGTTTCTGATCTCAATATTATTATTCTTTTCATCATTTCACACATCGTTCTTTCTAATTGCTGCCAAAACTTTTTAATTTTCACACATTTATACCACATATGTTCATAAGTTCCCAATTCCATATTACATCTCCAACATCTATCACTCATTTTTTAATCTATCAGTGATAATCTTAATGGGGTCCAATACTATTTCCAAACGACCTTAAAATTGTGCTCTTTAATCCTTATAGACAAAGTCCTCATGATTCGACTCTTCCAATTCTCATTCCAATCCAAATCCAATATTTTAATCTTAAGGTCTTCCTCCCAATTCCTTTTCATTACCATTTATGGATTTCCATCAAAGTTTATAATCTTATATATCTTACTAACGAGTCCTTTTAACCCAATTTCATCCTTAATAATTTGAGATACTAAACTTTCAAATTTAGTTTTACTTCTATCTATTTTACATATTCCCCTTACTTTCGTGGTCCATTTTTCTACCTGTATTTTTTCAAACCAATTCAACTCCAATTTTTGAATTACTTTTTTTTTTCTACTCTCAATTCCTAGAGCTCTTAACCAATTTACTATATTTCCTATATTTTCATCCTCAATTACTTTATCCTGACTTATATTAGTTTTAATCGGCCAACTTTCAATTGTCTTCCCCAAAAAGGCTATATCCGGGATCAGTTTTTTAACAAATTTATTCCAGATTTTACTCAGCCCCTTTAACCAATAACTATTAATTGCCTTTTTTGTTTTTGCTCTATCTAAAAACCATATAGACCCAAATCTCTTAATATCTTTTAACTCCAGATCTCCCCAATGACCATCTCCACCTTTAAGTATTTTTATGACAGTTCGAATATTATATGCCCGATAATAATTAAGTAGATTGGGAATTCCCAATCCACCTTCTTTTTGATTTTGATACCACATATTCTTCATTAGTCTAGGTCTTTTCCCACCATTACAGAATTTATCTAATTTCTTCTGATATCCTTCTATATCTTTCTCTGTCAAATTTAATGGTAGCATCTCAAATAAAAAATTAAACTTGGTAACAACATCATTTTACACATTGCAATTCTACCAAACCAAGACAACTTTATCTCTTTATATTTATCTATCTTTTTCTCTACTTCCTTCAACATCACCTCATAATTAATTTTTTTCAATTCTCTAACTTTAAGTGAAAGTGTTATCCCCAAGTATTTCAATGTATTCTTAACTCTTATCCCAAATTGTTCTTGCATACTCTCCCACTCCTTACCATCTTTATTCATTAGTAATTCAGATTTTAACCAATTTACCTTTAAACCTGTCATTTCTTCAAATTCTATCAAATGTTTATTTATCCTCTTTAAATCTTTCTCTATATCTTTCAGAATAATCAAGGTATCATCCGCATACAAATTTATCTTATATCCCTTGTACCCTTCCAATTCTTCATCTGTTTCTATCAATTTAATCAAAACCTCCATAACTAACAAGAATAATGTTGGGGACAAGGGACATCCTTGTCTCGTACCTGCTTCCAATTTAATCTCTCCCGTCATTATTCCATTCACCTTTACCTTTGCACTACTTTTTTGATACAATTTTGAAATAACATGTATAAATTTATTACCAAAGCCTAATGCCTCAATAATTACCTTAATAGTTTCCCATTGTACAGAATCAAAAGCTTTAAAAATATCTAACGATATTATACCTATTTCATCACCATTATTTTCAGCTACATCTATAATGTTCAATACTCTTCTAATTATATCACTCATATATCTACCTTTAACAAAACCTACTTGATTATAGCTTATATATTTATCTATAAAACTATTTAATCTATTACTTATAATAGCTGTAAATATTTTTGCATCTTGGTTGATTAAAGAAATGGGTCGGTAGGACTCGATCCTCTCAAGATCTTTATCAGGTTTAGGAATTATAGATATTACTGTCTTATTCCATGACATCGGGACTTCTCCACCATGTAAAATTCCATTAAATAGTTTTTGCAGTTTTGGTATTATTAGTTCTTTAAAATCTTAATAGAATTCAGCAGGTAATCCATCTTCTCCTGGGGTCTTCCCTAATTTTAACTCTTGTATTATTTCGTTGATCTCCTCCTGTGTTATGTCTCCTTCCATCAAATCTTTATATGTTTGATCTATTTTCATAGCATATTTTCCAAGATGATTCTTCAATTTTTCTGAATCAATTGATTTCTTTAAATATAATTTTTGAAAAAAATTCCTAGCTACTTCACATTTCTCCAATCTCTTATAACACCTTGTACCTTTTTCGTCTATCAGAGAACCAATTTCTCTCTTTTGAGTTTTATTTTTCGCCATCTTTGCCAATAACCTAGAATTTTTGTTACTAAATTCAAAAAATCCCTATTTAAATATCTTAAATTTTTTTAACCAATTCAATATCTTCTTCTATCAATTTAGTTTTTAATAAGTTCAATTCCTCCAAACATTTTTTATCTTTCGTAAGTGAGAATTGGTAAGTGAGAATTGGTAAGTGACAATTCGTAAGTGAGAATTGCAGCGCAAACTTAGGGGGTTTTTAAACAAATTTTTAATTCGGCTTTTAAGGGGTTCTGGGGCGGGGGGAGGGCTCATTCAGTCAGGGGGGGGTCAAGATATAGGGCCGGCTGGCGGAAGTAGGATAAAGGAGGGGTCCATTAGGGAGGGGGGATTGGGGGTTGTCTCTTTTGAGGGCCGTCCCATTCGATTGGTCTTGGGGAGGGGCAGGGGCGGTGGGAGGCAGGATGTCCATCGTGGGTTGGAGGCTCGTGGTCACTGGTTACGAGCGGTCGCTTGCCCCAACCCCCTGTACTCCACTCGTGGGCTAGGCGGTCAGGGATTACAGAGCCGGGGGCCCAGGCTGATGTTCTGCAACGCCAGGTCCGTGGTGAACAAAGCCCCCCTCATAAATGACCTTGTGTCAGAGGGGGACCCGGACCTGGTGGGAATTACGGAAACCTGGTTGGGCCCCGAGGGGGGTTTACCCCTCGTGGAAATGTGCCCACCAGGCTACCGTGCATTTCATCGGCCTAGGGCCCTAGGCAGGGGTGGGGGGGTGGCGGTTATTGTTAAGGAAAGTCTGGAGCCGAAGGAGACCACTGTGCCTCAGACGACCGGCTGTGAGTCCCTCTTCGTGAAATGGGGCCTAGGGAGGCAGTTGGGCTTGCTGCTTGTATACCTGGCTCCCCGCTATGTAACAGCAGCCCTGCCCGAGCTACTCGAGGTGATCGCCGCGATGGCGGTGGAGACCCCCAGACTTATAGTCATGGGGGACTTTAACCTGCCATCGGCGGGCGAAACATCCGAGGTAGCTCGGGAGTTCATGGCTTCCATGACGGCCATGGACCTGACCCAAGTAGTTCAGGGCCCCACTCACGAGGGAGGACACACGCTGGATCTGATTTTTGTCTCTGGACACTGGATTAGTGATCTCGGAACAGGGGATTTAGTCATCTTACCCTTGTCATGGACAGATCACTCTCTCCTTCGGATAGACTTTCCAACCGTCACACCTCACCGCGGGGAGGCGGAACCGGAAACACCTAGTTGGTTCCGCCCCAGGTGCCTGATGGACCCGGAAAGGTTCCAGAGGGAGCTTGGGCCAGTACCTGTATCCCTGCCCCGCGGCTCGACTGAGGACCTAGTGGCCGCGTGGTATAGTGCGGCCACGGGGGCCTTGGACCGAGTCGCGCCCTTGCGGCCTCTCATGCGGCGTCGAGTCACCCAGGCTCCTTGGTTTACCGAGGAGCTTCGGGAGATGAAACGCCGCAAGAGACGCCTAGAGAGTAGGTGGAGATCTTCTCGATCCGAAGCTGACCGAACACTAGTGAGAGACCATATTAGGACTTACTTAGTGGCGCTAAGAGTGGCCAAACGTGAGTATTGTGCCACCCTTATCGCGTCCGCGGAAAACCGCCCTGCCGCCCTGTTTGGGGTGACCCGCTCCCTCCTTCATTTGAGGCCGCGGGAAGCCCCTCTGCAGGGTCGAGCAGAGGAATTTGGAGTATTTCTGCAGGACAAAATCACTCAGATTCGGAACGAGTTGCCCTCCACTAGTGGCCCAGTCGGGGCGTCCGGTGCTGGTCTTGAGATAACACCTTGGGAGGAGTTCGACTTTGTTGCTACCGAGGATATGGACAGGTTGCGGAGGAACCTTAGAGCCACCACATGTTTATTGGACCCGTGCCCCTCCTGGCTTGTACTGGCATCCTGGGAGGTGACACGAGGCTGGCTCCAGGGCATTGTGAATTCATCTCTGAGTGAGGGGTACTTGCCCACCGTTTTGAAAGAGGCGGTGGTGAGGCCCCTCCTCAAGAAGCCATCCCTGGACCCGGCTTTATTAGAGAGCTATCGTCCCGTCTCCAACCTTCACTTTTTAGTGAAGGTTGTTGAGAGTGTGGTGGCTCAACAGTTTCCCCGACATCTGGAGGAAGTTGATTATCTAGACCCGCGCCAGTCCGGCTTCCGGCCCGGTCACAGCACCGAGACGGCATTGGTCGCGTTGGTTGATGATCTCTGGAGGGCACGGGATAGAGGTTGTTCCTCTATCCTTGTCCTATTAGACCTCTCAGCGGCTTTTGATACCATCGACCATGGTATCTTATTGCACCGATTGGGGGGGTTGGGGTTGGGAGGCACCGTTCTACGGTGGTTCTCATCCTACCTCTCTGGTCGGTCGCAATGGGTGTTGGCAGGAGGGCAGAGGTCGTCCCCGAGGCCCCTCATATGTGGGGTTCCTCAGGGGTCGGTCCTCTCTCCCCTTCTGTTCAACACCTATATGAAGCCGCTGGGCGAGATCATCCGTGGTTTTGGGGTGGAATACCATCTGTACGCTGATGACACTCAGTTGTACATATCCACCCCAAACCACCCCAACGATGCCGTCGAAGTGCTGTCCCGGTGTCTAGAGGCCGTACGGATCTGGATGGGTAGTAACAAACTCAAACTCAACCCGTCCAAGACCGAGTGGCTGTGGTTTCCGGCACCCCGGTTCAGCCAGTTAAGTCCAACACTGGCCATTGGGGGCGAACAACTGGCCCCCATGGAGAGGGCGCACAACTTGGGTGTCCTCCTGGATTCCCGGCTGTCCATGGAGGACCATGTGGCGGCCGTGGCCAGGGGGGCGTTCTATCAGGTACGCCTGATACGCCAGTTGCGCCCCTTACTGGACCGGGGAGCCCTTCGCACAGTCACTCAAGCGCTTGTGACATCCCGGCTGGATTACTGCAACGCTCTCTACATGGGGCTCCCCTTGAGGTGCACTCGAAAGCTACAGTTAGTACAGAATGCGGCCGCGCGGGTGATTATGGGTGCCTCAAGGCAAACCCACGTAACACCTCTCCTGCGCGAGCTGCACTGGCTGCCTGTGGCCTTTTGAGTGCGCTTCAAGGTGTTGACAACCATCTTTAAATCGCTCCATGGCTCGGGGCCTAGCTATATACGAGACCGCCTCCTGCCCCATACATCCCTTCGTCCGATCCGCTCCCACAGAGAGGGCCTTCTCCGGGTGCCGTCGACGGGGCAATGCCGGTTGGCGACACCCAGGGGAAGGGCCTTCTCTGTGGCGGGCCCGGCCCTCTGGAACGACCTACCCCCCGACCTTCGCACTATCTCGGACCTCCGTCTCTTCCGCCAACGTCTGAAGACGTATTTATTTCAACAAGCCGGCCTAGGATAGCCCCCTGTTCCTGACTTTTTTAAAAAAAAAAAAATTATAATTTGGGAAGGTTTTTAACATGGGTTTTAGCACGGGTTAATCTAATTTAATATATTTTAAATTGATATTTATTGTATTTTTGTGGTTTTAATAATGCCTGTGCGCCGCCCTGGGTCCTAACAAGGAGAAGGGCGGGATATAAATTTAATAATAAAATATCTTAATTTGTCTTGTGTCCTGATCTATTTTAGTTTTATATTCTCTATATTTCCTGCTTGACAATTTAATACTTTCTCCTCTAAATATTGCTTTCATCATATCCCAAACAATTTCAAATTTAACCTCTCCATTATCATTCAATCCCCAACTTTCCTCCCATTTTTTGAATATCCATATTTTATCCTCCTCCTTTTTATACAATTTTTCATCATATCTCCAACCTCTTTCCTTTTTCTCAAAATTAAAATCTATTTCCATTGTAACTTCTGCATGGTCAGAATCCTTAAAAATTCCCACATCTACTCTATCTACATTATTCAACAAATCTTTAGAGACAAAAATATAATCAATTCTTGAATAAGTATTGTGTACCTTGGAGCAAAAGGTATACACCCTTTCAGAACCTTTCAACTCCCTCCAAACATCTACCACACTATTTCGAAACATCCATTTATTTAAAATTTCCCCTTTATTTGTTTGTCTAAAGCGGGTGGGATTATTACTATCAATTCTATCCCTAATTAAATTAAAATCCCCCGCCACAATTACTTTCCCTACACCTTCTGTTTCCAAAATCTTAGTAATTTTATCAAGAAATCCCTTTTGTTTTTCATTCGGTAGATATAAATTAACCAATGTCACTTTTTGCTCATTAATATTCCCTATAATTATTAAATATCTTCCTTCCTCATCTCTAATTACTTGTTTTTTCTCAAAATATACCCTATTTGATATCAATATCGCAACTCCTCTAGCTTTGGAAGTCCCAAAAGATTTTTCATAAATTTGCATACCTTTAATATTCATTCTATTAAAATCCTCAGATTTTTGATGAGTTTCCTGCAAAAATAATATGTCTGGTGAGTCCCTTTTAATTTTAAGCTCCAATCTTTTTCTTTTTATATGATTGCCTGTGCCCTTCACGTTCCATGTCATTATTTTTATAAACCGCATTTAAACGGTAACTTTTTTAGTCCTGACCCCTCCTCTTCCTTTATGTGCACACCCAACACCAAACAAAAAAGACATACAAAGACATAAAACTCTACAAACAATATATAACAAACAACATAAACATAAAACCCAAATATCAAACACAACAACAACAAATAACAATTAATCTTCATCCCCCACATCCTCAGTCGGGTATCGCCTCTGTATAAAGAGTGTGGGGGAGTGGGACATGCCGATGGTCGGGTCATCTCTTCGGGCTATTCTTTAGATTCCACTTTCAAAAAAAGAATACAACACTGGCTTCGCCCCGGACTCAGCTTCCTGCTTTTTTCTAAGATCCTCCTCCTTATCTGGCGTTCGCTCGGTATCTTCACGAATTTTCTTATGCTCAGAAACTGCCGGAGAGATTTCTTTCCGTTTTAAACTCTTAGGATTCTGACCACCGACTGCGCCTTTTTCTTCCAAGGTTGAGGATTCCTCTTGTATTCCACCCATCTTAAGCATATGGTCTTTAATTTCTGCAAAATCTTCATCTTTCTCAATCAGCCCCAGCTCCCGAATTAATCTTATTACGTCTGTTTCTAGGGTAATAGTTTGCATCCTTCCTTTGTAAAAAAATTTCAGCTGCTGTAGTGGTCTCCAATTATACTTAATATCATTGTCTCTCAAAACCTTTGTAACTGGTTTTAAATAGAATCTCCAAGATCTTTCTTCTCTGGAAATATCCGGAAAAACTTGAATTTCTTTCCCCTCAAATTTAGGAACTCCTTCCAGTTCCCTTATTTTTGCCATAACCTCTAGTTTATCTCCAAGGTTTGCAAATCTTACTAAAACATTTCTATTTGCCCCATTTTGTCTCTTATAACCAATTCTAAAAGCACTTACTAGGTCTGCTGCCGTATATTCAACTGATCCAAAATCATTCAACCATTTTAACACCCTCTGCTTCAGATCATCCGGCCTATTTTCTGAAATACCACGTATAACAACATTATATTTTCTAACATCCTCCTCCAAAAGACTAATTCTCTTGTGTTGCTGCTGATTTTTATAAAAAATTCCCTCTATCCTACGGTCAATCTGCGCCTCATGTACATGGATTTGTTCAATTTCATCTTTAATAAATTTCACCTCCACGTTTTGCTTTGCAAAATTAATATTCAATTCGCTTATCTGTTCTTTGGCTTTTTGAATTTCCAACGTCATGTTCTCCATATGGTCAGTCAGTGTGGTTAATTTTTCTCCAATTGTATTTAACGCCCCAAAAATTCGTTCAAGTTCTGAAGGCTGTTGAGTCGTCATTTCAATTCAAAAGGTTTTTTTTAAGTAAAAAAAAAGGAGTTATACCTCTTTGCCAAGAGGGTCTTTTTTGAAGAATAAGGGCAGTGTCCCAAATAAAATAAAGCTGAGACGGCTTTTAATGCACCAAAGGAGCCAGAAAAAAAAAGATAAGAGGGCTTCCCCAATTTATTTAGCTTCTTAAGCATCCATTTTAGGTGTAATCCAAAAAGCTTGCTCGCTACGTTCAGCTAACACAGTCCACTTAAAAAGTTCAGAAGTTCAAAAGAGTTGTAATCCACATGCCATCAACCAACTTTCTACTGTTTACTTAGTCTTCAGCCTGTGTTTATGCCTTGTAGCGAGACAAAGAGCATGCAAATCGCGGTATTTACCAGAGCAAAGGGTGGCCCCCCTCTTACCTCGGCCGCCTTCGATCAACCCTCTGTCTCCACGGAGAAACGAAACTTTGAAATTCGAGCAGTTCGGGTTGATCTATCGCTTTAAAAAAACAATTTACTGGTCCCACCGTCCTTCCAAAACAGCTGCAAACAATTCTAGCTTCTAACGGTGCATTTTAACCACTTTAATCCACATTTTGTTGAAAAAAAGCCCTGCGAAATGGAGGAAACTCCCTCTCTCTACTCGAGCATCGCCACTCCCCCCTCTTTTTCTGGGGATCGAGGCTTGAGGCTTTCCCTTTGCGGTTTCTTTTCAAGACGGACTGGATCTTGTAAGTGGGCTTTGTCCAGTTCCACATCCCCAGCGAGGTCTATCCAATCATCTAAGGTTTCGGGACGGAACCTGTTCACGCACGTTTGATAAATGTCCTTATCAAGCCCCTCAGTATAGAGATCCATCAAAGCCCGGTCACTATAACCGGTCATAAACACGGATAACTCCTGAAAAATCTGCGTGTATTCCTGGACCGACATACTCCCCTGGTGTAAGTTTTTCATTCTCATTTTAGCTTTTCTTTCAACACGGGGGTCTTAAAAACGCCTTCTAAGAGCATTCATAAAGCGATCGAAATCCCGCAACACGGGTGAGCGGCTATTATGCAACGAGACCAGCCATTTGGAAGCTTTATCCTCCAGAGCCATTGAGACAATTCTAATTTTGATTTCATCCTCGAAATCAACTGCGTAAAACTGCACAAAATTATCGACGTGAATGAGAAAAAATGCTAAGTTGTCGGCGCTACCATCGAATTTAACACCCAAGGGAGGGAGCTTTGCAAGCCGACGGGGGGAGGCGGGGCGGGCTGCTCTCTGCAGTTCCCTGCTGGCTCGGGGAGTGGGGGATGGTGTTGAGCTTCTGCTTTCTTTGGCAGCTGCAGAAGGCGTTTCTTTTATCTGTCTGCGTTCCTGCTGATGCCCCCTCCCCCAGAGTTTATCCAAGGCCTCCCGCTTCTCGCCTGCCTGGCGAAGCAATTCTTGGGCCATCTCTTTTAATTCCCTTTCTTCTCTTAAAAGCTCCGGAATGAATGTCTTGGGGGAAGGGCGATGTCTGGTGACGTTAGCTCCTGGGCCTAGGCCTCCAATCATTCCCACCCCTTCAGACCAGCGTTTAGGTTTGGCTGAATCTTCGGCTGGCAGATTTAGATCAAGGCCGGCTAAACAATCCAACACTGACCTCGTATCTTCAGTTGGAACAGGAAAGTTTGATGCCTCTGCTACCATTTCAGTTTCAGGCAGTACCTCCACCAGCGGAAGCTCCTCTTTTGCGGGGTCCGACATCAGGTGTGGTTTATTAAAGACTTCCTGCTTAATGTCAGCACCTGTTTCTTCGAGTACTTAAGAAAGAACACACTTAGACATTGTTTGAAATGAATAAGGCTACTTTTACTAAGTAACGAAAGTGAACAGACCAGGTAAAGCAGGAAGTGAATAGTTTAGCCGCGAACATTGAGTATTAAAGCTTAAGTCCATCCCAAGCCCTAACCCCCCTCCCCTTAGCATTGTCCAATATACTTTCTTCTCCGACATCAGGTGGGCAGGTCATCACCAGCATGGAATGTGAGACCGTTAGTTGAGTGATAACACCAACCGGCAACATCGTCCACCAATCATCCACCAGCAGAACAAATTGAATCCCAGCACCCCACCCTCCCCGTTTCCATGGCAGCTAAGCAGTTCAAGCGAAGGCTGACATCAGGTGAAACCTCTGAGATAGCTCGGGAGTTCATGGCCTCCATGACGGCCATGGGCCTGACCCAAGTAATTCACGGTCCCACTCACACCAGGGGCCACACGCTGGATCTTGTTTTTATCTCCGGCCAGTGGAGAAGCGATCTGGGATTAGGGGATTTAATGATTACACCCCTGTCATGGACAGATCACTCTCTCCTGCGGCTAGACTTCCCTACCGCCTCACCCCACTGCGGGGAGGCGGAACCAGAAATACCAAGATGGTTCTGCCCCAGGCTCCTGAGGGACCCTGAGAGGTTCCAGACAGAACTTGGGCCAATACCTGGGACCCTGACCCGTGACTCAATGGAGGACCTAGTGGCTGCCTGGAATAATGCGGCCACTGGGACCCTGGACCGGGTCGCGCCCCTGCGGCCTCTCACGTGGTGCCAAACTACCTTGGCTCCTTGGTTTTCCAAGGAGCTGAGGGTGATGAAGCACCACAAGAGATGCCTAGAGAGCATTTGGAGATCCACTTGCGCCGAATCTGACCAAACACATGTTAGGTCCCATTTGAGAACCTACCTCGTGGCGATAAGGGTGGCGAAATGCCCTTATTGCATCTGCAGATAACCGCCCTGTCGCCCTGTTTAGAGTGACCCATTCCCTCCCTCACCAGAGGCTGCGGAAAGCTCCCTTACAGGGTTGTGCAGAGGAATTTGGACATTATCTGCAGGATAAAATTGCTCAGATCCGGAGCGAACTGGCCTACAATGAGGTTAGTCTGGGTGGGCAAATGGAGGCAGGCCTTGAGACCGTTTTGTGGGAAGAGTTTGACCTTGTGACTCCAGATGACATGGACAGGCTGTTGGGGCAACTGAATGCTACCACATGTTTATTGGACCCGTGTCCCTCCTGGCTGGTACTGGCCTCCCGGGAGGTTACACGAGGCTGGCTCCAGAAAATAGTGAATGCTTCTTTGAGTGAGGGGTTTCTACCGGCCATCTTGAAAGAGGCGGTGGTGAGACCCCTCCTCAAGAAGCCTTCCCTGGTCTTCCGGTTCCGCCTTCCAGCGGCAACGGATGAGTCTTGGACTCGTCCGCAGTTTTGTTCTTTTTTCTGCCCCCCAACGGGGGTGAGGCACCCCTTTTTTGGGGTCCTTCCATAAGGCTGGCTTGCCTGGGTTTGTTTGTCTCAGTGGCAGCGGGAAAACGGCCCTTGTCTTCGGTCTAGGTG
Source organism: Rhabdophis nuchalis (assembly GCA_039707465.1). Taxonomy (NCBI): domain Eukaryota; kingdom Metazoa; phylum Chordata; class Lepidosauria; order Squamata; family Natricidae; genus Rhabdophis; species Rhabdophis nuchalis. The sequence continues at coordinate 18,437,323 of CM077653.1, forward strand.
AGAAGAGACATGCTGCGGGTTTTTTTTTCCCTTTGCCAATGGAGGACGGTAACACACGATGAATTTGGAGAGAGCTGAGTGTTCGGGTCGGAAGGCTTTCCGGGGCTTTGGCGGCAAGGTGGAGAGTGAGTGACTTTAAAATTATTTTTGCAGCCTGGACTGAAAGAATGTGGAGGGGGGTGTTTGTTTGTTAAACCCCCCCTCGGAATTAAAGCGGCGCTTGGAAATGGCTCCTCGTTGTGAGGAAGCGGACGTTTCTTATCTGGACGGCTTTGAAGCAAGCGAAAGTGATTTGCGGCTTGTTTATTCAAAATGTATCTAAGTCCGGCTGGCTTGAAACAATTTTTCCTTTGCTACTTTCTCCTGCTGGCTCTCAGTTTGGGCGGTGGAAGATGGCTGCTCTCTGTTCTTGAATGACTATTTTATTTATGGAAAATTACCAACATCCCTTTGTGATTGGGACTTCCTCTCTCTATTAATGAAGAAATTTCTGGATTAATTGATTCCACCCCTGGAGTGCCTTCTCTGCTACAACTATTGATTGTGAAAGGCGTTTTTTCTCTGGATTTTGAACTTTTTAACCTTGATTTGGACTTTTCTCCTCCTGATTTGCTTCAACAGCCCCACCCAAAAAACGCCATTTTAGTGGCACTGACTTTAACAGCTTACCATGGCACAAAAATCAGAATTGGCAGGTCTGGAATAAAGGATGTCTTCTTTGGAGACAGTGTTGCAAGTTTTGGTACAAGAAATTAAAGCCTTGAGAGAAGATAACTGCAGCTTCAAGAAGGATCTTTTGGAAACACGGAAGCAAGTGCTGGAGAATACACAGAAGACTGAGGAGCTGGAAGGGGGGCTGGCTGGGGCAAAGGGAGAGCTTAAAAATGTTAATAGTGAGGTTGGAGAACTGAGTGGGCATATGTCTAGGATGGATTTTGAAAGGATGTCATATTTTTTAAGATTTCAGAACATTTCTGAAGAGGCTGGTGAATGTCTTCCTGAACTCATGAGTACAATTTTAGCAGACTATTTACATAAACCTAAAGATGAGATCAGGGGGGACATTGACCTAGTTTACAGAATAAACTCGACATATGCCAGGATAAATGAAGTACCCAGAGAGATACATATTAAATTTGTTAGAAGGTCAACCAGAAAGGGAATTTTGAAGGCGCAGAGAGGGGGCCCATTAATTTACCAACAAAAGGAAGTCGTCATCTTGAAGCAGATCCCAAAAAAGATTAGAGAGATGAGAAGGAGGTATTCCTTCTTATCCAAAAAATTGTTTGACCACGGGATTTGGTTTAAGTGGGCGATGCCGGAAGGGATGCTGGTGTTCTGGGAAGGAGGGAGAGTTAGGATTAAAACAGTTGTTGAGGCGGAAGCCTTTTTTAAGAAACATTCCTCAGTCCTTGGGGAAGATTCAGGGGGGGCAGGGGGGGCCACGGCCCCGCCCGCTGGGGGCCAGGAAGGAGAAAAAGAAGATACAATTGCCAAGAGACTTAGATCAAAAAAATGACTTTGCTTGTTTTTTTTAATTAATATACTATAACCTTGTTATCTGGATATTTGTATATGACTGCCAGCAGAGAATTGAGAATTTAGGATGTATGCACTTATTTTCATCTCGTAGTACCTTTGAGGAATGTCTTTCTTAATGTTTTATTGTGAAGCCCTGGAAGGGCCAATGATCCCGACACAAAAGTTCTCAAAATGTTTCTGTATCCCTTACCTTTCCCTTTTGGAAAAATTGTAAAAACCCAATAAAACTTTTTCAATATAAAAAAAAAAGAAGCCTTCCCTGGACCCAGCATTGTTGGGTCTGCTCTCCAACCTTAGTTTTCTTAAATAAATAGACTTTGCCACTTTTATCACCACTAGGTAGGTCTTGATATAAGACCTCACCAGTGTCCGATCAGATTTGGAACAGCTGTCCCTCCAACTGCTCTCTAGGCATCTCAGATCCTCTGAGATCTGAGCGACTTTATCCTGCAGATAATGTCCAAATTCCTCTGCACGACCCTGTAAAGGAGCTTCCTCTGGTGAAGGAGGGAGTGGGTCACTCTAAACAGGGTGGCAGGGCGGTTATCTGCGGATACGATAAGGGTGGCGAGATAATTTCATTTTGCCACCCTTATTGCCACGAGGTAGGTTCTCAAATGGGACCTGTTCGGTCAGATTTGGCGCGAGTGGATCTCCAAATGCTCTCTAGGCATCAACTTGTAGAGAGAAGGTAAGCTGGGCTGATTTTCTCCTGGGTTGGAGCTAGGTTGGAGTTTTGCTTTCCTGTCAAGTTTTCTTTCCAAGGTTGTAGAAAGTGTGGTAGCACAACAGTTTCCCTGACACCTGGAGGAAACCATCTATCTAGACTCGTGCCAGTCCGGCTTCCGGCCTGGGCACAGCACAGAGATGGCATTGATTGCGTTGGTTGATGATCTCTGGAGGACCCGGGATAGGGGTTGTTCCTCTATCCTGGTCCTATTAGACTTCTCAGCGGCTTTCGATACCATCGACCATGGTATCTTATTGCACCGGTTGGAGGGGCTGGGATTGAGGGGCACCGTACTGCGGTGGTTCTCTTCCTACCTCTCTGACTGGTCGCAATTTGTGTTGACAGGAGGGCAGAGATCGAATTCGAGGCCCCTCACATGTGGGGTGCCTCAGGGGTTGGTCCTCTCACCCCTCCTGTTCAACACCTATATGAAGCCGCTGGGTGAGATCATCTGTGGTTTTGGGGTGGAGTACCATCAGTATGCTGATGATACTCAGCTGTACATCTCCACCCCTAACCACCCCAACAATGCCGTTGAAGTGATGTCCTGGTGTCTAGAGGCCGTACGAGTCTGGATGAGGAGGAACAAGCTCCGACTCAACCCATCCAAGACCAAGTGACTGTCATTTCCGGCGTCCCGATATAGCCAGTTGGTTCCAACTCTGGCTATCGGGGGTGAGTCATTAGCCCCCGCGGAAAGGGCTCGCAACTTGGGCATCCTCCTGGACTCTCAGCTGTCCCTGAATGACCAGGTGACAGCCATGGCCAGGGGGGCCTTCTATCAGGTTTACCTGATACGCCAATTGCGCCCATTCTAGATCGGGATGCCCTACGCACGGTCACTCAAGCCCTCGTTATTTCCCACCTGGACTACTGTAATGATCTCTATATGGGGCTCCCCTTGAGGTGCACCCGGAGACTCCAGCTGGTACAGAATGTGACCGCACGATGGATTCTGGGAGCCTCACAGTACTCCCGTATAACACTTCTCCTGCGCGAGCTGCACTGGCTGCCTGTGGTCTTCCGGGTGCACTTCAAGGTGTTGGTAACCATCTTCAAAGTGCTCCATGGCACGGGTCCTGGTTATTTGCGAGACCGCCTCCTACCACACACCTCCCTCCATCCTGTCCGCTCCCACAGAGAGGGCCTCCTCAGGGTGCCGTCCACCGGTCAAAGCCGGCTGGCGACTCCCAGGAGTAGGGCCTTCTCTGTGGCAGGTCCGGCCCTTTGGAACGACCAACCCCCCGATCTTCGCACCATTGCTGACCTGCCCTTTTCCGTCAGATGCTCAAAATGCATTTCTTCCACCTGGCCGGCCTGGCACAGATTAATTGGTTTAATTTTAAATTTAATATTTAATTGTTTTAACTATTTTAGCACAGATTTAATTATTTAATTCAGTTTTATATTGTACATATTTGTTGTGGTTTTATCTTTTCTGTGCACCGCCCTGAGTCCTACCTCGGAGAATAGGGCGGTATATAAATTTAATAAAATAAATAAAAATAAAATAAATAAAATATAGCTATCTATCTTTTTATTGCTTTATCTCTTAAGTGCTGGTATCTGCTGTGGGCTATTAAGGAAGGTGAGGGTTGCTTTCTCTCTCTAAGAAAACATATTTCTCCATTTCTCATCAAGGGAAATATATTTTTAATATTTCTCAAAATATTTAATTCTTCTAGGAAAGAGGTATGTGCTAACTTTCTACAATTGGTGCCGTGTTACTATGCCAATTTATCATGAGAGCAAACTATAGCAAATTGGAAGGAGGATCCACTTATTATCAGTGAGCAATCATGTAGCTTGGCCACTCTGAATCAATGCAAGAGACTCCTGTCCCAAAGGTGCTTTTTCAAGAGGCAACTGAACTTTCTGAAAACCAAGAAAGTCCAGTTGCCTCTTGAAAAAAACGTTTGGGATGACCATGAGCTGGATGACTGAAGAATCCCCATAGATAAGAGACTCCTGTGCTCAGTGAACTGAAAAAGCAGTCAGGCGAAGCAATCATTAGATAAATTTGCACCACTTAAAGATACCAGCTGGTCTCACTCATCTCACAAGATAGCCTAAGGTAATCATCCAAATTTAAGGAAAGATCACATGCCTCCCAGAAAGGCAATAAAAAAAATCAGACAGAATGCCAAACTTGCATCCTGCTTCTCAACTATTTCTTCTATGGCTATGCCAGCCCTTCTGTAAATAGCTGTCACAAGCCCCAGGAATAAAAATACCATAAAAAACTCCGAGGGGGGGAGACAACGGGACGCCTCCAGAGAAGCTCAGTACAGACAGAAACTCTGGGCATACTGCCAAGAACCATTAAGGCTGTTACAATGTAAGAGGAAGTTTTTGAGAACACTTAAAGCAGCAGAGGTGGCAATTAAGATAAGGATTAGGCTAGAAATACAGGCACACTAGAATTTTTCCTTCCTGTGTTCCTTGCAGGATATTGTTCACCTTATTTCTTATAGCAGCAGAAATCTAGATGCAAGATTACAAGAAGTCCTTGACATACAGACACAATTGAACCCAAAATTAATGTTGCTAAGTGAGGCACCTGTTACGAGTCTTTTGCCCCATTTTATGATCTTTCTTGCCACAATTGTTAAGTGAATCACTGCAATTGTTAAAACAGTTGTTAAATTAATTTGGCTTCCCCATTGACTTTGCTTGTCAGAAGGTTGCAAAAGTTGATCATATGATAGGATACTGTAATCATCATAAATATGAATCAGTTGCTAAGAGTCTGAATTGTGATCATGTGATCATGGAAATTGTGCAATAGTTGTAAGAGTGAAAAACTGTCATAACTCACTTTTTTCAGTGTAAATTTGAACGCTCACTAAATAAACTATTATTATTAATAATAATAATAATAATAATAATAATAATAATAATAATAATAATAATAATAATAATAATAATAATAATAATAGCTTAATTTCTTGACCGCTCCTCTCCCCGTAGGGACTCGGAGCGGTGCACAGGGAAACTAAAACCATAAATATACAATCAAAGACATCTTAAAAACAAATTAAATAGTACCTGTGCTAAAATACCCAATCTAAGCTAAAATTCCCACTATACAGCTAAAACCCCATAGAGAGAGACTACCCCAGGCCGGCCAAGCAGAAAAAATATGTTTTTAATTTCAGACGGAAGGAGCGGAGGTCCGTGGTCGTTCTAATGTCGGGGGGAAGGTCATTCCAGAGGGCAGGGCCCGCCACAGAGAGAGCCCTTCCCCTGGGCGTCGCCCGCTGACAAAGTCTAGTGGACGGCACCCGGAGAAGTCCCTCTCTGTGGGAGCGAATCGGCCGTGAGGAAGTATGGGGCAGGATCCGATCCTGCAAGTAGCTAGGTCCCGAGCCATGGAGCGCTTTAAAGATGATAATTAGTACCTTGAAGCGCACCCGGAAGACGACAGGCAGCCAGTGCAGCTCGCGCAGGAGAGGTGTTACATGGGTAAACCTAGAGGTACCCAAAATTGCCCGCGCGGCTGCGTTCTGGACCATCTGCAGTCTCCGGGTGCACCTCAAGGGAAGCCCCATGTAGAGAGAGTTACAATAGTCCAGTCGGGATGTCACGAGAGCATGAGTGACTGTGCGAAGGGCATCCCGATCCAATAGGGGGCGCAACTGGCGAACCAGGCGAACCTGGTAAAACGCCCTCCTAGCCACGGCTGTCACTTGATCTTCCATGGACAGCCGGGCATCTAGGAGGACACCCAAGTTGCGCGCCCCATCCACAGGGGCAAGATGTTCGCCCCCTATGGCCAGCGATGGAGTTAGCTGGTTGAATCGGGCAGCCGGAAACCACAGCCACTCGGTCTTGGTCGGGTTGAGTCTGAGTCCGTTACTTCCCATCCAGATCCGTACGGCTTCCAGGCACTGGCACATCACCGCTACGGCATCGTTGGGGTGGTTTGGGGTAGATATATACAGCTGCGTATCATCAGCATAGAGATGATACTCTACCCCAAAACCACGGATGATCTCACCCAGCGGCTTCATATATGTGTTGAACAGGAGAGGCGAGAGGACCGACCCCTGAGGGACCCCACATGTGAGGGGTCTCGAGGTCGACCTCTGCTCTCCTGCCAACACAAATTGCGATCGGCCAGAGAGGTAGGAGGAGAACCACTGTAAAACGGTGCCTCCCACCCCCAACCCCCCCCAACCGATGCAATAGGATACCATGGTCGATGGTATCGAAAGCCGCCAAGAGGTCTAATAGGACCAGGATGGAGGAACAACCCCCATCCCTGGCCCTCCAGAGATCATCAACCAACGCGACCAATGCCGTCTCGGTGCTATGCCCGGGCCGAAAGCCGGACTGGCGCGGATCTAGATACTCAACTTCCTCCAGGTGACGGGGAAACTGTTGTGCCACCACACTTTCAACAACCTTCGCCAAGAAGGGAAGGTTGGAGACTGGACGATAATTGTTCAAAAGAGCTGGATCCAAAGAGGGCTTCTTGAGGAGGGGCCTCACCATAGCCTCTTTTAGGGAGGCAGGCAAGGAACCCTCACTCAAGGATGCGTTGATAACCTCTTGGAGCCAGCCTCGTGTCACCTCCCAGGATGCCAGTACAAGCCAGGAGGGACACGGGTCCAATAAACATGTGGTGGCTCGCAGTCGCCCACGTAACCTGTCCATATCCTCAGAAGTAACGGAGTCAAACTCCTCCCAAACAAGATCTGTCTCGTGGCATCCCACTGGGCCATGAATGGGGGCTAACTCGTTCTGTATCTGAGCGAATTTGTCCTGCAGAAAAATCACAAATTCCTCTGCTCTACCCTGTAGCGGGGCTTCCCGCACCCTCTGTTGAAGGAGGGAGCGGGTCACCCTAAACAGGGCAGCAGGGCGGTTTTCTGTGGATGCTATGAGGGTGGCACAATGATGACGTTTGGCCACTCTCAGCGCAACAATGTAAGTCCGTAAATGGGCTCTTACCTGTGTTCGGTCAGATTCAGAACGGGTAGACCTCCATCTTCTCTCTAGGCATCTCTTGCGGCGTTTCATCACCCTCAGCTCCTCGGTAAACCAGGGAGCCGTGGTGACTCGCCGCCGCAAGAGAGGCCGCAAGGGCGCGACCCGATCCAAGGCTCCCGTGGTCGCAATATTCCATGCGACCACAAGGTCCTCGATCGGGGCACGGGTCGGGGGTACAGGAAATGGCCCAAGCGCCGTCTGGAACCCATCCGGGTCCATCAGGCGCCTGGGGTGGAACCAAATTGGAGACCCGGGTTCCGCCTCCCCGCGGAGGGGGGTGGCGGTTGGAAAGTCGAGCCGGAGAAGTGAGTGGTCTGACCATGACAAGGGCGTGATGACTATGTCCCCTAAACCCAGATCACTCTTCCACTGGCCGGAGACAAAGAAGAGATCCGGTGTATGTCCACCCTCGTGGGTGGGGCCTAAAATTAGTTGGGTCAGGTCCATGGCCGTCATGGAAGCCATGAACTCCCGAGCTGCCTCGGATGATTCGCCCACCGATGGCAGATTAAAGTCCCCCATGACTAAAAGTCTGGGGGTCTCCACTGCCACCGTAGCGATCACCTCCAGGAGCTCGGGCAGGGCTGCTGCTACATAGCGGGGAGCCAGGTATATAACCAGCACGCCCAACTGCCTCCCTAGGCCCCACTTCACGCAGAGGGACTCACAACCGGTAGTCTGTGGCACAGTGGTCTCTCTCGGCTCAAGACTTTCCTTTACAATAACCGCTACCCCACCGCCCCTGCCAAGGGCCCAAGGCTGATGAAAAGCACGGTAGCCTGGTGGGCACATTGTAAGTTGAACATTACTGCTATTTGGAGTTTTAACACTTGTTTCATTTCTGTTTCCCTCATGCTGAATTTTACGAATCACATTTCTTGGAACAGAATTTTGCCTTCTTACATTCAGTAAAATCCTATGTTATTCATGATGATGATGATAGACCAGAATAATCGAGTTGGAAGGGACCTTGGAGGTCTTCCAATCCAAACCCCTGCTCAGGCCAGAAGCCCTTACCATTTCAAACAAATGGTTGTCCAATCTCTTAAAAACTTCTATTGTTGGAGCATTCACAACTTCTGGAGGTAAGTCATTCCACTGGTTAATTGTTTACCTATTAGGAAATTTTTCCTTAGTTCTAGGTTGCTTCTCTCCTTGATTAGTTTGTTGTGTTGCGCCCCCTATTGAGGGAACGCGGTACTACAGAAGGCGGGCTGCTCGACTCCGGTGAGAAAGAAAGACCAAACGTGGAGGGGTTTTCTCAGGATGTGCGCGCGCCGACTAGCTCGGTGCGGGCCTTTTTATTAGATCCAAAAGTAAAAGATACATTTCAGTACAGCGTCGATTGGTTGATGCAGTTACTTGGTAGAATATGCTTAGTCAGCATACAGTTGCTTGGTGAAACACATACGATAGCCTGGGAAAATACATTCAGCTATCTAGCAAAATACATTTAGTTACATTTTGTGTATTGCTTCAAGAATTGGGTGATGGTACACTCTAGCCTTTGTTAGCCTTTGTCAGGCGAGATGACGTGTGCTTCCTAGGTTCAGGGTTCATTCAGTGGCCTAACTGAAGCCTATTGAGCTAAAATCTACTTAATTAAAACCTACTGAACTGCCAAAACCTGGAATGATAATCGCAACATCTCCTCTGTTTTTTGTTTTTTAAAAAAAAGATGTACTTCGTCACCATACAGCAGCCTGAGGGGAGGCTGCTGTATTAGTCATCATTTTTAAAGCGCTCCATGGCTCGGGACCTAGCTATCTGCGGGATCGGATCCTGCCTCATACATCCTCACGGCCGATTCGCTCCCACAGAGAGGGACTTCTCCGGGTGCCGTCCACTAGACTTTGTCAGCGGGCGACGCCCAGGGGAAGGGCTCTCTCTGTGGCGGGCCCAGCCCTCTGGAACGACCTTCCCCCCGACATCAGAACAACCACGGACTTCCGCTCCTTCCGTCTGAAATTAAAAACTCATCTTTTCCGTTTGGCCGGCCTTGGGTAGCCTCTCTCTATAGGGTTTAGCTGTTTTAATTGGGTATTTTAGCATGTTAAGGGGATTTTAGCACAGGCCCAGATTTAATTTGTTCTTAATTATATTTGTATATTTATTGTATTGTGGTTTTAGTTTTCCCTGTGCACCGCTCCGAGTCCCTACGGGGAGAGGAGCGGTTTATAAATTAAATTATTGATTATTGATTATTGATTATTGAGGCTTGATTCGGTGTTTGGGAATTACCTCCTCTTCCTCGTCACTGCCCATGGTTAACGATTTCTTCTCCAGGGTTCTCCCTGGGGCTCAGGAGCGTATTTCTGTTTCCACAAAGCGTTAATGTGAGCTATAACTAGCTTTAAAAAATTCACACAAGCAAAAATAGGCAAAAACTAAAATAAAACAATACATCCTAGAGCAATCATACCATTAAAAACTACAATGAATGCAAAGCAAATAATTTTCAAATCAAATAATTTTTAAAGCCATTTGTCTGATATATTTTGAACAACTTTTCCACTATCACCAATTTTACCAGATACTTCTCCTTCTTTCTTCTACATGCTTTTACCTTCTTTTCACATGTTACCTTTACTCCCATATATATTCCTTTCTTTTTATTCTTTTCAAAAAGACACCTTTGGAATAAAACCTTTGAACATCATTATGAATGAAAGCAAACATTAAATACAGTAACATAACATGACAAGCATAGCAACAATACCAATTATTGTAATTACAAAGTTCTTTAACCATGTTATATTAGGGAGCCATGTATATAATTGCGTCTTGTTAAATGCTAAATTTAGTATAGTTCTATATGCATCTTTTATCTGCCATGTCTGAAGAAAGGGTTGGTGTGTCCATCTTTGTCCGGGCTGGACCTGGTTAAGCACCGAACGGCGGTTTCGGGATCGGTGGCTGTTGGGAAAGATGTCCTTTTTTTCCCCTGTGTCATGCGGTGCACAAGATGGTCAGGTATTGGTAGACGTGCAGTCAAGTTCAGCAAAACCACCTCTATTGCTTTGGTCACAAGGTGTCTTCCATCAAAGCTTTGGCAAATGTACAGTCCGATGGTGGCTTCAGAGGCTGTAAATGTCAATGTCATTGTGCAGGGGTGACGTGAGTATGTCATGTAATATCCTGTGTGTGGGCTGACATGTTTCCCTCTGTGTAGAAAGGCAAAAGGGCAACAAATTTGTTCCGGATCCTTGCATCGGATGACAGCCGTGGCTCCTCTCTGGAGAAACTGGAACAAGGGTCTGCATTCAAGGAGTTGATGCGAGGGTTGGAGCAGGAACAAGATCAGGAGCAGGTGTAGATTCATCTTGGGATGGTTTCAGGTGACAGGGGCACACGTGACGACCAGGAACCCAGACAGTGGTGTTATCTGCAGATATGACGGCGTAACCACTTTCTCACGTGATGAACTCTGCTGGTCCTCGCCAGGTCAGGTCAGGTAGGCGCCGGTAATGGACAAGTGGTCACTAATGTTCAGCAGAGGGGGAAGAAGAAAAATGACGACAAGCAGCAGACATTGCAGGTTGACAAGGATATAAAGACACAAGTTAAAGGTGTCTTGCACAGCTGGGAGACTGGGGGCTGTTTTCCCCCGTGAGCCAATGCAACGGCCAAGAGCATATGTTAAGGTTTGATTTGCTCTTTCAACCATTGCTTGGCCCTGACTATTGTAAGGTATGCTGAATTTGTGTATAATTCCCCATTTTTAACAAAAGGTATTGCTAATATATTTTTGGCGTTCCAGCGATGCAAAAATCCAAATACAATGATTTATGACATGTTTGGTGGTCTCACACCTTTGGGGGGAGGCCATGATGAACCCAGAATATGTATCAATAGATACATGTAAATACTTCCATGGGGAAAAGGAAGCATATTGGGTCACATCCATAAGCCAAATTTGAAAACAATCAGTTCCCCTGGGGTTTACATCCTGTAGAGAGAAGGTAAGCTGGGCTGATATTCTCCTGGGTTGGAGCTAGATTGGAGTTTTGCTTTCCTGTCAATTGTTGAATTCTGGAGAGTTATTTTATAGAATTATGCTCCTCACTCTCTCCCTCTCAGTTTTCCTCAAAAGACATGAGCATCTTTTTGGTGCGTGCTATAAATCAGGAACTGTGTTAAGAAGAAACAGTCATGGAAATTGATTGATCACTTTAAACATCAGAAGACACTTTGTGCTTTACACATTTTCTAGTTACACTGACTTTGCTTTTATGCCCTCTAGTTTAACAGCCTCATCAACAAGATTTCAGAGGCCAATCAATATTTCTAAATGGGGGGCAGAACCTGTGGGTATGATTTAGAAACAGATGGACGGAACAAAGTAGGGGGTTAGGCAATCCACTGCTGTAGTGGGCTGCTGTAGTGCCTGTAAACTATTTTGCAAAACATAATTTAGGTTTCCCTATATATAGAAATATATATTATCTATAATTATTCCACAACAATTATTCCACAAATAAATTCTGATTTATTTATTGATCAGCTCATAAAACTAACAAATATATATTAGACTATATGACCCAGTTGTGTGATATGAATGTAGATATTAAAAATGATAAGTAATGCAGGGTTCTTTCAACGAACTGGACTCAGTTCATCCTGCATTCAGGATGAAGATTGTCCTGTCCAAAAAGTTTGTACATTTTGGATAAAAGTTTGCAATGAATAATCACAAAAGACATTGGATAAATGAAATAAACAATCAGAAAATGGCACATGAGCTACAATTGAAAAAAATAGCTTTTGGCAAGGTTGCATTTTTTATTTTTGTTTTTAATTAGCCCTCCCTTAGAAGATGTTTTTACAAAGCAGTTTGATTACCTTAAGAAATATTAATTTTGGCCAGGCAGCATATTTGGGCATTTCTGCACATGTTGATGGCTATTCAATGGCAAGAAAAGGGGGTAGAATTGGTTCAGCAGATTTTTGCAGTCTTTTTCTGTTGACCCTGGTATTTTAATAATAATAATAATAATAATAATAATAATAATAATAATAATAATAATAATAATAATAATAATAATAATAATAATAATAATAATAATAATAATAATAATAATAATAATAATAATAATAATAATAATAATAATAATAATAATAATAATAATAATAATAATCTTTATTGTCATTGTAAAAATTACAATGAAATTGGTTTTAACTTCACTGGTGCAAAATTATAACAGAAGCAAAAAAGAGAGAAAAGAAAAAAGAAAAAACTAGCATGTGCATGGAGTGATTGCGGTTGAATTTAAAAGTCTCACAGCCCATGGATAGAAGCTACCTTTAAACCTGTTCGTTCGGCTGGCTATACTTTTATATCTTCTGCCTGATGGTAGAAGGGCAAAGAGATGCCAACCAGGGTGTGAATCATCTTTGAGAATCTTCCTTGCTCTGCTAAAGCAGCGAGATCTGGCGATGTTATCCAGTGATGTCAGAGGGCAACCGATGGTTTCTTGTGCCGAATTGATCACTCTCTGTAGTGCCTTCCTCTCCGCAACTGTTAAACCAGCATACCACACTGTGATACAATATGTGAGGACACTTTCTATGATGGACCGATAGAAAGAGGTCATCAGCCGTTGTTCCACCTGATTTTTCCGCAGGACTCTAAGGAAATGAAGTCTCTGTTGAGCTTTTCCAATCACCAGAGACGTGTTGTTTTTCCAGGTGAGATCTTGGCTAATAAGCACTCCTAAGAATTTAAAAGAGGAAACCCTCTCCACACAGCCCCCCTCGATATACAGTGGGGCAGGTTCCTCTCTGTGCCTCCGGAAATCTAGCACCATCTCCTTTGTCTTGCTAGTATTTAGATGTAAGTTGTTTCTTGAGCACCATGCGGATACCTTCTGGACTTCTTCCCTGTATACTGATTCGTCCCCTCCAGTTATGAGACCCACCACCGTTGTGTCATCTGCAAACTTTATTATGATGTTGGATGGATCAGAGGATATGCAGTCATATGTATACAGTGAGTAGAGGTAGGGGCTGAGCACACAGCCCTGAGGGGAGCCTGTGCTGAGCTTCAGTATGGAAGATGTAAAGGACCCAACCCTTACTGTTTGTGGACGATCGGTCAGGAAGTCTTTGATCCATTCACAAGTAAGGGGAGGGAATTTCAGGTCAGTCAACTTTTCAATGAGAATGCCTGGTAGGATGGTGTTAAAGGCCGAGCTATAATCTATAAAAAGCATTCTGACATAATTCCCAGATTTCTCAAGGTGGCTCAGTGCGATATGGAGAGCAGTGGTGATGGCATCCCCTGTCGACCTGTTGTTTCTATACGCAAACTGGTGTTGATCAAAACTTGGTGGAAGACAGGATCTGAGGTGTTGTAGGACCAGTCTCTCAAAGCACTTCATCACTATAGACGTCAGTGCAATGGGTCTATAGTCATTCAAGCTTTTTATGGCTGCTGTCTTTGGAACTGGGATAATGGTGGCTGCTTTCAAGCATGATGGGACTCTAGCCTGTTTCAGGGAGAGATTAAAAATCCTTGTCAGAACCCCTGCTAATTGGTCAGCACAGGTTTTTACCACTTTCCCCAACACCCCGTCTGGACCTGCAGCTTTGTTGGGATTTACAGCCTTCAGCTCAGCTCTCACTTGATGTTCATCCAGGGTGAGTAGCTGGATGTTAGAGGGCCTTTGGGATAAAGCCGCAGAGACTGGTCTTTTTACCTCAAAGTGGGCGAAGAAGCTATTTAGCTCCTCTACTAGCAGGGCATCAGCATTGGCTATATTTTTTGTATTGTCCTTATAGTTGGTTAGGTGTTGTAGTCCCTGCCACACCTGTCTTGAGTTGTTATCTTCCAGATACTTCTCTACCTTTTGCTTGTATTCCTGTTTAGCTGCCTTAATGCCTCTTCTCAAGTTTGCCCTGGCTTCATTATATTTGTCTTTGTTTCCTGCTTTGAAAGCGGAGTTTCGGGCTCTCAGCAGTGATTGTACCTCTGCTGACATCCAGGGTTTACGATTGCTGTAAACTCTGATACGTTTATTCACTGTTACATTATCTGTACATGTTTTAATGTATGAGAGTACAGTGTCAGTGAATTCTTGCAGCTCCAAGTGTTCAAATATACTCCACTCGGTAGTCTCAAAGCAGTCCTGTAACTGACAGAGTGCTCCCTCTGGCCAGATTTTGACAGTTTTCAAGACTGGCCATATCCTTTTCCTGAGGGGAATATACTTTGGGCACAGCAGCAGAGAGATGTGGTCAGACGTACCCAGATGGGAGAGGGGGATTGCTCTATATGCCTGTCTTAAGTTTGAGTACATATGGTCTAGAGTATTCTTACCTCTTTTTTTTATTAAAGTTTTTATAATTTTTTACAATATTTCACCCAGTGCTGTACAAAACAAAAGGAAGAGTTGGTTTCAAGTATCTTTTATTGTCTTTAATATCTCCAAAATCCACGTTCTCTAGGTACAGGCGTCAAGGCATCCAAAGTTCCAAGTGCATAGTCCACAAATGGCTTCCAAGTCTTCCAAAAGATATCTTTTTTATAAACCCCCTCTCTAAATTTAATATCACACGTCATTTTATCATTTAAGGCTAATTTCCACATTTCACAGAACCATTCTTCTATTTTAATATTTACCTCTATTTTCCAATATCTTGCTATTACAATCCTACCCATTATAATCATAATTCTGATCAATTCTTTCTCATGTTTTGTTAACTCAGGTTCATTAATTATCAATAACAATATAGTTTCTGATCTCAATATTATTATTCTTTTCATCATTTCACCCATCGTTTTTTCTAATTGCTGACAAAACTTTTTAATTTTCACACATTTATACCACATATGTTCATAAGTTCCCACTTCCATATTACATCTCCAACATTTATCGCTCATTTTTTAATCTATCAATGATAATCTTAATGGGGTCCAATACCATTTCCAAACAACCTTAAAATTATGCTCTTTAATCCTTATAGACAAAGTCCTCATGATTCGACTCTTCCAGTTCTCATTCCAATCCAAATCCAATATTTTAATCTTAAGGTCTTCCTCCCAATTCCTTTTCATTACCATTTGTGGATTTCCATCGAAATTTATAATCTTATATATCTTACTAACAAGTCCTTTTAACCCAATTTCATCCTTAATAATTTGAGATACTAAACTTTCAAATTTAGTTTTACTTCTATCTATTTTACATATTCCCTTTACTTTCATAGTCCATTTTTCTACCTGTATTTTTTCGAACCAATTCAACTCCAATTTTTGAATTACTTTTTTTTTCTCTCAATTCCTAGAGCTCTTAACCAATTTACTATACTTCCTATATTTTCATCCTCAATTACTTTATCCCGACTTATATTAGTTTTAATCGGCCAACTTTCAGTTATCTTCCCCAAGAAAGCTATATCCGGGATCAATTTTTTAACAAATTTATTCCAAATTTTACTCAGCCCCTTTAACCAATAACTATTAATTGCCTTTGTTTTTGCTCTATCTAGAAACCATATAGACCCAAATCTCTTAATATCTTTTAGCTCCAGATCTCCCCAATGACCATCTCCACCTTTGAGTATTTTTATCACGGTTCGAATATTATACGCCCGATAATAATTAAGTAGATTGGGAATTCCCAATCCACCCTCTTTTTGATTTTGATACCACATTTTCTTCATTAGTCTTGGTTTTTTCCCACCATTACAAAATTTATCCAATTTCTTCTGATATTCTTCTATATCTTTCTCTATCAAATTTAGTGGTAGCATCTCAAATAAAAAATTGAACTTTGGTAACAACATCATTTTACACATTGCAATTCTACCAAACCAAGACAACTTTAACTCTTTATACTTATCTATCTTTCTCTCTACTTCCTTCAACATCACCTCATAATTAATTTTTTTCAATTCTCTAACTTTAAGTGAAAGTGTTATCCCCAAATATTTCAATGTATTCTTAACTCTAACCCCAAATTGTTCTTGCATATTTTCCCACTCCTTACCATCTTTATTCATTAGTAGTTCAGATTTTGACCAATTTACCTTTAAACCTGTCATTTCTTCAAATTCTATCAAATGTTTATTTATCCTCTTTAAATCTTTCTCTATATCTTTCAAAATAATCAAGGTATCATCCGCATACAAATTTATCTTATATCCCTTGTACCCTTCCAATTCTTCATCTACTTCTATCAATTTAATCAAAACCTCAATAACTAACAAGAATAATGTTGGGGACAAGGGACATCCCTGTCTCGTACCTGCTTCCAATTTAATCTCTCCCGTCATTGTTCCATTCACCTTTACCTTTGCACTACTTTTTTGATACAATTTTGAAATAACATGTATAAATTTATTGCCAAAGCCTAATGCCTCAATAATTACCTTAATAGTATCCCATTGTACAGAATCAAAGGCTTTAAAAATATCTAACGATATTATACCTATTTCATCACCATTATTTTCAGCTACATCTATAATGTTCAATACTCTTCTAATTATATCACTCATATATCTACCTTTAACAAAACCTACTTGATTATAACTTATATATTTATCTATAAAGCTATTTAATCTATTACTTATAATAGCTGTAAATATTTTTGCATCCTGGTTGATTAAAGAAATGGGTCGGTAGGACTCGATCCTCTCAAGATCTTTATCAGGTTTAGGAATTATAGATATTACTGTCTTATTCCATGACATCGGGACTTCTCCACCATGTAAAATTCCATTAAATAGTTTTTGCAGTCTTGGTGTTATTAGTTCTTTAAATTCTTTATAGAATTCAGCAGGTAATCCATCTTCTCCTGGGGTCTTCCCTAGTTTTAACTCTTGTATTATTTCATTGATCTCCTCCTGTGTTATATCTTTTTCCATCAAATCTTTATATGTTGGATCTATTTTCATAGCATATTTTCCAAGATGATTCTTCAATTTTTCTAAATCAATTGATTTCTTTAAATATAATTTTTGAAAAAAATTCCTAGCTACTTCACATTTCTCCAATCTCTTATAACACCTTGTACCTTTTTCATCTATCAGAGAACCAATTTCTCTCTTTTGAGTTTTATTTTTCGCCATCTTTGCCAATAACCTAGAATTTTTATTACTAAATTCAAAAAAATCCCTATTTAAATACCTTAAATTTTTTTTAACTAATTCAATATCTTCTTCTATCAATTTAGTTTTTAATAAGTTCAATTCCTCCAAACATTTTTTATCTTTCGTAAGTGAGAATTGGTTCTCTAATATCTTAATTTGTCTTGTATCCTGTTCTATTTTAGTTTTATATTCTCTATATTTTCTGCTTGACAATTTAATACTTTCTCCCCTAAATATTGCTTTCATCGTATCCCAAACAATTTCAAATTTAACCTCTCCATTATCATTCAATCCCCAACTTTCTTCCCATTTTTTGAATATCCATATTTTATCCTCCTCCTTTTTATACAATTTTTCATCATATCTCCAACCTCTTTCCTTTTTCTCAAAATTAAAATCTATTTCCATCGTAACTTCTGCATGGTCAGAATCCTTAAAAATTCCCACATCTACTTTATCTACATTATTCAGCAAATCTTTAGAAACAAAAATATAATCAATTCTTGAATAAGTATTGTATACCTTAGAACAAAAGGTATACACCCTTTCAGAACCTTTCAACTCCCTCCAAACATCTACCACACTATTTCGAAACATCCATTTGTTTAAAATTTCCCCTTTATTTGTTTGTCTAAAGCGGGTGGGATTATTACTATTAATTCTATCCCTAATTAAATTAAAATCCCCCGCCACAATTACTTTCCCTACACTTTCTATTTCCAAAATCTTAGTAATTTTATCAAGAAATCCCTTTTGTTTTTCATTCGGTAGATATAAATTAACCAATGTCACTTTTTGCTCATTAATATTCCCAATAATTATTAAATATCTTCCTTCTTCATCTCTAATTACTTGTTTTTTCTCAAAGTATACCCTATTTGATATCAATATCGCAACTCCTCTAGCTTTAGAAGTCCCAAAAGATTTTTCATAAATCTGCATACCTTTAATATTCATTCTATTAAAATCCTCAGATTTTTGATGAGTTTCCTGCAAAAATAATATGTCAGGTGAGTCCCTTTTAATTTTAAGCTCCAGTCTTTTTCTTTTTATATGATTGCCTGTACCCTTCACGTTCCATGTCATTATTTTTATAAACCGCATTTAAACAATAACTTTTTTAATCCTGACCCCTCCTCTTCCTTTATGTGCACACCCAACACCAAACAAAAAAGACATACAAAAGACACATTCTTACCTCTGGTGGTACACTGCACATACTGTACAAATTTAGGGAGAACAGACTTTAGACTGGCTTGATTAAAATCCCCAGCCACGATAAATGAATGTCCTCAATTCTTCCAGCTCCCTTGGAGACATGCTATACATCTTGGGTTTAGGTTGTTTTGCCTTGGGTAGAATTTCAGTGGAGCAGTGGGGGGGAGCAGTGGGGGGGAAGTTCGTCAGAGGCTTTTTCGCTAAAAACCTCAGCCAAGTCCTAGTATTCTTTGGGTATGCCCTGGGTTGGCACATTGTAAGCGGGCATTGCTGTTTCTTGGTGCTCTGCCCCCTCAGTTTCCTGTTGTATTCTCTGCAAAGGTCACTTGCATCTGCACTCTTATGGTGTCTTGCTTCCAATTAATTTTGGGGTTCCATTTTTTCAGCCATGCAAGACCCAGAATTAGTGGCCATACCATGCCCAGTGCCACTATAAATGTAAGTATTTCTTTGTGGTTTCCGATACCAATCTGTAGAGGCTCAGTGGCAAATGAAACTGGCTTCCTCACTGCTATTGACCCATCTACTTGGCAAAAAGCTATGGGCTGTTCAGCTTCCTTATATTACTCCTCAACTCCCTTACTAGGGTTGGGCTGATCAAACAACGGGTGCACCTTGAGTTCACTAAAGCAGAGATTTTTATCCCCCTCTCTTGGTTGGGGATAAACAGTCTTATGGGGAGGGTAAGCAGTTTAATTGGTTTGCTTACCAATGGATCGTCTCTGGATCACTCCCGGACAAGTATGGTTCCTCTTTCCGAGAAGCCAGAGTATCCTCCTCAAAGAGGGGAGGGGGTGGAGATTCTACGATCTCCCTGCTCCTCAGGGCCATTTCCTTCCCACGTTGGCCCGGTTTCAAAAGTTTTCTCTTTAATGGGTGCTCTGGTTTCCTAGCCGGTGCTTGAGAATGGCATTCTGCAGCTTGGTGTCTTTCTTTTCCACACTTGAAACAGGCTGAGGGTTTCAGAGAAAATGCCGTTTGTGGGTTTGAAGGCTCTTGCTTCCATTGGGGGGGGGATTTCTTCCACATTCGTCCCGCTTGGTACTGGTTCTTGGCCATATCGATCTCTACCTCTTCAGCAGTGAGATACCATTTATGTAGGTGGTTTGGTGCCCCTCAGGCCACGCAGGCATTGTAGAGGTCATCACTCAGCCCGTCTTTGAACCAGCTTGCCAGGATATCTTCTGGCCAGTTCACACTACACGCCAAGTCTTGGAATTCTTTGGTATACTCTGCCACTGGCCGGCATCCCTGTTTCACAACTTCAATGTGATCGTGTGCTTTGTGGTCTGCGAGGGGGTCTTTGAAATGTTGTTGCAAGGCCATCATGAAAGTGTCAAAATCCCACAGTTCTAGTGTATCAGCATCATGCAGTGTCACCATCCATCAAGCGATGGCTCCTTCCAGGGCTAGGGTAACCACTCTTACTCGGGATCCTTGGGTTTGAAAGTCATGCCCGTATTCTTGCATGTAGGTGAGCATGTGTGTCACAAAGAATCCCAATTTTTTGGGCTACCCATTAAACTTCATTCCAAGGGAAGGGGTTTTTCTTTCTAATTGCAGGTTTCGGGGTTGGTTGGGGGCACCCCCCAATCCATGTGCTAACTGGGAGGGAGGTTTGCTGGGTTCCTAGTTGTTGCTGTGGTGTCATCTGCTTGATCAGTAGGACTCAAATGGGGGTTAGTTCCCCTGGCCTCCTTTGTGATTGCCACCCTTCCCATGCCTCTTGGTTGCCATTCTGGCTCCTCCCAGATGTTGGGATTTTCCAAAATCTCCATCACCATCTAGGTTACATGTCTCTTCAGATGATCGTCTCTCAGTGAGGCTTCATTTAGCTCCTCCTGGTCAGAGGGGGTTTCTAGCTCCACTTTCCACCCTGGGTTTCAGCTCCCTCAGGTAAGAGTGACTCCCCTGGTTCTCCCATCCCAGCCATCTTTCATCCTGATGCCAAATGACCAGTGGGGTTTTTTGGTTTTCTCTAGGCTCACTTCATCCTTTCCGACAGGGTATATGGAACAAATCTCTGGTTGGGAAGAGGTTGGTGTCTCTCTCCAGCAATCAGCTTCTCCTTTTTTGCTGTTGTGCTCAAACATGGTCCCCTCTGTAGAGCAAATGTCATCTCTCCTGGTTGACCAATTTGCAGATGCTGCTTTATGTAATGGTTCCTCTCCTAACTTAAGAAAGTAGACTCTTGAAATTGATTATTTCAAAAGGAACCTTTAATAAAGCAGAATGGTAACCATTAAAGGCAAAGCAGAATCTAAATCCCTTTAGGCAATGCAAGTGGAATTAAACTAATAATAACCCCTCTCCTTTGTCAGAATGCAGTTTCTGGCTAATACACAAGTGTGAAAATGTTTCCTTGACTCTTCTGTCCTGAGAGTTGAATAAATATACGTTCCCATGGCTATCTCTGGTTAGACATTAAAGCAGTGGTTCTCAACCTGTGGGTCAGGACCCCTTTGGGGGTTGAACAACCCTTTCACAGGGGTCGCCTAAGACCATCGGAAAACACCTATTTTTGATGGTCTTAGGAACCGAGACACCAATTTTATGGTTGGGAGTCACCACAACATGAGGAACTGTATTAAATGGTCATGGCATTGGGAAGGTTGAGAACCACTGCATTAAAGTAAGATATCCCACATGGCCATCAGTGGGATGCCCCGAGGCAGATCTTGAGACAGTTTTGTGGGAAGAGTTTGACTCTGTTACTTCCAAAGATATGGACAGGTTACGTGGGCGACTGCGAGCTACCACATGTTTATTGGACCCGTGTCCCTCCTGGCTTGTACTGGCATCCTGGGAGGTTACACGAGGCTGGCTCCAGGAGGTAGTGAATGCTTCCTTGGGTGAGGGGTTCTTGCCTACCATCTTTAAAGAGGCGGTGGTGAGACCCCTCCTCAAGAAGCCCTCTTTTTGGCAAAGGTTGTAGAGAGTGTGGTGGCACAACAGTTCCCCCATCATCTGGAGGAAATTGATTATCTGGACCCACGCCAGTCCGGCTTCCGGCCCGGGCATGAAGTGATAACTTTCACGCCGTTATCAGGCGGGCGAGGCCCACGAATGAGGGAGGGAAGAAACGACACCAGATCTTCTCTGAAATGGGATGGAACTGCGCACAGACAAAAGCCTGCAAGCCCTTTTTATTAACTTTATCAGAAGGCAGAGTTAAGCATGCAACGTCATGTAAACAAATACACAAATCATGACCATAAAAGGAAATTCACACAGTAGAAAAGGCGTTACATGCTGTTTGTTGATAGTTAGCACGTTGCAAGAAGGTGGGAACTTTTCTCCAAGGTGTCAGGTGTCATGACTAATGACTTTTCATGCTAGCTTCCATGTTTGTGTCCAACCAGCCAAAACCAGTCTGCACTAACAGAAATGCTAAGCACGTGATGCAGCGTCATAATGCAACACGGGCACAGCACTAAGACGGCATTGGTCGCGTTGGTGGATGATCTCTGGAGGGCCAGAGATGGGGGTTCTTCCTCCATCCTGGTCCTATTAGACCACTCAGTGGCTTTTGATACCATTGACCATGGTATCCTGTTGAATCAGCTGGAGGGGTTGGGGGTGAGGGGCACCGTGTTACGGTGGTTCTCCTCCTACCTCTCCGGTCGATCGCAATTTGTGTTGGCAGGAGGGCAGAGGTCGACCTCGAGACCCCTCACTTGTGGGGTGCCTCAGGGGTCGGTCCTCTCGCCACTCCTGTTCAACACATATATGAAGCTGCTGGGCGAGATCATCTGTGGTTTTGGGGTAGAGTACCACTTCTACGCTGATGACACGCAGCTGTATATATCTACCCCAAACCACCCCAACGATGCTGTAGAGGTGATGTGCAAGTGCCTGGAAGCCATGTGGGCCTCGATGGGAAGTAACAGACTCAGACTCAACCCGTCCAAGCCTGAGTGGCTGTGGTTCCCGGCAGCCCAGTACAACCAGTTGACTCCATCACTGGCCATAGGGGATGAACATCTAACCCCTGTGGATGGGGCACGCAACTTGGGCATCCTCCTTGATGCACGGCTGTCCATGGAAGATCAAGTGACGGCCGTAGCCAGGAGGGTGTTTTACCAGGTTCACCTGGTTCACCAGTTGCGTCTCCTATTGGACCGGGGTGCCCTTTGCACAGTCACTCATGCACTCGTGACATCCCAACTGGACTACTGTAACGCTCTCTACATGGGGCTCCCCTTGAGGTGCACCCGAAGACTGCAGCTTGTCCAGAATGCAGCCGCGCGGGCAGTTATGGGAACCTCCAGGTTCTCCCATGTAACACCACTCCTGCGTGAGCTGCATTGGCTGCCTGTCGTCTTTCGGGTGCACTTCAAGTTGTTGGTTATCATCTTCAAAGCGCTCCATGGCACGGGACCTAGCTATTATTATTATTATTATTATTATTATTATTATTATTATTATTATTATTATTATTATTATTATTATTATTATTATTATTATTATTATTATTATTATTATTATTATTATTATTATTATTATAATTATTAATTTTATTTATTATTTTATTTATTTATTTAAATTTATACCCCGCCCTTCTCCACAGAGGACCCAGGGCGGCGCACAGGAAATTTAAAAAACATACAAAAATACAATAAATATAATTTAAAAAACTATTAAATAACCCCATCCTGCGCTAAAACCAAATTTTAAAACCCAATTTAAAACTATCTTAAGTCCCCAAGGGAGGTTAGGCTAGGCTGGCTTGTTGAAACAGATATGTCTTAAGACATTGGCGGAAGAGGCGGAGGTCGGTGATGGTACGTAATTCAGGGGGTAGGTCATTCCAAAGGGCTGACCCCGCCACAGAGAAGGCTCTTCCCCTGGGTGTCGCCAGTCGGCATTGTCCGGCCGACGGTACCCTGAGGAGGCCCTCTCTGTGGGAGCGGATTGGTCTGAGGGATGTATGGGGCAGGAGGCGGTCTCGCATATAACTAGGCCCCGAGCCATGGAGCGCTTTAAAGATGGTAGTCAAAACCTTGAAGCGCACTCGAAAGGCCACAGGAAGCCAATGCAGCTCGCGCAGGATCGGTGTTATGTGGGAGCATCTAGTGGCTCCCATAATCACCCGCGCGGCTGCGTTTTGGACTAGCTGTAGCTTTCGAGTGCACCTCATTATTATTATTATTATTATTATTATTATTATTATTATTATTATTATTATTATTATTATTATTATTATTATTATTATTATTATTATTATTATTATTATTATTATTATTATTATTATTATTATTATTATTATTATTTATTATTTATTATTTATTATTTATTATTTATTATTTATTATTTATTATTTATTATTTATTATTTATTATTTATTATTTATTATTTATTATTTATTATTTATTTTTATTATTTATTATTTATTATTTATTATTTATTATTTATTATTTATTATTTATTATTTATTTTTATTATTTATTATTTATTATTTATTATTTATTATTTATTATTTATTATTTATTATTTATTATTTATTATTTATTATTTATTATTTATTTTTATTATTTATTATTTATTATTTATTATTTATTATTTATTTTTATTATTATTATTATTATTATTATTATTATTATTATTATTATTATTATTATTATTATTATTATTATTATTATTATTATTATTATTATTATTATTATTATTATTATTATTATTATTATTATTATTATTATTATTATTATTATTATTATTTTATTTATTATTTTATTTATTTATTTAAATTTATACCCCGCCCTTCTCCACAGAGGACCCAGGGCGGCGCACAGGAAATTTAAAAAACATACAAAAATACAATAAATATAATTTAAAAAACTATTAAATAACCCCATCCTGCGCTAAAACCAAATTTTAAAACCCAATTTAAAACTATCTTAAGTCCCCAAGGGAGGTTAGGCTAGGCCGGCTTGTTGAAACAGATATGTCTTAAGACATTGGCGGAAGAGGCGGAGGTCGGTGATGGTACGTAATTCAGGGGGTAGGTCATTCCAAAGGGCTGACCCCGCCACAGAGAAGGCTCTTCCCCTGGGTGTCGCCAGTCGGCATTGTCCGGCCGACGGTACCCTGAGGAGGCCCTCTCTGTGGGAGCGGATTGGTCTGAGGGATGTATGGGGCAGGAGGCGGTCTCGCATATAACTAGGCCCCGAGCCATGGAGCGCTTTAAAGATGGTAGTCAAAACCTTGAAGCGCACTCGAAAGGCCACAGGAAGCCAGTGCAGCTCGCGCAGGATTGGTGTTATGTGGGAGTGTCTAGTGGCTCCCATAATCACCCGCGCGGCTGCGTTTTGGACTAGCTGTAGCTTTCGAGTGCACCTCATTATTATTATTATTATTATTATTATTATTATTATTATTATTATTATTATTATTATTATTATTATTATTATTATTATTATTATTATTATTATTATTATTATTATTATTATTATTATTATTATTATTATTATTATTATTATTATTATTATTATTATTATTATTATTATTATTATTATTATTATTATTATTATTATTATTATTATTTATTATTTATTATTTATTATTTATTATTTATTATTTATTTTTATTATTTATTATTTATTATTTATTATTTATTATTTATTATTTATTATTATTATTATTATTTATTATTATTATTATTATTATTATTATTATTATTATTATTATTATTATTATTATTATTATTATTATTATTATTATTATTATTATTATTATTATTATTATTATTATTATTATTATTATTATTATTATTATTATTATTATTATTATTATTATTATTATTATTATTATTATTATTTATTTATTGGATTTCTAGACTGCCCCCTCTCCCCGAAGGGACTCGGGGCAGCTCGATCCCGCAGATCCTGCTATCTGCGGGATCGCATCCTATCCCATACATCCCTGCGGCTGATTCACTCCCACAGAGAGGGACTTCTCTGGGTGCCGTCCACTAGGCTATGCCAGCGGGTGACGCCCAGGGGAAGGGCCTTCTCTGTGGCGGGCCCGACCCTCTGGAACGACCTTCCCCCCCAAATTAGAACAACTACGGACCTCCGCTCCTTCCGTCAAAAACTAAAAACACATTTCTTCTGCTTGGCCGGCCTGGGGTAATTGAACTGTTTTTAGGGTTTTTAGGGCTTTAGTTTTAGTTTTAATATGGGATTTTAGTGCAGGGCTTTAGTTTAATTCATTTTAATATTGTATTATGTTTGTGGTTTTATACATGTATTTTTTAAATTCCCTGTGCACCGCCTCGAGTCCCTTCGGGGAGAGAGAGCAGTCTATAAATTAAATTATTATTATTATTATTATTATTATTATTATTATTATTATTATTATTATCATCATCATCATCATCATCATCATCATCATCATCATCATCATCATCCCTCCAGAGGTGTTGGGATTTCCAGCCTTCTGGTGACAGGAAATCAGTTGTAAATCACAGTTGTTACAGGTACTACTACTAAGTTGACTCCAAGGCCCCCTCCTCCCAAATGAATAGCAGTATCACGTTAGGGATCTGACACAGCCTCCATGTTTCCAATGTCTTTTTCCCCACTTGGAACTGAACCTAGAAGGACATTTTTTCCAACACTCCTTCCTCCCTCCCTCCCTTTTTCCCTTTTTCCCTTTTTCCCTTTCTCCCTTTTTCCCTTTCTCCCTACTTTGAACATGCGATAATGGAAGGAAGTAAAATCACAGAAGAGCAGGCCAAAATCCCCTTCCTCATAATACTTTTTGCTGCACTAACTCTTAGAGGCTGCCAGAGAACAAACTACTTTGAATAGAAGTTAAATTTTGGAGGGGGAAAATCACCCCCCAGGTTCTGAGTTGCCTGAAGAGGGAAAGGCAGCCCTAGAGAAAAGGAATTCAGGTTTTGCAACAGAGTCAAAATCAATGCCCACTGAGCTAGGCCTTTCTAGAGCCAGGCAGAAAATTTGTGTGTGGTAAAAGGTAGAAAAATGTTCATATGTGCTGGATGGAGAACCATAGTGGTGGGATTTTTTTGCTTTGTGTGCTGAAAGAATGTGTCCTGGGAATTGGGGATGGGTAGTAACAAATTGGAATTGGGGATGGGTAGTAACAAACTCAAACTCAACCCGTCCAAGACTGAGTGGCTGTGGTTTCCGGCACCCCGGTTCAGCCAGATAAGTCCAACACTAGCCATTGGGGGCGAACAACTGGCCCCCGTGGAGAGGGTGCGCAACTTGGGCGTCCTCCTGGATTCCTGGCTGTCCATGGAGGACCATGTGGTGGCCGTGACCAGGGGGGCATTTTATCAGGTACGCCTGATACGCCAGTTGCGCCCCTTACTGGACTGGGGGGCCCTTCGCACAGTCACTCAAGTGCTTGTGACATCCCAGCTGGATTACTGTAACACTCTCTACATGGGGCTCCCCTTGAGGTGCACTCGAAGGCTACAGTTAGTACAGAATGCGGCCGCGCGGGTGATTATGGGTGCCCCAAGGCAAGCCAACATAACATCTCTCCTGCGCGAGCTGCACTGGCTGCCTGTTGCCTTTCGAGTGCGCTTCAAGGTGTTGACGACCATCTTTAAATCGCTCCATGGCTCGGGGCCTAGCTATATACGAGACCGCCTCCTGCCCCATACATCCCTTCATCCGATCCGCTCCCACAGACAGGGTCTTCTCCGGGTGCCGTCGGCTGGGCAATGCCGGTTGGCGACACCCAGGGGAAGGGCCTTCTCTGTGGCGGGCCCGGCCCTCTGGAACGACCTACCCCCTGACCTTCGCACTACCTCGGACGTCCGCCTCTTCCGCCAACATCTTAAGACGTATTTATTCCAACAAGCCGGCCTAGCAAAGCCCCCTGTTTCTGACTTTTTATGTATAAATTGCAATTTGGCAGGGTTTTAAATGGGTTTTAGCACAGGTTTAAATAATTTAATATGTTTTAATGATGTATATTGTTTTTATTGTGGTTTTAATAATGCCTGTGCGCCGCCCTGGGTCCTAACAAGGAGAAGGGCGGGGTATAAATATATATATATATATATATAAATAGGTACCTGTCTTGGATTGCTGGATAATACCTTTTGTTGTTCTCTTTTAGACCCAATGAACCTGCATCAATTTAACCATGGGCATCCCAGGGCAGCTTCCAGGACTTCTCAGAACTATTATCCCAAATATCTGTGTTTTGTTTTTGCATATGTTTTCTTCCCCTTCCAAAAGCCTTGTTTTTTAAATCTGGTTTTCAATGGGGGGGGGGGGGAGGAGGGAGAGAGGGAAAGAGAGAGAGAGAGAACTTTATTAACCTTTTAAAACAAAAAGGTAAAAAGTAATAAAAAGAAATAAAGTTTAGAATAAAGAAAGAGGAAAAATTAAGAAGACAAAGCGCAGGGGAAAAAATATAGAGAAATGACTTCTGATTCTCTTTTATAGCAATTATAAATGTAAATTCACCTCATATTCTATGATTACATCGATTACATTTTTCTATTATCTGCTTTCTTTCTAATCAAAACCAAGCATCATGATTTCATTTTTTTCCTGATTCATGCCAAAACTCAATAAGAAGTTTAAACAGCTTTAAATTTCAATAATCTTTGGACTGAATCACTTATGACTTTGAACTTATAGTGTTTCTATGCACATGGAATGTGAAACAGTGGGAAGCTTTTTATCAATTGACTCCTTGAATCAATTGATTTAATTCTATCCTTTTAACATCAAGCTCTAACATCTATTATTTTTGAGTGATATCATTTAGTATAAAAGCCTAATTTTTGAGACCCATTTGAGATGGGTCTAGTATCCTTCATACATCCCTAGTAAACCTAATATGGATATTTCATGTCCAAAAATTTTTCAGGATATCCTACACACTCTCATTGTACCTAATGGGAACCTTTTGCAATGAAAAAGAAATTTAATGGATCTTTCCAAAAGGGTAATGCCATTTTCTTAGTCAAATAAATAAATAGACAAACAAACAAATAAACAAACAAATATTTTTCCCCAACTGTCCACCCTTTTCTCATCCTCCCTTCTGTTTTCTGTTGAGCCTTATTTATTGCCTCTGGAAACTTCAGAATCTTTTTCCACACATCATACTGTAAATTCATTTGGAGTGTGAGATACATTAAAACCCAGGGAGCAGCACCAAGCTTTTTGTAAGACCATGAATCATGTCACAGTGGCTCTGGAGATCAGGGTAGGTGCTGTTCCTATATCAAGCTAGATCTGGAATAAGATTGCTCTTGAAAATGAGGGAAGTAATCAAGAATCCCAGTCTTTTGCTCTTGGAATTTATGGAACACAAGTGCAGGGGACCATGTGTAATGGTATGTGAGAAAGCCCTTGAGAGATGGGACAAAGAAATAGTGCCTAGAAAACAATCAGATGAGAGAAGACATAGCCTGAAGCTGCATAATGGGTAGAGAAAGAGGCTTAGAAGGCTAGCCTTTAAGGCTATAAAGGAGACAGCAAGCAATTTGTACTTTCAGACTTGCAAAGTTCTGTCAATGCGGCCATTGGGGAGAGGACGCGGTATATAAAATAAATATTATTATTATTATTATTATTATTATTATTATTATTATTATTATTATTATTATTATTATTATTATTATTATTATTATTATTATTATTATTATTATTATTATTATTATTATTATTATTATTATTATTATTAATAATAATAATAATAATAATAATAATAATAATAATAATTAATAATAATAATAATAATAATAATAATAATAATAATAATAATAATAATAATAATAATAATAATAATAATAATAATAATAATAATAATAATTGTTTTTTTGTGTGGTCTACCCAGGAAGGCTGACATCAAATTTTCATTCTTATATCTTGGAATCATCTTATACTGATTAGGATGGCAATTAAGAGTGCATGTGTCATGAGTGTTTCTGGAACATGAACACACATAGCAGAGAGGAAAGAATACACTTAGTGGGACAACATTTCCAAGCTCCTATCTCCTGGTACAAATAATTCCCCACTCAAATTCTCCCAACTATATATTCTTTTGAAAATTTCTGTTCTGGTTAGATGGAGAATCTCTCTCCTGACATCTTTTCATGCCACCACATTTTAATTCATAAAGATATTCTCTGTCAAAATAATACCTTGGCTTTTCAGAAATAATAGCTTTAGCCACCTCATGAATAATCTGGTTTTCATAAATGATTTAGAGCCTATTGATGAACACTGTGAAATACTGTTCTATTATGGTTATTTACTAACCATATTTGTATACCAACCAATAATGAATGTTCTTTTGTGTTCTATGGGCAATGAGTATATATTTTCTCTTAGAGTGCAAGAATGGGTTACTTGGCGAATTCAGCTTATTCCATTAAGAATCCTAAATCAGCTAACAATCTAAAATAAAATAGAAAGCATTAAAATAAAATGATTACAATTTTAAGTGATAAATGGAGATTCAATCTGCCCTTGTTTATGATAATATTACAAAGCTGGGGTTTGTAAGTCCTCACAATATTTTCTACTTACATCAGGGTGATGACGTTTTATCTACAGAAGTACTATGGTAGCTTACCTAGCCTGACTGACTGACTGACTGACTTATTTTTTTTAAAAAAAATTTATTTATTTACTGAATTTATATTGCCGCCTCTTCGCCAGTGGTGACTCATAAACCACATTTGTTTATATTTAAATTGTTGCCACATTTAAAACAATAAAAACTAACAAAAAGAATCAAATACATTAATATAGTACGATATAACAAAATCACCCCCACCTTCCACACCCTGGACCAGTAACAGCAGATCACATAAGTCATTTAATGGGCTCCATCCTGCTCTGGGTTCCCCTGGCAGGACCCCTGGCACAACCAGGTCTTCAGACCCTTCAGCAGGTGATACATGGGCACACCAGGGTCTGAACAAAACAATGCAGGCTGGTGTATTTTGCACCAACTGGAGCTTCTAAATGCTCTTCAAGGGCAGCCCCATGTAGAGCATGTTGCAATAGTCAAGATGGGAAGTGACTAGGGCATGAGTGTCTATGAGTAGGGACTGTTGGTCCAGAAAAGGGTCTAACACACAGTTGAGCAAAGCCACTCCTGGCTCTTTGAGCAGGAGTTGTGCGTCCAGGAAAACACCTAGATTATGCACAGAGTCTGTTTGGGGTTGTGTCACCCCATACAAGAGGAAATGTAGCAATTCCCCTGAGCCCATGAACCCCAATGTTCTGACCTAGGCTTTCTGACACAGTAAAAAGTACACCCTTAGTCCAAAAAAACCCTCTTTTTATTTCAAAGGCTGTGAATTATGCTCATTCACAACCCGTAATGAATCCCAAATAGTTGTAAAGAGTCCAACATTAGACTGCCAAAGTCTTTCAGGATAAGGCTGATAAGCATCCACCTTTATGTTCCTTGAAATGCTGCCAAAATCTTAATTGGCAATTAGCTGTGGAAGGCAAAATGGAGCTTCAGAAGGTAAACTGACCAGCATAAACCAAGTTGCTTCCTGCAAAGGCTCACGTGCCTTTGCTCCTCCTTTATGTTCTATGGGAGGGGCCAATCACCTCCAAGCCTTACTCCTGAGTTGTCCCTTCTGTCTTAACTGTTCTTGCCTTCTCATAGCTCTGCGCATACATGCATTGGGAACAGGAGGAGCCTGTTCCTCTGCCTCGTTGATGTCCAACTCTGGAGGCTCCAGAGGCAGCAGATAACTCCCAGATGGCCCTGACCCCATCTCTGCCTCTGATGTAGAGCACTCGTCAGAGCCTTCCCCAGACTCCAGGACTGGCCCATGTTCCTCCTCAACCTCCTCATTGTCCAATTCTGCTGTCAGCTCCTCAGGCTGCCAGCAGACCACAACATCCAAACCCAGAGCCATTTGGTCTTGCAAGGTTTAATTTCAACCCATTTCAACTTCATAATATCAAGTGAATAATTTATGTTGCCATTAGATATTTTGAGAAAGGATGTGAGTTTTGGTATACAAAACAGGGTTCCAAGCAGAATCTATCTTTGATTATGGTTCTCAAATTTGGCACATCTCTGTAACATAAGACAGGAATCTCTTGAATGAAGATCACCAAACATTCTCAGTTCTCAGATGGAGACTTCTTGGGAATAAGGAGATGCATTAACCAGTACATGGTGTGCCCAATGCCTTATTCTTTCTTGACAAAATAATATCTAATTTGCTTTACTCAAAATAATATCTAGAAATCAAGGACCCAAACTAACACTCAGGTCTGTCTTTCTGAGGAGTGTTTGGAAAGGAAAGAATCAAATTTATGAATGAACATAATGCAGATTTGTCACAGAGTAGAAATTTACTGTAGGCTATTCATCTAAGGCACTGGCCCAATTTTGACTGATTAGAAGAGACCAACCACTACTCCCCCCCCCTTCTCAGCTATTCCCCTGCTAATCTTCCTTCCTTATTAAAGTTTATTTTAAGCATTCCAAGAATAAATTTCTGCTATACCATCCATGTAGTAACATTTTGTTACTTTTGTTTGTTTGGGTTTTTTTTGTTACAATCTCTTTTTAAAAACTGCCATCATTAGAGGTTTTTAAGAAGAGATTGGGCAACCATTGGTCCAGAATGGTATAGGTACAGGGTTTGGACTAGAAGACTTCTAAGTCTCCTTCCAACTCTGTTATTCTGTTTTATCCAAAGCTAAAAACAAAACTTATGTCTGTTTTAGTAGTGCACAAGCTTGTCTCTACTGCATCAAATGGATTGGAGATGAATCTGAGTCACAAACCACACATATTCAATATTTACCATGAACGATACACGCATGTGCATCTCATGACTTTCAAGTTTCAAAAAGATAGAAAATGTGCGAGGATTCATACAAGGATAGTGGCTAAGGATAAATATGAAAAGAAAAAAAATGAGAGGATGTGCTGATGTGGATATTTAAGCAGTTGGCTTCTTCAAAGCCCCATGCATCTTAGTCATAAAAAGGAATGAAATCCTGTAATATAGTTTCTGCATTCTTGACTGTTAGGGATTGGAAACCAGTTGTAGGCACCTGCTGGGAATAGAAAACTGGACCTCCCAGATTTATCATGAAACTCAGGAAGTGGATGCCTATTAAACTAAAAAAAAAGTAGTTGTGGATCCTTGTAGATGAGGACAGAGATAACTTTGAAGAAAGAGTGCAGCAACAATCATTAAGGAAAAATTATTTTTGGGAAGAAAAAAGGGGGGAATGAATAACCCCGCCAAAATTCTATTTGGTATAAGAGGGGGCAGAGGGAAACTCCATCAGAGTATCAAGATTCTGTTACAATGTCCAACAATAAAACAGAGTACCAGTATTCCTTGCGGTGACTTCCTGATCTGGCCTATCTTGAAACTATAGCTTCCATTGTAGAAAGGGAAGCTATAGTTTAGTCAAGTTTTACCAAATTTCCATATAACATTTTCAGTAATGTCATTACTGGGGGGAAAGCAGATAAATTTGCTCATCATTTCTTCTCATTAGGTTTAATAAACGTTGTGGAAGCTGGAGAGGTTATAAATGGCAGGTTTGGGAATGGTACACTAAAATACAGGTTGTAAAATTCGTATTAACATCCTTTGGCCACTTGTAACTAAATAAATGTAAGAAAACAGTATTCTATTCTTCTAATGAAAAATTATCTCCAAAATTCCGTTTCTCCCATAAAAAGGCTTCTAAAGAAAAATCCTCTTTCATCACTTTGAAAATAATTATAGGAGAGACTGTCTACCAAAAAATGTTATTGACACTCAACTGCATCTTAGACTGATCTTGGCTTTGAAAAAAAGAACCAAGCATAAAAAAGGAAGAGGAAGGACTAATATTTACATGTTCTTGTGACTGATCTTGTCCCTACTGTAGCTTTCACTCATGGCCACTGCATATATTCCTTCTAAATCAGCTATGAAAGTGGCTTGAAATTTTACTACTTCAGAAGTCTTCTATCCAATATCCAGTAGCTATGGATACTTCTGACAGGCCTGTGGTCACAATGGCCAATGCTTGGTGACAGGCATCAGCTATTCTGTGGATATTTGATTGCAGATTTCACAGTTTTTTATCAGGTTTTTCTATAATAGGAGTGAGGGAGCCTTACGTCTCTTAAAGTCATTTGCAAGAATGCATTTGCTTTCAAATCCTCCCTTTGATGATCTATATAAATAAAAATGTAAAATAGTTTGAACGAATCCACTAATCTCAAAAACTACTGGACCGATTTACCTCAATTTTTCACACAATGTTCACAAGGACTTCAGATAATAGAAACCAACTCATTTTGTGCCTAGCACACGTGTGTCATGTACACAGTACACAAATGTAAAATGTACCACTGAAAAAATTTTCACCTCCCTGTAACTCCTCCCACCTGGCATTTCCAACAGTCAGTTCCTCAAAAAGACTGTACGGAGGCCTCTTACGGCCAAAAAGGCACTGAGATAACAAACTCCAAGGTGGCCCATAGACAGAGAGAGAGAGAGGAAGGAATACAGTTTAACAAAAAGGACTAAGGGTGACATGATAGCAGTCTTCCAGTATCTCAGAGGCTGCCACAAAGAAGAGGGAATCAAACTATTCTCCAAGGCACCTGGGGGCAGAACAAGAAGCAATGGGTGGAAACTAATCAAGGAGAGAAGCAACTTAGAACTGAGGAGAAATTTCCTGACAGTTAGAAGAATTAATCAGTGGAACAGAAGTTGCCTCCAGAAGTTGTGAATGCCCCAACACTGCAAATCTTCAAGAAGATGTTGGATAGCCATTTGTCTGAAATGGTATAGGGCAGTAATGGCTAACCTTTTTTGGCTCGCGTGCCAAAAATAGGGGGAGTGCAAGGGTGATGTGCCCAGGTGTGCCACATCCATAATGCTATGTGCATGACCCCCTGCAGTTGGCATGCTTTTTACGTCATCCCCAGGCTCCAGAAGCTTTATAGGAGCCTGGGGAGGATGAAAACAGCCTCCCCCCACCTCTAGAGGGCAAAAACGGCCTCAAAAGAAGGCCTAAATCAGCTGGCCAGGGCACACATACACACTGAAGCTGACAGGGCAATGCCTCGCGTGGCCTAAGAAATGGTTCCGTGTGCCACCTGTGGCACCCGTGCCATAGGTTTGCCATCATGGGTATAGGGCTTCCTGCCTAGGCAGGGAGTTGGACTAGATGACCTCCAAGGTCCCTTCCAACTCGGCTATTGTATTATTGTATTACAAATTAAGATTTATTAATTTGAATTACAGTAGGTAGGTAGATAGAGGGATAGATAGAGAGGGAGAAATAAGGTAGGTAGGTAGGTAGGTAGGTAGGTAGGTAGGTAGGTAGGTAGGTAGGTAGGTAGGTGGGTGGGTGGGTGGGTAGGTAGACAGACAGACAGACAGACAGACAGATAGATAGATAGATACACAGTAGGTAGGTAGGTAGATAGGTAGGTAGATAGGGTGATAGAGAGGGAGAAATATGGTAGGTAGGTAGGTGTATTGATAGATAGCGAGAAATACAGTAGGTAGGTAGGTAGAGGAATAGAGAAAGAGGGAGAAATACAGTAGGTAGGTAGGTAGAGGGATAGAGAGGGGGAAGTACAGTAGGTAGATAGATAGAGGGAGAAAGAAAGAAATACAGTAGGTAGGTAGGTAGAGGGATAGATAGAGAGGGACTTGCATTGCGACTCGACTGAGGACCTAGTGGCCACATGGTTAAGTGCGGCCACGGGGGCCTTGGACCGAGTTGCGCCCTTGCGGCCTCTCTTGCGGTGATGAACCACCCGGGCTCCTTGGTTAACCAAGGAGCTTAGGGAGATGAAGCGCCAGAAGAGAGCAGATGGAGATCCTCTTGCTCCGAAGCCAACCGAACACTAGTGAGAACCTATATTAGGACTTACTTGGTGGCGATAAGAGTGACCAAACATGAGTATTGTGCCACTCTTATTGCATCCGCAGATAACCGCCCTGCCGCCCTATTTGGGGTGACCCGCTCCCTCGTTCAACAGAAGCCGCGGGAAGCCTCTTTACAGGGTCGAACAGAGGAATTTGGGATTTATCTGCAGGAGAAAATCACTCGGATTCGGAGTGAGCTACCCTCCATCGACAGTGGTCCAGTTGAGCGGTCCGAGGCTGCTCTTGGGACAACATCTTGGGAGGAGTTTGATTTTGTTACTACCGAGGATATGGACAAGTTGTCAAAGAGACTTAGGGCTACCACATGTTTATTGGACCCGTGTCCCTCCTGGCTTGTACTGGCATCCTGGGAGACGACACGAGGCTGGCTCCAGGGCATTGTCAACGCATCTTTGAGTGAGGGGTCCTTGCCTGCCATCTTGAAAGAGGCGGTAGTAAGGTCCCTCCTCAAGAAGCCGTCCCTGGATCCAGCATTATTAGAGAACTATCGTCCCGTCTCCAACCTTCACTTTTTAGTGAAGGTTGTAGAGAGTGTGGTGGCTCAACAGTTTCCGCGACACTTGGAGGAAGTTGATTATCTAGACCCGCGCCAGTCCGGCTTCCGACCCGGGCACAGCACCGAGACGGCATTGGTCGCATTGGTTGATGATCTCTGGAGGGCGCGGGATAGAGGATATTCCTCTATCCTAGTCCTATTAGACCTCTCAGCGGCTTTTGATACCATCGACCATGGTATCCTATTGCGCCGATTGGGGGGGTTGGGGCTGGGAGGCACCATTCTGCGGTGGTTCTCATCCTACCTCTCTGGTCGGTCGCAATATGGGTTGACAGGGGGGCAGAGGTCGGCCTCGAGGCCCCTCATATGTGGGGTACCTCAGGGGTCGGTCCTCTCACCCCTACTGTTCAACACATATATTAAGCCGCTGGGTGAGATCATCCGTGGTCTTGGGGTGGGATATCATCTGTACGCTGATGATACTCAGCTGTACATATCCACCCCAGACCACCCCAACGATGCCGTCGAGGTTATGTCCCGGTGTTTGGAGGCCGTACGGATCTGGATGGGTAGTAACAAACTCAAGCTCAACCCATCCAAGACTGAGTGGCTGTGGCTTCCGGCACCCTGGTTCAGCCAGATTATTCCAACTCTGGCCATTGGGGGCGAAATACTGGCCCCCGTGGAGAGTGCGCGCAATTTGGGTGTCCTCCTGGACTGTCTATGGAGGACCATGTGGCGGCCGTGGCCAGGGGGGCGTTTCATCAGGTACGCCTGATGTGCCAATTGCTCCCCTTACTGGACCGGGATGCCTTACGGACAGTCACTTAAGCACTCGTCACCTCTCGACTCGACTACTGTAATGCTCTCTACATGGGGCTTCCCTTGAGGTGCACTCGAAAGCTGCAGTTAGTCCTAAATGCAGCCGCACAGGTGATTACGGGAGCGCCCAGACACTCCCACATGACACCAATCCTGCGCGAGCTGCACTGGCTTCCTGTGGTCTTTCGGGTGCGCTTCAAGGTTCTGACGACCATCTTTAAAGCGCTCCATGGCTCGGGGCCTAGTTATATGCGAGACCGCCTCCTGCCCCATACATTCCTCAGACCGATACGCTCCCACGGAGAGGGCCTCCTCAGGGTGCCGTCGGCCGGACAGTGCCGACTGGCAACACCCAGGGGAAGAGCCTTCTTTGTGGCGGGCCCAGCCCTTTTGAATGACTTACCCCCTGAACTTCGCACCATCTCCAACCTCCGCCTCTTCCGCAAGTGTCTAAAGACACATTTGTTCGACTTCCGGTTCCGCCTTCCAGCGGCGACGGACGAGTCTTGGACTCATTCGCCGCTTTGTCCTTTTTTCTGCCCCCCCACGGGGGCGAGGCACCCCCTTTTTTGGGGGCCTCCCCTAGGGCTGGCTCGCCTGGGTCTGTTCCTCCCAGCGGCGGCGGGAGAACGGCTCTTGTCTTTGGCCTAGGTGAGAGGAGGCATGCTGTAGGGGGGTTTCCCTTCGCCAATGGAGGACGGCAATGAACAGCGAATTTAAAAAGAGCTGAGCGTGCGGGTCGGAAGGCTCCCCGGGGCTTTGGCATCGAGGTGAGGAGTGAGTGATTTTTTAACATTATTTGTGCTGGCAGCTTGGACTGAAAGAACGTAGAGGGGGGTGTTTGTTTGCTAAACCCCCCCTCGGATTTAAAGCGGCGTTTAGAAATGGCTCCTCGTTGCGAGGAAGCGGATATTTTGTTTCCAGACTGCTTTGAAATAAGCGAAAGTGATTTGCGGCTTGTTTCTTTACAATGTATCTAAGTCCGGCTGGCTTGAAACAATTTTTCTTTGGTTACTTTCTCCTGCTGGCTCTCAGACTGGGCGGTGGAGGATGGCTCCCTTTGTTCCTGAATGACTATTTTTACCTTTGGAAAATTACCAACATCTCTTTGTGAAATGGACTCTCTCTCTCTACTAATGAAGAAATTTCTGGATTAATTGACTCCTTCCCTGAGTGCCTTCTTTGCTAAAATTATTGACTGGGAAAAGTGTTTCTGGGTCTTGAATTTTTTACAACTTTCATTTGAACTGTTTTTCTCCTGATCTGCCTCAACGGCCCCACCCAAAAAACGCCATCTTAGTGGCACTGACTTTAAGAGCTTACCATGGCATCAAAATCAGAATTGGCAGGATTGGAACAAAGAATGTCATCTTTGGAATCAGTGTTACAAGCTCTGGTGCAGGAAATTAAAGCTTTGAGAGAAGATAACAACAGTTTCAAGAAGGATCTTCTGGAAACACGGAAGCAAGTGCTGGAGAATACACAGAAGACTGAGGAGCTGGAAGGGGGGCTGGTTGGGGCAAAGGGAGAACTTAAAAATGTCAACATTGAAATTGCAGATCTGTCTGGTCATATGTCTAGGATGGATTTTGAAAGGATGTCATATTTTTTAAGATTTCAAAATATTTCTGAAGAATCTGGTGAATATCTTCCTGAACTCATGAGTACAATTTTAGCAGACTATTTACATAAACCTAAAGATGAGATCAGGGGGGACATTGACCTAGTCTACAGAATAAACTCGACATATGCCAGGATAAATGAAGTACCCAGAGAGATACATATTAAATTTGTTAGAAGGTCAACCAGAGAGGGAATTTTGAAGGCGCAGAGAGGGGGGCCGTTAATTTATCAACAAAAGGAAGTCGCCATCTTGAAGCAGATCCCAAAAAAGATTAGAGAGATGAGAAGGAGGTATTCCTTCTTATCCAAAAAATTGTTTGACCACGGGATCTGGTTTAAGTGGGCGATGCCGGAAGGGATGTTGGTGTTCTGGGATGAAGGAAGAGTAAGGATTAAAACAGTTGTTGAGGCGGAAGCCTTTCTTAAAAAACATTCCTCTGTCCTGGGAGATGATTCAGGGGGGGCAGGGGGGGCCACGACCCCGCCCGCTGGGGGCCAGGGAGGAGAAAA
Organism: Rhabdophis nuchalis; assembly: GCA_039707465.1. Classification (NCBI taxonomy): domain Eukaryota; kingdom Metazoa; phylum Chordata; class Lepidosauria; order Squamata; family Natricidae; genus Rhabdophis; species Rhabdophis nuchalis. The sequence continues at coordinate 18,476,251 of CM077653.1, forward strand.
AGAAGATACAATTGCCAAGAGACTTAGATCGAAAAAATAGCTTTGCTTTTTTCTTTATTATTATTGATATTGTATAACCTTTATATCTGGATGTTTGCACATGACTGTTAGCATAGAATTGAGAATTTAAGAAACATGTACTTATTTTCACCTTGTAGTATTTTTGGAAAAATGTTTTTTCAATATTTTATTATGAAGCCCTGGAAGGGCCAACGATCCCGACGCGAAAGCTCTTAAAATGTTTCTGTATTCCCTACCCCTTTGGAAAATGGTAAAAACCAATAAAACGTTTTCAATATAAAGACACATTTGCTCCATCTAGCCGGCCTAGCGTAACCTCCATTACTGACTTTTAGATAGTTTTAAATTTGGGGATTTAAATTTGGTTTTAGCACAGGATTTTATTGAATAAGTTTTTAAAATTTTATATGGCTTTGTATGTATTTTTAATATTCCTGTGCACCGCCCTGGGTCCGTTTGGAGAAGGGTGGGGTATAAATTTAATAAATAAATAAAAATAAATAAATAGGGAGAAATACAGTAGGTAGGTAGGTTGGGGGTTATATGGTGGTTGTGTGTATGTGTGCAGGTGTAGATCTACACACAGTTTGGTTGGCCATTTAACCAGACTGGGCCACAGCAATGCGTGGCCGGGTATAGCTAGTTTCTAATAAAACCAGAAAATTATAATTTATTATTCACAAACAATTGTGGTATCTAGAAAGAGAAGGTAAAAAAATGATATTTTCTGTTTTTTTCTACTTTCATATACTGCAAAAAAGTTGAGGCCAGGGTCATCCAGGGTCTTTTTAAGAGTGGCCATCTTCTCAATGCTTTCTGTATTGATGTATTTTTTTCATGTGGCTTTTTGACCATGAAATCCAATGGTCTTGTAAATTGTATCGGGAATTTGTAGGAAAAAACTTTCAATATTGGAATGATTTTGGTATCATATTTTAAGTGAGGATTTTATTCACTTGAATGAAAAATATGATTTTATTTAATTTCAAGTAATAAACCATGATGGAAGGTCTTTCTTATGTGGATCTCATGACTAACACCCCCCTGCACCCCAATACACCCTTAGGAACCATGATTTTTCCAATATGGGAAGGCAGGAGTTCTGGAATTTTATAACTGAAGATTGGCTGAGACATAAGAAAGAATAGAAATCACAGTCCAATCCTCCATCTTGATGGCAAAATATGGCCTTTTCTCGCTCATGCCTAGGTGTGCATATTTTCCAATGAGACAAACCAAGACAAGAAGATCATTTTATTACAATTTATCAGAATATTCAGACAAAAGGGATTCCTCATTCAAAGAGGGAACCTCGATCTTTAGCTAACATCCCCTTTTATAGTTAACATAACAAAGAAACCTGAAAAAGGAAAGTTGATTGGACAGGATAATAGCATACATATTTATTAAAATGAGGTCTGAAGGATAATAAATTGTAAGGAGAAAGGTTGTTTAGGGTTCACAACAGATAAGCCAGACCCCAATTTGTACTAACAAACTTTTCTTATCTGGAGTCAGTCTCCAACTTGTTTATCAGTTTATGAATGTTAAAAGCTAATAAATCTTGAACATCACTTTTCTTTCCATAATTAGTTCCAATACACTATTGCCGGCTGTAATTCCGTAGTAGAAACAAAGTTTCTGTTAGGTGTTATACACACGGATGTTGTTTTCCCTTATCTCTGCTCTACTTACTTTTCAGCAGCTGCTTTTTGCAAGGGGGGGCTTCTTCAAACTGAAACTCCCCCCTCTATCTTTCTTCCGTTTTAGATCAAATTGTAAAGAATCAAAAACTCACAGTCCACTTTCTTTTTCTGTCAGGAAGATTCCCACTACACTCCACCAGATCCGACATTTCTGCCGTCTTCTTTATTCTTTAAATTTCCAGCAAGCGTTGGCGAGGGGATCCCCCCCCCCGCTTTCCACCCTCTTGGCTCCTGGGACGAAGCAGGAAAAAGCATTCCGCCGACCGCCATCGATACGGATGCTCCCGCAGCCGTCCGTACGGCCGGGAGTTAACCCAAACTCCCTGGGCCCCCGGGGGGGCCAGCAAGAAAAGCAAATGGCAGGAGAGCTTGGAAGCACTACTGTCACCATCGAGAGCCGGAAGTGAAGTCCTTGAACATCACTTTAAAAGAAAGAATATAAATCAGATTAAAATACAAACTAATTATGTTAGTTAACAAATAACAAAGCCCATGTTATTTGCCCCTCAATCTGTTGGGAAATTGCCATCCAGGCAAGAAAGAGGGCTCAAGCAGGGAATTAGTCTTGAATAATTGCATAGCCACAAAAGATCTGGGGTTAACCCCTCCCCACTAAATTCCATGGGATCTTTTCTGTTTGTTTCCAAGAGAAAGCAAGCAGTCTGGGGAAAATTTTGTATTACAGACAGAATGCAATAAAATAGTCAATTTGAACCCTTCCTCATATGTGGATTGGGTTGCTTGTGCCTGACAATATCAAGTTGGGGAAGCCTGAATTGGTCGTCTATTGATACCTGAAATATATTTTCCAACTGTCCAGTTACCTCTCATAACACAATTACATGAAACGGGCTCACAATAAAAAAATAGGAAAAGAAAAAAGGAAGACATCCAAGCTTACTTCTATGGGTCCATTCGGAGAAGGGCGGGATATAAATTGAATAAATATATAAATATAAATATATATAGCTCATTTTCTGATCCCGTGCTTTCTAAGGAAGAAACACTAATTGAAATTCATGCTCTTGGGCCTTATGAACCATTCAGCAGAATAAAAGCACTTAATCGCTTAATGAAATTATTGTCTCCATGTGGGTGAAAAGGGAGGGGGAGAAGGAAGAACATAAACTAGGTGAATCATCCGAGATAGCCCGGGAGTTCATGGCCTCCATGACAGCCATGGACCTGACCCAGGTAATTCAGGGCCCCACCCATGTAGAGGGACACACGCTGGATTTAATTTTTGTCTCTGATCAGTGGATGAGGGATCTGGGTATAGGGGATTTAGCCATCATACCTCTGTCATGGTCAGATCACTCACTTCTCCGACTCGACTTTCCCACTGCTACACCCCACCGCGGGGAGGCGGAACCAGAATCTCCTAGATGGTTCCGCCCCAGGCGCCTAATGGAACCTGAAAGGTTCCAGACAGAGCTTGGGCCAATACCTGAGACCTTGTCCCGCGCCCTGACGGAGGACCTAGTGGCCGCATGGAATACTTCGGCCGCTGGGGCCTTGGATCGGGTCGCGCCCTTGCGGCCTCTCTTGCGGCGCCGAGTCACCCAGTCCCCTTGGTTTACCGAGGAGCTGAGGGAGATGAAATGCTGCAAGAGATGCCTAGAGAGTAGATGGAGATCCACACGGTCTGAATCTGACCGAACACAGGTAAGAGCCCATTTCAAGACTTACCTTGTGGCGATAAGAGTGGCCAAACGTCATTACTGTGCCACTCTTATAGCATCCGCAGAGAACCGCCCTGCCGCCCTGTTTGGGGTGACCCGCTCCCTCCTTCAACAGAGGCCGCGGGAAGCCCCTCTACAGGGCAGAGCTGAGGAATTTGGAGAATATCTGCAGGATAAAATCGCTCAGATCCAGAACGAGATGGTCTCCATGGAAAGTACTCTAGAGAGAATTCCTGAGGCAGGTCTTGAGACTCCTTTTTGGGAGGAGTTTGACTCTGTTACTTCCAACGATATGGACAGGTTACGTAGGCGACTGAGAGCCCCCACATGTTTATTGGACCCGTGTCCTTCCTGACTTGTACTGGCATCCTGGGAGGTCTCACGAGACTGGCTCCAGGAAGTAGTAAATGCTTCTTTGAGTGAGGGGTTCTTGCCCGCTGTCTTGAAAGAGGCGGTGGTGAGGCCTCTCCTCAAGAAGCCTTCCCTGGACTCAGGATTATTAGTCAATTATCGTCCTGTCTCCAACCTTCGCTTTCTGGCGAAGGTTGTAGAGAGTGTGGTGGCACAACAGTTTCCTCGTCACCTGGAGGAAATTGACTATCTAGACCCACGCCAGTCCGGCTTCTGACCCGGTCACAGCACTGAGACAGCATTGGTCGCGTTGGTAGATGATCTCTGGAGGGCCAAAGATGGGGGTTGTTCCTCCATCCTGGTCCTATTAGACCTCTCAGCGGCTTTCGATACCATCAACCATAGTGTCCTATTGCATCGACTGGAGGGGTTGGGGGTGAGGGGCACCGTTTTACGGTGGTTCTCCTCCTACCTCTCCGATCGATCGCAATTTGTGTTGGCAGGGGGGCAGAGGTCGACCTCGAGACCCCTCACATGCGGGGTTCCTCAGGGGTCGGTCCTCTCACCACTCCTGTTCAACATATATATGAAACCGCTGGGTGAGATCATCCGTGGCTTTGGGGTGGAGTACCATCTGTACGCTGATGATACTCAGTTGTACATATCTACCCCAAACCACCCCAACAATGCTGTTGAAGTGATGTCCCAATGTTTGGAAGCCGTGCGGAGCTGGATGGGAAGGAACAGACTCAGACTCAACCCGTACAAGACCGAGTGGCTGTGGTTTCCGGCGCCCCAGTACAACCAGTTGATCCCATCACTGGCCATAAGGGGTGAACTTCTAGCCCCCGTGGATCAGGCACACAACTTAGGCGTCCTCCTAGATACTCAGCTGTGTATGGAAGATCATGTGACGGCCATGGCCAAGGGGGCATTCTGCCAGGTTCGCCTGGTACGCCAGTTGCGGCCCCTATTGGACCAGGACGCCCTTCGCACAGTCACTCATGCGCTCGTGACTTCCCGACTAGACTACTGTAATGCTCTCTACATGGGGCTCCCCTTGAGGTCCACCCGACGACTACAGCTAGTCCAGAATATGGCCGCGCGGGTAATTATGGGTACCTTCAGGTACTCCCACATAACACCGCTCCTGCGCGAGCTGCACTGGCTACCTGTGGCCTTTCGGGTGCGCTTCAAGGTGTTGATTACCATCTTTAAAGCGCTCCATGGCACGGGTCCTAGCTATCTGCGTGATCGTATCCTACCCCACATATCTCTTCGACCAATTCGCTCACACAGGGAGGGACTTCTCCAGGTGCCGTCCTCCTGGCAATGCCAACAGGCGGCTCCCAGGGGAAGGTCGTTCTCTGTGGCGGGCCCAACCCTCTGGAATGACCTACCCCCCGAGCTTAGATCTACTACAGACCTCCGCTCCTTCCGTCAACAATTAAAGACCCATCTTTTCCAGCAGGCCGGCCTGGCCTAACGTAATCTACCATACCAGCCTAGTTGTAAATATTACCTAATCGGGTTTTTAGGTTATAAATTTAAACAAGATATTTTAATACAGGGTTAAACATTTAATTTAGTTTTATTATTTATAATTGTTATATATGTATATGCTCTTAAATTCTTGTACACCGCCCCGAGTCTCTTCGAAGAGAGGGGGCGGTCAATAAATCCAAATAAATAAATAAATAAATAATAAATATTTTATAGGGAGCTCTTTGAAAAGCACATCACACTGACATTACTATTTCTTTGCCAATATAATTCTTTGTTCCTTTCCTCATATATTTTTTTTATATAAAGAGTAATTGCTTATTGATATATTTCTCAATTCCGTTATTCAGCAGATACATGCCAACTGGAGTATAATCTTGCATGCTAAGGAGACCAGCACTAATTCTTCCCAAATTGGGGAATAATGCCAATGACTACAACATTTTGGAGGAAGGCCACTACTAGAACTTAAGTGAGAAGAGAAAATGAGAGAGCTAGCTGCTATATAGGTAGTCCTCAACTTACTACCACAATTGAACACAAGATTTCTGTTGTTAAGTGAGACATTTGTAAAGTGGGTTTTGCCCCATTTTATGACCTTTTTGTCACAGTTGTTAAATGAATCATTGCAGTCAGGGGCAGCACGTGGTTAAAGACATAATCACATGCTGGCATTCATTGATTATTTCAAAAATCCACCTAAAACATTACTTCTTTATGATTATATTCTAAATAATAATTGATTAATACAATTTAATAATAATAATAATAATAATAATTTAATTTTATATCCCGCTCTCTCTCCCCAAAGGGACTCGAGGCGGGGCACAGGCAAATTAAAAACACAAATAAGACCACAACAAAATACAAGGTTAAAAATAAATTAAATTGATCCTGCGCTAAAAACCCATAAACTAAATTAAAACAGCCCCTAAAACCCCTTACCTTAAAAGAGACTACCCAAGGCCGGCCAGGCGAAAAAGATGTGTCTTTAATTTTAAACGGAAGGAGCGGAGGTCCGTAGTTGTCCTAATATCGGGGGGAAGATTGTTCCAGAGGGCTGAGCCCGCCACAGAGAAGGCCCTTCCCCTGGGCGTCGCCCGCTGACAGAGTCTAGTGGACGGCACCCGGAGAAGTCCCTCTCTGTGGGAGCGAATCGGCCGTGAGGAGGTATGGGGCAAGATCCGATCCCGCAGGTAACTAGGTCCCGAGCCATGGAGCGCTTTGAAGATGATAACTAACACCTTGTAGCGCACCCGGAAGACGACAGGTAGCCAGTGCAGCTCGCGCAAGAGCGGTGTTACGTGGGTGAACCTAGAGGTCCCCATTATTGCTCGCGCGGCTGCGTTCTGGACCAACTGAAGCCTCCGGGTGCACCTCAAGGGGAGCCCCATGTAGAGAGAGTTACAATAGTCCAGTCGGGATGTCACGAGTGCATGAGTGACTGTGCGAAGGGCATCCCGATCCAATAGGGGGCGCAATTGGCGAACCAGGCGAACCTGGTAAAACGCCCTCCTGGCCACGGCTGTCACATGATCTTCCATGGACAGCCGGGCATCCAGGAGGACGCCCAAATTGCGCACCCCATCCACAGGGGCAAGATGTTCGCCCCCTATGGCCAGCGATGGAATGAGCTGGTTGAATCGGGCAGCCAGAAACCACAGCCACTCGGTCTTGGTCGGGTTGAGCCTGAGTCCGTTACTTCCCATCCAGATCCGTATGGCTTCCAGGCACTGGCACATCACCGCTACGGCATCGTTGGGGTGGTTTGGGGTAGAAATGTACAGCTGTGTATCATCAGCGTACAGGTGGTACTCTACCCCAAAACCACGGATGATCTCACCCAGCGGCTTCATGTATGTGTTGAACAGGAGGGGCGAGAGGATCGACCCCTGAGGCACCCCACATGCGAGGGGTCTCGCGGTCGACCTCTGCCCCCCTGCCAACACAAATTGCGATCGGCCAGAGAGGTAGGAGGAGAACCACCGTAAAACGGTGCCTCCCACCCCCAACCCCCCCAGCCGATGCAATAGGATACCATGGTCGATGGTATCGAAAGCTGCCGAGAGGTCTAATAGGACCAGGATGGAGGAACAACCCCCATCTCTGGCCCTCCAGAGATCATCAACCAACGCGACCAATGCCGTCTCGGTGCTATGCCCGGGCCGAAAGCCGGACTGGCGTGGATCTAGATAATCAACTTCCTCCAGGTGACGGGGAAACTGTTGTGCCACCACACTCTCAACAACCTTCGCCAGAAAGGGAAGGTTGGAGACTGGACGATAGTTGTTCAGAAGAGCTGGATCCAAAGAGGGCTTCTTAAGGAGGGGCCTCACCATAGCTTCTTTTAGGGAAGCAGGCAAGGAACCCTCACTCAAGGATGCATTGACAACCTCTTGGAGCCAGCCTCGTGTCACCTCCCAGGATGCCAGTACAAGCCAGGAGGGACACGGGTCCAATAAACATGTGGTGGCTCGCAGTCGCCCACGTAGCCTGTCCATATCCTCGGAAGTAACGGAGTCAAACTCCTCCCAAACAAGATCCGCCTCATGGCAACCCACTGGGCCATGAATGGGGGCTAGCTCGTTCTGTATCTGAGCGATTTTCTCCTGCAGATAAATCACAAATTCCTCTGCTCTACCCTGTAGCGGGGCTTCCCGCACCCTCTGTTGAAGGAGGGAGCGGGTCACCCTAAACAGGGCGGCAGGGCGGTTATCTGCGGATGCTATGAGAGTGGCACAATGATGGCGTTTGGCCACTCTCAGCGCCACAATGTAAGTCCGTAAATGGGCTCTTACCTGTGTCCGGTCAGATTCAGATCGGCTAGACCTCCATCTTCTCTCAAGGCGTCTCTTGTGGCGTTTCATCACCCTCAGCTCCTCGGTAAACCAAGGAGCCAGGGTGGCTCGCCGCCGCGAGAGAGGCTGCAAGGGCGCGACCCGATCCAAGGCTCCCGTGGTCGCAGTATTCCATGCGGCCACGAGGTCCTCCATCGGGGCGCGGGTCAGGGGCACAGGAAGGCTCTGTACACCCTGACCACCTAGTCTGCGGGGGTTGTGGCACTTCACCGTTCGTAGCCAACGGTTCTGTGCCCCCAACCGGGAGGATGGAATATGACTCCCCTCGGATCTGCCTCTCCCCATCAGCCTCTCGATGGGAAAGCCCTCTATGGGGACGACCTGTATGTCCCCCCTCTTAGCGGATCCATCCGCCTCCTTCCGTAATCTGCTGGCTCGGCCCGTCTCAACCTGTCTACACCCTCCCCCCTCCCTGGTACCCCCTAAAATACACAACAATTTCCTAACTAAAAAACCCCTGAGGCCGCGCTTCGCCCACCTCTCCGGATTGATAAATCCCTCCTCGAGGCGGGCCCTCGTTAACGAGGAGGGCCAAACCTGCGAGAGCGGGGACTCTCGCAGAAGCATAAGGTCTGCCATAGAGTACATAATCATAATTATAGTATATAAATATAAATATATAAATACATAGACACATATAAATACATAAATATATAAATATATAGATATAAAAATATAATACAACTATAAATACGAGATATAAAATGGGTCAGAGTTAATTATGGGGAGCATGTTGACAATTTGAATGGTAAAAATAGATGTTAAGAGTAATAATTAAATAATTCACATGCACAGTGAGAATTTAGCCTTTTTTCAGTCATTGTTTAGAATTTATATCCAAATTCCTTTTACCAAAAAAACAAAAACAAAAAAACAGTGCATATATATATATACCATTAAACAATATCCATTATCCTTTCATTATTTTTGTTGTGGTTAATTATTTGCTAACAATAAATTTACTATTTATATCCAACTTTCACTGTTCAAACCCAATAACGGACACCTTTATAACGAGTTCTAAATAAGAAAAAGTTAATTAATAAAGTTTCTAGGTCTTTTTTCTGAATTACTGTTTACAAGTTATGTCCAAGTTATATATATCTTCAGGCTTTGGTCTGTGGTTGCGTAGATGCCGCCCTTCCTTAAATCTTGGTGGGAGGGGTGGAGTACTGACTCTGTTGCTGTGAATGGGTTGATTGGCTGTGCAGCTGCATTATTTATTTATTTATTTATTTATTTATTTATTTATTTATTTATTTATTTATTTATTTATTTATTTATTTATTTATTTATTTATTTATTTATTTATTTATTTATTTATTTATTTATTTATTTATTTATTTATTTATTTATTTATTTATCAAATGTATATACCGCCCTATCTCCCTGGTGGGACTCAGGGCGGTGCACAGAAGAAATAAAAACACAATACATACAGTCATCGTATAAAATAGAATTAAATTTAGAAAATCTATGCTAAAATATGATTAAAAACTATTAAAAGCGTTATATTAAAATTAGATCATTAAAACTATGCCAGGCTGGCCATGTGAAATAAATGTGTTTTAAGTGCCTGGCGGAAGAGGCGTAGGTCCATGATGATGCGAAGGTCAGGGGGCAGGTCATTCCAGAGGGCAGGGCCTGCCACAGAGAAGGCTCTCCCCCTGGGGGTCGCCAGCCAGCATTGTCTGGCAGACAGCACCCTGAGGAGGCCCTCTCTGTGGGAGCGGACAGGTCGAAGGGAGGTATGTGGTAGGAGGCGGTCCCGCAAGTAACCAGGTCCCGTGCCATGGAGCGCTTTAAAGATGGTGACTAACACCTTGTAGCGCACCTGGAAGGCCACAGGCAGCCAGTGCAGCTCACGCAGGAGGGGTGTTACATGGGAGTATCTTGAAACTCCCATAATCCCCTGCGCGACCGCATTCTGTACTAGCTGGAGCCTCCGGGTGCACCTCAAGGGGAGCCCCATGTAGAGAGCGTTACAGTAGTCCAGGTGGGAGATGAGGAGGGCTTGAGTGACCGTGCGTAGGGCATCCCGATCTAGAAAGGGGCACAACTGGCATATCAGGTAAACCTGATAAAATGCCCCCCTGGCCATGGCTGTCACATGGTCATCCAAGGACAGCTGAGAATCCAGGAGGACGCCCAAGTTGTGAGCCCTTTCCGCGGGGCTAATGACTCGCCCCCGATTGCCAGACATGGAACCAACTGGCTATATCGAGACGCTGGAAGCCACAGCCTCTCGGTCTTGGACGGGTTGAGTCAAAGCTTGTTCCTCCCCATCCAGAACCGCACAGCCTCCAGACACCGGGACATCACTTCAACGGCATCGTTGGGGTGGTTGGGGGTAGAAATATACAGCTGAGTATCATCAGCGTACTGATGGCACTCTACCCCAAAACCACGGATGATCTCACCCAGCGGCTTCATGTAGGTGTTGAACAGGAGAGGCAAGAGGACCGACCCCTGAGGCACCCCACATGTGAGGGGCCTTGACGTCGACATCTGGCCCCCTGCCAACACAAATTGTGACCGGCTGGAGACGTAGGAAGAGAACCACGGTGCCTCCCAGCCCCAACCCCTCCAGCCGGTGCAATATGATACCATGGTTGATGGTATCAAAAGCCGCTGAGAGGTCTAATAGGACCAGGATAGAGAAATGGCCTCTATCCCGAGTCCTCCAGAGATCATCTACCAACGCGACCAATGGTGTCTCTGTGCTGTACCCAGGTCAGAAGCTGGACTGGCGCAGGTCTAGATAGACAGTTTCCTCCAGGTGCTGGGGGAACTGTTGTGCCACCACACTCTCTACAACCTTCACAAGGAAACAAAGGTTGAAGACTGGACGATAATTAGCCAACACCGCTGGGTCCAAGGAAGGCTTCTTGAGGAGGGGTCTCACCACCGCCTCTTTCAAGACGGCTGGTAGAAACCCCTCACTCAAAGAAGCCTTCACTATTACCTGGAGCCAGCCTCGTGTGACCTCCTGGGAGGCCAGTACAAGCCAGGAGGGACACGGGTCCAATAAACATGTGGTAGCATTCAGTCGCCCCAGCAACCTGTCCATGTCATCTGGAGTCACAAGGTCGCACTCTTCCCACAAAATGGTCTGAAGACCTGCCTCCGCCTGCCCAACCGGGCTAACCTCATTGGAGGCCAGTTTGTCCCAGATCTCAGCGATTTTATCCTGCAGGTAACACCCAAATTCCTCTGCACGACCCTGCAAAGGAGTTTCCCGCGGCTTCTGTTGGAGGAGGGAGAAGGTCACTCTAAACAGGGTGGCAGGGCGGTTATCTGCGGATGCAATGAGAGCGGCGAGATAATTACGTTTCGCTGCTCTTATCACCACGAGATAGGTCCACAAATGCAACCTTACATGTGTTCGGTCAGATTCGGAGCGGGTGGACCTCCAAATGCTCTCTAGACATCTCTTTCAGCGTTTCATCACTCTCAGCTCCTTGGAAAACCAAGGAGCCAAGCTGGGTCGATGCCAAGTGAGAGGCCGCAAGGGCGCGACCCGGCCCAGGGCCCCAGTGGCAGCATTATTCCAGGCTGCTACTAGGTCCTCAGTCAAGTTGTGAGTCAGGGTCACAGGTATTGGCCAAAAGCTCCGTCTGGAACCTTTCCGGGTCCATCAGGAGCCTGGGGCGGAACCATCTTGGAATTTCTGGTTCCGCCATCCAATCAGAATGCAGCCAAGCTCCCACCCAATCAGTTCATACCCCCACTGGCAGTTAAAAAGAGGAAACGGCTGAGAACTCACATTGCTCCTGGAAGCACCAAGCCGAAAGCACCAGCCTGAAGATGATGAATGAGACTTCGTCGGAACGTCGTGAAGATACTTCCAATTCTACGCGGGAGAAAACCTGAACAACCAAAGACATATACATACATAAACACACACACACACACACACACACACAACATTAACCCCCCTTCTCTAATTAATTATTAATTTTATCTTTTAAGATGGTTTCCATCACTTTACCTGGGACACTTCTTGCCAAGCTGACCAGTTGGTAATTTCCTGGATCACCTCTGGATCCTTTTTTGAAGATAGGTGTTATATTCGCTACCTTCCAGTCATCCGGCACAGGGCCTGATTTGAGGGAAAGATTATATATTTTGGCAAGGACATCAGCAATTTCATCTTTAAGTTCCTTGAGAACTCATGGATGGATGCCATCTGGTCCTGGTGATTTGTTAGTGTTTAGTTTAACAAGACATGCAAGGACCTCTTCCCTGGTTAATTCTATCTGGGTTAGTTCCTCAGTTTCCCTCCCTACAAAGATAGGCTCTGTTTTAGGCATATGATCTCTGTCTTCTTCAGTGAATACTGAAGCAAAGAATTCATTAAGTCTCTCTGCAATCTGTTTCCTCCTTAATAATCCCTTGCCTTCCATTGTCATCTAATGGTCCAATGGCCTTCCCAGTTGGGTTCTTACTTCTAATGTACTTAAAGAAGTCCTTGTTATTTCTTTGAGTGTTTTTAGCTAAACGCTCCTCAAAGTCTTGCTTTGCTTTCCTGATTGTTGCCTTGCATTTGTTCTGCCAGAATTTATGTTTCTGCCTGTTGTCCTCATTTGGAGAAGCCTTCCATCTTTTAAATGAGCTTTTCTTGCTTTTGATCACTTCCGGAACAGCTCCTGTAAGCCACATCAGAGTCCTCTTGAACCTGGCGGTGCCCTTTTTCCTTTTAGGTATACATTCCAATTGGGCCTCTGTTATTGTTTTTGTGAGCAGCCTCCATGCCTTATGGAGTGTTTGGACTTTCTCCATTCTCCCTTTCAGCTTCTTTTTTACTAGTTTCCTCATCTTCGGGAAATTTCCTTTATGAAAATTTAAGGTCTCTTTGATTTTATTGGTGATTTGCAGTCTATGATTAAGTTAAAACTAATTGTGTTGTGGTCAATGTTCCCTATTGGATCAGTCACATTAACATTTTGACACCAGATCCTGTATATTGCTCAGAACCAAGTCAATGATTCTTGTACCTCTAGTTGGGTCTTCAACCATCTGTTCCAGGGAACAATCATTTAGCATATCTAGGAACTTTATCTCTTTGTCATGTGCTGAAGAATAGTTTGCCCAGTCTATGTGAGGGTAATTGAAACCCCCCATTATAACCAGGCTTCCCTTTTTTGATGTCTTCTTTACAACGTTCTCCAACTGCCAGTCTCTCTCAGGGGCTTGGGTCGGAGGCCGATAAGATATGCCTACTGTTAGACCATTCTTTTGGTCTGATAGTCTTACCCACAGAGTTTCTTGTGGTGACTCTAAATCACCTCGATATGCCAATTCGTATGACTTTATCTCTTCTTTGACATACAAGGCTACACCACCTCCCGTTTGCCCCTTCCTGTACAGTTTGTAGCCTTTGATGACTGTATCCTATTGGTTATCATCCGTCCACCAGGTTTCAGTGATACCAATAATATCAATATTTTTGTCTTTTGCTAAGTATTCCAGCTCCCCTATTTTGTTCCAGAGGCTTCTGTTTGCATACAGGCATTTATATGTACTTTTCTGATGCAGTCTTTTGAGTCCAGTTGTATCCTTAGACTGCTTCTTGCATCCTTCTGCCAGAGTGCTGGTGACTGGCTCCTCGCTCTGCTCAGTAATTATTGCATCCTCCTCACTACTCAAGTAAACACTTTCCCGAACTGGATGCTGCCCAGCTCCTGTCGGCTTTCCCCCAGTTATCAGTTTAAAAGTTGTTCTGCAGCCTTTTTGATGTTGAATGCCAGCAATCTTCTCCCATCATGGTTCAAGTGCAACCCAACCCCCCTGAACAGGTTTGGCTTGTCCCAAAATGTTCTCCAGTTCCTGACAAATCTGAAGCCCTCCTCCCAACACCATTGCCTCATTCACGCATTGAGGCTTCTGAGCTCTGCCTGCCTGGTAGGTCCTGCATGAGGAACAGGCAGCACTTCTGAAAATGTTACCTTGGACGTCCGGGACTTCAAACTTTTCCCTAGCAACCTGAATTTGGCTTCCAGGACTGATTGTTTTGCCTTCCCAACATCATTGGTACCAACGTGTACCATGACCACTGGCTCCTTCCCAGTTCTCTCTAACAAACTATCTAGATTTCTCGTGATGTCTGCAACCTTTGCACCGGGTAGGCAAGTCACTACACGGTTGTCATGCGCATCACAAATCCATCTCTCTGTGTTTCTAATAATTGAATCACCTAGTACAAGGAGCTTCTCTCCTGCAGTCTGTTCATCTTCATTCACCTCATCAACTTTATTAAGGGAGAGGTCTTCAGTTTGTTCCTGTTGTTCTTCTTCCTGTATCTCATCAAGTGTGATGAAGGAGAGATCCTCAGGTGGGACCAGTTGTTCGTCTGTGCATTCCTCATCAGGTGTGATGGGGGAAGGAGCCTCAAGTTGATTCTGTACATTCAGACTCTCAGAGTGATCCCTTGCTCTTCTATTACTTCGAATGACATTCCTCCATGAATCTACCTCTTGAGTTAGTGAAATGACTTCTTCCTGAGATCTGTGCCCTGTCTCTTCATTGTCTAGGATAGTCTGCTCTGCTCTGTCCAAGAACAGCTCAAGCTCCTTAATTTGCTGATGGTTAGATATACGTGCCTCCAGCTGCTGGACCTTCTCTCCTAGCAGTGCAATCAGCTTGCACTTACTGCAGGTGTAGTTCTCCAGGTCCTTGGGCAAAATCAGAGACATGGCACAAGTGTTGCAGATAACTACAGTTGCTCCCTTGGACTCCATTTTAACGATTGCAGTATTCAGTGCTCACTTGTTCCTGTTGGTTTGGCTCTCCTCAGCAGCAGCTCAGACAGAAAAGGTTGGAATGGCAGTCTTCCAGGCTGGCCCCGTTGGCATGGCAAGCCACTACTTACTGTTCCTTTTTGTGTCTTTAAATTCCCCCTCCAAAAGCACCTCCAATCAGCTCCAGCCACAGGAAAAGCTCAAATGGGCAGCTCTTTTTTAAAATCATTCTCCTGTTACGCAAGAGACAGGAAGGCCACAGCTTCTGACAAAATGTGTTAATTTGGTGATCCAGGAGATTTGTGATTGTGATTTGATTTGCTCTAGTAGACATAACTTGGGGAGTCTATCAGTCTCCATTTCATTGATTTTGTGCCAGTAGTTATATGCTCTACGTTTGGATAGTGCATGAATTGTATGGATTCCCAGTTCAGCTCTAACTGCTGCAGCAGATGTTCTTAGAGCTACACCCAAAATACATCTCAAATGCTGGGATTGTGTTTGTTTTAGGACTGTGGTTGACTATAGACCCCAAACTTCTGTTCCATACAAGAGCATAGGGGTAACCTTCGCTTTATATACTTTAATTAATGGGGGTAGGGACCCTGGGTAACTATGATGCTTTAGTTTCAGCAGTAAATTCAAATGAGATTTTGCTCCAAGTGTACTCTGTTGATGATGGCAAGCCCAACAACATCCAGTCTTGGAAAAAGTTAATGCCTAAATATACAAAGGTGTTAACCTTTTCAATTGGTTCACCATCTAATTGCCATCTATGTCTCTGATGATGTTTTCCAAATACGATGGTTTTTTATTTAGATTTACAAATGGTTAGGGAGTTATCCTGGCAATAAGAGCTGAGTATTCTTAATATCCTACATAATCCTACTTGTCAATATGATAATAAAATCATATCATCAGCATTGAGCAAGCTGTTACAGTATATATTTAGGATCATCGGAATGTGTACCATGGGTTCCTTCATTAACCCTGGCAAGTAAAAAGAGAGCAAAACTCAAAGCTGCTGATCACTGTCACCTTCTTGGGCTTCCAAGTCTACTTTGCACAGTTTAAAGATATAAAACAACTGATAGTTCCAGACTTAAGTTTTCAGGGTCAAATATGAGATTTAGATTTTATATTCCAGTTTGAGATGTAATTTACATATAATCTACAGTAGGGGTCCAATTAGGGGAGCCCCATGTAGAGAGCATTACAATAGTCTAGGCGGGACGTAACGAGCGCTTGAGTGACTGTGCAAAGGGCGTCCCAATCAAGGAAAGGGCACAACTGGCGGACCAGGTGAACCTGGTAGAAGGCCCCCCTAGTCATGGTCGTCACCTGGTCATCCAAGGAAAGTTGTGAATCCAGGAGGACGCTAAGGTTGCGAGCCCTTTCCACGGGGGCTAGTGTCTCGCCAGCGATGGAGTCAGCTGGCTGTACTGGGACGCTGGAAACCACAGCCACTTGATGGGTTGAGTCGAAGTTTGTTACTCCACATGCAGGCTCGCATGGCCTCCAGACACCGGGACATCACTTCAACAGCATCGCTGGGGTGGTTGGGGGTAGATATGTATAGCTGTGTGTCATCAGCATACAGGTGGTATTCTACCCCACAACCACGGATGATCTCGCCCAGCGGCTTCATATAGGTGTTGAACAGGAGGGGCAAGAGGACCGACCCCTGAGGCACTCCACATGTGAGGGGCCTCGACGTCGACCTCTGCCCTCCTGCCAACACAAATGCCCCCCAATCCCAACCCCTCCAGTCGGTGCAATAAGAAAAATCAGATAAAGACATTGGAGACTCTTTGGCAAGTCCAGCTTCACTGAAACAGAACTAATAACCTTAACAATCAGGAAAAGACTGACGTATTTAGGGCCAAGTTTCTTGGATTTTTGTGGGCTCTCCAGAAACCTGGTAGAGAGAAAAACATGATCACCAACTTTATACTACGGAGGCTGAGCTCTTTTTCTATCTGCGTATTTCTTATGAGACTGATGGGCATCATCGAAAGTCTTTCGCGCCACAGGCAAAATTTTGAAAGCCGAGCACTCCAATCCGAAAGAGACAAAATATTTGGAACCTCATGAGGCAGTTCAGGAATAGGAACAAAGTCTTGCCCGTAAATTGCCTTGAAAGGGGTCATTCCTGTACTCAGGGCTGTGCCCTGAGTTATTGTAAGCTACCTCAGCATGCGGCAAGAGCTCGGCCCAATCATCTTGTTGGTAATTTATGAAACAATGAAGGTATTGTTCTAGCACAGAATTAGCCCTCTCACAAGCCCCATTAGTTTGAGGATGGTGGGAGGAGCTTAACCCCTGGGAGGAGCCAATTAATTTCAAAAATTCTCTCCAAAAAAGCGAAGTGAATTGAACACCTCTATCAGAAACTATACATTTAGGAACCCCATGTAGTCGATAAATGTGAGAAACAAACATCTTCGCCAGCGATTTAGCTGATGGGATCTTAGCACAAGGTATAAAATAAACCTGTTTAGAGAACGTCAGTAACCACCCATATAACAGTGTAACCCAGGCTACTTGGTAAATCGACAATGAAATCCATCGATATTTCTTTCCAAGGAGCCTCCGGCCGGGCTACAGTTTGGAGGAGGCCTTGAGGTTTACCTGGCGAACGTTTAGCCGCTGCACAAACGGGGCAACTAGCAATGTAGGACTCAACATCTTTCTTCAGTGATGGCCACCAAAACTGTCATTTAACTAGGTGCAGAGTTTTGACAAACCCAAAATGTCCCACCATTCTGGAGTCATGGGCCCTTTGAAGCACCAATGGTTTAAGAGTGGCTGGAACATATAATTTTGAACCCACCCATGGCAAGCCATCTCTCACAGTACAGTCACTGGAGTGCGATGTAAACCAATCATCAGATTGAAGAGCTTCTTTAATTTTCGTAATCAGATCTCTGGGAACCTCGGTCTCCACCACCCCCTGGCTTCTGGTAACGACAGGGGCAGCGAGACTCCGTGCGGGAATAATAGGATGTACAACAGTCAACTTTGAACTATTATATTGGGGAAGTCAAGATAAAGCATCTGCCATAAAGTTCTTTCCCCCAGGAATGTACTTGAGTGCAAAATTGAAATGATTGAAATGCTGAGACCAGCGAACTTGTTTTGGAGAGAGTTTCCGAGGAGTCTTCAAAGCTTCCACATTTTTATGATCTGTCCAGACTTCAAACGGGTGAGTGGCGCCTTCCAAGAAGTGGCGCCAGGTCATAAGCGCCCAACGAACAGCAAATGCCTCTTTCTTCCATATGCCGGCTGGCGACTCCCAGGGGAAGAGCCTTCTCTGTGGCAGGCCCCACCCTCTGGAATGACCTGCCCCCTGACCTTCGTACAATCACGGACCTACACGTCTTTCGCTGGGCATTAAAAACATACTTTTTTCATGTGGCTGGCCTGGCATCATTTTTATTATTGATTTTTAGTCTGGTTTTAATTATGAATTTTAGCACGGGTCTCAAAATTTAATTTAATTTATTTAATCTATTTTTTAACTACGCTTGATTGTATTTATTATCTCTGTTTTAATATTCCTGTGCACCGCCCTGAGTCCCTTGGGGAGAGAGGGCGGTATAGAAATAAAATAAAATAAAATAAATAAAATAAATGGCCCATCTCCTTTCGCTGTCGGAGAGTTTACGAGATGTGTAGGCGCATGGTTGCAACTTTCCATCAGCATTGTATTGTAGTAGAACTGCTCCGACCGCTACATCACTAGCATCAGGTTGAACAACAAAAGGCGCTTGAACGCCAGGTTGTTTCAACACCGGTTCAGCCGCAAAGAGATGTTTCATTTTTTCGAAGGCAGCTTGTCACTCCATAGTCCAGTTCAAAGTTTTACTTGGTTGTGGTTTGCCATCACCCCTAGTCTTTAAAAGATTTGTAATTTTATTGCACTCCCTGCTGAAGGTGTTAGCTCAGAGATGAGTGCGAAGTGAGACCTTGCTTTTTGTCAGGTCTGCCTCATTCAATAGCCAAGAAAGAATCCACACAAGTCCATTTTGGAAGTTGTAGGAACACTTTTACTGGTTACGAAAGAATGCAGCAAAGTTCAAGCAAGGTCTGAGGATTTTCCACGCGAAACAATACATATCAAGCATTGTCCATCCCCTTTCTCCCAATAACCCCCCAAGCTACTGTCCAATGCAAAACCCTCTTCGCTGTCATGTGGGTTGCATCTTCAGGAGCATCATCAGAATGGTATGTGAGACGGTTGACCTTGGCCGACTGTCCATATCAGCTCCTGGTTTCAAACACCACCTGCACACTTCCCCCAAGCCCCACAGCCCCCTCCCTCCCCATTTCTATGGCAGCCGAAGCAAGCAAAAAGCGAAGGCTGACAGATAGACAGAGGGTGAGAAAGATGGATGGGTAGAAAGATGGATGAACAGATGGGCAGACTGGCAGGTGGATGGTGAATCAATCCGACAGACAGATGGACAGAAAAGCAGAGAGATGGAGAGACTGTCAAATGGACTGATCATGGATTGACAGATGTAGAGACAGATGGAATGATGGACATCTTCTGTCTTCTGTTCTTTTTTATATTTATACAGTTAAAATTATGTCATCATCATGACTGTCAGTCAGCTGGGTCTGACCTTTGGCCAAAACTTACAAAAATCAGAAATAAATAGAAAAAAGGTGCAGAAAAAATAAAGATAAAAGGAATATATAAAAGAAAGACTAGAGAAAATAGTAAGAACATGATGAGAAACAGAAAAGAAATATAAAGAGGTAACTTTCATATATATGTCAACACATTAGCTATAATAATATTGATTTTAACTTTATCAAATAAACCCACTTTATATTCATTCTCTTTACTTTTAAAATTTTTGATGTTAATCCTTTCAAATAATGTCCTAGAATTTGATTCCTTTTCTTTTCTTTTTATTTGTCACTTCTCATCAAGTCTTTAACTGGTCTCCTTTGTAAATTGAATGTGGGAAAGTTATACAGGCTACTCTTTTGGTTTGTTATTTTTTATATCCCTTTTAATTTTTAAAACAGAAAGCATTTCATCTTTTTCCAGATCATTCTTGTAGTCTGTCTTTTTTAAATCAGAGCAATTTTATCTTATCCAGGAGAACTTGTTACTCTTTGCTGGTAGAACTTTATTTAAAAATCTGCTAACATTTACAAGCATATGTTTCCAGTTCCCACCCCATTTTTCTCTATCCGGAGACAATACTGAAACTCATTATAAAAAGTGGCAATTCAATTAGTATTTCCCACATCATAATAATAAAAGTTTGAAGAAAGAGCTTGATTATTGCTTCTTACTAAGAATTATACTTTGTAGGCATGTTATTTTTTTAAAAAAATATTTTATTTATTTTATTTTTAAACACAACACAAAAATCCTCCAACTTACATGTGAAACTGTATCTGCTGATTACAAAATATTTTCATACGTCTCTTCAATATTCATCCAAGTTTCATAGTATTTCATATTATTTCAAGAACATCACATCAAATATATTTATAAACATTATCCTTTTCATGCCTCCATTCTTGCTTAATTATAATTGTATAACACATCCTTCATTTTAAAATATACCTAACATAAAACATAGCCATGTATTGGCATCATATTTATTAATTCTACTATCCTCCAAAATCTTTATTGCCTGTAACCTATTCTAACCAAACATCAATAATATTTAGTATCCAAAGAATTTCTAATCCTCCTTTTCAAATCCCTGTTTAAAATTTATATCCAGTTTTCCCATATTATACCCATACCTATATAGGCCTTGTATCCTTATCTCTCCTTTATTTAACTATATTTATTATCATAATTTCTTTTTAATTAATCCTTATTAATCTTTGTATATGACCAAGCTCTTACTCATCTCCTTTAATAAATGGCATTCAATAGTCATTTCCAATTACTACATTATTATATTCAATTGCTTATTTAACTATGTCAATTATCATTTTCAATTGCTTATCTAACTATGTCAATTATCACTAAATTTCCCTAATTCAACTGGTTTAAGTTAACCTTTTATCTATCAGCCTGTATCTTTCCAGTAATAAAGCCGTACCACGTCTTCTGCCATTTGTGGCCTAATTCTTCTAAACATATCCTTAATTCAATTTGTATGGTCTTCTCTTTGCAGTTCATTATTTGTAAGTTCTTCCCTGTCATTTCGAAGCCCTTCTTGTTCTTCCTTAGTCAGCTTGACTTTGTCAGGGTTGTTATCAATAATGTTACTGGTAAAGTTTCTTTCTTTAATAATTCTGTATCTTGCCATCTGAGGTGAAGTTCCTGTCCATCCATCCGATTCATCTTTCCATGTTCCACTTTTCCCATTGCCAATCATAAGCCACTCATCAAAAGGATCAACAGATTTAATTTCTTTGTGATTATTTTTCTCTTTAGTGTTTGAGAAACCAACCTCTGATTTTTCCTTTGGTATGTAACTCCGTCCTTTTCCTCATATTTTCCAATTAGATGTTATAATGTTTTTCCAAATGAATTAGAAAAATGCTGTATCGCATCCATTACCTCTTGTAAGGTAACAATTTCTTTTGGTTGTTCAGTATACGCCATTGCCTCTGGTTGTTGAAAAGAAAAAGCTGCTACTCTGGCTTAAGAAATGCTTTTTTTCGTATTTATAGTAATTTTTATTTATTTTTGAACAAACACAAATAAAACAAAAATAGAAGAAAAAACATAAAAAGTCAGGGTGCGGGAAGCCCCGTTGCAGGGTAGAGCAGAGGAATTTGGTGAATATCTGCAGGATAAAATCGCTCAGATTCAGAGCGAGGTGGTCCCCACTGAGAGTGGCCCAGTGGGATGCCCCGAGGCAGGTCTTGAGACAGTTTTATGGGAAGAGTTCGACTCTGTTACTTCCGAGGATATGGACAGGTTACGTGGGTGACTGCGAGCTACCACATGTTTATTGGACCCGTGTCCCTCCTGGCTTGTACTGGCAACCTGGGAGGTTACACGAGGCTGGCTCCAGGAGGTGGTCAACGCTTCCCTGATTGAGGGGTTCTTGCCAGCCTCCCTTAAAGAGGCGATGGTGAGACCCCTCCTCAAGAAGCCCTCTCTGGACCCGGCATTATTGGTGAATTACCGTCCGGTCTCCAATCTTCGCTTTTTGGCGAAGGTTGTAGAGAGTGTGGTGGCACAACAGTTTCCCCGTCATCTGGAGGAAGTTGATTATCTGGACCCGCACCAGTCCGGCTTCCGGCCCGGACACAGCACCGAGACGGCATTGGTCGCGTTGATAGATGATCTCTGGAGGGCCAGAGATGGGGGTTGTTCCTCCATCCTGGTCCTATTAGACCTCTCAGCGGCTTTTGATACCATTGACCATGGTATCCTATTGCATCGGCTGGAGGGGTTGGGGGTGAGAAGCACCGTGTTGCGGTGGTTCTCCTCCTACCTCTCCGGTGGATCGCAATTTGTGTTGGCAGGAGGGCAGAGGTCGACCTCGAGACCCCTCACTTGTTGGGTGCCTCAGGGGTCGGTCCTCTCGCCACTCCTGTTCAACAAATATATGAAGCCGCTGGGCGAGATCATCCGTGGTTTTGGGGTAGAGTACCACCTCTACGCTGACGACACGCAGCTGTATATATCTACCCCAAACCACCCCACGATGCCGTAGCGGTGATGTGTCAGTGCCTGGAAGCTGTGCGGGCCTGGATGGGAAGTAACAGACTCAGACTCAACCCGTCCAAGACCGAGTGGCTGTGGTTTCCGGCATCCCGGTACAACCAGTTGACTCCATCACTGGCCATAGGGGATGATCACCTTACCCCTGTGGATGGGGCATGCAACTTGGGCGTCCTCCTTGATGCCCGGCTGTCCATGGAAGATCAAGTGACAGCCGTGGCCAGGAGGGCGTTTTACCAGGTTCGCCTGGTCCGCCAGTTGCATCCCTGATTGGATCAGGGTGCCCTTTGCACAGTCACTCATGCCCTTGTGACATCCCGACTGGACTACTGCAATGCTCTCTACATGGGGCTCCCCTTGAGGCGTACCCGACGGCTTCAGCTAGTTCAGAATGCAGCCGCGCGGGTAGTTATGGGAGCCTCTAGGTTCTCCCATGTAACACCGCTCCTGCGCGAGCTGCACTGGCTGCCTGTCGTCTTTTGGGTGCACTTCAAGGTGTTAGTTACCATCTTTAAAGCGCTCCATGGCACGGGACCTAGCTATCTGCGGGATCGCATTCTGCCTCATACATCCCTGCGACCGATTCGCTCCCACAGAGAGGGACTTCTCCGGGTGCCGTCCACTAGGCTGTGCCAGCGGGCGACGCCCAGGGGAAGGGCCTTCTCTGTGGCGGGCCCGACCCTCTGGAACGACCTTCCCCCCGAAATCAGAACAACCACGGACCTTCGCTCCTTCCGACAGCTTTTAAAAACTCATTTCTTCCGTTTGGCTGGCCTAGGGTAATTTTAAGTAAATTTAATAGTGTTAAGGGGTTTTTAGGGATAGTTTTTATTTTTATAGAGGTTTTTAGCGCAGGATATGTTTAATGTGTTTTTAACTTTGTACTTTGTCTGTGTCAAT
Source organism: Rhabdophis nuchalis (assembly GCA_039707465.1). NCBI lineage: Eukaryota > Metazoa > Chordata > Lepidosauria > Squamata > Natricidae > Rhabdophis > Rhabdophis nuchalis. Next base: position 18,499,672 of record CM077653.1, read on the forward strand.
TTGTTTTTAATTTCCCTGTGCCCCGCCTCGAGTCCCTTTGGGGAGAGAGAGCGGGTTATAAATAAAATTTATTATTTATTATTTATTATTTATTATTTATTATTTATTATTTATTATTTATTATTTATTATTTATTATTTGTTATTTGTTATTTGTTATTTGTTATTTGTTATTTGTTATTTGTTTTTTGTTATTTGTTATTTGTTATTTGTTATTTGTTTTTTGTTTTTTGTTTTTTGTTATTTGTTATTTGTTATTTGTTATTTATTATTATTATTATTATTATTATTATTATTATTATTATTATTATTATTATTATTATTATTATTATTATTATTATCTTCCATTACAAATTACAAATTATAAAAAATGTGTCAGTTACAAATTTCTATGCATTTCTTCTATGGTCATCACTTGCTTTTCATGTCAATTATTACAATTATTATATCTCAATCTTAATTTAACTGATTATTTTAACATCCTTTTATATATAAAATAAAGGTATATAATGGCATTCTATTAATAAGACAAAGAAAAAGAAAGAATAAAATTAAGAATAGAAATAATAAGGAAAAGTCATCACTCTACATTGTATCTTTTAAAAAGCGTACCGACCGGTCACACATAATTTCTGTGCATCTCTAAAATGATTATTATTCATAAATAATCTCATTTTATAAATTTTAGATCAGAAAGTTCATTATATATCTTAATATCATTACACCAAAATTTTCATCTAATATTCCAAGTTTGGTTTATCTTCTTCTTCAAACATGTACTCAAATCACAACCACATAATGACACCTATTGTCTGTTCCCAGAGTACACACACATATACATTCACCTATATGAATTTTTCAATAAAAATTTAAAACAATCTTAAATTTTTATGAATAATTATTAACTAGCTAGTAATCCTTCAATGATATTCTAAAACCATATAACTAATTGTTAATCATCAAAGGATAACAATTTCCATTATTAACCAGTGTCTTTCCAAAGTCGAGTTAAACTTATCTCTCTTGCCATTTGTGGCCCTCGTCTCTTTCTATTCTTCTTTCCAGGTTTTTTGTAAATATCTTTTTGCACACTGTTGTCCATTGTAGCTCTCAAATAATAGCGCTGCCCATTTTCTATTTTAACACGTTGTTTGTCTTTAAATATCAGATGTATTTTTGGAGAGATTTCTTTTCTTTCATCCGTCTCCAATTCTTTTTCCCCCTCTTCTTTTCCTTCACCAGTAAAGTGGAGCTCGCATTACTCAAAATCTCTTTTAAAATTTTTCTTCTTTCCATTCTCTCCAAAATAACATTTGTAAAGAAGAAAAAATTCCCCTTTCACTTTTAAGCAAACTGTGGCTCTTTAAAATTCCAAGCCAGAATAAACAGTAGTAGAAATTAAAGTATTTTGTTTGTAATCCACATACTTCAGCTTTCAAGCAGCAGCACCATTTTTTCCTCTGTTATTTCAATCATTACAATTTTTCTTATTTCTTTTTGTATCTTAGTTGTTTCAAAAAGAAATCAAATTTTAAGTGTAGTAGAGAAAAGGAAGAAGTTTAAAAATCACACATAGTAATGAAAAGGAAGAGATTTAGTCCATAGGTTGTAGGCAAGAGAAAAAAAGTAGAAGAAAACTTACTCCATTCCTTTTAAAAAATCTTTATAGGTTCCATTTAAAGTATCAATTAAAGAAATTGTGATAACACACTGACCAGGGTCCTCCAAAGCTTAATTCTGCCACTTATTTCTATTTTTAAAAGTTTCAACTTCGTTTAAAATTTTTTATGGGCAATCTCTTTTAGAGCAGTCTCTTTTAAAGCAGTAAAAATCTCACCAGCTAGAATTCACTTTCACTCTCATTTTCTTCTTTCCAGAGTCATCAGCAGCTTTGCCAACCTGGTGGGCTCTCTGTTTATTGCGGATTAGAAGCTCTTCCTTTGGATCAAACAGGGACTTTACGGTGTCCCTGTGATCAGCAAAGATTCATCTTCATCTTCACTGTCCCTACAGACAGGTCTGATTGGACCGTCCAGTGGCAAAAGAATTGATGATGATCTTGCAGCAGCGAGATCAAGCGTCATATCATCACGACACAGGCTCCTCCTCCATAGGCATGTTATTTTTCATCTGTCTTTCTTTTGTCCCCGGGAACAAAAATTTAGATGAAAACCAATTTAAAAGTAACCAATTTATGTAAGGGGCTTATGAATGGCCCGCTAAGATTCAGAAGTAATCAGAAGTGCAGACTAAGGAAGTTACTTCATGTTGAGATTTTGTTTCTTGGTGATCTCTGCTTTGTAAATCGTAAGCTTTTCCTACAGGCATATATATTGCTTCCTTGTACTGCAAGTATTTTGAAGTCAGTTATGTAAAAGCCTGCAGAAAAAGAGTGATATTTCATACGGCTTTAACAACACTTAAGGAGAAAAAACAAACTACTTCTTTCACATTGTTATTATGCAAACTGTGTGCTGCTTTGAATGAAAGAGAAATGTGAAGAGAATTCAGAAGTGTAAAAACATAAACATTATTTGACAGGGGCAAGGTATTATTATTATTTTACTTCTTCCTCTTAGCTGGTGCCTGCACCTGACAATTCTTGTCTGGACTCAGAAGCTCAGCAAAGCTAGATCTGGTTAATATTTGAATGGGATATTACTATTTATTTATTAACATTTAAAAAGAGTACTGAGAGTCTAAAGTAGACTGGGAAATGGAAAAACATTCCAGAAGGCAAACCACTCTCATATGGTTGTCAAGAAAATTGCACAGGCATATCTATAAATTCACCAGAAGTGAAGCTCAGTTAAAAAATATCTTCCCCACGTTATACTCTTGAAATGAATAAAATTGGAGAACAAGGGTATCAATAGCCATTGATACCCTTGTTCTCATGGAGAACAAGGGTATCAATGGCTATCATTATGGATGCCTAAGGACACCCTTCGGGATGGAGAGATAGGCAGGATATTTCTCAATGCCATTTGCAGGGAATCATAAGCAGGTGAAGACATCCTGAAGCAAATGGTGAGCCACTGTGTGAGACAGAATGCTGGACTGGATGGGCTGTGGCCTGTTCCAGCAAGGCTATTCTTATGTTCTTATGTTCTTAAATTCCATACTGCTAATAGGAAATAAGGTGTGGCTGGAAAATGACATTCAGAGAGGAGGAGGGAGCTAATGGCTATGGTGTGTTTCTATACTTGCTTGCTTCCAACCAACCCAAAAATGAAATTGGAAGAGGGTTGAGATAACTTTGGACTGCTCATAAGTACAAGCTGGACCAGATTCTCCTATCTGGTGCCTTCTAAAAAGTGCTAGATTACTAATTCTCATGAACATAATCTCTTTAACAAGACTGATATTAATGATATTAATTTGGGACTATATGAGCAGTAATTAAAAGTGCAGTATTGTTGGCAAACTCTGCTCACAGCCTGTAGTTCAGTCCTGATGGGGCTCAAGGTTTACTCAGCCTCCCATCTTTCCAATGTTAGTAAAATAAAGATCTAGATTGTTGGGGGTAGTATGCAAATAATGCTTGCATTATAAACACCCAGAGAGAGCTGTAAAGTGTAAATAATGGTATGTAAGCCTAAATGTTATAGCTATTAGAATTGTAGAATAAATATCTTCAAGGCATCAGGTAGGAAAGACTCTCCTAGATCTCTGATGGGGAATCTTTACAAACTAAAGATTACAATTACAACTGCTAGTAGCTCCAACCAGATGGTCAAATCATTTCCTTAATATTTTCTTGATTTTCATTTATTATGAAAGTGAAGGTCTCACTTTCATAATAAATGTATAATCTTTATTGTCATTGTACTTTACAATGGAACAGCTTTAAGGGTTTTAAAGGTTTTAAAAATTTAAGAATTTTAGCACAGGATAAAGTATTTAATTTAATTTTAAATATTGTTATTGTTGTATTTATATGTGTTTTTAAGTCCTGTGCACCACCCCGAGTCCCTGCGGGAAGAGGGAGCGGTCTATAAATCAAATAAATAATAAATAAATAAATACTTGTTTACAACAAAATTGGTTGGTTTCATGTTTGTTTATTTATTTATTTATTTATTTAGGGTACAGAGTCTATAGAGGTCATGCAATCACTGATATACAAATTTAGTTTAAATAAAGTATCAGCAAATATCTCTCTCTATATATGTGGCTAATGCAATATAGAAGATAAAATATTAAATTAAGACAAAACCATAATAAAACCACCATAATATAATCATAATATAGAGGCATAGAGTTGCAATAGGATAGATGTTATAATTAACTTCCAAGTAAATGTGAAGTGTAGTTTCTTCTTATTTACAACATTGGATATTTTTTTCCAACCATTTCTTCTACTTTTCACCATCTTCTGTCTATTATTTATTACTTTCTGCCGTTTGTAGGAAAATGTTCCAAAGTATAAAGAAGGTTAATTTGAAATGAGAGACGTAAGAAAGTGATACTTGTTTGACAAGCAATAACACGTGCATTTCACGTATGAGGAAAAAAAAGTGATTTAAGATTACACTTTGGAAAGGGGGCAGAAAATAGAGTAAAAGAAAAACAAGTCAAATCAATCAGCTAAACTTGGGGGGGAGGGGAGGCTGAGGACCTATGAAAATTTGTTTTCTTTTTTTAAAAAAAAGCTTTAATAAATTTTGCCTCTGGAATGGCAGAAAAATAGCAACTGTAAAGCAAATTAGAAATGAAATATGGAAGCAGAAAGAAGCCAAATCTTTCAGCCATGCGCTAGCCATTCTTGCAAATGAAGATGGGCTGTATAGTAATAATGTTTGTTAGTTTTATCCTTTTCGTAGCTGGACAGGAAAATTAACACTGTAATTCTCTTCTAGGTACATAATATGCCTTCACTACATTGTCAACATAAATTATTTGTCCCCAGTATCTTATTTAGAAAAGGAAGCAAATTGATGCAGATAAATGTTTTATCTCATTAAAGAATTGAGTAGAGCAGAGGAAAGCAGAACAGAGCAGAGCAGAGCAGAGCAGAATACTTTATTTGGCCAAGTGTACACACATGGTGAATTTAGTAGATAATATAAGATTTTTGGTTTGAATTAAGAATGTGTGGGAATTGAATTGAGCTGTCTTCCTGCCTAGCCCCATTTCTTCATCCTAGTTCGGTTAATAAACATTCTCTCTCTCTCTCTCTTTCTCTCTCTCTCTCTCTCTCCAAAAAAAATATTCATGTACATAATAAATATATGGAGACTTGTCAGACTCCAAAACCAAGAAAGACATGCTGAACCTCTTCTAAACAGTTTCTTTTATTGTTACTTACCTAAAGACAGAATTTTGCCAAATTAAAGCAAACTACTTGTATCATTAAAATATACTCTGAGAACTTCTAGGGAGAGGTTGTCTTGAACCCTCTTCCTCTAAACCTCTAAACATTTCTGCCTCTTGCTCTTCTGGAATGTTACATTCTGTTACAACTAGTTAAGCCCTAAGACTTATCGGAAGGAATTTAATTTAATTAATTTAATTTATTTCAATTTATATACTACGCCTTCTCCACCGAAGTGGACCCAGGGCGGTGCACAGGAATTTAAAACGAACAATAATAAAATTACAATAAATACAATAAATAGATAAAAAGAATTAAATCACAGCCTGTGCTAAAATTCCCCCTAAAAAGTCTAACATCATTTACGTATTTGGCAGAAGCTACATTACAAAAGTCTAAACTATTACGCAAGACCAGCTTGTTGAAAAAAATATGTTTTAAGTGAACGGCGAAAGAGGGGAAGGTCCGTGATAGTGCGAAGTTCGGGAGGTAGGTCGTTCCAGAGGGCCGGCCCTGCCACAGAGAAGGCCCTACCCCTGGGCACCGCTAGCCGGCATTGACCGGCGGTTGGTACCCTCAGTAGGCCCTCTCTGTGGGAGCGTATCGGACGTAGGGAGGTATGTGGCAGGAGACGGTCCCGCAAGTAGCAAGGCCCCGAGCCATGGAGTGATTTGAAGATGGTAACAAGCACCTTGAAGCGCACCTGGAAGGCCACCGGTAGCCAGTGCAGCTCGCGCAGGAGAGGTGTTACGTGGGAGTAACGAGAAGCTCCCAAAATCCCCCGTGCAGCCGCATTCTGAACCAACTGGAGCCTCCGGGTGCACCTCAAGGGGAGCCCCATGTAGAGAGTGTTACAATAGTCTATATTGAAAAAGTTTTATTGGTTTTTACAAATTTTTTAAGGTAGGGTAGGGGTAGGGTGAAATACAAAAATATTTTGAGAACTTTCACGTTGAGGTCGTTGGTCCCTCCGGGGCTTCTTAATAAGACATTGGTAATACATTTTTCAATAATACTACAAGGTGAAAACAAATGCATACATCATAGATTCTAAATTCTATGCTGGCAATCGTGTACAAACATCCAGATAAAAGTTATACTGTATTAATAAAAAGCAAAGTCATTTTTTAGATCTAAGTCTCTTGGCAATTGTGTCTTCCTGTTCTCCTTCCTGGCCCCCAGCGGGCGGGGCTGTGGCCCCCTCCGTCCCCCCTGGATCTTCCCCCAGGATAGAGGAATGTTTTTAAAGAAAGGCTTCCACCTCAGCAACTGTTTTAATCCTTACTCTTCCTCCTTCCCAGAACACCAACATCCCTTCTGGCATCGCCCACTTAAACCAAATCCCATGATTAAACAATTTTTTAGATAAGAAGGAATACTTCCTCCTCACCTCCCTAATCTTTTTTGGGATCTGGTTCAAGATAGCGACTTCCTTTTGTTGATAAATTAATGGACCCACTCTCTGCGCCTTCAAGATTCCCTCCCTAGTCGACCTTCTGACAAATTTAATATGTATCTCTCTGGGTACTTCATTTATCCTGGCATATGCTGAATTTATTCTGTAGACTAGGTCAATGTCCCCCCTGATCTCATCTTTAGGTTTTTGTAAATAGTCTGCTAAAATTGTACTCATGAGTTCAGGAAGACATTCACCAGATTCTTCAGAAACATTCTGAAATCTTAAAAAATATGACATCCTCTCAAAATCCATCCTAGACATATGACCAGACAAATCTCCAATTTCAGTATTAATATTTTTAAGTTCCCCCTTTGCCCCAGCCAGCCCCACTTCCAACTCCTCGGTCTTCTGTGTATTCTGCATCAATTTTTTCTGTGTCTCCAAAAGTTCAAGTTTAGAGCTGCAATGATCTTTTCTCAATTCTTTAATTTCCAACACCAAGGAGTGTAACACTGCTTCCAAAGCTGTCATTCTTTCTTCCAATCCTGGATTTTCTGGTTGTTTTTTTGAAGCCATGGTGAGCTGTTAAAGTCAGTGCCACTAAGATGGCGTTTTTTGGGTGCGGCCGCTGGAGCAAGTCCAGGGAAAAAAGTTCAGAAAAGTTGTAAAAAGTTATAATATCCAGAGAGAGAGACACTTTCCACTATCAATTATTAAGACAAAGAAGGCACTCCAGGGAAGGAATCAATTAATCCAGAAAATCCTCCTTTAGTAGAGAGAGTCAGTCCAGGTCATAAAGAGATGTTGGAAATTTTTCCATAAAGAATAGTCGTTTAGGAACAAAGGGCAGCCATCTTCCACCGCCCAGTCTGGCAGCCAGCCGGAGAAAGTAGCAAAGGAAATTGTTTCAATAAAGCCGGACTTAGATACATTGTATAGAAACAAGCCGCGAATCACTTTCACTTGTTCCGCAAAAATCCGGATGAGAAATATCTGCTTCCTCGGATCAAGGAGCCATTTCTAAACGCCGCTGTTGTAAATCCGAGGGGGGGTTTAACAAACACCCCTCCACGTTTCTCTCAGTCCAAGCCGCCAGCAAAAATAAATTTAAAGTCACCTACTCTCCACCTCGCAGCCAAAGCCCCGGCAAAGCCATCCGACTCGAGCGCTCCACTCTCTTCAAATCCATTGTTTGTTACTGTCCTCCGTTGGCGAAGGGAACCAAGCCCCCCGCAGCATGTCTTCTTCCACCTAGACCGAAGACCCCGGCCGCCGCCAGGCTGAACCAGTCCAGGCAAGCCAGTCCTACGGAGGGTCTCCCAAAAAAGGGGCACCCCGCCCCGTTTGGGGCAGAAAAAAGAACAAAATGGCGGATGAACCCCAAGGTTCGTCCGTCGCCGCCAGGAACAGCAACAGGAAGTCGAGAGTGTTACTATAGTCTAAGCGAGACATCACGAGTGCTTGAGTGACAGTGCGGAGGGCGTCCAGAAAGGGACGCAACCGGCGTAGCAGGCGAACCTGGTAGAATGCCCCCCTGGTCACGGCCGTCACATGGTCATCCAGGGACAGCCGCAAATCCAGGAGGACACCCAAGTTGCGAGCCCTTTCCACGGGGGCCAATGACTCGCCCCTGATAACTAGCGATGGAATGAGCTGGCTATGCCGAGACACCGGAAACCACAGCCACTCGGTCTTGGACGGGTTGAGCCAAAGTTTGTTACTTCCCATCCAGAGCCGCACGGCTTCCAAACACCGGGACATCACTTCGACAGCATCGTTGGGGTGGTTGGGGGTACATATGTACAGCTGAGTATCATCAGCGTACAGATGGTACTCTACCCCACAACCACAGATGATCTCACCCAGCGGCTTCATGTAGATGTTAAACAGGAGGGGTGAGAGGACCGACCCCTGAGGCACCCCATAAATGAGTGGTCTCGAGGTCGACCTCTGCCCTCCTGTCAGTACAAATTGCGACCGACCGGAGAGGTAGGAGGAGAACCACTGCAAAACAGTGCCCACCAATCCCAACCTCTCCAGTCAGTGCAATAGGATACCATGGTCGATGGTATCGAAAGCCGCTGAGAGATCTAATAGGACCAGGATAGAGGAAAAGCCCCTATCTCTGGCCCTCCAGAGATCATCCACCAATGCGGCCAATGCCATCTCGGTGCTGTGCCCAGGTCGGAAGCTGGACTGGCGCGGGTCTAGATAAGCAGTTTCCTCCAGGTGCCGAGAGAACTGCTGTGCCACCACACTCTCTACAACCTTCACCAAAAAGTGAAGGTTGGAGACCGGATGATAGTTAGTTAACAATGCTGGGTCCAGGGAGGGCTTCTTGAGGAGGGGGTCTCACCATCGCCTCTTTAAGGGAGGCCGGCAAGAACCCCTCACTAAGAGAAGCGTTCACAATTCCCTGGAGCCAGCCTCGTGTCACCTCCCAGGAGGCCAGTACCAACCAGGAGGGACACGGGTCCAATAAACATGTGGTGGCATTCAGTCGCCTCGGCAACCTGTCCATGTCTTCGGAAGCAACAAAGTTGAACTCGTCCCATAAAACTGTCTCAAGACCTGCCTCGGACGGTCCGCCCAGATCTAACGAAATGGAGGCCAAGTCATCCCGAATTCGAGTGATTTTGTCCTGCAGATAACTTTCAAACTCCTCTGCTCTACCCTGCAAGGGAGCTTTCCGCGGTCCCTGATGGAGAAGGGAGCGGGTCACTCTGAACAGGGCGGCAGGGCAGTTATCTGCGGACGCAATAAAGGTGGCAAGATGACTACGTTTTGCCACTCTTATTGCCACTAGGTAGGTCTTTGTGTTCGGTCAGATTCAGAACGAGTGGACCTCCACCTGCTCTCTAGGCATCTCTTGTGGCACTTCATCACCCTTAGCTCCTCAGAAAACCAAGGGGCCAGGGTGGATTAGTGCCGTGTGAGAGGCCGCAAGGGCACGACCCAGTCCAAGGCCCCCGTGGCCGCACTATTCCATGCGGCCACTAAGTCCTCGGTCGAGTCGTGGGTGAGGGTTACAGGTATAGGCCCAAGCTCCATCTGGAACCTCTCCGGGTCCATCAGGCGCCTGGGGCAGAACCATCTAGGAATCTCAGGTTCTGCCTCCCCGCGGTGGGGTGTAGCGGTCGGAAAGTCAAGCCGAAGGAGAGAGTGATCTGACCATGACAGGGGTTCAATGACTACTTCCCCTACTCCTAGATCACTCAACCACTGGCAAGAGGTAAAAATCAGGTCTAGTGTGTTTCCCCCTGTATGTGTAGGGCCTTGAATTACTTGGGTCAGGTCCATGGCCATCATGGAGACCATGAACTCCTGAGCCATCTCAGATGAATCGCCTACAGATGGCAGGTTGAAGTCCCCATGACTAAAAGCTGGGGGGTACCAACCGCCACCTCGGCGATCACCTCCAGGAGCTCGGGCAGGGCCGCTGACATGTAGCGGGGAGCCAGGTACAGAACCATCAGGCCCAGCTGCCTCCCAAGTCCCCATTTCACACACAGGGATTCACACCCGTCTACCTGAGGAACAGTGGCCTCCCTTGGCTGAAGACTTTCTTTGATAATAACCGCCACTCCTCCACTCCTACCCTGGGCCCTTGCCCAATGAAGTGCCAGGTAACCTGGTGGGCACATCTCAACGAGGGGAAAACCTCCCTCCTGCCCCAACCAGGTTTCCGTGATACCCACCAGGTCCGGGTCCCCCTCTGAAATTAGATCGTATATGAGGGGAGCTTTGTTCACCACGGACGTGGCATTGCACAGCATCAGCTTAGGGCCCGGGCTCCATAACTCCTCACCACCTAGGTTGCGGGAGGAGCCCAGTGGGGTCGGGACGGGCGACCGCTCTTAGATAGCGGGTGCGACCGCCCCCCCCCACAACTTGATATGACCCCCGGCTCCCGTCATACCTGCCTCTCCCTTGGACCGTTTGAATGAAAAGGCCCTCTGTGGGAGCGACCCTCGCCCCCCCTTTACATCGGACCCTCTACCCTTACCTCCGCCATTATCAGCTGGTCGATCACTCTGCCTAGTTAAGCCAACGCAAATGGACCCACCCACCTCCCTTGAACCCCTTAAAACCCGACCTAAAAACCTGACTAAAAATTTCCGCAGCTTGCGTTTCTTCCACCTCTCTTGGCTGATGAGCCCATCCTCGAGGTGGGCCCTCGTTAGCTCTGAGGGTCAGACCTGTGCGAGAGGAGACTCTCGCAGGGAGAGAAGAGAGGCCCTTGAGTACGTAGAGATAAATAGATAAAAATTAAGGAGGGAGATCGGATTAAAATAGCCCGGAGGGAAAATTCAATACAGTTCTAATTAATTAAGGGAAGGGGTATCCAGCAGGAGGATTAAAAGATGTTTAACATTCAGAGATCGAATAATTCATAATTTCCGGAGTTGAGCAGTCAGTTAATAGGATACCAAGACTGAACAATAAGATAACATTCATAGGCAGTTGTAATAAAATTGATAAACAGTAAAATTCATAAGCAGGAAGGTGTGGCAGGGAATAAATAGTTTATTGATGGATGGGGGTAATATAAAAGTCTGTCTCTTAAGATAAGTCCATAGATGAATAAAGTGCAGCTGCTGTCATTATACAGAGTGGAGATTGTCTACAGTCGGCCAGGAACAAACTTAGGCCTGAAGCAAGGTCTGGGGTATTCGTGTGCGAAAGTATACATATCAAGCATTGTCCATCCCCTTTCCCCTAGAACCGCTCAACCCACTGTCCAATGCAAAAACCTCTTTGTGGGTTGCATCTTCAAGAGCATTATCAGAATGGTATGTAAGACGGTTGACCTTGGCTACTGTTGGTATCAGCTCCTGGCTCCAAAACACCTCCTGCAACATATAATACCCAAGGCCCACAGCCCCTCCCTCCCCATTTCAATGACAGCCGAAGCAAGCAATAAAGCGGAGGCTGACATCCGGCCCTCCTCCAGAATAGTGGAATTAGTCCTGCAAAAGAGACATAAATGAAACAGAAAGAGAGAACAATAAAAGATAATGATTAAAAATATGATTAAGGTTTGTCAGGATATTTAGCATAAAACCTCTTTAACAGTTTGGGAGCCCTAACATGACGTTTGTCCACCCACTCGATGTGGGACGGGGAAAAGTGTTTCCAAGCAACAAGGAATTGCACCTTGTTCCTCCGTTTCCTTGAGTCCAAGATGTCTTTAATTTCAAAATGTTGCTCTCCCTCAACCAAAATGGGTGCAGGAGGAGTAGGTTATGATGGCCGAAGTGGAGATAAACGTTCAGGTTTCAACAGGTGCACATGGAAAATTGGGTAAAGACGTCGGAGACTTTTTGGCAAGTCTAATTTCACCGAGACAGAACTAATAACCTTAACAATCGGGAAAGGGCCCATGTATTTAGGGGCCAGTTTCTTGGATTTTTGTGGGCTCTCTAGAAACCTGGTAGAGAGGAAAACACGATCACCAACTTTATACTGCGGAGGCCGAGTTCTTTTTTTATCTGCGTACTTCTTATGAGACTGATGGGCATCATTAAAAAGTCTTTCGTGCAACGGGCCAAAACTTCGAAAGTTGAGCACTCCAATCCGAAAGGGATAAAATATTGGGAGCCTCGTGAGGCAGTTCAGGAATTGGAACGAAATATTGCCCTTAAACCACTTTGAAAGGAGTCATTCCAGTACTGCTATGCACTGAGTTATTGTAAGCTACTTCAGCATGAGGCAAGAGTTCAGCCCAATCATCTTGTTGGTAATTTATGAAACAACAAAGGTACTGTTCCAGAACAGAATTGGCCCGTTTACAAACCCCATTAGTTTGAGGGTGGTGGGAGGAGCTTAACCCCTGGGCGGAGGCTGACAATGACATTCAGACCACAGTTCTAGAGATTTTTTAAAATATTTATTTTTATTACACATTTTTTCTTTATATATCTCAATTACATATTTAACAGACCTGTGGCATTATTCATATAATTAGAATCAATATTCAAAACATTATATACATTCTATGTCCAAACATTCTAACCCCATGTACATTTTCAATTCTTATTTCTATTGTCTATCCCAGCGATGGCGAACCTTTTTTGGCTCACATGCCATAAGTGGGGGGAGCACGGGATGGTCCTGCGTGGGCATGCCGCACCCATAATGCAATGTGCGACACACCCTCAGCCTGGATGCGTGCATAACAGGCACTCCCCCCATTTTTGCATGCTTTTTTCACCTTCCCCAGGCTTCAGAGGCTCTATAAGAGCCTGGGGACAGTGAAAACCCCTTTTGTAAATTGTGCCCTTCCAATGTTAAAATTCTTCTATTTTTTAAGTTTACCCAGTCTCTAATCCATACTAATACCGCTGCCTTGTAATAGAGGTCCCACACTGGGAGTCCAAAGCTACCTCTACTTCTACTATCCTGAATTGGTTTTATCTTTATTTCCTTAGAGTCCTGCGGAAAAATCAGGTGGAACAACGGCTGATGACCTCTTTCCATCATAGAAAGTGTCCTCACATATTGTATCACAGTATGGTATGCTGGTTTAACAGTTGCGGAGAGGAAGGCACTACAGAGAGTGATCAATTCAGCACAAGAAACCATCGGTTGCCCTCTGACATCACTGGATAACATCGTCAGATCTCGCTGCTTTAGCAGAGCAAGGAAGATTCTCAAAGATGATTCACACCCTGGTTGGTATCTCTTTGCCCTTCTACCATCAGGCAGAAGATATCAAAGTATAGCCAGCCGAACAAACAGGTTTAAAGATAGCTTCTATCCTTGGGCTGTGAGACTTTTAAATTCAACCGCAATCACTCCATGCACATGCTAGTTTTTTCTTTTTTCTTTTCTCTCTTTTTTGTTTCTGTTATAATTTTGCACCAGTGAAGTTAAAGCCAATTTCATTGTAATTTTTACAATGACAATAAAGATTATTATTATTATTATTATTATTATTATTATTATTATTATTATTATTATTATTATTATTATTATTATTATTATTATTATTATTATTATTATTATTATTATCTGTGCCTTTCTAACTGATAAGACAAATATTGTAGTTATTTTGTTTAAATCTGTAAAAAACCTCTTATCCAATTTTATAGAGATTGTTTGAAATATATAAAGTAATTTGGGTAAGATATTCATTTTAATAGTCGCTATTCTTTCTAATAGAGTTAATTGTAATGTTCCCCACCTTTCCAAATACTTCTTTACTTTTTGACATACTTTTATATAATTGTCCTCTTTTATTGAGGAGTACCTTGCTATTAACCAGATTCCTAAATATTTAATCTTCTTGATAATTTGTATTCCCATTTCCTCCCTTAATTCTTTTTTCTGATTCATTGTTAAATTTTTAGCTAACATTTAGCTAAAATTTTTAGGACACCTTCCTTACCATCTGAGGCTGCAACGGCTGGGCCTCTTCACTCTAGAACGATGGCACCTGAGAGGTGACCTGATTGAAGTCTCATTGAGTGAAGACATCTGCTTGGGAAGACCCTGAAGGAAATAGTGAGCCACTGTGTGAGACAGAATGCTGGACTGGATGGGCTGTGGCCTGTTCCAGCAAGGCTATTTTTATATTCTTATATTCTTATGTTCTTATTTTGGTCTTTTCTTTATTAATTTTAAGGCCCAATACTTCTCCATATTTGTCTATTTCTTGTAATAAGATGGGACCAGTTTCCAATGGCTCCTCGATAAAAAAATACCATCATTGGCAAAGGCCTGAACTCTATACTCCTCCTTTTTTATCCTTGTTCCTTTTATTTCTTGATTTGCTTTAATTCTAATTAATAGTATTTTTTAGTGTCAGGATAAAGAGTAGAGGTGACAATGGACATCCCTGGTGTACTCCTTTCATTATTTGGAATGTTTTTATAGAGTCCCCATTTAAAACCATGTTTCCTTTTGAGTAGTGTATATAGCTTCTGTCATATTTCCAAATTCGTCTCTGAAGTTCATATTTCTCATTTGTTGGATCATAAATTGCAAATTTAAATTATCAAAGGCCTTTTGGGCATCCAGAAAAACAAGTGCCACTTGTTTTTCTGGATGGGCTTCATAGTATTCCAATACATTCATTACTATTCTTGTGTTATCTGTTATTTGTCTTGTAGGTAGAAATCCATTCTGATTGGAGTGTATATTTTTGTTTAATAATTTTTTCACCCTCTCTGCTATAATATTCATAAATATTTTGTAGTCAGTATTTAGGAGTGAGATTGGCCTATAGTTCCAAATTTGATTCTTGTCTGTACCCTCTTTTGGTATAAGAACATAAGAATAGCCTTGCTGGAACAGGCCACAGCCCATCCAGTCCAGCATTCTGTCTCACACAGTGGCTCACCATTTGCTTCAGGGTATTTCCAAGCAGATGTCTTCACCTGCTTATGATTCCCTGCAAATGGCATTGAGAAATATCCTGCCTATCTCTCCAACCTGGAGGGTGTCCTTAGGCATTGATAATGTTAGCCATTGATACACTTGTTCTCCATGAACTCGTCTAATCCTTTCTTAAAGGTGTCGAGGCTGACAGCTGTCACCACTTCTTCTGGCAGGGAGTTCCATAGACCAGTGATCCTCTGAGTGAAAAAGTACTTCCTCTTATTTGTTTGAGGTCTAGCTATCAAGTTTCATGGAGTGCGCCCTAGTTCTAGTGTTGTGCAATAGTGAAAACAGTTTTTCCTTTTCTACTTTGTCCACACTGTGGATGATTTTGTAGACTTCAATTAGGTCACCTCTCAGGCGCCATCATTCTAGAGTGAAGAGGCCCAGCCATTGCAACCTCAGATGGTAAGGAAGGTGTTCCAGCCCCCTAATCATTCTGGTTGCCCTCCTCTGCACCTTTTCCATTTCCATAATATCCTTGTGAAAGTATGGTGACCAGAACTGTACACAATACTCCAGATGGGGCCTCACCATAGATTTATAAAGAGGCAAAATGACACTTGGTGACTTATTTTCTATACCCTTCCTAATGATCCCTAGCAATGAGTTTGCTTTTTTCACTGCTGCGGCGCACTGGATTGACGCCTTCATTGAGCTGTCCACCAGGACACCAAGGTCCCTTTCCTGGTTAGTTGCAAGGAGTTCAGACCCCATCAGTTTGTAGATGTAGTTGGGTTTTTTTGCCCCAATGTGCATCACTCTGCACTTACTAATGTTGAAGCTCATTTGCCATTGGTTTGCCCACTCCCCCAGTGTCAAGAGATCCCTCTGGAGCTCCTCACACTCTCTCTCAGTTTTTACTACCCTGTATAATTTAGTGTCGTTGGCGAATTTGGTTACCTTGCTGCTTACTCCTACTTCTAGATCAGTTATGAAAAGGTTGAAAAGCAGGGGTCCCAGTACTGAACCTTGGGGGACCCCACTCTTTACCTCCCTCCACCTGGAGAAGTGTCCATTTAATGCTACTCTCTGTTTCCTGTCCCTTAGCCAGTTGCTAATCCAGGACAAGGCCTGTCCCTTTATTCCATGACTGGCAAGTTTATTTAAGAGCCTTTGGTGCGGGACCTTGTCAAAGGCCTTCTAAAAGTCCAGATAAACAATGTCAACTGGATCTCCCTTGTCCACGTGCTTGTTGACACTCTCAAAAAATTCCAGCAGATTAGTGAGACATGATTTGCCCTTGCAAAAGCCATGTTGGCTCTCCTTCAGCAGCGCCTTCTCTTCTATGTGCCTATTAATTTTATCTTTTAAGATGGTTTCCATCACTTTACCTGGGACACTTGTCAAGCTGACCAGTTGGTAATTTCCTGGATCACCTCTGAATCTTTTTTTGAAGATTGGTGTTATATTCGCTACCTTCCAGTCATCCAGCACAGGGCCTGATTTGAGGGAAAGATTATATATTTTGGCAAGGACATCAGCAATTTCATCTTTAAGTTCCTTGAGAACTCGTGGATGGATGCCATCTGGTCCTGGTGATTTGTTAGTGTTTAGTTTAACAAGACATGCAAGGACCTCCTCCCTGGTTATTTCTATCTGGGTTAATTCCTCAGTTTCCCTCCCTACAAAGATAGGCTCTGTTTTAGGCATGTGATCTCTGTCTTCTTCAGTGAATACTGAAGCAAAGAATTCATTGAGTCTCTCTGCAATCTCTGTTTCCTCCTTAATAATCCCTTGCCTTCCATTGTCATCTAATGGTCCAATGGCCTTCCCAGTTGGGTTCTTACTTCTAATGTACTTAAAGAAGTCCTTGTTATTTCTTTGAGTGTTTTTAGCTAAAGGCTCCTCAAAGTCTTGCTTTGCTTTCCTGATTGTTGCCTTGCATTTGTTCTGCCAGAATTTATGTTTCTGCCTGTTGTCCTCGTTTGGAGAAGCCTTCCATCTTTTAAATGAGCTTTTCTTGCTTTTTTTTTTTTATATTGAAAAAGTTTTATTGGTTTTACAATTTTTCAATAGGGTAGGGTAAGGGATACAAAGAAAGTTTGAGCGCATTCACGTCAAAGTCGTCGGCCCTACCGGGACATCAAGATAGATCATTAACAAAAAACATTTTCCGTACACTACAAAGTGAAAGCAAGTACATATTTCTAAGTTCTCAGTTCTATGCTGTCAGTCATTTACAAAAATCCAGATACACATGTTATACAATATTATTCAAAAAATCAAGGCAAAGTTATTTTTTAGATCTAAGTCTCTTGGGAATATTATTCAAAAAATCAAGGCAAAGTTATTTTTTAGATCTAAGTCTCTTGGGAATTGTATCTTCTATCTCTCCTTCCAGGCCCCCAGCGGGCAGGGCCGTGGCCCCCCCTGCCCCCCCTGGATCTTCCCCCAGGACAGAGGAATGTTTTTTAAGAAAGGCTTCCGCCTCAGCAACTGTTTTAATCCTCACTCTTCCTCCTTCCCAGAACACCAGCATCCCTTCGGGCGTCACCCACCTGAACCAGATCCCGTGGTCAAACAATTTTTTGGACAAGAAGGAAAATTTTCTTCTTGCTTCTCTAATCTTTCTTGGGATCTGCTTCAGGATGGCAACCTCCTTTTGTTGGTAAATTAATGGACCTCCTCTTTGCACTTTCAAGATTTCCTCTCTGGTTGACCTTCTAACAAATTTAACATGTATCTCTCTAGGTACTTCATTTATCCTGGCATATGCAGAGTTTATTCTGTAGGCTAGGTCAATGTCCCCCCTGGTTTCATCCTTAGGTTTATGTAAATAGTCTGCTATAATTGTGCTCATGAGTTCAGGGAGACATTCACCAGTTTCCTCAGAAACATTCTGAAATCTCAAAAAATATGTCATCCTTTCCATATCAATCCTAGACACATGCCCATTTATTTCCACAACCTCATTAGTAACATTTTTAATCTCTCCCTTAGCCCCCGCCAGCCCCCCTTCCAGTTCTTCATTCTTCTGTGTGTTCTCCAGCACTTGTTTCCGTGTGTCCAATAATTCCTTTTTAAAGTTGATATTTTCTGCCCTCTGGGCCTTGATTTCTTGTACCAAAGTTTGTATAACAGATTCAAGGGAGGCCATCCTTAGTTCTAAGCTTGCCAGTGCTGATTCTTGTGCCATGATTAGCTGTTAAAATCAGTGCCACTAAAATGGCGTTTTTTGGGTGGGGCTGTTGAGGCAAGTCAGGAGCCAAAAGTTCAGTTCAGGGTTGTAAAGTTCAGGAACCAAGAGAGAAACAGTTTTCCAGATCAATAATTATAATAACGAAGGCACTCCAGAAAAGAAATCACAAATCCAAAAAAAAAATTCTTCTTTAATAACCAGAGGGAGTCCAAATCACAAAGAGACGCTGGAAATTTTCCATAAGTAAAATAGTCATTCAGGGACAAAGAGAAGCCATTTTCCACCGCCCAGACTCAGAGCCAGAAGGAGAGAGTGGTAAAAAAAAAATGTTTCAAGTCAGCCAGACCTAGATACATTGTTTCAAAGACAAACCGCAGATCACTTTCCCTTGTTTCAAACAGTCCAGATTAAAGATATCCGCTTCCTCGCAGCGAGGAGCCATTCTTAAGTGCCGCTTTAGTCCGAGGGGGGGTTTAACAAGCAGACACCCCCCTCCAAGTTCTTTCAGCCCAGGCTGACAGCAAAAAAAAAATGTTTAAAACCACTCACTTTCACCCTCGCAGCCGAAGCCCTGGGAAGCCTTCCGACTCAGACGGCCAGCTCTCTCCATGTTTTCAAAACGATGCCGCCCGCCATTGGCGAAGGGGAAACCCCCCGCAGCATGTCTTCCTCCACCTAAGCCGAAGACAAGGGTCTCTTCCCAACTGCCGCTGGGGGAGGACGACCCAGGCAAGCCGGCTTTACGGAAGACCCCCAAAAACGGGGCGTCTCGCCCCCGTGGGGGGGCAGGAAAAGAAACAAAGCGGCGAGCGAGGCCTAGGCTCGCCCGTCGCCGCTGGAGCCGGAACCGGAAGTCGAGCTTTTCTTGCTTTTGATCACTTCCCGAACAGCTCCTGTAAGCCACATTGGAGTCCTCTTGAACCTGGCGGTGCCCTTTTTCCTTTTAGGTATACATTCCAATTGGGCCTCTGTTATTGTTTTTGTGAGCAGCCTCCATGCCTCATGGAGTGTTTGGACTTTCTCCATTCTCCCTTTCAGCTTCTTTTTTACTAGTTTCCTCATCTTCGGGAAATTTCCTTTATGAAAATTTAAGGTCTCTCTGATAGATTTTATCGGTGATTTGCAGTCTATGATTAAGTTAAAACTAATTGTGTTGTGGTCACTGTTCCCTATTGGATCAGTCCCATTAACATTTTGCACCAGATCCTGTATATTGCTCAGAACCAAGTCAAGGATTCTTGTACCTTTAGTTGGGTCTTCAACCATCTGTTCCAGGGAACAATCATTTAGCATATCTAGGAACTTTATCTCTTTGTCATGTGCTGAACAACACTTTGCCCAGTCTATGTGAGGGTAATTGAAATCCCCCATTATAACCAGGCTTCCCTTTTTTGATGTCTCCTTTACAACATTCTCCAACGGCCAGTCTCTCTCAGGGGCTTGGGTCGGAGGCCGATAAGATATGCCTACTGTTAGACCATTCTTTTGGCCTGATAGTCTTACCCACAGAGTTTCTAGTGGTGACCCTAAATATCAAGGTGATAGAAACTTCCCTCCATGATTCTGATACTTTTGCTTCATTCAATGCTTCATTACATACTTTCAATAGTAACGGTTCTATTAATTCACCCATACTTTTATAAATTTACCCTGGAAGGTCATTCTACTAATATTATCTCTCTATTTAACATTACTTTATTTTCTTCCTCTAATGTTGACAACCCTTCCCCCTTCAAATAATTAATTTTTTTATCTTTCAAGTATTTCTTCCTGTTTATAAAGATTCTCAAAATATTTTTGCGTGATCCTCTTTTCTTCTTCTTCATTATCTTGTAAATTTCCCATTTCATCATATAGCTGTTGTATTATCCTTCCCTCTTTTTCTTTTTACTTTATAAGCTAGCCATTTCCCCAGCATGCTCGAAGAAGTTTTGTTGGTAAATTTTAGGTTTCTTGCAATGTCATCTTGTTCTAATGTAGTTAATTCATGTTTAGCTAAAGTGAATGTTTCTTTAGTTTGTTCATTCCCTGATTCTTTTTTAAGTTGGTTGTCTAGTTTTCCAATCTCTTCCTTTAATACATTATGCTGCTTCCATTTCTCTTTATTTTTCTTTGTCATGTATGCTATCATTATCCCTGTTATGTATGCCATCACTTCATCCCATAAATTTGATAGTGAGGTATGTTGTTTTTTTATTTTCTTTAAAGAACAGTGTCAATTCTTTTGTGATCCTTTGTGTATATTCCTTCTCCTTTAAAATCTGGGGGTTTAATGTCCATCTTTTCTTCTTTTTTCTTTAGCCTCTCCATGTTATTTCAAGGGGGTTATGGTCTGCTCACATATTTAGGGAAATCTCTATCTTCTCTGTCCCATTGCCTACTTCCTTGTTCATCCATACCATGTCAATTTCCAACCATGATTTGTGGGGGTTGGAATAAAATGTATATTTATTTTCTTTGGGGTGTAAGCTTCTCCACATATCCATCAGGTTCAATTCATCTGTAATCTTAAAGAAGGTTTTTGGTAATATGTTCCTTTTACCCTTATTCTTTTTGTCACTGGTATAATCTTTTTAAATATCTACTACCCCATTATAGTCACCCACAACATATATATTCCCTTGACCTGTCTCAATAATCTTTTCATGAACTTTCTGGTAATATTCCCCTTGATTTTTATTAGGTGCATAGATAACTACCATCAAGATTATTTTTTGCCCTATTATAACTTCCATCATTAACAAAAAGATCTTCCTTTTGTATCTGCATAAATTTATTTTGCCTTTATCCCTTCTTTAATATATGCTGCCACCCCTCTTTTCTTTTTTTCTGCCAGTGTTGTGTATAGTTTCCCCAATTTCTTACAATCTAAGTGTTTTTCATCTTGTTTTTTTATGTGTACCTCTTGGAGGCACACAATATCTGTTTTCTGTTTGATTAATTTGTAAATATTCATTTCCTTTTCACCAATGTGTTTAGTCCTTTAACATGAATTGATAGTAATTTCAAGTCTTCCATTCTCCTATTTGTCTACCAGTTTCTGTTCCTGTTCTGTTCTGGTTCCTGTTGGTCCTTATAGCTCTTTGTGTTCTTGTTTTAATGCTTCCTTTTTTTTGATGTTCTTTCTCTTCTTTACTTTGTTCTTCCCACACTCCTCATCTGACTTCCTGTTGTTGTTGTTCTTCTTCTTTTTGACTTGCATTTTCCAGCTCCTTCCTGCTAGTATAGTCCTCTCCTGATCCCATCAATTGATCATATAGTTCCTGGGCCTTATTGAGGTTATCAATTTTTAATCTTTTTTCCCTGACCAGAGACTAGCATTCCTTCTGGAAGTATCCACCTAAACAGTATGTTCCATTGGGTCAATTGTGAGGCCAAAAAGCACTAATCTCTTTGTTGCTTTCAAACTCTTCTGGGAACTTTTTTCAGGGTAATAATTTCCTTATCTTTGTTTACCATTGGTTATTCTTGAGTTATTTTATATATTATGTCCCTGACCTGTTTTCAAGCAAATCTGATATGTACATCTCTGGGCAGTCTATGGTACCTAGCATAGTTGGTTTAGATTCTATAGACTCTGTTCAATTCATTCAGAATTTCATGTTTGTCTCTTTGAAGTGATTCGGTAATTAGCTCTGCCATTATCTGTCCTAGGTCTTTCTCTTTAGCCTCTATCACATTATGAAATCTTAGGTAGAAAGCTGCCCAGTCCATTTCTAAATGGATTAGAGAGTTCTCTAAGTCCTTATTCAACACTGTCATTTTTTGGTCAACTAATTCCAGGTTGTTGTTTTTTTTCCAGTTTGTTCCATTTTGGTTTTCACCAATTTTATTTTTTGTTCATTTTTCTGGATTACTTCTTGGATTGAACCCATTTTATTGTCCAGTTTCTGAATATCACTTTTCATTTCTCTGTGGTTTTTTGACATTGTTTCTTGTAACTTCACCATTGTATCCTGGATCATTAACAAGGTGATCTGCATTGTTTGCATATTTGGCATTGTGTTGGTCTTCTTTGTTCAATTCCTTTGATTGATTGCTGGTTTGATGCAACTTTTTTCCCTGCCTTCAGAGTTGCTGTTGTAATGCTGGTCATTTCTTCCAAGATTTGTTCTCCAATAATTCTATAAATACTTTCCCAAATTACCATCAATTATTTACCTGTAAATCTTTTGTCCCTCTCTGTGATACTATCAAGTATCTTGTAGTACTATTAATATATCTCCCTGCTCTTAATCAATCTAATCTGATCAAGTTATTCAGTATATAATTAAGGTTAACTGTAGATATGATATAGATATAATAGATAGATATATTATACCTATATATATATAATAGATATATTATACCAGTGGTGATGTCACAGTGGTGCCAGGGAAAGAGAATGGTCTCCATTCCTAGACCCCAAATATTTTGTGCTTGGGGAGAGTCAAGAGGAATAGAGGGGAAGCCTGGAGGCAGCAAGCTGAAAAGCAATCACCCACTGCAATTCAATTCAATTCAATTTCAATTTTATTCGATTTATAGACCGCACCAATCTCTGTCGAGACGGACTCTGGGCAGTGCACAGGAAATTAAAAACAACAATAAATAAATAACAACATTACAAAAGTTAAAAAGAAATTAAATTATATGCCTGTGCTAAAATTCCCAATAAAAAACCCATCAAATCATTATTCTAATGTAACTGAAGCTCTATCGTGCCAAGACCTGAGTTCTAAGCTAGTCCAGCTTGTTGGAAGAGGTGTGTCTTGAGTGAGCGGTGGAAGAGGGGAAGGTCCGTGATGGTGCGTAGTTCGGCGGGCAGGTCGTTCCAGAGGGTAGGCCCTGCCACAGAGAAGGCTCTACCCCTGGGCGTCGCCAGCCGGCATTGACTGGCGGTCGGCACCCTGAGGAGGACCTCCCTGTGGGAGCGAATCAGTTGGTGGGAGGTATGTGGCAGGAGGCGGTCCCGCAAATAACTAGGCCCCGAGCCATGGAGCGATTTAAAGATGGTGACAAGCACCTTGAAGTGCACCCCTTTCAACCCAATGTGAAAGTGTCTGTCATCACATTATGGTGGACCCGAGGCTGTGACAGGCCAGAGAGACTGAGGAAGAGAAGATTTACTTAATAGACAGTGACCTTTATTTGGTCGAAAATCCCAGAGTGATAATTGATTGTAAAAGTAAGTCCTGGTTATTTGGAAAAGAAGATAGCTCCAGCTGAGGGGGGATTTCCCTGAAGAATGAGCAATGACCTGGCAGGAGGAGCAGTGACTCAGCATACTGAAGTTACAATAAAAAGTGAAGAGAGGAGAAAAGACAAAAAATCTTGGGACAGAGAGATTGACAGGAGAAGGAGGAAGGAGGAGTGGAGAAAAGAGAGTCAGTGAGCCTGGGCAACAAGACAAAAGTGAGAAGGATGAGGAATGGCAAGCATGGACTTCAGCGAACCATGGTGGTGAGAGGGAACTGAGCAGATAAGTATCAGAGACAGAGGTTGGAGGAAGAAATCAGCATTCCAAAATGATGGATAGAGAGATGAGAGATGTATAGACATCAAAAGTAAAGCAAAGAAGGAACAGAGGGACTTGGAGATGAATAAGGAGGAGAAAGAGGATTAAAGAGGATAAAAACAATGTTTGTTTGTTTGTTTGTTTGTTTGTTTGTTTGTTTGTTTGTTTGTTTGTTTGTTTATTTATTTATTTATTTATTTATTTATTTATTTATTTATTTATTTATTTATTTATTTATTTATTTATTTATTTATTTATTTATTTATTTATTTATTTATTTATTTATTTATTTATTTATTGGATTTATATAACTGCACCCCCTCCCCAAAGGGACCCGGGGCGGTGCACAGCAAATTAAAACCACATAGTATCACACATATAAATAATTAAAACCGAATTAAATAAATTATCCCTGTGCTAAAAGGTTAAAAGTATTAAAACATTAACCCCATCTAAAACCCAATTAAAACAATTTGAGGTACAGCCTGTAGGCTAGGTAAATGGCTTAGGCCAAACCGGCCTGATGAAACAAGAGAGTCTTTAATTTCTGGCGGAAGGTGCGGAGGTCCGTAGTTGTTCTAAGGTCGGGGGGTAGGTCGTTCCAGAGGGTTGGGCCCACCACAGAGAAGACCCTTCCCCTGGGCGTCGCCCGCTGGCATTGCCTGGTGGACAGCACCCGGAGAAGTCAATCTCTGTGGGAGCGAATCGGCCAAAGGGATGTATGGGGTAGGATGCGGTCTCGCAGATAACTAGGTCCCGTGCCATGGAGCGCGTTAAAGATGGTAATCAATACCTTGAAGCACACCTGAAAGACCACAGGCAGCCAGTGCAGCTCGTGCAGGAGCGGTGTTACATGGGAATACCTGGACGTTCCCAAGATCGCCCGCGCAGCTGCATTCTGGACTAGCTGTAGTCTTCGGGTGCACCCCAAGGGGAGCCCCATGTAAAGAGCATTGCAGTAGTCTAGCCGGGATGTCACAAGCCCATGAGTGACTGTGCGAAGGGCATCCCGGTCCAATAGGGGACGCAACTGCCGCACCAGGTGTACCTGGTGGAACGCCCCCCTGGCCACATGGTCTTGCATAGACAGCCGGGTATCCATGCCTAAGTTGCATGCCTGATCCACAGGGGCTAGATGTTCGCCCCCTATGGCCAGTGCTGGAATCAACTGGTTGTACCGGGACGCCGGAAACCACAGCCACTCAGTCTTGGATGGGTTGAGTTTGAGTCTGTTACTTCCCATCCAGATCCGTACAGCTTCCAGACATCGGGACATCACTTCAACGGCATCATTGGGGTGGTTTGGGGTAGAAAAGTACAGCTGCGTATCGTCAGCGTAGATGTAACTCTACCCCAAAACCATGGATGATCCCCACCCAGCGGCTTCACATATGTGTTGAACAGGAGCGGCGAGAGGACCGACCCCTGAGGCACCCCACAAGTGAGGGGTCTCGAGGTCGACCTCTGCCCCCCTGCCAACACAAATTGCGATCGGCCGGAGAGGTAGGAGGAGAACCACCGTAAAACGGTGCCCGTCACCCCCAACCCCTCCAGTCGATGCAATAGGATACCATGGTCGATGGTATCAAAAGCCGCCGAGAGATCTAACAGGACCAGGATGGAGGAACAACCCCCATCTCTGACCCTCCAGAGATCATAATAGGATATTAATGAAGGACCAAGAAGGGGCAAGAAGTAAAAGTGTCTGGATATTGCTTGTAATGCTACAATCAATCAGTTATTAATTTATCAAATTAACTAAGAAAATTTAAAGAAATATTTATACATATTTAGCATAAATATAAAGTGGTTAAGTAAGTAACCCAGGAACCAACAGTCAGAAAAGTTACAACTAAACTGTTTATACCTAAAATTATATTACACCAGTAACTATACAGTTATTTATTCATTTACTTATATCTTTACTCATATTTATATTGAAACATAGATTTGTATCTATATTTATAATTTTATAGTTTGATTAACTGACATACAATCTATCTGTCAACTTGTAAAGCGTTACCATGACTATTATCAAGTTGACATTGAAGGGAGGATTCCAGGCATACCTTCAGCCAGAGTCCGATCTCATATTTCTACAATCTCATTGGTGGATATGATTTTTGACACAGACTGAGGGAGGGGAGAGTTAGGGGTAAAGTGCAAAGACCATTAACCAGAAATCAGTTTCAGCTCCACAGAAGAACATGCCAAAATGTTGATCCTAATAAATGACTGGATTTCTTTTGAACTTTGTCTCAAGGCTTGTAAATTAATTAGGTCATCTTTTGGAAACTTCACAGACAGCCATAACTGACTTTTAACATCTATCAGGATTTCCAGGCTCTCCTGAATCTCAGGCTCTTCAAGCACTCCCCCAATATTTGGGGTGCTTGGAGGGAAAATCAGGCAACCATGACTGAAGAGAGAGACTGATTGCAGCTGGAGGTATGGGCCTAGCTCCAGACATCAAAGCTGCAGACAGCCAAGCTGTGATGCCTTTGCCAGCAGCAGAAGCAAGAAAGGATGATTACTGGTAGAAATTAGTCCCTAGGGTAGCTGAAGTTGAATTCCTTTACCCTAGTCCCCAGATACAGGGAAGGGTCTCAAGCGAACTGGCAAGGGTGTACTGAAGGTGGGACTGGGCACAAGCCAGGCTCCCAAAGCCCCAGATGGAATCCCTGAGGAGTGCAACAGAGCAACAGAGGGAGGATTTGACTGGACCACCCTTGCTGATGAAGGGCCATCATGCCACCCAAAAGAGAGGGGAGGGACATCTGATCCTGTTGAGGGGAGGAGATGCAGACTGGAGTGCAGCCCCCCTCCTCCACCCAATAGGAGAAGGAGCCTGAAACTGCAACCAGTGCCTCTCCCATGCAGCAGGCAGGCTGCCCAGGGTAGGCAACCCCCTCCCTCTCTGCGATCTAGAGGTGAGGAAGATGGCAAGCCATATCAGGCACAAGCATACAGAGGCCGACAGGAGGTTGGAGGAATAGGGCTGAATGACCCACCCCAATTCAGGGGAAAGCTTGATGAGGACTCAGACCAGCTACCTCTATTTCTTGATTCAGCTGATATTCACCTAGAATGATACGGGCACTTCTACCCATCCCCCAAAGCCATGGGGAATACCATCACAGAGGAGCTAGAGGGAGAAGCAAGGGAATGGTTAGCAGCCCTCCACAAGAGGAGAGCCCCCCCCCCCAACTGCAAGATGTAGATGACTTCCTGCAATTGCTAGAGGCCAGATTTGAGGAGGTGGAGGAGGACCCATATGCAGAAGAACTCAGCAACCTAAAGAAGAGGGGCAGCCCCATAAAAGAGCACATCCGTGAATTTAGGAGAGTCATAGGAAGGCTACCCCCTTTACCAGAGCGGCTGCTGGTGCACTTTTTTAGAACCAGCCTGGACAAGCAAATTGCCCAAGTAACCGCATACTGCAACATCCCAAATCGACTCTCTGAGTGGTTCCAAGTAGCAACAAAAGTCAACAGTGGGCTGTGCGCCAATGACATGAGAAAGAAACTGGACACAAAAGAGAGAGGTCAACCACCCAGCCGACGGGGAAGTACAGCACCACAGTGGGCCCTGAGACCAACCCTCCCTTGAAGTCCGCTGAAATGCTACAGATGCAGGGGGATGGCCCACATGGCATTTGTGTGCCCAACCTCAAAACCAAGGCCAGACCTACCACCCAGGGCACATCTAGAACGAGGCCCCAAACAGACCACCAACACATCCAGGAAAGCCCTCTAGGCTGCAGAGACCCCTTTCCCCTCAGGCAAAAGTGGTGGAACCCCAGGCAATGACAACCAGTCACCTGAATCATATGACAGTGAGGATGAGGGAGAATATGACCCAATGGTGAGTGAATCAATTCACCCTTTCCTTTTTCCAATATGCCTCACAGCCCCAAAAACAGGAAACCAGGGAGATTTTCAAGCCCTAAAAGACTCAGGCTGCACAAGGTGCTTGATCAACCTAACCACAGTCCTGACACTGGGGATCAGAGCAAAAAGATTGGCCCACCTGATCTAGTTTAAACAGGTCGAGAGGTCCCTGATGGGAGGAGCCTATGCCACCCACCTGACTGAACCAGTGAGGCTAGAACTAGTGGATCACTGGGAAGTAATTTGATTCATAATAGTCCCCAAAATGACAGACACAGTCATACTGGAACTTTCCTGGCTAGACAAGTGGGGACCGACCATCTGGTGGCAAGGCTGTACCCACAGACTTAGGATATCAAGGGCCCCCCAATCCCTCCTACACCAGCTAGCAGAAACACCACCCACAGAAGAAATCCCCCAAAATAATCCACCAGAACAACTGCCCCATATGGAGCTTTCAATTAAAAGTGATGCCTTTCAGACTACAGGGAGTCCCAGCACTGTTCATGCAATTAATAAATGAGGTGCTGCATGAGCACCTCTACAAGGGAGTCCTCGTTTACCTGCATGACATCCTCATCTACACTGAGACCATGGATGACCACATACCCCTGGTCTGCCAAGTACTGGAAAAGCTTCTGGCAGTCAACCTGTAAATGAAGGTATCAAAATGCAAATTCCACCATGCACGGTTAGACTACCTGGGTTACCGAGTATCAAATGAGGGAATAGAGATGGACCCAGCCAAAGTACAAGCTGCCCTAGGCTGGCAACCCCCTTGCACCAGCAGACGGCTACAAAGCTTCCTAGAGTTCATGAACTTCTACAGACAATTCATCACCTCCTTTGCAAAGATTGCCAAACCCCTGACAGACATCCTGAAGACAGGGCACCCAGGAACAAAACCTTGCCCAGGACAACATTTACAGTGGGACCTAACCTGTCAAGAGGCATTCAAAAAACTAAAAGAAATGTTTGCAAAGGAGCCAGTGCTGAAGCATCCTGACCCCGAACAACATTTTGTGATCCAGACAGAAACCAGCGACATAGCAGTTGGAGCGGTGGTACTCCAAAGAAACAACCAAGGAAATGTACAACCCTGTGCCTCCACCTCCCGCAAGCTCACAGACACAGAGAGACAATGGACCGCATGAGAAAAAGAGGCTTTTGCAGTAAGATAGGCACTGCTAACCTGGAGACACCTGTTGGAAGGGGGCCAGAAACCGTTCAAAGTCTGGACTGACCACAAAAATCTGGAGATGCTCAGGACCCCATAGAAACTATCACCGAAACAAGTCCGATAAGCTCAATACTTCAACCATTTTGATTTTGTTTTAAAGCACATCCTAGGGGGGGGAGGAACTTTCTAGCTGACACCCTCTCCCACATGCCTCAGTACAAATGTGAAGGAAGCATGTAGTGGACGCCATTATTCCCTCTACAAATAGCTGCCCAAGTGAACACTAGGTGGCAACACCGTGACCAGCAAGACCAACCTGCAAGCAACCTAACCACGAGATTGAAAACCGAACTGTTAGCAGACCTCTAGTTCTGAAACAACCAACACATCTTGACGAAAAGAGATGACCTCACATGGAAGGGGATGAAACTCTATGTCCTGGAATCCCTACATACCCTAATTCTCCAGAGGAGCCACGAAGCCAAACCGGCAGGCCACTTTGGGTACCTAAAGACTTTACACTTAGACGGAGGCAGTTCTGGTGGCCTGGCATAAAGAAAGATGTAGATAGTTATGTGAAAAGTTGCACCCTCTGCGCCACAATGAAGAGATGACCAGGACCCCGCCCCCCCCCCTTTCCGGACTACGGCAAATAGTAACAGAGTCAATGAGGCCATGGGAGGAGATTGCAGTGGACTTTATAGTAGAGTTCTTGAAAAGTGGGGGGAACATGGTGATTTGAACTGTAATAGACCTGTTCTCCAAACAGGCACACTTCATACCCTGCAGTGGATTACCCTCAGTTCACAAGCTGGCCAAACTGTTTGTGAAGCACATCTACTGCCTGCATAGTGTACCTTAAAGAATTATCTCAGACAGAGGGGTCCAGTTTATGGCTACGTTCTGAAGGGACTTCCTGTGGTCCATTGGGCCATCTGAGCACCAATGGGGCAGCAGAGAGACTTAATGCCATGGTAGAGCAGTATCTGTTGGGCAGACCTCTTATCTTTTGCTGAGGTCGCGTACAATAATGCTGTTCACAGTAGCACAGGACTCATGCTATTGAAAGTAGTGAGTGGCATGGACTTCATCCCAATGCCTGAGTATCCAAGGAATCCCCCCTCCTCAGTCAGTTTGACTGATTGTATGTTGATGCTGAATGCAACCTGGGAAAATGTCAAAAAAGTGCTCACTAAAGTGGCACGAACCTATGAAAAATAGGCAGATAAACACCATTTTAACAGACATTCTGGGTGGGAGAGAAGGTTTAGCTCTACACAAAATATTTGTGATTAAAACTCCCTAGCAAGAAACTGGGAACTTTGTCTCAAGGCTCGTAAATTAATTAGGTCATCTTTTGGAAACTTCACACTATCCTTATATCTTTACTTATATCTAAATTTATATACATACTGATTAACTTATAGATTTATATTGGCATATATATTGATTAACTCAAGATTTTCAATATGCCCTTAATAATTGTTGATAATTAGTAATTTAAAGATAAAATAGTGTTATTAGTTACATATCTGGCAATTTCCAGATTTACTCCCAAATAGTCTAATCCTAACATGAATTAAGCATCTTAGTTTAACTGTCATGTCTATTGCATTTCAACAGTCAAATAAATTGTTATTGCTGATAAGGTCTGTAATTTTCTACATTTTCTTTTCTATTTTCCACTCTGGACTTCTTGAATAAATGGCACTAACCCAAGTCATGAAGATAGATAACATCACTGCTTGGACTTGATGTGGGAGCATTTTGAAAGCAGAACATTGGAAATGTAATTCTTAGCTCTAGTTGTTTTTGATGGAAGCTGACAAATGTTTTTTGGAACAATAATTTTTCTGATATAAAGAAAATAATTGCTTTGCTTTACATAAACAGATGCAAGTCTTAGAAGATAAAGAGTTGGATCCAGTGTTAATCATTCATTGAAATTTTTAGCATCTATAATAAAGGAAAGTCCTATGGATTTCTGACTGTCTGGATTCAGATCTATGGATCCAATTAAACTGGGTCTACAATCCTCCCAGCAATTCTTGATATAATTGTAGCAATCAAAATACCCGAGTTTTTAATTTAAAAAACCATGGAAAATTTCAGGTGAAAACTCATCACTTTGACCAGATTTACACACTCTATTTCTCTACAGCAATCTAGTTCTGGTTTTCATTTTATATGATGTGCTAGTTTAGCATTCTTCAGCCCCAGAGTCACCCACAAAGGTATTAGGAAACATATAATGGATGTCAAAATTCTAGCACTCAGAAGATAATCTAGGAATGCTTTGTGATTCTGTTGCAGCTGCTGTACAAGCAAGAGCCTTAGCCTTTTCAAGACCTCTGTCTCTTCTCATGCTGAACAATGAGTAGCTTTATTAAAGAAAATGGCACTAATTGTTGGATCTGCCCTTAATAACTAAAGTGGCAATTTAATGAAGAGCTGTGTAAGAACCATGGGAAACCTTTCTCTGCTCTTTTTCAACTTGTGATATCATGTCATCTTGATAATTGTTCATCATATTTAATTCATTGTTTCATGGACAAGTCATGGATACAAAGGCATTTTCCCAAAAAATATATTGTCCATTTATTTTTCTTTTTTGAAAATTGTTTATTGGTTTTATAACATTTATAAGAAAAAGGGGTATTTGGGTATATAGAAAATTTTGGTAGCTCCCATGCTGGCAGTAGAAACTCCCCACATCCCACAGGTTTACAATTTTAAGTACAACATACAAAGGATAAGCATATACAGAGTTCTTATTTTATATCAGCCATGTGTTCAATCCTTTCTTTCTTTGCCGTTTTCAAAAATATTTCAAAAACAATTACTTTTGTGACCTGAGTCTTGTAGATATTGCTCCCTCCTCCTTGTCCCCAGGTAAAGGTATAATCCCTTCCATTCCCATATCTTGCGTTCTGCTGCTCTTTTCACCGCCTCCGTTATCTTTGTCCTCTAGGAGGGAAGAATGTTTTCTAATAAAGGCTTCTGCCTCATTTACTGTTTTAATTCTAATTCTGTTCCCCTCCCAGAAGATCAACATTCCCTCTGGAAACAGCCATCTAAACCAAACTCCTCTGCTGTATAATTTCTTTGACAAGAAGGAATATTTCCTCCTTGTTTCTCTTATTTTTTTCGGAATTTGTTTTAGAATAGCAATTTTTTTATCTTGATATCTTAAAGGTCCCCCCCTTTGGGCTTCCAGTACCTCGTCCCTTGTGGTCCTCCTGAGAAACTTAACATGTACCTCTCTTGGAACATTATGAGTTCTAGCATATGCTGAGTTGATTCTATAAACCAGATCCATATCCCACCACAGTTGCTCTTTATCTCTCTTAAGGTATTCTGCTAAAATTGTACTCATAATGTCTTTGAGATCTTTATTTTCTACCTCTGGTAAGTTCTGAAACCTAAGAAAGAAGGACATTCTTTCCAGTTCTATTCTAGACATAAAATTTTCAAGATCTAAATTTCCTTTTCAAATCTCTTTAACCTCCTTCCCCATCTCAGCCGCCCCCCTCCAATTCCACAACTCTCTGTCTATTCTCTGTTATAACCTTTTGAATTCCCCTAATTTCATCTTTAAAGTCCGCTAATTCTTTTCTTAGTTTGTTTTGACCACTCATAACTTCCTGAAGCATTTGATTAGCAGATAATTCTTTCGAACTATCTCCTGCCGATTCTTCTTTTTGTACTAGTGAAGTAATTTTCGACTGCTGCATACTTGGGCTTGAAGTTGCAGAAGGGGGGGGTGAAAACGATTTGCCCGTTGGAGGTTTTTTAGGACCCATTGTCTGAGTTCAAAGTTAGTAAGTCTTTTTGCAGAGAAAATGGCATCAAAGGGCGCGCGGCTGGGATGGTCCGAGGTATCAGGAAAATCCGAAGCAGAAAGCTAGTTCTCCTTCATTATATCCAAGCACCGAGGTATATCAACAAAAGGCAAAATCCAGGAAGTCCACGCTGCAGATGAGACACAACGGGAGCCCTCCGGGAAGGTGCTAAAAGACACCAAAAGCTTCCCCCAGGCGATTACAAGAAACAGACCTCATTCGTTAATGCAAAGGCAAGAACAAAGGGTAACCATCTTTCCTCTGGAAAAGGGTAAAAGTTACGGATTTTTTTTTTAAGTCGGCTCAGCAGTCAGCTCATGTAAATGTAATTTGATCTTCTCCAGGGTAAACAATTCAAATGGCTAAGTCAGCCTTTGTTCTCTCTCCATTCCGATATGGAGAGAGGCAGTTTGAATGCCGCTTTGTCCGAGGGGGTGTTAAACCCCCCTCTAATCTCCGTTTAAGTGGATTGAGCAAAAACTTACAGCGTCCTGTTGCTTATCCATTGTCGATCTTCAAAGGGATTAGGAAGAGATCCCTGCTGCCAGCATTTCAGCCACACTTCTTCATTTGGTTCGTTCTCCTCGGGTTCTTTCAGCGAAGAGGCAGAACATACCCCCCCTATGGATTTCTGGTTCCTGGGGTGAGGCTGGAAACACCCCCAACGGCCGCTGCCAGGTTTGGGGGCTTCCAGCGAGCCACCCTTGTGGCAGGAGGTCCCTTCAAGACCCCCTGTGCTCCAAAGGAGCCCACCGAGAAGACCGACGGCAGACGAACACGTCAGTAGCCTACAGAAACCGGAAGTGACGGAGCATTTATTTTTCTGATTAGGGTCACAGTGATATTGTGTGGGTTTTCCCATAGTAATCTAGGAAGCGATGTTCACCGTTCAACTTGAATTATTATGCCCTTGGTTTTATAATATTGGTAAATATTTGCATTTAATCATTGGAAATTTTCTTTGGAGATTAAACCATCAGCACAGAGAAAGATATTTTTCAGCACATTTCTTGTTCAGATGCCATAGTAAAGTCAATTGGATATCAGGTATAACTAGTTTATTGAAAAGGGCTGGGCTGAAATGATGGCAGTGTTCCAATATCTAAAGGGTGCCCACAAAGAAGAGAGAGGCTATTCTTCATAGCGCTCCATGGCACGGGAACTAGTTATCTACGGGATCACGTCCTACCCCATTCATCCCTTCGGCCGATTCGCTCCCACAGAGAGGGACTTCTCTGGGTGCCGTCCACTAGGCAATGCCAGTGGGCGACGCCCAGGGGAAAGGCCTTCTCTGTGGTGGGCCCAACCCTCTAGAACAACCTACCCCCCGAACTCAGAACAACCACGGACCTCCGCTCCTTCCGCCAGAAACTAAAGACTTACTTTTTCCAACAGGCCGGCCTGGCCTAATTTACCCCACCTAGCCTATAGTCTGAAGCTAAATTGTTTTAAATTGGTTTTAAAGGGAAATAGTTTTAATGATTTTATAAATTTTAGCAAAGGGGTAATAATTTAATCTGGTTTTAATTTTTATAAATTGTTATGTTTATATGTTTTTATAATTCCTGTGCACCGCCCCGAGTCCCTGCGGGGAAAGGGAGCAGTCTATAAATCTAACAAATAAATAAATAAAAGCTCTTGAAGGCAGGACAAGAAGCAACAGATGGAAACTAGGAGAAAAGCAATCTAGAACTAAAGAGAAATTTTCTGATAGTTAGAACAAATAACTAGTGGAATGACTTGCCTCCAAAAGTTGTGGATGCTCCAACACTCTTTTAAAGAAGAGATTGGAGAACCATATGTCTGAAATCATATAGGATCTCCTGCCTGTGCAGTGGGTTGGACTAGAAGACGTTCAAAGTCACTTCTAACTCTGTTATTCTATTATTCTGGACTTCATGGTTTTATAAAATTGAATTCAGCAGAATTTACTGAATTGTAAACATCTATAATTCTGCATTATAATGTCAGGGTTCCAAGTGATAGATCCATTGCAAGCAAAAACTCTTGAGGCAGGTGAATTCCTCAAAGAATAGCTTTATTGGAAATATCAAATTGGCACATATCTGGTAAAAACCAACTCTGAGGGACTCCTTGGTTTTCACCTAATTATAAGTAAAAGTAAAAGTTTCCCCCTCAACCCCAAACAACAGTCACATGGTCCAATCAAGGCAGCTGGTCTGGTGACATCACTCCTGTTGGATGAACTCATTGGCATCTTCTAGCTCAAGGGCTCCTTCATCGTAGAGCTCAGCTTCCATTCTGATGCCTTTCCCTGATTCATGACATCCAACATGGCAGAAATCAATTGTCAATCAGAGGGGCATTGATTCCCATATTGGTCTATGTGAACCCAGATTCGATTGAGAAAATCAGCTAGCCTCCCAGATGTCCTATCAAATGTTGCTCTGAACCGTGGATGAGGGACTTGCTGCTGAGCTTGTCATATTAAGAATGCAAACTAGATTGCATACTACTTCACTGGAAAAAAATGTTTGATATTGTGCAATTTCCTACTGCTATACTAAAAGTGGCAGATATCCCTGCATTAGTTATGTTTCAAATATGGATCTTAAGAAACACATCTCAAAAGAGGAAAAGAAGGCAAAAGTTGGCAGATATCCAGGTTACTAGACAGGCACCTGCTGTTGGGCCAGGACTTGTTGGGGACTACAGCCTGGGGTTGCAGTTGTGCTGCGGCTGGATTGGAACAGGCTGCGGGGCCATGACTTGCAGCTGGAAAGAATCCAAAGGATGGAAAGGTATCAGCTGTTGGATAGTGGCTGGCATCCACTCATACTGCGCCATCCTTGACCTGGGTAGAACACCTGCCCAGGCAGGATCTGGTTCACTGGCAGTAATCCAAATGTCGGTTGATAGGGTTGATTCCTGTGGCATCAGGGTCAGGTCCAGCTGCGGAGTTTGCTTAGGTGCCAACTCTTTGTGTCTGGCTCGCAGCTAGCGTTCCCTCTCAGCAGCCTCTTCAGCTTCTACCACAGTTTGGGATGGGGAATAGATGGTCTTGACATAAATCACCAAGCCATCACCTATGCCTCTCTCTGTGGGTCTCTTTTCTTCCTCCATCTTCCCTGAGTCTTCATGTCTCCTGGACTCAGGTTGGCACTGGGGCTCAGGACCCCAAAGTTCGGGGAAGCTGGTAGAGTTGTTTAGAAGGCATGCAGGTTAATGTCAGGGTTCCAAGTAACATCCCCAACAAAAGAAGATTCTGAGCCTTGAGTTTTTCAAAGTTCCAATTTATTAGAGATGTCATATTGATACATCTGGGAAAACCCGAATCTGAAAGTTTCCAGCTTTTCTCCACCCAAAAGAAAATTCAAGCCCCTGCCCAGCACCCACATGTCCATCACATGATCCAATCAGGTACCATCCAAACCAGGAGTTTCCTCCCAGTCACCTCATCACGGTTGCAGGGCCAGTTGACCATGACTTTCTGAGAAAGAATGTTGTTATAGCGACATATCACCCACACTCTGTATAATCCCCCCTTCCATTTTCTCACAGTAGAAAATGTGGCGGGCCTGAAGTTCAAAAGGTAAAAGAGTCCAGGTCTGACACAACCTTGACCTGAGTATTATGCCCTTGGTTCCCAAGAGAAAGTATTTTATTTTGACTATACAACCCCAGTTTTCTTTAATTCCCCCACCCTATCCCTCGCTCCAGTGTGGCAGCACTGAAGCTTCAAGATGGCTTTGGCCAGGGCAGCTTCAGGATTGACATGGATCTATTGTTCAACTCATCTGAAATATTTTTTAAACTAACCCATATTTTTTTAAAAACTGGATTAGGAACTCTATCTACCATGCACTAGATTTCACATAGTAATTTTAAATCACAGCAGCAAACAGGAGGGAGCCTGAGAAGACATGGCTTTGTTATGCATGCAGTATTTGTCTAGTCAGCATTCTAAATTATTCAAGGATTTAGGAACACTTGTTTTGTTTGCAGAATTATTTCTCATCTTTCCTCCCAGGATTCAAATTTTCTGCAGTTTTCCCATTCTATGAGATAGGCAGGACTCCCATCGCAGATATTCCTTTGGGTCTTCATCATCTTCCTCCTTTCTACCTCATTTTTCAGAATGGATATATCTATACATGACAGTTATTTAATATTGAGAATTGCTTTTTAAGTAGAAAATTGAAATACCCTAGCATTTCAATGTAGTATAATATAATGGCTGAGTACTTAGTCCATAAAAAGCTGTTGGTCTTAAACCTGTCCCAAATATTTTCTGAGTTTTTCACATGCTAGTTACCTCAATGTGGTGACTTTATAAACAGAATAAGAGAGTTGGAAGGGACCTTGAAGGTCTTCTAGTCCCAGCTCAAATAGGAGACCCTATGCCATTTTAGACAAATGGCTGCCAATCTCTTCCGAAAAACCTTCAGTAATGGACCACACACAACTTCCAAAGGAAAGTTGTTCCACTAATTATTTTTCTGTCAAGAAATTTCTCATTTCTATGTTGGTTCTCTAATTCCTGTTGCCAGCACTTATACTCCAGAGGGCACTTCATCTGGCATTCTGCTGCCTTTTGGGCAATTAAAAAGTGAAATATGTGCGTGCACGTGCATTCGCGTGCACACACACACAATGTAACCTCCTGGCTATGCAAGTTAAATGTATTTAGATGCTAGAGGATTCAGCATTGCTGTTGTTTTCTCACCTCATGGTAGATAAACTAATATCACAAGAAACAAACAAAACAAAACTTTACTATTAAACTAGCTGTACCTGGCCACGCATTGCTGTGGCCCAGTCTGGTTAAATGGCCAACCAATCTGTGTGTAGATCTACACCTGCACACCTACACACAACCACCGTATAACCCCCAACCTACCTACCTACTGTATTTCTTCCTCTCTATCTATCCGTCTACCTACCTACCTAATATATTTCTCCCTCTCTCTCTCTATTCCTCTACCTACCTACCTACTGTATTTCTCCCTTTCTCCCTCTATCAACCTACCTACCTACTCTATTTCTCCCTCTCTATCTATCCCTCTATCTACCTACCTACTGTATTTCTCTGTATCTATCCCCCTACCTACCTACTGTATTTCTTCCTTTCTCCCTCTACCTACCTACCTACCTACCTACCTACCTACCTACTGTATTTCCCCCTCTCTATCTATCCCCCTATCTACCTATCTACCTACCTACCGTATTTCTCCCTCTCTCTCTATCCCTCTACCTACCTACTTACTGTATTTCTCCCTCTCTCTCTATCCCTCTACCTACCTACTTACTGTATTTCTCCCTCTCTATCTATCCACCTACCTACCTACCTACCTACCTACCTACCTACCTACCTACCTACTGTATTTCTTCCTTTCTCCCTCTATCTACCTACCTACCTACCTACTGCATGTCTTCCTCTCTCTCTATCTCCCTATTTACCTATATACCTATCTACCTACCTACCTACCTACCTACCTACTGTATTTCTCTCCCTCTCTCTCTATCCCTCTACCTACCTACCTACTGTATTTCTCCCTCTCTATCTATCCCTCTACCTACCTACCTACCTACTGTATTTCTTCCTTTCTCCCTCAACCTACCTACCCACCTACTGTATTTTTTCCTCTCTATCTATCCCCCTATCTACCTACCTACCTACCTACTGTATTTCTCCCTCTCTCTCTCTCTATGGGCCACCTGGGAGTTTGCTATCGTCTCTGACTTGTTTTGGCCCTTTTAGGCCTCCATACAGTGTTGCTGAGGAAACGACTGTGGAAATGCCGGGTGGAAGGAGCTACAGGGAGGTGAAAATCTCACAAGTGGGTACATTTTATGTTTTTGTATCTTGCACATAGCACACATGGGCTAGCCACAAAATAAGTATGTATTATATTATCGGAAGTCCTTGGGAACATTGTGTGAAAGTTTGGTGTAAATCGGTCCAGTAGTTTTTGAGATTAACGGCTTTGCACAAACTATTTTACATTTTTATTTATCTAGAAGATGAATCAATCATTGTTAGGTGTGATAAATACTCATCTATGCAAAGCTCTAAGCAAAGCACCAGATGGCACTGATCTGCTATAACCAGATAACCATAGGCTTCCTGATTATTTGTAGAGAGAGTGCTGGTTGATGTGGAAATTAGATCTTCCATTACTTTATCAACACAAAGAATCACTTTTCCCTCTTTGAGAAGTTGCTTCATTGCCTAAAATAGGAGGAGAAAGCTCTAGCGTGGAATAAGATAACAATTTTCATCTATATGCCCAGAGGACATGTTGATTACCTTCAATTATTCTTTGGGGAAGAGAGAATCTTGCAAAGTAATTATATGCCTCTTGCTTGGTGGCATCCAAGGGGTCTAGGACCGTTCTCCTCCTCCCCTTCTCCACACCTATTTCACCCCCAGGTTTCCGCCCCCAGCCATTAACCTCTGCCATCTCCTCTCTCCTGCTAGGACTCTAGCTGTTTGTGCCGGCCAATGGGACCCTCCCACTTTAGTCCTACACCCTTCCTCATGGGCTTTTGGGAGAAACACTGTTCACCTTCAGAGTTTGGGCTCAGGTGACAGTTCACCACCAGCCAATCAGAGGAAGGGAAGGGAGAAAGAGAGAGAAGTTGAGGGAAAAAGTTTTTTTGTTTTGAGTTACATGCCAATTTTTGGAGGGAATGGGGTGGCATTTAAAAGGACCCAGGAAGGATCCAGATCCCAATGCAGGAAGGATACAACTGACTGCAGGCAACACATGCACACAAACACATGGATTATATATTTCCCAATTTTTTGGGGTGGGGGAAATGCAAGGGATTTATTATCTCCCAATATTTTGGGGTTATTAGCTATTCCCCAATATTTTGGGGAAATAAACCCCCGGAGAGGAAACTTTTGTGTATTTCGGGGAGGTGGGGGTATGCAAAGATGTAACAAACCCATGGAGAGGAATAAGAAAAAACTCCACACAGAACACTTTACCTAGCGCATTATCTGAAGCGCTACATAAGAAACACTGTGTGTGTGTGTGTGTGTGTGTGTGTGTGTGTGTGTGTGTGCGTGCTTTCTCCCTCCGGCTCTCTCACTTTTGTATATTGGGGGGGGGGGATGCATTATCTGCAGTGCTAGATAAGAAACACTGTGTGTGTGTGTGTATGTGTGTGGTGTGTTGCCTGCAGTCAGTTGTATCCTTCCTTCATTGGGAACTGGATTCTTCCTGGGTCCTTTTAAATGCCACCACATTTCCTCCAGAAATTGGCACATAACTCAAACTACTAGAGCAATCCTCACACCTTATTATTCCCCCCAACATAAAAAACATTCTCCCTCCAGCTCTCTCTCTTTTGTGTATTAGGGGGGATGCAAAGAAGTAACAAACCCTCAGAGAGGAATGAGACCTCTGTGTCCCTCTCTTTCTTCCTTCCCTTCCTCTGATTGGCTGGCAGTGAACTGTCACCTGAGCCCAATAGCTGGGGGTGAACAGTGTTTCTCCCAAAAGCCTGTGAGGAAGGGCGTGGGACTAAATAGGGAGGGTCCCATTGGCCGCTAGAGTCCTAACAGCAGAGAGGAGATGGCAGAGGTTAATGGCTGGGGGAGGAAACCTGGGGGCAAAATAGGCACGGAGAAAGGGTGGCGGGGAATGGTCCCATTCCACCCCCAAGAGATCTTCTGACAGATAAGATGCCAATTATATTGATAGATCAGCTTCTGAAGTTTGCAGCAGCCAATCTTCTGCTGATCCCTGCTGGGCCTTTTTTTAAAAAATGAGAGGAAGTGAATTTTGTACCCTAAGTGATGGGACAAAACAAAACGAACGTTTTCCTAATCCGCTACAAGGGAAAATTGGATTTTGTCTATTTACAATTAACAAAGAAAGAAACTTTTGAAACAAAGGGCTCAGCATGCGAGCTGAGATTGACATATGGTTAAATCTTGGGCTTGCCCAATTCAATATTGAAAGAAGTCTCTATGTCTTTTTGAGTTGGATTGAAATATTTAAAACACTTAGACTGTAAGAAATTGGGGAAACTATACACAACACTGGCAGAAAAAAAGAAAAGAGGGGTGGCAGCATATATTAAAGAAGGGATAAAGGCAAAATAAATTTATGCAGATACAAAAGGAAGATCTTTTTGTTAATGATGGAAGTTATAATAGGGCAAAAAATAATCTTGATGGTAGTTATCTATGCACCTAATAAAAATCAAGGGGAATATTACCAGAAAGTTCATGAAAAGATTATTGAGACAGGTCAAGGGAATGTATATGTTGTGGGTGACTATAATGGGGTAGTAGATATTTAAAAAGATTATATCAGTGACAAAAAGAATAAGGGTAAAAGGAACATATTACCAAAAACCTTCTTTAAGATTACAGATGAATTGAACCTGATGGATATGTGGAGAAGCTTACACCCCAAAGAAAATAAATATACATTTTATTCCAACCCCCACAAATCATGGATGGAAATTGACATGGTATGGATGAACAAGGAAGTAGGCAATGGGACAGAGAAGATAGAGATTTCCCTAAATATGTGAGCAGACCATAACCCCCTTGAAATAACATGGAGAGGCTAAAGAAAAAAGAAGAAAAGATGGACATTAAACCTTCAGATTTTAAAGGAGAAGGAATATACACAAAGGATCACAAAAGAATTGACACTGTTCTTTAAAGAAAATAAAAAAAACAACATACCTGTCAAAAAAACAAAACAAATCGTTTGCACTGAACAACTGCTTTTGCATCTCATTGATAACACCTATGATACTGTTTAAAGAAAGCATACTTTTTTCCTTTCTGTAGTTGAACACTTCATAACACGTTCTACTTGGTGCAGTTTCTTCAGGGTTGCTTCGTTTTATGACTATTTCATGCTCAAGGATCATGCATCATTTATAGATGGCCGCTTGATATACAATAATACAATAATACAATAATACAATAGCAGAGTTGGAAGGGACCTTGTAGGTCTTCTAGTCCAACCCCCTGCATGGGCACTCACTATCAAATTTATGGGATGAAGTGATGGCATACATAACAGGGATAATGATAGCATACATGACAAAGAAAAATAAAGAGAAATGGAAGCAGCATAATGTATTAAAGGAAGAGATTGGGAAACTAGACAACCAACTTAAAAAAGAATCAGGGAATGAACAAACTAAAGAAACATTCACTTTAGCTAAACATGAATTAACTACATTAGAACAAGATGACATTGCAAGAAACCTAAAATTTACCAACAAAACTTCTTCGAGCATGCTGGGGAAATGGCTAGCTTATAAAGTAAAAAGAAAAAGAGGGAAGGATAATACAACAGCTATATGATGAAATGGGAAATTTACAAGATAATGAAGAAGAAGAAAAGAGGATCACGCAAAAATATTTTGAGAATCTTTATAAACAGGAAGAAATACTTGAAAGATAAAAAAATTAATTATTTGAAGGGGGAAGGGTTGTCAACATTAGAGGAAGAAAATAAAGTAATGTTAAATAGAGAGATAATATTAGTAGAATGACCTTCCAGGGTAAATTTATAAAAGTATGGGTGAATTAATAGAACCGTTACTATTGAAAGTATGTAATGAAGCATTGAATGAAGCAAAAGTATCAGAATCATGGAGGGAAGTTTCTATCACCTTGATATTTAGGGTCACCACTAGAAACTCTGTGGGTAAGACTATCAGGCCAAAAGAATGGTCTAACAGTAGGCATATCTTATCGGCCTCCGACCCAAGCCCCTGAGAGAGACTGGCCGTTGGAGAATGTTGTAAAGGAGACATCAAAAAAGGGAAGCCTGGTTATAATGGGGGATTTCAATTACCCTCACATAGACTGGGCAAAGTGTTGTTCAGCACATGACAAAGAGATAAAGTTCCTAGATATGCTAAATGATTGTTCCCTGGAACAGATGGTTGAAGACCCAACTAAAGGTACAAGAATCCTTGACTTGGTTCTGAGCAATATACAGGATCTGGTGCAAAATGTTAATGGGACTGATCCAATAGGGAACAGTGACCACAACACAATTAGTTTTAACTTAATCATAGACTGCAAATCACCGATAAAATCTATCAGAGAGACCTTAAATTTTCATAAAGGAAATTTCCCGAAGATGAGGAAACTAGTAAAAAAGAAGCTGAAAGGGAGAATGGAGAAAGTCCAAACACTCCATGAGGCATGGAGGCTGCTCACAAAAACAATAACAGAGGCCCAATTGGAATGTATACCTAAAAGGAAAAAGGGCACCGCCAGGTTCAAGAGGACTCCAATGTGGCTTACAGGAGCTGTTCGGGAAGTGATCAAAAGCAAGAAAAGCTCGACTTCCGGTTCCGGCTCCAGCGGCGACGGGCGAGCCTAGGCCTCGCTCGCCGCTTTGTTTCTTTTCCTGCCCCCCCACGGGGGCGAGACGCCCCGTTTTTGGGGGTCTTCCGTAAAGCCGGCTTGCCTGGGTCGTCCTCCCCCAGCGGCAGTTGGGAAGAGACCCTTGTCTTCGGCTTAGGTGGAGGAAGACATGCTGCGGGGGGTTTCCCCTTCGCCAATGGCGGGCGGCATCGTTTTGAAAACATGGAGAGAGCTGGCCGTCTGAGTCGGAAGGCTTCCCGGGGCTTCGGCTGCGAGGGTGAAAGTGAGTGGTTTTAAACATTTTTTTTTGCTGTCAGCCTGGGCTGAAAGAACTTGGAGGGGGGTGTCTGCTTGTTAAACCCCCCCTCGGACTAAAGCGGCACTTAAGAATGGCTCCTCGCTGCGAGGAAGCGGATATCTTTAATCTGGACTGTTTGAAACAAGGGAAAGTGATCTGCGGTTTGTCTTTGAAACAATGTATCTAGGTCTGGCTGACTTGAAACATTTTTTTTTTACCACTCTCTCCTTCTGGCTCTGAGTCTGGGCGGTGGAAAATGGCTTCTCTTTGTCCCTGAATGACTATTTTACTTATGGAAAATTTCCAGCGTCTCTTTGTGATTTGGACTCCCTCTGGTTATTAAAGAAGAATTTTTTTTTGGATTTGTGATTTC
Organism: Rhabdophis nuchalis; assembly: GCA_039707465.1. Classification (NCBI taxonomy): domain Eukaryota; kingdom Metazoa; phylum Chordata; class Lepidosauria; order Squamata; family Natricidae; genus Rhabdophis; species Rhabdophis nuchalis. The sequence goes on from CM077653.1 coordinate 18,543,315, forward strand.
TTTTCTGGAGTGCCTTCGTTATTATAATTATTGATCTGGAAAACTGTTTCTCTCTTGGTTCCTGAACTTTACAACCCTGAACTGAACTTTTGGCTCCTGACTTGCCTCAACAGCCCCACCCAAAAAACGCCATTTTAGTGGCACTGATTTTAACAGCTAATCATGGCACAAGAATCAGCACTGGCAAGCTTAGAACTAAGGATGGCCTCCCTTGAATCTGTTATACAAACTTTGGTACAAGAAATCAAGGCCCAGAGGGCAGAAAATATCAACTTTAAAAAGGAATTATTGGACACACGGAAACAAGTGCTGGAGAACACACAGAAGAATGAAGAACTGGAAGGGGGGCTGGCGGGGGCTAAGGGAGAGATTAAAAATGTTACTAATGAGGTTGTGGAAATAAATGGGCATGTGTCTAGGATTGATATGGAAAGGATGACATATTTTTTGAGATTTCAGAATGTTTCTGAGGAAACTGGTGAATGTCTCCCTGAACTCATGAGCACAATTATAGCAGACTATTTACATAAACCTAAGGATGAAACCAGGGGGGACATTGACCTAGCCTACAGAATAAACTCTGCATATGCCAGGATAAATGAAGTACCTAGAGAGATACATGTTAAATTTGTTAGAAGGTTAACCAGAGAGGAAATCTTGAAAGTGCAAAGAGGAGGTCCATTAATTTACCAACAAAAGGAGGTTGCCATCCTGAAGCAGATCCCAAGAAAGATTAGAGAAGCAAGAAGAAAATTTTCCTTCTTGTCCAAAAAATTGTTTGACCACGGGATCTGGTTCAGGTGGGTGACGCCCGAAGGGATGCTGGTGTTCTGGGAAGGAGGAAGAGTGAGGATTAAAACAGTTGCTGAGGCGGAAGCCTTTCTTAAAAAACATTCCTCTGTCCTGGGGGAAGATCCAGGGGGGGCAGGGGGGGCCACGGCCCTGCCCGCTGGGGGCCTGGAAGGAGAGATAGAAGATACAATTCCCAAGAGACTTAGATCTAAAAAATAACTTTGCCTTGATTTTTTGAATAATATTGTATAACATGTGCATCTGGATTTTTGTAAATGACTGACAGCATAGAACTGAGAACTTAGAAATATGTACTTGCTTTCATTTTGTAGTGTACGGAAAATGTTTTTTGTTAATGATCTATTTTGATGTCCCGGTAGGGCCGACGACTTTGACGTGAATGTTCTCAAAATTTCTTTGTATCCCTTACCCTACCCTATTGAAAAACTGTAAAACCAATAAAACTTTTTCAATATAAAAAAAAAGAAATATTTAATGGGCACCTTCATCCCAAATCATAGCTAGGCATTTCTGGGGGAAAGAGTCAGTTGTGATTCTCAGTCAAGAACATAAATGGGAGAGCTGTAACTTTTGTTCACTCAAGGATGTTTACTTTAAATCATAACAAAGAGAGCCAGATGATTAGCATTGAAATTATGATGAACTTCTGTTAATGTTAAATTAAGGTAAAATTCCTATCATATTGCTTTGTTGCACACCTTTATTGGATATTTCCATCTTCAGAAATTTTTAATAGGATGTGGAATAGTGATAAAGTAAAGATACATGGTCCAGCATTCATCAACAGCATGATTTCCATTCAGCTATGTTGGAGGGTGACTTTGAATGTGGAATTTGTGGGCCCTGAAACAAACACCTGATGTCAACTAGGGCCTATGTTCTTCCCACATAATTCTCATATTCACACAGTCCTCAAAGAAATAGGAACTGTAATGAGGATCCTTTTCAAGAGCCACTTTGGCATAATGGTTAAAGACTTTGGATTAGACACCAGGAGTCTTTGAGTTTTAGGCTTGTCTTAGGCCCTCCCCTCCTCCACCCCCAACGATTCCCCAAATTACACTCTTGACCCCCCCTCCACCCGGACTGATAGACTGATTGACCATTTCTAACATCTGCAATGAATTTTTGAGATCAAGCCGGACTATATCCCACTGTGCATGTGAATTATTTAATTATTACTTTCAACATCTATTTTTACCATTCTAATTGTCAACATGCTCCCCATAATTAACTTTGACCCATTTTATATCTCGTATTTATAGTTGTATTATATTTTTATATCTATATATTTATATATTTATGTATTTATATGTGTATATGTATTTATATATTTATATTTATATACTATAATTATGACTATGTACTCTGTGGCAGACCTTATGCTTCTGCGAGAGTCCCCGCTCTCGCAGGTTTGGCCCTCCTCGTTAACGAGGGCCCGCCTCGAGGAGGGATTTATTAATCCGGAGAGGTGGGCGAAGCGCGGTCTCAGGGGTTTTTTAGTTAGGAAATTGTTTAAATTATCTTTTTTAGGGGGTTCAAGGGAGGGGGGTAGATATAGACAGATGGAGATGGAAACAGCAATTAGTAGTAAGGGCCAGGATAGCAGTCGACGGCGGGAAGCGGAAGGCGAAAGGCAGGGGGATATTCGAGTCGTTCCTCAGGAGGGCATACCAATTCAGAGGGTCGTGGGGAGGGGCAGGACCGAGGGGAGACAATTTTCATCCTCCCGGTTGGTGGCACGCAGCCGGTGGTTACAGACGGTCGGGTGCCACAACCCTCGCAGGCTAGGTGGCCAGGGAATACAGAGCCAGGGTCTGCGGCTGATGTTTTGCAACGCCAGGTCCGTTGTCAACAAAGCCCCCCTCATTAGTGACCTTGTGTCAGAGGGGGAGCCGGACCTGGTAGGAATAGCGGAGACCTGGTTGGGCCACGAGGGAGGTCATCCCCTCGTTGAAATGTGCCCACCAGGTTACCGCGCATTTCATCAGCTGCGGGCCCTAGGCAGGGGTGGTGGGGTAGCGGTCATTATCAAGGAAGGCCTGGAGCCGAGAGAGACCATTGTGCCGCAGACCTCTGGCTGTGAGTCCCTCTGCATGAAGTGGGGCCTAGGGAGGCAGTTGGGCTTGCTGGTTGTATACCTGGCTCCCCGCTATGTAGCAGCAGCCCTGCCCGAGCTCCTGGAGGTGATCGCTACGGTGGCAGTGGAGACCCCCAGACTTATAGTTATGGGGGACTTTAACCTGCCATCGTTGGGCGAATCATCCGTGGTAGCTCGGGAGTTCATGGCTTCCATGACGGCCATGGACCTGACCCAAGTAATTCATGGCCCCACCCATGAGGGTGGACATACGCCGGACCTCATCTTCGTCTCGGGCCAATGGAAGAGTGATCTGGGTACAGGGGACATAGACATCATACCCTTGTCATGGTCAGACCACTCACTTCTCCGACTCGACTTTCCGACCGCTGCTCCCCTCCGCGGGGAGGCGGAACCAGAGTTACCAATCTGGTACCGCCCCAGGCGCTTGATGGACCCGGATGGGTTCCAGACAGCGCTTGGGCCATTTCCTGTATCCCTGACCCGCGCCCCGATGGAGGACCTCACGGCCGCATGGAATAGTGCGGCCGTGGGAGCCTTGGATCGGGTCGCGCCCTTGCGGCCTCTCTCGCGGCGGCGAACCACCCTGGCTCCTTGGTTTACTGAGGGGCTGCGGGTGATGAAACGCCGCAAGAGATGCCTAGAGAGAAGATGGAGGGCTAGCCGCTCTGAATCTGACCGGACACAGGTAAGAGCCCATTTACGGACTTACATTGTGGCGCTGAGGGTGGCCAAACGTCATCATTGTGCCACCCTCATAGCATCCGCAGAAAACCGCCCTGCCGCCCTGTTTAGGGTGACCCGTTCCCTCCTCCAACAGAGGGAGCGGGAAGCCCCGTTACAGGGTAGGGCAGAGGAATTTGTGATTTTTCTGCAGGAGAAAACCGCCCAGATACAGAGTGAGCTAGCTCCCATTCATGGCCCAGTGGGATGCCACAAGGGAGATCTTGTTTGGGAGGAGTTTGACCCCGTTACTTCCGAGGATATGGACAGGTTACGTGGGCGACTGCGAGCCACCACATGTTCATTGGACCCGTGCCCCTCCTGGCTTGTACTGGCATCCTGGGAGGTGACACGAGGCTGGCTCCAAGAGGTTATCAACGCATCCTTGAGTGAGGGTTCCTTGCCTGCCTCCCTAAAAGAGGCTATGGTGAGGCCCCTCCTCAAGAAGCCCTCTTTGGACCCAGCTATTTTGAACAACTACCGTCCAGTCTCCAACCTTCCCTTCTTGGCGAAGGTTGTTGAGAGTGTGGTGGCACAACAGTTTCCCCGTCACCTGGAGGAAGTTGACTATCTAGATCCGCGCCAGTCCGGCTTTCGGCCCGGGCATAGCACCGAGACGGCATTGGTCGCGTTGGTAGATGATCTCTGGAGGGCCAGAGATGGGGGATGTTCCTCCATCCTGGTCCTATTAGACCTCTCAGCGGCTTTCGATACCATCGACCATGGTATCCTATTGCATCGGCTGGGGGGGTTGGGGGTGGGAGGCACTGTTTTGCGGTGGTTCTCCTCCTACCTCTCTGGCCGATCGCAATTTGTGCGGGCAGGAGAGCAGAGGTCGACCCCGAGACCCCTCACATGCGGGGTGCCTCAGGGGTCGGTCCTCTCGCCTCTCCTGTTTAATGCATATATGAAGCCGTTGGGTGAGATCATCCGTGGTTTTGGGGTAGAGTACCATCTGTACGCTGATGACACCCAGCTGTACATATCTACCCCAAACCACCCCAACGATGCCGTAGCGGTGATGTGCCAGTGCCTGGAAGCCGTGCGGATCTGGATGGGAAGTAACGGACTTAGGCTCAACCCGACCAAGACCGAGTGGCTGTGGTTTCCGGCTGCCCGATTCAACCAGCTTTCTCCAACGCTGGCCATAGGGGGCGAACATCTTGCCCCTGTGGATGGGGCGCGCAATTTGGGTGTCCTCCTGGATACCCGGCTGTCTATGGAAGAGCAAGTGACAGCCGTGGCCAGGAGGGCGTTTTACCAGGTTCGCCTGGTTCGCCAATTGCGCCCCCTATTGGATCGGGACGCCCTTCGCACAGTCACTCATGCCCTCGTGACATCCCGACTGGACTATTGTAACTCTCTCTACATGGGGCTCCCCTTGAGGTGCACCCGGAGGCTTCAGTTAGTTCAGAATGCGGCCGCGCGAGCAATTATGGGCACCTCTAGGTTTGCCCACGTAACACCGCTCTTGCGCGAGCTGCACTGGCTACCTGTCGTCTTCCGGGTGCGCTTCAAGGTGTTAGTTATCATCTTCAAAGCGCTCCATGGCTCGGGACCTAGCTATCTGCGAGATCGGATCCTGCCCCACACATCCTCACGACCGATTCGCTCCCACAGAGAGGGGCTTCTCCGGGTGCCGTCCACTAGACTTTGTCAGCGGGCGACGCCCAGGGGAAGGGCGCTCTCTGTGGCGGGCCCGGCCCTCTGGAACGACCTTCCCCCTGATATTAGAACGACCACCGACCTCCGCTCCTTCCGTGTAAAATTGAAGACCCATCTCTTTCGACTGGCCGGCCTTGAATAGTTCTCTCTGTCTTTTAATTATAAATTTTAAATGGGTTTTTAATTTATGTTTTTAGCACGGGTAGATTTATTTAATTCGATTTTAAGAAATATTTGTATTATTGTATATTGTTTTTAATTATGCCTGTGCACCGCCCCGGGTCCCTGTGGGGAGAGGGTGCGGTTAATAAATCCCAACTTATTATTATTATTATTATGAAGTCAGCTAGGTGACCTTGGGTAAGTCACTCTTTCTCAGCCTAAGGATGATGGCTAGGGTAAACTTTCTGAAAAAGTTGCTAAGAAAATTATGTAACTGTCTACATAGCTACCAGGAATCAAGAAGAACTTTAAGATAACAAATAAAACAAACGAGAACCCTGGGTATTGCTTCATTGCTTCTACTCACACGGGTCAATGCAGAATCTACAATATAGGACTAAACTCCATGAAATATTGCTATTCAGCCTCTGCTTAAATATCTCTAGTTAGTTGATCTTACCATACTGCTTGGTATATTTTTCATGATGTATGAAAATTATTTGTGTCCCAAGTACTAGAAAATATATTTTATGAGGGAGTTAATAGCTAGGTTTATACAACACATTCTTCTATAATGTGGTTAACTATAGTTTGCCAACCCATTACTGAGTGGGTTCCTACAACATAATAAATCACAAGCAAAAAAATGATATACTGTAATGGTTTAGTGCAGGGGTTCCCAAACTTGGCAACTTTAAGACTGGCTGGAGAATTCTAGGTGTTGAAGTCCACAAGTCTTAAAGTTGCCAAGTTTGGGAACCCCTGGTTTAGTGCAATTTGTCAAATGAATTGAAGTGGAAAGATCTTTGTATTAACTGTAAGAATTTCTACAAATTTGATAAAGACCTGAAAAAGTATGGATATGGAGGTCAGTGAAAGATGGTAAATTCATTTAGTGATCACCAGATTACTGCAGCCAGGTATGCCTATTTTTTTCTTTTGCTAAAAGCATTCTCATTTATTGATTTCCAAGGGTAAAGAATTTGATTTATTTTCCACTAGCCGTTCCCGGCCACGCGTTGCTGTGGCCCAGTCTGGTTAAATGGCCACCAATCTGTGTGTAGATCTACACCTGCACACACAAACACGTACACATAACCACCATATAACCCCAGTCTGTATTTCTACTGTATTTCTCCCTCTCTCCCACTCTCCCTCTACCTACCTACCTACTGTATTTCTCCCTCCCTCTCTCTATCCCTATAGCTGCCTACCTACCTACCTACCTTGAATCTTATGGACAGAGTATTTTTTTTAAAATAACTTTTATTAGTTTTAACATTTTAAACAAGGAAAGGGGTAGGTAAGGTATTTTAACAATATTTTAGAGCTTCCACATCGGGGTTGGTGACCGCCTCCGAGTCTTCTTAGATAGGTTCCATTAGGAAATAATAATAATAAGAAGGGGTACATACATTTTAGATCATAGATTTCATAATCAGAAGTAAAATTTCATGCATTCAATTACTTTGTTTCTATTAACATCCATACAGGAATTACCATACATAAAAAAAGAAAAAAAAGTTATTTTTGTGATCTGAGCCTCTTTGCTATTGCCACCCCACCAGTAGGCAGAGCCGTGGCCCCTCCCGTTCCCATATCGTCATCATCCAGGATTGAGGAATGTTTTTAAAGAAAATTCTCCGCCTCTTCTACTGTTTTCATTCTAACTCTTCCTCCCTCCCAGAATACCAGCATCCCTTCGGGCATCAACCACTTGAACCACACACCCTTTTTATGTAATTTTTTCGATAAGAAGGAATATTTCCTTCTTATATCTCGTATTTTTTTAGGGATCTGCTTCAATATGGCCACCTCGTTTTGCTGATATATCAAAGGCCCTCCTCTTTGCGCTCTCAGTATCTCATCCCTCGTTGACCTTCTTATGAATTTAATATGTATCTCTCTGGGTACAACATTTATTCTGGCATATGCTGAATTAATTCTATAAATCAAATCAATGTCCCCCCAAATAAGTTCCTTATTTTTCTTAGTATAATCCGCTAACATTGTAGCCATTAACTCTTTTAAATTCTCATTATCTGATTCTGGGACATTCTGAAATCTTAAAAAAAAAGACATACGTTCAAAATCAATTCTAGACATCTGACCAGCAATATCTGTAATTTCCTTCTTAAAATCTTTTATCTCTGGACAGAGTATTTTATGTCATAAAGGATGACATAATACCTGTGGCCCACTGCTCTCCCTGTATCCATCTACCTACCTTTTATACAATTTTTTACATTTCCATTGCATGTACCTGGCACAGGTGTGACATCTACACAATCTATATATATCATTGGTGCCGTATTTGAAAGGAACGTTGTGTGAAAATTTGGAGATTAGCAGTTTTGAACAAACTCTTGTTACATTTTTATTTATATAGATTTAAAAGAAAGATGTATTCATTTCCAAGGGCCATTGGCTCATCAGTGAACTGCCTGGTGTTCATAATTAAAAGTGAATGGGTAGAAGCACTAACCTGAATAAAAACAAAGAGATTGGTAGGATTAAACACATTTTAAAAACCTATAAGAGATTGAACTAGTTGGGCTGGAAACTGGAAATTGCAAGTTCTAGTCTTCTCTTAGGCATGAAAGCTGGTTGAGTGTTTTGGGCCAGTCATTCTCTCTTAGCTCAAAGATGGCAAGCCACTTCTGAAACTGATGCAAAGAAAACTGTAAGGACTTTTCAGTAGAATCTCACGTCATGCCTAGAACTATCAGATTCTGCATCTGCAGAATAGTTTAGCTGGTTGTATTCATTCCTTGAAGTTGGTAAACTTTAATAAATCTCTTTTGTGATCCATGAGCTGATCCCAGTGTGTGAAATATTAAATTACATCTGACAGGAAAGGCATGTTGCAAGTTCAATTGATGGGGAAATGTTGTCAGCCAATGTCTAGGAAGAAATGGCCTCTGGAAATGTACAGCAATATAAAATATTCTTGGAAAAGAGCTTACCTTGAAAAGATCTGTAATGTGGAATTCCATCTAGACTTACTTCTGGCCCCTTTCATAAATCTCCTGAGTTTGCAGATGATGAACCCAGACTCTGCTCCTTCTCTTCCCATCTCAAGTATGAACAAATTCTTAATATGGATGTGCCAAATTGCATCACTGCCACAATCTAGGCTAGGAAAGAGATTAATACTGTCCTGAACCATATGACATGTCACTTAGTTGGTTTAAAGAAGGGACAAAAGAGTCCTCCAAGAGATTGTCTTTTCATAACATGCATTTATAAGATACTGTATGACACTAGTGCATTCCAAAATTGAATTAATAAATCATTCACAGCTCTAGCTGGAATAGTTAATACATTTTTTGTGCCCCAGCAGAGGGGAAAATGCCCCACTTGGCTTAGCTTTATGACACTTTATGCCTAAACAAAATTAATGATTAGGCATTCTAACCATATTTACTGCAGCAATGTCTTGGAGCAGGGGTCTGCAAAGTTGGCTCTTTTAAGACTGGTGGACTTCAACTCCCAGAGTTCTGTGAGTTGAAGTCCACCAGTCTTAAAAGAGCCGACTTTGCAGACCCCTGTCTTGGAGAAAGATAAGATAAAACAGGAAAGGGAATAGACCCTCTTGAAACTCATGGGGTTTGGGGATCTCAGAATAGCATTAGTAATCCACAGCGGTCTATGCACAGTGGGAGAATAGATTCAAAAGAGAGATAGATGGTATTGTATACGGTAATTTCAGAACCCCTGTAAATTCCCATTCCTTCATATCTTCATCTCAATGTTCTTTATCTCCAAAGGTAAGGAAGAAAGATGTTGCTAGAAAAATCTCTTTCAAGTAACAAGCATCTGATTATTTGGTTTCAGCCCGGGGCCATAGCTTGCCTGTATATAGTCTGTCACCTGGCTGACTAATATGCTCCATCTTTTCATTTGAGATATCTTGGCTTACATTAAAGAAATTTTACTGAAAATACAAACACCTGGGCTAAAGATTAGCATCTATAGCTTCCCAATACCTACTTAATATCAGCTCCAGATGTTTTTGGGTTCCTTTTCCTGACCAGGTCTAGCATCAGACTGTTACTGTCCCTTGGTTTGTTTTCTATTTTGGTGTACCATTTATTCTGCTGGATGGAACAAATATGACCAATGAGTATTGTTTCTTCTCTTGAGAAGGGCAGAGTAGGGTAGCAACAACAGGGGGAAGGAGAAGCAAACAATGGACAATTTTATACTAAATGTCTATGGCGATTCTCAATCATCACTCAAGCACTTCCCCTTCAGATGTCATATCTATGATCATGGCATTTCAAGGCCATTTTTCATAATTTATTCCAATGTAACTTTGATAACAAGTAGAATAAAGGGTTAGGGAATTTTGGGAGCTAAAGTGCACATACATCTTCAAGTTTGAAAGATTGACAAACACTGCTCTGGAGATAAACCTCATGATTTCCATCTACTACTGATTTTTGAGTTAGATGTAAATATTGGATAGGCATCTGTCTTGTTTTTTTTAAGGATTTTCTCATTCTTTGGATTCCTGTGGTGTTTCCATGGAAAATTAAACAGCAGGACATATCAGCTGTGTTTCTGTATGTGTACTACAAATCTCAGCTATCCTCCTGCTGTGTGCTTTAAAACTGTGGATTCCCCCCTTCTGCTCTTACATAAATTATACTTACTCTTAATCTGCTATCAAATTCATTTGTTTAATTTGCTTTTTAGAAATTTATATTATCTAAATCTTAAACATCAGAAGAGTTAAGTTTGCTCTTTCTCCTCCACTTCTTCCAATTGAAACAATGAGAAGAAATTTCCTAATATTCTCTAGATCAGGGGTATCAAACTCAATTTTATTGAGATCCAGATAAGCATTGTGGATAGGGGTGTGGCTGGGGAAAGGGGCATGGCCGGAGTGATCATGGTCGACTAGACATGGCGCCGACTGGACTTGACGTCATTCATGTGGGTAGTGCCTGTGGGTTTGGGCAGGGTTGGGGAGAGAATTCAGGGGTGTCTGGTGGGTGGGTTGGTGAGTGGGTGTCATGGTTCCAAGAAGCACCCCCAATGAAAGAAAACTCCAAGGCTTGAGTTTCCTCAAAGTTCCATTTTATTAGAGATGTCATGTTGGCACATCTGGGAAAGCAAAAATCTGAAAGCTTCCAGGTTTTTCCATCCAGTTGAACATTCAAGACTCTGCCCCAACACCCAGAAGTCTATCACATGTCCAATCCTTTATTGCCACAAAGAAAGATTCCTCCCATCCACATCGATCCAGGTGCAGGGACAAAGCTACCTTGACTTTCTGAGAAAGAATGTTATTCTACACATCACCCATACTCTGTATAATTCCCCCTCCCATTTCCCCACAGTAGAAAGTGTTCTGTTCGCAGAACAAATGTGGGTGCCGAATAACTGAGGCTCAGGCAGAGGAATAAATTGCTAACACGTTTATTCCTAACGAACGGCAACACAAGTAACTTCAGCTCTCTGACAGGCAACAGCTGCGGCTGCCGTCTGACAGCTCGCTTTTATAGCGAGCTGTCAGATGGCTCCGCCAATCCGCTGGCTGCATGAACCCCGCCAAAATTGGTAACTGCTGCGCAGGCGCAGCTCATGACAGCTTAGAACACAACACTCCTTCCCACCACTTTTGCGCATGCGTAATCTTGGAGGTACGCCGGCCGGCGCCTGACTCTTCTGGAGCGCCATAACTCAGGTCCGGCTTCCGCGGCTGGTGGAAAAACTTCGCTCCCTGCTCCGGCCTGGGCCCCTGTCACTGGATGATGACCGATTGGATCCGCATTTGCAGGTAAGGTGCCGGCAGCCGGTTCTGGGCGAGTTTCGCTGTCTCCCCTGCCGCTCTCGCTGTTGCTTCTTCATCTGGGTTCTGGGTGCCCCTGCGCCCTCGGGTCGGACGGTGATGGCCCACGTCTCGTTCGTAGCTGGTCGCAATGCCGGCGCCAAACGCGCCCGTCGGCAACTGTCACCCTGTAAGAGCAGGGTCCAGTTTGATCAATGACGGTGCCCGGCAACCAGAGGAGATAACCATCATAATTCCTAACATACACTCGTTCCCCGGGGCTAAAACTACGGGCCGCTCCAGAGGAGTCGAGGGGTTTGTCTTGCGAGTAGGAGGGGTGTAGCCTATCTAGGCACGTCCGGAGCCTCCTTCCCATGAGGAGCTCGGCAGGACTCCTGTTGGTGGGAGGGCACGGGGTAGAGTGATGGACAAGGAGGAACGTATCAATGCGGTCCGGCCAACTAGCGGGTCCCATTCTAGCTAGCGCCTCCTTGGCCGAGCGCACCATGCGTTCGGCCAAACCATTAGAGGCGGCATGATACGGGGCGATGAGGGCGTGTCGGATGCCCAACGAAGCTAGGAAACCCTCAAAGGCAGCGGAGGTCAACTGGGGCCCGTTATCTGAAACGAGCACATCGGGCAGCCCATGAGTGGCGAATAAATGCCGTAGTGCCCGTATTACGGCATCGGAAGTAGTGGATGTCATTTTAATAACTTCCAGCCATTTGGAATAGGCGTCCACCACGACTAAAAAAACCTGGCCCTGGAAGGGGCCAGCAAAATCAATATGCACGCGAGCCCATGGAGCCGAAGGCCGTTCCCATTCCCTGGGCGTCGCTTTGGGGGGCATGGGGCGGGACTCCTGACATTGGGGACATGAGGCCACCCAGTCGGCTATGTCTTGGTTGAGCTTAGGCCACCACACGTAACTGCGCCCCAGGGCTTTCATTCGTACGATGCCTGGGTGGCTACAGTGAAGAGTTTTTAACACCACAGGCTGTAGAGGTGGAGGGACAATGACCCTATGGCACCATAGTAGGCAACCGCTCTCCGCTCTGAGCGGAGAGTTCTGCCAGACGATTCTTAAAAGGCTGGAACTTGGCCGGTAAAGGATCCCTAGGCCAACCCCATTTAACCCAATCTAACACCCGGCAAATTACCTTATCCTTGGCCGATTGCCGGGCAATGTCAGCAGCCGATATAGGCAGATCGAGCTCCGAGATCAGGAATACTGCAGAATCAGGGGCTGGATCTTCGAGCTCTTCTGGCAAGGGGCAGCGACTGAGAGCGTCCGCATGGGCAATTTGCTTCCCTGGGCGGTGGAGAAGGATGTACTGGTATGCAGCGAGGAAAACGGTCCATCGGCCCATTGGTGATAAGACTTGAGGCGTTTGCTTGTCCCCTGCTAGCAGTCCTAGCAGCGGCTTGTGATCAGTAATGATTTGAAATTTGCGGCCGTAAAGGTAGTGGTGGAATCGCTTTACGCCGGCCACCACTGCCAGTGCTTTTTTGTCGATCTGCCCATAAAGTCTTTCGGCAGAGGAAAGTGTTCTCGAGAAATAAGCCACGGGTACTTCAGACCCATTTGGTAGCCGATGGCAGAGGACCGCACCCACTCCGTAGGGAGAAGCGTCGCAGGCTAGGACAAGAGGCAGGTTCACGTTGTATTGGGAAAGGACCGTATTGGAGACCAGTAACTGTTTGACAGCCCTGAAAGCGGAGTCCTCCCGGCGGCCCCAATGCCAGGCAGCAGATTTGTCCAACAGCCTGTGCAAAGGTTCGGCCACTGAAGCCTTATGAGGCAAGAATAAGGCATAGAAATTAAGGAGACCTAGGAAGGCTTGAAGTTCCTGCTTTGTCTTAGGTGTAGGAGCGTCTAAAATCGCCCTGGATTTCTCCTTCATTGGGTGCAGGCCGGTAGCGTCCATCAAGTAGCCGAGAAATTCGACCTGAGGAACATCTATCTGGCATTTTTCGCGTTTTACCTTGAGTCCGGCGGAGTCGAAACGGGTTAGGACTGCGCGGATGCGTGACATCAATTCTGGGGTGGATTTAGCTGAGATGAGGACGTCGTCGAAATATGGGACGACGCCCTCTAGTCCATGTAGCAGCCTTTCCATTAAATTTTGGAACAACCCTGGGGCGATGCTGACTCCAAATTGTAGTCTTCGCCACTTGAACGCTCCTCGATGGGTAATAATTGTTTGGGCTTCCGCGGCCTCATTATCGACCAGCAATTGCTGGTACGCTTGGGCTAAGTCCAATTTGGCGAATACGGAGCCTTCACCCAAAGTGTGCAGCAGATGGTGAATGACAGGAACAGGGTAGGCATTGGCAGGTAGGGCACGGTTCAATGAACACTTGTAATCGGCGCAGATCCTCACACTGCCATCCGGCTTCATGGGCACCACGATTGGGGTCTCCCAACGTGCGTGGTCCACAGGCTCCAGGACCCCTTGCGCGATTAGATGGTCTAATTCTGCATCTACCTTCGGTTTGAGGGCGAGAGGAACCCTGCGAGGTTTTAAACGGACCGGCTGCACCAGAGGGTCGATGTTGAAAGACACGGCCGTGCCTTTGTAGGTGCCCAGCTTCCCGTCGAACACAGCAGGAAACTCACTGACGAGTGTGTCGAATTCGGCGGCCTGGAGGTGATGAATGCCTTCTATTCGGAGACCTAGGGCATCAAACCAGTCCAGCCCCAGGAGACTAGGCAAGGCTCCATCTACCACAGTCACTGGGAGCCGCCCCTTGAATTTCTTAAACTGGACGGCCACCGTTCGTGAGCCTATGACGGGAATACGGTTTCCCTGATAGTCTCGCAATGTCATCTTGCAGCCGGGAATACCACGTTCAGACAGCTGGGCAGCAGTCTTTTGATGGTGCTCCATGATATAATGGACGTGGCCAACCCGGTGTCGACCTCCATGGTGCACGGCAGTCCTTCAATTGACACAGTCACGTTTATCTTCTGTTTGAGGGAATAACAAGAACGTACAGATTGTACGTCTGACAGGACTTGATCTGAGGATCCTTGTGAATAGTCGTCATCCACATAATGTTCCTTTCTATTTGTCCGCCTTCTGCTGTCATAGTGGTCGGTGAGAGCACTCAAGGGCAAACCTTGGCGATGTGCCCTCTTCGGCCGCAACGCTGGCAGAACGCCTGTTTAAATTTGCATTCAGCTCTAGGATGGCTGCTACCGCAACCCATGCAAACAGGTCTGCCCGTGCTACGGCCTTTGGGCCAGCTCTTTTTCTTTTTCGCCTCTTTAAGGTGGTTAACTTCCTTCTCCTCACCGGACTCGGATCCTGTGCTTACTTCCTCTCGGTGCACAGAGAATCCTTCAGCTCCCCTGGGTAACACCAATGTGGCTTGATTGGCAAGTTCTGAGGCGCGCGCCTCAGCCAAGGCTGATTCGAAGGTGAGATCAGCTTTTCCTAGTAGCCGTCACTGTAACTTTAGGTCTTTCAGGCCGCACACCAGTCTGTCTAGCAGAGCGTCATCCAGATTCTTGAAATCGCAGTGTAGGGCTGCTTTTCTCAGAGCGGCCACGCACTGATTCGCCTTCAGCTTGATTCTGCCTATGCAAAGCGTGCCTGTGGGCTATCTTCGGAGGCGAAGGCGCATAGTGGCTTTTTAGTTTCGCCATTAACTGCTCCCATGGTACCGCTTTGATGGCTAGCGGGGCCGCGAGGGCCTGCGCGGTCTCAAAAACTTCCAAGCCGCACACGGAGAGAAATTGGGCGCAACGCCGTTCTTCATTTCCCTTAGCAAGGTTGTGGGCCACTAAGAAGCACTCGAATCGGAGGATATATGACTCCCAAGACTCGGAGCTCGGAGAGTAGGGAGGAAACTGGGCTGTTGCCATGCTTAATAGCCTGAATCACGACATCTCGTCGTGGCGTGACCAGCTCTATTGTGGCTTCAGCTCTGTTGACCGTGGTCCTGGCCTCAGTACGGCCATCCCACCCTCATTGCCAGTGTTCTGTTCGCAGAACAAATGTGGGTGCCGAATAACTGAGGCTCAGGCAGAGGAATAAATTGCTAACACGTTTATTCCTAACAAACGGCAACACAAGTAACTTCAGCTCTCTGACAGGCAACAGCTGCGGCTGCCGTCTGACAGCTCGCTTTTATAGTGAGCTGTCAGATGGCTCCTCCAATCCGCTGGCTGCATGAACCCCGCCAAAACTGGTAACTGCTGCGCAGGCGCAGCTCATGACAGCTTAGAACACAACAAAAAGTGTGGCAGGCCTGAAATCCAAAAAGTAAAAGATGGTTTCCAGGTCTGACAGGAGGATCGTCCCACAGGATGATGTGAGGCAAGGCAGGGAGCAGGGCAGCTATAGCTAGAAACCCGTCAGCCACTGTGTGCTCACCGCCCTTTGTGTGCAGGGAGAGAATGGTTTCTGGCTGTAGAAGCAGCCTGCCAGCCCTTCAGCTGGCACACACTGGCTCCAGAGCCCGCTGCCAGTATCGGCTGGCCGTCCAACTACTACCAAACAGAGGCAGGGGAAGGAACGTGATGAAGATCACTGGATCTGCTTACCATCCCACTGTCTGTTTTGGTTTGCAGTTGGAGAGCAAGTTGCCACTGGTCATCTTCTCCTCATCTCCCTCCTGGGTCTTGCCCTTGGCTGACGAGTGGACCGTGTTCCCCTCACACAACCAAATGCAGCTGTGGGTGCACAAGTGGTACTTTGCCAGCAGGGCCTACAGGAAGTGAAGGAGGACATGGCATTTCCCTGTTTTCTACCAGATCCAACATGCGACACCTGGCCGAGCTTAACCAAAGTGTGTGTGTGAGGGGTTGGGGTTCGGGTGGGAATTGGTGCTCATCCTAAGGCTGGAAGAAGAGGGCTTTTGAGCACCAGGCACTGGTTAGGGCAGCACCCTGCCAACTCATCTGCTCATGCAGAGGGAAGCCCCATTACCAGAGCTGAACCTTCAGGGAACACTGACTGAGCAGGGAATTTGGCTGCAATGCTCAGCTCAGAATGGAGACGTGGTGGTGGGGATGTTTGGGATAATTTGCGCATGCGCGGAAATGGAGGTCGTGCTGTGAAATGCGGCCGGGAGACCGGGGGTCGTTTCCACCTGGGAGGATGCTGCCAGCCCTCATCGGTCATCTCCGAGGGCTGGCCTGGCAAGAGGACATCCCTGCCGCCACTCCGGGCCGCTCGAAAATGAAGGGCAAGCCTTGTGAGTGATGGCAGGGCGAAGAGCAGGGCGCGGCCCGAATCGGCCCTCTGCGGCCTGGAGCGCCCCGGCATGGCTGGAGGTAGGAGGTAGGCCATGAAGCTGGGACGCGAAAGACAACAAACTGGCCGGGCCGGGTCGGGAGGATTGCTATCAGGCCGTATGGCCTATGCCGGGCCCTGTGGCCTAAAACTCGATCCCGACCTGTGTTTCTTTTTCATCTGATCCCATCCGACCCGAGGCTGGAGGCTGGAGGCTGAAGCGGCTGGAGTGGCTGGAGTGACGAAAACGGTGGCAAGAGAAGGCGAGAGGACATTGTATGGAGAAGTTGAGGTCTGAGAACGCTGTTGTTGATGGAATGGAGCTGGAACTGGAGGAGTTGAGAAGGTGAGAGGATGTTAGAGGAAGATTAGATGAGAGGAATATGGACAGAGGAGACGTGGAGTGTCGAGTGAGGAGAGGAGGAGAGAGGAATGGAGGAAGGAAGGTGGTGGAAGATGGAGGAGGAGATGGAGGTGGTGAAGGAGTTGGAGAAGGAGATGGAGACGGAGATGGAGATGGAACAAGGAGAAGGAGAACGAAGAAGGAGAATGAAGGGCTGGTATTGAGAGATTGAACAGAATGAGGAGAACGAAGTGAGAGGATGGATGAGGAAGCCATGCAGCCAGGTCGTGAAATTGTATCCAACATCTTCTTAAAGACTTCCAGTGTTGGGGCATTCACAACTTCTGGAGGCAACTTCTGTTCCACTGATTCATTGTCCTAACTGTCAGGAAATTCCTCCTCATTTCTACGTTGCTTCTCTCCTTGATCAGTTTCCACCCATTGTTTATTTTTCTACCCTCAGGTGCCTTGGAGAATAGTTTGACTCCCTCCTCTTTGTGGTAACCCCTGAGATATTGGAACACTGCTATCATGTCTCTTCTACATCTTTTCTCTTCTCTTATCTATGTCTCTTTTGTGGATTCATACAGTGGTTTGGCCAGCAGGGCAAAATTTGAATTTTCAGTGTTTTCTCTGTTGTAATTAATTTCTTTGAACCTCCCAGCGAACGCTGGCCTATTTTTAAAGATTCAAAGTTCTCTATACATATCCTTTGGAACCTCCTAGCAGACGCTAGCGTATTTTTAAAGATCCAGATGTATAGAGTAACATGTATTGAAGAGGCATTCGAGAAATGCTTCCTTCACCACCCATGTTCTATTTCTAAGACACTGTCACCGACCTGGGGTGCCAGGGGTAACTTAACCTCCCACACAATTCTTCCGGCAGGTCCCCTGGCCTCCCACCTTTCTAAGAGCTTCGGCAAGGAAAAAATGTGTTTCCTCTTTGAGGTTTCGAGCCCAATTAATATACATTTTGTATGCTCATTCCACAAGTTCAGAGATGCCTTTCTTGGGCCCACCTTCTCATCTCCTGTAATTTTTGCCCTAATGTCATCTGCACAGTGACCAACGAAGACCATTCTGACCATTCTCACATTTTATGCTGCTCCCCCTCAGCTCCTGGCAATAAATTTCTCTTCGAGGCAATTTGAGTTTTTGTCTCAACTACTCCCTTGGACCGGGTTTGTGGTCCACTTGATCTGTCTCCTAAGGAACCCCCCCTTTTTTTTAACACTTAAACACATCAACAAAGACAAGCTAAAACAACACAGAAACTAAATGTTCCTGGTGAGACTTTTCTTTTCTCTCTCTTTCTTGTTACTCAGTGACCTTAACAGCAAGAGGAGAGCTCAAAATAACAGTATAAGGTCCCCGCCACTTAGGGCCCAGCACCTCCTGTTTCCAATCCTTAACCCAAACCTCCTGTCCCGGGGTAAAGGAGTGAGCGGGGGTGTCAATCAAATGGGGACAGGCAGAAAGCACGTATTTCTGCAACGAGTGGACTATGGCATTGAGGGCTTGCAATTGCTTAAGCCGGACCGAATCCCCCAACTGGACAGTAGCCGGGGTCTGAGGAGCCACAAGGTTGGGCACACGGCCAAAGAGTAACTCGAAGAGGGAGACCCCTAAGTATTTGGAGGGAGCACAGCATACAGCCAAAAGGGCCATTCGGCCTGGCAAAATGCCCAGAGCTTGCGTCTGCTCCACTCAATGCCATAGTCCTGCGACTGATAAGCCGGCTTAAAGTGAGTCAACTTGCACTGTAGGGGTGTGTCGGGTTGAGAACTACCACCTCCCATGGTCCTCCCAGGGCACCAGACAGACATGATAGGAAAAGGGATGAGAGGAAGGTAAGGGGTCCTTTCCTCTCGGGATAACACTTTTGCAAAAGTGGCAGGAATCACACGACCGGGGCCCTAGGCTGATGTTATGTAACGCCAGGTCTGTGGTACAAAAGGCCCCCCTCATTCATGACCTTGTGTCAGAGGGGGACCCGGACCTGGTGGGTATAACGGAGACCTGGTTGGGCCACGAGGGGGGTTTACCCCTTGTAGAAATGTGCCCACCAGGTTACCGAGCCTTTCATCAGCCTAGGGCCCTAGGGAGGGGTGGGGGGTGGCGATTATGGTTAAGGAAGGTCTTGAGCCGAAGGAGACCACGATCCCTCAGACGACCGGGTGTGAGTCTCTCTGCATGAGATGGGGCCTAGGGAGGCAGTTGGACGTGTTAGTTGTATACCTGGCTCCTCGCTATGCAACAACAGCCTTGCCCGAGCTCCTAGAGGTGATAGCCGAGGCGACGGTTGAGACACCCAGACTGATAGTCATGGGGGACTTTAACTTGCTGTTAGTAGGCGAGGTCTCTGGAGTAGCTCAGGAGTTCATAGCCTCCATGACGGCCATGGACCTGACCCAGGTAGTTTTAGGCCCTACTCACGAGGGGGGAAACACCCTGGATCTAATCTTTGTCTCGGGACGGTGGAGTAGTGATCTGGGAATAGGGGATTTAGCCATCACCCCCTTGTCATGGACGGATCATGCTCTCCTCCGGCTGGACTTTCCAATCGCCTCACCTCACATTCCTAGATGGTTCCGCCCCAGGCTCCTGATGGACCTGGAAAGGTTCCAGAGGTAGCTTGGGCCAATTCCTGTGGACTTGCCCCACGACTCGACTGAGGACCTAGTGGCCGCATGGTTAAGTGCGGCCACGGGGGCCTTGGACTGAGTCGCGCCCTTGCGGCCTCTCTTGCGGTGACGAATCACCCAGGCTCCTTGTTTCACTGAGTAGCTGAGGGAGATGAAGTGCCACAAGAGATGCCTAGAGAGCAGATGGAGATCCTCTCGCTCCGAAGCTGACCGAACACTAGTGAGAGCCCATATTAGGATTTACTTAGTGGCGATAAGGGTGGCCAAACCTCCCAAAGGGTATTGTGCCACCCTCATTGCATCCGCAGATAACCGCCCTGCTGCCCTGTTCACCCTTCACCAGAGGCTGCGGGAAGCCCCTCTGCAGGGATAAGCAGAGGAATTTGGGATTTATCTGCAGGACAAAATCACTCGGATTCGGAATGAGCTACCCTCCATCGACAGTGGTCCGGTGGGATTGTCAGAGGCTGGTCTTGAGGCACCATTCTGGGAGGAGTTTGACTTTGTTACTACCGAGGATATGGACAGGCTGTCAAGGAGACTTAAGGCGACCACATGTTTATTGGACCCGTGCCCCTCCTGGCTTGTACTGGCATCCTGGGAGATGACACAAGGCTGGCTCCAGGGCATTGTCAACGCATCTTTGAGTGAGGGGCCCTTGCGTGCCGTCTTGAAAGAGGCAGTAGTGAGGCCCCTCCTGTCCCTGGACCCAGCATTATTGGAGAACTATTGTCCGGTCTCCAACCTTCACTTTTTAGTGAAGGTTGTTGAGAGTGTGGTGGCCCAACAGTTTCCGCGACACCTGGAGGAAGTTGATTATCTAGACCCGCGTCATAGCACCGAGACGGCATTGGTCGCGTTGGTTGATTTATTTATTTATTTATTTATTCAATTTATACCCCGCCCTTCTCCAAACGGACCCAGGGCGGCGCACAGGAAAATTAAAATACATACAAAACATCATATAAAATTTAAAAAACTAATTCAATAGAACCTGTGCTAAAACCAGATTAAAATCCCCAAATTTAAAAACTATCTAAAAGTCAGTATAGGGGGCTACGCTAGGCCGGCTAGATGAAACAAATGTGTCTTAAGACACTTGCGGAAGAGGCGGAGGTCAGAGATGGTGCGAAGTTCAGGGGGTAAGTCCTTCCAAAGGGCTGGACCTGCCACAGAGAAGGCTCTCCCCCTGGGTGTCGCCAGTCGGCATTGTCCGGCCGACGGCACCCTGAGGAGGCCCTCTCTGTGGGAGCGTATTGGTCTAAGGGATGTATGGGGCAGGAGGCGGTCTCGCATATAACTAGGCCCCGAGCCATGGAGCGCTTTAAAGATGGTCGTCAGAACCTTGAAGCGCACCCGAAAGACGATCTCTGATGATCTCTGGAGGGCGCAGGATAGAGGCTGTTCCTCTATCCTAGTCCTGTTAGACCTCTCAGCGGCTTTTGATACCATCGGCCATGGTATCCTATTGCACCGACTGGGGGGCTTGGGGATGGGAGGCACCGTTTTACAGTGGTTCTCGTCCTACCTCTCTGGTCGGTCGCAATATGTGTTGACAGGAGGGCAGAGGTCGACCTCGAGACCCCTCTTATGCGGGGTTCCTCAGGGGTCGGTCCTCTCACCCCTCCTGTTTAACACATATATGAAGCCACTGGGCGAGATCATCCGTGGTTTTGGGCTGTACGCTGATGACACTCAGTTGTACATATCCACCCCAGACCACCCCAACGATGCCACCGAGGTGCTGTCCTGGTGTTTGGAGGCTGTACAGATCTGGATGGGTAATAACAAACTCAAGCTCAACCCGTCCAAGACTGAGTGGCTGTTTGTTTCCGGCACCCCGGTTCAGCCAGATTACTCCAACTCTGGCCATTGGGGGCGAAACACTGGCCCCAGTGGAGAGGATGTGCAATTTGGGTGTCCTCCTGGACTCTCGGCTGTCTATGGAGGACCATGTGGCAGCCGTGGCCAGGGGGGCGTTTCATCAGGTAAACCTGATGCGCCAATTGCGCCCCTTACTGGACCGGGCTGCCCTTTTCACAGTCACTCAAGCTCTCGTGACATCCCGACTCGACTACTGTAATGCTCTCTACATGGGTCTTCCCTTGAGGTGCACTCTAAAGCTACAGTTAGTCCAGAATGCAGCCGCGCGGGTGATTACATGAGCCTCTAGATGCTCCCATATAACACCGATCCTGTGCGAGCTGCACTGACTTCCTGTGGTCTTTCGGGTGCGCTTCAAGGTTTTGACGACCATCTTTAAAGCGCTCCATGGCTCGGGGCCTAGTTATATGCGAGACCGTCTCCTGCCCCATACATCCCTTCGGCCGATCTGCTCCCATAGAGTTGGCCTTCTCAGGGTGCCGTCAGCCGGGCAATGCCGTCTGGCGACACCCAGGGGAAGAGCCTTCTCTGTGGCGGGCCCTGCCCTTTGGAACGACCTATCCCTGAATTGCGTACCATCACGGACCTCCGCCTCTTCTGCCAGTGTCTAAAGACACATCTTTTTCAGCAAGATGTGCTGAACCCTCCCCTAGCCTAACCCTAGCCTAACCCTTCCGTCAAGACTGTTTAGATAGTTTTAAATTGGGGGTTTTAATTCGATAGCATAGGATTATAATTTAATTTAATATATTTTTAAATTTTGTATTTATTGTATTGTTTTGTATGCTTTTAAATTCCTGTACGCCGCCCTGGGTCCTTTGTGGAGAAGGGTGGGATATAAATGTGATTAAAATAAAATAAAAAAATAAAATGTTGCCTTCAGTCCACAGAAGGGACCGCAGCCTCTGGACTCTGTCTGAAGGAGCTGTGTCCATTGGGCAGTACCTCAAAAGCACTCTGGAGCTGAGAAGGCGGAGCCTACATCGCAATGATACCACGTTTGATCTTGCTGCTGCAAGATCATCGTTGATTCTTTTGCGACTGGATGGTCCACAAAGAAGAAGCTGAAGCTTTGCTGACCACAGGGGTATCGCAAAACCCCTGTTTGGTCCAAAGAAAGGGCTTCAAATCCGTGGTAAACAGACAGCCTCCCCCAGGCTGGCAAAGTTGCTGACGGCTCTATTAAGAAGGAGGGAGAAGTGAAAGTGATTACATCTGATATGTCTTAAAGAGACAGCTACAAAAGAGATAGCCCGTAAAATTTTTCCAAATTAAGATGAAACTTTTAAAAGACAAAAAAAAATGCAAACAAGCAGCGGAATTAAGCACTGGAGGACTTGGCCAGTGGGTTATCACAACCTTTCTAATTGATATCTAAAACGGAACCTATGAAGAACTCCCAAAAGAAACAGAGTAAGTTTTCTCTTTTATTTTATTTTTCTGATGACAACCTTGGACTAAATCTCTTCCTTTTCATTAGTGTGTGTGACTTTTAAAGTTTTTTTCTTCTCTTTCTACTGCACTTGAGAATAACAAAGAATTTGATTTCTTTGCAAAATAACTAAGATATAAAAAGAAACAAGAAAATTTTTACAATGGCATTTATTAAACAACAACAAAAAATTGTTAGCTTAGGAGATATAATGGATGCAATACAACAATGCTCTAATTCACTTGAAAATAAATTTAAACATTTAATTGGAGAATATGTGGGAAAGGATGGAGCTACATATCGCATGGAAAAAGCAGAGGTCGGTTCCTTAAGCACTAAAAAGGAAAATAACCACAAAGAATCTAAAATGGCTGATCCTTTCGATAGAGGCTTTTGTCCGGCTATGGGAAAAGTGAAACATGGAAAGATAAATTAGATGGATGGGAACTTTACCTCAGATGGCAAGATATAGAAGAAGAAGCCACAAAAGAACTTATGATATTAAAGAAAGAAACTTTACTAGTAACACCTTTGATAACAACCCTGACACGTAAAATTAAACTGATCAAGGAAGAAGAAAAGGAGGGGCTCCAAAACGACAGGAAAGAACTTACAAGTGATGGACTGCAAAGAGAAGTCCACACAAATTGGATTAAGGATATGTTCAGAAGAACTATGCCACAAATGGCAGAATATGTGATATTGTTTTATTACTGGAAGGATACAAGCTAATAGACAAAAGATTAACTTAAAACCAGATGAGATTAGGGAACTTTAGTGATAATACATATAGCTTAACAAGTAATTGAAAGTGATAATAAATGTATATACAGTGGTACCTCGGACCACGAACGCCTCTCATCACGTCCAATTCGCTTCACGACCAAAATTTTCCCAAAAAATGTGCCCCGGTTCACGAACACCGTTTCGATGCACGAACGGAAAAGTTCGTAAAAAATGCTCCGCTGCACGAACTCCGCCTCACTTCACGAACTCTGCCTCGCATCACGAACTCCGCCCTCGCATCACCAACGGAAAAGTTCGTAAAAATGCCCGGATTCACGACCTCCGTTTCGCTTCACGAACCGGAGCCGCGGACATTTTAAAAACAAGGTCAGAACGGATTAATCGGATTTACATTGAACCCTATGGGAAACTGTGCCTCGCATCACAACCCAAAAACAAGGTCGGAACGGATTAATCGGATTTACATTGAACCCTATGGGAAATTGTGCCTCGCATCACAACCAAATCGGATCGCGACCAGAGTCATTTCACGAATTAAGTTCGTGATCCGAGGTACCACTGTATATGCATACTTATAAGTGGTAATTGGGAATGAATACTGAATAAGATTTATTAAAGGAGATGAGTAAATATTACTGATGTTTGGTTAAAAAAGGCTACAGGGAATGATTTTGGAGGATAGTAGAATTAACAAATATGATGCCAACATGTGGCTATGCTTTAAGTTTCTATTGGTATGTTTTAAAATAAAGGATACAATTATATAATACAATTATAATTAATCAAGGAAGGCATGGAAAAGTTAAAGTTTATAAATTTATTTGATATGACGTACTTGAAATAATATGAAATAATATGAAACCTGGATGAATATCAGAGACCTATGAAACTATTTTGTAATCAGCAGAAATACTTTCTATAACATGTGAGATTAAGGATTTTTATGTTGTGTTTAAAAAGAAAACAAATAAAAAACTTTATTAAAAAAAAAGAAGCACTGGAGCTGCTGCCTTGCAGGGCAAGGTGGAGATCAGCTTTCCTTGCTCAGCAGCCCTGGTGAAGGAGGCGCATCATCTACCCCTGCCAGCTCTTGAGCCAACTCCACCATCACTTGGCAGACTTGCCCAGCCTAAAGGATGTGAAGCAGCCTGCTAGAAAGGTGAGTTCCCTTCACACACCCAGTGCACTTTAGCACCACTGAGTCTACCAGCAGCTCGTGCAGGTCCATTAGGCCTCTGCTGTCACTGCCCAGAACACCAGGTCTGTCAAACCCAGGGGTGGGTTCCTAAGGGTTCGCACGGGATCCCGCGAGCCCTTTCGTCAAATTTCCCGATCCCGAGCGATCCCTTTGGACCGTGGACCCGGCAGTAAGTCCTCCACATTCATCCCCGCCCCCCCCCCGCCGCCCAGCCAATGCTAAAATTGCTGGACGCCGGGGGGGGGGGGGCTAACCGCCGCTGCTAACTGCTGCTGGGGCGGGCAGGCAGGAAAGCAAGCAAGGCGGCTGCGCTGTCTTCTTTTTCCCTCAGCGAAGCACCGCCGCGGCCGCCGCCGCCTCCTCCTCGCCCATCGGCTTAGTAGGGACCGGGCCGCAGTGCCAGAGAGGAGGAGGGGGGGCAGCCCCCTGGGCAGAGTGCACAGCCAGGTGGCCGGGGCAGGCTAAGGCGAGTGATCGCGGCGGGCGGGGACAGGGGGCGGGGACGGGGACGCCAGGTTCCTTCGTCCGGGGGTGGGTGAATGAGCGAACAAGCAAGCGCGGGCGGGCAAGGAAACTTGCTGCAGCAGCGCCCAACAACCTGCCTGCCCACCGCCTGTGGTTAATTGCTCATTCACCTACCCACCGGACGAAGGAAGCTGGCGTCCGGTGGTTGAGCGAACGAGTGAGTAACTGTGGCCGACTGGCCAGCGGGCGGGTACGGAAAGTTGCTGCGGCAGCGCCCAACAATCCGCTGGCCCGCTGGCCGCGGTTGCTCGCTCGCTCGCTTGCTCACCCATCGGACGCCAGGTTCCTTCGTCCGGTGGATGGGTGAGAGAGCGAGCGAGTAAATACAGCCAGCGGGCTGGCGGGCCAGTCAGGCTACTTCCAGGAGCTGAGGAGGTTTGGGGGGGGGAGACAGACAGACAGAGAGAGGCACAGACACACAGAGAGACAGGGAGGGAGGGGGGAACCAGAGAGTGACAGACACACACAGAGAGACAGAGAGTGGGAGGGAGGGAGAGAAAAATAGACAGAGACACAGAATGAGTGATTTAAATGCCTGAATGCGAGACAGACACAGAGTGACAGATGGACAAATAAAGGAGAGAGAGACAGAGAGAGAGAAAGAAAAAAAAGAAGGTGGGAGAGAGAGAAAGAAAGAGAGAAAGAAAGACAGACAGAGAGAAAGAGAGAAAAAAGAGAGACAGAAAGGAAAGAAAGAGAAAAAAGAGAGAGGGAAAGAGAGAAAGAAAAGAGACAGAAAGAGAGAAAGAGAAAGAAAGAGAAAGAGAGAGAGAAAGAAAGAGAGAGAAGGAGAGAGAAAGAGGGAAAGAAAGAGAGAGAGAGAGAGAGAGAAATAGGGAAAGAGGAGGGGAAAGAGGGAAAGTAAGAGAAAGAAAAAGAAAAAGAAAGAAAGAGAAAGAAAGAGAGAGAGAGAAAGAGAAAGAAAGAAAAAGAAAGTGGGAGAGAGAGAAAGAAAGACAGACAGAGAAAAAGAGAAAGAAAGAGACAAAGGAAAGAAAGAGAGAGAAAAAGAAAGAGAGGGAAAGAAAGAAAGAGACAGAAAGAGAGAGAGAGAAAGAGAGGGAGAGAGAAAGAGGGAAAGAAAGAAAGAGAAAGAGAAAGAAATAAAGAGAGAGAGAAAGAGGGAAGGAAAGAAAAAATGAGAGAGAAAGAAAGAGAGAGAAAGAGGGAAAGAGAAAGAAAGAGAGAAAGAGAAAGAAAGAGAGAAAGAGAAAGAAATAAAGAGAGAGAGAGAGAAAGAAAGAGGGAAGGAAAGAAAGAGACAGAGAAAGAAAGAGACAGAGAAAGAGAGAAAGAAAGACAGAAGGAAAGAAAGAAAAAGAAAGAGAGAGAGAGAGAGAGAACTTATGACCACAATTAAGCCCAAAAGTTTGGTTGCTAACCAAGACCATTGTTAAGTGAGTTTCACATTTTCCAAATTGGCCACTCCCACCCGGTCACATGGCTGGCAAGCCACTCCCACCCAGTCACATGGCCGGCAAGCCACTCCCACCCGGTCACATGGCCGGCAAGCCACTCCCACCCGGTCACATGGCCGGCAAGCCACTCCCACAAAACAGGCCACACCCACAGAACCTATTCCAAAAATTTTGAAACCCACCCCTGGCCGAACCCGAAGGAGGCAAAATGGCCAGCTAGAAAGGCTGAGTAGAGGTGGTAACGCACACTCAGGCCAAGCAGGCAAAAACCGGCCACCACAAATGGGGAAAGCCAGATCCCCCATCAGAGCCCTGGCTGCCCAGGCCCATTAGAAATGAGGGAGGAGATCACACACTCCCAACTGGCCTTGAGTGGCCATAGCACTGATACAGATTGAATTTTCCCCACTTGCAGTTGCTGCCTTTTGCCTACTGGGAATGGACATGCTTTTGGTCTTTCTAGCTTCCTTCAGGTTGGGCAGATGTGGTGTTGTGGGCAGCAATTGCAGCAGCCTAATGGACCTGTGCGAGCTATTGTTGCCAAAGTGTGTTGGATGCATGAGGAAAACATTCTCCAACCACAAGCCAAGAGCAAAACCTGTGAGGGGGCCAAGGAGATGACCAGTGGTGACCTGGTCTCCAACTGCAAGCCAAAAGAGATGGGACAGAGTAGGCAGCAACTGCTCCACCTCCTCTTCACCTTGTCTTCACCCACAGCAGCAGCAGTAGCCAAAGGCAGAGGCACAAAGACAGAGGCCACCAGCCCTGCCCTAGCCACATGGGTACATCTGGTGGTGCCCCTCATATGCCTCCCCCCATTCTGCCTGCTGCCAGTGCTGCCACCACCATGCATGTTTCTTGGAGGACCAGCTGCAGAGTCCCTGCTACTGGACATCTCCCACACATGCACATATACACCTGAAAGGCTGGTAAGGGTGGCCATCCTTAAAATGGTGAGGGGCTGGCCAGTGTTGCTTTGTTCCTGCCCATCCCATCCCTGCTGGCATGCATCACTTTGGCCCAGCCCATGCCATCCTGGCAGGTTTGCACATGCACCTGCCAGGATGGCATGGGTCAGGCTGAAGTGATTTGAGTCAGAGCCTTACTGTTTCCAGGACAGTTGCCAGATCCAATTATGTGGTGGGCCCGCGGGCCTTGAGTTTGACACCCCTGCTCTAGATCTAGTAAAAGAACCCTCTATATATTTATAAACTATTTGAACACATTCATTCTGTATAAAATAATTGCAATGATTAAGCTTGAAGCTCCCTGAATTTACCCTACAACTGATATGTCCTCATGAGACTGTATTAAGCTATAATTGTTGAAATGGCATCAAAAACTTCAAAAAACAGCATATTTATAGCTAATGAGATGGACTCTGCAAATGGTAACTGACTGCTATTGACAGATGCAGTTGTAGAAATTGTATCAGGTTATTCTTAATAAGCACATGTCCTAATAAATGCCAGTGTTTCACTGTTTTTAGCATACAAGCCTACATCACAAAGCCAAAATTTTGCCAGATATAAAGATAAATATACTGCATAAATATACTGCAATTATGGAATAGAGTTCAGTGCATAAATAAATTCCGACCTGTCAAAATATCATCATAGTGATAATGGTAAGAACGGTTATCATTTTTCTTCAAGAGATGGCTTCTTTGAGGTCAGGCCAATAGGCTTGGAATTCTCCTTGCTCATCTCTTTTCCAAGATTTTATTGATTTTAAAAAAGAGCATGGTGGCTTGGTGATTAATTAGGATCCAAGCCCGCGTTTGAGACCCAAGTGCTGCTATAGGGCAGAGTTACAAGGCATACTTCCATGCTATGGCAAAGACTTACACTTTTCTAAGTCTTATACTTAGACAAGAAAACCAAAAGTACACATATAGACTAGGTGAAACCAGGCTTAATAACAGTAACTGTGAGAGGGATCTTAGAGTCTTAGTGGACAATCAAATAAATATGAGCCAGCAGTGTGCGGCAACAGCAGCCAAAAAAAAAGCCAATGCAATCCTAAATTGTATTAGCAGAGGATATGAAGTACAAATACCATTCTATAAAGCCTTAGTAAGATCACACCTAGAATACTGCATCCAGTTTTGGTCAACACTCTAGAAAAAAAATGTTGAGACTCTAGAAAAGGGCAGAGAAGAGCAACCAGGATGATTAGGGTACTGGAGACTAAAACATATGAAAAATGGTTGCAGGAACTGGGCATGGCTAGTCTAGTGAAGAGAAGGACCAGGGGTGACATGATAGTAGTGTTCAAATATTTGAGGGGCTGCCACAGGAGGGGGTCAAGCTATTTTCCAAGGCACCTGAAGGCCAGGAAAGGAATAATGGATGAAAATTGAACAAGGAGAGATTCAACCTAGAAATAAGGAAACATTTTCTGACAGTGAGAACAGTCAACCAATGGAACAGCTTGCCTTTGGAGGTTGTGGGAGCTTCATCACTGGAGGTTTTCAAGGAGATATTGGACTGCCATTTTGGTGAGGGAGGATTGGACTAGATGACCTAAAAGGTCCCTTCCAACTATGTTAATTTGTTTGAATATCCCAGAAATAAGGATTTTTTTGAGCTAGACAATAGGCTCAATGTTAGATTTCATTTCAGCTGTCCTTAAACCCTTCAGTCCTCCTTGGGGGAATATGTTGGGTTGAGACATGTTGTAAGTTAAATGATTGGGTATAGCTCAGCTCCTAAAAAGTAGTTTTTTCTTTCTTTTTTTTCTGGGCCAGGAGAATCATATTTTTGAGAAGAACCTCATCAAAGATACTTGTGCAAAGTTGTATTAGAACTGCTAAGTTATTAACCTCCTGGGGGAGCCTAAAGCTATTACCAGTCTCATTTGTTTGCCAGAGTTTCATGTCTACCTCACAACTGGGGTATTGTATCTCACAAAGAAAACTAGGATGTAAGGGAGGAAACAGGGAGTGGTGAATAAATGAATCACTCTAACTTTCAAATCTCGAGGAATGCCAGACAGTTGCAAGTAGCTAACAGCAGTAGCTGCATACAAGAACCTCTGTGTAATGTTAATTACCATTGCATACTCAATAAGCACCTAAAAGTTACCCTTCAGCATAAATTAAAGCATCAATGTTTGATAAGCTACACATGTTTAACAATCAATACACAGCTCTAATTTTCTCCCACTAATGCATCCAACAACAGTTTTACAATGTCCTCAGTTCACATACAGGGAAGATAATAAATTGTCACGGTGCCGCAACACTGAATTATTAATCTTTTCACTTCTTGGCATTACACTATTTACACACACACACACACACACACGGTATATAAAATCTTGCATAGAGATAGTTTAGTGTGGCTACTATGGATGTGAATTGGATTTATATATAAATTATCAAAAAATGGAAATTTAGATGAATTACTTCTCCCTTGTTCCCTCTAACAAACTGTTGCACCTAATTTTAAACAGTTTATTCAAAAAATACTAGTTTAGTATTGAATAGACACCAGAAACAAATGACTACCAAGCTCCTTGATTATCCTAAGCAAGTAGGGAACAATTCAGAAAAAGTAGAACCGTACCCTACTCAGTCTAGGGTTCATATGTAAAGGTAAGTTAATGCCAAAATCTTGTAGAGAGAATATGAAACATTATCTTTGTACTTTCTAATATGCTCTCTTTTCTTCTCCTACAACTAAAGTTGTTTCATTACATCCAAATTAATTCTGCAGAGCTGTAGAATATTAATTGCTGGAATGAAGTTCAAGATTTCTCCAACTATGAATCTTTCTAAGAATTTAGTTGGAATCCGATCTACGGCCATTAGCAAAATGAAGCAATATTCTCCCCTTGTGGTGGTCTTGATTTAGATGTCCTTCACTCATGTGGACAATTTGAGAAAAAGAAAATGTCAAAATGACAGAGCTATAAGAATGTACTGTTTGGTATACTGTCTCTTGAACTGCACTTCCAAATAAAAATGTTTCATTGCCAAGATTTGAAAACAACAACAATGCAACAAAACAGCAACTATCTGGAACAAAAGAAGGCAATATAATAAAGTTTTAATATGCATTTGGTTGGGCACCTGTCCTTTGATTTATAGAATCTTAATTGTCACGTTTTCTTTTCTTTGATAAAAAATAACTCTGGCAATGTCATCCTTGCGACCGGAGTAATCATAATGCAGAAATCCATTTAGTGCTGACTATGTAGCCAGGCATGAAGCCTCCCTGGGATAACTATCTAGGCTTTGAAGTGGAAATGAGATACATTTTTCCTTGTAGATCAGAGTTGGTTTATTGACAGAATGAAGTTTGCCAAGTGGGTTTCCAGATATCCCACTGTCAATGAAGGTGTCAACCGAGTGTGCCGCAGCAGTGAAAAAAGCAAACCCATTGCTAGGGATCATTAGGAAGGGTATAGAAAATAAGTCACCAAGTGTCATTTTGCCTCTTTATAAATCTATGGTGAGGCCCCATCTGGAGTATTGTGTACAGTTCTGGTCACCATACCTTCAGAAAGATATTATGGAAATGGAAAAGGTGCAGAGGAGGGCAACCAGAATTATTAGGGGGCTGGAACACCTTCCTTACCATCTGAGGCTGCAACGGCTGGGCCTCTTCACTCTAGAACGACGACGCCTGAGAGGTGACCTGATTGAAGTCTATAAAATCATGCACGGTGTGGACAAAGTAGAAAAGGAAAAACTGCTTTCCCTATCACACAACACTAGAACTAGGGGGCACTCTATGAAACTTTTGGAAGCTAGACCTCAAACAAATAAGAGGAAGTACTTTTTCACCCAGAGGATCACTGGTCTATGGAACTCCCTGCCAGAAGAAGTGGTGACAGCTGTCAGCCTCGACACCTTTAAGAAAGGATTAGACGAGTTCATGGAGAACAAGGGTATCCATGGCTATCATTATGGATGCCTAAAGACACCCTCCGGGTTGGAGAGATAGGCAGGATATTTCTCAATGCCATTTGCAGGGAATCATAAGCAGGTGAAGACATCTGCTTGGGAATACCCTGAAGCAAATGGTGAGCCACTGTGTGAGACAGAATGCTGGACCGGATGGACTGTGGCCTGTTCCAGCAAGACTATTCTTATTTTCTTATGTTCTGATCCCTGCCTTGTTAAAAATCAGGTTTTCTCTTCTCATGACAGTAACAGCAAGAACTCAGTAATAAAGTTAGCAAAAAGAATCTTCTGTGTTGGTTTGGACCCACCCTGGATTATGGCAATGATGCAAAGAAATAGAATGGCTTGCCTGTATTTATTATAAAATAAATATAAAATATAGATGTTGTTCAGAAGAGACTGGAGAGTCATGTCTGAAAGCAGGGTTTCCTGCTTGACTGACTGACTGACTGACTGACACTCTGTGTGTGTGTGTGTGTGTGCGTGTGCGTGTGTGTGCGTATTAGAAAACCTCCAAGGTCCCTCCCAGCTCTATTCTGATTGATAAATTGACAATGCTAAAGCATACAAAGGAAGTAGATATTGGGTGTGCTTGACTCAGCTCAAACTATTTGGATGGTCATATACAAAACACATAAGACAATACATAAGAAAGTAGCAAGTGCTGAAAAACAATAAGAACTAAATATCTTTAATTTTATGGCATGCATGAATATCTAAGCCTCTATACCTAAGTATATATATCCTACAACTGATTTCCCCCTCTCATCGAAGTACCTGCAAGAATGTTACATCTTTAAAAAAACAATATTTCAAGTAACATTCAGTCAAACTAAGTCAATTTCCAGCCTAATCTTGAGGGACAACAATTGGTTATGAGAAGAGACTGTTGTGTTACTTAATCAGAGTTGCAAGCCTTTGCTTTCTAAAAATAAAAAGGGTGACCTGGCTGAATATTCAGAGCTCACTTGCTCTCCAATGCAATGAATTTATTCTTTTTTTTTTACTTAACTGTGGTACTCCATGGTTGTGAAGCTTGGCTTTGAAGAAGCAGACTAGAGACAGTATTGACATGTTTGAACTTTGATGTTCAAAGATTCTTCAGACTATCATAGATGACCAAGAAAACAAACAAATGTATCGTAGAACAAATCAATCTAGAATTTCACTCAAAGCACAAATGACTGTGAAAATTAACATATTTTGGACACATTATACAAAGATTTAGTTCTTGTAGGAACTAATTTAGTTCTCACAGGCTGAGCTTGAGGGTGGGATCAAACTAGTTTGGAGTTGCTATGCTCCCACAAGAGACCCAAGTCCAGCCCCCTGTGAATTCCATTGACCCTCAACCCAAACAAATAATGAAACATGAATAGGATACCAACATGGTGCCTATATCCATTAGTTTCAATTTATTTTACTCCCAAACAGAAAAGAATGGGTTGCTCCATGCATCTCCTCTCTTTTATGACAAAAAAACACCAGTGTCCTTGGAAAAGGGAAAAGGGTATTGTCCTACAGAATGTTCATGCAGACAGCTTGAGAAGCCTTAAAACCATCATCAGATTAGGCAGCTAGAAAATATCGTTTATTAGGTATCTGCCAGACCTTCACACAACAAATAGGAGCAATAAGATTTATCAGAGATAGCAGTGACCACTCCATCACAGCATGGATCCTCCATAGAGCTCTCCAGCTGTCATTTTGTTGTCACATGAAATACACAGTATGATTACATAGCATCCTAACGTTAAGGTATATCTTCTCTCTAGAGAGATATTTGACACTTATACTGCTGCTCTTTAGAAAATAGTAAGAACTATTGTTTTTCAAAGAGTTGGTTAGCTTGTTGTCTGCTGTATATGAAGGATATCTTTGTGCTGGGTGCTATTTATGGGGAATTATGTTTTTCTTGTTGCTTTAGGAGGTTATTAGTTAAGGAGTTGTCATTTATAGGGGCTGAGTCAAGTCTTTTCCACTAGTTTGGAATATTTGTCCAAGATTAGACTAGCCCTCAGGCAGGTAACATTTAGGATAACTGTAAAACCTGGCTTATAAGGACTAAACTGTATGAATCAAAACGCCCATCCTGGGTTGTGTTTGGATGCTTTGTTCTTGGTGGCTGTAAGGAGTACCTCTCCTTCTGCTTAAGAAAATGAAGACTCTTGACTTCCTGTTCCGGCTTCTGGCGGCGACGGATGAGTCCTAGGACTCGTCTGCCATTTTGTTCTTTTTTCGGCCCCAAACGGGGCGGGGCGCCCCTTTTTTTAGGGACCCCCCCATAGGATCGGCTTGCCTGGACCTTTCTTGCCTGGCGGCGGCCGGGGGAGATTCTTGTCTTCGGTCTAGGAGAGAGAAGACATGCTGCGGGGGGCTTGGTTCCCTTTGCCAACGGAGGACGGTAACAAATAGCCGATTTGGAGAGAACGGAGCAGATGGCTTTGCCGGGGCTTTGGCTGTGAGGTGGAGAGTAAGTGACTTTAACTTTTTTGCTGACAGCTTTGACTGAGAGAAATGTGGAGGGGGGTGTTTGTTAACCCCCCCCCCTCGGATTTATAACAGTGGCGTTCAGAAATGGCTCCTTGCATGTGAGGAAGCGGATATTTCGCATCCGGACTTTGTGGAACAAGTGAACGTTTTTCGCGGCTTGTTTCTATGCAATGTATCTAAGTCCGGCTTCACTGGAACAATTTTCTTTGTTACTTTCTCCTGCTGGCTCCCAGACTGGGCGGGGGAAGATGGCTGCCCTTTGTTCCTAAAGGACTATTTTTTATGGAAAACTACCAACATCTCTTGTGATCTGGACTGTCTCTCTCTACCAATGGAGGATTTTTTTTGGATTAATTGATTCCTTTCCTGGAGTGCCTTCTTTGTCTGCATAATTGATTGTGAAAATTGCTTTTCTCTCTGGATTTTACAACTTTCTACAATTTTGATTTGAACTTTCCTCTCTGACTTGCTCCAGCGGCCGCACCCAAAAAACGCCATCTTAGTGGCACTGACTTAAACAGCTCACCATGGCTTCAAAAAAACAACCAGAAAACCCAGGATTGGAAGAAAGAATGACAGCTATGGAAGCAGTGTTACACTCCTTGGTGTTGGAAATTAAAGAACTTAGAAAGGACCACTGCAGTTCTAAACTTGAGCTTTTGGAGACACAGAAAAAATTGATGTAGAACACACAGAAGACTGAGGAGCTGGAAGTGGGGCTGGCTGGGGCAAAGGGAGAACTTAAAAATGTTAATACTGAAATTGGAGAATTAACTCGTCATATGTCTAGGATGGATTTTGAAAGGATGTCATATTTTTTAAGATTTCAGAATATCTCGGAAGAATCTGGTAAATGCCTTCCTGATCTCATGAGCACAATTTTAGCAGATTACTTAAATAAACCTAAGGAAGAGATCAGGGGGGACATTGACCTGGTTTACAGAATAAACTCAGCATATGCCAAAATAAATGAATTACCCAGAGAGATACATATTAAATTTGTTAGAAGGTCTACCAGGGAGGGAATATTGAGGGCGCAGAGAGAGGGTCCGTTAATGTACCAGCAGAAAGAAGTTGCCATCTTGAAGCAGATCCCAAAAAAGATTCGAGAGGTGAGGAGGAAATTTTCCTTCTTATCTAAAAAATTGTTTGAGCACAGGATTTGGTTCAAGTGGGTGATGCCAGAAGGGATGTTGGTGTTCTGGGAAGGAGGAAGAGTAAGGATTAAAACAGTTGCTGAGGCGGAAGCCTTTCTTAAAAAACATTCCTCTACCCTGGGGGAAGAACCAGGAGGAGCAGAGGGGGCCACGGCCCCGCCCACTGGGGGCCAGGGAGGAGAACAAGAAGACACAATTGCCAAGAGACTTAGATCTAAAAAATGACGTTGCTTTTTACTAATACAGTATAACTTTTATCTGGATGTTTGTACACGACTGCCAGCATAGAATTTTAGAATTTATATGATGTATGCATTTCTTTTCACCTTGTAGTTTTATTGAAAATGTATTACCAATGTCTTATTAAGAAGCCCTGGAGGGGCCAACGATCTCGACGTGAAAGTTCTCAAAATATTTTTGTACTTTACCTTACCCCACCCTATCCACAAAATTTGTAAAACCCAATAAAACTTTTGCAATAAAAAAAAGAAAAAAAAGAAAATGAAGACCCTTGAAACGAAGTATTTCAAAAGAAAGCTTTTATTAAGTAGAATCCGACGGAAGTAACATCCAAAGTAACATCTGAATCCCCTTAGGCAATACAATTGGGATTAAAGTGTTAGAGACCCCTCCCTTTAATCAGAATGCAGATTTTAGCCAATGCACAACTGTGAAGGTGGTTCCTTTCCCAACTGCCCCTGAGAACTGGATAAGCATACATTCCCATGGCTATCTTAAAGTCTATCATAAACATTCCCCAAAAGGTGAGGGATCTCAAGGCACTTTCGCACCACGAAACCAATTGTAAAATATTAGTTGTTACAGGAATTGCTAGTAAATCGACTCCAAGGCCCCCCCTCCTCCCAAATGAATGGCAGTATCACTTTTAGGGATATGACAGTGGCCTTAGTTTCCTTTTAGTAATACTTTTGTTATTGCTTCTCATTGTAGTTCTGTTATTTTATTGTACATTTTTTGTAATTTTAAATCTGTTACTGTAAAAAGAGAATGTAAACTGTTCAGGGGCTCTTTAGAGTTGAAGAGGCCTATTTGGTTCAGCCCTTCCACTTGATTAAGTATTGGAGTTGTCTCCTGTGCCGCCTTGAATCAAAGATTCGTTGAACTTCATAATGGGTTTGATGCCCTATGACCATAGGGCCTGGGGGCACCCGGGGTAGTGGTCACAGGGTGGATACATGCACAGGTTTCAAGAGACTGCTATGAAATGGAGATCGTTTCTGGCTTCGGACGCGGACGGATGTGGATTCTTCATGTCCGCCGCTGTGTTGCCTCAGCTGCACCTTTGGGCGCGGGGGGGGGGGACGGGACGGGCATAATCCCCCCCTCTGCACGGGCGGCTTGCGGTGAGGGCCCCCATCTCGATGGTGGTCGGGGGGGCTGCTCCCACCTCGCCCTAGGGGCTGGGGAACTTTCACGTGGGGAGCTTCTCTTTCGCCGAAGCAGCTGGAACATGGAGAATGTTAAAAGGAGCTGAAACTCCGGGGCTGAATGGCTGCGCCGAGGCTCCGGATTAGAAAAATGGTATGTGCCTTATTTGGATTTTTTTACATTCAACTCGATGAAAAGAGAAGATAGGGGGGAGTTGGAAACAACCCCCCTGGAAATAAAGCGGCATTGGATAAAGAGTCCTGCGCTGCGGAGAGAGTGAAAGTGACTTCCGTCGGATTTATTGAAAAAGGAAGTTTCTTGTTAACTAAGGGATTGCTGTTAGACAATGTATCCTGAGCCTTGCTACATTTTAAATTGATTGTTTCCACTTTTGTTTTTTCCACCCTGCCGGCAAGGCGGAAAGATGGCGTTCTCTTTGTTCCCAGGACAGAACTTTTCTTTTTTGGAAATAAGCATCCCTTTATTTCAACAAAATTAGGCTAACTTCAAAATATATAAGAAAAGGACCTGCTCTGGTGTCTTTTGGTGCTCTCCCCCTTCGTGAAACCTTCTGCTTTTGTTTGGAAAGTTTTTTTTCCCTTAGTCTCTTCCTCCTCCCCCCCACCAGCAGGCGGACCCATGGCCTCTCCCGTTCCCATCTCATCATCATCCAGAATTGAGGAGTGTTTTTTAAGAAAATTATGTGCCTCTTCAACTGTTTTGATTCTAACTCTTCCTCCCTCCCAGAATACCAGCATCCCTTCAGGCATCAACCACTTGAACCACACCCCCTTTTTGAATATTTTTTTAGTTAAGAAGGAATAATTCCTTCTTATATCTCTTATTTTCTTTGGGATCTGCTTCAATATGGCCACCTCGTTTTGCTGATACATCAAAGGGCCCCCTCTTTGCGCTCTCAGTATCTCTTCCCTCATTGACCTTCTTATAAATTTAATATGTATCTCTCTGGGTACCTCATTTATTCTGGCAAACGCTGAATTAATTCTATAGATCAAATCAATGTCCCCCCAAATAAATTCCTTATCTTTCTTAATATAATCCGCTAACATAGTAGCCATCACCTCTTTTAAATTTTCATTCGGTAATTCTGGAACGTTCTGAAATCTTAAAAAGAAAGATATGCGTTCAAAATCAATTTTAGACATTTGACCAGTAATATCTGTAAGTTCTTTCTTAAAGTTTTTTATCTCTTCCTTCATCCCAACCTCCCCCCCCTTCCAGCCCCACAATTTTTTGTTTATTATTTGTTATTTCTCTTTGCGCCTCCAATAATTCCAATCTTGTGCTTAAATTGTCTTTCCGGATTTGTTGCATTTCATTCATTATTCTTTGAAACATCTCCTCTACGTTTAATGGCTGAGGGCTTGGTGACGTAGGATCCTCTACTTCTGTTTCCTTCTGTAACAAAGCTGAAATCTTTGGTTGTGAGGATGGGCT
The DNA here is from genome assembly GCA_039707465.1 of Rhabdophis nuchalis. Lineage (NCBI taxonomy): Eukaryota > Metazoa > Chordata > Lepidosauria > Squamata > Natricidae > Rhabdophis > Rhabdophis nuchalis. Next base: position 18,581,404 of record CM077653.1, read on the forward strand.
GGGTTTTGTAGATGCTGGAGCAGAGCTTGGTTTCCCAGATGGGGGTTTCCTCGATGCCATAATTAAAGTTTTAAGTGTTGGTGCGTAGAGAAGAAAGAAAAAAAATGGCACTGTTGGGCGGGCAATCTGTGAAGTCCGAGACAAAAGCAGCTGTAGTTCAAGTTAAATTTGCAACATCCAGAGAGAAAAAGGAAAAAAGGGAAAAAAAAACTTTCCAAACAAAAGCAGAAGGTTTCACGAAGGGGGAGAGCACCAAAAGACACCAGAGCAGGTCCTTTTCTTATATATTTTGAAGTTAGCCTAATTTTGTTGAAATAAAGGGATGCTTATTTCCAAAAAAGAAAAGTTCTGTCCTGGGAACAAAGAGAATGCCATCTTTCCGCCTTGCCGGCAGGGTGGAGAGAACAAAAGTGGAAACAATCAATTTAAAATGTAGCAAGGCTCAGGATACATTGTCTTACAGCAATCCCTTAGTTAACAAGAAACTTCCTTTTTCAATAAATCCGACGGAAGTCACTTTCATTCTCTCCGCAGCGAGGAGCAAAGAGGCTCAGATCGCAAAAATAATTTGTTATATATTTTTTTATGATGGTAATTCCTGTACAGATGTCAATAGTACAAAGCAATTGAATGTATAAAATAATATGAAAATTTATTATTTTAAAATGTATGTACCCCTTCCTTTTAATAATTTCTTTTTAATGGAATATGTATGAAGACTCGGAGGCGGTCATCAAACCCGATGTGGAAGCTCCAAATATTATCTAATACCTTATCTACCCCTTTCCTGATATAAATTGTTAAAACCAATAAAACTTTTTTCAAACAAAAAAAGAGACTGCTATGAAATGATTGGTGTATCTTCCCCAGCAATCGAGGCAATTTCAATTGCACTGTGTCTGGGTTAATGATCCTTAATATGTGGAATGGTCGCACAAATTTTGGGCCCAGTTTCTTACTAGACAGTTTTAATCTCAAGTATTTTGTGGAGAGATAAACCTTCTCTCCCACCCGGAATGGTCGTTGCGGAGCCTGGTGTTTATCTACCTGTTTCTTATATGTTTGTGCCACTTGAGCCAGTGCTTTCTTGACATTTTCCCAAGTTGTTTTCAGCATCAACATCCAATCAAGCTGACTGAGGAGGGAGGGTCCCTTGGATACTCAGGCATTGGGACAAAGCCAATGCCGCTCACTAGTTTGAATGACGTGAGTCCTGTGCTACTGTGAACAGCATTATTGTACATGACCTCAGCAAAAGATAAAGGGTCTGTCCTATTGGACTGCTGATAGTTCACGTAGCACCTCAGGTACTGCTCTATCATGGCATTCAGTCTCTCTGCTGCCCCATTAGTGCTCAGATGAAAAGCTGAACTAAGACCCTGAGATGACCCAATGGACCACAGGAACTCCCTCCAGAACTTACCTGTGAACTGGACCCCTCTGTCTGAGATGATTCTTCGAGGTACTCCATGCAGTCGGTAGATATGCTTCACCAACAGTTTAGCCAGCTTGTGAGCCGAGGGTAGTCCACTACAGGGTATGAAGCGTGCCTACTTGGAGAACAGGTCTATTACAGTCCAAATCACTGTGTTTCCCCCACTTTTTTGCAACTCTACTATAAAGTCCATTGCAATCTCCTCCCATGGCCTCGTTGGCTCTGCTACTGTTTGCAGCAGCCCGGGGTTTTTCCCCGGTCATCTCTTCATTGTGGCACAGATGGTTCAACTTTCCACGTAACTATCCACATATTTCTTTATGCCAGGCCATCAGAATTGCCTCCGGGCTAAGTGTCAAGTCTTTAGGAACCCAAAGTGGCCTGCCAGTTTGGTGTTGTGGCTCCTCTGGAGAACTAGTATATGTAGGGATTCTGGAACATAGAGTTTTGTCCCCTTCCATGCAAGGTCATCTCTTTTTGTCAAGATGTTGTTTTGGAACCAGGGGTCTGCTAGCAGCTCAGTTTTGAGTCTTGTAGTTAAGTCGCTTGCGGGTTGGCCTCGCTGGTCACGGCGTTGCCGCCTGGTGGTTACTTGGGCAGCTGTTTGAATAGAAGGAATAATGGCATGCTGCTGTTCACATTTGTACTGAGGCATGCAGGAGGGGGCGTCAGCTAGAAAGTTCCTCCCACCTGGAATGTGCTTTAAAACAAAATCAAAACAGTTGAAGTATTGAGCCCATCAGACTTGTTTGGGTGATAATTTCCATGGGGTCCTAAGTGCTTCCAGGTTTTTGTGGTCGGTCCAGACTTCAAATGGTTTCTGGCTCCCTTCCAACAGATGTCTCCAGGTTAATGCCCATCTCACTGCGAAAGCCTCCTTTTCCCATGCTGCCCATCGTCTCTCCGTTTCTGTGAGCTTGCAGGAGTGTAGGCATAGTGTTGTAAGTTTCCTTGGTTGTTTCCTTGGAGTAGCACCGCTCCCACTGCCACATCGCTGGCATCTGCCTGGATCATGAAAGGTTGCTCGGGGTCAGGATGCTTCAGTACCAGCTCCTTTGCAAACATTTATTTTAGCATTTCAAATGCCTCTTAGCAGGTCAGGTCCCACTGTAGGGGTTGTCCTGAATGAGGTTTCATTCCTGGGCTCCCTGTCTTCAGGAGGTCTGTCAGAGGTTTGGCAATCTTTGCAAAGGAGGGGATGAATTGCCTGTAGAATTTTGTGAACCCTAGGAAGCTTTGTAGTTGTCTGTGGGTGCGAGGGAGTTGTCAGCTTAGGACGGCTTGCACTTTGGCTGGGCCCATCTCTATTCCCTCATTTGACACTCAGTAACCCAGGTAGTGTAGCCATGCATGGTGGAATTCACATTTTGATACCTTGATGTACAGGTTGGCTGCCAGACGTTTTTCCAGTACTTGGTGGATCAGGGGTACATGGTCATCAATGGTCTCAGTGTAGATAAGGATGTCATCTAGGTTGATGAGGAGGTGTCCCTTGTAGAGGTGCTCATGCAACACCCCATTTATTAACTGCATGAATACCACTGGGGCCCCCTGCAATCTGAAAGGCATCACTTTGAATTGGAAACTCCCTAGGGGGCAGTTGAATGCTGTTTTCCACTCATCTCCCTCTCTGATTACATACTCAGTAGTATGCTTATCTGAGTTCTAGTTTGATGAAGACTTTTCCCTTGGCCAAGTGAGATAGCATATCTTTCATGAGGGGGAGGGGGTATAGATTGTGTATGCACACAGCATTTATCCCTCGAAAGTCCACACACAGCCTTGTAGTTCCATCATTTTTCTCTTTGAAAAGGACTGGTGTAGCGACCCATGGCTTGGCTGGCAGAACATCGCACTCAGCCTTGCTGAATACTTCTGCAAGGTCCTGATATTCCATCAGAATCAGTTCAGTCTCTGGGGTTTTATCAGATGTAGTTGCCAGTTGTTCTCGTGGGCTCTTTTGGGAGGTTTCCAGCATGGGTGGCATTTCTGCTTGCTGGTGGGGGAGGGGTTGGGGGCCCCTTGATATCCTAAGTCTGTGGGTACCCCTTGCCACCAGATGGTCGGTCCCCACTTATCTAGCCAGGAAAGTCCCAGTATGACTGCGTCTGTCGTTTTGGGGGCTATTATGAATTGAATTACTTCCCAGTGATCCGCTAATTATAGTCTCACTGGTTCAGTTAGGTGAGTGGCATAGGCTCCTCCCATCAGGGACCCATTGACCTGCTCGAACCGGATCAGGTGGGCCAGTCTTTTTGCTCTGATCCCCAGTTTCAGGACTGGCTAGGTTGATCAAGCACCTTGTGCAGCCCGAGTCTATTAGTGCTTGAAAATCCCCCTGGTTTCCTGTTTTGGAGGCTGTGAGACGTATTGGAGAAAGGAAAGGGTGAATTGATTCACTCACCATTGGGTCATTTTCTCCCTTCTCCTCGCAATTTGCTTGTCCAGGCTTGTTCTGAAAAAGTGCACAAGTGGCCACTCTGGTAAAGGGGGTAACTTTCCTATGACCCTCCTAAATTCATGGATGTGCTCTTTTATGGGGCGGCCCCCCTGCTTTAGGTTGCTGAGTTCCTCTTCCGCATACAGGTCCTCCCCCTCCCCCTCCTCAAACCTGGCTTCTAGCAGTTGCAGGAAGTCATCTATGTCTTGCAGTTGGGGGGTGTTCTCCTCTTGTGGAGGGCTGCTAGCCATTCCCTTGCTTCTCCCTCTAGACCCTCTGCAATGGTATTCACCATGGCTCTGGGGAATGGGTAGAGGTGCCCATAGCATTCTAGGTGGATATCAGCTGAATCAAGGAATAGGGCTAGCTGGTCTGAGTCTCTGTCAAACTTTCCCCTGAATTTGGGTGGGTCATTCCCCACTTCCGCCGCTCACTCAAGACGTTCCTTTTCCATCAAGCTGGTCTAGCTTAGAGTTTAGAACTCTGGCACGATACAGCTCTAGCCAATTAGTAAATGGATGTTGGTATTTTAAATGGGAATTTTAGCACAGGTTTCTTATTTAATTCATTTTAATTATTGTTATTGTATTTGTTGCTATTTATTTGTGATTTTAATTCCCTGTGCACCGCCCTGAGTCCATCTTGATGGAGATAGTTGCGGTATATAAATTGAAATAAATTGAAATTGAAATTGAAATTCAGCCCTACTCCTCCAACCTCCTGTTGGCCTCTGTATGCTTGTGCCTGATATGGTTGGCTGTCTTCCTCTCCTCTAATTTGGAGAGAGGGAGGGGTTTTCCTGCTCTGGGCAGCCTGCCTGTTGCATGGGAGAGGCATTGGTTGCAGTTTCAGATTCCTTCTCCTTCTATTGGGTGGAGGAAGGGGGCTGTGCTCCAGTCTGCATCTCCTCCCCTCAACAGGATCAGACATCTCTCCTCTCTCTTTTGGGTGGCATGATGGATGCTCATCAGCCAGGGTGATCCATTGAAAAGCCTCCCTCTTTTGGTCTATTGCACTTTCCAGGGATTCCATCTCGGGTTTTGAAAGCTTGCCTTGTGTCCAGTCCCACCTCCAGTCCACCCTTGCTAGCTGGCTCGAGACCCTTTCCTGTGTCTGGGGGCTAGGGCAAGGGGTTTTCCAGCAGTACTTATCTTCTCTTGCTTCTGCGTCTGAGAAAGGCATAGCTGCTTGGCATCACCACATACCTTCAGCTGCAATCAATCTCTTGCTGCCTGATTTTTCCCTCCAAGCAGCCCAAACATTGGGGGGGGGGGGGGAGTGCTCGGAGAGTCGGGATTCAGGAAACCTGGAATTTTTTTTTGTTTAAAAGTTTGAATTTTATCTGTCTGTGAAGATCCCAGAAGAAAACCTAACAAATTTATGAGCCTTGAAACAAAGTTCAAAAGAAATCCAATCATTTATTAGGATCAACATTCTGGCTTGAGCTCTGGTGGAGCCAAAACTGCTTTCACTTCATTGTGTTTGAACTTTACCCCTGTATCCCCTCCCTTCTGTTGATGGGGGGAAGAGGTCATCCTCAAGGTGCCTCACTTGTAGAGTACCCCAGGGGTCGGTCCTCTCGCCCTTTCTGTTCAACATTTATGTGAAGCTGCTGGGCGAGATCATCCGGGGTTTGGGGGTAAAATTCCATCAGTACGCTGATGATACGCAGCTGTACGTTTCATCCCCAGACCACCCCAATGTTGCCCTTGATGTGATGTCCCAGTCCCTGGAGGTCCCCAATCTGGATGGGGAGGAACAGGCTCAGGCTCAACCCCTCCAAGACTGAATGACTGTGGTTCCAGCCTCCTGTTACAGTCAGCTGGTTCCATCGCTGGCTATGGGGGGGTGAGAACTTATCCCCCACAGGAAGGGTTCGCAACTTGGGTGTCCTCCTGGATGCATGGCTGTCCTTGAAAGATCATATGACAGCTGTCGCCAGGGGGACTTTTTATCAAGTTCGCCTGATCTACCAGTAGAGCATCCCGATCCCTTCCTGGATCGGGATGCCCTACACACAGTCACTCACACCTTTGTCTATTCCCGTCTGGACTACTGCAATGCTCTCTACATGGGATTTCTCTTGAAGAGCACCCGGAGGCTCCAACTGGTCCAGAATGCGGCCGCACGGGTAATTATGGAGGCGACGCGACGCTCCCATGTAACACCCCTCCTGCACGAGCTGCACTGGCTTCCGGTGGTTTTCTGGGTGCGATTCAAGGTGTTGGTTACTATCTTTAAAGCGCTCCATGGCTTAGGACCTGGGTACTTACGAGATCGCCTTCTGCCACCGAGAGCCTCCCACTGGCCAGTACGCTCCCATAGAGAGGGTCTCCTCATGGTGCCATCGGCTAGACAATGTCGACTGGTGACACCCAGGGGGAGAGCCTTCTCCGTGGGAGCACCTGTTCTCTGGAACGAATTGCCCCCGGAATTAAGAACTATCCCTGACTTACGCACCTTCCGCCGTGCTCTCAAAACCTTTTTTTCCCCAACAAGCCGGGCTTGGCATAAAAATGATTTTTAAATTACAAATCTTTATTAATTTTATTCAAGATTGGTTGGGTTTTTTCATTTTTAGGCCAAATTGTTTAATATCTCTTTTAAAAACTTTTTTAACTTTTATATATTTGTTTTACTCTGGCTGTACACCGCCCTGAGTCCTTCGGGAGTAGGGCAGTATAAAAAACCAATAAAACCTAAACCTAAACCTGTCATGCGTCATAACTCATATTCTCCAACTAGGTTGCAGAAGTCCACTCTGGCCGAAGGCATGCATGGAATTTCCCCTCCCTTGCCAGCCTGATGATAGTCATGGCAACGCTTTAGCAGTTGACACCGTGTTTAATATAGGAACAAGGCCACACATGAAACATTGCAAGAAAACAAATAGACACAGACATTTGAAGTTAAAAATGGAGATGCTCAAGAGTGAAAAAATAAATAAATAAAATAAATTCTGGTGAAGGAGACCAATATCTGGGAACAAGCATCAATATAAGAGTCCGTTTAGGGTGTTTTTCTTAATTTCACAAAAGGCAGTTGCTGCGTCCTTCTGAGCCTTGAGCCATGAGATAACAATGAGAAACGTCAGTTAATTAAATAATAATAATAATAATAATAATAATAATAATAATAATAATAATAATAATAATAATTTAATTTAATTTCTAGACCGCTCCCTCTCCCCAAGGGGACTCGGAGCGGTGCACAGGGAAGTTAAAACAATAAATACACATGAAAATACAAACAATTAAATAAAAACAAATTAAACAGTAAACCCTGCGCTAAAATTCCCCAATACCAATTCACTAAAATCCTATAACCCTATAATACTATAGTCGAGAGGCTACCCTAGGCCGGCCAAGCAGAAAAAGTGCGTTTTCAATTTCAGACGGAAGGAACGGAGGTCCGTGGTAGTTCTAATATCGGGGGGGAGGTCGTTCCAGAGGGCAGGGCCCGCCACAGAGAGAGCCCTTCCCCTGGGCGTCGCCCGCTGACAAAGTCTAGTGGACGGCACCCGGACAAGTCCCTCTCTGTTGGAGCGAATCGGCCGTGAGGAAGTATGGGGCAGGATCCGATCCCGCAGATAGCTAGGTCCCGAGCCATGGAGCGCTTTAAAGATGATAACTAGCACCTTGAAGCGCACCCGAAAGACGACAGGCAGCCAATGCAGCTCGCGCAAGAGCGGTGTTACATGGGTGAACCTTGCGGTTCCCATTATTGCTCGCGCGGCTGCATTCTGGACCAACTGCAGTCTCTGGGTGCACCTCAAGGGGAGCCCCATGTAGAGAGAGTTACAATAGTCCAGTCGGGATGTCACGAGTGCGTGAGTGACTGTGCGGAGGGCATCCCAGTCCAATAGGGGGCGCAACTAGCGTACCAGGCGAACCTGGTAAAACGCCCTCCTGGCCACGGCTGTCACCCGATCTTCCATGGACAGCCGGGTATCCAGGAGGACACCCAAGTTGCGCGCCCCATCCACAGGGGCAAGATGTTCACCCCTATGGCCAGTGATGGAGTCAGCTGGTTGAACCGGGCAGCCGGAAACCACAGCCACTCGGTCTTGGTCGGGTTGAGCCTGAGTCCGTTACTTCCCATCCAGATCCGCACGGCTTCCAGGCACTGGCACATCACCGCTACGGCATCGTTGGGGTGGTTTGGGGTAGATATATACAGCTGAGTATCATCAGCGTAGAGATGATACTCTACCCCAAAACCACGGATGATCTCACCCAGCGGCTTCATGTATGTGTTGAACAGGAGAGGCGAGAGGACCGACCCCTGAGGCACCCCACATGTGAGGGGTCTCGAGGTCGACCTCTGCTCTCCTGCCAACACAAATTGCAATCGACCGTAGAGGTAGGAGGAGAACCACCGTAAAACGGTGCCTCCCACCCCCAACCCCCCCAGCCGATGCAATAGGATACCATGGTCGATGGTATCGAAAGCCGCTGAGAGGTCTAATAGGACCAGGATGGAGGAACAACCCCCATCTCTGGCCCTCCAGAGATCATCTACCAACGCGACCAATGCCGTCTCGGTGCTATGCCCGGGCTGAAAGCCGGACTGGCGCAGGTCTAGATAGTCAACTTCCTCCAGGTGACGGGGAAACTGTTGTGCCACCACACTCTCAACAACCTTCGCCAAAAAGGGAAGGTTGGAGACGGGACGATAGTTGGTTAATAAAGCTGGGTCCAAAGAGGGCTTCTTCAGGAGGGGCCTCACCATAGCCTCTTTAAGGGAGGCAGGCAAGGAACCCTCACTTAGGGAAGCGTTGACAACCTCTTGGAGCCAGCCTCGTGTCACCTCCCAGGATGCCAGTACAAGCCAGGAGGGACACGGGTCCAATAAACATGTGGTGGCTGTTCCTCTAATATTTTTCACTCCTAAAGATATTGGGGTGTGTGCAATGTTATGAAGAAGTGAATGGAAGATGTCCCTTAACACAAAACAGAGGGGGGGGGGGAATTCTCTTGCTGAAATCCTCCATTCTATCTAGGGAAATGAAATGGGAGGGGAGGGGGGGGGGAAATCCATTATTTGGAAGAACATATAGTCATAAATTTCCCAGAAGTTCATTTGGGAAATTCCAACATGGACAATATTGAATAAAAATATCACTGTTTATGAAGGAAGTAATGATGACAGTTTCAGAAGTAGGGATGGCAACATTGATGCCATTGCATGGCAACTATCTTATCTCAGTGTTGACTTTTTATTGAGCTGAGGACCAAATCTCAATACCAGGAAAATCTCCATAGATAAATGAAGATTTCTATAAGATCTGCATAACAAATGTCCACTATCCATAAACAACAAGGTTATCCATGATCAATTTTAGGACATGATTCTTATTCTTTAACCTTTATCAACTAGGTTCACTATAATCTGGCTTATATAAAGCCACCAAAGCTAGGAAATTGCATGGTCTCTCTCTTCCCCTCTCTCTATTTTTAATAACAGAACCCAAGCCATAAGACAATTTGCTTTTCATTTTTTTTCTGGAAATTCGTCAGTGATGAATTGGGAACAAAACTGTGAAAGAAAAATTCATGTCAACTCTTTGTTGGATATACAGAAATAGTTGCATTGTTCTTAGCTATAGAATACAAGAAAATATTCTCAGCTCTAAGACATATGCTCTTCAGTACAGCTTTTTAACTTCTAAAAGCATGTTTCAGACGAGTGTTTGTCATCCTCCTTGAGTAAACCAGATAGCAATCACAATCAAATGAGCTAATTTCTATTTTATTGTAATGCTACCTTGTCAAAATCTCAGTAGCCTGAAGCTACAATTCCTCCCATCCCCCGCATCTCATTTATAGCCTGAGAAACTAAGGAGAGTGTTTTCTTGACCCACCTACTATTCAGTTACTGGCTATGTTGCCTCTTATCTGACCATTCCATGGCACCAAGAGCCTTGGTGGTACAGTGGTTGGAATACAGTACTGCAGGCTACTTCTGCTGACTGCTGTTTGCCAGCAGTTCAGCAATTTGAGACTCACCAGCTCAAGGTTGACTCAGCCTTTCATCCTTCCGAAGTCAGTAAAATGAAGACCCAGATTGTTGGGGGCAATATGCTGACGCTGTAAGCTACTTAGAGAGGGCTGAAAAAGCACTGCAAAGTGGTATATAAGTCTAAGTGCTATTGGTATTCCATTAGAAGTGTCTCTTTGCCCAATCTCCCAAAATCTTTCCCACATACCATTATATTTTTGAATTATTAATTTTGGATTCTCAGCAAATGTATGCAAACTGCCCCACTTACACCTTGGCCTAAAAAAATTCTAATTTGTGATAAAGGTGGATGAGTCTGATGCCTCATTTACCCTGTGCACAATTCAGCTTGTCTTGATCTTTGGTTACTCTAAAATGCAATTCTAGAACAAATGGTATTGCAAAATAATGACAGGATCAAGTGCAATGTATTGATGCATCTGTTTTCTCTAGCAACTGTTAGAATCACATTCTTTAATTAGGAAGGGTCATTAGAACAGAGTATGAATTAGTTTTTCACTCAGTATTCAAACTGTTTGGAAAAGGTGAAAATATCTGGAGGGCTCAGTAGAATGTTTGAATGATGAGAACTTTGTGGTTCATCCTAAAATTTAAGAGCCAGGAAACAAAACTTAGAAGATCTACTGTACATTACAGTATGGTTTGAAAGAGGTGGTCATGATTTCATTGCTCAATCGTGTATGAAGTTTTCTTTTGGGGGACATTTGAGAAATACAATAATCTCCGCTATATTTGAAGGTAATATTCTGGTACAAACTATCCAAGTCTACATCCCCATAAATCTCTGGCCAACACAGTGGAAACATCAGGGGAAACCATGGAAACTAGGAAGGAGGGGAATGATTCCTAAAAGAAAAAGGCAATCCCTGGTAGACTGCTCCACTCAAAATCCAGCCAATGAGACTTGCTTGCCCTTCATCGATGGGAAGGACAATTGCAAACTGTGGGGAAGAACAAATGAGGTGTCAGCCTCTGCTTTTGCTCGCTTTGGCTGTTACATTGTAACGGGGGGGTTGTGTTGCTAGGTTACGAGTGTGCAGGAGAGAGGGATGTGGCCACGGACTGTTATCACTTCGGCTAATGGTCTGCATTCCATTCTGATGATGGCCCTGGGCAGGACATACATCTGATGTCGTGAACGGCTGTGCATTGGACAATATGCTGGGGTCAAGAGGCGAAGGGTGGGGTTATGCTTTGATACATGTGTTGTATGCCTAAATGTTTCATTCCTTGCTTGACTTTCGCTGCAGTCTTATTATATTCAGTAAAAGTAACTTTAAACTTTCTAAATGAGTTTGAGCGTGGTCTTTCCTGATTTATGATGGAAGCAGATCTGACAAAAAGCAAGGAATCAAACATTCACTCGTCTCTGAGTTAATAGCTTCAGCAGCGAGCGAGATAAAACCAAAAACTTCAAACAATGTCGGACGCAGAGAAAAAAGAATTACTGGGAGCCTCTGCGGCCGATACAGCCTCCCGCCTCATTACAGACATCCAGGACTGTAAACCCAAAGAGAAAAGGTCAGTTACTGAACTCTTAATGGATGTTAATTTAGACCAGCGTTTCTCAAATAGTGGGGTGCGCCCCCCCAGGGGGGCGCAAGGCTCCGTAAAGGGGGGCGCGTTTGATAGTCAGGAGCCGCACACCCGGAAAGACCGATACTGCCGCCGCCGCCGCCGTCTTGGCATCCCAGGCTCACTCTGCGGCGGCGGCGGCGGCAGCGGCTGTAGGTAAAGCCCGAAGGCGACTGAGAAAGGCGTCAGAGAAGGAGCAGCCGGAAGCCGTGCCTCTTGAGCACCACTAGGCTGGACGAGGCAGAAAGCGGATGCGGGGATAAGGAAGGGGATGCGCTTCGGGCCAATCAGCGTGGAAAGGTGAGGTCGAAGGAGGAGGGGGCAGCTCCCTGGCAGAGCACGCAGCCATGCGGCCGGGGCAGGCTAAGGCGAGTGATCGCGGCGGGCGGGGATGGGGGGCGGGGACGGGGACGCCAGGTTCCTTCGTCCGGGGGTGGGTGAACGAGCGAACAAGCAAGTGTGGGTGGCCAAGGAAACTTGCTGCAGCAGCGCCCAACAACCTGCCTGCCCACCGCCTGCGGTTACTCGCTCGCTCACCTACCCACCGGACGAAGGAAGCTGGCATCCGGTGGGTGAGTGAGCGAGTGAGTAACTGTGGCCGACTGGCCGGCGGGCAGGTAAGGAAAGTTGCGGCAGCGCCCAACAATCCGCTAGCCCGCTGGCCGCGGTTGCTCGCTCGCTTGCTCACCCATCGGACGCCAGGTTCCTTCGTCCGGTGGATGGGTGAGAGAGCGAGCGAGTAAATACAGCCAGCGGGCTGGCGGGCCGGTCAGGCTACTTCCAGGAGCTGAGGAGGTTTGTGGGGGGGGAGACAGACAGACAGAGAGAGGCACAGAGAGACAGGGAGGGAGGGGGGAAACCAGAGAGTGATAGACACACAGAGAGAGACAGAGAGTGGGAGGGAGGGAGAGAAAGATAGACAGAGACACAGAATGAGTGATTTAAGTGCCTGAATGCGAGACAGACACACACACACACACACACACACAGAGTAACAGATGGGCAAACAAAGGAGAGAGAGACAGAGAGAGAAAGAAAAAAAAAGGTGGGAGAGAAAGAAAGAAAGAGAGAAAGAAAGACAGACAGAGAGAAAGAGAGAAAAAAGAAAGAGAGACAGAAAGGAAAGAAAGAGAAAAAAGAGAGAGAAAGAGAGAAAGAAAAGAGACAGAAAGAAAGAGAAAGAAAGAGAAAGAGAAAGAGAAAGAAAGAAAGAGAAGGAGAGAGAAAGAGGGAAAGAAAGAAAGAGAGAGAGAGAAAGAGAAATAGGAAAAGAGAGGGGGGGAAAGAGGGAAAGAAAGAGAAAGAGAGAGAGAGAGAGAAAGAGAAAGAAAGAAAAAGAAAGTGGGAGAGAGAGAAAGAAAGACAGACAGAGAAAAAGAGAAAGAAAGAGACAAAGGAAAGAAAGAGAAAAAAAAAGAGAGGGAAAGAAAGAAAGAGACAGAAAGAGAGAGAGAGAAAGAGAGGGAGAGAGAAAGAGGGAAAGAAAGAAAGAGAAAGAAAGAAATAAAGAGAGAGAGAAAGAGGGAAAGAAAGAAAAAATGAGAGAGAAAGAGAGAGAAAGAGAAAGAAAGAGAGAAAGAGAAAGAAAGAAAGAGAAAGAGAAAGAAATAAAGAGAGAGAGAGAAAGAAAGAGGGAAGGAAAGAAAGAGAGAGAGAGAGAAAGAGAGAAAGAAAGACAGAAGGAAAGAAAGAAAAAGAAAGAGAGAGAGAGAGAGAGAACTTATGACCACAATTAAGCCCAAAAGTTTGGTTGCTAACCAAGACCATTGTTAAGTGAGTTTCACATTTTCCAAATTGGCCACTCCCACCCGGTCATATGGTTTGACATGTCCAATCAAAAAATGTTTATAGTTTAATTAAGGATTTAATGCACTTTAAATCTTTTCTGCTACAGTTAATAAAGCTATTCTTTGTTGTTCTTTCTTTCTTTTTTTTATTCTCTTATACGTTAATAAGGATACAGTGTTATGCAGAGGTGTACTAACAATTTTATAGACAAATGATACTATTTACAGTCGCGCGGGGGGCGCGAAATGTTTTCTTCTTCCTAGGGGGGGCCTGACAGAAAATAATTGAGAACCACTGATTTAGACGGTGAAGAAAAATCTGATGATAAATCAGTTCGTCACCGATGGTCCGAGGGAGCGGGGAGAAAAGAAATTTTTGAAGAAACCCCTTGGGGAGTAAATACTAAACGCAGACGGGCCCCCTCCCCTCCCGTTTCCTGGGAAATGCCAGAAGAGGAATTTCTTCTAAGACAACAAGCGCAGAAATTAATTGCAGAAGCTGATGAGATGAAACACAGCAGAGAACGCATCAGAGAAATCAAGGGAAAAGGGGCCCTCGACCCTCAGGATTGGTTGTTGCCAAGGAGGGAGGAAGTAAAACCCCAATTGGGAGGGATCCCTACCCAGAAAGAGGAGCACACACAGCGCCCAGTGACAGCAAGGCTGGTTTCTCCCACCCCACGCTGTAGAAGGGAAGCAAGCCCCCCCCACCCGCAGAATGGCTACTATCCCCCCATTGGGAGTGAAATTTGGAGGTGATCCTAAGGAATTGTGGTGTTTCCTACTACATGTCAGCAATTTTGTGAGGCAAGCCATGTTTGATTTGCCAGATGATGATAGCAAAATTAGTGTCTCTAGTGTCTGGCACTAGAGAGCAGGGCTTCTGATTGGATGGTAGCTTTGCACAATGATAACTCCCCTCTGATGAGAAATTTCGACAGATTTATGTTCGCCCTGAGAAGGCGTTTCGAGGACCCCCTCATGGAACGAAAAGCCCAACTAGAAATGAAATCATTACGTCAGGGAAATCAACCAGTTCAGGAATTTTCCCAGAGATTTTGTGAATTATCTGTTTACATGAGGGGTTGGAGTGAGGAAGCGCTTATTGACAGTTTCACTGAAGGCCTGCACCCTGATCTCTATCAGAGTTGTATCAACAGGCGAAATCCTCATACCCTCGAGGGTTGGTACGATTTATCTGCTGAAGTAGAGATTGATTTGATTAGAAAAGCCAATGTTCATTCGGTGCAAAGAGAAGCTAGAGCATCGCCATTTGCCACATCGGGCAAATTATCGTATATCTTGATGATATCCTTATTTACACGGAAACAAGTGAGGAAGCTTGTCCGTTCTGTTTTGCGCAAACTGAGGGCGGCGGAACTATATGCTAAACTCTCAAAGTGTGAATTTCATCAAAGCAAGATCGATTATCTGAGATACCGCATTTCGTCAGGAGGTATTGAGATGGATCCTGCTAAAGTAAAGGCAGTAACTGAGTGGGCCCCGCCTCGCACCCGTAAACAATTGCAAAGTTTCTTGGGGTTTGCAAACTTTTACCACCAATTTGCCCCCTCTTTTGCCAGTATTGCTCTACCAATTATGAACTTACTTAAAACAAAGGGTGATGATAAACCACGACCTAGCAAACCCCTGAACTGGTCTATGGAATGCCAAGCAGACTTCGAAAAACTTAAACGCTTATTTGCAGCAGAACCAATTTTGAAACACCCAGACATGGATGCCCCTTTTGTCGTACAAGCTGATGCCAGCGATGTGGCAGTTGGCGCAGTTCTACTCCAATAAAACTCCAACGAGGAATTACAACCTTGCGCTTATACCTCTCATAAACTCTCGGATACGGAAAGAAGATGGGCTATTTGGGAAAAAGAGGCTTTTGCAGTGCGGTGGGCCCTCATGACTTGGCAGCATTTCTTAGAAGGAGCATCTCACCCGTTCGAGGTATGGACTGATCATAAAAAATTGGAATCTCTCCGGACACCTCGCAAACTTTCTCCTAAACAAGTCCGGTGGTCTCAATATTTCAGTCGCTTTAATTTTTCCATGAAATATATTCCTGGAGGAAAAAACTTTATGGCGGATGCATTATCACGCCTCCCTCAATACAATTCCTTTAAGCTTACAGTGATCCAGCCTGTCATCCCGGTGTGTGACTTAGCTGCTCCGGTGACCACTCGCAGCCATTCTACTCTGCAGGCCGAGACCCCTCCCGAATTAATCTCTAAAATTAAAGAGGAACTTCAGGCTGATGAGTGGTTTGCTGCACATTGTGGAGACTGTACTTTGCGGGATGACTTGCCCTGGATGGGTTCTAAACTTTACGTCCCGTCTAAACTCCGTACCTTGGTACTCCAGAGGGTGCACGATTCTCATCTAGCTGGTCATTTTGGTTTCGTGAAGACTCTACACTTACTTAAGCGTCAATTCTGGTGGCCTTGTATGAAAAAAGATGTGGAGTCTTACATTGCTAGTTGCCCAGTTTGTGCTGCTTGTAAACACCCCCCTGGCAAACCTCAAAGTCTCCTCCAGTCTGTAGCACGCCCGGAGTCTCCTTGGAAGGAGATATCTATGGACTTCATTGTGTATCTTCCTAGTAGCCGTGATTTCACTGTCATATGGGTAGTTACTGATCTGTTTTCGAAGCAGGTTCATTTTGTCCTGTGCTCTGGAATCCCATCGGCTAAGGCGCTAGCAAAACTTTTCCTGAATCACATTTATCGGCTACATGGAGTTCCTCGATGTATTATTTCTGATAGAGGAGTTCAGTTCACTTCTCGATTTTGGAAGGAATTCTTGAAGATGATTGGCTCCTCCCAGGGATTAAGCTCCTCCCACCACCGCAGATGAACGGAGCTTGTGAGAGGGCTAATTCCATTTTGGAACAATATTTGCGATGTTTCATTAATTACCAACAAGACAATTGGGCCGACCTGTTAACCCATGCTGAGGTGGCATATAACAATTCCGTTCATAGCAGCACCGGTATGACTCCCTTTAAATTGATCTATGGTCAAGACTTTGTGCCTATTCCCGAGTTGCCTCACGAGTCTCCTACCGTTCTCTCTCTCTTGGATTGGAGTAGTAAGATGTCATCATTTTGGCTGGTGGCGTTGAAAACGCTGGATGATGCTCACCAATCTCATAAATTGTATGCTGATAAGAAACGAATTGCCCCTCCAGATTATAAAGTTAAACTGTGTTTACCTCTCTACCAGATTCTTGGAGAGCCCTCAGAAATGTAGGAAACTGGGCCCAAAATATGTTGGACCTTTCCCCATTGTTAAGATCATCAGCTCCATGTCAGTCAAACTGGATTTACCAAAAACCTATCGTCGCCTTTACCCGATTTTCCATGTCCATCTATTGAAGCCTGAACACACATCTCATCTTCGGCAACCACAATCTGGACCCCCACCCCCGTCACTAGTTGCTGGTGAACCCCATTACGAAGTGAAAGACATTTTGGATTCTAGAGTGTGGAGAAATAAAGTTCAATACCTAGTGTCCTGGAGGGATTTCCCTCCCTCCAATACCGAGTGGGTGGATAGATGCCACATTAGAGCCCCTAAAGTGCTTAAGAAGTTTTATGCTAAATATCCTGACAAGCCTTAACCACTGTTATGTTTTTGTGTGTGTATTTTCTGTTTGTTTCTGTCCCTCTCGGTGTTTTTGTATATTTGTGTTTTATTCCAGGACTGACGTCACTTTTCTGGAGGAGGGCCGGATGTCAGCCTCTGCTTTTTCTCGCTTCGGCTGTCATATTGTAACGGGGGGGGGGGTTGTGTTGCTAGGTTACGAGTGTGCAGGAGAGAGGGATGTGGCCATGGACTGTTATCACCTCGGCTAACAGTCTGCATTCCATTCTGATGATAGCCCTGGGCAGGACGTACACCTGATGTCGTGAACGGCTGTGCATTGGACAATATGCTGAGGTAAAGAGGCGAAGGGTGGAGTTATGCTTTGATACGTGTGTTGCGCGCCTAAATGTTTCATTCCCTGCTTGACTTTCACTGCAGTCTTATTATATTCAGTAAAAGTAACTTTAAACTTTCTAAATGAGTTTGAGCGTGGTCTTTCCTGATTTATTGTAGTGGCCGTTTGGACCATGGGTAATCCTGAATTACAACTTATGGAAATGGCGTCTGGCCCGACCATCGGCCAGGCAGCAACGGCTTGAACTACGATCTCAGCCAAATGACAATCTAACCTTCGGCCTAGACGCCCGGCCTGGGAACTTTTTGGCACTTCCCCCATTGATGGACCCCTACTCAACTCCCCCTTGTTACACCTCCTGCCTGATTAACTTGAGAACCTCAAGAACTTTAAGAACTTTAAGCACTTTAAGAACTTCAGGGCCATTGTCCTCCTGCTGTTATTTATTGATCCATCCTAACTCCGGACTAATTAATTGTGTAATCATGAAATCAATATCTTTATTTAAATCTTTCCTGCTGATTCCCCCCCCTTTTTTTTTTCATGATTAGAACTGTATGAATTTTTCCCTCAGGGCCATCGTGATTAGATCTCCTTCCTGCACCTTATTTTATTATATTTATCACGTCTCCCTCGTATTCAAGGGCTAGTCTCCTCTCCCTGCGGGAATCTTTCTCCGCACAGGTTTGGCCCTCACAGTTAACGAGGGCCCACCTCAAGGACGGGCTTATCAGCCAGGAGAGGTGGGAGAAACGGAAGCTGCGCAAATTTTTAGTTAGATTTTTAGCTAGTTTTTTAAATTGGGTTTTAAGGGGTCCCAGGGTGGTGGGTGGGCTTGACTATGTTGGCTCTGCGAGTCCAGCCATGAGCGGCGAAAGTGAGGGTGGAGGGTCCAATATTAGGGGGGGGGACAAGGGTTGATCCTACAGAGGGCCATTCCATCATGACGGTCCTAGGGAGGGGCAGGTATGGCAGGAGCCGGGGGTCATATCAAGTGTCGGGGGGGCGTATCCGCTGCTTGCAAGAGGTCACCCGCCCCGACCCCCAGGGCTCCTCCCACAACCTAGGAGGTTGGGGATTTCAGAGCCCAGGCCCTAGGCTGCTGTTGTGCAACGCCAGGTCCGTGGTGAACAAAGCCCCCCTCATTTATGATCTAGTTGCAGAGGGGGTGTCATGACTGCTCTTACCACAATTCAAGAAAGACCACACTTAAGCATATTCAAGATGATTAAGGTTACTTTTACTGAATAAGGAAAAGTCAGCATCAAAGGTTAAGCCAGAAGTGGCTACTTTAGGTGCGAAGCATACATATCAAAGCATTAGCCAAACCCCAATCACCCATGACCCCACCCCAGTGTCCAATACAGTTTCTTCTTCGTTGTCAGATGGGTAGCACGTCCAGAGGTGTCATCAGAATGGAATGTGATACAGTTACTTTTAGAGATATCCCCACCTAGCCCCACCTTTCACCAGCCCACTTAATAGCAACATCCCCCCACCCTCCCTGTTTCAATGGCAGCCAAGCATGCAGGAAAGCGAAGGCTGACATCCGGCCCTCCTCCAGAAAGAAAACATTCAACCCTATAAAAGAGACGAAAAACACAATACCACATATGAAGACACACAGAAAAAACAAGATAGGTTTTAAGGCTTATTGGGGTACTTGGCATAAAATTGTCTCAGCAACTTGGGGGCCTTAATGTGGCATTTATCAACCCATTCGTTATGGGAGGTGGGGAAGTCCTTCCAAACAACTAAGTACTGTACTTTGTTTCTAAGCCTTCTGGAATCCAAAATGTCCCGAACCTCATAGTGTTGTTCCCCATCAACCAGCATAGATTGAGAACCAGGATATGGCGTGCGAAGATGTGAAAAGCATTCGGGCTTTAATAAGTGAACATGAAAAATTGGATAAAGGCGTCGATAGGATTTAGGGAGATCCAGCTTAACGGAAACAGAACTTATTATCTTGGTAATCGTAAAAGGACCTACAAACTTAGGGCCCAACTTCTTGCATTTCTGAGGACTATCCAAATGTTTAATAGACACATAAACTCGGCTTCCGGTTCCGGCTCCAGCGGCGACGGGCGAGCCTGGGGCTCGCTCGCCGCTTTGTTGCCTTTTCTGCCCCCCCACGGGGGCGAGACACTCCGGTTACCGGAGGTCTCCCATAGGGTCGGCTCGGAGGAGACGTTCTTCCTCACGGCGGTGGGGAGAGCGATCCCCTCCGCGACCTAGGTGAGGAGGAACATGCTGCGGGGGGTTCTCCCTTCGCTAACGGCTGTCGGCGCCATTCACTTCAATGTAGAGGGCTGAGCGGAAGAGATCGGAAGGTTTGCCGAGGCTACAGCTGCGAGGGAGAGTGAGTTTAAAAAGACTTTTTTTCCTTGCTGCCAGCCAGGCTGAACGGACTGGGAGGGGGGTGTTTGTTTTAAAAAAAAAAACCTCGGACTTAAGCGGCACTCTAAAATGGCTTCTCTGGAAGAGAAAGCGGAAATCTTAAATCCGGATGGTCTCTAACAAGGGAAGTATGCGGCTACTTGCAACATTGTTTCTAGGTCTGGCTGGTTAAAAAAAAATTATTTTTCTACTCTCTCCTCTGGGCTCTGAGATGGGCGGTGGAAGGTGGCTTTTCTTTGTCCCTGCCTGACTATTTCAACTATGGAAAATTCCCAGCGTCTCTTTACAATTGGGACTCTCTCTGGATATTAATGAAGAATTTTTCTCTTGTTGGATTTGTGGTTCCTTTCTGGAGTACCTTCGCTATTATAACTATTGAGTTGGAAAATTGTCTCTCTCTTGGTTCCTGAATTTTACAATGTTTCAACCTTGATCTGAACTTTTGGCTCCCAGTTAGTCTCACCAACCCCACCCTGAAAACGCCATTTTGGTGGCACTGACTCTAACAGTTAAGCATGGCTCAAGAAACAGCACTGACAAGTTTAGAACAACGGATGGCTTCTCTTGAAACTGTTATACAAACTTTGGTAAAAGAAATTCAGGCCCAGAGGGCTGAAAACATCAATTTCAAGAAGGAGCTATTGGACACACGGAAGCAAGTGCTGGAAAACAAACAGAAGACTGAAGAATTGGAAGGGGGGTTGGTGGGGGTTAAGGGAGAGATTAAAAATGTTACTAAAGAGGTTGGGGAAACAGATGGGCATGTGTCTAGGATTGATATGGAAAGAATGACATACTTTTTGAGATTTCAGAACGTTCTTGAGGAATCTGGTGAATGCCTCCCTGATCTTATGAGCACAATTTTAGCAGACTATTTACAAAAACCTAAAGATGAGATCAGGGGGGATATTGACCTAGCCTATAGAATTAACTCAGCATATGCCAGGATAAATGAAGTGCCTAGAGAGATACATGTGAAATTTGTTAGAAGGTCAACCAGAGAGGAAATCCTGAAAGTGCAGAGAGAAAGTCCGTTAATCTATCAACAAAAAACGGTTGCTATCTTGAAGCAGATCCCTAGAAAGATTAGAGATGCAAGAAGGAAATTTTCCTTCTTGTCTAAAACATTGTTTGATCACGGGATTTGGTTCAAGTGGGTGACACCCGAAGGGATGCTGGTGTTCTGGGAAGGAGGAAGAGTGAGGATTAAAACAGTTGCTGAGGCGGAAGCCTTTCTTAAAAAACATTCCTCTGCCCTGGGGGAAGATCCAGGGGGGACGGAGGGGGCCACGGCCCCGCCTGCTGGGGGCCAGGGAGGAGAAAAAGAAGATACAATAGCCAAGAGACTTAGATCGAAAAAATAACTTTGCCTTGATTTTTCTGAACAATTTTGCATAATATTTGTTCTGGATTTTTTGTAAATGTCTGACAGCATGGAACTGAGAATTTAGGTATATGTACTTGCTTTTACCTTGTAGTGTTATGAAAAATGTTTTTTTTTTGTTATTTTTTTATTGTGTATTTTGAGGTCTCGGAAGGGCCGACGACTCTGACGTGAATGCTCTCAAAATTTCTTTGTATCCCTTACCCTACCCTATAGAAAAAATGTAAAACCAATAAAACTTTTTCAATATAAAAATAGACACATAAACTCGATCGCCAACTTTGTATGACGGAAGTACTGCTCGCTTTTTATCAGCATACATCTTATGCGATTCGTGAGCATCATCCAACGTTTTACGGATAATAGGCAAAACTGTCGACAGCTTCTCAGTCCATTCTGACAGGGAAAGAATTGTAGGAAGTTCGTGAGGTAGCTCAGGGATGGGTACAAAGTCCTGACCATAAATTACTTTGAATGGGGTCATGCCAGTGCTACTATGAACTGAATTATTATAAGCTACTTCAGCATGTATAAGGAGATCAGCCCAATCATCCTGTTGGAAGTTTATAAAACAGCGCAAATATTGCTCTAGAACCGAGTTAGCCCTCTCGCAAGCCCCATTAGTTTGCGGGTGGTGGGAGGAGCTTAAGCCCTGGGCGGAGCCAATCAGCATCAAAAATTCCTTCCAAAATTTCGAAGTAAACTGGACGCCCCGATCGGAGACGATGCGTTTTGGAACCCCATGCAGACGATATATATGAGTCAGGAATAGTTTTGCCAAAGTCTTAGCTGAGGGTATCTTAGAACATGGTACAAAGTGAACTTGCTTGGAAAATAAATCTGTAACAACCCATATAACTGTAAAGCCCTGGCTATTTGGAAGGTCGACAATGAAGTCCATAGATATCTCCTTCCAAGGAGCCTCCGGCCACGCTACGGACTGGAGGAGACCGTGAGGTTTGCCAGGAGTGCGTTTAGAAGCGGCACACGTCGGGCAGCTAGCGATATAAGATTCAATGTCCTGAGACTTCCTGTTCCGCTTCTGGCGGCGACGGACGAACTCTGGGGTTTGTCCGCCGTTTTGTCCCTCTTTCGGCCCCTAACGGGGCGGGGCACCCCCTTTTTTTTCTTTTGGGGGGGCCCTCTGTAGGGCTGGCTTGCCTGGGCTGGTCCATCCTGGCGGCAGCTGGGAGGCGGTCCGGGTCTTCGGCCCAGGAGGAAGGGGGCATGCTGCGGGGGGCTTGGTTCCCTTCGCCAACGGAGGACGGTAACAATTAACGAATTTGGAGAAAGCTGAAGGTGGATCGGAAGCCTTCCGGGGCTTTGGCGGCGAGAGGGAGAGTGAGTGCTTTTTAAACTATTTTTCTTTGCTGGCAGACTGGACTGAAAGAACTGTGGAGGGGGGTGTTTGTTTGCTAAACCCCCCCTCGGTTTAACAGCGGCGGTTAGAAATGACTCCTCGTTGTGAGGAAGTTATTTTGTATCCGGCTTTTTTTTCTAAGCAAGTGAAAGCAGTTTGCAGCTTGTATCTACAAATGTATCTAAGTCCGGCTGGCTTGAAACAATTGTATCTTTGACTTTCTCCTGCTGGTTCCCAGGCAGGGCGGCGGAAGATGGCTTCCCTTTGTTCCTGAATAGCTATTTTTGTTTGTGGAAAAATACCAACGTTTCTTGGTGATTTGGACTGCCTCTCTCTACCAATGAAGAAATTTTTGGATTGATCGATTCCTTCTCTGGAGTGCCTCCTTTGTTTGAATAATTGACTCTGCAATTTGTTCTCTGTGGGGATTTTATAAACTTTCTACAACTTTGACTTGGACTTTGTTCTTCTGACCTGCCACAGCGGCCCCACCCAAAAACGCCATCTTAGTGGCACGGATCTTAACAGCTTACCATGGCTTCTATTACATCAGAATTGGCAGGATTGGGAAGAAGAATGACAGCTCTGGAAGAAGTGTTACAAACTTGACAAATTGAAAGACAAAAAGGATAAATATAAAAAGTGGAAAAAGGGGGACATAACCAAGGCAAAATATCAGCAAATAGCCCGAGCCTGTAAAGATGAAGTGAGGAAAGCTAAGGCTCACAATGAAGAAAGGCTTGCCAAAAAAGTAAAAAATAACAAAAAAAGCTTCTTCCAACATGTTAAAAATAAGAAAAAAGTTAAGGAAACAATTGGTCCACTGCTGGGAGAAAATGGCAAGAAGATGATAAGCAACAGGGAGAAAGCAGAACTATTTAACTCTTTCTTTGCATCTGTCTTTACACAAAGGGATAAAACAGTCCAATCAATCAAAAACAGCACCACAAATATCAGATTAGGAACACAAGTTGAAATAGAGAAGAAAATGGTAAGTGAGCACCTGTCTGCCCTGGACGAGTTCAAATCACCAGGACCGGATGGATTACACCCCAGGGTTCTGAAGGAACTGGCAGACGAGATCTCAGAACCACTGAACTATATCTTTCAGAGATCCTGGAGCACCGGGGAACTGCCAGAAGACTGGAAAAGAGCAGATGTGGTTCCCATCTTCAAAAAAGGAAAAAAAACAGATCCAGGAAACTATAGACCCATCAGCCTGACCTCAATACCAGGAAAGATTCTGGAAAAGATAATTAAACAACAAATAAGTGAACACCTAGAAGCAAACAAAGTAATAGCCAAAAGCCAACATGGGTTTGTCAAAAACAGATCATGCCAGACGAATCTAATTGCATTCTTTGACAAAGTAACAAAATCAGTGGACCAGAGGAATGCTGTTGATATAATTTACCTGGACTTCAGTAAGGCATTTGATAAAGTAGACCATAACCTACTATTAGATAAAGTAGAAAATTGTGGGTTAGACAGCACCACCACCAAATGGATTCGTAACTGGCTGACCAACCGCACTCAACGTGTAGTCCTCAATGGAACTGCATCTACATGGAAGGAAGTATGCAGTGGAGTCCCCCAAGGCTCTGTTTTAGGCCCAGTACTCTTTAACATCTTCATCAACGATTTGGATGAGGGGATAAATGGGGAACTCATCAAATTCGCAGACGACACCAAGCTGGCAGGAATAGCCAACACTCCAGAAGATAGGCTTAAGATACAGAAGGATCTAGACAAACTTGAACATTGGGCACTGTCTAATAAAATGAAATTCAATTGTGAAAAAAGTAAGGTCCTACATATAGGCAAGAAAAACCAAATGCACAAGTACAGTATAGGTGGTACCTTGCTCAATAGTAGCAACTGTGAGAGGGATCTCGGAATCCTAGTGGACAACCATTTAAATATGAGCCAGCAGTGTGCAGCAGCTGCCAAAAAAGCCAACACAGTTCTAGGCTGCATCAACAGAGGGATAGAATCTAGATCGCGTGAAGTGTTAATGCCACTGTATAGTGCCTTGGTAAGGCCACACTTGGAATACTGCATACAGTTTTGGTCGCCACGATGTAGAAAAGACGTGGAGACTCTGGAAAGAGTGCAAAGAAGAGCAACCAAGATGATTAGAGGACTGGAGACTAAGACATATGAAGAACGGCTGCAGGAACTGGGTATGTCTAGTTTGATGAAGAGAAGGACCAGGGGAGACATGATAGCAGTGTTCCGATATCTCAGAGGGTGCCACAAAGAAGAGGGAGTCAAACTTTTCTCCAAGACACCTGGGGGCAGGACAAGGAGCAATGGGTGGAAACTAACCAAGGAGAGAAGCAACTTAGAACTAAGGAGAAATTTCCTAACAGTAAGAACAATTAACCTCTGGAACAGCTTGCCTCCAGCAGTTGTGAATGCCCCAACCCTGGAAGTCTTTAAAAAGATGTTAGACAGCCATTTGTCTGAAATGGTATAAGATTCCTGCCCATGCAGGGGGTTGGACTAGAAGACCTACAAGGTCCCTTCCAACTCTGCTATTGTATTATTGTATTATTGTACTTTGGTGCAGGAAATTAAGGGTTTAAGACAAGATAATAAGGATTTCAAACAGGGACTTATGGAAACACAGAAACAACTGAAGGAGAATACACAGGAGACCGAGGAATTGGAGGGGGGGCTGGCTGGGGCAAAGGGAGAACTTAAAAATGTTAAAACTGAAGTTGGAGAATTAACTGGGCATATGTCAAGGATGGATTTTGAAAGAATGTCATACTTTTTAAGATTTCAGAACATTTCTGAGGTAGATGGTGAATGTCTTCCTGATCTCATGAGTACAATTTTAGCAGAATATTTGCATAAACCCAAAGATGAGATCAGGGGGGACATTGACCTAGCCTACAGAATAAATTCTGCATATGGCAGAATAAATGAGGTACCCAGAGAGATACATATTAAATTTGTTAGGAGGTCAACCAGAGAGGAAATTTTGAAGGCACAGAGAGGTGGTCCGTTAATTTACCAGCAGAAAGAAGTCGCTATCTTGAAACAGATCCCTAAAAAAATTAGAGAGATGAGAAGGAAGTTTTCCTTCTTATCCAAAAAATTGTTTGACCACGGGATTTGGTTTAAGTGGGTGACGCCCGAAGGGATGTTGGTGTTCTGGGAAGGAGGGAGAGTTAGGATTAAAACAGTTGCTGAGGCGGAAGCCTTTCTTAAAAAACATTCCTCTATCCTGGGTGAAGATTCGGGAGGGGCAGGGGGGGCCACGGCCCCGCCCGCTGGGGGCCAGAAAGGAGCGCAGGAAGATGTAATTGCCAAGAGACTTAGATCTAAAAAATGAATTTGTTTGGTTTCTTTTTTTTACTAGCCCAATGTAACTTTTTATCTGGATGTTTGTACATGTCTGCCAGCATAGAATTTAGAATTTAGAATTTATGATGTATGCACTCACTTCCATCTTGTAGTATATTGAAAAATGTATTACCAATGTTTTATCAAGAGGCCCTGGAGGGGCCAACGATTCCGTCCTGAAAGTTCTCAAAATTTCTTTGTATTTTACCTTACCTATATCCCTTACCCTACCCTCTTGAAAAAATGTAAAAACCAATAAAACTTTTTCAATTAAAAAAAAAAAGATTCAATGTCCTTTTTCAACGAGGGCCACCAGAACTGGCGTTTAACTAAATGTATAGTCTTCACAAATCCAAAATGACCAGCCAATCTGGAATCATGTGCTCGTTGTAGAACAAATGGCCTAAGTGTTGCAGGTACATAAATTTTAGATCCAATCCAAGGTAGATCATCCCTTACAGTACAATCTGAAGAGTGGGCGGAGTACCATTCATCGGTGAGAAGTTCAGTCTTAATTTTAGAAACCAAGTCAGGTAGAGGGTTAATTTGCAGGCCAGAATGACTCCTCGTCACTACTGGGTTAGCCATGCTATACAGGGGCAGAACTGGCTGAATCACCGAAAGTTTCAAAGTGTCATATTGAGGCAGCCTGGATAAAGCGTCAGCCATAAAGTTTTTTCCCCCTGGAATATATTTCAAAGTAAAGTTGAATCGGTTAAAATATTGAGACCAACGTATTTGTTTCGGAGAAAGTTTACAAGAAGTTTCGAGGTATTCCAAATTCTTATGATCAGTCCATACCTCAAATGGGTGAGGCGCACCTTCAAGAAAGTGCCGCCAAGACATGAGTGCCCAACGAACAGCAAATGCTTCCTTCTCCCAGATCGCCCATCTCCTCTCAGTATTGGATAACTTATGAGAAGTATAAGCACAGGGTTGAAGTAAACCTTGTTTGTTGCGTTGCAACAAGACAGCTCCAACAGCCACGTCGCTAGCATCAGCTTGAATG
Source organism: Rhabdophis nuchalis (assembly GCA_039707465.1). Taxonomy (NCBI): domain Eukaryota; kingdom Metazoa; phylum Chordata; class Lepidosauria; order Squamata; family Natricidae; genus Rhabdophis; species Rhabdophis nuchalis. The sequence goes on from CM077653.1 coordinate 18,608,120, forward strand.
ACAAAAGGAGCATCAACATCCGGATGTTTAAGCACAGGTTCCGCTGCAAATAAACGCTTCAGTTTTTCAAAAGCGGCCTGACACTCCATGGTCCAGTTGAGAGGAGAACTTGGCCGAGGTTTTGTCTCACCATTGGTCTTGAGGAGGTTTGTGATAGGTAGAGCGATACTAGCGAAAGAAGGTATAAATTGGCAATAAAAATTACCAAATCCCAAAAAACTTTGTAATTGTTTACGAGTACGAGGAGGGGCCCACTCTGTAACAGCTTTGACCTTTTCAGGGTCCATTTCAATACCCTCTGCTGAGATACGATACCCCAGATAGTCTATTTTATGTTGATGAAATTCACACTTGGAGAGTTTAGCATAAAGTTCCGCAGCTCGTAATTTGTTCAAAACAGAGCAAGCTAACCTCACGTGTTCCTCACGTGTTTGTGTATAGACGACGATATCATCAAGATAAACGATAACGCCCTTGTACATGCAAAACTTCATTGATTAGTTGCATAAAAACTGATGGCGCCCCCTGTAGGCCAAAAGGTAACACTTAAAACTGAAAAGGGCAGTTAAACGCCGTTTTCCATTCATCGCCTTCCTTAATTCTTATTCTGTAATAAGCCTCCCTGAGGTCAAGCTTAGTGAAAATTTTGCCTGTGGCCAAATGAGCTAACATGTCTTTCATAAGAGGTAAGGGGTAGACGTTGTGCTCGCATATCGTGTTCAAAAATCTGTAGTCCGTCACAAGACGGAGAGATCCATCCTTTTTTTCTCTAAACATTACTGGGACTGCCACCCGTGGTCTAGCAGGTTCAATAAAACCTCTTTCCAAGTTCTTATCAATAAATTTACGAAGTTCGATCATTTCACGTGGTGTCATAGAATAAATACGTGGCTTGGGAAGTTGCACTCCAGGGAGAAAGTCAATAGAACAGTCAGTGTCCCTGTGGGGGGGGGGTAATGTGTCTGAAGATTTCTCACTAAAGACATCTTTTAGGTCCCAGTATTCCTTAGGAATTTTATCCTCCCCAGGTATAACTTCTAGTAAACAAACATCTTGACTCACGTTAGCAGCTTCCGAAATAGGTAGAGGCTCAACCAGAGAATGAATGTTGGGGAGTTGTGGAACTGGGGCTTGTGTCTCCACATCAGGTGGCATAGGTAAAGGGATGCAAACCCAACCTTCTCTCCAGTCCACTAGTGGGTTCCATTTCCGTAGCCAATTTAAGCCTAATATAACAGGGTTATCAGCAATTGGTGCAACAATAAAGTTAATGAATTCCTGATGGTGATCCCCAATGGACATCTGAATTGGCTCTGTAACAAATTGTGCAGGGTTACCACCCGCAACGGTCCCATCCATTTGGCAAAAGGCTATGGGAACTTTTAAATTTTTTAGATGAAACCCCATATGCTGCACTAATTCTTGGCTGATAAGGCATCATGAACAACCAGAATCCAGAAGTGCAAGTACTTTACAATTGCGGCCACTAGATGGAGCCAAAAGATGCAAAGGAATATTAAGGGGCCCAGAGCGGGAACTCACCCAAGTCTCGTCATTGGAGTCCGTGTCCTTCTCCCAGTCATCTGGCACCCTCTGCTGGCGATGATCGGTGGTGAGATCGAGTGGCTCAGCCCCGCGCATCGCTTGCTTCATACGCATGCTCGGGGTTTTCGCGCGTTTTTTCACTTTTGCGTATGGCTGCTGCCGGGGTGTTTCTTTCATTTTGCAATCATTTGCCCAATGGCCTTCCTTTCCACAACGGAAACAAGCATTTGATCGAGGAGAAATAGGCTTCCCCTTTCCAAATCCCCTCTGGTACTGAAGATCAAACCCTTGTGGGCGGGGAAACTCTTTTTTTCTGTCTCTGTTGATTTCAGGTAGCGGATTATTACGCAACAGATCTATTTCAACATCAGCGGCTAAATCAAACCAAGCTTCTAAGGATTCGGGCGAATTTCTGTTCACACAGCTTTGATATAAAGTGGGGTTCAGGCCTTCAGTGTATTCATCAATAAGAGCCTCAACACTCCAACCCCTCATATAACATGCTAGCTGACGAAAACGTTGACTATATTCTTGAACTGGTCTGTTCCCCTGGCATAACGTTTTCATCTCAAGCCTTGCTTTTCTATGGAGGAGAGGGTCTTCGAACCGTCTTCTTAGAGCGGTCATAAATCTGTCGAAGTCTCTCATTAAGGGCGAACGCTCATTATGAAGGGCTACCACCCATTCTCCTGCCCTTCCCTCCAGGGCCAGAGTGATAATTCTTATTTTAGATTCATCAGTGGGTAGATCGGCCGCAAATTCTTTTACAAAGTTGCTAACTTGAAGTAAAAAAAATCCCAGTTCTTTGGGATCTCCTCCAAACTTAATTCCCAGGGGGGGAAGTCTTTTTCTACGAGGTGCGGGACTTGGTTCCCTCTGTTGCACAACCCCCAGGCCGCTTTCCCTTTGTGTTTCACCACGGGGGGGGTGCCTGCTCTTTCTCCTTCGCTCGGGGGGAGGGTGGCTTCCGCCCAGTGTCTTTCTGTTGCCATTCTGAGCTAAGATCCCTCCCCAACTTTTTATATTGAAAAAGTTTTATTGGTTTTACATCTTTTCTATAGGGTGGGGTAAGGGATACAAAGAAATTTTGAGAGCATTCACGTCAGAGTCGTCGGCCCTTCCGAGACCTCAAAATACACAATAAAAAAAATAACAAAAAAAACATTTTTCATAACACTACAAGGTAAAAGCAAGTACATATACCTAAATTCTCAGTTCCATGCTGTCAGACATTTACAAAAAATCCAGATACAAATGTTATGCAAGATTGTTCAGAAAAATCAAGACAAAGTTATTTTTTCGATCTAAGTCTCTTGGCTATTTTATCTTCTTTTTCTCCTCCCTGGCCCCCAGCGGGCGGGGCCGTGGCCCCCTCCGTCCCCCCTGGATCTTCCCCCAGGGCAGAGGAATGTTTTTTAAGAAAGGCTTCCGCCTCAGCAACTGTTTTAATCCTCACTCTTCCTCCTTCCCAGAACACCAGCATCCCTTCGGGTGTCACCCACTTGAACCAAATCCAATGATCAAATAAAATTTTAGACAAGAAGGAAAATTTCCTCCTTGCTTCTCGAATCTTTCTAGGGATCTGCTTCAAGATAGCAACCTCTTTTTGTTGGTAGATTAATGGACTACCTCTCTGCACTTTCAGGATTTCCTCTCTGGTTGACCTTCTAACAAATTTCACATGTATCTCTCTAGGCACTTCATTTATCCTGGCATATGCTGAGTTAATTCTGTAGGCTAGGTCAATGTCCCCCCTGATCTCATCTTTAGGTTTTTGTAAATAGTCTGCTAAAATTGTGCTCATAAGATCAGGGAGGCATTCACCAGATTCCTCAAGAACGTTCTGAAATCTCAAAAAATATCGATCCTAAACACATGCCCATTTTTTCCCCAACCTCTTTAGTAACATTTTTAATCTCTCCCTTAACCCCCACCAACCCCCCTTCCAATTCTTCAGTCTTCTGTGTGTTTTCCAGCACTTGCTTCCGTGTGTCCAATAGCTCCTTCTTGAAATTGATGTTTTCTGCCCTCTGGGCCTGAATTTCTTTTACCAAAGTTTGTATAACAGTTTCAAGAGAAGCCATCCGTTATTCTAAACTTGTCAGTGCTGTTTCTTGAAGCCATGCTTAACTGTTAAAGTCAGTGCCACCAAAATGGCGTTTTCAGGGTGGGGTTGGTGAGACTAACCGGGAGCCAAAAGTTCTAATCAAGGTTGAAACGTTGTAAAATTCAGGAACCAAGAGAGAGACAATTTTCCAACTCAATAGTTATAATAGCGAAGGTACTCCAGAAAGGAAATCACAAATCCAGCAAGAGAAAAATTCTTCATTAATATCCAGAGAGAGTCCCAATTGTAAAGAAACGCTGGGAATTTTCCATAGTTGAAATAGTCAGGCAGGGACAAAGAAAAGCCACCTTCCACCGCCCATCTCAGAGCCCAGAGGAGAGAGTAGAAAAATAAATTTTTTTATCCAGCCAAACCTAGAAACAATGTTGCAAGTAGCCGCATACCACTTTCCCTTGTTAGAGACTGTCCGGATTTAAGATTTCCACTTTCTCTTCCAGAGAAGCCATTTTAGAGTGCCGCTTAAGTCCGAGGGTTTTTTTTTGAAAACAAACACCCCCCTCCCAGTCCGTTCAGCCTGGCTGGCAGCAAGGAAAAAAAGTCTTTTTTAAACTCACTCTCCCTCGCAGCTGAAGCCTCGGCAAACCTTCCGATCTCTCCGCTCAGCCCTCTGCATTGAAGTAAATGGCGCCGACAGCCGTTGGCGAAGGGAGAACCCCCCGCAGCATGTTCCTCCTCACCTAGGTCACGGAGGGGAATGCTCTCCCCACCGCCGTGAGGAAGAACGTCCTCTCCGAGCCGACCCTACAGGAGACCTCCGGTAACCGGAGTGTCTCGCCCCCGTGGGGGGGCAGAAAAGGCAACAAAGCGGCGAGCGAGCGCTAGGCTCGCCCGTCGCCACTGGAGCCGGAACCGGAAGCCCCTCCCCAACTTTTGTTCTCTTAAATTCTGTATATCATCAGCTTGGCGGAGTAAAGCTTTAGTGGCCTCTCTTAAATGGGTCTCCTCCTCCCACTGTTCCAGCACGGAGGGGGAGTGAGCCCGTCTGCGTTGGGTGGTAGTTACCCCAGGGGGAATTTCTCTAAGGGCGACTTCCTTCAGCCCCACTCCCTCGGACCAACGGTGGCGAACTGATGTATCTTCGGGTTTCGAGTCCAGAGTAACATCAGCCAATAATTCCATTACTGACCTTGTGTCTTCCGTCAGGCACGTCTGGTCAAGGGATGTTGCCCCCAGCAACTCTTCATTCGTTGGTTCCGACATTTGTCCTCGGTTTTATGGTTTTATGACACTTACTGCTGAAAGTGTTAATTCAGAGATAAGTGTGAAGTGAATTCTGGCTTTTTGTCATGACTGCTCTTACCACAATTCAAGAAAGACCACACTTAAGCATATTCAAGATGATTAAGGTTATTTTTACTGAATAAGGAAAAGTCAGCATCAAAGGTTAAGCCAGAAGTGGCTACTTTAGGCGCGAAGCATACATATCAAAGCATTAGCCAAACCCCAATCACCCATGACCCCACCCCAGTGTCCAATACAGTTTCTTCTTCGTTGTCAGATGGGTAGCACATCCAGAGGTGTCATCAGAATGGAATGTGATACCGTTACTTTTAGAGATATCCCCACCTAGCCCCACCTTCCACCAGCCCACTTAATAGCAACATCCCCCCACCCTCCCCGTTTCAATGGCAGCCAAGCATGCAGGAAAGCGAAGGCTGACAGGGGGACCCGGACCTGGTGGGTATTACGGAAACCTGGCTGGGGCCTGAGGGAGGTGTTCCCCTCGTTGAGATGTGCCCCCCAGGTTACCTAGCACTTCACCGGCCTAGGGCCCAGGGCAGGGGTGGGGGGGTGGCAGTTATTATTAAGGAAAGTCTGAAACCGAGGGAGGCCACTGTGCCTCAGGTAGTCGGGTGTGAAGCCCTGTATGTGAAATGGGAACTTGGGAGGCAGTTGGGCCTGCTGGTCGTGTACTTGGCTCCCCGCTACATGTCAGCAGCCCTGCCTGAGCTCCTCGAGGTGATTGCCGAGGTGGCAGTTCATTCCCCTAGACTTTTAGTCATGGGGGATTTCAACTTGCCATCGGCGGGCAAGTCATCCGGGGTGGCTCGGGAGTTCATGGCCTCCATGACGGCCATGGACCTGACCCAGGTAATTCAGGGCCCCACACATATAGGGGGAAACACACTAGACCTGATTTTTGCCTCTGGCCAGTGGTTGAGTGATCTAGAAGTAGGGGAATTAGCCATCAAACCCCTGTCATGGTCAGATCACTCTCTCCTTCGGCTCAACTTCCCAACCGCTACACCCCACCGTGGGGAGGTGGAACCAGAGACATTGAGATGGTTCCGCCCCAGGCGCCTGATGGACCCTGATAGGTTCCAGATGGCCTGTAACCCTAGCCCGCGACTCGACTGAGGGTCTAGTGGCAGCATGGAATAGTGCTGCCACGGGGGCCTTGGACCGGGTCGTGCCCTTGCAGCCTCTCACGCGGCGCTGATCCACCCTCGCTCCTTGGTTCATGGAGGAGCTGAGGGTGATGAAACGCCGCAAGAGACGCCTGGAGAGCAGGTGGAGATCCACTCACTCCAAATCCGACCAAACACAGGCAAGGTCCTATTTAAGGACCTACCTTGTGGCGATAAGGAGGGCAAAACGTTCACATCTCACCACCCTTATTGCATCTGCAGATAACCGCCCTGCTGCCCTGTTTAGAGTGACCCTCTCCCTTCTTCATCAAGGGCCGCGGGAAGCTCCTTTGCAGGGCAGAGCAGAGGAATTTGGAATTTATCTGCAGGATAAAGTCGCTCGGATCCGGGACAACTTGGCCTCCACTCCAATAGATCTCGGTGGATTGTCCGAGTCGGGTCTTGAGACTGTTTTGTGGGCTGAGTTCGACTTTGTTACTTCCGAGGACATGGACAGGTTGCTGAGGCAGCTGAATGCCACCACATGTTTATTGGAGCCGTGTCCCTCCTGGTTGGTACTGGCCTCCTGGGAGGTGACACGAGGCTGGCTCCAGGAAATAGTGAACGCTTCTTTGAGTGAGGGTTCCTTGCCTGCCTCCTTAAAAGAGGCGGTGGTGAGACCCCTCCTCAAGAAGCCTTCCCTGGACCCAGCATTGTTGAGTAATTATCGTCCAGTCTCCAACCTTCACTTTCTGGCGAAGGCTGTTGAGAGTGTGGTGGCACAACAGTTCCCTCGGCACCTGGAGGAAACTGTGTATCTAGACCCGCACCAGTCCGGCTTCCGTCCCGGGCACAGCACGGAGACAGCATTGGTCGCGTTGGTAGATGATCTCTGGAGGGCCAGAGATAGGGGTTATTCCTCTATCTTGGTCCTGTTAGACCTCTCAGTGGCTTTCGATACCATCAACCATGGTATCTTATTGCACCGACTGGGGAGGCTGGGAGTGGGGGGCACTGTTTTACAGTGGTTCTCCTCCTACCTCTCCGGTCGGTCACAATTTGTACTAACAGGAGGGCAGAGGTCGACGTCAAGGCTCATAGCATATGGGGTGCCTCAGGGGTCGGTCCTCTCGCCCCTCCTGTTTAACATCTACATGAAGCCGCTGGGTGAGATCATCCGTGGTTGTGGGGTAGAGTACCACCTGTACGCTGACGATACTCAGCTGTACATATCTACCCCCAACCACCCCAACGATGCTGTCAAAGTGATGTCCCGGTGTGTGGAAGCCATACGGCTCTGGATGGGAAGTAACAAACTCCGGCTCAACCCGTCCAAGACCGAGTGGCTGTGGCTGCTAGTTCCATCGCTGGTTATCAGGGGCGAGTCAATGGCCCCTGTGGAAAGGGCTCGCAACTTGGGTGTCCTCCTGGATTCGTGGCTGTCCATGGATGACCATGTGGCGGCCGTGACAAGGGGGGCCTTTTACCAGGTTCGCCTGGTATGCCAGTTGCATCCCTTTCTGGACCGGGGTGCCCTCCGCACAGTCACTCAAGCACTCGTGACATCTCGCCTTGACTATTGCAACGCTCTCTACATGGGGCTCCCCTTGAGGTGCATCCCGAGGCTCCAGTTAGTCCAGAATGCGGCCGCGCGGGGGATTTTGGGAACATCTCGAAGTTCCCATGTAACACCTCTCCTGTGCGAGCTGCACTGGCTACTGGTGGCCTTCCGGGTGCGCTTCAAGGTGCTTGTTACCATCTTTAAATCGCTCCATGGCTCGGGGCCTAGTTACTTGCGGGACCACCTCCTGCCACATACCTCCCACTGACCGATTCGCTCCCACAGAGAGGGCCTTCTCAGGGCGCCGACTGCCGGTCAATGCCGGCTGGCGACGCCCAGGAACAGGGCCTTCTCTGTGGCATGGCCCGCCCTCTGGAACGACCTCCCCCCGAACTCCGCACCATCACCGACCTTCCCCTCTTCCGCTGCTCACTTTAGGCACTCCTTTTCCAGCAAGCTGGACTGGCGTAGAACTTGAATTTTAGAACAATAGAGCCTCAGCCAAGTTAGATAGGTTTTTAATGGGATTTTAGCACAGGTTTTCTATTTAATTTCTTTTTAACTTTTGTATATTGTTATTTATTGTAAATTTTGATGTCCTGTGCAGAGTCCGTCTCGACGGAGATTGGTGCAGTTAACAAATCGAATAAATAAATAAATAAATAAATAAATTATGATGGAAGCAGATCTGACATGAGGTCTTGTGTTGGCCAGAGTCCACACTGATGACAAGCCAACCAACTGCAATCTAGCATGGAATCTCTGAAGTTCAAGAAACCATTGGAAGCAGCATTGAAGAGAAGCAGCTTAGTGTAGAATTGCCCTCCAAAGCTAAATCCAGAACCAATATAATGCAATAACCACTTTAAGTAAACTCTAAAGTATCAATGTGGATAGAAAGTATCAAATGTCCCCTTTTCTTCAATATGCAGAATTTTAGACTTTGAGGCCAACTTTTTTTCTGATAAAGTAGTTTCCATGTCTTTTCTGTCACACAAAGAAGTGATCTCTTGCAGACAGCTGTGTTTCAATTTATCATTTGGAACTATGGGATTATAACTTCAACCTGACCCTTTCTGTTAGAGGAGGTTGAAAGGCTTTCCCCCCACCAAAGGTTGAGGTACGGTGGTGGCTCCAAGAGGCACGACAAGGAGAGAGTGAAAATAATCAAGTGAGTTGAGAGCAAAGATCAACCAGGCACAATAAATGAGTTTACAGAGAAAGAAAAAGAAAAGTCATTGGAGTAGAACCATTTGAAAGAAAGGAGTTATAGACAGAACACGGCCAGAAAGCAAGGAATACATTTTTCACACATGCTGCCAGATTTTCACTGGACCTTATTTCTGAAAGGACTATTTCCTTCCCAGCTGTATACTAGTTCTATATTGCATATAGATGAACCACAAAGGTAAAGCAATTTTTTCTGATATGAATGGTACATGCAATTATTAATAACAATAACTCTAAGGCATCATTAAATAGGCTTATGACACTCAAAGCATACGGAATTGTAAAATGTAAAGAATTTTGTGATTAAAAATGGTGCTTGTTGCTGTTTTCTTTCCCTGGGTGCTCAGGGAAGAAAATTCCTTATGACTGCGAATGCAAAAATGGATGCCCTATTTTATTCCTCCATGCAACATTTAAAGCTCTATATTATCATGTTGGGTTTTGAAACATTTCATACAATTTTTGTGTTGGTAATCTAAATGGTCACTATTTGGTAGTGTTTCAATCTGGCCTCTATAAACCTTTGATCATAAATGCTTAGGCTAATTTTAGCTTTTCTTCAGATATTTATTGAAATAGGTTAGGCTTTAATCCTTTGTAGGTGTGCAGAAGAACTCAGAAGGACCAACAACTTGAATATACACAAATCTTGCTCATAACAACAGTTTGGCAGCAGAATGTATGGAACTGTGGATGACATCAGTGGATGGGATCTCACTAGCACCTTGTCTATCTGAATTTTAGAATTATATAATTAAAAAGACCATTTAGGCCAAAGATTCCTCCTCTAAATGCTAAACTGTTAAAAATATCACCGGGTTACAGCAAACCTCCTTCCCAAGATGAAAGAAATCAACAACTTGCCATTACAGAAACTTGGTGGGATGAAACCCACAAATGGAACATATAGCTAGGATTTAAATTATTTAATAATAAATAATAAATAATAAATTTATTTTGTATACCGCATCCTCTCCCCACGGGAACTCGGAGCGGTGCACAGGGGAAAAAATTAAAATACTATAAAAATACATACATAGAATAAATACAATGAATAAAAACGAATTAAATTAGGATTATCCCTGCACTAAAATCCCCAAGTTATAACACTAAAAATTCCCTAACACCCCAAAGGTAGAGACTAACCTAGGCCGGCCAAGCAGAAAAAGTATGTTTTGAGTTTTTGATGGAAGGAGCGGAGGTCCGTAGTTGTTCTGATGTCGGGGGGAAGGTCGTTCCAGAGGGCTGGGCCCGCCACAGAGAAGGCCCTTCCCCTGGGTGTCGCCCGCTGACAAAGTCTAGTGGACGGCACCCGGAGAAGTCCCTCTCTGTGGGAGCGAATCGGCCGTGAGGATGTGTGGGGCAGGATCCGATCCCGCAGATAGCTAGGTCCCGTGCCATGGAGTGCTTTAAAGATGACAACTAGCACCTTGAAGCGTACCCGAAAGACGACAGGCAGCCAGTGCAGCTCGCGCAAGAGTGGTGTTATATGGGTGAACCTAGAGGTCCCCATTATTGCTCGCGCGGCTGCATTCTGGACCAGCTGAAGTCTTCAGGTGCACCTCAGGGGGAGCCCCATGTAGAGAGAGTTACAATAGTCCAGTCGGGATGTCACGAGGGCATGAGTGACTGTGCAAAGGGCATCCCGATCCAATAAGGGGCGCAACTGGCGTACCAGGCGAACCTGGTAAACCGCCCTCCTGGCCACGGCTGTCACTTGATCTTCCATGGACAGCTGTGTATCCAGGAGGACACCCAAGTTGCGCGCCTCATCCACAGGGGTAAGGTGTTCGCCCCCTATGGCCAGTGATGGAGTCAACTGGTTGAATCGGGCGGCCGGAAACCACAGCCACTCGGTCTTGGACGGGTTGAGTCTGAGTCTGTTACTTCCCATCCAGGCCCGCACGGCTTCCAGGCACTGGCACATCACCGCTACGGCATCGTTGGGGTGGTTTGGGGTAGATATATACAACTGCGTGTCATCAGCGTAGAAGTGGTACTCTACCCCAAAACCACGGATGATCTCACCCAGTGGCTTCATATATGTGTTGAACAGGAGAGGCGACCCCTGAGGCACCCCACATGTGAGGGGTCTCGAGGTCGACCTCTGCTCTCCTGCCAACACAAATTGCGATCGACCGGAGAGGTAGGAGGAGAACCACCGTAAAACGGTGCCTCCCACCCCCAACCCCCCCCAGCCGATGCAATAGGATACCATGGTCGATGGTATCGAAAGCCGCTGAAAGGTCTAATAGGACCAGGATGGATGAACAACCCCCATCTCTGGCCCTCCAGAGATCATCTACCAACGCGACCAATGCCGTCTCGGTGCTATGCCCGGGCCGGAAGCCGGACTGGTGCGGGTCTAGATAATCAACTTCCTCCAGGTGACGGGGAAACTGTTGTGCCACCACACTCTCTACAACCTTCGCCAGGAAGGGAAGGTTGGAGATGGGACGATAGTTGACTAATAAAGCTGGGTCCAGAGAGGGCTTCTTCAGGAGGGGCCTCACCATGGCCTCTTTAAGGCAGGCAAGAAACCCTCACTCAGAGAAGCGTTGACAACCTCCTGGAGCCAGCCTCGTGTCACCTCCCAGGATGCCAGTACAAGCCAGGAAGGACTTTCTTTAAAAGAAATAGACCAAATAAAAGAGATGGAGTTGCACTATATATAAGAAATAATTACATCTCTAAAGAAATAGAGCACAACATTGATGAAAATTATCTTGAATGCATTTGGGTCAATATTAAAGGGGGGGGGGATGACATTGCCATAGGTCTATACCAGTCATGGCTAACCTTTTTTTTCCTCGGGTGCCACAATTGCGCGCGTGCATGCTGTCGCATCCACTCATGTGCCAACACCCATAATGCAATGCTCCTCTCAGGTGTGCCCTGCACATGTGCACACAACCCCCCTGCGCTCGCCCTATGGATGTACACAACATCCCCCCTTTTGACCTCACATCTCAAAACAGCTCTGAGAGGGGGGGAGCCTCCCATCAAAAGTAGCACTGAGTGGGGTGGGGAATCCTCCCTTTTCCTCCTCAGTGATCTTTTGCGATGGGAGGCTTTTCTTCCTTTTAGCGATCTTTTGCGAAGTGGAACAGCTCTGAGAAGGGGGGGGGGGGAAAGCTGCCCATCAAATCAGCACTGAGTGGGGTGGGGAATCCTCCCTTTTCCTCCTCTCAGTGATCTTTTGCAAAAGGAGGCTTTTCCACTTCTCAGCAATCTGGTTTCTCAAAATGGGATGCCCCCGTCTCTTTGCTCCCCTCAATCCATCTTTCTCTCTCTCTTTGCTCTCTCCCAATGGCTCAGCATGAAGAACTGGAGGGAACTGTGCAGAGGAAAAGGAGGAGGAAGGAAAGGGGGGGGAGAGAAATGGGAGAGAAGAGCAATGAGAGAAAGAGTGACACACAAAGGGGGGAAGTTGGGAGATCTCAGGTGCGGAAAGGAGAGGAGGGTCCTTGGAGAAGCTCTACCCCTATTTCCCCTATCCCAGTTATGCCAGCTCCATTTTGGATCCAGCCTAACTTCATTTGGGATATTCTCGCAGGATCTTCCTTTACTCTCCTCGTTCCCTTTGCTGGCACTTTCGGAATTTCTCTTTGTTGGGCAGGAGATTGGGGGTGGGGGACATACTACAACCTAAGGTCCTCCCAAAGCCAGGAAAAACATAGAGGAGGAAAAGTAGCAGATCACGCAGCAGAAAGTCGGATGCTTTCCTGTCTTCCACATTGCCCTGCAATGGGATGAAATGTTTTCTTGAAATCTGCTTCTCATTTTCTGTGGGAATTGATGTTCTCTACGTCCCCCTCCCCAACTCTCTCTGCCATTTGATTTAACCCTTGGATCTATTAAACCACCAAGTCCACCCCCCTAACCCTATTCTTAAAAGCAAGCCCATTGGGACTCAGTATCTTCTCTGTTGCATTTTTCTTTTTCTCTCTGTTTCTCTTTCTCCCTCTCTTTCTCTCCCATTTTCCCCTTCCTTCCTCCACCTTTTCCTCTGTGAGGTTGCTCCCAGTTCATGCTGAACCATTGGAGGGGTGCAGAGAGAGATGTATTGGGGTACCTCGGCTAAGCCTGCCAGGGAGCAAAGAGACGGGGACGTCCTGATTCGCAGCCACAGTAGCTGCAGATGTTTCGGCGTTTCTTGTGATTTGCTCATTCTTGGAGAGTTCCCCCCCCCCTCTTTTCTCTTCCTTTCCTCCCTGGCTTTGCAGGCACCCGCAGCTGCAGGCTGTGAAGAAGGAGCACCGAGCTCTGTATCGATTGCGGGGGGGAGAGGAGGGAGGGAGAGGGTGGGGGAGGAAGGCATTTTGGCAAAGTTTTCTATGCCTCTCTCCTTTCATTGGATTTATATTAATTGTCCTTTCTAGTTCTAGACCCAGTCTTGAAGCCTCTGGAGAAAAACGACCCAATAAGCAAATGGGAAGTCAATTCCCGAACTTCCGGTTTGCATGTTGGGTTATTTTTTACCCTCCGGAGGCTTCAGGAAAGAGGCTTCATAGGTTCGCCATCACAGGTCTATACTATAGGCTACCCAACCAAGCTATCAAGTCTGCAGTCATATTCCTTTTAGGATCTTTGGCCTGCCACATTCTCTCTTATTTTATTATGCTGTTTCATTAGTGGGGAATTGGGAGGGGAAATAGTAAGGAATAGAATGTGTTGTTGTCAAAGTAAAAATGTCCTTTCTAGAAGCCCAAGGTCATTCTTTGTCTCTGCACCTCTGCACCTGACTGGAACTAGATGGGTGGAAATGCCAGCGTGGCAGTGGAAGATTGGACCATGTGATGGACTTGTGGGTGTAGGGGCAAGATCATGAACTTTCAACTGGGTGGGAATGCCGGGAAGCTTTCAGATTCAGGTTTTCACAGATGTACCAACATGCTTCTCTTATTAAATTGGGACTTTGAGGAAAGCTCTGCCTTGGGTTCTGATTTAATTCTGGATGATATTTGGAATGCTGCCATTAACCCAAATCTCCCTTAAAATATTGGAAGATTTATAGCATCTGGGAAGATACAGCCAGAGGGGTCTGGAAAAGCTAATTCAACACACAGGTGGAGAATACAAGAACATTGTGAGAAAAATATCCCAGATATAATTCCTACATATCAAAGAAATGGTCAAGGAGGCTATGGCCAACAGAAAACATCTATTTTAATACACTTGCGTAAGTGGATTCCCATCCAAATGAGAATAATAACAAGGTACATAGGTGCACCTTAAATACACAAAATGATATATCATATGTATCATAACTTGGATACAAAAATAAAGTTGCGTGCACAAAATACAATATGAAAAGTACATGGAAATTCCCCAAATGTTCCAAAAAGATACATGTTCAGAAGTCCCAAAGGACCTCGCTTTCCATGAACTAAAAAATAAGATCATTCCCGGCTTCCTGCAAAATATGTCTTGTTACTCTCTGTTACAAAGGAAGTTTCCAAGCTATTAGGTTATTTCTGAGCAGGTCATTCTGACCCTAGGATTCCATTCCAAGTTGTAATTTTCCAGAAAAGCTTACTTGCTGGTCAGATAGTCAAGATGGAGTCTATCAGGTTCCTCAAATAACCTCATCCACTTTACCCAAATAATTCAGGGTTCTAGCCTTATTCTCTTAAACATTCATCCACTTTCTGACCAGATGATTAGAGCCTCCCAGACCAACTTGTGCTGCCAAATGTGAGTGAATATTTCTCCTCCTTCACTAGCAAAAGCTGCAATGGACTGGAGGACTGGAGTGGAGATTATTACTCCTTCCATACAGCAATTAATGAGCTGAGCTCATTAGGGATTTGGCCAGCATCCCTCACTAGTCGGCTACCAATGTTTGGGCTGCAGCCTGTGAATCAAGCACCACCAAATTGGGCTTTCTTCCCAGATCATGGATGAAAGAGATGTCTGTGGCTGCCTGCTTGGCCACCGACATGGGAAAACAACCCAGCCAGCAGAAAGGGACTTGGGCCATATCTTTCCCTTGTCAGCCATCGATGTTGGGGCTGCAACCTGTGAATCAAGCTACCCCAGAATGGGTTTTCTTCCCAACTCATGGATGGGAGAGATGCCAGTGGGCACCTGCTGTCCCTCAGCAGATGGCACCATGGCAGATAACTGGGCAGTGGCCAACCCAAGGATTGACCCAACCCCAAGTCCAGTCTCATACACAATGCCCCAACAGGTTCTTACCCCACCTTTATACAGAGTTCTCGACAATGGAAGAAGGGATGAATGAGGGGGAAGCTGCAGGATGGATAGTGGAACAATGTGATGAGGCGGTTCCTAAGTTTAAAGATGTAATTGGGTTCTTTCCCTCATGGGGCCCAATAAAATGCCACCGTTGCTGTCAACTTGGCCACAAAGTGTCAGAGTGCTTGGCTTAGTCCCAATGCCACAAACGTGCGCACCAACCACCAGTGCGGTAAAGAGAAGGCCTCAGAAGCCAACAACCTCAGAAAACAGATCCCCAACCTAAGGTGATGAAAAGTCCAACCTCAGAGGAGGAAAATGCCAAAGATGACCCAATGGTGAGTGCACCCATCCATCCCTTTGCCTTCCAAGCCAAGCTCCAAGTACCTGAAATGGGGGTGGAAGGGGAAGTTGAAGCAGTCATAGACACTTGTTGCACTCGATGCTTAATCAACATGTCGATTGTCAAGCAACTAGGCATATGCATAAGACCTCTAGACTGTCCCATTCAGGTTGAGCAGGTAGATGGAATGCTAATTGGAGGGGCCCTGGCCATGCTAATGACCAAATTGGTAAAGTTACAAGTAGGCCACCACTATGAGCTTCTCAGATTCATTGTGGCTCCAAAGATGCCAGAATTATCTTGGTGCTTGCATGGCTTGACAAGTGGATGCCTACGATAAAGTGGGAGGATGGCGGTAGGAAATTGATGATTGCATTTGGGCTGCTAGACCCAGTAGAGCAAAAGGGCCACCCAGGGACAATTTAACACAAGAGCCCACTATAAAATCCATAGAAATCTCTCTCTAGAGTGCTGAAGGTTCTGCTACAGTTTGTAAAAGTCCTGGGGATTTTCCTTGTCATCTTTTTGCATCTGTGCAGGTGGGACAGCTAGCAACATAACTCAATGTCTTTTTTAAGGGATGGCCACCAAAGTTGTCTTTTGGTGTAGAGTTTTCACAAATCCAAAATGTCCAGCTATCCTGGAGTCATGGCATCACTTCATGAGATCCAATCTTTGGCTAGCAGGGACATAAATTTTGTTTTCTACCCAGGCTAAATTGTCTTTGAGCAAACAAATATTTTGCGTGCTTGGAACCAGTCTGCCTTAAGTAGAGCCTCCTTAAATTTGGAGACCTTGCACAGTCAGCAAACAGTTATTTTTTGGCTTGGGCTCAGGTAATTACTTTGGCAACTAGCTGGGGTGTTTGGAGCATAGGTTTAACAATTTCAGCCTTTTTGCTGTTGTATTGGGGTTTTCTGGACAGGGCATCAGCTAAGAATGTTTTCCCTCCTAGAAGATATTTGAGGGTGAAATTAAACCATTTAAAATATTGTGCCCAACGTACTGTTTGGGGGAGAGTTTGCATGGAGTCTTCAGAGCTTCTAGGTTTTTATGATCAGTCCAGACTTCCAAGGGGATTTTGTTCCCTTCTAAGAATTGTCTCCATATGAGAAGGGTCCAATGTACTGCATAAGCCTTTTCTCCCACATGGGCCATCTTTGCTCAGTTTCTGTCAATTTTTTGGACGTATAAGCACAACTGTTGCAATTGTCCCTGTTCATTGTTTTGCTCCTACTGCCTGGATGACAAATAGTTTTTCTGCATCTGGAGGTTTTAGAATTGGTTCGGCTGAGAATAGTTGTTTAAATTTTTCAAATGCCACTTGGCATTCCATGGTCCAGTTGCCTTGGTTTTGGTTTCTCCTCCCCTTTTGTCTTTAGCAACTTCATAATGGGGAGAGCAATTCTCACAAAGAATTGATGGTAAAAGTTAGCAAAACCCTGGAAACTTTGTAGTTGTTTATGGGTTTGGGGTGGCTCCCAATCTATGACAACTTTTACTTTTTGTGGTTCCCTCTCTATTCCCTTGTGGACTATTCTGTATCCCAGGTAGTCAATTCTTTCTTTGTGAAACTCACATTTAGAGAATTTTTCATAGAGTTTGACAGGTTGGAGTTTAGCAAGAACTGCTCAGACTAGTTTTATGTTCTGCTTTTGTTTTGGTGTAAATGAGAATGTCATTAAGATAAACCAGGACCCCTTTGTAAAAATGTTCATGGAGCACCTCATTAATTAGTTGCATAAACATGGCAGGGGCCTCTTATAGTCAGAAAGGGAGTACTTTAAATTGGTAACACCCCAGCAGGGTATTAAAAGCAGTCTTCCATTCATCCCCTTTCCTAATTCTGATATGGTAGTATGCCTCTCATAAATCTGGTTTTGAAAAGATTTTTCCTGTCCTTCATGAGGAGGAGTAGGTACATATTTTCTTTTTTTGAAAAATAGTCTTTATTAATATAAAATCAAACATTTAACAGTTATAGGGTAAGGGTGGTGGGAGAGACATACAAAAATAGAAAAAGGAGAGAAGAAGAGGTAGAGGAAAAGTAAGAGGGAAGATACAAACCGGGGGTATAACTACTCCCCTAATTTAAGAGATATATTTGTCCCAGACTAACATCAAGTATTGCTTACAATTATATTCTGATGTCTATATATAAATCTATAAAATTGTCTTAAGTACTATTATCTTGTTTGTTCCTTGTGCCTATTTCACTATTATTTTGTCTAATTAATTTCTTTGTTATCCGTTGTTCTCTTGCTGTACCACAAATACCATTTTTCCCAGGATTAGGCATAGATTGAGTTTGACTTGTCCTTCAGTTTGTCTGATTCTGCGCAACTAAATTTTTTAGATATAATTAAGCTCTCTGATCTCTGATGGTGGATTAGAATTTTTCCAGTGTTGCGCAATGGCCACCCTAGTCGCCGTTGTGATATGGGTGAAAAGGTACCAATCTTGATTTTAAATTTCGTGTGGTTTAATGCCAAGCAAATATAAATCAGGTTTGAGGGGGAAGTTAATACTTACTATTTCTAAGAGCCAAATTTGTATTTTTTTCCAAAGTTGCATAGAAATTGGACAGGTCCACCACTGGTGGAAGAAAGTGCCCCTGGCCGTTTTGCATTTCCAACATCTATCTGAAGAATTTGGGAACATGTGTGCAATTCGGGCTGGTGGTAGGTACCATCTATAGAGCATTTTATATGAGTTTTCCTTATAGGAAGACGACAAAGTCATTTTCATGGATTTGCCCCATATAATTTGCCACTCTTCTAAATTGATATTCCTTCCTATATTCCTTCCCCAAGCGATCATGGCACCTTTAATTGTTTCCTCACCAATGTACCTTTGCAATAATAATTTATAAACCTTAGAAATGAATTTAGTTGGCGTGTCCCACAGAATCTTATCTATATCTTGATTTGTTGGGTATATTCCGAATTATTGTTTGTCTTTATTAAATTTGGATACTGCCTGAGTATATGGCCACCAGTCTATCTTCCAACCCCTTAGTTGTAGATCTATCCGTGTTCTGATATTGCCCCCCTCATCTATCAAATCTTCATAAGCTAGGTTTCTCTTTGGGTTGTGAACGGTTGGGTAAGTTATTGCTTCTATTGGGGCCAGCCATCTTGGGATTTGGGTATACAGTTGTTGTTTAATTTTTTGCCATGTCCTGAAAAGGGTCGCTCTCGTGTAGTGGGTGGTAAAACCTTTGGGTTGTCTATTGTTTTTGGGCCGAAATGATGAATGCCAACCTTGAAGGAGATCATAACCCTCAATTGTTAGGGTCCGTCCTCTCATTAGGTAACTAGTGGGTACATATTTTCCATGCTAATTGTGTTGAGGTTATGGTAGTGGACACAGAGGCATAGTTTCCACGACACTTGGAGGAAGTTGATTATCTAGACCCGCGCCAGTCCGGCTTCCGACCCGGGCACAGCACCGAGATGGCATTGGTCGCGTTGTTTGATGATCTCTGGAGGGCGCGGGATAGAGGATATTCCTCTATCCTAGTCCTATTAGACCTCTCAGCAGCTTTTGATACCATCGACCATGGTATCCTATTGTGCCGACTGGGGGTGTTGGGGCTGGGAGGCACCGTTCTGCGGTGGTTCTCGTCCTACCTCTCTGGTCGGTCGCAATATGTGTTGGCAGGGGGGCAGAGGTCGGCCTCGAGACCCCTCATAAGTGGGGTTCCTCAGGGGTCGGTCCTCTCGCCCCTACTGTTCAACACATATATGAAGCCGCTGGGCGAGATCCTCCGTGGTTTTGGGGTGGGATATCATCTGTATGCTGATGATACTCAGCTGTACATATCCACCCCAGACCACCCCAACGATGCCGTCGAGGTCATGTCCCGGTGTTTGGAGGCCGTACGGATCTGGATGGGTAGTAACAAACTCAAGCTCAACCCATCCAAGACTGAGTGGCTGTGGCTTCCGGCACCCCGATTCAGCCAGATTATTCCAACTCTGGCCATTGGGGGCGAAACACCAGCCCCCATGGAGAGGGCACGCAATTTGGGTGTCCTCCTGGATTCCTGGCTGTGCATGGAGGACCATGTGGCGGCCGTGGCCAGGGTGGCGTTTCATCAGGTATGCCTGATGCGCCAATTGCACCCCTTACTGGACCGGGATGCCTTACGCACAGTCACTCAAGCACTCGTGACCTCTCGACTCGACTACTGTAATGCTCTCTACATGGGGCTTCCCTTGAGGTGCACTCGAAAGCTGCAGTTAGTCCAGAATGCAGCCGCGCGGGTGATTATGGGAGCGCCTAGACACTCCCACATAACACCAATCCTGCGCGAGCTGCACTGGCTTCCTGTGGTCTTTTGGGTGCACTTCAAGGTTCTGACGACCATCTTCAAAGCGCTCCATGGCTCGGGGCCTAGTTATATGCGAGACCGCCTCCTGCCCCATACATCCCTTAGACCAATACGCTCCCACAGAGAGGGCCTCCTCAGGGTGCCGTTGGCCGGACAATGCTGACTGGCGACACCCAGGGGAAGAGCCTTCTCTGTGGCAGGCACAGCCCTTTGGAATGACTTACCCCCTGAACTTCGCACCATCTCCGACCTCCGCCTCTTCCGCAAGTGTCTAAAGACACATTTGTTCCATCTAGCCGGCCTAGCGTAACCTCCATAACTGACTTTTAGATAGTTTTAAATTCGGGGATTTTTAATTTGGTTTCAGCGCAGGATTTCATTGAATAAGTTTTTTAAAGTTTTAAATGGTTTTGTATGTATTTTTAATATTCCTGTCCGCCGCCCTGAGTCCGTTTGGAGAAAGGCGGGGTATAAATTGAATAAATGAATGAAATGAATAAGGAGCCATCTTTCTTTTCATGGGACAATACAGGGGCTGCTATTTTCGGTTAGGTTGGTTCGATGACACCTCTTTTTAGATTTTTGTTGATAAATGCTCTGAGTTCATCTAATTCTCTGGGGGACATGCAGTACATCTTTGGTTTTGGAAGTTTAGCCCCAGGAAAGATCTCAATGGCATAACCTGTGGTGCAATGAGGTTGGAGTTCATCTGAACGCCTCTTCAATAAATACCTTGGTCAAATCCTGGTATTCTTTGGGGATGCTAGTGGCATCAGCAGGTTGGCCAGCCATGGCCATTTCCCTGCTCCCTTTCTCTACCTCCCTTCCCTCTGGGAGGTTTGCGAATGTTATGTGTCTCTGGAATTTTATATTTCCACCCCTCCAGTTTACTTTAGGGTTCCACTTCCATAGTCATGTGAGCCCTAGGACTAGTGGCCATTCCATTCCTGGTGCTACTATGAACATGAGGGTCTCACTATGCCCCCCCCTCAGTTTTATTTGTAATGGTTCTTTGGCAAAAATGGCTGATTCCCCCTCTGCTACTGTGCCATCTAACTGGCAGAAATCAGGATCTGAGCCACCCCCCCCCCCGTTTCTGGGGAGGCGGAACCTGAGTCACCTATTTGGTTCCGCCCCAGGCGCCTGATGGACCCCGATGGGTTCCAGGCGGCGCTTGGGCCACTTCCTGTACCCCTGACCCGCGCCCCGATGGAGGACCTCGTGGCCGCATGGAATACTGTGGCCACGGGAGCCTTGGATCGGGTCGCGCCCTTGCGGCCTCTCTTGCGGCGGTGAGCCACCCTGGCTCCTTGGTTTACCGAGGAGCTAAGGGTGATGAAACGCCACAAGAGATGCCTAGAGAGAAGATGGAGGTCTACCCGCTCTGAATCTGACCGGACACAGGTAAGAGCCCATTTACGGACTTACATTGTGGTGCTGAGAGTGGCCAAATGCCATCATTGTGCCACTCTCATAGCATCCGCAGATAACTGCCCTGCCGCCCTGTTTAGGGTGACCCGTTCCCTTCTTCAACAGAGGGTGCGGGAAGCCCCATTACAGGGTAGAGCAGAGGAATTTGTGATTTATCTGCAGGAGAAAATCGCTCAGATCCAGAATGAGTTAGTCTCCATTGATGGCCCAGTGGGATTGCACGAGGCGGATCTTGGTTGGGAGGAGTTTGACTCTGTTACTTCCGAGGATATGGACAGGTTACATGGGCGACTGCGAGCCACCACATGTTTATTGGACCCGTGTCCTTCCTGGCTTGTACTGGCATCCTGGGAGGTGACACGAGGCTGGCTCCAAGAGGTTGTCAACGCTTCCTTAAGTGAGGGTTTCTTGCCTGCCTCCCTTAAAGAGGCCATGGTGAGGCCCCTCCTGAAGAAGCCCTCTTTGGACCCAGCTTTATTAGCCAACTATCGTCCCGTCTCCAACCTTCCCTTTCTGGCGAAGGTTGTAGAGAGTGTGGTGGCACAACAGTTTCCCCGTCACCTGGAGGAAGTTGATTATCTAGACCCGCGCCAGTCCGGCTTTCGGCCCGGGCATAGCACTGAGACAGCATTGGTCGTGTTGGTAGATGATCTCTGGAGGGCCAGAGATGGGGGTTGTTCCTCCATCCTGGTCCTATTAGACCTCTCAGCGGCTTTCGATACCATCGACCATGGTATCCTATTGCATCGACTGGGGAGGCTGGGGGTGAGAGGCACCATTTTACGGTGGTTCTCCTCCTACCTCTCTGGTCAATCTCAATTTGTGTTGACAGGAGAGCAGAGGTCGACCTCGAGACTCCTCACATGTGGGGTGCCTCAGCGGTCGGTCCTCTCGCCTCTCCTGTTCAACACATATATGAAGCCGCTGGGTGAGATCATCCGTGGTTTTGGGGTAGAGTATCACCTCTACGCTGATGATACACAGTTGTATATATCTACCCCAAACCACCCCAACGATGCCGTAGCGGTGATGTGCCAGTGCCTGGAAGCCGTGTGGATCTGGATGGGAAGTAACAGACTCAGGCTCAACCCGACCAAGACCGAGTGGCTGTGGTTTCCGGCCGCCCGATTCAATCAGCTGACTCCATCGCTGACCATAGGGGGCGAACATCTTGCCCCTGTGGATGGGGCGCACAACTTGGGTGTCCTCCTGGATACCCGGCTGTCCATGGAAGATCAAGTGACAGTCGTGGCCAGGAGGGCGTTTTACCAGGTTCGCCTGGTACGCCAGTTGCGCCCCCTATTGGATCGGGATGCCCTTTGCACAGTCACTCATGCCCTTGTGACATCCCGACTGGACTATTGCAACTCTCTCTACATGGGGCTCCCCTTGAGGTGCACCCGAAGACTTCAGCTGGTCCAGAATGCAGCCGCGCGAGCTATAATGGGGACCGCAAGGTATACCCACATAATACCTCTCTTGCGCGAGCTGCACTGGCTGCCTGTCGTCTTTCGGGTGCGCTTCAAGGTGCTAGTTGTCATCTTTAAAGCGCTCCATGGCTCGGGACCTAGCTATCTGCCGGATCGGATCCTGCCCCATACATCCTCATGGCCGATTCGCTCCCACAGAGAGGGACTTCTCCGGGTGCCGTCCACTAGACTTTGTCAGCGGGCGACGCCCAGGGGAAGGGCCTTCTCTGTGGCGGGCCCAGCCCTCTGGAATGACCTTCCCCCCGACATTAGAACAACCACGGACCTCCGCTCCTTCCGTCAAAAATTAAAAACACACTTTTTCTGCTTGGCCGGCCTAGGGTAGTCTCTTCCTTGGGGTTTTTTAGGGTTGTTAGTTTTAATGGGTATTTTAGCGCTGGGATAAGTAGTTTAATTGATTTTTATCTTTTGTATTTATTGATGTATATATTTTATGTGTTTTAGTTTTCCCTGTGCACCGCTCCGAGTCCCCTAGGGGAGAGGACGCGGTATATAAAATTAAACAACAACAACAATAATAATAATAATCGCCATCAAATTTTACCCCCAGGGGAGCTTTCCTCTTAAGCTGTGGGTCTCTAGGTTTGCCGGGAAATATTGCCTGGGCTGGAATAGCAGGAGGCTGGATCCCTGGCATGGCTGCTCCTACTATAGCTTGGTCGGCTGTGTTAGGATATTCAGCCTTGTATTGGGTTGACAATATATATGAGCCTATGTTCTTAAGGAGTTATGTAGCTTTAAGAACTGTGTTTGAATTCTGATTGGCTGTGAGTCTCAGCTCTACCATAAAGCAAGCTCAGAATCACAGTCCATTCTTTTTTCGATTCCCTTTGATTCCTGTGCTAAGGAGCTGAAACTGTGAAGACTGGAGGAGTATTTGTTTTGCATCACTGTAAGATAACTGTTTGGTGAAGAACTATTATTATTTGAGAAGTTAGTTGGAAGAAGCATTTTAGTTGCTACAAAGTAAAGACTATTTATTTTCTTACTATCACTGTTTTAGAGTTTGTTTGTGGTTACAGCAATGTATCTCTTTACTGTCCGGTGAATTACACTATTCTGCATTTATTTTCCTAACACTGGTTAAGGGACCAGAGTTGTGACACGGGTTCTGAACCCAGAGTTGCTAACAGGTTGCTTGGTCAGTCATGACTGGATCAGGAGTGACTGCTTGGGGTCTTTCGGCTGCTGGATCACCCACTCTCCTCTCTTGGCATCCCAGTTCACCTTGGATGTTGAGGTTTTGCAGGGCTTCCATCATGAGGTGGTTGATGTGCTGCTTCAAATGACCATCCATTAGTGGTTCCCCAATCAGTTCCTCCTGATTGGAAAGGGGTTCCAGTTCCTTTTGCCACCCAGATTTGCAGCTGCATGGGTGATGGTCACCCACCCTGGTTCTTCCATCCCAGCTGCCCCTTTTTCTTACAACAACAAACCATCAGGGCTTCGTGGAACTTTCAAAGACAGCTTTGATGTCTTCTAAGGGGCATATGGAGCGCTATCTGGTTGGGTAGTTGTTGAGGTTTCTCCCCAGCACTCGGCTTCCCCTTGTTCACTGCTCTGTTTGGACATTGTTGCAGGGTCCCCTTGGTAGAGTATACATTTGGAAGAATTTTTTTTCCTCTCCTGGTTGACCACTATTGCAGAGCCTGCTTTATGTAAGGACCTGCCTCACCCCCCTCCCACTTCAAAAAAGCATAGTCTCTTGAAAACCAGGTAGTTCAAAAGGAATCTTTTATTGAAAAGGACTGAAAGCAAATCAACGTTCAAAGCAGACTCTGGACCCTCAGGCTATACAATCCATGATAAGGGACTTAGGAACCTCTCCCAATGTGGATTCCTACCAATCTGCAGGTGTGAAGATGTATTTGTATCAGTCTCTCTGATAAACAGAGAAACAGGGAATCTTAAGGATCATCTTCTGGAGTTTCAAACCACATGGCTCCTGGCATCCTCCAAGAGGTGAGGATTTTCTGGACCTCTGAGGTGCCAGGCAACAGTTATAAATCAGGAAAAAGGTTATATAAACAGGCAAGGCAAGACATAGAAAGGAGAAAGAACAAAATGCATCAAATCCAATTGCCCTCTTTTCATCCACTGAAGAATGGCAGATACATGGATCCGACACTGAAACTAGTCTGTGCTGAGAACTAAACTGGTCTACTGCTTTGATCTGAAACTGAAGAACCACTCTTGGTATTGTATATTCATTCATGTGTTATTATGTATATAATACTGCTGAGTCAGTTATCTATGTGCGCTTTCTAGATGTGATTTCTGCAACAAACTCTGGCATCGATTCTATTCTATTCTATTCTATTCTATTCTATTCTATTCTATAGCTCTATATAAGGATTCAGATCAGTGGGACCTTACATCATGACAAAATTAAATTTCCATGAATTTATTGCATTGAATCTAAGGATGATTAAGTCTGAACTTAACCCCTTAGGTTAACCATGGGTCAATTTGCCCTTGAGCACTAATATTTAGTTTAGTCTCATATGTATGTGAGAAGACAAGCTATCTATAGAATGGCCATACCTGATGCTGTGTTGTCCTGTATATTTATTTAAGAACATTTAATGTATAAGTCCTCTCCCTAGCCAGCATAGCAATTGTTGGCTATAGAAGCTGAACAGAGAGGCAGTTGGTTGTGGTAGTACTGATATGTGTGTTTGTAAAATAACCCGAAGGAACTAAAGCAGATAAAAATACGGTACTGTTCTTCAGCAGTAGAATTCATAAACACTAGTAGTTGGAGAACCAGAATACAGAATAACAGAGTTGGAGTTGGTGTTGGACTAGAAGACTTGGGGGTCTTCTAGTCCAACCCCCTGCTCAAGCAGGAGACCCTATAACATTCCAGGCAAATGGTTGCCCAATCTCTTTTTTAAAATCTCCAGTATTGGAGCACCTACAACTTTTGAAGGCTAGTCATTCCACTGATTAATTGTTCTAAGTGTCAGGAAATTTGTGCTTACTTCTAAATTGATTTTCTGCTTGATTCATTTCCATCCATTGCTTCTTGTCCTGCCTTCAAGTGCTTTGGAGACTAAATTGATCCCCTTTTCTTTGTGGCAACCCCTGAGATATTGGAACACTGCTATCATATCACCCCATCCTTCTTTTCATTAAATTATACATACTCAATTCTAGAAGTAGGAAAAGATATAGTAAAAGGGGGAAAGCAGAGTACTGAGCAGTGAGCACTAGCCTTTGACTGTTTATGCATGTGTTGCCCAGGGACCTGTGTGGTTGTGCTGGCCCTCTTGGGTTTTGGAACCGATTGATTTTAGCTTACTTAAAATAACATGTGAATATGTCTATAGCATACTGCTCCCTATTGTCTATTTTTAAAGTGTTAGGATTAATTATTCATATGTTCTTATTCGGATTATATTCTGGTAGGTTTTTACAGTGACTCCAAAGTTATTCCTAATTGGCTCTATTATTTATAAGATTTTAAATGACCTTACTCCAGAGGCTTTAGGCAGTGTGTTTTGCATTGTTAAAATGTTACTTGTTTGATGTGAAAAGATTAATTTGGAATCCAGCATTGTGGGAAAGTGGTAAAGAAACCAGATAAGCAGACTTTTTTTAAAAAAGGTTTCTAAGGACTACTTTGAGTTCCATCTGTTTTTTTAAATTATGTTTTAATTGTGCTCCTTTAGTTCTTCATTTTTTTATTCCTGCATCTTTATTAATATTGTAAGATGCCTTGATAATTCTGTTTGGAAAGGCTGAATATCAAATTAATAATACCTTGAAAGATAGTGCAACTGAGCATAACTGGAAGAAAATATTGGAATCTGATATCTAGACAAGGCCTGGTAAATTCAGAAGTCTTGTTTGTCTTCTATTTCTTCTTTTCCATACCTGAAAACAGCAGAGAAAGATTCACAAAGAACAAAATCAGAATGGGAAAAAGTTAGATAAAGAAAAAAAAGATCTGGTGTGTGTGTGTGTGTTATGTAATGATTGAAGCTGAACACCTTTTATTAATATCTCATCTTCTGGCAGCAGTCAAGATTATAGGAAATAGTGCAACATTGAAATCCCTGCAATTAAAGAATAGAATAGATGATTAAACGAAGGCATTTCAGACAAAATTGTGAACAGTTATAAAAATGGCAGAACTTAAAAAGGAAGACAAAATGCTTCAGTGACTGAATTTAGCTTGTGAGTTGGTTCAGCAGTAACTAAATTTACAGAGTAGTTCTATATAATTTCATGCTGAAATAAATCTCAGTTTGGTTCAATATACAAAAGTATGGATAAGTTTGCACTTTAAAAATAAAGTTACCATTGATCAATCTAAACCCATTTTGGGTCCTTTTTGGAGAAGGTACGGGGTATAAATTTGAATAAAATAAAATAAAATAAAATGGAACTCAGAACTGTGAAAGGCTTTGTATATACCCTATGACACTCTATTGAAGCAAAAGTTGGATTTTGAAGACTAGGAAAAAGTATTGATGCTTTTGAACTTGGTGTTGGAGAAGAATACCATGGACAGCCAGGAAAACAAACCAGTGGGTCATCAAACAAATTAGCATTCTCACTGAAAGTATAAATGACCAGGCTCAAAATAACCCATTTAGGACACATAGTTTTCTAGAGAAAGCTCTGATCCTGGGAAAAGTGGAGGGAAAGAGGACAACCACCAGTAAGGTAGATAGACTCAGTAACAGTGGCAAGGACTACACCTTTGAAAGAGCTAAAAAAACAACAACCCCAGACTAGAGACAGATCCCCATGGAGAAAATATATCTGTGTAGCTGCTAAGAATGGACAATAAGCACTTTTTCATGGCACTTAATAATCAGATATGTATACAATAGGATTGCTCTACCAACCTGGGTTAGAGATGGATGACTCTGCTTCACTAATGTTTTCATCACCCCTCCAATTTATATCCAGTCCAGTAATGAAAAAAACTGAACAATTGTCCTCACATTTCAGCAACTGTTAGACCTACAATTTATTAGGTTTCCAATGGAAGAGGATGGATTCTGATGTACTATACTACTGATATAAGGGGTTCTTGCAGATGTTTCTTTACCCAAACTAGGTAACATCATCTGATGTTGTTACCTAGTTTGGGTAGTGAAACATCAGACATGGACAGGCTGTTGGGGCGACTGAACGCTACCACATGTTTATTGGACCCGTGCCCCTCCTGGCTGGTACTGGCCTCCCGGGAGGTCACACGAGGCTGGCTCCAGGAAATAGTGAGTGAGGGGTTTCTACCGGCTGTCTTGAAAGAGGCGGTGGTGAGACCCCTCCTCAAGAAGCCTTCCCTGGACCCAGCATTGTTGGTTAATTATTGTCCGGTCTCCAACCTTAGCTTTCTTGCTAAGGTTGTAGAGAGTGTGGTAGCTCAACAGTTCCCCCGACACCTGGAGGAAACCGTCTATCTAGACCCACGCCAGTCTGGCTTCCATCCTGGGCACAGCACGGAGACGGCATTGGTCGTGTTTGTAGATGATCTCTGGAGGGCCCGGGACAGGGGTTGTTCCTCTGTCCTGGTCCTATTAAGCCTCTCAGTGGCTTTCGATACCATCGACCATGGTATCCTATTGCACCGGTTGGAGGGGTTGGGATTGGGAGGCACCGTATTGTGGTGGTTCTCCTCCTACCTCTCTGACCGGTCGCAATGTGTGTTGACAGGAGGGCAGAGATCGACCTTGAGGCCCCTCTTATGTGGGGTACCTCAGGGGTCGGTCCTCTCGCCCCTCCTGTTTAACATTTATATGAAGCCGCTGGGTGAGATCATCCGTGGCTTTGGGGTAGAGTACCATCAGTACGCTGATGATACTCAGCTGTACATCTCTACCCCTAGACACCCCAACGATGCCATGGAAGTGATGTCTCGGTGTCTGGAGGCTGTGCGGGTCTGGATGGGGAGAAACAAACTTAGACTCAACCCATCCAAGACTGAGTGGCTGTGGTTTCTGGCATCTCGATATAGCCAGGTAACTCCATCTCTGGCTATCGGGGGTGAGTCATTAGCCCCTGCGGAAAGGGCCCGCAACTTGGGCGTCCTCCTGGATTTGCGGCTGTCCTTGGGCGACCATGTGACGGCCGTGGCCAGGGGGGCTTTTTATCAGGTTCACCTGATACGCCAGTTGCGCCCGTTTCTAGATCGGGATGCCCTACGCACGGTCACTCAAGCCCTAGTTATCTCCCGCCTGGACTACTGTAATGCTCTCTACATGGGGCTCCCCTTGAGGTGCACCTGGAGACTCCAACTGGTGCAGAGTGCGGCTGCGCGGGGGATTCTGGGAGCCTCTCGGTACTCCCGTATAACACCTCTCCTGCACAAGCTGCACTGGCTGCCTGTGGTCTTCCGGGTGCGCTTCAAGGTGCTAGTAACCATCTTTAAAGTGCTCCATGGCACGGGTGCTGGCTATCTGCGAGACCACCTCCTGTCAATGCCGGCTGGCGACTCCCAAGGGAAGGGCCTTCTCTGTGGCAGGCCCAGCCCTCTGGAATGACCTGTCCCCCTATATTCGCACCATCATGGACCTACGCCTCTTCCGTTGGATGTTAAAAACACATTTCTTCCAACTGGCTAGCCTGGCATAGACTAAGGGTATAATTTTAAATCTTTGATATTTAATTGTTTTAACTACTAATTTGGTTTTAACTATTTTAGCACAGATCTAATGATTTAATGCTATTTTATATTTTGTATGTTTTGTGGGTTTTTATCTTTCTGTGCACCACCCTGAGTCCCACCAGGGAGAATAGGACGGTATATAAATCGAAATAATAAATAAATAAATAAAACAACCCAGTTAAGAGAGAACCAAGGACCCCACTATAATCAATACAACCAGCTCAGCTAATCTAATATATTCCTTATTCCTTCTTCTTCTTGCCTTGTTTGTTTCCTGTGCATGTAATCTTAGTTTGTAGGATGGGATTACAAAAAAGGGCAACCTTTCTGGGGACATGCATTGTTGCTTTTGCTAGTCAAGGACATCTATGATGTTCTGAGTCTAGCAACAAATCAGAAATTTGTTGAAACACATCTTTCTAATATGCCTTGATGGAATTATAGGGGTTTAGCTCAGTGTTACTAGTTTCTGTTTGCTTAAAAGGGGGAAGACAAAATTAGGAGTTCATCAATTGGAAGTTTGGTCTATTTTAAGGTTAACTATCTAACCCAGTGGTAGGCAACCCTACCGCCCACTAGTGGGCGTTCCAAATTTTCATGGTGGGCGGTAGGGGTTTTGTCCAATACTGAAGCACTTTCCTTTTTTAAATTTAATTTGTTTCTGTTAAGTTTCGTGAAATGAGGGAGTCCAGACCAGGCTAGCGAAGAAACAGCCGTTTATTTCAGGCAGAACAAAATGTAGACGCTGAAACTATTTACAGAGAAATAAGCACGATAGATAGGGGCTCCCGTGTTTGACAGCTACTTATACGCGAGCTGTCAAACAGGAAGCCAATCAGACCACGGCAGGACCGGCTTTTCCCGCCAGTCGCGTCTTGGCCAATCAGGCGCGACTGACGGTTGCAGGCTGGCTACAGCCTGTTGCCATGGTCCTATCCGGTAGACTGGAAGACCTGCGGCTGGTCGTAAGTCGAGACCAGTCGCAGGTCGAGGACACAACACCCCTTTCCCCCCTCGGTCTGCGCATGTGCGACTTGGCTGTCCATCAAGGTAAGTTGCGCATGTGTAGTCCGCCAAGTAGGCGGGGCGGTGCCGGGTCCGCCCAGACCTCCTCATTTGCTGCGGAGAGCTCATCTTGGTAAGTTGGTCCTGTGGAAGCTCCTCCCTTCAGGGAGTGAAGCTCCAGGCGGCTGCGTCAGAGGGGCCTACCTGAGGAGGCGGCGTCGGCTGGACTGGTGAGTCGGGGCGAGGGGGCGTGGTGGTCGGGGCATAGTCTGGTAGTGGCTGCCAGTTGGTGGTGGCCGGGTAGGGTGGGCTTTTAGGCGCAGAAGCCCGCGCGTCCTTGTCGGCTTGAGCCAGGTGTGCCAATGTCTGCCGGAAGGCAGTGTGTGAGTCAGGGAGGCCTGAATAGGCGAAGGCCTTATGCGACTGCTGCGGAAGTTCGGATTGAGGCGAAACAGGCCCAATGGGGGCAACTTGGCAGGCCGGTCCCGGTGCCGGGGTCAGTGGTGGCAGAAGGCGGCGCCTTAGTTGATCCAACTGGTGCCGCCACTCGGATCCATCAGGGAGGTTGACCCTGTAAGAGCAGGGGCCCATTAGGTCAGAAATGGTGGCTGGGACCCACTTCGGATCCCCTGCAAAGTTACGGGCATATACTGGGTCCCCGGGCTGGAAGAGGCGGGGGGGCGCCCCCAGGTTGCAAGGCTGCACCTCATTATAGGATGGGTGCAGCCTGTCCAAGGTTGTCCGCAGGCGGCGGCCCATCAAGAGCTCAGCGGGGCTCTTCCCGGTGGCCGGGCAAGGGGTGGAATGCTGACCCAGGAGGTAAGCAGCCACCCTTGCGGGCCAGTCCCCCTTGGAAATCCATCCCAAGGCCTCCTTGGCCGAGCGGACGGCCTTCTCCGCCCTGCCATTGGAGGCCGGATGATAAGGGGCCACTGGCGCGTGGCGGATACCTTGGGAGGCCAGGAATTCCTAGAACGTGGTGGACTGGAACTGGGGCCCGTTGTCGGACACCACGATGTCTGGCAACCCGTGCGTCGCGAAAAGGCGACGCAAGGCCCTGACCGTACTCTCCGCTGTGGTGGATGCCATCAGGACAACCTCCACCCAGCACGAGTAGGCGTCCACGACCACCAGGAATATCTGGCCCCGGAAGGGACCCGCGAAGTCTACGTGGAGCCTGGACCATGGGCTCTGGGGCAGGTCCCACTCCCTGGGTGTCGCGACCGGAGGGGCGGGGCGGGAGGACTGGCAGGTGGCACAGCCTCCGACCCAGGCTGCTACCTCTGCGTCCATGCAAGGCCACCACACATAGCTGCGGGCGAGCGCCTTCATCCGAGCTATGCCGGGGTGGTCCGCATGGAGCGTCCGGAGCAGGGGTGGGTTTCTCCGGGCTCGCGGCGGTTCCCGCGATCCCTTTCGTCAAATTTTCAGAACCCCACCGATCCCTTTCTACCGTGGACCCGGAAGTTATTTGTTATTCAGCGTTTTTCCTACCCGCCTGCCCTTCCAGGAATACGAACTCTCTCACCTTAACTCTTTCGAGGGGATTAGTCTGGCTGACTTGGAGGGGCCCTGCCGGCTAGGCGCGGCGGAACAGCGCGCTAGGGTGCGCGAACCCCCCCCCTGCCAGTCGCGCTAACAGGGAAAGTTTTGCCACGACTGGGGGGGGGGGTTCGCGCAGCGTAGCGCGCTGTTCCTAGCCGGCAGCCTTTGAAGCCTTTGCTTCAAAAGCCTTTGCTCGCTCTCTCGCTTGCTCACCCATCGGACGCCAGGTTCCTTCGTCCGGTGGATGGGTGAGAGAGAGAGAGAGAGTAAATACAGCCAGCGGGTTCTCTGGCTCTCTGGTTCCCCCCTCCCTCCCTGTCTCTCTGTGTGTCTCTGCCTCTCTCTCTCTGTCTGTCTCCCCCCCCCCACAAACCTCCTCAGCTCCTGGAAGTAGCCTGACTGGCCAGCCCGGTGGCTGTATTTACTCTCTCTCTCTCTCTCACCCATCCACCGGACGAAGGAACCTGGCGTCCGATGGGTGAGCAAGCGAGCGAGCGAGCAAAGGCTTTTGAAGCAAAGGCTTCAAAGGCTGCCGGCTAGGAACAGCGCGCTACGCTGCGTGAACCCCTCTCCCCGCCCCCTGCCAGTCGCGCTAACAGGGAAAGTTTTGCCGCGACTGGGGGGGGGGTCGCAAAGCCTAGCGCGCTGTTCCTAGCCGGCAGCCTTTGAAGCCTTTCGCCAGGTTCCTTCGTCCGGTGGATGGGTGAGAGAGGCTGAGGAGGCTTGGGGGGGGGGAGACAGACAGAGAGAGAGAGGCACAGACACACAGAGAGACAGGGAGGGAGGGGGGAACCAGAGAGTGACAGACATACACAGAGAGACAGAGAGTGGGAGGGAGGGAGAGAAAGATAGACAGACAGAGAGAAAGAGAGAAAAAGAAAGAGAGACAGAAAGGAAAGAGAGAAAAGAGAGAGAGAGAGAGAGAAAGAAAAGAGACAGAAAGAAAGAGAAAGAAAGAGAGAGAGAGAAAGAGAGAAAGAAAGACAGAAGGAAAGAAAGAAAAAGAAAGAGAGAGAGAGAGAGAACTTATGACCACAATTAAGCCCAAAAGTTTGGTTGCTAACCAAGACCATTGTTAAGTGAGTTTCACATTTTCCAAATTGGCCACTCCCACCCGGTCACATGGCTGGCAAGCCACTCCCACCCGGTCACATGGCCGGCAAGCCGCTCCCACAAAGCAGGCCACACCCACAGAACCTGTTCCAAAAATTTTGAAACCCACCCCTGGTCCGGAGCACCTGGTGTTGGAGCGGGGGGGGGGGGAATGATGACCCGGTTCCCCCAGCACAAGCAGCCGCAGTGGAGCGAGAGC
The DNA here is from genome assembly GCA_039707465.1 of Rhabdophis nuchalis. NCBI lineage: Eukaryota > Metazoa > Chordata > Lepidosauria > Squamata > Natricidae > Rhabdophis > Rhabdophis nuchalis. The sequence goes on from CM077653.1 coordinate 18,641,220, forward strand.
TCCAGCTGGCGTAACTTGTAAGGCCGAAACTCTTCGGTCACGCTGCCCTGAGGCCACCCTCGCAGGACCCAGGTGGAGACCTGGGACAGGACGGTTGCGGCTGCTGGCGGCGGGCCTGGCGTCTTTGGGTCTGCTGGCGGGGCGTCTGAGCTTGCCGGTCATCCATGCTCCATCGCTGGGCCTCCGGTGCAGCTGTCATCGTGGCAGGCAGCGCGGCGCGGCAGACCGCTGCTAGGTGGCCTTTGCGGCCGCAGCGGCAACAGGTGCCAGTATGGAAGGGGCAGTCGGCCCGGGGGTGATTGCCCCCACAGCCCAAGCACGGCGTTCTCCCAGCGGTTGCCGGGGCCTGGGTGGCAGGCCTGCGGCCGGCTGACCGCACATAGGCGACCTGGTCTTCAAGATCCAGTCGTCCAGAGGTGCGAGCTCCTCCACCAGGCAGGCACGGGGCGAAGGCAACGGCCCGTGGCCACGGTCAGGTCGGCAACGGAGGTCTCCGACATCTCGTAGGCCCTGGCCTCGTCCACCGCCTGCTCAAGCGTGAGCTCAGACTTAGCCAGGAGGCGCCGTCTTAGGCGGACGTCCTTGAGCCCCCAGATAAATTGTTCGAGGAGGGACTCGCTCAAGAAGGCAGCCGGAAAGTCACAAGGGATGGCCGTAGCCCTGAGCGATTGCAAGAAGTCGGCCACAGACTGTGTCGGATTCTGAAGGCATTGACGGAAGGCAAAGCGGTGTGCCATTCCGGATGGCACAGGGGCATAGTATGCCCGAAGTCTCTCTACCAAAGTGTCCCAAGGCAGGTCGTATACCGCTGCCGGGGCAGCTACGGTGCGCGCGGTTGCGAACAGGTTGTGGCCTCCACAGCCCAAAAAATACCTGAGCTTCCTGGCCGGCGACAGTGACCCGTAGTCATTTGCCAGCAGGAAGCACTCGAATCGGGTCATGAAGGAGGCCCAGGTCTCCTTAGCAGCGTCGAATGACATGAATGGTGGCACCGCAGCCATCACGATCGTACCACGAAATTAATGGGAAGGAAAAAAAAAATATTCTTCGTGATGGTAGGCCTGGTCCCAGCCCTCGTCGCCAGTGTTAACTTTCGTGAAATGAGGGAGTCCAGACCAGGCTAGCGAAGAAACAGCCGTTTATTTCAGGCAGAACAAAACGTAGACGTTGAAACTATTTACAGAGAAATAAGCGCGGTAGATAGGGGCTCCCGTGTTTGACAGCTACTTATACGCGAGCTGTCAAACGAGGAGCCAATCAGACCGCGGCAGGACCGGCTTTTCCCGCCAGTCGCGTCTTGACCAATCAGGCGCGACTGGCGGTTGCAGGCTGGCTACAGCCTGTTGCCATGGTCCTATCCGGTAGACTGGAAGACCTGCGGCTGGTCATAAGTCGAGACCAGTCGCAGGTCGAGGACACAACAGTTTCCCTACTTTATAAATCACCATTACTGTGGAACCAGTGGGCGGTTAGAAAATTTTACTACTAACAGAGATACAAAAGTGGGCGGTAGGTTTAAAAAGGCTGACCACCCCTGATCTAACCTTAACTGAACCTCAGTTAAGGTTCAGGCCAGAAGCCAGGAGACTGTGAGTTCTAGTCCTCCCTTAGGCATGAAAGTCACCTGAGTGATTTTGGGCCAGTCACTCTCAATTCAACTTAGTTCACAGAATTATTGTTGAGATAAAATAGGAGGAGAAAGGAATATTAGATATGTTTAGCACCATGAGTTAAAAATCTAGTAAATAAATAAATAAATAAAATGTCATGATTTTATATTCTGGCCTGTGAAGGCACTTCTTTAAATAATGTTACTGTCAATCTTCAAAAGATGCTTTTGCTGTTGCAATTATTTTCACTTCTCAACTTGTCAAAGAACTATGGGGGGAGGGAAGGGAAGGAAATAGAACTTAAGTCCCAGACATCAAGGTGCCAACCATGAGAACAAAGGACATTTTGGCAGGTGTTTATCAGAGCCAAAAAGATGTTCTCACAATAATATCAGGAGACTCTATTAGACAATGTGATCTGGTCTAATAGGGGCGGGAGAACCTCAACTTTAACTATGTGAGTTTTCACAGGAAATAGATCTGGTTTTGCCCTCATCTTTGCTGATAATACGTACTCAATAATGTTTTGTATTAAGAGATTGGATCATCTCAGCTATGCTTGCTTTGCTTGGGTTCGTCAGTCGGAACATTGACATTACTTTGTTTGAAAGGTGCAGCTTTTGTCATGCCTCACTCACTCCATTAAACAAGGCCTCAAATTTTGTCCAATGGCATTTTAAAAGCACCATCTTCTGAAAACTAAAGAATGTGATCGGTGGCAGGCAAATAGTTAAAAACTGTGGTTTTTAACAATAAAATTAGCTAGATTATCTTAATGTGTGCTATCAGTACTAGGCCAACAATTAAATGAACTTTCACTGCTATGTGATAGAACTCCTACTTTGCATGAAGAAGGAATTAGAATCAATAGCTATGTTCTTTTTCATTAGAAGCCAAGAAGCAATGATTTTGTTAGACCCTGAGAGGTACAGCAGATGAAATTTTCCCTAACCAGATATCTTTCCATTTGAGGAAAGAGAATTCAGTTCCAATGTTTCTTGCACAGGAAAAGATAATTTCCCTGTGCTTCTCATGGGAACAACCTAGCCAAGATATACACAGGAAAAGTCTCTTACTGCAATAGTTTGCATCTTAATTGTTTGCTAATGCTTCCATTCAATCTCAAATCAACCCTAGTACTGAGCTTTTTAGATAGATGCAGACACTTAAATATTTCAGACCTATGGAAAATGTGGTACAGGAAAACAGCAGATGTATTGGCATCATCATTACCACTCAAATCAGCTAAAAATTTCACCAAAAGTAATTTTAAAAAAATCTCAAGCACCCTGAGAATGATTTCCATCCCCCTCCCCAAAAGAAAAACTCTGAAGAAATTGCAAAGTTTTTTACAAAGGGATAATTGCAGAAGAAAAAAAGATGCTGATCTAGAAGCACCAAGTGTCAGGGTTCCAAATAACATCCAAAATTAAATCAGCGTTCAAAGCATAGTATTGCTCAAAGTTCCAATTTATTAAGAGAGTCATGGTGGCACATCTGTGGGAAACCCGAATCTGAGTTTCCTGGGGTTTCTCCACCCAGTTGAAAGTTCATGATCTTGCCCCATACCCACAAGTCCATCACATGTTCCAATCTTCCTCTGCCATGCTGGCAGTTCCACCCATCCAGTTCTGGTCAGGTACAGAGGTGTACAGAAAAAGGATGACTTTGGCTTCTAGAAAGCAATTTTATTTTGACAACATCACATTCTACTCCTTACTATTCCCCCTCCCAATTCCCTACTAATGAAACAGCATAGTAAAATAGAATATTAGTATAGCAGGCCAAAGATTCCAAAACTGTAGGCCTGACACCAAGTTTTTTGGGTTTTGTACTTGTCAAAGACCATACAAACATAACAGGAGATTGTTCTGGCAGAAAAAAAAAATGTTGATGAAGACTTCTTGAAAGTCGAGATGATCATGGATTCTTAAGATAAATAGGAGACAGCCAGTTTGGACTAGTGGTTAAGGCACCAGGTTAGAAAGCCGGAAACTGTGAGTTCAAGTTCCGATTTAGGTACAGTAGTTAATTGGATGACCTTAGGCCAGTCCCTTTCTCTCAACTCTAGAAAGGAAGCAATGACAAACCACTTCTGAAATTGTGCCAAGAAAACTATAGGAACTTGTCCATGCATTTTCTAAAAGTCAGCAATGACTGAGAGATGGGCACACACAAGATAAGCAGACTACATTTAAAAAGTGTATTTGGGCACAGAGATTGAGGCTGCGCATATTGGAAGTATACCCCTGTTCAATTCAATGAGCCTTACTTCTGAATAGATCAATAAAGTCTTTTTTCCTGATGACGCCATACTCCAATGTGTGAGAAATGTTTAATTGTTGTAAGGGTCTTATGGGTGGAAGGCTCAGTTCTTTGATTAATGCTTGCGCAGATGGGGTGGAAAAAACATTACAGGCAAATATCCCTCTATTAAAATTGAGCAGTAGCAACATTACTGCTTTGGCAAGAAAAAGAAAGGGCACAATCTGATTCAGCAATGGTTTCCTGGTCTGCTAACCTTTCAGAACCAGAGATGATGCAGCCAAATGCCAACAAGGGAAAGGCCATGAAACAAGGGAAATTTCTAAAAGATCAGATGAGCCTTCATCCTTGATATAAAATAATATATATGTGTGGATAAATTTATATTTACTGACAAACAAATAAAAGGGATAGATAAATAAAAATAAAAGGTATAGATACATTTCAAGCTATTTAGTGCTCATTAGCTAGATATATCCTTTTGGGATTCAAACCCGGGCTACTTACATATTAGGTAGATTTATTAATCTGTAAATTTATATGTCACAAAAATAGTTTGTTGTGAAAGCGACTGCCTGCGAAGACTTCTGGATTGTGGCTGAAAGATGAAAGCAGAAGCAGTATGCTCCATCCCATATTTTGGTAGACCAGGTAGCCCTGATAGACTGCTCTCATCAGAAAACAATCTCTCCCCTGGTACAGCCGACAAAGCAAGGGGAGCCCATGGCTTAGAGGCTAATACATCTACCTAATATGTACCATATTTTTCGGAATATAAGACACACCAGAGTATAAGACACACCCAGGTTTTGAAGAAGCATTTTCTTTTTTAAAAAAGTAGGTAGGTAGGTAGGGAGATAAAGAAAGAGAAATATAGTAGGTAGGTAGGGAGAGAGAGAGAGAAAGTCGTTAGGTAGGTAGGTAGGTAGATAAAGGGATAGAGAGAGAGAGTGAAATAGAGAGAGAGAGAGAAATACATTAGATAGGTGGGGGGGAGAGAGAGAGAGTAGGTAGGTCGGTATATAGGTAGATAGAGGGGGAAAGAGAGAGAGATACAGTAGGTAGGAAGGGAGAGAGAGGAGGGAGGGAGTGAGAGAGAGTAGGTAGGTGGATGTTTCCAGGTGTATTTATCCATGTGCTGGAGAAGGCAATCGCTGACAACCTGTAACACCTAAAACTTTGTTTCTGCTGGCACAGCACTTGACCAATGTAATTCTCATCAATCACTCCAACTAAAAGAGCTTTCCGAAAGGGAAAATAAAAGTTTTTGCACTCTGCAAACCTCCCCAAAATGGCCCATTCCCCCCCCAAAAGGAATGAATAGCCTTGGGGGGGGGGACCTTGCAGAATGCTCGGGGGGGGGGGAAATGAGCAAAAAAAACAGACCGTTTTTCACAAAAACGGCCCATTTTTGTCAAAGAATTGCACACATAGCCTTATGGAGGCTTATAGAGTGCTGCTGGGGCTTGGGGGGGGGAGTGGCCTGTTTTTTGCTCATTTCTGCCACCCCCCAACCCCCAGGAGCTGTCTGAAAGCCTCCATAAGGCTATGCACAGCCATTTTGGTGAAGGGGCAGAGCTTCAGGAGGAAAATAAATGCTGCATTTGGTGTATAAGATGCACTCAGATTTTCAGCCTCTTTTTAAAGGAAAAAAGGTCCATCTTATACTTCAAAAAAATATGGTAAGTAGCCCAGGTTTGAATCCCAGAAGGGTATGGCTAGCTGATAAGAACTAAATAGCTTGAAATAGATCAATACTAGTCTCCCTTTATTTCTTTGTTGGTAAATACAAATTTAACACAAAAATAGTTCGCTGTGAAAGTGACTGCCTGCGAAGGCTCCTGGACTGGGGCTGAGAGGTGAAGCGAAATGGTATACTCCGTCCCATATTTGGGTAGACCAGATTGCCCTGATAGACTGGTCTCACCAGAAAACACTTATATGGATGAATATTTTCTCTCATTCATGTAACGGTATCATACCAGCAAGTAAAAGATTATGGGGAGCCCATTTCTTCTGTGGTGTATGAGGTAATATGGAAATGGTGAGCTAATGTGACAAAAAGTGTTCTCATTTATGGCCCTGATTCATCTTTTCTCTCCTGCCCTTTCTCTAGGCAGTTGTGTTGCCCTTTTGGGAGCTGCAGCTGGTGCAGCTTCCAGAAAGGGGGGGGGGGGGACAAACTGAAAGCCAGCTGTTCTCACAAACAACTAGTCCAATCACATTCTGTATGGAGTCTGAGTTAAAGGCTAAGAAAGTAAAGACAAAAAAGATAATTCAGAGTACAGAGAGTTTACCTTGGGAAAATTCAAGAGAGTTTATGGCAAAGCAATGTCTTCTCACAGTGCAAATGGTGGTTTCAATATTTGAACAACTAAATCCAACATGATTTGGAGACATTGAAAAAAGATATAGTGGGTTTTCTTCAAGCACAATACCCAGGCACTCCCACTAAAGTTCTTACAGCAGACTTGGTTAACTCCCATATGCAGGATAAGGAAAAGGGCAGTTGTGTCACTATTGCTCTTGGGAATGGAATATCAGCCTGAGGAAGAAGAGGAGTAAAAAAGAGGCAAGGAACAGTACATTTCAATTACAAGAAGGTGGATTTCAGTGGGAAATCAAGAAACACACTTTAATTATGCACCCAATAGCTTTGAAGTGGTAGAGGTTATGCAGATGTTGCATGGCTGTCTGTCAGAGATGTATAATAGTGAATAGCTCCACTGGGCAGGGAGTTCAACTAATGGCCTCCATGGCCTTTTAAATTAGGCTGTTTTTAATCAAGGAATTTACTCCCTTGCTTGGCAAGAAGCCTCATAAAACATCTTTGCTTTGCTTGCCAACTGAGGGGGTTAGAAGGTCTAATGTCATCCTTATCTGACTGTTCCAGCTGTTTAGGCAGATCCTGTGTTTGATCAGCCTCAAGTGATTCTTGGCTTGGTGTGGCTAGGTTCTGTTGGAGCTTTTTCTTTAGTCAGAATCCTGGCCCATGATAATGTGCTTCCTCTGAAACACCTTTTGAACTTCAGATTTGAAAACCTCTATACTTTCCCTTCCTATCATTGCTTATTTCCCATTGATTAAGTGGCCTAAGGAACAGGATTATTTGTAAAAAAAAAAAAAAATTCTTTGTTTTATTGGGAGCAACTTATTAGGGACCACTGGCACATGGGTAAGATATCCCCCCCCCCCCCACTGAATGCTTTCAGGGACTTTTGTTAATTTCATTTTTGTAGCAATTGAAAGGTCTGCAGTGAATTTTCTGCCCTCTTGCCAAACCATCTTTTAAATAACCTAGAAAAGGTAATATTCAGATTGATGCAGAAATTACGAAGAGAGGTTACGGCTATATTCTGTCTCCGCTGTTGTTTAGTAACTACTCTGAGTCAATTTTCAATGAAGCACTGGAAAACATTGACGGTGGCCTCAAAGTAAATGGTGTTTAGATCAACAATTTAAGATATGCTGATGATAAAGTTCTGCTTGCCAATAAGCATGAAGACCTTCAGCTCCTCATCAATATCTGAATCTCAGAAATATCTGAAAAATGTGGCTTGAAGCTTAACACCTCAAAAACCAAAATCATGCTTGTCTGTAAACAACTCATTAATTTACCACCAATAAATTCAGAAGGAATACTACTAGAAAAAGTTGAAAGGATCACGTACCTCGGTTCTAATTAGCATGAAAGCTGGGACATGATCAGTGAATTAAAGACAAGGATAGAGAAAATTTGAACAGCATTCTTCAAAATGAAAAAGGTCTTCTGCAGTCATGACATAAGCCTAAGTCTGAAAATCAGGCTTGTCAGATGTTACATCTTTTCTATCCTGGTCTCTGATAGAGACCAACTCTATCCTAGAGTTGGTCTCTGACAGAAAACCACTTGAAGAAACTAGAAGCATTTGAAATATGGATTTACAGACAATTGTTACATATAAGTTGGTTGACAAAATCACAAGTGAGAAGCCACCTGGGAAAGCAAAGGAAAATCATCAAAGCCATTAAAAAGCAAAAGTTAGAATAATTTGGACATGTGATACAACACCCAGAAAAATACGGCACCCTTCACTTTATCCTCTGGGGAAAGATTGAAGGCAAATGAGGTCTAGGCAGAAGAAGAACATCATGGCTTCAAAATCTAAGGAACTGGTTTGGACAAAACTCAGCAGCACTTTTTCATGTGGCTGTTGACAAAAATAGGATTGCTAATATGATCGCCAACATCCGATGATGATATGGCACAAGAAGAAGAAGAAGTAAAGCTACAATTGATTCATAGCTACAATTCATAGCTTCCAGTGCCTGTGTTGGTGAACCTTACAATAGCAAAGTTGGAAGGGGCCTTGGAGGTCTTCTAGTCCAACCCCCTGCCTAGGCAGGAAACCCTATACCATTTCAGACAAATGGCTATCCAACATCTTCTTAAAGACTTCCAGGGTTGGGGCATTCACAACTTCTGGATGCAAGCTGTTCCACTGGTTAATTGTTCTAACTGTCGGGAAAACCTATGGCAAGGGTGCCAGAAGTTGCACACACACCCATCTCTCTGGGCATGCAAACTGTTGCCCATTACTCTTCTGGGTTCTGGCGCGTTTGCTAGCTGGTCTTTGTGCATGCATGTATGCCAGAAACAAGAAGATCATGCATATGCTGGAAACCCGAAGATCATCTTCCCAGCATGCACATACACACCGGGTGGCTGCTCTTCTGGTTTCTGGCACATGTGTGCACGTGCATGCACGTGTGATCCCGTTTTTGCACTTAGTGCCAAAAACGTTCTCCAACACTGTCCTAAGCCATTTAGATGGATCCCTATAATGTTATACTAGAATTCTAACAGCAGTATGGAAGTGGATGAAATCACTGAAAACCTAATTTTAGAAATTAATTGTTCTTTCTCCCTACTTTCCTTTCTTTCCCCTTCCCAGTGCCTGTATTTGATTTCATATTGAAATGGCCAAGCAGAATTATGAAGAGAAGATGTAATACCATGGACCAGTCTGTGCTGAGTGTCTTTATGCATTGAAATGTAGGAGAGCATTCACATCACATTTAGAGTGAGGTGTGGGCACTTTGTGCTTCTCATTACATTGCTCAGATCATAACACAAATATATATAATGTAATCAGGGAAACTGGTTAGCTCAAGGCATAGAGAAGCCTGCTTCGAATGCTGGAGAGCACCAGTTCAAATCCCTGTAGGGAAGTATGGCCAGCTGACGAGGGCTAAGGAGCCCGAAATGGATCCATCCTGGTCTCTTAATTAATTATTATTAATCATCCCTTAAAGAAATTTAACATATATATATATATATATATGTAGATTTTGGTTTATTCGGGTCTTTTCCCGTGTAAAATTAAAGGTGTTTTTGCAACGTTTCGATGGGATCACCCCCATCATCATCAGGCTTTGGCTTCTGCCTTTTGCAAATGTATATATAATTGTTTCCACAACACCCTGTTAGGGCCCCAATTAAGGGAGGAAGCATACTGCTTTTCCTTTTCTGCCTTTCGGCTCATCACCAGAGACCATCTAGACAGAAAGCCATGACTTCCATTGTGTAATTTTTTTTATATGTGTGTTACGTTTTTGAGCTGATCAATAAATAAGTCAGGGAGACTAGGATAGATCTATTTTGAGCTTTTTAGCTCTCATCAGCTAGCCATACCCTTGCAGCCCCGGTTCGAATCCCAGTAAGGGTATGGCTAGCTGATGAGAGCTCAAAAGCTCAAAATAGATCTATCCTAGTCTCCCTGACTTATTTATTGATCAGCTCAAAAATGTAACATGTGTGTGCGTGTGTGTGTGTGTTAGTTTTATGAGCTGATCAATAAATAAATCAGAGAGATCAGGATAGATCTATTTCGAGCTTATTAGCTCTCATCAGCTGGCCATACCCTTTGCTGGGACTCGAACCAGGGCTGTATTGCATATCAGGCAGGAGCCTAGCAATTCAGCCAATTCACTCTCCCTTATTGCATCAGCTGAGACAGAGGCAATTGTTTATGCAATTGTATAGGCAATTGTTTAGGCAATTGTATAGGCAATTGTTTTCACAACATCTTGTTAGGGCCCCATTAAGGGAGGAGACATACTGTTTCCTTTTCTGCCTTTCGGCTCATCACCAGAGACCATCTAGACAGAAAGCCAAGAGTTCCGTTGTGTAATTTTTTTTAGATATGTGTGTTAGTTTTATCAGCTGATCAATAAATAAATCAGAGAGACCAGGATAGATCTATTTCGAAATTCAACATCGACTGAGAGGAGGGGTTTCTAACACTTTTATCCTAACAGAATTGCCTAAGGGGACCTAAAAGCCTGTTTTGCTTTTGTCTTATAATCACTTCCTTTCAATAAAAGATTCCGTTTGAAATGCTGCTATCTCAAGAGTTTGTACTTTATTGAATGGGGAGTAGAGGCAGCGTAAGGATTGCCTCTTCTCCTAACTTAAGAAAGTGAAGATACGTGAAATGAAGGATTTCAAAAGGAACCTTTTATTAAGTAGAAGTGACAGCAGTGGGTTCAAAGCAACATCTGAATACCTTTAGGCAAGACAAGAAGAATTAAAGCAGTAGAGACCCCTCCCTTTAGCCAGATGCAAATTCAGCCAATCCACAGGTATGAAGATGTCATCTACCAGGTCCCCTTAGAAACAGAATAAGCATAAATTCCCATGGCTATCTTCCATTGGCTCTCAAAGTGAAACAAACGACACTTCCGGTTCTGGCTCCAGCGGCGACGGGCGAGCCTAGTGCTCGCTCGCCGTTTTGTTGCTCTTTCTGCCCCCCCCCCCCCACGGGGGTGAGACGCCACTTTTTTGGGGGTCTCCCGTAGAGCCGGCTCGACAGGGACGCCCCCCCTCACGGCGGTGGGGGAAGCGACCCTTGTCCTCGGCTTAGGTGAAGGAGAACATGCTGCGGGGGGTTCTCCCTTCGCCTAAGGAAGACGGCGCCATTCGCATTTATGTAGAGGGCTAATCGTCGATGTCGGAAGGCTTCCCGAGGCTTCAGCTGCAAGGGGAGAGTGAGTGTTTAAAAACTTGTTTTTTCTCTACTGTCAGCCGGGCTGAAAGGACTGGGAGGGGGGTGTTTGTTTTTAAACCCCCCCCCTCGGATTTAAGCGGCACCTGGAAATGGTTCCTCGCGGCGAGGAGCGGAAATCTTTAATCCTGACTGTCTGTGCTAAGGGAAAGTGGTCTGCGGTTTGCTTGCAACAATGTATCTAGGTCTGGCTGAAACAATTTCTCTCACTACTCTCTCCTGTGGGCTCTGAGCTGGGCGGTGGAAAATGGCCTCTCTTTGTTCCTGATTGACTATTTTGTTTATGGAAAATTCCCAGCGTCTCTTTGCAATTTGGACTCTCTCTGGCTTTTAATGAAGAATTTTTTTCCTTTTGGATTTGTGATTTCTTTTCTGGAGTACCTTCGCTATTACACCTATTGAGTTGGAAAATTGTTTCTCTCTTGGTTCCTGAATTTTACAACGTTACAACCTTGATCAGAACTTTTGGCTCCCGGTCAGCCTCACCAACCCCACTCTGAAAATGCCATTTTAGTGGCACTGACTTCAACAGTTAATCATGGCTCAAGAAACAGCACTGGCAAGTTTAGAACAAAGGATGGCTTCTCTTGAAACTGTTATACAAACTTTGGTACAAGAAATTCAGGCCCAGAGGGCAGAAAACATCAACTTCAAGAAGGAGTTATTGGACACGCGGAAGCAAGTGCTGGAAAATACACAGAAGAATGAAGAATTGGAAGGGAGGCTGGTGGGGGTTAAGGGAGAGATTAAAAATGTTACTAAAGAGGTTGGGGAAACAGATGGGCATGTGTCTAGGATTGATATGGAAAGAATGACATATTTTTTGAGATTTCAGAACGTTCCTGAGGAATCTGGTGAATGCCTCCCTGATCTTATGAGCACGATTTTAGCAGACTATTTACAAAAACCTAAGGATGAGATCAGGGGGGACATTGACCTAGCTTATAGAATAAACTCAGCATATGCCAGGATAAATGAAGTGCCTAGAGAGATACATGTGAAATTTGTTAGAAGGTCAACCAGAGAGGAAATCCTGAAAGTGCAGAGAGAAAGTCCGTTAATCTACCAACAAAAAATGGTTGCTATCTTGAAGCAGATCCCTAGAAAGATTAGAGATGCAAGAAGGAAATTTTCCTTCTTGTCTAAAACATTGTTTGACCATGGGATTTGGTTCAAGTGGGTGACACCTGAAGGGATGCTGGTGTTCTGGGATGAAGGAAGAGTGAGGATTAAAACAGTTGCTGAGGCGGAAGCCTTTCTTAAAAAACATTCCTCTATCCTGGGGGAAGATCCAGGGGGGACGGGGGGGGGCCACGGCCCCGCCCACTGGGGGCCAGGGAGGAGAAAAAGAAGATTCAATTGCCAAGAGACTTAGATCAAAAAAATAACTTTGCCTTGACTTTTGTTTTGAACAATTTTGCATAATATTTGCATTTGGATTTTTTGTAAAGGACTGACAGTATAGAAATGAGAATTTAGGTATATGTACACGCTTTCACTTTGTAGTGTTATGAAAAATGTTTTTTTTTTATTGTTATCAATGTATTTTGAGGTCCCGGAAGAGCCGACGACTTCGACGTGAATGCTCTCAAAATTTCTTTGTATCCCTTACCCTATCCTATAGAAAAAATGTAAAACCAATAAAACATTTTCAATTTAAAAAAAAAGTGAAACAAACTAGATGGCCACCATCCCTCCTGTACATTCTGTTAGATCAGACAAAGGATTCTGACTCAGGCATGGTCAAAACAACAGGAACGTTTATTCACACTATTTACAACACACTCAAGATTCAACTGGCAAGGTTTCTTCTCTGGCAACCTCTTATATAGAGTTACCAGGCAGGAAAACTCCTAGCAAGCAATTGCAACATTGTAACTCCTTTCCAGACAGATTCCAGTCAGCTCGTCTCAGTCAATTAACGCAGCTGCCTGATCTGTTCTGGAATGCGGTGACTCACAGGTTACCAGACTTGCTGTCTGGGTTGTAGACCTGAGGACTCAACACTCCTTCCCCCATAGTCAGTGCGCATGTGTCCAGGCTCTCTGTCCATCACAGTACATGCGCACACGTATTCGTTCAGATAGGTGGGGCGGTGTCGGGTCCGCCCCGAACGCCTTAGTTCCTGCGGAGAGTTCGGTGCGGGCTGCAGGTCCCATGGAAGCTCCTCCCTGCGGGGAGTGGAGCTTTCGCCTGCATCACCGCGGCCTGCCCCCGGAGGTGGAGTCGCCGTAGCTGGAATTGGCGATAATAGTAAGTCCGGGCGAGGGGGCGTGGTGACCGGGCTTGAGGTAGTTGACGGTTGCTGGCAGGCAGCGTTCTGGTAGGGTGGGCCTCCGATGGGCGAGGCCCACAGCTCAGTGTCAGGTTGAGTGGCATGGTCCTGACGGCCTCCCCAGGCGGTGCCTGACGAGGAGAGGCCTGGACAGGCAAGGGTCTCAGGATTTCCAAACTGTGGCTCGGCTTGAACAGGGAACAACGGCCCAACGGGGGCCAACGGGCATGAATGGCCTAATGTGGTGAAGGCTGTCTCGGGCAGGCGGCGCCTCAGTTGATCCAGGTGGCGCCGCCACTCAGATCCATCATGAAGGCCAACCCTGTAAGAACAGGGGCCAGTTAAGTCCAAAATGGTGGCGGCAATCCATCGCGGCTCCCCTGAGAAGTTCCTTGCCCAAACTAGGTCCCCAATTTTAAATAAGCGAGGGGCGGAAATCTGCAGGTTGCTCCTCTGCAACCCGTCGTAATCGGGGTGCAGTCTGTCCAGGGTGGTCCGCAAGCGTCGGCCCATCAAGAGCTCTGCGGGGCTTTTCCCTGTGGCCGGACAAGGTGTGACATGCTGTCCCAAGAGGTACGCAGCCACCCTTTCCTGCCAGTCCCCTTTATCCAAACGGGCCAAGGCTTCCTTGGCCGAGCGGACTGCTCGTTCCACGCGTCCATTAGACGCCGGGGCAACCGGCGCGTGGCAGATCCCTTGGGTGGCCAGAAAATCCAAGAAGGTGGAGGACTGAAATTGGGGCCCGTTATCCGACACAATGATGTCCGGCAACCCGTGGGTTGCGAACAGGCGGCGCAAGGTGCGCACTGTGCTCTCCGCTGTGGTGGAAGCCATGATAATCACCTCCACCCAGCGGGAGAACGCGTCCACCACCACAAAGTCTGGCCATGGAAGGGACCCGCGAAATCCAAGTGGAGCCTGGACCACGGGCTCCTGGGGACGTCCCACTCCCTCGGCGGGGAGACCGGCGGGGCCGGCCGGGACGATTGGCAGGAGGAGCAGGCGGCCACCCATTCCGCCACTTCAGCGTCCATGCCAGGCCACCAGACATAGCTCCAGGCTAAAGCCTTCATATGGACGATGCCTGGGTGGTTGGCATGGAGCGACTGAAGAACCATGTGTCTGAGAGGGGAAGGGACGATGACCCGATCTCCCCAACACAAGCACCCGCAATGGAGCGAGAGCTCCAGCTGGCGTGACTTGTAAGGCCGAAAGTCTTCGGCCACGCTGCCCGAAGGCCAGCCCCTCAGCACCCATCGGCAGACCTGGGCGAGGACGGGGTCTGCGCGGGTGTGAGCGGTGACCGCGGATGAGGACAGGGGCAAGTCCGACTCCGCGACCATCAGGACAGAGAGGGCAGGCACAGGGGTCGGATCTGGCCCTGGGAGAGGGCAGCGGCTCAGGGCATCAGCATGCCCTATCTGCTTGCCAGGACGGTATAGCAGCGTATAGTCATACGCTGCCAGGAATTCCGTCCAGCGGGTCATCCTGGGCGACAGGATGGGGGGGTGTCGGACGGTCACCGGCCAACAGCCCAAGGAGTGGCTTGTGGTCCGTGACAACAGAAAAAGTCCGCCCATAGAGGTAATTGTGGAACTTCTTAATCCCGGACACTACAGCCAAAGCCTCCTTGTCGATTTGGCTGTAGTTTCTCTCCGTTTGAGACAATGTCCGGGAGTAAAAAGCAATGGGGGCTTCCGAGCCATCTGGAAAGATGTGGCTAAGGACAGCCCCCAGGCCAAAAGGGGAGGCATCGCATGCAAGCGTCAGAGGAAGCCTGTCATGGTACTGGACTAGTACCGCATCTGATGTGAGCATGGCTTTGACAGCCGTGAACGCATGCGCTTCACGGCTGCCCCAGCGCCAGGCCGCAGATCAGTCGAGCAACCGATGCAGCGGCTCGGCTAGCGATGCCTTGTGGGGAATAAATGGCGTGTAGAAATTTAAAAGGCCGAGGAATGCCTGCAGCTCCGTTTTGGAGGCAGGAGTGGGGGCTTTTTGGATGGCCTCGACCTTGGAGGGGGTTGGGTGGATTCCTTGGGCATCAATCATGAAGCCCAGGAATTCCACCCTCGGCGCAGCAAATGTACATTTGCTGCGCTTCAACTTTAAACCCGCGCCCCTGAAAACTCTGAGGACCTTCCGCAACGTTTTGGCGAGTTCTGATATGCTGGAAGCAGCAATCAGGATGTCGTCAAAGTATGGTACAACGCCAGGGAGCCCATGGAGCAGTCGCTCCATGAGGCTCTGGAAGATCCCCGGGGCCACGGACACGCCGAATTGTAGGCGGCGACAGCGGAAAGCCCCACGGTGGGTGATGATGGTCTGCGCCTCCGCAGCCTCGTCGTCCACCGGGAGCTGTTGGTAGGCCTGCGCCATATCCAGTTTCGCGAACACTCGACCCCGTCCCAAAGAGTGGAGCAGGTCTTGCACTACCGGAACCGGGTATGGGTTCGCCTGAAGCCCGAGGTTGATCGTCGACTTATAGTCGGCGCAGATCCTCACGGACCCGTCGGGCTTAATGGGAACCACAATTGGGGTCTCCCATTTTGCCTGATCGACGGGTTCGAGCACGCCCTGCGCCACTAATCGATCTAATTCTGCTTCAACCTTGGGCTTCAGCGCGAACGGCAGCCTGCGGGCCTTCAAGCGGACAGGAGCAACCTGGGGATCCAGGTTTAGGGAAACGGGGGTGCCCTTGTACGTTCCTAGGCTGCCATCGAAGACGTCATTGAACTCTCTGATCACTACGTCTACCGGAGAATTGGCTGGCACGCTGTGTACTCCTTGGACTGACAGTCCCAAGGCCGGAAACCAGTCCAATCCGATCAAGGCAGCTAGGGATTTGGCCACAACCAAGATGGGAAGGGATCCATGGAAGGAGCCGTAGTCTACCCTCACTCTATGCAGTCCTAGAATGGTGATTTGCGAGCCCTGGTAGTCCTTTAGGATTGTTGCCGTGGGGCTGAGATCTCGCTTCCTGAGCTGGGGGTGCAGCTTAATTAATTGTGCCCAGGAAATAAGTGATCTAGAGGACCCGGAGTCTATTTCCATTTTTACACCCACCCCCTCTAAGCAAACCATTGTTGACAGTCTCATACTCTCTGCCTGGTCGTAGTTTAGAGCTGGGGGCATCTCCGACAGCACGAAGCAGTCAGTCGGCTGTGGCTGGTAGCGTCTCGAACGCTTCTGCGACGCTTGTTGTCCTGGTGGAGCGGCTCTGGAGGCAGCAGCTGAAGTTGTCGTTGGTGCGGCAGCACGATACACGGCTGCTAGGTGTCCTTTCCTGCCACATCTGCGGCACACCGATGCCTTGAAGGGGCACTCAGGTCTCTGGTGGGCACCTCCGCAGCCTATGCAGCTCCCGGACTTCTGCTGGGGCGCGAATGCACGATTACGCACACGCCTGGTCACCCTCAAGCATTCCTCTTGGTCTTCCTCCTCCATCTCGTCTAGCGGGGCTATCTCGTCCACTAGACACGCTCGCGGGGTGGGGAAGAGAGGAGGGCGCGCGCGGCCCATGTCAGATGTGGAAATCTCTGACAATTCCGCCGCATGGGCTTCTTCCACTGCTTGCTTGAGAGTCAGTACAGTTTTTGAGAGCAAGCGGCGCTTTAGGCGGATGTCTTTTACGCCGCATACAAACTGCTCCAGCAGGGATTCCTCCAGGAAGCCTGCGGGGAACTCGCAGGGAATTGCGGTGGCTCTCAATTTCTGAAGGAATTCGGCTACTGATTGTTGCTGTTGTTGCACACATTGCCTGAATGTGTAGCGGTGTGCTATGTGGGAAGGTACAGGCGCGTAGTGTGCTCTCAGGCGGCCCAGGAGATCGTCCCAGGGCACTTCGTGTACCGCGGCGGGTGCTGCTATGGTTCGGGCGGTAGCGAACAATTCTGGGCCGCCGCACTGGAGGAAAAGGCTCAGCTTCCTTGCAGGCGCGAGTTCGCCATAGTCACTCGCTATCAGGAAGCACTCGAAACGGGCTAAGAAGGAAGCCCATTGTTCCTTCATCGGGTCGAACTGCGCAAACGGAGGCATTGTCGCCATGGCCATGATGGGGCTGTGCGTTGTTCTGCGCTCGTTGGTTGAGGCTTTGTTCCCTGTTGTGTCTAAAGACACGGCCTGAATCCCACTTTCATCGCCAGTGTTAGATCAGACAAAGGATTCTGACTCAGGCATGGTCAAAACAACAGGAACGTTTATTCACACTATTTACAACACACTCAAGATTCAACTGGCAAGGTTTCTTCTCTGGCAACCTCTTATATAGAGTTACCAGGCAGGAAAACTCCTAGCAAGCAATTGCAACATTGTAACTCCTTTCCAGACAGATTCCAGTCAGCTCGTCTCAGTCAATTAACGCAGCTGCCTGATCTGTTCTGGAATGCGGTGACTCACAGGTTACCAGACTTGCGGTCTGGGTTGTAGACCTGAGGACTCAACACATTCCTCAAGAGGTGAGAAGATCCCAGGACACTTTGGCACCAGGATACAAGTTACCAATTGTCATAGGCAATACTAACAAATCAAATCCAAGGTGGTGTGTGTGTGTGTCTCCCATTTGAATGGCAGTATCACTTTTAGGGATCTGACAGGCAAGATCTTACACTAGAGCTGGTTTTAAGATCATCTGTGCTGATATGATGTAAATAATAAAGCAGTTATTTAAGAAAGATGAAAGTCTCAGAGTGTTGACTCATTTGAGTTTATTAGTCAGAACCTTGACAGTAAACCAGCTGTAACTCTTCTAACATAACTTCTCTCGGGTCCCAAGCCCCAGCTGCCTGTCCGATTACCTTCAGGAGGACAGAGAAGACTCAGGGAAGATTGTAGGGATTGAATGGAAGGGAGAGCTTATGGCCAAACCCAGTGTGGCCCTGGCGAAGGGGGAGCAGATTCTAGAACCCAGTCAGTGATGACCCAGTCAGTGATGGCCCAAGCAGAGAGGACTCAGCAGCAAGCAGCAAGGGAGGAAGCCCTGGGAGCTGGAGACCTCTATTGAGTGGAGGAGGACATCTGGTGGAGGAAGGCACCAAAAGCAGTGGAGGCTGAATTTCCTCTGCCTTCCTGGAGACCTTGTTCAGGCTGATGCTGAGGTAGAAGGTGAGAAGAGCCATGGGATTAGATGATCCAGGCAACTGGAGTTACCTGAAAACCAACCTCAGCCCATTGGTGCAGAAGCTCATATAGAGTTCCACCCAGATGGCAATGCCACTGGGGTCTACCTAAAATGGATGCCTCCTACCCAGTGGAACCCAAGCCCAATTGCAGGACTGGCTGGATGGCCATACATTCTCACCATGGCCCTACCACCCAGGGCCTGGCTGAGTCCCAGTGCATTGCCCCCCCCCCCACCTCTTCAGTCAGACCCACCTCCAATAAAGCCCACATTTGATGGGAAGCTAGAGAAGCTGGCATTCTTCCTGAACCAGGTTTGAGCTCACACAGCAGCCTATCTGATGTGACAATGGTGAGTGCTGTGACAGCTAACCTGGAGGGGGAAGCAGCGGAATGGGTGACAAGCTTCCATGATGAGAATGCACCAGAGTTAGGAAACATCGACACCTTCCTGAATGAGTTCTGAGCCTAGTTTGGGAGTTGTTTCATGCTTGCACATCCTGGGGGGTGCCAGAAAGAATCCATGAGTGATACAGGATGGCTAGGGTGATAGACATCGAATTGAGATGCAGTGCTTCTGAGTCGAAGCCAAAGAAGAGCCAAGAGCGGCACCAGTTGTGACGAAGGCCAATGACTGCCCCCGCACCATCCGCCATGACTGCCCTGGTTCACAATGCTGTTTAGTGCTTCCAGTGCAGCCAGCAAGGGCACTGGGCAGCTGAGTGCTTGGCACCTGATCCCCAAGCAGGAAGTCAATCGCCTGCCTCTGCCAAACCAAAGAAGCTGCAGAGGAAGGGGAAGGAGAAATTTAATGCAGCCCACCAGGTTGTAGAGATCTCCTCTCCCAGCAGTGAGGGAGAAGGAACTCCAATTGAGGAAGACCAGCAACCAGTCCCATACAAAAGTAATGACAATGGAGAGAGTGACCTGATGATAAGTGGAGCCATTTACCCCTTCCAGTGAGGATTATAGCACCCAAAATTGGAGCCTGAGGAGTTGGAAGCACTCATAGACTCAGGCTGCATCCATTGCTTAATGAACTTGTGCACAGTGCTGAAATTAAGAATACAAGCAAGGAAGCTTTCCCAGTCCATGAGGTTCAGGTGGACTGGTCCCTAATAGGAGGCTCCCCTGCAATGCACCTGACTGAGCCTGTGCAATTGGAGAAAGGCCAGCATTCTGGAATATCCTTGGAAACCCCCCCTCCTAAATGAACCTAATGGAATGGGTGGGTTCCTTACAAAATGCATGGGGGAATGTAAAATGGGTGCTAGCTAAAGCAACAGAAACACAGAAAGCACAGGTAGATAAGAGACGGTTACCCCAGAGGCCATTTCACATAATCCATCAGGGCCAATAGATAGAGATGCTTTTAGGCCTTTTCAATGTTATCTTCTGTAAAATCAATATGTAGCAGATCATTGCAATTAGCTGTGCTATGACTAGGAAATATGGGGCATGCGCAATTTCTGTTGACAGACTGAACTGAACTATAAAAAAAAATTAAAAGCACCATCTTTTGCACCATCAACTCTCCAAATATATATTGTTCTTCATAGTTGTTCAAGACCATTTTATGTAATCTTAATACATGCACAGGGATTTGATTAAGCAATGAGAAAACAACAACAGTAGCACTATACTGATCAAATTTTGATCAGTTAGTTGTTGCACAAAGCTATGCAACCTCAACTAAGTCCATTGCTTAGCTTTGGGATGCTTCCTTATTGGGTTCTATTTTATAATTTGAAATATTTAAAAATCAGATTTATGTGGCATGGATTGATAAAGTCTTGCAAATGAACTGGTGTGAGGATGGAACACAACAGACTCAGTGAGAATTACACAGCAGCTCATCTTGGAGAAGTGTATCATTCTGCAATGTCACTCACAAAATTTCTACAGTGAGTATATTTCCCAAGATCTATAAAGAAGTACATAGGCACAATTAATAATATACTGCCTAGAAGAGAAGTACCAAGCCTGTATATATCCGACCCTAAATCAATGTTGGGACACCCAGAATACTGAGGGATCAAACCTGCTTATTTCAAATACAGTTTTATGATGGTTGAAGCTGACTTTATGAAATTTGATAAATTTCATCTTGCAGGTTTCAATTTCTCATTCCCAAAGAGATAGGGGGAGAATACATTGATACTGCATTTCAAATTGACTAGATCAGAAGGAACAGCAGCTAAAATCCATTACAACCCAATTACATCCATCAGCTGAAGTTGAGTACATTCACCCATGAACATCAGCATATAATCCATAAAGAGGAACTAATGAGAAATTTGAAAATGGAATTCACGCATCAGTAACTTTGGAGAGATTTTGCTGGGATTAATGAACTGCCAAGTCATTGTCAATACACTAAAAACTATTATATCTAGGTTTGTTTACTGACCAAAATGTAAGAAATGATTTTGTTTCTTTCCCCCAAGTTCTTAACTTATTTACCGCTACCCCTACCCCTACCCCTACCCCTATACCTACCTACATACATACATACATACATACATACATACATACATACATACATACATACATACATGGTAAAGGTAAAGGTTCCCCTCGCACATATGTGCTAGTCGTTTCCGACTCTACGGGGTGGTGCTCATCTCCATTTCAAAGCTGAAGAGCCAGCACTGTCCAAAGACATCTCTGTAGTACTGTGGCCAGCATGACTAAATGCCAAAGGTGCACAGAATGCTGTTACCTTCCCACCAAAGGTGATCCCTACTTTTCTACTTGAATTTTTAAGTGCTTTCGAACTGCTAGGTTGGCAGAAGCTTAAACAGCTAATGGGAGCTCACTCCGTTACACAGCACTAGCAATTCGAACCACTGAACTGCCGACCTTTCTGATCAACAAGCTCAGTGTCTTAGCCACTGAGCCACCACATTCCTATATACATCCCTATATACGTCCCTATATACGTCCGTCCATCTATCCATCCATACATACATACATACATACATACATACATACATACATACATACATACATACATACAGATGGCATAAGAACATAAGAATAGCCTTGCTGGAACAGGCCACAGCTCATCCAGTCCAGCATTCTGTCTCACACAGTGGCTCACCATTTGCTTCAGTGTCTTCCCAAGCAGATGTCTTCACCTGCTTATGATTCCCTGCAAATGGCATTGAGAAATATCCTGCCTATCTCTCCATCCAGGAGGGTGTCCTTAGGCATCCATAATGATAGCCATTGATATCCTTGTTCTCCATGAACTCGTCTAATCCTTTCTTAAAGGTGTCGAGGCTGACAGCTGTCACCATTTCTTCTGGCAGGGAGTTCCATAGACCAGTGATCCTCTGGGTGAAAAAGTACTTCCTCTTATTTGTTTGAGGTCTAGCTATCAAAAGTTTCATGGAGTGCCCCCTAGTTTTAGTGTTGTGCGATAGGGAAAACAGTTTTTCCTTTTTTACTTTGTCCACACCATGCATGATTTTGTAGACTTCAATCAGGTCACCTCTCAGGTGCCGTTGTTCTAGAGTGAAGAGGCCCAGCCGTTGCAGCCTCAGATGGTAAGGAAGGTGTTCCAGCCCCCTAATCATTCTGGTTGCCCTCCTGTGCACCTTTTCCATTTCCATAATATCCTTCTGAAGGTATGGTGACCAGAACTGTACACAATACTCCAGATGGGCCTCACCATAGATTTATAAAGAGGCAAAATGACACTTGCTGACTTATTTTCTATACCCTTCCTAATGATCCCTAGCAATGAGTTTGCTTTTTTCACTGCTGCGGCACACTGGGTTGACACCTTCATTGAGCTGTCCACCAGGACACCAAGGTCCCTTTTCTGGTTAGTTGCAAGGAGTTCAGACCCCATCAGTTTATAGATGTAGTTGGGTTTTTTTGCCCCAACGTGCATCACTCTGCACTTACTAATGTTGAGGCTCATTTGCCACTGGTTTGCCCACTCCCCCAGTGTCAAGAGATGCCTCTGGAGTTCCTCACACACTCTCTCTTAGTTTTTACTACCCTGTATAATTTAGTGTCATCGGCAAATTTGGCTACCTTGCTGTTTACTCCTACTTCTAGATCATTTATGAAAAGGTTGAAAAGCAGGGGTCCCAGTACTGAACCTTGGGGGACCCCACTCTTTACCTCCCTCCACCTGGAGGAGTGTCCATTTAATGCTACTCTCTGTTTCCTGTCCGTTAGCCAGTTGCTAATCCAGGACAAGGCCTGTCCCTTTATTCCATGACTGGCAAGTTTATTTAAGAGTCTTTGGTGCGAGACCTTGTCAAAGGCCTTCTGAAAGTCCAGATAAACAATGTCAACTGGATCTCCCTTGTCCACGTGCTTGTTGACACTCTCAAAAAATTCCAGCAGATTAGTGAGGCATGATTTGCCCTTGCAAAAGCCATGTTGGCTCTCCTACAGCAGCACCTTCTCTTCTACGTGCCTATTAATTTTATCTTTTAAGATGGTTTCCATCACTTTACTGGGGACACTTGTCAAGCTGACTGGTCGGTAATTTCCTGGATCACCTTTGAATCTTTTTTTGAAGATTGGTGTTATATTCTCTACCTTCCAGTCATCCGGCACAAGGCCTGATTTGAGGGAAAGATTATATATTTTGGCAAGGACATCTCGTGGATGGATGCCATCTGGTCCTGGTGATTTGTTAGTGTTTAGTTTAACAAGACATGCAAGGACCTCCTCCCTGGTTATTTCTATCTGGGTTAATTCCTCAGTTTCCCTCCCTACAAAGATAGGCTCTGTTTTAGGCATGTGATCTCTGTCTTCTTCAGTGAATACTGAAGCAAAGAATTCATTGAGTCTCTCTGCAATCTCTGTTTCCTCCTTAATAATCCCTTGCCTTCCATTGTCATCTAATGGTCCAATGGCCTTCCCAGTTGGGTTCTTACTTCTAATGTACTTAAAGAAGTCCTTGTTATTTCTTTGAGTGTTTTTAGCTAAACGCTCCTCAAAGTCTTGCTTTGCTTTCCTGATTGTTGTCTTGCATTTGTTCTGCCAGAATTTATGTTTCTGCCTGTTGTCCTCGTTTGGAGAAGCCTTCCATCTTTTAAATGAGCTTTTCTTGCTTTTGATCACTTCCCGAACAGCTCCTGTATGCCACATCGGAGTCCTCTTGAACCTGGCGGTGCCCTTTTTCCTTTTAGGTATACATTCCAATTGGGCCTCTGTTATTGTTTTTGTGAGCAGCCTCCATGCCTCATAGAGTGTTTGGACTTTCTCAATTCCCCCTTTCAGCTTCTTTTTTACTAGTTTCCTCATCTTCAGGAAATTTCCTTTATGAAAATTTAAAGTCTCTGTGTTAGATTTTATCGGCGATTTGCAGTCTATGAAGTTAAAAATAATTGTGTTGTGGTCACTGTTCCCTATTGGATCAGTCACATTAACATTTTGTACCAGATCCTGTATATTGCTCAGAACCAAGTCAAGGATTCTTGTACCTCTAGTTGGGTCTTCAACCATCTGTTCCAGGGAACAATCATTTAGCATATCTAGGAACTTTATCTCTTTGTCATGTGCTGAACAACAGTTTGCCCAGTCTATGTAAGGGTAATTGAAATCCCCCATTATAACCAGGCTTCCCTTTTTTGATGTCTCCTTTACAATGTTCTCCAACTGCCAGTCTCTCTCAGGGGCTTGGGTTGGAGGCCGATAAGATATGCCTACTGTTAGACCATTCTTTTGGCCTGATAGTCTTACCCACAGAGTTTCTAGTGGTGACTCTAAATCACCTCGATGTGCCATATTCGTATGAGAATAAATGCAGAGATGAAAAATGCCCAGATGGACCCAGATGCTGCATTTGATTGCACAAGATGACACTTGTCAACCTAAAAACTGGACCCTGCACTTGTGGGAAAAACAAATGCCTGTTCTGTCTGTCTGTCTATCCTTCATCTGTCTATCTATCCTCTGTACCACTAAATATGTTTCCTAAATATTTTACAAAGTTTTGGCTACTTCAGATCAAATGAACTTCCAGTTCACAATCTAAAATTTATAATATATTTTTTCTTATAAACAAACCTTGGAATATGTCCCTGTCTAATAGCAGATGGTCAGTGTGTCTGCTTGTAATATTATGGCCTGCAGAGACTTTACTGTTACCTAGAAAAAGACTATGTATTAAAGTAATATGTTGGATATTGGGACTTGAGCCAAATCTTTGTTACGTTCTCTTATTAAAATGAAATCAAACATAGAAAAAAGGTACTAAATTTTATTCGTGTGTTCATAAAGAGTTCTCTTTAGAAAATGGCAAATAACACATCAGGTCATTCAAACCACTGTTTGCTCTAAATATCAAAGCTGCCCATGGATGATGTTTAC
Organism: Rhabdophis nuchalis; assembly: GCA_039707465.1. Taxonomy (NCBI): domain Eukaryota; kingdom Metazoa; phylum Chordata; class Lepidosauria; order Squamata; family Natricidae; genus Rhabdophis; species Rhabdophis nuchalis. The sequence goes on from CM077653.1 coordinate 18,665,876, forward strand.
ACTTCTAACAAAATGAAGTATATATAATTTGTGTATTTAAAGCTGTGTTGAATTGTGTGGTTAACTATTCAGTTGCATCAAAACAAATGTATTACTTTTTGTATTACTTTTTGTATTACTTTTGTAGGCAACAAAACAGACTGCAAATAATTCAGGCAACAACTTTGCTGATGATTCTTCCTCTTACTACTATTTGACATAATTTCAGAAGTGCTATAATTATAAGAGGAATAATGAGCCCAATATAATCTATAGGTTTATCAGACCTGCCTCCATTCAAAACCCAAGAAAGAAAACCCCAAACTCCACTGAAGTAGAGAAAAGGTACTTTTACTGAGTTTGAAATGATAGCAGTGAAAGCAAGGCAAGATCTGATCCAAAAAGTGCAAAGGTTACAGGTCCCCAAATCCCTCCCCCAGAGTCCCATGCTGAGTGTCCAATCAATATCCCACATAATGTCATGTAGCCAAGAGTGCAAAGCTTCAATATTATTTTAATTTTTATTTATTATTTAATCAAATTTCTATACCGCCCTATCTCCCTGGTGGGACTCAGAGCAGTGCACAGAAAGGATAAAAACACCAATAACATACAATCACAATATAAAATAGAATTAAATTTAGCAAATCTGTGCTAAAATATAATTAAAAACTATTAAAAACGTTATATTAAAATTAAATCATTAAATCTATGCCAGGCCAGCCAGATGGAAAAGGTGTGTTTTGAGCGTCTGGCAGAAGAGGCGTGCGAAGGTCTGGGGGCAGGTCATTCCAGAGGGCCAGACCCGCCACAGAGAAGGCCCTCCCCCTGGGGGTCTCCAGCCAGCATTGACCGGTAGACGGCACCCTGAGGAGGCCCTCTCAGTGGGAGCAGACAGGTCGAAGGGAGGTATGTGGTAGGAGGCAGTTTTGCAGGTAGCCAGGTCCCGTGCCATGGAGCGCTTTGAAGATGGTTACTAACACCTTGAAGCGCACCCAGAAGGCCAAAGGCAGCCAGTGCAGCTCGTGCAGGAGAGGTGTTACATGGGAGTACCGTGAAACTCCCAGAATCCCCCACGCGAATGCATTTTGTACTAGCTGGTGTCTCCAGGTGCACCTCAAGGGAAGCCCCATGTAGAGAGCATTGCAGTAGTCCAGGCGGGAAGTGACAAGGGCTTGAGTGACTGTGCGTAGGATGTCCCGATCTAGAAAGGGGCGCAACTGGCATATCAGGTAAACCTGATAAAAAGGCCTCCTGGCCACGGCCGTCACATGGTCATCCAAGGACAGCCGAGAATCCAGGCGGATGCCCAAGTTGTGGGCCCTTTCCGCGGGGGCTAATGACTCACCCCCGATAGCCAGAGATGGCACCAGCTGGCTATATTGAGACGCCGGAAACCACAGCCACTCAGTCTTGGACGGGTTGAGTCGAAGCTTGTTCCTCCCCATCCAGACCCGCACAGCCTCCAGACACTGGGACATCACTTCAATGGCATCGTTGGGGTGGTTAGGGGTGGAAATGTACAGCTGAGTATCATCAGCGTACTGATAGCACTCTACCCCAAAACCACGGATGATCTCACCCAGCGGCTTCATATAGGTGTTGAACAGGAGAGGCAAGAGGACCGACCCCTGAGGCACCCCACATGTGAGGGGCCTTGACATCGATCTCTGCCCTCCTGCCAACACAAATTGCGACTGGCCGGAGAGGTAGGAAGAGAACCACCACAGTCCGGTGCCTCCCAACCCCAGCCCCTCCAGCAGGTGCAATAAGATACCATGGTCGATTGTATTGAAAGCCACTGAGAGGCTTAATAGAACCAGGATAGAGGAGCAACCTCTATCCCGAGCCCTCCAGAGATCATCTACTAACGCGACCAATGCCGTCTCTGTACTGTATCCAGGTCGGAAGCCAGACTGGTGCAGGTCTAGATAGACAGTTTCCTCCAGGTGCCAGGGGAACTGTTGTGCCACCACACTCTCAACAACCTTCACAAGAAAGCGAAGGTTGGAGGCCGGACGATAATTAGCCTACACCACTGGGTCCAGGGAAGGCTTCTTGTGGAGGGGTCTCACCACCGCCTCTTTCAAGACGGCCGGCAGAAACCCCTCACTCAAAGAATATGTCAATCCAAACTCAATATGCCTTCTCAGGAATAAGGTAAATCTATTTAATTGAGTAAATGAATCAAGGACTCACCCCAGAGAATTTGTATCAACCAAAATAAATGAGCCTTAAGAAAGATGTAATCAAATTTGAATTCAGTAAGAGCTTTTGAGAAGCAAGGTGCATTGTCTATGGAGATTCTCAATCATCCAGGTCATGGTTGTCCCAAAGGTGCTTTTCAAAAAGCAACTAGACTTTGAAGGAACATGGGACATGGAGCATTGCTTTCAGAAACTTGGATTTTAGAGGCATCCTTATAGAATTTAATTTCTGTATGGATATAGTTATTGCCACCATGACTTACATATTTTAGAATTCCATTGCAGGCTTTTGGGTTGTAACAGAAAACTTGTTCAATTGACTATACCAACAGGTGGAAGGATGGAAATGGATGCCTGGATGCTTAAAGTCTTTAACTTGGTCAATTATTCTTCTATTAGTTTCCCAATCAATAAGGAACTTAGTTTTTGAATAGTTAATTGATCCTAGAACAGAAGGATACTAGTATAGTTGGTATCTACCAAGACTCACTTGAATTATGCAAAGGATGACTACATCATTTGCCTGCAGGAGACCAGGAGATCAACTGATGGACAAGAGTGGAAGGTCAAAATTTTAGTATATTATGAGTCACAATAATATCATGAATGTAAATAATATTTATTTATTTTATTTTATTTATTTAGTTTGTCACTCCTACTGACCTCTTATGAATGGAGTGAGGTCAACAGTAGACAATTTAAGGTTAAAGTTATAAGGGTTTGAGGATGTAACAACAGTCAGGTAGTGCATTCCAGGCATTGATGTATTTTCTGCAATCGAGTTTGGAGAAGTTTTCCTTCAGTGTATCTATTGTGTGCTCGTGTATTATTGCGGTTGAAGCTGAAGTAGTCATTGACAGGTAAGATGTTGTAGCAGATAATTTTGTGTACTACACTTAGGTCAGACCTAGGCGGCATAGTTCTAGGTTGTCCAAGCCCAAAATTTCAAGCCTGGTGGCATAAGGTATTCTGTTGCAAGCAGAGGAGTGGAGCACTCTTCTTGTGAAATACCTCTGGACTTGCTGAATTGTGTTTATGTCCAATATATAGTGCAGATTCCAGACAGATGAGCTGTATTCGAGAATTGGTCTAGCAAAGTTTTTATATGCCCTAGTTTGCAGTACAATGTTACAATAGAAGAAGCTTTGCACAATTCGGTTAACAACTCTTAATGTCTTTTTGTAAATGCTGTTACAGTGAGCTCTGGATATATCCTATCCTAGAGCTGTATTCTTACTCTTTTATTGTTCATGATATTATTGTTCCAAAGCAGTATGTATGTATGTATCAGTGGTGGGTTTCTACTGGCCCACACCAGCTCGCAAGAACCGGATGGTGAAATTTAGCGAGCCGATGAGAAGTGGTTCCACCGGCAGATCCAGAAGTAAGTCTGCCCCGCCCCTTTCCTTCCAACAGGAAGAAAAGGGAAAGGGTAAGAAGCCACCCATCCTTCCAAAGTCCAGACTCCAGAGCCAGGCCATCACTTGAGCCAGGCTGACTGAGCTGCGCCCTTCAGATGCCCTTCCCTTTTCCCTCCAAACTACGCCCTTCCCACCTTTGCAAGCCATTGTTTCAGCAGAGTGAGAGACACTTTGCCTTGAAGAAGTAAGTGAAAAGAGGGAGGGGAAGGCTCAGCCGCGTGCACCGAATGCTTGGCCAGACCTTCTCATGCCTGCTGCATTCTAACACTCATTTCATTTCATTTCATTTATTCGATTTCTATACCGCCCTATCTCCCAAGATGGGTCTCAGGGCGGTGCACAGGGGATAAGGGTGAGAGGCTGGTCAGTCGCCTCTGCGCCCACTGCTCATTTTGTCCAGGCTGGGTTTTCCTTGGGGTGAAAAGCAACAGCGCTTTAACTCGGGTAACTCTGGGAACTTCAGGGGTGGGGAGGGGAGGGGGGAAAGCTTGGAGGGCCTGGGAGCTACTGGGTAAAAGGAGGAGGAAAATCCTTCTGCTGTTTGAAGAAGCCACATGGGGCGCACTTCCTTCTCTTTCAGAGCCACCTCATTTCAAGTTGGGGGGATCCATGGAGATGGAGGAAAAAGATGGATTTCTTCTCCCTCCATTGGAAATGGGGCGATTCCAGCAGCTGCATTTTGCCTTGAAACTTGCTGTCCTAGCAATCTGAAGGGGACATTCTCACAGCAGCGTCTCAGGCACTCCCACCTTTAGCTGGGAGGGAGTAAGGATGGCTGGGTGCAGTTTGGTTTCTCCCAGCTCCCATCAGATCATTGGGGGGGCCTCGCACGCCTGCTTGGCAAGAGAGGAAGTTGCCTGGGAGAGTTGCCACTGGGAGATTGTCCCCTTCGGGTTGCCAGGGCAGCAAGTTTCAAGGCAAAACACAGCTGCTGGAATTGGTCCACCTGCAACTTAATGCAAGAAGCCTGCATTACCAGGAGCAGCAGCAGCAGCAGCAGCAGACGCCGCCCCCATCCCCACCCCCAATGTCCAGTGTCCTCCTCAGGAGGCTCGCAGCTGTCTCCGGAGGTGACCACGGGCAGAGACTCCAGGTGAAAGGCGAGTGCGCTGGGTGTTGGAAAGGAGAAACTGCTGGAGCTGCATTTCCCCCTGGGTTCGGGGACTTCTGCCCCTCGTGCCACAGTTTGCAGCCACCGGAGCCCCACACGGACCTCTTCAGGGTGCTGGGCAACCTGGTTCTGGGGATTCCCTCCCCCAAAACGACCGCCCGCTCATCTCTCCAGATCTTGCAGCTTTTTTCTGGGGTTTCTTTTAAAATGATGCTTCTCATCTGTCCCCCTCCCAAAGCAATGTCACAGGTTCTCAAGATCATCTGGAGAGGCATTTTTTAAAAGAAACCCCAGAAAAAGCTGCAAGAACCAGAGCGACGGGTGGTTGGTCCTTTTGGGGTGGGGGGATTCCCAGAACCAGGTTTCCCAACACCCCACAAGAGGCCCACGTGGGGCTCCGGTGCCTGCAAAGCGAGGCATGAGGGGCAGCAGCATGCCACCCTGGTTAACCGGTTTATAGTTGGTGGGGGCAGCCCGTGCTAGGGTTTCCTACTTCCTCCGTCCGGCTCTCCACCTCCTCCTTTGCTTAGGCTCCCTTCCCACTTGGCACAGAAAAGGGGCTCAACTTTACAATGGGGCACTGTAGCCCTGGGCCACCGTGGGGTTTTCTCCGCTAGCTGCATCTCACTTTGGGTAAAGGAGGAGCAGAGGAGGTCATAAGGCAGAAGAGAAACTTCTTCCCCCACCCTCTGGATTGCCAGTGTAAACAGGGCTGTTCAGGAGGTCAGCCACTTTGGGTTGAGAGCAGGCTTGTTTTGCCAAAGCACAGCACAGCCAAGGGTTGAAGAAACCACCCAAGATGCTTTTTGCGGGGGAGGGGGGATGCCATACCCACAACTTTTATCCCTTGCCCACCCACCTACACACACACACACACACGTGTCCGGGCACTATGTTGGGGGAACTTGGACGTTACTGGTCTTGAATGCATGTTCCCCTCACCTGCCCACCTCCATGCTTTAGCAAGATTGGCTGGCTGTGGAGCATGGGCCCTTTTTAAAGCCAGGCTGAGTCCTTCCTTGGAATGGATGCCCATAGACAAGGGGCACAGGCTAGGACCAGGTGCCCTCATCTGTTTCTCCCAAAGGTGCTTTTTTTCCTCCAAGAGGCAATTGGACTTTCTGCTTTTTCTTTGAAGATGTTTTGCTTCTCTTCTAGGAAGCTTTTTCAGCTCTGAGGAAGCTTCTGGAGGAGCTGAAGCAGCTTCTTGGAGGAGAAGTGAAAGTCTTCAAAGAAAAAGCAGAAAGTCCAGCTGCCTCTTTGGAAAAAAAGCATCTTTGGGGCATCCTGGATGACCAAGAATCCCCATAGACATCCCTCATCCTAGCTTTCTGGTGGTTCCTAGCCTTGCTTGCCTTCCATCCCTTGTGGTGGCCACTCTCTCAAAGCCCATGATGGTTGAACATCAATAAGTCCTCTCATGGTATCTAGGGTGGCTGAGGGTTAAGAGGTGGCACACACCCATGGTTTCCTGACTGCCAGGGGTATTTGGGAAATCTAAGCTGGAGATACCTGGTGTGTCCCGAACTTTTGAAGCTGTCAAGTCAAAACCTGAGCTTGAGGCTGACTTAGAGGTTTTTGTTTAAATCCTGATTCAAGTTTTGGAGAAAGACTTATTTCACTCTAAACTTGTGACTCTTTCATCAAACCTTAGAGTGATTTAGAAAGAAAGAGAGAAAGAAATAGACAGAGAGAAAAAGAGAGAGAAAGAAAGAAGAAAGGATGGAGGGAAGAGAGAAAGAAAGCGGAAGAGATACACACAAGAAAGGAAGGAAGGAATGGAGGGAGGAAAAAAAGAGAGAAAGATAGAAAGACAGAGAGAAAGAAAGAGAATGAATCAGGTTCATTTGATTCGCCAGTTGCATCCCTTTCTGGATCGTGACGCTCTACGCACGGTCACTCAAGCCCTCGTCATTTCCCACCTGGACTATTGCAATGCTCTCTACATGGGCCTGCCCTTGAGGTCCACCCGGAGGCTCCAGTTAGTGCAGAATGCGTCCGCGTGGGGGATTCTGGGAGCCTCAAGGTGCTCCCATGTGAAACCTCTCCTGCGCGAGCTGCACTGGCTGCCTGTGGCTTTCCGAGTATGCTTCAAGGTGCTAGTAACCATCTTCAAAGCGCTCCCTGGCACAGGTCCTGGTTATTTGCAAGACCGCCTCCTGCTACCAAATACCTCCCACTGACCAGTTCGCTCCCACAGACTAGGCCTCCTCAGGGTGCCGTCGGCCAAACAATGCTGCCTGGTGACCCCCCGGGGGAGAGCCTTCTCTGTGGCAGCTCCTGCCCTCTGGAATGACCTACCCCCTGACCTATGTACAACCACTGACCTGCACCTCTTCCGTCGGGCCTTGAAAACGCATTTATTCCGTGTGGCCAGCCTGGCGTAGTAGCTTTTAATTGGTTTAATTGGTTTTATTTAAGAGTTTTTATTCTGGATTTTAGAACGGGCCCCAATTTAATATTATTTTATAGTATTTTATGTATCAATGTCTTTTGTATGTTTTTTTTTTTGAAAAAGTTTTATTGGGTTTTACAATTTTTTACAAATAGGTAAGGGTATGGTGTAAAAAAGATATTGTGAGAACCTTCACGTCGAAGTCGTTGACCCCTTCCGAGGCTTCATAACAAAATATAGATAATACATTAAATTTTCATTTGTACTACAAAGTGGAAAGAAATGCAAATATATCATTATAAAATCTATGCTAGCAATCATGTATAAACATCCAAACAAAAGTTGTACTATACTGAAATAAAGTCACTTTTGAGATCTAAGTCTTTTGGCAATTGTGTCTTCTTCTCCCTGGCCCCCAGTGGGTGGGGCCGCGGCACCCTCTGCTCCCCCATTTTCATTTTGAATATTTATTTATTTTTGAATATTTATTTGTATAACCGCGTCCTCTCCCCTAGGGGACTCGGAGCGGTGTACAGGGAGGAATAAAACAGCATAAAATATATACATAATAAATACAATAAAAACAAATTAAATTTGACTATCCCTGCACTAAAATTCCCATTTAAAATTAACAAACCCTCCAGGATTGAGGAATGTTTTTTAAGAAAGGCTTCCGCCTCTGCAATTGTTTTAATTCTTACTCTTCCCCCCTCCCAGAACACCAACATTCCCTCTGGCATCACCCACTTGAACCAGACCCCCTGTTTAAATAATCTTTTAGACAAGAAGGAATACTTCCTTCTTACCTCTCTAATCTTTTTCGGGATCTGCTTCAAGATGGCAATCTCTTTCTGCTGGTAAATTAAAGGACTGTCTCTCTGCGCTCTCAGGATCCTTTCTCTTGTTGACCTTCTTACAAATTTAATATGTATCTCTCTGGGTACTTCATTTATCCTGGCATATGCTGAATTTATTCTATATATCAGATCTATGTCCCCCCTAATATCTTCTTTAGGCTTTTGTACATAATCTGCTAAAATTGTACACATTAAATCAGTTAAATCTTCACCGCTTGTCTCAGGAACGTTCTGAAATCTTAAAAAATATGACATCCTTTCAAAATCCATCCTAGACATATGACCAGTTAAATCCCCTATTTCATTATTAATACTTTTAAGCTCTCCCCTTGTCCCAGCCAACCCCACCTCCAGCTCATCAGTCTTTTGTGTATTTTCCATTAATTTCTTCTGTACCTCCAAAAGTTCTAATTGAGAACTGACATGGTCCTTTCTCATTTCTTTAATCTCTTTCATAATGTTCTGAAGAGTTTCATCCATTGCTGCTAATTTAGCGTCCATATCTGATTTTTCAGGTAACATCGAAGTGATTTTAGGTTGATGCGTCTGCTTCTTTGAGGCCATGATGAAAGATTTCCCCCCCCCCCAAGATGGCGGCGCGCTTAGACGCTGCGGCTTTGAGCTCCTGGTGTCACAGTAGTAGAGTTAGGCAAAAACAAGTCTATACAATACAATACAATAGCAGAGTTGGAAGGGACCTTGTAGGTCTTCTAGTCCAACCCCCTGCGTGGGCAGGAACCTTATACCATTTCAGACAAATGGCTGTCTAACATCTTTTTAAAGACTTCCAGGGTTGGGGCATTCACAACTGCTGGAGGCAAGCTGTTCCAGAGGTTAATTGTTCTTACTGTTAGGAAATTTCTCCTTAGTTCTAAGTTGCTTCTCTCCTTGGTTAGTTTCCACCCATTGCTCCTTGTCCTGCCCCCAGGTGCCTTGGAGAAAAGTTTGACTCCCTCTTCTTTGTGGCACCCTCTGAGATATCGGAACACTGCTATCATGTCTCCCCTGGTCCTTCTCTTCATCAAACTAGACATACCCAGCTCCTGCAGCCGTTCTTCATATGTCTTAGTCTCCAGTCCTCTAATCATCTTGGTTGCTCTTCTTTGCACTCTTTCCAGAGTCTCCACGTCTTTTCTACATCGTGGCAACCAAAACTGTATGCAGTATTCCAAGTGTGGCCTTACCAAGGCACTATATAGTGGCATTAACACTTCACGCGATCTAGATTCTATCCCTCTGTTGATGCAGCCTAGAACTGTGTTGGCTTTTTTGGCAGCTGCTGCACACTGCTGGCTCATATTTAAATGGTTGTCCACTAGGATACCAAGATCCCTCTCACAGTTGCTACTATTGAGCAAGGTACCACCTATACTGTACTTGTGCATTTGGTTTTTCTTGCCTATATGTAGGACCTTACTTTTTTCACAATTGAATTTCATTTTATTAGACAGTGCCCAATGTTCAAGTTTGTCTAGATCCTTCTGTATCTTAAGCCTATCTTCTGGAGTGTTGGCTATTCCTGCCAGCTTGGTGTCGTCTGCGAATTTGATGAGTTCCCCATTTATCCCCTCATCCAAATCGTTGATGAAGATGTTAAAGAGTACTGGGCCTAAAACAGAGCCTTGGGGGACTCCACTGCATACTTCCTTCCATGTAGATGCAGTTCCATTGAGGACTACACGTTGAGTGCGGTTGGTCAGCCAGTTGCGAATCCATTTGGTGGTGCTGCTGTCTAACCCACAATTTTCTACTTTATCTAATAGTAGGTTATGGTCTACTTTATCAAATGCCTTACTGAAGTCCAGGTAAATTATATCAACAGCATTCCTCTGGTCCACTGATTTTGTTACTTTGTCAAATAATGCAATTAGATTCGTCTGGCATGATCTGTTTTTGACAAACCCATGTTGGTTTTTGGCTATTACTTTGTTTGCTTCTAGGTGTTCACTTATTTGTTGTTTAATTATCTTTTCCAGAATCTTTCCTGGTATTGAGGTCAGGCTGATGGGTCTATAGTTTCCTGGATCTGTTTTTTCCCCCTTTTTTGAAGATGGGAACCACATCTGCTCTTTTCCAGTCTTCTGGCAGTTCCCCGGTGCTCCAGGATCTCTGAAAGATATAGTTCAGTGGTTCTGAGATCTCGTCTGCCAGTTCCTTCAGAACCCTGGGGTGTAATCCATCCGGTCCTGGTGATTTGAACTCGTCCAGGGCAGACAGGTGCTCACTTACCATTTTCTTCCCTATTTCAACTTGTGTTCCTAATCTGATATTTGTGGTGCTGTTTTTGATTGGTTGGACTGTTTTATCCCTTTGTGTAAAGACAGATGCAAAAAAAGAGTTAAATAGTTCTGCTTTCTCCCTGTTGCTTATCATCTTCTTGCCATTTTCTCCCAGCAGTGGACCAATTGTTTCCTTAACTTTTTTCTTATTTTTAACATGTTGGAAGAAGCTTTTTTTGTTATTTTTTACTTTTTTGGCAAGCCTTTCTTCATTGCGAGTCTTAGCTTTCCTCACTTCATCTTTACAGGCTCGGGCTATTTGCTGATATTTTGCCTTGGTTATGTCCCCCTTTTTCCACTTTTTATATTTATCCTTTTTGTCTTTCAATTTGTCAGAGAGTTCTTTATGCAGCCATGCTGGTTTCTTTTGGGAACTGTTATTTTTCTTCTTCATTGGTATTGCGCTGGACTGGGCTTTTATAATCTCATTTTTCAAAATTTCCCAAGCTTCTTGAGTTGTTTTCCCCTTGAGGATTCTCATCCATGGAATCCTTCCCAAGCTCTCTCTGAGTTTATTGAAATTAGCTCTCTTGAAGTCTAAGACTCTAGTTTGACTTTGTTCAACTACTTTTGTTTGCATAATGTTGAATTCCAGTATTTCATGATCGCTTGCCCCCAAAGTTCCTGTAGCTTCTACACCTTCTATCATTTCCTCTCTGTTAGTGAGAATTAAGTCCAATATTGCTGATCCCCTTGTTCCCTTTTCTACCTTTTGGGAAACAAAGTTGTCTGCTAGGTTTGTTAGGAACCTGTTGGATCTTCCACTTGGTGCAGAGTTTGTTTCCCAATTGATGTCAGGGTAGTTAAAATCTCCCATTACTATTGCAGTGTGCTTCCTACATACCTTAGTTAGCTGGTTAGCAAAAAGTACATCCACTTCCTCTGCTTGGTTGGGTGGCCTGTAGTATAGACCTATGACAATATCATTCCCCCCCCAACCTTTAATATTGACCCAAATACATTCAAGATAGTTCTCATCATTGTTGTGCTCTATTTCTGTAGAGATGTAATTATTTCTTATATATAGTGCAACTCCACCTCCTCTTTTATTTGGTCTATTTCTTTTAAATAATTTAAATCCTTCTAGCTGTATGTTCCATTTGTGGGTTTCATCCCACCAAGTTTCTGTAATGGCAACAATATCGTATCTGCCCTCATTTACTTGAATTTCTAATTCACCCTGTTTATTCCTCATACTCTGTGCATTGGTGTATAGACATTTGAGTCCATTTTGATTGACCCTGTGTTTTCTGTCTACGAAACCTGTGTTATGCCTGACTATGGTTCTCTTTGCCCCTATTTCTTTGCCACTTGTATGGTTCATGTACATGGTATGACACTCACTGTTAATTGTTTGGTTTTGCTTGACAGCAGTGTTGATAATATTACCTGCACAATTATCTATGTTACACGCACTGATAACCCTATGAATTTTAGTTTGCTGGGGACAGAAATATTCTTTATCTATTGATTCTCTGTCCCCACTATTCAGTTTAAATGTTTAGCCAGGAAATCTGTGAATTTAGTGCCAAGTAACTCAGTCCCTTTCTTGGATGGGTGCAAACCATCTCTTTTGTACAGTTTATCATTGGACCAGCTGCAGGCATCATGACTAATAAAACCAAAGCCTTCCTTTTTACACCACTCCTTAAGCCACACATTAAACTCTGCTATGCGCTGGCCCTTTCCTTTTTGTTCCTTGTATACTGGTATGATCTCTGAGAAGATAAGCCTACAACCTGTACTACTAAGTTCATACCCCAAACTCTGGAAATCATTCTGCACAGAAGCTACATCTTTTTGGGACAGATCATTTGTGCCAAGATGTATAATAGCATCAACTTTACAGTCCTTACTTGCATTCTTGACTATCTTAAGAATACTCCTCTTGTCTCTGCTGGCTGTAGCACCCGGTAAACATCTGACATCTTTCAAAACCTCCATATCCTTACCTAAGTTTACATCTCTTACGATTGAGTCACCAATCAGGAGGTGACTTCTCTTTTTGGGTATCTTGCTCTTGTTGTGTGACTGATGCATGATCCCTGGTTCACACTTTTGCATTTCTGAAGTAGGTTCTTCACTTTGGACCACAATCCCCTGCTTATTTGAGTCGTCATTATTACCTTGACCTGTCACTTTAGTGTCCCCATTAAGATCAGCAAGGGCGCTATATCTGTTATGCTGGGACACAGCAAAAGTTTTGTGTTTGTGGGTCACAGCTCTCACCCTGCCAGATCCCACAGTTGTCCAGGCTGCTCTTCTTCTGTGGGATCTTTGCAGTAGAGGAGGCTGGTAGTGTGGCATCTCCACAGGGTGGAGTGGCCGAATTGGACACTTAATTTCTGCCTGGAGAGCACAAATTACAGATTCAAGATATGTGATGTGTCTATGTAATCTATTAATTTGTCTGCAAGGGGGACAGTATCCAAATTTGAAAAGAGTACTGCGGAAGACAGGTGCAAAACAGTTATTACATTGAACTAAGCCAGTCATTTTGAAATAAAATACAATCACAGTCTTAAGCGTACAAATCTAGAATGTATTATTTCTTTTACCTTTCTCTTTCCCCCCTCCACACAGCCAGAAGCTCCTCCCTTTAGCCTCAAGAAGTTCAAAATGGGGAAATCTTTACCTTTCTCTTTCCCCCTTCCACACAGCCAGAAGCTCCTCCCTTTAGCTTCAAGAAGTTCAAAATGGGGAAATCTTTACCTTTCTCTTTCCCCCCTCCACACAGCCAGAGCTCCTCCCTTTAGCCTCAAGTTCAAAATGGGGAAATCTTTACCTTTCTCTTTCCCCCCTCCACACAGCCAGAAGCTCCTCCCTTTAGCCTCAAGAAGTTCAAAATGGGGAAATCTTTACCTTTCTCTTTCCCCCCTCCACACAGCCAGAAGCTCCTCCCTTTAGCCTCAAGAAGTTCAAAATGGGGAAATCTTTACCTTTCTCTTTCCCCCCTCCACACAGCCAGAAGCTCCTCCCTTTAGCCTCAAGAAGTTCAAAATGGGGAAATCTTTACCTTTCTCTTTCCCCCCTCCACACAGCCAGAAGCTCCTCCCTTTAGCCTCAAGAAGTTCAAAATGGGGAAATCTTTACCTTTCTCTTTCCCCCCTCCACACAGCCAGAAGCTCCTCCCTTTAGCTTCAAGAAGTTCAAAATGGGGAAATCTTTACCTTTCTCTTTCCCCCCTCCACACAGCCAGAGCTCCTCCCTTTAGCCACCCGCAGGGAGTTATTAAAGATTGGCTCTTCTAGTCGACTAGATATTACCAGCGACTTCCAGCAATCTCATAATATACCGAATGACATAGTAAGACTGCCAGGCTCTCCATGGATCGTTGTTTGGCCTAGGAGGCAGCGAAGAGAGAGGAAGCAGAAGCGAGGATGCAGAGCAGGTTTGCTAGTTCGGTTACGAAAGCAGCCTCACAGACCAGCATTACCAAGCATTTTCCTAACCAACTCTAGATCCTTTGTCCACAAAACCGATGAACTAGAGCTATGGATGGCAGCGAATAAGCTCATTCGTGACTGCTGTGTGATGATCATCACAGAGACCTGGCTTCATCCGCTTGTACCGGATGCGTCTGTGGAGCTAACCAACCGCACCACACACCGCTTTGACAGAAACAACAACTCTGGTAAAAGTAAAGGTGGAGGACTGTGTATTTACACACATAATAACGGGTGTACCAACAGTAGAGTTGCTTATACACACTGCTCTGCAGACTTGGAATTCTTAACTGTCATTTGTCGGCCATTTTATTTACCTAGAGAGATTTCAGTTACAGTTATAACTGCTGTCTATATTCCACCGAATGCAAATGTTAGCATAGCACTCTCTAAGTTACATGATGCGATCGAGAGGCAGCAGCAAACTTACCCTGAGGGTGCTTTTATCGTGGCTGGGGATTTTAATCAAGCCAGTCTAAAGTCTGTTCTCCCTAAATTTGTACAGTATGTGCAGTGTACCACCAGAGGTAAGAATACTCTAGACCATATGTACTCAAACTTAAGACAGGCATATAGAGCAATCCCCCTCTCCCATCTGGGTACGTCTGACCACATCTCTCTGCTGCTGCGCCCAAAGTATATTCCCCTCAGGAAAAGGATACGGCCAGTCTTGAAAACTGTCAAAATCTGGCCAGAGGGAGCACTCTGTCAGTTACAGGACTGCTTTGAGACTACCGAGTGGAGTATATTTGAACACTTGGAGCTGCAAGAATTCGCTGACACTGTACTCTCATACATTAAAACATGTACAGATAATGTAAAAGTGAATAAACGTATCAGAGTTTACAGCAATCGTAAACCCTGGATGTCAGCAGAGGTACAATCACTGCTGAGAGCCCGAAACTCCGCTTTCAAAGCAGGAAACAAAGACAAATATAATGAAGCCAGGGCAAACTTGAGAAAAGGCATTAAGGCAGCTAAACAGGAATACAAGCAAAAGGTAGAGAAGTATCTGGAAGATAACAATTCAAGACAGGTGTTGCAGGGACTACAACACCTAACCAACTATAAGGGCAATACAAAAAAAATAGCCAATGCTGATGCCCTGCTAGTAGAGGAGCTAAATAGCTTCTTCGCCCGCTTTGAGGTAAAAAGACCAGTCTCTGTGGCTTTATCCCAAAGGCCCTGTAAAATCCAGCCACTCACCCTGGATGAACATCAAGTGAGAGCTGAGCTGAAGGCTGTAAATCCCAACAAAGCTGCAGGTCCAGACGGGGTGTTGGGGAAAGTGGTAAAAACCTGTGCTGACCAATTACCAGGGGTTCTGACAAGGATTTTCAACCTCTCCCTGAAACAGGCTAGAGTCCCATCATGCTTGAAAGCAGCCACCATTATCCCAGTTCCAAAGACAGCAGCCATAAAAAGCTTGAATGACTATAGACCCATTGCACTGACGTCTATAGTGATGAAGTGCTTTGAGAGACTGGTCCTACAACACCTCAGGTCCTGTCTTCCACCAAGTTTTGATCAACACCAGTTTGCGTATAGAAACAACAGATTGACAGGGGATGCCATCACCACTGCTCTCCATATCGCACTGAGCCACCTTGAGAAATCTGGGAATTATGTCAGAATGCTTTTTATAGATTATAGCTCGGCCTTTAATACCATCCTACCAGGCATTCTCATTGAAAAGTTGACTGACCTGAATTTCCCTCCCCTTACTTGTGAATGGATCAAAGACTTCCTGACCGATCGTCCACAAACAGTAAGGGTTGGGTCCTTTACATCTTCCACACTGAAGCTCAGCACAGGCTCCCCTCAGGGCTGTGTGCTCAGCCCCTACCTCTACTCACTGTATGCATATGACTGCGTATCCTCTGATCCATCCAACATCATAATAAAGTTTGCAGATGACACAACGGTGGTGGGTCTCATAACTGGAGGGGACGAATCAGCATACAGGGAACAAGTCCAGAAGGTATCCGCATGGTGCTCAAGAAACAACTTACATCTAAATACTAGCAAGACAAAGGAGATGGTGCTAGATTTCCGGAGGCACAGAGAGGAACCTGCCCCACTGTATATCGAGGGGGGCTGTGTGGAGAGGGTTTCCTCTTTTAAATTCTTAGGAGTGCTTATTAGCCAAGATCTCACCTGGAAAAACAACACGTCTCTGGTGATTGGAAAAGCTCAACAGAGACTTCATTTCCTTAGAGTCCTGCGGAAAAATCAGGTGGAACAACGGCTGATGACCTCTTTCTATCGGTCCATCATAGAAAGTGTCCTCACATATTGTATCACAGTGTGGTATGCTGGTTTAACAGTTGCGGAGAGGAAGGCACTACAGAGAGTGATCAATTCGGCACAAGAAACCATCGGTTGCCCTCTGACATCACTGGATAACATCGCCAGATCTCGCTGCTTTAGCAGAGCAAGGAAGATTCTCAAAGATGATTCACACCCTGGTTGGTATCTCTTTGCCCTTCTACCATCAGGCAGAAGATATCAAAGTATAGCCAGCCGAACGAACAGGTTTAAAGGTAGCTTCTATCCATGGGCTGTGAGACTTTTAAATTCAACCGCAATCACTCCATGCACATGCTAGTTTTTTCTTTTTTCTTTTCTCTCTTTTTTGTTTCTGTTATAATTTTGCACCAGTGAAGTTAAAACCAATTTCATTGTAATTTTTACAATGACAATAAAGATGATGATGATGATGATGATGATGATGATGATGATGATGATGATGATGATTATTATTATTATTATTATTATTATTATTATTATTATTATTATTATTATTATTATTAAAGTCTTTGTCAGTAAAATGGCATCTGCTGGAGAGGAGTCAGTGAGTCAAGGTGTGAGCAAATTCCAATGAACAAAGTCACAGTTTTGTCTAATTAGAGTCCAGAGAGAAACCAAGTTCTTCAAACAATCAAATAAAAAGAAAAGAAAAGGAAGAAGGCACTTCAGGGAAAGGTCCAATTAATCAATTACATGCAATCGTTAATAAAAAGAGAGAGGCAGTCCCAAGCGCAAGGGAATGTCAGCAGTTTTCCATGAAAAATATGTCTCCCCCGCCCATCTGGAAGCCACCGGGAATTAGCAAGTAAAATTTGTCTCTTTATTGCCAGACTTCGATACTAAGTATCCAACGGTCATGCAGGAAAGACTTTCACTTTAGTTTTAAAAAAATCGGATGTTGATTTCTCCGCTTCCTCAAGCCTGAGGAGCATTTTTAAAACGCCGCTTTTTTTCCGATCTGAGGGGGGGTATTACAAACTCCCCCCTCCATCTCCTTTCAAGGCAAAAGTTGCAAGCATGAAAGTAAAATCACTCACAATCCACTCTATAGCTGGGAGTCTCGGTGTTGCCTCCAACTCCTGCGATTCAGCTCTGCTCGAAAGTGGTTAAGCGTTCTGGTCCTCCATCGGCAAAGGGAACGAAGCCCCCCGCAGCATGTTCTCCCATGCCTAAGTCGAAGACAGGGACCCCCCGACCGCCATTGGGATGGGGAGATTCCCCGCAAGCCGGCCATACAGCGGGAATCCTTTCGAAGGACTCCCTGCCCCTGCAGGGCCGTGAAAGCAACAAAAACGGCGGACGAATCCCAGGACTCGACCGTCACCTCCAGCCAACTGGAAGGAAGTCTCTTTTGTATGTTTTTATTGATGTCTGTTCACCACCCTGAGTCCCGAAAGGGAGAAGGGCGGAATACAAATTTAAACAGAAACAGAAACAGAAAGAGAAAGAGAAAGAGGGAAAGTAAAAGAAAGGAAGAAAGGAAGAGAAAGAAAGAGAACTTATGACCACAATTGAGCCCAAAATTTTGGTTGCTAAGCAAGAGCGTTGTTAAGTGAGTTTCACCACATTTTCCAAGTTGGCCATGCCCACTGGGTCACATGACCACCAAGCCACTACCACCCAATCACATGGCCACTAAGCTGCTCCCACAAAACAGGCCACACCCACAGAAGAAAATTTTTGAAACCTACCACTGGTATGTATGTATGTATGCATGCATGCATGCATGCATGCATGCATGTATGTATGTATGTATGTATCTATGTATGTATCTATGTATGTAAGCTGCTTTGTAGCACACCACTGTCACTATTAGACACTCTGTGGTCTTCCTTTCTGGAAAAAGTCTTTAAAAAAAGGTTGACCCATGGTAACAAAAATGTTGCCCCTTTCTTCGTTAGCAGGATTTAATTAAATTAAGACAAGGTAGGCAGATTTCCTGGTACTTTTCTTATGTTTCCTGACCTGCTGTAGTAAGAACAGAGATATCTTGCCATGTAACGTGGAGCAGGATCATTGAATTTCTAAAAATAAAGAATATTGATTAACTAATGTTCAGTCAATTAACTGTTTAAATTAATCAATACAAAATATTCTCACTGAAAAAAGAGCCTTGTTCACTGAGTACAAAAATGTGTCCTTTCAAATACTTATAAAATGACAATGTTATTGAAATCTTCATCACGATTGTCTAAAAATAAGACTATTTTCTACTGTAGTCATATACCTTCTGTTCATACTAGTGAAATAGAATGCTTGAAACAAATGACCAAGAAACAATGTGTTAAGTCATAGTGTGAATGAAAATTAATTTATATATTGCAAATAAATTCCAAATTCTCTTTTTGGAGAAAAAATTCTAAATGTCACAAAAATGTATCCCAAGTTTAATATTCTGAAATAATTTTTTTTTAAAAAATGATGTGAAAACTAGTAGGAAAAATGCAGGATAATTCTTCTGTTCGATATTAACCATAACTGCCCTAGTTCATTAATTTCTTTCTCTGCCAGCCTTCTTTGCACAGACCTTGGAAAAATCTTATGTGAGGATATCTATCCAATGAAAGTGGCCACCTTGTAAAATGTAGTGAAACTCATTTAACAACGCTCTTGCTTAGCAACTAAAATTTTGGGCTCAATTGTGATAATAAATTCTTTCTTTTTCGTTCTTTCCTTCCTTCCTTCCTTTCTTCTTTCTTTCTTGTTTCACTCTCCCCCTCTTTCTTTTGTTCTTTCCTTCCCTGTGTCACTCTCCCTGACTTTCTTTCTTTTTTTCTTTCTTCCTTTCTCTTCCCCTTCCTTCCTTTCTTGTGTCACTCTCCCCCTTCCTTCCTTCCTTCCTTCCTTCCTTCTTGTGTCACTCTCCCCCTCTTTCTTTCTTTCCTTCCTTCCTTTTGTCACTCTCCCCCTCTTCCTTCCTTCCTTCCTTCCTTCTTTTTTCCCTTCCTTCCTCTTCCTCTTCCTTCCTTCCCTTTTCTTCCTTCCTTCCTTTCTTGTGTCATTCTCCCTTCCTTCCTTCCTTCCTTCCTTCCTTCCTTCCTCCCTCCCTCCCTCCCTCCCTCCCTCCCTCCCTCCTCTCTCTCTCTCTCTCTCTCTCTCTCTCTCTCTCTCTCTCTCTCTCTCCCCCCCCCACCCCTCTCTCACACATACTTTCCAGTTGGTGAAAAATTCTGTTTTGCCAGCTGGGAAGCTAGCAAAGAAGAGTCATTTTCCCTGCTGCCCGCAGCTCTTGGAGGAAGGAGGCAGGGAAGTGAGCCCCAGGCCTCATCTTTGACTCCTTCTTCGAGAGCTGGCTTCAGGGATGGCCAGCCTCTCCCACCACTGCACCCTTCATTCACCTTCCACCCGGAGGCACTGCCGTCGGTCGCCTCCCGAGATGGCTGTGAGCCTTCCGAGGAGGATGCTGGACATTGGGGGTGGGGGTGGTGTCTGCTGTTTCTGCTGCTGCTGCGGCTGGTAATGCAGGCTTCTCGCATTAAGTTGCAAGCGCACCAATTCCAGCAGCTGCGTTTTGCTTTGAAACTTGCTGCCCCAGCAACCCAAAGGGGACATTCTCCCAGCAACTTTCTCCCTTGCAAAACAGGCGCGCGAGGTCCCCAATGATCTGATGGGAGCCAGGAAGAGCCAAACTGCGCCCAGCTGTCCTTACTCCCTCCCAGCTAAGGGTGGGAGTGCCTGAGACGCCGCTGGGAGAATGTCCCCTTTGGATTGCTAGGAAAGCAAGTTTCAAGGCAAAACACAGCTGCTGGAATCGCCCCGTTTCCAATGGGGGGGGGGAATCCATGTTTTTCCTCCATCTCCATGGATCCCCCCCCAACTGGAAATGAGGTGGCTGTGAAAGGGAAGGGAGCACCCCCCCCGCGTGTCTTCTTCAAACAGCAGAAGGAAGAACAGGAGGGGAGTTTGGCTGTTTGAAAAGCCCCGCGTGGAAGGGCCCCAGAGCCCATCCACAGGGGGAAAGATCTCCCTCGCGTTCCTGATCTTCCTGGATGGGCTCCGGACCAACGGAGCCTCCTCCTTCCAATTGGGGAGATCCATGCAGTGGATTTCTCTCCAACCCCTCAATTGGAAATGAGGTGGCTGTCAAAGCAAGGCAGCACCCCCCCCCCGCAGAAGAAGAAACAGAAGGGAATTTAGTGCCAGCCCTCCGCCCGCCCGCCAAGAGGTAGTTGGGTTGGGTGGACACTGGGCCCCCTGTCCTGGCCAAGTGGCGCCCGTGGTTGCCGTCGTGCCTGTGCCCTGGGCTGCCTGCTAAGGAGGAGGAGGAGGCAGGGGCGTGTTGCTGGGCAGTGGGCAGGGGTTGGGTGCAGCACGGCAGCCCTTGCCCTTGGGGCTCTTCTTAAGGAACATGCTTGCTGGCACTGCTTCAGGGGGCCCTGGCCCCCAGCTCATCATGCGCAGCCCATACCTGCCCAGTTCTGCCCACCCCGCCCACCTGCCGCGCTCCAGCTGGACTCTCCCCCCAAAGCCCCCAATGCCCCTTGCCTCTCACGCGGGGAGGTTGCAAGACGTGTGCCGGATCTTCCATGCCACTTCCCCAGATGCATGGAGGGGCCAAAAGCAGCCGCGCTGGAGCTCCATCCCCGGAGGCTTTTCAGAAGGAAGGAGGCAACCCCTGATCTGGACTAGCGGAGGCTCTAGTCCTGCTTGAGCAGGGGCTGGACTAGAGAACCTCCGAGCTCTGTTCCAGCTCCCCCTGGTTCACTTTGGGGCTGGAGCAGCGGCTTCCTTCTTCCCAGGAGAGGCGTGTGCACGCTGCTTCAATCTCCCATCCCCGACCGGCACCGGGGTCCTCTCCTCCCTCCGCATAAGCCCCTGCCAGGCCAGCAAAGATCCCATCCGGACCAGGTGGCGCTGGGACCCCCCGCACCCCCGCAGCGGCTCCCTTGCTCTGAGCTGCACTTTGGAGCAGGCAGCGATCCCTTGAAAGCCCCCAGGTTGGTCCTCCTCTTCACCCGGATCCAGAGCGGCGCTCCCTGCCCAGCCTTTGTCCCTGCTGGCTGACTAGAGGACCTCCGAGCTTTCTTCCAGCTCCCTCCGGTTCACTTTGGGGCTGGAGCAGTGGCTTCCCCGTGGCCAGCAGGGACAAAGGCCGGGCGGGGAGCACCGCTCTGGATCTGGGTGAGGAGGAGGACCAACTTGGGGGCTTTCAAGGGATCGCTGCCCGCTCCAAAGCGCAGCTCAGAGCAAGGGAGCCCCTGAGGGGGGCGCAGGGGGTCCCAGCACCGCCTGGTCCGAGTGGGATCTTTGCTGGCCTGGCAGGGGCTTTTGTGGAGGGAGGAGGGGACACTGGAGCTAGTCGGGGACAGGAGATTGAAGCAGCACGCGCACGCGCGCACACCTCTCCTGGAAGGAAGGCGGTGATTGGAGGGGAGGGTGGTGACGTTGCTTAAAGGGAAACCCGCTATTTCCAGGTTTGTTTTAACGATGTCGTCCTTCTGCCTGTGCCGATAGGCTTTAACAGCCCATCTTCTGCTCGACAAGTTTCTTCCTCGCTCTCAGCACCCCCCTGTTGCCTCCTAGCGCCCCCCTGCGGCCGCTTGGCCTCCTAGCGCCCCCCTAACCCGGGCCACCGCCCCCTGGGGGGCATTAACGCCCACTTTGGGAACCACTGGTTTAGAGGTAGACATATGTGAAGAATTAATCTTGGAGCCATGAACCAAATTAATCCATTTTTTAAAATTTAGAGTAGAGTAGAGTAGAGTAGAGTAAAGTAGAGTAGAGTAGAGTAGAGTAGAGACGAGATGAGATGAGACATGGTGGCTCAGTAGCTAAGACGCTGAGCTTGTTGATCAGAAAGGTCAGCAGTTCAGCATAATGGAGTGAGCTCCCGTTACTTGTCCCAGCTTCTGCCAACCTAGCAGTTTGAAAGCACGTAAAAAATGCAAGTCGAAAAATAGGAACCACTTTGGTGGGAAGGTAATAGTGTTCCGTGTGCCATTTGCATTTAGTTATCCTGGCTACATGATCACAGAAATGTCTTTGGACAGTGCTCTTCAGCTTTGAAATGGAGATAAACACCACCCTCTAGAGTCGGGAATGTCTAGCAAATATGTGCAACCTTTACCTTTAGAGTAGAGTAGAGTAGAGTAGAGTAGAGTAGGGTAGGGTAGGGTAGGATAGGATAGGATAGGATAGAATAGAATAGAATAGAATAGAATAGAATAGAATAGAATAGGAGTAATAGAGTTGGAAGAGACCTTCTAGATCTTCTAGTCGAACCCCCTGCTCAGGCAGGAAACCCTATACCAGTGATGGCTAACCTTTTTTGGCATGCGTGCCAAAAACGGGGGGAGTGCAGGGGTGGTCGTGCATGGGCGTGCCACACCCATAATGCTATGTGCGCGACCCCCTGCTTTTGACGTGCTTTTTTCGCTCTCCCCAGGCTCCAGAGGCTTTCTAGGAGCCTAGGGAGGGTGAAAACAGCCTCCCCCCCCACCTCCAGAGGCTTCAGGAGCTTCCCTGAAGCCTCCAGAGAGTGAAAAACAGCCTCAAAAGAAGGCCTAAATCAGCTGGCCAGCACACACAAGTGTGCTGGAGCTGACAGGGCAATGCCTCGCATGCCCTAAGAAATGGTTCCACGTGCCACCTGTGGCACCTGTGCCATAGGTTCGCCATCACTGCCCTATACCATTTCAGACAAACTGTTGTTTGTCCGGTGTTGGATCATTCACAACTTCTATAGGCAAGTTGTTCCACTGATTAATTGTTCTGTCAGGAAATTTCTCTTTAGTTCTAGGTTGCTTCTCTCCTTGATTAGTTTCCATCCATTGAGTTATGAAAAGTGGTCTGAACTGGATCAGGAAGCCATTCTTCAGCACGCACAAGGAATGTTTCTTGGTGCTTCCCCAACTCATTATTTTCTCATAGTGTGGTTGCCAACTGGGATTTATTGAATTTGAATTTGAATTTTATTCGATTTGTAAACCACACCAATCTCCGTCGAGACGGACTCTGGGCGGTGCACAGGAAATTAAGACCACAATAAATAAATAACAACAATACAAAAGTTAAAAAGAAATTAAATTGCAAACCTGTGCTAAAATTCCCATTAAAAACCAGTCAACCATTTTCTAATTTAGCTGAAGCTCTATCGTACCTGAGTCTAAATTCTAAGCTAGTCCAGCTTGCTGAAAGAAGTGTGTCTTGAGTGAATGGCGGAAGAGGGGAAGGTCCGTGATGGTGCGAAGTTCGGGGTGCAGGTCATTCCAGAGGGCGGATCCTGCCACAGAGAAGGCCCTACCCCTGGGCATCGCCAACCGGCATTGACTGGCAGTCGGCACCCTGAGGAGGCCCTCTTTGTGGGAGCGAATCGGTCAGAGGGAGGTATGTGGCAGGAGGTGGTCCCACAAGTAACTAGGCCCCGAGCCATGGAGCAATTTGAAGATGGTAACAAGCACCTTGAAGCACACCTGAAAGGCCACCGGTAGCCAGTGCAGCTCGCGCAGGAGAGGTGTTTATATATTTTTTATATAGATGGGTGGAATAAAAGTGGAATCTCCAACATTGGAGGAAAAAGGAGCAGTCGGTGGTGATCCTAAAAGCTTAAAACGGAAAGAAATCTCTCCGGCAATGTCCGAACATAAGAAAACCCGTGAAGAATCTAAGAGAGCGTCAGCTGAGGAGGAGGATCTTAGAAGAAAGCAGGAAGCTGAGTGCGGGGACAAGCCAGTGTTATCTTCTTTTTTTGAAAGTGGAAAATAAGAATAACCCGAAAGAAATGACCCGACCATGGGCACGTTCCCCCCCCCACACTCTTTATATGGAGGCGTAACTCGAATGAGGATGTGGGGGGTGAAGATTAATTGTTATTTGTTGTGGTTGTGTCTTAAGTTTGTTTTTGTTGTGTTTTTTGTATGTCTTTTTTGTCTGGTGTTGGGTGTGCACATAAAGGAAGAGGAGGGGTCAGGATTAAAAAAGTTACTGCTTAAATGCGGTTTATAAAAATAATGACATGGAACGTGAAGGGTACAGGCAATCATATAAAAAGGAAAAGATTGGAGCTTAAAATTAAAAGGGACTCACCTGACATATTATTTTTGCAGGAAACTCATCAAAAATCGGAGGATTTTAATAGAATGAATATTAAAGGTATGCAGATCTATGAAAAATCTTTTGGGACCTCTAAAGCTAGAGGAGTTGCGATATTGATATCAAATAGGGTATACTTTGAGAGAAAAAAAGTAATTAGAGATGAAGAAGGAAGATATTTAATAATTATAGGGAATATTAATGAGCAAAAAGTGACATTGGTTAACTTATATTTACCGAATGAAAAACAAAAGGGATTTCTTGATAAAATTACTAAGATTTTGGAAATAGAAAGTGTAGGGAAAGTAATTGTGGCGGGGGATTTTAATTTAATTAGGGATAGAATTGATAGTAATAATCCTACCCGCTTTAGACAAACAAATAAAGGGGAAATTTTAAACAAATGGATGCTTCGAAATAGTGTGGTTGATGTTTGGAGGGAGTTGAAAGGTTCTGAAAGGGTGTATACCTTTTGTTCTAAGGTATATAATACTTATTCAAGAATTGATTATATTTTTGTTTCTAAAGATTTGTTGAATAACGTAGATAAAGTTGATGTGGGAATTTTTAAGGATTCAGACCATGCAGAAGTTACGATGGAAATAGATTTTAACTTTGAGAAAAAGGAGAGAGGTTG
Organism: Rhabdophis nuchalis; assembly: GCA_039707465.1. Taxonomy (NCBI): domain Eukaryota; kingdom Metazoa; phylum Chordata; class Lepidosauria; order Squamata; family Natricidae; genus Rhabdophis; species Rhabdophis nuchalis. Next base: position 18,690,549 of record CM077653.1, read on the forward strand.
GAGATATGATGAAAAATTGTATAAAAAGGAAGAAGACAAAATATGGATATTCAAAAAATGGGAAGAAAGTTGGGGATTGAATGATAATGGAGAGGTCAAATTTGAAATTGTTTGGGATACGATGAAAGCAATATTTAGGGGAGAAAGTATTAAATTGACAAGTAGAAAATATAGGGAATATAAAACTAAAATAGAACAGGATACAAGACAAATTAAGATATTGGAGAACCAATTCTCACTTACGAAAGATAAAAAATGTTTGGAGGAATTGAACTTATTAAAAACTAAATTGATAGAAGAAGATATTGAATTAGTTAAAAAAAATTTAAGATATTTAAATAGGGATTTTTTTGAATTTAGTAATAAAAATTCTAGGTTATTGGCAAAGATGGCGAAAAATAAAACTCAAAAGAGAGAAATTGGTTCTCTGATAGATGAAAAAGGTACAAGGTGCTATAAGAGATTGGAGAAATGTGAAATAGCTAGGAATTTTTTTCAAAAATTATATTTAAAGAAACCAATTGATTTAGAAAAATTGAAGAATCATCTTGGAAAATATGCTACAAAAATAGATCCAATATATAAAGATTTGATGGAAAAAGATATAACACAGGAGGAGATCAACGAAATAATACAAGAGTTAAAACTAGGGAAGACCCCAGGAGAAGATGGATTACCTGCTGAATTCTATAAAGAATTTAAAGAACTAATAATACCAAGACTGCAAAAATTATTTAATGGAATTTTACATGGTGGAGAAGTCCCGATGTCATGGAATAAGACAGTAATATCTATAATTCCTAAACCTGATAAAGATCTTGAGAGGATCGAGTCCTACCGACCCATTTCTTTAATCAACCAGGATGCAAAAATATTTACAGCTATTATAAGTAATAGATTAAATAGTTTTATAGATAAATATATAAGTTATAATCAAGTAGGTTTTGTTAAAGGTAGATATATGAGTGATATAATTAGAAGAGTATTGAACATTATAGACGTTGCTGAAAATAATGGTGATGAAATAGGTATAATATCGTTAGATATTTTCAAAGCCTTTGATTCTGTACAATGGAAAACTATTAAGGTAATTATTGAGGCATTAGGCTTTGGTAATAAATTTATACATGTTATTTCAAAATTGTATCAAAAAAGTAGTGCAAAAGTAAAGGTGAATGGAACAATGACGGGAGAGATTAAATTGGAAGCAGGTACGAGACAGGGATGTCCCTTGTCCCCAACATTATTCTTGTTAGTTATGGAGGTTTTGATTAAATTGATAGAAGAAGATGAAGGATTGGAAGGGTACAAGGGATATAAGATAAATTTGTATGCGGACGATACCTTGATTATTTTGAAAGATATAGAGAAAGATTTAAAGAGGATAAATAAACATTTGATAGAATTTGAAGAAATGACAGGATTAAAGGTAAATTGGTCAAAATCTGAACTACTAATGAATAAAGATGGTAAGGAGTGGGAAAATATGCAAGAACAATTTGGGATAAGAGTTAAGAATACATTGAAATATTTGGGGATAACACTTTCACTTAAAGTTAGAGAATTGAAAAAAATTAATTATGAGGTGATGTTGAAGGAAGTAGAGAGAAAGATAGATAAGTATAAAGAGATAAAGCTGTCTTGGTTTGGTAGAATTGCAATGTGTAAAATGATGTTGTTACCAAAGTTCAATTTTTTGTTTGAGATGCTACCACTAAATTTGATACAGAAAGATATAGAAGAATATCAGAAGAAATTGGATAAATTTTGTAATGGTGGGAAAAAACCAAGAATAATGAAGAAAATGTGGTATCAAAATCAAAAAGAGGGTGGATTGGGAATTCCCAATCTACTTAATTATTATCGGGCGTATAATATTCGAACCGTGATAAAAATACTTAAAGGTGGAGATGGTCATTGGGGCGATCTGGAGCTAAAAGATATTAAGAGATTTGGGTCTATATGGTTTCTAGATAGAGCAAAAACAAAGGCAATTAATAGTTATTGGTTAAAGGGGCTGAGCAAAATTTGGAATAAATTTGTTAAAAAATTGATCCCGGATATAGCTTTCCTGGGGAAGACAACTGAAGGTTGGCCGATTAAAACTAATATAAGTCGGGATAAAGTAATTGAGGATGAAAATATAGGAAATATAGTAAATTGGTTAAGAGCTCTAGGAATTGAGAGTAGGAAAAAAAAAGTAATCCAAAGATTGGAGTTGAATTGGTTCGAAAAAATACAGGTAGAAAAATGGACTATGAAAGTAAAGGGAATATGTAAAATAGATAGAAATAAAACTAAATTTGAAAGTTTAGTATCTCAAATTATTAAAGATGAAATTGGGTTAAAAGGACTCGTTAGTAAGATATATAAGATTATAAATTTTGATGGAAATCCACAAATGGTAATGAAAAGGAACTGGGAGGAAGACCTTAAGATTAAAATATTGGATTTGGATTGGAATGAGAACTGGAAGAGTCGAATCATGAGGACTTTGTCTATAAGGATTAAAGAGCATAATTTTAAGGTTGTTTGGAAATGGTACTGGACCCCATTAAGATTATCATTGATAGATAAAAAAATGAGCGATAAATGTTGGAGATGTAATATGGAAGTGGGAACTTATGAACATATGTGGTATAAATGTGTGAAAATTAAAAAGTTTTGGCAGCAATTAGAAAAAATGATGGGTGAAATGATGAAAAGAATAATAATATTGAGATCAGAAATATATTGTTATTGATAATTAATGAACCTGAGTTAACAAAACATGAGAGAGAATTGATTAGAATTATGATTATAATGGGTAGGATTGTAATAGCAAGATATTGGAAAATAGAGGTAAATATTAAAATAGAAGAATGGTTCTGTGAAATGTGGAAATTAGCCTTAAATGATAAAATGACGTGTGATATTAAATTCAGAGAGGGGGTTTATAAAAAAGATATTTTTTGGAAGACTTGGAAGCCGTTTGTGGACTATGCACTTGGAACTTTGGATGCCTTGACGCCTGTACCTAGAGAACGTGGATTTTGGAGATCTTAAAGATAACAGAAGACACTTGAAACCAACTCTTCCTTTTGTTTTGTACAGCACTGGGTGAAATATTGTAAAATATTATAAAAATTTCAATAAAAAAAATATATATTTTTTATATATTTTTAATATTAAATTTATACCCCGCCCTTCTCCTAAAAAAGGACCCAGGGTGGCGCACAGGCATCATTAAAATCATACAAAAATACAAAAATCCAAAATTGTTAAAAACTAATTAAATATTCCCTGTGCTAAAATTAATAAGACTCTAAAATTTAAAAATTATCCCTATAAAAGTCAGAAACGGGGGTTATGCTAGGCCGGCTTGTTGAAATAAATAGGTTTTAAGACGTTGGCGGAAAAGGCGGAGGTCCACGATGGTGCGTAGATCAGGGGGAAGGTCGTTCCAGAGGGCATGGCCCGCCACAGAGAAGGCTCTTCCCCTGGGCACCGCCAACCAGCATTGCCCAGCCGACGGTACACTGAGAAGGCCCTCTCTGTGGGAGCGGATCGGTCGAAGGGATGTATGGGGCAGGAGGCGGTCGCGAGTATAGCTAGGCCCCAAGGTGTTATGTGGGAATTTCGGGATGTTCCCGAAATCCCCCGTGCGGCCGCATTCTGGACTAACTGGAGCCTCCGGATGCACCTCAAGGGGAGCCCCATGTACAGAGCGTTGCAATAGTCAAGGTGAGATGTCACAAGTGCTTGAGTGACTGTACGGAGGGCGTCCCAGTCAAGAAAGTGCGTACCAGGCGAACCTGGTAAAAAGCCCCCCTGGTCACGGCCACCACATGGTCATCCAGGGACAGCCACGAATCCAGGAGGACGCCTAAGTTGCGAGCCCTTTCCACGGGGGCCATTGACTCGCCCCCGATAACCAGCGATGGAACTAGCTGGCTATGCCGGGACGCCGGAAACCACAGCAATAGAGTCAACTTAAGTTTAGTATGCTTAGCATTATACATATTTATAATTGTCATACTAAAATGGCCTATGGGGGATGTCATCTTCTGGCAGATTGGAGACACAAAATCTAGGATATGGATGTAAGGGTTTGCATTCACTGGAGAAGTGATTTGAAAAGCCACCATACAAATGCTGACACCTGGTTAATGAACTTAACACTCTCACTATGGAAATGCTACAATCAATAGAGGGAATTCTCCAAAGCATAATGGAAGAAATAACAGAGATTCGGAAGGACAGGTTAAGATCAAAATCTGAGCTTTTGGAGATGCAAGGGACACTAGTGGGAAACAAACAAAAAATTGAAGGGGGGAAGGGGGGGTAGCGGAGATGGGGGGAAAGATAAAGGAGTCACAAAAAGAATTAATAGATTTTGATGGCTGTATGTTTAAAATCGATTTTGAAAAAATGCCTTACAATTTAGCATGTGCCAGAACAAATGATGTATCCAGAGATATATATATTAAACATGTAAGAGGGCTGACAAGGGAAGAGACCCCGAGAGCACGGAGCAATAGTTTATTGATATATGAGCTAAAAGAACTTGCCAGTCTGAAACAGGTCTCAGAAAATATACCAGACAATAAGAATTATTCCTTATTGGGAAAAAATTACTATATAAAAATGGGATCTGCAACAGATGGTTCATGTCTGAAGGAATGTTGGTGCTCTGGGAGGGGGGGAGAGTAAAAATTAAAACAATTGAAGAGGCGCAAGCCTTTTTCTTTTTCAAAAAAATAATATGCCTCAATCCTGGAGGAAGAAAATGGGGGAACGGGAGGGGCCATGGCACCACCCACTGGTGGGAGGGAGGATGAGGATACAATATTTACAAGACTCAGATTACAAAAATGATTTCCTTTAATATACTGTAACTTTTTCTTTCGGATGTTTTGTAGAAACAATTTATTGAATGCATGAATTTTATGAAATGATACATATGTAACTCCTGCCACCTTAAATAGAAAAATAATTAATCTTTGTATGAAGCCTTGGAGGCGGCCTGCACCTCCGATATGGATGCCTCTAAAATGTTCTTTTACACCCTATATACCTTTTCCCTGTAAAAAATTGTTAAAACCAATAAAACTTTTTTTGTAAAAAAAAAAATAGTGCAAGTTGGAAAAAAATTAAACACACAGGAAATAGAAAGAATAAGTATTCCATTCAGATACCTATATATTTGAAATTGTACTGAATTGATTCTTGGAGGGTGCTTTCAAGTTAGTTTTTGACTCCCGATTGCCTGGGCTAGTCCCAGAAGTTTTCTTGGGAAAGGTTTTTTGGAAGTGTTTTGCCATTGTCTGCTTCCTAGGGCTGACAGAAAATAACTGACCTTGAGGCAGGATTAGAACTCACAATCTCTTGATTTCTGTTCCTTTAACTACTATACCAAAGTGGTTCTTTATACAGTGATTGGGACAGGTCAATCTTTGTTTCCCTTTGTGTAACTTTTACATGCTTGGAAAACCAATGTAACTGACCCTCCAAATTTCTGCATTAATTTGGGAATTCATTGGCATATGCACATTTTTGAATGTTTTGAAGCACTATCAAAGGGTTATCTACACAAGGATAGTGTCTGTTCAGTAGCACCTGTAAAGCTGAATCACATGGCACTGGTATAAAGGCTACCAGATTAGTGCTTCTACAAATTAAGATAACATTTTAAAAAAGATGCTGTCCTTTTCCATCTTCCCTTTCCCTTCTTTAGGGACCCCCTGATGAAAAAAAGATGCTGTTCATACCAGCATTTGGGGGGGGGGGGAGGCTGTACAAAGTCAATCACTGATCAATCAATGTGCAACTATAATCATACTCCTAGAAGATAATATTCATAGTTCTGGATTGAATTGTGGAGTCCTTGGTGCACTTTGAGATTGGTTGTTTACTTTAGGCTTGACTAGTCTGTTGTTTACTATTAAGTAATCAAGAAGCTACTAGGCTGTTGATTATTGTTAACTAATCAAGGACCTATGGAGTGTGTGATGGTTCAGTGTTAAAGAAGCTGAGTTCTCAGCAGGAGAGCTGATAGCCCAGGTTTGAGACCTGAGCTCTGTGCAATGGAGTGAGCTCCTGTTTACTTGTCCCTACTCCTGCCCATCTAGCAGTTTGAAAGTATGCAAAGGTTGAACCAGATTCCAATCTGGTTCAAAAGTAACACCATTCTATACACCTTTGGTGTATAATCATGCTGGCCATATTGTTGTGTCCTCGACCTGCGACCGGTCTCGAGTTACGACCGGCCACGGGTCTTCCAGGCTGCCTCCGGGAAGCCATGGAGACAGGCTGTAGCAAGCCGGCTAACCGACAGACGCGCCTGATTGGCTGAGGCGCGCCTGGCGGGAACCCGGCTCTTGGCACAGCCTGATTGGCTCCCCATTTGACAGCTCCATATATAAAGAGCTGTCAAACGCGGGTGCCCCTGTCTACCGCCCATTCTCTACACTTGTAATTAGTTATTTTGCTTTCTGTGTTGCCTACAATAAACGGCTTTTGTTAGAGCGAACCTGACTGGACTCCCTCTGTTCTCAACCACTTCTGAGAACATAACACTGGCGACGAGGGCTGGGGCCAGGCAGAGCTCTACTTGCAGAGGAAAATTATTTCCTCACGAAAATATTTTTCCGTTTTTTCCCTTTTAGTTAGCGGTACGATCAGCATGGGATCTGTCCCTCCCTTCGCTCCTTTTGATTCCTCAAAGGAGACCTGGGTCTCATTTATGGCACGCTTTGAGTGCTTCATCCTGGCTAACGACTACGGGGCGCTGCCCCCGGCCAGAAAGTTGGGACACTTCTTGGGCTGCGGTGGCACGGAACTTTTCGCGACCGCCCGCACCGTGGCCGCGCCAATGGAGGTGTACGAAGTGCCGTGGGACACCCTGATCGAGCGGCTCCGGGCCCACTACGCCCCGGTACCGTCGCGGATGACCCATCGCTTCGCCTTCAGAAGATGCCTGCAGAAACCCAATCAGTCGGTGGCCGACTTCCTCCAGGCACTCCGAGTGGCCCCCATACCGTGCGATTTCGCCTCAGCCTTCCTAGGCGAATCGCTGCTAGAGCAGTTCATATGGGGCCTCAGGGAAATCCGCCTCAGAAGGCGCCTGCTGGCCCGCACAGAACTGACTCTGGAGCAGGCGGTGGACGAGGTTCGGGCATTCGAGATGTCCGAGTCCTCGGTCTTTGACAGGGACCTGGACCGCCAACTGACTGCTCGCACTTGCCGGGTGGAAGACTCCGATGACCTGGACGAAGAGGACCAGGTCGCCTATGTGCGGTCGGCCGGCCGCAAGCCACCCCAACCATCATCCAGCAAATGCTTGGGCTGCGGGGGAAAGCACCCCCGGGCAGATTGCCCATTCCGGGCCGCCACCTGCCGCCCCTGCGGCCGAAAAGGCCACTTGGCTGCCGTCTGCCGAGCTGCAGCGCCTGCCGATTCACCACCCACCCCAGAGCCCCAACGGCGCACCGGAGAAGACCGGAGGGGTCAAGCGGCCCAGCCACCCGCCCAATGACGCCAAGGCAGACGCCAACAGCCGCAGCCGTCTGGCTGCTTCGCCTTGACGGACATCCCCACCCAGCAGGAAGCCTCGCTCGACCGTACGCGGCTCCAAACTACTGTAAAACTGGAGGGGGTGGGGGTCCGCATGGAGGTGGACTCAGGTTCCTCCAGGTCCATCATCTCCCGGGCGCAGTTGGCCAAGATCCGCCCCAGCCTCTCCTTGGACGCTTTGTCCCCCCCCCCTAACAGTCTTGCGGGACTATCAAGGGTCTTCCATCCCCACCCTGGGCCAGATCTCTCTGGGGGTGGAGTATGGGGCTTTCAAGAGGCGATTGCCCATCCTAGTGGTCTCCGACCCCCTAGCGGCCATCATCGGCCTGGATTGGTTTCCCGCCCTGGGCCTGACAGTGCACGGGGTGCATTCCGTCCCCGCTACCTCCCCCGTCTCCGGGGTTTTGGAGGAGTTCGCCGACATACTAGACGGCCGGCTAGGCTCCTACATAGGCACCCCTGTCTCTTTGAACCTTGACCCTCAGGTTGCACCCATTAGGCTCAAGGCCCGCAGGCTGCCGTTCGCCCTGAAGCCCAAGGTCGAGGCTGAACTTGACCGGCTGGTGGCGCAGGGCGTGCTCGAGCCCGTCGATCAGGCGAGATGGGAGACCCCCATAGTGGTCCCCATCAAGCCCGATGGGTCTGTATGGATCTGCGCCGACTATAAGTCGACCATCAACCGTGGGCTCCAGGCGAACCCATATCCAGTCCCTGTGGTTCAGGACCTGCTCCATTCCCTGGGGCAAGGCCGCATATTTGCGAAACTGGATATGGCCCAGGCCTATCAACAGCTCCCGGTGGACGATTCGGCTGTGGAGGCGCAGACCATCGTCACCCACCGTGGGGCTTTCCGGTGCCGCAGACTGCAATTTGGAGTGTCCGGCGCCCCGGGGATCTTCCAGAGCCTAATGGAGCGCTTGCTCCACGGGCTCCCAGGTGTGGTCCCGTACTTTGACGACGTTCTGATAGCTGCTTCCAGCATCTCAGAACTCGCCAAAGTACTAAGGAAGGTCCTCAGCATTTTCAGGGGCGCGGGTTTAAAACTGAAGCGCAGCAAATGCGTTTTTGCCGCGCCGGAGGTGGAGTTCCTGGGCTTCTTGATCGATGCCCGGGGCATACACCCCACCCCCAAGAAGGTCGAGGCTATTAGGAATGCCCCTACGCCAGCCTCCAAGACGGAGCTGCAGGCGTTCCTCGGCCTCTTGAATTTTTACGCGCCTTTCCCCCCCCATAAGGCAACGCTAGCCGAGCCGCTACATCGATTGCTCGATCGATCCGCGGCCTGGTGCTGGGGCAGCCGCGAGGTGCATGCGTTCGCGACTGTCAAAGCCACGCTGACGTCAGAGGCTGTCCTAGTCCAATACGATGACAGGCTGCCTTTGACATTAGCGTGCGATGCCTCCCCTTTCGGCCTGGGGGCCGTCCTGAGCCATTCCTTCCCAGATGGCTCAGAAGCCCCCATTGCTTTTTGGTCCCGGACAATGTCTCCCACTGAGAGAAACTATAGCCAGATTGACAAGGAGGCTCTGGCTATGGTGTCCGGCATCAAAAAGTTTCACCAGTACCTGTACGGTTGGACTTTTGCTGTCTTCACAGACCACAAGCCTCTCCTTGGGCTTCTGGCCGGTGACCGTCCGACCCCCCCATCCTCTCTCCCAGGATGACCAGATGGACGGAGTTCCTGGCAGCGTATAACTATACGCTGTTCTACCGTCCTGGCAAGCAGCTCGGGCACGCTGATGCCCTGAGCAGATGCTCCCTCCCCAAGACGGACGAGGAGCCGGTGCCGGCACTGTCCGTCTTGTCTGTGGCAGACTCCGGCCTGCCTTTGACGTCCGCGGATGTCGCTGCCCGAATGAGGGCCGACCCTGTCCTGTCCCAGGTCTCCACCTGGGTCCTACGAGGGTGGCCTCAGGGCTCTGGGGTGGGTGGTGAATCGGCCGTACAAGACATGCCAGCTGGAGCTCTCGCTCCACAGCGGCTGCTTGTGCTGGGGGGATCGGGTCATCATACCCCCCCTCTCCGTCACCAGGTGCTCCGGACGCTCCACGCCGACCACCCCAGCATAGCTCGGATGAAGGTGCTCGCCCGCAGCTATGTGTGGTGGCCAGGCGTGGATGCAGAGGTGGCTGCCTGGGTCGGGGGTTGTGTCCCTTGCCAGTCCACCCGCCCCGTTCCGCCGGTCGCCCCGCCCAGGGAGTGGGACTTGCCCTGGAGCCCTTGGTCCAGGCTCCACATAGACTTCGACGGCCCCTTCCGAGGACAGACGTTCCTGGTGGTCGTGGACGCCTACTCCCGCTGGGTGGAGGTCATCTTGATGGCTTCCACAACAGCCGAGAGTACGGTCAGGGCCTTGCGTCGCCTCTTTGCGACGCACGGGTTGCCGGACATCGTGGTGTCCGACAACGGGCCCCAGTTCCAGTCCGCCACCTTCCAGGAATTCCTGGCCTCGCAAGGGATCCGTCACGCGCTAGTGGCCCCTTATCATCCGGCCTCCAATGGTCGGGCGGAAAGGGCCGTCCGCTCGGCCAAGGAGGCCTTGGGAAGGATGACCAAGGGGGACTGGCCCGCAAGGGTGGCTGCTTACCTGTTGGGTCAGCATTCCACCCCTTGCCCAGCCACCCGGAAAAGCCCCGCCGAGCTCTTGATGGGTCGCCGCCTGCGGACCACCTTGGACAGGCTGCACCCGGCATACAACGACGTGCAGCCTTGCAACCTGGGGGCCCCACCTTCCCGCCTGTTCCAGCCCGGGGACCCTGTGTACGCCCGAAACTACGCTGGAGACCCCAAATGGGTTCTGGCCACAATCACCGAGCTAACGAGTCCCTGCTCTTTTAGGGTCAACCTCCCGGACGGATCCGAGTGGCGGCGGCACTTGGATCAGCTGAGGCGCCGCCTGCCAACACCATCGGCCCCGGCGCCGGATCCGCCCTGCCCTGTTGCCCCGGTTGGGCCATTCGACAAGTATTCTGCAAATCCGCTCCGGGCCTTCGCCTTCTCAGGCCCCCCTGAACTGGACGCCGCCTTCCGGCAAACGCTGCAGCACCTAGATCAAGCCGCTGGGAACGCGCGGGCCCTTGCGCCTAAGGACCCGCCCTGCATCGCCGCAACCAACCGGCATCCACCAAACTATGCTCCGGTCGCTGCGCCCCCTCGCCCCGACTTACCAGTCCAGACGGCTCCGCCTCTTCATGTAGGCCCCGATGACGTCACCACCTGGAGCTCCACTCCCCGAAGGGAGGAGCTCCCACAGGGGCGACCTACCTCGCCGGATCCTCAACAGCAACTGAGGCGATCTGGGCGGTCCCGACGCAGCCCCGCCTACTTGGCGGACTATGCATGCTCACTCACCTGGACTGACAGTTCTTCGAGCATGCGCAGACCGAGGGGGGAAAGGGGTGTTGTGTCCTCGACCTGCGACCGGTCTCGAGTTACGACCGGCCGCGGGTCTTCCAGGCTGCCTCCGGGAAGCCATGGAGACAGGCTGTAGCAAGCCGGCTAACCGACAGACGCGCCTGATTGGCTGAGGCGCGCCTGGCGGGAAGCCGGCTCTTGCCGCAGCCTGATTGGCTCCCCGTTTGACAGCTCCATATATAAAGAGCTGTCAAACGCGGGAGCCCCTGTCTACCGCCCATTCTCTACACTTGTAATTAGTTATTTTGCTTTCTGTGTTGCCTACAATAAACGGCTTTTGTTAGAGCGAACCTGACTGGACTCCCTCTGTTCTCAACCACTTCTGAGAACATAACACATATGACTATGGAAATTGTCGGCGGACAATGCTAGCTCCCTTGAACAAGAAACAAAGATGAGCACCATGCAGTAGAGTTGGGCACGGAGGACAGAGAAACATTTACCTTTAATCAAGAAACTACTAATAAGAAAATAACCCTCCCACCAACAATTCACTTGTATATAAACACAGAATAAACCACACTTCTTTCTAATACTGAAGGTATTACTTAGTTGTGTAATGAAACGCCTACATGAAAACAACCAAGCTCAGGGATCACTAAGAACTCCACAAACATACTCCCATGATAGAAATTTTTCAGAAAGGATCCTGGATTTCCCAGCCCATGGTGCTGTTTTCCCCCATTATGGTGAGATTTCCATAAAATTCATTCATTCTAAATGTTCACCTATGGTTCAATTTACTGCCAGTTGGGGTCTTCTATTGTCTTGCATTGGCTGATGGTTTTCCTCTATATTTTTTCACCATGCTGAGAAGATCATCCTAAGGCTGCTGACAGCACAGGGAGGAGAGGTGGGGGACAAATATACTCTTATTGTAAAACGGTATAGAGAAGAATTACTCAAATCCTTTCTCCATGGCCTTAAAGAAAGTAAGAAAGCTCCCGTTTAGTTAAATAAGCTTTGTATTTTAATTCTATTATAACAGAGCTATTTTTGTCTTTTTGCTCCCTTTTTGTTTCTTTAATCATGATGAGGTTTGTTCCTGAAAGGATTCATGGTCTATGGATGGAAAGGAGCTAAGTTTATTTCCCATTGCAACCATTGTTTTGTCCTTAAGGCTTATTTAATAGCAACATGTTCATGATCAGGGGCATTCTATTGCTCTTTAGAGCCCCAGCTCTAGTTGTGAGAGTCAAAGAGAGCCAAACAGAGAAATAAAAGGGTTCTTTTTTTAAAGAAAAAAAATTAAAAGCACCCATAGCTGATTTCAGCCATCTTCAGCTGGACTGGGTTGCAGAAAATTTGTACAACAGCAGGCACCAGATGCAGCTGTAATTTCAAGAGAACAGTTTTCAATCTGATAGCCCACCCAGAATGGTTCCATCTGCTTATCTGGTCTTTCATTGCACAGGGCTCTTTTTGGAAAATGCCTACTCTTCCAGCATTTGCCATTAAAACAAGGAGAGAGGAGCTGCACATTGGTTTGAATAGATCCTGAGTTACAAATAAGTGCTCCAATTAAAGTAGAATTGCAATATAAAGTTTTACATTTTTTTTCAACTTTCCTTGTTCAGTTTGATTCTTCAGAAATTGCTTCAGAAAAGGAAATGCTTTGGGAGTTTGCTTCAAGTTGTCCATTGTAGTGCAGAGTTGCCATAACTTTTATTCATCCCACTGTTATTATGTTTACAAATAACTCAACATGTCGCCTTGAACAGGATGTCCACCCAAAGTCACTTGTTGAGATGGACTGTTATAGCAATCAAATAAATATTCATTCCTCCTCCTATTTTCCCCACAACAGCAACTCTGAGAGCCGAGAGAGTAAATAACCAAAGTCACCTAGCAGGCTTTCATATCTAAGGCAAAATTAGAATTCCTGGTCATTGATTTCTAGTCTGATGCTTTAATCACTACCCAAAATTGACTTCTGAAACTTTTTGATAGGTTGTCACATTTCAAAGGAAATCATGGTGGATTTCTTCTTTTAAACAAGTAAAAACCAGTAATAAACAAACTTGTTGAAAACTCAGAGGCTTAAAAAAAGATTTCTTTGGGAGATTGTATAGTTATCAAATAAGTCGTTCTAGTTACCTACTCCGTTTAGAGAAGAATGCCAGAATATGCACTTAGAATGGGAAAAAAATATGGGCAGAAAGAGACGCACTGGGTTATCTCTAACTAAAGTAATACTGGAAAGGTCTTATGTAAGGTAATGTTCACAGATCATGCTAAGCCAAAACATCCAGATGATGAAAGCATATATCCATCTTACATTCTGTTGTGTGTGACCCTTCAATCAAAAGCTGTCATCAGAGAAGCTACCATTTGGGGTTTATGGAACAAAACATATGTTGTTGTATGTTCAAATTACCTGGTTAATGCTTATTAGTTAGTTCAACCATGATTTGCTAGTTTTTAAAGATAATTTGATAAATTATTTGTGTTATGCAATAGGCTCAATTTTACTAACACTTTAATGTTTTTTTAAAATAATTGCTCTTTCCTTAGTGTCATTTATTGCCCCCAAATCTGCATAAAACATTAGTAAGTAATATGATTACTCAAAGATTAAGTATTTCCCCCCTCTTTTTCTCTCTTTCCTTGTCTTTTGTTTAAATAAAGACGCATTTTTTAAAAAAAGCTGTAGGTTACAATGCGTGTAGGAAGAAAGCTACATTATTTTTCTAACACCAACCTCCTTCCATTTCATGCAAGCTGCATTACACAAACAAAAAAGAGATGCAGGATAAAGCAAAGGGAGCATCAATATGATGAGGGATAAACATTCCCACAGCTGTTTTAGAGCTTTACATTAGACTGCTTCCAAGAATCTCTATGGATAAAAGTAAAAAATGCTCTTTTTTCTTTCCTTTTGCACAGTCAAGGATACATAATATAAGAATTAAAGATGCAATTTACCATACATAAATAAACAACAGAACAAGCAGACAAGCGGACAAAAAGAAATAAAGCAGGCAGTTATTGTTAAAATCATGGCCAGGAATTTTATGTAAAGATGGACTGTAAGTCTGATTTTGAAATGCAGTTCAGGTATCATGGTCTTATGTTCAATTTATATACAAGAGCTTAAGACCATTGGTTGTTTTTGAAGCTTTGATCATCCTGCCTGCCTCCCCCACCTCTCCTCTAGACTTGTCGTCTTCCGGGTGCGCTTCAAGGTGTTAGTCATCATCTTTAAAGCGCTCCATGGCTCGGGACCTAGCTACCTGCGGGATCGGATCCTGCCTCATACATCCTCACGGCCGATTCGCTCCTACAGAGAGGGACTTCTCCGGGTGCCGTCCACTAGACTGTGCCAGCGGGCGACGCCCAGGGGAAGGGCTCTCTCTGTGGCGGGCCCGGCCCTCTGGAACGACCTTCCCCCCGATATTAGAACGACTACGGACCTCCGCTCCTTCCGTCTGAAATTAAAAACACACTTTTTCCGCTTGGCCGGCCTAGGCTAGTCTCTCTTTTTATGGGGTTTTAAACTTATTTATAGCTGCTGGGTATTTTTGTTTAACGGGTTTTAGCACAGGAATAGATTTAATCTGTTTTTATATTATGTATTTATATTTGTATATTTATTGTTTTTACTTTCCCTGTGCACCGCCCCGAGTCCCTGTGGGGAGAGGGAGCGGTTCTACAAATTAAATTTGAATTGAATTGAATTGAATTGTGAAATAATATGAATTTTTTTGCTCCAGTTAGACAAGCCAGAGGTCTGCTATTGGGACCAAATTGGCTTCTCTTTTTAAATAACTGTTGTGTGCAATTCCACACACTACATTTCATCCACAAAATAGACCTGATTTAGGGTTTAGAATAGGCAGGTAAAAGGAACCTACCATAAATGTTTATGGAAGTGAAATGTTAATATAATATCATGCAAATTTTCAAAATTTAGCCAAGCATTTTGAGCTTTAAACCAGCTGAGAGCTTAGAGGTGGGAGAACAAGCATGCAAGTAAGCAAATGAATAAATAACTACTTCAAATGCTTTTGTTCTGCAGGAAGCTTGTGTGGAATATGTTTGATTAATGGGTTTGGCTGATCCTCTTTACTTACATATCATGTTTAGATATTTTTCAGCACCACTGGTTCTTCAAGGGCAGGGAGAGAGATCTCTTGAGGCATCAGTCTTCTGTGTTAAATGAGGGACAATAATTTGTGCCCCTATACCCCACAATTTAGCAATAAAAAATAAATTAAATAGATTTTCTCCCTAAATATCCTATTCTATGCTCATTTGCTCAAGGTGCAAATTTACTTAGTGGATTGTGCTTTGAACAGTAATCTGTCCAATTTACCTGCTGATTTTGTAAAGTGGCAAAAATTGTCTCCATGAGACTTAATACTGAATGAAGCCTTGTTTCAGTATAGTATCCTCCGTCAAATTGTTTTAGCAGAGATACAGAGCGGGATCTGAGTCATTATTTCAAAATTAGAGAAAGAACAACAAATGAGTGGAACCAGAAGCATTGCCTTATTAAGCAGGGAGTTAGATATGAACAGTTGTTGCAGATTAAAGCCTGCCCTTATGATAGGCACTGTTGTTTATGCTAGTTTTCTGATTCTATTAGGAAGGTTGCAAGATTTTGTTCCAAGGCTTATTGTTATTCTGTAAAAATTCTAGCTAAACAGATTTATAGCACCCATTGCAAAAGAAAATAAAAATAAAAAAATAAAAAAATTGGAAAAGTTAAGTGACATTGGAAAAAATAGAAAATTGCGGTTGACTAGAAATATGGTAATATCCTCTTTCTTAATAACAATTATGGCTGGGTAGCATTCAAAATAGCAATAATACTCACTATGTGGGATAGCTTCAGAAGCATTCATACACTTAATTTAGTCCTCATTGCAGTTAGTAAGAGCACACATTTCCAGATAAGACAGAGAAAATGACAGGTAGGTATTTAGTGATACAATGTCAGGTTCAATTAATATTTGGAATCAGTTCAATGTTTCTGAGCTTTCTAGGCAAATATTTAGGGAGAAGGCCTCTCATTAATTGTCTCAAAGTTTATGTCTAAGTTCATGGGAAATCCTAATGGACATCTTCTCTACAGATTTTTCACATTAACCAAGGAAATATGGAAGACGACAGGAATTTCATCACATATTTCAATTGTTCTCCATAAATGTAAAAATACATTAAGGAAGTCTGTATACATCCCAATTCATACAGATGCTGACAACAAACAAAGCTTCAGTGCCAGAGGTTTCTCAGACAAGGCTTCTAGAGCTGAAAAACAAAGATCCTCCATAAATTTCTTCTTTCCTTTGCTGCCTTTGCTTTTCAAATGACGCATAAAACAAGATGTGTTTTATACCTACTGAGCACTGGCCTCCTGACAGAGGCTGACATGGTCATTTAGAATCCTGGAACAAAACAGTACTTTTCCATCTGCAGGCAAAATAACCAAATAACATCTTTTCAAAAGTCATCAATTAAGTTTCAGTCAATAACATGAGCCATCAGCCTTATCATAAATATTTGCCTTGCCTGATATGCAAGTTATTCATTTTAAATAAATGAATAAATAAATAAATGGATTGTAAAAGAAAAAAAGGATGATGTCTTGAAAGGTTACTTTATAGAAGCTGATATTTGAATGTTTGTTTGAACAGAATAGATATATATTTTGACAGGTTTGATCAACAAAAGATCTTTTCTAGTGATCATGGCTAGTATCCTTACAGCAAACAGCAAACAGTCTGGTCAGCTTCAGCAAATTATCACAGCTCCTTGTCAGGGCTCCACTCCATTGTGCCCATCACTAGTCAACTGAGCCGAGCTGCCACTGGGGGAGACTGTAGCCTTTGCTGCTGAGCAGCTGATTGGCAATTGGATTTGCCTCCCAGAATACTGCTGATCAGCTGTTCTAGGTGGTGGGGATTGCCGCTGCCACTGCCTCTCGATGCCATTTGCTGCCGCAGCCAGTTCCCCACCACCTGTTCCCCACAGCCTGTTCATCACTGCCCATTTGCAACTGCCCATTTGCTGCACCAACCCCCTCCCCCCACCATAATATTTGCTCTTTAAGATGCACAGACATTTCCATCCACTGGGGGTGTGCGTTTTATAGTGCGAAAAATATAATCCAGCTCTTTGTTTAAAAAGTAATTCTAATACTAGGGTAGGAAGAAAACAAACCTGGTTATAGCTTATCACTTATCTGTTAGTAAATTTTTTTCTTCTAAGACATTGGCAAAAGTGAGAATTTTTGAACTTTGCAATACTGTGATTCTTAAAATGGTAACTGAATTTGTGTGACTGAATAGAACCAGCAATAGGGCTTAGATGGCAAGGTATAAGTTATTAATAATTATTTTTAAGGACTAGAATTTCTCTCTTTAGCACAAGGCTTCTCAAACTTTGGGGAAAACAAGATTTGTCATTCTGCCTGTGGAAAGATGATTGGTTTTGTGATGCTCAATTCCTGATTTCACAAGGGATTCCAAGCCACAGTTGGAGAGCTCTGGGGCTAAACTGTTATAATGGCATGAATCACACTTGGATGCTAAGAGCTTTAGGGAAAACTCTTCAAAGCATAAGTTTGTCAGAACAAGCAGCTAGGATGGGGCATTATGCTCATTTTCCTTCTTGAAAGACATCAGTTACTTTACAGGCTTTCTTTGGTCACTTGATCATCTTTAAGAAAGTAGCAGGAAAATAACAATTGTAAAGATCAAGTTGTTTATCAGAATATTCTTTATTTGGATTTTATTGGAACATCTAGTGTTTTCTCCACAAAACCATGGGCTGTCATATAGATCTTCATAAATCAGATTTCAGGAACAGCTCCTTAACTACCTGCTGTTTTCTTTTCAAATACCGATTGTTAATCTTTTTGACAGTTCTGACACTTGTAATACTGAGACATCGTACACCACATGTTGCAGGAAGAACGTGTCAAGCAAAAGAGTTAGAAAGAAAATACATAGAATGTGCTTTTAGTCGATGATAAACATTTATAAAATGCTTATTATTGAAGGAATTAGTCATGAACTGCTACATAAATTTGTGGTTTATCCATATAATGTGATTAAACATATTCTGCAGAAACACGCACTGTAATTCAGAAAATAAGATTGTGTAGTAAATTTCATTTGTACTGGTTCCTTTTTCTCGCTTTTGATGAAAGCAATTAAGAGCATTATGTTAACTTTTCAAATAAAATGTAAAAGTAGTTGGGTCTTGCAATAGGTAAGTTATTTGATGTAGAAGAAGGACAGGTGTGGAGTCAAGAGAGGAATCAGCCAGGAGTCATGTTGCCACAAGCGATCCAGAGTCAAGGCCCCCACCACACCCTGAATTCCCTTTACTCTTATCTAGCATCAATTTAATATTGTTAATTAACTAGATTCTTGTGTATAAGCATGACTAAGAAATCAACTTAAGTGGAACTTAATGTGTGGTCCTTATTCTTTGCACCTGACATTTTAAGAGATTTCTGGAATTCTAGGACAGAAGATTGCTGTCTATATCTAAAGTGGGATGCTGTTCCAGATGATAGGGGGTTGTGACAGAGATTTGTTTCCTTGGTCCTGGAAGATGACAACATTTAATGCAAGGGACCTGGAGTGAACCATTTTGTGGAAAATACTGGATAGGAAGAAATATTGGAGGTAAGAGGTAACACAGATAGTCAGGACATACAAAAATTTTTAGGTGATAATCAGCACCTTGACTTGTACTCAGAAGCTGATTGGTAACCAATGCAACAGCAATGGTGACATTTAGGCATGCCTCATGAAAGCTGATACCTTTTAATAAAATGTGTTAATTTAAAATAAAGTCACCAGACTATCTGAGTCCAGAGATTAACCCAGCTCTTCTCCCAGTGGTGGGTTTCAAATTTTTTTAGAACCTATTCTGTAGGTGTGGCCTGTTTTGTGAAAGTGGCTCGGTGGTCATGTGACCAGGTGGGCATGGCTGACTTGGAAAATGTGGTGAAGCTCACTTAACGCTCCTCTTCCTTAGCAACAACAATTTTGGGATCAATTGTGGTCATAAATTTTCTTTCTTTCTTTCTTTCTTTCTTTCTTTCTTTCTTTCTTTCTTTCTTTCTTTCTTTCTTTCTTTTCTCTCTCTCTCTCTCTTTCTGTCTCTCTCTCTCTCTCTCTGTCTCTCTGATTACCTCTCTCTGTATCTCTCTGTCTCTCTCTCCTCCCTCCCCCATCTGTCACTCACTCTCTGTGTTTGTCTCTGTCTCTCTCCCTTCTTTTCTCTCTCTCTTTGTGTGTCTCTCTCTCTCCCTACCCTTCCTCTGTCTCTCTGTCACTCTATGTATATGTGTGTGTGTCTGTCTGTCTCTCACTCACTCACTCACTTAATCACTCTGTGTCTCTCCTTGTCACTCTGTGTGTGTGTGCCTCTCTCTCTGTGTCTGTCTGTCTCTCCCTCCCTCCCTCCCTCCCTCCCCCTCTCTGTCTCTCTCTCTGTGCCTCTGTCTGTCTGTCTGTCTCTCTCTCTCTCTCTCTCTCTCACACACACACATACTGTGGTCACCTTGTGTTCCAATCACAGGTTAAAAGTACCTAGCAGCGATGTTTTTCCCTGGGGGAAAGGCTCCAAGGCTGTAATTTATGTGCACGTGTGCCTATGTTTTCAATGGCGTGGAGCTGCGGTCAGGTTCTGAGTGTCTGGTGATGACTCCAGAGCCCATCTGGGAAGACAAGGAACATGAGGAGGACCCCCTCCCCCCGTGGATGGGCTCTGGACCAGGCAGCTGTCAGAGAGAAGAGGGCAGTGCACACCACGTGGGCTTGTGCAGCAGCAGAAGAACAGAAGGCATAAGCCCACGGGCACATGCTGCCCTCTTTGACAGCCGCCTGGTTTTCTGAATCTGGTGCAGTGGTGAGACTCTTGCCATTGCTGAGAGCTTTTATTTATTTATTTTTATTTTTTATTTCGAATTTATACCCCGCCCTTCTCCTTGTTAGGACCCAGGGCGATGCACAGGCATTACTAAAATCACAGTACAAAACAATATATATCATTAAAGCATATTAAATAATTTAGAACCCGTGCTAAAACCCATTTAAAAACCCTACCAAATTATAATTTACGTATAAAAAGTCAGAAACGGGGGCTATCCTAGGCCGGCTTGTTGGAATAAATACGTCTTAAGGCGTTGGCGGAAGAGGCGGAGGTCCGAGGTAGTACGAAGGTTGGGGGGTAGGTCGTTCCAGAGGGCCGGGCCCGCCACAGAGAAGGCCCTTCCCCTGGGTGTCACCAACCGGCATTGCCCAGCTGACGGCACCCGGAGAAGCCCTCTCTGTGTGAGCGGATCGGACAAAGGCATGTATGGGGCAGGAGGCGGTCTCGTATATAGCTAGGCCCCAAGCCATGGAGCGATTTAAAGATGGTCGTCAACACCTTGAAGCGCACTCGAAAAACCACAGGCAGCCAGTGCAGCTCGCGCAGGAGAGGTGTTATGTGGGCTTGTCTTGGAGCACCCATAATCACCCGCGCGGCTGCATTCTGTACTAACTATAGCCTTCGAGTGCACCTCAAGGGGAGCCCCATGTAGAGAGCGTTACAGTAATCCAGCCGAGATGTCACAAGTGCTTGAGTGACTGTGCGAAGGGCCCCCCGGTCCAGTAAGGGGCGCAACTGGCATATCAGGTGTACCTGATAGAACGTCCCCCTGGCCACGGCTGCCACATGGTCCTTCATGGACAGCTGGGAATCCAGGAGGATGCCCAAGTTGCGCGCCCTCTCCACGGGGGCCAGTTGTTCGCCCCCAATGGCCAGTGTTGAACTTATCTGGCTGAACCGGGGTGCCGGAAACCACAGCCACTCGGTCTTGGACGGGTTGAGTTTGAGTTTGTTACTACCCATCAGGATCCGTATGGCCTCCAAACACCGGGACAACACCTCGACGGCATCATTGGGGTGGTTTGGGGTGGATATGTACAGCTGGGTGTCATCAGCGTACAGATGGTAATCCACCCCAAAACCACGGATGATCTCGCCCAGCGGCTTCATGTAGGTGTTGAACAGAAGTGGCGAGAGGACCGACCCCTGAGGAACCCCACATGTGAGGGGCCTCGGGGACGACCTCTGCCCTCCTGCCAACACCCATTGCGACCAACCAGAGAGGTAGGACGAGAACCACCGTAGAATGGTACCTCTCAGCCCCAACCCCCCCAATCAGTGCAATAAGATACCATGGTCGATGGTATCGAAAGCCGCTGAGAGGTCTAATAGGACTAGGATAGAGGAGCAACCTCTATCCCGCGCCCTCCAGAGATCATCAACCAACGCGACCAATGCCGTCTCGGTGCTTTGACCGGGCCGGAAGCCGGACTGGCGCGGGTCTAGATAATCAACTTCCTCCAGGTGCCGAGGAAACTGTTGGGCCACCACACAATCGACAACCTTCGCTAGAAAGTGAAGGTTGGAGATGGGACAATAATTTTCTAATAATGCTGGGTCCAGGGATGGCTTCTTGAGGAGGGGCCTCACCACCGCCTCTTTCAAGACGGTAGGCAAGGACCCCTCACTCAGAGATGAATTCATAATGCCCTGGAGCCAGCCTCGTGTCACCTCCCAGGATGCCAGTACAAGCCAGGAGGGGCACGGGTCCAATAAACATGTGGTGGCTCTAAGGTTCCTCCGCAACCTGTCCATATCCTCGGTAGTGACAAAGTCAAACTCCTCCCAAGGTGTTATTTCAAGACCAGCACCGGGCATATCGACTGGATCACTTTCAGTGGAGGGCAGCTCGTTCCGAATCTGAGTGATTTTGTCCTGCAGAAACACTCCAAATTCCTCTGCTCGACCTTGCAGAGGGGCTTCCCGCGGCCTCAAGTGGAGGAGGGAGCGGGTCACCCCAAACAGGGCGGCAGGGCGGTTTTCTGCGGACGCGATAAGGATGGCACAATACTCACGTTTGGCCACTCTTAGCGCCACTAAGTAAGTCCTAATATGGTCTCTCACTAGTATTTGGTCAGCTTCGGATCGAGAGGATCTCCACCTACTCTCTAGGTGTCTCTTGCGGCTTTTCATCTCCCGAAGCTCCTCGGTAAACCAAGGGGCCTGGGTGATTCGACGCCGCATGAGAGGCCGCAAGGGCATGACTCGGTCCAAGGCCCCCGTGGCCGCACTATACCATGCAGCCACCAGATCCTCAGTTGAGTCGCGGGGCAGGGACACAGGTATTGGCCCAAGCTCCCTCTGGAACCTTTCCGGATCCATCAGGCGCCTGGGGCAGAACCAACTCGGTGTCTCTGGTTCCGCCTCCCCGCGGTGGGGTGTGACGGTTGGAAAGTCTATCCGAAGGAGAGAGTGATCTGTCCATGACAAGGGTAAGATGACTAAATACCCTGCTTTGCTGACAGCCGCTTCTTGCCATCTCTGCAGCACCAGAAAGAAGCCGGTATATGGAAAGATCCTTTCCTCCCCCTCCAAAGAGCCCATGCTGGGAGACAAAAGGGGATCAGCTGGTTTGAATGTGGGTGAGCAGGTGGTTTGGGGCCAGCACCTCCTTCACTCATTCGGGCAAGCAGAGAAAGAAAGGAGGCTTGTGATAAAGCACCCGTGCCACCAAGGATGAAGGGAAGCACCTTCGCCTCGACTATTGCATGCCTCCTTTCTCCACCTCCCTGAACTAGCAAAGAAGGCGGGCCACTAAACTGCCCACTCACCCACATTCAAACCAGCCCGCCTCCTCTCTTTCGGCATAGGCTCTCTGGAGGGGGAACGGAAGGTCTCTCCCAAGACCTGCTTCCCTTACCTCACGGCACAGTTCCAGGATACATTTGGGCAATGGGGGGGGGGCTTTCTTGCATGCCTTTGGAGAAAGAAAGAAGGTGTGCAAGAAAGCCCTCCTCCCACTGCCCGAAAGTTTGAATGAAGGAGGCTGCAGGTTCCTTTGCCCTCATCTATGTTATTTCCTTTTGTTCTCTGCTGGATGAACAAGTGAATGAGGCAAACAGAGAATGAAAGGAGATCGGGGGGGGGGGGAACGGATGAGCGAAGCATTCCGGTACTATGCCACCGGAAGAACAGGTTCTAAAACGTACACTCAATTTCACGAATGGGTTCTATTGTACTGGTTAGAACTGGCTGAAACCCACCCCTGGTAAAGAATCATGTAACAGTGATGGTGGTAATGTGGAACTAATCTTGCCCAATTTGGGAGGTTTAAGGAGAAATTATTTCTCTGTTGACCAATCTTCTATATATTGTCCTAATGTTTCAGAAGAAACCTGATTGTATAGTAACTTATTAACTATTTAATTGACTAGGCACTATTAACTAATAGTTTAGCATTCATTTATAATTAATACTCCTGTGTTAAATTGTCTAATTTGTCAGAATTTGTTTATTGATTCATTTCATTTTCATTTCATTTTATTACATTTATATCCCGCCTTTCTCCACAGAGGACCCAGGGCGGCGCACAGGAAATTTAAAAAACATACACAATAGAAGATAGACAAATAATTTAAAATATATATTAAATAATCCCCAATCCTGTGCTAAAAACCAATTATTAAAAACCCAATTTAAAACTTTTCTAAAAGTCCCCATGGGAGGTTAGGCTAGGCCGGCTTGATGGAAAAAATATGTCTTTAAACATTTGCGGAAGAGGCGGAGGTCGGTGATGGTCCAGAGTTCAGGGGGTAGGTCGTTCCAAAGGGCAGGGCCCGCCACAGAGAAGGCTCTTCCCCTGGGTGTCGCCAGTCGGCATTGTCCGGCCGGCGGCACCCTGAGAAGGCCCTCTCTGTGGGAGCGGATCGGTCTAAGGGATGTATGGGGCAGGAGACGGTCTCGCATATAACTAGGCCCCGAGCCATGGAGCGCTTTAAAGATGGTCGTCAGAACCTTGAAGCGCACCCGAAAGACCACAGGAAGCCAATGCAGCTCGCGCAGGATTGGTGTTATATGGGAGCTTCTGGTGGCTCCCGTAATTACCCGCGCGGCTGCGTTTTGGACTAGCTGTAGCTTTCGAGTGCACCTCAAGGGAAGCCCCATGTAGAGAGCATTACAGTAGTCGAGACGGGACGTCACGAGAGCTTGAGTGACTGTGCAAAGGGCAGCCCGGTCCAGTAAGGGGCGCAATTGGCGCATCAGGCGTACCTGATGAAACGCCCCCCTGGCCACGGCCGTCACATGGTCCTCCAAGGACAGCCGGGAATCCAGGAGGACACCCAAATTGCGCGCCCTCTCCACGGGGGCCAGTGTTTCGCCCCCAATGGCCAGAGTTGGAGTAATCTGGCTGAACCGGGGTGCCGGAAACCACAGCCACTCAGTCTTGGCAGGGTTGAGCTTGAGTTTGTTACCACCCATCCAGATCCGTACGGCTTCCAAACACCGGGACAGCACTTCGGCGGCATCGTTGGGGTGGTCTGGGGTGGATATGTACAGCTGGGTGTCGTCAGCGTACAGATGGTACTCCACCCCAAAACCACGGATGATCTCACCCAGCGGCTTCATATATGTGTTAAACAGGAGGGGCGAGAGGACCGACCCCTGAGGAACCCCACATAAGAGGGGTCTCGAGGTCGACCTCTGCCCTCCCGTCAACACATATTGCGACCGACCAGAGAGGTAGGATGAGAACCACCGCAAAACGGTGCCTCCCAGCCCCAACCCCCCCAGTCGGTGCAATAGGATACCATGGTCGATGGTATCAAAAGCCGCCGAGAGGTCTAATAGGACTAGGATAGAGGAATACCCTCTATCCCGCGCCCTCCAGAGATCATCAACCAACGCGACCAATGCCGTCTCGGTACTGTGACCGGGTCGGAAGCCGGACTGGCGCGGGTCTAGATAATCAACTTCCTCCAGGTGTTGTGGAAACTGTTGGGCTACCACACTCTCAACAACCTTCACCAGAAAGTGAAGGTTGGAGACTGGACGATAGTTCTCTAGTAAAGCTGGGTCCAGGGACGGCTTCTTGAGGAGGGGCCTCACTACCGCCTCTTTCAAGACGGCAGGCAAGGACCCCTCACTCAAAGATGCGTTGACAATGCCCTGGAGCCAGCCTCATGTCGTCTCCCAGGATGCCAGTACAAGCCAGGAGGGACACGGGTCCAATAAACATGTGGTCGCTCTAAGTTTCCTTGACAGCCTGTCCATATCCTCGGTGGTAACAAAGTCAAACTCCTCCCAAGCAGGAACCTCAAGACTAGCCTCGGACAGTCCCACAGGACCACTGTCGATGGAGGGTAGCTCATTCCGAATCCGAGTGATTTTCTCCTGCAGATAAATCCCAAATTCCTCTGCTCGCCCTTGTAGAGGGGCTTCCCGCGGCCTCTGGTGAAGGAGGGAGCGGGTCACCCCAAACAGGGCGGCAGGGCGGTTATCTGCGGATGCAATTAGGGTGGCACAATACTCACGTTTGGCCACCCTTATCGCCACTAAGTAAGCCCTAATATGGGTTCTCACTAGTGTTCGGTCGGCTTCGGAGCGAGAGGATCTCCATCTGCTCTCTAGGCGTCTCTTGTGGCGTTTCATCCCCCGAAGCTCCTCAGTAAACCAGGGAGCCTGGGTGATTCGTCGCCGCAAGAGAGGCCGCAAGGGCGCGACTCGGTCCAAGGCCCCCGTGGCCGCACTTAACCATGCGGCCACTAGGTCCTCAGTCGAGTCGCGGGGCAGGATCACAGGAATTGGCCCAATTCCTGTGATTCCTTGATTATTGATTTTGTAATTGGGCAATCAAATCAGCTACACAGAGTATTTAATTGGCAAGACTTGGATTGCAAATACAAAACTACCATGTCTAGCAAACATTCCACTGCCAAACCCACACTCAAAATGAAAGAAATCTCTACTAAAGACCCACAAAACTCCAGCTCATGCTGCTTCATCTCTTTAGGTCCCATTGAAGAAGACAAGAGTTCAATAAAGTGCTCCCTATGCGACATGTATGCTCACCACAAATGCATGAAATTAACCAAAGCCATGGCCCAATTCATACAAGAGGCCTCACTTTCACCCTCACTCCCACATCTCTTCCCATCTTGCAAACCAAAACTAGAAAATGCCAATGTCCTGCAAGACACTGTGAGGCCTTTGTGTTTGCCCCCGGGGAGCTAAGTGCACTGCCTCAGGCGCTTTCATGGTCTTGGTAAGTGGCCGCACCTATCAGTGGCTGTCAGCCTTTGGGCCTTTGGGGGAGGCCTCTCCTGTCACCGAGGGCCTCCCGCGCACTAGTCGCCCGGACAAGATGGCGACTGACTGAAACGAACGCGCCTAGTACGGAGCCTTCCAGGGCTACCTAGGCTTTCGCCCCTTTGGGGGCCTAAGTGGTGACTGCGCTTGGGGCTGAGGTCTCAGAGGCGCCCAACCCCCCCCCCCCCGGGAGCTATATGGCAGGTGAGTACAAGGCTATTGTGCCTAACCCCCCCTGAATGGGTTGCCTACGGGACTGCCGGGCTTTGAGGCCCACATAAGGCAGCTGCGGCCTTCGGCTGCTCGCGCACGCGCGATGAGGCTGGGGGAACTGTCTGGCGCTTTCAGAGGCCGCTATTGTTGCCGGGGCCTACCTCGCGCACAGACGTTCGTTTCGCGCCGCCAGGGCCACGCTAAGGCGCACAGGAGGCCTGGAGCTCCCCGCGCCCTCCCTGGCAGGTAATGATGCGGCGGGCCTGTCAGGGCCGCAGGAGCCGCTCGGAGGAGCGCGATCGGACGGAGCTTCTGGCGCCCTCTCAACCAGATAAGGAAGCGGCCGGCCTGTCACGTCTGCTGACTCCGCGCGGAGGCGTTCAATGGCCTGGAGCGTCCAGCCCCCTCCGATGGAGAAGCGGCCGGCCTGTCGAGCTGCAGGAGCCGCACGGGGACTCGCAAGCAGCCGGGAGCCTCCCGGGCCCTCCTCGGGCAGGTGTAGAAGCGGCCGGCCTGTCAGGGCCGCGAGAGCCGCGCCGATCATTGGGTAGGTGCAGCGCGCACGCCACGCAACCACGGCCGGCGGCAAGGAGGTTTTTCAATGCCGGTGGGGCGGCTGGCCCGGATGGCATCCAGCGGCGAAAAAGGGGCTTCCAGCGGCGCCTTTCACGGCCGGGAAGACATGGGCATGCCTACGGCGACCCCTGTCACCGCCCTGTCGCTCTTCCGGGCCTAGGGATTGGCGGTCGGACCCCACCAACTTTGGGTGACCGGAAGAGGGGTGTGCGCCTTCGGCCAAGGCCCCTCCTTATGTTGGCCAGGTTTGGGGCCTCAGAGGGCCTTCAAGGAAAGAAAAAGAAGAAAAAATAAAATGAAATAAAATAAAATAATAACTTGGGAGTGAGGCGGCCCGGCCTTACCCACGGTGTTGCCCATCCTTGAACGGGGGCCGGGCCCTCCTTTTGTAGCGCCAATTTGGGCCGTTGGATGTATTGGCCTCACTTACTGTCGGGGGTCCCACTTAGCGACGCTATGGTCGCAACATCCGGGGACCCTCGGGAAAGTGGCCAGAACGTTTGACCGCAGGGCCTACTGGTCCTGGCATCTGCGCCCGCCGGATTCAGTCCAAGGGACCATCATGGGCAAGGTCAGGGTTGGGCCTGACACCAGTGGCTGCAGGCACCCTTTTTGACCCCTCTTCCGATCTGACGGCCTGGCTCACAGGAGGCCAGGTTACCCTCTAGTTCAGTCCGTGAAGCTTGCGGGTCTGGGCTGGGGCACCGGAGTTCTCCACGACCCGGGGCTCTGCCCGTCGGCCCAACATACTGGCTTGCTTCCCTGAGGAAGTTTATCTTGCCCGGGAGGTTGCTGCAGTCACATAGAGTGACGGGTCAGCATTTGTGACTTCTAGTCCCCAAGGGGCACCAGCGTGCCCTTTGCATTCTGGGGCCTTGACGGCCTCCGGTTCGTTCCGAAGTCCCCCTCGGGGGACGGGGGGATGGAACTCCCGGACTCAGGCGATGACTGCAAAGACCATTTGACTGGAGTGCCAAGTGGCTGGCCAAGGGGGCTTTGCCCTTCAGCCTTGCTCGGTTTCCCTGGTACAATCCTGGTTGACCATGGCCATGGTCGCCTCCGCTGTGGACCGATTGGCTGGGACTCTGGCCATATCTGGCCCAGACTGGCACGCCCCTGGTTCGGTGGGCACGAAGGGGGACCTGGGGCGGGCGCTCTGACCTTAGCAGACCTTATGTGGGGGACGCCCATTTTCTTGACCGAAACCTCCGATAGGTGGTCGCTGGCTTCACAGGCAGAGCTTCTTGGTGAGTCTTCGACGAGCCGCGTCTGGACAGTTCCTCCACGGCCCCTCCAGCTTCCCACCCCTCCCCTCTTTCTACGACTGTTTCAGGGGTTTTTCCAGCATGGACTCTGGCACCTCTTGGTTCTCTCTGGCCGGGGACTAATGCCTACTTCAGGTCGGCCCTATACCAGTTTCCATCTGTGGGCACTCCTGGTCTATGTCTCCGGATATATCTTTCAGTCGTCTGTTATGTCTCCTCCATTGGCGGGCGTAGTCATAACTCAGGCTGGAGTGGCCCCCGTGCTGTATACTGCGACGCATTTTTCAGGGGGCCATCTCCCTGAGGTTTGGGAAGGGGCACGTATATTCCTGACTCCCGCCCTTCCGACCCCGAGACGGGGTCGGGCCACCGTCTCCCGTCTCCCAACGACGATTCAGGGCTCGGGTTATTGTGCCTCCCCTCATACGGGCTTCCCCCAATTGTGGTGCCATGGGTACGGGGATCAGCCCGCAGCGCTATACCGTTGTCCGTTCACTCTCTGACCAGGAGGCCGGGACCCCAGGGCCTGTCGTTCAAAGTGTTTCCACTCCTCTGTGGGGTTCTGACCACCACTGCCTAGGGCTTCTCCTCGTTCACGGGGTTTATCTTGTCCAGGGCACTGTGGCTCAGGCCCTGGCCCCTTTGTCCAGGATGCCTGGCCCATCGTCATGGCGAGGCTTTCCCGGATGGGAAACATAGTTGGGCTTCCCCCCAGCAGGGGGTCTATCCCACTTTCAGGCCTTCCGTAGGGTTGGAGTTCCTGTTTTTCTCCGGTCTCCTTGACCGATTTTCGGGGACGAGCTCCCTGCCCTCTATTTGGCTTAAGAGCTTCTGGTTGGCAGATCCCTGCTCTCCCGGCTCCCCGCCGGGGTCTAGTTTCCATCACAATCTGAGCATTCTCTCTACACGACAGGGCCGCTTTGATCTGTCGTCCTTTTTTTTTATATTGAAAAAGTTTTATTGGTTTTACAGTTTTTCAATAGGATAGGGTAAGGGATACAAAGAAATTTTGAGAGCATTCATGTCAAAGTCGTCGGCCCTACCGGGACATCAAAATAGATCATTAATAAAAAACATTTTCCATACACTACAAAGTAAAAGCAAGTACATATTTCTAAGTTCTCAGTTCTATGCTGTCAGTCATTTACAAAAATCCAGATGCACATGTTATATTATACAATATTATTCAAAAAATCAAGGTAAAGTTATTTTTTAGATCTAAGTCTCTTGGCAATTGTATCTTCTATCTCTCCTTCCAGGCCCCCAGCGGGCAGGGCCGTGGCCCCCCTGCCCCCCCTGGATCTTCCCCCAGGACAGAGGAATGTTTTTTAAAAAAGGCTTCCGCCTCAGCAACTGTTTTAATCCTCACTCTTCCTCCTTCCCAGAACACCAGCATCCCTTCGGGCATCACCCACCTAAACCAGATCCCGTGGTCAAACAATTTTTTGGACAAGAAGGAAAATTTCCTTCTTGCTTCTCTAATCTTTCTTGGAATCTGCTTTAGGATAGCAACCTCCTTTTGTTGGTAAATTAACGGACCTCCTCTTTGCACTTTCAAGATTTCCTCTCTGGTTGACCTTCTAACAAATTTAACATGTATCTCTCTGGGTACTTCATTTATCCTGGCATATGCAGAGTTTATTCTGTAGGCTAGGTCAATGTCCCCCCTGATCTCATCCTTAGGTTTATGTAAATAGTCTGCTATAATTGTGCTCATGAGTTCAGGGAGACATTCACCAGTTTCCTCAGAAACATTCTGAAATCTCAAAAAGTATGTCATCCTTTCCATATCAATCCTAGACACATGCCCATTTATTTCCACAACCTCATTAGTAACATTTTTAATCTCTCCCTTAGCCCCCGCCAGCCCCCCTTCCAGTTCTTCAGTCTTCTGTGTGTTCTCCAGCACCTGTTTCCGTGTGTCCAATAATTCCTTTTTAAAATTGATATTTTCTGCCCTCTGGGCCTGGATTTCTTGTACCAAAGTTTGTATAACAGATTCAAGAGAGGCCATCCTTAGTTCTAAACTTGCCAGTGCTGATTCTTGTGCCATGGTTAACTGTTAAAGTCAGTGCCACTAAAATGGCGTTTTTTGGGTGGGGCTGTTGAGGCAAGTCAGGAGCCAAAAGTTCAGTTCAGAGTTGTAAAGTTCAGGAACGAAGAGAGAAACAATTTTCCAAGTCAATAAGTATAATAATGAAGGCACTCCAGAGAAGAGATCACAAATCCAAAAAAAAATTCTTCTTTAGTAACCAGAGGGAGTCCAAATCACAAAGAGACGCTGGAAATTTTCCATAAGTGAAATAGTCATTCAGGGACAAAGAGAAGCCATTTCCACCGCCCAGACTCAGAGCCAGAAGGAGAGAGTGGTAAAAAAAAAATGTTTCAAATCAGCCAGACCTAGATACATTGTTTCAAAGACAAACCGCAGACCACTTTCCCTTGTTTCAAACAGTCCAGATTAAAGATATCCGCTTCCTCGCAGCGAGGAGCCATTCTTAAGTGCCGCTTTAGTCCGAGGGGGGGTTTAACAAGCAGACCCCCCCTCCAAGTTCTTTCAGCCCAGGCTGACAGCAGGAAAAAAAATGTTTAAAACCACTCACTTTCACCCTCGCAGCCGAAGCCCCGGGAAGCCTTCCGACTCAGACGGCCAGCTCTCTTCTTATTTTCAAAGCGATGCCGCCCGCCATTGGCGAAGGAAAAAACCCCCGCAGCATGTCCTCCTCCACCTAAGCCGAAAACAAGGGTCGCTTCCCAGCTGCCGCTGGGGGAGGACGACCCAGGCAAGCCGGCTTTACGGGAGACCCCCAAAAACGGGGCGTCTCGCCCCCGTGGGGGGGCAGGAAAAGAAACAAAGCGGCGAGTGAGCCCTAGGCTCGCCCGTCGCCGCTGGAGCCGGAACCGGAAGCCTGATCTGTCGTCCTTGTCCAGGCGTTGATTGAACACGGGCCTCTGGACACGGGACTTACGTGCCTTTCTGGTCAGTTGGCACTTCGTTATTAAGATACGACTAGGCTAGGGCTCTTTCCACGTGCCAAAGTGACCCCGCTCTTGGGGGCCACAGTCACCGTCTAGCTGCACCCTGCTACCTTCACATGGAGTCAGCTCCCCGACGCTACTAGATGGTCGCAGAAGGTGGCGTTGGAGGTTTGACCCGTTCGGACATTTCCTTCACAGCTCGGGCCCCAAGGGGTCTCAAGGGTCTATATCTTTCCCGAGGTGCAAGCATATGTCTGTTTTTTAGTTTTGGTGGCTACTATTCTCCACTCTCGCTCTGAGGGGCATTCGGGAGTTGACCCTCTGACACCACAGCTAGATTCGTTGATGCGCTAGGAGCTTAGGGCCGTTCAGCTTTTGTGGTATTGGTTCGCCTTCCCCAGGACATGGGGTCCCATCCCGGAGGCCCCCGGCTTGCGCTCTGGGGGCTGGACCATGGTCCTCACCTTTGTCCCTCGGGCCCCCCCCCACTTCTCAGTGTCAGTCTTCGCACGGGCGGTTACGCTCAGCAAGTGTTAGTGTTATAACTTGGGGATTTTAGCGCAGGGATAATCCTAATTTAATTCGTTTTTATTCATTGTATTTATTGTATTTTTTATAGTATTTTAATTTTTTCCCTGGGCACCGTTCCGAGTCCCCCTGGGGAGAGGATGCGGTATACAAAATAAATTTCTTCTTCTTCTTCTTCTTCTTCTTCTTCTTCTTCTTCTTCTTCTTCTTCTTCTTCTTCTTCTTCTTCTTCTTCTTCTTCTTCTTCTTATTATTATTATTATTATTATTATTATTATTATTATTATTATTATTATTATTATTATTATTATTATTATTATTATTATTATTATTATTATTATTATTATTATTATTATTATTATTATTATTATTATTATTATTATTATTATTATTATTATTATTACGACTGGGGGAGGATCCGGCTGCAAAGGAATTACATTCCTCGAGGCTTCAAGGCCTCCCTCCCTCTCTCTCTCTCTCCCTTTCTCTCTCCCTCTCGGTCATTTTGCCTCACCTGTGGGCACCCGACTATTTGTGAGTACCCAAGTCCTGGGCCATTTCCTCTCCCCTACTCCTTTCTATTCCAGTTCTGTTCCTCCCTTTGGGTGACTTTCGCCAGCGATAGTACACGGGCCGCATTAGTACTTCACCTTGTGTGCTGCCTTCGGGCGCTTCGAGTGCTTCTTCGGGAGTCATTGGGGAGCTTGGAAACACGGTGACTTCGGTGGTCCTTGTGGGTGTTTGCCCCGATTGCGTTGAGGGATGGTCGTCTCCACTGTCCAAATCTGCGAGCGGCCATTGGCTCTTCACTGGCAATGTTCAACGTATGGACGACTTTGTGAACAGTATCCCCTCCGTAGGCCCTTCGTGGGCATAGGGGGCCCTTGGGGGGAGGGATCGGTCCTTGCCTTGGGGACGAAGGGAGCCTCTCATTCCCTGGGTCCGGCGGTCTGCAGCTTCCGGCCTCGGACATCGCTCTTGTTTCCCAGGCTGGGCATCGGGTTCCCTATTTGGGTCCGGTCCTTGCCCATTGTGGTTTTTGCTGAGCCACCTCTGTTCGTTTTTGAGCCAGTCCTATGGCTAGTCCCCTCCTGACCGGTGGTGCCCTTCGGGATGCTGGGTCGCCAGCCTCTCTCGTGGCCTCGGTCTCGGTAGAAGGGACCAGCTTGGTTCCCTTTCAGGCTTGCGGGTCGCCATGCGTCCCCAACCGTCCCTATGACACGGGCAACCTCATGTGTTTTTCTGACACGGCCGGGTTTGTTCCCTGATTTCGCGTGGCGCCTCAGGGGTCCCTCTGGGAGCCCTGGCTCATGTGGGTCTGGCGTTGCCTTCTCGAGCGTCTTGTTAGGCGCGCATCGTCTTTCCTCTGTTCTATCATGTCCTTGGCCTCCCTTTGGCCGCTTCTCCTGGCCCTGGGCTTCCCCACGGCGGCGTACGCTCCTGGTTCCGTTGAGGGCATCGGGAGATCCCATAAAGTCAGTTGGTCAGACGATCCCAGCGGCGGGGCTGCTCTCACACGTGCGGCTGCTGCTGCGACCCATATTGAGGTGGAGGCCCTCGCGGGGCTCGGTGGGTGATGGCGTGGTCCTCGCCTTCGTCATCCCCGTTGAGGTGCATGGCATTCCCGGCTAATCTGGTGGCTGGAATGAGTGGAGGCGTCCGGCATGCTGTCCACTCTGCGCCCATGTCTGCTGGTCCATACTCGATCCCTCCCTGTGAGGTGTTAGGGCTTTGGTATGTCCCATACATGGATGCTATCTCCACCCTTATTGAGAAAGGGCGTTGGTACTTACCTGATATGCCTCTTCTAATAAGGGGGGAGATAGCATCCGGCCCATCCCTTATCTCGTTCTGACCAGCTGGGTGAAATTGGTTTTATTATGCATTGGTGTTTGTGAGATGATACCGGCGAGTCTGATTTTACTTTCCTTCGTCGAAAACTGGGTGGAGTCTGCTCCTGAGGGGGTTATATAGCACTCTTAATTAATTATTATTCAGACTCAGTCCAATCAGAGTACGGATAGGTCATACCCCATACATGGATGCTATCTCCCCCCTTATTAGAAGAGGCGTATCAGGTAAGTACCAACGCCCTTTTAGCATCCCTCAACACCATTGAAGCACAACTAAAATCCCTTAACATCATTGTAGCACCCCTCAAAAATATGATATAAAGCAGAAAATTGAAGACCCGCCATCTCATAAATCTGACCCCTTCTCAACAATCTCAGCCTCAATCACAGCCTCATGGAACAGGTACACTTCTACTGACATCTCAGTCCTCATCAAAGATGCACTCGAACATGAACAGAAGCATCCAAATGCCATCTTATTTGAACTTGAGTACAACAATGAAATAGAAGACATCATTAAGGTTTGCTGCAGCATCAGAAACTTCCGGCATTGACAATCTCTCCTGATGAAATTTTTGGCATTTCCCGTGATGGCCCAGAATACAAAAACAATGATGGCATGATGGCTCCATGCTTCTGCAGTCATTTGCAATAGTGAGGCCTCTCAATGCAAATTCATCCACTCAATAAACACATTTGCCAGAAACCACACTAATCATAATAAACTGTGTCCGCGGCCCGACCTATCCGCACTGCCATGAGCTCCATGCTGAGCTTCAAATGCATCTGGATCATGGAGAGACTGATCTATACATCAACCACTGCGCCAACTGTATTAAAGACAAGACCAACGGCTCCCATTCCTACAACCACGACAACCCAATTACAAACAATCAACAACCTTGACAACCCAATATCCCAACAACCAACAATCAACAACCCCAACATCCACGCCCCCAAGATCATCCAGGTTCACCCTTACAGACCTTAAATGCAAACTATTCAACACAAGAAGCCTCACAAATAAAATGCCAGAATTTCTTCTCCTAATAAAGTCAATTTGACCTTATATTTGTCTGCGAAATGTTTATTTAAACAAATTGTTTCCAGACTCCATTACCACTACAAGTGATTACCATGTCCACCGGTCTGACCATGAAATCTGAAGAGGAGGTGGTGTTGCTATCTTCTACAAAAAGTTCCTAGATCTGGAAAATATTCAATAACATAAGAGCTTGTTCTTCCTGAGACCATTATCTGTGATCTGTCACTAAATACCACAATTTCCTTCCTATTATGTTACAGAACCCCTGATTATGACCTTGATCATGTGAGCAAACTAGCTACATTACTAACATGGGCAGCCTCATGCCCATATCCCATTATCTTTCTTGGTGACCTCAATTTACCTCTTATTAATTGGACCCTAAATGAGTGCACAACTGAAACAATACATATGACCTCATCACAATTTTAGGACTTGTTCAATTGGTAACTATTAACACTAGATTCAGCAACTTCCTTGATTTAATCTTCTGTAACAGTTTAAACACAATCTATAGCCACTGTTGAAAAAACACTGTTTTTCCAACAGTGACCACAGCATGATTGACTTTTGTCTAAATTTACATCCATACAAAGAATCCTAAATACAACTTCAAAAAAGCAAAATATGATGTCATAGCTTCAGACCTCTCATCTCTAGATTGGCAAATCCTATTCAATGACTGCAACACTGCTGAAGACTATTATAACACTTTTCTACTTAAAGTTCAAAGAGTCATTAATCTATATGTACCTTTTGTAACACCCAAAGCCAAAAAGGACAAATTACCTATATCAATAAGGAAACTCCAACCCCCCCCCCCAAAAAAAACCTTTGGTGGAAAAATAAAACTAGCTATGTAGCTAACTTAAAAAACTGATACAAAACCTTATGCCACCAAATAAAAACAGAATGTACCAATTACCACTGAAAATAGGAGGAAGAGCAACACACAAAATCCAATCCAGCCTTCTATAGTTTTGTAAATGCCAAACTTAAAGACTCAAAAACCATCCCACCTCTAGAAGCGCAAAATGTTGAAGATTGTAAAATAATGCCATTAGAGCCAATCTCTTCAACATTTTTTTCTGTTCAGGAGAGGAGGAGCCAATGTTGCAATGATACAACATGAGGTCTCAATGATCCGAGACCTCCATTGATACTTTTGCCGCTGAACGGTCCATTTGGATCTCAACCGTCTCATAGGGATGGCAATCGGGAAGATGAAGCCTTGCTGGTCACAGGGGCATCACAAAGCCCCCGATTGACCCAAGGGAAGCACTTCTAATCGGCGGCAAATAGGCAGCCCCAAGCTGATGAAGTCAAGTTGGCTTCGGAAGGAAGTTGAAAGAGAAAGTGAGTCCATCTGGAAAGGTTTTTTTTTTTTTTAGATATACTGCCCAAAGAAACTTAAAAAAAAACTAAACTAAATCCTTTAAGCCAAAGAAATAAGTGCCGGAATTAACTTACTTTGGACTGATCTGGAAAGTTTTTTTTCTTTTTCCCTTTGTAATTGTGGATTGAAATGCTTGCAACAGGTTTTTTTCCTCCTCTTAAAGTGAACAGACTATTTTTTCCTCTTCTGTTTTTTGTTATTCTGTCTTTTGAAGATTGGACTAAAAACTTCATTTTTATTTCTACAATTCTTCTCATGATTTGCTACTAAATTTCAATAAGAACTTTTTTTTTTATAAAGCAGAGATATATATTAGAAAGTGAGAAGTAGCACTGCCACTCGGAGGTCGGAGGCTGGAATTTTTTAAACAATATATCTTTTTTCTTTTCCCTTGAGATTGTTGACTTTCTGGATGAAGGGTTTGTAATTTGTTTATAGAAACAGATAAAGAATCAAAGGCATGAATAGTTTTTATAGGTGTTCTTTGATAATTGTTTAGGCAAAGGAAGGAAAAAGAAAAAATATACAGAACCCTTCTCCTTTGAAGAGCATAAAAGGACTTGTGATCTAAGTCAATTTAAAATGAAAAGATAAAATAGGGCTGAGGCCAGGGTGGCAGTGGTTATTAATTTTCCTTATTCTTTTTCTTTTTTGGAAACATGGTTCAATACCCAGATGAGGATACTTTAGAATGTCAAAAAAAATTGGCTGGAATTTTAAATCTCGAGGAAGGATATAGGAGAATTGTTAAGAAATTGGAAAAACTGGTGTCTATCACAGCAAAG
Organism: Rhabdophis nuchalis; assembly: GCA_039707465.1. Classification (NCBI taxonomy): domain Eukaryota; kingdom Metazoa; phylum Chordata; class Lepidosauria; order Squamata; family Natricidae; genus Rhabdophis; species Rhabdophis nuchalis. The sequence goes on from CM077653.1 coordinate 18,727,298, forward strand.
TATGAGGAGGTTGGAGCTCCAAAAATTAAAGAGGAGAAAGAAGATACAGAAGATAAAGACAAGACAACAGATGATTTTATTAATTGATTAAGTGTGGGAGAAAGCAGAAAGAAGGAAATTTGGAAAAGGGAACTCGAAGAATTTGAGCTCAACCTCAGTTTTCAAGAAGAGGGGAAAAAAGATTCGATGATGGATCTAAGAAGAGAAATTCTTCCGGAAGCACATTTGATGACCAAAGATAAACAACTTTTAATAACAGAAGGAAGGCAACGAGATCACTTGAGAGTCATTTTAAACAGTAAAGTGCAGAGAGAAGTCTATAAAAACTTTACAAAGGAGATAAAAAGAAGAGTGAAACTATAATTGGCAAGAGAGATAAGACTGCTTCATGACTGGAAAGACACTGGTTGATAATGAAAACTGAAAATAAAAGATCAGCCAATTCTTGGTGATTAATAAGTAACCTTTAGATTGCTTTAGATTGTTATTGAAGGTTTATTTGTTGACAAACAACTAGCTATAATAATAATGAAATGATAATGGATATTGCTTATATATATATATATATATGTATGTATGTATGTATGTATGTATGTATGTATGTATGTATGTATGTATGTATGGTCTCTTAATTAATTATTATTAATCATCCCTTAAAGAAATTTAACACATATCTAAAAAGACAGCAGCAATTTAATAGGTCTCTGTCTGGATGGTCTCTAGGTTGAGTCGAAGGACAGAGAAGGATGACAAGTTTGTCTCCTCCCTTAAATAGGCCTAACAGGAAGCTGTAACAAAATATATCCACTTCATCAATAAAGTCCTGTAGAAAGGATGATGTAATCAGGGAAACTGGTTAGCTCAAGGCATAGAGAAGCCTGCTTCGAATGCTGGAGAGCACCAGTTCAAATCCCTGTAGGGAAGTATGGCCAGCTGACGAGGGCTAAGGAGCCCGAAATGGATCCATCCTGGTCTCTTCATTAATTATTATTAATCATCCCTTAAAGAAATTTAACACATATCTAAAAAGACAGCAGCAATTTAATAGGTCTCTGTCTGGATGGTCTCTAGGTTGAGTCGAAGGACAGAGAAGGATGACAAGTTTGTCTCCTCCCTTAAATAGGCCTAACAGGAAGCTGTAACAAAATATATCCACTTCATCAATAAAGTCCTGTAGAAAGGATGATGTAATCAGGGAAACTGGTTAGCTCAAGGCATAGAGAAGCCTGCTTCGAATGCTGGAGAGCACCAGTTCAAATCCCTGTAGGGAAGTATGGCCAGCTGACGAGGGCTAAGGAGCCCGAAATGGATCCATCCTGATCTCTTAATTAATTATTATTAATCATCCCTTAAAGAAATTTAACATATATATATATATACTGTTTCCCTTACTGCCCATCGGCTCATCGCTAGAGACCATCCAAACAGCAAGCCAAGAATTACGTTGTATAATATTTTAGATATGTGTGTTAGTTTTATGAGCTGATCAATAAATTCTCTTCTAATTTATTGTGCTGGGTGGTGGTGTGAGAGTGCGTGCAAATAGCGGTTTGTGTGTGTTTTCTTCTGGTAGATGGTGTGTCCTAGGGATCCATTGGATTTCTTATAGACTAAGACATCAAGGAAGGGGAGTTGGTTATTGGCTTCTGTTTCCATGGTGAACTGTATTTTGGGGTGTAGGCTGTTGAGGTGTGTGAGGAAGTTGTACAGTTTATCTTTCCCGTGTGGCCAGATTATGAAGGTGTCGTCTACGTATCTGAGCCAGAGTTTGGGTTTGTGATCTGATTTTTCTAGAGCTTGGGTTTCAAAGTGTTCCATGTAGAGGTTAGCAATGACAGGTGAGAGGGGTGATCCCATGGGTGCTCCTTCTATTTGTTTGTATTTTTGTCCGTTATAGATGAAGTATGTGTTGGATAGGCAGTGGTTGGTCAGATCTAGGATATGTTTGGGGGGGGGGCTATATTTGCACGCACTCTCACACCACCACCCAGCACAGATCAACTCTGTAGCCAAGACACTCATCTCCAGAACAAAACGCTTAGCTGATGAACAACACCTAAAAGCTGAACTACACACTCTCACCAATGTACTAACATCCAACGGATTCCAAAGAAACAAGATCACTAACCTAATCCAAAAAGAAAACCCCACTAAAATCCAAGACAGTGAACAAGAAAACGGCAAAGCCCTCCTCCCATACATAAAAGGCACCACAGACAGAATCAGCAAGATCCTCCACAAACACAACATCAAGACAGCATTCTACACAAACCGAAAAATATCCACCATCCTAAGAAACCCCAAAGACAAAATAGAGTTAGAAAATCAAGGAGTATATGAAATCCCATGCACCACCTGCACCACCACATACATCGGACAAACCAACAGAAGAATAAAGGCACGCATTGAAGAACACAAAAACTCAGTCAGAAAGGAGGAACCAACTTCTTCCCTGGTCCACCACCTCAAAGCCACAGGACATGATATAGACTTTAAAAAGACCAGAACTATTGCCAAAATTGAACACTTTAACAACAGAATAATCAGAGAAGCTATTGAGATAGAAAAACGGCCACACAGCATGAATAAACGAGATGATACCTCCCGCCTACCAGCCATTTGGAAACCTGCCCTCACTGACAAACGAGTCCCTAACGCAAAGAATGATACCAGACCCACACTCACGAAAACCACACAGGATGTCACTATCACACATCCACGCAAAAAGCAAGCCCAAACCCACACCAATGATGACCACAAACCAGAAGCCCGACCACAAACCAGAAGCCAGACCACAGCTGCATTATTAGCCACTTTAAACCCCTCCAATCCATACATGAAGCAAACTGATGCCCACCACAGAGATGTGGCACGACCACAAACGTGAAGCCAAACAACAGTAACGCAGCTCACCAGCTCAAATCCCTCTGCAACTCAGACTAACACAAGCACAACCAGGCCTCCACCCAAACAGAACACGCCCCCATCCAATCAGAGCACAGCCAAACTCCCATCCAATCAGAGCACAGCCAAGCCCCCTACCAATCAGAATACACCTCCACCCAATCAGAATGCAGCCAAGCTCCCACCCAATCAGCTCACATCCCCACTGGCAGTTAAAAAGAGGAACCGGCTGAGATCTCACATTGCTCCTGGAAGCACCAAGCCGGAAGCACCAGCCTGAAGATGATGAATGAGACTTCATCGAAACGTTGTGAAGATACTTCCAATTCTACGCGGGAGAAAACCCGAACAACCAAAGACCTACATACAAACACCCGCGAAAACCTCAGAAAACATATATATATATATATGTTAGATTTTTAAGGGCTGAAACACATATCTAAAAAATGTCACACAGCAGTAATCTAATTGGTTCTCTGTCTGGATGATCTCTAGGTTGAGTCGAAGGGCAGAGAGGGATTACGTTAAGTCTCCTCCCCTTAAAGGGACCCTTGATCAGGAGCTGTGATAATATTCTCTCATATATATATTAATTATTAAATCATCCCTTAAAAATCTAACACATATCTAAAAAGACAGCAGCAATCTTAATAGGTCTCTGTCTGGATGATCTCTAGGTTGAGTCGAAGGGCAGAGAAGGATGACAAGTTTGTCTCCTCCCTTAAAATGGGCCTAAAAAAACAGGAGCTGTAAAATATTCGCTCATCAATAAGAGTCCTGTAAAAGGATGATGTAATCAGGGAAGCTGGTTAGCTCAAGGTGGCATAGCTGGCTTCGGGGATTTTCCCGTGTATGTATTCCCGAAGCCAGCTATGCTAGCATACCTACACCCTTGAAAATCTACGAAAACATATATATATATGTTAGTTTTTATGAGCTGATCAATAAATTTAAATTTGAGACTTCCTTCCGGTTTCCCGGAGGGAACGGTCGAGTCTTGGGACTCGTCCGCCGTTTTGTTTCTTTTACGGCCCCTAATGTGGCAGGGAGTTCCTTTTAAAGGACTCCCGCCATATGGTCGGCTCGCTGGGATTTCCCTATCCCGACGGCAGTCGGGGGGGGTCCTTGTCCTCGACCCAGGAGTAGAAGGACATGCTGCGGGAGGCTTGGTTCCCTTTGCTGATGGAGGACCGGAACATTCAATTTTCTCGAGAGGGCTGAATCGCTGGAGTTGGAGGCAACACCGAGACTCCTGGCTATAGAGTGGACTGTGAGTGAATTTATTTTCTTGCTTGCAACTTTCGCACTGAAAGAAGATGGAGGGGGGGAAAACCCTCCCTCGGACTGGAGAAAAAAAAGCGGCGTTTTTAAAAATGCTCCTCAGGCTTCAGGAAGCGGAGAAATCCACATCCGAACCTCTCTAAATGCTAGTGAAAGTCTTTCCGGAATGACCGTTGGATATTTTGTATCGAAGTCTGGCTACAAAGAAACAATTTTTACTTGCAAAATCCGGGTGGCTTCCAGATGGGCAGGGGAAGATGGCGTTCCTTTGTTCTCAGGAGACATACTCTTAATGGAAAACTGCTGACATTCCCTTGTGATTGGGACTGCCTCTCTTTTCGTACTAATGACTGTATGTAAATAATTAATTTGACCTTTCCCTGAAGTGCCTTTTTTTTTCTATTTGATTGTAAGAACTTGGTCTCTCTCTGGACTTTAATTAGAGGAAATTGTGACTTTGTTTCTTGGAATTTGCTCGTATCCTGACTCACTGACTCATCTTCAGCAGACGCCATCTTACTGACATAGACCTAAATCTTTCATCATGGCATCCAAAAAGCAGACACATTAACCTAAAATCACATCGATGTTACCCGAAAAACCTGATACGGATGCTAGATTAACAGCAATGGAAGAAACTCTTCAGACCTTGGTGAAAGAAATCAAAGAAATGAGGAAGGACCATGTCAGTTCTAAATTAGAACTTTTGGAGGTACAGAAGAAATTAATGGAAAATACACAAAAAGACTGATGAACTGGAGGTGGGGCTGGCTGGGACAAGGGGAGAGCTTAAAAGTATTAATAATGAAATAGGGGATTTAACTGGTCATATGTCTAGGATGGATTTTGAAAGGATGTCATATTTTTTAAGATTTCAGAATGTTCCTGAGGTGAGTGGTGAAGATTTAACTGATTTAATGTGCACAATTTTAGCAGATTATGTACACAAGCCTAAGGATGAGATTAAGGGGGACATTGATTTGATATATAGAATAAACTCAGCATATGCCAGGATAAATGAAGTACCCAGAGAGATACATATTAAATTTGTAAAAATGTCAACGAGGAAAAGGATCTTGAGGGCGCAGAGAGACAGTCCGTTAATTTATCAGCAGACAGAGATTACCATCTTGAAGCAGATCCCGAAAAAGATTAGAGAGGTAAGAAGGAAGTATTCCTTCTTGTCTAAAAGATTATTTAAACAGGGGGTCTGGTTCAAGTGGGTGATGCCAGAGGGAATGTTGGTGTTCTGGGAGGGAGGAAGAGTAAGAATTAAAACAATTGCAGAGGCGGAAGCCTTTCTTAAAAAACATTCCTCAATCCTGGAGGATGAAAATGGGAGAGCAGAGGGTGCCGCGGCCCCGCCCACTGGGGGCCAGGGAGAAGAAGATACAATTGCCAAAAGACTTAGATCTCAAAAGTGACTTTATTTTAGTATAATATAACTTTTGTTTGGATGTTTATACATGATTGCTAGCATAGTTTCTACAATGATATATTTGCATTTCTTTCCACTTTGTAGTACAAATGAAAATTAATGTATTATCTATATTTTGTTATGAAGCCTCGGAAGGGGTCTTTGACTTCGACGTGAAAGTTCTCACAATATCTTGTACACACCTTACCCTTTACCCTATTTGTAAAAAATTATAAAACCCAATAAAACTTTTTTCAAAAAAAATAAAAATAAATTTAAATTTGAGAGACCAAGATAAATCTATTTCGAGCGTATTAGCTCTCATCAGTTGGCCACACCCCACTGGGATTCAAACCGGGGCTGTAATGAATCCAAGGCAGAAGCCTAGCACTCCAGCCTAATCGGTTCTACCCCATTTAAGGGAGGAGACATGCTGTTTGATAGATCTATCTTGGTCTCTCAAATTTAAATTTATTGATCAGCTCATAAAAACTAACACATATCTAAAAAATATTACACAACATAACTAAAAAATGGTTCTCTGTCTAGATGGTCTCTGGTGATGAGCCGACAGGCAGAGAGGGAAACAGCATGTCTCCTCCCTTAAATGGGGCCCTTACAGGAAGTTGTGGAAACAATTATCTATACTAAATACTCCTGGATTAGCTGATGAAACAGGGTAGAACCGATTAGGCTGGAGTGCTAGGCTTCTGCCTTGGATTCATTACAGCCCCGGTTCGAATCCCAGTGGGGTGTGGCCAACTGATGAGAGCTAATAAGCTCGAAATAGATCTATCTTGGTCTCTCAAATTTAAATTTATTGATCAGCTCATAAAAACTAACACATATCTAAAAAATATTACACAACGTAACTAAAAAATGGTTCTCTGTCTCGATGGTCTCTGGTGATGAGCCGACAGGCAGAGAGGGAAACAGCATGTCTCCTCCCTTAAATGGGGCCCTTACAGGAAGTTGTGGAAAAAATTATCTATACTAAATACTCCTGGATTAGCTGATGAAACAGGGTAGAACCGATTAGGCTGGAGTGCTAGGCTTCTGCCTTGGATTCATTATAGCCCCGGTTCGAATCCCATAAAGGGATATAGAGAGAGAGAAATAGAGAGAAATACAGTAGGTAGGGAGGGAGAGAGAGAGTAGGTAGGTAGGTAAAGGGATATATATAGAGAGAAATATAGAGGGAGACAGAAATACAGTAGGTAAGTAGGGAGAGAGAGTGTCTGTGTAGGTAGGTAGGTAGGTAGATAAAAGGGGAGAGAGAGAAATACAGTAGGTATGTAGGGGGGAAGGGAGAATGTGTGTGTGTGTAGGTAGGTAGGTAGAAAGATAGAGAGAAATAGAAAGATAAAGAAATACAGTAGGTAGGGAGGGAGGGAGAGTGTGTGTGTAGGTAGGTAGAACGATAGAGAGAGAAATAGAAAGAGAGAGAGAAATACAATAGGTATGTAGGGGGAGAGGGAGAATGTGTGTGTGTACTGTAGGTAGGTAGGTAGGTAGAAGGATGAGAGAGAAATAGAGAGAGAGAAATACAGTAGGTAGGATGGAAGAGAGTGTGTGTGTGTAAGTAGAAGTATATATAGAGAGAAATAGATAGATAGATAGAGAGAGAGAGAGAGAGAGAGAGAGAGAGAGAGAGAGAAATAGAGTAAATAGGGAGGGAGTGTGTGTGTGTGTGTAGTTAGGAAGGTAGAAGGATAGAGATTAGGTAGGTAGGTTGATGTTCTCAGGTGTATTTATCTATGTCCTGCAGAAGGAAATCGCAGACAAACCTTAAAATTTCGTTTCTGCTTGCTCAGAAAAAGTTAAAGAGCCTTCCGAAAGGTGTGGGGGGGGGAGCCTTTGCACTTGGCAAACTTCTAAAACAGCCCATTTCTCCGTGAAAATGAGGCTGTTTTTTTAAAAATAAAAAGCAAAAGTACCCTTGGGGGGGGGGCTTGCAGAGTGCTCCTGGGGTGGGTGGGTGAAAAATGAGCAAAAAAAACCACCCCGTTTACCGAGGAGCTGCCTCCATAAGGCTCGGCACAGCCAGTTTGGTGAAGGGGGCGGGGTTCCAGGAGGCAAAAAGGGTTTTTTTGCGCTTTGCATACTTCTTCCAAATGCTCTTTCTCCGCGAAAACGGGGCCGATTTTCTTCAAATAAAAAGCATGACTAGCCTTGGGGGGCTTGCAGAATGTTCCTGGGGGTGGGGTGGGGGGGCAAACAACCGCCCCATTTATCGCGAAATGGGCCATTTTGGGGTCAAATAAATTGCATGCATAATCCTATGGAGGCTTATAGAGTGCTGCTGGGGGCTGGGGGATGGGGAAACAGCCCGTTTGAGGCTAATTTCTGCCCTCCCCAGCCCCCAGGGGCTCTCTGGAAGCCTCCACAAGACTAGGCACAGCCAGTTTGGTGAAGGGGTGGGGTTTCAGGAGGCAAAAAATGCTGTATTCGATGTATAAGACGCACCCAGATTTTCAGCCTCTTTTTAGAGGAAAAAAGGTGCGTCTTATACTCCGAAAAATACGGTATATATATATATGAGAGAATATTTTCACAGCTCCTGTTCAAGGGTCCCTTTAAGGGGAGGAGACTTAACGTCATCCCTCTCTGCCCTTCGACTCAACCTAGAGATCATCCAGACAGAGAACCAATTAGATTACTGCTGTGTGACATTTTTTAGATATGTGTTAGATTTTTAAGGGCTGAAAATAAAGAGACCAGGATGGATCCATTTCAGGCTTATTAGCCTTCTTCAGCTGGCCATACTCCTTCTACTGGGATTTGAACCGGTGCCCTCCAGCATATGAGGCAAGCCTCTCTATGCCTTGAGCTATCCGGTATCCCTGATACATCAGCCAATTTACAGGACTCTTAAATGAGAGAATATTATCACAGCTCCTGTTCAAGGGTCCCTTTAAGGGGAGGAGACTTAATGTCATCCCTCTCTGCCCTTCAACTCAACCTAGAGATCATCCAGACATTAAGTCTCCTCCCCTTAAAGGGACTCCGAGCTAGGTGTAAAGTCTTTAGGAACCCAAAATGGCCTGCCAATTTGGCGTCGTGGCTCCTCTGGAGAACTAGGATACGTAGAGATTCTGGAACGTAGAGTTTCGTCCCCTTCCAGGCGAGGTCATCCCTCTTCGTCAAGATGTGTTGGTTGTTTTGGAACCAAGGGTCCGTTAGCAGCTCAGTTTTGAGTCTTGTGGTTAGATCGCTTGTGGTTTGACCCCGTCGGTCATGTTGTTGCCGCCTGGTGGTTACTTGGGCAGCTGGTTGAGCAGAAGGAATAATGGCGTCCACTACATGCTCCCGTTCGCATTTGTACTGAGGCATGCGGGAGAGGGCATCAGCTAGAAAGTTCCTCTGCCCTGGAATGTGCTTTAGTACGAAGTTGAAACGGTTGAAGTATTGAGCCCATCGGACTTGTTTGGGTGATAGTTTCCGTGGGGTTCTGAGAGCTTCCAGATTTTTGTGGTCGGTCCAAACTTCAAATGGTTTCTGGCTCCCTTCTAGCAGGTGTCTCCAGGTTAGTAGTGCCCATCGCACTGCAAAAGCCTCCTTTTCCCATGCGGCCCATCGTCTCTCCGTGTCCGTGAGTTTGAGGGAGGTATAGGCACAGGGTTGTAAATTTCCTTGGTTGTTTCTTTGAAGTAGTACTGCTCCTACGGCCATGTCGCTGGCGTCTGCCTGGATCACGAAAGGTTGCTCAGGGTCAGGATGCTTCAGTACCGGCTCCTTTGCAAACATTTCTTTCAGTGTTTCGAATGCCTCCTGGCAGGTTAGGCTCTACTGTAGGGGTTGTCCCGGACGAGGTTTCATTCCTGGGCTCCCTGTCTTCAGGAGGTCTGTCAGGGGTTTGGCAATCTTCACAAAGGAGGGAATGAACTGCCTGTAGAAGTTTGCGAACCCTAGGAAACTTTGTAGCTGTCTGCGAGTGCGAGGGGGTTGCCAGCTTAGGACGGCTTGCACTTTAGCTGGGTCCATCTCTATTCCCTCATTTGACACTCGGTAGCCTAGATAGTCTAGTCGCTCACGGTGGAATTCACATTTTGATAGTTTGACATACAGGTTGGCTGCCAAAAGTTTTTCCAGTACTTGGCGGACCAGGGGTATGTGGTCATCGACGGTCTCGGTGTAAATAAAGATGTCATCTAGAAAGACGAGGACCCCCTTGTAGAGCTGCTCATGCAGCACCTCGTTTATTAACTGCATAAACACTGCTGGGGCTCCCTGTAATCCAAAAGGCATCACTTTGAATTGGAAACTTCCTAAAGGGCAGTTGAACGCTGTTTTCCATTCATCTCCTTCCCTGATCCGTATTCGGTAGTATGCTTCTCTGAGGTCTAATTTGGTAAAGACTTTTCCCTTGGCCAAGTGAGACAGCATATCTTTCATGAGGGGAAGCGGGTATAGGTTGTGTACGCACACCCCATTTATCCCTCGAAAATCCACGACCAAACACATAGTTCCATCTTTTTTCTCTTTGAAAAGGACTGGTGCCACAATCCGTGGCTTGGCTGGCTCGATGAACCCTCGTGCTAGGTTTTTGTCTATGTATTCACGCATTTCTTGCATCTCTCGAGGTGTCATTGCATACAGCTTGGGTTTGGGTAGTTTTGCCCCAGGGATGATTTCAATGGCACAATCTGTTTCGCGGTGGGGGGGCAGGATGTCACATTCTGTCTCACTGAACACTTCTGTGAGGTCCTGGCATTCCACTGGAATCAGTTCGGTCTCTGGGGTTTTGTCAGATGTGGTTGCCAGTTGTTCTTGTGGTCTCTCTTGTGGGGCTCCCAATGTGAGTGGTATTTTTGCTTGCTCGTGAGGGAGGGGTTGAGGGCCAGGTGATAGCCTAAGCCTGTGGGTGCCCCCTTGCCACCAGATGGTCGGTCCCCACTTGTCTAGCCAGGAAAGTCCAAGTATGACTGCCTCTGTCATTTTGGGGGCTATTATAAATCGAATTATTTCCCAGTGATCTGCCAATTCTAGTCTCACTGGTTCAGTTAGGTGAGTGGCATAGGCTCCATTAGGGAACCGTCAACCTGCTCGAACCGAATCGGGTGGTTCAGTCTTTCCGCTCTGATCCCCAGTTTCTGAACTGTGGTTAAGTTGATCAAGCACCTAGTGCAGCCTGAGTCTACAAGGGCTTGAAAATCCTCCTGTTTTCCCGTTTTCGGGGTTGTGAGGCGTATTGGAAAAAGGAAAGGGTAAATTGATTCGCTCACCATTGGGTCATTTTCTCCCTCGTCCTCGCTGTCATAGGGTTCAATTGACTGGTCATCATTGCCTGGGAGGGAGGAGACCCCTGCAGCTTGAAGAGCCCTCCTGGATGTGTTGATGGCCCGTCGGGGCCCTCGTTCTTGTCGGGCCCTGGATGGTAGGTCCAGCCTTGGTTTCGGGACTGGGGTTGGGCATGCAGCTACCATGTGGCCCATCCCCCCGCATCTGTAACACCTCACGGAACTTCGAGGGAGGACTGGTCTCAGGTCTCGCTGTGGTGCCATTTCTTTCTTTTTGTGGGATGGTTTCAGATTAGGTTGACCCCTCTCCTTTGTGTCTGGTTCCTTCCTTGTGTCGTTGGCACGTAGCCCACTGTCGACTTTTGTTGCCACTCGGAACCACTCAGAGAGTTGGTTTGGGATGTCACGATATGCAGTTACTTGGGCAATACGTTTATCCAGGCTTATTCTGAAAAAATGCACCAACAACCATTCTGGTAGGGGGGGTAGTCTTCCAACTATCCTCCTTAATTCACGGATGTGCTCTTTGATGGGGCGGCCTCTTTGCTTTATTTTTTTTTTTTAATTTATTTTATTAAATTTATACCCCGCCCTTCTCCAAACGGACCCAGGGCGGCGCACAGGGATGTTAAAACACATATAAAACATATAAAATTTTAAAAAACTTATTCTAATAGACCCTGCGCTAAAAACCAAATTTAAAAAACCCAAATTTAAAACTATCTAAGAGTCAGTAATGGGGGTTATGCTAGGCCGGCTAGATGGAATAGGTGTGTCTTCAGACACTTGCGGAAGAGGCGGAGGTCAGAGATGGTGCGGAGTTCAGGGGGTAGGTCGTTCCAAAGGGAAGGGCCCGCCACAGAGAAGGCTCTTCCCCTGGGTGTCGCCAGTCGGCATTGTCCAGCCGACGGCACCCTGAGGAGGCCCTCTCTGTGGGAGCGTATCGGTCTGAGGGATGTATGGGGCAGGAGGCGGTCTCGCATATAACTAGGCCCCGAGCCATGGAGCGCTTTAAAGATGGTCGTTAAAACCTTGAAGCGCACCCGAAAGACCACAGGGAGCCAGTGCAGCTCGCGCAGGATAGGTGTTATGTGGGAGTGTCTAGGCGCTCCCGTAATCACCCGCGCGGCTGCGTTCTGGACTAGCTGCAGCTTTCGGGTGCACCTCAAGGGGAGCCCCATGTAGAGAGCATTTAGGTTGCTGAGTTCCTCCTCTGCATATGGGTCCTCCTCCCCCTCTTCAAATCTGGCCTCTAGAACCCGCAGGAAATCATTTATATCTTGCAGTTTGGGGCCCCTCAGCTTATGAAGGGCTGCTAGCCATTCTTTTGCTTCCCCCTCGAAACCCTCTGCAATGGCATTCACCATGGTTCTGGGGGATGGGTAGAGGTGCTCATAGCGTTCTAAGTGGATATCAGCTGAATCAAGGAATAGAGCTAGTTGGTCTGAATTACCATCAAACTTTCCCCTGAATCGGGGTGGATCGTTTAGTTCCCTCCCTCCTCTGTTTTCCTCCTGGCCCCTGTATGCCCGTGCCTGATACGGCCGGTCATCTTCTTCAGCTCTAGGAGGGGGAGAGGGAGGGAGTTGCCTGCTCTTGGCAGCACGCTTGCTTCTGGGGCTGCGCTCCAGAATGCATCTCCTCCCTTCAGCAGGATCAGATATGCCTCCTCTCTCTTCCGGATGGCAGGCTGGCCTCTCGTCATGAAGAGTGGCTTGATCAAAATCCTCCCTCAGTTTCTCTACTGCACCCCCCAGGGATCCCATCTGGGGCTGGGGCCGTCTGGCTTGTTCCCAGTCCCACATACAGTACTTATCTTTTCTTGCTTCGCTGTTCAGGGGGGTTGGCTGGCCTCCAGCTGTGAAGAGGATTTTTTCGGTCATTGCCTGATCTCCTCCCTCCTTATCAGGCATTGCCTGGGGGAGGCGGGACTCAGGTAGCCCGGAAATCTTGATAGATTTCTTTTAAAAGACCTGGCTATCTGTCAAGCTCCCAAGAGAAACTTCAAATGATTCATGGCCTCACGTAAAAGTTCAAAGCAATGTCCGTTTATTGAATATATCATCATGGCGAGCTTCGGTTGTAGCCAGGTCTGGCAATAATTGGATGGCTTCTGCACTTTACCCCCTTATGCCCCCTCCCCTCTGCTTGTCATAATTTACGTTCTCCAATTAGCATTGAAAATAATTGCATGCATGCGCAGTCACAGGCTGTCCTGAGATTCCTTTCCTGCCACAGGAATGTCAAGAATTTAGTGCGTTAAGGCAAAACAGTTAAAATCCCATGGCAACATCGGGATGTTGATGTATATATATGAAGTGGATATTTTTGTTACAGCTTCCTGTTAGGCCTATTTAAGGGAGGAGACAAACTTGTCATCCTTCTCTGTCCTTCGACTCAACCTAGAGACCATCCAGACAGAGACCTATTAAATTGCTGCTGTCTTTTTAGATATGTGTTAAATTTCTTTAAGGGATGATTATATATATGCTGGCATAGCTGGCTTCGGTGATTTTCCGAAGCCAGCTATATATACATACATATATACATACATACATACATACACACATATATACATATATGCCAGCATATATAATAATATATTTATATATTATAAATATTGGTAATTAGTAAAAGAAATTGGAGATAAACTGTAAATTGTGATTTTGGAAAAAGGCCTATAAAGTTTTATTAACAAAATCTTATTTAGAATTCATTATAGGTTCAATGCAATTTAAAGTGGAATGAGGTTGGATATAAATAGTAAAGGATTTTTAGTCAATGATCAAGGAAATGTTAATGGATATTGTTTAATAATATTAAAAAGGGGTGTTAGAAATATTATTAATTGACTTTTATTTAGAACATGTTTTTAAGATGCAATGTTATTGGAGGTTTTTTGAAATAGTTAATGAATGCCTTTATGTGGTTATGTTTATACGTGAGATCTATGAGGAAAAAGCATGTTTAAATGATTGCAGTTAAAGGAGAATTTTGGTATATTGATACTAAGATATACAAAGAATTTTTGATTTAAAGTGTATGATTTAATATGATTTATGAGTAACGATTGTGGAAGTAATGCACAAGAGTTATTTGTAACCAATCGGCATGCTTTCTACAAGATGTAATGAAGGATGATTCTTTTTTGTGTTTTTGTTTAATTAAAATAAAAAAAAATTCATAAAAAAACTTTTTTTTCCAGTTCAGTCTTTGTCAACAGCAATGGCATCTCCCCTTAATTACCTTAATTACCTTCTTGTACCACAACCAATTGTTTTTGGTTTTTTTTAATAACAATTTTTATTGGTTTTTACAAATTTTATAACAGGGAAAAAGGTATGTAGGATATAGGAAAGATATTTTAGGGCTTCCATGTCGGAGGTGGTGGTCGCCTCTGGGGTTCCATACAAAGAGTAAGGTTTTTTCTTTGACATAAGATGGAAGGGAATACATATATATTATATCATAAATTACATGCATTCAATCATTTGTTTCTATTGACATCCGTAAGGATTACACTATGTAAAAGAAAATCATTTTTGTGATCTGTCTTTTAGCTATTGTGTCTTCTTCTTCCTTCCCGCCAGTGGGCGGAGCCATGGCCCCTCCCGTTCCCCCATTTTCATCCTCCAGGGTTGAGGAGTGTTTTTTAAGAAAGGCTTCCGCCTCTTCAATTGTTTTAATTCTTACTCTCCCCCCCTCCCAGAACACCAACATTCCTTCAGGCATTAACCATTTGAACCACACCCCCTTTTTATATAATGTTTTGGATAAGGAGGAATACTTCCTCCGAACCTCTGGAATCTTTTTTGGGATCTGTTTCAAAATAGCAAACTCATTCTGCATATATATCAGAACGCCATCTCTCTGTGCTCTCAGAATCTCATCCCTTGTTGACCTTCTTACAAATTTGATATGTATCTCTCTGGGTACGTCATTTATTCTGGCATATGCTGAATTAATTATGTAAATCAGGTCAATGTCCCCCCAAATATATTCCTTACTCTTTTTAAGTATAATCTGCTGAAATTGTAGACATTAAATCTTTTAAATTTTCTGAAGGTAATTCAGGAACATTTTGAAACCTTAAAAAATAAATATTCTTTCAAAATCCATTCTAGACATATGACCAGCAAGTTCTATTATTTCTTTTTTAGAATCCCTTATCTCCCCCCTCATCTCAACTGCCCCACCCTCCAGACCATCAATTTTTTCTTTATTTTCCATTAATGTTCTCTGTGTCTCCAAAAGTTCCAATCTTGAACTCATCATATCTTTCCGAATTTCTTTTATTTCATTCATTATATCTTGTAAAGTTTTCTCTATTGTTGATAGTTGAGAAACCTCTCCCGGTGTTTCTTTTTGCAACATTGCACTAATCTTAGGCTGCTGTGTGTCCGGACTGGCTCTTAATGAGGCTGGAGCGGAAAGAGTTTTTCCATATGGAGGCTTTTTTGATGCCATGGTAAAAGTTTTATGTTCTTGTAATTAAGATGGCGTCTGAAGAGCTGGCAGTCTGTGAGATCGAAGAAAAGGGAAAAGCCTTGTCTAAGTTCAAAATATAAATTCCATAAAGTCCAGAGAGAAAAAATTTACAATCAAGTCCAGTGAAAAAAGAAGGCACACAATAGGAGAAATCCCGAGAGTCACTGAGATGGCATGTGTATAAGTTTTGCAGTGCTGTAAAAATGAAGGAACGTTTAAAAAGTAAGCAAAAAAGTTTCTTACTGGGAACAAAGAAGCGCCATTTTTCCGCCTCTTTGGCGTTTGAGAAGAATTAGTGAAAGTCCATTTCTGCTGTAGCAAGATTCAGAAACAAAGTATCAACCGTGAATCCACATTTAGCAAAAACTTTCATTTTCACTTGTTAGATAACCGGATGTTACTTTCTCCCTCTCCCCGCACCCGGGGAGCATTTTAAATCGCCGCTTGTTCCGAGAGGTTTTTTTTTAACAAACTCCCCCCCTGTATTCTTCTTTTTAAAAAGTTGAAAACATTCAAAATTCAGAAACCAACTCACAAGCCACTCTGTTGCAACGGAGCCTCGGCACTTCCACTAACTCTGGCTTTTCAACCCGCTGCTTCAATTTCTGCGGTTCCAGCGATCCTTCGGCCAGGGGAACTCTTCCCCCCCCGCATTCTGTTTTGCGGCTCCTGGAGCGAAGCGGGAACCACCACCCCAACCGCCGTTGGGATGGGGGGTTTCACCGCAAGCCACTCGTACGGACGGGGCTCTCTACAAGAGCTCCGTACCCCCGAAGGGGCCACTAGAGAAAACTAGCGGTGGACGTGTCGGAAAACATGACCATCGCCTCCAGAAGGTGGAAGCAGTCTCTACCACAACCAATTATAATGATCTAATCCACAATGATTTTAATGAAGATACTGCCAAAAGGGCACTATACAATCTAAAGCCATCTCTTTCTATTGGCGCCAATAGAATATGTGCCTACTTTTAAATATGTGCTGCCCTGGGTCCTTTTGTAGGAGAAGGGCGGGGTATAAATTTAATTAATTAAATAAATAAATAAATAAAAATAGCTCTTCACTACCTTAGCTGAACCTCTAAGCATCATCTATAAAGTATGTTTTACAACGAGCTCCTTGACTGAGCTATGGCCATTAGCAACAGTCATACCTATCTTCAAAAAAGGTGACCCCGGCTAGGTCAATGTCCCCCCTGATCTCATCCTTAGGTTTATGTAAATAGTCTGCTAAAATTGTGCTCATAAGATCAGGGAGGCATTCACCAGATTCCTCAAAAACATTCTGAAATCTCAAAAAATATGTCATTCTTTCCATATCAATCCTAGACACATGCCCATTTATTTCCACAACTTCATTAGTAACATTTTTAATCTCTCCCTTAGCCCCCACCAGCCCCCCTTCCAATTCTTCGTTCTTCTGTGTGTTTTCCAGCAGTTGTTTCCGTGTATCCAATAACTCCTTCTTAAAGTTAATATTTTCTGCCCTCTGGGCTTTAATTTCTTGTACCAAAGTTTGTATAACAGATTCAAGAGAAGCCATCCTTTGTTCTAAACTTGCCAGTGCTGTTTCTTGTGCCATGATTAGTTGTTAAAATCAATGCCACTAAAATGGCGTTTTTTGGGTGGGGCTGGTGAGGCAGTTCAGGAGCCAAAAGTTCAGTTCAGGGTTGTAAGTTGTAAAGTTCAGGAACCAAGAGAGAAACAATTTTCCAACTCAATAAGTATAATAGCGAAGGTACTCCAGAAAAGAAATCACAAATCCAAAAAGAAAAAAAAAATTCTTCATTAATATCCAGAGGAAGTCCAAATTGCAAAGAGACGCTGGGAATTTTCCATAAGTGAAATAGTCAGGCAGGGACAAAGAGAAGCCATCTTCCAACCACCCAAGCTCAGAGCCCAGAGGAGAGAGTGGTAAAATAGATTGTTTCAGCCAGACCTAGAGACATTGTTGCAAACAACTGCAGATCACTTTCCCTTGCTGCAAACAGTCAGGATTAAAGATTTCCGCTTTCTTGCCGCGAGAAGCCATTTCCGAGTGCCGCTTAAGTCCGAGGGGGGTTTTTTAGGAACGAACACCCCCCTCCCAGTCCTTTCAGCCCGGCTGACAGCAGAAAAAAAAGTTTTTAAACACTCACTCTCCCCTCGCAGCTGAAGCCTCGGGAAGCCTTCCGACTCATCCGTTTAGCCCTCTTCATGATTGCGAATGGCGCCGTCTTCCTTTGGCGCCGTCTTCCTTCACCTAAGCCGAGGACAAGGGTCGCTTCCCCCACCGCCGTGGGGGGGAGCGTCCCAGGCGAGCCGGCTTTACGGGAGACCCCCAAAAAAGGGGCGTCTCGCCCCCGGGGGGGGCAGAAAAAGAAACAAAACGGCGAGCGAGCGCTAGGCTCGCCCGTCGCCGCTGGAGCCGGAACCGGAAATCTAACACATATCTAAAAAATTTCACACAGCAGTAATCTAATTGGTTCTCTGTCTGGATGATCTCTAGGTTGAGTCGAAGGGCAGAGAGGGATGACGTTAAGTCTCCTCCCCTTAAAGGGACCCTTGAACAGGAGCTGTGAAAATATTCTCTCTCTATATATATATAGCCAATTATGGCAATAATGACGATGACAAGTGAGATCTTGTCGAAACTTTGCAATAACATTTCCATGCTTTATACCTGAAGCAAGCAATGCCAGCATATAAATTGGCTGATGTAATCAGGGAAACCGGATATATATAATATTTTAACATGCATACATTCAATCATTTGTTTTCCCTGCCATCCCTGTTCACAGGTTACAGTAATGTTTTCAATATCTATTCATTTCTGAGTTCTGAATCTCTTTGCTATTGTTTCTTCTTTCTCTTTCCCGCTAGTGGGCGGGGCCATGGCCCCTCCCGTTCCCTCTTCTTCTTCTTCCAGGAGTGGGGAATGTTTCTTAAGAAAGGCTTCAGCCTCTTCTACCATTTTAACTCTAACTCTGCCCCCTTCCCAGAAAACCAACATTCCTTCAGGCATTAGCCATTTGAACCAGATCCCTTTTTTAAACAATTTTTTAGATAAAAAGGAATACTTCCTTCTTATCTCTCTAATTTTTTTGGGATCTGTTTCAGAATGGTAATTTCATTGTCTTGATATTTCAGAGGCCCACCCCACTGGGCCCTCAGTATCTCATTTATTTATTTATTTTATTTTATTAAATTTATACCCCGCCCTTCTCCTTGCAAAGTCCACATCCCTTGTGGACCTTCTTAGAAACTTAATATGTACTTCTCTTGGTACGTTATTTATTCTAGCATATGCTGAATTAATTCATTAGACTAGGTACATATCCCCCCAGAGCTGGTCTTTGTTTCTTTTAGTATAATCCGCTAGGATTGTACTCATTAAATCTTTTAAATCTTCTTGCTCCGTCTCCGGGACGTTCTGGAACCTAAGCAAGAAAGACATTCTTTCAAACTCAAATTTAGACATATGCCCAATAATTTCTGTGTTTTCCTTTCGTATTTCCGTGTTTTCCTTCCGTATTTCCTTCAACTCTTCTTTAATCTCAACTGTTCCTTCTTCTAGTGTTTCAATTTTTTGTTTATTGTCCATTGTGCTTCTTTGTGTCTCCAATAGTTCTATTCTTAAATTTAATATGTCCTTCCGGATTTCCTGCACTTCTTTCATAATACTCTGGAGCATCTCACTTGTTGTTGGTTCTTGTTCTCCTTCTCCAGTTGTCTCCTTCTGCAGCATTGTAGTAATTTTACCTTGTTGTAAACTTGGGCTGGATCGGGTTGAGGCTGGAGCCGAAAGGGACTTTCCAGGGGGCAGCTTTCTTGAAGCCATTGTTATAAATTTAAGTTCTTACAGCAAAAGATGGCACCAGAGAAGCAAACAGCCAGAAAAGTCCGAGATATCCAGAAGCAGGAAAAGTCAAATTAAAATTCCATCAGAGTCCAGGGTTGTTTTTAATGTCCAAACCAAGAGAAAAATAAAAAATAAAATAAAGAATCCACGTATTGGGAGAGGCACTGAGAGCTTCTTGCAAGGGGCTTCCACTTTAAATTTATTTGTCCTGTAATCTTAAAACTCTAGAGGAATGCTCCGGTGTTCAGGAGAAAGTTTTCCAATCGGAAACAAAGAGAAGCCATTTTCCTGCCTCACCGCAGTTAGAGAAGTGAGCATGAAAGTCCTTTTTGTTGCAAAGGACACTTTTACTGCATCGTCTTTTAAGATTTTGAATAGTTCAACTGGAATACTGTCACCCCTGCTAGCTTTGTTAGTGCTCAGATATTCTAGGGCCCATTTGACTTCACATTCTAGGATGTCTGTCTCAAAGTCAGTGACCACCCCATTGTGGTTATCAGGGACATTGAGCTCATTTTCGTATAGTTCTTCTATGTAATTTTGCCACCTCTTCTTAATCTCTTCTGTCTCTGTTACGTCCCTGCCATTTTGGTCCTTTATCATGCCCACCTTTGCATAAAACATTCCCTTCATATCTCCAATTTTCATGAATTCCTCTCTATTCTATTGTTTTCTTCTATTTCTTTGCACTGTTCATTTAAGAAGGCATTCTTATATCTTCTAGCTATTCTCTGGAATTCTGCATTCAATTGGGTGTATCTTTCTCTTTTTCCCTTGCCTTTTGCTTCCCTTCTTTCCTCAGCTATTTGCAAAGCTTTATTAGTCAGCCATTTTGCTTCCTTGTATTTCTTTTTCTTTGGGATGGTTTTAGTTGCTACCTCTTGTACAATGTTGCGAATCTCTGTCCATAGTTCTTCAGGCACTTTATTGAATCTAAAGAGCAGATGTGGTTCCCATCTTCAAAAAAGGAAAAAAAACAGATCCAGGAAACTATAGACCCATCAGCCTGACCTCAATACCAGGAAAGATTCTGGAAAAGATAATTAAACAACAAATAAGTGAACACCTAGAAGCAAACAAAGTAATAGCCAAAAGCCAACATGGGTTTGTCAAAAACAGATCATGCCAGACGAATCTAATTGCATTCTTTGACAAAGTAACAAAATCAGTGGACCAGAGGAATGCTGTTGATATAATTTACCTGGACTTCAGTAAGGCATTTGATAAAGTAGACCATAACCGACTATTAGATAAAGTAGAAAATTGTGGGTTAGACAGCAGCACCACCAAATGGATTCGTAACTGGCTGACCAACCGCACTCAACGTGTAGTCCTCAATGGAACTGCATCTACATGGAAGGAAGTATGCAGTGGAGTCCCCCAAGGCTCTGTTTTAGGCCCAGTACTCTTTAACATCTTCATCAACGATTTGGATGAGGGGATAAATGGGGAACTCATCAAATTCGCAGACGACACCAAGCTGGCAGGAATAGCCAACACTCCAGAAGATAGGCTTAAGATACAGAAGGATCTAGACAAACTTGAACATTGGGCAATGTCTAATAAAATGAAATTCAATTGTGAAAAAAGTAAGGTCCTACATATAGGCAAGAAAAACCAAATGCACAAGTACAGTATAGGTGGTACCTTGCTCAATAGTAGCAACTGTGAGAGGGATCTCGGAATCCTAGTGGACAACCATTTAAATATGAGCCAGCAGTGTGCAGCAGCTGCCAAAAAAGCCAACACAGCTCTAGGCTGCATCAACAGAGGGATAGAATCTAGATCGCGTGAAGTGTTAATGCCACTGTATAGTGCCTTGGTAAGGCCACACTTGGAATACTGCATACAGTTTTGGTCGCCACGATGTAGAAAAGACGTGGAGACTCTGGAAAGAGTGCAAAGAAGAGCAACCAAGATGATTAGAGGACTGGAGACTAAGACATATGAAGAACGGCTGCAGGAGCTGGGTATGTCTAGTTTGATGAAGAGAAGGACCAGGGGAGACATGATAGCAGTGTTCCGATATCTCAGAGGGTGCCACAAAGAAGAGGGAGTCAAACTTTTCTCCAAGGCACCTGGGGGCAGGACAAGGAGCAATGGGTGGAAACTAACCAAGGAGAGAAGCAACTTAGAACTAAGGAGAAATTTCCTAACAGTAAGAACAATTAACCTCTGGAATAGCTTGCCTCCAGCAGTTGTGAATGCCCCAACCCTGGAAGTCTTTAAAAAGATGTTAGACAGCCATTTGTCTGAAATGGTATAAGGTTCCTGCCCATGCAGGGGGTTGGACTAGAAGACCTACAAGGTCCCTTCCAACTCTGCTATTGTATTATTGTATAAATCCATTTCAATTTCTATTACTCTTGGGAAGGGCTGGGAAAGATTTATGACTAAATCAGAGATGGGTTCCTCCTGGTCCTGTCAGAAGAGGTAGTAAAAATGTGGTGTACTGGACCAGTCTGGTAGTAATGGTGGCTTGGCCACATACCTGAACCTCTGTCAGAAGCTCTTTTTTAAAGCCCTTTTCCCCTGCTGGTTCAGGCAAAGGAAAAGAGGTTTTAAAAACTAAAAGGAATCTCACTTTTTAACCAGGATTCAGCCAAGTAGAAAAAAAATGCTGTTGCTTTAAATCGGAACTGAGCATGCCTGGCTGTGGAATTCTGGGAGTTGAAGTCCACAAGTCTTAATGCTGCAAACTTTAAATTGAAACCTACTTTAAATTGAAAAGCTGCTCAAAAGGAAGTTTGCAAAGGGAAATTCAGCAGTTTGTTTCTGGGTCAACTGAACAACAAACTGGATAAAAGGTAGGATTCTTATATGGTTCTATGTTTTAGAAGCTTTGGGGTTTGTGCAATATAGGCTTTGTGTTTCTAAAAGAGCTTGGATCATTCCCTGCTTGTGAATGGAGCCAAACTTTCTATAGACTCATTATCTCATTATCTATCTGGCAGGCATGTGGAATGAGCCTTTCTGGGAGTAATATTTTATTGGGGGGGGGGTCAGTTGCTTCCCACAGAGGGAAGGGAGAAAGAAAGAAAGAAAGAAAGAAAGAAAGAAAGAAAGAAAGAAAGAAAGAAAGAAAGAAAGAAAGAAAGAAAGAAAATCAGCACAGCAATTTAGGGCTAGAAGACTACTCAGAAGTCATCTAGTCCAACCTCCTGCTGCAGCAGGAAACCTTACATTGTCTGGATTATTTTGATGCCTGTAACAGAGAGCAAAATTGCCAGAAAGGAGAAGGAGTTTACTAGGACAAGGCGGCCATGCAGAGGAAGGCAGAGATAGTCCTTGACTTATGACTACAATTGAGCCCAAAATTTGGGTTGCTAAAATTTGGGTTGTTAAGTGAGCTTCACCACATTTACCCAATTCATGACATCTCCTAGTGATTGACATCAAGTTGACCATGCCCACCCAGTCACATGACCACAAAATAGGCCACACCCACAGAATAGGTAGTAAAAAAATTGAAACCTACCCCTGATCTAAAACCTTAAATCTATTTGTCACCTCTACTGTATATTCGTCAGGGATATGATTTAGTTCATACCTGAGTGGGCAAGTGCTTTTCCCTACTTTCTTCAATTTAAGCTTAAATTTTGCAATGAGAAGCTCATGATCTGAGCCACAGTCAGCTCCTGGTCTTGCTTTTATTGACTGTATAGAGCTTCTCCATCTTTGGTTGCAGAGCACATAGTCAATCTGATTTCTGCGTTGACCATCTGGTGATGTTCATGTGTAGTCGTCTTTTGGGTTGATGGGTTGTTTGCTATGACCATCATATTCTCTTGACAAAATTCTATCAGCCTACACCCTGCTTCATTTTGTACTCCAAGGCCAAACCTGCCTGTTATCTGGTTAATTTATATGTAGAATTTTTCAAAAGATTTGAAGGATTAAAAATAAGGAGCTTTACCTGGATATTCTTTTCCAAACAAATATGTATTGGAGAGTCATACTGAATTCTTTCTGCCAAAGCCTTCATTTGCTGTCTCATGTCAGACATTACATGATCCAAGATATCAGTTGTGTGAGATTATATATCCTTCTGATCATGAGTTGCTCAATATGCATATTGAACAGACATCAAGAGACCGCACTTCATTGGTAGGTTTCTCCAGTGATGGAGCACCCACAACTTCTGAAGGCAAGCTGTTCCACTGGTTAACTGTTTTCACTGTCAGAAATTTCACTTTAGATCTAGGTTTCCATGCATTGCAACTTGTGCTTTGGAAAGCACCTTCTGGTGCTTTGGAAAATAGGTTGATTCCAAAAATATCTATATGAATTTCTCTCTGTCTGGGTACCTGAAGCAGAAAGGTACCTCCCCGAGTCCCTGGGTACCTCCCCGAGTCCCTGCGGGGAGAGGGAGCAGTCTATAAATAAAATAAATAAATAAAAAATAGAAATGTGACCCTGTTAGTAAAATAATACAGAGTAGATATTGATGAGTGACTTTTTGCTATAAGAAGTTTGAAGTGCTTGCCATAGGAATATTTATTAAACTATTGCAAACATCTGTTCACCAATCCCAAATATTTTTGGCAACTTTTTTTAAATTAATTTTTATTGGTTTTACAATTTTATAAAAGGAAAGCGGTAAATAGGGTATTTTGACAATTTTTTAGAGCTTCCATATCGGGGTTGGTGACCGCCTCCGAGTCTTCTTATGATGTCAAATTCATTGGAAACTAAAGAAATAGGAAGGGGTACATACATTTCAAATCATACACTTCATAATCAAAAATTTCATACATTCAATTATTTTGTTTCTATTAACATCCTTACAGGAATTACCATACATAAAAGAAAAAAGAATATTTTTTTTGTGATCTGAGTCTCTTTGCTATTGTTTCTTCTTCTTCCACCCCACCAGTAGGCAGAGCCGCGGCCCCTCCCATTCCCACATCTTCGTCATCTAGGATTGAGGAGTGCTTTTTAAGAAAGGCCTCCACCTCTTCTACTGTTTTCATTCTAACTCTTCCTCCCTCCCAGAACACCAACATTCCTTCAGGCATCAGCCACTTAAACCAAACCCCCTTGTTATGTAATTTTTTAGATAAGAAGGAATATTTCCTTCTTATATCTCGTATTTTTTTCAGGATTTGCTTCAATATGGCTATCTCATTCTGCTGATATATCAAGGGCCCCCCTCTTTGTGCTCTCAGGATCTCATCCCTTGTTGACCTTCTTATAAATTTAATGTGTATCTCTCTGGGTACGTTATTTATCCTGGCATATGCTGAATTGATTCTGTAAATCATATCAATGTCCCCCCAGATGTGTTCTTTATTTTTTTTAGTATAATCCGCTAATATCGTAGCCATTAAATCTTTTAAATTCTCTGTATCTGACTCTGGAACATTTTGAAATCTTAAAAAGAAAAACATACGTTCAAAATCGATTCTAGACATATGACCAGTAATATCTGTAAGTTCTTTTTTAAAATCTTTTATCTCTTCCTTCATCCCAACTGCCCCTCCTTCCAACCCCTCAATATTTTGCTTATTATTTGTTATTTCTCTTTGTGCCTCCAATAATTCCAGCCTTGTACTTAAATTGTCTTTGCGAATTTGTTGTATTTCATTCATTATTTTCTAAAACATCTCGTCTATTGATGTTGATTTAGGGTCCTCTCCTTCTGTTTCCTTCTGTAACATTGTAGTGATTTTTGTCTGTAAAGTAGGGCTAGGTTTTGTAGATGATGGTGCAGAAAGTGATTTCCCAGGTGGAGGCTTTCTCGTTGCCATGATTAAGGTTTTAAGTTTTTATGGAGAGAAAAAAATGGCGTTGGTGGGCAGACAGTCCGTGAAGTCCGAGACAAAGACAAAGCCTTATTAAAGTTCAAGTTGTTTTTAGAAAGTCCAGAGAAGAAACTAAATTGTATTGTCCCCCCCAAAAAACAGAAGGCTTCACAATAGGTGAGAACACTGAAAGTCACTAGAGTAGGCTTATATATATATTTTTTAAGTTGTTCTTGTTTAGCTTGTTAAGCTGGAAGAATGTTTATAATCAAAGAAGTTTCCCTTCTGGGAACAAAGAAGCGCCATCTTTCCGCCTTGCTGGCAGCAGTGAAAGGAGTGAAAGTTTGTTACCAGTTCATTTTAACTGTAGTAAGACTCAGGTGAAGTGTTTTACAGCAATTCTTTGCTTAATCATGCATTTCCTTTTACTAACAATCAATCGGATGTCACTTTCACTCTCTCCCAGTCCTGGGGATAGTTTTCAAATGCCGCTTTTATTTCCAAGGGGGGTGTTTCTCTAACTCCCCCCTCTATTCTTCTTTTCAAAAAGTTGAATGCAGAAAATCAGAATAAATAACTCACATTCCACTTGCTAATAATCCGGAGTCTCGGCACAGCCATCCAGCCCCAGTATTTCTGCTCAGGTTCAAAATCCTCCATTTGTTCCGGCTCCTTCAGCAAAGGGGAAACGCTCCCCCCGCACTCTGTTCCTTGGCTCCTAGGGTGCAGCGGGACAGCCCCCCCGACTGCTGCCGAGATGGGGGTTTCTCCGCAACCGCCCTTACGGAGGGGGGCTCTTCACGCGCGCCCCTGCTCCCGAAGGCGCCCGTCAAGGAAGCCCAGCGGTGGATGTGTAGAGAACACGTCCGTCGCTTCCAATACCGGAAACGTGACTCTGGCAACTTTTGAATAGGATGGGTAATGAAGAACTTAATATGGCACATTGGAAACACTTGTAGAAGGTTTGGGTGACATTCCTATGGTGACATCGGCCACCCCTTCTAATCTGGACGGAACAGCTTCTGTTCTTTAATTATTAACTTCTGCATCAAATTTTGGGTCTTCTCTTACTATCAGTTCTAATAGGCAACAATCAACCAGGATAGAAACCTTTTCCATAGTCTGTTTTTATTGGACAATATGGACAATGTGGACAATGTGAAAGTCTGAACATAGGCTTCTGTTGTGCAAAAGCATGTGTACATCAGTGCTGGTGTTGCACTATGATCTTATCTCTTTTGAGATCCAGTTAGACTAGGTGGGGATAAATTCTATCAAAACTGAACATAATTGTTATGTCTCTGCTTCAAGAATGTGGCCATGCATGGGCTGATTGGTTAAAGCTCACTCCCGCATCGCCAGGCGCCATGCATTCAGGCAAAGAATACAGCAAGAGGGGAGTCTGGCTTCCCTCAGGACAGCTGTACTGCGAATTTGCCAATTTAAATGACTCCCTCTTGGAACAGTTAGTCTGTGAAGTACGAGATTTAAGACTTAAATGCCGTTTGCTGGGCCGCACTGAATTAAGCCTTCAGTCAGCTTTGGACAAGGCTCAGGCATCTGAGATGTCAGACAAATCCATGGTTGAGATTCAGAGGTTTTATTTAGACCATGGCTCCACCACCTAGCAAGATTGTAGCTATCCACTACAATGAATAAAGGGAGACAATTCATCTGACAATGATGAAGATGGTGTGAGCCACTTCAGGTCAATGATGGATAAAAGAGGCTGACCGAGAAAAACCTCCCCTCAGAGCCCCTGTGCAGGTTGCAGAGGGAACTATTCTCGCACCTTGAGCTGGTTTAAAACTGCCATCTGTTGCAGATTTGGAAAGAAGGGCCATTTGGCTAGACTGTGCCGTGTACCTTCTCCTTTGAGAGACCAGCAAAGTGACTGCCCTTCCCTCCAAAAACCAACCAAAAAAGCACCCTGGGGCAGAGAAGACTGCTTTGCTATTTCCTGGGGCACACTGAAGAGCCTTGTGCCATGCCTTTCAAAGAAGCATTTGTTTTTTCAAATTGCGGGACTATCAGGGAAATCCCATTCCCATAATAGGCAGTGGCAGGTTCAAGGTGGTCACACCTAAATTTAAGGGGATGCCTTTCCCTGATAGTGGTCCAGGGCACCGTCCCAAGTTTACTGGGTTGGACTGTTTTGACGCCCTGGGCCTCAGCATCTCTGGTATCAACACAACTGCTGCAGATGACCTTGGAAGCCTGACAGAGGAGTTCATCGAAGTTTTCAATGAGTCATTTGGTAAATATATTACATTTAACTTGGATCCCCAAGTCACTGTCAGCCTCTGCTTCGCTTGCTTGCTATCAGCTGCCATAGAAATGGGGGGGGGGCATGGTATTTGGGATGAGAATTATATGGTACTGGAGGAGATATGGAAAAGGGAGTTTCATTCTCACCATCTTCTGCGCATGCTGGTGGCCAGTGTTTGAGTCTGGTCAAGGCCAACCGTCTGCCCCTCATGAAGGACATGTTAGCCCAGTTGGGTAAGGGGAAAATTTTCATGAAGTTGGATATAAGGGAGGCCTACTACAGAGTCAAAATAAAAGAGGGAGATGAATGGAAAACTGCTTTCAACTGCCCTTTGGGATGTTTCCAGTTTAGAGTACACCCGTTTGGACTCCAAGGGACACCAGCAGTCTTCATGAAATTAATAAAAGAGGTATTGCATGAACACCTTTACAAGGGGGTATTGACAACATTCTTATCTAAATGGAAACATATGATGAACTTTGGTGCACTCGGTTCTCAAAAAACTCCAGGCCACTGAACTTTATGCCAAGTTGTCTAAGTGTGAATTTTACCAGGAGAGGATTGATTATTTGGGATACCACATCTCCCACGAAGGTATCAAAATGGACCTGGAGAAGGTCCAGGCCATTACTGAGTGAGCAACTCCTTGCACCTGCAAGCAACTACAAAGTTTTTTGGGATTTGCTAATTTCTATTGCTAAATTATCCCCTCATTCACTAGCATTGCACTGTCAATTACGAATCTCCTGTAATCAAAGGAGAGGCTAAACCTAGGCCTGGTAAGCCTCTGAACTGGGCTATGGAATGTCAAGCAGCTTTTGAGAAATTGAAGTGGCTGTTCGCAGCTGAGCCTGTTTTGAAACACCCAGACATGGGTGCACCATTTGTGATTCAAGTGGATGCCAGTGACGTGGCAGTGTTGCTCCAATCAAACCAGAGGGTAAATTGCAACCCTGTGCCTACACCTCACGTAAGCTTACAGAAACAGAAAGGAGATGGGCCCTATGGGGAAAGGAAGCTTTTGCCATCCGGTGGGCCTTGATGACCTGGCGACATTTCCTGGAGGGGGCAAAACACCCTTTTGAGGTATGGACTGATCATAAAAATCTGGAAGCGTTGAAGCCCCCATGTAAACTGTCACCTAAATACCGGAGTATAAGACACACCAGAGGATAAGACGCAGCCAGGTTTTGAAGAGGCAATTTAAAAAAAAACATAGGTAGGTAGATAGAGGGATAGAGAGGCAGAGAAAGAGAGAGAAATACAGTAGGTAGGTAGGGAGAGAGAGAGAGTAGGTAGGTAGGTAGAGGGAGGGAGGAAGGGAGGGAGAGAGAGAGAAATACAGTAGGTAGGTAGGGAGAGAGAGTGTAGATAGGTAGGTAGGTAGGTAGGTAGGTAGGTAGGTAGGTAGAGGGATAGAGAGAGAGAAATACAGTAGATAGGTAGGGAGAGAGAGGGAGTAGGTAAGTAGGTATATAGAGGGGGAGAGAAATACAGTAGTTAGGAAGAGAGAGTATAGATAGGTAGGTAGAGGGATAGAGAGAGAGAAATAGAGAGAGAGAGAGAAATACAGTAGATAGGTAGAGAGAGAGAGTAGGTAGGTAGGTAGGTAGATGTTTCCAGGGGTATTTACCCATTTGCTGGAGAAGGACATCACTGACCACCCTTGGAACAAATCTTTGTTTCTGCAGGCACAGTACTTGACCAACGTAATTCTCATCAATCACTCTAACTAAACAGCTTTCCAAAAGGGGGAAAAAGCCCTTTTTGCACTTTGCAAACTCCCCCAAATGGCCTGGTTTTCGAGAAAATGGGCCTGTTTTTTTCCAAATAAAAGGCATGAATAGCCTTGGGGGGGGGGAGGCTTGCAGAGTGCTCCTGGGGTGAAAAATGAGCAAAGAAACGGCACATTTATTGCGGAAATGGGCCGGGTTTTGGTCAAAAAAAGTGCATGCATAGCCTTATGGAGGCTGATAGAGTGCTGCTGGAGGCTGAGGGGTGCAAAAACACCCTGTTTTTTGCTCATTTCTGCCCTCCCCAGCTGCCAGGAGCTCTCTGGAAGCCTCCATAAGGGTATGCATGGCCATTTTGGTGAAGGGGAGTTGTTTCAGGAGGCAAAAAAATGCTGTATTCGATGTATAAGACGCACCCAGATTTTCAGCCTCTTTTTAGAGGAAAAAAGGTGCATCTTATACTCTGAAAAATACAGAAGGTTTGGTGGGCACAGCATTTCAACCATTTCACCTTTACCCTAAAATACATCCCTGGAGGGAGGAACTTTATGGCAGATGTCCTGTCCAGGCTTCCCCAGCAAACAGCACCAGACCAACCATGGTTCATCCAGTCATCCCAGCTAAGAACCTTGCTGCCCCAATGGTCACTAGAATCCAGGAGTTGGTTGATTTAGATATGACCATGGACTTGATGGACAAACTTAAGGAAGATCTTGTGTCCGATGACTGGTTCAAAAAACATTCTGATAAATGCACCATGAAAATGGACTGGTGTGCATAGGAGCTAAGCTATATGTTCTTGCCAACCTGAAAACTGTTGTCTTTCAATGGGCCCATGACTTGAGGATGGCGGGCCATTTTGGTTTTGTAAAAACTTTGCATTTGACTAAGAGGCAATTTTGGTGGCCTTCCATAAAAAGACATTGAGTCCTACATAGCCAGTTGTCCAGTTTGTGCAATTGCAAAGAGTTCACCAGGGAAACCCCAAGGACTCCTTCAAAGCGTTGCCTGTCCTGGGGCCCTGTGGAAGGAAATATTGATGGATTTTATTGTCCAGTTACCAGAAAGTCTTGGAAATACTATTATTTGGGTGATCATTGATCTGTTCTCCAAACAGGTCCATTTTGTACCTTGTTCCAAGATCCCATCAGCAAAGTCATTGGCTAAATTGTTTATTACACATTTGTATGGGTTACATGGAGTGCCAGAATGCATTATTTCAGACAGGGGAGTCCAATTCACCTCCCTCTTTTGGAAAGAGTTTCTGAAATTGATAGGCTCCACCCAGGGACTAAGCTCTGCCCACCATCCACAGACTAATGGGGCTTATGAAAGGGCTAACTCGGTTCTGGAGCAGTACCTTAGGTGTTTTATCAATTATTAACAAAATAATCGGGTTGACCTTTTGCCATATGCAGAGATAGCATACAATAATTCAGTGCATAGCCGTACCAGAATGACCCCTTTTAAAGTTGTGTTTGACCAGGAGTTTGTGCCCATTCCTGAATTGCCTCAAGAGAAGCCAAAACTTTTGTCCTTGTCTGAGTGAAGTAATCAACTTCAACAGTTTTGGCCAACGACCTGCAAGGCTATAGACATGGCTCACCAAGCTCACAAGAAACAATCTGATAAACAAAGGATCAAGCCAAAAGAGTACCAGGTTGGGGATAGAGTGCTTTTGTCTACTAAATTTCTGAAAACCACACAGAAATTGAAGAAATATAAATCATATCCACCAACGAGGTTGTAGAAATATGAGACCTGACTTTGGCGAAAGGTGTGCATGGAATCCTCCATCTCGTCCATGTCAACTTGATAATAGTCATGGTAACACTTTACAAGTTGACATCATGCCAATTATAAATGGACAACTAACAAGGGATTGCAGGCTAATCCTTACCCTGTCCAGCATTTGCTACATACCTTGGGCCAGGGCACCATTTTCACCAAACTTGATCTCGTGCAGACATATCAACAGCTCCCCGTGGACAATGCCACTGCGGAAGCACAGACCATCATCACATATTGGGGAGCTATTAAATGTCG
The DNA here is from genome assembly GCA_039707465.1 of Rhabdophis nuchalis. Lineage (NCBI taxonomy): Eukaryota > Metazoa > Chordata > Lepidosauria > Squamata > Natricidae > Rhabdophis > Rhabdophis nuchalis. The sequence goes on from CM077653.1 coordinate 18,758,260, forward strand.
CCACCTCCAGTTTGGTGTAAGTGTTGCTCTAGGTATTTTCAGAGTCTCATGGAGTGATTGCTCCATGGCATTTCTGGAGTTGTCCTGTATTTTGATGATATGCTGATTTCTGCTAGGGATCGCACTGACCTCTTTGCTAAATTGAGGGCTGTACTTTCTCAATTCCAGAGTGGGGCTTAAGCTCAAATTGTCCATATGTCACATAGTTGTACCCAAAATAGAATTCCTTGGCTATCTTATTGACACCAAGGGCATCCACCCTACCCCCTCAAAGCTAGAAGCAATTAAGCAGGCTCCCACTCCTAATAACAAAACCCAGTTGCAAGCATTCCTGGAGCTTTTGAATTTCTATGCAGTTTTCTTGCCCCATACAGCCTCTGTGGCAGAGCCTCTTCATTGGCTTCTGGACAACAAAGCAGCATGGAAATGGGGTCGCAGAGAGGCAGCTGATTTTGAGGCTGTCAAAGAGCTCTTGACATTGAATGTGGTACTGGTGCAGTACAGTGACCACCTTCCTCTCACATTAACTTGTGATGTGTTGCCTTTTGGCATTGGTGCCGTGTTGAGCCATGAGCTACCTAATGGCAGCGAGGCACCACTGGCCTATTTTTCTCAGACAGTCTTCACCCCGGAGAGGAATTATAGTCAATTAGATAAAGAAGCTCTGGCCATTGTAGCAGGTGTCAAAAAATTTCACAATTACCTGTATGGCTACTTCTTTGATTTAATAACTGATCATAAGCCCTTACTGGGCTCCTTAGCGGGAGATAAGGAAACTCTGCCTATTCTTTCTCCACACATGCAAGCAATTAGGTCATGCGGACACTCTTAGCCACTGCCCTCTCCCTCTGCAAGGGAGGACCCTGCACCTGGTCCAATGGTACTCCTGGTGGAGGACCATGCAGTTCCACTCTCAGCAGCTGACATTGCCTGCCATTCCACCCAGGAAAGGGTGCTGGCACAAGTTTTCGACTGGGTGAGGAGGGGGTAGCTGCAGGAACCGGTTCCTGCACAGTTCCTCCCTTATAGGAAGAGACAGCATGAGCTGTCAGTGCATGGGGGATGTCTACTTTGGCGGAACTGGATAGTAGTGCCCTTCACATTGCAGGAGACTATACTGTGCTGTTTGCATGAGGGCATCCTGGCATCATCAGGATGAAGGCCCAAGGTAGGACTTATGTGTGGTGGCCTGGGCTAGATCAGGCAATCACCAACTGGGTTGCCGGCTGCCAGAAAGGCCAGCAGTCTCAGCCGGCTCCACCCCTTGTGCCTGTTAGGGAGTGGAAGATTCCCAAGCCCCCTTGGTCTAGAATTCACTTAGACTTTGCCGGGTTGTTCCAGGGACAAACTTTCCTGGTAGTGGTCAATGCCTACTCCAAATGGGTGGAAGTAGTCATCATGACATCAACCACTTCTGAGTCTTCGCAACCCATGGCTACCCAAACACTTGGTGACTAATAATGGGCCCCAATTCATTGCATTCATCTTCCAAATATTCCTTGCGGGGCACGGCATCTGCCAGGCCCTTATTGCCCCTTTCCATCCCTCTAGGAACAGCATGGTGGAGCAAACCGTGAGGTCAATTAAAGAGTCCCTAGCTAGGTTCAGACCTGGGGATTGACAAATACCTCCTGGTCTAGCATACTATTCCCTGTCCGACCACTAACCGGAACCCTGCCGAACTTTTAATGGGTCACCATCTTCGCACCAACCTAGACTGGCTACACCCAAGCTACTGCACAGATAAAACAATAGACTCCACCAGACATGGCAGGGCATTTGAAGTATGTTAAGTATTGAACACAGAGGGAGTCTGACACAGGAAGGCACAAAAAACCAGCCGTTTATTGGCAACACAAACAGCAATAGAAAATACAACTCAAAGTGCGGTAGACAGGGTCCTCCCTGCTTGGCAGCTATTTATATGAGAGCTGTCAAGCAGGGAGCCAATCAGACAGCCTAGTAACCCAGGTCTAGCCAGTCGCGTCTCAGCCAATCAGACGCGACTGGCTGTTGCTGGCTGTCAAATGCTGAGGTCGAAGACTTGCGGCTGATCGTAAGTCGAGGACTGGTCGCAAGTCGAGGACCTCAACACTCCTTCCCCCCTAGCGAGTATGCATGCGCGGCAGACCTAGCATGCATAATCGCTTAGGTAGGTGGAGCAGCACCGGATCTGCCCAGAATGCCTCAGAAGCTGCAGAGACCCTGACGAGGTAAAACGCCCCCGTGGAAGCTCCTCCCTGACGGGGGTGTAGCTCCAGGTGACGTCACCGCGGCCTGCAGACGGAGGTGGAGCTGGCAAAACAGGTGAGTCTGGGCGAGGAGGCGAGGCGAACAGGAAGGAGTTCTTTCTCTCTCGGATTGGAGTAGTAAGCTGGCAACTGTTTGGCCCATTATACGGAAAACGTTAGATGATGCTCACCAGTCCCATAAGTTTTATGCTGATAAGAAGTGAGCCGCACCCCCCCCCCCCCAGTACAAAGTTGGTGACTGGGTGTACGTCTCCACTAGATTTTTGGAAAGTCCTCAAAAATGTAAGAAGTTAGGTCCAAAGTTTGTTGTCCCTTTTCCAATCGTTAAGATTATCAGTTCTGTTTCGGTTAAATTGGATCTATCAAAAACCTATCGGCATCTTTACCCGATTTTTCATGTCCACTTGTTGAAACCTGAATGCTTATCCTACCTTCGCCAACCACATTCTACTTCTCCTGCGCCCGTATTAGTTGATGGTGAACAGCATTACGAGGTGCGGGATATTTTGGACTCCAGGATGCAAAGGAATAGAGTATAGTACCTTGTTGTTTGGAAGGATTTTCCTCCGTCCCATACTGAGTGGGTGGGCAAACGTCACGTTAGAGCCCCTAAACTATTGAAGAAGTTTTATGCTAAATATCCTGACAAGCCTTAATCACTATCATTTCATTTTATGTTTATGTTGTTGTATGTCCCTGTCTATTTTGTCTGTTTTGCAGGACTAAAGCTCCTTTTCTGGAGGAGGGCCGGATGTCAGCCTCCGCTTTACTGCTTGCTTCAGCTGCCATTGAAATGGGGAAGGAGGGGCTGTGGGCAATGGACATTATGTGTGCTGGAGGAGGTTGGAGCCAGGATTTGATATCACCAAGGCCAACGGTCTCGCATTTCATTCTGATGACAGTTCTGGACGTGCTGCCCACCTGACATCGTGGATGATACTGTATTGGACATTATTGTAGGGGTCATGGGTTATTAGGGATGGGTTATGCTTTGATATGTATGCTTCGCACCCAAATTCCTCATTCCTTGCTTAACTTTCGCTGCTGTCCTTTCATAATCAGCAAAAATAACCTTAAACTTTCACAATGGGTTTGAGCGTGGTCTTTCTTGATTAATGGAAGAAGCAGGCCTGACAGAATGCCTCATGCAAAACTGGTGGACATGCGGCTTGACGGTGCCACCAAATGGTCCAGCTCTGCTTCAATTTTGGACTTCAGGGCAAACGGCAGCCTGTGAGCCTTGAGACGAATGGGAGAAACCTGGGGGGTCAAGATTTAAAGAAATGGGGGTCCCCTTGTATGTCCCCAACTGCCCGGAGAAGACGTCGGCGAATTCGGCCAACACCCCTTCGACGGATGAGTTGGAGGGCACCAGGTGCACCCCCTGGATAGAGAGCCCCAGGGCAGGAAACCAATCTAGGGCTATAAGGGCAGGGAGGGGCTTCTCCACCACCAAGATAGGCAGGGAGCCATGGAAAGGGCCCTAGTCCACCCGCAGGGAAAAAAGGCCCAGGGTGGGAATGGGGAACCCCTGATAGTCCCTCAGGACAGTAGCTGAAGGGGTCAAGCAGTCCTTAGTAAGGGCAGGGCACAGGAAATGAGAGATCGAGATGAGCCCGAGTTGACCTCCATGGAGAAGGGCACTCCCTCCAGCTGGACAGAAGCAGTGAGGCGCGTACTGTCAGCCATAGCCTTGCTGACTGACTCCTGGACCTCTATGACAGTGTAGCAGGTGGCAGGTGGTGGCAGGCGGTGGGCTTGGCGGCATTGCAAAGCAGCCTGGTGAGGCTGGGCTGGCTTGATGACTTGAGGTGGAGCGGCCGAAACCACGGGCGGCGCGGGCACCAGCAGGGAGGCGCAGCAGACCTGGTCCAGGTGGCCCTTATGGGAACAGTGGTGGCAGATGGCAGCCCTGAAGGGGCAGTCGGCCCGCAGGTGATCGCCCCCACAGCCCAAGCATGGAGCTGCGACCGGGAGGATGGACAGCCCTGTGGGCAGTGGCCCGCAGACTGTCCACATGATCCTCCAGGTCCAGATCTTCGAGCAGCACCAGCTCATCGAGAAGACAGGAACGGGGAGACAGTGCCAGCAGTGGTTGACAGTGGACCATCTCGGCCGTAGACAGCTCGGAGAGCTCAGCAGCACGGGCCTCCTCTACAGCCTGTTCAAGGGTGACCTCTGTTTTGGCCAAGAGGCGCCACTTTAGGCAGATGTCCCGAACGCGGCAAACAAATTGTTCTACTAGCGAGTCCTCCAGAAACACAGCAGGAAACTCACACGGGATCGCAGCGGCTCGCAAGGACTGGAGGAAATCGGCAACCGATTGAGATGGTTGATGAAGGCACTGCGGGAATGCATAGCACCTTCCAATGCGAGAAGGCATAGGAGCATAATGGCTCCAAAGACGAGCCAGGATGGTGTCCCAGGGCACTTCGTAAACGGCCTCAGGGGCAGCAATGTTCCTGGCCATAGCGAACAGATCCAGACCACCACAGCCGAGGAAGTAACTGAGCTTCCTAGCAGGGGATAGCTCACCAAAGTCATTGGCAATCAAGAAGCACTCAAAACATGCTAGGAACAAAGCCCACTGCTCACGGGAAGCGTCAAAGGGTGCAAAAGGCATCAGCATCGCCATGGCTGTACCGCAAAAAAAAGGAGTAATAACGAAAAAATTGTCTTTGCAGGAGGAAGAATCACAAGAAGAGGTGCCTGACCGGGTCCCCAGCCCTCGTCGGCAGTGTTAAGTAGTAAACACAGAGGGAGTCCGACACAGGAAGGCACAAAAAACCAGCCGTTTACACAAACACAAACAGCAATAGAAAATACAACTCAAAATGCGGGAAACAGGGTCCTCCCTGCTTGACAGCTATTTATATGAGAGCTGTGAAGCAGGGAGCCATTCAGATAGCCTAGTAACCCAGGTCTAGCCAGTCGCGTCTCAGCCAATCAGACGCGACTGGCTGTTGCTGGCTGTCAAATGCTGAGGTAGGCAACCTATTTTATGCCCAAAATTATGGAGGCCACCCCTGGTGACTACCTGGACATATACTGCAACTAACAGACCCCTGCTCTTATAGGTCAGTTTGAACGACGGGTGGGTTTGGTGCCGCCACATAAACCAGTTACGAAGGCAGCAGGCCTCAACACAAACTCAAGCTGAGCAGCCCCAACCAGGCCTCACCAAACCCACAAGCAGTTTTCCAAGCAATTCAGCACCAAGCAACGTGACTCTTCCCACATCAACTCCAGTGCCAGACTCACCTTATGAAACAGGCCACTATCCAGAGCCAGAGTGTTCAGCCAAGGGTCCTACACAGTTGCAGGCAGTTCCACAGGAGCTACATTATCTTCCTTCAACATCTGCCCTTGACCTCAGAAGATCGGGGCAGACCCACAGGTGCGCTGCATACCTGCAGGATTATGCATGCACCAATCTGGGGGAAAGGAGTGTTATATCCGTGCTTCAAGAACGTGGCCATGCATGGGCTTCCCTGATTGGTTAAAGCATGCAGCCAGAGCGGGAAAATAGGTGCACTGTGATTGGCTGCCCGCTTGACAGCTCACATATAAAAGAGCTGTCAAAGCGGGAGTAGCATGTTGACGGTTCCAGAGTTGCCTTGAATGTGAAAGTTAGTTGTTGCCAATAAACAGCTTATGTTACAGAAGCCTGCCTCGCCTCAGTTATTGCTGCTGAGTCTCCCTACACAATAATATTGCTACATGATAAAAGTAGAATATTTCCTATCCCAGAACATTTATTCTAACAGACAATCCTACTATAATAAAATAATGATCTAAACTAACTTCTCCTGATATTTATTGTGTGTGTGTGCCTGCACTCAACTTGCTCAGTGTAAAACTGGGGCATTCTCTAATATTTAGTGTACATCTGGAATAGATGAAGCAATAGGTACCATTATCCCTTTTCTGCACATTTCTGAGAATTTCTGAGTAAATATTTGATCTTTTAATTCTCCCAGATAACACCACAAAGGAATCGGACTGTAGTTTATTGCAATATAATTCTTCCCAATTTTCTGTTACCCATTGAAAAAGGGTTTATTTCTACATCACCATTTGTTATTGGCTTAGGAAAAGCCATAGAATCCCCAGCTCAGAACTATAATGATCTATATTTTATGGGATTTCTCTAGTCTTCATCCCCTATGGAGGGTTAATAGTATATACACAGGCTGACTGTATTTAAACACAACGTGCAACTAATTTTAGCATATTTAGCTCAGTTCACTTATTTACTCTATCCAGGAGGTTGCAATCATGTGAAATTGCTTGGAAAAATATTAGGTAATTAGTTAGGATGTTTCTAATATTGAAAAAAATGCATATAACAATGGCCTGAGGCATTCACTTGACATTATTTAGAGATAAAAGTTACTTCCCCTTGTCTTTGTAGGGAAAAAAAGAATAGAACAGAAAGGAAAAAAAATAGGCAATAACAATAGCAATTGCACTTAGACTTATAGACCACTTTATAGTGCTTACAGAGTCTACAGAGGGGTCTACAGAGTCAGCATATTGCCCCCAACAATCTGGGTCCTCATTTTATTGACCTTGGTAGGGTGGAAGGCTGAGTCAACCTTGAGCCATCCAGAATCAAACTCCTGGAGTGAGCAGTGAGTTAGCCTAGATACTGCTTTCTAACCATTTGGCCACCATGACTCTTGAAGCCTAAATAGGCAAAGCTAAAGATCTTTTTAAAAAGATTTTTACACCAGGGTGAAAGAACACACCTATTCAGTGTCACTTATAGCTACTCAATTATCCACCCCAGGGGTGGGTTTCAAAATTTTTGGAACAGGTTCTGTGGCTTGCCGGCCATGTGACCAGGTGGGAGTGGCTTGCCGGCCATGTGACCGGGTGGGAGTGGCTTGCCAGCCATGTGACCGGGTGGGAGTGGCCAATTTGGAAAATGTGAAACTCACTTAACAATGGTCTTGGTTAGCAACCAAACTTTTGGGCTTAATTGTGGTCATAAGTTCTCTCTCTCTCTCTCTCTTTTTCTTTCTTTCCTTCTGTCTTTCTTTCTCTCTTTCTCTGTCTCTCTTTCTTTCTCTGTCTCTTTCTTTCCTTCCCTCTTTCTTTCTCTCTCGCTCTTTATTTCTTTCTCTTTCTCTCTTCCTTTCTCTCTTTCTCTCTCTCTTTTTTCTCTTTCTTTCCTTTCTGTCTCTCTTTCTTTTTTCTCTCTTTCTCTCTGTCTGTCTTTCTTTCTCTCTTTCTTTCTCTCTCTCCCACCTTCTTTTTTATCTTTCTCTCTCTCTGTCTCTCTCTCCTTTGTTTGCCCATCTTTCACTCTGTGTGTGTGTGTGTGTGTGTGTCTGTCTCGCATTCAGGCACTTAAATCACTCATTCTGTGTCTCTGTCTATCTTTCTCTCCCCCCCACCCACTCTCTGTCTCTGTGTGTGTGTCTGTCACTCTCTGGTTCCCCCCTCCCTCCCTGTCTCTCTGTGTGTCTGTGCCTCTCTCTGTCTGTCTGTCTCCCCCCCCCACAAACCAAGAAGTAGCCTGACCGGCCCGCCAGCCCGCTGGCTGTATTTACTCTCTCTCTCTCTCACCCATCCACCGGACGAAGGAACCTGGCGTCCGATGGGTGAGCAAGCGAGCGAGCAAGCAAGCAACGCGGCCAGCGGGCCAGAGGATTTTTGGACGCTGCCGCAGCAACTTTCCTTACCCGCCCGCCGGCCACAGTTACTTACTTCCCTCCCCAATCTCCCTCCTGGCCGCCCACGCCAAAGTCGGGGACCCCCTTCTGCACCCCTCCCCCCCCACAAGGACAGACCCCCCTCCCTCCCCAGACCCCTCCTCCTCCCCTTCCCCCCCTCCCCTTTGCCCGGGACTCTCCGGGCGCCGCAAACCTCTTGCAGGGCGCGCACGTTCTCCTCGCACAGGAGGCCGCTGGCGCCCTGGTAGATGTCGCTGGCCGCCCTGCGGAGGCTGTTCTGCTTGTTGGCGCCCCAGGACCCCGGCGCACCCGGCCCGCACAGCAGCAGCAGGAGCAGCAACAGCAGCAGCGCGCCCCGCGCCGGCTCGCCATGGCGCTCGCGGGTGGCTCGTGCGCTCCAGCCGGGCGCGCTTGACTCGGCTCGACGTGAAGCCCCCCCCCCAAGCCTCTGCATTCGCGCCAAGCACGAAAGGCCCACCCCGGCCCTGGCAGCTTCAAAACTAAAGGGCCCAGGCCGGGCCTTGAAACTCTTTCCCTGTTGGTGCGGCTGGGGAGGGCGGGGGGGCCTTCGCGCACCTAGCATGCCTTCCGCTGCCCCCCCTAGCCATGCTAACAACGAAAGAGCTTCAAGGCCCGGCCCCCGCCCTTTAGTTTTGAAGCCTGGCAGGTTAGGGGCGGCGGAAGGCAGGCGCGCTAGCCTGCGCGCACCCCCCCCCAGCTGCCCCAACAGAGAAAGAGCTTCAAACGGAGGTTTTGACGGAGCGAGCCACGTGTTCCGGAAGTAACTTCCGGGTCCATCGTCCAACAGGATCGGCCAGGATCTCTAAATTTTACGATCGGGCTCGCGCGATCCTGGCCGATCCCCCAGAAACCCACCCCTGACCCACCCATATACTAGGGCTGTGATGGCGAACCTATGGCACACATGCCACAGGTGGCACGCAGAGCCATTTCTTAGGCCATGCGAGGCATTGTCCTATATCAGCTCCAGTGCGCATGTGCGTGCTGGCCAGCTGATTTTAGCCTTCATTTTGGGTGGTTTTTCAGCATTTGGAGGCTTCAAGAAAGTCTCTTGAAGCCTCCGGAGCACAAAATGGAAGTTGCGTGTCACCCCAGCACAGCTATGGCCCTCTTGGAGAAGTAAGTCGCTGTGGAGAGCTCCAGCTTGGCACAGGCTGAGTTGGAGGAGCCCCCATCCTCCGGTTCCCTTTAGCCTTTCTGCTTTCCCAGACGCCAAATGTTCCCCTTTCAAAAGATAAGCCCGCGTGCACACACACACACAAAACAGCCAGCCATTCCCTCCAGAAGCTTAATACTTCAACCAGGGTGGGCTTGACCTATGTCTGCCAGAATAGCAAACAAGAAAACCCCCTTCTTCCCACCTCTTTGAAACAGACGAGCTCTGCGTGGGGCTTTCTGAGAAGCCTTTCCTCTACTAAGACACTTTTGCTCTTCAGCTGATCTCTTCTCCTATTTCTCATCTTCCCTATTCCTTTCGGTTTGTTCTGTTAGGTTTGTCCCCCCCCCCCCTTCTTCTTTGGGTCAATAAGCAAATAATAAGTTAGCTGCTTTTTGGAGTCCCTTTGATCCAGACTCGATAAACGGTTGATCTGGTTATAAACAAGCCTGGCTAAGGTGGCTGGTGATCCGGTTGTTCTCTAAATTGTCAGTTAAAAAAAAAACTTTAGAAATTAAAAAGAGGGTGAGAGAATAAAGATTAGCAAGGCTGGCTAAAACTGAAAGATAAATGCAAGTGTGTGTGTGTGTGTGTGTGTGTGATTGATTTTGTGGCTACGATGTTCTCTCCAAACGTTAATAATAGTAATAATAATAATTTAATACTTATAGACCGCACCCTCTCCCCACAGGGACTCGGGGCAGTGCACAGGAAGAATAAAAACAATGACTATATACAACATTTCATATTAAAAATAGATTAAACAGTACCTGTGCTAAAATACCCGTTAAAACTAACTAGATTAAAAATTCCCCAATAAACCCAAAAACAGAGGAATAACTATCCCAGGCCGGCAAGGCAGAAGTAGTGTGTTTTTAGTTTAAGACGGAAGGAGCGGAGGTCCGTGGTGGTCCTAATGTCGGGGGGGAGGTCGTTCCAGAGGGCTGGGCCCGCCACAGAGAGAGCCCTTCCCCTGGGTGTCACCCGCTGACAGAGTCTAGTGGACGGCACGCAGAGAAGTCCCTCTCTGTGGGAGCGAATCGGCCCTGAGGATGTATGAGGCAGGATCCGATCCCGCAGATAGCTAGGTCCCGAGCCATGGAGCGCTTTAAAGATGATAATTAATACCTTGAAGCGCACCCGGAAGACAACAGGCAGCCAGTGCAGCTCGCGCAAGAGCGGTGTTACATGGGTATACCTTGTGGTACCCATAATTGCTCGCGCGGCTGCGTTCTGGACTAGCTGAAATCTCCGGGTGCACCTCAAGGGAAGCCCCATGTAGAGAGAGTTACAATAGTCCAGTCGGGATGTCATGAGCGCGTGAGTGACTGTGCGAAGGGCGTCCCGATCCAATAGGGGGCGCAATTGGCGAACCAGGCGAACCTGGTAAAACGCCCTCCTGGCCACGGCTGTCACTTGATCTTCCATGGACATCCGGGTATCCAGGAGGACACCCAAATTGCGCGCCCCATCCACAGGGGCAAGATGTTCGCCCCCTATGGCCAGCGTTGGAGTGAGCTGGTTGAAACGGGCAGCCGGAAACCACAGCCACTCGGTCTTGGTCGGGTTGAGCCTGAGTCCGTTACTTCCCATCCAGATCCGCACGGCTTCCAGGCACTGGCACATCACCGCTACGGCATCATTGGGGTGGTTTGGGGTAGATATATACAGCTGAGTGTCATCAGCGTAAAGGTGGTACTCTACCCCAAAACCACGGATGATCTCACCCAGCGGCTTCATGTATGCATTAAACAGGAGAGGCGAGAGGACCGACCCCTGAGGCACCCCGCATGTGAGGGGTCTCGGGGTCGACCTCTGCTCTCCTGCCAACACAAATTGCGATCGGCCAGAGAGGTAGGAGGACAACCACCGCAAAACGGTGCCTCCCACCCCCAACCCCCCCAGCCGATGCAATAGGATACCATGGTCGATGGTATTGAAAGCCGCCGAGAGATCTAATAGGACCAGGATGGAGGAACAACCCCCATCTCTGGCCCTCCAGAGATCATCCACCAATGCGACCAATGCCGTCTCGGTGCTATGCCCGGGCCGAAAGCCGGACTTGCGCGGGTCTAGATAATCAACTTCCTCCAGGTGACGGGGAAACTGTTGTGCCACCACACTCTCAACAACCTTCGCCAAAAAGGGAAGGTTGGAGACTGGACGATAGTTATTTAATAGAGCTGGATCCAAAGAGGGCTTCTTAAGGAGGGGCCTCACCATCGCTTCTTTTAGGGAAGCAGGCAAGGAACCCTCACTTAAGGATGCGTTGACAACCTCTTGGAGCCAGCCTCGTGTCACCTCCCAGGATGCCAGTACCAGCCAGGAGGGGCACGGGTCCAATAAACATGTGGTGGCTCGCAGTCGCCCACGTAACCTGTCCATATTATCGGAAGCAACGGAGTCAAACTCCTCCCAAACAAGATCTGTCTCGTGGCATCCCGCTGGGCCATCAATGGAGGGTAGCCCGTTCTGTATCTGAGCGGTTTTCTCCTGCAGAAAAGTCACAAATTCCTCTGCTCTACCCTGTAGCGGGGCTTCCCGCACCCTTTGTTGGAGTAGGGAGCGGGTCACCCTAAACAGGGCGGCAGGGCGGTTTTCTGCGGATGCTATGAGAGTAGCACAATGATGGCGTTTGGCCACTCTCAGCGCCACAATGTAAGTCCGTAAATGGGCTCTTACCTGTGTCCGGTCAGATTCAGACCGGCTAGACCTCCATCTTCTCTCTAGGCATCTCTTGCGGCGTTTCATCACCCGCAGCTCCTCGGTAAACCAAGGAGCCACGGTGGTTCGCCGCCGCAAGAGAGGCCGCAAGGGCGCGACCCGATCCAAGGCTCCCACGGCCGCACTATTCCATGCGGCCGTGAGGTCCTCTATCGGGGCATGGGTCAGGGGTACAGGAAGTGGCCCAAGCGCCGTCTGGAACTCGTCCGGTCCATCAGGCGCCTGGGGCAGTACCAGATAAGAGGCTCTGGTTCCGCCTCCCCGCGGAGGGGAGCAGCGGTCAGAAAGTCGAGCCGGAGAAGTGAGTGATCTGACCATGACAAGGGCGTGATGACTATATCCCCTGTACCCAGATCACTCTTCCATTGGCCTGAGACAAAGATAAGATCCGGCCTATGTCCACCCTCATGAGTGGGGCCCTGAATTAATTGGGTCAGGTCCATAATTTAATAATAATAATTTTATTTCTTATAAACCGCACCCTCTCCCCACAGGGACTCGGGGCGGTGCACAGGAGGAATAAGAACAATAACTATATACATATGTCATTAAAAAGACATTAAATTAAGTGACCTGTGCTAAAATACCCGTTAAAACTATCTAACTAGAAATCCCCAATAAACCCTAAAGACAGAGGAGTAGCTATCCCAGGCCGGCAAGGCAGAAAAAGTGTGTTTTCAATTTAAGACGGAAGGAGCGGAGGTCCATGGTGGTCCTAATATCGGGGGGGAGGTCGTTCCAGAGGGCTGGGCAGAGAGAGCCCTTCCCCTGGGCGTCGCCCGCTGACAAAGTCTAGTGGACGGCACCCGGAGAAGTCCCTCTCTGTGGGAGCGAATCGGTCGTGAGGATGTATGAGGCAGGATCCGATCCCGCAAGTAGCTAGGTCCCGTGCCATGGAGCGCTTTAAAGATGATAATTAATACCTTGAAGCACACCCGGAAGACGACAGGCAGCCAGTGCAGCTCGCGCAAGAGCGGTGTTACATGGGTGTACCTTGTGGTAGCCATAATTGCTCGCGCGGCTGCATTCTGGACTAGCTGAAGTCTCCGGGTGCACCTCAAGGGAAGCCCCATGGCCGTCATGGAAGCCATGAACTCCCGAGCTGCCTCGGATGATTCGCCCAGCGATGGCAGATTAAAGTCCCCCATGACCACAAGTCTGGGGGTCTCCACTGCCACCGTAGCGATCACCTCCAGTTCCTGTTATTGTTATTGTTACAGGTTATTGTTACATGTAGGTGGGATTTTGCCATTTGCTAACTCTTGAGATTGCTCTCTCCCTCCCTCCCCCTCCCCCCCCCTTTATCTTCTGCTTGCAACTCTCCTGCTTGCAAGTTTAGCGGGGGGGAATAATTGTTTCCATTCATTTTGATCTGGAATCAATTCCCCAGGTTCCACTTTAGAACTCTTGGGAAGCTTTGAAACTGAAAGATAAACGCAGAAAGGGTGTGTGTCTGTGTGTGATATTTGTGGCTGCAGTGTTCTCTCCAAACGTTCCTGAGTATTTCTACAGGTAGGTGGGATTTTGCCTTTTGCTAACTCATTTGAGCTCCCCCCCTTATTTTTCCTCCTGCTTGTTTTGGTGCTCATCCGCTACTTGCTCTCCTGGTGCCCCCCGCCGGGGACACAGGGGGTTCTGGAGGAATCCCCTGCCATAAGGGCAGCTCGCTGGAGACCCCCAACCAGGCGGTGGCCGGTGGGGTGTCCTTCCAGCTTCGCCCCAGGAGCTGGGAAGCAAGGGGGGGGGCTTCACCCTTTCGCCAATGGATCCCGGAATCAAATGAAGAATTAGGAAGTTGGGGACTTACTTCCGGTTTGCCGGAGGCGATGGTTGAGTCTTGGTGCTCGTCCGCCGCTTGGTTGCCTCTGCGGCCCCCCAGGGGCAGGGAGTTCTTTTAAAGGACTCCTGCTGTTTGGGCGGCTTGCGGGGAATCCCCCCACCCCGACGGTGGTCGGGGTGGTGGCCCCCGCTTCAACCTAGGCGCAGGGGAACGAGTCGCAGCGGGGCGTCGTCCCCTTTGCCGATGGAGAACCGGAATAACTAGCTGGTTTAAAGAAGAACTGAAATGCCGGGGTTGAAGGCAACACCGAGGCTCCTGGCTACAAAGTTGATCGTGAGTGATTTTATTCTAATGCTCGCAACTTTCAGCTTGAAAGAGGATGGAGGGGGGAGTTTGTAACATCCCCCCTCGGAACGGAAAAAAGCGGCGTTTAGAAATGCTCCCCAGGCTTGGGGAAGCAGAGAAATCAACATCCGATTTTCTTAAACTATAAGTGAAAGTCTTTCCTGCACGATCTTTGTATACTTTGTATCGAAGTCTGGCAACAATGAGATAATTTTTACTTGTTAACTCCCGGTGACTTCCAGAAGGGCGGGGGAAGATGGCGTTCCTTTGTTCTCAGGAAGCATACTTTTCTTGGAAAATTGCTGACATTCCCTTGTGCTCGGGACTGCCTTTCTCTTTTCACTAACGATTGCATGTAATTGATTAATTGGACCTTTCCCTGAAGTGGCCTTCTTTTTTTTCTTTTTATCTGATTGTTTCTAAGAACTTGGTTTCTCTCTGGATTATAACTAAATGAAACTGTGAATTTGGTCACCGGAATCTGCTCCCACCTTGACTCACAGACTCCTCTCCAGCAGACAAAGACTTAAATCTTTCATTATGGCTTCAAAAAAGCAGCTACATCAACCCAAGATCACTTCAATGTTACCTAAAGAAGCAGATGTGGACGCTAAATTATCAGCAATAGATGAAACTCTTCAGAACATCATGAAAGAAATTAAAGAAATTCGGAAGGACAATGTCAGTTCTAAACTAGAACTTTTGGAGACACAGAAAACATTAATGGAAAATAAACAAAGAATTGATGGTCTGGAGGTGGGATTAGCTGGGACAAGGGAAGAGCTTAAAAGTTTTCATAATGAAATAGGGGATTTAGCTGGTCATATGTCTAGGATGGATTTTGAAAGGATGTCTTATTTTTTAAGATTTCAGAACATTCCTGAGTCAAGCGATGAGGATCTGAAAGATTTAATGTGTACAATTTTAGCAGATTATATAAAAAAGAGTAAAGAAGATATTAGGGGGGACATTGATCTGATATATAGAATTAATTCAGCATATGCCAGGGTAAATGAAGTACCCAGAGAGATACATATTAAATTTGTAAGAAGGTCAACAAGAGAAAGGATCCTGAGAGCACAGAGAGACAGTCCTTTAATTTACCAACAGAATGAGATTGCCATCTTAAAACAGGTCCCGAAAAAGATTAGAGAGATAAGAAGGAAGTATTCCTTCTTGTCCAAAAGATTATTTAAAAATAATCTTCCCTGGGATGATGTCAGTCTCGCTAGTTCCTGCTTCGCTGTCATGGAAACGGGGAGGGTGGGGGGCGTTGGGATGAGTGTGTTCTGCTGGTGTTCTGCTGGTGGACAATGTTGATGGTTCGTGTTATCTCTTGGTTAACGGACCTGCATTCCAGGATGGTGAAGACCTGCCCACCTGATGTTGGAGATGGAAGCATATTGGACAGTGCAAAAGGGGGGGCTTGGGGATTGGGATGGGCTTAAGCTTAATACTTTCTGTTCGCGCCTAAACTATTCATTCTCAGCTTTACTTGGTCTGTACACTTTTGTTACTTAGTAAAAGGAGCCTTATTCATTTCAAAACAATGTCTAAGTGTGATCTTTCCTAAGCCAACTAAGAAGCAGGCCTGACATTAAGCTGAGAATCGCAAAAAACCCTGACCTGATGTCGGAACCTTCACAAGAGGAGCCTCCGTTGGTGGAGGTCCTGCCTGAACCTATTTTGGGAGCTGAAGCATCGCATCCTCCTGTTCAATCTGAAGAGACCAGGTCAGTGATGGACTGCTTGGCTGGCCTAGATCTAAATCTGCCAGCTGAAGAATCAGTCAAACCAAAACGTTGGTCCGAAGGGGTAGGAATGAGTGGGGTAAACGTCTCCAGGCGTCGACTTTCCCCAAAGAAGGTCATTCCGGAGCTCTTAAGAGAAGAAAGGGAATTAAAAGAAATGGCTCAGGATTTACTCCGCCAGGCAGATGAGAAAAGAATGGCCCTGGAAAAAATCTGGGGGGGGGAGGTGGATCGCAAACAGCCAAAAAGTTCACTGGCAGCTCCTGCCAGGCGAAGCAGGGCTTCAACACCATCCCCCCCTCCTCAGGCCGGCAGGGAATTGCGGAGAGAGGCAGCTTCTGCCAGGCAAAGCAGAAGTTCAACGCCCTCCCCTCCCCCTCAAGCCGGAAGAGAAGCCAATCCCATTAACCCCCGTCGACTTGCAAAACTGCCTCCTTTGGGTGTAAAATACGACGGAAGTGCCGACAAACTGGCGTTTTTTCTAATTCACGTCGATAATTTCATGCAGTTTTACGCAGCTGACTTAGACGATGAAATCAAAATCAGAATTGTTTCTATGACCTTAGAAGATCAAGCTTCTAAGTGGCTGGTTTCATTGCATAATTGCCGCTCACCTGCGCTGCGCGATTTCGATCGTTTCATGAATGCTCTTAGAAGGCGTTTTGAAGACCCCCGTGTTGAAAGGAAAGCAAAGATGAAACTAAAAACCTTACAGCAGGGGGGCATGTCTGTTCAGGCTTACACGCAAATTTTCCAGGAATTATCAGTGTTTATGGTTGGTTATAGTGAACAGGCCCTAATGGACATTTATGTTGAAGGGCTGAATAAAGACATTTACCAAACATGTGTGAACAGATTTCGTCCCGAAACTTTGAATGAATGGATAGATCTAGCTTCAGATGTAGAGTTGGATCAAGCCCACTTACAAGATCCAGTCCGTGTGGAGAAGAAACAACAGGAAGATAGCCCCAAATCTCACCCCCCTGCGAAAGATGTACGCATGCAAAGGGGGGAGGGGAGAACAACCCAGCCTCGCTCAGGCAGCTGTTATCGCTGTGGAAAGGAGGGGCACTGGGCAGACAAATGCCGATCAAGACCACCTCCACGCCCTCTTTCTTCCTCGGACCGGAAACATCCTAAGACGCCAATCGCGCGCACCAAACCAGCTATGAGTGGGGTGGAGCCCAGCAACCTCTCTGCTGACCAGCACACCGCTGGCCCTGATGATTGGGAGGCGTCTTCGGACTCTTCTGACGACAATCTGGTGAGTCATCGCTCCGGGCCCCTTTATATTAATTTAAAGCTTTTAGCTCCATCTACTGGCCGTACATGCGATGTGCAGGCTCTCATTGACTCTGGGTGCTCAAAATGTCTCATAAGCCAAGACATCGTGTCTTCGATGGGTTTCCACCTTAAGACCCTGAAAACTCCCATAGCCTTTTGCCAAATGGATGGTTCTGTAGCTGGGGGAACCCCAGCATCTTTTATCACCGAACCAATTCATGTTTCTATAGGCACAGGCCATACTGAGACCATCAACTTTATTGTAACTGCCATTGCCGATAATGCTGTAATTTTGGGGGTAAATTGGCTTCGTAAATGGAATCCTCTGATAAACTGGAAGGAAGGTTGGGTGCGCATACCTTTATCTCTCCCGGAACATACCTCTCTTCCGTCAGAGAATGATCAACCCCCACAAAATCACCCACCTCCCCTTATTGAATCTGCTGCACCTTTATTGGATTTCCCATCACCTGAAGTCATACCAGGCGAAGAGAAAATTCCCAGGGAATATTGATGGTCTCGCTAGTTCCTGCTTCGCTGTCATGGAAACGGGGAGGGTGGGGGGCGTTGGGATGAGTGTGTTCTGCTGGTGGACAATGTTGATGGTTCGTGTTATCTCTTGGTTAACGGACCTGCATTCCAGGATGGTGAAGACCTGCCCACCTGATGTTGGAGATGGAAGCATATTGGACAGTGCAAAGGGGGGGGCTTGGGGATTGGGATGGGCTTAAGCTTAATACTTTCTGTTCGCGCCTAAACTATTCATTCTCAGCTTTACTTGGTCTGTACACTTTTGTTACTTAGTAAAAGGAGCCTTATTCATTTCAAAACAATGTCTAAGTGTGATCTTTCCTAAGCCAACTAAGAAGCAGGCCTGACAGGGGGTCTGATTCAAGTGGGTGATGCCAGAGGGAATGTTGTTGTTCTGGGAGGGAGGAAAGGTAAGAATTAAAACAATTGCAGAGGCGGAAGCCTTTCTTAAAAAACACTCCTCAATCCTGGAGGACGAAAATGGGAGAGCAGTGGGTGCCGCGGCCCCCCACTGGAGGTCAGGGAGAGGAAGAGACAATTGCCAAAAGACTTAGATCTCACAAGTGACTTTATTTTTGCATTGTACAACTTTTATTTGGATGTTTATACATGATTGTTAGTATAGATTTTAAAATGACACATTTGTATTTCTTTCCACTTTGTAGTACAAGTGAAAATTTATTGTATTATCTATATTCTTTTTTATGAAGCCTCGGAGGGGGCCAACGATTCCGACATAGAGGTTCTCAAAATGTCTTTATAATACCTTATTTTCCCTTATCCTATTTTTTTTAATTAGAAGATTTTATAAAGATTACAAACAGTTTCTCCCCCCCTCCCCCCAACCTCTTCCCCCCTCCCCCCTCCCCAGACTTCCCAGAACAAGCACAGGGTATAACTTTCACGAACATAAAACTAAGATACATACATATTATCCCTAATTCTTTAACTATAACTCAAGACATCTTAAACATAAACTACTTAAAAAAGTATTTCATTCATATGCTATATAAACCTTCTTATTTGGATATTTTTTTTGCATATAATCGATCCATCTTCTCCATTCTAATATATATCTTTCATTTGAATGATCTTTAAGATACGATGAAATTTTTGCCATCTCAGCCAGGTGCACAACTTTTAAAGTCCATTCCTCTGTGGTAGGTGGATCTTGCTTCTTCCAATACTGTGCCACCAGCAACCTGGCAGCTGTTACCAAGTTCAAAATCAACTTAGTTTCTATTGCTGTACAATCCGTAACAATTCCCAACAGGAAAAACTGTGGTGTAAATTTAATTTTTTTCCTTAAGATATTTTGAATAATCCACCATATCTTAATCCAAAAAGCCTTAATTTTTTTTACACGTCCACCATATGTGGAAATATGTGGCATCTTCACATTCACATCTCCAGCATTTAGGTTGTACACTTGGGTACATGCAAGATAACTTTTTTGGGTCTAAATGCCATCTATAAAACATTTTATAAAAATTCTCTCTTAGATTTTGAGCTTGTGTAAATATTACATTACTGACCCATATCTTCTCCCAAGGCTCCAACATTATTGGTTCACCTATATCTTGTGCCCATTTTATCATACAGTCTTTAACTAGGTCAGTTTCTGAGTCTATGTCCAGCAATGCACTGTACAACCTTTTTATGTGCATTTGACCTTTATCCCTTATCTGCTTTACCAAGTTCTCATCCTGTTGCAAGATACCAATTTTTTGGTCTTCTCTCCATCTGGCCTGCAGCTGTGCATACTGAAACCAAGTCCTGATAATTCCTTCTTCTCTTAGTTGCTCTCTAGATTTTAGTTGTAGTTTAACTCCTTCTTTGTAAAGGAGTTCCTTATAAGTAATCCTCTCTTGCTTTGGCTCCACATTTATATTCTCTATCACGTGCCTGGGTACTGTCCATATTGGTAACTTATCATTTAATTTATATTTATGCTTTTTCCTGACTCGCAATAGAGCATTTCTTAGTATATGACTTTTAAAAGTCTTATCTATTTTCTTATCATACACTAAGTAAGCATGCCAGCCGTAGACCAGACCATATCCTTCAATATTCAGTAATTTTTCCTCTGTTAAATTGATCCAATCCGTAATTGCTGAGAGGGCCGCAGCTTCATAATACAATCTTATATTAGGCATCTTAAGCCCACCTCTTTCTCTGGTATCTTGCATTATCTTTTGATTAACTCGGGGTTTCTTCCCCGCCCACACAAACGTATTTATACCCTTCTGCCATTCCTTCAAATTTTCATCTTTTTTAAGTATAAAAATATGGAACGCTTCACGAATTTGCGTGTCATCCTTGCGCAAACTTGTCAAACTTGTAAAACTCAATAAAACTTTTTCAAAATAAAAAAAAGAATTAGGAAGTTGGCTGGAGTGCCGGGGATGGATGGTTTTCCCTAATCTCCTGGCCCGCAATTGAGGGACAAGTGAGTACTGTGAGTTTTTACTTTCAGTCAACTTTAAACGGAGATTGGAGGGGGGAGTTTATTGGTTTAACCACCCCTCAGAGCAAAGCGGCAGATGAATAAGTTCTCTCCAGGAATGGGGAGAAAGAGAGGATTAATTTGCCGTCTGAAACAACAATAGAAAAAAAACGTTTTGTATCTATACAATCGCAGTTGCAACATTATATCGTGGAATCTTTTTGCAACAATAAAATGAAACTTTCACTTCTCTTCCTTTGAGGAGGCGAGGCAAAATGGCTCCTCTTTGTTCCCGATCGGAAAATTTTCTTTTATTCATGAACTTTTCCTTTGGCATCTGAGATCTTAAAACTTTAAATTTTTACTTCAACTCCTCCTCGGGAAACCTTCAGTATCTCCCCCCCAATACGTGGACACCCAGATTTGGATAATACAGTCCTTTCTTCCTGGTTTTATATACTTCTTAGACTGAACTTTTATCTGAACTGCTCTGATACCTTGGACTTCATAGGCTGCCCGCCTTTTCGATGGAGAAGGAGCGGTTATACAAATTGAATAAATCTTAATCTTAATCTTCAATGTCATTTTTTCTACTAATTAGAACTTACAATCAGGACAATGGCTTCTAAAAAACCACCTACTGGAAAGTCTTTTTCTGCTCCATCTTCAGCCTGCTCCAGTCCAGTTATGCAGCAGACAAAGATTACCGCATTACTGCAGAAAGAAGCGACTGGTGAGAGCACCCAGGAATTGTCAACTAATGAGATGCTTCAGGACATAATGAAAAATGTGCATGAAATCTGAAAAGACCACAAAACTAAAAATAGAGCTGTTGGAAACACAAAAAAGTACAATGGATAACAAACAAAAAATTGACGTGTTAGAGGGAGCATCAGCTGAGATGAGGGAAGAGGTAAAGGAAATTTGGAAGGAAAGCTCAGAACTAGGAGGTTATATGACAAAAATAGAGTTTGAAAGAATGTCTTTTTTTCTCAGGTTCCAGAACATACCAGAGACAGAGGGTGAAGATCTTAAAGATCTTATGAGTGCAATTTTAGCAGATTATATTAAAAGAAATAAAGAACAACTCTGGTGGGACATGGACCTGGTTTATAGAATTAACTCAGCATATGCTAGAATAAATAATGTACCAAGAGAGGTTAAATTTCTAAGGAGGTCCACAAGGGATGAGATATTGAGGGCCCAGAGGGGAGGGCCCTTGAAGTAACAAGAAAATGAAATTACCATTTGGAAACAAATTCCAAAAAAAATTAGAGAAATAAGAAGAAAATATTCCTTTTTGTCCAAAAAATTGTATAAAAAAGAAGTTTGGTTCAAATGGTTACTGCCAGAAGGAATGTTGGTCTTCTGGGAGGAAGGGAGAATCAGAGTTAAAACATTAGGAGAGGCGGAGGCCTTTCTTCAAAAGCACTCTTCACTCCTAGGGGATGAGGATGAGGGAACGGGGGGGGGGCATGGCCCCGCCCGTCGATGGGAAGGGAGACAAAGAATCAATAGCAAAAATACTTAGATCTCAAAAATGATTTTATTTGAAATTTTTACTGTGATTGTTGAAATTAGATGGCAATGAAAAGCAAGATTGAATGTATGAATTATACAATGTAAAATATATGTATGCTTGTCCTTTACCTTTTTTAAAAAAAATGTATTTGTATGAAGTTTTGGGAGGACCACCACCTCCGACATGGAAGCCACTAAAATGTTATATTCACCCAATATCCCTTTTCCTATGTATATTTTCAAAAACCAAAATATTGCTTTTTCAAAAAAAAAATCCCCAGGTTTCACTTTAGAACTCTTGGGAAGCTTCCTTGGAAAGAGCCAAACTGAGGGTGTTTTTTTGTAGAATGGAGCTGGGCTGGGATTCTGCTTTTTATAAGTGATCTTGCCATGGGTTTTTTTCTTTTTGCTGGGGGCTGGCTAAAACTGAAAGATAAAAATGCAAAAGTGTGTGTGTGTGTGTGTGTGTTTCCATTCGTTTTGATCTGGAATCAATTTCGAAGGTTTAGAACTCTTGGGAAGCTTCATTGGAAAGCTGGGGTCCTGCTTTTTATAAGAGATCTTGCCCTGGGTTTTTGTTTCCTTTTTCTTTTTGCTGGGGGCTGCATACAGCCCTCTTGGAACTACAGCTTCTCCCTCCTCAGCATTGGAAACTGGTGACTTTCTGATAGAAATAGCCACCTTATTCAACTGGCCTCTTGCAGGACATTTCCAGGCTGATAGGCGTACTTGGGGCCATTTCCAAGACATCTTAATTATTAACCCCAAGAAGCAGAGGGGCTCAAGCCTTCTGAAGTGGTGGTCCTCCCCCAAAATACCTAGCTCTCCTTCTGGAACCTCGGTATTAGAACAAACTAAGGAGAGATCTGACTTACCTTGAAAGACCTGTCCTGGTTTCAACTCTCCCAAGGTCATATGTGCATGTGCAGGGGGCACAGCTTTGGGTGGGGGGGATTAAGTTATGAGGTGGGCACGCGAGCACGCACAATCGCATGCATGCTCTTGCTTTTGGCACCCGAGGCAAAAAAGGTTCGCCATCACTGCTCTAGGCTGTGTTTTGAGTCCAGGTTTGGTTGAGTTCCTAGATGCCATGTGGTGAGTTGGGTAAAGGGTTAATACTATCATGCCTTAATCCCATCACTCTGGAGCTGAAGAGGGGAACTCTTTGTTTTGTATAATAGTCTCGCTCAGGCATTTTAATGATCCATTAAGAAAAGTGGGGGCTATTAAGACAAAGCGGAAGTTAAGGGGATTTTTAACCAAATTTTTAATACGGGTCTTAAGGGGCTCCAGGGAGGGGGAAAGTCAAACTAAAATTAGGGTGGTGGGTGAGGGGGAAAACCCATCGGGGAATATTTCCAAGCCGGCTGATGGTCCCGACGGGGAGGGCGTAGTGCTTAAGAGTGGGGAGGCGGTGAGGGTCTGCTTAACAGAGGGCTATTCTATCAAGACTGTGTGTGGGAGGGGCAGGTATGGTGAGAGCCGAGGGCCATATCATATAAGGGGAGGGCGCATTCACTGTTTGTGAGCGGCGGCGCGCTCCGGCCCTCATGGCTCCTCTTGTGACCCAGGGGGATCTGGATCTCAGGGCGTGGGCCTTCGGCTGATGTTGTGCAATGCCAGGTCCATGGCTAATAAAGCCCCCCTCATTCATGATCTGGTTTTGGAGGGGGGGGCGGACCTGGCGGGTATCACAGAGACCTGGTTGGGCCAAGAGGGGGGGTGCCCCACGTTGAGATGTGCCCACCGGGTTACCGCGCATTTCACCAGCCACGAGCCCAGGGTCGGGGGGGGGGGGTTTGTTATAAAGGAAGGTCTGGACCCGAGGGAGACCCCTGTGCTGCAGACAGCCAGCTGTGAGTCTCTATGTGTGAAGTGGGGTCATGGAAGGCAGTTGGGCTTGCTGATAGTGTACCTGGCTCCCCGCTACGTATCAGCAGCCCTACCCGAGCTTCTCAATGTGATAGCCGAGATGGCGGTTGACACCCCCAGGCTGTTGGTCATGGGGGATTTCAACCTGCCGTCGATAGGCGAGGCATCTGAGACAGCACGGTAGTTCATGGCCTCCATCACGGCCATGGACCTGACCCAATTAATTCATGACCCCACCCATACTGGGGGACACACGCTGGACCTAGTTTTTGCTTCCAGCCAGTGGTTGAGTGATCTTGGTTTAGGGGAAATAGCTGTTGAACCCCTGTCATGGTCAGATCACTCTCTCCTTCAGCTGGGCTTTCCAACCGCTACATCCCACTGCGGGGAGGCAGAACGGGAAGAGGTGAGATGGTTCTGCCCCAGGCGCCTGATGGATCCTGAGAGGTTCCAGCTGGAGCTTGGGCCAATACCTGAGAACCTGACCCACGACTCGACTGAGGACCTAGTAGCTGCTTGGAATAGTGTGGCCATGGGAGCCCTGGACCGGGTCGTGCCTTTGTGGCCTCTCACTCGGTGCTGAACCACCTTGGCTCCCTGGTTCTCTCAGGAGCTAAGAGTGATGAAGCGTCAGAAGAGATCCCTAGAGAGCAGTTGGAGGGCCACCCGCTCCAAGTCTGACCGGACACTGGTAAGGTCACATTTGAAGACCTACCTAGTGGCGATAAAACTGGCGAAACATAATTATTTCTCCGCTCTTATCGTGTCTGCAGATAACTGGCCCGCCGCCCTGTTTGGGGTGACCAGCTCCCTTCTTCACCAGAGGGCGTGGGATGCCCCCTTGCAGGGCCGTGCGGAGGAATTTGGGTGTTATATGCATGATAAAATCGATCAGATCTGGGACGGGTTGGCCTCCAATTGGACTAGTTCAGATGGGCCGACGGTGGCAGGTCTTGAGACTGTTATCTGGGAAGAGTTCGATCCTGTGACTCCTGAGGACATGGACAGGATCCTAGGGTGGCTGAATGCCACCACATGTTTACTGGACCCGTGTCCCCCCTGGTTGGTACTGGCCTCCCGGGAGGTTACACGAGGCTGGCTCCAGGGAGTTGTCAATGCTTCTTTGAGTGAGGGGTTTTTGCCGGCCGCCTTGAAAGAGGCGGTGGTGAGGCCCCTCCTCAAGAAGCCCTCCCTGGACCTGGCTGTGTTGGCCAACTATCATCCAGTCACCAACCTCCGATTCCTCGTGAAGGTTGTCGAGAGTGTGGTGGCACGACAACTGCCTCAGCACCTGGAGGAAACTGTCTATTATTGCTTGCTTTATTGCTTGCTTCGGCTGCAATTTGAGCGTGGTCTTTCTTGAATTATGATGGAAGCAGTCCTGACAATCTGGACCCGCGCCAGTCCAGCTTCCGCCCTGGGCACAGCACAGAGATGGCATGGGTCACATTGGTGGATGATCTCTGGAGGGCTCGGGATAGGGGTTGTTCCTCTATCCCGGTCCTGTTAGACCTCTCAGCAGCTTTCGATACCATCGACTATGGTATCATGTTACACCGGCTGGTGGGGCTGGGGGTGGGAGGCACCGTTTTGCAGTGGTTCTCCTCCTACCTCTCCGACTGGTCACAGGAGGGCAGAGGTCGACGTCAAGGTGCCTCACTTGTGGGGTACCACAGGTTTCGGTCCTCTCGCCTCTCCTGTTCAACATTTATATGAAGCCGTTGGGTGAGATCATCCGTGGTTTCGGGGTAGAATTCCATTAGTACGCTGATGATACTCAGCTGTACATCTCTACCCTGGACCACCTCAACGATGCCGTGGAAGTGATGTCCCAGTGTCTGGAGGCCGTGCGAGTCTGGATGGGGAGAAACAGGCTCCGACTCATTCCGTCCAAGACCGAGTGGCTGTGGCTCCTGGTGGCATGATACAGCCAGTTGGTGCCAGCTCTGGCTCTTGGGGGCGAGTCTTTGGCCCCCACAGAGAGGGCTCGCAACTTGGGTGTCCTCCTGGACTCTCGGCTGTCACTAGAAGATCATATGACAGCCGTGGCCATGGGGGCCTTTTATCAGGTTCGTCTGATAAGCCAGTTGTGCCCCTTTCTGGATTGTGACGCTTTATGCACAGTAACTCAAACCCTCGTCATCTCCCACCTGGACTACTGCAACGCTCTCTACATGGGGCTTCCCTTGAAGTGCACCTGGAGGCTCCAGTTAGTTAAGAATGCGGCTGCACGGGGGATCCTGGGAGCTCCTAATTGCTCCCATGTGACACCTCTCCTGCGCAAGCTGCACTGGCTGCCTGTGGCTTTCCGGGTGCACTTCAAGGTATTAGTAACTACCTTTAAAGCGCTCCATGGCAAGGGACCTGGTTACCTGCAAGACTGCCTTCTGCCACCAAATACCTCCCACCGACCAGTGTGCTCCCACAGAGAGGGCTTCCTCAGGGTGCCGTCGGCCAGGCAATGTCGGCTGGCAACCCCCAGGGGGAGAGCCTTCTCTGTGGCAGCTCCTGCCCTCTGGAATGACCTACCCACCAACCTACGCACGACCACGGACCTGTGCCTCTTCCGTCGGGCTTTGAAGACCTATCTATTTCATGCGGCCGGCCTGGCATAATTTTTAAATGGTTTTAGTAGGTTTTATTAATGGTTTTAGTACAGGCGTATTATTTAATACATTTTTAAATATATATTTGATGTATTTTTATCATTGATTTTATTGCTGCTTGTACACCGCCCTGAGTCCCAGAAGGGAGAAGGGCGATATAGAAATTTAAATAAATAAATAAATAAATAAATAAGAGTGAGTCTATTTCTTGCCTAAAAACATGTTTCTCCATTTCTAATCCAGGGAAATATAATTGTCAAGTACCCTAACGATGCCTGCTTCATAATAAGGGACCTGATATTATGATACAAAAAGCAGTGATTTATTGACAGCTTCATTAGGCATTTCTCATTAGGCGTTTCTTGTTTGCAGCCATCTTTTTTGCTTTCTTTATCTGCTTCTGAACTTTGCCCGCATTACTGTCCTCCCTTCAGCCTTCGTCATAAATCACATTAACCAATGAGAGATGGTAGTTTCGACATGCGCATTCACTAGCCAGTCTGAGATTCCTTTTTGGTCAGAGGTATGTATGGAATTTCCCTCTCTCTATGGCAGTTTGATGGTATTCATAGAGATGCTTCACAAACTGACAATAATATTCTGCCTTTTCAATATTTCCTAGGATATTTCATTCTTCTAAGAGAGGGGTGGTGCTAATTTCCTACAGAATTTTGTAATTTGTGCTTTCCTGTTCCACTCCTTCATAAGAACTAGGCAGGATCTTGTCTGAGAGGCTTTCTTAGGTTACAATTCTGATCTGGATTCAAATTTATTTTATCTGATCATTGCCTTGGCTATACCTTTTTCTTCTGTACTTCAAGGTTATTCTTTTTTCCCATTAAAGGGTAAAATGAATCTACAGGATTGAAGACTTTCATCAAAAGGGTTGAAGCAGCATTGTGTATTATAATGCAAGCTCTACCCCTTTTCTACATGATGCAATGCCATGCATTGCATATTCCAAAGATCCAATGTGTGCATGTCATTTGCCCCCTCCCTTTCCTCCCTATGGATACTTATGGAACTCTTGGATTGGCTCAAACAACAAAATTGTGAGTTTCAGATGTAGGGACATTTTCCCCTCCTTTAAAGATCTCAGATGCTCTCTACATGGGGCTTCCCTTGAGGTGCACTTGAAAGCTACAGTTAGTGCAGAACGCAGCCGCGCGGGTGATTACGGGAGCCCCTAGATGCTCCCACATAACACCGATCCTGTGCGAGCTGCACTGGCTTCCTGTGGTCTTTCGGGTGCGCTTCAAGGTCTTGACGACCATCTTCAAAGTGCTCCATGGCTCGGGACCTAGTTATATGCGAGACCGTCTTCTGCCCCATACATCTCTTAGACCGATACGCTCCCACAGAGAGGGCCTTCTCAGGGTGCCGTCGGCCGGACAATGCCGGCTGGCGACACCCAGGGGAAGGGCCTTCTCTGTGGCAGGCCCTACCCTGTGGAACGACCTACCCCCTGAACGTCGCACCATCACCGACCTCCGCCTCTTCCGCCAGTGTTTAAAAACACACTTATTTCATCAAGCCAGCCTAACATAGCCTCTGCTGCGACTAATTTTAGATAGTTTTTAATTGGGGATTTTAATTGGTTTTAGCACAGGTTTTGCTATTTAATAGATTTTTAAATTTACCGTATTTGCCGGCGCATAAGACGACTTTTTGGCCCCGAAAAACATGCCTCCAAGTGGGGGGGTCGTCTTATACGCCGGGTCATCCGCGAGGTCCTGTTGTGTGTCTGTTAGACTCTGATTCCCTCCCCCCCGTCTTTCTCTCGCTCTCTGCCCAGAGCGAGAGAAAGACGGGGGGGGAGGGAATCAGAGTCTAACAGACACACAGAGGGAGAAGAGAGAGGGGGAAGGAGGAAACCCTCCACAGCCGCGCGGAGACTCCACGCCGTCTCCGTGCGGCTGTGGAGGGTTTCCTCCTTCCCCCTCTCTCTTCCCCCTCTGTGTGTCTGTTAGACTCTGATTCCCCCCCGTCTTTCTACAGACACACAGAGGGAGAAGAGAGGGGGGGAAGGAGGAAACCCTCCACAGCCGCGCGGAGACTCCACGCCGTCTCCGCGCGGCTGTGGAGGGTTTCCTCCTTCCCCCTCTCTCTTCCCCCTCTGTGTGTCTGTTAGACTCTGATTCCCCCCCGTTTTTCTACAGACACACAGAGGGAGAAGAGAGAGGGGGAAGGAGGAAACCCTCCACAGCCGCGCGGAGACGGCGTGGAGTCTCCATGCGGCTGTGGAGGGTTTCCTCCTTCCCCTTCTCTCTTCCCCCTCTGTGTGTCTGTTAGACTCTGATTCCCCCCCGTCTTTCTACAGACACACAGAGGGAGAAGAGAGAGGGGGAAGGAGGAAACCCTCCACAGCCACGCGGAGACTCCACGCCGTCTCCGCGCGGCTGTGGAGGGTTTCCTCCTTCCCCCTCTCTCTTCCCCCTCTGTGTGTCTGTTAGACCAGGGGTCCCCAACCCCCAGTCCGCGGACCGGTGCCGGTCCGCGCCTTCATAGGAACCGGGCCGCAGGGCCGGCGAGGAGGAGGGAGCAGCGCCCTGGGCAGAGGATGGGCGAGCGCGCCTCCACGCCTCCTTCCGACAGCCATCTCAGCGCCCTGCACTTTCTGGGGCTTCCTGGAGGGGCCAGCATCTCGACTGGGGAGGTTATCCCGCAGCGGGCGGGCGAAGGACCCAAGCTGCGTGCCGCCAAAGCCATCCGGGCGCCGCACACCCAGCCCCGGACGGCTTCGGCAGCACGCAGCTTGGGTCCTTCGCCCGCCTGCCTGCCCGCTGCGGGATAACCTTCCCAGTCGACATGCTGGCCCCTCCTCCTCGCCTGCACTAGCCGCAGCTTGGGTCTTCTGTCCGCTTGCTGCGGGATAACCTCTGCAACCGACATGCTGCTTCCCCGGGTGGAGGGAGGGAGAGAATGGCAGACGCACAGAGAGGCAGACTTAGAGAGACAGAAAGAAAGAGAGGGGGAAACAGACGCACACCCAGACACACACACACACACACACACACACACACAGAGTGACAGATGGGTGGGGGGGAGGAGAGAGAGAGAGAGAAACAGAGAAGGAGAAAGAAAGAAAAATAGGAAAAAAGATGAATGGAGGGTGGGAGGGAGGGAGTGAAAGAAAGAAGGGGGAGGGAGGAGGAAGGGAGCAGTGAAAGAAGGAAGGAAGGAAAGAAAGAAAGAAAAAGAAAGAGGGATGGAGGGTAAGAGGGAAGGAAGGAAAGAAGGGAGGGAGGGGGAGGGAGGCAATGGAAGGAAGGAAAGGAAAGGAAAGGAATGGAGAGGAATGGAAAGGAAAGGAAAGGAAAGGAAGGGAATCGAAAGGAATGGAATGGAAAGGAATGGAAAGGAATGGAGAGGAATGGAGAGGAATGGAAAGGAATGGAAAGGAAAGGAATGGAAAGGAAAGGAATGGAATGGAATGGAGAGGAATGGAGAGGAATGGAAAGGAAAGGAAAGGAAAGGAAGGGAATCGAAAGGAATGGAATGGAAAGGATTGGAAAGGAAAGGAATGGAGAGGAATGGAAAAGAATGGAGAGGAATGGAGAGGAATGGAAAGGAAAGGAATGGAGAGGAATGGAGAGGAATGGAGAGGAATGGAAAGGAAAGGAAAGGAAAGGAAAGGAAGGGAATCGAAAGGAATGGAAAGGAAAGGAAAGGAATGGAAAGGAATGGAAAGGAAAGGAATGGAGAGGAATGGAAAGGAATGGAGAGGAATGGAAAGGAAAGGAAAGGAATGGAGAGGAATGGAAAGGAAAGGAAAGGAAAGGAAGGGAATCGAAAGAATGGAATGGAAAGGAATGGAAAGGAAAGGAATGGAAAGGAAAGGAATGGAAAGGAATGGAATGGAAAGGAATGGAAAGGAATGGAAAGGAAAGGAAAGGAATGGAAAGGAAAGGAAAGGAAAGGAATGGAAAGGAATGGAAAGGAAAGGAAGGGAATCCAGAAGTGGAGGGCCTGGTTGCCAAGGGGAACGGGGAAGCATCCCTCCTCCCCCGGCACCAGCAGCGTGGGAGCTGGACGGTAAGCAGGCAAGCGATCTTGTCGCTGTCGTGCCCAAGCAGGTGCCTCTGCTGCTGCTGCTCCCCTCTCCGCCTCACCCCTTGCCAAACCCTGGTAATATGGTGGAAGAGGGGGGGGGAGGGAAAGAAGGAAGGGTGGGTGAGTTGCTTTCCCGGGAAGCTGGTGGCAGGGGCTTTTCCTATGTGGCCTTGGATCGCTCCTTTCCACCCACCCCCCTCCTCACCGTTTCTCTGCCTGCTCTGCACCTTTTCCCCAAGAAATTGGTAGAATCAGGGTGATGTGGCCTGTGGAGAGATTAATTTGCCGGGAGTTTGAAGTATTGGGTGATGAGGGACGGATTGAAACAAATTTCAGTCATTGTATTGTTGATATTTGTCCAGCAGTCAAACGTTTTATTTGGTGTGTGGAAGGTGTGCGGAAGAGGAGGTAGTCTTATACGGGGAGTATATAACAGACTCTATATTTTGAGTGGAAATGATGGGGGGTCGTCTTATACGCCCAGTCGTCTTATACGCCGGAAAATACGGTATATGTTTTGTATTATTTTTGTATGTTGTTTTTAAATTCCTGTGCGCCGCCCTGGGTCCTTTTGGAGAAGGGCGGGATATAAATTGAATAAATAAATAAATAAATAAATAAATAAATAAATAAATAAATAAATAAATAAATAAATAAATAGATGGTTCCTGTTTGAATCCAAGAATAGCTGCAGAAAAATGAAGTTCACCCATCTTGAATGCCAAGACAGAATCAAAACTTAGTCCTTGTATTTTCTCCAATGGGGTTACCTCCAGCTTCAAGAGAGGAGAATTTTGATCAGGAAAACAGTGCAGGGGAACAAATGAAATGTTTCATTGACTAAATGTTGCTTGCGTCAATCAAATGCAGAGTTTTCAAAGCTTGCTTTTAAAAAGTTTAAGGGGAAAAAATCAAGCTAGATCATGAAAATTGAATCTGGATTACTTGCATTTGGCTTGCTTCATTCTTCAACCTCTTTTTGCCCACCTCTATGTTTTAACCTTCTTTGTTCCTGGAAGCCAACCCAGTTGTAAAACATAGTTGGGATCACAAAAAGCTAACATATTCTTACTTTTCCACCCTTATTTAACTGTCTCCCTAATTAATTCTGTGGCTTGAAATAAATTATTGATTTAGCAGACTCTCTTGTTTTCTGTGACAGTTTCAGCTGTAAACAGGCTATTAACAATTCATAATGAGTGCAGAATGTTGGTTTTTCTCTGCTTGTTCATTCAGTTCCCATGTACAGACACCACAGCTGGTAAAGAAAACATGATATCAGCTCACCTCCTTGCTCTGAGGGCTTTTTTGAAGCAAGCCAGAGAACAGAGGCTATGTCTTGAATGCTATCCTGGTCTGCAATCTAGATGTATTCATTAATTTAAAAAGGCAACTAGACAGTTGGTGTTATGATTGCATTATATTAGCATTGGATCATCTTCAAGAGATTCAGTTCCTTGCTCTTGTCCTAAAGATGTTTTTTCCAACTTGGTGAAGTTTAAGATATTTGGACTTTGACTCCCAGAAATCCCCAGCCCATGTGCTGCCTGAGGAATTCTGGGAGTTGATGCCCATATATCTTAAAATTGTCAGGTTGGATGACACTGCTATAAGTAATGCAATTTATTTTATGTCAGACAGAACCAAGAGATCATAAGCAAAGAACACGTTTATCTTCTTCATAAGATTAAAATTTAGCCTGGTAATAGGAAGATGTCCTGGAACAGTGTGGTGGCCTAGAGGTGAAGACACTCACTTTTCACTCAGAAAGTTGAGAGTTCAATCTTTGGCAGTGACAGATGTTTCTCTATCAGGCACAAAGAGAAAATATCTGTTGCAAACTCTGTGTAGGTGTCAGGAAGAGTATCTGGCCAGTAAGCACTCAGCTCCATTCAGTCACTTTGACTTGACCCTGAATTAAGGGATTACAGGGATGTAAAAAGAAAAAAAAAGAGAAAGTATGCTGGCTAGAAAATGAACAGTTAAAACATGGGAGGAAAATGAGGCTTCCAGATATTTAATCTGAGGAAGTATGAGTTCTATCAGGACACAAAGTTTTAATTGTAAGGGCACCTGCTATCAGTGCAGTCAAGAGCAGCAGCTACATGGTGTTAGATAAAATCTGTGGTCTGTCATGGAAATTGATTGGAAAATTACCAGAAATATTCTGTCCTGACAAAATGATTCATAATAATTGAGGGAAGTAATTTGTAGATGCCTATCTGCCTAAGTAAGAAGGAAGGAGAGAGAGATTTCCTAGAGAATTATCTCCTGTACTGCTTCCCCACGTCTATAGGAAATCCTGTATCTTCTTGGGGTTGTGATAAAAAGAAATGGGGTTATACAGAGGAATGTTTGGGAAGAGGAATGATAGATGCCAGTGCTGGAAAAAGCAAGCAAAGCTTTACAGAACATCTAGTTAATTTTTAAAAATTGACAGCAAGAATGACGGCAACAAAGAACAGAAAGCTTTTGTTCCACTACAATCTCTCTGCAAAGGGTGGAGAGACTATTCAAAGTGAGTGAACAAAGTGGCCTGGCATGCTATTAAAACTGGTATTGTATGTTGCAGATGATGGGAATGTAGATTTTAAATGAAAATCTTTCCCCTTCATGGCATGGGAGAACTCTTATATATCAAACTGATTCAATCTAAAGTTAATATGGCAGCTGAAAAAGCAGTGAGAAAACTTTGGTCCGTAGGACCTACAAGGATTTCTCCTGAAGATAGTCTGTTCTTAGATATTTTTGAAGAATCTTTTTTTTCCCGATAGTCACCCATCTTTAAAATAATAATAGTAGGGTGAAAGCTAAGTGGGTTTTGTTTTAGCTGAGAAAAGGACATCTGCCACAGTAGATTTTTCCTAACTCAGTACCACAGTACATGCTTTCTATGTGCAAGAGTTCCATATTCAGAACATGAGCTGCGCATGCACGACGGATGGCGTCGCGTCCCTGAGTGCGATGGCGACCGGCGGCTTTTCTGGCATTTGAGGACGCTGCCGGCCCCTTTGGAACATCTAGGGGGGGGCGGCCCAGCTAGCTGAGAATTCTGCCGTCACACCGAGGCTATTTTGGGGCCGGATGGTGTGACGGACGAGACAGGAGAGGCGGGGAAAGATCGAAGATCGAGTAGAGGAGTGGTGGAGCGGCGCGCGAAAGGCCGGCGGGCGCGTTTGGATGAAGCTGGCGGCGGGGACAGCGGCAGGGACAGCGGCGGGGTCAGCGCAGCGCGGCCGGGATGTACGTCCTGGTAAGCCTGGCGGTGGGAACGGTCCGGCGCGGCCACAACATGCACCTAAATGGGCCCGGCGTTCAGATCAGTGCGCCCCCGTTATGGCCCCAGCCGCAGCGCGGCCTGGTGCCCCCAATTCTCTCCAATGCCTCAGCGCTCCCAGCCCCCCCCTCAGCGAAACACCTAGGGCTGGGGGGGGCGAATAGAGACCAGCCCCAGCGTGGTGAAGGGCAGCGAGAGGCGTGGCCTTGGAGCGGCCTAGTTGGCCTGTTAGACCTGGTAGGCCTGTTAAGCCCGATGAAAGATCTCCCCACGGCATTAACACCATCCGGGTGGAGGGCGTGTGAGAAACGGCGAGAGGCTCGGCCTTGGAGCGATCCTGGTAGGCCTAGCAGGCCCGGCGAAAGATCTCCCTCCCCTGGCAATAACATCTGCTGGGGGAGGGTGGGCGGTGAATGGAGAGGGACTAGGCCTGGATCGACCCTGGCAGGCCTGTAGGCCCGACGAAAGATCTCCTCCCCCCCGGAAATAACATCGGCCATGGGATGGTGGGCAGTGAATTGGCGAGAAGCTCGGTCTTGGAGCGGCCCAAAACAACGCTGATGTGGTCTGGCTAGTCCAGTGAAAGACCTTCTCCCTCCGATATAACATCTCCAGCAAACATCCGGCAAACATCTCTGGGACTGGCAATGGGCGATGGAAAATAGATCTCTCACTACTCCAGGAACATCTGCCCTCTTCAATACCATCTGACTTTTATACAGCTCTATACCATCTGACTGTATATATGCACACTATACTATCTGACTGCACTTTATTTCTCTCCTCTACTCTAATTCCAACTTGCAATACACCAACTTAGGCGCCCTCTCTGTAAGGCCTGGGCCGCTTTAAATATGCTGCTATCTTACTCAAGGACAGACCTCCTCTGTCTGCGAGAGTCTCCCCTCTCGCAGTTATGGCCCCCTTATTTATCTGGGGCCCACCTCAAGGATGGGTTGTTGGATCCTGAGAGGTGGGCAAGACGTAAGCTCAGGGGGTTTCTGGGTAAATTTTTAATTCGACTTTTAGGGGGTTCCAGGGAGGAGGGGAGGGTTAGTCAGGCGGGGGGACAACAAGCTATAGGGCCGGCCAGCAGAAGCAGGGAATCGGAGGAAGGGGGTGGGGGGGTTGTTCCCATAGAGGTATTTTCCATCAGATCGGTTTTGGGGAGGGGCAGGGGCGGGGGGAGAAGGAGTGGACATAAGCTGTTGGAGGACCGTGGCTGCTGGTTACGGGCGGTCACGCGCTCCAACTCCCCATGCCCCCATTGCAGACTAGGTGGGCAAGAACCACAGACCCGGGGCCCTAGGCTGATGTTATGCAACACCAGGTCCGTGGTACAAAAAGCCCCCCTCATCCATGACCTTGTGTCAGAGGGGGACCCGGACCTGGTGGGTATCATGGAAACCTGGTTGGGCCACGAGGGAGGATTACCCCTCGTGGAAATGTGCCCACCAGGCTACCGAGCCTTCCATCAGCCTAGGGTCCTAGGGAGGGGTGGGGGTGGCGATTATGGTTAGGGAAGGTCTTGAGCCGAAGGAGACCACGATCCCGCAGACGACCAGGTGTGAGTCCCTCCTCGTGAAGTGGGGCCTAGGGAGGCAGTTGGACATGTTAGTTGTATACCTGGCTCCTCGCTATGCAATAACAGCCCTGCCCGAGCTCCTAGAGGTAATAGCCGAGGCGGCGGTTGAGACCCCCAGATTTTTGGTCATGGGGGGACTTCAACCTGCCGTCGGTAGGTGAAACCTCTGGTGCAGCTCGGGAGTTCATGGCTTCCATGACAGCCATGGACCTGACCCAGGTAGTTTTAGGCCCTACCCATGAGGGTGGACACACCCTGGACCTTATCTTCATCTCGGGACAGTGGAGTCATGATCTGGGAATCGGGGATTTAGCCATCACACCCCTGTCAGGGACAGATCACGCTCTCCTTCGGCTGGACTTTCTGATCACCGCTCCTCACCGTGGGGAGGCGGAGCCTGATATTCCTAGATGGTTCCGCCCCAGGCTCCTGATGGACCCGGTAAGGTTCCAGAGGGAGCTTCAGCCAATTCCTGTGGACTTGCCCCGCGACTCGACTGAGGACCTAGTGGCTGCATGGTTAAGTGCGGCCACGGGGGCCTTGGACCGAGTCGCACCCTTGCGGCCTCTCTTGCGGTGACGAACCACCCAGGCTCCTTGGTTCACCGAGGAGCTTCGGGAGATGAAATGCCAAAAGAGACACCTAGAGAGCAGATGGGGATCTTCTCGCTCCGAAGCCGACCGAACGCTAGTTAGAACCTATATTAGGTCATACTTAGAGGCGATAAGGGTGACCAAACGTGAGTATTGTGCCACCCTTATTGCATCCGCAGATAACCGCCCTGCCGCCCTGTTTGGGGTGACCCGCTCCCTTCTTCACCAGAGGCCACGGGAAGCCCCTTTACAAGGGCGAGCAGAGGAATTTGGGATTTATCTGCAGGAGAAAATCACTCGGATTCGGGATGAGCTACCCTCCATCGACAGTGGTCCTGTGGGACCGCTCGAGACTAGTCTTGAGGTTCCTTCTTGGGAGGAGTTTGACTTTGTTACCACCGAGGATATGGACAGCTTGTCAAGGAGACTTAGGGCGACCACATGTTTATTGGACCCTTGTCCCTCCTGGCTTGTACTGGCATCCTGGGAGACGACACGAGGCTGGCTCCAGGGCATTGTCAACGCATCTTTGAGTGAGGGGTCCTTGCCTGCCGTCTTGAAAGAGGCGGTAGTAAGGCCCCTCCTCAAAGAGCCGTCCCTGGATCCAGCATTATTAGAGAACTATCGTCCGGTCTCCAACCTTCACTTTTTAGTGAAGGTTGTAGAGAATGTGGTGGCCCAACAGTTTCCGCAACACTTGGAGGAATTTGATTATCTAGACCCGCGCCAGTCCGGCTTCCGACCCGGTCACAGCACCGAGATGGCATTGGTCGCGTTGGATGATGATCTCTGGAGGGCGCGGGATAGAGGATATTCCTCTATCCTAGTCCTATTAGACCTCTCAGCGGCTTTTGATACCATCGACCATGGTATCCTATTGCACTGACTGGGGGGGTTGAGGCTGGGAGCACCGTTTTGCGGTGGTTCTCGTGCTACCTCTCTGGTCGGTCACAATATGTGTTGACAGGGGGGCAGAGGTCGGCCTTGAGACCCCTCGTATGTGGGGTTCCTCAGGGGTCGGTCCTCTCGCCCCTACTATTCAACACATATATGAAGCCGCTGAGCGAGATCATCCGTGGTTTTGGGGTGGGATATCATCTGTACGCTGATGATACTCAGCTGTACATATCCACCCCAAACCACCCCAACGATGCCGTCGAGGTCATGTCCTGGTGTTTGGAGGCCGTACGGATCTGGATGGGTAGTAACAAACTCAGGCTCAACCCGTCCAAGACTGAGTGGCTGTGGCTTCCGGCACCCCGGTTCAGCCAGATTACTCCAACTCTGGCCATTGGGGGCGAAACACCGGCCCCGTGGAGAGGGCGTTCAATTTGGGTGTCCTCCTGGATTCCCGGCTGTCCATGGAGGACCATGTGGCGGCCGTGGCCAGGGGGGCATTCCATCAGGTATGCCTGATGCGCCATTTGCACCCCTTACTGGACCGGGATGCCCTGCGCACAGTCACTCAAGCTCTCGTGACATCTCGACTCGACTACTGTAATGCTCTCTACATGGGGCTTCCCTTGAGGTGCACTCGAAAGCTGCAGTTAGTCCAGAATGCGGCCGCACGGGTAATTACGGGAGCGCCTAGACACTCCCATATAACACCGATCCTGCGCGAGCTGCACTGGCTTCCTGTGGTCTTTGGGGTGCGCTTCAAGGTTTTGACGACCATCTTCAAAGCACTCCATGGCTCGGGACCTAGTTACATGCGAGACTGTCTCCTGCCCCATACATCCCTAAGACCGATACGTTCCCACAGAGAGGGCCTTCTCAGGGTGCCGTCGGCCGGACAATGCTGACTGGCGACACCCAGGGGAAGAGCCTTCTCTGTGGCGTCCCTTTGGAACAACTTACCCCCTGAACTTCGCACCATCTCCGACCTCCGCCTCTTCCGCAAGTGCTTAAAGACACATCTGTTCCATCTAGCCGGCCTAGCGTAACCTCCAGACTTGTAGATAGTTTTAAATTTTGGGGATTTTAATTTGGTTTTAGAGCAGGATTTTCATTAATAAGTTTTTTAAATTTGTTATATGGTTTTGTATGTATTTTAATATGCCTGTGCGCCTCCCTGGGTCCGTTTGGAGAAGGGCGGGGTATAAATTTAATAAAATCAAAATCAAATGCAGCTTCAACTAAAAGGCTCAAGAAGGACCAACTGATAGGAAATATTTACACTGGAGACCTTAACAAGTGATTCATTGGATATCCTCAACCTCCTTAGTATTTCCAAAATAGAATAAAGCAAGCAGTATGAAAATTCACAAATGCATGACATGCAAATCAGCTGTGGCTCGTCCGGGGGGCAGAGACGGTGGTGAGAGCGCCGTGAGGCCAGCGGCAACGGCGTTAATGGTGGTAATGAGGATGGCGGTGCGGAGAGGTGTTTGAAGGATGGTGAACGGGGCGCAGCCGCGGGAGATGGAGTGGCAATGCGGCTGCGGGAGATGGCGGCGGTGAGAGTGCCGGAGAGGGGAGAACGCCGGAGGCCAGTGGCGATGGCGATGGCGAGTATGGAGGCTAAAGGATGATGGCGGCATGTGAGTGCCGAGAGGCTGGTGGAGGAACCCTGAAGCGGCCGCTGGAAGCCTGGCCGACGATGGTGGGAGCGTTGAGAGGCCAGTGGAGAAGGCGGTGGCTCAGGAGAGATAGAGATGGCGGCGGTGAGAGAGCCGAAAGGGACGCGAACGGCCATGCTGGCCATGTTGACCAACTTAACTTCCCCCTGAGACTGAGAACTGAGCCATGCTCCCGAAAGACGGGATTTGTCCTAAGATCTTGGGCCGGAACAACTCATTGATTGACTATTTTCAACTGACATTGCGAGCTGTACCATCTTTATATCCTTATTGTTTGCACTTTATCTCATTTTAATATCAATTGAGGACTTTAAATCTTGGCTAACGACCTTCTAATTTCTTTTAAAATCTTTGTATTTTAAATCCCAGCCCCACTGATGAATTTCACCTACATTAACTATTTATTAATTATTTATTAACAACTTTATTATTTATGCATAGTATAATGTACTCCAGAGCTAACCTTTTACTGCTGCGAGAGTCCCCGCTCTCGCAGGTCTGGCCCTCTACACTATCGAGGGCCCGTCTCGATGATGGATATATTAATCCGGAGAGACGGGCGAAGCGCGGCCTTAGGGGATTTTTAATTGGTAAATTATTGGTTATTTTAGGGGGTCCCAGGGAGGGGGGTGGGCATAGACAGATAGAGACAGAACAACATGAAAGAAGGGGCCGGACCAGTAGCCGACGGGAGGAGACGGAAGGATCCGATATGAGGGGGGAATTACGAATCGGTCCGCCGGAGGGCATATCAATCCAGACGGTCGTGGGGAGGGGCAGGGCCGAGGGGAGACAAGTTCCATCCTCCCGGTTGGTGGCACGTGGCCGTTGGTTACAAACGGTCGGGTGCCACAACCCCCGCAGGCTAGGTGGTCAGGGGATACAGAGCCAGGGCCTGCGGCTGATGTTTTGCAATGCCAGGTCCGTGGTCAACAAAGCCCCCCTCGTCCATGACCTTGTGTCAGAGGGGGAGCCGGACCTGGTAGGAATTGCAGAGACCTGGTTGGGCCACGAGGGAGGACTTCCCCTCGTCGAAATGTGCCCACCAGGTTACTGCGCTTTTCATCAGCCGCGGGCCCTAGGCAGGGGCGGTGGGGTAGTGGTCATTATCAAGGAAGGCCTTGAGCCGAGAGAGACCATTGTGCCTCAGACTACCGGTTGTGAGTCCTTCTGCGTGAAGTGGGGCCTAGGGAGGCAGTTGGGCTTGCTGGTTGTATACCTGGCTCCCCGCTATGTAGCAGCAGCCCTGCCCGAGCTCCTGGAGGTGATCGCTACGGTGGCAGTTGAGACCCCCAGACTTGTAGTCATGGGGGACTTTAATCTGCCATCGTTGGGCAAATCATCCGAGGCAGCTCGGGAGTTCATGGCCTCCATGACGGCCATGGACCTGACCCAACAATTCAAGGCCCCACCCACGAGGGTGGACATACGCCGGATCTCATCTTTGTCTCGGGCCAATGGAAGAGTGATCTGGGTATAGGGGAAATAGTCATCACACCCTTGTCATGGTCAGACCACTCACTTCTCCGACTCGACCTTCCGACCGCTACTCCCCGTTGCGGGGAGGCGGAACCAGAACTTCCTATCTGGTTTCGCCCCAGGCGCCTGATGGACCCTGTTGGGTTCCAGACGGCGCTTGGGCCACTTCCTGTACCCCTGACCCGCGCCCCGATGGAGGACCTCGTGGCCGCATGGAATACTGCGGCCACGGGAGCCTTGGATCGGGTCGCGCCCTTGCGGCCTCTCTTGCGGCGCCGAGCTGCCCCGGCTCCTTGGTTCACCGAGGAGCTGAGGGCGATGAAACGCCGCAAGAGATGCCTAGAGGGAAGATGGAGGGCTACTCGCTCCGAATCTGACCGGACACAGGTAAGAGCCCATTTACGGACTTACATTGTGGCGCTGAGAGTGGCCAAACGTCATCATTGCGCCACTCTCATAGCATCCGCAGAAAACCGCCCTGCCGCCCTGTTTAGGGTGACCCGTTCCCTCCTGCAACAGAGGGTGCGGGAAGCCCCGCTACAGGGTAGAGCAGAGGAATTTGTGACTTTTCTGCAGGACAAAACCGCTCAGATACGGAACGAGCTAGCCCCCATTCGTGGCCCAGTGGGATGCCACGAGGCCGATCTTGTTTGGGAGGAATTTGACTCCGTTGCTTCCGAGGATATGGACAGGTTACGTGGACGACTGCGAGCCACCACATGTTTATTGGACCCGTGTCCCTCCTGGCTTGTACTGGCATCCTGGGAGGTGACACGAGGCTGGCTCCAAGAGGTTGTCAACGCATCCTTGAGTGAGGGTTCCTTGCCTGCTTCCCTAAAAGAGGCTATGGTGAGGCCCCTCCTTAAGAAGCCCTCTTTGGACCCAGCTCTTTTAACCAACTATCGTCCCGTCTCCAACCTTCCCTTTCTGGCGAAGGTTGTCGAGAGTGTGGTGGCACAACAGTTTCCCCGTCACCTGGAGGAAGTTGATTATCTAGATCCGCGCCAGTCCGGCTTTCGGCCCGGGCATAGCACCGAGACGGCATTGGTCGCGTTGGTGGATGATCTCTGGAGGGCCAGGGATGGGGGTTGTTCCTCCATCCTGGTCCTATTAGACCTCTCGGCGGCTTTCGATACCATCGACCATGGTATCCTATTGCATCGGCTGGGGGGGTTGGGGGTGGGAGGCACCGTTTTACGGTGGTTCTCCTCCTACCTCTCTGGCCGATCGCAATTTGTGTTGGCAGGAGAGCAGAGGTCGACCCCGAGACCCCTCACATGTGGGGTGCCTCAGGGGTCGGTCCTCTCGCCTCTCTTGTTTAATGCATACATGAAGCCGCTGGGTGAGATCATCCGTGGTTTTGGGGTAGAGTACCATCTCTACGCTGATGACACTCAGCTGTATATATCTACCCCAAACCACCCCAACGATGCCGTAGCGGTGATGTGCCAGTGCCTGGAAGCCGTGCGGATCTGGATGGGAAGTAACGGACTCAGGCTCAACCCGACCAAGACCGAGTGGCTGTGGTTTCCGGCTGCCCGATTCAACCAGCTTTCTCCAACGCTGGCCATAGGGGGCGAACATCTTGCCCCTGTGGATGGGGCGCGCAATTTGGGAGTCCTCCTGGATACCCGGCTGTCTATGGAAGAGCAAGTGACAGCCGTGGCCAGGAGGGCGTTTTACCAGGTTCGCCTGGTTCGCCAATTGCGCCCCCTATTGGATCGGGACGCCCTTCGCACAGTCACTCATGCCCTCGTGACATCCCGACTGGACTACTGCAACTCCCTCTACATGGGGCTCCCCTTGAGGTGCACCCGGAGGCTTCAGTTAGTTCAGAATGCAGCCGCGCGAGCAATTATGGGAACCACTAGGTTTACCCATGTAACACCGCTCTTGCGCGAGCTGCACTGGCTGCCTGTCGTCTTCCGGGTGCGCTTCAAGGTGCTGGTTATCATCTTTAAAGCGCTCCATGGCTCGGGACCTAGCTACCTGCGGGATCGGATCCTGCCTCACACATCCTCACGGCCGATTCGCTCCCACAGAGAGGGACTTCTCCGGGTGCCGTCCACTAGACTTTGTCAGCGGGCGACGCCCAGGGGAAGGGCTCTCTCTGTGGCGGGCCCGGCCCTCTGGAACGACCTTCCCCCCGATATTAGAACGACCACGGACCTCCGCTCCTTCCGCCTGAAACTAAAGACACATCTTTTCCGCCTGGCCGGCCTAGGGTAGTCTCTCTCTCTATGGGTTTTTTAATTGTTTATTTATATTGAGTGGGGATTTTTAGTTAATGGGATTTTAGCACAGGAGTTTGTTTAATCTGTTTTAAATTGTATGTATTTTTGTATATTTATGGTTTTTATTCTCCCTGTGCACCGCCCCGAGTCCCTGTGGGGAGAGGGAGCGGTTAATAAATTCAGTTTTATTATTATTATTATTATTATTAAATCCATCCATCCATCCATCCATCCATCCATCCATCCATCCATCCATCCATCCATCCATCCATCCATCCAATAGGCAAATCAAGTTAAAACTTAGTTTAGCTTAATTGGGATCCAGTGACATGCTTCATATTTAACACTGAAATCTACCAAACATTTACATAAGCATAAACGAGCATAGGTAATCCTTGACTTACAACAGTTCATTTAATGATGTTCAAAGTTACAACGGCAATGAAAAAAGTGACTTATGAGTGTTTTCCACACTTATGACCATTGCAGCATCCTCATAGTGATGTCATCAGAATTCTGAGGTTTGGCAACTGACATATTTATGACAGTTGCAGCGTCCTGGGATCATGTGATCCTCTTTTGCGACTTTCTCATGAGCAAAGTCAATGGGGAAACCAGATTCACTTAACAACCGTGTTACTAATTTAACTCTTACAATGATTCACAAGTCATTAAATGGGACAAACCTTATTTAACAGATGTCTCACTTAGCAACATAAATTTTGGGCTCATTTGTAGTCATAAATTGAAGATGACCTGAACTATTTTGGCTGGAGACATTTGATTGTTTTATATCTTATTCTGTAATGAGCTTTGGCTGTGTTTTTAAGTTGTCAGGAAGTCAGGATGGAGGACTTTCAGGATGGAGTTGTCAGGCTGGAGGAAATAAAAGAATTTATCCTGGAAAAGCTTCATTTTTATCATCTTACAATCTGAGATGTAGCCAGCCACTTCTTCCTCTTCTTATATTTTCCTTGAATTGAGATTCGCTTTCAGGACCAATGTTGAAAAAATAGAGTTGAACTGGATTCCTGATTTCCTTTTTTAATCAACGAATTTACGATATAGTTCTAAATTCATCTTAAAAGATCATCTAAGATATTGATATTTGTTGGACTAAGGCCAGTAGAAAAACTGCGTTCCAAAACAGCTGTAGGGAATCCAAAATTAAGTACAGCCATCATGCTTCCCTGGAAGTCCCTGGGAGCGCTTAGACTTCTGTAGAACTTTGCAGTGTTTTCCAATCCTCTCTAAGTGGTTTACAGAATCAGCATATTGCCCCCAACAATCTGGGTACTCATTTTACCGGCCTCAGAAGGATGGAAGGCTGAGTCAACCTTGAGCTGGTGAGATTTGAACTGCCAAACTGCAGTCAGTCGGCAGTCAGCAGATGCATTTTATTTTATTTTATTTAAATTTATATCCCGCCCTTCTCCCCAGAGGACCCAGGGCGGCGCACAGGAAATTTAAAAAACATACAAAATACAATAAATATAATTTAAAATAACTATTAAATAATCCTATCCTATGCTAAAACCAAATTTTAAAAGACCCAATTTAAAACTTCCTAAAAAGTCCCCATGGGAGGTTAGGCTAGGCCGGCTTGTTGGAACAAATATGTCTTTAGACATTGGCGGAAGAGGCGAAGGTCAGTGATGGTGCGTAATTCAGGGGATAGGCCATTCCAGAGGGCTGGACCCGCCACAGAGAAGGCTCTTTCCCTGGGTGTCGCCAGTCGGCATTGTCCGGCCAACGGCACCCTGAGAAGGCCCTCTCTGTGGGAGCGTATCGGTCTAAGGGATGTATGGGGCAGGAGGCGGTCTCGCATATAACAAGGCCCCGAGCCATAGAGCGCTTTAAAGATGGTCGTCAAAACCTTGAAGCGCACCCGAAAGACCACAGGAAGCCAATGCAGCTCGTGCAGGATCGGTGTTATGTGGGAGCATCTAGTGGCTCCCATAATCACCCGCGCAGCTGCGTTTTGGACTAACTGTAGATTTCGGGTGCACCTCAAGGGAAGCCCCATGTAGAGAGCATTACAGTAGTCGAGTTGGGACGTCACGAGAGCTTGAGTGACTGTGCGAAGTGCAGCCCGGTCCAGTAAGGGGCGCAATTGGTGCATCAGGCGTACCTGATGAAACGCCCCCCTGGCCACGGCCGCCACATGGTCCTCCATGGACAGCCGGGAATCCAGGAGGACACCCAAATTGCACGCCCTCTCCACGGGGGCCAGTGTTTCGCCCCCAATGGCCAGAGTTGGAGTAATCTGGCTGAACCGGGGTGCCGGAAACCACAGCCACTCAGTCTTGGCAGGGTTGAGCTTGAGTTTGTTACCACCCATCCAGATCCGTACAGCTTCCAAACACTGGGAAACCACTTCGGCGGCATCGTTGGGGAAGTTTGGGGTGGATAGGTACAGCTGAGTGTCATCAGCGTACAGGTGGTACTCCACCCCAAAACCATGGATGATCTCACCCAGTGGCTTCATATATGTGTTAAACAGGAGGGGCGAGAGGACCGACCCCCGAGGAACCCCACATAAGAGAGGCCTCGAGGTCGACCTCTGCCCTCCCGTCAACACATATTGCAACCGACCAGAGAGGTAGGACAAGAACCACCGCAGAACAGTGCCTCCCAGCCCCAACCCCCCCAGTCGGTGCAATAGGATACCATGGTCGATGGTATCAAAAGCTGCCGAGAGGTCTAACAGGACTAGGATAGAGGAATAACCTCTATCCCGTGCCCTCCAGAGATCATCGACCAACGCAACCAATGCCGTCTCGGTGCTGTGACCGGGTCGGAAGCCGGACTGGCGCGGGTCTAGATAATCAACTTCCTCCAGGTGTCGCGGAAACTGTTGGGCTACCACACTCTCAACAACCTTCACCAAAAAGTGAAGGTTGGAGACCGGACGATAGTTCTCTAATAATGCTGGGTCCAGGGACAGCTTCTTGAGGAAGGGCCTCACTACCGCCTCT
This sequence comes from Rhabdophis nuchalis, assembly GCA_039707465.1. Taxonomy (NCBI): domain Eukaryota; kingdom Metazoa; phylum Chordata; class Lepidosauria; order Squamata; family Natricidae; genus Rhabdophis; species Rhabdophis nuchalis. The sequence goes on from CM077653.1 coordinate 18,803,008, forward strand.
TTCAAGACGGCAGGTAAGGACCCCTCACTCAAAGATGCGTTGACAATGCCCTGGAGCCAGCCTCGTGTCATCTCCCAGGATGCCAGTACAAGCCAGGAGGGACACGGGTCCAATAAACATGTGGTCACCCTAAGTTTCCTTGACAACCTGTCCATATCCTCGGTGGTAACAAAGTCAAACTCCTCCCAAGAAGGAGCCTCAAGACTAGTCTCGGACAGTCCCACAGGACCACTGTCGATGGAGGGTAGCTCATTCCGAATCCGAGTGATTTTCTCCTGCAGATAAATCCCAAATTCCTCTGCTCGCCCTTGCAAAGGGGCTTCCCGTGGCCTCTGATGAAGGAGGGAGCGGGTCACCCCAAACAGGGCGGCAGGGCGGTTATCTGCGGATGCAATAAGGGTGGCGCAATACTCACGTTTGGCCACCCTTATCGCCACTATGTAAACCCTAATATGGGTTCTCACTAGTGTTCGGTCGGCTTCGGAGCGAAAGGATCTCCATCTGCTCTCTAGGCGTCTCTTGCGGCACTTCATCTCCCGAAGCTCCTCAGTAAACCAAGGAGCCTGGGTGATTCGTCGCCACAAGAGAGGCCGCAAGGGCGCGACTCGGTCCAAGGTCCCTGCAGCCGCCCTTAACCATGCGGCCATTAGGTCCTCAGTCGAGTCGCGAGGCAGGATCACAGGAATTGGCCCAAGCTCCCTCTGGAACCTTTCCATCTAGGAGTGTCCGGTTCCGCCTCCCCGCGGTGAGGTGAAGCGATTGGAAAGTCCAGCTGAAGGAGAGCGTGATCTGTCCATGACAAGGGAGTGATGGCTAGATCCCCTATTCCCAGATCACAACTCCACTGTCCTGAGACAAAGATCAAATCCAGCGTGTTTCCCCCCTCGTGAGTAGGGCCTAAAACTACCTGGGTCAGGTCCATGGCCGTCATGGAGGTGCTCCAGAGGCTTCGCCCGCCGACGGCAAGTTAAAGTCCCCCATGACTACTAGTCTGGGGGTCTCAACTGCCGCCTCGGCTATCACCTCTAGGAGCTCGGGCAGGGCTATTGTTGCATAGCGAGGAGCCAGGTACACAACTAACACGCCCAACTGCCTCCCTAGGCCCCATCTCATGCAGAGAGATTCACACCCGGTTGTCTGAGGGACTGTGGTCTCCTTCGGCTCAAGACCTTCCTTAACCATAATCGCCACTCCCCCACCCCTCCCTAGGGCACTAGGCTGATGGAAGGCGTGGTAACCTGGTGGGCACATTTCCACGAGGGGTAAACCCCCTTCGTGGCCCAACCAGATTTCCGTTATACCCACCAGGTCCGGGTCCCCCTCTGACACAAGGTCATGGATGAGGGGGGCTTTCTGAACCACGGACCTGGCGTTGCATAACATCAGCCTAGGGCCCCGGGTCTGTGAATCCTGCCCACCTAGTCTGCGATGGGAGAGCAGAGCGTTGGAGCACGTGGCCACCTGAATCCAGCGGCCACGGTCTTCCAACCGATGACCGATGACTGTATTGTGCAGTACTGCACCACCACAGTACTGTGGTATTCTGCAGTACGGTGCTACCACGGCTCCTAAATGGCCCAAACATGGCATCATTCTTGGTAATGTGGCAAATAACACAGAAGTTCCAAGCCATGTATTACTGTACTAAACTGGAGAATTGTGTTGTGCCATCAGCTCCTGGGGCCACTACCAACTCGTCCTAGGAAAGCTCATCTAGACACTGGAGGCAGCAATTTTTGCCAGCTAGTGTATCATGAAAAATCACAATATAATTATCACAGTGGGTACACTCATGCCTTGGGTATCTTATGCATTCTGTTCTCTCCAAGCTTTGACAAAGTGGTGAAAAACCAAAGCTGCAGTGAGAGAAGAAAGGCAGGAGAATAAAGCTGAAACTGAGTACAAATACAATTATATCTCATTGGACAAAATCCATTCCAGCCGCCAGCAATACCCTCCTGACTTACTTAAATTGCAAAATGGGAGAATATAAATCAGAATTGACAACAAGGTCTTATTTCCCTCTTTAGAGGCTATAACCAAATAATAAATCATACAGTTGACTTCTTAGAATTCCTTCTAGTTCTCTTTGTATTAGGGGCTACAAATGGTAATCCCTCCCATAGAAAAGATGCTGATTGCCAGTTGCTTCCTGTATCATTCTAGCCACTCAGCATTTGTGAATTGAATACATGCCTTCATTGCACTACTACACAAAGCCAGCTCTGAAGCTATATTTTTACTAAAAGAAGCAGACAACCTAATAGAATGAGGGGAGGGACTGCAATTCAGTGGTGCATCTTAGGTTAATCATAAAGTCCATTTCAATGTTTAAACTAGAATGGCAGGAAAAGGTCTAGAAGAAAGCAATGAAACCTGCTCATTGTTCATGCAAAATAAATAAATGTAAGGAAAAGGAGAAATGAGTCTAAGTGAAAGTGCCCTGGTTTTATAGAGCAAAAAACTGAAATTTATGACAGAAAGTATGAATAGATTTATCTGGATGTTCCAGGGGCATATGGTAGGTTGATCGTAGTTATTTAATATAAGTCCTCCCTTTATTGTATAATTTCAAGGTGTTGTAGTTAATGTTTCCTCCTCCTATTTTCCCCAGGAGGTGGGTTGGGTTGAGGGAGTGACTGGCCACTCAAGCAGTTTCTGTGCCATTTTTTCTTGTTTTTGAACCTGGCTGGGGGCAATTTGGGTCAATACATTAAGCCTAGTGGTTGTTTGATAATGATTTGCCTCACAAGGTTAAAATTAGCTCCCTCTGTCTCAGCTCTTAAATAGGTTTTGAGGTGTACACATGTTGCTAACTCCCCTTGACTCAGTGTTATGAGAACACAGCCAGAACATTTCCAAAGACAACCCAATTAAAAAATACTTTGTACTATTGTATCCTGAAATTACATATGAAATTAATAAGCAAATAAATGAGGCTTTTAGCAAGAAATCAGTTTCTGAACCTTCAAGTGTGGATCTTTTTTTGTGTCTGACATTAATTAGCTCAACCAGGGGTGAAATTCAGCAGGTTCTGACAGGTTCTGGAGAACTGGTAGCAGAAATGTTGAGTAGTTTGGAGAACTTGCAAATACCACCTCTCTCTGACCCCAGAGTGGGGTGGGAATGGATATTTTGAGGTATCCTTCCCCTGCTATGCCCATCAAGCCACGCCCACAGAACCGGTAGTAAAAAAATTGAATTTCACCACTGATCTCAACTAACAATGAGCACCTGATTAGAGATAGATAAGGGTCAATGGCATTTAAGGGTGCTTGGACTTAATTCATTTGTGGCTACTTAACACTTTTAAGTATTGCCTTGTTTGACTCCTTCCCCTAGCTCTCCCAATTTCTCACCTATAAAAATCTCCCTCGTGAATCCATTCCAGCAGTACTACTCCAAAAGGATCTTGGTCTAATGAAGAATTAGCTTGTCTAAACACTCTGTAGATATCTATAAGGGTAACAGACATAAACTGGTTTAATAAAATTGGACAAATAGAAGCACTGGCCTTCTCTCTACATCTCCATTCTATTCAATCTGTCTGTAAATATGAATGAGTTTATCTGAGAAAGCAACAATAATAAAACCTTCACGCTTGCTGTTGAGGCACGTGGAGTCCTTTCAATTCTTCCAGTCACAATCAACCAGAAAAGCTCCCTTAGGCTAGTTTTTGTGGACAACATAAAGATCAAACAGCTTTTCTCCTCCCTTAGGGCCACAATATAACACTCTAAGGCAGGGGTCCCCAACCCCCGGTCTGTGGACCGGTGCTGGTCCGTGGCCTGATAGGAACCGGGCCGCAGGGCTGGAGAGGAGGAGGAGGGAGCAGCCCCCTGGGCAGAGGATGGCCGAGCGTGCCTCCACCAGCTCCTTCCAACGGCCACCGCGGCGCACTTTCTGGGGCTTCCCGGAGGGGCTGGCATGTCAGCTGAGGAGGTAACGGCTGCCTCATCCCACAGCGAGCGAGCGGGTGGAGGACCCGAGCCTGCAGCTACCTTAAGCAGCGCCAAGGCCAACTGGGTGCCGCACGCCCACCTCCCTTCCAGCCCCGTGTGGCGCCCGGACGGTTTCGGCAGTGCTTAAGGTAGCCGCAGGCTCGAGTCCTCTGCCCACTTGCTCACTGTGGGATGAGGCAGCCATTACCTCCTCAGCTGACATGCCGGCCCCTCTGGGAAGCCCCGTGGCCGTCGGAAGGAGCTGGTGGAGGCGCACTCTGAGTTTGCGCATGCGCGGAATGGAGGTCCGATTCTGAAGGCAGGACGGGGGCCGGGGGCTGTTTTCTTCGAGGGCTGGCCCAGCAAGGCTACATGCCAGTCGTCACACCGGGCCGTTTTGGAGACGGAGGGTGAGCCGAGTGTGACGGCAAGGCGAAGAGCGAGGAGAAGGCCCGAATCGGCCTGTTCGGCCTAGCGCGTCCCCGGCTTGCCAGGAAGTAGGAGGAGGCAGGCCTGTGAAGCCGGGACGCTGGAGGCAAGCGAACGGCCGGGCGGAAGGGAGGATTTTCCATCGGGCTGCACGAATGGATGGTAGATCGTGCAGCCTACATCCGACCCCGACCCGAGTGTTCCCTACCTGATCCGGGGCTGGAGCAGCTGAGAACAACGGCTGCAGATGGAGAAGCTGGAACGGGGAGAGAAGGTGAGAGGAAGGAGAGAGGATGTGAGAGGAGAGACTGGAAAAGAGGAAACGTGAGGAGAGGGGATGGAAAGGTGAAAGAAGGAGAAAGGAGGAAGAAGGAAAGAAGGAGAGGAGAGTTTGGAACGAGAAAGGAGAAGGAGAAAGAAGGAATGGAATGGAAACAGAAGTGGAAGGAAGGAGTGAAGGAGCGAATGGAAGGAGAGGAGGCCAAGCAGCCAAGCAGCCGGATCGTGGAGTGGTGGAACTTTGGCCGAGGAGGACTGGGAGTGAGTGCATGGGACTGGAGGAGGTAAGCCAAGCCTGCACATGGCAGCATTTACCATCAGGCCGTGCAGTGGACCATCTAGCTGCACGACACTAAATGCAGACTGAGGCCTGTGTGGCTGAAGAGGGCAGATGGATGGGGCCCTTTAAAGGGGCTGAACTGCGATCTTTCCAATCTGCCGGACTTTCTTTTGGACTATCTGATTTTACCCCTCCTACCCCTATGGATTTACCATCTCCTATTATTTGCACTGTACACTGCCACTTTACACCTGCACTTTATCTGGACTCTTTCTAACTAACTAAACATTAACTTGCAATTACGTTCCCCTGGTTTATGCAGCCTTCGTGTTCCCCTAGAAATGTATTCGAGGCGTGACCTCCTTTGCCTGCGAGATTCTGCCCTCTCGCAGGCTTGGCCCCCTAGTTTAACTCGGGCCCACCTCGAGGATGGACTTATTGCTCCTGAGAGGTGGGCGAAGCGCAAGCTCAGGGGGTTTCTTTTTAATTTTTTAATTCGGATTTTAGGGGGTTCCAGGGAGGAGGGAGGGGATAGTCAGGTGGGGGACGCCAAATTATAAGGCCGGCCGGCGGAAGTAGAGAAACGGAGGAGGGGGAAGGGGGGGTCATTGCCACGGAGGTATTCTCCATCAATTCGGTCTTGGGGAGGGGCAGGGGCGGTGGGAGATGGGATGGACATCGGTTGGAGGACCGTGGCCGCTGGTTACAGGCGGTCACGCACTCCGACCTCCCATGCTCCCATCACAGACTAGGTGGGCAAGAACCACAGACCCGGGGCCCTAGGCTGATACTATGCAACGCCAGGTCCGTGGTACAAAAAGCCCCCCTCATCCATGACCTTGTGTCAGAGGGGGACCCGGACCTGGTAGGTATTACGGAAACCTGGTTGGGCCACGAGGGAGGACATCCCCTCGTAGAAATGTGCCCACCAGGATACCGAGCCTTTCATCAGCCTAGGGCTCTAGGGAGGGGTGGGGGGGTGGCGATTATGGTTAGGGAAGGTCTTGAGCCAAAGGAGACCACGATCCCTCAGACGACCGGGTGCGAGTCCCTCCTTGTGAAGTGGGGCCTAGGGAGGCAGTTGGGCGTGTTAGTTGTATACCTGGCTCCTCGCTATACAACAACAGCCCTGCCCGAGATCCTAGAGGTGATAGCTGAGGCGGCAGTGGAGACCCCCAGACTGTTAGTCATGGGGGACTTTAACCTGCCGTCAGCAGGCGAAACCTCTGGGTTAGCTCGGGAGTTCATGGTTTCCATGACAGCCATGGACCTGACCCAAGTAGTTGTAGGCCCTACCCACGAGGGCGGACACACCCTGGATCTAATCTTCATCTCGGGACAGTGGAGTAGTGATCTGGGAATAGGGGATCTAGTCATCACACCCCTGTCATGGACAGATCACGCTCTCCTTCGGCTCGACTTTCCGATCGCCGCACCTCACTGCGGGGAGGCGGAACCGGATATTCCTATATGGTTCCGCCCCAGGCTCCTGATGGATCCGATAAGGTTCCAAAGGGAGCTTGGGCCAATTCCTGTGGACTTGCCCCGCGACTCGACTGAGGATCTAGTGGCCGCATGGTTAAGTGCGGCCATGGGGGCCTTGGACCGAGTCGCGCCCTTGCGGCCTCTCTTGCGGCGACGAACCACCTGGGCTCCTTGGTTTACCGAGGGGCTTAGGGGGATGAAGCGCCACAAGAGACGCCTAGACAGCAGATGGAGATCTTCTCGCTCCGAAGCCGACCGAACACTAGTGAGAGACCATATTAGGACTTACTTAGTGGCGATAAGAGTGGCCAAACGTGAGTATTGTGCCACTCTTATTGCATCCGCAGATAACCGACCTTCCGCCCTGTTTGGGGTGACCCGCTGCCTCCTTCAACAGAGGCCGCGGGAAGCCCCTTTACAGGGTCGAGCAGAGGAATTTGGGATTTACCACCGAGGATATGGACAGGTTGTCAAGGAGAATTAGGGCGACCACATGTTTATTGGACCCGTGTCCCTCCTGGCTTGTACTGGCATCCTGGGAGACGACACGAGGCTGGCTCCAGGACATTGTCAACACATCTTTGAGTGAGGGGTCCTTGCCTGCCGTCTTGAAAGAGGCGGTAGTAAGGCCCCTCCTCAAGAAACCGTCCCTGGACCCAGCATTGTTGGAGAACTATCGTCCGGTCTCCAACCTTCACTTTTTAGTGAAGGTTGTTGAGAGTGTGGTGGCCCAACAGTTTCCGCGACACCTGGAGGAAGTTGATTATCTAGACCCGCGCCAGCCTGGCTTCCGACCCGGTCACAGCACCGAGACGGCATTGGTCGCGTTGGTTGATGATCTCTGGAGGACACGGGATAGAGGTTATTCCTCTATCCTAGTCCTGTTAGACCTCTCAGCGGCTTTTGATACCATCGACCATGGTATCCTATTGCACCGACTGGGGGGGTTGGGGCTGGGAGGCACCGTTTTGCGGTGGTTCTCGTCCTACCTCTCTGGTCGTTCGCAATATGTGTTGACAGGAGGGCAGAGGTCGACCTCGAGACCCCTCTTATGTGGGGTTCCTCAGGGGTCGGTCCTCTCGCCCCTCTTGTTTAACACATACATGAAGCCACTGGCTTCATCCGTGGTTTTGGGGTTGAGTACCATCTGTATGCTGATGACACCCAGCTGTACCTATCCACCCCAGACCACCCCAACGATGCCGCCGAGGTGCTGTCCTGGTGTTTGGAAGCCATACGGGTCTGGATGGGTGGTAACAAACTCAAGCTCAACCCTGCCAAGACTGAGTGGCTGTGGTTTCCGGCACCCTGGTTCAGCCAGATTACTCCAACTCTGGCCATTGGGGGCGAAACACTGGCCCCCATGGAGAGGGCGCGCAATTTGGGTGTCCTCCTGGATTCCCGGCTGTCCATGGAGGACCATGTGGTGGCCGTGGGCAGGGGGACGTTTCATCAGGTACACCTGATGCGCCAATTGCTCCCCTTATTGGACAGGGCTGCCCTTCGCACAGTCACTCAAGCTCTTGTGACGTCCTGACTCGACTACTGTAATGCTCTCTACATGGGGCTTCCCTTGAGGTGCACCCAAAATCTACAGTTAGTCCAAAACGCAGCTGCGCGGGTGATTATGGGAGCCACTAGATGCTCCCACATAACACCGATCCTGCACGAGCTGCATTGGCTTCCTGTGGTCTTTCGGGTGCGCTTCAAGGTTTTGACGACCATCTTTAAAGCGCTCTATGGCTCGGGGCCTTGTTATATGCGAGACCGCCTCCTGCCCCATACATCCCTTTGGCCGATCCGCTCCCACAGAGAGGGTCTTCTCAGGGTGCCGTCGGCCGGACAATGCCGACTGGCGACACCCAGGGGAAGAGCCTTCTCTGTGGCGGGCCCTGCCCTTTGGAACGACCTACCCCCTGAATTATGCACCATCACTGACCTCCGCCTCTTCCGCCAATGTCTAAAGACATATCTTTTCCAACAACCTGGCCTAGCCTAACCTCCCATGGGGACTATTTTTAGAGAGTTTTAAATTGGGTATTTTAAAATTTGGTTTTAGCATAGGATTAGAATAGTTTAATATATTTTAAATTATGTATTTATTTTTGTATGTTTTTAAATTCCTGTGCGCCGCCCTGGGTCCTCTGTGGAGAAGGGCGGGATATAAATATAATAAAATAAATAAATAAAATAAATAAGATCCAGTGTGTGTCCTCCGGTGTGCGTGGGGCCATGAGTTTATTTACATTTGAGTTTATTTACATTTATATCCATTTATATATTACATGAATTCCTTGGGTCAGGTCCATGGCCGTCATGGGGGCCATGAACTTCCGGGCCGCCTCAGATGTCCCGCCTACTGATGGCAGGTTGAAATCCCCCATGACTAAAAGTCTGGGGGTATCAACTGCCACCTCAGCGATCACATCGAGGAGCTCGGGCAGGGCTGCTGATACGTATCGAGGAGCCAGGTACACAACCAGCAGACCCAACTGCCTCCCGTGACCCCACTTCACACAGAGGGACTCACAACTGGCTGTCTGCGGCATAGTGGTCTCCCTTGGCATAAGACTTTCCTTAATAATAACCGCCACCCCCCACCCACCCCTACCCTGGGCCCGCGGCTGATGGAATGCCAGGTAACCTGGCGGGCACATTTCTACGAGGGGTACTCCCCCCTCCTGTCCCAGCTAGGTTTCCCTAATACCCACCAGGTCTGGCTCCCCCTCCGACATTAGGTCGTAAATGAGAGGGGCTTTGTTGACCACGGACCTGGCGTTGCATAGCATCAGCCTAGGGCCCTGGCTCTGAGAACCCTGACCACCTGGTTTGCAAGAGGAGCTCAGGAGATCGGGGCACGCAACCACTCATAAACAGCGGGTGTGCCCCCCCAACATATGATATGAACTCTGGCTCCCACCATACCTACCCCTCCCACAGACCGTCCTGATGGAAAGGCCCTCTGTTGAGTCGACCCCAGCCCCTCTCCCAATATCGGACCTTACAGCCTCCCTATCGGAGCTGCAAGCTCGCCTGGAGATGTTCCCAGTTGATCCAGATTGAATACGATCCCCCACTGGAGCCCCCTAAAACCCGAATTAAAATTCTTGCTAAAAATCCCCTTAATTTGCGCTTTGACCACCTCTCTTGGTTAATCAACCCGCCCTCAAGGTGGACCCTCGTTAGATCTGAGGGCCAAATCTGCGAGAAGGGGGACTCCCGCAGGGTGTGGAGGTCAGCCGCTGACTACATGTAAGATAGAATCAAGTAGAATAAATACACAAGTACAGAACTGGGAGGTCACACTGGCCGTGGGGGCCCAATTCGCTGCAATGGTCCCAGGGAGGAAACCCCCCCCCCAATAGCAAGACATAATAGACAACCTCAATAGTCAGAGACGAGAAGATGTAAAAATGAGGTAATGCTGGAACAAAGTGTAGCCTCCGGCGGGGTGGGCCATGAAGACACGGAGTCAGAGAGTCAGACTGGAAGGCCCGAAAAGAATGATTGTACTGGGAGGCCCAAATAGTTGGTTATAAAGCATCCCATATTAGTTGCCAGAGGGGTCCCCCATAATAATCCACAGGGTAGGTGGACTGAGCAGGACAAACAGGCCCAGGCGAAGATGGTAGAAATAGCCTGTAATAGATAATTGGCCTGTAGTAGGTGATTTGGCTCTATGATGGTTAGCAGGTTAGCAGGTCCGCAGAGGCAGGCCTGTCTGATGCCAAACATCTCCCAAAAGGCTGCGGCATTGAGTGGCCCCCTAATGCCAACCTGGTTTTTCCATCCCCTCATCGGCAACTGCGCCGCTGCAGCCGACGGCAACTCCACAGCCTTGTCCGTCATATCTACCGTGTTTGCCTCGTCTGGCCGGGTCTCTCACCCCTCGGATCCAGACGAGGTCCTCCATGTCACCGACGAGCTCCTTCATCCCCTGGTCGCCGCCAAATGCCACACCGCCGTGCCGGAATGCCGCCACTGCCATTATCGCTGTTGTTCGGGCCGAAACGCCCTTGTTGTTTCGCCGTCCCTCTCTGGCAACGGCCCTCTGACATCTTGCTTCCAGCCTCTCAACCTGCCGCTCACTTCCTCCGACTGCTGTTCGGTGCCCACTTTGCCCCGTGGGGCCAAAATAACCCACCGTGGCGGCAAGATGGACAGCTTGCCGGGCCAAGCCAATTAGATCGTAATTTTGGCTGGGCAGACATCCCCACGGCCAAACGAGATTCACCCGCTCTCACAGCGTTCAAAAGTTCGCCTCCATCTTAATCTTAATCTCCATTTTAATCTTATTTAAGTAGTAAATACACAAAATAATAAATTTCCTTTTTTATATCTTTTTGTAGATCATCCATTGGAGCAAAGAATTCAGTGACATAGTCTTGGCCACTCCTGCCCGGTCACATGACTGGCAAGCCACTCCCACCTGGTCACATGGCTGGCAAGCCACTCCCACCTGGTCACATGGCTGGCAAGCCACTCCCATCTGGTCACATGGCTGGCAAGCCACTCCCACAAAGCAGGCCACACCTACAGAAGAGGTTCTAAAATTTTTTGAAACCCCCACTGGGGCAGCTCAATTTCACTCATGTCGGGGGTGCCTGTGGTGGCTTAAGCAATCTGCCAGTGAAAATGGGCTTTCGAGCTCCATTTTCAGCTGTGATGGCCTCCTGAGCTCCATTTTCGCTGGCAGAGGCACCATGGGAAACTTTGCTGTTTCCAGGGCGGCCCTGCATGCCAGATCTAAGCATCCTGTATGCCAGATCCAGCCCCCAGGCCTTGAGTTTCACACCCCTGCCTTAGTACCCATAAGCAAATTTTTGAATTCTAAGCAATCCAGAAGACAAAGCTACATTTAATAGGCTCCTTCATTATCATAGAGTGGACCTGAAAATTGTGATCCTGTGCTATTGCCCCCACTCATTGCAACTTTTGAGACCAATTAAATAGGTAAGTAAAACCCTGCCAGATCCTACCCTTCTCCAATTTTTCTCACTGCTGTCTTGAAGCTAAGCTTTTCTACTTTGGAACAGGATAAAAATAAGGGAAACCAAAGGAGCAATTGGAAGAGAAAATATATAAACAAGGCAATTATATTTCAGTGCAAGAGGTCCATCTCTCTGGTTCAAATGCCAAAGGTGCTTTTCTAAAAAGCAACTGGACTTTCTTGGGTTTTTTTTCTTTGGGTTTTTTTTTCACTTCTCATCCAAGAAGCTTCTACCAATCCTCATGGTGCTAAAGACCAGATGATTGCAAGGAATATAAATCTTTCCATTTAGAAATATTTTCAAAGAAAAAAGCCCAAGAAAATTCAGGATCCAATCTGGGTTGATCATCAGGACCAGAGATTTAGGTTTCCGAACTTTTAGACTCATACTGGAACCCATCTTCAGGGAACTTCTCTTTAGAAGAGAAAGCCCTTCTCTCTCTAATGACACACTGTCCTAGAGAAAAGTTCACTTGAGGATGGGCTTCAGTGCGAGTTTGAAAGCTCGGAAGACTAATCCTGGTGATTGACCCAGATTGGATCCTGCACACATATATATTCACCTTCATTTGCAAGAAAATCCAGTTGCCTTTTGGAAAAGCACCTTTGGGACAATCATAATCTGGATTATGGAGAATCTCCCTAGACACTCTGGTTCAAATGCATGTCTGGTAAATTCTTCGACAAATGTATATGACTACATTCAGCTCAAAAGTTTAAATCAGCTAATATTACTTTGCTGAATGTTCTACACCCTGCAATATTTGGAACCAGAGATGCAGGAAATCATGTCAGTAAATAAAAGACTGACCATTACTAAGAAATAATCAATACTTAATTGTAAATGTGTTAGCAGCTGGAATTGTATTTGCTAAAAACTGGAAGAATGAGAAAACACCAACACAGGAGGAAGTTATTCATAAAATAATGGAATGTGCTGAAATGAGTAAATTGATATTTGAAATTAGAGAATAGGAAGATAAACAATTTTATGGGATACGGAATCTATTTTTTCAGTGGTTAGATAAAAAACATGGAAATGAAAATTATTGAAGAATGTTACCAATACTAGAATAATAGAATGATTTAAAATAAGACATAAAAATACTTTATTATTGGATACATTGAAGATGATGTAATGAATTATTATAATATAAATGAACCCATACTCAGCATATTTCATTTAAGATGAAGAAAAAATGGTGATAGTCAAACAAATGCAGTATTATAATAGTGTAGATAAGTATATTTGACTGAAAATATGTGATTCTATATAAAATGTAAGTGATGATTATGAAAAGGATACACAAAAACTCTGTGACCAATTGACACACTGTATGTAATGGAAGTTACTTTTATGTTACACGTTTTCTCTGTCTATGTTTGTTGAAAATACTACTACTACTACTACTACTACTACTACTACTACTACTACTACTACTAATAATAATAATAATAATAATAATAATAATTATTATTATTATTATTGTTATTATTATTATTATTATTATTATTATTATTATTATTATTATTATTATTATTATTATTATTATTATTATTATTATTATTATTATTATTATTATTATTATTATTATTATTATTATTATTATTGGCAGGTAGGCCTCATTTCTCCTCCCCCCCATTTCTGAACCTTCCTTCCTACCATCAAACAGGCAGTTAGGCCTCATTTCTCCCCCCTCCCCATTCCTGAACCTTCCTTCCTACCATCAAACAGGAAGGTAGGCCTCTTTCCTGCGGTGGCTGGGCCTGAACAGGAGGACACCTAGATTGCGTGCCTTCTCCACAGGGGCTGGTGTTTCGCCCCCAATGGCCAGAGTTGGAATAATCTGGCTGAAACGGGGTGCCGGAAGCCGCAGCCACTCAGTCTTGGACGGGTTGAGCCTGAGTTTGTTACTACCCATCCAGATCCGTACAACCTCCAAGCACCGGGACATAACCTCGACGGCATCATTGGGGTGGTCCGGGGTGGATATGTACAGCTGGGTATCATCAGCGTACAGATGATATCCCACCCCGAAACCACGGATGATCTCACCCAGCGGCTTCATATATATGTTGAACAGCAGGGGTGAGAGGACCGACCCCTGAGGGACCCCACATAAGAGGGATCTAGAAGTTGACCTCTTCCCCCCTGTCAACACATATTGTGACCGACCAGAGAGGTAGGACGAGAACCACCGTAAAACGGTGCCTCTCAGCCCCAACCCCCCAGTCGGCGTAATAGGATACCATGGTCGATGGTATCAAAAGCCGCTGAGAGGTCTAATAGGACTAGGATAGAGAAAAATCCTCTATCTCGTGCCCTCCAGAGATCATCGACCAATGCGACCAATGCCGTCTCGGTACTGTGCCCGGGTCGGAAGCTGGACTGGCGCGAATCTAGATAGTCATATAACATGTAAGGGGAAAAAAACATTAAAATGTAGGCTAACATGAAGCTGCCTCATTGCTTTCTGTTTACTTCAACCAAACTGAGGCAGGACGCAAAGTGAGAATTGGACATTAAGTGTCAAACCTACTGGGTCAGGCTAAATAAAGGCTTATCTCGATTTAACAGTCCTATCTCTTGATTTCCTGCAACAAAACAGAACTTGCTCTCTCAAAATGTTTGCATAGAAACCAAGGGGGCATCAACATTTTGGCTTATGTTTAATGTTGTTTAGTATTTTTGTTTCTATTTTTGACTGTCAGGTATTTTAACTCCATTATTTATATTACGTAAGCCACTGAAAGTATTTCTTGTTAATTTCACCAGGGGAAAGAAGGAAGGAAAGAAGGAGGGAAGGAGGGAGGGAGGGAGGGGGGGCAGGCAGGCAGGCTGGCCCAGGATATGCTCACCACTTTTTGGAAATGAGGAAGAAACAGGGAAAATCAGAAATTCAAGTAAACTGGGATACTGTTAAAGCATATACCCAGGGATTAGCTGTAACATACATGGGAAAGAAAAATAATAATAAGAAACAAAACAAAAAAATATTAGAAGAACATAAAATATTCTGGAAAAAATAATCAAGCAGCGAATTATTGAATACCTAGAAGCAAACAAAATAATAACCAAAAGCCAACGTGGTTTTGTCAAAAACAGATCATGGCAGACTAATCTTATTGCATTCTTTGACAAAGTGACAAAATTAGTGGATCAGAGGAATGCCATTGATATAGTTTACTTGGACTTCAGTAAGGCATTTGACAAGGTAGACCATAACCTACTACTAGATAAAGTAGAAGAATGTGGGTTAGACAGCATCACCACCAGATGGATTCGTAACTGGCTGACCAACTGCACTCAACATGTAGTCCTCAATGAAACTGCATCTACATGGAGGGAATTATGCAGTGGAGTACCACCAAGGCTCTGTTTTAGGCTCAGTACTCTTCAACATCTTCATCAATGATTTGGACAAGAGAATAAATGGGGAACTCATCAAATTTACAGACGACACCAAGCTGGCAGGAATAGCCAACACTCCAGAAGATAGGCTTTATATACAGAAGGATCTTGACAAACTTGAACATTGGGCACTATCTAATAAAATGAAATTCAATGGTGAAAAGAGTAAGGTTCTACATTTAGGCAACAAAAATGAAATGCACAGGTACAGTACAGGTAGTACCTTGCTCAATAGCAGTAACTGTGAAAGGGATCTTGGAGTCCTAGTAGACGAGATGTCAGTCTCTGCTTTTGCCTGCATCGCCTGACATAGTGAAACGGGGGGAGGACTGGGGTTGCTACGCTACTAAAGGAGCAGGAGGCAGAGAGAAACGGCCACAGTTCTTATAATAATAATAAATTTTATTTATAGACCGCCTCCTCTCCCCAAAGGGACTCGGAGCGGTGCACAGGGAAGTTCAAAATGCAAATATAAAATACATAAATAGCTAAAATAGAAAATTAAACCCAATTATCTCTGCGCTAAAACCACTATACTAAAAATTAAATCCTACCCTAACAACCCCATTAAAAAACAGAAGACTAACCTAGGCCGGCCAAGCAGAAAAAGTATATTTTCAATTTTTGACGGAAGGAGCGGAGGTCCGTAGTTGTTCGAATTTCGGGGGGAAGGTCGTTCCAGAGGGCGGGGCCCGCCACAGAGAAGGCCCTTCCCCTGGGTGTCGCCTGCTGGCATAGCCTAGTGGACGGCACCCAGAGAAGTCCCTCTCTGTGGGAGCGGATCGGCCGCAGGGATTTATGGGGCAGAATCCGATCCCGCAAATAGCTAGGTCCCATGCCATGGAGCGCTTTAAAGATGATAACTAACACCTTGAAGCGCACCCGAAAGACGACAGGCAGCCAATGCAGCTCGCGCAAGAGCGGTGTTACGTGGGTAAACCTCGGGGTTCCCATAATTGCTCGCGCGGCTGCATTCTGGACAAGCTGAAGTCTTCGGGTGCACCTCAAGGGGAGCCCCATGTAGAGAGAATTGCAGTAGTCCAGACGGGATGTCACGAGGGCATGAGTGACTGTGCAAAGGGCATCCCGATCCAATAGGGGACGCAACTGGCGTACCAGGCGAACCTGGTAGAATGCCCTCCTGGCCACGGCTGTCACTTGAACTTCCATGGACAGCCGGGTATCCAGGAGGATGCCCAAGTTGCGTGCCCCATCCACAGGGGTAAGATGTTCGTCCCCTATGGCCAGTGATGGAGTCAACTGGTTGTATCGGGATGCCGGAAACCACAGTCACTCGGTCTTGGACGGGTTGAGTCTGAGTCTGTTACTTTCCATCCAGGCCCGCATGGCTTCCAGGCACTGGCACATCACCTCTACGGCATCGTTGGGGTGGTTTGGGGTAGATATATACATGGTACTCTACCCCAAAACCACGGATGATCTCGCCCAGCGGCTTCATATATGTGTTGAACAGGAGAGGCGAGAGGACCGACCCATGAGGCACCCCACAAGTGAGGGGTCTCGAGGTCGACCTCTGCTCTCCTGCCAACACAAATTGCAATCGACCGGAGAGGTAGGAGGAGAACCACCGTAATACGGTGCCCCTCACCCCCATCCCCTCCAGCCGATGCAATAGGATACCATGGTTGATGGTATCGAAAGCCGCTGCGAGGTCTAATAGGACCAGGATGGAGGAACAACCCCCATCTCTGGACCTCCAGAGATCATCCACCAACGTGACCCATGCCGTCTCGGTGCTGTGCCCGGGCCGGAAGCCGGACTGGCGCGGGTCCAGATAATCAACTTCCTCCAGATGACAGGGAAACTTGTGCCACCACACTCTCTACAACCTTCGCCAAAAAGCGAAGGTTGGAGACCGGATGGTAATTAACCAACAATGCTGGGTCCAGAGAGGGCTTCTTCAGGAGGGGTCTCACCATCGCCTCTTTAAGGGAGGCAGGCAAGAAACCCTCACTCAGAGAAGCGTTGACAACCTCCTGGAGCCAGCCTCGTGTAACCTCCCAGGATGCCAGTACAAGCCAGAAGGGACACGGGTCCAATAAACATGTGGTGGCTCGCAGTCACCCACGTAACCTGTCCATATCTTCGGAAGTAACAGAGTCAAACTCTTCCCACAAAACTGTCTCAAGATCTGCCTCGGGGCATCCCACTGGGCCACTATCGATGGGGACTAACTCACTCTGAATCTGAGCGATTTTATCCTGCAGATAAATCCCAAATTCTTCTGCTCTACCCTGTAATGGGGCTTCCCGCACCTTTCTGTTGAAGGAGGGAGCGGGTCACCCTAAACAGGGTGGCAGGGCGGTTATCTGCAGATGCGATGAGAGTGGCACAATGATGACGTTTGGCCACTCTCAGTGCCACAAGGTAATTCCGTAAATGGGCTCTCACCTGTGTTCGGTCAGATTCAGACCGTGTAGATCTCCATCTCCTCTCTAGGCATCTCTTGTGGCGCTTCATCTCCCTCAGCTCCTCGGTAAACCAAGGAGCTAGGGTGGTATATCACCGCAAGAGAGGCCGCAAGGGCGCGACCCGATCCAAGGCTCCCGTGGCTGCAATATTCCATGCGGCCACGAGGTCCTCCATCAGGGCGCGGGTCAGGGATACAGGAAGTGGCCCAAGCGCCGTCTGGAACCTGTCAGGGTCCATCAGGCACCTGGGGCGGAACCATATAGGTGACTCAGGTTCCACCTCCCCGCGGTGGGGTGTAGCGATTGGAAAGTCGAGCCAGAGAAGTGAGTGATCTGACCATGACAGGGGTGTGATGACTATATCCCCTATACCCAGATCACTCTTCCATTGGCCAGAGACAAAGATTAGATCCAGCGTATGTCCACCCTTGTGCATGGGACCCTGAATTACTTGGGTCAGGTCCATGGCCATTATCAGCTACCGGCCTGCATTCCATTCTGATGATGACCCTGGAAAAGAACTGCACCTGATGTTGTGGCCAGCTTCACATTGGACAATCTGCTGGGGTCACTGGGATTAAGGGTGGGGTTATGCTTTGTTACGTATGTTGCGCGCCTAAATGTTTCATTCCTTGCTTGATTTACGCTGGAGTCTTATCATTTTTCAGTAAAAGTAACCTTAAGCTGTTCAAATCAGTTTAAGTGTGTTCTTTCTTGATTTATGATGGAAACAGTCATGACAAGAAGCAAAGAATGCAATTAACTTGTCTCTGAGCTAACCGCTTCAGCAGCGAGTGAGATAATAAAACCTTCAGAATGTCAGACGTGGGGAAAGAAGATTTACTGGCCACGGCGGCCTCCGTTTCCAGTCCGGATGTCCAGGAACCCAAACCAAAGGACGCCAGGTCAGTCAATGAACTTTTAAAGGATTTTAGCCTGGGAGGTGAACCTGAAGATAAATCAGTTCGTTACGGATGGTCAGAGGGAGTGGGCAGGAAAGGAATGTCTGAAGAAACCCCTTGGGGAGTAACTACTAGACGCAGAAGGGCTATCTCCCCCCCCCCGCTGGGAGGTGGCAGATGAGGAAATTCTTCTAAGGCAAGATGCACAGAAGCTAATTTTGAGGGCTGATAAATTGAAACGCAGCAGGGAGAGAGAGGGAAGATGCTCCCCCGACCCTCTAGGCTGGTTATTACCCAGGAGAGAGGAAGAGAAATCCCGCATGGGAGGAACCCTGGCCGAGAAAGATGACCATACACAACGGCTAGAAATGGCCAGGGCAGAGCCCCTACCACCACCACCCCAACGCCGAAGGAGGGAGGAAAGTCCTAGAAGGGAAGTAGCCCCGTCCCCCCCCCCAGAATGACCACTGTTCCTCCATTAGGAGTAAAATTTGGGGGTGAAACAAAGGAATTAGGAATTTTCCTTCTGCATGTCAGCAATTATATGAGACAAGCTGCAACTGATTTGTCAACTGATGAAGCTAAGATTAGAGTTGTTTGTCTGGCTCTGGAAAATAAAGCAGCAGATTGGGCCGTGTCCCTACATAACGATAACTCCCCTCTGATGAGAAATTTTGACAGATTTATGTTCGCCCTCAGAAGGCGATTCGAAGACCCACACAGAATGAAAAGCCCGCTCCGAATTAAGAACATTACGCCAGAATGATCAGCCAGTCCAGGATTATTTCCAACGTTTTCGGCAATTATCTGTGTACATGAGGGGTTGGAGTGAGGAGGCCCTTATCGACATTTTCATTGAGGGCTTGCATCCGGATCTATATCAGAAATGTATCAACAGAGACAACCTGCGAACGCTCGAAGATTGGTACGATTTGGCTGCTGATGTAGAACTTGATTTACTCAGACATACTAATATTCATTCCATTGATAGAAGTTTTAAAGCCCCCCCACCCCATTGTGACAGCGTAAGAGAAGGGTGTGGTGGACCCCGTGTCAGCCTTCGCTTTGCCTTCGCTATGCTGCTGCTCGGCTGCCATGGAAATGGGGAGGGTGGGATTACGGGGTTAACTATGAGTGCTGGTGGAAGATGGTATGGGCCGGTGTTATCGCTAACCTAACGGTATCACATTCCATTCTGATGATGGCGTTGGACGTAAGGCCCACCTGATGTCCTGGAAGAAAATGCATTGGACACTGCTGTGAGGGGGCTTGGGTTATTGGGGTGGGCTTAAGCTTTAATATATACGCTTCGCGCCGAAACTAGTTACTTCCTGCTTCACCTTGGTTCGCTGATCTTCTGTATTCAGTAAAAGTAGCCTTATTCATTCCAAACTATGATTAAGTGTGGTCTTTCTTGAGTATTCGAAGAAGTGAATCCTGACATTAAGCAGGAAGTCTCACTACAATTCACAACCCAATGTCGGAGCCTGCAAAAGAGGAGCTAATGGGAGCCGCCATGGGAGAGGCCACCTCCAACACCGCAGCCCAAAAGGAGGACTCGAGGTCAGTGATGGACTTTTTAGCAGGCCTTAACTTAGAGCCAAAACCCAAAGAAGCATTACCACGCCATCGCTGGTCCGAGGGAGTAGGGTTGACGGGTGACATAGGCTCGGGGGTCACGACCACAAGGCACCGGCGTGACCACCCAACCCCCTCCATAAAAGAATTGCTAAGGGAGGAGAAAGACTTAAGAGAGATGGCAATTGATTTACTTCGTCAGGCAGACGACAAAAGGGAGACCCTAGAGAAACTCTGGGGGGGGGACATTCTCTGGAGGGAGAAGGGATGAAACAACAGGACGCAGCCGCTTCCCAAGAAGTGAGAGGAGCGACCCCTCCCCCCTGTGGAAACCCTCAGAGATTCACAAAGGGGAGTTCCGACCACTCCCCCTCGCCGGCCGGCAAGACTCCCACCCCTGGGAATTAAATTTGATGGAAACCCTGAGGAATTAGGGTTCTTTTTACTACATGTCAGCAACTATGTTAAACAGTTTGCGGATGACTACGGGGATGATGCAAAGATCAGAATTGTATCATTAGCACTGGAGAACAAAGCTGCTAGGTGGTTGGTCTCCCTGCATAATAATAACTCCCCCCTGTTGGGGAACTTTGACGGCTTTATGACTGCTCTTAGAAGGCGATTTGAAGACCCCCGTATTGAGAGGAAGGCAAGAATGGAGATGAGAAACCTATGCCAGGGCAATAGGTTTGTTCAGGAATACTCGCAACGTTTTCAGGAACTTGCGGCCTATACGAAGGGTGGAGCGAGAGGGCTCTGATTGATGTTTACACGGAGGGTTTAGACCAGTCCCTATATGAGACATGCGTTAACCGACACAGGCCAGAATCCTTAGCGGATTGGTACCAGCTCGCTGGGGATGTGGAGTTGGATCAAGCTCATTCAAAACCTCTGTCCCACTTTGAGAGGAAAAGTCACAGTGAAGTTCCTGGGCCCCAAACCTATGAAAGAGATCTCCAGAAACAAGTTAAAGAGCATAGATCAACTGCAACCTGGTGCCTGTTTTCGCTGCGGGAAGGAGGGGCACTGGGCTAACAACTGCAGAATGAAACAATCACCACGCCCGCATTCTTCTACTGAGGGGAGAAAACCAGCTAAAGCTCCGAGCGTGTGAACTAAACCGGCGATGATTGGGGCAGACCACGGGGGCCTTGGATCGGGTCGCGCCCTTGCGGCCTCTCTTGCGGCAGCGAGTCGCCCCGGCTCCTTGGTTTACCGAGGAGCTGAGGGGGATGAAACGTCACAAGAGATGCCTAGAGAGAAGATGGAGGTCTACCCGTTCTGAATCTGACCGGACACAAGTAAGAGCCCAGTTACGGACTTACATTGTGGCGCTGAGAGTGGCCAAACGTCATCATTGTGCCACTCTCATAGCATCTGCAGAAAACCGCCCTGCTGCCCTGTTTAGGTGACCCGCTCCCTCCTTCAACAGAGGGTGCGGGAAGCCCCGCTACAGGGCAGAGCAGAGGAATTTGTGACTTTTCGGCAGGAGAAAATCGCTCAGATACAGAACGAGCTAGCCCCCATTGATGGCCCAGTGGGATGCCACGAGACAGATCTTGTTTGGGAGGAGTTTGACTCCGTTACTTCCGAGGATATGGACAGGTTACGTGGGCGACTGCGAGCCACCACATGTTTATTGGACCCGTGTCCCTCCTGGCTTGTACTGGCATCCTGGGAGGTGACACAAGGCTGGCTCCAAGAGGTTGTCAACGCATCCTTAAGTGAGGGTTCCTTGCCTGCTTCCCTAAAAGAGGCTATGGTGAGGCCCCTCCTTAAGAAGCCCTCTTTGGACCCAGCTTTATTAAACAACTATCGTCCAGTCTCCAACCTTCCCTTTTTGGCGAAGGTTGTTGAGAGTGTGGTGGCACAACAGTTTCCCCGTCACCTGGAGGAAGTTGATTATCTAGACCCGTGCCAGTCCGGCTTCCGGCCCGGGCATAGCACTGAGACGGCATTGGTCGCGTTGGTTGATGATCTCTGGAGGGCCAGAGATGGGGGTTGTTCCTCCATCCTGGTCCTATTAGACCTCTCTGCGGCTTTTGATACCATCGACCATGGTATCCTATTGCATCGGCTGGGGGGGTTGGGGGTGGGAGGCACCGTTTTACGGTGGTTCTCCTCCTACCTCTCTGGCCGATCGCAATTTGTGTTGGCAGGAGAGCAGAGGTCGACCTCGAGACCCCTCACATGTGGGGTGCCTCAGGGGTCGGTCCTCTCGCCTCTCCTGTTCAACACATATATGAAGCCGCTGGGTGAGATCATCCGTGGTTTTGGGGTAGAGTACCACCTGTACGCTGATGATACACAGCTGTACATTTCTACCCCAAACCACCCCAACGATGCCGTAGCAGTGATGTGCCAGTGCCTGGAAGCCGTGCGGATCTGGATGGGAAGTAACGGACTCAGGCTCAACCCGACCAAGACCGAGTGGCTGTGGTTTCCGGCTGCCCGATTCAACCAGCTGACTCCATCGCTGGCCATAGGGGGCGAACATCTTGCCCCTGTGGATGGGGCGCGCAACTTGGGTGTCCTCCTGGATGCCCGGCTGTCCATGGAAGATCAAGTGACAGCCGTGGCCAGGAGGGCATTTTACCAGGTTCGCCTGGTTCGCCAGTTGCGCCCCCTATTGGATCGGGACGCCCTTCACACAGTCACTCATGCTCTCGTGACATCGCAACTGGACTATTGTAACTCTCTCTACATGGGGCTTCCCTTGAGGTGCACCCGGAGACTTCAGATGGTTCAGAATGCAGCCACGCGGACAATCTTGGGTACCTCCAGATTTGCCCACATAACTCCACTTCTGCGCGAGTTGCACTTGCTGCCTGTCGTCTTCCGGGTGCGCTTCAAGGTATTAGTCATCATTTTTAAAGCGCTCCATGGCTCGGGACCTAGCTATCTGCGGGATCGGATCCTGCCTCATACATCTTCACGGCCGATTCACTCCCACAGAGAGGGACTTCTCCGGGTGCCGTCCACTAGACTCTGTCTGCGGGCGATGCCCAGGGGAAGGGCTCTCTCTGTGGCGGGCCCAGCCCTCTGGAACGACCTTCCCCCCGACATCAGAACAACCACGGACTTCCGCTCCTTCCGTCTGAAATTAAAAACTCATTTTTTCCGTTTGGCCGGCCTTGGGTAGCCTCTCTCTACAGGGTCTAGCTGTTTTAATTGGGTATTTTAGCATGTTAAGGGGATTTTAGCACAGGCCCAGATTTAATTTGTTCTTAATTATATTTGTATATTTATTGTATTGTGGTTTTAGTTTTCCCTGTGCACCGCTCCGAGTCCCTACGGGGAGAGGAGCGGTCTATAAATTAAATTATTCTATTCTATTCTATTCTATTCAGAGCCTCTGGATCTTTCTGGCGGTGACCAGCAGAACACGCAAGTCGACGATTGGGAAAAAGACTCCGCCTCCTCAGACGAGAACTGGGTAAGTCCCCATTCTGGGCCCCTTATTATTCCTTTACAGCTTTTGGCTCCATCTAGTGGCCGCAATTGCAAAATACAGGCTCTTATAGATTCGGGCTGTTCACGTTGTTTAATCAGTCAGGAACTTGTTCAGCACATGGGCTTTCACTTAAAAAATTTGAAAGAGCCAATCGCATTCTGCCAAATGGATGGCTCCATAGCAGGGGGAAATCCAGCATCATATGTCACTGAACCAATTCAGGTATCTATTGGTGAAACCCATCATGAAACCATTAACTTCATTGTTGCGCCCATTGCTGATAATGCTGTTATTTTGGGTATTAACTGGCTACGTAAATGGAATCCTCTGATTAACTGGAAGGAAGGATGGGTTCGTATCCCTTTGATGCTGCCTGAAAACCCCTCCACCACCCCATGTCCCAATGATGGTCTGCCCCTTGATCTGGCACCGATTAAGGAGCCAGCGGGTTCCACAGTAGCCCTAGCAGCCCCTGAAATCATTCCGGGTGAAGAAAAAATCCCTGAAGAGTACTGGGACCTTAAAGATGTTTTCAGTGAGAGATCTTGTGACTCTCTTCCACCCCACCGGGCCACAGACTGCTCTATTGATTTCCTCCTAGGGGTGCAACTTCCAAAACCTCGCATTTACTCTATGACACCCCGTGAGATGGATGAGCTTCGCAATTTCATTGACAAAAATCTAAACAGAGGTTTCATTGAGCCTGCCAGGCCACGTGTGGCCGCCCCAGTGATGTTTAGGGAAAAGAAGGATGGTACTCTTCGTTTGGTTCAAAACTACATGTACCTTAATGCGATTTGCGAGCACAATGTCTACCCACTCCCACTCATGAACGACATGCTGGCTCACCTTGCTTCAGGCAAGATTTTTACTAAACTTGATTTGAGGGAAGCTTATTATAGAGTGCGAATTAAAGAGGGTGACGAATGGAAGACTGCTTTTAACTGCCCTTTAGGGTGCTTCCAATTTAAAGTTTTACCTTTTGGTCTACAAGGAGCGCCTTCTGTATTTATGCAACTGATCAATGAAGTTCTCCACGAGCACCTGTACAAGGGCGTTATCGTTTACCTTGATTACATCGTCATATACACTAAAACACGTGATGAACACGTTAAACTAGTCCGCTCTGTTTTGCAAAAACTTCGCGGTGCTGAACTCTATGCTAAACTATCGATATGTGAGTTTTACCAGGAGAAAATTGATTACCTAGGTTATCGCATTTCTTCAGAGGGAATTGAAATGGATCCTGCAAAAGTGAAAGCTGTCACAGAGTGGGCTCCACCGCGCACTCGTAAACAATTACAAAGTTTTTTGGGTTTCGCTAACTTTTACTGCCAGTTTATACCTTCTTTTGCTAGCATTGCGTTACCCATCACGAACCTACTCAAAACAAATGGGGAGGACAAGCCTCGACCTGGCACCCTTCTGAATTGGACCATGGAGTGCCAGGCCGCGTTTGAGAAGCTTAAACGCTTATTTGCAGCAGAACCTGTCCTGAAGCATCCTGACGTGAACTCCCCGTTCATTATTCAAGTAGACGCCAGCGATGTGGCTGTAGGAGCTGTCTTGTTGCAACGAAACCAACAGGGCCAACTACAACCTTGTGCTTACACTTCCCGTAAATTATCCAATACTGAACACAGATGGGCGATTTGGGAGAAAGAGGCGTTCGCTGTCCGCTGGGCCCTCATGACCTGGCATCATTTTCTTGAAGGGGCTCCTCACCCGTTTGAGGTTTGGACTGACCACAAAAACCTGGAGGCTCTCACAACGTCTCGCAAATTGTCCCCAAAGCAACTACGTTGGGCTCACTACTTTCATCGTTTCAACTTCAGTCTCAAATACATTCCTGGAGGGAAGAATTTCATGGCTGATGCTCTTTCCAGACTGCCTCAATATGACATTTCTAAACTCACGGTTGTTCAGCCGGTAATACCACTTACGTTAA
Source organism: Rhabdophis nuchalis (assembly GCA_039707465.1). NCBI lineage: Eukaryota > Metazoa > Chordata > Lepidosauria > Squamata > Natricidae > Rhabdophis > Rhabdophis nuchalis. The sequence goes on from CM077653.1 coordinate 18,828,138, forward strand.
TGGCTTCTCCCGTTACGACCAGAGGTCAATCCGTGTTCCAGGCTGACCCACCTGGTGAACTAATTGCTAGAATTAAATCAGAACTGCTTACGGATGAGTGGTATTCCGCACACTCTGCTAACTGCGCTATCAGAAATGATCTACCGTGGATCGGGTCGAAGATCTACGTCCCTGCTACTCTACGGCCTTTTGTGTTACAATGAGCGCATGACTCTAGACTGGCTGGACATTTTGGTTTTGTAAAGACTATACATTTAGTTAAACGCCAGTTTTGGTGGCCTTCTCTCAAAAAAGATGTTGAGTCCTATATCGCCAGCTGTCCTGTTTGCGCTGCTTCTAAACGTGCCCCAGGGAAACCCCATGGTCTCCTCCAATCTGTGGCGCAACCGGAGGCTCCTTGGAAGGACATTTCTATGGACTTTATTGTTGACCTTCCAAGTAGCCAAGGCTATACTGTCATCTGGGTAGTTACTGACCTTTTCTCCAAGCAAGTTCATTTTGTACCGTGCTCCAAAATTCCATCCTCCAAGTCTTTGGCTAAACTTTTCCTGAATCACATTTATCGCTTGCACGGTGTTCCCAAGCGTATCATATCGGATAGAGGTAGTCAGTTTACTTCGCAATTTTGGAAGGAGTTTTTGAAATTGATTGGCTCCTCCCAGGGCTTGAGCTCCTTCTACCACCCGCAGACGAATGGGGCCTGCGAGAGGGCTAATTCCGTTCTGGAACAATACTTGCATTGTTTCATAAACTTTCAACAGGACGACTGGGCCGATCTTCTGATACATGCCGAGGTAGCATATAATAACTCGGTTCATACGAGCACTGGAATGACCCCATTTAAAGTCATTTATGGTCAGGACTTTGTACCTATACCTGAGTTGCCACACGACCCGCCGGCAATTCCCTCTCTGGCAGATTGGACTAGTAAATTGTCTTCGGTTTGGCCCATCATAAGCAAAACATTGGATTTTATTTATTTATTTTATTTTATTAAATTTATACCCCGCCCTTCTCCTTGTTAGGACCCAGGGCGGATGATGCGCATAGATCTCATAAGTTTTATGCAGATAAAAAACGGGCGGCTCCGCAAGAATACAAGGTCGGAGATAGAGTATATGTTTCTACTAAGCACTTGGACAGTCCACAAAAATTAGGCCCTACGTTTGTTGGTCCTTTCACCATAACGAAAATAATCAGTTCTGTCTCTGTTCATTTAGACCTACCAAAAACCTACCATCGCCTGTACCCAGTGTTCCATGTCCACCTGCTGAAACCTGAGCGCTCATCCCATCTTCGTAAGCCTCATCCTGATGCTCCTGCACCACTGACTGTGGACGGTCAACAACACTATGAAGTCTGGGACATTTTAGACTCCAGAGTGCATAGAAATAAGATTCAGTATCTAGTAATGTGGAAAGATTTTCCCCCTTCCCATAATGAATGGGTGGATAAACAGCATCTAAAAGCCCCAAGACTTATACGACAATTTTATGCCAAATACCCAACCAAGCCCTAACACTTTTCCTCTTTCCTCTATGTTGTTCTATGTCTCTTGTTGTCTATTTTGCAGAACTAAATCCCCTGCTTCTGGAGGAGGTCCGGATGTCAGCCTTCGCTTTGCCTTCGCTATGCTGCTGCTCGGCTGCCATGGAAATGGGGAGGGTGGGATTACGGGGTTAACTATGAGTGCTGGTGGAAGATGGTACGGGCCGGTGTTATCTCTAACCTAACGGTATCACATTCCATTCTGATGATGGCGTTGGACGTAAGGCCCACCTGATGTCCTGGAAGAAAATGCATTGGACACTGCTGTGAGGGGGCTTGGGTTATTGGGGTGGGCTTAAGCTTTAATATATACGCTTCGCGCCTAAACTAGTTACTTCCTGCTTCACCTTGGTTCGCTGATCTTCTGTATTCAGTAAAAGTAGCCTTATTCATTCCAAACTATGATTAAGTGTGTTCTTTCTTGAGTATTCGAAGAAGTGAATCCTGACAACCCGCAAAAAACCCCGCAGTACGACTTGTTTTAAATGCGGAAAGAAGGGTATTGGGCTAATGCTTGCAGGATGACATCAAGACCCCGCCCCAAACCAGCCAATGAAATGGGCTAAAGCACCAGAAGACCTGACCTTCGTACCAGACCAGCTATGTCGGGAATGGAGCCACTGGATCTCACTACCACCTATGGCACACCAGAGGAGGAGCCGAATGACTGGGAGAAGAAGGCCAAATCAGACGAGGAGACGGATAAACACTGGGTGAGTTTCCGATCGGGCCCCATGACTATTCCCCTTAAATTGAAAACTCCCTCTAGTACCCATTTCTCAGAATCATTAGTCCTTTTGGATTCTGGATGTTCACGCTGCCTTATAAGCCAAGATCTAGTACACACACTAGGAATTCGCCTTAAGACTTTGAAAGTTCCTATCACATTTTGTCAAATGGATGGTTCGGTCGCGGGAGGTGGGCCAGCACAATTTGTTACAGAACCTATTGAAGTGGTGATTGGCGATCACCATAGAGAAACCTTCATTTCATTGTTGCCCCTATTGCAGATAACCCAATTATTTTGGGATTGACATGGCTGAGAAAGTGGAACCCAATCATAGATTGGAAAGAAGGGTGGATACATCTTCCCCTCGTTTCCCCACTACCACCTACAACTATAGACCCCACCCCAACACCCATTAACCATAGTGAAAACATAACAACGGACCAGGTAGCCACCATTTTGGAACACATATCAGGAGAGGAAAAGATACCTAGAGAATATTGGGATTTGAAGGAAGTTTTTAGTGAAAAATCTTCTGATAAACTGCCACCCCATCGCTCCACAGACTGTACCATTGATTTCCTCCCTGGAGTACAACTACCTAAACCACACATTTACTCCATGACACCAGGAGAAATGGTGGAATTGCGCAAGTTTATTGACAAAAACTTAGCAAGGGGGTTTATTGAACCTGCTAGACTTCGGGTGGCGGCCCCTGTTATGTTCCATGAGAAGAAAGACGGCCAACTCCGCCTAGTGGTAGACTACAGGAACTTAAACACGATCTGCGCTGAAAATGTCTACCCCCTCCCCCTCATGAAGGATATGCTGGCCAATCTGGCGAGAGGAAATTTTTTTACAAAACTAGATCTCAGAGAAGCTTATTATAGGATTAGGATTAAAGAAGGTGATGAATGGAAAACAGCTTTTAATTGCCCGTTAGGTTGTTTCCAGTTTAAAGTTCTACCATTTGGTCTACAAGGTGCACCAGCGGTTTTCATGCAACTGATAAACAAAGTCTTACATCAGCACCTGTACAAAGGCATTATCGTATATCTGAGTGATATCCTTATTTACACTGAAACACGTGAAGAACATATAAAGCTTGTCCGCTCTGTTTTACACAAACTGAAGTCGGCGGAACTATATGCTAAACTTTCAAAGTGTGAATTTCATCAAAGCAAGATCGATTATCTCGGATACCGCATTTCGTCAGGAGGTATTGAGATGGATCCTGCTAAAGTAAAGGCTGTAACCGAGTGGGCCCCTCCTCGCACCCGTAAACAATTGCAAAGTTTCTTGGGATTTGCTAACTTTTACCGCCAATTTATCCCCTCTTTTGACAGTATTGCTCTACCAATTACGAACTTGCTTAAAACAAAGAGTGATGATAAACCACGACCTAATAAACCCCTCAACTGGTCTATGGAATGCCAAGCAGCCTTCGAGAAACTTAAACGCTTATTTGCAGCAGAACCTATTTTAAAACACCCAAACATGGATGCCCCTTTTGTCGTACAAGCTGATGCCAGCGATGTGGCTGTTGGCGCTGTTCTACTCCAATACAACTCCAACAATGAATTACAACCTTGCGCTTATACCTCTTGTAAAGTCTCGGATACAGAAAGAAGATGGGCTATTTGGGAAAAAGAGGCTTTTGCAGTGCGGTGGGCCCTCATGACTTGGCGACATTTCTTGGAAGGGGCATCCCACCCCTTCGAGGTATGGACTGATCATAAAAATTTGGAATCTCTCCGAACTCCTTGCAAACTTTCTCCTAAACAAGTCCGGTGGTCCCAATATTTCAGTCGGTTTAATTTTTCCTTGAAATATATTCCTGGAGGGAAAAACTTTATGGCGGATGCACTATCACGCCTCCCTCAATACAATTCCTCTAAACTTACAATAATTCAGCCTGTCATCCCGAGATGTTACTTAGCTGCTCCGGTGACCACTCGCAGCCATTCTACTCTGCAGAACGAGACCCCTCCCGAATTCATCTCTAAAATTAAAGAGGAACTTCAGGCTGACAACTGGTTTGCTGCACATTGTGGAGACTGTACTTTGCGGGATGACTTGCCCTGGATGGATTCTAAACTTTACGTCCCGGCTACACTCCATACCTTGGTACTCCAGAGGGCGCACGATTCTCATCTAGCTGGTCATTTTGGTTTCGTAAAGACCCTACATTTACTTAAGCGTCAATTCTGGTGGCCCTGTATGAAGAAAGATGTGGAGTCTTACATTGCTAGTTGCCCAGTTTGTGCTGCTTGTAAACGCCCCCCTGGCAAACCTCAAGGTCTCCTCCAGTCTGTAGCGCGCCCAGGGTCCCCTTGGAAGGAAATATCTATGGACCATTGTGGATCTCCCTACCAGCCATGGTTTCACTGTCATATGGGTAGTTACTGATCTATTTTCGAAGCAGGTTCATTTTGTCCCGTGTTCTGGAATCCCATCGGCTAAAGCGTTAGCTAAACTTTTCTTGAATCACATTTATTGCCTACACGGAGTTCCTTAACGTATTATTTCTGATAGAAGAGTTCAGTTCACTTCTCGATTTTGGAAGGAATTCTTGAAAATGATTGGCTCCTCCCAAGGTTTAAGCTCCTCCCACCACCCACAGACGAACGGAGCTTGTGAGAGGGCTAATTCCATTTTGGAACAATATTTGCAGTGTTTCATTAATTACCAACAAGATGATTGGGCCGACCTGTTAACCCTTGCTGAGGTGGCTTATAACAATTCTGTTCATAGCAGCACCGGTATGACTCCATTCAAATTGATCTATGGTCAAGACTTTGTGCCTATTCCCGAGTTGCCTCATGAGTCTCCTACCGTTCCCTCTCTCTTGGATTGGAGTAATAAGACGTCATCATTTTGGCCGGTGGCGCGGAAAACACTGGATGATGCTCACCAATCTCATAAATTGTATGCTGATAAGAAACGAATCGCCCCTCCGGATTATAAAGTGGGTGACCGTGTTTACCTCTCTACCAGATTCCTGGAGAGCCCCCATAAATGTAGGAAACTGGGCCCGAAATATGTTGGACCTTGCCCCATTATTACGATCATCAGCTCCGTATCAGTCAAACTAGATTTACCAAAAACTTATCGTCGCCTTTACCCAATTTTCCATGTCCATCTGTTGAAGCCTGAACACACATCTTATCTTCGGCCACCACAATCTACACCCCCACCACCATTGTTCGTTGCTGGTGAGCCCCATTACGAAGTGAAAGACATTTTAGATTCTAGAGTGTGGAGAAATACAGTTCAATATCTGGTGTCTTGGATTGATTTCCCTCCCTCCCATAACGAATGGGTGGATAAACGCCACGTTCAAGCCCCTAGAGTGCTTAAGAAATTTTATGCTAAATATCCTGACAAGCCTTAACCACTGTTATATTTTTGTGTGGGTATTGTCTGTTTGTCTCTGTCCCTCTTGGTGTTTTTGTATGTTTCTGTTTTCTTCCAGGACTGACGCCACGGTTTCTGGAGGAGGGGCGGATATCAGTCTCTGCTTTTGCCTGCATCACCTGACATAGTGAAATGGGGGGAGGGCTGGGGTTGCTACGCTACTAAAGGAGCAGGAGGCAGAGAGATATGGCCACAGTTCTTATCAGCTACCGGCCTGCATTCCATTCTGATGATGACCCTGGAAAAGAACTGCACCTGATGTTGTGGCCGGCTTCGCATTGGACAATCTGCTGGGGTCACTGGGATTAAGGGTGGGGTTATGCTTTGTTACGTATGTTGCGCGCCTAAATGTTTCATTCCTTGCTTGATTTACGCTGGAGTCTTATCATTTTTCAGTAAAAGTAACCTTAAGCTGTTCAAATCAGTTTAAGTGTGTTCTTTCTTGATTTATGATGGAAACAGTCATGACACAACCATTTAAATATGAGCCAGGAGTATGCAGCAGCTGCCAAAAAAGCCAACACAGTTCTAGGCTGCATAAACAGAGGGATAGAATCAAGATCACGTGAAGTGTTAATACCACTTTATAATGCCTTGTTAAGGCCACACTTGGAATACTGCATTCAGTTTTGGTCACCACGATGTAGAAAAGATGTGGAGACTCTAGAAACAGTGCAGAGAAGAGCAACAAAGATGATTAGGGGACATATGAGGAACAATTGCAGGAACTGGGTATGTCTAGTTTAATAGACGGAGTGGGACTCGGGGGCCGTTTTGCCCCAGGAGGATGTGGCCAGCCCTCACTGACCACCTTCGAGGGCTGGCCCAGCAAGCCTGTATGCCGGCCATCACACCGGGCCATTTTGGGAGTGGAAGATGAGCGGAGGGTGTGGCGGCAGGGCAAGGAACAGCGGAGTGAGGAGCGAGGCCCAATTCGGCCTAAATTGGCCTAGCGCGGCCTGACGCGGCAGAAGAGTAGGTAGGCTTGCGAAGCCTGGACACTGGGGGTGATTGATTGATCGATCGGGCCGGGAGGACATTCCATTGGGCCACGCAAGAAGGCGGCGCATCGTGCGGCCTACACCTGGCCCGACCTGACTGTTCCCCACCTGACCTGGGGCTGGAGTGGTGGGAGTGGCTACAGAGTGAGGAAAAACGGCTGAAGTATGTTGGAAGAGCAAGGAGTAAGGAGGAGTAGGGAAGGAAAATGGACGTGAGAGGAGAGTGGAAGAGAGGAAATGAGAGGGAAGAGAAAGGGAGAAGAGAGGAAAGAGAAAGAAAGAGAAAGATGGAGGAGAAGGAATGGAATTAGAAGGAAGGAGTGAATGGACAGAAGGAAGGAGTGAAAGGATGGAGGAGTGGGCTGAGCAGCCGGGTTGTGGAGTGGAGGAACTAAGGAATCGAGGAGGACCCAGGAAGAACTGTGGAGTGCTTGCACAGGGCAGGAAGATCCAAGCTGAGCCAGCACAGGCGAGCATTTACCATCGGGTCGTGCGGCGTACCAACTGGCTGCGTGGCACCTATGCGGACTGAGGCCTGTGTGGCTGAAGAGGACAGATGGGTGGAGCCCCTGCAAGGGGCAGAATGATCGGCAGAGTTGTGGTATGGCAGCCCTAAGACAGCCAAGAATCATCGCTAGCCACAGCCTATTCGAGCTGGAACTGTGGCTTTATTGGACTAACTGGGGTGTGAGAGAGACTTGATGGAGTTTTGGACCATACCTCTTTAATCGGACTGCCAAGACTATCCCAGCATTATGCTGATTTGATCCTTTTATCATCTGTGATCCTTCCCCATTTGTCAAACTATTGGACTGACTGACTTACTTTTAATTCCACCTACCCTAATGGATTTGTTATCTTCCCATTTTAACTAACCTGCACTTTACACCTTACTCTATTTTGACTATGACTCAGACTTGCGACCAAATTCCCCTCGGGCTTTACGGCCTTCGTGTTTTACTTAATTTATGTATTCAAGGCAAGATCTCCTTTGCCTGCGAGAGTCTCCCCTCTTGCAGGCGTGGCCCCCTCATCTATCACGGGCCCACCTCGAGGATGGACTGATTGCTCCTGAGAGGTGGGCGAAGCGCAAGCTAAAGGGGTTTTATTTAAATTTTTAATCCAGATTTTAGGGGGTCCCAGGGTGGGGGGTGGCCTGGGCAGTCAGCAGTGGGTCGGAGTACCAGGCTGGCCATTGGAACTAGGAGATCTATTAAGGAGGGGGGAGGGGGATTGTTCCTATGGAGGGTTTTTCCATCAGTACGGTCCTGGGGAGGGGGAGGGGTGATGGGAGACAGGGTGCCCATAAAGAGTTGGGGGATCGTGGCCGCTGGTTACAAGCGGTCACTCGCCCCAACCCCCTGTACTCCCCTCGAGGGCTAGGTGGTCAGGGATTACAGAGTCGGGGCCCTAGGCTGATGTTTTGTAACGCCAGGTCCGTGGTGAACAAAGCCCCCCTCATTAACGACCTAGTGTCAGAGGGGGACCCGGACCTGGTGGGAATAACGGAAACCTGGTTGGGCCCCGAGGGAGGTTTACCCCTCATGGATATGTGCCCACCAGGCTACCGTGCATTTCATCAGCCTCGGGCTTCTGGCAGGAGTGGTGGAGTGGCAATTATTGTTAGGGAAGGTCTCAAGCAGAGGGAGACCACTGTTCCAGAGACCACCAGCTGTGAGTCCCTCTATGTGAGGTGGGGCCTAGGGTAGCAGTTGGGCTTGCCGATTGTATACCTGGCTCCCCGCTATGTAACAGCAGCCCTGCCCGAGCTCCTTGAGGTGATTGCCAAGATGGCGGTTGAGACCCTCAGACTATTAGTCGTGGGGGACTTTAACCTGCCATCGGCGGGCGAGACATCCGAGGTAGCTCGGGAGTTCATGGCTTCCATGATGGCCATGGACCTGACCCAAGTAATTCAGAGCCCCACCCACAACGGAGGACACACGCTGGATCTGATTTTTGTCTCTGGACAGTGGAGAAGTGATCTTGGAATCGGGGATTTAGTCATCTCACCCTTGTCATGGACAGATCACTCTCTCCTTCAGCTGGACTTTCCAATCGTCACACCCCACCACGGGGAGGCGGAACCGGAGACACCTAGATGGTTCCGCCCCAGGCGCCTGATGGATCCTGAAAGGTTCCAGATGGAGCTTGGGCCAGCATCTGTAGCCTTGACCCACGACACAACTGAGGACCTAGTGGCCGCATGGTATAGTGCTGCCATGGGGGCCTTGGACCGTGTCGCACCTTTGAGGCCTCTCACGCGGCGTCGCCTCACCCAGGCTCCCTGGTTTACCGAGGAGCTGAGGGAGATGAAGCGCCACAAGAGAGTAGGTGGAGATCCTCTCGGTCTGAATCTGACTGAACACTAGTGAGAGCCCATTTGAGGACTTACTTAGTGGCAATGAGGGTGACCAGACGCGAGTATTGTGCCACCCTCATCGCGTCCGCAGATAACCACCCGGCGGCCCTGTTTGGAGAGGGTGCGCAATTTAGAAGTCCTCCTGGATTTCCGGCTGTCCCTGGAGGATCAGGTGGCGGCCGTGGCCAAGAGGCCCTTCAAGCGCTCGTGACTTCTCATCTGGACTACTGTAACGCCATGATAGCAGTGTTCCAATATCCAGTGTTCCACAACTCATTTTGTGCCTAGCACACGTGTATCGTGTGCAAGGTAAACACAAGTAAAAGGTACTCACTGAAAACGTTTTAAGCTCCCTGTAACTCCTCCCATCTGGCTGATACGTCATGGACACGTAACGGCAGAAAACCGCCTTGCGAAGGAAAGTGGCAACGTGGAAAGCAATGCATGCGCCTCCCTGTCTGCCTGCAGCCGCTCTCTTCTACACATGCACGCATGCACACGCACGCAGGGCCACAGGATCAGAAGCGTCCTAGCCCCGTGTGGTGGTTGCCTGGTGGGCGTGTCGGGCGGGGCAGCCAGGCGCATGGGGACATGGTCGGCTCTCCTGCTCGGTGCGCCTGCCGGGCGGTCTCGGGTGGTGGGGGCTGCATGTTGTGGGGCTCGGGGCGGCGGCACGGGGCTGGTGGGGGTGGGGGGTGGTTTGTGCGGCGCCCGGACGGCCACGCTTGCTGTGGGAGGAGGCAGCCCTAGCCTTCCCAGCCAACATGCCGGCCTTTTTGCTGCTTGCGGGGGGGGGGAGACTGATACACAGAGAGACAGAGAGGGAGGGAGAGACAAACAGAGAGATAATGAATGAGAGACATCGACAGGCACACACACAGTGACAGAGAGAAAGGGAGGGGAGAGAGACAGACGCACAGAGAGAAGGAGTGAGGGAAAGATAGACAGGCAATCATACACAAACAGAGTGACAGAGATGGGGGAGGAAGGAGAGAGAGAGAGAGAGAGAGAGAGAGACAGAAAATTACAGAGAAAGACAGAAAAGGAGGGAGGAACAGAGGGACAAAGAGACTAATGACTTTGCCCATCACTGTGTTAGGCACAAGGGAGGGAGGGAGGGGGGCCTGGAGGAGGTTGACTGTGGGGGGGGGTCTGGGGAGGGGAGGGCTATTTATTTAGGTAGAGGAATATAGAGAGAGGAAGAAATACAGTACGTAGTTAGGTAAGTAGATGGATAAACGAGAGGGATGAATACAGCAGGTAGGTAGATAGGTACAGGTATATAGAGATAAATACAATAGGTAGGTAGGTATGTAGAAAGAGAGAGGGAAGAATACGGTAGGTAGGTAGGTAGGTAAGTAGGTAGGTAGGTGGATACAGAGAGAGGGGGAAATATGGTAGGTAGGTAGGTAGAGGGGTAGAGGGGAGAAATAGAGTAGGTAGGTAGGTAGAGGGATAGATAGAGGGAGAAATACAGTAGGTAGGTAGATAAATAGAGGGATAGATAGAGAGTAAGAAATACAGTAGGTAGATAGGTAGGCAGGTACAGGGATAGATAGGAAGAAATACAGTAGGTAGGTAGGGGGATAGATAGATAGATAGGGAGAAACACAGTAGGTAGGTAGGTAGGTAGAGGGATAGAGAGGGAGAAATACAGTAGGTAGGTAGGTTGGGGGTTGTACGGTGGTTGTGTGTATGTGTGCAGGTGTAGATATACACACAGATTGGTTGGCCATTTAACCAGACTGGGCCACAGCAACGCGTGGCCGGGTATAGCTAGTCTATACAAATAAAAATGTAAAATAGTTTGTACGAATCCACTAATCTCAAAAACTACTGGACCGATTTACACCAAACTTTCACACAATGTTCACAAGGACTTCCGATAATAGAATACATACTAATTTTGTGCCTAGCACATGTGTGTCATGTGCAAGGTACACAAATGTAAAATGTACCCACTGATCATGTTTTCACCTCCCTGTAGCCCCGCCCATCAGACTGTTTTTCAACTTTCATTGTTGGAAGAGGCCTCATATGGAAGCCTCTTAGGGCCAAAAGAAGGCACTGAGATAGCAAACTCCCAGGTGGCCCATAGAGATAGAGGGGGGGGAGAAATACAGTTTAATAAAAGAGGGACTAGGGGAGACAGGATAGCAGCCTTCCAATATCTCAGGGGTTGCCACAAAGAAGAGGAAGTCAAACTATTCTCCAAAGCACCTGAGGGCAGAACAAGAAGCAATGGGTGGAAAGTAATCAGATGTCAACATCCCGATGTTGCCATGGACCTTATCTGTTTGCCTTAACGAACTGAAAATTCTTGACATTCCTGTGGCAGGAAAGGAATCTCAGGACAGCCTGTGACTGCGCATGCATGCAATTATTTTCAATGCTAATTGGGGAACGTAATTTATGACAAGCAGAGGGGAGGGGGCATAAGGGGGTAAAGTGCAGAAGCCATCCAATTATTGCCAGTCCTGGCTGCAACCGAGGCTCGCCATGATGTTACATTCAATAAACGGACATTTCTTTGAACTTTTATGTGAGGCTGTGAATCAGTTGAAGTTTCTCTTGGGAGCTTGACATCAAGGAGAGAAGCAACTTAGAACTGAGGAGAAATTTCCTGACATTTAGAACAATTAACCAGTGGAACAGAAATTGCCTCCAGAAGTTGTGAATGCCCCAACACTGTAAATCTTTATGGATAGCCATTTGTCTGAAATGGTATAGGGCTTCCTGCCTAGGCAGGGAGTTGGACTAGATGACCTCCAAGATCCCTTCCAACTCTGCTATTGTATTATTTTATTACAGTAGATAGGTATATAGTGGAATAGAGAGAGAGGGAGAAGTACAGTTTAATAAAAGAGGGACTAGGGGAGACAGGATAGCAGCCTTCCAATATCTCAGGGGTTGCCACAAAGAAGAGGGAGTCAAACTATTCTCCAAAGCACCTGAGGGCAGAACAAGAAGCAATGGGTGGAAACTAATCAAGGAGAGAAGCAACTTAGAACTGAGGAGAAATTTCCTGACAGTTAGAAAAATTAACCAGTGGAACAGCTTGCCTCCAGAAGTTGTGAATGCCCCAACACTGCAGATCTTCAAGAAGATGTTGGATAGCCATTTGTCTGAAATGGCATAGGGCTTCCTGCCTAGGCAGGGAGTTGGACTAGATGACCTCCAAGATCCCTTCCAACTCTGCTATTGTATTATTGTATTATAGTAGGTAGGTAGATAGGGGAATAGATAGAGAGGGAGAAATACAGTAGGTAGGTAGGTAGGTAGGTAGGTAGGTAGGTAGGTAGGTAGGAAGGAATGTAGATAGAGGGATAGATAGGGAGAAATACGGTAGGTAGGTATGTAGGTAGGTATGTAGGTAGGTGGATAGATAGATAGGGAGAAACACAGTAGGTAGATAGGTGGATAAGGTGATTGGGTGATAGAAAGTGAGGGAGAAATACAGTAGGTAGGTAGGTAGGTAGGTAGGTAGGTAGGTAGGTAGGTAGGTAGGTAGGTAGAGGGAGAAAGGAAGAAATACGATAGGTAGGTAGGTAGGTGGATAGATAGATAGAGAGGGAGAAATACCGTAAGTAGGTAGGTATTTTTATTTTATTTTATTAAATTTATACCCCGCCCTTCTCCAAAAGGACCCAGGGCGGTGGTAGGTAGATAGAGGGATAGATAGAGAGGGAGAATTACAGTAGTTAGGTAGGTAGATAGAGGGAGAAAGGAAAAATACAGTAGGTAGGTAACAATAGAATACAATAGAATACAATAGAATAGCAGAGTTGGAAGGGACCTTGTAGGTCTTCTAGTCCAACCCCCTGCATGGGCAGGAACCTTATACCATTTCAGACAAATGGCTGTCTAACATCTTTTTAAAGACTTCCAGGGTTGGGGCATTCACAACTGCTGGAGGCAAGCTGTTCCAGAGGTTAATTGTTCTTACTGTCAGGAAATTTCTCCTTAATTCTAAGTTGCTTCTCTCCTTGGTTAGTTTCCACCCATTGCTTCTTGTCCTGCCCCCAGGTACCTTGGAGAAAAGTTTGACTCCCTCTTCTTTGTGGCACCCTCTGAGATATCGGAACACTGCTATCATGTCTCCCCTGGTCCTTCTCTTCATCAAACTAGACATACCCAGCTCCTGCAGCCATTCTTCATATGTCTTAGTCTCCAGTCCTCTAATCATCTTGGTTGCTCTTCTCTGCACTCTTTCCAGAGTCTCCACGTCTTTTCTACATCGTGGCGACCAAAACTGTATGCAGTATTCCAAGTGTTGCCTTACCAAGGCACTATACAGTGGCATTAACACTTCACGTGATCTAGATTCTATCCCTCTGTTGATGCAGCCTAGAACTGTGTTGGCTTTTTTGGCAGCTGCTGCACACTGCTGGCTCATATTTAAATGGTTGTCCACTAGGATTCCAAGATCCCTCTCACAGTTGCTACTATTGAGCAAGGTACCACCTATACTGTACTTGTGCATTTGGTTTTTCTTGCCTATATGTAGGACCTTACTTTTTTCACAATTGAATTTCATTTTATTAGACAGTGCCCAATGTTCAAGTTTGTCTAGATCCTTCTGTATCTTAAGCCTATCTTCTGGAGTGTTGGCTATTCCTGCCAGCTTGGTGTCGTCTGCGAATTTGATGAGTTCCCCATTTATCCCCTCATCCAAATCGTTGATGAAGATGTTAAAAAGAGTACTGGGCCTAAAACAGAGCCTTGGGGGACTCCACTGCATACTTCCTTCCATGTAGATGCAGTTCCATTGAGGACTACACGTTGAGTGCGGTTGGTCAGCCAGTTGCAAATCCATTTGGTGGTGCTGCTGTCTAACCCACAATTTTCTACTTTATCTAATAGTAGGTTATGGTCTACTTTATCAAATGCCTTACTGAAGTCCAGGTAAATTATATCAACAGCATTCCTCTGGTCCACTGATTTTGTCACTTTGTCAAAGAATGCAATTAGATTCGTCTGGCATGATCTGTTTTTGACAAACCCATGTTGGCTTTTGGCTATTACTTTGTTTGCTTCTAGGTGTTCACTTATTTGTTGTTTAATTATCTTTTCCAGAATCTTTCCTGGTATTGAGGTCAGGCTGATGGGTCTATAGTTTCCTGGATCTGTTTTTTTCCCTTTTTTGAAGATGGGAACCACATCTGCTCTTTTCCAGTCTTCTGGCAGTTCCCCGGTGCTCCAGGATCTCTGAAAGATATAGTTCAGTGGTTCTGAGATCTCGTCTGCCAGTTCCTTCAGGACCCTGGGGTGTAATCCATCCGGTCCTGGTGATTTGAACTCGTCCAGGGCAGACAGGTGCTCACTTACCATTTTCTTCCCTATTTCAACTTGTGTTCCTAATCTGATATTTGTGGTGCTGTTTTTGATTGGTTGGACTGTTTTATCCCTTTGTGTAAAGACAGATGCAAAAAAAGAGTTAAATAGTTCTGCTTTCTCCCTGTTGCTTATCATCTTCTTGCCATTTTCTCCCAGCAGTGGACCAATTGTTTCCTTAACCTTTTTCTTATTTTTAACATGTTGGAAGAAGCTTTTTTTGTTATTTTTTACTTTTTTGGCAAGCCTTTCTTCATTGCGAGCCTTAGCTTTCCTCACTTCATCTTTACAGGCTCGGGCTATTTGCTGATATTTTGCCTTGGTTATGTCCCCCTTTTTCCACTTTTTATATTTATCCTTTTTGTCTTTCAATTTGTCAGAGAGTTCTTTATGCAGCCATGCTGGTTTCTTTTGGGAACTGTTATTTTTCTTCTTCATTGGTATTGCGCTGGACTGGGCTTTTATAATCTCATTTTTCAAAATTTCCCAAGCTTCCTGAGTTGTTTTCCCCTTGAGGATTCTCATCCATGGAATCCTTCCCAAGCTCTCTCTGAGTTTATTGAAATTAGCTCTTTTGAAGTCTAAGACTCTAGTTTGACTTTGTTCAACTACTTTTGTTTGCATAATGTTGAATTCCAGTATTTCATGATCGCTTGCCCCCAAAGTTCCTGTAGCTTCTACACCTTCTATCATTTCCTCTCTGTTAGTGAGAATTAAGTCCAATATTGCTGATCCCCTTGTTCCCTTCTCTACCTTTTGGGTAACAAAGTTGTCTGCTAGGTTTCTTAGGAACCTGTTGGATCTTCCACTTGGTGCAGAGTTTGTTTCCCAATTGATGTCAGGGTAGTTAAAATCTCCCATTACTATTGCAGTGTGCTTCCTACATACCTTAGTTAGCTGGTTAGCAAAAAGTACATCCACTTCCTCTGCTTGGTTGGGTGGCCTGTAGTATAGACCTATGACAATATCATTCCCCCCCCATCCTTTAATTTTGACCCAAATACATTCAAGATAGTTCTCATCATTGTTGTGCTCTATTTCTGTAGAGATGTAATTATTTCTTATATATAGTGCAACTCCACCTCCTCTTTTATTTTGTCTATTTCTTTTAAATAATTTAAATCCTTCTAGCTGTATGTTCCATTTGTGGGTTTCATCCCACCAAGTTTCTGTAATGGCAACAATATCGTATCTGCCCTCATTTACTTGAATTTCTAATTCACCCTGTTTATTCCTCATACTCTGTGCATTGGTGTATAGACATTTGAGTCCATTTTGATTGACCCTGTGTTTTCTGTCTACGAAACCTGTGTTATGCCTGGCTATGGTTCTCTTTGCCCCTATTTCTTTGCCACTTGTATGGTTCATGTACATGGTATGGCACTCACTGTTAATTGTTTGGTTTTGCTTGACAGCAGTGTTGGTAATATTACCCGCACCAATATCTATGTTACATGCACTGATAACCCTATGAATTTTAGTTTGCTGGGGACAGAAATATTCTTTATCTATTGATTCTCTGTCCCCACTATTCAGTTTAAATGTTTAGCCAGGAAATCTGTGAATTTAGTGCCAAGTAACTCAGTCCCTTTCTTGGATGGGTGCAAACCATCTCTTTTGTACAGTTTATCATTGGACCAGCTGCAGGCATCATGACTAATAAGACCAAAGCCTTCCTTTTTACACCACTCCTTTAGCCACACATTAAACTCTGCTATGCGCTGGCCCTTTCCTTTTTGTTCCTTGTATACTGGTATGATCTCTGAGAAGATAAGCCTACAACCTGTACTATTAAGTTCGTACCCCAAACTCTGGAAATCATTCTGCACAGAAGCTACATCTTTTTGGGACAGATCATTTGTGCCAAGATGTATAATAGCATCAACTACACAGTCCTTACTTGCATTCTTGACTATCTTAAGAATACGCCTCTTGTCTCTGCTGGCTGTAGCACCCGGTAAACATCTGACATCTTTCAAAACCTCCATATCCTTACCTAAGTTTACATCTCTTACGATTGAGTCAGCAATCAGGAGGTGACTTCTCTTTTTGGGTACCTTGCTCTTGTTGTGTGACTGATGCATGATCCCTGGTTCACACTTTTGCATTTCTGAAGTAGGTTCTTCACTTTGGACCACAATCCCCTGCTTATTTGAGTCGTCATTATTACCCTGACCTGTCACTTTAGTGTCCCCATTAAGATCAGCAAGGGCGCTATATCTGTTATGCTGGGACACAGCAAAAGTTTTGTGTTTGTGGGTCACAGCTCTCACCCTGCCAGATCCCACAGTTGTCCAGGCTGCTCTTCTTCTGTGGGATCTTTGCGGTAGAGGAGGCTGGTAGTGTGGCATCTCCACAGGGTGGAATGGCCGAATTGGACACTTAATTTCTGCCTGGAGATCACAAATTACAGATTCAAGATATGTGATGTGTCTATGTAGTCTATTAATTTGTCTGCAAGGGGGACAGTATCCAAATTTGAAAAGAGTACTGCGGAAGACAGGTGCAAAACAGTTATTACATTGAACTAAGCCAGTCATTTTGAAATAAAATACAATCACAGTCTTAAGCGCACAAATCTAGAATGTATTATTTCTATTTTTGCTTTATAGATACGTTAGACCTCTGTGTTTCTTGGCCTCCCCTCTCTCTTGGCCAGAAGCTCCTCCCTCTAGCCTCAAGAAGTTCAAAATGGGGAAATCTTTTACCTTGCTCTTCCCCCCCTCCACACAGCCAGAGCTCCTCCCTTTAGCCTCAAGTAGTTCAAAATGGGGAAATGTTTTTACCTTGTTCTTCCCCCCTCCTCACAGCCAGAGCTCCTCCCTTTAGCCTCAAGTAGTTCAAAATGGGGAAATGTTTTTACCTTGTTCTTCCCCCCTCCACACAGCCAGAGCTCCTCCCTTTAGCCTCAAGTAGTTCAAAATGGGGAAATGTTTTTACCTTGTTCTTCCCCCCTCCTCACAGCCAGAGCTCCTCCCTTTAGCCTCAAGTAGTTCAAAATGGGGAAATGTTTTTACCTTGTTCTTCCCCCCTCCACACAGCCAGAGCTCCTCCCTTTAGCCTCAAGTAGTTCAAAGTGGGGAAATTTATTTACCTTGTTCTTCCCCCCTCCACACAGCCAGAGCTCCTCCCTTTAGCCTCAAGTAGTTCAAAGTGGGGAAATTTATTTACCTTGTTCTTCCCCCCTCCACACAGCCAGAGCTCCTCCCTTTAGCCTCAAGTAGTTCAAAGTGGCTCAAGTAGTTCAAAGGTAAGTAGAGGGATAGGCAGAGAGGGAAATACAGTAGGTAGGTTAGGTAGGTAGGTAGATAGGTAGATAGGGGGATAGATAGATAGGGAGAAACAATAGGTAGGTAGGTAGGTAGGTAGGTAGGTAGGTAGGTGGATAGATAGATAGATAGATAGATAGATAGATAGATAGATAGGGAGAAATACAGTAGGTAGGTAGGTAGAGGAATAGAGAGAGGAAGAAATACAGTAGGTAGGTAGGTAGGTAGGTAGGTAGGTAGGTAGGTAGGTAGGTAGGTAGAAGGATAGATAGAGAGGGAGAAATACAGTAGGTAGGTAGGTAGGTAGGTAGGTAGGTAGGTAGAGGGAGAAAGAAAGAAATACAGTAGGTAGGTAGGTAGGTAGAGGGATAGATAGAGAGGGAGAAATACAGTAGGTAGGTAGGTAGAGGGATAGATAGAGAGGGAGAAATACTGTAGGTAGGACCCAGGGCGGTGCACAGGCATCATTAAAAAGATAGAGAGGGAGAAATACGGTAGGTAGGTAGGTAGAGGGAGAAAGGAAGAAATACAGTAGGTAGGTAAGTAGAGGGATAGACAGAGAGGGAGAAATACAGTAGCAGGTAGGTAGGTAGGTAGGGGGATAGATAGAGAGGGAGAAATACAGTATGTATGTAGGTAGGTAGAGGAATAGAGAGAGAGGGTGAAATATAGGTAGGTAGGTAGAGGGATAGGGAGGGAAAAATACAATAGGTAGGTAGGTAGGTAGGTAGGTAGGTAGGTAGATAGAGGGAGAAAGGAAGAAATACAGTAGGTAGGTTGGTAGAAGGAGAAATAGAGAGGGAGAAATCCGGTAGGTAGGTAGAGGGCTAGATAGAGAGGGAGAAATACAGTAGGTAGGTAGGTTGGGGGTTATACGGTGGTTGTGTGTATGTGTGCAGGTGTAGATCTACACCCAGATTGGTTGGCCATTTAACCAAACTGGGCCACAGCAACGCGTGGCCGGGTATAGCTTGTAAAACATAAAAAGAATTTACTGGAAAAAGAAATATTGCCATAAAAAATTAAAACATTTTTTAAAAACATGAATAAGTCTGGAAGATGGTTGCCATATAAAGAGAAAAAAGAGAAAGAAAAAATTGATAGATCAACTAATGAGAAAGGGACCCTTCACGATCAGAATGAGGAGAAAAAACTATCATAAAAAAGAACTATGAATCATTTTATGATAAGGAGGAAATCATCTATATAAATAAAAATGTAACATTTTGTACGAAGCTGCTAATCTCAAAAACTACTGGACCGATTTGCCTCAAATTTTCACACAATGTTCCCAAGGACTTCCGATAATAGAATGGTCATGTTTAAGGTACACAAATGTAAAATGTACCCACTGATCATGTTTTCACCTCCCTGTAGCTCCCCCCATCCGGCTGCTTTCCAACAGTCATTTCCTCAGCAGCATATGGAAGCCTCTTAGGGCCAAAACAAGGCACTGAGATAGCAAACTCCCAGGTGGCCCATAGAGAGAGAGAAGGAAGAAATACAGTAGGTAGGTAGGTAGAGGGATAGATAGAGAGGGAGAAATATGGTAGGTTGGTAGGTAGAGGGATAGATAGAGAGGGAGAAGTACAGTAGGTAGGCAGATTGGGGGTTATAGAGTGGTTGTGTGTATGTGTGCAGGTGTGCAGGTGTAGATCTACACACAGATTGTTTGGCCATTTAACCAGACTGGGCCACAGCAACGCGTGTGTATAGCTAGTGGAAAATAAAATTCAATAATATTTGGAACAATCTGAACTTCCTAAGGTACCGGATACAGTAAGGAACATGTTGAATGAATGGATAACCATGATGTAATTGACAGAAGCAATCAAGAGGCAAAAAATAATAAACCACCAAGGCCCAATGGGCTACCAACAGAATTTTATAAACAACTAGAAGAAATCTAGTGATGTTGGAAGTCTATAATGAAGTATTACTAGAAGCAAAAACACCAAACATATGGATGGAAGCAAATATTACTCTCATACCAAAGTATGATTCAGATTAAATGCAGATAAAGAACTATAGGCCAATATCCTTATGGAGTATAAAATATATGCTTCAGTAATAGCGGAGAGATTAAAAAAGTATTTGAATGAATGTATACGTCCAGATCAGAACAGTGTTCTGCCAAAGAGACAGATAAAAATAACATGAGAATGATCCTAAATACATTAGAGTAAATGAAATGCATCCCAAAAAACAAATGGTGTTGGTGTTTTTAGATGCACAGAAAGCCTTTGATAATGCTAATTGGCAATTCATGTTAGCACAACTAAAATATATGGACTTTAGGGAGAGATTTATCAATATGATTAAAGCAATATACTGTAAACAATTAGCAAAGGTGATAGTAAATGGAGACATGACAGATAATTTTGGTCTCAAAATAGGCACCAGACAGAGATGTTCACTGTCCCCACTGTTATTTATATTGACTTTGGAAGTGTTAACCAGGAACATTTGGCAAGATGAAGAAATAAAAGGAATGTAAATTTTAAAAAAAGAGAAATACAAACTACCTGTCAACACTCAGTGTTGTCATGGGAACAGAATGAGGGGGAGTGCATTCCTCTGGCCGGCCACTTTGGATTTCTAAGACTTTACACTTGGCCTGAAGGCAGTTCTGGAGGCCTGGCATAAAGAAATATGTGGACAATTATGTGAAAAGTTGCACCATCTGCGCTACAATGAAGAGACAACCGGGAAAAAACCCCGGATTGCTGCAACCAGTAGCAGAGCCAACGAGGCCATGGGAACAGATCACAATGGACTTTATAGTAGAGTTGTCGAAAAGTGGGGGAAACACAGTTATTTGGACTGTAATAGACCTGTTCTCCAAGCAGGCACACTTCAAACCCTGCATAGAATACCTCGAAGAATTATCTCAGACAGACGGGTCCAGTTCACAGCTAAGTTCTGGAGGGAGTTCCTGTGGTCCATTGGGTCATCGCAGGGTCTTAGCTCAGCTTTTCATCTGAGCACCAATGGGGTGGCAGAGAGAATGAGCACCATGGTAGAACAGTACCTGAGTTGCTACATGAACTATCAGCAGTCCAATTGGGCAGACCTCTTATCTTTTGCTGGGGTCACGTACAATAATGCTGTTCACAGTAGCACAGGACTCACACCATTCAAAGTAGTGAGCAGCATGGACTTCATCCCAATGTCTGAGTATCCAAGGGATCCCTCCTCCTCAGTCAGCTTGACTGATTGGATGTCAATGCTGAAAGCAACCTGGGAAAATGTCAAAAAGTGCTGGCTAAAGTGGTATGAAACTATAAGAAACAGGCAGATAAACACTGGGCTCCACAAGAGGCATTCCAGGTGAGAGAGAAGGTTTACCTCTCCACAAAATATTTGAGATTAAAACTCCCTAGCAAGAAACTGGGCCCAAAATTTGTGGGACCATTCCCCATAGTAAAGATCATTAACCCAGTCACTGTGTAATTTAAACTGCTTTGATTGCTGGGGAAGATACAGTTTCATAGTAGCTTATTAAAACCCGTGATCAAATCCACTCTCCGACCACTACCCCGGGAGCCCCCTGGCCCTATGGTCATAGGGGGCCAAACCCATTATGAAGTTCAACACTCCTTGATTCAAGGTGGCACAGGAGGCAACTCCAATACTTAATCAAGTGGAAGGGCTACCCCTTATCAGAGGCATCTTGGCTAAAGAGTAGAAATATCCAGGCTGATCACCTTATAGAAAGATTCCATGAAAAAAATCCGAACAAGCCTATGGGGAGGATGTAGCCTTGAATCCTATACTTGTACTCAAATTCTTTTTGCTTCGGACAGGTTTCTTTTGGAAAGTGAGGGGAGCTGAATGTCACCACTCAGTGTTGTCATGGGGACAGAAAGAGGGGGAGTGCATTCCATGCATACTGTTGGTTGGAGTTGGATCTCAGACTACTGCAGCCAGTTTGGGATGGATGCATCTATAGGATAATGTGATTTATGAAACAGACTGAGGGGAGGGAAGGAATAGGGGTAAAATTCAGAAGTAAATCAAACAAAGCACAGGTTTGACTGTGAACAGATATTGCCTAATGGCGCTCCTAATAAATCACTAGTTTTGTATTAAAAATTTGACTCGATACTTATGATTCAATTAGGGCATCTTTAGGAAATCTGACACTACCAGCCTTTGCAGATGACTTGGTCTTTATACTAGAAGACCCTTTAGAAACTGGACTGAAGCTAATTAGAAAAATAGAAGAATATGGGGAAGTAGCAGGACTGAAAATAAATAGAGATAAGACAAAGATTTTACTTACAAATCTTACAGATACACAAAAGAGTGTGGATGAAAAGAACTAAGATACAGGTAATTTTAAAAAGTGAAGTACTTAGGAATACAACTAATAGCAAAATGTTAAAGAGGATAATTATATAAAACTGATGAGGCAAATAAAACTAGACCTGGAGAAATGGAAAGACCTACAATCATCACTATCAGGAAGAATAGCCACTATAAAAATGAACATTTTGCCAAGACTACTATACTTATTCCAAACAATATCAATACAACTGTAGAAAAAATACTCTGAAGAACTAAATAAAATACTATCAAAATATATTTGATTGGGAGGGGGAGCAAGAATAGACTTGAAAATATTGTAGGAAACCAAAAAAAGAGGGGGCTACCAGACTGGGAATTGTACTACCAGGCTTTGGTACTCACATGGGTGAAAGAATGTGTCAGTCTGAGACACATGACCTTCAACTAGGTTGGCACACCTTCTTATGGTATTGGAAGAACAAGATACATAGCTATTTTCAGAGACACTATGTTAGGAATGCATTATTATTAGTCTGGTTTGAAATAAAAAACAATGCTCTTTGAAGATCCCAATCTGGCTTTCCACTATGAAGGCATTGGTAATCCTAATGTTATTAACATGGAAAAAGATACAAAGATATTTTGAATGATAAAGGGAAATCAGGAAGATAGTAGTCAAGGGATAGACATTGCATGGTGGCCACATATACAGGTAGAATCACGTTACAAGAAAGATGCCAAGATGTATGGTTTTAATAAAGAACTAGTAGAATTATACCATATTTTAACTGAAACAAATGAAAAACTGATAAAGAAATCACATTGCTGTTTTTTTTTTTTATAATATTTTTTTTATTTTTTTGACATACACACAAATAATACAAACTTCACAGGAAAAAAAACCCAACAACATCAATAAGCCATTTTTCCTTACAGACTATCAATTTTTAAGAATGTATCAATTTATCACAGGTTTCTATAATGTTCTTCAAAATTTATCACTTATTTTTCATATCGATTATTACAATTCTTATATCTCAACCCTAATCTTACAAGTTGTTTTAACATCCGTTTATATAAAGTATAACTATATAATGGCATTCTATTTATAAAACCAACCGAAAGAGAGAAAAAAACAACAGCAGCAGCAAATAGATAGATTTAAATAGATTTAAAAAGGAAGAATCCACTCTAAATAATGTCTTGCAAAGGACATTCTAACTGGGTGTTCATATATTCTGTGCCTCTCTGAAATAGTTATTATTCATAGGTAATCTCATTTTATACATTTTAAGTCTAACAATTTATCCTGTAGCTTAATATCAATATCCACGGTTTTTATCAAATATTTTGACATCAATCTATTTCTTCTTTAATAGTATCTTTAAAGCCTGGCTTACTATTAACATCCCTTATTTAGTCCCATCATATCAATATAAATTCCATAATGATATAATATAGAACAATCTAGAATTGTATATGTAGTTATTAATTCATTAATAATTTCCCAAGAACATTCTATAACTATCTAAGTAGTGCAACTTTCCATCTGTAAATAAGTAAATGTATATCATTAGCTAAAACATTTATTATAATCTTATTGTAGGTGTCTATAATTGCTATTGACAGTCAATTAGCTAATAATCCTTTGATATTTTAAACACAGCCTGGCTAGTTATTACTCATCAAGGGATAGTAATTTCCCTTTTCAGCTGGTGTCTTTCCAGCAGTGAATTAAATTTATCTCTTCTATAATTCGTGGTCTCCATCTTTTTTTTTCTTTCCCAGGTCCTTTGTCAACTTCTTTTGGCACTTTATAATCCAATATAACTGTCCAATCATAACGCTGACCAACTCCTTTCCTTGCATATTGTTTATTTCTAAATGTCAAGTTTGTTCCTGAAGAGATTTCTCCTTTTTTTTCTTTTCTCTTTTCTTCTTCTTGCTGGTCAAGCTGAAGTCCAAATTTCTGATAAACTCTTGGTGTTGTCCCCTCTTCTGTACTTTCCCCGTCATTTAATGAGTTAACATCATCATCATCCTCTTCAGTTGAATTAAGTTCATTATCTTGATCACTTTCCTCACTTTCCTCTTTTTCTTTAATTTCTTTAATTTCTGAAGTCTTCAATTGCTCTTCACTTGATATATTAAATAACTTTCTATCAAATATGTCATTTATTCTTTTTATTTCATTCAAAATCTCAGCTAAAAGCTCCTGATTTTCTGTGGTATATATATCTATATGTGTGGACATATTGGCAAATCCACAAGATAAAAAAAAATAGATCCAATTGCCTTCCTATCATTGGCTTGTCTCTGATCAGTGCTTCCAGGAGTTTATCTGCTCATACATATCCACCAACGATTTCCGGAGACAATACAATGTAACAAAGTAGTTAAAGAATTTAAGAATGTTTCAATCTTCTTTGTTAGAGTGGGAACAGAAACAAAGAAAAATAAAAGCATAATCCTTGTTTAAGTTTAAAAATGAGCAATAAAATTTCACAGATAATTCTTGATTGTAAAACTAATCCAAATTTCAAAGTTTTAAGTAAAGTAGATTAGAAGGAAAATAAAATAAAAAAATCAGTCATAGTCCAATCTCTTTCAGCACAAGCGGAAATGGCTTTGTTCTTTGTTCTTACGCTTCAGCCCGCCATTTCAAAGAATTCTATTAACAGGAGAAATCTCTCAGTTCTGTTAAATCTGCTGCTTATCTCTAGATTCAAAGCTTTAGCAAAGAAGAAAAGTTTCTTAGCAGAGTGTTTCAAATACAAGATAGAATACCTTCCCGATGTTGCACTTTCTCTTTAAACAATTCCTTTCATCTCGGAAGCTCTCCTGTCACCTTAATCCACCCACGGGGGGGGGGGGCTTTTGTCTCCCTTCAGAAGTTTTCCCTTCATGTCAAACAGGAGTCTTGTGAGACCCCTGTGCCCAGCAAAGGCTTACTTCCTAGTTGCCGTCCCTCCAGGACGGTTTAGGTTCCTATCGAACCATG
Organism: Rhabdophis nuchalis; assembly: GCA_039707465.1. NCBI lineage: Eukaryota > Metazoa > Chordata > Lepidosauria > Squamata > Natricidae > Rhabdophis > Rhabdophis nuchalis. Next base: position 18,853,087 of record CM077653.1, read on the forward strand.
GGGGAGACGAAAGTTCAGCCGGAGTCCCTGCAGCTTAGGGAACTCTGGTTGTGTCAGTGTGGGTGGCTCCGCCTTCCCACATTGCTGTTTATTAAGCATTAAACTTGAAAGTGAGCAGATAAAGGAGATAACGATTGATTGGGCTAAAAACTTTGGACATGCAATAGAATTAGATAAATGGCAGATATTATGGGATAGAAATATTAAACTGACTATGTCAACTGCATATAAAGAAAATTTGTATCAAATGTTTTATAGATGGCATTTTGCACCAGCAAGACTGGCAAAAATGTATAAAGATAGAGCTGCTAAGTGCTGGAAGTGTAATCACTTCCAACAGTGTCCAACTGTTGGTGGCAAACCAGTTTCCTCGTCACCTGGAGGAAATTGATTATCTGGACCCGCGCCAGTCTGGCTTCCGGCCCGGACACAACACTGAGACGGCATTGGTCGCATTGGTGGATGATCTCTGGAGGGCCAGAGATGGGGGTTGTTCCTCCATCCTGGTCCTATTAGATCTCTCGGCGGCTTTTGATACCATCGACCATGGTATCTTATTGCATCGACTGGAGGGGTTGGGGGTGAGGGGCACCGTTTTACGGTGGTTCTCCTCCTACCTCTCCAGTCGATCACAATTTGGGTTGGTAGGGGGGCAGAGGTCGACCTCGAGACCACTCACATGTGGGGTGCCTCAGGGGTCGGTCCTCTCGCCGCTCCTGTTTAACACATATAAGAAGCCGCTGGGTGAGATCATCCGTGGTTTTGGGGTAGACTACCATCTGTACACTGACGACACTCAGCTGTACGTATCTACCCCAAACCACCCCAATGATGCCGTCAAAGTGATGTCCTGGTGTCTGGAAGCCCTGCGGGTCTGGATGGGAAGGAACAGACTCAGACTCAACCCATCCAAGACCAAGTAGCTGTGGTTTCCGGCGCCCCGGTACAACCAGTTCATTCCATCACTGGCCATAGGGGGTGAACACTTAGCCCCCGTGGATAGGGCACACAACTTGGGCATCCTCCTTGATACCTGGCTGTCCATGGAAGATCAAGTGACAGCCGTGGCCAGGGGGGTGTTTTACCAGGTTCGCCTGGTACGTCAGTTGCGGCCCTTATTGGACCGGGACCCCCTCCGCACAGTCACTCATGCACTCGTGTCATTCCGGCTGGACTACTGTAACGCTCTCTACATGGGGCTCCCTTTGAGGTGCGCCCGAAGACTACAGCTAGTTCAGAATGCAGCCGCGCAGGCAATATTGGGTACCTCTAGGTATTCCCACGTAACACCGCTCCTGCGCGAGCTGCACTGGCTGCCTGTGGTCTTTCGGGTGCGCTTCAAGGTGCTGGTCACCATCTTCAAAGCGCTCCATGGCACGGGACCTAGTTATCTGCGGGATCGCATCCTACCCCATACATCCCTTTGGCCGATTCGCTCCCACAGAGAGGGACTTCTCCGGGTGCCATCCACTAGGCAATGCCAGCGGGTGATGCCCAGGGGAAGGGCCTTCTCTGTGGTGGGCCCGACCCTCTGGAACGACCTACCCTCCGAACTTAGATCTATTACGGACCTCCGCTCCTTCCACCAGCAACTAAAAACCTACTTTTTCCAACAGGCCGGCCTGGCCTAACCTTACCATACTTAGCCTTAGTTTTTTAGCAGAGAAATTCTACATTGGGCTTCAGGGATTAGTTTTAATGGGGTAGATTTTAGCACAGGGTGTAAATTTAATATAGTTTTAAGTATTTATGTATTTATCTTGTGATATATTGTGTTTTTATATTTCCTGTGCACTGTCCCGAGTCCCTTTGGGGAGAGGGGGCGGTTAATAAGTCGAATAAATGAAATGAAATGAATGAAAGTTATCACCCAGTCCTCTCCCAGGAAAATGAAATATCCTAGGAAATATTGAAAAGACAGAATATTACATTTCTCTGGATGTGAAAAGGGAGAAACATGTTTTAAAGACAGAGTAGCTCTCTGCAGCTTGCTGCCCATCCCCCTTTGTCAATGGGCCATTAAGATGCCCAAGCCAGTCCCTTTACATAATAAAGAGTTCTCCCCTTCAGCTCCAGGGTGATGGCATTATGGCACGATTAGCCTTTACCCACTTACTACATGGTATCTGAGAACTCAACCAAACCTGGTTTCAAAACACAGCCTAGAGAGTCGCCCCTGTATGGCCCCATGGGAGTCTGAGAACCAATCAGAATACATTTCTTACACAGGAACAGGAAACAGAGAGGTGGGGCTGAACAGGTTATAAAAAGCCTAGCAAGTCCCTTCCTCAGCCCTTCTCTTCATCAATATTGAACATGTGATCACCTTTTCTTTTCAGGACTCAAGCTATGTGGTGCTGTCCGCCATTAAACCATCTTTCCAAACTGCCTCCATGTCTCCAGTGTCTTTTTCCCCACTTGGAGCTGAACCCAGAAGGACATTTCTTTCAACAATCCAACATGTTAAAACAAAAACAAAAGTCAAGGAAACAATTGGTCCATTGCTGGGAGAAAGTGGCAAGAAGGTGACAAGCCATAGGGAGAAAGCAGAACTACATAACTCATTTTTTGCAACTATCTTTACACAAAGGGGAAAAAACAGTCCAACCTATCAAAAACAGCACCACAAAAATCAGATTAGGAACATAAATTGAAATAGGGAAGAAAATGGTAAGAGAGCACCTGTCTAAGCTAGATGAGTTCAAATCACCAGGACCATCTGAATTACATCCCAAGGTCCTGAAGGAAATGGCAGATGCAATCTCAGAACCACTGAACTATATCTTTCAAAGATCCTGGAGCACTGGGGAACTGCCAGAGAATTGGAAAAGAGCTGACGTAGTTCCCATTTTCAAAAAAGGGAAAAAAATAGATACAGGAAACTACAGGGCTATCAGCCTGACCTCAATACCAGGGAAGATTCTGGAAAAGAGAATCAAGCAGTGAATACCTAGAAGCAAAAAAAGTAATAACCAAAGCCAACATGGGCTTGTTAAAAACAGATCATGTTAGACTAATCTTATTTCATTCTTTGACAAAGTGGCCACACTTGGAATACTGCATCCAGTTTGGTTGCCATGTTGTTAAAAAGTTATGGAGAATCTAGAAAGACTGCAGAGAAGAGCAACAAAGTTGATTAGGGGACTGGAGGCTAAAAAATATGAAGAATGGCTGCAGGAACTTGGTATGTCTAGTTTAATGAAAAGAAGGAGTAGGGGAGACATGATAGCAGTGTTCCGATATTTGTGGGGCTGCCATAAAGAAGAGGGAGTCAAGCTATTCTCCAAAGCACCAGAGGGTAGGATGAGAAGCAATGGATAGAAACGAATCAAGGAGAAGCAACCTAAAACCAAGGAGGAATTTCCTGACAGTTAGAACAGTTAATCAGTGGAACAACTTGCCTCCAGAAGTTGTGAATGCTACAACACTGGAAGTTTTAAAGAAGATATTGGATAACTATTTGTCTGAAGTGGTGTAGAGTTTCCTGCCTAAGCAGGGGGTTGGATTACAAGATCTCCAAGGTCCCTCCCAACTCTGTTATTCTGAAATGCCAAGTTTCTGAGCCCAGCAGCAGCAAATCTATGTCTTTCTTGGGCAAATGCCAGATTAAACCAGCATCTATTATTTAACCAATCATCTATACTCTTCCATGAAGGAAAACTAAATCATTCTCCAAGCCTCCGGTGAAACAGACAAATCAAGACAACTGAGTTATTGTCACATCCAGCATTGCAGCTGGGAAGCCACTTCTCTTCCACGAAATGAAATCTATTAACATTTTAATTGTGAATTCCAGTGGGGATAAAAGAAGACAGACAGAATGTGAACATTTCCTTGGAGGAACAGGTTTAGGCAGTCCATCAATTAACTGGCTAGGAAATTGGACAAGAAAAGAAAGGAACAAGTTTTGTTACAAACCTAGCAACTGCCTGTGATTGTGAAAGATCAATTGTCTTTCAAAACCAGGACTTTTTTTTTAATGGCAGTCAATCACACCACAATGATATAATATTCTTTACTTGAAGGGAAAACACAAATCATGTATTTAATTGAATTAAATTCATACAAGGCAAACATATTTAATATGAATATCTTTTTAATTAAAGATCTAAACCAAATATGTATGCTTAGAATTTTGCCTATCAAATTTATTCAATAATTGTAACCAATGCAGTGATAGGCTGTTTCACCCAGCAGAAAAACTGAATAAACCTGAGCAAAGGAACTAATTTACCAAACTATGTAAATTAAAGGAAACAAATGTTATCAGAGGTAAGGTGATCTAATTTCACTTTAGAAAATCTAAAAATCATTGGTGATTGTAGAAACAATTTTCTTCTAAAGTCTGATGATACTGTAGAATTGTGAAAGGAGGGAAGAAAGTGCTGCAAAATTCATATGGAAAAATATATTCTTAAAACCACAAAAGAAAAGGAAAAGGATCAAAATAAGCCAAAAGCAGTCAATCACTGTGCCCTGAACTGCAAATCTAATCTTAATCTATTTTTTCCAATTTCCTGACAAGTTGAAATGCTGTCTTTGGAAGAAGCTCATAAAAATGGTATTTTGAGCACAAAAAACATTTGTACTTTCAGATTCAGATTCATTTTCTTACCATCAGGTATCGAGACAGGTGATCATGCTCTACAGGAATGAAAAAAAAAGATGAAACAGGCATTGCAACATTATAGCACAAAGCTGGCCTTTTCTATTTTGCATCCAGATGTTGGACGCAAGTACTGTGTTACATCTGAATTATATCTTTCAAACATCCAAACATCCCTTGTTTCTTGACCACCTTGATGCAATGATACATCCCTTCAATTCTCTTATCTTGAAAAAAGACCTCAGATGGCTCCAGCCTTTACTTCCACCAGCATGAGTAAAATTAAATTAGCCCTCCTGCATTAATTTATGGAGATTTTCAATCATCTATTTGGGACAACCATAATGGAACATCCCCATTATGGTTGTCCCAAAGATGCTTTTTCAAAAGGCAACTGGTTTTTGTTTTTCCTTGAAGATTTTTCGCTTCTTCTTCAAGAAGCTTCTTCAGTCCAAACTGAATAATGGAGGATGGAAAGATTTATATTCCTTGCAGTTATCTGGTCATTAGTACTCTTTCTGAGAGTCGTTGAGGCCATTTGAGATTTACCTATATCTTCTGGGTCACCTGAATCAGAGTGCAAGTGGGTGTGGAACCTTCTTGGAACTACTGAAAGGACTGTGTTGTAAACAGGAGATAGGTAGTGTCATATCTCTGAGTCATTTCAGCAATTCCAAGAAGGTTCCACCCCTATTTGCACTATTCAGATGACACTGAGGGCATAGATAAACCTCCAAGAGGTCTCAATGGCTCTCAGAAAGAGTGCTAACAGCCAGATGACTGCAAGGAATATAAATCCTTGCATCCTCCACCATTCAGTTTGAATTGAAGAAACTTCTTGAATGAGAACTGAAATGTCTTCAAGGAAAAACATGTATAGTTTTCTACCACTTAATAACGATTTATTCTTTGCTGACCTCACTGGCACCTCATCATTTTGAATACAGGTGAGAAATGTGCTCTGTCCTTCCAGTTAAAATAGATCAGCATTTGGCAGATGGCTAAATGATTACAAAGTGACTTTATCCAAAGTTCTCAGAGAGAAAGGTTAATATTGCTCTGCCAAACTGCAGGCTTGAAATTAAATGGGGTGTTTTACAAAATAGTAAGGGGAGGAAGACAGGCAGGCAGTGTAAGATCAAGCATAAAAATAGCATGTTCTCAGGGCAAACAAAGATAAAATGTAAAGCAACAGAACAGAATGGCAGTAAAGGAAACAATGCAAACCCAGAAGATCTAAGGTCAGATGAACAAGCAACATTGTCAAAGCCAAAATAAGAAGGGACTCTTATATGCCAAGGTCAAACAAACTAGGTTTGAGGGTAAACAGGACGGTTCAGAGAATCCTTTTTTTTATAACAATAATTTTATTGGTTTTACAAATTTTTAAAGAGAAAAAGGGTATATAGGATATGAATAGAAATATTTTAGGGCTTCCATGTCGGAGGTGGTGGCCGCCTCCGAGACTTCATACAAATTTTTTTCAATATAAGGTGGAAAGAGATACATACATATCATATCATAAATTCCATGCAATCAATCATTTGTTTCTATTAGCATCCGTTAGGAATTACAATGTGTAAAAGAAAAAATCATTTTTGTGATCTGAGTCTTTTTGCTATTGTGTCTTCTTCTTCCTTCCCGCCAGTGGGCAGAGCCATGGCCCCTCCCATTCCCCCATTTTTGTCCTCCAGGATTGAGGAGTGTTTTTTAAGAAAGGCTTCCGCCTCTTCGACTGTTTTTTATATTGAAAAAGTTTTATTGAGTTTTACAATTTTTCCAAGTAGGGTAAGGTAGGGTGTGAAAAAGATATTTTGAGAACTTTCACATCGAGATCGTTGGCCCCCTCCGGGGCTTCATGACAAAATATAGATAATACATAATTTCAATAGTACTACAAAGTGAAGAGAAGTACATACATCATTGTAAAATCTGTGCTAGCAATCATATACAAACATCCAAACAAAAATTATACTATATTAAAAAAGTCATTTTTTAGATCTAAGTCTCTTAGCAATTGTATCTTCTTGTTCTCCTCCCTGGCCCCCAGTGGGTGAGGCGGCGGCCCCCTCTGCTCTTCCATTTTCATCATCCAGGATAGAGGAATGTTTTTTAAGAAAGGCTTCCGCCTCAGCAACTGTTTTAATCCTTACTCTCCCTCCATCCCAGAACACCAACATCCCTTCTGGCATCACCCACTTAAACCAGATCCCCTGTTTGAATAATTTTTTAGATAAGAAGGAATACTTCCTTCTCACCTCTCTAATCTTTTTCAGGATCTGCTTTAAGATAGCGACTTCCCTTTTGTTGATAAATTAAAGGACCATCTCTCTGCGCCCTCAAAATTCCTTCCCTTGTTGACCTTCTAACAAATTTAATATGTATCTCTCTCGGTACTTCATTTATCCTGGCATATGCTGAGTTTATTCTATAAACCAGGTCAATGTCCCCCCTGATCTCTTCCTTGGGTTTATGTAAGTAATCCGCTAAAATTGTGCTCATAAGATCAGGTAGGCATTCACCAGATTCTTCAGGAATATTCTGAAATCTTAAAAAATATGACATCCTTTCAAAATCCATCCTAGACATATGACCAGTTAAATCTCCAATTTCAGTATTAACATTTTTGAGCTCTCCCCTTGCCCCAGCCAGCCCCACTTCCAACTCTTCAGTCTTCTGTGTGTTCTGCATTAATTTCTTCTGTGTCTCCAAAAGTTCTAATTTGGAACTGCAGTGATCTTTTCTAAGTTCTTTAATTTCCATTACCAAAGATTGTAATACTTCTTCCATAGCTGATAATCTTGCATCCGTATCTAGTTTTTCTGGCTGCTTTTTTGAAGCCATGGTGAGTGGTTTAAATCAGTGTCACTAAAATGGCGTTTATTGGGTGCGGCCGGTAAGGCAAGTCCAAGAGCAGAATCCAATAAGCAAAATCAAACTTGTAAAATCCAGAGAGAAAACCAAATTTTACAGTCAATTATAAAGAAAGAGAAGGCACTCCAGGGAAGGAATCAATTAATCAATTACCACAAATCAGCCATTGAAAGAGAGAGGCAGTCCAAGTCACAAGGAGATGTCGGAAATTTTCCATGAAGAGTAAGTCACCTAAGAACAAAGGAGAACCATTTCCCCCCGCCCAATCTGGAAGCCACCGGGAGAGAGCAGCGAAGAAAATTGTTTCATTGTAGCAAGACTTCGATACTATGTATCTAGAATCAATCCACAAAGACTTTCACTCCTTTAGCAAAGTTCGGATGAAGAAAATTCCGCTTCCTCAAACGTGAGGAGCCATTTCAAAATGCCGCTGTTCTTAAATCCAAGTGTTTTTTTTAACAAACTCCCCCCTCCATCGTTTTTTAAAGTCAAAGCTGCCAGCAGAAAAAGACAAAATCACTTACAATCCACATCGCAGCCAGAGTCCCGGCATTGCCATCCGACTCGAACGATCCAGCTCTCTCCAAATTAATTATCTGCTCCTGTCCTCCGTTGGCGAAGGGAACCAAGCCCCCCGCAGCATGTCTTCTCACTCCTAGGTCGAAGACAAGGACCCCCCCGACTGCCGTTGGGCTAGGAAAGGTCACAGCAAGCCAACCTTATGGGGGGGTTCCTTAAAAGGAACACCCCGCCCCGTTTGGGGCCGCGAAAACGACAAAATGGCGGATGAGTCCCAGGACTCGACCGTCGCCGCCGGCAGACCAGAAGGAAGTCCTCTTCGACTGTTTTGATGCTTATTCTTCCCCCCTCCCAGAACACCAACATTCCTTCAGACATTGACCATTTGAACCACACCCCCTTTTTATACAGCTTTTTGGATAGGAAGGAATATTTCCTTCTAATCTCACGAATCTTTTTCCGGATGTGACAGACGTGTTCTGGATATGTCCGCCACTTGTTTTCTCCAGTGGGCGCCTTCGGGGGCAGGGGGCTCTTGCAGGGATACAGGCTGCCAGCGGCGAAACCCCCACCTCGACAGCGGTCGGGGGGCCGTTCCCGCTTTGCCCCAGGAGCTGGAGGACAGAATGCAGGGGGAAGAGTCCTCTCGCTGAAGGAGTGTCGGAACAGCAGCTATTTGAACAGCGGGCTGAAAAGCCGGAGCTGGAGGAACGTACCGAGGCTCCACAATGACTGAGTGGCTTGTGAGTTTATTTTACTTAGATGCTTTCAACTTCTTAAAGGGAAGAATAGAGGGGGGAATTTGCAAAAATACCCCCCTTGGAAATAAGCGGCGCTCTAAAATGTTCCCCGGGCTCGGGGAGGCAGAGAAAGTAACATCCGACTTTTAACTATTTGAAAGCGAAAGTATTACCATATATGGAATTGTGGTGGAAACAGTGTATCTGAATCTTGCAACAGCAGAAATGGATTGTTACTAATTCTTCACGACCACCAAAGAGGCGGAAAAATGGCGCTTCTTTGTTCTCAGCAAGAAACTTTCTCTTTTGAAATGTGAACATTCCTTCAATTTAATAAGACTCTAAAATTTATACACAAGCCAACTCAAGTGACTCTCAGGATTTCTCCCATTGTGTGCCTTCTTTTTTATTGGATTGGATTGTAGAAATTTTCTCTCTGGACTTTATACAAGTTGTACTTTAAATTTGGACACAGACTTTCCCTTTTCTCCAACTCACGATGGTTCAGAGAATCCTGACTGCACACACCCTTCCCAGGAGTCTCCACGCGGCCCATTTTGGATGCAAGGTAAGTGCAGGGCCTGCACAAAGACTTGGGGAGGGGGAAAACAGACCTCACAGGGGAGCCAGTTTTTGCCCTCCTAGAGGCTTGAGGAAAGCCTCCAGAGCCTGGGGAGAGTAAAAATCCCCCCTGCCATGAGAAGACCGAGTAGGACACAACCACCATGGCCACACAGAGAACCCATTGCTGAAAGTTTTGAAGCCCACTCCTATATACTGCCAAAGATTCTGCTTTCTGTATCCTTCATCCAAAAGTAGCCTGTATTCTGTTATCCAAAGATCCTGGGTCATATCTGAAGATATAATTGATTTTTCATAAACCAATGGGCATAGAATTGCTTCATCAATGTAGCATATTCATGCATTTTATTCTAAAATCTATTTAATGAATAGTTGGTAGCAGTAGTGGCTTTCAAAATTTTTTAGAACCTATTCTGTAGGTGTGGCCTGTTTGTGGGAGTGGCTTGGTGGTCATGTGACCGGGTGAGAGGGTCATGTGACTGGGCGTGAGTGGCCAACTTGGAAAATGTGGTGAAACTTACTTAATGACGCTCTTGCTTAGTAGCCCATAATTTTGGGCTCAATTGTGGTCGTAAATTCCTTCCTTCCTTCCCTTTCTCTTTCCTTCTTTCTCTTTCTCTTTCTTTCTCTCTTTTTTCTCTCCCTCTACCTCCATTCCTTCCTTCCTTTCTTGTGTGTATCTCTCCCACTTTCATTCTTTCCCCTTCTCCCTCCCTCCCTCTTTCTTTCTTTCTTTCTTTCTTTCTTTCTTTCTTTCTTTCTTTCTTTCTTTCTTTCTTTCTTTCTTTCTATCACTCTAAGGTTTGATGAAAGCAGTCACAAGTTTAGGGTGAATTAAGTCTTTCTCCAAAACTTAAACCAGGATTCCAACAAAAACCTCTAGGTCAACGAGATCACTTCCGGTTTTCGTGGGCGATGGACGTGTTTGATACACGTCTGCCAATTGCTGTCCTGGTGGTGGCCGGTGGGGCATCTTCCAGCCTCGCACCAGGAGCCAGGAAGCAGAAAAGGGGGCTTTGCCCTTTTGCTGATGGACTCCGGAATCAATGGAAGGATTTGAAAGCTGGCTGGAGTGCCGGGGCTGGAGGGTCTTTCCTGATCTCCAGGTCTGCAGTTGAGGGACAAGCAAGTACTGTGAGTTTACTTTCGATCAACTTTAAACAGAGAATGGAGGGGAGAGTTAATTTGTTTTGACCCCCCCCTCGGAATAAAGCGGCAGTTGAAAAACTTCTCCCCAAGAATGGGGAGAAAAAGAGAACTAGACTGCCATCTGAAATAACAACAGTTTAAAAAAACTGTATCTATTTTATCACAGTTGCAACATTATATTGTGGAAACTTTTTGCAACAAGAAATTGAAACTTTCACTCTCCTTCCTGTGGGGGGTGGGGAAGATGGCTCCTCTTTGTTCCCTGCCAGAAATTTTCTTTTTGTTTTCCTTCGGCATTTGAGATCGTAAGACTTTGAATTTTCCAGCTTAATTCCTCCTCAGGAGACCTTTGGTATCTCTCCCAATAAGTGGACAGCCAGATTGATTTTGATAACACAATTTTTTCTTCTTGGTTACCTTGGTTTTCTTGGTTTTATGTGCTACCTGGATTGAACTTTTATTCGGGTTGTCCCGATACCTCAGACTTCATCGGCTGCTTGCTTTTCTGATGCCATCTTTCTTACAAGTTAGAACTTATAATTGGGACAATGGCTTCTAAAAAATCACCTATTGGAAAGTCCTTTTCTGCTCCATCATCAACCCACTCCAGTCCAGTTATGCAGCAGACAAAGATCACCGCATTGTTGCAAAAAGAAGGGACTGACGAGAGCACTCAGGAATTGTCAACAAATGAGATGCTTCAGGACATAATGAAAAATGTACATGAAATCCGAAATGACCTGACAAATTTTAAACTAGAGCTGTTGGAGACACAAAGAAATACAATGGATAATAAACAAAAAATTGAGGTGTTGGAGGGGGGGTCAGCTGAGATGAGGGAAGAGGTAAAAGAAATTTGGAAGGAAAGGGCAGAACTGGGAGGTCATATGACCAAGATAGAATTTGAAATAATGTCTTTTTTTCTCAGGTTCCAGAACGTTCCAGAAACAGAAGGAAAAGATCTTAAAGATCTTATGAGTACAATTTTAGCAGATTATATTAAAAGGAATAAAGAACAACTCTGGTGGGATATGGACCTGGCTTATAGAATTAATTCAGCATACGCTAGAATAAATGATGTACCAAGAAAAGTCCATATTAAATTTTTAAGGAGGTCCACAAGGGATGAGATATTGAGGGCCCAGCGGGGAGGACCCCTGAAATATCAGGAAAAAGAAGTTGCTATTTTGAAACAAATTCCAAAAAAAATTAGAGAGATAAGAAGGAAATACTCCTTCTTGTCCAAAAAATTATATAAAAAAGGAGTTTGGTTCAAATGGTTACTGCCAGAAGGAATGTTGGTGTTCTGGGACAGAGGTAGAATTTGAATTAAAACACTGAGAGAGGCGGAGGCCTTTCTGCAAAAGCATTCCTTACTCCTAGGAGACAAAGAAGAAGGAACAGGGGGGGCCGTGGGCCCGCCCATCGATGGGAAGGGAGAAGAAGAATCAATAGCAAAAAGACTTAGATCCCAAAAATGACTTTATTTGAAATTTTACTGTGATAGTTGAATTAGATGGCAATGAAAAACATGATCGGATGTATGAAATTTACAATGTAACTTATATGTATGCTTGCCCTTTGTTTTTCTTTAAAAAATAGTGTATTTGTTTCGAGTTTTGGTGGGATCACCACCCCTGGCATGGAAGCCACTAAAGGTGCACCCCTTGAGGTGCATCCGGAGGCTCCAGTTAGTGCAGAATGCGGCCGTGTGGGGGATTCTGGGAGCATCTCAAAGCTCCCACGTAACACCTCTCCTGCGCGAGCTGCACTGGCTGCCGGTGGCCTTCCGGGTGCGCTTCAAGGTGCTTGTTAGCATCTTCAAATCGCTCCATGGCATGGGGCCTAGCTATTTGCGGGACCGTCTCCTGCCGCATACCTCCCACCGTTCGATCGGCTCCCATAGGGAGGGCCTCCTCAGGGTACCATCCGCCGGTCAATGCCGGCTATCGGTGCCCAGGGGAAGGGCCTTCTCAGTGGCTGGGCCATCCCTCTGGAATGACCTACCCCCCGAACTTCGGACTATCACAGGCCTTCCCCTCTTTCGCCGCTCACTTAAGACATACTTTTCCATCAAGTTGGTCTAGCTTAGAGCTTAGAGCTCTGATTTAATTCAATTTTAACTAATGAGTAAATGTATTTTAGAATTTTAATGAGATGTTTTAGCACAGATCTTTAGTTTAATTTATTTTAGACATTACTCTGTATTTATTGTTATTTATTGATTTTAACTCCCTGTGCACCGCCCTGGGTCCATTTCAATGGAGAAGGGCGGTTATATAAATCGAAATAAAATAAAATAAATAAATAAATAAACCCTATAACCTTTTTCCCATATATATTGTAAAACCAATAAAAATTGTTTTATGACAAAAAAAACCTCAATGTCAGCATCAAACTCAGGTTTTAACTTTTATCCTGAGCCCGCCTGCCGAGTGGTGGCTGGGTGGGCGCTGGGTGAGCCCCATTGCCCTGGCTAAGTGGCACCCAGTGCTCACCGTGAAGGCAACATCATGGAACTTGCTGCTGCTGCTGAGAGAGGGCAGTCTGGGCAAGGCCCCCCCCCACATTGGCTGCCCCCTCTTGGGCTGTGCCCACACCCCTGCCTGGCTCGCCAGCTGAGGAGGCGGAGGCGGGCAAGGGCACATTGCTGGGCAGTGGGCAGGGAAGAGGTGGCTGTGGCACTACTGCCCTTGCCCTTGGGGCTCTTCTTAAGGGACATGCTGGCTGGCGCTGCTTCAGGATGCCCTGGCCACCAGCTCCTCCACGCGCAGCCCCAATACCATTTTCTTTTTTAAAAATGCCTCTGAAGATGATCTTGAAAACCTGCAAGCTTGCTTTGGGAGGGGGAAGATGGGCAGCATTCCCCCATCCCTGGGCACCTGCAGCCTCAGAGCCTGCAGCAACTTGCACAGTAAAGGCAATTAAGAACTTCTCACGCTCATGAGAAGATTTTCTTTACTGTGCAAAGGCTTGCTTTAAAGCTCAAGGAGGGGGGCACAGTGAAATGCTGCCCATCTGCCCCTCCTGAAGCAACCTCACAGGTTTTCAAGATCATCCAGAGAGGTGTTTTTAAAAAAGAAAAAAGAACACCCTGAAAAATCCACAAGATCTAGAGAGATGGGCAGGCGGTCTTTTGGGAGGGGGGAAATTCCCAGAACCAGGTTGCCCAGCCAGCACCCTGAAGAAGTCTGTGTGGGGCTCCGGTGGCTGCAAAGCATGTCACAAGGAGCAGGTCCCCAAACCCAGTGAGGAGCCTAAGCAAAGGAGGAGGTGGAGAGCTGGACAGAGGAAGGAGGAAACTACTGCTACTGCTGTGTTGGCCCACTGCGTTCAGGGACTTTGCCCCTCATGCCATGCTTTGCAGCCACCAGAGCCCTCACAGACCTCTTTGGGCAACCTGGTTCTTGGGGGGAGGGATTTCATTTCATTTCATTTATTTCGATTTATATACCGCGCCTTCTCCATTGAGATGGACCCAGGGCGGTGCACAGGAAATTAAAACCAATAAATACTAGACAATACAATAAATACAGTTAAAAAGAATTAAATTAGAAGCCTGTGCTAAAATTCCCAATAAAAACCCAGCGTCCATTTACGAATTTGGCAGGAGCTATCTAACAATAAGATCTAAACATTAAGCTAGACCAGCTTGCTGGAAAAAATATGTCTTGAGTGAATGGCGAAAGAAGGGAAGGTCCGTGATAGTGCGAAGTTCGGGGGGTATGTCGTTCCAGAGGGCCGGCCCTGCCACAGAGAAGGCCCTACCCCTGGGCACCATTAGCCGGCATTGACCGGCGGTTGGCACCCTTAGTAGGCCCTCTCTGTGGGAGCGTATCGGACGAAGGGAGGTATGTGGCAGGAGACAGTCCCGCAAGTAGCTAGGCCCCGAGCCATGGAGCGATTTGAAGATGGTTACAAGCACCTTGAAGTGCACCCAGAAGGCTACCGATAGCCAGTGCAGCTCGCGCAGGAGAGGTGTTACGTGGGAGCAACGAGAAGCTCCCAGAATCCCCCGCACGGCCGCATTCTGCACCAACTAGAGCCTCCGGATGTACCTCAAGGGGAGCCCCATGTAAAGAGCGTTGCAATAGTCCAAGCGAGACGTCACGAGTGCTTGAGTGACTGTGCGTAGGGCGTCACGATCCAGAAAGGGGTGCAACTGGCGTATCAGGTGAACCTGATAAAAAGCCCCCCTGGGTACGGTTGTCAAATGGTCATCCAAAGACAGCGGAGGGTGTCCTGGTCAAGAAAGGGACGCAACTGGCGTACCAGGTGAACCTGGTAAAACGCCCCCCTGGTCACGGCCGCCACATGGTTATCCAGGGACAGCCGTGAATCCAGGACGCCTAAGTTGCGAGCCCTTTCCACGGGGGCCAGTGATTCGCCCCCGATAACCAGCGATGGAATGAGCTGGCTATGCCGAGACGCCGGAAACCACAGCCACTCGGTCTTGGACGGGTTGAGCCGAAGTTTGTTACTTCCCATCCAGAGCCGCACGGCTTCCAAACACCGGGACATCACTTCGATGGCATCATTGGGGTGGTTGGGTGTAGATATATACAACTGAGTATCATCAGCGTACAGATGGTACTCTACCCTGCAACCACGGATGATCTCACCCAGCGGCTTCATGTAGGCGTTGAATAGGAGGAAGGAGAGGATCGACCCTTGAGGCACTCCACATGTTAGTGGCCTCACCGTCAACCTCTGCCCTCCTGTCAACACAAATTACGACCGACCAGAGAGGTAGGAAGAGAACCACTGTAACACAGTGCCTCCCAATCCCAACCTCTCCAGCTGGTGCAATAGGATACCATGGTCGATGGTATCAAAAGCTGCTGAGAGATCTAACAGGACCAGAATGGAGGAATGACCTCTATCTCTGGCCCTCCAAAGATCATCCACAAACACGACCAATGCCATCTCAGTGCTGTGTCAGGTGCGGAAGCTGGACTGGTGCGGGTCTAGATAAGCAGTTTCCTCCAGATGTCAAGGGAACTGTTGTGCCACCACACTCTCAACAACCTTCGCCAGAAAGTGAAGGTTGGAGACCGGACGATAATTCGATAACAACGCTGGGTCCAGGGAAGGCTTCTTGAGGATGGGACTCACCACCACCTTTTTGAAGGCGGCCGGCAAGAACCCCTCGCTCAAAGAAGCATTCACTACTTCCTGGAGCCAGCCTCGTGTCACCTCCCAGGAGGCTAGTACCAGCCAGGAGGGGCATGGGTCCAATAAACATGGTGGCGTTCAGCCGCCTCGGCAATCTGTCCATGTCTTCAGATGTAACAAGGTCAAACTTGTCGCATAATACGGTCTCAAGACCTGCCTCGGATGGTCCGCCCAGATCTATTGGGTTGGAGGCCAAGTCGTCCCGGATCCGAGCAATTTTATCCTGCAGATAACTTCCAAACTCCTCTGCTCTGCCCTGCAGAGGAGCTTCCCATGGCCCCTCCTGAAGAAGGGAGTGGGTCACTCTAAACAGGGCGGCAGGGCGGTTATCTGCGGATGGGATAAGAGTGGCGAGATGACTATGTTTCGCCACTCTTATCACCACTAGGTAGGTCCTTAAATAGGACCTCACCTGTGTTCATTCGGATTCGGAACGAGTGGACCTCCACCTGCTCTCTAGGCATCTTTTGCGGCGCTTCATCACCCTTAGCTCCTCAGAAAACCAAGGGGCCAGGGTGGATCGGCGCCCTGTGAGAGGCCGCAAGGGCATGACCCGGTCCAAGGCCCCCGCGGCCGCACTATTCCATGTGGCCACTAGGCCCTCAGTCGAGTCATGGGTAAGGGTTACAGGTATAGGCCCAAGCTCCATCTGGAACCTCTCCGGGTCCATCAGGTGCCTGGGGCGGAACCATCTTGGAATCTCAGGCTCCGCCTCCCCGCGGTAGGGTGTAGCGGTCGGAAAGTTCAGCTGAAGGAGAGAGTGATCTGACCATGACATGGGTTCGATAACTAATTCCTCTACTCCTAGATCACTCAACCACTGGCCAGAGGCAAAAATTAGTGTGTTTCCCCCTGTATGTGTGGGGCCTTGAATTACTTGGGTCAGGTCTATGGCTGTCATGGAGGCCATGAACTCCCGAGCCACCTCAGATGAGTCGCCTACCAATGGCAGGTTGAAATCCCCCATGACTAAAAGTCTGGGGGTGTCAACCGCCACCTCAGCAATCACCTCGAGGAGCTCGGGCAGGGCCGCTGACACGTAGCGGGGAGCCAGGTACACAACCAGCAGGCCCAGCTGCCTCCCAAGTCCCCATTTCACATACAGGGATTCACACCCGACTACCTGAGGCACAGGGGCCTCCCATGGCTTAAGACTTTCTTTAATTATAACCGCCACTCCCCACCCCTACCCTGGGCCCTGGGCCGATGAAGTGCCAGGTAACCTGGTGGGCACATCTCTACGAGGGGAACACCTCCCTCGTGCCCCAACCAGGTTTCTGTAATACCCACCAGGTCTGGGTCCCCCTCTGAAATTAGATCGTATATGAGGGGGGCTTTCTTTACCACGGACCTGGCGTTGCACAACATCAGCCTTGGGCCCGGCTCTGTAACTCCTCACCTCCTAGGTTGCAGGAGGAGCCCAGGGGGTCGGGGCGGGCGACTGCTCTTAAACAGTGGGCATTCCACTGCTAGAACCAGTTCTAAACAGAACAATAGATTTGTGGAACCTCTTCTAGTAAACCAGTTAATAATAATAATAATAATAATAATTTAATTTTATAACCCGCTCTCTCTCCCCAAGGGGACTCGAGGCGGGGCACAGGCAATTAAAAATACACAGAACAAAATACAGAATACAAACTACAAAATTAAAAGTGAATTAAATTATCCCTGCGCTAAAACCCATATGCTAAACTAAAAATTCCCCCTAAAAACCCCTAACCTAAAAAGAGACTACCCAAGGCCGGCCAGGCGAAAAAAGTGTGTCTTTAATTTTAAGCGGAAGGAGCGGAGGTCCGTGGTTGTCCTAATATCGGGGGGAAGGTCGTTCCAGAGGGCTGGGCCCGCCACAGAGAAGGCCCTTCCCCTGGGCGTCGCCCGCTGACAAAGTCTAGTGGACGGCACCCGGAGCAGTCCCTCTCTGTGGGAGCGTATCGGCCGTGAGGATGTATGAGGCAGGATCCGATCCCGCAGATAACTAGGTCCCGAGCCATGGAGCGCTTTGAAGATGATAATTAACACCTTGAAGCGCACCCGGAAGACGACAGGTAGCCAGTGCAGCTCGCGCAAGAGCGGTGTTACGTGGGCAAACCTAGAGGTGCCCATAATTGCTCGCGCGGCTGCGTTCTGGACCAACTGAAGCCTCCGGGTGCACCTCAAGGGGAG
Source organism: Rhabdophis nuchalis (assembly GCA_039707465.1). NCBI lineage: Eukaryota > Metazoa > Chordata > Lepidosauria > Squamata > Natricidae > Rhabdophis > Rhabdophis nuchalis. The sequence goes on from CM077653.1 coordinate 18,870,898, forward strand.
CCCCATGTAGAGAGAGTTGCAATAATCCAGTCGGGATGTCACGAGAGCATGAGTGACTGTGCGAAGGGCGTCCCGATCCAATAGGGGGCGCAACTGGCGTACCAGGCGGACCTGGTAAAACGCCCTCCTGGCCACGGCTGTCACTTGATCTTCCATGGACAGCCGGGTATCCAGGAGGACACCCAAGTTGCGCGCCCCATCCAGAGGGGCAAGATGTTCGCCCCCTATGGCCAGAGATGGAATCATCTGGTTGAATCGGGCAGCCGGAAACCACAGCCACTCTGTCTTGGTCGGGTTGAGCCTGAGTCCGTTACTTCCCATCCAGGTCCGCACGGCTTCCAGGCACTGGCACATCACCGCTACGGCATCGTTGGGGTGGTTTGGGGTAGATATGTACAGCTGGGTGTCATCAGCGTACAGATGGTACTCTACCCCAAGACCACGGATGATCTCACCCAGCGGCTTCATATATGCATTAAACAGGAGAGGCGAGAGGACCGACCCCTGAGGCACCCCACATGTGAGGGGTCTCGAGGTCGACCTCTGCCCTCCTGCCAACACAAATTGCGATCGGCCAGAGAGGTAGGAGGAGAACCACCGTAACACGGTGCCTCCCACCCCCAACCCCCCCAGCCGATGCAATAGGATACCATGGTCGATGGTATCGAAAGCCGCCGAGAGGTCTAATAGGACCAGGATGGAGGAACAACCCCCATCTCTGGCCCTCCAGAGATCATCGACCAACGCGACCAATGCCGTCTCGGTGCTATGCCCGGGCCGAAAGCCGGACTGGCGCGGGTCTAGATAAAACTGGCAGGAACCCACCCCTGGGTGGTAACATATATTCTGATGTGGCACCATGGTCAGAATGCAGTATTGCAGGCTAACTCTGCCCACAGGAGTTTGATCCTGACTGGCTCAAATTGACTCAGTCTTCCAATCTTCTGAGGTCAGTAAAATGAGAACCAAGGTTGTTGTGGGCAATATGCTGACTCTGTAAACCACTTAGAGAGAGCTGTAAGCATTATGAAGTGGTATATAAGTTTAAATTGCTATTTCTATATATTTTGTTTGGCAAAGGAAGCAAAAAAAACCTGTGCATAAGAACATTCTTCTGCCTACTTTATTATACAGAAGTGAAAATTGGGTTTGCCAGAAGAAATATAAAAATATGAGAGGAACAGCAATGGAGAACTTAAAGAAGTTGCATGGTAAAACAAGAAGAGAAAAATCCAAGAATGTAGAGGGCTGGACAAATGCGATTAACCCCAAACAAGAATGACCATTACAAAGAAGTATGTTGAGAATGTGATCACATTGAGAGAATGGTTGGTAAGCTGATTTCAAATTTAATATATGAAGGAAAGAAAATAAATCTCAAGGAAAGTGTCAACTGAGAAAGTTGTGGTTGGATGGTGTGAAATTTTTTCTTCTTTCCAAAAGGAAAAAAAAGCTGAAGGAATGAAAGACAATACTGCATATGGAGTGGGACATGAGATAGGTGGAAGGAAAGTCCAAGTGGTATAGAGAGGTACAGTGCACAATGTCAATATAAACTGATTTTAGCCATATTACTTTTCCTTTTTAAAAACTTACGCTTTTAATCTCTATAGTTTACTATTTCTACCTCCTTCTCTGCACCTGGTGCAATATCGCTTTTCAGAAAATAGAATAGCCTGATGGATATGTATGTATGATGTATGAATAGACAGCTTGAAAAATTGTTTTGCTTTGTGAATAATGTGAGCTGTGAAAGTATTTCCTTAGGATCAAAGCCTTCATTACTCAGGTTTCTGTCTTACTTATATTCATCACATACAGATACCTGGGAAAAGAATCAGAGGGAAGGGATAAAGAACAAAAGAAAATACATTTGTAAAACTACAACCATTGCAGATAAAAAAAGTCTGGTAAATTCCTTTGAACAAAGGAGCATCTTTTAAATATTAAACAGGACCGTATTCCTGTTCTCAAATTATTACTTTTTGGCAAAATATTTCTTTAAAGCCAAAGCAAAGGTTAGCATTTAGTCAACCATCACTGCTCTAAAAGTGCTAAGCAGGGTCAAATCTGGACATTACTAGGATGGGAGATGATAGCAAAATCAGAGGATTGTGGTTTAGACTGGGAAGTAAAAAAACAATCCCTACAGAATGCAATGGCAAACCACTTTTATATTAATTTTTGTAGGGTTTTTTTGAAAAAAATATATTAATTTTTTGATAAAACCAAAATGCAAAAAGGAAAAATCATCATTCTACATTGTATCCTTTGGAAAGTATGTTGACTGGTTACACATAACTCTTGTGCATTTCTAGGACTATTATTACTCATGAATAATCTCATTTTATAGATTTTAGATCAAAAGATTCATTGTATATCTTAATATCATTACACCAAAATTCTCCTCTATTCCATATTTGGTCTATCTTCTTCAAATAAGTCTTACTTAAACATAACCACATAATGGCATCCATTGTCTATTCCAAACATACCTGCACACACACACACACACACACACACACACACACACACATTCTATAATTTTTCCGTTGCTCTTATTATAACTCATTGTTTATTAACTGGTAGTTCTTCAATAACAATCTAAAACAATCAAAAATGTGCTAAAATTCTCCCCCATTTTATTAAACTACATTCATCAACATTCCTACATGATTAAATAAAAGTCTTGTTATTTATGTCCAACCTCATACTCATGTATTCCTAGATACATAAATATATATCAGTAAACTAAAACATTATTAGTTACTCTTATTTGTAAGTAATTATTTACTAACTAACAATCCTTCAATGATAATCTAAAACAATCTATCTACTTATCAATCATCAAAGGATAACAACTTTCATTATCAGCCAGTGTCTTTCCAGTAGCGAGTTGGACTAATCTCTGTTGACATTTGCGGCCCCAATCTCTTTTTATTCTCCTTTCCAGGTTTCATATAAACTTCTTTTCGCACTTTATTGTCCAGCATGCCTCTCAAATAAAATTGCTGCCCAATTTCTGTCTTTACACGTTGTATGTCTTTGAATATCAGATGTATTTCTGGAGAGATTTTTCCTCTTGCATCCATCTTCAATTCTTCCCCCTTCCCCCCTCTTTTACTTGAAGACCAAAATGAGGCTCACATTCCTCTAGGATTTCCTTCTTTTTATTTTCTCCCATATTGGATTTATTGGTGAAGTTCTCTGTTATCATATCTTTATCTTCAACTAAAATGAACATCTCTTTATCTTCTTTCTCTTTAGTTGTTGGAGCCTCCAACTGCTCATGGTTTGATGTAACAAATAAAAGTTTATCCAATTTTTTATCACTTCTTCTTCCATGTTGTTTCAGAAAATTTAAGATTCCAGCCAAAGCCTTCTGATTTTCTAAAGTATCCTCTTCTATATATGTAACCATGTTAGCAAGTCCAAAGAGTAATGAAGTTTGGTTCTCACTGCCATCCTGGTCACAGACCTGTTTTTTCTTTTGATTGGGTGTCAGTCTCGCTAGTTCCTGCTTCGCTGCCATGGAAACGGGGAGGGTGGGGGGTTTGGGATGAGTGTGTTCTGCTGGTGGACAATGTTGATGTTTCGTGTTATCTCCTGCTTAACGGACCTGCATTCCAGGATGGTGAAGACCTGCCCACCTGATGTTGGAGATGGCTGCATATTGGACAATGCACAGGGGGGGTTTGGGGATTGGGATGGGCTTAAGCTTAATACTTTCTGTTCGCGCCTAAACTATTCATTCTCAGCTTTACTTGGTCTGTACGCTATCGTAACTTAGTAAAAGGAGCCTTAACATTTCAAAATAATGTCTAAGTGTGGTCTTTCCTGAGTCAACGAAGAAACAGGCCTGACATTAAGCTGAGAATCAACAAAACCAAAAACCTGCCCTGATGTCGGACCCTTCACAAGAGGAGCCTCCGTTGGTAGAGGTCCTGCCTGAAACAATTTTGGGAGCTGAAGCATCGCATCCTCCTGTTCAATCTGAAGGGATCAGGTCAGTGATGGAAGGTTTGGCTGGCCTAGATCTAAATCTGCCAGCTGAAGAATCAGTCAAACCTAAACGTTGGTCTGAAGGGGTAGGAATGAGTGGGGTAAACGTCTCCAGACGTCGACTTTCCCCAAAGAAAGTCATTCCGGAGCTCTTAAGAGAAGAAAGGGAACTAAAGGAGATGGCTCAGGACTTACTCCGCCAGGCAGATGAGAAAAGATTAGCCCTGGAAAAAATCTGGGGGAGGGAGGCGGATCGCCCACAGCCAAGAGGTTCACAGGCAGCTCCGGGCAGACGAAGCAGGGCTTCAACACCATCCCCCCCTCCTCAAGCCGGCAGGGAATTGCGAAGAGAGGCGGCTACTGCCAGGCAAAGCAGGAGAGCAACTCCCTCCCCCCCCCTCAGGCCGGAAGGGAAGCCAACCCCATTAACCCCCGCCGGCTTGCGAAACTGCCTCCTTTGGGTGTGAAATACAACGGAAGTGCCGACAAACTGGCGTTTTTTCTAATTCACGTCGATAATTACATGCAGTTTTACGCAGCTGATATGGACGATGAAATCAAAATCAGAATTGTATCTATGACCCTAGAAGATCAAGCTTCTAATTGGCTGGTTTCATTGCATAATTGCCGCTCACCGGCACTGCGCGATTTCGATCGCTTCATGAATGCTCTTAGAAGGCGTTTTGAAGACCCCCGTGTTGAGAGGAAAGCAAAAATGAAACTAAAAAGTTTGCAGCAGGGGGACATGTCTATTCAGGCTTACACGCAGATTTTTCAGGAGCTATCAGTGTTTATGATTGGTTATAGTGAACAGGCCCTAATGGACATTTATGTTGAAGGGCTGAATAAAGATATTTATCAAACATGTGTGAACAGATTTCGCCCCGAAACTTTGAATGACTGGATAGATCTAGCTTCGGATGTCGAATTGGATCATGCCCACTTGCAGGATCCAGTCCGTTTGGAAAAAAAAACACAGGAAGATAGCCCCAAATCTCACCCCCCTGCGAGGGAGAAACGAATGCAAAAGGGGGAGGGGAGAACAACCCAGCCTCGTTCAGGCAGCTGTTATCGCTGTGGGAAGGAGGGGCACTGGGCAGACAAATGCCGATCAAAACCACCTCCACGCCCACTTTCTTCCTTGGACCGGAAACAGCCTAGGACGCCAACTGTGCGCGCCAAACCGGCTATGAGTGGGATGGAACCCATCAACCTCTCTGCTGACCAGCCCTCCCCAGGACCTGATGATTGGGAAGCGTCTTCAGACTCTTCTGACGACAACCTGGTGAGTCATCGCTCCGGGCCCCTTTATATTAATTTAATGCTTTTAGCTCCATCTACTGGACGTACATGCAATGTGCAGGCTCTCATTGACTCTGGTTGCTCAAAATGTCTCATAAGCCAAGACATCGTGTCTAAAATGGGTTTCCACCTTAAAACCTTGAAAACTCCCATAGCCTTTTGCCAAATGGATGGTTCTGTAGCTGGGGGCACCCCAGCATCTTTTATCACCGAACCAATTCATGTTTCTATAGGCACGGGCCATACTGAGACCATCAACTTTATTGTAACTGCCATTGCCGATAATGCTGTAATTTTGGGGGTCAATTGGCTTCGTAAATGGAATCCTCTGATAAACTGGAAGGAAGGTTGGGTACGCATTCCTTTATCCCTCCCGGAACATACCTCTCTTCCATCAGAAACTGATCAACCCCCGCAACATCACCCACCCCCCCATATTGAATCTGCTGCACCTTTATTGGATTTCCCATCACCCGAGGTCATACCAGGCGAGGAGAAAATTCCCAAAGAATATTGGGACCTAAAGGATGCTTTCAGTGAAAGATCTTGTGATTCCCTTCCTCCTCATAGGGCTACTGACTGTTCAATTGATTTTCTTCCTGGGGTTCAATTACCCAAACCTCGTATGTACTCAATGACCCCGCGGGAGATGGAGGAATTACGTAGATTCATCGATAAAAACCTTCAAAGGGGTTTCATTGAACCAGCTAGGCCCCATGTAGCAGCACCAGTTATGTTTAGGGAAAAAAAAGATGGCACTCTAAGATTAATACAGGACTACTCATATCTCAACACCATTTGTGAACACAATATTTACCCCCTTCCGCTCATGAAGGACATGCTTGCTCACCTGGCTACCGGTAAGATTTTTACGAAGTTGGACTTACGTGAAGCCTATTACAGGGTCAGAATCAAAGAGGGGGACGAATGGAAAACAGCTTTTAACTGTCCGCTCGGATGTTTCCAATTCAAAGTCCTCCCTTTCGGTCTTCAAGGTGCCCCTTCAGTGTTTATGCAACTAATAAATGAGGTTCTCCACGAGCACCTTTACAAGGGAGTTATTGTTTACATTGATGACATCGTCGTCTACTCGCAAACACATGACGAGCACATTAAACTAGTGCGCTCCGCATTAAATAAGTTGCGTTCCGCTGAACTTTATGCCAAACTCTCTAAGTGTGAGTTTCACCAGGAAAGAATTGACTATTTGGGTTACCGTATCTCCTCTGAGGGAATTGAAATGGATCCTGCTAAAGTCAAGGCAGTGACGGAATGGGCCCCTCCCCGTACCCGTAAACAATTGCAAAGTTTTTTGGGATTTGCGAATTTTTACCGCCAATTTATTCCGTCATTCGCTGATATTGCCTTGCCCATTACAAACCTTCTGAAAACAAAAGGAGAAGGCAAGCCTCGTCCAGGAACCCCGTCAGGCCGCTTTCGAAGAGCTTAAACTGTTGTTTGCGGCTGAGCCTGTTCTTAAACACCCCGATGTGAATTCCCCATTTGTGATTCAAGCGGATGCTAGTGATGTCGCGGTAGGAGCAGTCCTGTTACAACTCAATCAACATGGCCAATTACAACCCTGTGCTTACACCTCTCGGAAACTCACTGCGTCCGAACGCGGTTGGGCGATTTGGGAAAAGGAGGCTTTTGCTGTTCGGTGGGCTCTCATGACTTGGCGACATTTTCTTGAGGGTGCCCCACATCCTTTCGAGGTCTGGACGGACCATAAAAATTTGGAAGCTCTTACCTCCTCTCGGAAATTGTCCCCAAGGCAACTTCGTTGGGCTCACTATTTCCATCGTTTCAATTTCCACCTCAAATACATTCCTGGGGGCAAAAATTTCATGGCTGATGCACTTTCCAGATTGCCACAATATGATGTGTCTAAGCTCACCATAGTACAACCGATAATACCACTCACTTTACCTGCTACTCCAGTATCTACTATAGCCCAAACTACTGTCCAAACTACTCCACCTGCTGACCTGATTGCTCGTATTAAGGATGAATTACTTACTGATGATTGGTATTCGACTCATTCAGGTGATTGTACTACCAGAGACGATCTTCCCTGGATTGGTTCTAAGATCTATGTTCCTGCTACATTACGTCCTTTTGTCTTGCAACGCGCACACGACTCACGTTTAGCTGGTCATTTCGGTTTCGTTAAAACTATTCATCTTATCAAGAGACAGTTCTGGTGGCCATCAATGAAGAAAGATGTTGAATCGTATATTGCCAGTTGCCCTGTATGTGCGGCTTCAAAACGTGCGCCGGGTAAGCCACAGGGTCTTCTCCAGTCTGTTGCTACGCCGGAAAGGCCTTGGAAGGAAATTTCAATGGACTTTATAGTTGATCTTCCGCCCAGTCAGGGTTATACCGTTATCTGGGTAGTTACCGATCTTTTTTCTAAACAAGTTCATTTTGTCCCCTGTACTGAAATTCCTTCTTCCAAATCTCTGGCCCGACTGTTCGTTTCCCATATCTATCGTTTTCATGGCGTCCCGCAACGCATCATCTCCGATAGAGGAACCCAATTTACTTCCCATTTTTGGAAGGAGTTTTTGAGACTGATTGGCTCCGCCCAAAGCTTAAGCTCCGCCTACCACCCTCAGACGAATGGATCTTGTGAAAGGGTTAATTCCGTTCTCGAACAGTACTTACGCTGCTTTATTAATTTTCGACAAGATGATTGGGCTGATCTTCTCATACATGCTGAAGTTGCGTATAATAACTCTGTTCACTCCAGTACGAATATGACCCCCTTTAAAATCATCTACGGACAGGACTTTGTACCCATACCCGAACTGCCTCACGACTCGCCGACGGTTCCCTCTTTATCTGAATGGTCCTCTAGATTATCTTCTGTTTGGCCGGTTCTCCGGAAAACTTTAAACGATGCCCATGACTCGCACAAACTGTACGCTGATAAGAAACGAGCAGTCCCTCCCTCCTACAAAGTTGGTGATCAGGTTTATGTATCTACCAAAAATTTGGATAGCCCCCAAAAATGCAAGAAGCTGGGTCCCAAATTTGTTGGACCTTTCACGATCACCAAAATTATCAGCTCTGTGTCGGTCCGTTTGGATCTCCCCAAGACCTATCGGCGACTATACCCTGTATTCCATGTTCACTTACTGAAACCTGCTCGTACCTCCCATCTCCGCAAAAGATTGCCTGATACTCCTACACCTACCTTGGTGGATGGTCATCATCATTATGAGGTGCGAGACATTTTGGACTCCAGAATCCGCAGAAATAAAACTCAGTTCCTGGTCATGTGGAAAGATTTTCCCCCTTCTCACAACGAATGGGTGGATAAAGAGCATCTCAAAGCTCCTAAACTGGTACGCCAGTTTTATGCCAAGTATCCACACAAACCTTGACTCTTTTTCCTTCTCCTCTCCGTTGTTTTGTCTCTCCCTTCTTGTCTTTCAGGTGTAGCCTCTCGTATGCCTATTGCTGCCCTGGATTTCCCGCTGTTCCTGGAGGAGGTCCGGATGTCAGTCTCGCTAGTTCCTGCTTCGCTGCCATGGAAACGGGGAGGGTGGGGGGTTTGGGATGAGTGTGTTCTGCTGGTGGACAATGTTGATGTTTCGTGTTATCTCCTGCTTAACGGACCTGCATTCCAGGATGGTGAAGACCTGCCCACCTGATGTTGGAGATGGCTGCATATTGGACAATGCACAGGGGGGGTTTGGGGATTGGGATGGGCTTAAGCTTAATACTTTCTGTTCGCGCCTAAACTATTCATTCTCAGCTTTACTTGGTCTGTACGCTATCGTAACTTAGTAAAAGGAGCCTTAACATTTCAAAATAATGTCTAAGTGTGGTCTTTCCTGAGTCAACGAAGAAACAGGCCTGACATTGGGTTACTTTGATCCTGTTGTGTTGTATCTTCCAAAAAAATATATTATTGTCAGTTATCCAAGAGCACCTGTTGAAAACAATTCATGCTCTGGAAGTTTCCATAAACAATATCACCGCCTTCAAGCAGCTGCTTCAAATAAGAAAAAATAAGTTGTTTCATAAAGACCAGCCTGTGACCTGCCAGTGGCAGTGCTGCAGATTTTCACTTTTTAATATATCCTTCTTTTTTATTGTTAGAAAAAGTAAAAAGTATAATTCTTATTGGATTTTAAAAATAAGCATTAAGTCATAGGAAGAAATTTAAAAATAATCCCAAATTCAAGGTTTTAAGTAACAAAAAATAAAAGGAAAAGAAATAGTCCAATTGCTTTCAAAGAGAAAAAAAACCTTGTTACTGATGCTTCAATCCACACTTACAGAATAATAAGAAAAAAGGAAACCTCCCAGTTCAAGGCATATTAGATTGATTCCGCCACTTATTTCAAGATTGAAAGCTTTAGTTTTACTAAGAAAAAAAGATTCTTTAAGCAAAATGTTTCAAAAGAAAAAAAAATACCTTCCCGGTCTCACACTTTCCCTTTCAGCTTGCTTCCTTCCTTCCAGAGCCAGCCCTGGGGGCTGCCTGTTTGCCACCTTGCAGAAGCTCTTCCCTTAGGTCAAACAGGGGTTTTGCAGTACCCCTGTGACCAGCAAGGCTTGGTCTTACTCGTTGCCGTCCCTACAGGATGGTTTAGGTCCGAATGGACCAGGGGGTGGCAAAAGTATCAATGGAGGTCTCAGAGCACTGAGACCCCACATTGTGTCGACGCGACGTGGCTCCGCCATTTTATATTAATTTTTGGAAAATAATGTGGACATGTCCATGTACTCATCAGGTGTCAATTTTTATCAAGGGAAAATCTGTCTTATTTTTAAAAGGATCAATCAACTGAAAATAGTATCACTATTGTCCTGGTAAAATGTCTGTGGAGATTCTCAGTCATCCAAGTCAGTTTCTCAAAGGTTCTTTTTTAAAAGACAACAGGATTGGGGGGGGGGTTTAATTGAGAAAAGTATTTTGGAACCAATGAAGCTTCTTGAATGAGAAGTGAAATGTCTTCTTCAAGGAAAGAACAGTCCAGTTGCCTTTTGAAAAGACATCTTTGAGACATTGTCTTGGTAATGAAAGAAAGACTAACCTGAAACAATTCTTGACAGATATCATGCCTTACTGAGGACAGTCTTCCAACTCCTGATAGCATGAATATGTTCAAAAAGTTCCTCATCTGCTGAAACACCATCAAATTCTGTTGAACTAAGTAGCTATCTGCGGGATCGCATCCTGCCCCATACATCCCTGCGGCCGATTCGCTCCCACAGAGAGGGACTTCTCCGGGTGCTGTCCACTAGGCTATGCCAGAGGGCGACGCCCAGGGGAAGGGCCTTCTCTGTGGTGGGCCCAACTCTCTGGAACGACCTTCCCCCCGAAATCAGAACAACCACGGACCTTCGCTCCTTCCGACAGAAACTAAAAACACACTTCTTCTGCTTGGCCGGCCTAGGGTAATTTAAATTGTTTTAAATTGTTTTAGGGGTTTTTAGGGATAGTTTTAGTTTTATAGGTTTTTTTTAGCGCAGGGCCAGTTTAATTTGTTTTTAACTTTGTATTCCGTTTGTGGTTTTTAACTGTATTTTTAATTCCCTGTGCCCCGCCTCGAGTCCCTTCGGGGAGAGAGAGCGGGTTATAAATAATAATAATAATAATAATAATAATAATAATAATAATAATAATAATAATAATAATAATAATAATAATAATAATAATAATAATAATAATAATATTATTATTATTATTATTATTATTATTATTATTATTATTATTATTATTATTATTATTATTAAGATGACAGTTCTTGAGTCACACAATACTCTATGAAAATTATAAATGCTGAATTAGACTGTAGAATTCCATCCATTCTCCTGTGCGCTGCTTGGCAAATCCAAGCATGGGTATAACTTCTGTCTGTCCAGAGACTGAGTTTGAAATATTTGGACACACCTCCTTGGCCCGACTGCTTCTAGTTTCTTAACTCAGTCTAGCCCAAAGAGATGTGTCTTCCTTTCTCTCTGTCCACTGAGCAGATATACTGTAATAACTATTATAATCCACATGTGAATTCTTCAATCAGCCTCAGGGAAATCAACCTGCATCATTCTGGAGTATGGTGCTCCTTTGGCAGCTACCCGACTGCTGCTTGGTGGTAAGGAGCGGGCAGGGAGCCAGTCTTCAGACCATTTACCATCACAGTTGCACTGTTCATTAGAGGAGCGTTCTGGTTTTTTTGCCAGGGTGTGGGAGGAGTTAGCAGTCACCAAAGCGAGGAGTAAAGGCACTTAGCAGTCAGCTTGCCAGCTTCACACTGAATTTCTCTCCTCTGTTGTTGTCATTTTGCAACCAGACACCATTTTGTAACTCCTCCTTCTCCATCGCTGCCTTTTAAGAGTGGCTACCATTGAAGCCACTGCTCTTGCTACCCAAAGAGCTGGCTCCTTGTGGTGTTATTGAGGCAGCAATACCAGATGCTTACCATTGCATGCCTAGATCTGTGGGGACAATCTCCACCATTGAGAAGCCTGCTTATTATCAGGTGGAGGCAATGCTGAATGGAGCCCTGAGGAGCTCCTAATAGCCCATAGTCATGGCACTAAGCATCAGCACCTATCCCAGTGTCACTGTCCAAGAACTTGGTCACATCCCGAGGCTCTAGGACGGCTACCAACCATCTGCCTCCTTTGCTCCAGGTGGTGAGACTGCACTTGAGGGCCCAATTTCTCCTGTGGCTATTCTGACTGGGAGCTGAAGCCTCCAATATGACAGACAACAGACCTTGCTCTAGTAAGTCCAAAGCCAAGACCCAGGGCTCATCACATAAAAAGTCATCAGCTGCTTCTGACAACTGCTTCTGAGAAGCAGTTTGCCAAAGCTCCAAATGCGTCACTGCAGCAAGCAAATACTTCCATGGTTCCTTAAGCTACCTCTGAGTAGAGAGAGATGTGATCTATCACCTAATAATAATAATAATAATAATAATAATAATAATAATAATAATAATAATAATAATAATAATAATAATAATAATCTTTATTGTCATTGTAATAATAAAATTACAATGAAATTGGTTTGAGCGCCAGGTGGAATACAGAAAGCAGTGATAGCCACAATAGGAATCTCTCTCCAGGCAAATGAAAAGGCCGACAAATGACAGTTGAAATAAAATGGCCGACAAATGACAGTTGAAAAGGATCAACTGTACTCTGTCTTTTATTATCCATTTCTTCAAATCTGTTTGGCACTTTAGGAGTTGGTGGAAGAGGAGCACGTCTCTTTTTCTTTTTTGTTTCTTGTTGCAATGAACTTTGAGGAATCGCACTTGGCATTCTTTCTTCTCTCTCAGCTTTCCCAATAGAAAAGGATGGAATAACTGGTAGGGGTGGTGCTCTCCGCTTTACCAGATCCTCTGGCCTTACAGGTAGCCTATTTGTGGACAGTTTCCCTCCATTTGATTGCTTTCCCATGACAGGGAGAGCTTCAGTGGGTCCCCTCGCACTCCACCTCCCTCAGAGTTCTTCTCCCCGACAGCAATGGGGCTCCGCCCTACAGAGGCTGCAACCTCCGGCCTAACACAAGAAATGCATAACTACATGTTTGAAGCCATTGTTCAGGGGGTAGATGAAGCCTTCCAGCACAGAAGCCAGCATGCTCCACCACACCTGAATTACCAGCTAGCAGAAAGGGACCTGCAGATGAGGATCAATTGTATCTGCAGGAACGTCACTCTCCATGACTATCCATTCGCAGTGAGGATTCCATGTTAGAGGAAGGGGAGGTTGATGGCCAAGAGTTATCTGAAGATGAGGGCTTAGCGCCTGACAAACCCACCTTTACTAGCCTGCTCACTCCATCCCTTTCAAATCTCTTCTGCATAAAGCAAGAACCATCACCAATATGGGAGGGTCGGGAGATTCCACAGCTCCCCGTAAGGGAACCAGGTGAATGGCTGTTCATTGAGCCAATGGCTGAACCATTCCATCCCCCCCCCCAGTTATTAATGGACATAATCCAACACCAATGGGCTCAGCCAGGTTCTGTCTCCACTCCTAGCGGAACCAATAGGTCACTTTATACAGTGGCTCCTTAATTAGAGGACCTTTTTCAATGACTCAAGATTGATGCTCCCATAGCAACCCTTATGTCTTCAGCCCACATTCCTTCTGACTTCATGGAGAGCATGAAGGTAGAGGATAAAAAGGCAGAAACATCCTTCTGCAAAACCCACCTGGCTTCCGCATATGAACATAAGAACATAAAAATAGCCTTGCTGGAACAGGCCCCAGCCCATCCAGTCCAGCATTCTGTCTCACACAGTGGCTCACCATTTGCTTCAGGGTATTCCCAAGCAGATGTCTTCACCTGCTTATGATTCCCTGCAAATGGCATTGAGAAATATCCTGCCTATTTCTCCATCCCAGAGGGTGTCCTTAGGCATCCATAATGATAGCCATTGATACTCTTGTTCTCCATGAACTTGTCTAATCCTTTCTTAAAGGTGTCGAGGCTGACAGCTGTCACCACTTCTTCTGGCAGGGAGTTCCATAGACCAGTGATCCTCTGGGTGAAAAAGTACTTCCTCTTATTTGTTTGAGGTCTAGTTATCAAAAGTTTCATGGAGTGCACCCTAGTTTTAGTGTTGTGTGATAGGGAAAACAGTTTTTCCTTTTCTACTTTGTCCACACCGTGCATGATTTTATAGACTTCAATCAGGTCACCTCTCAGGTGCCATCGTTCTAGAGTGAAGAGGCCCAGCCATTGCAGCCTCAGATGGTAAAGAAAGTGTTCCAGCCCCCTAATCATTCTGGTTGCCCTCCTGGTAATTAAGGCAACCACTGCAGCCTATTTATTTAATAACTCTACTTTGGCTCCACCAACTGTTAGCTAGGATTCCTTCAGAGGACACTACACTCTGCCAGGACATTAATAAATTGGTGGCAGCATTTTCACCCTCCCCAGGCTCCAAGAAAGTTGTGTGTGTATGCGTGGGGCAGCAGGGCTGGGTGTCATGCACACATGCACAGGGGGCATGACATGGGGGGATTAAATTATGGGGTGGGCACCCAAGTGTGTGCAATATTGTGTGTGCAATATTTGCCACCTGAGGCCAAAAAGGTTCGTCATCACTGCTCTAGAGCCTGTCTTGGTTGAAACCAAAGATAAAAAGAATGTTTTGCCTTCTAGTTACAGGAGAGCTGATTGTAGGTCTTCTCCTTATCCTCAGACAGCCATTTCAACCTGCTGACACTGGGTTCTCTGCCTCCCAGTTTCACCGGACTTACTCCCAGGGAACTGATCATCCTCTGGACAGACATTCCTTCTGGGATAGGGGCAGGCAAAAGTCCTATTCCAGAAGACCTTTCTGAGGATCCAGTAACAGACCCTTTCATCCAAGTAATTCCCCAATAGACACTCTCATTGGAGTCATCTGCAGTTATTCACAACTCAGTGGAAAAACACCACCACAGATGCATGGATTCTGAAGATGGTGAGATTAGGGCTCACCTTATAATTTGTTACCCCTCCTCCTCATCACTTTATCTGGTGTCCTACTCCAAGGAACACCCTCAAGAAGGCCCTCATGGAGACAGATATTTGTCACCTGTTGGAAATCAGGGCTATAGAACTGGTTCCAAAAGGTCACAAAGAGACAGGATTTTACTCAATCCTATTCCTTGTCCCAAAGTGATTGGGGTGGGGTGGGATGAAGAGTGATCCTGAACCTAAAGAAGCTCAATGTACATGTAGCATACAGACACTTCAAAATGCAATCCCTTTGCTCCATCCTTGCTTTCAAGAGGGAGATATCCTGACATCCATAGAACTTAATGAGGAATATTTCCATATTCTGACCCACCCATCCTACAGAAGTTTCCTGAGGTTCTGTTATGTGGACCATCACTATCAAAAAATGGAGTTCTTATAGTTAGATATATTGAAATAAAAGAAGTGGGTTACAGGAGTTCCTTGAATCAGCATATTAATATGTACATTGGAATGGAGGCTTTCTAATTTTCTTCTTTTCTGTGTTTTAACGAGGAAGTGAATCTCTTTATGGATTATGGACAAGTTTGTCACTAGGTCTTATATGATTGATTCCTGAATCTTTATCAGTCTGAGAACTTTAGTAGTCTTATATCCTACATACAGGCCTGGAATATTGCTTCAATTGACTAACAAATTAGGGAGATGAAGCCATTTGGTGAAAGCTAGAACAGGGAGATTGTGAGTTCTAGCTTCACCTTAAGCTATCTTCTGAATGACCTTGGGGCAGTCACTGTCTCTGAGCTCCAGGAAGGAAAGTATGGCAAACCACTTCTGAAATCTTGCCAAGAAAACTGGAAGGACTAATCGAGACAGTCACCAATTGAGGAAAATGAATTTGATCATGAAATTGCATTCAGAGGAGAAGAAGGTATTGATAAAACTATGGTAGACAGAAAGGTAGGGTAGTGGAGACTAAACATACAAGGAATTGTGTTGTATCCCTCAACAATAGAGGGTTCGGAGAGAGGGCGGAGCTACCATGCCGATACAACCGGAGGTCTCTATGCTGCAGGGATCCTGGCTGACCATTTGTTGCCCCCTCGGTTCCATAGGAACCTAAACCGTTCTGGAGGGACGGCGATTAAGGAAGCAAGCCTCGCTGATCACAGGGGTATCACAAAAAACCCTGTCTGACATGAGGGAAAGCTTCTGAAGGGGGACAAATAGGCACACCACACACACACACACCGTGGGCGGACAAGGCATGGAAAAGCTTCGTAAACAAAAGGAACTGTTTGAAAGAGAAAGTGTAACATCGGGAAGGTATTCTATCTTTTTTTTTAAACATCTTGGTAAAAAAACTTTCTTTCTTTCTATTAAAGCCTTGGATCTTGAAATAAGCGGCGGAATTAATTGAACTGAGAGGTTTCTACTCTTTATAGAACTTTCCGAAATGGCAGATTAAAGTGCAAGAACAAAGTTACTTTTGTTTGTGCAGAAAGTGATTGGACTATTTCTGGCTCCTTTATTTTCTCCCTTTTTTTAAACTCTTTTCCTCAAATCTTGAATCTGGGATTATTTTTAAGAATTTTAATAATTAATTTTGAAGCTTTATTGTGCACCCGTGAATCTAATCAAGGACTATACTTTCAACTTTTTCTTCTGTTTCCGTTCTGAGAACAAAGGAACTGTAATATCGGCTAGATTACTTGTTACATTGTATTGCCACTAGAGGACGTTGGTGGATATTCTATAGCTATGCTCTTTGAAATGCCAAATAAAGAATAAGGCTTGTGAATTTGTCATCATGGGTACATACATAGAGGTGGACACTATAAAAAATCAGAAACTCCTGGCCAAAATCTTGAACTTTCTAAAACAGAGTAATAAAATAATTAAAAGAATTAATGACTTGTTGGATAGAATCTCATCTATTGGAACTAGAGAAGACCAATCAAAGATTTCAGAAATTAAAGAAATCAAAGAGAAAGAAGAAAATGATCAAAACAATGAGGATCTTATTTTAAGTGAAGAAAATGAGGATGATATTAATCGATTAAGTGCTGGAGAAAATATTGAAAAGGCAAAACCCTCCAAAAACTGAGAAAACTGGCCCTCAACTTGGCCATTAAGAAGAAAAGAAAAAGAAATTAGAGCAGAAATCTCTCCAGGAATACCCCAGACATTTAAAAATAAGCAATATGCAAAGATAGGAACTGGACAGCATTATTATTGGATAATTTCATTGGATAATAAAGTGCAAAAAGAAGCTGAAGAAAGACTGGGAAAGGAATTAAGGAAAGATGGATACCACAGATAACAAAAGAGGCAAATTTAATCTGCGACTGGAAAGACACTGGTTGATAAGGGAAATTTTTATTCTTTTTATTCTTTGATGATTAGCAACTAGTTGAATTGTATTTTAAACATCATCAAAGGATTATTAGTTAATCAATAGATTAACAATTATAGATATTTATAATAAAGATTAACCTATAATAAATGTTATAGTTAATAATATATGTTTACTTACATACTGGTGAAAAGTTATGAATAACTATTCAGAAAACTTAAGATTGTTATGTATTTTTATTGAATTTACATAGGTAGGTTGGGGAATGGAAAAAGGATGCTGATAGGTGGTCAGACTCTAAAGATACCTTTAAAGAAGAAATAGATTGAAATTGAAACACTAGATGAGAATTTTGAGATATTGATATTAAGCTACTTGATAAATTTTTTAGATTTAAACTTATAAAATGAGATTACTCATGAATAATAATCATCTTACAGATGCATAGAATTTATGAATATCCGGTCAATACGTCTTTTAAAAGACGCAATTTAGGGTGATAACTTTTCCTTTCTAAATTTCTTTTATTTTCTTGTTTGTTTTAAAAATAGAATGCCATTAGATAGTCATATACTACACATAAAGGGATGTTAAAAAAATTAGTAAGATTAAGGTTGAGATATAAGAATTGTAATAATTTGATATGAAAAACAAGTGATAATTACTGATGAAACATATACAAACCTGTCAATAACATATACTCTTTAAAATCTGGAATTTGTAATGCAAGATGGCTTTTTGATGTTTTTTTTTTGTTAAGTCTGTATTAATTGTGTTATGTAAAATCAATAAAAAATTACTATATATATAAAAAAAGTACAATAGAGGGTTCCACTGTGGTCTGCACTCAGCGCGGGGCTCGCAGTTTAATCTGATTGGTCAACTAAGGGGCTGTTCTGATTGGTCAGTTTTGTCGGCGGCTGCCTTTAAAAAGAGGCTGCCGCTGGCTGCTTGTTACTTGTTGCTATGCCTTCAATAAAGAGCTGGTTTCACTTGCTAGTCTGTCCTTGCTTCACACGATCCAACACTGGTGACAAAGGTGGGATTGGAAGGTAACTAGGCAAAGAGCAAAGCACACCAGGCAAGCAACCAAGTCCGGAGCTTGGCAAGGACATGCAGAACCAGCAGCCAAGGCGAATGCACGACCAGATGGCAGCATGAACCCACAAGCCACCCTGGCCCCATTCAACCCAGTGACCGAGGACTTCCAGCGGCGACGGACGAGTCTTGGGCTTGTCCGCCACTTTGCTCTTTTTTCTGCCCCCCCCCACGGGGGCGAGACGCCCCTCCTTGGGGGTCTCCCGTAGGGCTGGCTTGCCTGGTTCGGTCCCTCCCTGCGGCAGCAGGGAAACGGCCCTTGTCTTCGGTCTAGGTGAAGAAGGACATGCTGCGGAGGGTTTCCCCTTCGCCAATGGAGGTCGGTAACGTATGGTGAATATGGAGAGAGCTGGACGTTCGGGTCGGAAGGCTCTCCGGGACTCTTTGGTGAAGAGTGAGTGATTTTAAATATATTTTTGCTGTCAGCCTGGGCTGAAAGAACTTGGAGGGGGGTGTTTGTTGTCAAACCCCCCCTCGGATTCAAAGCAGCGCTTGGAAATGGCTCCTCGTTGCGAGGAAGCAGATATCCTAAACCCGGATTGCTCTGAAGCAAGGGAAAGTGATTTGTGGCTTGTCTTTTTAAAATGTATTTAAGTCCGGCTGGCTGGAAACAATCTTTCTTTTATTACTCTCTCCTGCCGGCTCTCAGTTGGGCCGGTGGAAGATGGCTGCCCATTGTTTCTGAATGACTATTTCACTTATGGAAAGCTACCAACATCCCTTTGTGATACGGACTTCCTCTCTCTATTAATGAAGATCTTCTTGGACTAATTGATTCCTTCCCTGGAGCGCCTTCTTTGCTACAACTATTGATTGTGAAACGTGTTTTCTCTTTGGGTCTTGAACTTTTTTTTTTTTTTGCAATCCTGATTTGAACTTTCTCTTCTCTCCTGAACTGCTTCACCAGCCCCACCCAAAAAACGCCATCTTAGTGACACTGACTTTAACAGCTTACCATGGCACAAAAATCAGAACTGGCAGGTTTGGAACAAAGAATGACATCTATGGAGAATGTGTTACAAGCTTTGGTGCAAGAAATTAAGGCTTTGAGAGAAGATCGTACCAGCTTAAAACAGGATATTCAGGAAACACGGAAGCAAGTGCTGGAAAACACACAGAAGACTGAGGAGCTGCAAGGGGGGCTGGCTGGGGCAAAGGGAGAGCTTAAAAATGTTAATAGTGAGATTGGAGAATTAAATGGGCATATGTCTAGGATGGATTTTGAAAGGATGTTATATTTTTTAAGATTTCAGAACATTTCTGAAGAGCCTGGTGAATGTCTTCCTGAACTCATGAGCACAATTTTAGCAGATTATTTAAATAAACCCAAAGATGAGATCAGGGGGGACATTGACCTAGTCTACAGAATAAACTCTGCATATGCCAGGATAAATGTGGTACCCAGAGAGATACATATTAAATTTGTTAGGAGGTCAACCAGGGAGGGAATTTTGAAGGCGCAGAGAGATGGTCCGTTAATTTACCAGGAAAAAGTAGTCGCTATCTTGAAGCAGATCCCTAAAAAAATTAGAGAGATGAGAAGGAAATTTTCCTTCTTATCCAAAAAATTGTATGACCACGGGATTTGGTTTAAGTGGGCGATGCCTGAAGGAATGTTGGTGTTCTGGGAAGGAGGAAGAATAAGGATTAAAACAATTGCTGAGGCGGAAGCCTTTCTTAAAAAACATTCCTCAGTCCTGGGGGAAGATCCAGAGGGGGCAGGGGGGCCACGGCCCCGCCCGCTGGGGGCCTGGAGGGCGAGACAGAAGACACAATTGCCAAGAGACTTAGATAAAAAAAAATAACTTTGCTTTGACTTTTGATTAATATTGTATAACATCTGTATCTGGATTTTTGCAAACGGATGACAGCATAGAATTGAGAATTTAGAAGTATGTACTTGTTTTCACCTCGTAGTATTTATGAAAAATGTTTTTCTTTAACGATTTATTATGAAGCCCTGGAAGGGCCAATGACTCCGACGCGAAAGTTCTCAAAATTTCTTTTGTATCCCTTACCTTACCCGATGGAAAAAATTGTAAAAACCAATAAAACTTTTTCAATATCAGATGGCAGCATGAACCCACAAGCCACCCTGGCTCCATTCAACCCAGTGACCGAGGACTGGGAGTTCTACATGATCCAGTTCGAGTGTTTCCTGGAAGCCCATGACCTCGGGAACCTCACAGAGAACCAGAAAAATAACATGTTCCTCAGCTACTGCGGCCGAGAGGTGCTGGCTACAGCAAAGGACCTGTGTGAGCCAACTTCTCTACAGTCAGTCACTTGGTCAGCCTTACAGCAAGCCCTGAAGACACACTATGCCCCCAGATCATCCAACTCGGTGAGGAGATACAGGTTCCACACCTAGAACCAGAAGGATGGAGAGACCATAACCAATATGTGGCTGCTCTCCGCCAAGAGCTCCGGGACTTGGATGAGCGAATCCTCGACCGAATCATCCTGGGCTGCCGAGATTCGAACCTCCAACAGAGACTACTCTCCAAAATCAGTTTAACCCTGCAGATCGCCCTGGACAAAGCCAGAGCTTCTGAAACAGCCGACAAGTCGATGCACACCATCTGGCCAGGTGAGTGAAGAAACCCCCAACCAAGCGGCAAGCAGCCATTTTGAGGACACAGAGCCAGCTGAGAATGGGGAAGTCGCTGAGGCTTTCTGCATGTGCAGCAATGTCAGGCTGGCGCAGAAATTCGAATCGTGCTACCCTCCTTGTGGTGGCTGTGGAGAAGACCACCCCAGGAATGCTGCACCATTCCCTGACTACAGAAGCACCAGCTGCAAGAGCCCACCATGGGAGTGCGGGACTACCAAGGGAACCAGGTTCCGGTCGTCAGAGAAGGTGTCTTCATAGTCAAGCATGAGGGGTTCAAGGCAAGGCTACCAATCATGGTGGTCAAGAACAGACTGCAAAGCCTGCTGGGAGTGGACTGGCTTGAGGCCCTGGGACTAGAAGTCACCCGAGTTAATGACTTATGCACCACCAGAGATAACAAGAATGGAGAAGACTACGCTGAACTGTTCAAGGAGTTTGAGGAAGTCTTCAGCCCTGGCCTTGATAAGTACACGGGGACCCCTATCTCATTTAATCTAGACCCTAAAATTGCCCCAATTTGGCTCAAGCCCAGGAGAATGCCTTTCGCTCTCCGACCTAAAATAGATGTGGAATTGGATAAATTAATCACTCAGGAGATCTTAGAGCCAGTCTATCATGCCCGCTGGGAAACGTCTATTGTTACCCCGGTCAAAACAGATGGGTCAGTCTGCATATGCGCCGACTACCAGTGTACCCTGAACATCGCCCTACAACAAAGCACTTACCCGGTGTCCGTCGTACAGCACTTACTATATTCACTGGGCCTGGGAAAGGTCTTCGCTAAATTAGATCTAACTCAAGCATACCAGCAACTGCCAGCAGATGGCAGAGGCCCAAACCATTGTTACTCACAGGGGGGGGGCTTTTAAATCCACCCGTCTGCAATTTGGAGTTAGTATCACTCCTGGACTGTTCCAAATCATCATGGAATGCATGTTATAGGGATTCCAGGAGTCCCCTATTTTGACAACATCTTGGTTTCGGCCAAAAGTCAAGGTGCAATTATTTAAAAGGCTGAGCACGGTTCTCAGAATTAAAGACGAAGGCCTCAAAAAAAAATTGCAAAATTAATGTACCCAGGGTATTTTTTATTTTATTAAATTAAATTTATACTCCGCCCTTCTTCTTGTTAGGACCCAGGGTGGCGCACAGGCATTATTTAAAAACACAAAATACAATAAATATCAATTAAAATGTATTAAATTAATAAACCCGTGCTAAAACCCAATATTAAAACCCTTACCAAATTATAAATTTTTCTTTAAAAAGTCAGAAACGGGGGGCTATCCTAGGCCGGCTTGTTGAAATAAATACGTCTTAAGACGTTGGCGGAAGAGGCGGAGGTCCGAGATAGTACGAAGGTCGGGGGTAGGTCGTTCCAGAGGGCCGGGCCCGCCACAGAGAAGGCCCTTCCCCTGGGTGTTGCCAACCGGCATTGCCCCGCCGATGGCACCCGAAGAAGACCCTCTCTGTGGGAGCGGATCGGACGAAGGGATGTATGGAGCAGGAGGCGGTCTCGTATATAGCTAGGCCCCGAGCCATGGAGCGATTTAAAGATGATCGTCAATACCTTGAAGCGCACTCGAAAGGCCACAGGCAGCCAGTGCAGCTCGCGCAGGAGAGGTGTTATGTGGGTTTGCCTTGAGGCACCCATAATCACCCGCGCGGCCGCATTCTGTACTAACTGTAGCTTTCGAGTGCACCTCAAGGGGAGCCCCATGTAGAGAGCATTACAGTAATCCAGCCGGGACGTCATAAGCGCTTGAGTGACTGTGCGAAGGGCTCCCCGGTCCAGTAAGGGGCGCAACTGGCGTATCAGGCGTACCTGATAGAATGCCCCCCTGGCCACGGCCGCCACATGGTCCTCCATGGACAGCCGGGAATCCAGGAGGACGCCCAAGTTGCGCGCCCTCTCCATGGGGGCCAGTTGTTTGCCCCCAATGGCCAGTGTTGGACTTATCTGGCTGAACCGGGGTGCCGGAAACCACAGCCACTCGGTCTTGGACGGGTTGAGCCTGAGTTTGTTACTACCCATCCAGATCCGTACGGCCTCCAGACACCGGGACAGCACCTTGACGGCATCGTTGGGGTGGTTTGGGGTGGATATGTACAACTGAGTGTCATCAGCGTACAGATGGTATTCTACCCCAAAACCACGGATGATCTCGCCCAGCGGCTTCATGTAGGTGTTGAACAGGAGTGGCGAGATGACCGACCCCTGAGGAACCCCACATGTGAGGGGCCTCGGGGACAACCTCTGCCCTCCTGCCAACACCCATTGCGACCGACCAGAGAGGTAGGACAAGAACCACCATAAAACGGTGCCTCTCAGCCCCAACCCCCCCAATCGGTGCAATAAGATACCATGGTCGATGGTATCAAAAGCCGCTGAGAGATCTAATAGGACAAGGATAGAGGAACAGCCTCTATCCCGTGCCCTCCAGAGATCATCCACCAACGCGACCAATGCCGTCTCAGTGCTGTGACCAGGCCGGAAGCCGGACTGGCGCGGGTCTAGATAATCAACTTCCTCTAGATGTCGGGGAAACTGTTGAGCCACCACACTCTCGACAACCTTCACTAAAAAGTGAAGGTTGGAGACGGGACGATAGTTCTCTAATAAAGGTGGGTCCAGGGATGGCTTCTTGAGGAGGGGCCTCACCACCGCCTCTTTCAAGACGGTAGGCAAGGACCCCTCACTCAGAGATGAATTCACAATACCCTGGAGCCAGCCTCGTGTCACCTCCCAGGATGCCAGTACAAGCCAGGAGGGGCACGGGTCCAATAAACATGTGGTGGCTCTAAGGTTCCTCCGCAACCTGTCCATATCCTCGGTAGTAACAAAGTCGAACTCCTCCCAAGGTGTTATCTCAAGACCAGCATCAGACACCTCGACCGGACCACTAGTGGAGGGCAGCTCATTCCGAATCTGAGTGATTTTGTCCTGCAGGAAAACTCCAAATTCCTCTGCTCGACCCTGCAGAGGGGCTTCCCGCGGCCGCAAATGCAAGAGGGAGCGGGTCACCCCAAACAGGGCGGCAGGGCGGTTTTCCGCGGACGCGATAAGGTTGGCACAATAGTCACGTTTGGCCACTCTTAGCGCCACTAAGTAAGTCCTAATATGGTCTCTCACTAGTGTTCAGTCAGATTCGGATCGAGAAGATCTCCACCTACTCTCTAGGCGTTTCTTGCGGCGTTTCATCTCCCGAAGCTCCTCGGTAAACCAAGGAGCCTGGGTGACTCGACGCCGCATGAGAGGCCGCAAGGGCGCGACTTGGTCCAAGGCCCCCGTGGCCGCACTATACCATGCGGCCACTAGATCCTCAGTCGAGCCGTGGGAGAGGGACACAGGTACTGGCCCAAGCTCCCTCTGGAACCTTTCCGGGTCCATCAGGTGCCTGGGGTGGAACCAACTCGATGTCTCCGGTTCCGCCTCCCCGCAGTGGGGTGTGACGGTTGGAAAGTCTATCTGAAGGAGAGAGTGATCTGTCCATGACAAGGGTAAGATGGCTAAATCCCCTGTTCCGAGATCACTAATCCAGTGTCCAGAGACAAAAATCAGATCCAGCGTGTGTCCTCCCTCATGAGTGGGGCCCTGAACTACTTGGGTCAGGTCCATGGCCGTCATGGAAGCCATGAACTCTCGAGCTGCCTCGGATGTTTCACCCGCTGATGGCAGGTTAAAGTCCCCCATGACCATGAGTCTGGGGGTCTCCACCGTCATCACGGCGATCACCTCGAGTAGCTCGGGCAGGGCTGCTGTTACATAGCGGGGAGCCAGGTATACAACCAGCAAGCCCAACTGCCTCCCTAGGCCCCACTTCACAAAGAGGGACTCACAGCCGGTCGTCTGAGGCACAGTGGTCTCCTTCAGCTCCAGACTTTCCTTAACGATAACCGCCACCCCCCCACCCCTGCCTAGGGTCCTAGGTTGATGAAATGCACGGTAACCTGGTGGGCACATTTCCATGAGGGGTAGACCCCCCTCGGGGCCCAACCAGGTCTCCGTAATTCCCACCAGGTCCGGGTCCCCCTCTGACACAAGGTCATTTATGAGGGGGGCTTTGTTCACCATGGACCTGGCGTTGCAGAACATCAACCTAGGGCCCCGGCTCTGTAATCCCTGACCGCCTAGCCCACGAGTGGAGCACAGGGGGTTGGGGCAAGCGATCGCTCGTAGCCAGCAACCACGAGCCCCCAACCCACGATGGACATCCTGTCTCCCACCGCCCCTGCCCCTCCCCACGACCAACCGAATGGGACGGCCCTCAAGAGAGACGACCCCTGATCCCCTCTCCCTAATGGACTCCTCCTTTATCCCACTTCTGCCAGCCGGCCCTATAACTTGACCCCCCTCTGACTGAATAAACCCTCCCCCACCCCAGAACCCCTTAAAAGCCGAATTAAAAAACCCCCTAAGAAACCCCTCAGTTTCCTTTTTCTCCACCTCTCAAGATTAAGAAATCCGTCATCAAGGTGGGCCCTCGTTAGAGCAGAGGGCCAAACCTGCGAGAGGGGGGACTCTCGCAGGGCGCGGAGGTCAGCTGCCGAATAAATAGCAAGTTCATAATTCCAGAGAGGAGAGTTGCCATAAGAAAATATCCACAGCCCATAGTCATATTTAGGTACAGTGGCACTGTTGGTAAGCCACTAGCCAGTCACTATGGTTTTTAAAGTGCTTGAGTGCGTTGCAAAGCCAGATGGACCAAGGCATATCAGATGGTTACAGCAGGGGGATAAAAGTCACGATGGTATTGAGGGGAGAGGACTGGCGATGAGGAAGAAAATCGAGACGAGCAGCAAAGTGTAAAGAACAACAACAATACATAATAACACAGTCCGTCATAACAGGAAAATAGTCCAAAGCAGAATCAAGCTGAACATAAATTGATTGGTAGATTTGAATCTAAAGATAGTCCATAGTTTGTAAATTTGAATTTGAAAATAGTCCATAGTTTGTAAATTTGAGTTTGAAAATAGTCCATAGTTTATAAATTTGAGTTTGAAGATAGTCCATAGTTTATATTAGTTGGTAAAGTAAAATAGTTGGTAAAGTAAAATAGTTAATAAGGTAAAAATGGCGGCAGCAGAGATCTAACACCTGGCCACTCCCAGATCAAACAATCAGCATGGTGGAAGGGAACGCGAGCCAGAGCCCATGTGCCAAACAAACGCCAGCCATTTTCCAAAAAGTAAAAATAAACACAATGAACACAAAGCCAGCAAAATACCAGCGGAACAAAAACGAGCAGCAGTAAAACAAAACCGTATAATCCAAGACAATCCAGCACCGCCATACCAGAGACCACGGGAACTCAGATGTAATCAAAGTAAAATCGCGGAAGTAACGCCGGCAGCGGCAATGCCGGCTGCATAAGCCATGATGTTAGGACGCTTCCAGCGATGAAAGAAACCCGTCGCTCACCGTCTCTCCCAAGCGGCTCCCTGGACGCTCTGCACATCATTGGCATCCCGAGATGTTACTACATACTCCCATACAGGTTGGAAGCTCCACCACTGGAGTTAATCGAGGCTGTGGGGGGCAACGTCCCCCCCCGGAGGAGCTAGTATTCACAGCGCCTCCATCTTGCTCAACCGGAAACCGGTTATCAAACAAACAACAAAGAGTAGAATTCACAAAACAAACAACAAAAGGGTAGAATTCCTTGGGTACCTCATAGATGGCTCTGGGATCCACCCGACCGAAAAAAAGGTTAAGGCTATCAGGGACACCCCCATGCCCAAAAACCAGGCAGAGCTGCAAGCATTCCTCGGACTACTTAATTTTTACACTTCACCGCCTCCTAGCCAAGAACGCCACCTGGTCCTGGGGAAAGCGGGAAGCTGTCGCCTTTACAGCAGTTAACGACCTACTCTCGGTGGACTCTTTCTTCGTCCAGTACAGCCAGACCCTCCCACTCGTCCTGACCTGTGACGCCTCTCCTTACGGGGTCGGAGCTGTCCTCAGTCACTGCATGCCAAACGGAACTGAGGCACCTATTGCCTACTACTCTAGGACTATGTCCCGAACCAAGTGGAATTACAGCCAGCTTGACCACAAAGCCCTGGCTGCTGTGGCCGGAGTCAAGAAATTCCATGAATACTCTACGGTCAAGACTTTGAACTGATAATGGACCACAAGTCGCTTCTAGGCTTACTAGCTGGCGACAGACACACTCCAGTCTCCCTTTCCCAACGAATGATGAGATGGACTGTATTCCTGGCAGCGTACAGCTACAGGCTCATCCACCAACCCGGGGCCACCATTGGACACGTGGACGCTTTGAGCTGTTGTCCCCTTCTGGACATTTTACAGGACCCCACACTGGACACCCCAGTACTCCTGATTGACTGTGTGGGCACCGGCCCAGTTTCTTCATGCGAGGTAGCCCGCCACATGGCTAAAGACAACTTACTTAAGCAAGTGATGAGCTGGGTATGGAGGGGGTGGCCAAAGATGTCTGGGGAACTGCATTGTAAAGTGTTTTTTAATAAGCGGGACAAACTGTCGGTCATTTGTTGTGGGGGGATAGAGTTGTGGTACTGGAAGAATTGCTCAGAGCTGTCCTAGAAGCGCTACACGAGGGGCACCCAGGGATGGTTAGAATGAAGGCATTGGCCAGGAGCTACATGTGGTGGCCCAACATGGACAAAGACATAGAGGAGTGGTTAGCCACCTGCACACCCTGCCATGTTTCGAGACCTGCACCCCCGGAAGCTCCGGCTAAAGAATGGGAGCACCCCCAATCACCATTGGCTAGGGTACACATAGATTTTGCTGGGCCATTCTACGGCCAAACATTCATGGTAGTGGTCAATGCATATTCCAAGTGGTTGGAAATCATCCTTATGAAAACCACCATGGCAGAAGCAGTCATTAAGGCCCTCCGGAAGCTTTTTGCCACACACGGGCTGCCAGACATGCTAGTCTCAGACAATGGGCCACAATTTGCAGCCTTACAGTTCAAAACATATCTAGCCAACTTAGGGATCAGGCACGCCCTCATCGCACCTTTCCATCTGGCAAGTAATGGGCAGGCCGAACGGAAGCATTAGCCAAGCTGACTACCGGTGATTGGCAAACGCGAATAGACCGCTACTTGCTATATCAGCACATCACACCTAGCGCCACGACGGGGAGAAGCCCCGCAGAAGTCCTCATGGGCCACAAGCTAAGATCACCTCTGGACTGACTGCACCCAAATTATTCATCAGACACACCACCGGACTCCACCAGCAAAACAAGACACTTTAATGTAGGCGAAAAGGTATACGCACATAACTATACTGGGGGCACTCTCTGGATACTAGCCAAAATAACCGGCATCACGGGGCCCCACTCCTACACAGTAACACTAGAGGATAGCAGAGTATGACACAGACACATAGACCAACTCCACGGACACCTCGCACACTCACAGCTCAGGAAGACTGAACAAACACCTAACCCACAAAACACAATCAACCCAACCCGCTAGATGAAACCCCAAACATGAACTGGTACTCATCTGACCAAGCTGCTAGTCCACAGCAAGCTCCGAGTGGGGGCGCTCCAGAAGCTCAAGCCGCGACCGCTGAGAACTTCCAGAAACTTCCATCAGGAGGAGCCGCAGAGTCAACAGGTCCGTCTGACCTGACAGAAGTTCAGCAGCCAACTGAAGTGCGCAGGTCCGGGCATGCCACACCTAGCCCCGCCTATCTGAGTGACTATATAACGAACAGAATTGACCAATCCAGGAGGGGAGGGGTGTTGTATCCCTTAACAATAGAGTGTTCCACTCCAGTCCGCGTTCAGCCTGGGGCTCACAGTTTAATCTGATTGATCAACTGCGGGGCTATTCTGATTGGTCAGTTTTGCCAGCGACTGCCTTTAAAAAGAGGTTGCCGCCGGCTGCTTGTTACTTGGTGCTATGCCTTCAATAAAGAGCTGATTTCACTTGCTAGTGTGTCCTTCCTTCACCCGATCCAACAAATGGTTGTTGGAATTGGGTATGTCTAGTTTAATGAAAAGAAGGACTAGGGGTGATAACAGTGTTCCAACATTTAAGGGGCTGCCACAAAAATGAGGGAGTCAACCTATTTTCCAAATCACCTGAAGGCAGGACAAAAAGCAATGGATGGAAACCAATCAAGGAGAAAACAACCTGAGAACTAAGGAGAAATTTCTCGCAGTTAGAACAATTAATCAGTGGAATGATTGTCTTCAGAAGTTGGCAGTGCTCCAACACTGAAGTCTTTAAGAAGAGATGGAACAACCATTTGTCTGAAATGGTACAGGGCTTCTTGCCTGAGCAGGAGGTTGAGCTATACCTTCAAAGTCCCTTCCAACTCCATTATTCTGTATTCTGAAAGAGGAAGGTTTTTTCAACTTCCCTGGATTTCTTATACTCTGATCAAATGCCTCAGCAAATTATCAAGGATAATTTCTCAAGATGATTAATCAGATTGGGAAATATAAAGAGCCAGATTTGTGAAAAGTTGAGTGACATAATACCACTCCAGCCACAATACTTCCTGCTGTCTTCAATAATAACACCAGTTCAAATGCATCAGTAAGAACAATCCAAATGAAATTCTCAAGCACCCTAAGAATCCACGAGAAAAAGAGAAGCTTCTTTCTTAATTGCGGGTGAGGGGGTTTGCAAAACTACAAAGGTGGATTTCACCTCAGCATTCTTTTAAAATGAGCCAAGAGAGAGATTGATTTCAGGTTGATTTTACATTAATTTTCACCCTCTTACTGTGGTTGTTGGGATTCTAAACACCACGACCTGCATAATTTACTGGCATTTCCCACTCACCCATCTCCCCAAAGTGCCACAACTTCTGAAATAAGGGGTGAACTGTAAGTGATGGTGCAGTTTGATTCCTGAATTAATATATGCTCTCAATCTTCTTCCCCACCACCAAAATAGATTCAAGCTGTAGAAGCTTTGAACAGCCATCCTTTCTTCTTCTTTTTAGTGCTCCTCTCTGAGCATGATTAAAAGTGAATGCAAAATCTTTCCAGTGCGAATAAGAACTACAGCTTTCTTTTTTGGTAATGCTTGAACGGGTCTCCAGCAGAGATCTGAGCAGCCAGCTGTTTGAATTGAGAATCAGCTCCTTTCTCAATGGCATTTGGAGGTGAAACTCCACGTAGGAGTTCTGTGACCCAGTAACTTGCTCTTTTAGCAGCAGACTTTTCAAAGGGAAGTTGATGATTACGGATGGGAATGCAATCAAGGTGGTTTGATTAGCAAGGAGGGGGACAAGAAGTACAAAAAGAGAAATGCTGCCATTCTGAAAAGGAGGCAAACCACTCCAGCTCTAATTAAACAAAAGACAACTGTGGAGCAGGAAATGTAGAAGACATGTTGGGTCCCAATAGTCTGCTGATTGTCAGAGTGTCTGTCCTCAACAGGGATATTTAAACTACCTACCCAAGAGTGGACTGCTAAGCACCAGATTAGTCCTGAACTGGGACTTCTGGGAACTGTAATCTGATTCAATGAAATCTTGGTACCTATGGAATTGTAGTAGAAGTTTTTAAAATTGTTTAGCAGGGGCAAGAATATCCATAATTACATACTTTTTATGTTTAGTGATGTAACTGCTCTGGTTTCTGGAATTTTGTATTGTCTCTTCATCCTCACTTCTACTACAATTGCACAAGTATCAAGACCAGTTTGAATCAGATTACAATAGCCATGAATCCCAGTTCAGGACACAGTATGTTATGGGTGTTCTTGCCCCCTGCTAAATAATTTTAAAAGCCCTGTGGAGACAGGAAAAAAATAGTCACATTTCATTCTATTCCTTATGTTTCCCAATTCAGTCTGTCCCATTTTCAGTTCAGATTGCAAATGTTACTTTCTTTTAATTTCTTTTACTCTTTGGCAGTGCAAAGTCATGAGTTATTTGTTTGTTTTAGAGCTTAATTAGTAGAACAATTTCTAACAGGCTAGAAAACAATAATACAGGATCATCTGAACATGAAGCATCATATTATTATTAACTCACCATTTTTAATATATATATAATTCAAGATAGCAAACACACCTAATAGTCCTGTATCCTATGAGAGAGAATGACTGGCTTTATGTACACATAAATATAAATAGATATAAGTCACAGGTAGCATTCAGCCAGTTCTGACTGGTTCAGGCGAACCGGTAGTTGAAATTTTGAGTAGTTTGGAGAACTGGCAAATACCACCTCTGGCTGGCCCAACCCCCAATCTATTCGCTGCCTCCCAGCTGATCGTCAAAAACAAAACAAAAATCAGGACTTGCTTTTCAGCCGGGAGATTGCTTGGCAAAGAAGAAGAAAAAAACCCTGACACTGTTGCTTTTAATTGACAAGCCAAAAAACCTCCCAGCTGATGGGCTCAAAGGGAAAGATTGGGGCTCACTTTTCAGCCAGGAGATAGCTGTTTTGAATGGGTTTTCTACCAATCTGTTTGCATGCTTTAAATGGAGCCGAACATTCGGCTTTCACTTTCTATAGGCTCATTATCTCCAAGCGCCAGTAACTTCTAACAAAGTTTCCTTTAGCTAGGGGACCGGAATTAGCCTCAGGCAAGTTTCTTTGTTAGCAGCTTGATTTTTCCTTGCTTTTCTGGGAGCCTTTTCTTTTTTCTTTTTTTTGTAAAATAATTTTTATTGGTTTTTACAATATATTTGGGAAGGGGGTAAAATAGGGTATACAATAAACATTTTAATGGCTTCCATGTAGAGGTTGGTGGTCACCTCCGATACTTCGCACTAATTCAATATTAGTAAAAAACAAGTGGCAAACAATGCATATATATCACACTTCAAAATGCATACATTCAATCATTTTTTTTTCTGCCATTCCTTTTCACAGGTTACAGTAATAGTTTCAGAATCAATTCATTTTTGAGATCTGAGTCTCTTTGCTATTGTGTCTTCTTCCTCTTTCCCACCAGTGGGCAGGGCCATGGCCCCTCCCGTTCCCTTTTCTTCGTCTCCTAGGAGTAGGGAATGTTTCTTAAGAAAGGCCTCCGCCTCTTCTACTGTTTTCACTCTAATTCTGCCCCCCTCCCAGAAAACCAACATTCCTTCAGGCATTAACCACTTGAACCAAAACCAAAAATTATACAATTTTTTTGATAAAAAGGAATACTTCCTTCTTATTTCTCTGATTTTTTGGGGGATTTGTTTCAAAATGGTAATGTCCTTTTCTTGATATTGCGCGCTCAGTACCGTTGCGCCCTCAGTAATAATAATAATAATAATAATAATAATAATAATAATAATAATAATAATAATAATAATAATAATAATAATAATAACAATAACAATAATAATAATAATAATAATAATAATTAATTTCTAGACCGCTCCCTCTCCCCAAGGGGACTCGGAGCGGTGCACAGGGAAATTAAAACAATAAATATACATAGATATACAAAACAGTTAAAAAACACATTAAACAATAAGACCCTGCGCTAAAATTCCCCAAAACCAATCACTAAAACCCTAAACCCTATAATACTATGGTAAGAGGCTACCCTAGGCCGGCCAGGCAGAAAAAGTGCGTTTTCAATTTCAGACAGAAGGAACGGAGGTCCGTGGTAGTTCTAATATCGGGGGGGAGGTCGTTCCAGAGGGCAGGGCCCGCCACAGAGAGAGCCCTTCCCCTGGGCGTCGCCCGCTGACAACGTCTAGTGGACAGCACCCGGAGAAGTCCCTCTCTGTGGGAGCGAATCGGCCGTGAGGAATTATGAGGCAGAATCCGATCCCGCAGATAGCTAGGTCCCGAGCCATGGAGCGCTTTAAAGATGATGACTAGCACCTTGAAGCGCATCCGAAAGACTACAGGTAGCCAGTGCAGCTCGCGCAAGAGCGGTGTTACATGGGTGTACCTTGTGGTACCCATTACTGCTCGCGCGGCTGCATTCTGGACCAACTGCAGCCTCAAGGGGAGCCCTCAAGGGGAGCCCCATGTAGAGAGAGTTACAATAGTCCAGTCGGGATGTCATGAAAGCATGAGTGACTGTGCGAAGGGCATCCCGGTCCAATAGGGGGCGCAACTGGCGAACCAGGCGAACCTGGTAAAACGCCCTCCTGGCCACGGCTGTCACTTGATCTTCCATGGACAGCCGGGAATCCAGGAGGACACCCAAGTTGCGCGCCCCATCCACAGGGGCAAGATGTTCGCCCCCTATGGCCAGCGATAGAGACAGCTGGTTGAACCAGGCAGCCGGAAACCACAGCCACTCGGTCTTGGTCGGGTTGAGCCTGAGTCCGTTACTTCCCATCCAGACCCGCACGGCTTCCAGGCACTGGCACATCACCGCTACGGCATCGTTGGGGTGGTTTGGGGTAGATATATACAGCTGAGTATCATCAGCGTAGAGATGGTACTCTACCCCAAAACCACGGATGATCTCACCCAGCGGCTTCATATATGCGTTGAACAGGAGGGGCGAGAGGACCGACCTCTGAGGCCCCCCACATGTGAGGGGTCTCGAGGTCGACCTCTGCCCCCCTGTTAACACAAATTGCGACCGGCCAGAGAGGTAGGAGGAGAACCACCGCAAAACAGTGCCTCCCACCCCCAACCCCCCCAGCCGGTGCAATAGGATACCATGGTCGATGGTATGAAAAGCCGCTGAGAGGTCTAATAGGACCAGGATGGAGGAACAACCCCCATCTCTGGCCCTCCAGAGATCATCGACCAACGCGACCAATGCCGTCTCGGTGCTATGCCCGGGCCGAAAGCCGGACTGGCGCGGGTCTAGATAATCAACTTCCTCCAGGTGACGGGGAAACTGTTGTGCCACCACACTCTCGACAACCTTCGGCAAAAAGGGAAGGTTGGAGACGGGACGATAGTTGTTTAAAAGAGCTGGATCCAAAGAGGGCTTCTTCTGTAGGGGCCTCACCATGGCCTCTTTAAGGGAGGCAGGCAAGGAACCCTCCCTCAAAGAAGCGTTGACAACCTCTTGGAGCCAGCCTTGTGTCACCTCCCAGGATGCCAGTACAAGCCAGGAGGGACATGGGTAGAAATAAACATGTGGTGGCTCGCAGTCGCCCACGTAGCCTGTCCATATCCTCGGAAGTAACGGAGTCAAACTCCTCCCAAACAAGATCCGCCTCGTGGCAACCCACTGGGCCATGAATGGGGGCTAACTCGTTCTGTATCTGAGCGATTTTCTCCTGCAGATAAATCACAAATTCCTCTGCTCTACCCTGTAGCGGGGCTTCCCGCACCCTCTGTTGAAGGAGGGAGTGGGTCACCCTAAACAGGGCGGCAGGGCGGTTATCTGCGGATGCTGTGAGAGTGGCACAATGATGACGTTTGGCCACTCTCAGCGCCACAATGTAAGTCCGTAAATGGGCTCTTACCTGTGTCCGGTCAGATTCAGATTGGGTAGACCTCCATCTTCTCTCTAGGCATCTCTTGTGGCGTTTCATCACCCTCAGCTCCTCGGTAAACCAAGGGGCCAGGGTGGCTCGCCGCCGCAAGAGAGGCCGCAAGGGCGCGACCCGATCCAAGGCCCCCACGGCCGCACTATTCCATGCGGCCGTGAGGTCCTCCATCGGGGCGCGGGTCAGGGGTACAGGAAGTGGCCCAAGCGCCGCCTGGAACCCATCAGGGTCCATCAGGCGCCTGGGGCGGAACCAGATTGGTGACTCAGGTTCCGCCTCCCCGGGGAGGGGAGTAGCAGTTGGAAAGTCGAGCCGGAGAAGTGAGTGGTCTGACCATGACAAGGGTGTGATGGCTATATCCCCTATAATCAGATCACTTTTCCACTGGCCAGAGACGAAGATGAGATCCAGTGTATGTCCACCCTCGTGGGTGGGGCCTTGAATTAATTGGGTCAGGTCCATGGCCGTCATGGAAACCATGAACTCCCGAGCTACCTCGGATGATTCGCCCACCGATGGCAGATTAAAGTCCCCCATGACTAAGAGTCTGGGGGTCTCCACTGCCACCGTAGCGATCACCTCCAGGAGCTCAGGCAGGGCTGCTGCTACATAGCGGGGAGCCAGGTATATAACCAGCACGCCCAACTGCCTCCCTAGGCCCCACTTCACGCAGAGGGACTCACAACCGGTGGTCTGTGGCACAGTGGTCTCTCTCGGCTCAAGACCTTCCTTTACAATAACCGCCACCCCGCCACCCCTGCCTAGGGTCCGAGGCTGATGAAAAGCGCGGTAACCTGGTGGGCACATTTCAACGAGGGGGAGTCCACCCTCGTGACCCAACCAGGTCTCCGCGATTCCTGCCAGGTCCGGCTCCCCCTCTGACACAAGGTCACAAATGAGGGGGGCTTTGTTGACAACGGACCTGGCATTGCAAAACATCAGCCTCAGGCCCTAGCTCTGTATTCCCTGACCACCTAGCCTGCAGGGGTTTTGACACCCAACCGTATGCAACCAACGGCTGCGTGCCCCCAACCGGGAGGATGGAACTTGCCTCCCCTCGGACCTGCCTCTCCCCACGACCGTCGGGATGGAAATGCCCTCCATAGGGACGACTCGTGTTTCCCCTCCCAGTATCTCATCCCTTGTGGACCTTCTTAGAAATTTAATATGAACTTCTCTTGGTACATCATTTATTCTAGCATATGCTGAGTTAATTCTATAAACTAGGTTCATATCCCACCAGAGTTGTTCTTTATT
The DNA here is from genome assembly GCA_039707465.1 of Rhabdophis nuchalis. Lineage (NCBI taxonomy): Eukaryota > Metazoa > Chordata > Lepidosauria > Squamata > Natricidae > Rhabdophis > Rhabdophis nuchalis. Next base: position 18,906,351 of record CM077653.1, read on the forward strand.
TCTTTTAATATAATCTGATAAAATTGTACTCATTAAATCTTTTAAATCCTCTCCCTCCGTTTCTGGCATGTTCTGGAACCTAAGGAAAAAAGACATTCTTTCAAACTCAATTTTTGACATATGCCCATTTATCTCTGTATTTTCCTTCCGTATTTCCCTTATCTCTTCTTTCATCTCAACTGTTCCTTCTTCTAACACCTCAATTTTTTGCTTATTGTCCATTGTACTTCTTTGTGTCTCCAACAGTTCTATTCTTAGGTTTAACAAGTCCTTTCGGATTTCCTGCACTTCTTTCATAATGCTCTGAAGCATTTCATTTGTTGATAAGTCTTGGGCACCTTCCCCAGCTGTTTCTTTCTTGTAACATTGTGGTAATTTTCCCCTGTTGTAAGCTTGGGCTGGATCGGGTGGAGGCTGGAGCCGATAAGGACTTTCCAGTTGGTGGTTTTTTGGAAGCCATTGTTATAAATTTAAGTTCTTGTATTAAAAATGGCATCAGAGAAGCAAGCAGTCGGTGAAGTCCGAGATATCAGGGGGGAAAAAAGCCAAATCAAAGTTCACTCCAAAAGTCCAGAAATTAATTTTATTGTCCAGACCAAGGAAAAAAAAATAAAAGAAGATCCACCCAATAGGAGAGGCACTGAGGGCTTCTTGGAAGAGGCTTGAAATATAAACTTATTGTCCTGTGATCTTAAATTGCTGAAGAAATGTCTTTTCTGGGAGCCTTTTCTTATGACTAATGTTTTATTTGGGGAAATTATTCCTTCCCACAGCAGGTTAGTGGCCTGGGTATTTTACAACAACCTTCCCCAGGAGTGAGGAGAGAATGAGGATTTTGCAGTATCCTTCCCCTGCCATGCCCACCAAGCTACACCCACTAAACCATGCCACATCCACCAAGCCATGCCCACAGAACTGGTAGTAAACAAATTTGAATCCCACCACTGATATCTATATAAATAAAAATGTAAAATAGTTTGTACGAATCCACTAATCTCAAAAACTACTGCACCGATTTACCTCAAATTTTGACACAATGTTGCCAACTATTTCCGATAATAGAACACCTACTCATTTTGTGCCTAGCACACGTGTGTCGTGTGCAAGGTACACAAATGTAAAATGTACCCACTGATCAGGTTTTCACCTCCCAGTAACTCCTCACACCAGGCAACAGTCATTTCCTCAGTCATGTATGGAGGCCTCTTAAGGCCAAAAAGGCACTGAGATAGCAAACTCCCAGGTGGCCCATAGAGAGAGAGAGAGGAAGAAATACAGTTTAATAAAAGAGGGACTAGGGGAGACAGGATAGCAGCCTTCCAATATCTCAGAGGCTGCCACAAAGAAGAGAGAGTCAAGCTATTCTCCAAAGCACTTGAGGGCAGAACAAGAAGCAATGGGTGGAAACTAATCAAGGAGAGAAGCAACTTAGTACTGAGGAGAAATTTCCTGACAGTGAGAACAATTAACCAGTGGAACAGCTTGCCTCCAGAAGTTGTGAATGCCCCAACACTGCAGGTCTTCAAGAAGATGTTGGATAGCCATTTGTCTGAAATGATAGAGGGCTTCCTGCCTAGGCAGGGAGTTGGACTAGATGACCTCCAAGGTCCCTTCCAACTCTGCTATTGTATTATTGTATTACAGTAGGTAGGTAGATAGGGGAATATATAGATAGGGAGAAATACAGTAGGTAGGTAGGTAGGTAGATAGAGGGATAGATAGGGAGAAATACGGTAGGTAGGTAGGTAGGTAGGTAGGTAGGTAGGGGGATAGATAGATAGATAGATAGATAGATAGATAGATAGATAGATAGATAGATAGATAGATAGAAACACAGAAGGTAGGTAGGTAGATAGGGTGATAGAGAGAGGAAGAAATACAGTAGGTAGGTAGCAGGGGTGGGTTTCTGGGGGATCGGCCAGGATCGCGCGAGCCCGATGGTAAAATTTAGAGATCCTGGCTGATCCCGTTGGACGATGGACCCGGAAGTTACGGTACTTCCGGAACACGTGGCTCGCTCCGTCAAAACCTCCGGCACGAATGCAGAGGCTTGGAGGGGCTTCGCGCCGAGCCAAGCCAAGCGCGCCCGGCTGGAGCGCACGAGCCACCCGCGAGCGCTATGGCGAGCCTGCGCGGGGCGCGCTGCTGCTGTCGCTGCTCCTGCTGCTGTTGTGCGGGCCGGGGGCGCGGGGGTCCCGGGGCGCCGACAAGCAGAACAGCCTCTGCAGGGCGGCCAGCGGCGTCTACCAGGGCGTCAGCGGCCTCCTGGGCAAGGAGAACATGCGTGCCCTGCAGAAGGTGAGCGGCGCCCGGAGGGTCCCGGGCAAAGGGGAGGGGGGGGGAAGGGGAAGAGGAGGGGTCTGGGGAGGGAGGGGGGTCTGGCCTTGTGGGGGGGAAGGGGTGCAGAAGGGGGTCCCCGACTTTGGCGTGGGTGGCCAGGAGGGAGATTGGGGAGGTCCGAGTGAGTGGCCGACTGGCCGGCGGGCGGGTAAGGAAAGTTGCTGCGCGCCCCAAAAATCCTCTGGCCCGCTGGCCGCGGTTGCTCGCTCACTCGCTTGCTCGCTCACCCATCGGACGCCAGGTTCCTTCGTCCGGTGGATGGGTGAGAGAGCGAGCGAATAAATACAGCCAGCGGGCTGGCGGGCCGGTCAGGCTACTTCCTGGAGCTGAGGAGGTTTGTGGGGGGGGGGGAGACAGACACACAGAGAGACAGGGAGGGAGGGGGGAACCAGAGAGTGACAGACACACACAGAGAGACAGAGAGTGGGAGGGAGGGAGAGAAAGATAGACAGAGACACAGAATGAGTGATTTAAGTGCCTGAATGCGAGACAGACAGACAGACACACACACACACACACACACACACACACACACACAGAGTGACAGATGGGCAAACAAAGGAGAGAGAGACACAGAGAGAGAAAGATAAAAAAGAAGGTGGGAGAGAGAGAAAGAAAGAGAAAGAAAGACAGACAGAGAGAAAGAGAGAAAAAAGAAAGAGAGACAGAAAGGAAAGAAAAAGAAAGAGAGAGAGAGAGAGAGAACTTATGACCACAATTAAGCCTAAAAGTTTGGTTGCTAACCAAGACCATTGTTAAGTGAGTTTCACATTTTCCAAATTGGCCACTCCCACCCGGTCACATGGCTGGCAAGCCACTCCCACCCGGTCACATGGCTGGCAAGCCACTCCCACCCAGTCACATGGCCAGCAAGCCACAGAACCTGTTCCAAAAATTTTGAAACCCACCCCTGGTAGGTAGGTAGAAGGATAGATAGAGAGGGAGAAATACAGTAGGTAGGTAGGTAGGTAGGTAGGTAGGTAGGTAGGTAGAGTGAGAAAGGAAGAAATACAGTAGGTAGGTAGGTAGATGGATAGATAGAGAGGGAGGGAGAAATACAGTAGGTAGGTTAGGTAGGTAGGTAGTAGGTAAGTAGTGGGATAGATAGGGAGAAATACAGTAGGGGGGGAGGGAGGGAGGGAGAGGGATAGATAGATAGGGAGAAACACAGTAGGTAGGTAGGTAGGTAGGTAGGTAGGTAGGTGGATAGATAGATAGGGAGAAATACAGTAGGTAGGTAGGTAGAGGAATAGAGAGAGGAAGAAATACAGTAGGTATGTAGGTAGATAGAGGGAGAAAGGAAGAAATACAGTAGGTAGGTAGGTAAGGGGATAGATAGAGAGGGAGAAATACAGTAGGTAGGTAGGTAGATAGAGAGGGAAGGGAAGAAATACAGTAGGTAGGTAAGTAGAGGGATAGACAGAGAGGGAGAAATACAGTAGCAGGTAGATAGGTAGGTAGGTAGGTAGGTAGGTAGGTAGGTAGGTAGGTAGGTAGGTAGATGGGGGGATAGATAGATAGGGAGAAATAGTAGGTAGGTAGGTAGGTAGGTAGGTAGGTAGGTAGGTAGAGGAATAGAGAGAGAGGGAGAAATACACTAGGTAGGTAGGTAGAGGGATAGAGAGGGAGAAATACAATAGGTAGGTAGGTAGGTAGGTAGGTAGAGGGAGAAAGGAAGAAATACAGTAGGTAGATAGGTAGAGGGATAGATAGAGAGGGAGAAATACAGCAGGTAGGTAGGTTGGGGGCTATATGGTGGTTGTGTGTATGTGTGCAGGTGTAGATCTACACACAGATTGGTTGGCCATTTAACCAAACTGGGCCACAGCAACGCATGGCCAGGTATAGCTAGTAAGTATATATTCATATACTTATCTTTATGTAGTGGAACTGGCCGAGATGCAAAGCATAGCCTTCAGATGATCATGTAATGCAAAGGTGAGAAAAAATGGATAGATCCAAGGAATGTGATCAGATAGCCAAAGTGATTGTGAATGGTGACAACTGAAAGTTTTTCAATATGAAAAGGTACAAGGCAAGACCATCTCTATTGTTATTCTTCTTAACAGACAAGTACTTACCAGACATATCATGCAAGATGAGCAAATCAAAGGAATGGAAATCAAAAGAGAAAAGTACAAACTACAAGCATTCAAAGATGATTTAATTTTCATTTTAGAGGAATCATTAGAATCAGGCCTATAACTGATAGAGAAATTAGAGGAATATGGAGAGGTTGCTGGAGCAATACCCCCCCCCCCCAAATAACAGCTGAATGTCACTTTGCAAACCTGAGCAGCTTTTCAATTTAAAGCAGGACTCCAAAGTTTGCATTAAGATTTGTGGACTTCAACTCCCAGAATTCCAGTCAGGCATGTTCACGTCCGATTTAAAGTGACATCATTTGTTTTTCTCCTTTTATACTATACAATTACCTATTAAATTATAAAATGGAAGAAAAACAAGTTATAGAGACGATGATAGTATGGGCCAAAAACTTTGGATATAATATAGATTTGGATAAATGGCAAAAGCTTTGGGATAGAAACCAAAAACTGACAATGGTCACATCATATAAGGAAATTGAAATTGGGGTAATTGAATTGTTTTATTAGGGCTTTTTAGGGGTTTACTTTTAGTTAATCTGGGATTTTAGCGCAGGGTTAAGTTTAATTTCTTTTTAAATTGTATTTATGTCTATGTTTTTATATATGCATTTTTAAATCCCCTGTGCACCGCCTCGAGTCCCTTCGGGGAGAGAGTGCAGTCTATAAATTAAAATTATTATTATTATTATTATTAATTCTATATAAAATGTTCTATAGGTTGCATCGGCCCCCAGCAAGATTGGCTAAAATTGTTATGTCCTCAGGGCTACGATACCGTTGAAAGTCATTGCTGGCTCCTGATTGGCTAAGAAGTGAGCAGCCAGCTGGTGGGAGAATGCAGCTGTTCTATTGGTTCAGCATCTGACAGCTCCTATATAAAAGAGCTGTCAGCTGTCAAATGTTGCTCTTTGATGGTTTGTGATTTGCCTTGTGTTTAGCCTTGTTAACTGTTATAATAAAGGCTGTTGTTAGCTTTCAACCTGCCTTGCCTCAGTTCCCGTCTGCCTCGTTCTCCCTACAGTTCAAAAATGTTTAACAATATGTCTCCAAATTGTTGGAAATGTAAAGAAATATCTGGCACATTTTACCATATGTGGTGGACCAGTGTAAAGGCAAGGAAATTTTGAACACAAATCCAGATGTGGTTAGAAAAAGTGATCAGACAACATATAGATTTTAAGGCAGAATTGTTTTTATTAGGCATTATATCAGACAGCTATGATAAAGGGACAATATATGTAAAATTACATGCCTTGACCACAGCAAGAATCGTATATGTGCAGCAGTGGAGGAACAAAAATACCCCTTCAGAGGATAAGACGATAAGGAAGATACTAGACCCATCATGGATACCCTATGGCATCCATGCTACAGGTGGTATGTGGGGCTGTATTGGTGGGCATGCAAGCTTAGGTCTGGCGAGGTTGGCAAACGGGCCATTTTCAGCCTCCGGAGAGCCTCTAGGGAATGGGGAAGGACATTTTCGCCCTCCCCGGGCTCTTAGAAAGGATCTGGAGCCTGGGGAGAGCAAAAGACAGGCCTTCTGGTCTGACTGGCCATTGGCAAATTGGCCATTTTTGTCCTCCAGAGAGCCTCAAGGGGGGTGGGGAAGAACTTTTTTGGCATCCCCAGGCTCCTAGAAAAGATCTGGAGTCTGAGGAGGGCAAAAAATGGGTCCACCATGCCATCACTTGCCAAAAAGCAGAGAAAGCATGAGGGGCTGTGTGCACATGCACGGGGGGAGGGTGCATAGAATTATGGGTGTGGACACATGCACGCATAAACCCTATGCTAAAAATGCTAAAAATAAAAGATAAAGGAGACACAGAATGCTATTCAACATGGAATAGATTATATCAATGGTTAGAAGCATGAGGTAGAAGTTGGAATATGAAAGAATCAGGTTAGGTGGACATGGAAAGAGATATTATTTTTAATATCTATACACTGTATTTTTCGGACTATAAGATGCACTGGAGTATAAGACACACCAAAATTTTGAAGAAGTAAATTAAAAAAAAAACTTTTTTGCCCTCTCCGGCACTCTGCAGGCCTCCCAAACCCTCTGCATGCCCTGTTTTTTATGAAAAGGGGGCATGCAGAGAGTTTGATAGGAGTGCAAAGTGTTTCTGAGGGCCAGGGAGGGCAAAAATGTGATGCATAAGAAGGCAAAAAATGAGCCCATTTTTTGCAAAAAACATGGCATGCAGAGGGTGTGGGAGGCCTGTAGAGTGCTGGGGAGGGCAAAAAAAATGAACAAAAAATGCCCCATTGTTTGTGAAAATAGGCCCGTTTGTGGGAGGCCTGCAGAGTGCTCCTGAGGGCTTGGGAGGGCAAAAACAGCCCCGTTTATGTGAAAAACTGGCCCATCTTTTGCTCATATTTTCCCTCCCCAGCCCCCAGGAGCACTTTGCAGGCCTCCCAAACCCTCTGTGCATCCATGTTTGCAAAATGGTTTTGGGAAGCCAAAATGCTGTATTCAGTGTATAAGACTAACCAAGATTTTCACCCTTTTTGTGGGGGTAAGATGCATCTTATACTTCAAAAAATATGGCAGGAATGTAAGTATTAGAATGATAGATAAGTTGAAATATTAGAATAGGTTAGTCAGAAACTATTAACAACACTAGCACTGTTTAAAATAGTATATACCATATTTTTCGGAGTATAAGATGCACCCAGGTTTTGAAGAGGCAATTTTTTTTAAAAAAGTAGAGAGGTAGATAGAGGGATAAAGAGGGAGAGAAAGAGAGAGAAATACAGTAGGTAGGTAGGGAGAGAGAGAGTAGTTAAGTAGGTAGAGGGAGGGAGGGAGAGAGAGAGAGAGAGAACTACAGTAGGTAGGTAGATAGGGAGAGAGAGAGTATAGATAGGTAGGTAGGTAGAGGGATAGCGAAAAATAGGCAGAAATACAGTAGAAGGTAAGGGGAGGGAGAGAGTATGTAGGTAGGTATATGGGGGGCGTGAAATACAGTAGATAGGTAGGAAGAGATAGAGTGTAGATAGGTAGGTAGAGGGATAGAGAGAGAAATAGAGAGAGAGAGAAATATAGTAGATAGGTAGGTAGAGAGAGAGAGAGTAGGTAGGTAGGTAGATATTTCCAGGTGTATTTACCCATGTGCTGGAGAAGGAAATCGCTGTAGCACCTAAGGCATTGTTTCTGCAGGCACAGTACTTGACCAACGTAATTCTCATCAATCACTCTAACTAAACAGCTTTTGAAAGGGGGGGGGAAACCTTTATACACTCTGCAAACCTCCCCCAAATGGCCTGTTTTTTGCAAAAATGGGCCCATTTTTTTTCAAATAAAAGGTATGAATAGCCTTCGAGGGGCTTGCAAAGTGCTCCTGGGGGGGGTGGGAGGGGTGCAAAATGAGGAAAAAATGGCCCATTTTTTCGTGAAAATGGGGCGTTTTTTGGTCAAAAAATTGAATGCATAGCCTTATGGAGAGTTATAGAGTGCTGTTGGGGGCTGGGGGGGTCAAAAACGCCCTGTTTTTTGCTCATTTCTGCCCTCCCCAGCCCCCGGAGCTCTCTGGAAGCCTCCATAAGGGTATGCGAGCAGCCATTTTGGTGAAGGAGGTGGGATTTCAGGAGGCAAAAAAAATGCTGTATTCGATGTATAAGACACACACAGATTTTCGGCCTCTTTTTAGAGGAAAAAAGATGCATCTTATACTCCGAAAAATACGGTATGTTATTCTGCTTTTACTTTTGGTTTATGGTAAGAGGAATGCCAGGACAATTACACTGTATTCAATATATTTATATGTAAAAAATAAATATATATCTGAAAACAAAAACAGTGATGAAGCACCCACAATTGCTGAAAGCAAGCCATTCCATTGGTTAATTGTTTCTCCTTAACTCCAGGTTGCTTCTCTCCTAGATCAGTGTCCATCCAGTTTCTCAGTTTCTCTTTTAGAATTTTGCAATTTAACCCAGTCTACTCTTCACCCCTCACTCAGGCATTTTAGTATGCCTCCTAAGAAACTTTTTTTTTCTTCTAAAAATCACCACCAGGAATAAGAGCATAGAAACAGGACATAGATAGTGATGGAAAGCAAAAGGTGAATGGCTTTGATCTAAACATTCCAACTCTATTAGGTAAGACTACATAGACCATTCCCTTGGGGTCAACAATTTGCTAGATGGGCATTTAAATTCTGTATGTATTTCAGATTGTGGGGGGGGGGATGGGCAGGCAGGCAGGCAGAGAGAGGAAAAGCTGCCGAGTTAGTCTTTGCTTCAAGCAGTGAAAGCAAAGGGCTGCCTCTGCCTTGCTGTGAGAAAGCATAACAATTCAGAATAGATGCTACACAAAGGAAGCAAAAGCCAAGAAGCAGAGTTAAGAAGAATGGCAAAAATAAGGCAGTACCCAAAATATATTCAATGTTTTATTCCTGATCACATTTATTCAATTGCTTAGACGAATGCTACCTACCTACCTGCCCCTGGTGAAGGAGATGATTATTTCAGGGAAATGCTGTTGCATAGAACATGGATTTGAGGTATGAGAGGTGTGGAGAGGATTTTCTGCATTAGGCAGGGTAAGCAAGTTCAACTGCATCAGGATGATATTATTATTATTTAATTTATTCATAAAACATGAAACTCAGCCAACTGAACATTTAAAAATACATTGCAAACACTATTTTTTTTTATTGCAAAAGTTTTATTGGTTTTTACAAATTTTTTCAGGTAGGATAGGATAAGGTGAAGTACAGAAATATTTTGAGAACTTTCACATCGAGATCCTTGGCCCCTCCAGGGCTTCTTAATAAGACATTGGTGATACATTTTTCAATAATACTACAAGGTGAAAATAAATGCATACATCATAAATTCTAAGTTCCATGCTGGCAGTCGTGTACAAACATCCAGATAAAAATTATACTGTATTAATAAAGATAAAAGTCATTTTTTAGATCTAAGTCTCTTAGCAATTGTGTCTTCTTGTTCTCCTTCCTGGCCCCCAGTGGGCGGGACCATGGCCCCGGCTGCCCCTCCCGGATCTTCCCCCAGGGTAGAGGAATGTTTTTTAAGAAAGGCTTCCGCCTCAGCAACTGTTTTAATCCTTACTCTTCCTCCTTCCCAGAACACCAACATCCCTTCTGGCCTCTCCCACTTAAACCAAATCCCGTGTTTAAACAATTTTTTAGATAAGAAGGAATAACTTCCTCCTCACCTCTCTAATCTTTTTTGGGATCTGCTTCAAGATAGCGATTTCCTTTTGTTGATAAATTAACGGACCCTCTCTCTGCGCCTTCAAGATTCCCTCCCTAGTCGACCTTCCAACAAATTTAATATGTATCTCTCTGGGTACTTCATTTATCCTGGCATATGCTGAATTTATTCTGTAGACTAGGTCAATGTCCCCCCTGATCTCATCTTTAGGTTTGTGTAAATAGTCTGCTAAAATTGTACTCATGAGATCAGGAAGGCATTCACCAGATTCCTCAGAAATATTCTGAAATCTTAAAAAATATGACATCCTCTCAAAATCCATCCTAGACATATGACCAGACAAATCTCCAATTTCAGTATTAATATTTTTAAGTTCCCCCTTTGCCCCAGCCAGCCCCACTTCCAACTCCTCGGTCTACTGTGTATTCTGCATCAATTTTTTCTGTGTCTCCAAAAGTTCAAGTTTAGAGCTGCAATGATCTTTTCTCAATTCTTTAATTTCCAACACCAAGGAGTGTAACACTGCTTCCATAGCTGTCATTCTTTCTTCCAATCCTGGATTTTCTGGTTGGTTTTTTGAAGCCATGGTGAGCTGTTAAAGTCAGTGCCACTAAGATGGCGTTTTTTGGATGCGGCCGCTGGAGCAAGTCCAGGGAAAAAAGTTCTCCTTCCTGGCCCCCAGCGGGCGGGGCCGTGGCCCCCTCCGTCCCCCCTGGATCTTCCCCCAGGATAGAGGAATGTTTTTTAAGAAAGGCTTATGACATTTGGCCACTCTTATCGCCACTAAGTAAGTCCTTATATGGGCTCTTACTAGTGTTCGGTCGGATTCGGCGCGGGATGATCTCCACCTACTCTCTAGGCATCTCTTGCGGCATTTCAGCTCCCTCAGCTCCTCGGAAAACCAGGGAGCCTGGGTGATTCGACGCCACATGAGAGGCCGCAAGGGCGCAACTCGGTCCAAGGCCCCCGCGGTCGCACTATACCATGCGGCCACTAGGTCCTCAGTCGAGTCGCGGGGCAAGGACACAGGTAGTGGCCCAAGCTCCCTCTGGAACCTTTCCGGGTCCATCAGGCCCCTGGGGCGGAACCATCTTGGACTCTCTGGTTCCGCCTCCCCGCGGTGGGGTGTGATGATTGGAAAGTCCAGCCGGAGGAGAGCGTGATCTGTCCATGACAAGGGTGTGATGGCTAAATCCTCTATTCACAGATCACTCCTCCACTGACCTGAGACGAAAATTAAATCCAGGGTGTGTCCTCCGTGAGTGGGGCCAAGAACTAGTTGGGTCAGGCCCATGGCCGTCATGGAGGCCATGAACTCCTGAGCTACCCTGGAGTTCTCGCCAACTGATGGCAGTTTGAAATCCCCCATGACCACTATTCTGGGGGTATCAACCGCCAACTGCGCGAAGATGGCCACCTGGTTCTAGAGCTCCGGATGGGCTCGTTGGGCTTTTTATGTGCCCCAGCCCTCCTAAACTTTTGTTGAGGGCTGGGATCGATTGGGGACTCACCCTGGCATTCTGGGGTAAAGTTTGAGGCTGCTCGGGAGTCGCGGGAGCGAGGACGGCGCCGGCGTCTTCAGCGGTGAGAGCGCTGGAGTGAGGGGCGGCGTCCGTGGCTTCCGCATGGGGCGGGCGCTGGGCTGCGCCGTGCCGCGCCGCCGCGCCACGTTGGAGAGGCCTGGAGAGGCCCGGGGAAGCCTGGGGAAGCCCGCTCCCGCCCCAGGGGAGCTGCAGGAGAAGGTTGGCGGACGGCGGTGGGAGCGCCCCCCCCCAGGGAGCTGCAGGAGATGGTGGACGGCGGATGGCGGACGGAGGTGAGAGCGTCCCCCCCCCGAGGGAGCTGAAGGAGATGGCGGATGGTGGACGGTGGTGAGAGCGTCGCCCCCCCGAGGGAGCTGCAGGACGAATGGCGGATGGCGGACGGTGGTGAGAGCGCCGCCCCCCCAGGGAGCTGCAGGAGATGGCGGATGGTGGACGGTGGTGAGAGCGCCGCCCCCCCCCCCCCAGGGAGCTGCAGGAAGAATGGCGGATGGCGGACGGTGGTGAGAGCGCCGCCCCCCCCCCCCCAGGGAGCTGCAGGAGATGGTGGCGGTGAGAGCGCCGGGAAACTTTTAGTCATGGGGGACTTTAACTTGCCATCGGTGGGCGAATCATCCGAGGTAGCTCGGGAGTTCATGGCTTCCATGACTGCCATGGACCTGACCCAATTAATTCAAGGCCCCACTCACGAGGGTGGACATACACCGGATCTCATCTTTGTCTCTGGCCAATGGGAGAGTGATCTGGGTATAGGGGATATAGTCATCACGCCCTTGTCATGGTCTGATCACTCACTTCTCCGGCTCGACTTTCCAACCGCTACTCCCCTCCGCGGGGAGGCGGAACCTGAGTCATCTATCTGGTTCCGCCCCAGGCGCCTGATGGACCCTGATGGGTTCCAGGCGGCGCTTGGGCCACTTCCTGTACCCCTGACCCGCGCCCCGATGGAGGACCTCGTGGCCGCATGGAATACTGCGACCACGGGAGCCTTGGATCGGGTCGCGCCCTTGCGGCCTCTCTTGCGGCGCCAAGCCACCCTGGCTCCTTGGTTTACCAAGGAGCTGAGGGGGATGAAACGCCACAAGAGATGCCTAGAGAGAAGATGGAGGTCTACCCGATCTGAATCTGACCGGACACAGGTAAGAGCCCATTTACGGACTTACATTGTGGCGCTGAGAGTGGCCAAACGTCATCATTGTGCCACTCTCATAGCATCCGCAGAAAACCGCCCTGCCGCCCTGTTTAGGGTGACCCGCTCCCTCCTTCAACAGAGGGTGCGGGAAGCCCCGCTACAGGGTAGAGCAGAGGAATTTGTGACTTTTCTGCAGGAGAAAATCGCTCAGATACAGAACGAGTTAGCCCCCATTGATGGTCCAGTGGGATGCCACGAGATAGATCTTGTTTGGGAGGAGTTTGACTCCATTGCTTCCGAGGATATGGACAGGTTACGTGGGCGACTGCGAGCCACCACATGTTTATTGGACCCGTGTCCCTCCTGGCTTGTACTGGCATCCTGGGAGGTGACACGAGGCTGGCACCAAGAGGTTGTCAACGCATCCTTAAGTGAGGGTTCCTTGCCTGCCTCCCTAAAAGAGGCTATGGTGAGGCCCCTCTTTAAGAAGCCCTCTTTGGATCCAGCTTTATTAACCAACTATCGTCCAGTCTCCAACCTTCCCTTTTTGGCGAAGGTTGTTGAGAGTGTGGTGGCACAACAGTTTCCCCGTCACCTGGAGGAAGTTGACTATCTAGACCCGCGCCAGTCCGGCTTTCGGCCCGGGCATAGCACCGAGACGGCATTGGTCGCGTTGGTCGATGATCTCTGGAGGGCCAGAGATGGGGGTTGTTCCTCCATCCTGGTCCTATTAGACCTCTCTGCGGCTTTTGATACCATCGACCATGGTATCCTATTGCATCGGCTGGGGGGGTTGGGGGTGGGAGGCACCGTTTTACGGTGGTTCTCCTCCTACCTCTCTGGCCGATCGCAATTTGTGTTGACAGGAGAGCAGAGGTCGACCTCGAGACCCCTCACATGTGGGGTGCCTCAGGGGTCGGTCCTCTCGCCTCTCCTGTTTAACACATATATGAAGCCGCTGGATGAGATCATCCGTGGTTTTGGGGTAGAGTACCATCTTTACGCTGATGATACTCAGCTGTATATATCTACCCCAAACCACCCCAACGATGCCGTAGCGGTGATGTGCCAGTGCCTGGAAGCCGTACGGATCTGGATGGGAAGAAACGGACTCAAGCTCAACCCGACCAAGACCGAGTGGCTGTGGTTTCCGGCTGCCCGAATAAACCAGCTGACTCCATCGCTGGCCATTGGGGGCGAACATCTTGCCCCAGTGGATGGGGTGCGCAACTTGGGTGTCCTCCTGGATGCCCGGCTGTCCATGGAAGATCAAGTGACAGCCGTGGCCAGGAGGGCGTTTTACCAGGTCCCCCTGGTTCGCCAGTTGCGCCCTTCGCACAGTCACTCATGCTCTCGTGACATCCCGACTGGACTATTATAACTCTCTCTACATGGGGCTCCCCTTGAGGTGCACTCGGAGACTTCAGCTAGTCCAGAATGCAGCCGCGCGAGCAATTATGGGAACCGCAAGGTGTACCCACGTAACACCGCTCTTGCGCGAGCTGCACTGGCTGCCTGTCGTCTTCCGGGTGCACTTCAAGGTTCTAGTCATCATCTTTAAAGCGCTCCATGGCTCGGGACCTAGCTATTTGCAGGATCGGATCCTGCCGCACACATCCACACGGCCGATTCGCTCCCACAGAGAGGGACTTCTCCGGGTGCCGTCCACTAGACTTTGTCAGCGGGCGACGCCCAGGGGAAGGGCTCTCTCTGTGGCGGGCCCAGCCCTCTGGAACGACCTTCCCCCCGACATTAGAACTACCACGGACCTCCGCTCCTTCCGTCTAAAATTAAAAACATATCTGTTCTGCTTGGCCGGCCTAGGTTAGTCTCTCTTCGATGGGGCTGCTATAAATTTTAGATGGGGATTTTAGTTTTTAATTGGATTTTTAGCTCAGGGAAATATTTAATTTGTTTTTAACTATATGTATGTATTTATTGTTTTATTAGCCCTGTGCACCGCTCCGAGTCCCTTCGGGGAGAGGGAGCGGTCAATAAGTTTAATAAATGATTATTATTATTATTATTATTATCTCGGCTACCACCTCCACGAGCTCGGGCAGGGCTGCTGTTACATAGTCAGGAGCCATGTATACAATCAGCACGCCCATCTGCCACCCCAGGCCCCACTTCACAAAGAGGGACTCACACCCGGTCGTCTGTGGTACAGTGGTCTCCCTCGGCTCAAGACCTTCCTTAACCATAATCGCCACCCCCCCACCCCTACCCAGGGCCCAAGGCTGATGAAAGGCATGGTAACCTGGTGGGCACATTTCAACAAGGGGTAAACCTCCCTCGTGGCCCAACCAGGTCTCCGTTATACCCACCAGGTCCGGGTCCCCCTCTGACGCAAGGTCATTGATGAGGGGTCTTTGTTCACCACGGACCTGGCATTGCACAACATCAGCCTAGGGCCCCGGCTCTGTGATCCTCGACCTCCTAGCCTGCGTGGGGAGCACCGGGAATTGGGGCATGTGACCGCCTGTAGCCAGCGGCCAAGTTCCTCCAACCAGTGGTGCACTCTCGGTCTTCCACCGTCCCTGCCCCTTCCCAGGACCGATCTGATGGAGAATCCCTCAAAAGGATCGACCCCCCTCTTCCGTGGTTCTCTCCATTTCCCCAATTCCGCCGGCTGGCTCTAAAGCCTGTCTCCCACCCGACTGGCTGACCCCACCCCCTACCCTAGAACCCCGTAAAATCCGAATTAAAAATTTACGTAAAAACCCCCTGAGTTTGCGGCTTGCCCACCTCTCTGGATCGATCAATCCATCCTCAAGGTGGGCCCCAGATAGACATGGGGGCCATACCTGCGAAAGTGGTGACTCTCGCAGGCGAAGGATAACTGTCCTTGAATACAACAGAAGCGTGTAAAAACGACACTGGCACTAAAAGAGGGATCGCCAAAGGTGATACACTGCAAGTGTAAATTAAAACATAAAGCATAAAAGCATATAATACAAGTAGATGGGAAGGGGAGGTAGGTAGTTCGGGTGGATTTGAGCGATCTGTCGGGGGGGGGGGTAGTAGCAGATGGAACAACATTGTTCTGTGACTATCAGACTGTCCAAACGGACAGTCTGTGACTTTCTGGATACAGATAAACCATATTTTTTACATAATGACCAGTGGATTAATTTAGCAACTCGGTCATGTCTAGCTTTGTAATCAGTTTGTGTAATTTTGCTGCATTCACATATTAAATGTGAAACAGTTTCGACTTTGTTATTGCAAAGTCGGCAGTTTGGGTTGTCAGTGGATTTTTGAATCTTCGCTTTCATGGCATTAGTTTGTAGTGCTTGTTCTTGAGCGGCCAGTATTAAACCTTCCGTTTCTTTCTTGATAGTTCCCATCTTAAGTCATGTCCATGTCAAGTTGTCATCACATTTTCCTTCTTATATTGAAAAAGTTTTATTGGTTTTTACAATTTTCGAAAAGGGTAGGGTAAGGGATACAGAAACATATTAAGAACTTTCGCGTCGGGATCATTGGCCCTTCTAGGGCTTCATAATAAAACATAAAAAAAAACATTTTTCCAAAAGTACTACAAGGTGAAAATAAGTACAAAATTCCTAAATTCTCCATTCTATGCTAGCAGTCATGTACAAACATCCAGACATAAGGTTAAGCAATATTAATAATAATAAAAAAAGCAAAGTTATTTTTTCGATCTAAGTCTCTTGGCAATTGTATCTTCTTTTTCTCATCCCTGGCCCCCAGCGGGCGGAGCCGTGCCCCCCCTGCCCCCCCTGGATCTTCCCCCAGGACAGAGGAATGTTTTTTAAGAAAGGCTTCCGCCTCAGCAACTTTTTTAATCCTCACTCTTCCTTCATCCCAGAACACCAACATCCCTTCCGGCATCACCCACTTGAACCAAATCCCATGGTCATACAATTTTTTGGATAAGAAGGAAAATTTCCTTCTCACCTCCCTAATCTTTTTTGGGATCTGCCTCAAGATGGTGACTTCCTTTTGTTGGTAAATTAACGGCCCCCCTCTCTGCGCCTTCAAAATTCCCTCTGTAGTTGACCTTCTAACAAATTTAATATGTATCTCTCTGGGTACTTCATTTATCCTGGCATATGCTGAATTTATTCTGTAGACTAGGTCAATATCCCCCCTGATCTCATCTTTAGGTTTCTGTAAATATTCTGCTAAAATTGTGCTCATGAGATCAGGAAGGTATTCATCAGATTCTTCAGAAACATTCTGAAATCTTAAAAAATATGACATCCTTTCAAAATCCATCCTAGACATATGACCAGACAAATCTGCAATTTCAATGTTGACATTTTTAAGTTCTCCCTTTGCCCCAGCCAGCCCCCCTTCCAGCTCCTCAGTCTTCTGTGAATTATCCAACACTTGCTTCCGTGTTTCCAGAAGGTCCTCCTTAAAACTTTTATTATCAGCTCTCAAAGCTTTAATTTCCTGCACCAGAGCTTGTAACACTGATTCCAAAGATGACATTCTTTGTTCCAATCCTGCCAATTCTGATTTTGATGCCATGGTAAGCTGTTAAAGTCAGTGTCACTAAGATGGCGTATTGGGGGTGGGGCCGTTGAGGCAAATCAGGAGCAAAACAGTTCAGGTGAAAGTTGTAAAAGAATTCAAGACCCAGCAGAGAAACACTTTTCACAATCAAAAACTTTAACAGAGAAGGCACTCAGGGAAGGAATCAATTAGTCCAGAAATTTCTTCATTAGTAGAGAGAGAGTCCATTTCACGAAAAGATGTTGGTAATTTTCCAAAGGTAAAAATAGTAATTCAGGAACAAAGGGAACCTTCCTCCACCGCCCTGCCTGGGAGCCAGGAGGAGAAAATAACCCAAGAAAAATTGTATCAAGCCAGCCAGACTTAGATACATTGTAAGAAAATAAGCCGCAGATCACTTTCGCTTATTTCAATGCAGTCCGGAAACAAAGTATCCGCTTCCTTGCAACAAGGAGCCATTTCGGAACGGCGCTTTAAATCCGAGGGGGGGTTTAACCAACAAACACCCCCCTCTACGTTCTTTCAATCCAGGATGCCAGCATAAATAATATTGTAAATCACTCACTCTTCACCTCGCTGCCAAAGCCCCAGGGAGCCTTCCGACCCGCACGCTCAGTTCTTTTTAAATTTTGCTGATCGTTACCGTCCTCCATCGGCGAAGGGAAACTCCCCCCGCAGCATGTCTTCCTTCACCTAAACCGAAGACAAGGGCCGTTTCCCAGCCGCCGCCAGGATAAACCAGCCCAGGCAAGCCAGTTTTACGGAGGGACCCCCCAAAAAAGGGGGTGCCCCGCCCCGTTAGGGGCAGAAAAAAGAACAAAACGACGGACGAACCCCAAGGTTCGTCCGTCGCCGCCGGGAACAGGAACAGGAAGTCATCACATTTTCCTTCAATGTCCATGCAAAGCCTTGGTCTTCCATCTATTTAACCTGTCATCCAGCTGTTTTTCCTTATATTCTGCCTTTGTTTCTGTTGTTTTTATGCTGTTCTCCATTTTTACAGCCTGCAGCAATTTTCCCGTACTTTGGTTCACATAATCATTCAAACTTCGTTTTTCTTCTTCTACAATTTGATGGATTTGCAACAGCCCCCTGCCCCCTATTTTTCTTGGCAGGTACAACCTGTCAATGCCACTTCATGGATGTAAAGCATGGTATATATTCAAAAGTTTGCGTGTTTTCCAGTCCAGATTTTCCAGTTCAGCCAGAGTCCAGTTGATGATTCCAGCTGGATAGCGTATCACTGGAACTGCCCATCTATTAATGGCTTTAATTATGTTTCTGGCATTCAGCTTTGATTTTAATATTTTGCGGACCCTCCTGATATATGCCTTTTGTGTTGACTCTGACTTTTTCATTCAAGATCTTATCTGCTTCCAATATGCCTAGGTACTTGTAACCATCATCCTTTGCTATTGCTTTCACTATATTTCCATTTCCCAGTTCTATTCCTTCTGTTTTTTCCATTTTTCCTCGCTGCATGGATAATATAGCACATTTTTCAAGTCCAAACTTCATTTTGATGTCACTGCTGAATAGTTGAACTGTATTGAATATTGATTTAAGTTCAGTGGGGCTTTTCGCATACATTTTTAAGTCATCCATGTATATTAGATGGTTTAACTTGCCATATTGTCTTGAGATTTAGTTTCCCAGTTTTGTGTTCTGTAGGATTATTGTCAGGGGAATTAATGCAATGTTGAACAGTAGTGGTGAAAGTGAAACCCCTTGGAAGATTCCTCGTCTGATGTTGACTTCACCAATGTTCTCCCCATTTGTTGTTAGAACTGTTTTCCATTTTTGCATATTTGTTTTTAAAAATGTACAGATATTTTTGCTAATTCCAAAGTTTTCCAGACAGGTGTTAATCCAGCTGTGCGGTAATGAGTCAAATGCCTTCTTGTAATCAATCCAAGCCATATTTAAATTTGTTTTCCTTCGTTTTGCATTTTTTAGTACCATTTTGTCTATGAGCAGCTGATCATTTGTTCCTCTTGATTTTTTATAATTTCCTTTTTGTTCTACTGGATACAAACTGTTTTCTATCAGATGATTGAATATTGTATTTGCCAGTATCCTTGTAAAAAGTTTGAACGTTGTTGGCAGACAAGTAATTGGGTGATAGTTGCTTGGTTCTGTGCCTTTTTCTGGATCTTTCATTATCAAGTAAGTTCGTCTAGCTGTTAGCCATTCTTTGCTTGTTGCATCTTGAAGCATTTGATCAAATTGAATGGCCAAGTGATGATGTAGGCTGGTCAGAAGTTTTAGCCAGTATCCATGCAGTTCATCCAGGCCAGGTGCACTCCAGTTCTTGATCTTCTTTGCTTGTTTTGTCACTATGTCAGTTTTTATTACAATATTTTCCATCTTGTTTTGTATTGTCTGTTGTTGAATATCTTTGATTCAGGAGGCAATGTTGTTGTGTTCTATTGTGGTTTCCCACAGTTCTTTCCAAAAGTTCAAAGTTTTTTCTTTACATGGGTGAATATAAGTTTGGATTCGATGTTCATCAAGGGACCAGTAGAAGAGGTGTTGGTTTCTTCTGGACTGGACATTTTCACGATATTGTTTTATTCGTCCTTCGTATCTTTCAATTTTCCTTGCTGTTGCTATCGCATGTTGTTTTAGTTCTTCCATAATTTCTGTTTTGTTTTTTCCTCCACATTGTACTTTTTGTGTAAACTATTTTTAAGCTTTTTGTTCTTTAGTGTTCCTTCTTTCAAGTACTTCAGATTGCTGATATCCCCTCGTAGTTTTTAAATTTTATTTTCAAGTCAAATTTTCCACTTTGGTGTTCCAGTGGGTTTCTTTTTTGGCATTTTATAACCTAGTTCTGCAGTTATAACAGCAGCTGTGCTATACATTAATTGGTTGGTTTCATATAGTGTGCTGGATGGGATGGAAGTTAAAATGTTGTTCACGGCAGTTAACAGATCTTTCACTTGTTTGCTATGCACTTCGTGAATGATAGGTAGTCTTTTTCTTTCTACATTTTCTTTGATGTGGTTTTCAATTTTTTCTTTCAGCATTTTTGCTAGATCACTTAGCTCTACATTTTCAAGTTGTTGCATAGGAGGGTCTTCATCCTGTATGTTTGCTTCTTCCACTGGCTTTTCAATTTGTTTAGGTGTTGGAGCAATTTCTTCAGCTTGTTCATCATCACTTGTTGCTTTCTTTTTAGCCAATATTTCTAGATGTTACATTTTCATTTCTGTGAAAACTTTATTACGGATGATGAAGCATCTTTGATCCATTAGTCTTTGTTTAGTTACACCACTTTCCGGATGTTGTTCCTTCCACAGCTGCATCATTCTTTTTTGAAATCCCCTGGCTGTTGGATCTGCCTGGTAGTAATATGTCCAGGTTTTGCGCTTTGGTTCCAGTCGGTTTGCAGTTGCACGCCCTGGTTCCCTGGCAGTAACAACTGAGCCCTGTAGCCCATTTTTTGACAGATGTCCAGGAGCATAGCTGTCAACATCCCGATGTTGCCATGGACCTTATCTGTTTGCCTTAATGAACTGAAAATTCTTGACATTCCTGTGGCAGGAAAGGAATCTCAGGACAGCCTGTGACTGCGCATGCATGCAATTATTTTCAATGCTAATTGGGGAACGTGATTGATGACAAGCAGAGGGGAGGGGGCATAAGGGGGTAAAGTGCAGAAGCCATCCAATTATTGCCAGTCCTGGCTGCAACCGAGATGCAACCGCCATGATGTTACGTTCAATAAACGGACATTTCTTTGAACTTTTACGTGAGGCCGTGAATCATTTGAAGTTTCTCTTGGGAGCTTGACAATAGCATCTGACGTGGTCCTTGTTGACCTGGGCGACGAAAGATCCAAAGTGGATTTTTGTTCGTTTCTCCTCATCATTAGTGATGGTAGGTGCCTGGGTTGGTTCTCAGTGCTGAGCCATTATTGATTCAAGGATGATAATATCATAACTGTAGAAACCGAACCAGGTAGCTGTTCAGGCCCAGCCTGAACAGCCTGAAAGAGGCCTACCTTCCTGTTTGATGGTAGGAAGGAAGGTTCAGGAATGGGGGTGGGGAGAAATGAGGCCTAACTCCCTGTTTGATGATATCCTATTGCATCGATTGCATCGACCACCCCAACGATGCCGTCGATGTCCCGTACGGATCTGGATGGAAAGGAACAGACTCAAGCTCAACCCGTTGAAGACTGAGTGGCTGTGGCTACCGGCGCCCCGGTTCAACCAGTTGACTCCATCACTGGCCATTGGGGGCGAACATCTGGCCCCCGTGGATTGGGCACGTAACTTGGGCATCCTCCTAGATGCCCGGCTGTCAATGGATGACCATGTGACAGCCGTGGCTAGGGGGGCGTTTCACCAGGTTCAACTCTTATTGGACAGGGACGCCCTTCGCACAGTCACTCATGCGCTTGTGACATCCCGTCTAGACTACTGTAACGCTCTCTACATGGGGCTCCCCTTGAGATGCACCCGAAGGCTGCAGCTGGTCCAAAATGCGGCTGCGCGGGCAGTTCTGGGAGTTACCAGATACTCCCACGTAACACTGCTCCTGCGCAGGCTGCACTGGCTGCCTGTGGCCTTTCGGGTGCGTTTCAAGGTGTTGGTTATCATCTTTAAAGCGTTCCATGGCACAGGACCTAGTTATTTGCGGGATCGTATCCTGCCCCATACATCCCTTCGACCGATTCGCGAAGGAGGGACTTCTCCGGGTGCCGTCCACTAGGCAATGCCAGCGGGTGACACCCAAGGGAAGGGTCTTCTCTGTGATGGGGCCGACCCTTTGGAATGACCTTCCCCCTGATATTAGAACGACCACTGACCTCCGTTCCTTCCGCCAGAAACTCAAAACCCACCTGTTTCATCTAGCCGGCCTGGCCTAACTTCATGCTTCCCGCCCCAGTCTGTAATTTTAAATTATTTTATTTGGTTTTATGGGTTTAATTTTAATTTTTATAAATTTGTACAGAGGACTATTTAATTTGATTTTAGCTTATATGCATTGTTATGGTTTTGATAATTTTAATTTATACCTGTTCACCGCCCCGAGTCCCTTCGGGGAGAGGGGGCGGTCTAGAAATCTAATTAAATAAATAAATAAGGAAGGAAGGTTCAGGAATGGGGGGGAGGAGAAATGAGGCCTACCTTCATCATCATCATCATCATCATCATCATCATCATCATCATCATCATCATCATCATTATTATTATTATACAGGTATCATTAAAAGGTATGGGGGTTAGAGGAACTAACAACAGGATCGGGTAGGGTGTTTCACACATTTATTATTCTATTACTGAGAATGTTTTTCCTGCCCAGATTCCAGGCAGGTGAGCAATATTCAAGTATAGGTCTGGCAAAGGTTTTATATACTCTAGTTAGCAGCATAGCATTATCAGAGAGAAAACTATGTAAAATAAGGTTGACAACTCTGAATCCCTTTTTGGCATGGTTGTTACAGTGAGCTCACATGTAGTTCACATGCTACTCTAAAATCATGACAACAAAGGTCACACATTTCTAGGCATGGGCTTGAAAATTAACCAGAAATAGCTTTTCCTGAAATGAAAATGAAATATTCTGGAACCACATTGTCCAGAAGTCTTATCAGTGGTGAATTTTGCAGGTTCTAGATTCAATATACCAAGAAGGGTGGATTGACCCAATTAAAAGAAAATGGAGCTTGCTGATTCTTTTCTTGTGCATCAAGAAGATCATTAGCCGATGCAGATTCACTGGACTCAATGAAATTATGATAATGCAGGCCAACTTTCTTGTTTTAACAGTTGCCATTAGACTGTGCATCAATTTAGAAAATTATGAATCACAAATGCTCAGATGATCTAATTGACTGGAAAGACTTCCAGGGGTTATATGTTTCCCCCCCCTTTCGGTTGTCTTGTAATCAATTGATTAAAAATTTTCCCTGAGTCCCAGTAGGGAGAAGGTGCAGTATATAAATTTAGATTCGCTGGGCAAAGACTTTGAACACGAGAAATGTAATCAAAATAATGGCAGTTATATTTCACCTTAAATAAAATGAAATCCTGAACTTTCCCCAAAGTTTTGTTTTCATTATTATCTGAATAAAAAAAGGAAAAAGGATTTTGTATGAATGGTTATCACTCATGCAAAATGAATGATATGCTTTTTTGTATTCCATATATATTATTTATTATTTCAACATGGACACTTTCTTGACTTTTTGACAACAATCTGAAAATACCTTTGGTTATATTACTTTAATGGAGGGAGGAATAATCAGATTACTAAACATATAGTATGATAAATACCGATAAAAATTCTAAACTGTCCTTCAGTTGAGAACTTCTGGCGGTAGAAGACTTTTTAAATACAGAAAAAAAGAGATAAGAAATTTCCACATAACTGTACAATTGATGGAAAACAATCAACTATATTCAGATCAATCAATGGGAACTTTTTTTCAATTATAAGCTAGTCCATTGTTCAGTCCCTGGTCTATTACTGTTTGTTTGTTTGGTTGATTTATGTGCTGCCCATTTTGTTTTGATTATTTATCCAGGAAACTTCCCATGCCCTCCCTCCTTCTGTGGGCTGAGATACTTTTACATGCAGTTGTCCATCTGGTCTGAGGCTCTTCTTATTGTGTCCCAAGGTCATTCATGCATACCATTAAATAATAAAGTATTTTTGTGGCCATTTAAAGAGAATATTCTCAAGATCATTGAGTCTAATTTAAAATCTAATTCAAGCCTTAGCCTCTTCCTTTAAAGGATCAAACTGAGGTGATTTGACACTCTTGATCATGGACTGAATTATTTGGGGGAAAGGTAAAATGAAGGATCTGTTCATTGCCATCACTATGAATGGTATTCTATCTTGAAGGGTTTCCTTTCCTTTCCTCCAGTCTGCTGTAGTTTTTCTCCCATTGAGAAATGTTCTGTTGATTTGGCCATGGACAATCACGTCAGTGTTTTCCTTGATCTCTTTAGTGCTGCTCCACAACAGATATCAGAAAGGAGTCAATATGCTTAAAGCAGTTGCAATTGTAGGAAAATTTAAGTCTGTGGCAAATTGAAACCAATATGGAAAAATAGAAGAAGAATAAAAACAAGGAACAGCTTTCAAAGAAGGGGGATCATTTTGTTACTGTTGTATGGTCTTTCTGGCAATAGTCATGCTTGGATATGAAGAAGCTGATTCAGAGTTTGTTTATACCATCATTTTAAGAACAGAAAAATAATCTGATAGCATATGTTGGTTTTTAATCATGATAATAAAATTTGATTTGACATTCTATAGCAAAACCAACATTTAAAAAAAATCAAACATTAAGCTTAATGAGAGCCAACAAAAGATAATCTTGCAGAAATTAAACAACTAGGGAAAAACCACTGCTGCATATCCAGCCGATCCAGGAAGACGAGGAACGCGAGGAAGATCCCTCCCTCCATGAAGGGGCTCTGGACCATCGGAGCCTCGTCCTTCTTTTTAGCCAGGCAATCTTTAACCAGGCGATCTTCGGCTGCTGCACAAGCCCACGGGCAGGCGCTGCCTTCTTCTCTCTGATAGCCACTTGGTTAAAAAGAAGGATGAGGCTCCACTGGTCCTGAGCCCCTCTGCAGGGGGAGGGATCCCCCTCGCATTCCTCATCTTTCCGGATCGGCTGGTAAGGGGATAGAAAAGGAAGTTCTCCAGTCCCAGGTTTCAGTTTCCTGGCTTCAGTATCTCTTTCCAGATTCTTTTGTTGAGCCTGCAATTAAGGTTCTTTTTTATGTCTTAGTTAAAACCTCGCCTGGTTAAAAAAAATGATGAAGCTCCACTGGTCCGGAGCCCATTCTCGGGTTGGGAGGGAGAGACAGACAGACAGACAGATAGACACACGCACACACACGCACACACAGATTAAGTGAGTGAGTGAGAAACAGACACACAGACAGAGAGGAAGGGAGGGGAGAGACAGAGATAGAGAGGGAGGGAGACAGACAGGGAGACACAGAGAGAGTGACAGACACACAGAGAGAATGATAGAGAGAGACAGAGGAAGGGAGGGAGAGAGACCCAGAGATAGAGAGGGAGGGAAGAGGGATGTCTTCTGCCTGATGGTTAAAGTGAGAAAAGACACTGACCAGGATGTGAATCATCCCTAAGTATCTTCCTTACTCTGCTGGAACAACAAGACCTGGCAATGTCATCCAGTGGTATTAGGGGTCAACCAATGGTTTCTTGTGCCAAATTGTTGTTGCAATGTTCAGATGCAAAAGAGGTGCACTGACACTCCTTTGAGACTTAACACACTCATTGTACATCTTACAACCCTTAAACATTCCACAATTGCCAAAAATGATCAATATTTTGGAACACCTCTTTGGAGAGATCCCACCAAAGGTCAGTGAAAGAACAATAAAAAGTTACTCCAAACCACCAAGAGTTCAACTTATTGAGCCCATTCTTATTGAACCACAAATATCCATTCCTTGGGAATCCTAAGTTAACTTATTTCAGATCTTCCTGATGTGGAGAGATGCAGAGGATTGCTTTCAAATTCCTAGTTGGATCTTTGATCAAAAAGGTGTGGACAGCATTGTTTGTATTGTTTTTTGTCCCCCTGTTAAGGAGGATGTCGGGGTCCCTATTGATGAGCCAGCTGGAGTTATCTTCCTGCTCATGTTTGGATTCTATCCTTTCTCTTTTCCTTTCTTCTTTAGAACACTCTTTAATTTAGTGGTGTAAATTTAGTAAATATTAAATATTTAGGAATCTACTTGACGTCGAGATGCAGCACCCTTAAAAAGGAGAATTATTCTAAACTCACACAACAAATAGAAGCAGATCTTACGAGATGGCAGAATTTACAACTATCATTATTAGGGAGAATAGCCACGATAAAAATGAATATTTTGCCTAAAGTATTATATTTATTCCAGACAATCCCAATTAGATTGGGCAAAGACTTTTTTGAAAAATTAAGGAAAATGGTCTTAAAGTTTATATGGCAAGGGAAAAAAGCTAGAATAAAATTAAAAATTTTACAAGATACTAAAATAAGGGGAGGTATGGGATTACCTGATTGGGAACTATACTATCAAGCTGCAAATTTGATGTGGATTAAAGATTGGATTACACTAAGAAACACTAGATTATTAGAATTAGAGGGACATGATTTGCCATCAGGATGGCACGAAGCTCTATGGTATAGAAACACTAGGAAACATGGTCTTTTCAGAAGGCGGTACATAAGAGAATTTTTTATTGTAAACTGGGAGAAGATCAAGAAATTGCACTATTTTAAAATACCAGTCTGGGTATCAATTACTGAAGCATTCACTTACGCAATAATACACAAAAAGGAACGAACAACCAGATATTCGGATCTATTAAACTCAAGGGGTGATCTTAAAACTATTCAGGAATTAAAACAAGAAGGAATGGATATTAATTGGTATACATACACGCAAATACATTCAAGATATAAGGAAGATCAAAAAAAGGAGGGGTTTATGACAAAATGACGGAATTAGATAAAATATTAACAGGCGTCGACGAAAAAATAATTAAAAAACTCTATGCCTATTTATTAGAGTTTAAACTCCAGGAAGAGCAAGTGAAAGAAACAATGATAACATGGGGGAAAAACTTCGGGCATGGGATCGACTTAGATAAGTGGCAAAAATTGTGGACACAAAACTATAAAATGACGATGTCAACAGCCTACAAAGAGAACTTATATAAGATGTTCTACAGGTGGCACTTATCACCATCAAGAATCGCAAAAATGAATAAGAACAAATCCCAAAAATGCTGGAAATGCCATTAGACGCCTGGTACTTATTACCATATGCGGTGGACCTGTTCGGAGGCCAAAAATTATTGGAGTATGATCCACACATGGTTGGAGAAAATAACAGAAAAACATATAGATTTTAAACCCGAACTCTTCCTGCTTGGACTTACATTAGAAATATTTGACAAAAATTTGAAATACCTAATTGTAAATATCTTGACAGCCGCTAGAATCATGTTTGCAAAAAATTGGAGAAATGATAAATTACCATCACAGGAAGAAGTTATTTATAAAATTATGGGATGTGCAGAGATGAGTAAATTAACATTTGAAATTAGAGAGCAAGACAGTGAACAATTCTATGAAATATGGAATAAATTTTATCAATGGCTGGAAAAAAAGGGGGAACTAAGGGATATAACAATACACATTATATTATTATATAACTTGAAGACATTTTTGTCTTTAGAAGGATAAAATAATCTATTTTAGTACGATAAAATTATCTCTAGAAAACAATGGTATAACATGTGAAGATTTTCTGTTCTTATTCTGTTGGTTTTTTTTTTCTATTTAATATCTTGTTTATATATTGAAGAGTTAGGGGATAAAGATTTATTTGATAAATGGAAATGTTAATATATGATATAAAAGTGATATATATAGATTAATATCTTTGTGAGATTAAGGACTGGCGCGCAGAGCGTTTGTCTGAACGACATGTTGTACAAAACACAAAATGAATGATGTTTCTTTTTATTTATTTTCAATAATAAAAAATAAAAAACTTTTTAAAAAAAGGTGTTGAAAAGATAATATCCTTCTGAGTTGTAGCTCTGAATCACTTTGCTGGAATAAAGATTCTGGCTTCTGTTCCAAAACATGGCATTAATTGTGCATTGGAAGATTGAAATGAACAGGCAATGCTTAATCTACTGGGTCTTGAACCATGTTATGTGCAGATGGTGAATGAAATATGTCTGAAGCTGCCTGTCTGAAACTGAACAGAAATATCTACAATGGTAGCAGAGTGCTGTGCTTATTAGTTGGTGATGGTGTTGCACATTCTCATTAAATTAGATTTGTTAAAACAAAAAAGAATTCACAGGAGAATGTTTCAATGAAAAATTCAGAGAAGTGGTACTGCATATAGGAATGTGTGCAGTCTTGATTGAGGTTTAATTAAATGGTCGCTGGACTATTAATGAATAGATTTTATTCTACAATTCTATTTTTTGATCATGTGGTTTTGTCAGAGTTAGAGTTCATGGAGAGATGTAATGAAATATTTTCCTTCATTCCTTCCTTCCTTTCTTCAATGGATATTTCTCCTGCAAAAAAAAAAGTAGGATCTTAATTCCTAGTTACTATGCAGTTTCCCTCAGTATGGATCTCCTCTTAAGCAGACTTCAAATCCCAGAATTTTCAGTGATGCTGAAAATGTTCATGTTGACTGGGGAATTCTAGGAGAGATAGTTAATTCATCTGCAGCATGCCCAGGTGACAGAAGTTGCTTCATACCTTGAAAGTGTTCATCATATGCCTTTTTCTCATCTTTGTGGCTGGCACAAGCTGCTGGTTGTGAACATGGAATTATAGTGAGGGCTAAGGAACCCGGACTTGTATTTATTGAGTGAAGAACATGACAATCTGAAGCTAATGGGTGTAATGGGTAATGTCTTGGGTTAGACTCAGGAATACCCAGCTTCAATTCCCAATTGAATTATGATCTTATTATGAAGTATTCCCTCTAAGCCTAATCCACTTTACAGGTTTTTTTTTCATAAGACCAAAGCAAAGTAATTCTGACTTTTGAAAGGGAAGGTATGCAACAAAGGCAAGGCATCAATTAATACTAATTTGGGCAGAGCATTCCTTGCCCTTTTTTCCATGGGTCCCAGTTGACTTCTACCTAATCTCAAAAAATTTGGATATCCTATAGAGATATAGGAAAATTGGCCTGACTGCGAACTACCAGATCTTCTCTGTATTTCATGTCTTTTATGGTATTTATTTATTTGATTTTTATTCCACCTACATTATTTTATAAATAACTCAAGACAGCAAACATACTTAATATTCTTTCCTCCTCGTATTTTCCCCATAACAACAACCCTTTGAATGGATTGGACTGAGGGAGAATGGCCCAAAATCACTCAGTTGGCTTTCATGCCTAATGTAGGACCAGAACTCATGATCTTCTGGCTTCTAGACCTTAACTACTATGCCAAACTGGCTTTCCAAAACAATATGAATAGAATAGAATAACTTCATTGTCACTTTGGAGGTACACTAAATGACATACATTAAAATGAAATTTTGTTGCATACAGATCTCATATACACTACATAAAGTATGACAGAAAAATTAATTAATTAAACAAACAAATACAAAATTATGCATGTACCCACATATATTATATAACACAGAGAAACAACACAGTCTAATTCAGACATATACATGTACATGGCAAGAAAAATGAATCTTGCAAGTTTATCAGATGGATAGGGATAGGGAACAAAATTGTTACAGAATCTGGTAGTTCTAATAATAATAATAATAATAATAATAATAATAATTTTAATACTTATAAACCGCTCCCTCTCCCCACGGGGACTCGGGGCGGTGCACAGGCAGAATAAAAACAGTAAAAAATATACAAACAGTTCTAAAACCAAATTAAACTTAACCTGTGCTAAAATTCCCATAAAACTAAAAGCTACCCAATAAAACCCCAAGACAGGGAGACTATCCCAGGCCGGCCAGACAGAAAAAGTGAGTTTTTAATTTAAGACGGAAGGAGCGGAGGTCCGTGGTCGTTCTAATATCGGGGGGAAGGTCGTTCCAGAGGGCCGGGCCCACCACAGAGAGAGCCCTTCCCCTGGGCATCGCCCACTGACAAAGTCTAGTGGACGGCACCCGGAGAAGTCCCTCTCTGTGGGAGCGAATCGGCCGTGAGGATGTATGAGGCAGGATCCGATCCCGCAGATAGCTAGGTCCCGAGCCATGGAGCGCTTTAAAGATGATGATTAACACCTTGAAGCGCACCCGGAAGACGACAGGTAGCCAGTGCAGCTCGCGCAAGAGCGGTGTTACGTGGGTAGACCTTACGGTCCCCATAATTGCTCCCGCGGCTGCATTCTGAACTAGCTGAAGTCTCCGGGTGCACCTCAAGGGAAGCCCCATGTAGAGAGAGTTACAATAGTCCAGTCGGGATGTCACGAGCGCATGAGTGACTGTGCGAAGGGCGTCCCGATCCAATAGGGGGCGCAATTGGCGAACCAGGCGAACCTGGTAAAACGCCCTCCTGGCCACGGCTGTCACTTGATCTTCCATGGACAGCCGGGCATCCAGGAGGACACCCAAATTGCGCGCCCCATCCACAGGGGCAAGATGTTCGCCCCCTATGGCCAGCGATGGAGTCAGCTGGTTGAATCGGGCAGCCGGAAACCACAGCCACTCGGTCTTGGTCGGGTTGAGCCTGAGTCCGTTACTTCCCATCCAGATCCGTACGGCTTCCAGGCACTGGCACATCACCGCTACGGCATCGTTCTGCTAGAAATACTTTGAAACCTCCTCCCAGAAGGGAGCAACAGAAACAGGGTATGTGGGATCTCTAACAATACTTTGACCTCTAAGTACAGAGCACTTATAAGTAGTATCCTGAACAATGGAAAGCAAACTTCATATAATCTTCTCAGCTGTCCTTATCTCTCTCTATATGGACCTTCTATCAGAGGCATGGCTACCACCAAACTAAACAGTGATGCGGTTTGTTAAAATGCTCTCAATTCTGTCTCTGCATAAAGTGGCCAGAGCAGAAGGAGAAAGATGTGCTCTCCTCAACCAATGCAGGAAATGCAGATGCTGATTTGCCCACTAAGGATGATGTGTGGAGAGACCAAATCAGATTGTTAGTTATATGCACCCCCAGATACTTAATACTGTTGACCACCTGTACAGCTGCATTGTTGATACTGAGTGGAGTATGGCTGTGCTGGCTCTTTCTAAAATCTACAATGATCTCCTTTGTTTAATCAACATTTAGAACCAGGTTACTTTTATTGCACCATCCACTGGAGCCTTTACCACTTTCCTACAAGCATCTTTACTATCATCCCGGGTAAGACCCATCACTGCCGTGTCATCTGCATAATTCACAAAATGATTTGTAGCAGATTTGCCACAGCAGTCATGGGTCATCAAGGTGAAAAATAGCAGACTAAAGACACAGCTCTGTGGGGAACCTGTACTTAAGGAGACAGTTTTTTCCTATCCCAGGTGACCACAAAAGGTCTCAACCAAAGCAGCTTCTATCTGAATTAAGGATGCTAATACAAATTAAGAAAGTTGTGATTCAGTGAAAGAAGACAGGACTTTGCTCCATTCATAGAATACATCTCAAGAAACCAATCTATGGAAGATTATTTATCACTGGATTTATGAGACCTAGACTACTTCTCTCTTTTGAGATCAATGCAAGTCATCCCAAATGTAAAGTGTCAATAACCTGATGGGAAATTCCAGAGAATAGATTCAAAGACATTTCAGCTGCTTAACCACAATACTAAATCTGTTCAAACAGAAAGAAAATCCATTAAATATTTAAACCCTGTCCTCTCCTCAAATGCAGAGCAGCGAAGATGATTTTCCATCAAATTTAACATTAAACTCTAGCAATTTGCACAGCTGCGCATATAAATGGTTGGCACATAATCTCCAGAGCCTGAGGTCACTGCACCTCATACATTTTCAATACTGGAAGTTACAGAGCTACATCTTTTTTGTGTCAGTTCCCACATTTCGAAAGAGAGAAAATTAACTGATGGAGAGATGAAGGAGTTACGGTTACGGGTGGGTGGGCAGTAAATGAATTGAAACCACATGTAATCCTCCCTCCCTTTAATCACTTATTTATTGTGTCTTTATACAATGGGAAGCATTATAGCAATCCATAAGCACCAGGAGACAATGTAATGAGATAAATCGGAACAGACAACTAACTGCGTGATTTCACTTAATACAATTTGTTCTAGGACTGATCTTCAAGTCCCAGCTCATTAGCATATTCCAATTAAAAACAACTTGTGATTGCTATTTGCTAGGCGAATCAGGCAGTTTATCCACCACTTTCCCAAATGCTATACAAATTTAGTTTTGAATGAATAAAGCCAGAAATTGTGCTTTTCCCTCCTCCCCTAGTATAGATAATCAAGACCTAAATTACTGGCTTTTTATTATAAGAACCAGAAGCACCACAAATGTTGCAGGAGAAATGAATGTGCTGAGCCCCTCAAATGTTTTGGCTTTGATAGTAAAACAAAATAATCCCCTGTAAATACAATGCCAACTCCTACATATGAAGTTGTTGGCATTATATTTACAGATTTGGAGATAATTATTTTCATCATAAGCTTATGCCTTCTTTTGTATACATGCTGAACAGGGATCAATGGGTCTGGGCAGGTATGACTACATGCTCATGGCATTTTTATACAAATGGATCCTTGGAAATATTTTTGGGGGGGGGGAGTTGGTAAGGCAAAGTTTTTAGTTGTAACTAGGTTTGAACATGTAATTGCCTAGTCTAGCAACTTCCTCTCAGATCTTTTTTGAGGAACCCTGAAAACAGTTTTCAAGAAATAATCGGGATAGTGACACTTGATAGAGCACGTACACAACTTCTCTGAGTCTGTGGAACTCTGTATGTTTGTTGGGAAACACAAGGCTAAAATATAATTATCTGAAGTATAAAACATTTTATAAATATAAAACACAGTATAAAACATTTTTCACTTTTCACACAGTAAAAACAAGCAAACAAAACTAGTATTAGTTGACCTCTTCTGTGGTCAATTCACCATGTCAATCTGAGTGTCTTGAGTTTCTTTTTTTTAAGATCCAAAACCTTATTATATAAATGGTTCTTTCAACTAAATACCTTATCTGATATAATCCTCTCTCTTGCCTAGTTCATTAAGTTTAAGACGAATCTGAACTTTCTTGGATTGCCAAACCATATCAAAACTTTCATTAATTATTAGGGCCCTATACCAGTGATAGCGAACCTTTTAGAGACCAAGTGCCCAAACTGCAACCCAAAACCCACTTATTTATTGAAAAGTGCCAACACACTGAATAATGAGGTTTTACTACCTAAAATAATGATAAACGCAGAGTTCAGCTAAATGTTCTAAGAAAAATGTGATAAATGCACTTTTATGCACCATTTTTTTCTGCTTTTGAAATATTATGTTTAGCAACAATGAAAAAGAAAAACTTTTGTAATATCATTTCTCTTTCTCTCTCCCATCTCCCCGCTCTTTCTGTCTCCCTTTCCCTCCCTCTCTGTCTTTTCCCCCTCTCTGTCTTTCTCTCTTTCCCTCTCGCTCTCTGCCTCTCTGTGTTGCTCTCTATCTCTTTCCCTGCCCCTCTTTTTCTCTCTCTTCCCCCCTCTCTCGTTCCCTCCTTCTCTCTGTTTTCTCTCTTCTCCCCCCCCCACCCCACCCCCCATGTTCTCCTGTCCAAATGAATGTGTTGTGTGTTAGATCAGACAAAGGATTCCGACTCAGGCATGGTCAAACAACAGGAACGTTTATTCACACTATTTACAACACACACAAGATTCAACTGGCAAGGTTTCTTGTCAGGAGCCTCTTATATAGAGTTCCTTAAGCAGGAACTTCTGACAAGCACTTGCAACATTGTAAGTATTTTCCCGGGCAGATTCCAGACAGCTTGTCTCTGTTAATCACTGCAGCTGCTGGCTCAGCTCCGGAATGCGGTGACTCACAGGTTACCAGACGAGTTGTCTGGGACGTAGGCTTGAGGACACAACACTCCTTCCCCCATAGTCAGTGCGCATGTGTCTAGGTTCTCTGTCCAACACAGTACATGCGCACGCGTAGTCGTTCAGATAGGCGGGGCGGTGT
Organism: Rhabdophis nuchalis; assembly: GCA_039707465.1. Classification (NCBI taxonomy): domain Eukaryota; kingdom Metazoa; phylum Chordata; class Lepidosauria; order Squamata; family Natricidae; genus Rhabdophis; species Rhabdophis nuchalis. The sequence goes on from CM077653.1 coordinate 18,939,839, forward strand.
CGGGTCCGCCCTGACCGCCTTAGTTCTTGAGGACGCTCCTCCCTGTGGGACACGGAGCCTTCGCCTACGTCATCGCGGCCTGCCCTCGGAGGTGGAGTCGCCGTAGGCGGCAATGGCGACCCTAGCAAGTCCGGGCGAGGGGGCGTGGCGACCGGGCTTGAGGTAGTTGGCATTTGCTGGCGAGTATTATTCTGGTAGGGTGGTTCCCCAATGGGCGAGGCCCCCAGCTGAGAGTCAGATTGGGCTGTGAGGTCCTGGCGGTCTCCCCGTGCTGTTCCCGCCGATACGAGGTCTGGACCGGCTAGGGACTCCGGGGTTCCAAACAACTGCTCGGCTTGAGCAGAGAACAACGGCCCAACGGGGGCCAACGGGCAGGAACGGCCTGGCATGGTGACTGCTGTTTCGGGCAGGCGGCGCCTCAGTTGATCCAGGTGGCGCCGCCACTCGGATCCATCCTGGAGGCCGACTCTGTAAGAACAGGGTCCGGTTACGTCCAAAATGGTTGCGGCAATCCATCGCGGCTCCCCTGAAAAGTTCCTTGCCCAAACCAGGTCCCCAATTTCAAATAAACGAGGAGTGGGAATCTGCAGGTTGCCCCTCTGCAACCCGTCGTAATCGGGGTGCAGTCTGTCCAGAGTGGTCCGCAAACGTCGGCCCATCAAGAGCTCCGCGGGGCTTTTCCCTGTGGCCGGGCAAGGTGTGACATGCTGTCCCAAAAGGTACGCAGCCACCCTTGCCTGCCAGTCCCCTTTATCCAAACGGGCCAAGGCTTCCTTGGCTGAGCGCACGGCTCGTTCCGCGCGTCCATTAGACGCCGGGTGATAAGGGGCGACCGGCGCGTGGCGGATCCCTTGGGTGGCCAGAAAGTCCAAGAAGGTGGAGGATTGAAATTGGGGTCCGTTGTCGGACACAACGACGTCCGGCAACCCGTGGGTCGCGAACAGACGGCGCAAGGCACGCACCGTGCTCTCCGCTGTGGTGGAAGCCATGAGAATCACCTCCACCCAACGTGAGAACGCATCCACCACCACGAGGAAATTCTGGCCATGGAAGGGACCCACGAAATTCAAGTGGAGCCTGGACCATGGGCTCCTGGGGGCGTCCCACTCCCTCGGCGGGGAGACCGGCGGGGCCGGCCGGGACGATTGGCAGGAGGAGCAGGCGGCCACCCATTCCGCCACTTCAGCGTCCATGCCGGGCCACCAGACATAGCTCCGGGCCAATGCCTTCATACGGACGATGCCTGGGTGGTTGGCATGGAGCGACTGAAGAACCATGTGCCGGAGAGGGGAAGGGACGATGACCCGATCTCCCCAACACAAGCACCCGCAATGGAGCGAGAGCTCCAGCTGGCGTGACTTGTAAGGCCGAAAGTTTTCAGCCACACTGCCCGAAGGCCAGCCCCTCAGCAACCATCGGCAGACCTGGGCGAGGACGGGGTCTGCGCGGGTGTGAGCGGCAATGGCGGAAGAGGACAGGGGCAAGTCCAACTCCGCGACCATCAGGAGAGAGAGAGCAGGCACAGGGGCCGGATCCGGCCCCGGGAGAGGGCAGCGGCTTAGGGCATCAGCATGCCCTATCTGCTTGCCAGGACGGTATAGCAGCGTATAGTCATACGCTGCCAGGAATTCCGTCCAGCGGGTCATCCTGGGCGACAGGATGGGGGGTGTCGGACGGTCACCGGCCAATAGCCCAAGGAGCGGCTTATGGTCCGTGACAACAGAAAAGGTCCGCCCATAGAGGTAATTGTGGAACTTCTTAATCCCGGACACTACAGCCAAAGCCTCCTTGTCGATTTGGCTGTAGTTTCTCTCCGTTTGAGACATTGTCCGGGAGTAAAAAGCAATGGGGGCTTCCGAGCCGTCTGGAAAGACGTGGCTAAGGACAGCCCCCAGGCCAAAAGGGGAGGCATCGCACGCAAGCGTCAGAGGAAGCCTGTCATGGTACTGGACTAGTACCGCATCTGACGTGAGCATGGCTTTGACAGCCACGAACGCGTGTGCTTCGCGGCCGCCCCAGTGCCAGGCCGCGGATCGGTCGAGCAACCGATGCAGCGGCTCGGCTAGCGATGCCTTATGGGGAATAAACGGCGCGTAGAAATTCAAAAGGCCGAGGAATGCCTGCAGCTCCGTTTTGGAGGCAGGAGTGGGGGCCTTTTGGATGGCCTCGACCTTGGAGGGGGTTGGGTGAATTCCTTGGGCGTCAATCATGAACCCCAGGAATTCCACCCTAGGCGCAGCAAACGTACATTTGCTGCGTTTCAACTTTAAACCCGCGCCCCTGAAAACTCTGAGGACCTTCCGTAACGTTTTGGCGAGTTCTGATATGCTGGAAGCAGCAATCAGGACATCGTCAAAATACAGTACAATGCCAGGGAGCCCATGGAGCAGTCGCTCCATGAGGCTCTGGAAGATCCCCGGGGCTACGGACACGCCGAATTGGAGACGGCGACAGCGGAAAGCCCCACGGTGGGTCACGATGGTCTGCGCTTCCGCAGCCTCGTCATCCACCGGGAGCTGTTGGTAGGCCTGCGCCATATCCAGTTTCGCGAACACTCGACCTCGTCCCAATGAGTGGAGTAGGTCTTGCACCACCGGAACCGGGTATGGGTTCGCCTGAAGCCCGAGGTTGATCGTCGACTTATAGTCGGCGCAGATCCTCACGGACCCGTCGGGCTTAATGGGGACCACAATGGGGGTCTCCCATTTCGCCTGATCGACGGGTTCGAGCACGCCCTGCGCCACCAATCGATCCAATTCCGCTTCAACCTTGGGCTTCAGCGCGAACGGCAGCCTGCGGGCCTTCAAGCGGACTGGAGCAACCTGGGGGTCCAAATTTAGGGAAACAGGAGTGCCTTTGTACGTTCCTAAGCTGCCATCAAAGACGTCGTTGAACTCTCTGATTACTTCGTCTACCGGAGAACTGGCTGGCACGCTGTGTACTCCTTGGACTGACAGTCCCAAGGCTGGAAACCAGTCCAATCCGATCAAGGCAGCTAGGGGTTTGGCCACTACCAGGATGGGAAGGGATCCGTGGAAGGGGCCGTAGTCTACTCTCACGTTGTCGCTGGAGCGGCAGCACGGCACACAGCTGCTAGGTGTCCTTTCCTGCCACATCTGCGGCACACCGATGCCTTGAATGGGCACTCTGGTCTCTGGTGGGCCCCTCCGCAGCCTAGGCAGTTCCCGGACTTCTGCTGCGGTGTGAATGCGCGATTCGGCACGCGCCCCGTCACCCTCATGCAGTCCCCACGGTCTTCCTCCTCCAGCTCATCCAGCGGCGCTATTTCGTCTACCAGACACGCTCGCGGAGTGGGGAAAAGAGGAGGGCGTGCGTGGCCCATGTCGGATGTGGAGATCTCCGACAATTCTGTCGCGCGTGCTTCTTCCACCGCTTGCTCGAGAGTCAGGACAGTTTTTGAAAGCAAGCGGCGCTTTAGGCGGATGTCTCTTACGCCGCATACAAACTGCTCCAGTAGGGATTCCTCCAGGAAGCCAGCAGGGAACTCGCAGGGAATTGCGGTCGCTCTCAATTTCTGCAGGAACTCGGCTACCGACTGTTGCGGCTGTTGCACACATTGCCTGAATGCATAGCGATGCGCTATGCGGGAAGGCGCCGGCGCGTAGTGTGCTCTCAGGCGGCCCAGGAGATCGTCCCACGGCACTTCGTGCACCGCTGCGGGTGCTGCTATGGTTCGGGCGGTAGCGAACAATTCAGGGCCGCCGCACTGGAGGAATAGGCTCAGCTTCCTGGCAGGCGCGAGTTCGCCGTAGTCGCTGGCTATCAAGAAGCACTCGAACCGGGCTAAGAAGGAAGCCCATTGTTCCTTCATCGGGTCGAACGGTGCAAACGGAGGCATTGTCGCCGTAGCCATGGTGAGGCTGTGCGTCGCGCTGCGCTCTGTTGTTGAAGTATTCGTTACCCGTTGCGTTCTAAGGCCACGGCCTGAATCCCACCTTCGTCGCCAGTGTTAGATCAGACAAAGGATTCCGACTCAGGCATGGTCAAACAACAGGAACGTTTATTCACACTATTTACAACACACACAAGATTCAACTGGCAAGGTTTCTTGTCAGGAGCCTCTTATATAGAGTTCCTTAAGCAGGAACTTCTGACAAGCACTTGCAACATTGTAAGTATTTTCCCGGGCAGATTCCAGACAGCTTGTCTCTGTTAATCACTGCAGCTGCTGGCTCAGCTCCGGAATGCAGTGACTCACAGGTTACCAGACGAGTTGTCTGGGACGTAGGCTTGAGGACACAACATTGTGTGAATCCAATCACTTGGGCTATGGAGGGGGAATAGAGGCTGGCAGGCAAAGCCAAGCATTAGAGGTCTACACAAAACAAGGCAACTCAAATCTGGATCCTCTTGGGGAAACCCCCTCTTCCCTCCCCCCCACAGCAGGGGCTGGGCAGCCTGAGCACAGCTCCTTCCTTGGAGGTGACCAGCAAGCAAAAAATATGGCACTGGCTGGGTGGCAGCGGCATGGAGGCCCACCTCTGACCAGCAAGAGTGGAGCAGGCAGGGCCCGCACGTTCCCCACTGCTGCTGTGGTGTTGGTATTGGTGCTGGCGCTAGCCAGGAGTGACACAAAAGCTGAACATTTGGACAGTTTGCAAGCGGGCTTCACAGGGCTGCTTAGCAGGGAGACCCCAGCCTGTTTGGTTCGCTTCAGTGCAGGGTGGGAATGCAGAAGACAAAGGAAATCCATGCCTCTCAGCGTTCAGTCCTCAAAGACTCCTTTGGGGTGATTTTTTTCTGCTTTTGAAACATTATGCTTAGCAACAGTAAAAAAGAAAAACTTTTGTAATATGATTACTTTCCCCCCCCCCCTGTCTCTTTCACTATCCCCCTGTAAGGCCCAGCCTCCCCCCCCCTTATTCAAGAAAGCAAAGACTCTTACAACTTGGCATTTCAAAAGGAATCTTTTATTGAAAAGGGGTGATAGCAGAGCAGGTTCAAAGCAGGCTCTGAGGTTCCTCAGGCCATACAATTCACTTCCTTGCGAAGGTTGTTGAGAGTGTGGTGGCATGACAGCTCCCCCAGCACCTGGAGGAAACTGTCTATCTAGACCTGCGCCAGTCCGGCTTCCGACCTGGGTACAGCACAGAGACGGCATTGGTCGCGTTGGTAGATGATCTCTGGAGGGCTCAGGACAGAGGTTATTCCTCTGTTCTGGTCCTATTAGACCTCTCAGCGGCTTTCAATACCATTGACCATGGTATCTTATTGCACCGGCTGGAGGGGTTGGGGGGGAGGCACCGTTTTGCGGTGGTTCTCCTCCTACCTCTCCAACCGGTCGCAATTTGTATGGGCAGGAGGGCAGAGGTCGACGTCAAGGCCCCTCACATGAGGGGTGCCTCAGGGGTCTGTCCTCTCCCCCCTCCTTTTCAACATCCATATGAAGCCGCTGGGTGAGATCATCCGTGGTTTTGGGGTAGAGTTCCATCAGTACATTGATGATACTCAGCTGTACATCTCTACCCCTGACCACCCCAATGATGCCGTCGAAGTGATGTCCCGGTGTCTGGAGGCCATGCAGGTCTGGATGGGGAGGAACAAGCTTCGACTCAACTTGTCCAAGACCGAGTGGCTGTGGTTTCCGGCGTCTAGATATAGCCAGCTGGTTCCATCTCTGGCTATCGGGGGAGAGTCATTAGCCCCCATGGAAAGGGCCCGCAACTTGGGCGTCCTCCTGGATTCTCGGCTGTCCTTGGATGACCATGTGACGGCCGTGGCCAAGGGGGCTTTTTATCAGGTTTACCTGATACGCCAGTTGCGCCCCTTTCTAGATCGTGATGCCCTACGCACGGTCACTCAACCCTTGTCATTTCCCGCCTGGACTACTGTAGCACTCTCTACATGGGGCTCCCCTTGAGGTGCACCCGGAGGCTTCAGCTAGTACAGAATGTGGCCGCGCAGGGGATTTTGAGAGTCTCAAGATACGTCCATATAACACCTCTCCTGCGTGAGCTGCACTGGCTGCCTGTGGTCTTCCGGGTGCGCTTCAAGGTAGTAACCATCTTCAAAGTGCTCCATGGCACGGGTTCTGGTTACCTGTGGGACCGCCTCCTACCACATACCTCCCTTCGACCTGTCCACTCCCACAGAGAGGGCCTCCTCAGGGTGCCGTCAGCTGGACAATGCCGGCTGGTGACCCCCAGGGGGAAAGCCTTCTCCGTGGCAGGCCCCGCCCTCTGGAACGACCTGCCCCCCGACCTCCGCACCATCACAGACCTGCGCCTCTTCCGCCGGGCACTAAAAACACACCTATTTTATGTGGCCAGCCTGGTATAGTTTTAACGGTATATTTTTAACGGTATATATATATATATATATTTTATTGAAAAAGTTTTATTCAAACAAGTTTTCCCCTTTTTACCCCCCCCCCACATATAATATAAATCACATACAAATAGTATACCCCTCCCCTCCCCCCATCTTAGAATAAAATTCTCATTCAAATATTAGATATTATACCCCCTCGCCTTCCGAGAAACATGATATAAATTTCTCTTAATATAATATATATCAATCTCCCATTAACACCATCTTCTAATTTAATTAAACATGTATAAATCATAGTATAACCATGTCCCATTATTCCCATCTCTATGTTACTTATCCACATATATTTCCCCACCCTCCACCCTAACCCACCCCCACCTCCCACTCAATCCCACCCCCCTGACTTCCGCTATACACCACTTTAAAGATTCCAAACATCCCAAATATTATTTACTCTGTTCACCTATCAATCCAAACATTCTTACCTAAAGGCTACATGGTATTTCCCAGTCTGGTATTTATTCTGTATATAATTAATCCATTTTGCCCATTCCTGTGTATAATTCTCCTGCTTCTGATCTTTTAAGAAAGCTGAAATTTTTGCCATTTCCGCAAACCCCGCCACTTTCTGAGTCCATTGATCAATTGTCGGTAAAAAATCTTTCTTCCAATGTTGAGCAATCAACAACCTAGCTGCTGTGACCATATACAAAAACAATTTTGTTTCCCCTTTAGTAAAATCCTTAGTTATACCCAGTAGAAACATTTGCGGAGTAAATTGTATTCTTTTCTTAAAAACATTTTGCATAACCCACCATATTTTTATCCAAAAGGCTTTAACCTTAGTACAGGTCCACCATATGTGAAAAAAGGTAGCATCTAAACACTCGCACCTCCAACATTTTGGTTGAGTATTAGGATACATACAAGATAATTTCTTAGGATCCAAATACCATCTATAAAACATTTTATAAAAATTATCCCTTAAATTTTGTGACTGCGTGAATTTAACATTCTGGACCCATATTTTTTCCCACGTATCCAACATAACCGATTTGTCGAAGTTCTGAGCCCATTTAATCATGCAATCCTTGACCAGTTCACTTTCTGAGTCCCTTTCTAACAATACATTATATATTCTTTTAACATGTTTTGGGCCAGTCTCTTTTATCTGCTTGGTCAGCTCCACTTCTTTGTCCATAAAGCCGACCTTACGATCTTCTTTCCATCTCTTCTGTAGCTGTATGTAATGTAACCAATTTAAAGTAATTCCTACGTCCAACAGTTGTTCCAAAGTTTTCAACTGCCATTCGACCCCGTCAAAAATAAGCACATCTTTATATAAACACCCCCCGAGTGACTTAGTATTTGTAATCCACATGGTGTCTGCAAGATCCAACCAAAGCGGTATTTTATAATCCCAATTGGGCCGGTGCTTCTTCCATATTCTCATCAAGGCACTTCGGAGAACGTGATTGTTAAACGCTTTATCCACCTTATCTTCATAAAACAGATATGCATGCCATCCCAGAATAAGGTCATGACCTTCTATATTCAATAGTTCAGTTTTTGTTTTCCCAAACCAGTCTGCCACATACGCCAATGCCGCCGCTTCATAATACAGTCGAAGGTTTGGGAGTCTAAGGCCACCTCTTTCACGAGTATCTTGCATAATCTTCATCTTTACTCTCGGCTTTTTCTCCTTCCAAACAAATTTGTTTAATGTTGCTTGCCATTCTAACAAAATTTTATCTGATTTAAGCACCGGTATCATCTGAAATAAGAAAATGAATCTAGGTAGAATATTCATTTTGATTGCTGAAATCCATCCAAGCAAAGATAGTTGTAGCTTTTTCCAAACTTGAAGATCCTTCTGTATCTTTTGCCACAACACTTCATAGTTATTTGAGAAAAGTTTTGTATTTACTTCTGCAACTTGTATTCCTAAATATTTGACTTTAGAAACTATTTCGAAACCTGCCAAACTTACAAGTCTCTTTCTCTGAGTCTCTGGCATATTTTTAACCATCATTTTCGTTTTATTTTGATTCAGTTTAAACCCAGACACCATGCCAAATTCTGCTATGATATTTTTCATTTGGATTATTGAGTTCAAAGGATGTGAAAGGGTAACAACCAGATCATCAGCAAATGCCCTAGTTCTGTATTCCTTTTGCCTAATAATTATACCACTTAAAGAGTTTGAGTCCCGAATTTTATTCAACAAGACTTCCAGAGTTAAAATAAATAACAATGGAGATAATGGGCATCCTTGTCTTGTACCTTTTTGTATCTCGAAAGTTGTAGACAAATTTCCATTGATAATAAGTTGTGCGTTTTGTTGCTGGTAAATTGCTCCAATCACTTGTCGAAATCGTGGTCCCATATCCATCTTTTCCAAAGTCTTGGTTAGAAAATTCCAGTTCACTCGATCGAAGGCCTTCTCCGTGTCCAAGAAAACCAGCACTGCAGAGATCTGCTTATTCTTATCAAGATAGTCAATTAAATCTATGAGTTGCCTTACATTCTCCTTCATGTGTCTACCTTCAATAAATCCTGCTTGGTCATAGTGAATAGTCTCTTGGATAACTGGCATCAATCTGTTGGCGAGTTCTTTAGCGAATATTTTATAATCTGTGTTTAGAAGAGATATCGGTCTGTAATCCTCTGGTTTCTTAGGGCCGTCTTTGTCTTTGGGTATCAATGATATAAAAGCCGCTTTCCATGAAAAAGGTATTTTACCTCCTTTCTGTATATTGCAAAATAGTTCTGTAAGATATTCAATCATTTCAAATTGTAAAGTTTTATAGTACATTGCAGACAAACCATCAGTCCCTGGAGCCTTGGCTAGTTTAAGTTGGTTTATAGCTAAAATAATCTCGTCTGCAGTTATCAAGTGTTCCAAATTTGCCTTTTGAAGCACGGATATTTTGGTAACCCTTTTTCCTTCCAGAAAGTCATCTATTGAGTTATTCTGTATATTATCCTGTAAATATAACTTGGTGTAATAATCTACAAATGATTTTTTAATCAAATCCTGTTGATATACCGTTTTCCCTCCATATTCAATTCTATCAATAATTCTATTATTCGTATTCTTTCTCAAGGTGTAGGCCAACCACCTACCAGGTTTATTAGCATTAGCAAAGGTGTTATGTTTGGCAAATTGTAAGTTGGTTGCTGTTTGTTCTGATATAAGCATTTGAAATTGATCTTTCAACAGCTTTATCGCCATCTGGAGTGTCGCATCTTTTGGGGTTGCTATAAGTAACTGCTCCTTTTTTTAAATTTCATTTTCCAATTCCATTCTCTTTTTCTGTCTACTTTGTTTATGTTTAAAATTCATATGTATCAGGACCCCACACATATAAGCTTTACTTGCATCCCATACTATTTCAATAGGAGTACCTTTATTCATATTAAAACTAAAAAATTCCTTCATGTGTTTTTTAAGTTCATCAGCATTTTTTTTATATCTAAATAAATTTTCATTTACTCTCCATGACCTTCTTGACCTCTTCCCTAGTTCAATCTCTAACCACACCGGGCTATGATCAGTTAATGTCCTGGGGAATATCTTAGTTTTCTTAGCTTTAGGAAGTAAATCCGGTGTTAACAAAAAAAATCAATCCTTGAGAAAGATTTATGCCTATCTGAATAAAAAGAAAAGTCCATCTCGTTTGGATGTTGTATCCTCCAAACGTCTTTTAGTTCCAAGTCATCTTTTAAATAAAAAAAAACCTGTGGTAGTTTGGTGGTAACTTTAGTCATTGTTCTCTTGTCTATCCTCGGAGAGATCACTCCATTCCAATCTCCCATAATTAAAATACTCTTAAAATTCCAATCCAAAATTTTTAAGTGAAGCATCCTATAAAAGCTTTCTTGTTGTTGATTAGGTGCATATATTCCTACCACCAAAATAGGATCAAAATCTGTATCAAGTTCAATTGCTATATATCTACCACTATCATCCGCCTCTATAATTTTAGCTGAAAATCTTTTGTTTATATATATCACCACTCCATTTTTCTTTACCAAACTGGAGGCTGCATAAAATGTTCCCAATCTTGGATTCATTAAATACTTCTGATCTTGCAGCCTAATATGAGTTTCTTGAAGGCAGACCACATCATTATTAAATTGCTTCAAATAATAAAATATTTATACCTTTTTTTGTGGAGAATTCAATCCATTCACATTCCAGGATAATAGTTTAAACATCTTTTGGCCTAGTCTGAAACATTGAGAGCATTTGCTGAAGATCTCTCTCCACTAGACTAGTCTTCGGCTCTGCTCCTCCCACATCCTCAATTTCCTTCTTGCCTTTACCTTTATTCCTCTTGGTACCTTGTTCTTGGGGCCGCCCCTGCTTCTGAGACTCCTACATTTGTCTAGTCGTAGATCTAGTAACACGTTGTTCCACTGGCTCAAGTAATGGCATTTCACTAAGTGTCTTGGACGGTTCCTCCAAGGAGGAGCTTAGAAGAAATCGAGAAGAATCCACTTGAAATCCACCTGCAGCACCCTGGGCTTCCTTCTCTTTTTGCGTTTGCTTTATCTGTTCTTCTGTCTCTTTCTCAAACAGCCTCTGCTCTAAAACATCCAGATCTGCTGGTGTTGGTGTAGATGTACGTGGGGGCATTGCACTTGCCTTCAGTATTCCATGATAAAAATCTCTTGCCTTATCTATAGTATTCAGACGATACCTCATCCCCTCATATCTGAATATAACACCCATTGGGGCATCCCACCTATACTGTATCTCTCTTTTCTTCAGCTCCACTACCAAAAATCCAAAATCCCTTCTAAGCTTTAACATTGCCGGTGGTAGCTCCTTAAAAACACTAATCAGATGTCCATCTACATGAATAGAGGAGTAATAAGACTTCTGCACAATATTGTTTCTAAAATTTCTCTCAGTAAAATATATCACAACATCTCTCGGTAATTGCCTTTGTAATGCTATACGTGAATTTACTCTGTAAGTTTTATCGATCTTAGCAGAAATTTCACCACGATCCACTTTTAATAATATAGCCAAAGCATCGGCACAAACTTTTCTTAAATCTTCTCTAGGGTTTTCTCTAAGACCTCTCAGCCTGATGGCATGCTCCATCGACCTAAGTTGTAACATAATAACCTCATTGTCTATCCTGCGCATATTTCCCTCCATTTCCACAAATTTCAAATCCGTTTCCTTTGCTTTGACTTCCACATCTAAGGACAATTGTTGAATTTTATTACCAACCTTAATTATAACTTCAGACAGGCTCTTGGCCATTGCTTGCATATTTTTATCCGACTGATCATATTTATCCTGGACCATTCTTTTGACTTCTTTACTTTCATTAGCTATGAAATTCATCAATTCTTTAAAATCCTGGGGAGTTACTGCACCAGCCTGTTCCGTTGCCATGTTTTTAAGCTTCCCAAGGAAAATACTCTTCAGGGTGTCAAAATAAGTCAATAAATCAAGTAATGCATTTAGCTTTATGGCTTGCTCCCCCTTTCCGCCTCCAGCTGTCAGCCAAGGGTTAAACAGAGACTAAGATCCACAAATCAGTAAATAGATCAAATTATATAGTAGCTAACTTGAAAGTTGTTTCAGCAGTTTCAACCATTCCACCTTAACTGTCAATCAGGGTTGGACACAAGCCAGAATACACAAAGCAACTAACTTTCGTTTCATTTCATCTGGTAATTAACGCCATCTTGAATCCTTTGTTCTAAGAACTGTGTCTAAAATCTGTTCACAGACTTTAATTACTTGCGTTTAGGATGATTAGCCAAAAAGTTTCCTTTGAAGTATGAACGCTTGGAATGTAGTCCTTCTTGATGGGTTGCCTGGAGCATATTTTAAGAAGTTGTTTACGGCGTCTTGCTCCGCTAAATCCTTAGCGGAGGAATCCAGCAGACCGGAGCTTAAAGCCACTGAGAAGGGGGGCTCTTCTTGCCTGCACCCCAGAGGCTATAAAACCTTCTGGAGAGCTTCACAAGTGGCTCAACCCGACAGCGCGAGCTCTCTCCTAAATTCCTGAGGAATTTGGAGTGTCCAAGGCATTTACGATCTTATAAAAACGCCTCTACAGGCTGCTGGATCGGCAAGCTCGTAAAAGCCTGCCCGCGAAAACCGCAGCTCAACCCGGAAGCCCGGTATATTTTTAACTTAGTGATTTTAAAAGTTTTTAACCATAATTGTAGCACAGACTCCTAAATTTAATCCTTTTTTATATTGTTATTGTATGTATTGTATTTTTATCCTTTCTGTGCACCACCCTGAGTCCCACTGGGGAGATAGGCAGTATACAAATACGATTAATAAATAAATAAAATAAATAAATAAATACAATTAAGAATAAAGGAATTAGAGACCCTTCCCAACAATCCGGTGTGGATTCAGCCAATCTGCAGGTGTGAAATGGAGGTGCTGGGCAATGGTTATAAATTAGGTGAAAGGTTATACAAGAATGCAATGCAAGACAGAAGATACATAGAAAAGAAAATAGCACATAAATTTAGCAAGTTATGATTCCTCCCCCCTTCTTTGAAGAATGGCAGATTCACGAATCTGACACCCCTTCTCTGTTTCCTCCTCTCTCTCTTTCCCTCCCTCCCTATTTCTCTCTCTGCCTCTCTCTGTTTCTCTCTCCCCACCCCTGAAAGAAGGAGTCCTTAAACTGGAGCTGGGTGGTGGGAATGATGCCCAAGGGCCAACGAGTCCAGGAGCAGTGCCCCTACACTCAGCTGGCTGATGGCGAGGCTGGGCATCTGAACGTAGGCAGCTCTGCAGGAAAAGCAACTGCTTTTTTTTTTTTTGCTGAGCCAAGCTGATGCAGGGTCGCATTGTGGCTCTGTGTCATAATAGGTTTCAGGAGGAGGAGGGGACCCTGTTTCCCCCATTGTGAAGTGTGTGAGTGAAAAAGTTCACTCAATCAATTCCAACTTTGCAAGATCTTTTTCTTTCGTGAGAAGTTGGAATTGATTGAATGAAACATGATGGAGAAATGTGATTGGAGCTGGGCTGGGATGATCGAGCATGTGCCCACAGAGAGGTCTCTGCATGCCACATCTGGCATGCATGCCGTAGGTTTGCCATCCCGGCCTTATACAATAAGACAAGCTTTCTCATGAAGTTCTAAGTGATTTCTTTTAAAACATTTAACTGTGGGTTCCCACCACATTGCTTTGTGGTTCTATGGTCATTCTAGGAGGTGTTGCATGTAAGAATCAACTTCCCAGGAAAGTGGTACCCCACTGTGAACATGGCACACAAAATATTTTTGCTACAACGTGAAAGAAAATGCCTGAAGTCACTTAATTGCTTCAAAATTGAGTGGGATTTTGTTCTGGGGAAGTATGTAAGCTAGCTTGTCTTTGTTCCCGCAACCAGTTTTCCTGTCATGGATCTGCTGTAGGCCAAAAAGCAAAAATAAAATAAAACAACAACAACAACAACAACAATAATAACCAAAACCATCTCGATTCAGGATGGCATTGTTTACCTTCCTTTCCCACCCTTTGATAGAGATTGTTTTTGTATAGTGTGTGTGTGGGGGGATGGAGGTATGGTGTCCTTCAAAGAGGTACATTTCTGAGAATTATCACCAATATCATACAGACATTAATTCAAGGGATTGAAGAAACACTGCAAATAAGCTTATTAGGAAGAATATGCTTTTGGCAAATAGTGTGTTCAACTCTGATCTTGGCTATATGCTTTAGATGTCAGATTTGATCAATTTGATTGAGCACATTATTATTCAAGAGGAATATCACTGGCAAGCTTTTCCTCAGCTCTGAAAGCCTCTCTTGAAACCATACAAAAGTGAAAAGATAACTTTGATCAGACTTCTATTGATTTCTTTCCCCTGTTTTCTGAAGAGATCCTTGATGCAAACAGTCATGTATTATGGCCTGGTCTTTTTCCCCTCCCCCTTTTACTTCCTTATTATTATTATTTTAAATAAATTAATCCGTGTTTTGGCTAATGCTGGTGATTTCATTTTATAGCTTCGCTTGTTTGTTGAGACTTGAGGGTTGTAGATGACCTTATTAGTAACAAATCATTATTGCCTATCATTGAATAGCTCCTCAATTAAATGAAAAACTGCTACCATTTAATGCACCCACAGCAGGAGACTATTTGCATTACCAATCAAGCAGTTAGCATGCATCTCCTAAAATAAATGAGAAAATAATTAGCTACAGATTTGGGATCCTGAGATAGTACTATTAGCTTGATCTAAATCTGGAGCCAGAAGCTTGGAAATTGATTCAGGAAACTGTCAGTGAATATTTTGCCCTTGAACTGAGAATACAGAAGTAGGAAGAGGCAAGTATTTTAATGTGTTTATTGGAATAATGTCTATTTTGCCTTTCCAGAAACAAATATGCAAAGAAGACTAAGGAAGAAAAATGACAATAAGAATACTGGAAAAAAAATGGCCAGCAGAAGCTAAAAGAAAATAGGGGCATATTTAGCCAGACATAAATGAGATAAAAGTCCCATAATTAAGCTAGTATCCAGAAGACAGTCTAGCAAGGAGAGATTTTAAAACCCAAAATATTTATTTATTTATTTTATTCAATTTATATCCCGTCCTTCTCCAAAAAGGACCCAGGGCGGCGCACAGGAATTTAAAAACAATATACAAAATAATACAAAACATATAATTTAAAATCTATTAAATAACGAAACCTGTGCTAAAACCAATTAAAATCCCCCAATTAAAGCTATCTAAAATTAGTCGCAGCAGAGGCTATGCAAGGCCGGCTTGATGGAATAAGTGTGTTTTTAAACACTGGCGGAAGAGGCGGAGGTCGGGGATGGTGCGGAATGCTGCCGCCACAGATCTTTTTTTTTTTTAATGTAGTTGCAGCACACTGTAGCTTTTGTCCATTGGTGAGTAGCAGAAATCCTGAAAATTTGGGGTTGGTGGGTCTACTTAGAATTCTGAACAAAGATGCAAAGATATTTATTAATGCACTAGCTATACCCGGCCACGTATTGCTGTGGCCCAGTCTGGTTAAATGGCCAACCAATCTGTGTATAGATCTATACCTGCATACATACATACAACCACCATATAACCCCCAACCTACCTACCTACTGTCTTTCTCCCTCTCTATCTATCCCTCTACCTACCTACTATCATATTTCTCCCTCTCTATCTATCCCTCTACCTACCTACCTACTGTATTTCCCCCTCTCTATCTATACACCTACCTACCTACCTATGGTATTTCTCCCTCTCTGTCTATCCCTCTACTTACCTACCTACTGCATTTCTTCCTTTCTCCCTCTACCTACCTACCTACCTACCTACCTAACAACCTATCTACCTACTGTATTTCTCTCTCTCTATCTATACACCTACCTACCTACCTATGGTATTTCTCCCTCTCTGTCTATCCCTCTACTTACCTACCTACTGCATTTCTTCCTTTCTCCCTCTACCTACCTACCTACCTACCTACCTACCTACCTACCTACCTACCTACCTACTGTATTTCTCCCTCTCTATCTATCCCTCTATCTACCTACCTGCTGTATTTCTCCCTATCTATCTATCCACCTACCTACCTACCTACTATATTTCTTCCTTTCTCCCTCTACCTACCTACCTACCTACCTACCTACCTACTGTATTTCTCCCTCTCTATCTATCCACCTACCTGCCTACCTACCTACCTACCTACCTACCTACCTACCTACCTACCTACCTATCTACCTACCTACTGTATTTCTCCCTCTCTCTCTATTCCCCTCTCTACCTACCTACTGTAATACAATAATACAATAGCAGAGTTGGAAGGGACCTTGGAGGTCATCTAGTCCAACCCCCTGCCTAGGCAGGAAACCCTATACCATTTCAGACAAATGGCTATCCAACATCTTCTTGAAGACTTCCAGTGTTGGGGCATTCACAACTTCTGGAGGCAAGGAGTTCCACTGATTCATTGTTCTCACTGTCAGAAAATTCCTCCTCAATTCTAAGTTGCTTCTCTCCTTGATTAGTTTCCACCCAGGTGTTCTGCCCTCAGGTGCTTGACTCCCTCTTTTTTGGGGCAACCCCTGAGATATTGGAAGACTGCTATCATGTCTCCCCTAGTCCCTCTTTTATTAAATTGTATTTGCTGTCAGATGGGTGGTTCTTTGTTACAGTTTGGTTCAGTTCATATTAAACAGTTTAAAGCAGCTCCCAGCCTCCGTGTTTTTACCTCAGAGAACAGTCTTGAGCAGTATTTCTCCCCACCCCTCTCTCTATGGGCCACCTGGGAGTTTGCTATCCCAGTGCCTTTTTGGCCCTAAGAGGCCTCCATATGAGGCCTCTTCCAACACTGACAGTTGAAAAGCAGTCTGATGGGTGTGGCTACAGGGAAGTGAAAACATTTTCAGTGGGTACATTTTACATGTGTGTACCTTGCACATGATACAAGTGTGCTAGGCACAAAATGAGTAGCTATTCTATTATCAGAAGTCCTTGTGAACATTGTGTGAAAAATTGAGGTAAATCGGTCCAGTAGTTTTTGAGATTAGTGGATTCGTACAAACTATTTTACATTTTTATTTATATAGATTTTATAAAGTAGATGGCTAACTATCATTTTATATTTCTCTCTTTTTTTTTCTTTCCACAGCAGGCTTATGCTGCATCTAGTTCAATGTTTTCACAGGGACTTGGCTCTGTTGATGTGAAACACACTCAATGAAGCACTGATCCAGCAATAGCAATATCACTTAGACTTACATACTGCTTTACGGTGCTTTACAGCCCCCTCTAAGCAGTTTACAGAGTCACATATTGCCCCTAAACAATCTGGCTCTTTCTTTTACCGACTTCAGAAGGATGGAAGGCTGAGTCATCGTTGAGCCAGTGAGAATCGAACTGCTGGCAGTTGGCAGTCAATTAATGATAGATCTTTCATTAGCCCATCCCATATGTGTGGCAAGAGCGATTTTACTGTGATTTCTTTCTCATCACAAGCTTTGGTTCAAGGGCAAGATCTCTGAATTACAAAGCATTATATTCTCTGAAATAGACTCTTGTGTTTTACTATGCTGACCTTTCATCATTTTGTATTTGGATGGGGTGGGGGTGGGGGTGGCCATTCTACCAGATGCTCTGGAGTACCGCATAGTAATAAAACAGCAAAATGAATGGAATGGAATAGCTAGTCACAATCCAGCATACTGAAAAGGTCAACCCAGTCCAATCTCCCTTTTCTATAATTCATGGAATATGCAGAATCTTAAATATTAGGCATTGCATTCTTATGACAAAGGCTTTCCAAAATGGGAGGAAAGGATTGAAAAAAGGAACCAGCCACCTACATTAATCCATTCTGATAGCAAAGTTAATCAACAAATCAAGGATGAGAAATGGAGGCAAACCCCTCTCACAGCAGTGTGGTATAGTCCATATAATGTCTCCCATATTCTAACTGGGTTTATTAGCCCCCACTTCACAGCAAAGGCCTGTGGGTGGAATGCATGCACCCAAACTGATATGGGTGTCAAAGATGCATAGGGCAGAGTTTTCCATGAACAGGCATAGATATCATTTCTTTCTTTTCTCTCTGACAAAGCCATTGTGAATGCTGGGCAGAATACGCTGATTCTTGCTGTGTTATCTCTTTAGAGGTTTCTGGAAAGTGACTGGAATTGGGCCAAATCCTCTTCTTGTCACCCTTCCCAGGTAAACCAGCAGAAAGCATGACTGGTGGAAAATTTCTATTGTATTGAAAGGCTATATATGATTTATAAAGTAGGGAAGTCAATTAAATTAAAAAAAATAAATTAAATTAAATTAAAAAAAGGAAAGTGCTTCAGTATCAGACAAAACCCCTACCACCCACCATGAAAGCTGGAATGGCCACTAGTGAGCTGTTGTATCCCTCAACAATAGAAGTCTCAGCAGGGGGCTCACAGTTTAACCTGATTGGTCAACTGCGGGGCTGTTCTGATTGGTCAGTTGGCCAACTGTGGGGCTGTTCTGATTGGTCAGTTTTGCCGGGTGCTGCCTTTAAAAGGAGGCTGCAGCCAGCTGCTTGTCACTTGTTGCTATGCCTGAATAAAGAGCTGAATTCATTTCCTAGCTTGTCCTTCCTTGACCCGATCTAACATGGGCAGTAGGGACCAGGTTGACTACCACTGATCTATAGTTTCCTGGATCTATTTTTTTCCCTTTTTTGAAGTTGGGAACCACATCAGCTCTTTTCCAGTCCTCTGGCAGTTCCACGGTGCTCCAGGATCTCTGAAAGATATATTTCAGTGGTTCTGAGATCTCGTCTGCCAGTTCCTTCAGAACCCTGGGATGTAATCCATCCTGTCCTGGTGATTTGAACCCGTCTAGGGTAGACAGATGCTCACTTACCATTTTCTTCTCTATTTCAACTTGTGTTCCTAATCTGATTTTTGTGGTGATGTTCTTGATTGGTTGGACTGTTTTTTCCCTTTGTGTAAAGACAGATGCAAAAAATGAGTTGAATAGTTCTGCTTTCTCCCTGTTGCTTGTCATCTTCTTGCCATCTTCTCCAAGCAATGGACCAATTGTTTCCTTAACTTTTTTCTTGTTTTTAACATGTTGGAAGAAGCTTTTTTTGTTATTTTTTACTTTTGTGGCAAACCTTTCTTCATTGTGAGCCTTAGCTTTCCCCACTTCATCTTTACAGGCTTGGGCTATTTGCTGATATTCTGCCTTAGTTATGCCCCCCACTTTCCACTTTTTATATTTATCCTTTTTGTCTTTTAATTTGCCAGAGAGTTCTTTATGCAGCCATGCTGGTTTCTTTTGGGAGTTGTTATTTTTCTTCTTCATTGGTATTGTGCTAGACTCTAGTTTGACTGCATTCTACTACTTGTGATTGCAAATGTTGGAGTCCAGTATTGCATGATCTCTTGTCCCCAAGGTTCCTATAGCTTCAACACCTTCTAACATTTCCTCTCTGTTAGTGAGAATTAAGTCCAATATGGCTGATCCCCTTGTTCCCTTCTCTACCTTTTGGGAAACAAAGTTGTCTGCTAGGTTTGTTAGGAACCTGTTGGATCTTCCACTTGGTGCAGAGTTTGTTTCCCAGTTGATGTCAGGGTAGTTAAAATCCCTCATTACTATTGTGGTGTGCTTCCTACATACCTTAGTTAGCTGACTAGCAAAAAGTTCATCTACTTCCTCTGCTTGGTTGGGTGGCCTGTAGTATAGACCTATGGCAATATCATTTCCCCCCCAACCTTTAATATTGATCCAATATTCAACCATTCAAACATTTCAATTTTGTTTTAAAGCACATCCCAGCAGGGAGGAACTTTCTAACTGACACCCTCTCCTGCATTCCCCAATACAAATGCGAATGGGAGCAGGTGGTAGAAGGCATCATTCCCTCTACTCAAATAGCTGCTCAAGTGACCACCAGGCAGCAACACCATGACTGGCAAGACCAATCTACAAGCGACCTAACCACAAGACTCAAAACCGAACTGCTAGCAGACCCCTGGTTCTGAAACAACCAACACATCTTGACAAAAAGAGATGACCTCACATGGAAGGGGATGAAACTCTATTTCCCAGAATCCCTGCACACCCTAATTCTCCAGAGGAGCCACAACGCCAAACTGGCAGGCCACTTTTAGATTCCTAAAGACTTTACACTTAGTCCAGAGGCAGTTTTGGTGCCTGACATAAAGAAAGATGTGAAAAGTTGCACGATCTGAACCACAATGAAGAGATGACCAGGAAACACCCACCCACCCCAAACTGCTGCAAACAGCAGCAGAGCCAATGAGGCCATGGGAGGAGATCACAATGGACTTTATAGTAGAGTTGTTGAAAAGTGGGGGAAACACGGTGATTAGGACTGTAATAGACCTGTTCTCCAAACAGGCACACTTCATACCTTATAGAGGACTACCCTCGGCTCACAAGCTGGCCAAGCTGTTCATCTACCGCTTGCATGGAGTACCTTGAAGAATTATCTCAGACAGAGGGGTCCAGTTCATGGCTAAGTTCTGGAGGGAGTTTCTGCAGTTCATTGGGTCATCCCAGGGTCTTAGCTCAACTTTTCATCCAAGCACTAATGGGGTGGCAGAGAGACTGAATGCCATGGTGGAGCAGTACCTGAGTTTCTACGTGAACTATCATCAGTCTAATTAGGCATCTTTTGCTGAGGTCGTGTACAATAATGCTGTTCACAGTAGCACAAGACTCATGCCATTCAAAGTAGTGAATGGCATGTACTTCATCCCAATGCCTGAGCATCCAAGGGATCCCCCCCCCCTCCTCACTCAGCTTAACTGATTGGATAGTGATGCTGAAAGAAACCTGGGAAAATGTCAAGAAAGCACTGGCTGAAGTGGCACTAACCTATAATAAACAGGCAGATAAATACCGGGTTGTGCAACAGGCATTCCAGATGGGAGAGAAGGTTTACCTCTCCACAAAATTTTGAGATTAAAACTCCCTAGCAAGAAACTGGGGCCAAAGTTTATGGGACCATTCCCCATAGTAAAGATCATCAACTCAGTCACAGTGCAATTGAAACTGCCTTGGTTGCTATGGCAGATACACCCAGCATTCCATAGTAGCATCTTAAAACCCGTGATCAGATCCACTCTAAGACCACTACCCTGGGAGCCCCCTGGCCCTGTGGTCATAGGGGGCCAAACCCATTATGAGGTTCAATGAGTCCTTGATTTGAGGTGGCACAGGAGATGACTCCAATACTTTATCAAGTGGAAGGGCCCCTTATCAGAGGCATCTTGGGTAAAAAGTAGGAATATCCAGGCTGATCACCTTATCGCATAATTCCATGCAGAAAATCCCAGCAAGCCAGGGGGAGGGACACATCCCTAAATTATATATCTGTACCCAAATTGTTTTTGTTTCACACAGGTCACTTTTGGGAAGTGAAGGGAGCCAAATGTCAACTTGTAAAGCATTTCCATGATTATTATCAAGTTGACATGAAAAAGGGAGGGAGAATTCCATGCATACCTTCGACCAGGGTCGGATCTCAGATTTCTACAGCAGGCGTGTGAGCCCCCAAAGTTTACAGTCTGCTGCAGCATCTCATTGGTGGATGTGATTTATGACACAGACTGAAGGGAGGGGAGACACAGGGGTAAATGTCAGACACCTTTTTTTTTTTATATTGAAAATGTTTTATTGGTTTTACAGTTTTTCAATAGGATAGGGTAAGGGATACAAAGAAATTTTGAGAGCGTTCATGTCAAAGTCGTCGGCCCTTCCGGGACTTCAAAATAGATCATTAACAAAAAACATTTTTCATACACTACAAAGTGAAAGCAAGTACATATTTCTAAGTTCTCAGTTCTATGCTGTCAGTCATTTGTAAAAATCCAGATACACATATTATACAATATTACTCAAAAAATCAAAGCAAAGTTATTTTTTAGATCTAAGTCTCTTGGCAATTGTATCTTCTATCTCTCCTTCCAGGCCCCCAGCGGGCGGGGCCGTGCCCCCCCCCTGCTCCCCCTGGATCTTCCCCCAGGAAAGAGGAATGTTTTTTAAGAACGGCTTCCGCCTCAGCAACTGTTTTAATCCTCACTCTTCCTCCTTCCCAGAACACCAGCATCCCTTCGGGCGTCACCCACCTGAACCAGATCCCGTGGTCAAACAATTTTTTGGACAAGAAGGAAAATTTCTTTCTCGCTTCTCTAATCTTTCTTGGGATCTGCTTCAGGATGGCAACCTCCTTTTGTTGGTAAATTAACGGACCTCCTCTTTGCGCTTTCAAGATTTCCTCTCTGGTTGACCTTCTAACAAATTTAACATGTATCTCTCTGGGTACTTCATTTATCCTGGCATATGCAGAGTTTATTCTGTAGGCTAGGTCAATGTCCCCCCTGATCTCATCCTTAGGTTTATGTAAATAGTCTGCTATAATTGTACTCATGAGTTCAGGGAGACATTCACCAGATTCCTCAGAAACATTCTGAAATCTCAAAAAATATGTCATCCTTTCCATATCAATCCTAGACACATGCCCGTTTATTTCCACAACCTCATTGGTAACATTTTTAATCTCTCCCTTAGCCCCCGCCAGCCCCCCTTCCAACTCTTCATTCTTCTGTGTGTTCTCCAGCATTTGTTTCCATGTGTCCAATAGCTCCTTTTTAAAATTGATATTTTCTTCTCTCTGGGCCTTGATTTCTTGTACCAAAGTTTGTAAAACAGATTCAAGAGAAGCCATCCTTACTTCTAAGCTTGCCAGTGCTGATTCTTGTGCCATGATTAGCTGTTAAAGTCAATGCCACTAAAATGGCGTTTTTTGGGTGGGGCTGTTGAGGCAAATCAGGAGCCAAAAGTTCAAATCAGGATTGTAAAGTTCAGGAACCAAGAGAGAAACAGTTTTCCAAATCAATAATTATAATAATGAAGGCACTCCAGAAAAGAAGTCACAAATACGTCCTCACGGCCGATTCGCTCCCACAGAGAGGGGCTTCTCCGGGTGCCGTCCACTAGACTGTGTCAGCGGGCGACACCCAGGGGAAGGGCGCTCTCTGTGGCGGGCCCGGCCCTCTGGAACGACCTTCCCCCCGACATTAGGACAACTACGGACCTCCGCTCCTTCCGTCTTAAATTGAAAACTTACTTTTTCTGTCTGGCCGGCCTGGGATAGCCTCCTTGCCTTGGGATTTTATAGAATAGGTTTTAGTTTAATTGGGATTTTAGCACAGGGTTTATTTAATTGGTTTTTAAATTTTGTTGTTTATTTATTGTTGTTGTTATTTATTGCTTTTATGTTACCTGTGCACCGCCCCGAGTCCCCGTGGGGAGAGGGGGCGGTATAGAAATAATAAATTATTATTATTATTATTATAAATCCCAAAAAAAATTTCTTCTTTAATAACAAGAGGAAGTCCAAATCACAAAGAGACGCTGGAAATTTTCCATAAGTAAAATAGTCATTCAGGGACAAAGAGAAGCCATCTTCCACCGCCCAAGCTCAAAGCCAGAAGGAGAGAGTGGTAAAAAAAATTGTTTCAGCCAGACCTAGAAACTTTGTTGCAAGCCGCAGATCACTTTCCCTTGTTGCAAACAGTCCGGATTGAAGATATCCGCTTCCTCGCAGCGAGGAGCCATTTTCAAGTGCCGCTTTAAATCTGAGGGGGGGGGGTTAACAAGCAAACACCCCCCTCCAAGTTCTTTCAGCCAGGCTGACAGCAGAGAAAAAAAGGTTTTAAATCACTCACTCTCCCCCTCGCAGCCGAAGCCCCGGGAAGCCTTCCGACTCATCCGATCTGCTCTCTCCATGTTAGTGAACGATGCCGTCTTCCTTTGGCGAAGGGGAAACCCCCCGCAGCATGTATTCTTCCACCTGAGCCGAAGACAAGGGTCGCTTCCCCACTGCCATGGGGAGAACAACCCAGGCAAGCCGGCCCTACGGGAAACCCCCGAAAAAACGGGGTGTCTCGCCCCCGTAGGGGGGCAGGAAAAGCAACAAAGCGGCGGACGAACCCTAGGCTCGCCCGTCGCCGCTGGAGCCGGAACCGGAAGTCGGAGCCAGAACCGGAAGTCAATGTCAGACACCTTTAACCAGAAATCAGATTTGGTTCTGCAGAACAACATGCCAAAATGTTGCTCCTACTAAATGACTGGATTTCTTTTGAACTTTGTCTTGAGGCTTGTAAATTAATTAGGGCATCTTTTGGAAACTTCACAGCTATATTAACAACATTTTGTAGATTTTACCTTCTTGTTTCATTAGGATGGGCTCTTTCTAAGCATCTTCTTTTGACCATTAAGCCACTGAGGGCTCCTGTTTGATGGTTTCCTAGGCAGCATCTCTTCCCCTCATTTCCCCAAGGTCATCCAATTACATTATTGTCACATAGGCTATACCTCTTGGATCTCTTCTCTGTAAATTTGTGAATAACTATTTACTAACCTTTTAGATTTACTAACTTTTAGAAATGTCTTTAAAATTAAACTGGATTTGCAGATAAGTACAAAATATTGGTTCTAGCTACTGTGGTATCTATTTCTTCATCTAGATTAAATGTAGGTGAAATAGAACCACCAGGTGACATGGGACCTTCCCAATAGAAGATGCTGAGATTATCCTACATTCAAGACAGGGGAGATGCATATGGGATCATTTCCACAGGTACAGTACAACACTAAGGGAACAGGGTTCCTTAAGAACCAAGTTTGACTAAAGGGTTCAACTTTCACAGATTAAACTGGATCGGAATCCTTCAATGCCAATCAATTCTGGAAACAGCATCTGCAACCAGTTGTTTGCAAAATATCTCAATTTTCTAACTCATTTTCCTAACCCATCTTTCATGCTGGCCTTCTTGGTTGCCAATTCCATCTTTCTTTTTTTTGATATTATTTATTGCTCTCCAGTCTTTGATTATGGATCTCCTTGTCTTCTGCCTCTGTACAACTGCCTGCTGACTTATTCTTCAAAAAACAGCTTTGCTTTAAGATTCTGTTTGATCATTTGCGCATGACCCTGGACTATTTACTGAAGCGGCTGTGGGTCTATCTCCCTGCTGACAATCATATTTTAGACAGAACAGCTGGATAGCTAGAATTTACATACTGAATTTCCCCCTGGAGATGGAGGTTTCCCATACATGATTTACTGGACCTCACCCTAGCTGTACAACTTCCTTTCAGCTGTATTGGTATAGGGAGGGAGGTGCATAAATCATTTCAACCATGCACATTTACAGAAAGACATATAGGGATTAAATTATTTAGGCTCTCAAGGCAGGCAGAAGTGACTCCTGTTGCTAAGACCCAGCTATAACTGTTTCAAGGGTAGCTATAGGCAAATCTCTATCTTGGATTTTTATTTTACAAATTTATACATGTTTACTTGGCATTTTTACTAATTTACCATTTAACTTTAAATCCAGTTTTCTTTTTTTTTTATGAGAAAAAAGTTTTATTGGTTTTTACAAAATTTTAAAAACAGGAAAAAGGTATAAGGTATTAAAGAGTTATTTTGAGGACATCTATGTCGGAGGTGTCGGCCCCCTCTGAGGCTTCATACAGAAAAAAAAAGGTAGTACAATAAATTTTTCATTTCCCTACAAAGTGGAAAGCGATACAGATATACATTTTATATTCATGCAATCAATCATTTGTTTCTATAAACATCCAAATAAAGGTTACACTATATAAAGGAAAGTCATTTGTGAGATCTGAGTCTTTTAGCAATTGTATCTTCCTCTCCCTGACCTCCAGTGGGCAGAGCCGTGGCCTCCCCCGTTCCCCCATTTTCATCCTCCAGGATTGGGGAATGTTTTTTAAGAAAGGCTTCCGCCTCTGCAATTGTTTTAATTCTTACTCTCCCCCCCTCCCAGAACACTAACATTCCCTCGGGCATCAACCACTTGAACCACACCCCCTTTTTATATAATCCTTTTGATAAGAAGGAATATTTCTTCTTATTTCTCTAATCTTTTTCGGGATCTGTTTCATTCTGTTGATATATCAAGGGACCGTCTCTCTGTGCTCTCAGGATCCCATCCCTTGTTGACCTTCTTACAAATTTAATATGTATCTCTCTGGGTACTTCATTTATTCTGGCATATGCTGAGTTAATTCTATAGATCAGATCAATGTCCCCCCAAATATCTTCTTTGCTCTTTTTAGTATAATCTGCTAACATCGTACTCATTAAATCTTTTAAATTCTCAGAGCTTAATTCAGGAACATTTTGAAACCTTAAAAAGTAAGACATCCTTTCAAAATCCATTCTAGACATATGACCAGCTAAATCCACAATTTCTCTTTGGGAATTTTTTATCTCTCCCTTCATCTCAGCCATCCCCCCCCTCCAGTCCATCAATTCTTTGTTTGTTTTCCATTAGTGCTTTCTGTGACTCCAAAAGTTCCAATTTTGAGCTAACATTGTCTTTCCGGATTTCTTTTATTTCTTTCATGATGTTTTGAAGAGTTTCCTCTATTGCTGATAAATGTGTTGCTTTCACCTCTGTTTCTTTGGATAACATTGAAGTAATCTTAGGTTGGTGTGGCTGCTTTTTTGAAGCCATAATGAAAGTGTTAAGTTCTTGTCACTAATATGGCGTCTGTTGGAGAGGTAGTGCGTGAGGCGAGGAGAGAGTAAAAGTCAATATCCAAATTCAAAGTTCAATTTACTTACAATCCAGAGAGAGAACAATTTTTGAGAACAATCAGATAGGGAAAAAAAGAAGGCACATCTGGGAAAGGTTCTAATCATCAGTTGCATTAATCCACTGGTAAAAAATTCAGTCCCGAAGATGAGGGAGTGTCAGCAAATTTCAAAGAGAAGTATTTCTTACTGAGAACAAAGGAATGCCATCTTCCCCGCCCCTCTGGAAGCCACGGAGAACTAGTGAAAGTCCATATCAATTGTTGCAAGACAGAGATACAAAGTATCATTAAGAATCTTAAAGTGAAAGACTTTCATTTGTTGTTTAAAAATCGGATGTTAATTTCTCCACCTCCCCAAGCCTGGGGAACATTTCAAAATGCCGCTTTTTTTTCCTTTCCGAGGAGGGGTTTTACAAACTCCCTCCTCCTTCTTCTTTTAAAGTGAAAGTTGAAAGCATTAATTTGGAATCACTCACAATCCACTCTGTAGCCATGAGCCTTGGTGTTGCCTTCAGCCCCGGCTTTCAGCCCATCTTTAATTGCAGCAGCTGTTCCGGCTCTCCATCAGTGAAGGGGACGAAAGAGGAACTCCCCCCCGCAACTCGTTCTCTGGTGCCTAGGACGAGGCGGGAGCCACCCCCCGACCGCCGTCAGGGTGGGGGGACTCACTGCGAGCCATCCGTGCGGTGGGGGCTCTTTAGCAAGAGCCCCCTGCCCCCGAAGGCGCCGCCGGAGCAACCAAGTGGCGGATGAGCCTGGGACCCGACCGTCGCCTCCGGCTAACCAGAAGGAAGTCTTTAAATCCAGTTTTCTTAAGGTCATCTAAATGCAGCCAAGATCTAAAGAAAATCAACTGGTAACTAAGTGAATTAATTCCCAAGAGTTTCACTTTTTTTCTGCCTGCTTTTCATATATAGCCTGATAATTTCTTTTTCTTTTAGGCAACTCTCCCAACTTTCAGAAGAAGAGTTCAGCTAATAATATAAAATGTTATTTAGAAATTTTACTTTTTACTTTACTTTATTTCATATTTCTATACCGCCCTCTCTCCCTAATGGGACTCAGGGCAGTGCACAGGAAAGGATAAAAACGAAGAACAATAAATACAATCAGAAATAGTTAAAAAGAATTAAATCAATCTCAAACCCGTGCTAAAATACATAGATAAAAACCCCAACTAAAATCGGCAACAAGAACTATGCCAGGCCAGCCAAATGGAAGAAGTATGTTTTTAATGCCCGACGAAAGAGGCGAAGGTCCGTGATTGTACAAAGGTCAGGGAGCAGGTCATTCCAGAGGGCCTGCCTCTTTCCCTGGGAGCCGCCAGCCAGCATTGTCCGGCAGACAGTACCCTGAGGAGGCCCTCCCTGTGGGAGCGGACAGGTCGAAGGGAGGTATGCGGTAGGAGGCAGTCCCGCAGGTAACCAGGTCCCAAGCCATGGAGCGCTTTAAAGATGGTCACTAGTACCTTGAAGCGGACCCGGAAAGCCACAGGCAACCAGTGCAGCTCGCGCAGGAGAGGTGTTACATGGGAGTATCTTGAGACTCCCAGAATCCCCCGCGCGGCCGCATTCTGTATTAACTGGAGCCTCCGGGTGCATCTCAAGGGCAGCCCCATATAGAGAGCGTTACAGTAGTCCAGGCGGGAAATGACGAGGGCTTGAGTGACTGTGCGTAGGGCGTCACGATCCAGAAAGGGGTGCAACTGGCGTATCAGGTGAACCTGATAAAAAGCCCCCCTGGGTACGGCCGTCAAATGGTCATCCAAGGACGCCTAAGTTGCGGGCCCTCTCTGCGGGAGCTAATGACTCGCCCCCGATAGCCAGAGATGGGACCAGCTGGCTATGTCGTGATGCCGGAAACCACAGCCACTCAGTCTTCGACGGGTTGAGTCAGAGCCTGTTCCTCCCCATCGAGACTCGCACGCCCTCCAAGCACCGGGACATCACTTCGGCGGCAAATTTGTGAATATGTTTGCTTTGTGCATAGATGGAAGAATTTGGCACATTTTTCAGCTGTAATAAATATTTCATGCATTTCATTGAACTATGGAATTTGACCCTTTATCTTATTTAGCTTTCTTTATCCACTAAAGCCAGGAGAAAGCTTGGCATGTGTAACTAATGCTGTATCTTTCAGTTTCTCAACAATATTTTCTCATGTGAAGGAGGCTCAGATTTTCTATTTTACCCTTAAATCACTTGAGTATTTCTTTTGAACTTCCCTAGCTTTGTTTTTCAGGCAACTTTTTTGAAGATGATTGAACGTGAGAGTGCTGATGGTGTCATTTCTTGTTACACATTTTATTCATCTCTCCACAGCCTCCTTGGCTACTCACTGAAAATTTTCACTAGGAAAAATTATCTTGTGGAAAATGAAGGAGTTTTCCTACACACTGAAGAAAGAAAGAAAGAAAGAAAAGAAAGAAGGAAGGAAGGAAGGAGGGAGGGAGTCAGTCATGCTCCCTATATATGTGGTATTTTATCTATATTTTGCCTTTTGTATTATTAAAACATATAATAATTTAATAACTAGCTCTCCATTAAGAGAAAAGTTGTTGGAATGATGGTAAGTGAATTTTTAAAGGACTATTCCTTCCTTCTTTCCTTGTCTCCCTCCCTCCTTCCTTTTACTTCACTGAGGGCAAAAAAAATGTGTGAACAACAACAGAAAACTCTCTTCTCACAGTGGAAAATTGATTTCTCTGTTCTCCCTGAGAACCATGCTTCTTTCAGAGCTGACCATGCGAAGGCCACTGTGTTCATTTCCTTGGCTTTCTCTCTGCTTCTTAGACCAGCTTTTGATTAGGCTTTCCCTTTCTTTAATATCATCTGCTTCGAACTTCTTGTCATGTTTCTTTTATTTCATGCACTGAGGAACAAAAACTAAAGTAAAATTTTGAGTGGCTGCTGTCAGTCTTTACTCCTTAAATAGGAAATCTCACTGGAGAAGACTGAGGATGCTCCAGATTTTATGAATTTTAAAACTATAAATGCTCTTGGAATATTCTTCTCCAGAAAAAAGATCTGAGATTATCTGATGTGATTATGGGATAAAAACAGCTTTTATATCCCTTGAGTATACAAATGGGATTAAAATGAGCCTTGATAATCATCAGCTTCTCACACCGTCAAACATTTAGGTCAAATTAGACACTGTCTAATTCAGATTCTTTTTATTCCTATTTTGTTCAGTTTGTTACTAAATGCAAAAGGGAATCACATGACCCCAGGACACTGCAACTATCATAAATAAAAGTTATTGTCAAGCATCTGAATTTTGATTCTGCGACTATGCATTATATATGCCGCCCTGGGTCCTAACAAGGAGAAGGGCGGGGTATAAATTTAATATAATAAAATAAAATAAAAATATATATAATGGTTGCAAATGTAAAAAATGGTAATAAGTCACTTTTTCAGTGCCATTGTAACTTTCTTTTTTTAAATAATTTTTTTAATTTATTTTATTTTTAAACACAACACAAAAATCCTCCATCTTACATGCTATAGAAGGTGTATCTGCTGGTTATAAAATATTTTCTTACATATCTTCAATATTCATCCAAGTTTCATATTATTTCATATTATTTCAAGTACATTGCATCAAATATATTTATAGACATTATCCTTTTCATGCCTTCATTTGCTTAATTATAATTGTATTACACGTCTTTCATCTTAAAACATACCAAAACTTAAAACATAATCACGCATTGGCATTGTATTTATTAATTCCACTATCCTCAAACATCATTATTCCCTATAATCTATTCTAACCAAGCATCAATAATATTTAGTATCCAAAAAGTTTCTAATCCTCCTTTTCAAATCCCTGTTTAAAGTTTATATCCTGTTTTTCCATATTATACCCATACATATATAGGTCTTGTTATCCTTCTCTCTCCTTTATTTAACTCTATTTATTATCATAATTTCTTTTTTATTAATCTTTATATATGACCAAACTCTTACTCATCTCCTTTAGTAGGTGCCATTCAGTATTCATTTCCAATTACTACTTATTATAACTATGCATATATAAACATTATTATCATCAATTGTTTATCTAACTATGTCTATTGTCACTAAATTTCCCTAATCTCAACTTGTTTTAAATTAACCTTTTATCCGTCAACCTGTATCTTTCCAGTAATAAAACAATACCAAGTCTTCTGCCATTTGTGACATAAATTTTCTAATCATATCCTTAATCCAATTTGTATGGACTTCTCTTTGCAATTCATTATTTGTAAGTTCTTTCCTGTCATTTCGAAGCCCTTCTTCGTCTTCCTTAATCGGTTTTACTTTAAGTGTCAGGGTTGTTATCAATGGTGTTACTAATAAAGTTTCTTTCTTTAATACCATACATTATTTTGTTGTTTCTTCTTCTGTATCTTGCTATCTGAGGTGAAGTTCCCATCCATCTGATTCATCTTTCTATATTTCACTTTTCCCATTGCCAGACATAAGCCAATTATCAAAAGAATCAACAGATTTAATAATAATAATAATAATAATAATTTTAATACTTATAAACCGCTCCCTCTCCCCATGGGGACTCGGGGCGGTGCACAGGCAGAATAAAAACAATAAGAAATATACAAACAATTCTAAAACCAAATTAAACTTAACCTGTGCTAAAATTCCCATAAAACTAACTATACTAAAACTACCCAATAAAACCCCCAAGACAGGGAGACTATCCCAGGCCGGCCAGACAGAAAAAGTAAGTTTTTAATTTAAGACGGAAGGAGCGGAGGTCCGTGGTCGTTCTAACATCGGCGGGAAGGTCGTTCCAGAGGGCCGGGCCCGCCACAGAGAGAGCCCTTCCCCTGGGCGTCGCCCGCTGACAAAGTCTAGTGGACGGCACCCAGAGAAGTCCCTCTCTGTGGGAGCGAATCGGCCGTGAGGATGTATGAGGCAGGATCCGATCCCGCAGATAGCTAGGTCCCGAGCCATGGAGCGCTTTAAAGATGATAATTAACACCTTGAAGCGCACCCGGAAGATGACAGGTAGCCAGTGCAGCTCGCGCAAGAGCGGTGTTACGTGGGTAGATCTTGCGGTCCCCATAATTGCTCGCGCGGCTGCATTCTGGACTAGCTGAAGTCTCCGGGTGCACCTCAAGGGAAGCCCCATGTAGAGAGAGTTACAATAGTCCAGTCGGGATGTCACGAGCGCATGAGTGACTGTGCAAAGGACGTCCCGATCCAATAGGGGGCGCAATTGGCGAACCAGGCAAACCTGGTAAAACGCCCTCCTGGCCACGGCTGTCACTTGATCTTCCATGGACAGCCGGGCATCCAGGAGGACACCCAAATTGCGCGCCCCATCCACAGGGGCAAGATGTTCGCCCCCTATGGCCAGCGATGGAGTAAGCTGGTTGAATCGGGCAGCCGGAAACCACAGCCACTCGGTCTTGGTCGGGTTGAGCCTGAGTCCATTACTTCCCATCCAGATCCGCACGGCTTCCAGGCACTGGCACATCACCGCTACGGCATCATTGGGGTGGTTTGGGGTAGATATATACAGCTGGGTGTCATCAGTGTATAGATGGTACTCTACCCCAAAACCACGGATGATCTCACCCAGCGGCTTCATATATGTGTTAAACAGGAGGGGCGAGAGGACCGACCCCTGAGGCACCCCCAGAGGCGTAGCGTGGGGGGTGCAGGGGGGGCCGGTCGCACCGGGCGCAACATCTGGGGGGGCGCGCTCACCCGCGGCGGAGGTCTTCTAGTCCAGCCCTCTGCTCAGGCAGGACCCCTCAGCACTGCCTTCCCCGCGGGCGGACAGCAAACGCGTCGATCGCACGAACCCTCTCCGCAAGCAGAGCCAAAGACCCGCCCGTCCCCGCTCCTCCCTCCCCACCTCGGGCAAAGGAAGCGCTGGAAGGGGGGGGAAGGGCCCTAAAGAGACGCGGAGACAAAGCGCCTCGCCCTTTTCCTGCGGGTGGGGGTCGTTGGGGGGCTCTTCCCTTCAATCACGTGGTTTCCAAGCAGCGCCGCCGCCCGCAGACTTTCACTTTCGCTTTCCTGCTTTCCCTGCCCTTTGGAGGAGGGGGGCGGAGCGTCTGGGCGGCTCCCTCCGACTCAGGTGGGTTCCCGGTGCGCTGCTTCTCCCCCTCCCCACTCGGGACCCGTCGGATGGTCCTGCCAATGGCGGGAGGGGGAAGCGCTTCCAGCCGCCTCGTCCTGCTTCCAGGCTGGGCAGCTTCGGAGGGCACCAGGGACTCCCTCCTTTTCTTTGGGGGGGGATGTTCCTGTGGGAGGGAGAAGGGTCAAGGGGGGGCTCTGCTCTGTGTCCTCAAGAGGTCCAGCTGCTTTGTCCACGTTTTGTGTTCCTCTCGCGTCTGCTCCCTTAACAGCGCTTAAGAGCAGAAAAAGCATTTGTATTAAAATGCCTGCACCCCAAATGGTGAAATATCCCAAAAGAGGACGCCTAGTTTTATTTTTATTTTTGGCATAGAGGCAAAGACCTGACTGATTTCCCAATGTGTTTGTGGCTGCCATCTGTCAGAAATGTTATACGGCTTTCCTTGGGGGGAGGGCTGGACTAGATGACCTCCAAGGTCCCATCCAATTCTGTTCATCTGTATCTGATTTCACTTCCCATAATATCCCAGTTTCACTGCCAGATTTCTTCTCCAGTCGGAGAGGTGGCTATGGGGTTTTTTTGGGGGGGGGGGAACCCAGACAGGCGAAGGACCCCCCTCCCCCTGGGCGTTCTAGACCCCCATTTTAATCCCATGGCTCCATTTCTTAGTAGAACCTAGGTTTTTCTTCCCTAAATGCTGGCAGTCCTGGACTTATGACCACCAGGGAGCCCCAAATTTCCATTGCTAAATAAGACTTTAAAAACAGCTTAACAGCTGTGGCCACAAAGGCCCTGAAACGGGCTTAGAACGCAGTTAGCGAATGTCTCACTCAACGACAGAAGCGTTGAACTCAATTGTGGTCGTATTTCTGTCTGTAAAATGGAGGTCTGTAAAAAGACAACAGGAAGACTGCAGAAAACAGCCTCCCCTCCCCTTTCTCTTCTCCTGCGCCTTCAGCTTCCCTCCTGGGACTCCCTTCCTGCCAGAAGAGGCTTCTCCAAGCAGAGGCGTAGCGTGGGGGGTGCAGGGGGGCCCGGGCGCAACATCTGGGGGGGCGCGCTCGCACTCGCAGCTCTCTGCCCCTGCCTGGCTCACTCACTCTCTCTGCAGTGCTGGCTGTGCGAATCCGATCCGGGCCGCCGGGTCTCCGGGTTAGGGGGCGCAAATTACTTGCCTTGCCCCGGGTGCTGACAACCCACGCTACGCCACTGGGCACCCCACATGTGAGGGGTCTCGCGGTCGACCTCTGCCCCCCTGCCAACACAAATTGCGATCGGCCAGAGAGGTAGGAGGAGAACCACCGTAAAACGGTGCCTCCCACCCCCAACCCCCCCAGCCGATGAAATAGGATACCATGGTTGATGGTATCGAAAGCCGCCGAGAGGTCTAATAGGACCAGGATGGAGGAACAACCCCCATCTCTGGCCCTCCAGAGATCATCAACCAACGCGACCAATGCCATCTCGGTGCTATGCCCGGGCCGAAAGCCGGACTGGCGCGGATCTAGATAATCACCCCTCCAGGTGACGGGGAAACTGTTGTGCCACCACACTCTCAACAACCTTCGCCAAAAAGGGAAGGTTGGAGACTGGACGGTAGTTGTTCAAAAGAACTGGATCCAAAGAGGGCTTCTTAAGGAGGGGCCTCACCATCGCTTCTTTTAGGGAAGCAGGCAAGAAACCCTCACTTAAGGATGCGTTGACAACCTCTTGGAGCCAGCCTCGTGTCACCTCCCAGGATGCCAGTACAAGCCAGGAGGGACACGGGTCCAATAAACATGTGGTGGCTCGCAGTCGCCCACGTAACCTGTCCATATCCTCGGAAGTAACGGAGTCAAACTCCTCCCAAACAAGATCTGTCTCGTGGCATCCCACTGGGCTAGCTCGTTCTGTATCTGAGCGATTTTCTCCTGCAGAAAAATCACAAATTCCTCTGCTCTACCCTGTAACGGGGCTTTCCGCACCCTCTGTTGAAGGAGGGAGCGGGTCACCCTAAACAGGGCGGCAGGGCGGTTGTCAGCGGATGCTATGAGAGTAGCACAATGATAATAATAATAATAATAATAATAATAATAATAATAATAATAATAATAATAATAATAATAATAATAATAATAATAATAATAATAATAATAATAATAATAATTTATTAAACTTGTTGACCGCTCCCTCTCCCCGAAGGGACTCGGAGTGGTGCACAGGGCTAATAAAACAATAAATACATACATATAGTTAAAAAACAAATTAAATATTTCCCTGCGCTAAAAATCCAATTAAAAACTAAAATCCCCATCTAAAATTTATAGCAGCCCCATCGAAGAGAGACTAACCTAGGCCGGCCAAGCAGAACAGATATGTTTTTAATTTTAGACGGAAGGAGCGGAGGTCCGTGGTAGTTCTAATGTCGGGGGGAAGGTCATTCCAGAGGGCTGGGCCCGCCACAGAGAGAGCCCTTCCCCTGGGCGTCGCCCGCTGACAAAGTCTAGTGGACGGCACCCGGAGAAGTCCCTCTTTGTGGGAGCGAATCGGCCGTGTGGATGTGTGCGGCAGGATCCGATCCTGCAAATAGCTAGGTCCCGAGCCATGGAGCGCTTTAAAGATGATGACTAGAACCTTGAAGTGCACCCGGAAGACGACAGGAAGATGACGTTTGGCTACTCTCAGCGCCACAATGTAAGTCCGTAAATGGGCTCTTACCTGTGTCCGGTCAGATTCAGAACGGGTAGACCTCCATCTTCCCTCTAGGCATCTCTTGCGGCGTTTCATCACCCGTAGCTCCTCGGTAAACCAAGGAGCCAGGGTGTTTCGGTGCCGCAAGAGAGGCCGCAAGGGCGCGACCCGATCCAAGGCTCCCGTGGTCGCAATATTCCATGCGGCCACGAGGTCCTCCATCGGGGCGCGGGTCAGGGGTACAGGAAC
This sequence comes from Rhabdophis nuchalis, assembly GCA_039707465.1. Taxonomy (NCBI): domain Eukaryota; kingdom Metazoa; phylum Chordata; class Lepidosauria; order Squamata; family Natricidae; genus Rhabdophis; species Rhabdophis nuchalis. The sequence goes on from CM077653.1 coordinate 18,975,262, forward strand.
TGGCCCAAGCGCCGTTTGGAACCCATCCGGGTCCATCAGGCGCCTGGGGCGGAACCAGATTGGTGACTCAGGTTCCGCCTCCCCGCGGAGGGGAGCAGCGGTCGGAAAGTCGAGCCGGAGAAGTGAGTGGTCTGACCATGACAAGGGTGTGATGACTATATTCCCTATACCCAGATCACTCTTCCATTGGCCTGAGACAAAGATGAGATCCGGTGTATGTCCACCCTCGTGAGTGGGGCCTTGAATTAGTTGGGTCAGGTCCATGGCCGTCATGGAAGCCATGAACTCCCGAGCTACCTCGGATGATTCGCCCACCGATTGCAGATTAAAGTCCCCCATGACTAAAAGTCTGGGGGTCTCAACTGCCACCGTAGCGATCACCTCCACGAGCTCGGGCAGGGCTGCTGCTACATAGCGGGGAGCCAGGTATACAACCAGCAAGCCCAACCTAGGCCCCACTTCACACAGAGGGACTCACAACCGGTAGTCTGTGGCACAATGGTCTCTCTCGGCTCAAGACCTTCCTTTACAATGACCGCTACCCCACCACCCCTACCTAGGGCCCGGGGCTGATGAAAAGCGCGGTAACCTGGTGGGCACATTTCAACGAGGGGAAATCCACCCTCGTGGCCCAACCAGGTCTCCGCAATTCCCACCAGGTCCGGCTCCCCCTCTGACACAAGGTCATGAACGAGGGGGGCTTTGTTGACAACGGACCTGGCGTTGCAGAACATCAGCCGCAGGCCCTGGCTCTGTACACCCTGGCCACCTAGCCTGCGGGGGTTGAGGCACCTGACCGTTTGCAGCCAACGGCTTCGCGCCCCCAACCGGGAGGATAACACTTGTCTCCCCTCGGACCTGCCTCTCCCCACGACCCTCTGGATCGGAAGGCCCTCTACCGGAACGACTCGTATTTCCCGCCTCCTACCGGATCCTTCCGCTTCCCTCCGCCGACTGCTGGTCCGGCCCTTTCTTTCCTTAATACCCTCTGTCTCTACCTGTCTAATCCCACCCCCCTCCCTGGTACCCCCTAAAAGAACCAATAATTTAGATACTAAAAACCCCCTAAGGCCGTGCTTCGCCCATCTCTCCGGATTAATGAATCCCTCATCGAGACGGGCCCTCGATAGTACGGAGGGCCAAGCCTGTGAGAGTGGGGACTCTCGTAAAAACAGAAGATTTGCTCTGGAGTACATTGCGCTATAATAAATAATTAAAACTAATCATCAATATATAAACAATGTAAGAATAAAAATTCATCAGTGTGTCATGGGTTAAAATACAATAATATTTTAAAAAACATCGTTAGCCATGATTTAAATTTCATTAATAGATGTTATAAAAATGAATAAAGTGCTATAGTGAGGAAGTTCACAATGTCAATTGGGTATCCATTTGATGTTCCAGTCCAAAAGATCTTTAGGACATTTACAAGGTCTTTAAAAAGGTCTTAGTACGGCACAGTTCTATTGGTCTTAGATCATCATAGGGGGGGGAAGGGTTTCTTTGTGATTATTTTTCTCTTTAACAGATTAACAGAGTTGGAAGGGACCTTGCAGGTCATCTAGTCTGGGTCCCTTCCAGCTATTTCAAGTCCCCAGTGTACATATCAGGGTAAATCAGGAAATAATATGGTAGCATATAACACTCTTTCATATTCTAAATAAACTTTTGTTCTGGGTTGCTCTTTGTAGGATTTTTTAAAAAAAGAAACATATTAAACTTCATTGATCTCCATTGATTAAAGTTTGTTCTTTTTAAAATGTGAATGGAATAATTATGTAAATGAAAATACCCAAGATATATGCATTAGCTGAACAGATGCACCAAAATGTTTTATATGGGGAAAGAATGCTTGCAGAAACAATGAATACTATGAAAATACAGACAAAATTTCATTAATTAAAAAAATATTTGGAGGAGGAGCCAACGTCACAATGATCCAACCTGCAATCTTGAAATTCTGATACTTTTGCCGCTGGATGGTCCATATGGACCTAAACCGTCCTGCCAGAGATGGTGATTGGGAAGAATATGTTCTGCTGGTGTCAGGGGCCCCACATAGTCCCTGATTGATCTAGGAGAAGTTCTAGCCGGCGACAAAAGTTCAGCCCAGGCTGATGAAGTTGGGACGGCTCCGGAATGGAAGGAAACGGAAAGAGAAAGTGTGTACAGCTGGTGAGGAATTTTTACTGCTTTAAAAGAGACTGCCCCAAAAAACCTTAAAGCTAAATTAAATTTGGGAACAGAAGAAATAAACGGTGAACCTTTGCTTTGGATTGCATTGGACAGTGTGTTTTCTTTCTTTTTAAATTCTATTTTATGGATGGAATTTGTGCAAGCCTTTTAAAATGATCAGATTAGTCTTTCTTCTTCTACTTTTTAAAATTTTTGTAACCTATGGACTAAAATTCTTTTTCTTTTCATTTTACAGGGTTTTTTTTTCTATTTTTTCTATTTTCTCTCACTTAAGAATTTTACTTTTTTAAAATCTGGAATATAAAAAAGATACAAAAGTACAAAGAGGGTTGTAACATTAGAGGGAAAGGAAGCAACACTGCCACTTGGAGGCTGGATATTTGAGCTTTGGAAACATTGTACCTTTCTTTGATCATTTTGATTTTGTGCTTTAAGGCCTTGCAGCTTGTTTACAGAGAGTGATAAGAAGAAGAGCACGGATTGTTTATGCAGGTGTTCTTTTGAACCTTATTGGCAACTGGAAAAAAGTGAAAACAAGGCTTATGAAAGATTATAAATGAATTTGTGGTTAATCTAATAAAAAGCCTTGAAAGCCAGAGTGGGAGTGTTTACCAGTTGGAAGAATAGCACAACATCAATATCAAAAAGAAACCTCAACATTGCAAAAGACAATGTTTGAAATTCAAAAATTACTAGAAGTATCAGAGAGAATTGAGAAGAAACTGGAAAACATAGAGCATATAACAGCAAAATATGATGGAGAATTTGGAGAGGTTTATCAATTGGAAAAATTAAAGGCTAGAGTCCTAAAAATCGAAGAGAAAAAGGAACACAAAGATAAGAAATCTCTTGACATCTACGGTGAACGGAATATGGTTGGAAATGGAAAGAGTGGAATATGGAAAGGGGAGTCAGATGGCCAGGAACTTTACCCCAGATGGCAAGGCACAGAAGAAGAAGAAAGAGAAGAATTGATGGATTTAAGGAGAAAAACCCTATCAGAAGCATCATTGATAACCAAAGACAAGCTGATTAAAGAAACAGATGGAGGGTATCGAGATTATATAAGAGATGCAATAAGCAATGAGCTGCGAAGAGAAGCCCACACAAATCTGATCAAAGAAATAATCAGAAGATTAATTCCACAAATGGCAAAAGACATAAGATTGCATTATTACTGGAAAGATACAGGTTGATATACGAAAGCATACAATAAAAATTAGTTAAATTTAGTTTAATTTAGAGCATTATGTAAAAAATGAAGTGTTAATAGATATGGTTAAATAAATAATTGATAATGATAACAATGTATACATATGTATTGGTTTGATAAGAGGTAATTGGATATGAATAGTAAATGGTGACTATGAAAAGAAGATTAGAAATTTTGATATGTTTAAAAACTAATAATAAAAATTTAGTTAAATTTAGTTAAACTTTGAGTATTAGGTTAAAAGATGTTATGATAATGGATATAGTCAAATAAATGATTGATAATGATAACAACGTATATGTATTTATTGGCTTAATATGTTTATGTTTATTTCCATTTCTATACCGCTCCTATCTCCCCAATGGGACTCAGGGCGGTGCACAGGAAAATTAAAAAGAATACAACAAACAAACAATCATAACGTTAAAATATAATTAAATTAAATGTGCCCTATGCTAAAATATAATTAAAACTGGTAAAAAATGTTAAAATCCACTAGCTAAATCTGTAAAAATTACATCAGGATCTAGGCTAGGCTGGCTAGAGGAAAGAAGTGCGTCTTAAGTAATCGGCGGAAGAGGCGAAGGTCCGTGGTGGTACGATGTTCGGGGGGTAAGTCATTCCAGAGGGCTGGGCCCACCACAGAGAAGGCCCTACCTCTGGGGGCCACCAGCCAGCATTGACCGACAGATGGCACCCTGAGAAGGCCCTCCCTGTGGGAGCGGATCGGCCGAAGGGAGGTGTGTGGTAGGAGAAGGTCCCGCAAATAGCTAGGCCCCGTGCAATGGAGCATTTTAAAGATGGTTACCAGCACTTTGAAGTGCACCCGGAAGGCCACTGGTAGCCAGTGCAGCTCGCGCAGGAGAGGTGTTACATGGGAATGAAGTGAGGCTCCCAGAATCCCCTGCGCGGCCGCATTCTGTACTAACTGGAGCCTCCGGGTGCACCTCAAGGGGAGCCCCATGTAGAGAGCATTGCAGTAGTCTAGGCGGGATGTAACGAGTACTTGAGTGATGGTGTGAAGGGCGTCCCGGTCTAGAAAGGGGCGCAACTGGCATACCAGGTGAACCTGGTAAAAGCACCCCCCTGGCCACGGCCGTCACATGGTCATCCAGGGATAGCCGTGAGTCCAGGAGGATGCCTAAGTTGCGAACACTTTCCAAGGGGGCTAATGACTTGCCCCCGATAGCCAGTGATGGAATCAACTGGCTATACTGGGACATCGGAAACCACAGCCACTCGGTCTTGGATGGGTTGAGTCGAAGTTTGTTACTCCCCATCGAGACCCGCACGGCCTCCAGACACTGGGACATCACTTCAACGGCATCGTTGGGGTGGTTTGGGGTAGAGATGTACAGCTGAGTGTCATCAGCGTACTGATGGTACTCTACCCCAAAAGCACAGATGATCTCGCCCAGTGGCTTCATATAGGTGTTGAACAGGAGTGGCAAGAGAACCGACCCCTGGGGCACACCACACATGAGGGGCCTCGACGTCGATCTCTGCCCTCCTGTCAACACAAATTGCGACCAACCGGAGAGGTAGGAGGAGAACCACCACAGCACGGTGCCTCCCAACCCCAACCCCTCCAGTTGGTGCAATAGGATACCATGATCGATGGTATCAAAAGCTGCTGAGAGGTCTAATAGGACCAGGATAGAGGAACAACCTCTATCACGGGCCCTCCAGAGATCATCGACCAATGCGACCAATGCTGTCTCTGTGCTATGTCCAGGTCGGAAGCCGGACTGGCGCAGGTCTAGATAGGCAGTTTCCTCCAGGTGCCGGGGGAACTGCTGTGCCACCACACTCTCAACAACCTTCGCAAGAAAGTGAAGGTTGTAGACCGGATGATAATTAACTAACAATGCTGGGTCCAGGGAAGGCTTCTTGAGGAGGGGTCTCACCACCGCCTCTTTCAAGGCGGCCGGCAAGAACGCCTCAGTCAAGGAAGCGTTCACTATTTTCTGGAGCCAGCCTCGTGTAACCTCCCAGGAGGCCAGTACAAGCCAGGAGGGACACGTTTCCAATAAACATGTGGTAGCATTCAGTCACCTCGGTAATCTGTCCATGTCATCTGAAGTAACAAAATCGAACTCTTCCCATAATACAGTCTCAAGACCTGCTTCGGACGGTCCGCCCAGGCTAATCTCATTGGAGACCAGCTCGTCCCGGATCTGAGCGATTTTATCCTGCAGATAATGTCCAATTTCCTCTGCTCTGCTCTGCCCTGCAAAGGAGCTTCCCACGGCCTCTGTTGGAGGAGGGAGCGGGTCACTCTAAACAGGGTGGCAGGGCGGTTATCTGCGGATGTGATAAGAGCGGCAAGATAGTTACGTTTTGCCGCTCTTATCACCACTAGGTAGGTCCTTAAATTTATTTATTTATTTATTTATTTTTCATATTTATAACCCGCTCCCATCTCACAACAAGGGACTCGGGGCGGCGAACATAAAATTAAATCAATAAATACAAAATGCAAATACATAGATATTAGATGCCTGTGTTGTAACCGTTTTTAAAACCCTCGTTTATAATTGGCGGTGCTGGGGTTACGCAAGGCCGGCTAGTTGAAAGAAGTGAGTCTTAAGACATTTGCGGAAGAGGCGGAGGTCAGGAATGGTGCGGATTTCAGGGGGCAGGTCGTTCCAAATGGCCGGCCCTGCCACAGAGAAGGCCCTCCCCCTGGGCGCCGCCAGTCGACATTGGATGAACTCCCGAGCTACACCAGAGGTCTCACCTGCAGATGGCAGGTTAAAATCCCCCATGACTACAAGTCTGGGGGTTTCAACCGCCACCCCGGCTATAACCTCAAGCAGCGCGGGCAGGGCTGTTGTTGTATAGCGAGGAGCCAGGTATACAACTAACACGCCCAACTGCCTCCCTAGGCCCCACTTCACAAGGAGGGACTCACACCCGGTCGTCTGAGGGACTGTGGTCTCCTTTGGCTCAAGACCTTCCCTAACCATGATCGCCACTCCCCCACCCCTCCCTAAGGCCCTGGGCTGATGGAAGGCTCGGTATCCTGGTGGGCACATTTCTACGAGGGGATGTCCTCCCTCATGGCCCAACCAGGTTTCCGTAATGCCAATCAGGTCTGGGTCCCCCTCCAACACAAGGTCATGTAAGAGAGGGGCTTTTAGTACCACAGACCTGGCGTTGCATAGCATCAGTCCAAGGCCCCGGGTCTGCGGTTCTTGCTCACCTAGTCTGCGATGAAGGAAAGGGGAGTTGGAGCGCGTGATCACCTGTAACCATAGGCCACGACGCTCCAACTGATGGTGTCCATCCCCCCTTCCACCGTCCCTGTCCCTGCCCCTCCCCAAGACTGTATTGATGGCAAATACCCTAGTGGGACCGACCCTCCCTCCATCCCCCTTCATCTTTTCATTTCCGCATATTGCCGGCCTTCTCTCTTGGCGTTCCCCTAATTGGTCCCCCACCCCCCTTCCCTGGGAACCCCTAAAAGTCGGGTTAAAAATTTACACAGGAATCCCCTGAGCCTGCGCTTCGCCCACCTCTTAGGATTAATAAATCCATCCTCGAGGTGTGTCCGTGTTAATTCAGGGGGCCAGACCTGCGAGAGGGGACATTCTCACAGGCAGAGGAGCTCAGATCTAGAATATGGTAGCATTTCAGGGGTCTTTGTTCCCCCGGAGGCAATCTGATGACATATGATAGTTTTGTTGGGAGAGGACTAGGATGGAAGGTAAAGTAGAGGTTATATATATTTGATGGTACATAGCCGAGCCAGGTGTCACAAGTATAAATATATAGGTATATAAATAGAGATGTTATGAATAAATATATAAATATATAGATATATAAATATACAATAAATATGATAAATAAAGGAAGGAGGATCTAATCACCAGGGGGGAGGGAGGGAGGGACTGGTTGTGTGTACGCACACCGCATTTATCCCCTGAAAGTCCACCACCAGACGCATAGTTCCATCTTTTTTCTCTTTGAACAGGACTGGTGCTGCAACCCATGGCTTGGCAGGCCCGATGAACCCTCGTGCTAGGTTTTTGTCTATGTATTAACGCATTTCTTGCATCTCTCAAGGAGTCATGGCATACAGCTTGGGTTTGGGTAGTTTTGCCCCAGAGATGATTTCAATGGCACAATCTGTTTCACGGTGGGGGGGCAGGACGTCACATTCTGAACACTTCTGCAAGGTCCTGGTATTCCATTGGAATCAGTTCAGCCTCTGGGGTTTTGTCAGATGTGGTTGCCAGTTGTTCTCGTGGGCTGTTTTGGGGGGCTTCCAATGAGAGTGGTATTTTTGCTTGCTCGTGAGGGAGGGGTTGAGGGCCCGGTGATATCCTAAGTCTGCAGGTGCCCCCTTGCCACCAGATGGTCGGTCCCCACTTGTCTAGCCAGGAAAGTCCAAGTATGACTGCATCTGTCATTTTGGGGGCTATTATGAATTGAATTATTTCCCAGATGTGTTGATAGCCTGTCAGTGCCCTCGTTCTTGTTGGGCCCTGGGTGGTAGGTCCGGCCTTGGTTTCGGGGCTGGGGACGGGCATGCAGCTACCATGTGGCCCATCCCTCCGCATCTGTAACACCTCACGGAACTTCGAGGGAGGGCTGGTCTCAGGTCTCGCTCTGGTGCCATTTCTTTCTTTTGGCGGGGTGGTTTCAGATTAGGTTGACTCCTCTCCTTTGTGTCTGGTTCCTTCCTTGTGTCATTGGCACGTAGCCCACTGTCGACTTTTGTTGCCACTCAGAACCACTCAGAGAGTTGGTTTGGGATTTCACGATATGCAGTTACTTGGGCAATACGTTTGTCCAGGCTTATTCTGAAAAAATGCACCAGCAACCGTTCTGGTAGGGGGGGTAGTCTTCCAATTACCCTCCTAAATTCACAGATGTGCTCTTTGATGGGGCGGCCTCTTTGCTTTAGGTTGCTGAGTTCCTCCTCTGCAGATGGATCCTCCTTCCCCTCTTCAATCCTGGCCTCTAGCACTTGCAGGAAGTCATCTATGTCTTGCAGTTGGGGGGCTCTCAGCTTATGGAGGGCCGCTAGCCATTCTTTTGCTTCCCCCTCGAAACCCTCTGCAATGGCATTCACCATGGCTCTGGGGGATGGGTAGAGGGGCCCATAGCGTTCTAAGTGGATATCAGCTGAATCAAGGAATAGAGCTAGCTGGTCTGAGTCACTATCAAACTTTCCCCTGAATTGGGGTGAATCGTTTAGTCCCCTCCCTTCTCTGTCTTCCTCCCGGCCTCTATATGCTCGTGCCTGATATGGCCGGTCATCTTCTTCAGCTCTAGGAGGGGGAGAGGGAGGGAGTTGCCTGCTCTTGGCAGCATGCTTGCTTCGTGGGAGGGGTGCTAGTTGCTGTTTTGGGCTTCTTCTTCTTGGATTGAGTGGGGGAGGGGGGCTGCGCTCCAACCTGCGTCTCCTCCCTTCGGCAGGATCAGATATGCCTCCTCTCTCTTTATGACGGCAGGCTGGCCTCTCTTCATGAAGAGTGGCTTGATCAAAATCCTCCCTCAGTTTCTCTACTGCACCCCCCAGGGATCCCATCTGGGGCTGTGGGTGCCTGGCTTGTTCCCAGCCCCACATCCAGTCCACCCTTGCCAGTTCGCTGGAGACTCACCCTTTTTTCTTAGAATTAGGGTTAGGGAATTCGAGCTCGGCTGCTTTAGGAGTTAGATTCCACCAGTACTTATCTTTCCTTGCTTCTGTTGCTGGGAAAGGCTTTACAAGCTGGACGTTTGAAGCTCCCCTGTTCAGGGGGGTTGGCTGGTTTCCAGCTGAAATGAGGCTTTCTTCTAATAAAGCACCTTCTGCCATGCCGGCCTGATCCCTACAGGCATTCCAGATATCAGGCAGTGCCTGGAGGAGGCGGGACTCAGGTAGCCCGGAAATCTTGATAGATTTCTTTAAAAGTCCTGGCTATCAGTCAAGCTCCCAAGAGAAACTTCAAATAATTCATGGCCTCACGTAAAAGTTCAAAGAAATGTCCGTTTATTGAATGTAACATCTTGGTAGAGCTTCGTTTATAGCCAGGACTGGCAATTATTGGATGGCTTCTGCACTTTACCCCCTTATGCCCCCTCCCCTCTGCTCATCATAAATCACATTCCCCAATTAGCATTGAAAATAATTGCATGCATGCACAGTCACAGGACATCTTGAGATTCCTTCCCCGACCACAGGAATGTCAAGAATTTTCAGTTCGTTAAGGCAAACAGATAATGTCCCTGGCAACATCGGGACTATTAGTCATGGGGGACTTCAATCTGCCATCAGTAGGCGAAACATCTGAGGTAGCCCGGTGTAGCGATAACTTTCACGACGTTATCAAAACTGTACCCTTTGGGCCAGGTGCAGCCACTAGGATATCATCCATATAATGATAAATCAAAAAATTTGGATACTGAATTCGATAACGATTTAAGACATGCGCTACAAAAAATTGACACATGGTAGGGCTATTGAGCATTCCTTGAGGTAAAACTTTCCACTGGTAACGAGAAGTGGGCATAGAATTATTAAGTTCAGGAACAGTGAAAGCAAATAAGCATCTGTCCTTTGGATGCAGAGGAATGGAGAAAAAACAATCTTTTAAATCAATAATCATCATGTCATAATTTTGAGGAATCAAATTTGGATTAGGTAATCCACATTGTAGCGCCCCCATAGGTTGTAAAATGGAATTAATGGACCTAAGATCACAAAGAAATCTCCAATGGCCAGATTTCTTTTTAATGACAAAGACAGGCGTATTATAAGGACTTACAGAAATCTCAATATGGTCTTTCTCTAATTGTTCCTTTACCAGTTGTTTAATGCATTTAATCTTTCCAATGTTAATGGCCATTGATCAAACCAGACAGGGGTTTGAGATTTTAAAGTTAAGCGAAGAACAAAAGAAGAAGAAAAAGAAGACATTATTGCAAAATGAGTTTTGCTTGAAATTGGGACATAAGATCACGTCCCCAAAGATTAATATGTAAAGGTAACACTACAGGTTTAATGTGAGCAACATGTGTTGTTTGAGCAGAAGTAACTGGAAGCCAATCAGAACTGACCCTTGCTGGTTGAATTCCACCCACGCCTCTCACATATGGAGCCACCTCGGTGTGCCAATTAGAAGGCCATTCCGCTGATCGAATAACGGACACATCAGCTCCAGTATCTAAAATACCAGAAAAAAGGTGACCATTGATGTAAAATTCTGCTGTGGGGCGTGAAGTGAGTAACGGTTGTTCTAAGGCCAATAAATCATCAGTTGGAGCTTCTGGGAGCAGAATCATAGTGGCAACCAATTCCCCTTTTTTATTGTAATGGGAGAATTGATTGTCATAGCAAGAGCAAGGTCAGAAAAAGATTCTGAACTTCGCATGAAAGGTGAGGCTAAGACTTCTCTAGAAGTAAGTTCCAAATGTGGAAAAATTATTACAGGCAAAGCAGGAGGCAAAGTGATATCAGACTTAGGTGAGATGAAAAGAAGGTAAACATGACCTGGTAATGTATAAGTAATTGTATCATTCGCTACCATTTCATAAGAAGTAGAAAAAGTAGCATTGCTAGGCTCAGCCCACAAGGGGGGGCTGGCTTCAAGGGAATGAGAAAGTTTAGGGAAGTTAAGTTCAGCCTTTGAGGCGGGGCTGGCTGGGCGCCCCGCTATCAGTTTCCCTGCTGGAAAGCAGGAGGAGGGGGGTTGACTCCCTGCTGATCCATCTGCAGGATAGATCGGACATTTAAGCCAAACATATTTTAGGAGTTCAATTAGTTGAGCCTTTGTAATTTGAGGCAACGGAGTGCCCTTATCAGAAAGAATAATATTGGATGCCTTCAGAAGGTCTCCTAATTCACAGATGTGTCGGATCTGTTTCTTAGAAAAACCATTCCCCATACTTACGAAAAGAATGTCGCGAGATGCCCAGAGGCAGAGGGTAAGTATGAGGAGTCTTTCAGGCTGGACGTGACGACGCCGAACACAGCTGCCACCATAAAAATGATGAATGAAATCACGTCGGGGTCACCAAATGTAGCGATAACTTTCACGCCGTTATCAGGCGGGCCAGGCCCACGGATGAGGGAGAAAAGAACACGACACCAGATCTTCTCTGAACGGAATGGGACTGCGCAACGGACAAAGGTCCGCAGGCCTTTTATTAACTTTATCAGAAGGCAGGGTTAAACATACATCGTCATATGTAAACATACATAAATCATGACCATAAAAGGAAATTCACACAGTAGAATAGGCGTTACATGCTCTTGGTTGATAGTTAGCACGTTGCAAGAAGGTGGGAACTTTTCTCCAAGGTGTTAGGTGTCAGAGGGTATGACTAGTGACTTTTCATGCTAGCTTCCTTGTTTGTGTCCAACCAGTCAGAACCAGTCTACACTAACAGAAATGCTGAGCACGTGATGCAGCGTCATAATGCAACAGCCTGGAAGTTCATGGCTTCCATGACAGCCATGGATCTGACCCAAGTAATTCAGGGCCCCACTCACACCTGGGATCGCACGCTGGACCTAATTTTTGTCTCCAGCCAGTGGATGAGTGATCTAGGATTAGGGGACTTAACTATCACACCGTTGTCATGGACAAACCACTCTCTCCTTCGACTAGACTTCCCAACTGCTACACTCCACCGCGGGGAGGCAGAACCAGAAATTCCAAGTTGGTTCTGCCCCAGGTGCCTGATGGACCCAGAGAGGTTCCAGTCGGAGTTTGGGCCAATTCCTGTGACCCTGACCCGCGACTCGACTGAGGACCAGGTGGCCGCTTGGAATATGGGGCCCTGGATCAGGTCGCGCCCTTGCGGCCTCTCACTCGGCACCGATCTACCCTGACCCCTTGGTTTTCCGAGGAACTGAGGGTGATGAAGCGCCGACAGAGATACCTAGAGAGCATTTGCAGATCCACTCGTTCTGAATCTGATTGAACACGTGCAATTTCCCAGTTGGGGACCTATCTCGTGGCGATAAGGGCGGCAAAACGCAATTACCTCGCCACCCTCATCGCATAACCGCCCTGCCGCCCTGTTTAGAGTGACCCGCTCCCTCCTTCAACAGAGGCCGCGGGAAGTTCCTTTGCAGGGTCGTGCAGAGGAATTTGGATGTTATCTGCAGGATAAAATCGCTCAGATCCAGGACGAACTGGCCTCCAATGAGGGTAGTCTGGGCGGGCAGACGGAGGCAGGCCTTGAGACCACTTTATGGGAAGAGTTCGACCTTGTGACTCCAGATGACATGGACAGGTTGCTGGGGTGGCTGAATGCTACCACATGTTTATTGGACCCGTGTCCCCCCTGGCTTGTTCCTGCCATCCCAGGAGGTTACACGAGGCTGGCTCCAGGAAATTGTGAACGCTTACTTGAGTGAGGGGTTCTTACCAGCTGTCTTGAAAGAGGCGATGGTGAAACCCCTCCTCAAGAAGCCTTCCCTGGACCCAGTGGTGTTGGCTAATTATCGTCCCGTCTCCAACCTTTGCTTTCTTGCGAAGGTTGTTGAGAGTGTGGTGGCACAACAGTTCCCCCAGCACCTGGAGGAAACTGTCTATCTAGACCTGCGCCAGTCCGGCTTCTGCACAGAAACGGCATTGGTCGCGTTGGTAGATGATTTCTGGAGGGCTCGTGATAGAGGCTGTTCCTCTCAGCGGCTTTTGATACCATCGACCATGGTATCCTATTGCACCGGCTGGAGGGGTTGGGGTTGGGAAGCACCGTGCTGTGGTGGTTCTCCTCTTACCTCTCCGTCCGGTCGCAATTTGTGTTGGCAGGGGGGCAGAGATCGACACCGAGGCCCCTCACATGTGGGGTGCTTCAGTGGTCGGTCCTCTCCCCTCTCCTGTTCAACACCTATATGAAGCCGCTGGGTGAGATCATCCGTGGTTTGGGGGTAGAGTACCATCAGTACGCTGATGATATTCAGCTGTACATCTCTACCCCAAACCACCCCAACGATGCCGTGGAAGTGATGTCCCAGTGTCTGGAGGCTGTGCAGGTCTAGATGGGGAGGAACAAGCTTCTACTCAACCCGTCCAAGACCGAGTGGCTGTGGTTTCTGGCATCTCGATATAGCCAGCTGGTTCCATCTCTGGCCATCGGGGGCGAGTCATTAGCCCCCGCCGAAAGGGCTCGCAACCTGGGCATCCTCCTGGACTCTCGGCTGTTCTTGGATGACCATGTGACGGCTGTGGCCAGGGGGGCTTTTTATCAGGTTTACCTGATATGCCAGTTGCGCCCCTTTCTAGATCGAGATGCCTTACGCATGGTCACTTAAGCCCTCGTCACTTCCCGATTACTGCAACGCTCTCTAGATGGGGCTCCCCTTGAGGTGCATTCGGAGATTCCAGCTAGTGCATAATGCAGCTGCACGGGGGATTTTGGGGGTTTCACGTTACTCCCACGTAACACCTCTCCTGCATGAGCTGCACTGGCTGCCTGTGGCCTTCCGGGTGCACCTCAAGGTTTTAGTGACCATCTTCAAAGCGCTCCATGGCATGGGATCTGGTTACTTGCATGACCGCCTCCTACCACATACCTCCCTCTGACCTGTCCACTCCCACAGGGAGGGCCTCCTCAGGGTGCCACCCGCCAGTCAATGCTGGCTGGAGACCCCCAGGGGGAGAGCCTTCTCTGTGGGCGGTCCAGCACTCTGGAATGACTTACCCCCCAATCTCCGCACCACCACAGACCTACGCCTCTTCCGCCAGGGGCTTAAAATGCATCTTTTTCATCTGACCGGGCTGGCATAGATATAATGATTTAATTTAATTTTAATGGGATTTTTAAACTGTTTTAATTGATTTTTAGCACAGATCCATCAAATTTAATCTTATTTTATCTTGTTGTTTGTATATGATTGTGTTTTTTACTTCTTCTGGTTGTGTTTTTTACTTCTTCTGAGTCCCACTAGCGAGATAGGGCAGTATAAAAATGTGATAAAATAAATAAATAAATAAATTTACTATTCTATACTAATCTACCTTATGACTGTGGGAGGTCCAATAGTGAGAATAAGGAAGATACCTAAGTAAATCAATTTTTGAATGTTAAGATATACAACTAAATGTATAGAGGGATCATGAGGAAATATTTGGAGAGTTTCCTGGACTACCTGGATGTCTGATTGAATAACCATGGGATATAAAAGAACTGTGATTAAATTATTCTTTGAGGAGCAACTTAGGGCTGAACATATGGTTGTTGAACTATTGAGTAAAAGTGGACCTTATTAAAATAAGATGAGATGCTCCATATAGGGGATATAAGTTGAAGTTCAAAAAATATTGCTGATGTTTAAAAGCATTAAAGACTCTATGACAAAGATCTTCAGGGAGATAAACAATTTAATGCCAAGCATAGATGGGGAAATAGAAAATATTCTACAAGGGACAATGAATATAGACCAATATGCTCAGGAGAGGGAGGAAACAATGGAAAGAATGGAGGAAAAGACAGAATAACTCAACAAGCAAAACAAGAAAAGAAGATAATAAAGGCTATAAAGATTAATGAAACAAATCAGGGGGAAAGTATTTTAAGAGATTTTAAAATGGAATGGGAATTGAAAATACCATTGAAAAAGAGATTGGGGCAAATACCCTGGAGGCTTGGCAGCATAAGAGAATAGAGATGGGAGGAATACTTTCTAACAATAAAAATGCAGAAGTAAATAGAGACAAGGATCAAAGAGAGGAATATTTGATTTTTTTTTTGATTTTATTAAATTTATACCCCGCCCTTCTCCAAACGGACCCAGGGCGGCGTACAGGAATATTAAAATACATACAAAATCACATAATTTTTTTTTAAAACTCATTTGATAAAGATCCTGCGTTAAAACCAAATTAAAATCCCCAAAATTTAAAACTGTCTAAAAGTCATTATGGAGTTTCTGGAATATGGGATTTATGTCAAAAAGCAAATAAGAATTAAAATATTAAAATGGGCAAGTGATGATGGATAGAAAGGAAATGTTTTTTCTTGTTTTTCCCCCCTTCGTTCTTTAATATAACGGGGGCCTGATTAAAAGTTAGAATAGAAGTAGAAATAAAGATACACATATTATAAAAGAAATAAATAGACAAAAGATTAGAGGTTGAAAGATGTATTTAATATGTATGTTTAAATAATATGGTGATTGTTGTCAGGATGGAGTAAGGGGATTAGATACAATATGTGTACTATACCATGATTAGTAAGGATGGCCCGATTAAATAGAATAAATTAAAGAATTAAATGGAAAGATTAGAGGTTGAAAGTTAGTATTATTATGTATGCTTAAACAATGTTGTAATTGGCATTAGAATGATAAATTGAAATATTGAATAATTTCATAATGAAGGTCTATATATTAATATAAATAGGAGTATTAATATTAGGAATATATAAGCTTAATCAATGTAACAAATATTATTGATATTAGTATTGTTATTTGTACCAAAATGAATGATAGCCAGATGCCATACTGTTCATATTGATGTATATATAAAAATAAAATAAAAAACATATAGCAAAAATGATTTTATTAATAAATTATTATGAGTGGTGAAAGGAAAGGAAGACGAAATCTAGATAATGGGATGTGTCTAGTTTTGCTGACTTTCATCATAAAAGCTGGCATCATTCCCCAACTAAAACACATTCAGCATGCAAAGGGAATAAAAATATGAACTCATCCTAGCTAATGGCCCTGAAAAGTATTATAAAGATCTGCACACATTACTTGGAGCCTTGAAAAAATAAGAGATGCAACTAATTTACATAAAATGATACATACAATCTTCAAGGCAGGAGAAGGATGCCAGAATGGGAGGCTCATTAAAGACAGCTGTTAGGAATGGAGTCTTTGTCCTTGAATGTTTTCTTTGGAGATCCATTAAATATGGACAATGGATGCTTTTTAGTTTCATTCTGGTGAGCTTGGTTTATATCTGTTTTATACAGTTGAAAGGCACAAATGTAGCCTTTCTCAATGCGCATGAAGTTGGTGCCAATAAGAGAAATAAAGATGAAAGGTTTTGGTTTGAAGAGGAATACATGCTGCTTTCTTTTCTCTCAATTTCTCAAACAAAAAAGATCAGATTATTACCTAAAATTCCTAGAATCTCCCTCCCTCCCTCTTTTCCGCTTCTTCTTCCACCCACTCTCCCTCCCCCACTTCCTTCCTTCCTTCCTGCCTCCCTCCCTCCATTCTTCTGCCCTTCTGCCATTCTAATCACCTTAGATAATTAAAAAGCTTACAGAAAAGCTGTACTGTCATTGGTATATGTGGGCACCCTGTCCTTTTTGAAAGCATAAAATATAGTTAGTGGAAACAATATTAATCTAATGAGACAATGAAAACTACAACATCCACAGAACTGCTAATTAAATCAGATCAGATCCCTATGCCCACCATATGAACATGTTGGTTTGATGGAGTTTTTTACATGCCTTTATATGCAAAATATCTTCTATGTAAACAGAAATACAACCTATCAATATGTTTTAAGGTCCTTAAATAAGAATTACAACACAGCAAATTAAAAGAGCTCCTTTCCAACACACACACATAAACACACAAGCATGCACTTTGTCTTCATCACGCTTATGCATTAGTTTGTTACATAAAGAATTCTGCTTGATCACTAATGGTACAGCCTTAATGTCATTTTACAATATGGTTTTATTGCTGCAGATGGCATTTCTTTAGAAGGTAAAGTATTTCTTTTATTTATTTTGAAGTGTTGGATGCCAGGCAGCATTATTAATTAGGTGTCACCTCCAGCACATCCTCCAGTCCCAAATTCAATGCCATTCATTCATTAAGAAGAAATAAAAATAACTAGAAGATAAATCTGATTCTCCTGTAATTATTTTTGGAAAAAGGAAGATAAATTTAATAAAAATGAAGTCCCATTGACTGCAATTAGATTTAGTAAATTTATTTATTTATTTATTATAT
Organism: Rhabdophis nuchalis; assembly: GCA_039707465.1. NCBI lineage: Eukaryota > Metazoa > Chordata > Lepidosauria > Squamata > Natricidae > Rhabdophis > Rhabdophis nuchalis. The sequence continues at coordinate 18,992,601 of CM077653.1, forward strand.
TTATACCCCGCCCTTCTCCAAGCGGACCCAGGGCGGCGCACAGGAATGTTAAAATACATACAAAAACATAATAAAAATTTAAAAAAACATATTCTAATAAAAACCTGTGCTAAAACCGAATTAAAAATCCCAAATTTAAAACTATCTAGGAGTCAGTAATGGAGGTTACGCTAGGCCGGCTAGATGGAATAGATGTGTCTTCAGACACTTGCGGAAGAGGCGGAGGTCGGAGATGGTGCGGAGTTCAGGGGGGTAGGTCGTTCCAAAGGGCTGGTCCCGCCACAGAGAAGGCTCTTCCCCTGGGTGTCGCCAGTCGGCATTGTCCAGCCGACGGCACCCTGAGGAGGCCCTCTATGTGGGAGCGTATCGGTCTGAGGGATGTATGGGGCAGGAGGCAGTCTCGCATGTAACTAGGCCCCGAGCCATGGAGCGCTTTAAAGATGGTCGTTAAAACCTTGAAGCACACCCGAAAGACCACAGGAAGCCAGTGCAGCTCGCGCAGGATAGGTGTTATGTGAGAGTGTCTAGACGCTCCCGTAATCACCCGCGCGGCTGCGTTCTGGACTAGCTGCAGCTTTCGGGTGCACCTCAAGGGGAGCCACATGTAGAGAGCATTACAGTAGTCGAGTCGAGAGGTGACAAGTGCTTGAATGACTGTGCGTAAGGCACCCCGGTCCAGTAAGGGGCGCAATTGGCGCATCAGGTGTACCTGATGAAACGCCCCCCTGGCCACGGCTGCCACATGATCTTCCATAGACAGCCGGGAGTCCAGGAGGACACCCAAATTGCGCGCCCTCTCCACGGGGGCCGGTGTTTCGCCCCCAATGGCCAGAGTTGGAATAATCTGGCTGAACCGGGGCACCGGAAGCCACAGCCACTCAGTCTTGGATGGGTTGAGCTTGAGTTTGTTACTACCCATCCAGATCCGTACGGCCTCCAAGTATCGGGACATAACCTCGACGGCATCGTTGGGGTGGTCTGGGGTGGATATGTACAACTGAGTATCATCAGCGTACAGATGATATCCCACCCCAAAACCACGGATGATCTCACCCAGCAGCTTCATATATGTGTTGAACAGTAGGGGCGAGAGGACCGACCCCTTAGGAACCCCACATATGAGGGGCCTCAAGGCCGACCTCTGCCCCCCTGCCAACACATATTGCGACTGACCAGAGAGGTAGGACGAGAACCACCGCAAAACGGTGCCTCCCAGCCCCAACCGCCCCAGTCGGCGCAATAGGATACCATGGTCGATGGTATCAAAAGCCGCTGAGAGGTCTAATAGGACTAGGATAGAGGAATATCCTCTATCCCGCGCCCTCCAGAGATCATCAACCAACGCGACCAATGCCGTCTCGGTGCTGTGCCCGGGTCGGAAGCTGGACTGGCGCGGGTCAAGATAATCAACTTCCTCCAAGTGTCGCGGAAACTGTTGAGCCACCACACTCTCAACAACCTTAACTAAAAAGTGGAGGTTGGAGACGGGACGATAGTTCTCTAATAATGCTGGATCCAGGGACGGTTTCTTGAGGAGGGGTCTTACTACTGCCTCTTTCAAGACGGTAGGCAAGGACCCCTCACTCAAAGATGCGTTGAAAATGCCCTGGAGCCAGCCTCGTGTCGTCTCCCAGGATGCCAGTACAAGCCAGGAGGGGCACGGGTCCAATAAACATGTGGTAGCCCTAAGTCTCATTGACAACTTGTCCATATCCTCGGTGGTAACAAAATCAAGCTCCTCCCAAGATGGTGTCACAAGAACAGCCTTGGCTCGCTCGACTGGACCACTGTCGATGGAGGGTAGCTCGTTCCGAATCCAAGTGATTTTCTCCTGCAGATAAATCCCAAATTCCTCTGCTCGACCCTGTGTCAGGCCTGTTTCTTCGAGTACCTAAGAAAGACCACGCTTAAACATTGTTTGAAATGAATAAGGCTACTTTTACTAATTAACGACAGTGAACAGACCAGGTAAAGCAGAGAGTGAATAGTTTAGGTGCGAACATAGAGTATTAAGCTTAAGCCCATCCCAATCCCCAACCCCTCCCTTAGCATTGTCCAATATACTTTCTTCTCCACCATCAGGTGGGCAGGTCTTCACCAGCCTGGAATGCGGGACCGTTAGCCGAGAGATAACACCAGCCGTCAACATCGTCCACCAGCAGAACAAATGTATCCCAACGCCCCCCACCCTCCCCGTTGCCATGGCAGCTAAGCAGAACTAGCGAAGGCTGACATCCGGACCCCCTCCAAGAACAGCGAGAAATCCCGGACATCTTGCGGAACACGAGATGCTACACCTGGAAAACAGACAAGAAAAGACAAAACAACATATAGGAGAGAGGGAAAGGGTCAAGGTTTGTGTGGATACTTGGCATAAAACTGGCATACCAGTTTAGGAGCCTTGAGATGCTCTTTATCCACCCATTCGTTGTGAGAAGGGGGAAAGTCTTTCCACATGACTAGGAACTGAGTTTTATTCCGACGGACTCTGGAATCCAAAATGTCACGAACTTCATAATGCTGGTGACCGTCCACCATGGTAGGTGCAGGGGTATCAGGCAAAGGTTTGCGGAGATGTGAGGTGCGTTCAGGTTTCAGTAAGTGAACATGGAACACCGGGTACAGGCGCCGGTAGGTCTTTGGGAGATCCAAACGGACGGACACAGAGCTGATGATTTTGGTTATAGTGAAAGGACCAACAAATTTGGGACCTAGTTTCTTGCATTTCTGCGGGCTATCCAAATGCTTCGTAGATACATAAACTCTATCACCAACTTTGTAGGCCGGGGGAACTGCTCGTTTCCTGTCAGCATACAATTTATGTGAATCATGAGCATCGTTCAAAGTCTTGCGGATGATTGGCCAAACCGAAGACAGCCTAGAGGACCAATCGGCCAAAGAGGGAACTGTCGGTGAGTCATGAGGTAATTCGGGGATGGGTACAAAGTCCTGTCCATACATGATTTTAAAAGGGGTCATATTCGTACTGGAGTGAACAGAGTTATTATAGGCCACTTCGGCATGTATCAGGAGATCAGCCCAATCATCTTGTTGAAAATTTATAAAACAGCGCAAGTATTGTTCCAAAACGGAATTGGCCCTCTCACAAGAGCCATTCGTCTGGGGATGGTAGGCGGAGCTTAAGCCTTGGGCGGAGCCAATCAGTCTCAAAAATTCCTTCCAAAAAAGAGACGTAAATTGAGTGCCTCTGTCTGAAATGATACGCTGGGGAACTCCATGAAAACGGTAAATATGGGTAACGAACAATCGAGCCAAAGATTTGGAAGAGGGAATCTTCGAACAGGGGACAAAATGAACCTGTTTGGAGAAGAGATCGGTAACGACCCAAATGACGGTATAGCCTTGACTGGGTGGAAGGTCAACTATAAAGTCCATTGAAATCTCCTTCCAAGGTACCTCTGGTGTCGCCACGGACTGGAGGAGGCCACGCGGTTTTCCCGGTGCACGTTTAGAAGCCGCACAAACAGGGCAACTGGCAATATATGATTCAACATCCTTCTTAAGTGAGGGCCACCAGAACTGTCGTTTAACAAGGTGTACAGTTTTAACGAAACCGAAATGGCCAGCCAAACGTGAGTCGTGTGCGCGTTGCAAAACAAAAGGACGTATAGTACTAGGGACATAAATCTTAGAGCCAATCCAGGGAAGATCGTCCCTAATAGTACAGTCACCTGAATGTGCGGAATACCATTCGTCAGTAAGCAGTTCATCCTTAATACGAGCAATTAGGTCAGCAGGTGGAGTAGTTTGGACTGTGGAGTGGCTTCTAGTAGATACCGGAGAAGCCGGCAAAGTAAGTGGCATGATGGGCTGTACAATAGTAAGTTTAGAAACATCATATTGTGGTAGTCTGGAGAGAGCATCAGCCATGAAATTCTTGCCACCAGGAATATATTTAAGATGGAAATTGAAGCGATGGAAGTAGTGAGCCCAACGAAGTTGTCTCGGGGACAATTTTCGAGAGGAGGTAAGAGCCTCCAAATTCTTATGGTCCGTCCAGACTTCAAACGGATGGGGAGCACCCTCAAGAAAATGACGCCAAGTCATGAGAGCCCAACGAACAGCAAAAGCTTCTTTTTCCCAAATGGCCCATCCACGCTCGGTTGTAGAGAGTTTCCGAGAGGTGTAGGCACAAGGTTGTAATTGGCCACGGTGGTTGAGTTGTAACAAGACTGCACCCACAGCGACATCACTGGCATCCGCCTGAACTACAAACGGGGAACCAACATCGGGATGTTTAAGGACAGGTTCGGCTGCAAATAAACGTTTAAGCTTTTCGAAAGCGGCCTGGCATTCCATGGTCCATTTGAGGGGAGACCCTGGTCGAGGTTTACCGTCCCCCTTCGTTTTAAGAAGGTTTGTAATGGGCAAGGCAATGTCGGCGAATGACGGAATAAATTGGCGGTAAAAGTTTGCAAATCCCAAAAAGCTCTGTAGTTGTTTACGAGTTCGGGGAGGAGCCCACTCCGTCACCGCTTTAACCTTTGCAGGATCCATCTCAATTCCCTCAGAAGAAATGCGGTAACCCAAATATTCAATTGTTTCCTGGTGAAACTCACATTTGGACAGTTTGGCGTATAGCTCAGCGGAACGTAGTTTTTGAAGGACAGAACGCACCAGTTTAACATGCTCGTCATGTGTTTGTGAGTAAACAACGATGTCATCAATATAGACTAAAACTCCTTTGTAAAGGTGCTCGTGGAGAACCTCATTAATCAGTTGCATAAACACAGAAGGAGCACCTTGAAGACCAAAGGGGAGGACCTTAAATTGAAAACATCCAAGGGGACAGTTAAAGGCGGTTTTCCATTCGTCCCCCTCTTTAATCCTGACCCTATAATAGGCCTCACGTAAGTCCAGTTTAGTAAAAAAAATTCCAGTAGCCAGGTGAGCAAGCATGTCCTTCATAAGCGGGAGTGGGTAGACGTTGTGTTCACAAATGGTGTTGAGATAAGAGTAGTCTTGCACTAGTCTAAGAGTGCCATCTTTCTTTTCCCTAAACATAACAGGTGCAGCTACACGTGGCCTAGCTGGCTCAATGAAACCCCTTTGAAGATTTTTATCGATGAACTTACGCAATTCCTCCATCTCCCGTGGGGTCATGGAGTAAAGGCGAGGTTTTGGCAATTGCACCCCAGGGAGGAAATCAATTGAACAATCAGTAGCTCTATGAGGAGGAAGTGAATCACAAGATCTCTCACTGAAAGCCTCCTTTAGGTCCCAATATTCTTTGGGAATCTTCTCCTCGCCTGGTATGACCTCAGGTGAAGGAAAACCCAATAAGGGGCCAGCGGGTTCAGTTACAAGAGGTGAGTTACTGGGTGGGAAGTGATTGTCCTCTGATGGCAGAGAGGTATGTTCAGGTAATGACAAAGGTATGCGTACCCAACCCTCTCTCCAATTAATTAGAGGATTCCATTTACGAAGCCAATTGACCCCCAAAATGACAGCATTTTCGGAAATGGCAGTTACGATGAAGTTGATGGTCTCAGTATGAGCTGTGCCAATAGAGACATGAATTGGTTCGGTGATAAAAGATGCCGGGGTTCCCCCTGCTACAGAACCATCCATTTGGCACAAGGCTATGGGAGTTTTCAGGGTTTTTAAGTGGAAGCCCATGGAAGAGACTAATTCTTGGCTTATGAGACATTTTGAGCAACCAGAATCAATGAGGGCTTGCACATTGCAAGTACGTCCAGTAGATGGAGCCAAAAGCTTTAAATTAATATAAAGGGGCCCGGAACGGTGACTCACCAAATTGTCGTCAGAAGAGTTCGAAGACGCCTCCCAGTCATCAGGGTGGGTGCTGGGCTGGTCAGTAGAGAGGTTCAGAGGCTCCACCCCACTCATGGCCGGTCTACTGCGCACACTCGGAGTCTTTGGAGGTTTTCCTTCTGAAAAGGAATGTGGGCGTGGAGGTTGCCTTGATCTGCATTTGTCTGCCCAATGCCCCTCCTTTCCGCAGCGATAACAATTGCCTGAGCGAGGTTGAGTTGTTTTCCGCCCCCCCCCCCTTTGCAAATGGGAATCTTTCTCTGGGGACCGAGATTTGAGGCTGTCCTTCTGTGGGTTTTTTTCAAGACGGACTGGATCCTGCAAGTGGGCCTGATCCAGTTCCACATCCCCAGCGAGATCTATCCATTCATTTAAAGTCTCGGGACGGAATCTGTTCACACATGTTTGATAAATGTCCTTATTAAGCCCTTCAACATAGAGGTCCATTAAGGCCTGGTCACTATAACCAGTCATAAACACCGATAACTCCTGAAAAATCTGCATGTACTCCTGGACCGTCATACTCCCCTGGTGTAAGTTTTTCATTTTCATTTTAGCTTTCCTTTCAACACGGGGATCTTCAAAAAGCCTTCTAAGAGCATTCATAGATTGGTCTGCGCGTGCGCAAGATGGCGGGTTAGCTCCGGAGCTCCGTGAGGGCTGCGGAGGTTTTTGTTAGCCTTTTAGTGCTCCCAGCCCTCTCCTATGGCTTAGAGGGCTGGGTATCGGTAGGGAATCCATCCTGGCGTGCAGGATGAGGTTCGCGCCGTTCTCGGAGGCGTCGGGAGCGGATACGGCTCCACGGACGCTGGGACGGTGGGAGCGTCCAGAGCGAGCCGCTTGGAGCCGTTTGGAGCGGAGGCGGAGGCCGGAGGTGGAGGCGGAGGCCGGAGCCGAAGCAGAGCGGAGGCCGGCGTCTTTGGCGCCTGAATCAGGGCGGGATGCCGGTCGCGCCTAAGAGCCCCCGATGCTGTGTCAGCTGTGGCTTGCCGAGGGCAGAGACGGAGGTGAGAGCTCCGAGTGGTCAGCGGCAATGGCGTTTGCTGGAAATGTGGATGGTGGCGGTGAGAGCGCCGGGAGGTGTGGAAAGGATGGTGAACGAGATGGCAACCACGGGAGATGGAGTGTATGGCGGCTGCGGGAGATTGGCGGCGGTGAGAGAGCAGGAGAGTGGAGAGCACTGGAGGGAAGGACGATGGCAGCGGTGAGAGCGCTGAGAAGTTGGCTTGTGAATGAGAGAATCCTGAGGCGACCGCTGGAAGCCTGGCCGACGGCGGTGGGAGCGCCGAGAGGCCGGTGGACAAGGCGGAGGCACAGGAGAGACAGATGACGACGGTGAGAGCGTCGAAAGGGAACGCAAACGGCCATGCTGGCCAGTTGTCCATCTTAACTTCCTCCCTTTTGAGAACTAAGCCATGATATCCCGAAGACGGTATTTGTCCTTGATTTTGGACCGGAACAACTAACTGACTATCTTTAACTGACATTGCGAGCTTATCATCTTTTAATCCTTACTGGTTGCACTTTATTTCAGCTTAATAGCTATTAATGAAATGTATTTTAACTTGGCTAACAATTTTTTAACTTTTAAATCTTTGTATTTTAAACCCCAGCCCCACAAATGAATTCCATCATATTAATTATTTATTAACAACTTTTAGTACTTTTAGTATCTATTTATAACATATGTATTCCAGAGCTAGCCTTTTGCTGCTGCGAGAGTCCCTGCTCTCACAGGTTTGGCCCTCCACACTATCGAGGGCCCGTCTCGATGAGGGATATGTTAATCAGGAGAGACGGGCGAAGCGTGGCCTTAGGGGATTTTTAATTACTAAATTATTGTCTATTTTAGGGGGCTCCAAGGGGGGGGTGGGTATAGACAGATAGAGACGACAGAACAACAGGAAAGGGGCCGGACCGGCAGCCGACGGGAGGAGACGGTAGGTTCAGATTTGAGGGGGGGACCATTAGTCGTTTTACCGGAGGGCGCGCCAATTCAGACGGTTGTGGGGAGGGGCAGGGCCGAGGGGAGACAAATTCCATCCTCCCGGTTGGTGGCACGTAGCCGTTGGCTACAAACGGTTGGGTGCCGCAACCCCCGCAGGCTAGGTGGTCAGGGAATACAGAGCCAAGGCCTGCGGCTGATGTTCTGCAACGCCAGGTCCGTGGTCAACAAAGCCCCCCTCGTTCATGACCTTGTGTCAGAGGGGGAGCCGGACCTGGTAGGAATTGCGGAAACCTGGCTGGGCCACGAGGGAGGACTTCCCCTCGTTGAAATGTGCCCGCCAGGTTACCGCGCATTTCATCAGCCGCGGGCCCTAGGCAGGGGTGGTGGGGTAGCGGTCATTATTAAGGAAGGCCTTGAGCCGAGAGAGACCATTGTGCCTCAGACTACCGGCTGTGAGTCCCTCTGCGTGAAGTGGGGCCTAGGGAGGCATTTGGGCTTGCTGGTTGTATACCTGGCTCCCCGCTATGTAGCAGCAGCCCTGCCCGAGCTCCTGGAGGTGATCGCTACGGTGGCAGTGGAGACCCCCAGACTTTTAGTCATGGGGGACTTTAATCTGCCATCGCTGGGCGAATCATCCATGGCAGCTCGGGAGTTCATGGCTTCCATGACGGCCATGGACCTGACCCAAGTAATTCAGGGCCCCACCCACGAAGGTGGACATACGCCGGATCTCATCTTTGTCTCAGGCCAATGGAAGAGTGATCTGGGTATAGGGAATATAGTCATCACACCCTTGTCATGGTCAGACCACTCACTTCTCCGGCTCGACTTTCCGACCGCTGCTCCCCTCCGCGGGGAGGCGGAACCTGAGTCACCAATCTGGTTCCGCCCCAGGCGCCTGATGGACCCGGATGGGTTCCAGACAGCGCTTGGGCCATTTCCTGTATCCCTGACCCGCGCCCCGATGGAGGACCTCACGGCCGCATGGAACTCTGCTGCCGTGGGAGCCTTGGATCGGGTCGCGCCCTTGCGGCCTCTCTTGCGGTGGCGAACCACCCTAGCTCCTTGGTTCACTGAGGAGCTGCGGGTGATGAAGCGCCGCAAGAGATGCCTAGAGAGAAGATGGAGGTCTAGCCGTTCTGAATCTGACCGGACACAGGTAAGAGCCCATTTACGGACTTACATTGTGGCGCTGAGAGTGGCCAAACGTCATCATTGTGCTACTCTCATAGCATCCGCAGAAAACCGCCCTGCCGCCCTGTTTAGGGTGACCCGCTCCCTCCTTCAACAGAGGGAGCGGGAAGCCCCACTACAGGGTAGAGCAGAGGAATTTGTGACTTTTCTGCAGGAGAAAACCGCTCAGATACAGAATGAGCTAGCCCCCATTCTTGGTCCAGTGGGATGCCACGAGAGAGATCTTGTTTGGGAGGAGTTTGACTCCGTTACTTCCGAAGATATGGACAGGTTACGTGGGCGACTGCGAGCCACCACATGTTTATTGGACCCGTGTCCCTCCTGGCTTGTACTGGCATCCTGGGAGGTGACACGAGGCTGGCTCCAAGAGGTTGTCAACGCATCCTTAAGTGAGGGTTCCTTGCCTGCTTCCCTAAAAGAAGCTATGGTGAGGCCCCTCCTTAAGAAGCCCTCTTTGGACCCAGCTCTTTTAAACAACTATCGTCCAGTCTCCAACCTTCCCTTTTTGGCGAAGGTTGTCGAGAGTGTGGTGGCACAACAGTTTCCCCGTCACCTGGAGGAAATTGAGTATCTAGATCCGCGCCAGTCCGGCTTTCGGCCCGGGCATAGCACCGAGACGGCATTGGTCGCGTTGGTAGATGATCTCTGGAGGGCCAGAGATGGGGGATGTTCCTCCATCCTGGTCCTATTAGACCTCTCAGCAGCTTTCGATACCATCGACCATGGTATCCTATTGCATCGGCTGGGGGGGTTGGGGGTGGGAGGCACCGTTTTACGGTGGTTCTCCTCCTACCTCTCTGGCCGATCGCAATTTGTGTTGGCAGGGGAGCAGAGGTCGACCCCGAGACCCCTCACATGCGGGGTGCCTCAGGGGTCGGTCCTCTCGCCTCTCCTGTTCAACACATACATGAAGCCGCTGGGTGAGATCATCCGTGGTTTTGGGGTGGAGTACCATCTTTACGCTGATGATACTCAGTTGTATATTTCCACCCCAAACCACCCCAACGATGCCGTAGCGGTGATGTGCCAGTGCCTGGAAGCCGTACGGATCTGGATGGGAAGGAACGGACTCAGACTCAACCCGACCAAGACCGAGTGGCTGTGGTTTCCGGCTGCCCGATTCAACCAGCTCACTCCATCGCTGGCCATAGGGGGCGAACATCTTGCCCCTGTGGATGGGGCGCGCAATTTGGGTGTCCTCCTGGATACCCGGCTGTCCATGGAAGATCAAGTGACAGCCGTGGCCAGGAGGGCGTTTTACCAGGTTCGCCTGGTTCGCGCCCCCTATTGGATCGGGACGCCCTTCGCACAGTCACTCATGGTCTCGTGACATCCCGACTGGACTATTGCAACTCTCTCTACATGGGGCTCCCCTTGAGGTGCACCCGGAGGCTTCAGCTAGTCCAGAATGCAGCCGCGCGAGCAATTATGGGGACCACTAGGTCGACCCACATAACACCGCTCTTGCGCGAGCTGCACTGGCTACCTGTCGTCTTCCGGGTGCGCTTCAAGGTGTTAGTTATCATCTTCAAAGTGCTCCATGGCTCGGGACCTAGCTATCTGCGGGATCGGATCCTGCCCCATACATCCTCATGGCCGATCCGCTCCCACAGAGAGGGACTTCTCCGGGTGCTGTCCACTAGACTCTGTCTGCGGGCGACTCCCAGGGGAAGGGCTCTCTCTGTGGCGGGCCCGGCCCTCTGGAACGACCTTCCCCCCGATATCAGGATGACCACTGACCTCCGCTCCTTCCGTCTCAAGCTAAAAACACACTTCTTCTGTCTGGCCGGCCTAGGATAGTCTCTCTGTCTTTGGGGTTTTTTAATGGGGTAGCACATTTTTAGCGAATTTTTAGCACAGGGTTGGTTTAATTGTTTTTTATGAAATGTATGTATTTTTTGACTGTTTTTATTCTGCCTGTGCACCGCCCCGGGTCCCTGTGGGGAGAGGGTGCGGTTTAAAAATAAAAATTATTATTATTATTATTAAATTATAAAACGATCGAAATCCCGCAACGCGGGTGAGCGGCTATTATGCAGGGAGACCAGCCATCTGGAAGCTTGATCTTCCAGAGCCATTGAGACAATTCTAATTTTGATTTCATCATCTAAATCAACTGCGTAAAACTGCATGAAATTATCGACGTGAATTAGAAAAAACGCCAGTTTGTCGGCACTACCGTCGTATTTAACACCCAGGGGGGGGAGTTTTGCAAGTCGACGAGGGGAGGTGGGTCGGGCTTCTCTCCGCAATTCCCTGCTGGCTCGGGGAGGGGGGGATGGTGTTGAGCTCCTGCTTTCTTGGCAGCTGCTGAATGCGTTTCTTTTAGCTGTCTGCGTTCCTGCTCCCTCCCCCAGAGTTTATCCAGGGCCTCCCGCTTCTCGTCTGCCTGGCGAAGCAATTCTTGGGCCATTTCTTTTAACTCCCTTTCTTCTCTTAAAAGCTCCGGAATGACTGTCTTGGGGGAAAGGCGACGCCTGGAGACGTTAACGCCAGGGCCTAGTCCTCCAGTCATTCCTACCCCTTCAGACCAACGTTTTGGTTTGGCTGAATCTTCGGCTGGCAGATTAAGATCTAGGCCGGCTAAACAATCCAACACTGACCTCGTATCTCCAGTGTGAACCGGAATGGTTGATGCCTCTGCCCCCATGCCAGATTCAGGTAGAACCTCCACCAACGGAAGCTCCTCTTTTGCAGGGTCCGACATCAGGTAATTTTTTATTTATGACTCTCTGCTTTTTGTCAGGCCTGTTTCTTCGAGTACCTAAGAAAGACCACGCTTAAACATTGTTTGAAATGAATAAGGCTACTTTTACTAAGTAACGACAGTGAACAGACCAGGTAAAGCAGAGAGTGAATAGTTTAGGCGCGAACATAGAGTATTAAGCTTAAGCCCATCCCAATCCCCAACCCCCCCCTTAGCATTGTCCAATATACTTTCTTCTCCACCATCAGGTGGGCAGGTCTTCACCAGCCTGGAATGCGGGACCGTTAGCCGAGAGATAACACCAGCCGTCAACATCGTCCACCAGCAGAACAAATGTATCCCAACGCCCCCCACCCTCCCCGTTGCCATGGCAGCTAAGCAGAACTAGCGAAGGCTGACACCCTGTAAAGTAAAGTAAAGAATTCACTTATCTGATGACAGTTAGAAGCATGTGTCTATGTCTATGGCAATTCATCCAGATCATAGTTGTCCCAAAGGTGTTTTTTTTTTCCAAAAGGCAACTGGACTTTGTTTTTCCTTTAAGATGTTTCAATTCTCATCTAAGAAGCATCTTCAGTTCTGACTGAATGTGAACAGAGAGGACCACTAGTTTGCATTAGGGGTCAAAGAAGACATCTACATTAAGACTGAACAATCCTCTCTCAACAAAAGGGGAGCAATACAACACTACTTATCTCCTGTTTACAACACAGTCCTATCAGCAGCTCCAATAAGGTTCCACACGCATTGGCCTCAATAACACACCGGAAGAGTGATAATAACCAGATGACTGCAAGGAATATAAATCCTTTCATCCTCTGCCATTCTCTCTGCCAGAGAGAAATGCCCTCTAATGGCCACCTATATATAGAGACCTGCATTGCTGAATCATCCTCATTGCATCAGCTTACAGTTTACAGCCTTACATTAACTGGCAGCTATTAAATCCTCATTACCTGACAAGTTGCCTTTTAAAAAAGCATGTTTGGGACAAGCTCATTTTATGCAATTAAAAAACAACAACAACCAAAGTGATATACAGGTAGTCCTTGAGTTACAAATGTAATGGAGCCTGCCCATTGCATTCATAATCTGAGGTTTTGTGAGAGTGAATTTGTATCTTCATCATGATCACTCCCTTCTTTCGCCCACATATTTGCTAATCAAATGCATGGTTTGGTAAATGCACATGAGGTGGGGAACAGGGTGGGGGAGATCTAGCAAGCTGTCTCTTCTCCAGCTTCTCAGCTGCATGTGCCCCTCTGCATATCTGTTTTGGTATGTGCAGCAGAGGTGGGTTGCTCTTGGTTCAGCCCAGTTCGACCCGGTTCGGCCCAACTGGTAGTGGTGGCAGCAGGAGGCTCCACCTATCCACATGGACACTTCTGTGCATGCACCGAAGTGCCAGGTGCACACAAGAGCATGCACGCACACGTGAGTGAACCGGTAGTAAAATCAGTACAAACCCAACACTGATGTGCAGGCCTCACCCGGCACTTTGCTAGCCAAAACAGAGGTTTGGAGGGGTGGGCTTTCCCCTCCGACACCCCATTTTGGCCTGTGTAAGCCTCGCCAAACATTTGAAGTTATGCAATAAGAGCCCCCTGGGGTTTATGACAAGTCTACACTTTGCCAGCTTGCAAAGTGCTGGGCAAGGTTGCGCACACCAAAATAGAGTTCTGTTTTGGCCAACAAAGTGCCGGGCAAGGTCTGTGCACACCAAAATGGAGTGTCGGAAGGATGGGCCTGCCCCTCTGAAGCTCCATTTTGGCCAGCAAAGTGTGGAACAGAGGGGAATAGGCAGAACTTTTACTTTACTTTACTTTATTTCAATTTATATACTGCACCTTCTCCATCGAAATGGACCCAGGGCGGTGCACAGGAAATTAAAACCAACAATGATATAAACACAATAAATAGGTAAAAACAATTAAATCGGAGCCTGTGCTAAAATTCCCCCTAAAAACCCAACGTAAAAACCCAACGTCCATTTGCGTATTTGGCAGAAGCTATATAACAAAAAAGTCTAAACGATTAAGCAAGACCAGCTTGCTGAAAAAAGTATGTTTTAAGTACAAATGTTGCAGAGCCTCTGTGGTTGTTTGTAAGGGCAAACAACTGCCATGGTGCTGTAACGTTCATACTTTTGGGACTTGTTCATAAACACCAGGGGGGTGCTTATTGCATAACATCGAACATTCACTGAGAGAATGCTTATAACCCAGGAATTACCCATATTTAACATGCTGCCCAATCAACTTTTTTTTTGAAACACTATGGATAGTGATTAGTTCCTCTCAGCCATATTTCTTTCTCCTAATTTTTTGATGAATTGAATTTTATATGTTAATTAGTTCTTCTCTTGCTGTGTTTTGTCTACTATATTAATGCTGACAATGACAATATCAATATATTTGGAATCACTTCCTTTCTCTCTTCCTTTACTCCCTCTCCTTCACTAATTGTTTCCTTCACAAACACAAACACATATTTTATCAAATCAGCAAGCTAAAGTCCTACTGTGATGGGATATTTTATTCATTCCCATGTAGGTTTGATTCCATTGGAAATTTTTGTGTTTCTTTCCTTCAGGTATTATTTGTAATTTATACAATATCAGAGAGTATGTAGCACACCCTGATTTTATTAGCTGAGTTATGATATATAATCAATATATATATAAACAAAAACCACTCATGCCGGATCATGAAATCTCCAGGACCGTAAAGCTACAAACTTGAAATGTGGCATGTATGATCCTCTTGGCTTCTAGATGCTCACTTAGAAAGGATTTTTCAAAATGACCATAAGAGCATTAGTATTTCTCATATTAGTATTAACATGCCTACCTGACTCATCCAGCCTGCTGGCTGGGAGTTTGAAGAGGAGCCTGAAGGAGAGAAGGGGATAGGAGATGAGAGGCAGCTGTGTGGCAAGACTGAGTGAGAGAAGGGGGTAGGGTAGGGGGATTCTGTGGAGCATGGTTGAGGGAGAAAACTGGATAGGATAGTAGAGTCTCCTGTGGGACAAGCCTGAGGGAGAGAAGGGGATAGGAGAGGAGAGGATTCTGTGGAGCAAGTCTGAGGGAGAGAAGGGGAGAGGAGAGGCCGATTGTAATTACTCATCTATATTCAAGCTGTAAATGTTGGTTTATGAAGCCCAATCACATTGTTTTGTAGTGGAGCACAGGTATTTAGCTAGTGTGAAAATATAACTCAAGTTGTGTTCTCCTTGTTTTTATTTCCTTTTCCATCACTCTTAAAATGTGTATATAAAGTTGAGTCAAAGGGTATGTTTTGCTTTTAAACCAAGATGGGGGGAAAAGACATGAATTCTTATTAAAGTACCTCTGTTTGGATTATGAGGATATGTTATATTTAAAGCATTTGCTTATATTAAAGCATCTTATTCTTGTTACAGAAAAAATGATCTGTAACTTCCAAACTAGCAGTTGCCTTTCACTCTGACACTGTTTTCTTTCTTTTTGTGAAGAATCCAATTTTTGTTTACACACGCATTTTCATGGCCACTTCAATCTGCTTCTTTGACAGTTGAGAAAAATGCATTTATTACCAGGGTGTGGGAAGAGTTACTACAACACATTGCCCAGGATGGAAACAAAAATCACGCCAAGTGCAAGATTGTTAGGAGATTTTGGAATGCATTTTTGTATCTGTATCTGTGCATGCATGCCAAACCTCCCATGTGCTTCAGAAAATAATCCAATCTGATATTTCCCTTTGGGAGATGCATCTTTGCTGGATGAATACGGTAACTAGGAAAGCAAATCCATCTTGTGCAAACCATCTTTAAAATTCATCTAAAAGCAGGTTTCAATAGACAACTAGTTTCAAGAAAATAATTTTTCATTGATTAGTCTACTTTGGGAAATAAGCAATTGCTTATCCTACACAGATTAACTACAGTACTATAAATTATTTGATAAAGTCACTGCCTATGGAAACTCGGTTGGAATGTCTCTGACCATAAACAATTACATGCCCCTATATAGGATGTTTGGCTATGAAAGACCCAAATCTCTTTTCTTTAATCAGGCATGTGTATATGTGGGTGTTTTGTGTGTTAGTGTTGTCCTAAAGAAAGTCTTTTGATTTAGTAGAAGGTATAGAATGCAACTAGCAAAATCTGCTTTTAAATAGTACTTTATTTTAAATGTATATACAGTGATAGGGAATGTTTCCCTCCTCTCATTCAAATCAAGTTTGTAGGATCCCATCTAAAGCAAGATGACCACAGACTTTGAAACACCTGATAGAATAAGGTAAACCCTATAACAAGTTATTATGGAAATGTCACTACTTTGGTACACTTATGCAAAGGTATACTTCTGGTTGATTTTCTACTTGCTTAGAAATGTGTAATTGACCAAATGTGGATTAATCAATGTGACTGCACAGTTTGAAATGCCTTGTGTGAAACAGGATAATACAGGATAATGTAACTTGTATGTAAATATGGGGTCTTTCACCCAAAAATAATACTTAACATGACCTTGCCTGTCTGATCAAGACTCTGCAGGCTAACAAAATATAAAGGTAACATTTCCCCCATAAACTCATTATCTCCAGAATTTATGTGCCATTTTTCCATGGTATACATTATTATCAAGGAAGATAGATCTTGATCCAAATCTCTCTGCTTCACTTTAGAAGCCTTGTCTTTGGCCCATCCTTCATCTATTCCCCTGCTGCAATGATAAAAGAGGGATTACAGTATATGCAGATCTTGAAATAGTAAGTGTAATTTTTGCTATTAACAACTTATTTTCCAACAAATGTTCCAGATCAGAGAATCACTTTTTCCTCTCTTCAGATGGTAAGTCTATCAGATCTAAATTCTTTTGTCACTTCATGCCTTGGGTATAACATTTTCTCATGCTAAAGTCAGTATAAAACTTTATGATACTATTGACTTCAGCACAGCTAAGAGCCAGTCCTTGGCATTATTGATTTAATGACTTCTTTTTTTCTTCAGTGCTACCTTGCCATTTATTGAAGTTTCCAGGGCTCTTAGCTCTTTATTACATTATTAGTACATGATTTCTATGGACACCCAGCCATAAATTATGACCATTCCATTGCTGAGAAAGGAGGCGATAAATGTGAAGAAATTCATGGAAGCTGTGAAACCCTCCCCACAGTTGTGAAATGATGATGCATATTTTTTGGTATTTTGGGGTGGGGGGGGAATGAAGCATATTTCAAAGATGGTGAACTGTGATTATGATTGTGATTATTATTATTGATCATTGCAGTCAGCCAGATGTTCAGATTAGATTTGGCACTTTTGTCTACCTATCGAGTCCTTAGCAAGGACCTGGGATAGGCAAATCTGGATGTTTGACCATTTTACAGATATCATCACAGGATGGAAATTGTTCCAAATAAAGCTGCCTTCTGCAATTGACTGATGACAAATTTGTCAGTGCCTGTTCTGCCTCGAGCATTGTAGGCTTGCTCAGGATACGCAGTTAACTCCACGCTTACGAATCTCATTCAGATCAAGTTTATTATCAGACATTCTTAACAGCAAAACTTACAGTTCAGTGTTAAGATACTTCTGACTTTTCATAATCTGTCCCATCATGTGATGTAAAAAGATGATTTCACTCCCATGCTGAGCAGAGATACAAACACTACCATTCCAGTTCACAAAGGCATTTAAACTGACCGGCTATAAACTTTGCACACAAGCAGTGGACAATCAGAAACACATATGTGATCACATGTCATGGAACTACAAGCAGTGGACAACCAGAAACACATATGTGATCACATGTCATGGAACTACAAGCAGTGGACAACCAGAAACACATATGTGATCACATGTCATGGAACTACATTTCCCATAAGGCAGTCTCTGCCTGCATTTCCCAGGAGATAGTTTCTTAAAGGAGACAGTTCTTAATTCCTACACTAGCTATATACTGCTGGGGCAGCACAGTGCCTATGATGTTCAAGTGGTACTCCAGTTGTTTTGGGATTGCACCTAAGGCACCTATTACCATTGGTACTACCCTTGCTTTCTTTGCCACAGTCATTCTATTTCTATTTGTAGGTCTTTATATTTTGTTATTTTCTCCAGTTCTTTCTCTTCTTTCTGCTGTCTCCAGATATGACCACATCCACTATCCAGATGTTTTTGTCTTTCTTATCAACAATTGTCAAGTCTGTGGTGTTATGTGGCAGGTGCCTGTCTGTCTGAATTCTGAAGTCCCAGAACAATTTAACTTCTTCATTTTCTATTTTTCCATTTTATGGTTCCACCACTTCTTGCTTAAAGGCAATTTTTTACAATGACAATAAAGATTATTATTATTATTAAATGATATTTCTGGCAGATCTTCCAATGCACCATTGTTGCTATTTTGTCATGCTGCTGCTTGTAGTCAGTCTTTGCTATCTTCTTGCAGCAGTTTATCAGGTGGTCCACTGTTTATTCAGCTTCTTTGCATAGGCAGCACTTACTGTCTGTTGCTGTCTTCTCAATTCTGTCTTTGTATGCATTTATCCTTAAGGCTTGATGTTGTGCAGCCAGGATTAATCCCTCAGTATTATTATAAGTGTTGTTATTGTTGTTATATACTTCATTCATTAAACATGAAACTCAGTCAACTGAACAAACAACAACAACAACAACAACAACAACAACAGGAAAAAATAATAACAGGAAGGTAGACCTCTTCCCCCCTGCTCCCCATTCCTGACCCTGCCTTCCTACCACCAAACAGGAAGGTAGACCACTTTCCTGCTGTGGCTGGGCCTGGACAGCTAACCAGTGTGGTTCCTATGGTTATGGGATTATCATCTAGTGCCTTAGCCACTGAGAAACTACCCAGGTACCTATTATCACTAATGATGAGAAGAAATCAACAAAATTCCACATTGGGTCAATCGTCATCCAAGTCAACAAGGACTATGTCAGATGCTATGGCTTGAGAGGCAAATAACATGGGCTTTGTTATTTGTTAACTAACATAGTTAGTTTGTATTTTAATCTGATTTATATTCTTTCTTTTAAAGTGATGTTCAAGATTTATTAGCTTTTAACATTCCTAAACTGATAAATAAGTTGGAGACTAGTTCCAGATAAGAAAAGTTTGTTAGTACAAACTGGGGTCTGGCTTATCTCTTGTGAACCCTAAACAACCTTTCTCCTTACAATTTATTCCCCTTCAGACCTCATTTTAATAAACATGTATGCTGTTATCCTGTCCAATCAACTTTCCTCTTTCAGGTTTCTTTGTTATGTTAACTATAAAAGGAGATGTTAGCTAAAGATTGGGGTTCCCTCTGAATGAGGAATCCCTTTTTTCTGAATATTCTGATAAATTGTAATAAAATGATCTTCCTGTCTCGGTTTGTCTCATTGGAAAGCATGCACACCGAGGCACGAGACAGAAAAGGCCATATTTGGCCATCAGGCTCCTGGACATCTTTGAAAAAGGGGCTACAGGGCTCAGTTGTTACTGCCAGGGAACCAGAGTGTGCAACTACAAAGCAACTGGAACCAAAGCCCAAAACTTAGACAACCAAAGAAAATCAATAAATCATCAAATATTACTACCAGACAGAACCAACAGCTAGGAGATTTTTTTAAAAATGATGCAACTGTGGAAGGAAAAAAACCTGACATAACCGAACAAAGATTAATGGATCAAAGACACTTCATCATCCTTAATAAAATTTTCACAGATGTGGAAACGTAACTTCTAGAAATATTGGCTAAAAAGAAAACAACAATTAATGATGAACAAGCTGAAGAAACTGGTCCAACACTTGAACAAACTGAACAGCCAGTAGAAGAAACCAACATACAGGATGGAGATCCTCCTGTGCAACAATTCAAAAGTGTAGAGCTAAGTAATCTAGCAAAAATGCTGAAAGAAAAAATTGAAAACCACATCAAAGAAAACGTAGAAAGAAAAAGACTACCTATCATTTGCAAAGTGCAGAGCAAATGAGTGAAAGATCTGTTAACTGCCGTGAATAATATTTTAACTTCCATCCCATCCAGCACACTATATGAAACCAGCCAACTAATGTATAGCACAGCCACCATTATAACAGCAGAACTTGGTTATAAAATGCCAAAAAAGAAACCCACTGGAACACCAAAGTGGAAAATTAGACTGGAAAATAAAATAAAAAACTAAGAGGGGATGTCAGCAATCTGAAGTACTTGAAAGAAGGAAAACTAAAGAACATCCACCAAGAGCAGAGGGTGGTCGAGGACTCATACAAGTAAAGCAGACTGTGGAAGAAGAAAGACACAGCTTGAATGATTACATCCAGAAAACTGAAGAACCAATGATTAAGGAAGTAAATAAAGGAGGCCTTTTGAAGACAACTAAATTAAAAGCTGAATATAAGAAAGAAGTAATTGAGAAGCGAGCTGAAAATTGGAAAAACAAAGCTATGCATGGCCAATACTTGAAAAGTATTGAAGGCAAAGCTGACCAAAAACTAACTTGGAACAGGTTAAGATCAGGAGTACTGAAAAAAGAAACAGAAGGCTTTATCTTGGCAGTTCAAAAACAAGCCCTAGCCACAAACTGCATGAAGGCAAAAATTCAACATGCTACCACCAACAGCAAATGTCTCCTCTGTAATGAGAAAGATGAACAGTCGACCACTTGATCAGTGGCTGCAGCAAAATTTCACAAACTGACTACCTACAACACCATGACCGCATTGCTAAGATCATCTACTTGAAATTGTGCCAAAAGTTTGGATTTGAGTACAGCAAAAACCACTGAGACCATCAGGTTGAGAAGGTTTTAGAGAATGAGAAAGTCGAGATCTTGTGCGACTTCAGAATCCAGACTGACAGGCACTTAGCCTACAACATACCTTACTTAACAATAGTTGAAAAGAAAATAGTATGGTTCATTGACATTGCAATACCTTGTGATGCACAAATTGAAGATAAATAGAAAGAAAAAATCACAAAGTACCCCGACTTGCAAATTGAAGTTGAGCAACTGTGGAAAAAGAAATTGTGTGTTGTCCCAATTGTAATTGGAGCCCTTGGAGCAATACCTAAAGGACTACCTCACTATTTGGAAATTTTAAATTTATCAGACTTGGACATTCTGATTTTACAAAAAAAGCCTTCCTACTTGGAACAGCTTATATTCTCTGACATTACCTTAATAGTTCCTAGGTCCTTGGTTAGGACTCGAGCTGTTGAGCTACAAACCAGCCCCAAAGGGTATGAATCTCACCAAAGATTAACATAATCATCATCATCATCATCATCATCATCATCATCATCATCATCATCAAGAAAAAAATCACAAAATACCGGGACTTGCAAATTGAAGTTGAGCGACTGTGGAAGAGAAAGTCATGTGTTGTCCTGATTGTGATTGGAGCCCTTGGACTCCAATCCAGTCCTAGGGGACTGCCTCGATATGTGGAGGTTCTAGGTTTGCCGGACTTGAGCATTCTGACTCTACAAAGGGCCACCCTGCTTGGAACAGTTTATATCCTCCGAAGTTACCTTGACAGTTCCTAGGTCCTTGGTTAGGACTCGAGCTGTTGAGCTACCAACCAGCCCAAAAGGCTGTGAATCTCACCAAATATTAACCACAGAATGATAATAATAATAATAATAATAATAATATATTTAATTTCTAGACCGCTCCCTCTCCCCAAGGGGACTCGGAGCGGTGCACAGGGAAATTAAGACAATAAATATATACAAAACAATTAAAAACAGATTAAACATAAGACCCTGCGCTAAAATTCCCCAAAACCAATCACTAAAACCCTAAACCCTATAATACTGTAATAAGAGGCTACCCTAGGCCGGCCAAGCAGAAAAAGTGCGTCTTCAATTTCAGACGGAAGGAACGGAGGTCCGTGGTAGTTCTAATATCGGGGGGGGAGGTCGTTCCAGAGGGCAGGGCCCGCCACAGAGAGAGCCCTTCCCCTGGGCGTCGCCCGCTGACAAAGTCTAGTGGACGGCACCCGGAGAAGTCCCTCTCTGTGGGAGCGAATCGGCCGTGAGGAAGTATGGGGCAGAATCCGATCCCGCAGATAGCTAGGTCCCGAGCCATGGAGCGCTTTAAAGATGATGACTAACACCTTGCAGCGCACCCGAAAAACTACAGGTAGCCAGTGCAGCTCGCGCAAGAGCGGTGTTACATGGGTGTACCTTGTGGTACCCATTATTGCTCGCGCGGCTGCATTCTGGACCAACTGCAGCCTCCGGGTGCACCTCAAGGGGAGCCCCATGTAGAGAGAGTTACAATAGTCCAGTCGGGATGTCACGAGAGCATGAGTGACTGTGCGAAGGGCATCCCAGTCCAATAGGGGGCGCAACTGGCAAACCAGGCGAACCTGGTAAAACGCCCTCCTGGCCACGGCTGTCACTTGATCTTCCATGGACAGCCGGGAATCCAGGAGGACACCCAAGTTGCGCGCCGCATCCACAGGGGCAAGATGTTCGCCCCCTATGGCCAGCGATAGAGACAGCTGGTTGAACCGGGCAGCCGGAAACCACAGCCACTCGGTCTTGGTCGGGTTGAGCTTGAGTCCGTTACTTCCCATCCAGACCCGCACGGCTTCCAGGCACTGGCACATCACCGCTACGGCATCGTTGGGGTGGTTTGGGGTAGATATATACAGCTGAGTATCATCAGCGTAGGGATGGTACTCTACCCCAAAACCACGGATGATCTCACCCAGCGGCTTCATATATGTGTTGAATAGGAGGGGCGAGAGGACCGACCCCTGAGGCACCCCACATGTGAGGGGTCTCGAGGTCGACCTCTGCCCCCCTGTCAACACAAATTGCGTCCGACCAGAGAGGTAGGAGGAGAACCACCGCAAAACGGTGCCTCCCACCCCCAACCCCCCCAGCCGGTGCAATAGGATACCATGGTCGATGGTATCAAAAGCCGCCGAGAGGTCTAATAGGACCAGGATGGAGGAACAACCCCCATCTCTGGCCCTCCAGAGATCATCGACCAACGCGACCAATGCCGTCTCGGTGCTATGCCCGGGCCGAAAGCCGGACTTTAAGGGAGGCAGGCAAGGAACCCTCCCTCAGAGAAGCGTTGACAACCTCTTGGAGCCAGCCTCGTGTCACCTCCCAGGATGCCAGTACAAACCAGGAGGGACACGGGTCCAATAAACATGTGGTGGCTCGCAGTCGCCCACGTAGCCTGTCCATATCCTCGGAAGTAACGGAGTCAAACTCCTCCCAAACAAGATCCGCCTCGTGGCAACCCACTGGGCCATGAATGGGGGCTAGCTCATTCTGTATCTGAGCGGTTTTCTCCTGCAGATAAATCACAAATTCCTCTGCTCTACCCTGTAGCGGGGCTTCCCGCACCCTCTGTTGAAGGAGGGAGCGGGTCACCCTAAACAGGGCGGCAGGGCGGTTATCTGCGGATGCTATGAGAGTGGCACAATGATGACGTTTGGCCACTCTCAGCGCCACAATGTAAGTCCGTAAATGGGCTCTTACCTGTGTCCGGTCAGATTCAGATCGGGTAGACCTCCATCTTCTCTCTAGGCATCTCTTGTGGCGTTTCATCCCCCTCAGCTCCTCGGTGAACCAAGGGGCCAGGGTGGCTCGCTGCAAGAGAGGCCGCAAGGGCGCGACCCGATCCAAGGCCCCCATGGCCACACTATTCCATGCGGCCGTGAGGTTCTCGATCGGGGCGCGGGTCAGGGGTACAGGAAGTGGCCCAAGCGCCGCCTGGAACCCATCAGGGTCCATCAGGCGCCTGGGGCGGAACCAGATTGGTGACTCAGGTTCCGCCTCCCCGCGGAGGGGAGTAGCGGTTGGAAAGTCGAGCCGGAGAAGTGAGTGATCTGACCATGACAAGGGAGTGATGGCTATATCCCCTATAATCAGATCACTTTTCCACTGGCCAGAGACAAAGATAAGATCCGGTGTATGTCCACCCTTGTGGGTGGGGCCTTGAATTAATTGGGTCAGGTCCATGGCCGTCATGGAAGCCATGAACTCCCGAGCTACCTCGGATGATTCGCCCACCGATGGCAGATTAAAGTCCCCCATGACTAAGAGTCTGGGGGTCTCCACTGCCACCGTAGCGATCACCTCCAGGAGCTCAGGCAGGGCTGCTGCTACATAGCGGGGAGCCAGGTATATAACCAGCACGCCCAGCTGCCTCCCTAGGCCCCACTTCACGTAGAGGGACTCACAACCGGTGGTCTGCGGCACAGTGGTCTCTCTCGGCTCAAGACCTTCCTTTACAATAACCGCCACCCCACCGCCCCTGCCTAGGGTCCGAGGCTGATGAAAAGCGCGGTAACCTGGTGGCACATTTCAACGAGGGGGAGTCCACCCTCGTGACCCAACCAGGTCTCCGCGATTCCTGCCAGGTCCGGCTCCCCCTCTGACACAAGGTCGCAAATGAGGGGGGCTTTGTTGACAACGGACCTGGCATTGCAGAACATCAGCCTCAGATCCTGGCTCTGTATTCCCTGACCACCTAGCCTGCGGGGGTTGTGACACCCAACCGTATGCAACCAACGGCTGCGTGTCCCCAACCGGGAGGATGGAACTTGCCTCCCCTCGGACCTGCCTCTCCCCACGACCGTCGGGATGGAGATGCCCTCCATAGGGACGACTCGTGTTTCCCCCCCCCCTCACGGAACCTTCCGCTACCCTCCGCCGACTGCTGGCCTGGCCCTCTCTTCCTAACTGTTTATACCCTCCCCCCTCCCTGGAACCCCCTAAAATAATGATAATGATAATGATAAAGTCAAAGAAAAAGAACTAGAAAAAATAATGAAATATCACGACCTGGCCATCGAAACTATGGCTATGGATGAAGCATGTCACAGTGATACCCATTGTCATTGGGGCACTTGGTACCATATCCAAAATTTTTACTAAATACATCAGCAAATTGCAGCTTCCTGCAATAACACCAGCGGAACTGCAAAAAACTGCGCTACTTGGAACATCTTACATTCTAAGAAGATACTTGGTTGATACTTAGGATGCTGGAAGCAAACCTTATAAACCATTAGCACCAGTCAATAGTACTTGCAATGCTCAGCCAAATGTTTCAGTTGGCTGAGTTTCATGTTTCATGAATAAAGATAATAATAATAATAATAATAATAATAATAATAATAATAATAATAATAATAATAATAATAATAATAATAATAATAATAATAATAATAATAATAATAATAATAATAATAATAAATGGTTTACCTGCATCCAGAAAGTCATGGAAACACAAAGTAGAAAAGGTTATCGAGAATGAGAGGGTGAAGATCTTGTGGGACTTTTGAATACAAACAGACCGTCATTTGGAGCACAACACACCAGATATCACGGTTGTAGAGGGCCAAAGTGTACAGTTTATTGATATTGCTGTTCCTGGAGATGCCACAGTCGAAGAAAAAGAACTAGAAAAAATCATGAAATATCGCGACCTGGCCATTGAAACCACACGGCTATGGATGAAGCATGTCACAGTGACACACATTGTCATCGGGGCACTTGGCACCATGTCCAAGAATTTTAATAAATATCTCAGCAAATTGCAGATTCCAGCAATAACACCAGCGGAACTGCAAAAAACGGCACTACTTGGAACATCCTATATTCTATGAAGATACTTGGTTGATACCTAGGATGCTGGCAGCAAACTGTATCAACAATTAGCACCAGTCAATAGTATTTGCAATATGCATTTTTAAATGTTCAGTTGGCTGAGTTTCATGTTTTATGAATAAAGTTAATAATAATAATAATAATAATAATAATAATAATAATAATAATAATAATAATAATAATAATAATAATAATAATAATAATAATAATAATAATAATAATAATAATAATAATAATAAATCGCACAAACTGATTACAAAGCTAAACATGACGGAGTTGCTAAATTAATCCACTGGTCATTATGTAAAAAATATGGTTTACCTGTATCCAGAAAGTCATGGGAACACAAAGTAGAAAAGATTATCGAGAATGAGAGGGTGAAGATCTTGTGGGACTTTCGAATACAAACAGACCGTCATTTGGAGCACAACACACCAGATATCATGGTTGTAGAGGCCCGAAGTGTACAGTTTATTGATATCGCTGTTCCTGGGGATGCCAGAGTCGAAGAAAAAGAACTAGAAAAAATCATAAAATATCACAACCTGGCCATTGAAACCACACGGCTATGGATGAAGCATGTCACAGTGACACCCATTGTCATCGGGGCACTTGGCACCATGTCCAAGAATTTTAATAAATATCTCAGCAAATTGCAGCTTCCTGCAATAACACCAGCGGAACTGCAAAAAACGGCACTACTTGGAACATCCTATATTCTATGAAGATACTTGGTTGATACCTAGGATGCTGGCAGCAAACTGTATCAACCATTAGCACCAGTCAATAGTGTTTGTAATATGCATTTTTGAATGTTCAGTTGGCTGAGTTTCATGTTTTATGAATAAAGATAATAATAATAATAATAATAATAATAATAATAATAATAATAATAATAATAATAATAATAATAATAATAATAATAATAATAATAATAATAATAATAATAATAATAATAATAATAATAATAATAATAAAATAAATAAACACCATACAGCATGGAGGAAGAACAAGATGAGTTAAAGTTAATGTGATGTTTGGCATAATTTCATGATTGCTTTGCAAATGCTCATTTTAGACAGCTATCTGTTATTTTCTTGGCACTCGGCTACATAAGAGAATGAAGGTGTGTGGGTGCAGGTGGGTGTGCACACACGCTGTTGGAGCAAAAATAGTGAGAATAGGATATTCTCAATCATTTGTCTCAGCCACACAATTCATTCACATATTTATTGATTTATAAAATGTATAGACTGCTCAAGATAATTCTGGGTGGCTTACAATCATTAAAAAAAATATAAAACTATATAAAATAAAAACATATATAATTTAATCCAAAATACTGTGGCCCAATTAAAAGATGGGGAGGGCAGGAGCAGGATGGGGGCAGGGAGGTGAGATCCATTGTTAATCAATCAACCACTTCCACTGTGTTGTTCCCTCATTGAAGCCCCAAGCTAACTGGGAAAGCCAGATCTTCAGGTTCTTCTGGAAGGTTAGAGGAGTTAGGGTGGACCTCACATCAGGAGACAGGCAAAATGTTCCACAGGGCAGGTGCATCAACAGAAAAGATCCTTCTACTAGATCCTGTTCACCAGTCAGTGGTGGGGCCTGTACCATGCCTTCACTGCCAGCATGGGTGAGGTGAGCCAATCCCAATGGGATGAGACAGTCTCTCAAGGGCCATGCCATGGATGGCTTTAAAGGTGATTAACAACACTTTGAATTGCACCCAAAAGCAAACCAGCAGTCAATGGAGCAGTGGTGTTACATTCTTGGTGTCTCAAGAACTGTCCATGCTGCCACAGTCTGCACAAGATCCTGCACATGGCTCACTGGATTGTACTGCATATACCACATTGCTCAGTTTCTGTCTGGGTATTTTATCATTGGGGTTGACAAGCTTCTGTCTTAGTGTATACTTGGGTTTGAAGTGTGCATGTATGTTATGTTGGCTGAAAATCCTCCTGAGTTTTTCCAATATGCCTATCAACGTTGCCTGTCAAAATGTAAACATTGATTCTTTATTATCCTCGTCATGGTCTGTTAACATGGAGCTCCTGTAGGGTCTTTTTTGAGATTTGATGAAGGCCCACTTGGAATACCCATACATTCTGAGGGCTTCCTTGATGTGTTTATGTTCTTTTTCTTTCCCATCTTTGCTGGTAGGCAGGCCTTCAGCTCAATGATGTAAAATTCTGATGACTCCCATTTTGTGCTCCAGTGGGTGGTGGGAATCAAAATATAAATATTGATCTGTGTGAGTGGATTTTCTGTAAACTTCAATGTTAAGGCTTCTGTCTTCCTTAATGTGTACTGCACAAAGTCCAGGAAGACTAGACTATTTTCCTTAACATCTTGTGAATTTGAAGTATCTGTCCACAGAGTTGATATGTTTGGTGAATGCTTCCAATTTCTGTGTTTTGAACCCAAGTGTCATGCACATACCTATACCAGTGAGTGGGTGGAATTCCTGTGAAGGAGTCTAGGGCTTTGGTTTCTACCCCTCCCATGTAGATATTGGCTACAATGGGGAACACCACTGAACCCATGATGTAGCCATGTTTTTGTCTGTAGAAACCTTCATTGTATTTAAAATACCCTGGGTCTTTTTTAGGAGAAGGGCGGGGTATAAATTTAATAAAATAAATAAAATAAATAAATAAATAAAATAGGGAGTGATCAAGCAGACACATGACACATATGTGTTGATGTGATCAAGCAGACACATGAGTGATCAAGTGATCAAGCAGACACATGACACATATGCATGACACATGTGTTCTGGACTGAGGTTGGTTCTAAGTTGCTGTCTTGTAGCAGTTTTTTCTCACTACCATGACAGCTTCAGTAGTTGGAATGCAAGTGAAGAGAGAAGTCGCATCATAGGAAACCATAGTCTCATCTGGGTCCAGTTTTAATTTCCAAACCTTGCTGGTGAAGTCCTGTGAATTATTGATGTGATGGGCAGTGTTGCCAACTAGAGGAGCTAATAAGGTGATTACAAGTTTTATAATGTTGTAGGTGACAGAGTTGATGCTGCTGGCAATTGATCTTAGTGGAATTGCCTCTGTGGATTTTGGTGAGTGCATACATGCATTGAGTGGCTTCCCCAGGGTAAAGCTTGTCAATGGCATTGTCTTTCAGTAGAAATTGCAAGAAATCAGTGACCTTTTTCTTGTAACTACTGGTGGGGTCTCTCTTCAGAGCCTCGTCTGTAGCCGTGTCCTTCAGAAGATTGTTCACCTTGGCCTTGTAGTCATCTGTGTTTAAGATGACTGTGCATCTTCCTTTATCAGCTGGTAGAATGGTGGTATTTGGGTCTCTTCCTAGAGATGTCACTACTCTCCTTTCTTCAATTGTAAGATTAGAATGGGGTATTTTGGGACTGGCGATGGCTACCCCGAGATACCATCATCCTTAGTTATTCTGGTTCTGCCAGAATTGTTCTGGATGGATGACTCTGGGAAGAGGAGCAGAAGAATGGGCGACAAGCCTCCATGACAAAGAAGCCCCCAAACTGGGGGACCCTGATGTATTCCTGGCAGAGCTCAGAGATTGATTCAAATATCCATACCATCAGACAAGGGAATAGATCAGTGGCTGAATACGTTCGTGAATTCTCCTGGTGCATCACTTCTGAGATGGCCTGAGTTAAGAATTGTACCACATCTGCCTATTTCAAGGAATACCTAAATGGATCCATGATTGGTACCAAATAGTGGTGAGAGTGAAGCTAAACCTGAACAAATGGAGGGGAGGAAGGGAGAATTGCCTAAAGAGGAGCCAAGAAAAGTACCTGTCGGGCCAGAGAAATCCTAACCGCAAGAGTCTCCACTTTTGAAGCTCCGAAGTGTGGGCTAAATCTATTTTCCAATGAAGTCAGGAAGCCTGCAGCCTAATGAGCACCAGCACCCATCTCAACCCCACAGGTTATGAACTCAGCAAAGCCAATAAAGCCAAACAAATAGGGTAAGGAGAAAACATGAGTGGCATGTGAAGTGGTAGAGATCTCCCTCCCTGTAGCGAAGGAACTCCAACCGAGGATGATTCCCAGCTGACCCTTTATGAAAATGACAGCAAAGGGAAAGACAACCTGATGGTAAGTGGAACTGTCAGGTCTGCCTCTGACATTAACCAAGAAAGAAACCTCTCAATTCCATTTTGAAGAATTAAGAGTACTTTTACTGGTTATGAAAAGAAAGCAGCCAAATAAAGCAAGGTCTGAAACCAAAGCACGCAAAATCATACATATCAATATATGTCCAACTCCCTCTCCCCAACATTCCCCACCCTATTGTCCAATCCCCAAATCCTCAGGTGTCATGTGGGTTGCAGCTCCAGGAGCATCATCAGATTGGTATGCAGGATGGTTGGCCTTGACCATCTCAAGGCACCAGCCATCGGTATGCGCAGTAGATGTTGAGAACATACTCCCTTCTCCAATCTCCCTCCTGCACCATTTAATTCCATTCCCAAATACCATAGCCCCCCCTCCCCGTTACAATGGCAGCCGAAGCAAGCAGCAAAGCAGAGGCTGACACATTCTCTATATCAATAACATTTGGATAAATCAGTGCCTCCATTGTGGAAAGCCAGATCAGTAATTTCAAATAATGTTGTTCTTTAATTTTGTCCCAAACTACTGATAATGTATTCCAATACGGGAGGGGGAATACGGGTCGATTGTACAGAGAGTTGTTCGATCAGAACGGTCGTAGGGAGGGGCAGGGGCGATGGGAGACAGGAAGGTCATCACCGTGTGGAGGCGCGTGGCCGTTGGTTACAGGTGGTCACGCGCACCAACCTCCTGGGCTCCCCCCGCGATCTAGGTGGTCCGGGTTCACAAAGCCAGGGCCCGCGGTTGATGTTATGCAACGCCAGGTCCATGGTCAACAAAGCCCCCCTCATTAACGACCTTGTGTCGGAGGGGGAGCCGGACCTGGTTGGCATTACGGAGACCTGGCTGGGCCACGAGGGAGGACTTCCCCTCGTGGAAATGTGCCCGCCAGGTTACCGTGCGTTTCATCAACCCCGGGCCCTAGGCAGGGGTGGGGGGGGGGTAGCGGTTATTATTAGGGAAGGTCTTTTTTTTTAATTGAAAAAGTTTTATTCAAACCAATTTTCCCCCTTTTTACCCCCGACATATAATATAAATCACATACCAATACTATAACCCCTCCACTCCCCCTGTCTTAAAATTAATTTGTCATTCCAGTATTGTGTCCCCTCACTCCAAACAATCATAATATAAATCTCTCTTAAAGTAAGAATATCCCATTAACCCCATCTTCTAAATTAATTAAAGATATATAAATCATAATATAATTTTTTCCCCTAGACATAACCCCCACCCTCCACCCTAACCCTCCCCCACCTCCCATACAAACCCACCCCCCTGACTTCCGCTATACACCACTCTAATAATTCCAAACATCCCATATAATATTTGCTCTATTCACATTGTTTCAGTCACATATCACCCTATCAATCTAAACATTCTTACCTAAAGGCTACATAGTACTTCCTGGTCTGATATCTATTCTGTATATAATCAATCCATTTTGCCCATTCCTGTGTATAATTCTCCTGTTTCTGATCTTTTAAAAAAGCTGAGATTTTTGCCATTTCGGCAAACCCCGCCACTTTTTGAATCCATTGTTCAATTGTCGGTAAGAAATCTTTTTTCCAATGTTGAGCAATCAACAACCTCGCTGCTGTAACCATATACAAAATCAATTTTGTTTCCCCTTTAGTATAATCCTTGATTATACCCAGTAAAAACATTTGCGGGGTAAATTGTATTCTTTTCTTAAACACATTTTGCATAACCCACCATACTTTTATCCAAAAAGCTTTAACCTTATTGCAAGTCCACCATACATGAAAAAAAGTAGCATCTAAACACCCGCATCTCCAGCATTTAGGTTGAACATTTGGGTACATACATGATAACTTCTTAGGATCTAAATACCATCTATAAAACATTTTATAACAATTTTAGCAGACTATTTACAAAAACCTAAGGATGAGATCAGGGGGGACATTGACCTAGCCTATAGAATTAATTCAGCATATGCCAGGATAAATGAAGTGCCTAGAGAGATACATGTGAAATTTGTTAGAAGGTCAACCAGAGAGGAAATTTTGAAGGCGCAGAGAGGGAACCCCTTAATTTACCAACAAAAAACGGTCACTATCTTGAAGCAGATTCCTAGAAAGATTCGAGAAGCAAGACGGAAATTTTCCTTCTTGTCTAAAATTTTATTTGATCATGGGATTTGGTTCAAGTGGGTGACACCCGAAGGGATGCTGGTGTTCTGGGAAGGAGGAAGAGTGAGGATTAAAACAGTTGTTGAGGCGGAAGCCTTTCTTAAAAAACATTCCTCTATCCTGGGGGAAGATCCAGGGGGGACAGAGGGGGCCACGGCCCCACCCGCTCGGGGCCAGGGAGGAGAAAAAGAAGATACAATAGCCAGGAGACTTAGATCTAAAAAATAACTTTGCCTTGATTTTCCTGAACAATTTTGCATAATATTTTCTGGATTTTTTGTAAATGTCTGACAGCATGGAATTGAGAATTTAGGTATATGTACTTGCTTTTACCTTGTAATGTTATGAAAAATGTTTTTTTTTTGTTATTTTTTTATTGTGTATTTTGAGGTCTCGGAAGGGCCGACGACTCTGACGTGAATGCTCTCAAAATTTCTTTGTATCCCTTACCCTACCCTATAGAAAAAATGTAAAACCAATAAAACTTTTTCAATATAAAAAAAAAACATTTTATAAAAATTCTCCCTTAAATTCTGTGACTGCGTAAATTTAACATTCTGAACCCATATTTTTTCCCACATATCCATCATAACCGGTTCATCAAAATTCTGAGCCCATTTAATCATACAATCCTTCACCAATTCACTTTCTGAGTCTCTTTCTAACAATACATTATATATTCTTTTAATATGTTTTGGACCAGTCTCTTTTATCTGCTTGATCAGTTCAGCCTCCTTATCCATAAAGCCGACCCTGCAGTCTTCTTTCCATCTCTTCTGTAACTGTATGTAATGTAACCAATTTAAAGTGATTCCTGCGTCCAACAATTGTTCCATAGTTTTCAATTGCCATTCAATCCCATCAAAAATAAGCACATCTTTATATAAACACCCCCAAGGGAAGGTCTTGAGCCGAGAGAGACCACTGTACTACAGACCACCAGCTGTGAGTCCCTCTGCATGAAGTGGGGCCCAGGGAGGCAGTTGGGTGTGCTGGTTATATACCTGGCTCCCTGCTATGTATCAGCAACCCTGCCCGAGCTCCTTGAGATGATCGCTGTGGTGGCAGTTGAGACCCCCAGACTGGTAGTCATAGGGGACTTCAACCTGCCATCGTTGGGCGGATCATCCGAGGTAGCTCGGGAGCTTTGATCTGCGCATGCGCAAGATGGCGACCTGCCTCTGAGCTCCGTTTCGGGTCTTGGAGCTCGTTGGCCTAGCAACATGCTGCCCGGTCCGTTTTTTCGCTTTTGAGAGCCGGGCCCAGTGAGCTGCCCATCCTGGCAGCTGATTGAGATCCGGATGGCCTGCCAGGGTGAGGCTAGGGCTGAGAAATGGCGTGGACGCCGAGGGAGGATGCTGACTGGAGGCGCCGACCGATCGGGACAGACGCCGAGGGATCAGCTGTGCCGAGCTGGGAGCGCCAGGAGCGGAGCTTAGCGGAGCCGAGGTGGGAGCGTTGGAGAGCGAGGAGAGGCTTACCAGGCTGGTAGATGGAAGAGCAGCCGGCCCGAGACCCAGGAGACTCTAGGAGGAGGTGAGACAGGGCGACTGGGAGAGGCAAGAACGGGGCTGAGGCCTGAGGAGAAGAGTGGTCGGCTCTGGGCCTTGTAGGCCTTTTGGGTGAACCGAGGCCTGAGAGCTCGTGAGACATCGCCTGGTCATCGTCGTGTTGTCCAGGTCGGGCCAGGCCGGGCCGGGCCAAGCCGGGAGATGGAAAAGCGACCAGCCTAGGCCTCTCGGGCCTCCTGGGCCTTTTGGGAAGGACGCGAGGCCAGGAGAGTCCTGAGAGCCCTGTTAAGATCTGGGTAGGCCTGTTTGGGAGACATCTAAGGCCTGCAGACATCTAAGGCTTGTTAAGAGATCTAAGGCCTGCAGACTTGGACTGAAAATGGATGGCCGGGCTTACCCCCAACCCCAGACTATATTCCATCATACCCCACTCGGACAGACTATGATCGTAAGAACTTATAAGAACTGTAAGAGTTGTAAGAACTATAAGAGCCGGACTAAACCTCACTGGAGCATGTGAACTTTTTAATATGAATTTAATATGAATTATTTACCATCTTAATTATTAATTTTAACATCAAATTCAAATATTTTGTATGCCAACGATGTTCTCCATATTAACTATGTGACCCATTTTATCATATTTATATTTATTTCGATTTTAGTATTTATATGTCATCATGTACTCAAAGGCAGATCTCATCGCGCTGCGGGAGGTCCCCCTCTCGCAGGCTTGGCCCTCCTCTCTATCGAGGGCCCACTTTGAGGACGGACTAATTAGTCAAGAGAAGTGGACACACCGCAGATTGAAGGGTTTTTTAATGAAACATCTTATTCGGCTTTTAGGGGGTACAAGGGAGGGGGGTGGGTATAGACGGAGTGAGACGAGTAAGGAGGAAATGGGCCGGGCCAGCAGACGGCAGAAGGAGGCGGAAGGATCCACTGGGAGGGGGGAATTACGAGTCGTTCCCATGGAGGGCCTATCCATCCAGAGGGTTGCAGGGAGAGGCAGGTCCGAGGGGAGACAAGTTCTATCCTCCCGGTTGGAGGCGCGCGGCCGTTGGCTGCAGACGGTCAGCTGCCACAACCCCCGCAGCCTAGGTGGTCAGGGACTACAGCGCCAGGGCCCGCGGCTGATGTTCTGCAACGCCAGGTCCTTGGTCAACAAAGCCCCCCTCATCCATGACATCGTGTCAGAGGCGGAGCCGAACCTGGTGGGAATTGCGGAGACCTGGCTGGGCCACGAGGGAGGACTTCCTCTCGTTGAAATCTGCCCGCCAGGTTACCATGCTTTTCATCAGCCCCGGGCCCTAGGCAGGGGTGGAGGGGTAGCGGTTATTGTTAGGGAAGGTCTAGAGCCGAGAGACCATTGTGCCACAGACCAGCGGTTGTGAGTCCCTCTGCGTGAAGTGGGGCCTAGGGAGGCAGTTGGGCTTGCTGGTTGTATACCTGGCTCTCCGCTATGTAACAGCAGCCCTGCCCGAGCTCCTCGAGGTGATCGCTACGATGGCAGTGGAGACCCCCAGACTGGTAGTCATGGGGGACTTTAATCTGCCATCGGTGGGCGAATCATCGGAGGCAGCTCGGGAGTTCATGGCTTCCATGACGGCTATGGACCTGACCCAATTAATTCAAGGCCCCACCCACGAGGGTGGACATACACCGGATCTGATCTTTGTCTCTGGTCAATGGAAGAGTGATCTGGGTATAGGGAATATAGTCATCACACCCTTGTCATGGTCAAACCACTCACTTCTCCGGCTCGACTTTCCAATCGCTACTCCCCACCGCGGGGAGGCGGAACCTGAGTCACCTGTTTGGTTCCGCCCCAGGTGCCTGATGGACCCTGACAGGTTCCAGGCGGCGCTTGGGCCATTTCCTGTATCCCTGACCCGCGCCCCGATGGAGGACCTCGTGGCAGCATGGAATACTGCGGCCACGGGAGCCTTGGATCGGGTCGCGCCCTTGCGGCCTCTCTTGTGGCGGTGAGCCACCCTGGCCCCTTGGTTCACCGAGGAGCTAAGGGTGATGAAACACCACAAGAGATGCCTAGAGAGGAGATGGAGATCTACTCGGTCTGAATCTGACCGAACACAGGCGAGAGCCCATTTACGGACTTATCTTGTGGTGCTGAGAGTGGCCAAACGTCATCACTGTGCCACTCTCATAGCATCCACATATAACCGCCCTGCCACCCTGTTTAGGGTGACCCGCTCCCTCCTTCAACAGAGGGTGCGGGAAACCCCATTACAAGGTAGAGCAGAGGAATTTGGGATTTATCTGCAGGATAAAATCACTCAGATTCAGAGCGAGTTAGTCTCCATTGATAGCCCAGTGGGATCCCCCAAGGCAGGTCTTGAGACAGTTTGTTGGGAAGAGTTTGACTCTGTTACTTCCGATGATATGGACAGGTTATGTGGGCGACTGCGAGCCACCACATGTTTATTGGACCCGTGTCCCTCCTGGCTTGTACTGGCATCCTGGGAGGTGACACGAGGCTGGCTCCAGGAGGTTGTCAACGCTTCTCTGAGTGAGGGTTTCTTGCCTGCCTCCCTTAAAGAGGCTATGGTGAGACCCCTCCTGAAGAAGCCCTCTCTGGACCCACCATTATTGGTTAACTACCGTCCGGTCTCCAACCTTCACTTTCTGGCGAAGGTTGTAGAGAGTGTGGTGGCACAACAGTTTCCCCGTCACCTGGAGGAAGTTGATTATCTGGACCCGCGCCAGTCTGGCTTCCGGCCCGGGCACAGCACCGAGACGGCATTGGTCGCGTTGGTAGATGATCTCTGGAGGGCCAGAGATGGGGGTTGTTCCTCCATCCTGGTCCTATTAGACCTCTCAGCGGCTTTTGATACCATCGACCATGGTATCCTATTGCATCGGCTGGAGGGGTTGAGGGTGAGGGGCACCGTACTGCGGTGGTTCTCCTCCTACCTCTCCGGTCGATCGCAATTTGTGTTGACAGGAGAGCAGAGGTCGACCTCGAGACCCCTCACATGTGGGGTGCCTCAGGGGTCGGTCCTCTCGCCTCTCCTGTTTAACACATATATGAAGCCGCTGGGCGAGATCATCCGTGGTTTTGGGGTAGAGTATCATCTCTACGCTGACGACACGCAGCTGTATATATCTACCCCAAACTACCCCAACGATGCCGTAGCGGTGATGTGCCAGTGCCTTGAAGCCGTGCGGGCGTGGATGGGAAGTAACAGACTCAGACTCAACCCGTCCAAGACCGAGTGGCTGTGGTTCCCAGCATCCCGGTACAACCAGTTGATTCCATCACTGGCCATAGGGGACGAACATCTTACCCCTGTGGATGGGGTGCGCAACTTGGGCGTCCTCCTGGATACCCGGCTGTCCATGGAAGATCAAGTGACAGCCGTGGCCAGGAGGGCGTTTTACCAGGTTCGCCTGGTACGCCAGTTGCGCCCCCTATTGGATCGGGATGCCCTTTGCACAGTCACTCATGCCCTTGTGACATCCCGACTGGACTACTGTAATTCTCTCTACATGGGGCTCCCCTTGAGGTGCACCCGAAGACTTCAGCTTGTCCAGAATGCAGGCGCGCGAGCAATAATGGGAGCCTCAAGGTTTACCCACATAACACCGCTCTTGCGCGAGCTGCACTGGCTACCTGTCATCTTTCGGGTGCGCTTCAAGGTGCTAGTTATCATCTTTAAAGCGCTCCATGTCACGGGACCTAGTTATCTGCGGGATCGGATCCTGCCCCATACATCCCTGTGGCCGATTCGCTCCCACAGAGAGGGACCTCTCTGGTTGCCGTCCACCAGGCTCTGCCAGCGGGCGACGCCCAGGGGAAGGGCCTTCTCTGTGGCGGGCCCAGCCCTCTGGAACGATTTTCCCCCCGAAATTAGAACAACTACGGACCTCCGCTCCTTCCGTCAAAAACTGAAAACACACTTTTTCTGCTTGGCCGGCCTAGGTTAGTCTCCCGTCTTTTAATAGGGTTTAGGGTATTTTAGTAATTTAAAATTGGGGATTTTAGCGCAGGGATAATCTTCGTTTAATTTGTCTTTTATCTTATTATGTATATTTATTGGTATTTTTAAATTTCCCTGTGCACCGCTCCGAGTCCCTTTGGGGAGAGGATGCGGTATATAAATAAAATTATTCTATTCTATTCTATTCTATTCATAGCCTCCATGACGGCCATGGACCTGACTCAAGTAATTCAGGGTCCCACACGCGCGGGAGGACACACGCTGGATTTGATTTTTGTCTCTGGTCAGTGGACGAGTGATCTGGGTGTAGGGGATCTAGCTATTGTGCCCCTGTCATGGTCAGATCACTCACTTCTCCGGCTCGACTTTCCAACCGCTACACCCCACCGCGGGGAGGTGGAACCAGATATTCCTAGGTGGTTCCGCCCCAGGCGCCTGATGGATCCCGAAAGGTTCCAGACGGAGCTTGGGCAACTACCTGTGACCCTGACCCGCGCCCCGACTGAGGACCTGGTGGCCGCATGGAGTATTGCGGCCGCCGGGGCCTTGGACCGGGTTGCGCCCTTGCGGCCTCTCATGCAGCAGCGAGTCACCCGGGCTCCTTGGTTCACTGAGGAGCTGAGGGTGATGAAACGCCACAAGAGATGCCTAGAGAGTAGATGGAGGTCCACACGGTCCGAATCTGACCGAACATAGGTGAGAGCCCAATTGAGGACTTATCTTGTGGCGATAAGGGTGGCCAAACATCATTATTGTGCCACTCTTATCGCGTCCGCAGAAAACCACCCTGCCGCCCTGTTCGGGGTGACCCGCTCCCTCCTTCAACAGAGGCCGTGGGAAGCTCCGCTGCATGGCAGAGCAGAGGAATTTGGAGAGTATCTGCAGAATAAAATCGCTCAGATCCGGAGCGAACTGGCCTCCACCGAAAGTGATCTGGAGGGATTATCGGATGCAAGTCTTGAGATACCTTTATGGGAGGAGTTTGACTCTGCTACTTCCGACGATATGGACAGGTTGCGTAGGCGACTGCGAGCCACCACATGTTTATTGGACCCGTGTCCCTCCTGACTTGTACTGGCATCCTGGGAGGTTACACGAGGCTGGCTCCAGGAACTTGTGAATGCTTCTTTGAGTGAGGGGTTCTTGCCAACCGTCTTGAAAGAGGCGGTGGTGAGGCCTCTCCTCAAGAAGCCTTCCCTGGACCCAGCATTGTTAGTAAATTATCGTCCGGTCTCCAACCTTCACTTTCTGGCGAAGGTTGTAGAGAGTGTGGTGGCGCAACAGTTTCCCTGCCACCTGGAGGAAATTGATTGGCTTTCGGCCCTGACACAGCACTGAGACAACATTGGTCGCGTTGGTGGATGATCTCTGGAGGGCCAGAGATGGGGGTTGTTC
The DNA here is from genome assembly GCA_039707465.1 of Rhabdophis nuchalis. NCBI lineage: Eukaryota > Metazoa > Chordata > Lepidosauria > Squamata > Natricidae > Rhabdophis > Rhabdophis nuchalis. The sequence goes on from CM077653.1 coordinate 19,031,022, forward strand.
CTCCATCCTGGTCCTATTAGATCTCTCAGTGGCTTTTGATACCATCGACCATGGTATCCTATTGCATCGGCTGGAGGGGTTGGGGGTGAGGGGCACCATTTTACGGTTTCTCCTCCTACCTCTCCGGTCGATCGCAATTTGTGTTGGCAGGAGGGCAGAGGTCGACCTCGAGACCACTCACTTGTGGGGTGCCTCAGGGGTCGGTCCTCTCGCCACTCCTGTTCAACACATATGTGAAGCCGCTGGGTGAGATCATCCGTGGTTTTGGGGTAGAGTACCATCTCTACGCTGATGATACACAGCTGTATATATCTATCCCAAACCACCCCAACGATGCTGTTGAAGTGATGTCCCAGTGTCTGGAAGTCGTGCGGGTCTGGATGGGAAGGAATAGACTCAGACTCAACCCTTCCAAGACGGAGTGGCTGTGGTTTCCGGCATCCCGGTACAACCAGTTGACGCCATCACTGGCCATTGGGGGCGAACATCTAGCCCCAGTGGATAGGGCACGCAACTTGGGCATCCTCCAGGATACCAGGCTGTCTTTAGAAATCCACTTGACGGCCGTTACCAGGGGGGCATTCTACCGGGTTCGCCTGGTTCATCAGTTGCGGCCCTTATCGGACCGGGACACCTTTCGCACAATCACTCATGCGCTCATGACATCCCGTATAGACTACTGTAATGCTCTCTACATGGGGCTTCCCTTGAGGTGCACCCAAAGTCTGCAGTTACTCCAGAACGTGGCCGCGCGAGCTATTATGGGAGCTCCTAGATGCTCCCATGTAACACCGCTCTTGCGCAAGCTGCACTGGCTGCCTGTGGTGTTTCGGGTACGCTTCAAGGTGTTGACTATCATCTTTAAAGCGCTCCATGGCATGGGACCTAGTTATCTACGGGATCGCATCCTACCCCATACATCCCTTCGGCCGATTCACTCCCACAGAGAGGGACTTCTCCGGGTGCCGTTCACTAGGCAATGCCAGCGGGCGACACCCAGGGGAAGGGCCTTCTCTGTGGTGGGCCCAACTTTCTGGAATGACTTATCCCCCGAACTGAGAACGACCACGGACCTCCGCTCCTTCCGCCAGAAACTTAAAACTTATTATTTCCAACAGGCCGGCCTGGCCTAGTGCACATCACCTAGCCTATAGTCTGCAGTTAAATTGTTTTAAATTGGTTTTAGGGATACAGTTTTAACGTATTTAAATTTTTAGCACGGGGATATTAATTGAATCTGGTTTTTAAATTTTGTATATTGTTATGTTTATATATGTTTTTTAAATTTCCTTTGCACCGCCCCGAGTCCCTTCTGGGAAAGGGAGCGGTATATAAACTTAATAAAAATAAAAGTAAAGCTAACATCTTTGGAAATAACTATGTATTTTGTTTTTTTCAATACCATAAAACAGCATGCCAACCAGAGGTGGTATTCAGCCAGTTCGCACCAGTTGACATGGCTCTCTACATGGGGCTGCCCTTGAGGTCCACCCGGAGGCTCCAGTTAGTACAGAATGCGGCCACGTGGGGGATTCTGGGAGCCTCAAGGTGCTCCCACGTGACACCTCTCCTGCGCGAGCTGCACTGGCTACCTGTGGCTTGTAACCACCTTCAAAGCGCTCCATGGCACGGGGCCTGGCTACTTGCAAGACCGCCTCCTGCTACCAAATGCCTCCCACTGACCAGTTCACTCCCACAGATTAAGCCTCCTCAGGGTGCCGTTGGCCAAACAATGCTGCCTGACGAACCCCAGGGGGAGAGCCTTCTCTGTGGCAGCCCCTGCCCTCTGGAACAATCTACCCCCCAACCTACGTACGATCACCGACCTGCGCCTCTTCCGTCGGGCTCTGAAAACATACTTATTTCGTGAGGCCAGCCTGGTTTAGTAGCTTTTAATTTGGTTATTTTAAATTGGTTTTAATTCAAATTTTAAATTAGTTTTATTTAACTCGAATTTTTAGAACGGGCCCTAATTTAATTTAATATTATTTTAGAACGTCGTATGCATTGATGTTTTTATATGCTTTTATTGATGCCTGTTCACCGCCCTGAGTCCCACAAAAGAGAAGGGCGGTATATAAATTTAATAAACCGTTAAACCGTTAACTGGTAGGGGAAATTTGGCCTGGTGTGCCATACAGGTAGTGACCACTGGATGGCCCCATCCCCCCAGTCCACTCACCACACATCTGTTTACTCACCCCAATTGCATGCTCACTCACTCTACTCGCCCAATGCTCACTTGCCCCCTGTTAACTCAATGCTCGCTTGCTCCACCTGCCCACTCAATGCTCCCTCACCTCACTTGCTCACTCAATGCTTACCGCCCCACCCATCTGCTCATTGGATGCTTGCCCTGCATATCCCAGCCCTATATATGTTGCCTTCACTTGCCTCGCCAGTCACCCCTGTGCCTCACCTGCTCTGCTGAGCTCACCAAAGGTAAGTAAGCATGCTGCCCACTCACCTTTTGCCTTGAGTCAGGGTCAGGGGCCCCAGGGATGTGCCATTCCTCAAGGCCCCGGAGCCACCACCCACCTTGGCTGGGTTGGGGAATGCACCATTCCCCAGCTCCAACCTTGTCCCAGAACCACCACCCACTCACCACCTGCCTTGGCCAGTTTGGGGAATGTGCCATTCTCTGACTCTGGCCTTGCCCCAAAGCCACTGCCTGCTGACCACCCGCTCACCCTCCACCTTGCTCACCTACCTTCCATTACAGTCACCTTGGTGTTGGTGGGGGACATGGTGAGGCTCAATCACCTTTTGTGGGAAGAGTCCAGCTGCCGGTCTAGAGAGTGCAAAAACTTTTTTTTAAATTTGCCTCTTCAAAATCTTGGTGTGTTTTATACTCCAGTGCATCTTATACTCCAAAAAATACAGTAGGTATCAAAGCCTTACAATTCCCAATCTGGTAGCCCAAAACCACATCTATTTTTAGAATCTTGCAACGTTTTTAAGCTTATCCTTGCTTTTTTCCTTTGCCAAATATATTTTAATATTGTTTTATTTAATTCTTCAAAATCTTTTTCCCCATTGTATTGGTATTATTTGAAATAAATATAGTAATAGATGAATATCTTGGCAGGATATTCATTTTTATAATGGCTACTATTCCCAGAAATGGTAGTTGTAGATTTTTCCACTTCTCAAATGCATTTTAATTTGTTGCACTAATTTATAATACTTATCTTCTTTAATTGTTACACAGCTTGCTGTATATTGAATTCCTAAATATTTAACTTTCTTGACTATATATATACTTATTTTCCTCATTAGTTCTTTTGCTGTTTGTGTCTGTAACATTGTTAACTATTATTTTGGTTTTTTCTTTCTTTATTTTCAGTCCTACAACTTCACCATATTGTTCTATTTTCCTAATTAGTTTAAGTCCATTTTCTTATGGGTCTTCTAAGATAAAGATCAAATCATTTGCAAATGCCTTTAATTTATATTGTTCCTTTGTATTTTCCATACCTTTAATTTCTATATCTTGTCTAATATTTCTATTTAGCACTTCCAATGTCAATATAAATGGTATAAGAAGATAGTGGACATCCTTGTCTTGTGCCTGTCAGCGTTCCAAATACCATCCAGAATTAAATCAGAGTTCAATGCATAGCTTTCATCAAAGTTGACAGTGCCTTTTTATTTTAAAATTCTCTGTCGTATCTCCATTTACCATCACCTTTGCCATTTGTTTATGTATATTGCTTTTATCATGTTAATGAATTTCTCACCAAAGTCCATAGATTTTAGTTGTAACAACATAAATTGCCAATTTACATTATCAAATGCTTTCTACACATCTAAGAAGATCAATGCCATTTGTTTTCCAGAATGTGCTTCATAATATTCCGATGTATTTAAAGTCATTCTCATATTGTTTTTAATCTGTCTCTTAGGCAAGAAGCCATTTTGTTCATTAAGTATATAATTCATTTAGAAACCTTTTTAGTCTCTCTGCCATTATTGAAGCATATATTTTATAGTCAGCATTCAGTAAAGAATGGGCCTGTAGTTTTTTATCTGCATTAAATCTGAGTCTTCTTTCGAAATCAAAGCAACATTTGCTTCTATCCATGAATTTGGTATCTTTGCATCAATCAATACTTCATTATAGACTTCCAGCATTGATCAGCCTAAAGTAGCTTGTAAACATTTGTAAAATTCTGTGGACAGCCCATCTGGTCCTGATGTTTTATTGCTCTTTTGTCTCTTAATCACTTCTGATAAATCCATCATTAATATTCATTCATTTAACATAGCTTTTACTTTTTCTGGTACTTAGTTCCCCTTTTTCCAAATATTCTTTAGTTTTCTTTTCTAAAAAAATTTCTTGCTCATACAACTTTTCATAATAATCTTGAATTATTATTATTTTTATCCTCCTTTTGTTATTATAAAGTTCCTTTCTCATCTACCAGTGTACGTATAAATTTCTGCTCTTTCTTTGTTTTCAATTGATATGTCAACCATCTTCCTGGTTTTGTTTGCATTTTCAAAAAAGTTGTTTAGCATTTTTTGTGCCAATTCATTCTGTATCTAGTAGATTTATTTTATGTCTTAGAGCCTTCGCCTTCTTCTCCAAGACACTGACTTGAGTACCACATTGAAGGTTGCAAATTTTTTTGCTGCGGTCTTAGCCTGCAAGAACAGTGGGAAGGGTCGGCTGGTCCCACTAGCTGAGGCCAGTTGTGCTGATTGTTTGCAGCATACCACTTGGTGGCCGCATCAAGTGCCGACATGTAGATCGCATGTAAATTTTTACATGGTACCTTCTATTTACGCTCAATTCGAATTGATCATACTCACAAACCATAGATTTAGATCCTCATAATGATTAGATGGTATGGTTGACAGAATGGCCCTTGCCATCAATTCTGCCTGTTGTCTCCCACCCTTCAGTAGGGCCCGGCTGTACATCCACATGTGATCTGTTTATCTTGTCTTTTGGTCTATGACCATAATAAAGTTTTATTATATATATATATAATGTTCCATTAGTTCCATTCCTAATTCTAGTCTCTTGTGTTCTTCTGCTAATGTCTTTTGGTTTTATTCCAACCCCCCACCCCTGTGTATGTTATAACCAGTCCTGAATGTATTCCTTAGCAGTGTCCCATACATTTTGTAATGAAGTTACTTTTCTGTTCTCTTGGGGAAAAGTCCATTTCTTTTTCCATATTTCGTATAAATTCCTTGTCTTTTAGATGGACATTGATTTAGATGGACATTGATTCAATGTCCATCTCCTTTTTCTCTTTTGTCCTTTCCACTTAACTCCAATTGGATTATGATGTGCCCAAGTGCTTGTTTCTATTTCTATTTCTTGTACATTTGACTTTAACTGTCATATCTGCTTCCATCATAAATCAGGAAAGACCACGCTTAAGCTCATTTGAAAGTTTAAGGTTACTTTTACTGAATATGATAAGACTGCAGCGAAAGTCAAGCAAGGAATGAAACATTTAGGCGCGTAACATATGTATCAAAGCATAACCCAACCCTTAAGCCCCTTTGACCCCAGTATAATATCCAATGCAGAGTCGTCCACAATGTCAGGTGCGCATCCTGCTCAGGAGCATCATCACTATGGAATGCAAGACCGTTAGCCTTGGCGATATCAGGCCCTGGCTCCATCTCTCTCCAGCCCACTTAATATCCAGACCCACAGCCTCTCCCTCCCCGTTTCAAAATGACAGCCGAAGCAAGCAAAAAGCAAAGGCTGACATTAACTCTGGTGACACCCATTTCATATCTATTCTTTTTTAAAATATATATATATCTCTTTATTAATATAAAATCAAACACTCAACAAGTATAGGGTAGGGATAACTGGATAGACATACGGCGGAAGGAGGAAGATGTGAAGAAAAAAAGAGAGAGAGGGAAGAAAAAAAGGAGGGAAAAAAGGGGGGGGGGAGAAGAAATGAGAAGTGATAGAGGAAAAGAGAGACATACCTGGGATATGACTACTCCCCTAATTTAAGAGTTGAGTTTGTCCCAGTCTAACTTATCAGTTATTATTTACAATTATACGTAGATGTCTACATATATATCTATATCTATATATTTCTCTCAAATTCACTACCTTGTTTATTCCTCACATTTATTTCACAATTATTCTATCTAATTGATTTCCTTGGTATCCATTATTCTCCTATTACACTATGCATACCATTTATTTCAGCTTTGGGCATAGGTTGAATTTTGCTTATCTTTTAAAATATATGTTAACTTGTCCGATTCTGCGCAGCTGAAGATTTTGGATATAATTAGGTGCTCTGTTGGTGGTTTGGTATCTTTCCAATGTTGTGCAATAGCCATCCTAGTCGCTGTTATTATATGTGTGAAGAGGTACCAGTCCTGATTTTGAATTTCATTTGGTCTAATGCCTAGCAGATATAGATCGGGTTTGAGGGGGAAGTTCATACCTGTTATTTCCAGAAGCCAGAGTGGTATTTTTTTCCAGAGTTGAATGATTATTGGGCAGGTCCACCATTGGTGAAAGAACGTACCCCTGGCCGTTTTGCATTTCCAGCATCTATCTGATGAGTTTGGAAACATATTTGCAATTCGAGCAAGTGGTAGGTACCACCTGTACAGCATTTTATACAAGTTTTCCTTAAATGAGGAGGCCAGGGTCATTTTCATAGTTTCGCCCCAAATTGTTTGCCATTCTTCTAGTTTAATATTCCTCCCTATATTCCTCCCCCAGGCAATTATGGCACCTTTAATTATCTCTTCTCCAATATATCGTTGCAATAACAATTTGTATACCTTAGAAATAAATTTTGTTGGTGTATCCCACAGGATCTTATCAATATCTTGATTTGTCGTATATATCCGAATTCTTGTTTGTCTTTGTTGAATTTAGATTTTGCCTGAGCAGATGACCACCAATCTATCTTCCAACCCCTTAGTTGTAGGTCTGTCTGTGTTCTAATGTTACCAACTTCATCTATCAGGTCTCCATATGTTAAGTTTCTCTTTGGGTTATGGACAGTTGGATAAGTTACTGCTTCAATTGGGGCTAGCCACCTTGGAATTTGGGTGTATAGCTGTTGTTTAATTTTCCGCCATGTCTTGTAGAGAGTCTTCCTAGTGTGGTGGGTAGTAAAACTTTTAGGTTCCCTATTATTTTTGGGCCAAAGGAATGAGTGCCAACCTTGAAGCAGGTCGTAGCCTTTGATTATTAAGATCCGTCTTCTTATTAGAGTGACTCAATCCTTGATCCAAATTGGAATTGAGGCATGGTAATAGAGCTCCCAGTTTGGGAGTGCCATGCCTCCTCTCAATTTATGTTCTTGCAGCATTTCCTTTTTTATACGTGATTTTTTCCCCCTGCCAAATAAATTTCAAAGTGATGTGGTCTAACTTCTGAAAAAATTCTTTGTTTAACTTTACAGGTGCCGTCTGGAACAAAAAAATCCATTTTGGAAGGATGTATGCTTTTATAGCAGCTATCCTCCCTAACAGTGAGATTGAAATTTTGCTCCACCTTTCGAGTTCCTTGGTCATTTCGCCCATCAATTTATTATAATTTAATTCCTTAATCGCAGAACATCTATTAGTTAGCCAGATTCCCAAATATTTCACTTTTTTTAACAATTTCAATTCCCATTAATTTTTGTATTTGTTCCTTTTGTTGTCCTGTCATATTTTTAATTAACATTTTAGTTTTTTGTTTAATAATAATAATAATAATAATAATAATAATAATAATAATAATAATAATAATAATAATAATAATAATAATAATAATAATAATAATAATAATACTAATACTAATAATACTAATACTAATAATAATACTAATAATAATAATACTAATAATACTAATACTAATACTAATACTAATACTAATACTAATAATAATAATAATAATAATAATAATAATAATAATAATAATAATAATAATAATCTTTATTGTCATTGTAAAAATTACAATGAAATTGATTTAATTAATTTTTAGACCGGCCACCTCTGCATATTCTTCTATTATTGTGATTAATTTCGGTCCTGAGGTCAGAGGATCTTCTATCACAAAGATTAAATCATCAGCGAATGCTTGAGTTTTATATTCTTCTCCTCTGACTTGCAGTCCTCTAATGTTCTTCTCTTGTCTAATTGTGTTTAGGAGAGGTTCCAGTGTCAAAATAAATAAGAGGGGTGACAACGGACATCCTTGTCTAGTGCTCCTGCATCTAGTGCTCCGGTCTGATAAGACCTTATTAAATAGCAACCTTGCCGATTGTGTCGTGTAAATGGCCTGGACTGCTTTTACAAATTTAGGGCCCAATTCCATAATTTGCAGTTGTTGTATAATGAAGTTCCAATTAACCCTGTCAAATGCTTTTTGCGCATCTAAGAAGATCATGCTCATTTGTTTGTCTGCTTGTGCCTCATAGTATTCTAAGCAATTAGTTATCGTTCGTACATTGTCCCTCAGATACCTTCCTGGTAGAAATCCACTTTGATCCTGATGGATAAAATTAGATAAAAATGGTTTCAACCTCCCAGCCAGAATTGTCGCGAATATTTTATAATCGACATTTAAAAATGAAATAGGTCTATAATTTTTAATTTGGGTTAAGTCTGAGTCAGGTTTGGGAATTAAAGAAATATAGGCCTCGGTCCATGATTGGGGTGTTTCCCCCTTTTCCAAGATTTCATTAAATAGGTCCTTCATTTGTGGGACTAAAGTCTCCCAAATACCTTTGTATAATTCTCCTGGTATTCCATCCGAACCTGGGGTTTTCCCACTTGCCTGTTTTCTAATTGCATTTTCTACCTCTTGCATTGTAATCTCTGTATTTAATGTATTTTTATATGTGTCAGAGACTACTCCAAGATGTTGTTTTATAAGATAAGAGTTAGTCTTTTCCTTTTGTTGTGCCTCATCAGCATAGAGTGAACCAAAGAAATCTTGTGCTATTTTTAGTTTCTGTTCTATGGTATTTACAATTTTCCCACTATTATCTTGGAGGGATTCTATTCTTCTTGTCTCTGCTTCCTTCCTTAGCCTATATGTCAACCATCTTCCTATTTCATTTGCATGTTCAAAATGGGATTGCCTACATTTCTTTATTTTTTCTGCAAGTTGGTCCTGGTCTAGTAGGGAGTCTAGTCGACTACTGTAATGCTCTCTACATGGCGCTTCCCTTGAGGTGCACTCGAAAGCTACAGTTAGTCCAAAACGCAGCCGCGCGGGTGATTATGGGAGCCACCAGGTGCTCCCACATAACACCGATCCTGCGCGAGCTGCACTGGCTTCCTGTGGCCTTTCGGGTGCGCTTCAAGGTTCTGACGACCATCTTTAAAGCGCTCCATGGCTCGGGGCCTCGTTATATGCGAGACCGCCTCCTCCCCCATACATCCCTTAGACCGATACGCTCCCACAGAGAGGGCCTTCTCAGGGTGCCGTCGGCTGGACAATGCTGACTGGCGACACCCAGGGGAAGAGCCTTCTCTGTGGCAGGCCCAGCCCTTTGGAACCACCTACCCCCTGAATTACGCACCATCACCGACCTCCGCCTCTTCCGCCAATGTCTAAAGACATACCTTTTCCAACAAGCCGGCCTAGCCTAACCTCCCACGGGGACTTTTTAGAAAGTTTTAAATTGGGTATTTTAATAATTTGGTTTTTAGCATAGGATTAGGATAGTTTAATATATATTTTAAATTATGTATTTATTTTTGTATTTTTGTATGTTTTTAAATTTCCTGTGCACCGCCCTGGGTCCTCTGTGGAGAAGGGCGGGATATAAATATAAATAAATTCAAATTCAAAAAAAAAAATCATGTCTCAAAAGATTTATTTTTTCTCTTACCCTTATATTATATGCATCTTTCTGGGCTTCCTTCTCTTGTTTTTGTAATGCCCTTATTAATTCCATTCTTTTTGCTTTCTCTATTTTCCATTGTCTAGCCATATATTTTATTGCTGCTCCCCTTATCACTGCCTTAGCCGTATCCCATATATTCTGTAGGGAGGTATCCTGTCTTTTATTTTCGAGAAAGAGGTACTGAAGCTCATTTTCAATCATTTTTACAAAGTTATCATCTTTCATAAGACTGGCTCTCATAGACCATCTTGTCCTAGCCTGTGCGATTGTCAATTTTATTAGTAACGGGTGGTGGTCTGCCCAGGTATTCGGCCCAATTTCAAGGGATTTGATTTCCTCAGCAGCTACTGTTGATGCCCAGGCCATATCTATTCTTGTCCATGATTTATGCCTGGGGGAGTAGTATGTGAACTGCTTCTCAAAGGGGTGCAGGTCCCACCATACATCCCTTAGTTCTAACTGATCCCTCAGATCCCCCCATGTTTTAGGAAGTACTTTTTTCCGATTCAATTTATATCTTTGAGTGTTAGATCCAGGCTCATAGTCTTTATCTACATCCACAATTGCATTAAAGTCTCCAACTGCATAGATATGATTATAGTTTAATTGGTTTAATTTATCTAACAGTTCTTTATAAAATTGTCTTTAGTTTACATTTGGAGCATAAATATTAGCTAAGAGGGCCATCTTTTGTCCACTTTTTATTTCCAGTAGTAGAATTCTTCCCTCATTATCTGCATAAATTTGTTTTGATACTAAGTTTCTTCTGTCATAAACAATCACACCTCTCTTCTTTTGGTCGCCCAGGGATGTGTAGAGTTTCCCCAATTTTGGACAAGTCAAAACTCTAAGTTGCCTTTTTCTTATGTGGACTTCTTGAAGACATATTATATCATACTTTCCTTTTTGTAAATTTAGCCAAATTTTCTTTTTCTTAGACGGAATGTTTAGCCCATTGATATTTGCAGAAAAGATACAAATTTCTTCTTTTCCAATTTTATCTGCTTGTAGCTTTCTGTGTCTTTGATCTTGTTTCAATCTGGTGATGTGATGTCTTTCCATTTGATGTTTTTTCTTCTTCTGCTGACCTCACACCTCGGCCGTTAGGGTTTTGTGTCATCTTCTCCATTGTTAGTTCTTCTTCACTTTTGGTTCCTTCATCTTCTCCCTCACTTTCCGGATCATTTAGAGATTGTTGTAATTTTAAAAAGTCGTGTGCCTCTTGAAAGGAGACCAATTTGATGTGTTGATCCTGCCATGTAAACGTTAGACCTTCCGGGAGACGCCATCTATATTGTATTCCCTGCTTCCTGAGGCATGTGGTGAGGAAGTCATACTTCCTCCTACATTCCCTCACATTTCTTGGTATTTGAGGTAGAATTATGAGTTCTTTTCCTCTATATGTGAAGGTTTGCTCTCTAATTTTCCTGAGAATTTCCTCCTGTATGGATTTCTTAGTTAATTTTACGTGCACCCACGAGGGAGATTGTGACGCCGAGCGTAAGATGTGTATATGCGGAATACTTCATCAATATATCTAGCTGCTTCCAAACGGTCAGTTTTGAGAATATCCGCTATGATTTCTTCCATCACCTCTTCTATTTTTTCTTGCTTATAATCTATCACATTTTGAAACCATATGAAGTATCTGGATCGGTCCATTTCCAAAAATAGGATCTCGTCTTGCATCTTTTTTTCCGTAATGAGATGTCAACTCTCATTACGCTCTATTTTATGTTCCGTCTTTTTCATTTTATCTTCCACTGTTTGCAGTCTCTCTTCGTGATTTACTAGGTGTACATGAATTTCTTCAAATTTATTATGAATCTGCCGTGTCTCCATCGTTAATGTATCCACCTTTTCTGTCAGATTTTCTAGTACTTTAGCTGTTGTCTCTTGGTTCTTAGCTAGAGTATCTTGGATCCCTTGTAGAGTGTCTTGCAGAGCTTGAGGCATAGCTGGTGTTTTGCCTGCTACCAGGAGATCTTCTGTGACTTTCTTGGTTGTCGCTGGAGAGGAGGAGGATGCCTAGCTGGATATGGTTGGTATATTCCTTTTTATGGTGGTAGTCATTATAGCCAATAGTAGTTTTAACTTAACCCCTCAATTAGCTGAACTAATTCATCCAATTTATCTAATTTATCTAATTATCTAATTAAACCAGGTAGTGTATGGTTAGAGATCACAATAATATTAATTAATAATGAAATGAAATGAAATGAAATTTATTATTTCTAAACCGCCCCCTCTCCCCATGGGAACTCGGGGCGGTGCACAGGTAGCATAAAAGCAATAAATAACAAACAACAATAAATATACCAACAAAATTTAAGAACCAATTAAATAAACCCTGTGCTAAAATCCCAATTAAACTAAAACCTATTCTATAAAATCCCAAGGCAAGGAGGCTATCCCAGGCCGGCCAGACGGAAAAAGTAAGTTTTTAATTTAAGACGGAAGGAGCGGAGGTCCGTAGTTGTCCTGATGTCGGGGGGAAGGTCGTTCCAGAGGGCCGGGCCCGCCACAGAGAGCGCCCTTCCCCTGGGTGTCGCCCGCTGACACAGTCTAGTGGACGGCACCCGGAGAAGCCCGTCTCTGTGGGAGCGAATCGGCCGTGAGGATGTATGAGGCAGGATCCGATCCTGCAGATAGCTAGGTCCCGAGCCATGGAGCGCTTTAAAGATGATGATTAGCACCTTGAAGCGCACCCGGAAGATGACAGGCAGCCAGTGCAGCTCGCGCAAGAGCGGTGTTACATGGGTAGACCTTGCGGTCCCCATAATTGCTCGCGCGGCTGCATTCTGGACTAGCTGAAGCCTCCGGGTGCACCTCAGGGGCAGCCCCATGTAGAGAGAGTTACAATAGTCCAGTCGGGATGTTACGAGAGCATGAGTGACTGTGCGAAGGGCGTCCCGATCCAATAGGGGGCGCAATTGGCGAACCAGGCAAACCTGGTAAAACGCCCTCCTGGCCACGGCTGTCACTTGATCTTCCATGGACAGCCGGGCATCCAGGAGGACACCCAAATTGCGCGCCCCATCCACAGGGGCAAGATGTTCGCCCCCTATGGCCAGCGATGGAGTAAGCTGGTTGAATCGGGCAGCCGGAAACCACAGCCACTCGGTCTTGGTCGGGTTGAGCTTGAGTCCGTTACTTCCCATAATAGTAATCAATTAATCAATTATCCTATTAATAAAGCTTAAGTTAATCAATTAATTTTTCAAATTAAACTGTGATAAGTAAAGTCTAACAGTCCAACTCTATAGTATTTGATAGTCTTAATACAATCACAATTACTTCAATGATTATTGACTTATTACAGCTGCATACAATTATTATAAAGTCATGTTTCCACTTTCAGCCACTAGATGGCAGTCCAATATCAAAATGAGAAGGGAAGAGAGAGGAAAAAAAGAGAAGGCTGTTGTAATCAAACGGAACATCAAAAAAAGTCAGAAATATCAAATCACACCAGAATCCGGATATTTGATTAATTGAAAAAGGGAGTATGTCTACAGTTAGTTGTCAGTTTCAGATAACCAAAGGTTTTAAATTAGCAGAATTCCAAGGGTCTTCAGTCTGAAAATTGATCGTAATCATACAATTCCTCCAGTCAGCCCCACCGAATTTCCTGCCACTCGTCTGATAGTCAGCTTCACTTTATCAATAATTTGGGAATTTTAGATAATAAATCGCAGTGTCCTCTCACATCAGCATCAAAAAAGAAGTTAGTCAGAACTGGGATCGAGATCTTTCCCTTCAGCAGCTGTCAACGACTCTGGGGCGCCATTTTATCGCCCTCTCAACACGCTGGCACCGGGGATGTCCTCAGCCTCACCTTCAGTTTGCAGGGTCCGAACGGGGCTGAAAATCTCCCCCTCTGTTTGTTGGGCTTCCCGCCCAGCGATGGCTCCTTATTTGCCACGGATCGGCTTTTTAAGTTGCCGCCAGATGCAATGAACGGAGCGGTTGGCTTCAGACTGAAGTTTTTAGCTTGCTCCGCTTGTCATGACGTCACCAGAAGTCTCATTTCATATCTATTCTTGACCAGGTCTATTTTAATAAAATGAATATTGATTTCTTTTACAATTTATTTATCTCTATACACCTTGAATACCTATTTCTTTCGCCATTTAAAAAAATGTTTTTGAAAGCATTTTTCTATTTTTTTAAACTTTTTTTATTGTTTTTATAGTCCAATTCTGCATCTAGGATCACGTTAAAATCTCCTATTAGGCAGATATTTTCATATTCCAGTAATTTTATTATGTGATTTTCCATTAAAAATTCTTGTTTATGATTTGGTGCATATATTACTACCAAAAGTATTTGTTTATAGTTCATTTTTACCTCCACAATCAATATTAGAAAAATATTAGAATGTGGAGAAATTGATAAGCTAACACTTACAATTAAGAAAAAGAAAGAAACTGAATATTTTTTGACTTGAGTTAGCTGACAAAAATAGGAGCTAGAAACAGGGAAATATATGAAAGGATCAGTGATATAAGAAAGATATGTTAACTTAGTCAAACAAATTGTATGATTATTATTGTTACACTTATTAATATTAATATAATTGATAGTAATGCAATGAATATTGTAAACACTGTGATTATTATTTCCTAAAATGATTTGTACCCAGACAACATACTGTTCAATTGAAATTGGAATTTTTGTATGCTATGAAATAAAATAAAAACTTATTACAAAAAAAGAAGTTATGAGTGTTTCATCACTGGAGATTTTCAAAAAGAAACTTATCTGAAACAGTATAGGGTCTCCTACACAAGCATAGGGTTGGACTACAAATCCTCCAAGATCCTTCCAACTCTATTATTTTATGATTGTGGGACTTTTCTTGCATTTTTTAAAATCACAAAACAATATGCAATTTTAACAGATTGGACTCAACAACACCTCTAACACTGATGCAGTCAGGTCTAAGCTGATCAAAGCATGTTTTCTTATAAAAATGCTAACATAGATAATTCATATAGAAACATGAAGCTATGTTAGAGAAGCTGTTAAACCACTGGGAACTGGGAACTGCCCAAAATGCTTGTTTTCTAAGAAGGCAATACCCCAGTTTAGAATTTGATAGCTGGGATTGGATAAATCCCAGGATACTTTCCTCTTTTATCATTGTGATAAGTAATTTAGAATTACTTATTATACTTACTATAAGTATATTATACTTACTTACAAATAACCTCCCTCTATTGTATAATAACCAGCCCAAACTTAACAAAGCTGGCATCTCTCCTCATTTTTCCCCCAATACACAGCCCATTTCTCCCTAACCATCCAAAGACTGCAGGATGCTGGAATGTATATCATCCAACAACAACTTGGGGAATGATAATTAATGCTAGGGACATAATGGATGCTTGTTACAACTGGTTGTGTCCTTCCCAGGTTCTATTAGGCTGGAGTAGCAAGAGAATGCTCTGATGGGATTCTAATTGGCTGTAAACACAATGCACATTTCTGTGGAGTGCATTTTTTCTTTTTGACATCAAGGCCACAATCATCCATCTACCACAGTTTTCTGTCTCTTTCTCTGATGTTAAGACAAATTAGTTGTTATGTGTTTCTATCTGCAGAGCACTGGACAATTATTCCACAAGCTTGGTGTGTGCGTTTTTGTTTTTTCTCTCTCTGTGTGTATTCAAACTGAATATAAAATAAGTAGCATTGTACTGGAGAGCCTTCACATTCTGTGAATTCAAGTTTCTAAGAGCTATGGCATCTACTATTCCAAACAGAGAGTTATGAAATATAATCCTTTGGGTGTTGTACATAACTTTGCAATTTGCAGGAGACAAATGTCACAATGGACACATCTCTCAGGTTCAACCCATGCACACTTTTAAAACCATAATTCTGTTTCTTTTAAAATTTGCCTTTTCATATGCATTCTTTTTTTCCTCCTGAAATATGCAGTATTTAAGGTTCCCCCCCCCCACCTCCAGACATGAATTATTTTAATAGATTCAAAATGCTGAAAATTACACGTTGTTGTACATGTTGGCTAGTCAGGGCATTTTTTTTACTGAAATTTACAGATACTGAATTCCACAACTATTCCTAAATTACCTGAAGTTAATAAACAAATTAGCATGGCTAGGCAGGATTCTCTACACTATCCAACCATTTCTCTACATTTGAGAATCTAAACATTTGGTGCAATAAATCACCAGCCTCATTTGCATCAGGTAGGTTTAATCAAACTGGTGCTCTCCAGCTATTTTGTCCTTGGCTCTCATCAGCACAGGATTGTGAAAAATGTAGTCTAAAATATTTGGTGAGTACCAGTTTGTCCATCCTTGTCTCAGTGGGGTCACAATCAGCAATAATATACAAATAAGACAATGTTATTCATAAGAATACAAACGTAATTAGTGTTTCCTTAATTCATTCATGCTTTTGGCTGGATTAAAAAAAGAAATAGCAGAAAAAACAGATGCCTGGCAATCTCTAGAGCAGGGGTATCAAACTCAATTTCATTGAGGGCTGTGTCAGGCTTGTGTTTCACCTCCATGAGCATGGCCAGTTCAACATCACTTGTGTTGGGGGGCACCTGTGGTGACCTGAGTGCTCTGCCAGCAAAAATGCCAGCAAAAATGGGCTCCCAAGCTCCATTTTCACCTGCCACTGCCTCCTGCAACCCTCTGCCAGTGAAAGCAAAGCTCAGGAGGGTCGCATGCAGCCCTCGCGAGCTCTGTATTTACTGACAAAGGCAATGCAGGATGGACCTTCACTGTTTTCAGGGCAGCCCCATGGGCAAGATCCAAGTACCCCCTTCTCCTCTCCCCTACCCCACCTTGTTGTGGGAGTACTGTTCAGTTCTAACATGGATGGTCCCTTTTCCCCTTCTTTCCAACTATACCAATAGTCCTTTCTACCCAAAAGGGTTCTGGAGGGTCGTGAGAGCAGCATACAAACACATGAAGAGCAGTGGGGCTAGTTATAAATTTTTTTAAAGTGGAATTATGTGAGACCAGTCTAATTTTTGCAAGCCACTATTCCATTAAAGTGTGAAGAATAGATATGAGACAGAAAATTGTGCTAAGAAAATATAGCTGCTGCTGGAGCAGGAACTAAAAAAACTCCAGCCCTCAGTGGGTGAACATGTAATACAGTACCTCTAGCTTAAGGTTGACTAATGCATCAAAAAAAAAAAGATGCAAGGACATAAAAAAAAAAAAGCTTATGCCAAAATCAGCTTATCTCCCGTAGTTTGATGTATTACCACTTCTGCTTTACCAGAAGAAAAATTAAATTGGAAATTAGAGTGCCGACCTTAAAAGGCACTGGTATGTTTGGAAGGTGTTTCTTTCTTACGTTGAGATTGATCTGAGAACAATAAAAAATAATTTAAGAAATTCAAAAAACAAAAAGTTAGGAGGAAGTTTAATTTCATAGCCATCTCAGAAGCCAATCAGGAACAAACATTGGGCACAATTTAATGCAAATGAATTTAATTTATAGATCCTGACTTCATAGGTGTCCTGAAACAAAACTTTTCCTTACCATTCAATCTTTCCAAATTTTCTCTGATCAAAAAAGGCATGTAAAAAGGACTATTGCAGACAAGTTAGCTATAATTATACCTATACAAATGTTTGTGCAGCCTTCAAAAATGAAGTTGAAGGGGAAAACTCTAAGTTGATTCTGGAATGATGTATAAATGATATAGAAAATAAGGTTGATTCATCTAATTTTCTCAGGAAGGGAGCTCTTTTTTTTTTTTTGAATAAAATTTTTATTGGTTTTTAAAATATACATAGGAAAAAGGAATAGGGTATATAGAAAATTTTGGTGGTTTCATGCCGGTAATGGTGGCCCCCCCATACCTCGCAGGTTACAATTTTAAAAATATTTTAAGGATACAAAATTACAATTTTAAAAATAGTGTAAAGGATAAGCAAAAACAGATTTTCACATTATATCAGTCGTATGTTCAATCATTTCTTTCTTCGCCATTTCTCTGTATCAACAGTTATGATAATGGTTCCACTGAGCTCATTTTTGTGATCTAAGTCTTTTCGATATCATTTCCTCCCCCTCCCCATCTCCAGGCGGGGCCATGGCTCCTTCTGTCTTTTTTCCGGCTCCACTATCTCTGTCGTCCAGGAGGGAAGAGTGCTTATTCAAAAAGGCTTCCGCCTCAATTATTGTTTTAATTTTAATCTTATCTCCCTCCCAGAAGATCAGCATTCCATCTGGCAGCAACCATCTGAACCAAATTCCTTTATTATATAACTTTTTAGACAGGAAAGAAAATTTCCTCCTTGTTTCTCTTATTTTTTTCGGGATTTGTTTCAAAATAGCTACTTCTTTGTCATGATATCTCAGTGCCCCCCCCTCTGTGCCCTCAGTACCTTGTCCCTCGTGGATCTCCTGAAAATTTTTACATGACCCTCTCTTGGAAGATTATGAATTCTAGCATATGTTGAGTTGATTATATATGCCAAATCTATATCCCACCAAATTTGGTCTTTTTCTCTTTTAAGATATTCTGCTAATATTATGCCCTTCGCACAATCACTCATGCGCTTGTTACATCCCGTATAGACTACTGTAATGCTGTCTACATGGGGCTTCCCTTGAGGTGCATCCGAAGACTGCAGTTAGTCCAGAACGCAGCCACGCGGGCAATTATGGGAGCTCCTAGATGCTCCCATGTAACACTGCTCGTGCGTGAGCTGCACTGGCTGCCTGTGGTCTTTCGCGTGCGCTTCAAGGTGTTGACCATCATCTTTAAAGCGCTCCATGGCATGGGACCTAGTTATCTACGGGATCGCATCCTGCCCCATACATCCCTTCGGCCAATTCGCTCCCACAGAGAGGGACTTCTCCGGGTGCCATCTACTAGGCAATGCCAGCGGGAAGGGCCTTCTCTGTGGTGGGCCCAACTCTCTGGAACGACTTACCCCCCGAACTGAGAACGACCATGGACCTCCGTTCCTTCCGCAAGAAACTGAAAACCTATCTTTTCAACAGGCCGGCCTGGCCTAGCTTACACCACCTAGCCTAGAGTCTGCAGTCAAATTGTTTTTAACTGGTTTTTTAGGGGCACTGTCTTAACTTATTCAAATTTTTTAGCACAGGGATACTAATTTAATCTGGTTTTATATTTTGTATTTTGCTATGTTTATATTTGTTTTTAAAATTGCCTGTGCACTGCCCCGAGTCCCTTTCTGGGAAAGGGTGCGGTATATAAATTTAATAAACTAAACTAACTATTATACTCATAACATCTTTAATGTCTTCATTTTCTACTTCCGGTATATTCTGAAACCTAAGAAAAAAGGACATTCTTTCAAGTTCTGTTTTTAAGATATAGTTTTGTAACTCTAAATTTTGTTTTTGTAACTCCTTAACCTCTCCTCCCACCCCAGTTTCCCCCTCTTCCAACGACTCAATCCTTTCTTTATTTTCTGTTATACTCTGCTTAACATCTTTAAGCTCTGCTCTGGAACCTGCCATTTCCTTCTGGATATCATTTACACTCTTCAAAAGTTCCTGGAACATTTGGGTAACCGATAGTTCTTGTGAAGCCTCTGCAGTTGTTTCTTTCTGTAGTAAGGTGGTAATTTTCGATTGTTGTGTTGCCGGGCTGGAGCCGGCTGAAGGGGCTGCAGATGCAGATTTCCCCATTGGCGGCTTTCTGGGACTGATTGTCTCAGTTCAAAAGCAATAAAAGAAATGGCATCAAAAGAGCAAGCAGCTGGCAGGGCTCAGGATGTCAGGAGAAATCCAAATTCATTAGTCCAAGTTACAGAGAAGAAAAGGAAATATTGTAATCCACATTCAGGGAATCCACATACAGGAGAGGCGAAGAGAGCTCCCGGGAGGGACAGACAAAAACACCAAAGACTCTTCTCAGACGGTTGCCCAGGGCTGTTTCCACTGGCGCAGGAAACTTTTGATAAGCGAACAAAGAGAAGCCATTTTACTTCGCCCTTCCCCGGGTAGGAAAGTGAAAGTTACGATTTGTTTTTTATAAATTATCCCGTGGTAAATTGTTGCTGTTGTAAAGCCATTCCCTCAAGGTAGTTGATTCAAATGGCAAAGTTAATTAATCCTTGTTCTCTCCCCATCGGAGAGCTCGTTTAAGCGCCGCTTCTTCCGAGGGGGGGGGGGGTTAGAGAAAAAAAAAACCTCCCCCTCTATTTTCCATTTGAGTTGATTAAACAAAACTCACATTGTTTCTGTCGTTTATCCTCTATCAACAAACCAGAAACTTGGGAGAGCCCTCCATCGTCGGCGTTCCAGGCACACGTTCAATTTAAAATGTTTCCTCCGGAATCCATCAGGCAAAGAGGCAAGATTTGCCCCCCCTTTATGCCTTCATGGCTCCTAGGGTGAGGCTGGAAATACCCCCCCCCCAGCTGCCGCTAGGTTGGGGGCTTCCAACAAGCCGCCCATTTTGGCAAAGACCAGGACTCTTTGTGCTCTTTGTGCTCTCGAGCCCATCAGAAAGGCAAGCGGTGGACAGACACGTCCGTCACCGTCAAAAACTGGAAGCGAAGTCCAGGAAGGGAGCTCTTCAGAAGAAGAGAAAATGTTATTAAATAGCACACCCAAATAATCCCCCTCCCCAAAATCAATGTCAGGGTTCCAAGTAATAAATCCATTGTAAGCAACAACTCTGAGGCAAGTAGATTCCTCAAAGAATAGCTTTATTGGAAATATCAAATTGGCATATATCTGCCAAATTGGCATATATCTGCCAAATTGGCATATATCTGCCAATTATATCTGCCAATTACCGTATTTTTCAGAGCATAAGATGTACCCAGGTTTTGAAGAGGCATTTTTTTTAAAGTAGGTAGGTAGATAGAGAGCGAGAGAGGGAGAGAAAGAGAGAGAAATACAGTAGTTAGGTAGGGAGAGAGAGTGTAGATAGGTAGGTAGATAGAGGGAGGGAGAGAGAGAGAAATAGAGAGAGAGAGAGAGAGAAATACAGTACATAGGTAGGGAGGGAGAGAGAGTAGGTAGGTAGGTATATTGAGGGGAGAGAGAAATACACTAGATAGGTAAGTAGAGAGAGAGTGTAGATAGGTAGGTAGAGGGATAGAGAGAGAGAAATATATATATATATAGAGAGAAATACAGTAGATAGGTAGGGGGAGAGAGAGAGAGGGTAGGTAGGCGTTGCCCTGCCAGCTCCAGTGCACATGAGCGTGCTGGCCAGCTAATTTTGGGGCTTGATTTTCAGCCATTTTTTGCCCTCCTGAAGCCTCCAGAGGGGGGAAAATGGCCCAATGGGCAACCTGGAAGTCCATTCTTCAACTTCCAGTTTGTGTGTTTGGCCTTTTTAGTTTCTGGAGAATTGGGAGGGCAAAAAATGGACCTACCGGGCCCACCGGAAGTCAGAAAACTGGCTGTTTCCGGCCTCTGGAGGAGGCCATTTTTGCCCTCCCCAGTCTCCAAAAAAGCTGTGTGTACATGCGCTGGGAAGAAGGGGGTGTCACACAGGTATTCTCAAGAGGCATGGCATGGGAGGCATTAAATTATGGGGGTCAGCACACAAGCGTGTACAATAGAGTGAATGTGTGTGCTTTAGGCACCAAGGCAAAAAAGGTTCGCCATCACTGGTATAGAATGTAAAAGATGTGTGCTTTTGTTTTATTTTTTATATATAATGTGCACTGAAGATGGCATTTAATTTCGTTGTACGAGGTGCAATGACAATAAAGTAAACTACACTAAACTAAAAACTCCTCTCCTCCCCTCCCCTCCCCATATCACTTAAAATCAAATGCTACCAACATCTGACCAACAAGAATATATGGGATATGATACTCCTCTGCCCCAAATATTTGAAAAATTATTATAGCTGCATTTGATTCATTAATCATATTGCCCTTGATGAAAAATGTAACTTCATCTGATCATTTTAAATATCAATCAACTGGACTAAGCATTGCTCCATGTGAGAACCTTGGGGCAGTTAATCACGTTATGCTTTTTAAAGTTCTGTTGGCATAGCCTTTAGTTTTGTAAGAGTAAGGTAGATGGCTCATCAGGACTCCCTATCCATAATTTCCTACAGGAGGAAAACAGACTGAAGCACTCTGAAAGAGGAAAAAGTTTATGATGGAAGTGATTCTTCTAAAATCTTTCTCAGATAAAAATAAGACAATAAATATATTGTCATTTACTGTTGTCCTTTGCTACTTTTGTTTCCCTGCAGTGCTTTTGTCCTTGCCTTTTTTATGACTTTAACACCTGACTATTGACCTTAAGAAGCCCCCTGCTTACCTCTCTCTACCAGCTTGACATATGCTTGGGACACAATATAATGTGGTCCATTTTTCTCCCTCTGTCACCAAGAAGAAATATTTAATGTTTCCCCTTCCCTGCTACCCCTTTCTTCCCCCACCTCCCTTCCTTCTATAGATTCTGACAAGCTAGGTCATTAATCTGTTTCCACTTTTGCGAAGTTCAGCTCAAATTTGCAAAGAAGTAGTCGAGGGAAGAGAAGGAGTCTGCAATTTGAAGTGAAATTAATGCGGTCATAAACCCATGGAAACTGCAAATGACCGGAGGACTCTTTCTTCTGATATCATTTCCAGCTAAGATGGAAAGGAAATTGGAATAAATATGACTCCTGCATCTCTTTCTTGGGCAAGAGTTTTGAGCTGCAATTCTCTACCCACATATCTCAAAGGAAGCTGTAGGGCCGCTGGGATACTCTGCTGCTGGTGATAAAAATTTACTTTTATTGCTGGTTGTAAGTGCTTGGAAGAGACATGTTTACAGTCATCTCAAGTGCATGTCTCTCTTTGTGTGATTTTGTTCCCCTGTAGCCATTGAAGATTGGAGAGATGTGTTTAGTAGTGCCCAAGATTTCACCATGATATTTCAAAATAGTAGCCATCTGACCATTTTTAGCCTTTCTTTCTTTCTAGTTCTTGCAGGATAATAATAGCTAATATGTGACTAACTCAATAAAAGATCAGTCTTTTATTGCTGTCTCTTTTAAATTACACAAAGTCCAGAAGGACCCTTCCCTTCAGAAGCTTTGGATATGGACAGGCCCATTACAATTATAATTACTCTTACTAGTAATAGTGACAAGGAAATTTTGCTGCTCTAGATTAAAAAATATTGACTTCCTCCATCTAGAATTTTTAATTCCTCAGAGAAAAAATAATAGAATTTAACTCACCATTTTTCTCTCCTTTTGTAATACAAATGTTCCAAATGCATATAACTACTTGGGACTTTATGTGTAGGGGGGCTTTCTTCTTCATAATTTTCTGAAAGTCCAGTAATCTAGTCATTCTTGGAAGTGCTAAAAAAAGTGGGTTTTTTTTGCAAATTATGTTGTTTTATGCATGCTGAGCACTTAATAAGAAGAAGAACCATCTCAACCATTTCATATATTTTCAAATTATATTTTTAAAAGGTATTAAAATGGATAGGGTTCTCATTGATTTATACATCCCTGCTTCTCCTTTGCTATCTCTACGGCTTTTCATATGGCTGAGCAAACTTTCCAATATTTGTACTACAAGTGGTTGTGGAAGCTACAGTGGGTGTGGAAGCCACAGGTAACCTTATGTACCATGGGAAACTATGCCACACACAGGCATGTTGGCTTTCTTGTGGTATATGACTGATGAACAATACTTATTGATCTATTTGCAGATCAAGATCAAGAGTGCCTTTTGTGGACTGTGGGTTCCTTGTAAACTATTTACTCAGACTATTTGGAGTGCACAATTGCTCATCTAAGTCACATGGATTTAGGAGTTTGGCCAGTTTAAACTTTAATGACTACATAATTGCCAACAGCCAATAATGAATAATGGATGACATGTTTTTGTAACATTCACTTAGTTACCCATACTGTTATCTGTAATGGACTGAGCATAGAAATTTCTCCAGCCTCCTCAGGAATAGTGGCATCATTTGTTGCCACTATAGGAAATAAAAAAGGCTATAGGTAGGGGCTGCAACCAGCAGTTAGCCTATGTATTGCAAAGGAATACTTATTCAAAGTAGATTGGCACAGGTTAAATGCAAAATGCAAAATGGTGGGGTTACCATATTGATAGATGGGCTTTTGGTGTGTGCCTGAAAATAATTTTCTCCCTATTTAAATTTTATAATAGTTGGAAAAGATGTGCCTTTCTTCATTTAAGATATTGTACTATTGGGTCTGTAAATATTCCCAAAGAAGGACAATGAAAGCAACCTTATCTTCATGGAGCTGGATATAATGTAATATAGTAAAGAGAATGCAGAAATTAGGAGCGTGCTTTAAAGGTTACCCTCAGTATTCAAAAATTATTATTCAGAGCAGACAATTGGGCAAGGATATAATGGTATATGACGGTCATTTGGCAGGAATCAAATGATACATTTTAAGTAGTTGCAGACAGATCACTCTAGGCCAAGACTATTACTATTGGATCATTAGCCACTTTTTATAACATATTGGAATGTCATTAGGCCAGAAGAGAATATCCATCAATGTTTTTTTTATCAATGGGACAGAGGCATCCTCTAATTTCACTTACCTGTCAATGTAAAATATTGCTTTTAGATTTTACTTGACTCACATATCTATATAAATAAACCTTTAAAATAGTTTGTGCAAAGCCGCTAATCTCGGAAAGTACTGCATCGATTGGCACCACATTTTGACACAATGTTCCCAAGAACTTCCAAAGCAATCATACGTACAGTTTTTGTGGCTGGCACACCTGTGTCATGTGCAAGCAGCACAAATGTAAAAGGTATGCACTTCTGAGCCTTTTACCTCCCTTAAGTTCCTCCCACCTGGCTGCTTCTTATGATGCGTCATGCACATGCCCCTCACATTTCCAACGGTTGTTTTCTCACACATGGCACACTCCCATGTGACCCAGGCAGGCCTACTAGACCCAAAACAAGATGCAGGGGGTGGCACACTCCCAGGTGGCCTAGGCAGGCCTACTAGGCCCAAAACAAGGTGCAGGGGGTGGCACACTCCCAGGTGGCCCAGGCAGGCCTATTAGGCCCAAAACAAGATGCAGGGGATGGCATACTCCCAGGTGGCCCATTTTTGGTCCCAGGAGGCTGCATGGTAGGTAGGTAGGTAGGTAGGTAGGTAGGTAGGTTGAGGGATAGAGAGAGAGAAAGGGAAAAATACAGTAAGTAGGTAGGTAAAGGGATTAAGAGAGAGAGAGAGGGAGAAATACAGTAGGTAGGTTTGTAGGTAGGTAGGTAGGTAGAGGGATAGAGAGAGATAGGGAAAAATACAGTAGGTAGGTAGGTAGGTAGGTAGGTAGGTAGGTAGGTAGGTAGGTAGAGGGATAAAGAAAGAGAGAGGGAAAATACGGTAGGTAGGTAGGTAGGTAGGTAGAGGGATAAAGAGAGAGAGAGGGAAAATACAGTAGGTAGGTAGAGGGATAAAGAGAGAGAGAGGGAAAATACAGTAGGTAGGTAGGTAGAGGGATAAAGAGAGAGAGAGGGAAAATACGGTAGGTAAGTAGAGGGATAGAGAGAGATAGGGAATACAGTAGGTAGGTAGTTAGGTAGAGGGAGAGAGGGAGAGAGAGGGAGAAATGCAGTAGGTAGGTAGGTAGAGGGATAGAGAGAGAGAGGGAGATATTACAGTAGGTAAGTAGGTAGAGGGATAGAGAGAGGGAGAAATACAGTAGGCATATAGGTAGGTAGAGTGATAGAGAGAGGAGGGGGAAATACAGTAGGTAGGTAGGTTGGGGGCTATACGGTGGTTGTGTGTACATATTTGTGTGTGCAGGTGTAGATCTACACACAGATTGGTTGGCCATTTTACCAGATTGGGCCACAGCAACGCATGGCTAGTGGGTAACATCAATGGTCAATGCAAGACTGTAATATATATTTTTTTAAAGTTCATTACACTCAGTGTTGGCCATATTTGCCTTTCATTCACTTTAGAGACAACTGGGGATTGGATTTCATTCTCCTTGTTAATGAGGCAAAGGAGTGATGCATGAAGCCTATGCTTTGTATCGCTTCATAAACTACCACTTTCAGTAATTAGAAGGAGGGTCTGTATATGCACACAGAAAACATAGAAGTTCTGACGAATGCAGTCAAGGTAGGTTTAGCAAAGCCTCATGAATATTTTTCTTTACACTACCAAGAAAACATGGTCATGCTATTCTGAAAACACAGGATTGAGGAAAGGCTTCTTTTGAGTCTTAACCAAGATAAAATACCTACTCAGCCCTTAATAGAAGGAAATTTCAGAGATAAAGACTTGACCAAGAAGTTTCACTGGAGTACCTGAGATAGGTTCAGCTTAAACTGTTGGTTCTAATAAGATCTAGACTGAATCTTAGTGTCAGCCTTTTGAGCTAGTGAAGAAACTAAAACCATGAATATTAACACCATTTTATTGTAAGATTATAATAATAGAATCTTGTAAGTCTTAAACTATTTCTCCCTTCCCTTATCTTTACTTTCTAGAGAACAAGATGCTCTGAGATGCTTTCTCCATCCCCATTTTTTCTACGGGCTGAGACAGTGGTCGGCAAACCGTGGCTTGCGAGGTCCCCATTTGGCCCCTTGAATGTGGCTCTTCAGTGTCTCTCTGATTCCCTCCCTCCCTTCCTCCCTCTGTCTCTCTGTCTCTTTCTCTCTCTGTGTGCCTCTCTCTGTCTGTCTGTCACTGTCTCTGTCCACAGAATACCACGTGAAGCAGCGGCAAGTCTGCGCTGCTAGCAACGCCATCCGCGAGGTCCCCCTCGCGTTCCTCGTCTTCCCCGATGATGTCTGGAGTGATCAGCGGCCGTGCAGAAACTCGCCACTTTTCCACACCGTGGAAAATATAGGCGTGTGCACGTCCCGCGGAATTACAGCGGAACTTCCCACCGCTACAAAGTCACTGAGACTGTAATCAGGCGGGGCATGCGCGCGCCTATCTTTTCCATGGCATGTAAAAGCGGCAAGTCTCTGCATGGCTGCGGATGGTTCCCTCCTTCCCCTCTGTCTCTGTCCCCTCTGTGTGTCTGTCAGACTTTGATTCCCTCCCTCCCTCCGTCTGTCACTGTCTCTGTCCACAAAATACTGCGTGGAGGAGCGGCGGGCTCTGTTGTGATGGCGAGGCCATCCGCGTATGTGTGTGTGTCCCCTTCACATTCCTCATCTCCCCGGATGCCATCCGGAACCATCAGCAGCCGCGCAGAGACTTGCCTCTTTTCCATGTCGTGGAAAAGATAGGCACATGCATGCCCCGCCCAATCACAGTCTTGGAGTCTTTGTAGCGGTGGAAACTTGGCCTGTAATTGCGCGGGACATGCACGCGCCTATCTTTGCCACGGCGTGGAAAAGAGGCAAGTCTGCACGGCTGCTGATGGTTCCAGACGGCATCCGGGGAGACGAGGAATGTGAAGGGGACCCCCCTCCCCCCATGGAAGGCCTCGCCGTCACCACAGAGCCCGCCGCTCCTCCACGCAGCATTTTGTGGACAGAGACAGTGACAGACAGACAGAGAGAGGAACAGAGCGAGAGAGAGACGGATGGAGGGAATCAGAGTCTGACAGATACACAGAGAGAGAGACAGAGGGGAAGGAGGGAGGGAGAAACAGAGAGAGACAGGGAGGGAGGGAGGGAGGGAGAGAGACAAAGTGCCACAGAGAGAGAGACAGACAGAAACAGAGAGAATGACAGACAGACACAGAGAAGAAGGGAGGGGAGAGAGACACAGAGATAGAGAGGGAGGGAGGAGAGAGAGACAGAGAGAGACAGAGAGACAGACACAGAGAGTGGCAAAGGAACCAAACCAAGCATGTGGCTGACAAATGAAGAAGTTGCTAATATGGACAGTTACCTATTCCTATACTGCCAGTGTTGAAATAAAATATACAACCTTCCAAGATGCAAGTGATCGTCAGTTTCATGAAAAGATCTTAAACCTCCAAGTTTATCCACTCATTTATATGCCAAACTCAAATGAGAACCATCTCCTGAATGTTGTGGGTTTTTTCTTGTTGATTTGTCATCATTCTGTAGAAATGTAAAGGATGACATGAAATGTGGAGTGGTTGGAAAGTGGACTCTCTTTCATCAACTATCAATAAATCAACCAACCAAAAACATCTTCCTGCTGTGGCTTTATACATTTAGAATGAAAGACAACACACAGGTAAAAGTCATGATAGCTTTCAGTAACCAATTATTGTGCCAGACTTCAATGCACAAGCCTTCCTTTGAATGCAATGGATTTAAATTTGTCACTCAGAATGGAATGGAGACAAGGGAAACTTCAAAGATTGAGTTTACTTTTGCCAGGAGATGGTTATTTGATGAGAGATAAGACTGAACTTCAGATTTCCTTTCTTTGAAAAAAGTGTCCTGCTTCCTGCTCTGGTGCTGGGCAAAGGATTCTTAAGCAGAAGTCCAGTCCAGCACTGAGCCCTGTGGTAAATTGAAAATCTGATCTGAACAATTAAGTTAAGTTGGAAAAAGCCATTCTTTGGCTGAATCAAAGAATCTTAAAATGTCCAAATTGATCCAAAAGCATCCATTAAAGCATTATCATTTAATCATTCTGGGTATGCTCTCTTGAAAATTTACTTTTAATCTTCAAATAAAATGTGTCTCTTCTTTTTGGTTTTCTGTCAAGCTGATCCCAGACCAGTTCTCAAACTAGCAGGCTCACAGCCAGAGATATGACAACGCTGATATTATTCATTCATTGCAAATATTAGGAAGAAACTTAATAATGAAAGAAAAACAGCTACTACAAACTTGAGGATTCTATTCCATGTACAATGGCTTCCAAGTAAAATCCTATGTCTCCTCTGAGTCATGTATTGTAACAGACAGAGCCATGTATTTTTCAGCAGGAGAAACAATTGGCATCTGCTCAAAGATCTCAAGATCTTTTGCTTCTGACCTTGACAGTTCTTGCCTTCATATTGCTCTATAGGATTGTTGGCAATAGGTAGCCCAGCCTCTGCTACACCTGTCAACCAATGGCATACATCTAAAGGAGGTAAGTATGCTTTATATATCACCGCAAGAAAGGAAATGCATTCTCATCTTCATTTGAGTGCCTGTTTTTTCCACACTTGATTGTTCGATGAAAGAAAAGAAAACAAGAAAAGACAAATGCTATGTTAGCCCTTTGGCTTGCTCTTGTTGAATCATCACACAAAGATGTATATCATTTTTCCGATTGGTTCCAGAAGCTTATGGCAATTAGTGGCATCCGAGCATTTCAAGAAAGCCATTTAATTCAATTTAGAACAGTGCTGGTTATAAGCTTGATTTTAATAGAACAATTTAACTGTGGCTGATAGACAGCACACCCTCATGTAGTTATCAAAAGCAAGCCACCCTTCTCAGTCATCTATCTATCTATCTATCTATCTATCTATCTATCTATCTATCTATCTATCATCTATCTATCTATCTATCTATCTATCTATCTATCTATCTATCTATCTATCTATCTATCTATCTATCTATCTATCTATCTATCTATCTATCTATCTATCAGCAAAAACAACTCATGCCAGATCACGAAATCTTCAGAACTGTAAAGCCTACAAACTTGAAATGTGGCACGTATGTTCCTCTTGGCTTCTAGGTACTCACTTAGAAAGGATTTTTCTGAAATGATCATCAGATCATTAGTATTTGTTATAGTATTATTAACACGCTCTGATGGTAAGGAGTTCTACTTCCCCTCCACACTGGAAAATATCTCTGTTCAAACTGCCATTTGGGTGTGGCCAGGACATGAATTATCCAACCTGCTGGCTGGGAGTTTTGAGAGGAGCTTGAGGCAGAGAAGGAAACAAGATAGGAGAGGTTTCTGTAAGGGAGAGAAGG
Organism: Rhabdophis nuchalis; assembly: GCA_039707465.1. Lineage (NCBI taxonomy): Eukaryota > Metazoa > Chordata > Lepidosauria > Squamata > Natricidae > Rhabdophis > Rhabdophis nuchalis. Next base: position 19,060,709 of record CM077653.1, read on the forward strand.
GGATAAGATAGGATAGGTTTCTGTGGGGCAAGGCTGAGGGAGAGAAGAAGATAGGATAGGAAAGGATTTTGTGGGGCAAGCCTGAGGGAGAGAAGAGGATAGGATAGCTGGGGCTTCTGTGGGGCAAGGCTGAGGGAGAGAAGAGGATAGGATAGGATAGGATAGGATAGGATAGGATAGGCCTCTGTGCAGCAAGCCTGAAGGAGAGAAGGGGGTAGAATAGGGGAAGATTCTGTGGGGCAAGCCTGGAGGAGAGGAGATCTAACTACTCATTAATTTTCAAGTAGTAAGTGTCGATTTATCAAGCCTGATCACATAGTTCTGTAGCGGAGCATGGGAATTCAGCTAGTTAGGCATGTAAGCAAATATTGTTTGACAGAACTAATTGCCAGATTATAGCTGGCAGTCAGGTATCAAACAAGCTCAGGTTCCAGGAGGAAATGTATGGTCCCAAATATCCCAAGATTGGTTCAGTTTTTGAATTAATCACATGTATAATCCAATTAGACACACTAGGCAGGTGCAGGTGTTTACAAACAGGCATCATTCCAAATTCACTTTCCCATCATTCCTTCTTTGGGAAATAAAAGAATGCTGTTTTGGCATCATATGTATACACCATGTACAAAGAAATGATCAAAGAGAGATTAAAGCCAATACATTGGGAAACGTCTTTCTTTGAGTATTAGATTCAAACTTCAAACAATGCAAAAAACAGCAAAATCACGAAACTCAGCATAACCCAAAGAGGTATTCCAGAGGTTTTTATTATTATTATATTGTTATTTTCCTGCAGGAGTTTGAGTTTCAAAAATCCATGTTGAAATTCAATTTGATTATTGTATTTTAGAGAAATATCCCTAAATAGGATGAGACTTTTAAAACAACACAATGGCATATATAAACAAAGTACAACAAGCATCAATGCGTAAATAAAAGATTCTTTTTTTTTAACTTACAGTTATTTCATTACTTCCAACAGAAGACTGGTGCAAAGATAACCCTGTAATGTAATAGATGTCTTAATGCTCGCTTCCCCTTTCTTAGCTTAAAACAATTGCCATCCAGTTGTTATACATTCATTAGATTTTTCTGGTCCCTAAATACATTTGATCCAATTAGTGAACCAGTTATGGATACATCTACTCAAAAGTCAGTCCTGCTAAGCTTTAAGGGAATTATTACAAGGTAAGTGAGGATTCATTTGCACTCTTTATAGGTTGGTTTTAAATGTTATGCAAAGTTTTTTCAAATCCTTCCAACACATAGTTAATATGACTTTCAGCTATCAGCAGTAATTGTAATTTTATTTTATATTTTGTTTAATTAGCCACAGAAATAATAATTTGAAGCTAACATATATAATTTACATTGGAACATTAAAATATAGATTATTTTGCCTTTTTAATATTTTTCTCAACCAGGAATATAATTTGTTTTATCCAAATACCTGACTCTTTGTAAAATATTTTCTCTCACTGCCTGTAGTAAATATCCCCAGGATGTATTCTTTAGTAATAATTCTAAGTTTATTTCCTAATAGAGGACTCAGATATATTAGCATTTTTCATTATTTTTTTCAGATGTTCCAAAGCTTTTTTTTAAGCTTGTTTAATATTGGGTAATGGACACAGTTGTATCTTACTGCTTTACTTACACACTGTCCTTTATAGTAAATTATGCTGATGGTAAACAATGGCTAATCAAATAGTTAATATTTGATATGAAAATATTTTTCAACTAGCTATACCCGGCCACGCGTTGCTGTGGCCAAGTTTGGTTAAATGGCCAACCAATCTGTGTGTAGATCTACACCTGCACACATACACACAACCATCGTATAACCCCCAACCTATCTACCTACAATATTTTTCCCTCTCTATCTATCCCTCTACCTACCTACCTACTGTATTTCTTCCTTTCTCCCTCTACCTACCTACCTACCTATTGTATTTCTCCCTCTCTCTCTATTCCTCTATCTACCTACCTACTTTATTTCTCCCTCTCTATCTATCCCCCTACCTACCTACTGTATTTCTCCCTCTCTATCTATCCCTCTACCTACCTACCTACCTATTGTATTTCTCCCTCTCTATCCCTATTGTATTTCTCCCTCTCTTTCTTCCTTTCTCCCTCTATCTATCTACCTACCTACATACCTACTGTATTTCTCCCTCTCTATCTATCCTTCTACCTACCTACCTACTGTATTCTCCCTCTCTATCTATCCCCCTACCTACCTACCTACCTACCTACCTACCTACCTACCTACCTACTGTGTTTCTCCCTATCTATCCCTCTCCCTACCTACCTACCTCCTGTATTTCTCCTTCTCTATCTACCTACCTACCTACCTACTGTATTTCTTCCTTTCTCGCTCTACCTACCTACCTATCTACCTACCTACCTACTGTATTTTTCTCTCTCTATCTATCACCCTACCTACCTACCTACTGTGTTTCTCCCTATCTCTCTATCTCTCTATCTACCCCCCTACCTACCTACCTACCATATTTCTCCCTATCTATCCCTCTATTTATGTACCTACCTACCTACCTACCTACCTACCTACCTACCTACTGTATTTCTCCCTATCTATATATTCTCCTATCTACCTACCTACTGTAATACAATAATACAATAGCAGAGTTGGAAGGCATCTTGGAGGTCATCTAGTCCAACTCTCTGCCTAGGCAGGAAGCCCTATACCATTTCAGACAAATGGCTATCCAACATCTTCTTGAAGACCTGCAGTGTTGGGGCATTCACAACTTCTGGAGGCAACTTCTGTTCCACTGGTTAATTGTTCTCACTGTCAGGAAGTTTCTCCTCAGTTCTAAGTTGCTTCTCTCCTTGATTAGTTTCCACCCATTGCTTCTTGTTCTGCCCTCAGGTTCTTTGGAGAATAGCTTGACTTCCTCTTCTTTGTGGCAGCCTCTGAGATATTGGAAGACTGCTATCCTGTCTCCCCTAGTCCCTCTTTTATTAAACTGTATTTCTTCCTCTCTCTCTCTCTCTCTCTCTCTATGGGCCACCTGGGAGTTTGCTATCTCAGTGCCTTTTTGGTCCTAAGAGGCTTCCATACGGGCTGAGGAAATGACTGTTGCCTGGTGGGAGGATTTACAGGGAGGTGAAAACCTGATCAGTGGGTACATTTTACATTTGTGTACCTTGCACATGACACACGTGTGCTAGGCACAAAATGAGTATGTATTCTATTATCAGAAGTCCTTGTGAACATTGTGTGAAAAATTGAGGTAAATCGGTCCAGTAGTTTTTGAGATTAGTGGATTCGTACAAACTATTTTACATTTTTATTTATATAGATTTTATAAAGTAGATGGCTAACTATCATTTTATATTTCTCTCTTTTTTTTTCTTTCCACAGATTCCCCTCTCTCGTAGGTTTGGCCCTCAACATTAACGAGGGCCCACCTCGATGATGGAATTTTAAATCCTGAGAGGTGGCGAAAATGAAAACTCAGGGGCTTTTTGGGGAATTTTAAAAAGCGTTTTTAAGGGGCCCCAGGGAGGGGGGAGGGTTATTTGGGATTAAGAATGTGGGTGAGGGGATTGACCCACGAGATACCACCTCCAGGCCGGCCCATGGTCCCGGCGGGGAGGAGCTAGGATCAATTTAACAGAGGGCCACACCATTAGGACAGTGTGTGGGAGAGGTAGGTATGGAGTGGGCCAGGGACCATACCATGTTACGGGAGGGTGCACCCACTGTTTACTAGCGGTCGTGCGCTCCGGTCCCCATGGCCCTTCTCACAATCCAGGAGGCTCGGGATCACAGGGCCTGGGCCCTAGGCTGATGTTATGCAACACCAGGTCCGTGGTCAACAAAGCCCCCCTCATCTATGATTTGGTATCGGAGGGGGAGCCGGACCTGGTGGGTTTCACGGAGACCTGGTTGGGCCATGAGGGGGGAGTGCCCCTTGTGGAAATGTGCCCACCAGATTACCGAGCATTCCATCAGCCGCGGGCCCAGGATTGGGTTGGGGGGGGTGATGGTTATTATTAAGGAGGATCTTGATCCGAGGGAGACCGCTGTGCCTCAGACAGCTGGCTGTGAGTCCCTGTGTGTGAAGTGGGGCCCTGGGAGGCAGCTGGGCTTGCTGATCATGTACTTGGCTCCCCACTACATATCAGCAGCCCTACCTGAGCTTCTCAATGTGATACCTGAGATGGCAGTTGATACCCCCAGGCTGTTAGTCATGGGGGATTTCAACCTGCCATCGGTAGGCGAAAAATCGGAGATAGCTCGGGAGTTCATGGCCTCCATGACGGCCATGGACCTGATCCAACTAATTCAGGACCCCACGCACACCTGTGGACACACGCTGGACCTAGTTTTTGCCTCCGGCCAGTGGAGAAATGATCTTGAATTGAGGGAATTAGTCATCACACCCCTGTCATGGACAGATCATTCTCTCCTTCAGCTTGACTTCCAAACCGCTACACCCCACCGCGGGGAGGCAGAACCAGAAACATCAATATGGTTCTGCCCCAGGTGCCTGATGGACCCTGAGAGGTTCCAGATGGAGCTTGGGCCAATACCTGTGACCCTGTCCCGCGACTCGACTGAGGACCTAGTGACCGCTTGGAATAATGTGGCAATGGTGGCCCTGGATCGGGTCGTGCCCTTGCAGCCACTCTCTCAGCGTCGATCTACCCTGGCTCCTTGGTTTTCAGAGGAGCTGAGGGTGATGAAGCGCCGAAAGAGATGCCTAGAGAGCATTTGGAGGTCTACTCGCTCCGAATCTGACCGAACACAGGTAAGGTTGCATTTGCGGACCTACTTTGTGGCGATAGGAGCGGTGAAACATAATTATCACTCCGCTCTTATCGCATCCGCAGATAACCGCCCTGCCACCCTGTTTAGAGTGACCCACTCCCTCCTTCAACAGAGGCCGTGGGAAGCTCCTTTGCAGGGCCGTGCAGAGGAATTTGGATGTTATCTGCAGGATAAAATCGCTCAAATCCAGGACGAACTGGCCTCCGATGAGGTTAGCCCAGGCGGGCGGGCAAAGGCAGGTCTTGAGACCATTTTTTGGGATGAGTTCAACCTTGTCTCTCCCGATGACAAGGACAGGTTGCTGGGGTGGCTGAATGCCACCACATGTTTATTGGACCCGTGTCCCTCCTGGCTAGTACTGGCCTCCCGGGAGGTTACACGAGGCTGACTCCTGGAAATAGTGAATGCTTCCTTGAGTGAGGGTTTTTTACCAGCCGTCTTGAAAGAGGCGATGGTGAGACCCCTCCTCAAGAAGCCTTCCCTGGACCTAGCAGTGTTGGCTAATTATCATCTGGTCTCCAACCTTCATTTCCTAGCGAAGGTTGTTGAGAGTGTGGTGGCACAACAGTTCCCCCAGCACCTGGAGGAAACTGCCTATCTAGACCCGCGCCAGTCCAGCTTCTGGCCTGGGTACAGCACAGAGACGGCATTGGTCGCGTTGACAGATGATCTCTGGAGGGCTCAGGATAGAGGTCATTCCTCTATACTGGTCCTATTAGACCTTTCAGCGGCTTTCGATACCATCGACCATGGTATCCTATTGCACCGGCTGGGGTTGAGAGGCACCGTTTTGCAGTGGTTCTCCTCCGTCCTCTCTGACCAGTCACAATTTGTGTTGGCAGGAGGGCAGAGGTCGACGTCGAGGCCCCTCACATGTGGGGTGCCTCAGGGGTCGGTCCTCTCACCCCTCCTGTTCAACATCTACATGAAGTCGCTGGGTGAGATCATCCGTGGTTTTGGGGTAGAGTTCCATCAGTACGCTGATGATATTCAGCTGTACATCTCTACCCCTGACCACCCCAACAATGCCGTGGAAGTGATGTCCCAGTGTCTGGAGGCTGTGCAGGTCTGGATGGGGAGGAACAAGCTCCAACTCAACCCATCCAAGACCGAGTGGCTGTGGTTTCTGGTGTCACGATATAGCCAGTTGGTTCCATCTCTGGCTATCAGGGGCAAGTCATTAGCCCCCCGCGGATAGGACTCGCAATTTGGGCATCTTCCTGGATTCTCAGCTGTCTCTGGATGACCATGTGACCATGGGGCTTTTTATCAGGTTTATCTGATATGCCAGTTGCGCCCCTATCTAGATCGTGATGCCTTACGCACGGTCACTCAAGCGCTTGTCATCTCCTTCCTGGACTACTCCCCTTGAGGTGCACCCGGAGGCTCCAGCTAGTCCAGAATGCGGCTGCGCGGGGGATTTTGGGAGTTTCATGATACTCCCATATAACACCTCTCCTGCGCGAGCTGCAATGGCTGCCTGTGGCCTCCGGGTGCGCTTCAAGGTGCTTGTAACCATCTTCAAAGCGCTCCATGGCATGGGACCTGGTTACTTGCGGGACCGCCTCCTACCACATACCTCCCTTAGACCTGTCCGCTCACACAGAGTGGGCCTCCTCAGGGTACCATCTGCCGGACAATGCCGGTGGGTGGCCCCCAGGGGGAGAGCCTTCTCTGTGGCAGGGCCTGCCCTCTGGAACAACCTACCTCCCGACCTTCATACCATCACGGACCTACGCCTCTTCCGCCGGGCATTAAAAACACATCTATTTCATGCATCCGACCTGGTATAGTTTTAACTGGTATAGTTTTTAATTGGTATAGTTTTAATTGATTTTAATGGTTTTAACTAAATTTTAGCACAGACTCTAAATTTAATTTATTTTAACTGTTTTTGTATGTACTGTTTTTATATTTCTGTGCACCGCCCTGAGTCCCTTCGGGGAGATAGGGCGGTATACAAATATGATAAATAAATAAACAAACAAACAAACAAACGAGTTTCACCACATTTTCCAAGTTGGCGACGCCCACCTGGTCACATGACCGCTGAGCCACTCTCACAAAATAGGCCACACCTTCTGGCTTCAAAATAAATTTCAATCATTGTATTGTTGATATTTGGCTCTGTTGACTAATGAGTTTGCCGACCACTGGTACATAAGGTTTAAATACTCAGCTTCCCTGCAATATTTTCCTTAACTCATCAGTGGCAACATGATTCAGTTCAAAACGCCATTTCTCTCAAATTGGTTTTGAAATGAGTCCTATGCTGAAGGTTCTGAATATGAAGAATCCAACCAACCAAATCCAGCTGGGTCTCCCTGTCTCCATGACAAGACAGTCAAAGAACATTTTGCTGGGAGAGACAATACCCAAGAAGACCCTGTCATATTTCACGTAGAAGCAATTATTGGACAGGGATCCGTATTTTCCTTCAACATGAGAACTGTTCCATGTTCTAGGTTAGGAGATAATTTTTTTGCAGAGTAGGTGGCTTTGTGGTGGTGTCATGGCAAAGAAGTTTGTTATTTGGCAACTTACAATTGTTTCCCTACATTATCTGTTGGGAAGATGACTATCTTCATAGGCTACTTCCCTATGTGCCTGTTGCACATTCACTCTTGGGCTGGTACATGCTCAATTAATGCTGTAGTCTTCCAAAGTAGAATAATAGATATTTTCATGATGGGTTATTTGTGACACTTACATTGAGAACAACTTTCTATCTTAAAATAGTATATGTTGATTTTGAAATTGTGCCTTGCTTGCAAATCTGTTCCTTCTGGGCTTGTCCCAGAAATAGAAGTCAAGATAACATTGAATATATTTCATGGAAAGCCCAATTACAACCATTCTGTGAAGCTTATTTCCAGATAAATGCACTTTGGATTTTCATCTTTAATTTTGTGTTTGCATTCCATTAAATTCAATTGAGCTTTAGCATGCATGCCTTTTCCTGATTACCTTGTCACTTCTGAGTTCTTTATGCAGCACAGCAGAGTCCTGGGGCAAAGTGAGCTATAAATAGTAACTGTTATATTTCTATTGCCAAATTTATCTGCTGACAACTCACCACTATTTTTCTTGTCTATCTGGAAGGAGGAAACTGTTCCAAAAGAATACAACTCCCCAAAGGCCCAGGAAAGGTAACAATGATTATTTCAAAATGACTTTTTGTTGAACATTGCATTAAGTTTCCAGCTCTTGATACTGGCCAAATAATGAGCTGTTTTTTTTTTTTTTAATTGAATCATTAAAAAACAAAAGCTTACAGAGTAAGACATTAAATGATACAAAGCGATTGCAGAGAGTATTGCAGTATAACTAGAGTTATAACACTGTAACTAACATTTACCACTTATTAATTTAATACATATCTCTAATAAGAAAGGCGGAAAAGAGGAAGAAGAAAAAAATATGAAAGAGACCAGGACAAAGTGAAGGAGTGTAATCAAAGCATATATTCTAAATCAGCAATGTTAAGTCCGCTTCTTTGAATTCCTTTGTAGCCAAGCGTACCAGCGATCCCAGCACACATAGAATAGCGAATCTTGTTTGTCTCTCAATAGGCTGGTAAGCCTGTCTGCTTCAGCACAGTCCATAATTTTAGCGATTAATATTGTCTCTGATGGAATGTCACTGGATTTCCATTTTTGGGCAAAAGCAATTCTAGCTGCAATAATGATGTGGATAGTTAAATACCAATTAGATTTGTTTAAATTATCTGGTTTCATGCCTAGTAAGAACGTTTCCGGGATCAACTTAATTCTACAGCCAGTAATTTCAAAAAGCCAGTTTCGGATTCTGGTCCAATATATTCCTGCTCGAGGACAAGTCCACCAAGTATGGAAGTAAGTTCCCAGAGCTACCTTACATTTCCAACAAATCGGGGAGGTCTCTGGGAACATCTTCGATAATCTAGCCGGAGGAAGATGCCACCTATATAACATTTTGTATATGTTTTCCTTATATGCAATTGACATTGTTAATTTTAGAGTTTTTTTCCAAATTTCTTCCCATTTCTCGAGATCAATTGAGTGTTCCAAATTTCTCCCCCAGGCAATCATTAAATCCTTAATCACTTCCTCTCCGATCCAACGCTCTAATAGGAATTTATAAAATTTGGATAAGAGCTTCTCATCGTTCCCTGTAAATATTTTGTCTAATTCTTGCAGAGAGTTATAGATTCCCCCCTTATTTCTATCCTTATCTACTCTGGATTGAATCAAATTGTAAGACCACCAGTCTAGGTCACAGCCTAAGGCTGTCAATTCACTTCGGGATTTCAATCTCCCTGCAGAATCCAACAGTTCTTGGTAAGTTAGGGGTGTAGCTCTGTTATAAAGAGTTGGGTACATCATCGCCTCAAGAGGCGATAGCCACCTCGGGGCCATCAAATAAAATGCATTTCTGACTCGTTCCCAAGTACTCATCAAAATTCTACGGAGGTAGTGATCCATGAAATGCTTATATTTTGGGGGGTTCTCCTGACTCAAAAAGAAATGCCACCCCCGTTGCAGATTATGGCCTTTGCAGATTATGGATTCTCCTCCTTCTTAACAAAACCCAATCTCTAACCCAGGATAGAATAGCTGCTTGATAATAAAAATCCCACTTTGGTAGACCAAAACCTCCCCTAGCTGAAGATTCCTGGAGCATTTTCAGTTTTATCCTGGGTTTCTTATTCTGTCAAATAAATCTGCGTACGCAGTGGTCCAGAGACTGAAAAAACTTGGTATCTAATAGGGCTGGAGCGGTCTGGAAGAGAAAGACCCATTTAGGTAGAATATATGTCTTGACTGCTGCCATCCTGCCTAATAACGATAATTGTAGTCCCTTCCAGTTTTCTAGCCTCTCTCTAGTTTGAGTGAGGAGTTTTGAGTAATTGTCTTCTTTAATAGTGGAACCCTTAGGGGAGAGCCAAATACCTAAGTATTTCACTTTTTTGGCTATCTGAATTTCTAATGTTTCTTCCAACTGCATCTTTTTAGTCATCAACAAATTTTTAGCTAAGATCTTAGTTTTTTCTTTATTTATTTTTAGCCCTGCTACCTTCCCATATGCCTCCAGTTCTTGCAGTAAAATCGGTCCCGATTCCAATGGATCTTCCAACACAAATATCAGGTCATCAGCAAAGGCTTGCAATTTATACTCCTCCTTTTAAACCTTAGTCCTTTAATTCCTTGATTTCTTCTAATCACATCCAGTAATGGTTCAAGTGTTAAAATGAATAATAACGGAGATAAGGAGCACCCTTGTCTAGTGCCTTTTCCTTTTGGGACTCCTCACCATTAACAAGTATTTTCGCTACCTGTTTTGAATATATAGTTTGAATTGCCTTGATAAAATTCTCTCCAAATTCCATTATACTTAGTTGTGCAAACAAAAATCTCCAACTCACTCTATCAAAAGCTTTTTGTGCGTCTACAAAAACCAGAGCTGCCTCCCTATTGGAGTTACACTCATAATATTCCAATATGTTTAATATAATTCTCACATTGTCTTTAAGTTGTCTATGAGGTAGGAAGCCATTCTGGTCTCTGTGAATGTACTCATTAAGAAAGAATTTTAATCTCTTTGCTAGAATTGCGGAGAATAATTTGTAGTCTGCATTAAGCAGGGAAATCGGCCTATAATTGCTTATCAGGGATGGATCTGTGCCTTCCTTTAATATTAGTGTAATATAAGCTTCAGACCATGAGACTGGCATTTGACCAAAAGACAGCACTTCGTTACATACTTCAGTCAGGAATTTATCTAAGGTCTTGAAAAGAATTTTATACAATTCTACCGGCAGTCCATCTGTGCCTGGGGTCTTCCCCCCTTTTTGTTCCCCTAAAACCAACTCTACCTCCTTCAGAGTAATCTCTGCATTCAATATTTCTTTGATAGCGAGGGGCACTTTCTGGGGGTCATCTTTGTCTAAATAATCTCTAATATCCTGATCTTGTTCTTCCCCTGCTGTATATAAATTTGCAAAAAAATCTTGTATTATTTTCCCTTTCCCTTCCTTATCTGCAATACACCTTCCGGCTTGGTTTCTCAGACTAATTATCCTATTTCTCTCCTGTTGTTTCTTCAGCCTATAAGTGAGCCATCTTCCCGCTTTATTAGCATGTTCAAAATGCCCTTGTTTTGCCCATCTGATTTTAGTTGCCACTTCCTCCTGATCTAGCAAATTTAACTGGTGTCGAACCATTTTTTTTTCCTCCAGTATATTTGAATCTCGTGGGTCCACTAGCAATTTTGCCTCTACCCTTTCCAGCTCTTGAGCTAACTTCCTTCGTTTTAATCTCTCGGCCTTCCCTTTCCCAATCATGTGAGATGTTACTAACCCTCTAATCACTGCCTTCGCCGTATCCCAAATAGTCTGAAGGCTAGTGTCTTCTTTCTTATTGGTTACAAAGAAGAACTCCATCTCCTCCTTTAATTTTTGGAGTAGATCTTTATCTTTTAATATCCCCGCATCCATCTTCCATCTCTTTGTTCTTCGCACTCCCCTCCATACTATCCTCAATGGATTATGATCTGCCCAGTCATTTACCCCTATCACTATATCTGATACCTGGTTTCCTAGATCTACTGTCATCCAACTCATATCAATCCTGCTTGAACAATGATGCCTGTGGGAAAAAAAAGTGCACTGTTTATTTCCTGGATTCCTTTCTCTCCAAACATCGCGTAGCCCAAATTCCTCTCTAATTCGTTCACAAATTTTTGGTAGTAAATTCTTCCTTTTCCCAACTTTACCACTCTTTGGGATATAGTCCAAATTTTGGTCTACTATGGCATTAAAGTCCCCGAGCAGGCAAATATGGTCATAATTTACCTCTATTAACTTCTGATATAGCTTTTTGTAGAAACTTCCTTGATTTCCATTTGGTGCATAGATTCCAACCAATAAACATCGCCTTTGATTTATCATTACCTCCACCATCAACATTCTTCCCTCCTTTCCTGCATAGATTAATTTAGCTTCTAAATAGTCTTTTATATATATCGCCACCCCTTTCTTTTTCTGATCTGCCAATGCGACATACAGACTGCCCAATCTTTTACACTCCAGTAATGTTTTCTGATAGTCCTTAATATGAATATAAGCATATAATATCACAATTTTCTTTGATCAGCCGATCAAAGACCCTCTTTCTCTTAAGTGGGTTATTTAAACCATTGATATTAACTGATAACAAAGATATCTCTACCCCTTCTTCCACCATCTTCTTTGCTACTTACTTGCCCGCTGCGTTCTTTTTGGACTGTCGGGTTTCTCAATGAGCTGTTTCTTAATGACTATTTTATTTAAAAATGGGATTAAATTCCTTTATGTTTGGCAGAATCTCTCAATTTTCTAAGCCAAGTCCATTGTGCATGTTTTAACCTATAATTCAATTCTGTTCCATTTTCTGCAAATGTGTGTTCCATGAAAATAAGTTTCCCCATGGCACCTATTAAAAGACACATTAGGAGATGTGCTTTTTCTGAAATACTTAAGTATGCATTTAAGGTGGCAACCCATATCTGGAAGAAATCCCATTTGGACCCAGTGGGTCTGTGCATTTTAAATATATCTCTGAGATTTAAAATATGCTTGTGGGTGAAGGTTCATTCTCTGAGTTTGTGGGTTGATTTGAAACCAACCCACAAACTTGGAGAATGAATCTGATGGACTGTCGGCTAAACTAAAGCCAGGTCATGGCACTCTTGAAAGTAAATCAAGAAGCCTGTAATTGTGGAGTCTGTCTGGCAAGAACAAAGAATACTTATCTACAGGAAATATGCATGTGTAAAGCTTGTAACAATTCTGGGTAGTTAGAAAGTTGATAAAAGTAACAAGAGTTCGGTAACTTGCAGACCTCAGCTAAAAGTTAGGAAGTTAAGCCTGCAGCAAATAAAATGTGTGTTAAATAAACTCCTGGGGCATTTGTTAGCTAAAGCCTAGGAACAGAGACAGCTAGAGACCAAAAGAACAACTTTTAGAATTATTACTAAAATGTTTATTAGATGATATTTCTTATTATCTTGCCTTGTTCCACCTTTTCCTTTAGTGAAAATGTATAGCTTTCTTAATCCTTTGTTCTTTGTTCTTGGCATTTAAACCAGGAGCCCTTTTCCTTGGAGTACCCTAATAAGGGTACCTTAAATTTGTCTGCTTCAGTTACTATGGGGGAGAACAATGGGAACCATCTTAGTCTTTTGTTCTTCCTTAATGTTCAGTTCCAAAATTGCAGTTAGTTATACAAGACTTATTTCGAGATTGTAGTCCAGCTTAAATTTAATTCAAACCAGAAGAGAAGTTGGGGCCATCTTAATCTTTTGCCGAGAGAAAAAAAGAAGAGGAAAAGAAAAACAAAACAAGAAAAAACACCCTTCATGTTTCCCAGTTCTTGATACTGTTATTATTCTTTCCCTTGCCAGCTTCTGGGTCAATTGTAGCTGCTCAGAATATATCACTTGAAACAAACTTGCAAACAGTCAATTTCTATTTCTCTTTGCCTCCTACTTTCCCAAATTCTGATTTATGGCAGTTAGTTAATTAAAACTTCCTGCACAGTCAAGGTTAGGTTATCAATAAGAAGAAGTGCTTTTTTTGGGGAGTTAAGCTATATTAGCTGGAAAAAGTCCAAGCAGAATAATTCCTTCAAATGTTTGGTTTCTATTTCAACTCCAAAATCAAGTTTAAAGTTTACATGTGAGTGAGTTTGTCATTTCTCTGCTTTCTCCTTCTATCTGAAGTTTTTTCAGATCAGTTGGAAGACTTGATGGGATTGACCACAAAACTCAGTGGCTGTCTTGAAAGTTGCTTGTACCTAGTTTATAGGAAGCCATTTTCCCTTCTTAACCATTTTTCTCTTAATAAGCCTATATGCAAAACTGATACTCAAATGTTTTCTGTTCTGGGATGGCAGAAGGAGCATTTAAAACTAGGAGGAAGGATGGCAATGGCCTGTAAGTCATAGGTTGCTCAACTCTGCTGTATTAAATTTTAAGCACCATAAATTCAACACAAATTATTTGGGCTAGCCAGGAACAGGTTAGGGGCCCATTGGGGATGGATAAAACATATAAGATCCAATTCAAATAAATACATTGACTCAAATGTTTGAATCAGATTGATTTGCTAAAAAGGGTCTTTTTTATGGATCAAAGTCATTGCCATATCAATTCCAAAATACCCAGCTTGGTTCTCTGGTTTCGGCAGTTCAATTGGAAAGGTCAATTTGAATGTTTGATTTGATCAACTTGCCATCAGTATCAAGTACCCTAACGATGCCTGCTTCATAATAAGCGACCCAATATTACAATACAAAAAGCAGTGAATTATTAACAGCTTCATTAGGCATTCCTCATTAGGCATTTCTTATTTGCAGCCATCTTTTTTGCTTTTTTTATCTGCTTCTGAGTTTTGCACGCATTACTGTCCTCTCTTCAGCCTTCATCATAAATCACATTAGACAACGAGAGATGGTAGTTTATACATGTGCATTCACAGGCCAGCTTGAGGTTGGAATTCTCCTCTCTAAGGCAGTTTGATAGTAGTCATAGAGATGCTTTACAAACTGACATCCAACTCCCCTCACTTCCTGAAAGCAACCTATGGGAAACAAAACAATTTGAGTGCAGGTGTATACAGGTGTATAACTTAGGGATGTGTTCCTCCCCCAGGCTTGCCTGGATTTTCTCCATGGAATTTTGCAAGTAGAATTTCCCAGCCTGATAATAGTCATGGCAACACTTTAGCAGTTGACATCTGGCTCCCCATACTTCCTGAAAGCGACCTGTGTGACACAAAGAAAATTTGAGTACAGGTGTATAACTTAGGGATGTGTCCCTCTCCCAGGCTTGCTTGGATTTTCTGCATGGAATTTTGGCGATCAGCCTGGATATTTCTACTTTTCACCCAAGATGCCTCCGATAAGGGGTAGCTCTTCCACTTGATTAAGTATTGGAGTTGTCTCCTGTGCCACCTTGAATCAAAAATTCATTGAACTTCATAATGGGTTTGGCCCCCTATGACCATAGGGCCTGGGGGCACCGGGGTAGCGGTCGCAGGGTGGATCCATGCACGGGTTTCAAGAGGCTGCTATGAAGTGATTGGTGTATCTTACCTAGCAACCGAGGCAGTTTCAATTGCATTGTGACTGGGTTGATGATCTTTACTATGGGGAATGGCCCCACAAATTTTGGGCCCAGTTTCTTGCTAGGCAGTTTTAATCTCAAGTATTTTGTGGAGAAGTAAACCTTCTCTCCCACCCGGAATGGCCGTTGTGGAGCCCAGTGTTTATCTGCCTGTTTCTTATAGGTTTGTGCTGCTTTAGCCAGTGCTTTCTTGACATTTTCCCAAGTTGCTTTCAGCATTGACATCCAATCAGTCAAGCTGACTGAGGAGGGAGGGTCCCTTGGATACTCAGGCATTGGGACAAAGTCCATGCTGCTCACTACTTTCAATGGCATGAGTCCTGTGCTACTGTGAACAGCATTATTGTACGCGACCTCAGCAAAGGATAAAAGGTCTGCCCAATTGGGCTGCTGATAGCTCACATAGCACCTCAGGTACTGTTCTATCATGGCATTCAGTCTCTCTGCTGCCCCATTAGTGCTTGGATGAAAAGTTGAACTAAGACCCTGAGATGACCCAATGGACCACAGGAACTCCCTCCAGAACTTAGCCATGAACTGGACCCCTCTGTCTAAGATGATTTTCCAAGGTACTCCATGCAGTCGGTAGATATGCTTCACAACCAGTTTAGCCAGCTTGTGAGCCGAGGGTAGTCCACTACAGGGTATGAAGTGTGCCTGTTTGGAGAACAGATCTATTACAGTCCTAATCACTGTGTTTCCCCCACTTTTTGGCAACTCTACTATAAAGTCCATTGCAATCTCCTCCCATGGCCTGTTGTCTTGGCTACTGTTTGCAGCAGTCTGGGAGGTTTTCCTGGTCGTCTCTTCATTGTGGCACAGATGGTGCAAATTTTCATGTAACTATCCACATCTTTATTTATGTCAGGCCACCAGAATTGCCTCTGGGCTAAGTGTAAAGTCTTTAGGAACCCAAAGTGGCCTGCTGGTTTGGCGTCGTGACTCCTCTGAAGAACTAGGGTATGTAGGGATTCTGCGACATAGAGTTTCGTCCCCTTCCATGCAAGTTCATCTCTTTTCATCAAGATGTGTTCGTTGTTTTGGAACCAGGGGTCTGCTAGCAGTTCAGTTTTTAGCCTTGTGGTTAGGCTGCTTGCGGGTTGGTTTTGCCGCTCACGGCATTGCTGTCTGGTGGTCACTTGGGAAGCTATTTGAGTAGAAGGAATGATGACATCTACCACCTGCTCTCATTCGCATTTGTACTGGGGCATGTGGGAGAGGGCATCAGGTAGAAAGTTCCTCTGCCCTGGAATGTGCTTTAGTACGAAGTCAAAGCGGTTGAAATATTGAGCCCATTGGACTTGTTTGGGTGATAGTTTCTGTGGGGTCCTAAGAGCCTCCAGTTTTTTGTGGTCAGTCCAGACTTCAAATGGTTTCTGGCCCCCTTTCAACAGGTGTCTCCAGGTTAGCAGTGCCCATCTCACTGTGAAAGCCTCCTTTTCCCATGCGGCCCATCGTCTCTCTGTGTCTGTGAGCTTGCGGGAGGTGTAGGTGCAGGGTTGTAAGTTTTCTTGTTTCTTTCTTTGGAGTAGCATCACTCCTACTGCCAGGTCACTGGCGTCTGCCCTGATCACGAAAGGCTGCTTGGGGTCAGGATGCTTCAGTACTGGCTCCTTTTCAAACATTTCTTTTAGTGTTTCGAACACCTCTTGGCAGGTTATGTCCCACTCTACGGATTGTCCCAGATGAGGTTTCATTCCTGGGCTCCCTGTCTTCAGGAGGTCTGTCAGGGGTTTGGCAATTTTCACAAAGGAGGGGATGAATTGCCTGTAGAAGTTCATGAACCCTAGGAAGCTTTGTCGCTGTTTGTGGGTGCGAGGGGATTGGCAGCTTAGGACGGCTTGCACTTTGGCTGGGTCCATCTCGATTTCCTCATTTGATACTCGGTAGCCTAGGTAGTCTAGTCACTCATGGTGGAATTCACATCTGAATAGCTTGACATACAGATTGGCTGCCAGAAGTTTTTTCAGTACTTGGCGGACCAGGGATATGTGGTCATCAACGGTCTCAGTGTAGGTAAGGATATCATCTAGGTAGATGAGCACTCCCATGTAGAGGTGCTCATGCAGCACCTTGTTTATTAACTACATGAACACTGCTGGGGCTCCCTGTAGTCCGAAAGGCATCACTTTGAATTGGAAACTCCCTAAAGGGCAGTTGAATGCTGTTTTCCACTCATCTTCTTCCCTGATCCATATTCGGTAGTATGCTTCTCTGAAGTCTAAGTTGGTAAAGACTTTTCCCTTGGCCAAATGAGAAAGCATATCTTTCATGACAGGGAGGGGGTATAGGTTGTGTACGCACACAGCATTTATCCTTCAAAGGTCCACACACAGCCTCCTAATTCCGTCTTTTTTCTCTTTGAAGAGGACTGGCGCCGCAACCCGTGGCTTAGCTGGCTTGATGAACTCTCGTGCTAGGTTTTTGTCTATATATTTGCGCATTTCTTGCATTTCCCGGAGCGTCATGGCATACATCTTGGGTTTGGGTAGTTTTGCCCCAGGGATGATTTCAATGGCACAATCTGCCTCACCATAGGGTTGTGTGTGTGCAGAATGTTGCATTCTGTCTCACTGAATACTTCTGTGAGGTCCTGGTATTCCCCTGGGATCTCTTCGGTCTCTGGGGTTTTGTTGGATGTGGCTCCCAGATGATCTGGTGTGCTCTTTTGGGGGGTTCCCTGCTTGGATGGAGTTTCTGCTTGGTGGCAGAAAGGGGGTTGAGGCTCCTTTTCTATCCTAAGCCTGCGGGTAACCCCTTGCCACCAGATGGTCGGTCCCCACTTGTCCAGCCAGGAGAGTCCCAGTATGACTGTACCTGTCATTTTGGGGACTATTATGAATTAGATTACTTTCCAGTGATCCACTAGCTCTAGTCTCACTGGTTCAGTCAGGTGGGTGGCATAGGCTCCCCCACATTAGGGACCCGTTGACCTGTTCAATCTAGATTGGGTGGGCCAATCCTTTGGCTCTGATCCCCAGTTTCAGGACTGAGGTGAAGTTGATCAAGCACCTAGTGCAACCTGAGTCTTTTAAGGCTTGAAAATCCCCCTGGTTTCCTGTCTTTGGGGCTGTGTAGGCATATTGGGAAAAGGAAAAGGTGAATTGGTCCTCTCACCTTTGGTTCATTTTTGCCCTCGTTATCACTCTCATGGGATTCTGATGACTGGTCATTTTTGCCTTGGGTTCCCCCCTCTTCAGCTCGTTTGGGAGGAACCTCTGCAGCCTGGAAGGCCTTCCAGGATGCATGGGTAGCCCGTTTGTGGCAGCATTCCAGTTGTATCCTTTGTAGTAGCTCTGGCCTCGACATCGGAGTTGGGGTCATGCACAGAGGTGCCATATGGCCCATTCCTTTGCATCTGTAGCATTTCAGCGGACTTCGAGGGAGGGCTGGTCTCAAGGCCCGCTGTGGTGTTGTGGTTCCCTGTTGGCTGGGCGGTTTCACATCAGGTTGACCTCTCTCTTTTGTGTCAGGTTGCTTTCTCATGTCGTTGGCATGCAGCGCATTGTCAACTTTTATTGCTACTTGGAACCACTCAGAGAGCTGCTTTGGGATGTCGCGGTAGGCAGTTACTTGAACGAATCTGCTGGTCCAGACTTGTTCTGAAAAAATACACTAACAGACACTCTGGTAAAGGGGGTAGCCTTCCAATGACTCTCCTAAATTCGCGGATGTGCTCTTTAATGGGGCGGTCCCTTTGCTTTAGGTCTCTGAGCTCATCTTCCACATACAGATCCTCCTCCACCTCCTCAAATCTGGCCTCTAGCAGTCATAGGAAGTCATCTATGCCTTGCAGTTGGAGGGCTCTCCTCCTGTGGAGGGCTGATAGCCATTCCCTTGCTTATCCCTCCAGTCCCTCTGCAATAACATTCACTATGGCTCTGGGGGATGAGTATGGATGTCCATAGCATTCCAGGTGGGCCTCAGCTGAGTCAAGGAATAGGGCTAACTGGTCTGAGTCCTCATCAAACTTTCCTCTGAACTGGGGTGGTTCAATCAGCAGTTCCCTTCCCTCCTCCTGATAGCCTCTGTATGCTTGTGTTTGACGTGTCTGAAGATACTCCTCAATTCTAGTTTGGAGGGAGGGTGGAGATTGTTTGCCCTAGGAAGTCTGCCTGCTACATGGGAGAGGTGCTGGCTTCATCTTCCTTCTAATGGGTGGAGAATGGGGGCTGTGTACCCATGTGCTTCTCGTCACCTCAAGAGGATCCACTGCTCCTCCCCTCTCTTTTGGCCTGCATAATGGCCTTTCTTCACGGAGGGTGACCCAGTCAAATTCCTCCCTCCGTTGCTTAATGGAACTTCCCAGGGGCTCCATTTGGGGCTTTGGGGGCCTGGCTTGAGTCCAGTCCAGCATCCCCTCCACTCTTTCCAGCTCACCTAGGGCCTTTCCCTTTTTCTAGGCATAGAGGTGGGGTGGAGGCTCAGCTTTAGTTGTTTTTAGGGTTATCTCCTTTTGCTTCACTCATCTCAGCTTTGATGTTTGATGGTTGCTTTCCAGTTCCCTTCGGACAGCTGGCCGTTTGCCATGGTCTTCTGAGTTCCCCCTTGGCATCCCCAATATTTAAAAGGAAAAGATGTCTGACTGTCAAGTACCCTAACGATGCCTGCTTCTTCTTCTTTTTTTGAAGTAATTTTTATTTATTTTTAAACAAACACAAATAAAACAAAAGTGGTAGAAAAAAGAAAAAAACATAAAAAGCCGTCTTCCATTACAAATTACATATTATAAAAAATGTATCAGTTAATTACAAATTTCTATGCATTTCTTCCATTGTCAACGCTTGCTTTTCATGTCAATTATTACAATTATTGTATCTCAATCTTGATTTAACTGATTGTTTTAACATCCTTTTATATGTAAAACAAAAGTATATAATGGCATTCTATTAACGAGACAAAGGGGGAAAAAAGTCAACAGGAAAAATCATCACTCTACATTGTATCTTTTAAAAAGCATACCGACCGGTCACACATAATTTCTGTGCATCCCTAAAATATTTATTATTCATAAGTAGTCTCATTTTATATATTTTAAATCAGAAAGTTCATCATATGTCTTAATGTCATTACACCCAAATTCTCATCTAATATTCCAAATTTGGTCTATCTTCTTCTTCAAACATGTACTTAAAACACAACCACTTAATGGCATCCATTTTGTGTTCCCAAGGCAGATACACATATATATACAGCTATATAAATTTTTTGAGTAGTAATCTAAAACAATCTTAAGTTTTTATGAGTAATTATTAGCTAGCTAGTAATCCTTCAATGATATTCTAAAACCGTCTAACTAATTATTAATCATCAAAGAATAACAATTTCCATTATTAACCAGTGTCTTTCCAAAGTCGAGTTAAGCTTATCTCTCTTGCCATTTGTGGCTCTTGCCTCTTTTTATTCATCTTTCCAGGTTTTTTGTAAATATCTTTTTGCACACTATTGACCATTGTAACTCACAAATAGTAGCGCTGCCCATCTTCTATTTTGACACGTTGTTTGTCTTTAAATGTCAGATATGTTTTTGGAGAGATTTCTTTTCTTTCATCCATTTCCAATTCTTTTTTTCTCTCTTCTGTTCCTTTACCAGTAAAGTGGAGCTTAGCCTCAAAGTCTCTTTTAAAAATGTTCTTCTTTCCATTCTCCCCAAGATTTGTTCCATTGGTCTGAGGTGTTTTGGGGGAGATTTCTCTTTCATCGATCTTCAATTCTTTTTTCCCCCTTCCTTCTCCCCCCTGATCAGTAAAGTGAGATTCATATCTCTCAGAGTTTGCTGTAACATGCAACAGTCTGTCCAATTTTTCATCAATCCTTCTTTGACTTTGTTTCAAAATATTTAAGATTTCAGCCTGAGCATTTTGATTTACCAAAGCATCCTCCTCTAGACATGGAACCATGTTGATAAGTCCAAGAAAAGATAATAAAGTTGGGCTTTCACTGCCCCCTGGTCTCAAGGCTATCCTCCCTTTTGGTATTTTCCAGAAGGGAATATAGGGATAAACAGTCCATGCTTTAAAGCTTTGAAAAAAAAAGGTAAATTGTCTCATATAGACCAACCAGCGGCCTCAAGTGGCAAAAAAAACCCAAATTTCCCTTTTTCTTTGTTGTTAAAACGAAAGTAAAGGATATAATTCTTATTTAATTCAAAGGTAAGCGATAAATGTTCTAAAGTAATTGTAAAGATAGTCCCAACTTCAAAATTTTGAGACACAAAGAGTAAAATGACAGAAATGAAGAGAAAAAAGTAGTCCATTCAATTTCAAAGGGGGAGAAAAAAGAAGAAAAAAAACCCTCATTTGCTTCAATCCGCAATTCCAGCAACATGAGAAACCTCCCAGTTCCGAGCATATTAGATTAATTCCACCGCTTGTTCCATAATTAACAGCTTTGATTTACCAAAAAAAAAAATGAATTTCTTTGAGCAAAATGTTTCAAAAAAAGATAAAATACTTTCCCGGTCTAGTACTTTCTCTCACAGCTTGTTTCCTTCCTGCCAGAGCTTGCCTTACCTTTGTTCCCCAGGGGGGCTGCCTTTTGCCACCTTGCCGAAGCTCTTCCCTTGGGTCAAAACAGGGGTCTGTGATACCCCTGTGACCAGCAAGGTTTCAGCTTCCTCATCGCCATCCCTCTAGGACGGTTTAGGTCACCTAACGGACCATGGGTTGACAAAAGTTCAACGGAGGTCCCAAAGCACTGAGACCCTACATTGTGTCAGTACGGCTGGCTCCGCCCTCTCCAACGATGCCTGCTTTTTAGTAAGCAATACAAAAAGCAGTGATTTATTAACAGCTTCATTAGGCATTCCTCATTAGGCATTTCTTATTTGCAGCCATCTTTTTTGCTTTCTTTATCTGCTTCTGAACTTTGCCCGCATTACTGTCCTCCTTTCAGCCTTCATCATAAATCACATTAGCCAATGAGAGATGGTAGTTTAGACATGCGCATTCACAGGCCAGCTTGAGATTCCATTCTGAGCACAGGTACGCATGGAATTCTCCTCTCTATGGCAGGTTGATAGTAGTCATAGAGATGCTTTATAAACTGACATTCAGATCTTCAAATCAAAGTTTTGCATCACCCAACATGCTATCCACTCAGCCTTCCAAAATCATACCCCCCTCTGTCATTTGGACCACATATTTCAAGGGTTTTAAAGATCCATTTGAATAGCACCAGTGGATGCTTATTCCCTGGCTGTCAGTATTATGTTTCCCTACATTTCAAATGCATGATTAATGCATTCCAAAGTGGCAAATGACTCACTGCCATTAATCATATTCTTCTGCTGCTTCATTACCTGAAATCATTAGAGATGGGGCTGGAGCTGTGGGGTGCAATTGCCTGCATTTTAATTTTCATTGTCATGAACTTAAAATAACAAAGAGGTGCTCTTTCCAGTTGTAGGTAGGTAGATAGGTAGAGAAGGAAGGAAGGAAGGAAGGGTGGAAGGAAGGAAGTCTCTAAAAGCAACAGTACCTGAATGTGCACAGTACAATGACTGTAATTGCATTATGCGTCCAAACTTTACTATGATTACAGATGTTGACCTGATTCATATAGTATGCTAAAATGAGGCTGGGTTCCTAGAAACAACCAGGTCTCATTTTACCTAGGTATAGCATGTTGTGCAAATTCAGCCTCTATGTACTAGTCTGACGGGATCTTCAGAGCTATGCATTTCTAGCTAGTAATGGCAACAGTTTGAAGAGTTATGCCTGTACAAATATGAAGAATGGGATGGCAGATCCTCCTACTTTAAGAAGCTGATTCTATTTTTGCTGATATAACAAGAAGGTGAAATATCTCATTAATGGGCATGCCAAGTCTGCAACTTTAGATGTTTGATGCATGTAGCATGACCTACTCCCAATGTACATGTTCTATAAATCTGGGAGGAGGAGGAAGAGATGTTTCATATGCTAGAGAATATGCAGCTGAGCTTAATTAAAAAATATGAGTCTCTTCCACTAGATCTATCAGATTTCAATCAATTTCTTTGGATACTAGTATGACAAAGCCTTGAGAGCATAGGCTCAGTCTCTGCTTCCAACAGTGACTTTATAGAACCAGAAACATTCCTGTAGACCCATAAGTTACTAAGAGCTGTCACAAGCCAAGAGTTGCCTTAAAACTCTTTGTGTATTAAGGTTCCTCTGTAGGTATAAAATAAAGCCTTACTCTGCTCAGCTTCCCAATCTTGTTGCAAATGTAGCTTCTTGGACTCTTTGTGTTTGTCCAGTCTTGGATTATTTTGGATAACAAATCTTTGGATAACAAATCTGACTCTCTTTGTTTGGAGAGTCAAATTTGCTTTCCTTTCCTACTCACTTGACCTCTGATACTGAAAATGGTTCTCATATTCTGAAGCAAAATTAGGAAACTGCATCTCACTTACTTTGGCCATGTCATATGGGGGAATTCACTGGAGAAAACAATTATGTTTGGAAGAGTTAGAGGTAAAGGGAACAAGACCACCGAAGAACACAGAGGCTGGACACCATCAAAGCTGACACCAGCCAGAGCATTGCAAAATTCAAAGAAGAATTGCAAGATTGAAAGATGTGGAGAGACCTGTCCCATAAAATTGCCAAGAGTCAAAAACAAACGAATGGATAACATAATCATCATTATCATTATTATTTTGTTCTGAAGACCTTAGATTCTGAATTTTCTAGTCCAGCTTGTTGAAAGTGTTTGAGCTTTTAAGAACAAAACAACAGAAAGAGGGGGAAAGAACCATTGTTTTGGTTGCCCCAAAGGTTCTGATGAAGCTTTTTGGATGCAAAACAAAACATCTTAAAGGAAAAACAAAGTTCAACTTCCTTTTGAAAAAGCATCTTTTGGAGAACTGTGACCTGGATGACTGAGAATCTCAATAGACACTACTTTGGTCAACTAACCTATTCATACACTCTTTAGGCCAAGAAGATATTCTGTGATTCCAGGGCTATATATGCCCTAGAAATTTTCTCCGAACACTTTTTTTCGGAAAATCAATAACAGGGTTTTTTTCATTTCCAATTGAAGCTATAATATGGGCCATGATCCCAATCCCTTTATTTGCCCTGCCAAACATGGCTGTCACCTGTTTTTAAAATGTTGGACGTGGGTGACTCCAGTCACCCAAATTTTGGGTAGAGGTTGCTGGGGTTGGTTTTTTTGCTTTTTGTCTCAGCATTGTTAAAAAAAATCTGTAGAGGGTTTTTATAAAATCAGATATATTTTGCTCAGTTGGTTTTCTTTCTATAACTTTTTATAAAATCTGAAAGAGACAAGACTAATAATTGAATGTTAGGAAGAATTCTGTGAGGTTTCAATCTAATATATTGCATTTTTTCATGTTTTACACTCCACAATAACTGGGTTCATACCATATACTGATCCAAAATGGGGAAAAATATCATGGAATATGAATGGAAGCTCAGCCATTTTATAAGCTGATTGTTTAGAGTAAGTTGGCAATGTAGCCTTCTGTTTAATCTTCTATTATCATATAAAAATCCTGTCATTTACCATTAAATAGATGGTAAATAATTTCTCTAGAAATTAATTTTGGTTTTAACATCTGATGCTATTGTTTTTTTTTTACTATTTAGTTTAATTTGTGTGAAATCAGCCATTATGGTTTTTAAACCATGATTTATGGCTCGGTGGATTCTAAAATTTGTAGTAATTATTCAGTAAACCATGGGGGGGGGGGGAGTATATCTTCAAATATAATGTGAACAGAAAGTTGGGTTCATCTGTTATTGCTTTTCTCATTTTGAGTGCAAAACTTCCAAACTATGGAAAAGCTATTGCTATCTGGATGCACCAGAATTTGCCATGGGAGACTGCTGTGGTATCCTGGAATGGAGACCATCTGCAAAATGCATATTCGTTCCAAAGGGACTTGAACTTGGCCATCTGCATATTTGCTCTTTCAATTCTACACAAGCCAATTATATGTCCTGGGGAGCAGAAGGTTTTGTCTGTTTCAAGTCCAGAAGAGTATGCAAATCCAGCTGCTGTCACAGCAGGAAACCCCCAGTGCCAGCTGATTTAGTAGAACTTGCAGTCACCAGCATTTTGGGAAGATGATGAGTAATATTTAAACAGATTCTAGAGCTCAGAGAAGACCAAAGATTCTCAGAGGAAAACATGAGCAGAAATCCCCTTCTGTTTTACCATTCATGCCAGATGTTGCATCCATTTATAGCTTGATAGCTCTGCTTTCAGAAAACATTGAAGATACACAAAGAGAGTGCAGGTTTCCTTGAACCTGGAAAGATGCATTTGATTTTACAGTCCAATAGTACATTCTAAAAAGTAGAGGGTGAGGCTGGAACCATTTGCAAGTGGTAATAAATTAAATAAGCAAAGACTAAAATATCAGGGACTATCCTAAGATAATTCTCTGCATCCTGTGTGGACATTTACCAAAGAATTGACAAGATTTCTACTTTTGTGAGAGGTAAGAGGGACATGGATTGAAACACAGGTAACCGTCAATGGCTGTCTTCCCTTTATGCTTTTCTCATGGAATACTCAGTGACCTATCTGGTTAGCATGGTTGAATGTAACATAGTCAGGCGCTAATTCAGGGGTGGACTTCAAAAATTTCAGCAACGGGTTCTCTGCCTGGTTGCTGGGTGGGCGTGGTCATGGTGAGTATGGACTAGTCAGCCTCCTGCACCATGGGGGGAGGGGGGAATTTTCACCTTCCCCAGGTTCCGGAGGCTTTCCTTGAGTCTCTGGGAGGGTAAAAACTGCTTCCCCCAGACTCCAGAGGCCCTTCCAGAATTTCCAGGAGGCCCGTTTTCCCCCTCCCTGAGCTTTCGTATGGGCCCTACACTTACCTCACATCCAAAACAGGCTACATGGAGACTCCTGGGAAGGGCAGGGTGAGAGGGACAGGGTGGATGGGGCGGGCCAGGAGTGGAATTTGGAGGTTCTCCGAACCAGCCATAATGTTAGCTACAGGTTCTCCTGAACCCGGGTGAATCGATAGCAGCCCACCTCTGCTCTAATTATACATTATCTAGAAATGTTTCTGGGTGGCACTTCACAAATGCTTGGTTTTAGTAGGCTTCTAAGATTTGGACATGAGGGTTACAATTGTTTCTTTTTCATCATTATTGGTACACTGACCCTTGCAAGAGGGCAGTCTAAAATCATGCCAAATAAATGATATATTTTATTCATTTCATTTCC
Source organism: Rhabdophis nuchalis (assembly GCA_039707465.1). NCBI lineage: Eukaryota > Metazoa > Chordata > Lepidosauria > Squamata > Natricidae > Rhabdophis > Rhabdophis nuchalis. The sequence continues at coordinate 19,086,849 of CM077653.1, forward strand.
ACTGAAGCAAAATTGCAATGAAATGTAGTGAATCTGATTACTCCTACTTATATACTTTTCTGTCACATTCAAAGTTTATTGCTTGTAAGCAATCTTTTGAAGAAATCTGTCAGTTGAAAACAAAACTTTCAAGAACAGACATAATCCTTGGGCATCAGATTTGTTTTTACATGGTTTAATCATTCATGTTTCATGGCTAAACAGGAAAAGGAATATGTCAATGTTTATTTTTCAATATTTGGAAGCATGCATTTTTCATTTAGAATTCAATGAGAAAAAATATTTTAACAGTTTATATGTACCTGATTCAAAGAGTAGATAGATAGATAGATAGATAGATAGACAGACAGACAGACAGACAGACAGACAGACAGACAGACAGAAAGAAAGAAAGAAAGAAAGAAAGAAATCCGCCATCCTGGGCCCAATGTATGGAGGAGTAATACCTCCTTTAAAAAACCTTGGTCCAGCTGGCCCGGCTGGTAGCACCTTGTGGGGGCCCTTTCCAGGGTTACAGGAGAAGACAGAAGATGTGGGTTCCTCCTGGTCCTGTCTGGTACACCAGAAGAGGTAGTGAAAATCTGGCAGACCGGACCGGACCTGTAGTAATGGTGGCTTGGCCATGCCCCCTAACCTCCATTAGAAGCTTTTTTTTTTTAAGCACTTTTTCCCTGCCGGTTCAGGCAAGGGAAAAGAGTTTTTAAAAACTAAGAGGGGGGTGGGGAGAGGGGGAGGAAGAAAGGGAAGGGAGAAAGAAAGAAAAAGGAAGAAAAAAATCTCACTTTTTAACCAGGATTCAGCAAAGTACAAAAATAATGCTGTTGCTTTAAATTGGAACTGAGCATGCCTGGCTGTGGAATTTTGGGAGTTGAAGTCCACAAGTCTTAATGCTGCAAACTTTAAATTGAAACCTGCTTTAGGTTTGGATCGTTCCCTGCTTGTGAATGGAGCCAAATTTTCTATAGACTCATTATCTCATTATCTATCTGCCAGGCATGTTGAATGAGCCTTTCTGGGAGTAATATTTTATTTTAAAAGTAACCATATTAATCTACCCAGGCCTCATGCTGGAGAGGAGACTCCAGCTTTGACCTCTTTCCAGAGCATGATACCATAGTCTTTTGAGACTGAAGGATTCCAGAGAGAGAGAGAGAGAGAAGTCAATATACACATACAAATAGTGGTGGGATTCAAATAATTTAACAGCCGGTTCTCTGCCCTAATGATTTCTTCCAACAACCAGTTCACCAAACTGCTCAGAAAGTTAACAACTGGTTCTCCCAAAGTAGTGTGAACAAGTTGAATCCCAACGATGGATGGATGGATGGATGGATGGATGGATGGATGGATGGATAGATAGATAGATAGATAGATAGATAGATAGATAGATAGATAGATAGATAGATAGATAGATAGATAGATAGATAGATAGATAGATAGATAGAGTGAAACTGTTGAAGATCAATATTCTTTTTAACTAAATGAACTAGAGTTTTTTTTTCTCATTGGCTTCAATTACTTTTCATCCCTTCCCATGTACATGAACACCTTTTAGTCAAGACTGAATATCGTTAGTGAGCCTGGAGCCTGGACAGATTGGCACAAGGGATTACAAGGAGTGAACATAAAGGCTTGATTGATTAATGTTCTGATCCACTATGGCAAAGAGTGCTCTCTGTCTTCCCAGAAAGAAAAATGTGCAGTCAGCAATGTCCCCCCTCATTGCATTTTGCATCAACCACTTTTTATTTTATTTATTTTATTAAATTTATACCCCGCCCTTCTCCTTGTTAGGACCCAGGGCGGCGCACAGGCATCTAAAAACACAGAAATACAATAAATATCAATTAAAATGCAATTAAATTCATTAACCCGTGCTAAAAACCCAATATTAAAAACCCTACCAAATTACAAATTTCCTTAAAACGTCAGAAACGGGGGGCTATCCTAGGCCGGCTTGTTGGAATAAATACGTCTTAAGACGTTGGCGGAAGAGGCGGAGGTCCAAGATTGTGCGAAGGTCAGGGGGTAGGTCGTTCCAGAGGGCCGGGCCCGCCACAGAGAAGGCCCTTCCTCTGGGTGTCGCCAACCGGCATTGCCCGGCCGACGGCACCCGAAGAAGACCCTCTCTGTGGGAGCGGATCGGACGAAGGGATGTATGGGGCAGGAGGCAGTCTCGTATATAGCTAGGCCCCGAGCCATGGAGCGATTTAAAGATGGTCGTCAACACCTTGAAGCGCACTCGAAAGGCCACAGGCAGCCAGTGCAGCTCGCGCAGGAGAGGTGTTACGTGGGTTTGCCTTGGGGAACCCATAATCACGCGCACGGCCGCATTCTGTACTAACTGTAGCTTTCGAGTGCACCTCAAGGGAAGCCCCATGTAGAGAGCGTTACAGTAATCCAGCCGGGACGTCACAAGTGCTTAATTATCTAATTACATATTTTGCAAAAAAAAAGGAGGAAAAAAGGCATCTGGCAAAGTTTTGACCTCATAAAAATTGGTCTTTTCATCCAAGTAGCTGGAGATGTCAGAAACATGAAAAATTATGACTGTCTAAAGCCATGATAGCAAACCTATGGCACACGTGCCACAGGTGGCACACAGAGCTCTTTCTGTGGGCACATGAGCCATTGCCCTAGCTCACTCCACCATGTATGTGCATGCACCTCCCACCAGCCAGCTGTTGTGGCCCGCCAGCAGCCAGCAGAGCTGGCAGCAGATTCAGACACTGAGGAGGCTGGATATGAACATAGGCCAGTCCTGGAGTCTGGGGAAGGCTCTGATGAGGGCTCTGTGTTGGAGGCAGAGAGGGAGCCAGAACCATATGCAAGTTATCAGCTGCCTTCTGAGTCAGACATCAGTGAGGCAGATGAACAGCTGGAGCCTGTTCCCAGTGTGCGCATGTGCATAGTTGCCAGATGAAGGGAACAGCTAAAGAATAGGGGTAAGGCCACAGGTGGATCATGAATGGCCCCTCCCAGAGGAAATAAAAGAGGAGCAAAAGGGGAGTGGAGTTTGCAAGATACAAGTAGTTTGCTTAATTGGTTTGTGACTCTCCAAGACTCCTTGCCAAGTTTTGCAGATATCGGCCTGGCAGCTCTCCAAGCCAGATAATGTCTGTGACTTTAAATCCTCCCTTGAAAGACTTTACTGGATGTGAATGAGCAGAATTCACAGCAAATTAATAAAAGGGTTTTTTGTCAGGACAAGGAGTTTGCTTCATGCTCTTGGGAAGCCTAGGTCAGAACACCAGCTGGTTTCCGAGTCTCTGCTGCGCATGTGTGGGGTGCATGTGCAGGGTGCATGTATGGGAGGTGGGGTGCACATGGGGGTTGTGCATGCATTTGTGGGGGTGCAAGCATGAGGGTGGGGCGCATAGGGGGTCCAATCCTGCCAGTTCTGATTTTTGTGCCATGGTTAACTGTTAGAGTCAATGCCACTAAAATGGCGTTTTTTGGGTGGAGCCGTTGAGACAAATCAGGAGGTAAAAGTTTCAAATCAAGGTTGTAAAAAAGTTCAGGAACCAGTAGAGAAACACTTTCCCAAATCAATAGTTATAATAAAAAAAAAGGCACTCCAGACAGGGAATCAATTAATCCAAAAAAATTCTTCATTAATAGCAAGAGGAAGTCCAAATTACAAGAAGATGCTGGTAGTTTTCCATAAATAAAATAGTCATTCAGGAGCGGAGAGAAGCCATCTTCCACCGCCCAAGCTGGGAGCCAGCTGGAAAAAGTAACAAAGAAATAAGTTGTAACAAGCCAATCGAACTTAGAAACATTGTTGCAAGCCGCAGATCACTTTCACTCGCTTTCACTAAGTTCCAGGCAAACTGCATAGAGAAAAATCTGTCCCTCGCAATGAGGAACCATTTCAAAGCGCCGCTTTAAATCCGAGGGGGGGTTTAACGAAAAAAACACCCCCCTCCAAGCTTTTTAGTCCAGCGCTGCCATCGGAGATAAAATAGCAGATAAAAGCACACTCACTCTTCACCTTGCAGCCGAGCCTCGGGAGAGCCTTCCGACCCGGATGTCTGGCTCACTCCAAAATTAAGCAGCTTTTCCGTTCTCCATTGGCGAAGGTGGAGACAGGCGTCTCCCCCCCCGCAGCCAGACTTTCGTCACCTAGGCTGAAGACAAGGGTCGCTTTCCCACCGCCGTGGGAAGGGGGCGTCCCTAGCAAACCAACCCTACGGGAGACCCCCAAGATGGGGCGTCTCGCCCCCGTGGGGGGGCAGAAAAAAGGACAAAGCGGCGGACGAGTCAAGGACCCATCCGTCGCCGTTGGAGGGCGGAAGCGGAAGTCAGCGAGAAGTCTTCTGACAAACTACCACCCCACCATTCTACAGACTGTAGCATTGATTTCCTCCAGGGGGTGCAACTGCCTAAACCACACATTTATTCTATGACACCCAGGGAGATGGTTGAGGAGATAAATTTTGTTGGTGTACCCCAAAGAATTTTATCAATATCTTGATTTGTCATGTATATTCCAAATTCTTGTTTGTCTTAGTTAAATTTGGATTTTGCCTGGGCATATGACCACCAATCCACCTTCCAGCCCCTTAATTGTAAGTCAGTCTGTGTTCTAATGTTGCAAGCTTCATCCATCAGATCCCCATATGTTAAATTTCTTCTTGGGTTATGGACAATTGGGTATGTTACTGCTTCAATTGGGGCTAACCACCTTGGAATTTGAGTATACAGCTGTTGTTTAATTTTCCCCCATGTCTTATCTTGTTTGAAAAAGTTTTATTGGTTTTAACAATTTATAGCAGGAAAGGGGTAAATAAGGTATTAGATAATATTTTGGAGCTTCCACATCGGGTTTGATGACCGCCTCTGAGTCTTCATACATATTCCATTAAGAAAAAAAATTAAAAGGAAGGGGTACATATATTTTAAAATCATAAATTTTCATATTATTTTATACATTTAATTACTTTGTACTATTGACATCCGTACAGGAATTACCATCATAAAAAAAGAATATAACAAATTATTTTTGCGATCTGAGCCTCTTTGCTATGGTCTCTTCCTCCTCCCCCCCACCAGCAGGCGGACCCATGGCCCCTCCCGTTCCCATCTCATCATCATCCAGGATTGAGGAGTGTTTTTTAAGAAAGTTCTGCGCCTCTTCAACTGTTTTGATTCTAACTCTTCCTCCCTCCCAGAATACCAGCATCCCTTCCGGCATCAACCACTTGAACCACACCCCCTTTTTGAATAATTTTTTTGTTAAGAAGGAATAATTCCTCCTTATATCTCGTATTTTCTTTGGGATCTGCTTCAATATGGCCACCTCGTTTTGCTGATACATCAAAGGGCCCCCTCTTTGCACTCTCAGTATCTCATCCCTCATTGACCTTCTTATAAATTTAATATGTATCTCTCTGGGTACCTCATTTATTCTGGCAAATGCTGAATTAATTCTATAAATCAAATCAATGTCCCCCCAAATAAATTCCTTATCTTTCTTAATATAATCCGCTAACATAGTAGCCATCAACTCTTTTAAATTCTCATTAGGTAATTCTGGAACGTTCTGAAATCTTAAAAAGAAAGACATGCGTTCAAAATCAATTTTAGACATTTGACTAGTAATATCTGTAAGTTCTTTCTTAAAGTCTTTTATCTCTTCCTTCATCTCAACCGCCCCCCCTTCCAGCCCCACAATTTTTTGTTTATTATTTGTTATTTCTCCCTGCGCCTCCAATAGTTCCAATCTTGTACTTAAGTTGTCTTTCTGAATTTGTTGCATTTCATTCATTATTTTTTGAAACATCTCCTCTACATTTAATGGCTGAGGGCTTGGTGACTTAGGATCCTCTACTTCTGTTTCCTTCTGTAACAAAGCTGAAATCTTTGGTTGTGAGGATGGGCTGGGTCTTGTAGATGCTGGAGCAGAGCTTGGTTTCCCAGATGGGGGTTTCCTCGATGCCATAATTAAAGTTTTAAGTGTTATTGCATAGAGAAGAAAGAAAGAAAAAAAATGGCGCTGTTGGGCGGGCAGTCTGTGAAGTCCGAGACAAAAGCAGCTGTAGTTCACATTAAGTTTACAACGTCCAGAGAGAAAAAGGAAAAAAAAAGGAAAAAACTTTCCAAACAAAAGCAGAAGGTTTCACGAAGGGGGAGAACACCAAAAGACACCAGAGCAGGTCCTTTTCTTATATATTTTGAAATTAGTCTAATTTTGTTAAAATAGAGGAATGCTTATTTCCAAAGAAAAAAAGTTCCGTCCTGGGAACAAAGAGAACGCCATCTTTCCACCTTGCCGGCAGGGTGGAGAAAGTAAAAGTGGAAACAATCAATTTAAAATGTAGCAAGGCTCAGGATACATTGTTTAACAGCAATCCCTTAATTAACAAGAAATTTCCTTTTTCAATAAATCCAACGGAAGTCACTTTCACTCTCTCCACATCGCGGGAGTCTTCCTCCAATGCCGCTTTAATTCCAGGGCGGTTGTTTCCAACTCCCCCCTATCTTCTCTTTTCATCAAATTGAATGCAAAAAAAGTCCAAATAAGGCACATACCATTTTTCAAATCCGGAGCCTCGGCGCAGCCATTCAGCCCCGGAGTTTCAGCTCCTTTTAAATCCTCCATGTTCCAGCTCCTTCGGCGAAAGGGAAGCTCCCCCCGCGAAAGTTCCCCAGCCCCTAGGGCGAAGCGGGAGATGGGGGCCCTCACCGCAAGCCGCTCGTGCAGAGGGGGGATTATGCCCGTCCCCCCTGCACCCGATGGCGCAGCTGAGGCAACACAGTGGCGGACGTGTGGAATCCATGTCCGTCCGCGTCCGAAGCCGGAAACGATCTCCCCCCCATGTCTTATAGAGAGTCCCCCTAGTGTGGTGGGTAATAAAACTTTTAGGTTGCCTATTATTTTTGGGTCATAGGAATGAGTGCCAACCTTGAGGTAGGTCGTAGCCTTCGATTATCAAAGTCCGTCTTCTTGCTAAAGTAACCCAGTCCCTAACCCAGATTAGGGTTGAGGCATAGTAGTAAAACTCCCAGTTTGGGAGTCCCATGCCTCCTCTCAGTTTATGTTCTTGCAACATTTTCATTTTTATGCGTTATTTTTTTCCCTGCCAAATAAACTTCATAGTGATATAGTCCAACTTCTGAAAAAAATTTGTTTAATTTTACAGGAGCCGTCTGAAACAGATAAATCCATTTTGGAAGGATATATGCTTTTATAGCAGCTATCCTCCCTAACAGTGAGATTGGAACTTTACTCCATCTTTCGAGCTCCTTAGTCATTTCGCCCATCAATTTATTATAATCGCAGAGCAAATATTTCACTTTTTTGGCACACTCAATTCCCATTAATTTTTGTATCTGTTCTTTCTGTATCTTGTTCTGTCATATTTTTAACTAGCATTTTAGTTTTTTGCTTATTAATTTTTAGGCCAGCCACTTCTCCATATTCTTCTATTGTGATTAATTTAGGTCCTGAGGTCAGAGGGTCTTCTATCACAAAAACTAAATCATCAGCAAATGCTTGAATTTTATATTCTTCTCCTCTGACTTGCAGTCCTCTAATGTTCTTCTCTTGTCTGATTGTGTTTAGGAGAGGTTCCAATGTCAAAATAAATAGGAGGGGTGACAGCGGGCATCCTTGTCTGGTGCCCCTGCATATTGGGATCCGGTCTGATAGAGCCCTGTTAAACAGCAACCTTGCTGATTGCATCGTATAGATGGCCTGGACTGCTTTAACAAATTTAGAGCCAAATTCCATAATTTGCAGTTGTATAATAAAATTCCAATTGACCCTATCAAATGCTTTCTGCCCGTCCAAAAAAATCATGCTCATCTGTTTGTCTGCATGTGCCTCATAGTATTCTAAGCAGTTGGTTATCATACGTACATTATCCCTCAAATACCTACATGGTAGAAATCCACTTTGATCCTGATGGATGAAATTAGATAGAAATGGTTTCAACCTCCTAGCCAGAATTGTCGCAAATATTTTGTAATCGACGTTTAAGAGCGATATAGGTCTATAATTTTTAATTTGGGTTAAGTTTGAATCAGGTTTGGGAATTAAAGAAATATAGGCCTCGGTCCATGTTTGGGGAGTTTCCCCCTTTTCCAAGATTTCATTAAATAGGTCTTTCATTTGTGGGATTAAAGTTTCCCAGATACCTTTGTATAATTCCCCTGGTAGTCCATCTGGACCTGGGGTTTTCCCACTGGCCTGTTTTCTGATTGCATTTTCTATCTCTTCCACTGTAATCTCTGTGTTTAATGTATTTTTATATGTATCAGGGACTACTCCAAGATGTTGTTTTATAAGGTAAGAGTTGATCTTTTCCTTTTGCTGTCTCTCATCGGCATAGAGTGAACCAAAAAAAATCTTGTGCTATTTTTAGTTTCTGTTCTATGGTACTTACAACTTTCCCACTTTTATCCTGAAGGGATTCTATTCTTCTTACTTCTGCTTCCTTCCTGGAAAGAGTTTTTGAGGATGATTGGCTCCTCCCAGGGCTTAAGCTCCTCCCACCACCCTCAGACTAACGGAGCTTGTGAGAGGGCCAATTCTGTTCTTGAACAATATCTTCGTTGCTTTATAAATTACCAACAAGATGACTGGGCCGATCTTTTGATTCACGCTGAGGTAGCATACAATAATTCTGTTCATAGCAGCACCGGCATGACTCCTTTCAAAGTGATTTATGGCCAGGAGTCTGTGCCAATTCCCGAACTACCTCACGAGACTCCTGCTGTTTTATCTCTCTCGGATTGGAGTAGTAAGATGGCAACATTTTGGCCCATTGCACGGAAAACATTGGACGATGCTCACCAATTTCATAAGATGTATGCTGATAAAAAATGGGCTGCACCACCGAACTACAGAGTTGGTGATCGAGTATACGTATCTACTAGGTTTCTAGAAAGTCCTCAAAAATGTAAGAAGTTAGGTCCGAAGTTTGTTGGGTCTTTCCCAATTACTAAAATCATCAGTTCTGTTTCGGTCAAACTGGACTTGCCAAAAACCTATCGGAGGCTTTACCCGATCTTCCATGTCCACCTGTTGAAGCCCGAACGATTGTCCCACCTTCGCCAACCACAATCTGAACCCCCTGACCCAATCCTGGTTGATGGTTAACAGCATTACAAAGTATGGGACATTTGGGACTCTAGAGTGTGGAGAAACAAGGTGCAGTACCTTGTGTCTTGGAAGGATTTCCCTCTGTCCTACACTGAGTGGGTGGACAAATGCCACGTTAAAGCCCCTAAAATACTGAAGAGGTTTTATGCTAAATATCCTGACAAGCCTTAACTACTGTTGTTTCATGTGTTTACGTGTTTTATGTTGGTCTCTGTCCCTGTCTGTTTTTGTTTATATTTTACAGGACTGACGTTGCTTTTCTGGAGGAGGGCCGGATGTCAGCCTCCGCTTTATTGCTTGCTTCGGCTGCCATTTAGAAATGGGGAGGGAGGGGCTGTGGGTACTGGACATTAAGTGTGCTGGAGGAGGATGGTGCCAGGACCTGATATCGCCAAGGCTAAGGGTCTTGCATTCCATTGTGATGATGCTCCTGAGCATGGTGCCCACCTGACATCATGGATGAATCTGCATTGGATAATATACTGGGGTCAAGGGGTGTTAAGGGATGGGTTATGCTTTGATATGTATGTTGCGTGCCTAAATACTTCATTCCTTGCTTGACTTTCGCTGCGGTCTTATCATATTCAAAATGGGTTTAAGCATGGTCTTTCTTGAATTATGAAGGAAGCAGTCCTGACAGTCGTTTAGAATGCTAAATGCTCTGGACCTATCTAACCTGGAAAAGCTGTTCTGTATAAGACATCACAGTTCCCACATTTAATAGAAATATAGCAGTGATATTGTACAATGGTTTTGCTCTATTGAAAGTAAAATCTACTAAGGGAAAATAGAATTATGCAAGGTTCCACAATAAAAAGTGCAATTTTATCAATTGGAATTGTTTTACTAGGATGTGAAACTGGAAAGATCTGTCTTTATCCTCTTTAGACTGATAAAGATCTGATTATTTACAGGATTGTTTGTGTTAATTTCCTCAGTAGTCTCCATAAATTTGCTTTTTTTCTTTCAAAACTAGATTTGAAATCAATAAAGCATAAAACCATTGGAAAATTCCATTTGGATTCACTGGCAATAGAAAATAGGATTTTCCACGTCAAAAAAAAAATCACTGCTTATTCAACCGTTGACAAAAACACCCCATCCCATTTTGATATTAGGCATAATTGTGCCAGAAACCAGAGCCATTTTGTGAAGGATTCTACTGTAGGTTATGTTCTTCGTGAACACAGGGCTAGATAAAACCACAATCAGGAAGCATGTGTGGATGAAATCAAATTTTAAATAACTTTGTGTTTTCCCACAAGCAAAGTAAAAAGTCTAATTAATAGCCTTCTTATTGCCTCATTAAAATTTATTCTGGCAATATATGGGTGAAACTGGATGAAAGCTACAACAGATGTTTATTGAGGAGCTTCATAGTATCCTAGTTATCAGGTGCCAAAAGCTTGCTGGATTTACTTCACTTGACATTTATTTGCTTTTGTTTCATCTGGATCTTACTGTTCCTTAGGGAGTTTCAACGTTTAATTTTGGCTTAATCTTCAGTATAGTTGATCATTCTTTCAGTTACAGCAAACAATCCAGGTAATCAAGACGAAGCTATAGCTTTTTCCATCCTTAGTCTCCAATTGTCATGGTAACATGTCTACTTTGTTCTATGTACATTCCAAATACTAGTAATCAATTGCAGGCTAATATTACTTTAGTGCAATTTGATAATGATAGGTCCAAAAAATCACTGGGGACCTCCTGGTGGCTAGGGGAAAAAAGGCGATGTTGCTCTCCAGATTTTTGACCACAATCTCTACCCTCCCTAACTATTTGTCATGTCATAAAGTTGAAGCTCAAAATTCTTAAGAAGGTACTAAATTGTCTAGATTGTTGATCTTGATGGAATAATCAGCCCTAACTATATATAATTTCTTCCTTTTTTTCTTAGATAACATTTTCCTGACTTTTCTTTATTCTAATGTGTCAGTTCTTCAAATTGAAAAAAATGTATTTGCTTTCAAAGGTTGGATGAGAAAATGGTTATTCTGACATATCCAATCATGTTCCTGTTCTCAAATGTCATTTTTCTATATTGATTTATATTTCTCCTTCAAGAAAATTTCACACACATGTGCGGAGAGAGGGGAGAGGGAGGCTAAGAGAGAGATTTGTTCCATGTTAAAAGATAAAAGATGTATCTACAGTATGATGGGTAGAACGTAGATAATAAAACTAATCATAAATTCCAAGCCCTGCAATGTCTAACTATGATTTGCCATGTTTCTATGCTTAACCTTGGGGGAAACTGAAAGGATAGAATAAGGAACAATTGAACAAAATAATAGAATTGGAAGAGACCTTAGAGGTCTTCTAGTCCAACCCCCTACTCAAGCAGGAGACCCTATACCAGTGTTGGCAAACCTTTTTGGCACAGACTTGCAAAACGAAAATGCGCACGTGCGTGGGGGGAAATGCCAGAAACAGGAAGAACAGCTTCCTGGCACATATGCCCTGGGTCCTCTGTGGAGAAGGGCGGGATATAAATTTAAATAAAATTTAAAAAATGCGTGCACAGGGAAGCTGAGCTTCTGGTTTCCAGCGTTCACATATGCACTGGTCACCTGGTCTTCCAGGTTTGGTGCATGCATGCATATATGCACGAAGATTAGCTGGCTGGTGCATATGTGCACACTGGAAACCAGAGGATCGCGCCAGGGAGCTGCTCTTCCAGTTTGCGCCATTCCCGTGTGCACAAAGACCAGCTGCCTGACACACTTGTGCACGCCAGAACCCAGAAGAGTAACGAGTGACCGCAGGCGTGCCTGGAGAGTTGGCTCTGTGTGCCACTTCTGGCCTGCATGCCATAGGTTCACCAACACGGCCCTATACCATTCCAGACAAGTGGCTGTCCAGTCCCTTCTTAAAAGCCCCCAATGATGGAGCACCCATAACCTCTGAAGGCAAGCTGTTCTACTGGTTAATTGTTCTCACTGTTATGAAATTTCTCCTTGGTTCTAGATTGCTTATCTGCTTGATTAGTTCCCATCATTTCTTGTCTTGCCTTCAGGTGCTTTGGAAAATAAGTTGACCTCCCTCTTCTTTGTGGCAGCACTTCAAATATTGGAACACTACTATCATATCACCCCTAGTCCTTCTTTTCTGTAAACTACACAAATCCAATTCCTGCAACCATTTTTCATATATTTTAACCTCCAGCCCCTAATCTTGTTTTTTGTTCTTTTCTGCATTCTTTCTAGAATCTGTACATCTTTTCTATAACATGGGGATCAAAACTTCATGCGGTATTCTAAGTGTGGTCTTACTAAGGCTTTGTAAAGCCATACTAATACTTTATGTGATCTTGATTCTACCTCTCTTTTAATGCAACCTAGGATTGCATTGGTTTTTTTTGACTGCTGCTACACACTGCTGGCTTATATTTAAGCGATTGTCCACTCTCCCTCCCACAGTAACTACTATTGTGAGGGGGAACTTGTCTGTCTGTGCATTCCATGTCCTTATGAATAAATTCTGAAGATTTATTTGGGGCTGGTTGGAGAAGTATCCTAAGAGGAGGATTATTTTTCTTTTTCTTTTTTTCTTTTTTTGTATGTGTTTTTAAGTCAGCATTGACTCAAATCTATTGCTTGGACAAGTACCTGGATTTTTTTGGGGTAAGTTTTCTATAGCTTTCTATAGCTGAAAGTGAGTGAGTGACTGGCCCAAGATCATCCAGTTGCTTCATTCCTAAAACAGGATTAAAACTCACAGTCTCCTGGTTTCTAACCTGGTGCCTTTACCAATACATCAAACTGCCTTTCAAAAATATAAATCATTTTAAATGTTGTCTGTTTATTGTACATATCATATAAATGTTTTTTTTTAGTTCATCATATTGTTTAGGGCATTTTTAGGGTTATTATCAATATAGCCATCCTTAGGAAGGTTGGTAACTTAAAATGATCATCACTTTCTTCAGTGCAGCACTTGGTATCACAGAGACAATGCCATATATAAATAGCCCTTGGCTTACAACAATTCATTTAGTGACTGTTCAAAGTTACAATGGCACTGAAAAAAGTAACTGATGACCATTTTTCACACTTATGACCATCGCAGCATTCCCTTGGTCACATGATTTACATTTGGATGCTTGGCAACCAGCTTGTATTTATGACAGTTGCAGTGTCATGTAATCCACTTTTGTGAATTTCTGATAAGCAAAGTCAATGGGGAAGCCAGATTCATTTAAGAATCATGTTACTAATTTAAGAACTGCAGTGATTCACTTAACAAAAGTGGAGAGAAAAGTCATAAAATGGAGCAAACTCACTTAACAACATACATTTTGGGCTCAATTGTGGTCATAGGTTGAGGACTGCCAGTAACTCTTTGTAGTGCTGTGATATTAATCAGCTTATCAAGAAAGTTTGTGTCACTTCTGGAGCCTTCTTTTTTTTTGAGAAAATGTTTTATTTTTTATTCTCTTACAAAGCATTTTAAGTATACATTCACATAGTTGTTATTCTTCTATACATTTATCATTCTTATACATGTATTATTTCATTTAATAGATTATAATATACAATTTGGGTTGCTTTATTTACCATCCTTTCTTCCTTTTTTTTTCTTTCAATGTCAAATGCTTTTTCTTTCTTTCTTTCTTTTTTGAAAAAGTATTTTATTGGTTTTCAAAATTTTTACAAGGGAAAAAGGTGTAGGGTACAGGTAACATTTTGGTAGCTTCCCTGCCGTTGGTGGCGGCTTTCCCCAAACTTCATAAGTTTACAATTTTAAAGGTAAAGGATAAACATATAAAAAGATTACATTGTATAGTCTATATATTCAATCATCTTTTTTCTTGCCATTTTATCTTGTGTCAACAATTACAATAGTATTTCAAATAAACTCATTTTTGCGATTAGAGTCTTTTTGCAATTGACTCCTCTTCCCTGTCCCTGGGCGGGGCCGTCGCTCCCTCCGTTCCCCCGTCTTCACCTCCCAGCTGGGGGGAATGTTTTTTAATAAAAGCCTCCCACTCGCTTAGTGTTTTGATTTTTACTCTGCCTCCCTCCCAGAAAATCAACATTCCCTCTGGTAATAGCCACTTGAACCATATTCCCTTTTTATATAATTTCTTAGACAAGAAAGAATACTTCCTCCTTATTTATCTAATCTTTTTCGGAATCTGTTTCAAAATGATTACTTCTTTATCCTGGCATTTTAAAATTCCATCCCGTTGAGCCCTCAATATCTCATCCCTTGTGGATCTCCTAAGAAATTTAACATGAACTTCTCTTGGTACGTTATTTATCCTGGCATAAGTTGAATTAATTCTATAAACCAGGTCCATATCCCACCAGAGTTGATCTTTCTCTCTTTTAAGGTATTCTGCTAATATTGTACTCATAAGGTCTTTGAGATCTTCATTTTCTAACTCTGGTATATTCTGGAACCTGAGAAAAAAAGACATTCTTTCAAATTCAATTTTGGTCATGTTTGCTCCCAATTCTGAACCCTCCCTCTGAATCTCCTTCACCTCTTCCTCTATCTCAGCCACCTCCTTCTCTAGCTTTTCAATTTTTTGTTTATTTTCCACTGTATTTCGTTGCATTTCCCTAAGCTCTAATGTTAATTCTGACATCTCTTTCCTCATTTCATTCATATTTTCATTCATGCTATTCATATTTTTCATAATTTCCCAAACATTTCTACAACCAATGGATCCTTTGAGCCCTCTCCAGCAGGTTCTTTCTGTAAGAATGTAGAAATTTTCAACTGTGTAGTCAGGCTAGAGATGGCAGAGGATGGAGCAGAGGCTGACTTTCCCATTGGAGTCTTTCTAAAAGCCATTGTGTCACTCTCAGTTTCTTAGCTGACAAAGAAATGGCGCCGGAGAAACAGACGACTGAAACAGTCCGAAGTATCAGAAAGTCCGAGTGGGAGTTCAGTTTTAAGAGTCTTAAGAGTTCACTTTAAAAAAAGGAAACTTTACAGTCCACAATCAGGAGTCCACGTATTGGGAGAGACTTGAGAGTCTCTGGTAGGAATGTCTGAAGTAGAGTTTATAAGCCTTCTTTGGTAATTAAGTAATTAAGGAGGGAAAAGCTTCAGCACTGTAGAGGAGCTATAAGCGGAGAACAAAGAGAAGCCATCTTGGCCCCTCCTCTGACTGGAAGAAAAGTAAAAGTTCCAATTACTTTCTTTTTAAAAGAGCTCCATAAGAAACAGTTGCAAATGCAATACGATACAATTCTTTCACCTAGTTTGTTCACATAGCAAGTTAATCCTTCCTCTCTCCATTTCAAATGGAGAGGAATCGGTTAATAGCCGCTCTGTCAGAGGGGGGGTTCAGAACTCCCCCCTCCATCTGCATTCCAAGTTGATTGAACTAGCACTTACAGTGATTTATCGCTTATCCTTTATCTGCAATTCAAGAGATTAGGGAAAGTCTTTCACCTCCGGCGTTTCCGCTACTCTTCTTATTCTGCATAGCTCCCAAGTTCTATCCGGCGAAGAGGCGAAATCCGCCCCCCTTTTTGCTTGCCAGCTCCTAGAGTGATGCTGGGGGTGTCTCCCAGCCGCCGCCAGGCTGGGGCTCCCAGCGAGCCGCTCCTACAGCAGAAGGCCCCCCCGAGGGTGGGGACAAAGCACAAAGTACGTCCGTCATCTTCAAAAACCAGAAGCGAAGTCCTACCATCCCTTCTTCCTGTTGTAACACCACCTCATTTTCCTGTTCTTTTCTCCCTCCCTCCCTTCTCTACTTTCTTCCTTCTTCCTCTCCTTCCCTTTCCTTCTTCCCTTGCCTTTCTCCTGCTCTTCCTCTTCCCCTTCCTACCCTCTCTCCTTCTCTTCCTCTCCCTTCCATCCTCCTCTCCTTACCTGTTTCTTCTTTCCTCCATCTTCCTTTCATGTTCTCCTCCTTTCTCTCTCTCTTTTCTATTATTGTAAGTGTCTCTTTCCGGCCTCAGTTTATATTTCTTTGGGATGGTATTTCCGCAGACCCAAATATAATTTGATATCATATCTTATTCCCTTACCTTTGCTAATCTATCCTAGCTATATTTTCCTCCCGTTTATATCTCTCTTTTGGCTGTATACTTATATATTTAATATTTTCTTTTCTGTTTTCCCCTTCTTCCCCACCCTTTTCCATTTAACTGTGTCTTCTCTGGGTTCTTTATCTTTTCCCTATTTTTCTAGTTTCCTTTCTCTAGCCAATCATAGAATCTTCCCCATGTCTTGAAGTACTCCGATTCCTCTTTTTCCTTTATTTTCATTGTCAACCTATTCATCTCTGCACAATCTAATATCTTTTTATTCATCTGTTGGTAGCTCTTCATCTGTTGGTAGCTTATTTGATTTCCACTTTTGGGCAAATACAATTCTTGCTGCTGTAGTTACACGTATAATCAAATAGGTATCCTCTGGAGCCTTCTATGGAGGCTTTGCTTTGTGTTTTGAAAGCATCAGATTGTCTTGCTTTAGAAGCTTTGAAAGTGTATGCTTGAAGTACCATTAAAGCAAAGCACAGTTTGAAGGTTTGGACAATCTTGTAATCTGTCTTCTTATCTATCTGTATGCCCATTGACCCATCCCTTTAAGCTGCCTAAAGAGCTATTTGCCTGCAAAACTGCAGACCAGTTCTAAGAATTGGCATCAGCAGAATTATTACATACATAAGCAAGCAATTTGCTCTCTTAGTAGCAGGATGGAGGACTTGGCTTCTCTCATAATGCATCCTTGTTTTTTAAAAGGAGCCAACGACATACTGCTGCCTAATTTTAATTAGGCAGTATAGCATTTTTGTAGATGAACAATCTCTTTGTACATAGGGACAGACAGGCTTGTTTAGCTGAAAACAGCTATAGTCAGAAATTGACAGCAGAAGTTCTATTGTGCTGTCTGGCAGCTTTTGCTCCAGATCATAAAGGATTAATTAAAATTGTATAATGCTGAAAAAAGTCCCAAGGTAAACATTGAGCCAAGTAGAATAGCACTAAGCAGCATTCAGAATGTTAGTTCTATTGCCTAAGGCTAAGAGGTTCAACAGATTGCACTTCAAACTGGGTGAAAAAGAATTGTTATGTAAGCATGATTATGTTTTGTTTTTACATAGATCTTAGTTTTAAAAATAAAGATGGAGAAGATGGATACAGATTGCCTACAGTCACATCAATGTGATTTACAAATAAATTTCCAAAGTATTTGGGCTACTAGTCAGTTAGGGGCCATCAAGACAGTTTGCTATCTGGGGACTATCTTAACCTTTCTGTAATAATAATGTAAAACTTGTCCAAGGACAAGCTTGTAATCACTTCCCTTTCTATTTCCCTCAACCTTGCCAAGTCAAATCATTTGTTAATCTATCACTGGATGCATCACATGCCCAAGGTATGTGTGCTTTTGCTTCCTGGTCTTCATCTCAAGGGAGCAGTCAATTTGTATTGGGTTTGAGGCTGATTGATTGGTTCTTTTGCAGTGAACGGTAGTATTCATAATGATCTCCAGATCCATAATGCTAAGTCATCTATCTTTCTCTTGCTTTTTCCTCAATGTCCAGCTTTCTCAGCCATATATTTTCACTTTTTTTAAAAAAAGTCACAAAATTATCCTTACCTTTCAGAGCCTTGTCTAAGTTTTTCATGACCTTCCTCCCAAGGATTCATCTTTTTAAAACTTCTATTTTACCCATATTTATTTATTCTTGTCCAAGAAAACCAACCTGTCTTCTTTGTCACCAGTTCTTAAGTTCACTAAGCAAATTGGTGGACACTATGTTTGCTTTCTTAATACTTAATGGCGACTGATATGTTTGAATTTTTTATTTTTATATAAAGATCTCCTTACTCTTCACTTTTAGCTAACAAAGTGATTAGGAATGAAGACAGTGTCCCTGTAGGTAAATTAATTCCTTCCTTCCTTCCTTCCTTTCTCTTTTTCTTTCTTTTTCTTTTATATCTCATCTCCCGTAAGGATCTTATTATTATTCTTATTCTTATCAAAATCTTATTTTGATTGTATCAGTGTCTTAATAACAATATGTAATTTTTATAATGTACACTGTTTCCCCAAAAATAAGGCCTATCCCAAAAGTAAGTCCTATCCTGATTTTTACACATGTGCCCTATATCAGCCATACCCCCAAAATAAACTCTAATCAAGACCTGGCCCAATCCAGGGTGCATGGGTAAAAATTAAGTTAAGGTGTGGATGGGGAGGTGGAGCTGCCCTACTACTTACCTTCAGACAGTTCCAGCCAGACCTCACACACCCCGACACCTGCCCATTTTTTTTTGCATCTATCAAGGTTTTCCTGAAGGCTTATGTAGCCAAAAACAGAGCTCTGGATTGATCCAGAGCTCTGGATTGAGTGCAGAGGCATTCAGGTAAGCCTTGTCGGCCACAGAAGAAGTTCCTGAAGTCCTCTGAAAGCGAAAGGAGGCCAGGGGCGACACACGCAAGTGAGGTGAGTCATCTCCCCAAAGATAAGACCTGGTGCCTTTTTTTATGGCAAATTAAATAAATGAATGAATGAATGAATGAATGAATGAATAAATAAATAAATAAATAAATAAATAAATAAATAAATAAATAAATAAATAAATAAATAAATAAATAAATAAATAAATAAATAAATAAATAAATAAATAAATAAATAAATAAATAAATAAATAAATAAATAAATAAATAAATAAATAAATAAGACAGGGAGTTTTATTGAAACATGAAGCAACTCCTTGTCCTGACAAAAAGTTTAAGGGAAACATGTTAGTATTTCCTTACCAGTGGTAATCAACTGCTTTGAAACTCACCAGATTTGACACTCAATGCATTTTGGAAATGAAAATTTTCACAGTACTGATCATTTGTTTGGTACTGAACTCACAAGCCAGAACATGTAGACTGCCTTGTGACTCACTACAGTATTCCTTATAGGAAAAACTGTTTGGTACACATAGTTTTTGGTACCCATTGTGCCTCCCAGAACCAATTAATGAGAAGTACTGAGGTACCACTATATGGCATTATACAGTTAAAGTTAAGGAGAAAATATTCATATTTTATCTTACATTGTTCTCTTCCCTCTTCTGAACACTCTTTTTTATATTGATTTTATTTCTTATACTACTTTCTTAATAATGGTAAAGGTGATTATCAAGGAATGATTTGTTCTGACATGCTTATCTCCAACCTTGTGGATTTTTAGATGGCAGTTGCTGAGTGTATATTAGCATAACAGCAGAATGGGGACTAAAGACTACACAATTAATAATCTTGATGGTTGTTTTTTTAAACAGTCCATGAGTGACTGTAGCAGTGCAAAATAACTCAGTTTGCCCTTTTGCTTTTTCCAATTCCAAAACACCCTCAGGCATCTATAAAAACTTTTAAATTATTTTTCTTTAAAAAAAATATGCAGTGGTTGAAAAAGGGAAAATAAGGGGTTACTTCAGAGCTAGCCAACCTTATGTAGATGCCTACAAATATAGAACAGGAGAAACTGATGCAGGATTAGATTGAGCCAGGAGAATTCAGGAAGTATATATTTAATCAATTTGGAGAACTAAGAGATTCAACAATATTGGGTATTACTAGATATTATCCAGAGGTGGTATTCAGCTGGTTTGCACCAGTTTGTGCAAACTGGCAACGGAAATTTGGCCTGGGTCACCAAACCGGTAGTGACCACTGGCTGACCATGCCCCCGAACTGGTTGTCCAGTTGCTACTCACTTGCCCCACATGTCCAGTCACTGCTCACTTGCCCCGCACACTCACTCAAAATTCACTCGACCCACCTGTTTATTTTGAAATGCTTAGATAGGGAAAAGGTCCATACAAAAAAAAAGGTTGATGGAATAATTACTTCATAAAGCTTCAAAAATATAAAATTTGTTCAAAGTCATTGATTTGTTGGACTTCCTCAGAAAAGACTTTTGGAAGGCATCATAACAAATCTGAGAAAAGACTAATAGACTGTAAACATTTAAAAACAGGTAGCCAATTGCAAGACTCAAATAAATTATGATTTCTCAATTTTTTGGAGCCAGATTACTGGAATATTGTAGAAGTAGTAGTTACATGGACAGCATCTGAAGAACAATTGCTTGAATTTGGTGATTTTTTTAATTATGAAAATAATATGATTATGGAGATTTCATAGAAAATGTTTTTAAAAATTCAAAGGACTTTGCAGTTCCTGACAATATTAAAAAACCTAAAGATATTGTCAGAACAATTGCTGTAAGTTCAGCAGAAGTGGAAAAGAGTTTTTCAAAAATGAACTTCATATGTTCAGAACAAAGAACTCGCCTAACTATTCCCAACATAAGAACCTGATGACCATTAGTGTAATTGGCCTACCTGTTAAAAAAAAAGGGGGGGGGACCCTGTTCCTTCCATCAAAAGAGCACACCATCACACAATGTTTAAGAGCACACCTCAAACAGCCAATGATCCGAGAATCAAGATGAAGAAAAGTGCAAGTGAGAAGGGCACCAATAAAAGAATGATGTGGAAACATCTTAAAGTTAAAGACAACTAACAGTTTTATGTAAGTACTTGTGTAGCTCTATTTTAATCTTATGTAAGTAGTAAGGTGCATGAAATTGAAAACATCATTTTTGTATATCTTCTTTTTCTAGGGCAAGGAAGTCAGTGACTTTGAAGATGCACAACCATTTCATCGTTGTTATATAAGTACTTGCCTACCTCTTTTATTGTTTTTGTACTTATTTTATTTATTATTGTTATATTTAAATTTCTATAACGCCCTTCTCCCTTCCGGGACTCAGGGCAGTGTACAGGCAGCAGTAAAATCACGAATAAAAATATAGAAAGCAATTAAAAACCTATTAAAAATACATTAAATAATGAATAGCCTGTCTAAAACCTGTTAAAATCCCTACTAAAAACCATATAAACCATATAAAACTAAAGCATTTAAAAGTATGCCAGTTTAGAAACTATGCCAGGCCGGTCGCTCGAAACAGATGGGTCTTCAAAGCCCGACGGAAAAGGTGCAGGTCTGTGATCGTATGAAGGTCAGGGGGTAGGTCATTCCAGAGGGCGGGGGCTGCCACAGAGAAGGCTCTCCTCCTGGGGGTCGCCAGCCAACATTGCCTGGCTGACGGCACCCTGAGGAGGCCCTCTCTGTGGGAGCGAACTGGACGGTGGGAGGCATTTGGTAGCAGGAGGCGGTCTTGCAGATAGCCAGGTCCCTTGCCATGGAGCGCTTTAAAGGTGGTTACTAAAACCTTGAAGCGCACCCGGAAAGCCACAGGCAGCCAGTGCAGCTCACACAGGAGAGGTGTCACATGGGAGCATCTAGAAGCTCCCAGAATCCCCCGCGCAGCCGCATTCTGAACTAGCTGGAGCCTCTGGTTGCACCTCAAGGGAAGCCCTATGTAGAGAGCATTACAAAAGTCCAGGCGGGAGATGACGAAGGCTTGAGTGACTGTGCATAAAGCATCACAATCCAGAAAGGATCAGGCGGACCTGATAAAAAGCCCCCCTGGCCACGGCCATCATGTGATCTTCTAGAGACAGCTGAGAATCCAGGAGGACACCCAAGTTGCGAGTCCTCTCTGCAGGGGCCAATGCCTCGCCCCCAATAGCCAGAGATGGTACCAACTGGCTATATCGTGATGCCGGAAGCCACAGCCACTCGGTCTTGGGTGGGATGAGTCGGAGCCTGTTTCTCCCCATCCAGACTTGCACGGCCTCCAGACACCGGGACATCACTTCCACGGCATCGTTGGGGTGGTCCAGGGTAGAGATGTACAGCTGAGTATCATCAGCGTACTGGTGGAACTCTACCCCGAAACCACGGATGATCTCGCCCAACGGCTTCATGTAGATGTTAAACAGGAGAGGCGAGAGGACCGACCCCTGTGGTACCCCACATGAGAGGCACCTCGACGTCGATCTCTGCCCTCCTGCCAGCACAAATTGCGACCGGTCAGAGAGATAGGAGGAGAACCGCCGTAGACCGGTGCCCCCCACCCCCAGCCCCTCCAGCTGGTGCAACAAGATACCATGGTCGATGGTATCGAAAGCCGCTGAGAGGTCTAACAGGACCAGGATAGAGGAACAAACCCTATCCCGAGCCCTCCAGAGATCATCCACCAGCGCGACCAATGCCATCTCTGTGCTGTGCCCAGGCCAGAAGCCGGACCGGCGTGGGTCCAGAGAGACAGTTTCCTCCAGGTGCTGAGGGAGTTGTCGCGCCACTATACTCTCAACAACCTTCGCAAGGAATCGGAGGTTGGAGACTGGATGGTAGTTGGCCAAAACAGCCAGGTCCAGGGAGGGCTTCTTGAGGAGGGACCTCACCACCGCCTCTTTTGAGGTGGCCGGCAGAAACACCTCACTCAAAGAAGCATTGACAATTCCCTGGAGCCAGCCTCATGTAACCTCCCGGGAGGCCAGTACCAACCAGGAGGGACACGGGTCCAATAAACATGTGGTGGCATTCAGCCACCCCAGCATCCTGTCCATGTCCTCAGGAGTCACAGGATCGAACTCTTCCCAGATAACAGACTCAAGACTCGCCTCTGTCAGCCCGTCTGAACTAGTCCAATTGGAGGCCAACCCGTCCTGGATCTGATTGATTTTATCATGCAGATAACACCCAAATTCCTCCGCATGACCCTGCAAGGGGGCATCCCGCGCCCTCTGGTGAAGAAGGGAGTGGGTCACCCTAAACAGGATGGCAGGCCAGTTATCTGCAGACGTGATAAGAGTGGAGAAATAATTACATTTCACCGCTTTTATTACCACTAGGTAGGTCTTCAAATGCGACCTTACCAGTGTCCGGTCGGAATCGGAGCAGGTGGCCCTCCAACCGCTCTCTAGGCATCTCTTCCGACACTTCATCACTCTTAGCTCCTCAGAGAACCAGGGAGCCAAGGTGGTTCGGCACCGGGTGAGAGGCCACAAAGGCACGACCTGGTCCAGGGCGCCCGTGGCCGCACTATTCCAAGCGGCCACTAGGTCCTCAGTCGAGTCACAGGTCAGGGTCTCAGGTATTGGCCCAAGCTCCATCTGGAACCTCTCAGGGTCCATCAGGCACCTGGGGCGGAACCATCTCACCTCTTCCGGTTCCACCTCCCCGCGGTGGGATATAGCGGTTGGAAAGCCCAGCTGAAGGAGAGAGGGATCTGACCATGACAGGGGTTCAACAGCTATTTCCTCTAAACCAAGATCACTCAACCACTGGCCGGAGGCAAAAACTAGGTCCAGCGTGTGTCCCCCAGTATGGGTGGGGTCATGAATTAATTGGGTCAGGTCCATGGCCGTCAGGGAGGCCATGAACTCCCGTGCTATCTCGGATGCCTTGCCTATTGATGGCAGGTTGAAATCCCCCATGACTAACAGCCTAGGGGTGTCGACCGCCATCTCGGCTATCACATTGAGAAGCTCAGGTAGGGTTGCTGATACGTAGTGGGGAGCCAGGTACACTATCAGCAAGCCCAACTGCCTCCCATGACCCCACTTCACACAGAGACTCACAACCGGCTGTCTGCGGCACAATGGTCTCCCTCGGGTCCAGACCCTCCTTTATAACAACCCCCACCCCCCCACCCCGACCCTGGGCTCACGGCTGGTGAAATGCACGGTAACCCGGTGGGCACATTTCAATGAGGGGCACCCCCCCCTCTTGGCCCAACCAGGTCTCCGTGATACCCGCCAGGTCCGCCCCCATTCCAAAACCAGATTGTGAATGTGGGGGGCTTTATTAACCACGGACCTGGCATTACACAACATCAGCCAAAGGCCCAGGCCCTGAGATCCTGAACCCCCTGGATCGCAAGAGGAGCCATGAGGGCTGGAGCGTGCCACCGCTCACAAACAGTGGGTGTGCCCTCTCCTTATATGATATGGTTCTCGGCTCCCGCCATACCTGCCCCTCCCACACACAGTCTTGATGGAATATCCCTCTGTTGGACAGACCCTCACCCCCTCCCGAATTCTAGACACTACGCCCTCCCCATCGGGACTGCTAGCTGGCCTGGAGAAATTCCCCGGTGGGTTTTCCCCCTCACCACCACCCTAATTTTGGTTTGACCCTCACCCTCCCTGGAGCCCCTTAAGACCTGGATTAAAAATTTAATTAAAAACCCCCTTAATTTCCACTTTGACCACTTGTCTTGGTTAACGAACCCATCATCAAGGTGGGCCCTCGTTAAACCTGAGGACCAAACCTGCGAGAGGGGGGACTCCCGCAGGGCACGGAGGTCAGCCACTGAGTACAGTTGTGCTTTTGAAGTGCTTCTTCCAAGGTCCACAGTGGCAAAGTCCCCCCATTTTCCAAACACCGCCAAGTCAAAATCGCTAGTAGGTAAATATAAACCAGTCTTAAAACTTCCGAATATCTGCACTTCCACATTAGGCCAGAGTTCCTTTATTACGTATTCAATCCTGTTCATCACCTCCACCTGCATTCTTTCCTCTTTGGGTCGAGAAGACATGTCCTTATAAAAGTCATTGATTTCTTCGTGAAGGCCCACCATTCCAGGGTTGTAATTCATCTTGCAGGGGTTCTTCAGCCTCCTAGTATGGTGGGTGGATGTTGGGGCATGCCAAGAGCTTGGTGTCAATGTCCGAGAGTCGGAGTTGCCACAAACCACGTAGGGGGAGGTGGTGCACAGTTGGGTGTCAGGCATCAGGTGCTGTAATAAACTCACACTGGAATAGGGTCAGGAGAGAGACAGTTTCAGCCGTATCAGAGGCCATGAATCCAGGTTTGCTGCAGCCTGCAGAGAGCCAGCAGGGAGTGTTTGCTGGAATAGGCTGACAGAGCAGGCAGGAGGAGAGAGACAGCTGCACCCGGACCAGAGTCCATGAACCCAGGTTTGATGAAGCCGGGAGGTTGTTTGTCTGGATGTTCAGCAGCCCTCAAGAAGTTTAAAGGGCAGCTGGTGTCCTTGCCTGTGTTATGTTCTCTGCCCACGCGCAGACAGTCAGTCTGGGGAAATCTCTGCCCATGCACAGACAGTCGGTCTGGGGAACCAGAGCTGACCCGGAGGTTGGAGAAACTCTGTAACAGCCAGTCACGTCGGATTGGCTGAGATGCGAATGGCCGGCCAGACTCCCTGTCTAGGTTTCGTTTCTTCCACACTAGAGAAGCCTATAAAAGGCTATTGTAGTTGTAAAGTGCCAGTTGCAATAATCTAACAATGTTCCTGTATATAGTTCTGCTGTTTGCAATAAACCTATTTATGACTAAGCCTGACTCGGACTGAATGCCTCGAAACTTAACACTGGCGACGAGGGTTTGGGAGCAGGCCTAGTCTTTCCTCCGGCCGCATGGAGGGAGCCTTACGCTGTTCCAGCTAGACGCTGAGGGACGACCGGCAAGATGACGACTATGCCACCCTTCGCACCGTTCGACGCTACGAAAGAGCAATGGGCTTCCTTCCTGGCCCGTTTTGAATGCTTTTTGATCGCTAATGACTTTGGCGAGTTGTCCCCAGCACGGAAGCTCAGAATCTTCCTAGGGTGCGGCAGCCCCGAGCTCTTCGCAACCGCAAGAACCATCGCCGCACCAGCCGTGGTGCATGAGGTGCCTTGGGACGACCTCCTTGGCGGCCTCCGTGCGCACTACGCTCCGGTACCGTCCAGGATCGTGCACAGATACGCTTTCCGACAGTGCGTGCAGCAGTCAACCCAATCCATTGCACAGTTTCTACAGGTGCTGAGAGCGACGGCGATTCCCTGCGAATTCCCTGCCGCGTTCCTCGAAGAGTCCTTGCTAGAACAATTTGTCTGCGGGGTCAGGGACGTCCGCTTAAAGCGCCGGCTCCTTGCCAAAACAACAATTACTCTGGAGCAAGCGGTGGAAGAGGCTCGCGCAGCCGAGTTGTCGGAGATCTCCACGTCTGACATGGGTCGCGCTCGCCCCCCGCTCTTCCCGTCTCCAAAGGCATGCATGGTAGACAAGCTCGCACCGCTGGATGACTCCGACAACGAAGACCAAACCGCCTGCATGCGAATCACTGGACGAAAGGCTCGCCGGCCTTCCACAAATCGCCCCTAAAGACAGTGGTTTGTCTAGAGGGGGTGGGAGTGTCCATGGAGGTGGACTCTGGTTCTTCCCGCTCGATTCTGTCCTGGGCGCAGCTCTCAAGGTTGCATCCTATTTTGAGAAAGAAAGATCTTTCTCCCTCCCTGACCGTCCTTAAAGACTACCAGGGTTCCGCAATTCCCACTCTGTGGAAATGGGTTGTGCGGGTGGACTATGGGTCGTTTCACGGGTCCCTACCTGTTCTAGTGGTGGCAAATCCCCTCTCCGCCATCATCGGACTGGACTGGTTCAAAGCCTTGGGTTTGTCTGTCCAGGGGGTGCGTAGCGTGTCGGCCAAATCTCCCATTAAGGACGTGCTGGATGAATTCAGCGATGTGTTCGATGGGCGTTTGGGCACCTACACAGGCACCCCAGTATCGCTCAACATAGACCCTCAGGTTGCTCCAATCCGTCTGAAGGCCCGCAGGTTGTCGTTTGCGCTGAAGCCCAAGGTGGAGGCGGAATTGGACCGTTTGGTGGCACAGGGCGTGCTCGAACCCGTCGACCAGGCGAAATGGGAGACCCCCATAGTGGTCCCCATTAAGCCCGATGGGTCCGTCCGCATATGTGCCGATTACAAATCCACCATAAACCGAGGACTTCAGGCAAACCCGTATCCGGTTCCGGTTGTGCAGGACCTACTCCACTCATTAGGAAGGGGCTGCATATTCACGAAGGTGGATATGGCGCAGGCCTATCAACAGCTCCCGGTGGATGACGAGGTTGCTGAGGCACAGACCATCGTCACCCACCGAGGGGCTTTTTGCTGTCGCCGCTTACAATTTGGTGTTTCCGTAGCCCCAGGGATCTTCCAGAGCCTCATGGAGCGTCTGCTCCATGGGCTCCCTGGCGTCGTTCATTATTTTGACAACGTTTTGATAGCTTCATCTAGCGTATCAGAACTCGCCAAAGTATTACGGAAGGTCCTCTCGATTTTCAGGGGCATGGGCTTAAAATTGAAGCGCAGCAAGTGCACATTTGCTGCGCCGCGGGTCGAATTCCTGGGTTTCATGATCACCCCACACCATCTAAGTTCGAGGCAATCCAAAACGCCCCCACTCCTGCCTCCAAAACGGAGCTGCAGGCATTCCTTGGCCTGTTGAATTTTTATGCGCCTTTTATTCCCCACAAGGCATCGTTAGCCGAGCCGCTGCATCGGTTGCTAGACCGATCCACGGCCTGGCGCTGGGGCAGCCACGAAGCCCAGGCGTTCGCGGCTGTTAAAGCTATGCTAACATCGGAGGCGGTTCTAGTCCAGTATGATGACAGGCTTCCTCTGATTCTGGCATGGGATCCCTCCCCATTTGGCCTGGGGGCTGTCCTGGGTCATGTCCTGCCCGATGGCTCGGAGGCCCCCATTGCTTTCTATTCCCGGACGATGTCTCCTACGGAGAGAAACTACAGTCAGATCGACAAGGAGGCTCTGGCTGTAGTGTCCGGGATTAAAAAGGATTAAAAGGCTCTGGCTGTAGTGTCTCGGGACAGTGGAGTAGTGATCTGGGAAGAGGGGATCTAGTCATCACACCCCTGTCATGGACAGATCACGCTCTCCTTCAGCTCGACTTTCCGATCGCTACACCTCACTGCGGGGAGGCGGAACCGGACATTCCTATATGGTTCCGCCCCAGGCTCCTGATGGACCCGATAAGGTTCCAAAGGGAGCTTGGGCCAATTCCTGTGGACTTGCCCCGCGACTCGACTGAGGACCTAGTGGCCGCATGGTTAAGTGCGGCCACGGGGGCCTTGGACCGAGTCGCGCCCTTGCGGCCTCTCTTGCGGCGACGAACCACCTGGGCTCCTTGGTTCACCGAGGGGCTTAGGGAGATGAAGCGCCACAAGAGACGCCTAGAGAGCAGATGGAGATCCTCTCGCTCCGAAGCCGACCGAACACTAGTGAGAGACCATATTAGGACTTACTTAGTGGCGTTAAGAGTGGCCAAACGTGAGTATTGTGCCACTCTTATTGCATCCGCAGATAACCGCCCTGCCGCCCTGTTTGGGGTGACCCGCTCCCTCCTTCAACAGAGGCCGCGGGAAGCCCCTTTACAGGGTCGAGCAGAGGAATTTGGGATTTATCTGAAGGGGAAAATCACTGGGATTCGGAACGAGTTACCCTCCATCGACAGTGGCCCAGTCGAGCGGGCCAAGGCTGATCTTGTGACACCATCCTGGGAGGAGTTTGATTTTGTTACCACTGAGGATATGGACAAGTTGTCAAAGAGACTTAGGGCTACCACATGTTTATTGGACCCGTGTCCCTCCTGGCTTGTACTGGCATCCTGGGAGACGACACGAGGCTGGCTCCAGGGCATTGTCAACGCATCTTTGAGTGAGGGGTCCTTGCCTGCCGTCTTGAAAGAGGCGGTAGTAAGGCCCCTCCTCAAGAAGCCGTCCCTGGATCCAGCATTATTAGAGAACTATCGTCCTGTCTCCAACCTCCACTTTCTAGTGAAAGTTGTTGAGAGTGTGGTGGCCCAACAGTTTCCGCGACACTTGGATGAAGTTGATTATCTAGACCCGTGCCAGTCCGGCTTCCGACCCGACACAGCACCGAGACGGCATTGGTCGCGTTGGTTGATGATCTCTGGAGGGCGCGGGATAGAGGACATTCCTCTATCCTAGTCCTATTAGACCTCTCAGCGGCTTTTGATACTATCGACCATGGTATCCTATTGCGCTGACTGGGGGGGTTGGGGTTGGGAGGCACCGTTTTGCGGTGGTTCTCATCCTACCTCTCTGGTCGGTCGCAATATGTGTTGACAGGGGGGCAGAGGTCGGCCTCGAGGCCCCTCATATGTGGGGTTCCTCAGGGGTCGGTCCTCTCGCCCCTACTATTCAACACATATATGAAGCCGCTGGGTGAGATCATCCGTGGTTTTGGGGTGGGATATCATCTGTACGCTGATGATACTCAGTTGTACATATCCACCCCAGGCCACCCCAACGATGCCGTCGAGGTTATGTCCCGGTGTTTGGAGGCCGTACGGATCTGGATGGGTGGTAACAAACTCAAGCTCAACCCGTCCAAGACTGAGTGGCTGTGGCTTCCGGCGCCCCGGTTCAGCCAGATTATTCCAACTCTGGCCATTGGGGGCGAAACACCGGCCCCCGTGGAGAGGGCGCGCAATCTGGGTGTCCTCCTGGATTCCCGGCTGTCTATGGAAGATCACGTGACAGCCGTGGCCAGGGGGGCGTTCCATCAGGTACGCTTGATGCGCCAATTGCGCCCCTTACTGGATCGGGGTGCCCTACGCACAGTCACTCAAGCACTCGTCACCTCTCGACTCGACTACTGTAATGCTCTCTACATGGGACTCCCCTTGAGGTGCACCCGAAAGCTGCAGCTAGTCCAGAACGCAGCCGCGCGGGTGATTACGGGAGTGCCTAGACACTCCCACATAACACCTATCCTGCACTGGCTCCCTGTGGTCTTTCGGGTGCGCTTCAAGGTTTTAACGACCATCTTTAAAGCGCTCCATGGCTCGGGGCCTAGTTATATGCGAGACCGCCTCCTGCCCCATACATCCCTCAGACCGATACGCTCCCACAGAGAGGACCTCCTCAGGGTGCCGTCGGCTGGACAATGCCGACTGGCGACACCCAGGGGAAGAGCCTTCTCTGTGGCTGGGCCAGCCCTCTGGAACGACCTACCCCCTGAACTCCGCACCATCTCTGACCTCCGCCTCTTCCGCAAGTGTCTGAAGACACATTTATTCCATCTAGCCGGCCTAGCGTAACCCCCTGTATTGACCATTAGACAGTTTTAAATTTGGGATTTTAATTCGGTTTTTAGCACAGGTTTTACTAGAATAAGTTTTTTAAATTTTATATGTTTTGTATGTATTTTAACATTCCTGTGCGCCACCCTGGGTCCGTTTGGAGAAGGGCGGGATATAAATGTAATAAAAAAAAAAAAAAAGTTCCACACCTATCTCTATGGTCGGGCCTTTTCTGTCGTTACCGACCACAAGCCTCTCCTTGGGCTGTTGGCCAGTGACTGTCCGACCCCCCCATCCTCTCTCCCAGGATGACCCGGTGGATGGAGTTCCTGGCAGCATATGATTATACGCTGCTGTACCGTCCAGGTAAGCAGATAGGGCACGCCGATGCCCTTAGCCGCTGCCCCCTCCCCGAGGTTGACCCCTCGCCAGTTCCGTCTCTTTCTGTCCTGGCGGTTGCTGAGTCCGACATTCCCTTGTCCTCGTCGGACGTCGCTGCACACACCCGTTCTGACCCCGTCCTGTCCCAGGTGGCCAGATGGGTACTGCGTGGGTGGCCTTTGGGCAGCGTGGCCGAAGATTTTCGGCCATACAAGACACACCAGATGGAGCTTTCGCTCCATTGTGGCTGCTTGTGCTGGGGGGACCAGGTCATTATTCCCCCTCCCTTGCGACTCCAGGTCCTGCAATCCCTCCATGCTACCCATCCAGGCATAGCTCGCATGAAGGCATTAGCCAGGAGCTATGTTTGGTGGCCCGGCTTGGACGTGGAGGTAGCCACCTGGGTCACTGTGTGTCCAACCTGCCAGTCATCTCGTCCTGCCCCGCCTGTCTCTTCCCCCAAGACATCCCCAAGTGCCCGTTGTCCCGAGTCCACATTGACTTCGCGGGTCCCTTCCACCGCCAGTCCTTCCTGATAGTGGTGGATGCACATACTCCCGCTGGGTGGAGGTGGTCCTCATGGCCTCTACTACAGCGGAGAGCACGGTGCGGGCTTTAAGTCGCCTGTTCACGACGCACGGCTTGCCAGATTTCATTGTGTCCAACAATGGCCCGCCATTCCATTCCACCAAATTCCAGGAGTTCCTGGCCGCGCAAGGGATCCACCACGCACCAGTAGTTCCCTATCACCCCCCATCCAACGGACGCGTGGAACGAGCCATGCGCTCGGCCAAGGAGGCCTTGGCCCGTCTGGATAAGGGAGACTGGCATGCAAGGGTGGCTGCTTACCTCATGGGTCAGCATTCCACTCCTTGCCCGGCCACAGGGAAAAGCCCCGCTGAGCTCTTGATGGGTCGACGCCTGCGGACCACTTTGGACAGGCTGCACCCTGACTACAACGAGGTGCAGCCGAGCAACCCCTTCCCATCTCTTTGCCAAGGATGACAAGGTCTGGGCTAGGAATTTTGCGGGGGATCCGCTTTGGGTGCCAGCCTCCATAGTTGACATAACCGGCCCCTGTTCCTATAGGGTTGAGCTGCCCGATGGAACTGAGTGGCGGCGCCACCTGGATCAGCTGAGGCACCGTATCCAGGCTCCGGAGGTCCCTTCTCCTGGCCAGCCCGGCTCGTCGACCGCATTTGGGTCGGATCGGTTGGCTCAAGCTGGAGCGCAAGGGGATTTATACATTCCGAAACTATGTTTTCCAGACTATTCTTTTCACCAACCGCTCGAAGCGCCGCCATACTGTGGCGACCCCATTGACTTCAACCCACAAGGAGAAGCCTCCGAACTTTTTGAATATAGACTGCGGCCGCCACCTTATCCCGGGCCGCTCTCCTCCCCTCCTCGTTCTGTCTCATCAGAGTTGTTTTCCTCGCCCCAGATGACTCCACCCCTGGGACCTAGCCACCAGGACACAAATGGGAACTCCGCTTTCCGGGGAGATGAGCTTCACAGCCCCATCAACTCTCCGGCGCAGCCTAGGCGTTCCGGACAGATCAGGCACCATCCCGCCTATCTAAAAGACTACGCGTGCACAGCTATACGAACTGACAAGCTTGCACGCTGACTGGGGGGAAAGGGGTGTTATGTTCTCCGCCCACGCGCAGACAGTCAGTCTGTGGAAATCTCTGCCCACGCACAGACAGTCGGTCTGGGGAACCAGAGCTGACCCGGAGGTTGGAGAAACTCTGTAACAGCCAGTCGCGTCTGATTGGCCGAGACGCGAATGGCCGGCCAGACTCCCTGTCTAGGTTTCGTTTCTTCCACACTAGAGAAGCCTATAAAAGGCTATCATAGTTGTAAAGTGCCAGTTGCAATAATCTAACGATGTTCCTGTATATAGTTCTGCTGTTTGCAATAAACCTATTTATGACTAAGCCTGACTCGGACTGAATGCCTCGAAACTTAGCCTGGAATGAATAATTTAAATTCCTCCCACTCCCAAATCACACAGAGGCACACATAAACTCTTCGTTGGTAATTCTAGAATTGCAGCTGGCTTGAGGCTGCTTGAGTTGGGAAGCCTCTTTAGTTTCTTTGTTGATAAGTTGATAAGTTAGAGTTGGAGGTCTGGGGTTGCAGCAAAAGAATACTCCAATTATACACAGCCCATAAGATAATATTTCAAAATAATTCAGGGCAGGATCCAAGTTACTGAGCTGCTGGCAGGAGATGAAAATAATGAAGCAGTGAAAAGCCCAACAATTAGGCCCAACAAACAATGTTATCTAGCTGTTGGCTAGACAATTTAAAGTTTCTGCACACTGTTATCAAGCAATTTAAGCAGGAATATACCTCTGAGTAAACAGGTATTTTGCTTATGGCATTCGTACTTCACTGCAACAAGCAAGCACTCATCCTTTAAATAAGTTAGATAGTCATAATATTAAAACTTGATAAGTGTTCTGAACAAGAAATTCACAATGGTAGCATCATAGATACATTCCAAAAATACTTATGATATTTGCACTCAACCACCTGCTTTCCAGTTCTTGTCTTCTTAACTGATGGGAGACTGAAACCCAATAAATATATCCCCAATAAAAAAGAATAGTATGTTGGAGTACTGAAAAACTCAGCCAAATGGGAAAATCCAAAGGAAAAAATATTGGACTTCATGCTAAGAAGCAACAATTTATGTATAATATGCATAATTCTTTTAGTTAAATTATTGCTGAACAATTTATAATAGTTGCATGAAAATATTACTCTAAGATATTTGCCACTACTACCCTACTTCCTAGATGTTCACTATTGTCTCCCCCCCACCTCCAAGATTTAAGGGCATGTGAAAAAGTTTTGATGAAAGTTGCATGATATGAAACTTCTGTCCTTTGAAATAATGTTTGGTTTTAATTCTCCAATTAATCAAAAGGAATGTTTCACACTTCCTTGTTACACAGCATTTATTTAAAGGCTGTAGCAGGGAGAATCCCAACTTCCCCCCCCCCACCATTAACAGAGGAATGGCAGCTCCCTTTATGCCCCCCCAAGTCCCCTCCTTCCCGGGGGTCAAAGCACCTGAAAGGGACAGGCAGGCTGCCACAGCTTCACTGAGAAGACATTTCTAAGACGAGAAACTTCTCCGGTCCAGCTGCAAACGAACTGGTGAAGCGCCTGGGCAATTGGAGCAACCACGTGGCTCACCTGCACTGGCTGTCTCCCTGGGGACTGGCGGGCAGTTGCGGGTGCTCCACTGGAGAAGTTTCTCTTCTCAGAAAAGTCTTCTCAGTGGAGCTGTGGTAGCCTGCTTGTCCCTTTCAGGTGCTTCGACCCAGGGGGGGAGGGGGGGGAATAAAGGGAGCTGCAGCTCCTCTGTGAATTGAGAGGGGGTCGCCTTCTCTCTGCCCTTTAAAGGCTGCAGCAGGGAGAATCCCAACTCCCCCCACCCCACCATTCAGAGGAGTTGCTGCTCCCTTTATGCCCCCCAAGCCCCCTCCCTCACGGGAGTCAAAGCACCTGAAAGGGACAGGCAGG
This sequence comes from Rhabdophis nuchalis, assembly GCA_039707465.1. Lineage (NCBI taxonomy): Eukaryota > Metazoa > Chordata > Lepidosauria > Squamata > Natricidae > Rhabdophis > Rhabdophis nuchalis. The sequence continues at coordinate 19,120,620 of CM077653.1, forward strand.
CTGCCACAGCTCCACTGAGAAGACATTTCTGAGAAGAGAAACTTCTCCGGTCCAGCTGCAAATAAGCTGGTGAAGCTCACCTGCACTGGCTGTCTCCCTGGCGACTAGCGGGTGGTTGCGGTGCTCCACTGGAGAAGTTTCTCTTCTCAGAAATGTCTTCTCAGTGGAGCTGTGGCAGCCTGCCTGTCCCTTTCAGGTGCTTTGACCCCCGGGAGGGAGGGGCCTTGGGGGGGCATAAAGGGAGCTGCCACTCCTCTGTGAATGGGCAGGGGGGGAGTTGGGATTCTCCCTGCTGCACCTTTTAAATGGCAGAGAAGCTGAACTCCCCCCCTTTCACAGAGGAGCTGCAGTTCCCTTTATGCCCCCCCTGGCCACCTCCCTCCTGGGGGTCGAAGCACTTGAAAGGGACAAGCAGGCTGCAACAGCTCCACTGAGAAGAGAAACTTCTCCAGTTTGGCTGCACCCGAGCTTATGGCGCGCCCAGGCGATCCACCAGAGAAGTTTCTTTTCTCAGAAATGTCTTCTCAGTGGACCTGTGGCACCCTGCTTTTAGCGCGAGGTCTAAAGGCACTGGGTGGGAGGGGGCACGGCGGTGGGGACGGATGCGAACTTCGCACCCATCCCGCCGCCATGCCATATTCAAAGCCGTCGCTGGGCTAGCAACAGCCCCCAGCCCCAGCCCCGCATTCAAAGCCACCACTGGGCTAGCGGCAGCCCCCACCCCTGGCCCCATGCTCCATTCAAAGCCACTGCCGGGTAGCGGCAGCCCCCACCCCCACGCCACATGCGAAGCCACCGCCTCTCAGTGGATTTTAGGCCTAGCAGCTAGCGGTGGCAGCCCCCACCCATGCCGCGTGCACACATTTCAGCCATGTGGCTATGCCAGCTCGCGGCTTTCAAGAGGCAAGGCTTGGAAGGCCTTCCCTCCCAAATGCCATGAGCTGGCATAAGCTAGCCTCCTGCTGCCGCCCCTAAGCAAAGTTGTTTATCTACAGTAAGCAGCAAGCTGCTGGAAGGCAGATCAAAGTGTTGCCTGTTGGCGTCACGCTTTTAAAGGGTCGCCTCCAGCCCGCTCACTGATTGGCTGGGCGCCAGCCAATCAGTGAGCATCAGGCTGGGCCTTTTTAGTGCAGACAGGCAGGGGAGTGAGCAAGATGCGAGGGACGGAGCAAACCAGGCGTTCAGGAAGTTACTTCCGGGTCCAACCGGATCGCTCCGGATTGCTAAATTTGATGAACCCGCTCGTGTGAGCCGGTGCGAACTGGTAGGAACCCACCCCTGAATCTAATCCTATGTGATAGATGGGCCTTGTCCAGAACTTGCTTTGATCCATCAGCTCCAATGATGGGAAGATTTAAGGGGAGTCTTTATTTGCAGAGACTTTGCCCTTGTAGATCCAGAGACTGAAACTCTTGCTCATGTCCTCATACGATATCCTTTTTATGAAGCCCCAAGACATGTTCTGATCTCCCCAATCATTTCTAGTTTCAGGGTCACACTGATAAGTTTTATGCTTATTACTTTTTGAGGGAATAAAAACCCCATACTCCCCTATCAGGTGGCCAAATACCTTTATCACGTCATAAAACTGCACAAATCTTTAATTAGATATATCACTTTTTTGTACTATCATCTTCCCCCTGTAATAAACTATTATATTAAACTTTTTTTTACTTCAAAAGCTGGATGTGTTCCTCAGAATATTCTGACTTTGGATTTTTGCTGTGCTTTGTATTTATTTATTTATTTATTTATTTATTTATTTATTTATTTATTTATTTATTTATTTATTTATTTATTTATTTATTTATTTATTTATTTATTTATTTATTTATTTATTTATCGGATTTATATAACCGCACCCTCTCCCCAAAGGGACCCGGGGCGGTGCACAGGAAGTTAAAACACACAGTATCACAATATAAATAATTAAAACCAGATTAAATAAGTTATCCCTGTGCTAAAATTTAAAAGGTTAAAACATAATCCCATTTAAAATCCAATTAAAACAATTTATTGTACAGACTGTAGGCTAGGTAAATAACTTAGGCCAAGCCAGCCTGATGAAACAGGAGTGTCTTTAATTTCTGGCGGAAGGTGCGGAGGTCCGTAGTTGTTCTGAGGTCGGGGGGTAGGTCGTTCCAGAGGGTTGGGCCCACCACAGAGAAGGCCCTTCCCCTGGGCGTCGCCCGCTGGCATTGCCTAGTGGACGGCACCCGGAGAAGTCCCTCTCTGTGGGAGCGGATCGGCCTCAGGGATGTATGAGGTAGGATGTGGTCTCGCAGGTAGCTAGGTCCCGTGCCATGGAGCGCTTTAAAGATGGTAATCAACACCTTGAAGCGCACCCGAAAGACCACAGGTAACCAGTGCAGCTCGCGCAGGAGCGGTGTTACATGGGAATACCTAGACGTTCCCAAGATCGCCCGCGTGGCCCATTCTGGACCAGCTGTAGTCTTCGGGTGCACCCCAAGGGGAGCCCCATGTAGAGAGTATTGCAGTAGTCTAGCCAGGATGTCACAAGCGCGTGAGTGACTGTGCAAAGGGCGTCCCGGTCCAATAAGGGACGCAACTACCACACCAGGCGTACCTGGTGGAAAGCCCCTCTAGCCACGGCCGTCACATGATCTTGCATAGACAGCCGGGTATCCAGGAGGACACCTAGGTTGCGTGCCCGATCCACGGGGACCAGATGTTCGCCCCCTATGGCCAGTGATGGGATCAACTGGTTGTACCGAGACGCCGGAAACGTATATCCATTTTCTTCATAAAACAATAGATTTAATGATCAAACCTTTTAAAATTGGCTATTTCTAGCATGAGATCTTGCTGGTAATATCCACTTTTAAAAGGCTCATAATGTTTGGTTTTAAAGGATACCTTTAACTAAAATCCTAGCCATTGCATTTTCACAATAGGGAAAAGTTTGTTAGTTAAAATCAAACTTGGTTTGATTTTTCATGTCTTAGTCTCTTAGGTGAACACAGTCCATTTTGTTAATTAATGGCTTAGCAAATCTAGAAACTGAGATTTTTCAATAAGCATATACAATGTGCACTGTGAACTCTTGACCCCTATTGGAGGAAAGGAAACATATTGGAAGAAAATTAAATTATATACACATATTGGCACAATAAGAAATTTATTGGGGTGAGTTAACTTCTTGAGTAATTCAATAGTTAGAGCTTGATTATATTTTACATTATACTTATATTAGCTGGTTTTAAAACCAGAAAACATGTAAACATTTAATTTAGAATTGAATTATTTGATATTTTCCTAATTTATGTTAGCACATTTAAAAAAAAAATCACACTCCTTTCAGTTGTAATGTATCTTTCCCCCCTTTGCTCTTACTGTGCTGAATGAACAGATGTGTTTTTTATTATTGTTGAAACATTGTCTTCTCAGCAGTTCCAATGGGTCTGGAGGTCACTGTTGTGCTACAATGAATGAAATGGAGAAAACATGGATGGTAAATGTATTTAGTGGTCAAGTTGTGAATAACTTTCCTTAGAGCTTGATAAGTAGTGAGTCAATTCAACAAATTACAGCTGCTTGCAAGAATAAATTGTTCCTTGATCATATCAATCTTGTACAACAAAATAAGAAGACATTCCAGTTGTCTTCCCACTAGTTCAATACATTGTCTTCACTTCTTTGAAACAGAAAAATGATTCTTGGTAAAATATATTTTTCTGCTATTCTTTTCAACCAGGACAAATTTAACTTTCTTCATCTTAAATTATATCTGTCTTTATGTTTTTCCAAGGCTGTAATAATTTCTTAATTACTTCTTGTTAAAATATCTTTCCATGTACTTAAATAGTTTAACAATGGTATTAATCCCTGATGCTTACTGGAGATATTATTTTTCTTCCTCAGATAAAGTCCATGAGATAATTTGCATCTTGTTCATATTAATGTGATGTACTGATACAAAACTGTTCTGCCCCCACCGACGGATACAAGATTGGCTGCTTGCCACTATCTCCCTTGGCTGCTTGCCACTATCTCCCTTGGCTGCTTGCCACTATCTCCTTGACTGCGAGTCTTAATTTACATAACAAAGACAAAGATTGTTCAGACGTGACTAACCAGAATCTACAAGAAGTTGTCGTCAATGTTGTTCCCTGCAAATGACTCCTCCTCACAGACTTCCTTATAAACTCTCTTGGGAGGGGCCATTCATTAACCAACTGAGTCCAATTCAGGGCCTCCGAGCTCATTTCTGGAGTAACTGTTGCCTCCTCTTCTCAGCCCTGCGTAATCTAGCATCAGGGACAAACTGGCCCTGATCCTCCCCACTACTCCAAGACCCAGTCGCCTCCTGGTGGCCAACCAGGCTCTCTGCTTCCTCAAGGTCTCCCTCCTCCTCCAGAGCAGACTCATAGGACTTACTAGAAGAGTCCATCAGCAGCTCACCCGGAGCCGGCTGGGCCACAACACAAAACCATAGTGCTCTATATATTCCATTATTAATTCTAAGCAGTCCCTTCGATGGGAAACTGCAAGAAATAGTCATACTGTTGTAGGAAGGTACCGGGAAACTCATTTTAGAAATTAATAAATACATACGGGCAAGCGCCATATCCAGGAGAAAACCATACATGTAGCCAAAAGGGGTTGAGGGTAATCACAAAATGAAACATAGTATAAAGGATTAAGAATAACCAAAGCACAGGAAAACCCCGAGTCTGGCAATAACCACTAAACATAAAATCTAATGTAAGGCAAGACAAACATAACCATTTACATAAAGCTGACACCTACTCACAGGAAACACCCTTCCTTGCCTTCTCTGACAGGATTAACCCCAAGGACCAGACACCAGACGAACAGAATCAACATCAGAGCAATCATCCCAAATAAATAAATCTTTGTTAATCAGAAACTGACACAAACGCCTCAAAGTTGGAAAACTGTATAAAGGGGGCGGGGGGAGAGAACCAATGCCTGTAGGGGTGCTGCAGACCTGGGAATGTCAGAGCTGCATCTCGTCCTTCCCATCTTTTCTTTCCTTTAATAAAGCTCATAATTTCCAGGCAGCTGTCTTCACGAAATTCTCTTTTAGCGTCGGTGATGATTCCTGGCTGGGAATGAATCCTGAACTCTTTACTTCCAACACTGTCATTTTGAAGGGGCTCAGTTTTTGAGGAAAATGTCTTTTACTTTTGTTGACACTCTGAATGGTCTCTATTCAGTTCATTGCCTTTCTATCTATCTGATATTTCTTACATTGAGTCTTCATAACTATTTCTACCCGCCCTGAGTCCGTTTGGAGAAGGGCGGGGTATAAATTGAATAAATATACCATCAGTGAAAAATAGTCCAGCAGTTTCATTCTCACTAGATTCATCCTCTAAGTAAGAGTTAACATATGCTAAAACAGCTCTTCTCACAAACTGTTTTAATCCAACCCCAGATTCAAAGTCTTTAAACACTAGTCCCTGAGGGTAGAAACTAGCTCTGAATATTTTATCTGACATCTATGAACCTGCATTCACCAGAAACATCTTGTACTATTAAGAAGGCATAATGCAAGCATCTCATCTACTAAACAAGAGAATAGGACGTTAAAGATAATGATGATTATGATGATAATAATAATTCATAAGCAAAATAAAACAAAAGCCAAAGAATCCCAAAAGCTTTAGTAATGTCAAAAACGGAAAATATTTCTGTAATAGAAATCATGTAAATACAAATGCAAACATAGGTTGCTGTTAGCTTACATAAGTGAAAAACAAAAACCCAGGAAAACAGGAGAAGAATTATAATGATAATGATGCAAAGTGATGACTAGGTTCTTGTCTGCTTCAATTGCTTTTCAAGCATTTGGAAAGGCACTACTATTAATTCTAAATACTGCATGAACTAATTTCTGAGGCTAAATCAGCTAATGTTTTTATACATTTCATTGTCAGCAGCAAAAATAAAACTGCATGGCGGTTTCAAACAAACTAAACCAATCCCCAAGTAAAAACAACAAGCCCAATACTATTTCACAATCTTAACAAGATCAGCACAGTCCAACTGTTGTGGCAAATGAGGCAAGGACAGATATTGGGAGGCTGGAAAAGAGAGATCAACACAGTAGCCCAGGCTGTGACTGGGACCATTTTCTCCTCAGTGATCTATGGAGTTTTCTATCATCATTCAACCATTGCTGTACTGATGCAACACTAATGAGAAGAGGTTTAAATCACCTTGATGATGATGGAGATGCTAGAAAATCCTATAAATCATGAATGGAAAGAACTGTCCCATCACTGAATTGAATGGGGAAAAAAATTGCTAGTTCCGCTGTTCCAGTAGAACAGGGGTCTGCAAAGTCGGCTCTTTTAAGACTGGTGGACTTCAACTCCCAGAATTCACCAGCCAGCATGGCTGGCTGGTGAATTCTGGGAGTTGAAGTCCACCAGTCTTAAAAGAGCCGACTTTGCAGACCCCTGCAGTAGAAGAAGCAGAGAGAGTGCCATCTCATTTTTAACTCAAGGCAGTTAGGTGTCTTTTGCAACTGATCAAATTGGATCACAGCAGTCTATCATTCCCAAAGGAACCAACTGGATAGGGAGGAAAAAGTGGGGAAGAATGAATAAAGTCGAGGGTTGAAATGAAAGGTTAAGGATGACTCAATTACTCTGGGACATCTACAACTTACGCTCACTTACAACACAAGAGAACCTCTATTGAAAACTAACTCTTTCATCCTCAAGCAATTAGCGAACAATTTGGTGCCAATGTGCACCAATACAAAGCTTAATATGACCTTTGTTGCACAGGTTTCCCAAATGGATTTAGTTTTGCCTGTTTCAATAAATGAAGAAATTAATACCAGATTTTCTGAAGTTCATCCTATACCTTTTCAATTTTCCAATACATCAACAAGCCATCCAGACCTAGTTTGGGAATGAGGCAGGGGTTTCAAAAAAGAGCATAGCTTGTAGAAAGCCACAAATGGAACAGAATTAATTTAGAACATTTTGAAGTGAATACCATAGTTCTAAATGTGAAGGAAAGGGTGCAACATATCAACTTTTATATATAGAACCCACCCAGACATTGAACAGGCAAATCAGGATATGAACAATTAGAAAGAAGAAAAATGGATGGGGAGAGGAGAACACACTGTTTAATTTTCACATGACTATCTATCTATAATACACATAGGTAGTACTTATTGCAATTTTTCACACTCAACATTACAGCATCCCCATGATCACATGATCAAAATTCAGATACTTGGCAATTGACTCATATTTATGATAGAAATTAGAACAACTATGGACCTCCTCTCCTTCCGTCAAAAACTGAAAACACACTTTTTCTGCTTGGCCGGCCTAGGTTAGTCTTCCGTCTTTTAATAGGGTTTAGGGGATCTTAGTTAATTTTATAATTGGGGATTTTAGCGCAGGAATAATTGTTGTTTAATTTGTCTTTTATCTATTCTATTTATGTATATTTATTGGTATTTTTAATTTCCCTGTGCACCGCTCCGAGTCCCTTTGGGGAGAGGATGCGGTATACAAATAAAATTATTATTATTATTATTATTATTATTATTATTATTATTATTATTATTATTATTATTATTATTATTATTATTATTATTATTATTATTATTATTATTATTATTATTATTATTATTATTATTATTATTATTTGCAAAGCCCCAGAGTCATGTGATCACCTACTGCAACCTTCTGGCAAGCAACTGTTGAAGTCAGGTTCACTTAACAACTGTATTTATTTATTTATTTATTTATTTGTTCATATTTATATACCGCCCTATCTCCCAATTTTGGGACTCAGGGCAGTGCACAGGGAACAGTAAAACACAATACAATAAATATAATAAAATGTTAAAAGTAAATTAAATTAAGCGAACCCGTGCTAAAATTCTAATTTAAAACTATCACTAAAATCAATTTTAAAAACTATGCCAAAATCAATTTAAAAACTATGCCAGGCTGGCCACTTGAAACAAGTGTGTTTTTAATGCCCGACGGAAAAGGCGTATGTCCGTAGTTGTATGAAGGTCGTTCCAGAGGGCGGGGGCCTACCACAGAGAAGGCCCGCCTCCTGGGGTTCGCCAGCCGGCATTGTCCGGCTGACGGTACCCTGAGGAGGCCCACCCAGTGGGAGCGGACAGGTCGAAGGGAGGTATGTGGTAGGAGGTGGTCCTGCAAGTACCTAGGTCCCGTGCCATGGAGCACTTTAAAGATGGTTACTAGCACCTTGAAGCACACCCGGAAAGCTACAGGCTGCCAGTGCAGCTCGCGTAGGAGAGGTGTTACATGGGAGTGTCTTGAAACTCCCATAATCCCCCACGCGGCTGCATTCTGAACTAGCTGGAACCTCCGGATGCACCTCAAGGGAAGCTCCATGTAGAGAGCATTACAGTAGTCCAGGCGGGAGATGACAAGGGCTTGAGTGACCATGCGTAGAGCGCCACAATCTAGAAAGGGGCGCAACTGGCGTATCAGGTAAACCTGATAAAAAGCCCCCCTGGCCATGGCTGTCAAATAGTCATCCAAAGACAGCCGAGAGTCCAGGAGGATGCCTAAGTTGTGGGCCCTCTCCACGGGGGCTAATGACTCACTCCCGATGGTCAGCGATGGAACCAGCTGGCTATATCGTGACACCGGAAACCACAGCCACTAGGTCTTGGACGGGTTGAGTCGAAGCCGGTTCCTCCGCATCCAGGCTTGCCTGGCCTCCAGGCAACGGGACATCACTTCGACGGCATCGTTGGGGTGGTTACGGGTAGAGATGTACAGCTGAGTGTCATCAGCGTACTGATGGAACTCTACCCCGAAACCATGGATGATCTCGCCCAGCGGCTTACTGTGCTACTAACTTGACAACTGCAGTGATTCACTTAACAAGTGGGGCAAGAAAGATTGTAAAATGGAACAAAATTCACTTAACAAATGTTTCACTTGGCAACAGAAAGTTTGTGCTCAGTTATGGTTGTAAATGAGGGACTACCTCTTTCAGTGGTGGGTTTCAAAATTTTTACTACGTATTCTGTGGGCCTGACCTATTTTGTGGGTGTGGCTTGGTGGTCATGTGAATGGGTGGGCATGGCCAACTTGTAAAATGTGGTGAAAATCATTTAACAACCGTCTTGCTTATCAACCAAAATTTTGGGCTCACTGATGATCATAAGTTCTCTTTCTTTTTCTTTTTTCTTTCTTTCTTTTCTTTCTTTCTTTTTTCCTTCCTTCTTTCTTTCTTGTGTGTCTCTCTCTCTCCCTCCCTCTTTCTTTCTTTCTTTCTTTCTTTCTCTCTCTCTCCCACCCTCCCTTCCTTGTGTCTCTCTCTCCAACTTTCTTTCTCTTTCCTTCCTTCCTTCCTTCCTTCCTTCCTTCCTTCCTTCCTTCTTCCTCTTCCTCTTCCTCTTTCTCTCTTTCTCTCTCTTTTTCTCTCTCTCCCTTCCTTCCTTTTTTTCATCCCCCCCATCTGTCTCTCTCTCTCTCACACACACACCTTCCAGTTGGCAAAATTTTCTGATTCGCCAGCTGGGAGGCTGGCAAAGAAGCCTCACTATCTATTTAAAACAAACCGTTTTGGAAGTTGGAAAACTTATGTTTTAGGAATTAAGAGTGTAGTGGAAATCTAACCAATTGCGGCTTTGCCAAATGACGTTTAAGCAAACTTTGGATTCGTGCATCTAGGAAAAAGAGGAAGACTCCAATGGAGTTAGGTAGCTTATACATTCAAATAGATAGTTGCTAAATGTTATATTGAAAAATAAACACCTAATGGCACCGGGGACACCATTGGCCAGCATATGTCATTCACAGAGAAAATTGCCTCAGATCATAGATTCCTACATAATATAATCAGCTAATGCTGAAACTGCACTAGCCGTCGCAGGGCAACCCTGACCCTAATCCTAACCCTGCGGAGCCAAGAGGGTAGCAGGAAGGACTGGTGAAGTGGAGGTGAGGTTGCCTTTCTTTGGCGGCTGGACAGGTTTCATGCATGCAGGCATTTATGCAGGAAAGGAAATGGGGAAGAAATGAAAAAAAGTTTTCTATTAACCTCTTTAAGAGAACAACATGGTGCCAATTCCTCTTTGCAGCGAGTGAAGTCATTGTGGCCATTGTCTCCCCTGAGCTGCCTGCCAAGTCCCTGAGGCACCTCTCATGTCCAGTTTCCTAACAATGCCGTAATTGATTCATAATAATCAAGCCAATGTTTTAATGCAAAAATCAATGATTTATTAATAGCTTCATTAGGCAAGATTTATTTGCAGTCAAATCTTTGCTTTGTTGCATTTGCTTCTGAACTTTATCCCTGTTCCTTCCACCCCTCAGTCTGTGTCATAAATCACGTTACCCAATAAATACAACCCTCCCAACCCGGCAGTTGTAATCTTAGATCCCAACAGTATGTGTGGAATGCACTCCAACTCATTCTGTCCCCATGACAACATGGAGAATTGACATGTCGCTTGCAGGAGGAGGCGGAACCTGAGATTCCTAGATGGTTCTGCCCCAGGCTCCTGATGAACCCGGAAAGGTTCCAGAGGGAGCTTGGGCCAATACCTGTGGCC